>OW052183.1:25937569-28701517 GCA_932526625.1 Rhingia campestris
TCTCTTATGGAAAATCTTTCTGTGTTTTCGTTTAGGGTTATCGGGAATTCCTTTTCCAATTCAGCAATCTGATTGCATCCCCAGATACAGTTTAGTATACGTACAGCATACTCTGAGTGATGCTCTTCTCTGTACAGAGTTTATCCTTCTCATGTATGACTCAGTACATGTGGCCGAGGTCCATATGGGGGCTGCGTACATGAGGATTGATTTGCTTACGGTTGCAAGCGGATTTCTTATTTGCTGCCTTGGTCCTCCAATATTCGGCATAAGCCTTGATATTCCGGCATCTACTCGGCAGGATTTCTCACTGGTGTGCCTTAGGTGTTCTCTGATGTTAAGCTTGTGGTCTAGGAGCACGCCTAGGTATATTATGTAGGGCTTCGACTCGATTGTGTGATCTCCCACTTAAGTCTTAAGCGCTCAACTTTTTAATGAGAACAGCCTCTGTTTTATGGTCCGCCAGTTCAAACCCTGACGAGCTGAGCCATAACTTTACATCTTTAATAGTGTTGTAGCAGTGTTGCGTCACTTCCTCTTTGGTTTTGGCAACATATGCATTGCGGTCAAAACATCTGAATGGTCATCCGCGATAGGCCGAGTTTATGTGAAGGAATTAAGAGCCTGTTCTACTGTATTAGGTTGCAGAGTCTTGTCTTTGAAAGATATTTTGCACTTCCATTTTGAGTGATTCAGAAGGAGATCTTCCGCCGTAGTTGAGAGGACCTAGTATGAATTTTTAGGCAGAGCGCTTGACCCCTGGAATGTAGACTTGGGTTTTCTAATCCATGGCGTGGATGTTTGACCTGAGTTTTGTTAATTTCGAAATCGTTGAAGTATGACAGTTTTCTGAAGCATGAGATCTTTCCAACCCATTTAAAACGTCGAGTCTTGAGCTTGCCCAGTACAATACGTAGATTCACTGGTAACGACTATATTGACTTCAGACATTTTATGGTTAGGTCTGCCATTGTCCGGATGTAATAAGCTTAGAGTATCTTAGCTTGGAGTATGGCTAGGATCTATATTTGAAATATTTACACGACTTTCCAGGTTTTGAGGATCTGCAGCCAACTTCTTCGAAATTCGAAGTTGGTGATAAAAGCCGTTCTTTAGATAATCTGTTTACCAACTAGACTAAGCACACCTTTGCGATGAAAGAACTGAAAGCTATTTTACGGTTTTTTTTCTTAACTGTATGCTTTAAATATGCTAAACATTGAGATCCGGTAATAAAATGTCACTTTCAGTTCCTTTTGTCATTGCTCAGTCGCAGCTATCAGGTTGATAGTACATTCCGGATTCTAGGCTTTTGTCAGTTTCACAACATAAAGAGTTGCAGTAGTCGTTGGAACATCGATTTTTCGAGGATTGGAGAGAACCATGAGTGGATTTTGCCAGTGCAACCTCCATCTGAAACGACATCCTAGATTTCACACTTCATGACATCTTTTGTCCAGTACCTAGAGTTTGTTTCATGAATTTTTCCGCCAGTAAATAGACGTCTCACAGGAATCTTTCGGGAATGATTTACACAATGGACGCAACCAATAATTTAATGTCGAATCCAATGGGTTGAGTCAAAATGAAGATGACGCATCATTTACGTCTTAATAGGCACTCTCCAATCTCCATGGACTGTTCGGCAGTCATAAAATCCTCCAAAGGTCAAAAAGATAAATAGATGTCTTGATTGGAAGCACCCCTTCTTTATTTTCATCGATCTTATGTCAGTCTGTGTACACCCATGTTCCTTGATGAGAATCCTTAGAAACAGCTTACTCCTCCGCCTTGTCAACCAACAATCGCTAAACCGTTTTTGCTTTTCTCTTTTCAGCCAACGAACAATACAAGAAACAAAAGGCTGGGATGTCTTCCGAGATCCACCACTTAAGTTGGACAGTGGTTCGGAGGCCAATCAGGCCTGTTTAGAATTAACTGTAAAAATACTAAAAGTATTTGCATATTTAATAACTTTTATAATAGTATTGGCTGGGGGTGTTCTAGCCAAGGGCTGTGTATTATTTATGACATCACACATACGTAGAGATAAGAAAATCACATATTGCAATAAGGACCTTGTAAGTACACACCTGTTCTATCCTTTTTACCAGACTTTCACTCTCTCGTGCATTAAAAATTCTCATTCTAGGGTCGTGATAAAACCTTTGCAGTGAAACTGCCTGAAGAGGAGCGGATAGCATGGATGTGGGCGTTGGTATTCGCATACGCAATACCTGAGATTGGTGCTCTAATTCGTGCCGCTCGTATATGCTTCTTCAAGAACTTCAAAGTGCCGAAGGCGAATCATTTCCTCTTTCAATGGCTGATGGAGAGTATGGGCGCCTTTGGATCGGCGCTGTTAATATTCGTTGTATTGCCCGAGATTGATGCCATTCAGGGAGCTATGCTAACCAATTGCCTCTGTTTGGTACCGGGTTTACTCGGTCTTTTGTCACGCTCATCGAAGGAAGGTAAACGCGCTGTTAAAGCGTTAGTGGATATAGCTGCAATTGCTGCTCAAGTCACCGGATTTGTGGTGTGGCCATTGCTAGAGAATCGTGGCGTCTTATGGACAATCCCGGTGTCATGTTTCATGATTTCGTGTGGATGGTGGGAAAACTTTGTATCGATGCAATCACCGTTTGGATTGATTCGAGCTATGGGCCGTATAAAAGAAGATTTGAAGTACACTCGCTATTTCAATCAAATGTTCCTTTCCATTTGGAAGGTTTCCCTGTTTGTGTGCTCTGCATTGCTGTTCTACTGGATGCGCGGTGATGACCCTTTGAATATGTTTGCAATGTTTGGCGAAGCTTTTGGACCACACAAGATTGCTGTCGATGAACTGGCTACAACGGTGACGAGTAGTTTGCCAGATTTTTTGGAGGCTTCCCAGATCGATAGTATTGACGTTGATGCGTCGGAAAACACCGTTATTTATGTGCTCCTGATTCAGGTCTTTGGAGCCTACATGTGCTATATTTTTGGCAAGTTTGCATGTAAGATTCTCATTCAAGGCTTCAGCTATGCGTTCCCGGTTAGTTTGACAGTTCCAATTGCCGTTTCGTTGCTCATCGCTGCATGTGGTATAAGAGTGGATGATCCATGCTTCTTCCATGGAACTATACCTGATTATTTGTTCTTCGAGAGCCCACAGAATTTTAGGCTGAATGATTTTATAACACGGCAAATGGCCTGGGCATGGATTCTATGGTTGCTCAGTCAGACATGGATCTCGTTGCATATTTGGATGCCGAAGTGTGAACGTTTGGCAACGACAGAAAAATTGTTCGTTTCCCCAATGTATTCGTCGCTGTTGATTGATCAGTCGATGGCTTTGAATAGGCGACGTGATGATCAGGCCGACGTTAAGACAGAGGTAAGTTTGTAGAAGGAGATTTTGTTATAGGGTGATGATTTATTTGAATATTTTTGTAGGACTTGGAACAAATTGAAAAGGAAAAGGGAGATGAGTATTATGAGACAATATCCGTCCATACAGATGGGTCAGCTATGCAGAAACCTAGCATCAAGAGTTCCGATCATATCACGAGAATATACTCGTGCTGTACTATGTGGCATGAGACAAAAGATGAGATGATAGAGTTCTTGAAAAGTATCATGCGGATGGATGAGGATCAGTGTGCTCGGCGAGTGGCACAGAAGTACTTACGTATCGTCGATCCAGATTATTATGAATTTGAGAGTAAGTTTATTTTTTTTTTTTCAACAAATACATATTGGAACATCTTTGGAAAAGTCTACTGCTGCATCTTACTTACTTAAGCGGCGCTGTTTGCTTTTGAGTTGGTGGTTGGTGTTACTTAGGAAATCATATCCACCAGCTTTATTAAGCTCTACAAGAGGTTTGTAATTTCCCACAGCCTTGTTAAGCTTGTTAAGTTGAGATATGGCTATTCTCACTTTACTTAGGTCGGGTGGTTGGTAGTTTTCGCTGTAGTCGCCAATATTGAATGATTCATTCTGCCTGACAGCGGATTCATCTTGTCAGGATTCTGTTCGCGCCATGTATCCCTGGCTCTAACATTTTACACTTTTGTAAAACTAACGAACATTTTTCCTGGAGTGCCAACTTTTTCGTGCTCTTTTTTCTTCTGAAAAGCGGGTGTTCTTCCCTCCTTTTTTGGTGCATCTGGTAAGCGGAAAACTAGCACTTAATTCTTTAAAAGACAATGCATCTGCAGTGAGTGACAGCTTGATGCCAAATTTGTACCAGAATGTATTGTCCTCTTTGGAGTACACCTTTGCAACTACTGGCACATAAAAGCGTACCTACAATTTAACGGATTGGAGACACAAACATAGCAAACTCCATAGTCTCAGCCAAACATTGTCGGAATTTCTCCTGCCGCATCTAGGACTCGGAAAACTAGCACGTAATTGTAGAGAAGACAATGCTTCTGCAGTGAATGAGAGTTCGAAGCAGATTTTGGAGTGGTAATCATTGGCCCATTTTTACTTCGAAAATGCTGCCAGAAACTCCACGTTTGTCCACGGTGAGCCTTAGAGAGCCATGATTTTTGTCGCCTGAATTTGAAGACATGATCTTTGGTTTCAGTCGAATTGTGTTCTTCGCTATACCATTCGTTCTTTTGCGCATTAAGTAGGACAATTTCGACCTTGGCGATGCCAATTGGCCAAATTAGAGGGTGTTTCACCGATCTTTAGTGTTCGATCGAAGAATGTTCTGGAAAATTCGGTTGACAACAACAAATACATATTGGAAGGGTGTAATCGACCTTATTCCACTTTATCTCGAATGAAAATTAAATCAAAGGGTCGTGGTTAACTTTTTTGAAGATAAAATTTAGAGGAGAATCGTATTCCATTGAACTTTATCCTAGAAATAGGACTTTTAAAAAATGGCCAAAAGAAGTGAGCGTGCATTCAAACTGTGTTTGGATAAATGTATTGCTGCCAAAATACCTAAACTGGAATTTCTTAAAACTTTTAGAAGCTTAAATACTGTTCTGACACTTTTAAAATGTTCTTTACGCTTTGAACATGCGCTGTTTAATGTTGCAAAAGTTAAGGCAAACAAAAAACCATTGATAAACTGATGGTCGGCTTGATGGACAGACTGACAGGTGTAGCTGTCATCTGTATTAAACTGTCGGTGTCTTAAACAACAATAGTCGGAAGCAACCGGAGGCAAATGTCAAAATTGTACGTTAAAGGGCTGCCCAGAATGCTTATCTGTAGCTAATGCTTGTAGCTAAGTAAAAAGTTAAAAACAAGGCAACCCGAAAGCGCTCACACAATGTGTATCTACGTGAATCTGTAGCTTGAAGTTGAAAAGAGGGCAACTTCATGAAAGAAATGTGTCTCTCAATGCATCAGCGATGCAAGATACCAGCTACAGATATGCATTCTAAGAAGGCCTTAAGTTTGGTCCAGTACTGTTAATTGCTCAGGTTTTCCATAAGAGGCTTCTGTGAATGGAAGCGGTTGTCAGAGTCAAATCGAGTGGTTAAAGTTAAACGTCAACTTTTTGTGAATTGCAGAAAAAAGCTATTATGGTCGTACCATACCTACAAATTTATCTTGTTTGCACAGTTACGGATGAAGTCGTAGCAACAGTCTTCTTATAGAGCATCTTTCAGTAAGCGCTTCCTACCTTTAAATTTAAATAAAAAAAAGTGTGTGTGAGATATTATCGACATTCTTAATTCGTTTGAAAGGCCTATCGATGGCATTTTGTTTGGAAAAGAAAATCTTTCAAATGTAAACCGCGGCTTCTCGGGGTTGCGCGCATTCGAAATGTCCAATTTTCCGATTTCTGAAAGTTGATTTTCAACTTCCAGTCATCACAATATCTCTGGATCTTATCGAAGTCCCGCTGCAAAAGAGTTCGGATGACCTCGACAGTAGGTGCGGATCTGTACGCGATAAGATCGTCCGCATACGCAATTGCCTGAGTAAGACTACCTATCATATCGCTGGTGTAAATGCTGAAGAGAATCGGCGAGTTCACCGCTCCCTGTTGCAGACCATTTTTAATGAAAAATTCGGTGGTAGAAGTTACATTGCCACTTTTGACAACAAACGTTCTACCAGTCAGCATGTCATGAAGCATATATAATAGTGGTTTACTTATGCCAAGTCTGGTTAGCTTTAGATAGAGGCCCTCTAACCATACGTTGTCGAAAGCCTTCTCCAAATCAACCAGACATGCACCCGTGCACTGTTTTTTCGCTTTGTTCCATTGTATATCAGAGACGAGTTTGGAGGCGGCATGAATACACTCATGTCCGGCCTTGAAACCAAACTGGTTCTCTGGTATAATATTGTTGTCCTCAGACCACTTGAACAGAGCCCGATTGAGAATCTTTTCGAATACCTTGCTGATACTCGGAAGGAAACTTATCGACCGGAAATTTGCCGGATTGGAGTTGTCCTTTCCCTTTTTCGGGAGAGGATGAACCACCGCCGTCTTCCAACGCACTGGATAATATGCATTATTCAGCGCGTTGTTGAACAGCGTGGCGTAAATGTCCACAGCTTCAGGGGTAAGTGTCGCAGCACAATGTTGGATATACCATCGACTCCCGCTGATTTCTTTTTCGTTATGGAATCGAAGATGGTCTGGAGTTCCACCTTAGAAATTAACAGGGGACTAGACCCACTTCGCTCGGCGACTATGGCGGTTGCCAAGTTTTCGTCATCCCGCGGTTCTCAGATCGCCATAGCGTTATGTCATTTCTGAGGTAGAAGTGATGGAGCAGGGCATTGTTTTCCAGGATGCGGTTCGGGCGAATGCTATCATTCACCTTATACACTTCCTGAAAGACAGCCCCAACTGCCTCCACTTTCTCCTGAGGATCTTCAATAACATAGAAATCGTCGTTGAAGACGGCTTCCCCTGGATCGATTCCTGCTGTCAAAAGTATGTTCGTATTGTCAGTTGTTCTTTGGAGCTTAATACACGGAAGGTCGTTATGACCTTTCCTCCTAAAGATCTTATTAATTTGTGGAAACATACTCGGGTCGCTGGAATTTACGGCCCGAATTCTGTTATTCCAAAACAAATTAATGGACAACCGATAGTTCTCCTTGATCAATTGGTTGATGTTTCTGATCGACGCCTTCAGTGTTCTAATCTCCGGGTCACGTGGGTTTGTCAGTCGTCTGTACAAGTTTTTTAGTTTTGTCAGAAGCCCGCTTTTTGTCTGTGCAGTGCGTCAATGGTCGCGTTTCTGTACGAAGACGTTAAGTCACGTTCTTTGTATTTTGGAATCGTCCTGTTCATTGCCCTTTGGATCGATTCGTCCATTTGTTGTAAGTAGTTGTCGATTTCGGTTGTTTGGTGGTAGTATGTCCCTCGAACGTAGTTCTCTTGATAAGGCGTTGGTAAAGCGTGGCCAGCGCATCTTACCGTAGTTGTAAGAATACACAGGCACATACTCCTCAAACGCCACAAGCTCGTTCGGAAGCTGTATTACGGCGGCGAGTCCGCAGTGGTCACTGTCGTACTCGATCGTCTGTAAACAGTTTTGCGGGTGTTGACCTACTTTGTCAGTAACCGTCAGTCTTGTGTCTCGCAGTAAAAGATCCAGAAAAGCACCGCTTCTCGGAAACGATGGCCTATCTGTGGCGAGAATGTCGATCCTATATTCAACATTGTAGTGGACCATCCAATTTTATAGATGGTTAACCCGAGGATTTTGTATTTGATTTCCCCAATCTTCGTGTTTGGCATTTAAATCTCCAGCCAAAAGATAAAAGTTCTCTAAGACAAAGTCTAACGGGGTCAAATCACACGATATGACCGTTGGCATGTATTATGAGGGCCGCTGTGGTTTGTGCCTTTTTTCCATAGACCTGCGAACTGCGAACTCAGAAAATCCCACAAGAAAAAGTCTAACGGGCTCAAATCGCACGATCTCGGTTCACATCACCTCCACGTAAGATGAACATGCCCTCGAATAGCTCGTGCAGAATTTCCAAAGTGGCGTGAGGTGTGTGACACGTAGCGCCGTCCTGTTGAAACCACATGTCGTTGGTCACCAATTCAGGCCAAAATAAGTTGGTAATCATCGACCTTTAGCGCTCGCCGTTGATGGTGATTGCCTGGCTAACGTCGTTCTTAAAGAAATATGGATCGATGTCGCTGCCAGCCCAAAATCAACACCAAACAGTGACTTTTTCGGTATGCATTGTATGATCTTGGTTCTCAAGTGGATTGGTATCGTCACAAATTCGACAATTTGGTATGTTGACGTACATAATCATCCAGAAATGGTACTCATCGCTGAAGATGATTTTTCGATGAAAATTACGGTCAGTTGGATGCTGGTCCAGATCCTATTCAGCGAACACGCGTCGTTGTCTATGGGCATTTACCTTCAGCAGGCCCAAGTCTCTTCTAAAAATTCGCCAAGTTGTGGACTTCAAAAGGCCGAGATTTTGTGAGCGACGAAACCGACAACTTCGGATTCTCCTGGACACTCTCAGGGACAGCGACGAGGCTTTCGGCGTTTCGTCAACTTACGAGTGGTTGTTTATCGTTAACTGAACCAGTGGACTCTTATTTATGCACCACACTGCGAATAGTCCTCTCGATAGGACGATAATGGGGACCGTAAAATAGGCGAAGCGAGCGGAATGTTGCGGTGCCCGAACAGAACACCCATTTTGATAAAAATGAAACATTTGTAAGTTTCGTTGAACGCTTTGGCCACCAATGGCTATTAGGCAGAATAGAGTGAATAAATGACAGCCAATTGACAGATATAGCTTCAACAATATGGCCGCTATCTAATGTCAAAGTTCGGAAGTCCCTCTTGGAAGGCCCTTTAGTTAGCCCCTAAGATCGTGATCTTAACTCAGAACAAAGTATCCTACTCGTGGTATTTGCATTTCTCCTAAAAAAAACATTAATACTGGATGGGCACACTGCAAGTACAAATCAATGCACCGAATACCACTACAATAACAACAATTCATAGTCATTTTATAAAACTCACCCCAAGTCCTCAATTTTATAGGTCTTCCTGATTTAGGACTAAAGTTCCTCCTTATTTCTGAATCTGTCATCAAACAAGGAACATTATTTGATAACCGAAACACCAGAGTTCTTAAATGCCACCATGTTTCATTTCTGGCTTAACATTTAGAAAGCATTGTCATTCAAACACGAGAATAGTTTATTTTAACTTAGTTTACATACTAATTGCATTTCTTTTTAAATGTTATTCACCTGACACTTCACATTTCCACAATCACTATAACTTCCCACCTGTACTACCTGTTGAAGGTTTTCTCGCGTTTCTTCACAAATTTCTCCTGTCAAAGTTCAAGCGTTCAGGTGATCAGTGCCATGTTATTGCGTTTAGGGTTTTTGCATTGCGTTTTATCAGAGTTGATTTGTTATAGATGCCGGCATGTTTAAAAAAATGTTTTTTTCTGTTTCTTAGTGCGAATAGAAAAGTATAAGAAACTGGTTGTTAATAAGAGAAATTTGCTAAAATCCACTTGTTTTTTGGTTAAAAAAGACCTTTAAAATGTCAATATATTAATGCAAAATAAGATGTTTTTCTTGACCCTGGGGTTTGTATGAATTGGTTATGGCACTCACTAGTTATATGTATAATCGAATGCAGTTGGAGCTCATTGGCAAAAAGTCACAATAACAATGACAGGAACAACGCAATATCGAAACCATTTTGTTACAGAACAAGCAAAAAATTAAAAGCATTTCCAAAAGAGGTATTTCCAGTTTAAACCAATAGAAGTGCAGAGTCAGTCATCATTTCAGGGCGCTCTTTGAGCGTTATAAGTTCGGCTCATATGAGTAAAGTTTATACAAAAAATCATTAAAAATAGGATGGAACTAAAATTGTTTTTTTACAAGGTGGTTGTAACAAAAAAACATGTATTTTCCTGGGGTTTATATAGACGTGGTGTTAGTTTTTTGTCTGTATGTGCAAACTTACAACTAACTGCAGGCATGTCATTACAATTCAAATGTCATTCTGCGGTGTTAATTTACTGAAAGGGACAGAAGCTATATCCAAAAACGCAAAAACCTTATTCATAAAACTTATACAACGTTGAATTAAGGCTGCATATACTAAACGCGTCTGATGGTTGAATAGTGCCTATAGAAGGTTATTTTTTTTATTTCTGTATACACAGACAGGGTTACCAAAGATAAAATTGTATGTTGAAAAAAATATGAATAAGAATTTGTGCGACCCTGAATAAAGGCTGCATAAATACTTATGCACTGTATAACTATACAACCGTTCAGATGTATTTTAGTGAATTCTAATGAATAAGGGGGCAAGTGTTTCGTGAAATTCTGAGTTTTGTCTTAGTGGGGATGTACTATTAGTCTTCTCTAGTCTTCTCATCATGATTTTAAGTAGGAAAATGCTACACTCATTTGGGAAGTTTCTGGTATCTCTAAGTCAGATTAAGTCTCGACATGTCTATGTAGAGGTAGACGCATTACCCCAGCCATATCTATGTACTCTATTCATTCCCAAAACTATTCATACTGCGCAAAGTCCTTAATACCAAAATTAATTAGGAAAACAACGTTAAAGAAGGCTTTTCGACGTTACCTGAATATTCCTTTTCAAAACTCAGGCACGTTAAATATCTAAAGGTGACATAACAAGTATAGCAGCTGTCCCTTTGTAAGGAATTTTTTTTATCATTCGACACCATTTTGCATTTAACGGGTGTTTTTTAGAGGTTGGTTTTTCGAATAGATATAAAACTGACAACTCTAATGTCATATATGTTCAGTTGAGTTTGCCATTTCATCATGAATAGGTTGACAAATGAACAACGCTTTCAAATCGTGCAAATTTATTTCGAAAATAATGGATCAGTTCGCAAACAAGGCGGCGCATAATTTCGCGAAATGGGCCTGTCAATTGGCCACCAAGATCGTGTGATTTGACACTATTGGCTTATTTTCTTTGGGGATATGTGAAGTCGCTCGTCTTCGCCAACAAACCAGAAACGTTAGGGTAATTGAAAGACAACATTTGTGGCGTTATTGCCGACATACTTCCCCAAATTCTCGAAAAATTGTTTGAAAATTGGACCTCTAGATTTGGCTTTATTCGAACCAGCCGCGGCAGCCACATACCCGAAATCATATATAAACAATTATGGCATAAAATGATCCTTCAAATAAAGCCAAATTGATGGACATTTAAACGATTTTCTTGTGTTTTGTTTCAATTTGAAGTTCTATACCTCTAAACAAAAACACCCTTTATATCAGCTGCATATATATATATATATAGGAGTTATTCAATACCTGTCACGGTCATAGGTACATGTCAACAACTTTTATAAAGGGTGTCATAATCCACGCAAATAATTTTGTTAGAAAATACAGATTTTGAATAAGAAGGCCTTAATTTTTGATTGATAGAGTATACAGATTGGGGTTATGTATGGAATAGCACATCAGATAAATGGCCGCCAGGGCTTTGATGGAATGTACGTACACGTTTATTGCAATTTTCTATGACAGTTTCGTATAAATGTGGCTGAATTTCATTAATACATCGCCCAATTTCCTCTTAGTGGTCGTTGGCTTAAAAAAATCCAACAAACAATGGCGTTAAATATCAAGATCTGGATACTTACTTACTTAAGTGGCGCTACAGTCAGGGATGAACCTGGGCCTCAACCAACATGCCTCTCCAATTAGCCCGATCCTTAGCTAACTGCCTCCAGTTGCGCACTCCAAGTTGGTTGAGGTCGGTTTCTACTTGTGCGCGCCACTTATTGCGAGGTCTTCCTCTACTGCGTCCGACGTCTGGCTGGGAATCGAAGACTCTGCGAGCCGGAGTATTGGTGTCCATACGTTCTACATGTCCTAGCCATCTTAAACGTCCAATGCGGAGTTTTTTGACCAGGGGCATGTCGCTGTACAGCTCGTATAGTTCTTGGTTGAATCTTCGTCTCCATAGCCCGTCAACGCAAACGGGACCGAAGATTTTTCGAAGAATTTTCCTCTCGAATCTACCAAGGATTTCTTCATCCGCTTTTGATACGGTCCATGCTTCAGCGCCGTAGAGCAGGACTGGGATGATCAGGGTCTTATATAGGATCTCCTTAGTAGTTCGAGTGAGGGCTTTACTTCTAAATTGCATTCTAAGCCCGAAGAAACAGCGGTTGGCAAGAGTAATTCTTCGTTTGATTTCTGACGAGATGTTGCTGTCAGAGTTAATAGCGGAGCCGAGGTAGACAAAGTCCCGTACTACCTCAAAGTTATATCTGTCAATGGTGACGTTCTGTCCAATTCGTCGATGTTGTGAGTCCTTTCGTGATGACAGCATATACTTAGTCTTACCCTCATTTACTGCTTAACCCATTTTTGCCGCTTCCTTCTCTATACTAGCAAACGTGGCTATGACATCACGTTGAGTCCTACCAATGATGTCAATATCGTCGGCGTATGCTAGTAGTTGCACCGATTTTTGGAGAATTGTGCCTCTGGTGTTGGATCAGGAGTTTTGCACAATCCTCTCAAGAATCAGATTAAAGAAGTCACATGACAGCGCATCGCCTTGCCTAAATCCTTTTTTGGTATCGAATGTGTCGGTGAGGTCGTTTCCGACCCTGATGGTGCTGAGAGAATTCTCCATCGTCATCCTACACAAACGGACGAGTTTGGGCGGTATACCAAAACTAGACATGGCTCTGTATAGTTCGTCTCTATAAATGCTGTCATATGCGGCTTTGAAATCGATAAATAGGTGGTGGGTATCGATTTGAACTTCTTGGGTTTTTTCCAGGATCTGCCGAAGTGTGAAAATTTGATCGATTGTGGACTTTCCTGGCCTAAAACCACACTGGTAAGGGCCGATCAGGTTGTTGGTAAACGGTTTCAAGGGTTCACATATTACGGCAGATAGGATCTTGTAAGCGATGTTGAATAGACTTATGCCTCTGTAGTTGCCGCAGTTCAGAGGGTCTCCTTTTTTGTGGATCGGGCAAACGATGCTTAGGTTCCATTCTTCAGGCATATTTTCATCCGACCAGATTTGGCTTATGAGTTGGTGGATGTTACTTACCAAGTCATCTCCGCCGGCCTTATAAAGCTCAGCGGGAAGGCCGTCATTTCCGGCAGCCTTATTAAGCTTGAGTTTAGATATAGCTATCCTCACTTCACTTAGGTCGGGTGGTTGGCAGTTTTCGCTGTCGTTGCCAATATTAAATGGTTCGTTCTGCCTGACAGCGGAATGTTGTTCGTCATCGCCGCTTAAAAGTCTGCAGAAGTGGTTCTTCCATATCCTCAGCATCGACTGTGTCTCAACTACGATATTTCCTTATTCATCTAGACAGGATTCTGTTCGAGCCTTGTAGCCTTGGCTTGACGTTTTACACTTTGGTAAAACTTGCGAACATCGTTCCTGGAGTGGCACCTCTCTATATCCTCGATCGCGCGCTTTTCTTGCTCTTTTTTCTTTTTTCTGAAAAGCCGATGTTCTTCCCTTCTTCTTTGCCTATAGAGCTCAATGGCAGCTCTCGGCTTCACCTGCAGCTTAGCCTTGTAGGCCTCGTTCTTGGCTGTGAGCATCTGTCGGCATTCCTCATCTAACCAGCGGTTTCTTGCTGGTGGCCGCGAGAAACCTAGCACATCAGTTGCGGCTGATCTAATGGCTTGTTGGCATCGTTGCCATTGTTCTTCGACATTAGATGCTGGTGGTATGTTGTGAGTAGAGAGGTAAAGGGATACGCGTTGTGCGAAGGTCTTGGCGGTCTCTTGCGATTGCAGTCTTCCGACATTAAATTTTTTCACAGTATTTCTGTTTTTCTGTGGCGTGGTGGATATCCGCATCCTTACCTTGGCAACAAGGTAGTGGTCCGAGTCGATGTTAGCCCCTCGGAATGTTCGGACATCCAAAATACTGGAAGCGTGCCTCTTGTTTATCGCAATGTGATCAATTTGGTTGACCGTTCGTTGATCTGGAGACCGCCATGTCCCCTTCTGGATAACGAGGTGAGGAAACCGTGTGCTGGCTATAGTGGCATTTCGTTCCGTAGCGAAAACAATTAGCCTAAGTCCGTTACCAGACGTGTTGTCGTGAAGGCTATATTTTCCGACAGTACTGCTAAAGATGTCTTCTCTTCCTACCTTTGCGTTAAAATCTCCCAGCACGATTTTAACATCGTACTTTGGTAGTCGCTCATAGGTTTTGTCGAGGAGCTCGTAGAAGCAATCCTTAGCTACATCATCTTTTTCCTCCGTCGGAGCATGAGCGCATATAAGGCTTATGTTGGCGAATTTGGCCTTGATGCGGATTGTTACAATGCGTTCGCTAATGTCTTGAAAACATAAGACTTCTTGCCTAAGTCTGGCACCTATAACAAATCCGCATCCAAATAGTCGCTGTTTCTGCTCACTATAACACGTTCCATAGTAGATGTCACAGTTTTTCATCCTCTTTTTGCCCGGCCCATCCCATCGTTTTTCCTGGATGGCAGTAATGTCTGCTTTGTAGCAGTTTAGGGCTTCCGCTAGTTGTTCCCCTGCACCTCTCCTGTTTAATGTTCTCACATTCCAGGTGCAGATACGAACTTCGTTGTCCTTTTTTCGTTTAGCATGGTCGTCAACAATAATATCAGTCCTTTCCGATGCTATTGGTTGCTTCGTGACAATAGTTTTTTCCGTGGACGGGTAGTCCACCCCCAACCTGGAGGGCCAGGCCCTTGTTTTGACCCTAGGACAGCGGGCCGGAAAAAATACCGATGTCAGTAGCCCATTTTGGGGTATGAGCGCTGCCGTTGACCCATTGAGGGCTCCTCCGCCACCAACTCTTTTCCAATACCCTGGCTCAGTATTGGCAATCCCTATAGACCTGGTGTTCAGATATGTAGAAGCAGCTCATATAGGGATTTCACTACCAGTTCGATCAAACTGGAGCTGTAGGCGCCACCGTTGACTCCATCTAGGGAATTCCTCCGCTACCGGCTGAGAGTGAGTGCCTTAGTGGGAGGACACTCCACCCCCTCTCTCGTTTGCTGCCACCAACGACCTTCCACAGGGGTTTAATACCCCATCTCCAGTCGAGGTACTAGGCACCCACCAGTCACCAGCGTGGAGGTGAGAGTAGGAATTGATAGTGAGAGGCTAGAGTAAGAACGCTTGTGTCCTCATATAATCGCATCACCATCCTTAAACTATCAAGATCTGGATGGCCAATTCTAATCGCAGAAACGGCCGATTACACGATTGGGAAATGACTCATGCAGTGATTGAATTTTTTTCTGTTTGCTGTATGGCATGTGGCAACGTCTCTTTGAATTCCCTTGGTTTTCGTGGTTTTAAATCACTATAACGGCCATATCTTGTATGAAAATTGCCGACTATAGCTGACAAACACTGAAAATACTTTATTCTTTGGTATAGCGCTCCATTTTTACTAACCCCAAACTGACAGCTGTCATATTTTTATATTTTTTTCTGTTGGCACCACAATACTATTAAATGGCGCCAAGTTCAAATGTTGCGTGAATTATGGGACTCCCTGTACAGTCATTCATGTCAAACCCTATTATAGATGTCGCCACTTGCAATTTTCAATCTTTTAATCAATATTTGCAAATTTCTTCATTGCAGCACACATTTTCTTCGATGATGCTTTTGAAATTTCCGATCATAGTGATGACGACATTCAAGTGAATCGCTTCGTGAAGCTCCTTGTATCAACACTAGATGACGCTGCATCCGATATTCATCAGACCACCATTCGCTTACGTGCACCGAAAAAATACCCAACACCCTATGGAGGACGTTTGGTTTGGACACTTCCCGGCAAAACGAAAATGATTGCCCATCTCAAGGACAAAGATCGTATTCGTCATCGTAAACGTTGGTCGCAAGTGATGTACATGTACTACCTTCTCGGTCACAGACTAATGGAGCTGCCAATTTCGGTAGATCGTAAGGACGTTGTCGCCGAAAACACCTACCTACTAACACTCGACGGAGATATTGATTTCAAGCCGAACGCTGTAACTCTGCTCATCGATTTGATGAAAAAGAACAAAAATCTTGGAGCCGCTTGTGGTCGTATCCATCCGGTTGGTTCCGGTCCTATGGTGTGGTATCAGATGTTCGAATACGCTATTGGCCATTGGCTGCAAAAGGCCACCGAACACATGATCGGCTGTGTACTCTGTAGTCCTGGGTGCTTCTCGCTCTTCCGTGGTAAAAGTTTGATGGACGACAATGTGATGAAGAAGTATACCACGCGATCAGATGAAGCACGCCATTATGTACAATACGATCAGGGAGAAGATCGTTGGTTATGTACGCTGTTGCTGCAGCGAGGATATCGTGTCGAATATTCAGCTGCCTCTGATGCTTATACCCATTGCCCCGAAGGTTTTAACGAGTTCTACAATCAACGTCGTCGTTGGGTACCCTCAACCATCGCCAACATCATGGATCTGCTGGGTGATTCCAAGCGAACGATCAAGATCAATGACAACATTTCGCTGCTATATATCTTCTACCAAATGATGTTGATGGGTGGCACAATCTTGGGTCCCGGTACGATCTTTCTTATGTTGGTGGGTGCTTTTGTCGCCGCCTTCAGAATTGACAATTGGACATCCTTTCACTACAATATCGTTCCGATTCTTGGTTTCATGTTTGTCTGCTTCACGTGCAAATCTAACATACAGCTGTTTGTAGCGCAGGTGTTATCCACTGCGTATGCGCTGATCATGATGGCTGTGATAGTCGGTACGGCGCTTCAGTTAGGCGAGGATGGTATCGGTTCTCCATCAGCGATCTTCTTGATTTCTATGACGAGTTCGTTCTTCATAGCAGCGTGCCTCCATCCGCAAGAGTTTTGGTGTATCACGGCCGGTATCATTTACCTGCTGTCCATTCCCTCTATGTACCTTCTGTTGATCTTGTACTCCGTGATCAATTTGAATGTCGTCTCATGGGGAACTCGCGAGGTGGTGGCAAAAAAAACTAAAAAGGAAATGGAAGCCGAAAAGAAAGCAGCCGAGGAGACTAAAAAGCGAGTCAAGCAAAAGAGCGTTCTCGGCTTTCTGCAAGGTGGAATCGGCGACAATGAAGATGAGGAAGGTTCGATGGAAATCTCTCTGGCTGGATTGTTCCGGTGTATTCTGTGTACTCACGGAAAGACAAGCGATGAAAAGGCTCAGCTGACACATATCGCCGAATCGCTTGATACAATTCAGAAGCGTATTGAAAATTTAGAATCTACACTAGATCCACATGGACACAATCGTAGACGTACCACTTCGGCGAGCTCAAAGGATCATCATCTACTGGCATCTGTTGCTGAAAAATCTGGTGATGAATCGGAAGAATCCGAGTCGGAGACGTCAGGAGAACCTCAACAGGAACGTGATTTCCTAACAAATCCCTATTGGATTGAGGATCCCGATCTTAGGAAGGGCGAAGTTGACTTCTTGTCAAGTTCGGAAATTCAATTCTGGAAGGATTTAATTGATCAATATCTATATCCTATTGATAATGATCCAGTTGAACAGGTAAATTGGGCGTTGATTGATGGAATTTATAGAAGTTTTGTGTTCTCTTTCTAGGCTGCGAGCAGATTTGTTCAGTTATCTTGTGAAATCGATAAAGTTTTCATTGTGAATATGGTTGGAATTCTTTCAATATCAGCGCGGAAGGGTATAGTCATTTTGTTAATGAGTCCTTAAATAAAAACAGTGTCAAATGGAAATAAAGGGTAGAGAAGTTGCACAGAGGTTATCTCCTTTCAAATGTAAATAATTCATTCAGAAAAGTAACGAATGACAACGCAGACTTTCTGAAGTGTCAAACCTATAAAACTAAACGCTAAATTAGTAATTTCGCAGTGAAATCGAATTTATTTACCGACTTCTATCATACCATAACGTAACGAGTAATAATCGAAGACTCTGCGAGCCGGAGTATTGGTGTCCATTCGTTCTACATGTCCTACCCATCTTAAACGTCCAATGCGGAGTTTTTTGACCAGGGGCATGTCGCTGTACAGCTCGTATAGTTCTTGGTTGAATCTTCGTCTCCATAGCCCGACAACGCAAACGGGACCGAAGATTTTTCGAAGAATTTTCCTCTCGAATCTACCAAGGATTTCTTCGTCCGCTTTTGATACGGTCCATGCTTCAGCGCCGTAGAGCAGGACTGGGATGATCAGGGTCTTATATAGGATCTCCTTAGTAGTTCGAGTGAGGGCTTTACTACTAAATTGCCTTCTTAGCCCGAAGAAACAGCGGTTGGCAAGAGTAATTCTTCGTTTAATTTCTGACGAGATGTTGTTGTCAGAGTTAATAGCGGAGCCGAGGTAGACAAAGTCCCGTACTACCTCAAAGTTATATCTGTCAATGGTGACGTTCTGTCCAATTCGTCGATGTTGTGAATCCTTTCGTGATGACAGCATATTCTTAGTCTTACCCTCATTTACTGCTAAACCCATTTTCGCCGCTTCCTTCTCTATACTAGCAAACGTGGCTATGACATCACGTTGAGTCCTACCAATGATGTCAATATCGTCAGCGTATGCTAGTAGTTGCACCGACTTTTGGAAAATTGTGCATCTGGTGTTGGCTTTGGAGTTTTGCACAATCCTCTCAAGAATCAGATTAAAGAAGTCACATGACAGCGCATCGCCTTGCCTAAATCCTTTTTTGGTATCGAATGTGTCGGTGAGGTCGTTTCCGACCCTGACGGTGCAGCGAGAATTCTCCATCGTCATCCTACACAAACGGACGAGTTTGGACGGTATACCAAAACTAGACATGGCTCTGTATAGTTCGTCTCTATAAATGCTGTCGTATGCGGCTTTGAAATCGATAAATAGGTGGTGGGTATCGATTTGGACTTCTTGGGTTTTTTCCAGGATCTGCCGAAGTGTGAAAATTTGATCGGTTGTGGACTTTCCTGGCCTAAAACCACACACATAAGGGCCAATCGGGTTGTTGGTAAACGGTTTCAGGCGTTCACATATTACGGCAGATAGAATCTTGTAGGCGATGTTGAGGAGACTTATGCCTCTGTAGTTGGCGCAGTTCAGAGGGTCTCCTTTTTTGTGGATCGGGAAAACGATGCTGAGGTTCCAGGCATGCTTTCAACCGACCAGATTTGGCTTATGAGTTGGTGGATGTTACTTACCAAGTCATCTCCGCCAGCTTTATAAAGCTCAGCGGGAAGGCCGTCATTTCCGGCAGCCTTATTAAGCTTGAGTTTAGATATAGCTATCCTCACTTCACTCAGGTCGGGTGGTTGGCAGTTTTCGCTGTCGTTGCCAATATTTAATGGTTCGTTCTGCCTGACAGCGGAATGTTGTTCGTCATCGCCGTTTAACAGTCTGCAGAAGTGGTTCTTCCATATCCTCAGCATCGACTGTGTCTCACCTACGATATTTCCTTGTTCATCTCGACAGGATTCTGTTCGAGCCTTGTAGCCTTGGCTTTGACGTTTTACACTTTGGTAAAACTTGCGAACATCGTTCCTGGAGTGGCACCTCTCTATATCCTCGATCGCGCGCTTTTCTTGCTCTTTTTTCTTCTTTCTGAAAAGCCGATGTTCTTCCCTTCTTCTTTGCCTCTAGAGCTCAATGGCAGCTCTCGTCTTCACCTGAAGCTTAGCCTTGTAGGCCTCGTTCTTGGCTGCGAGCATCTGTCGGCATTCCTCATCAAACCAGGGGTTTCTTGCTGGTGGCCGCGAGAAACCTAACACATCAGTTGCGGCTGATCTAATGGCCTGTTGGCATCGTTGCCATTGCTCTTCGACATTCGATGCTGGTGGTATGGTGTTAATCGAGAGGTTAACGGATACGCGTTGTGCGAAGGTCTTGGCGGTCTCTTGCGATTGCAGTCTTCCGACATTAAATTTTTTCACAGTATTTCTGGATTGTTGTGGCGTGGTGGATTTCCGCATTCTTACCTTGGCTGCTACAAGGTAGTGATCCGAGTCGATGTTAGCTCCTCGGAATGTTCGGATATCCAAAATACTGGATGCGTGCCTCTTTTCTATCGCAATGTGATCAATTTGGTTGACCGTTCGTTGATCTGGAGACCGCCATGTCCCCTTCTGGATAACGAGGTGAGGAAACCGTGTGCTGGCTATAGTGGCATTTCGTTCCGTAGCGAAAACAATTAGCCTAAGTCCGTTACCAGACGTGTTGTCGTGTAGGCTATATTTTCCGACAGTACTGCTAAAGATGTCTTCTCTTCCTACCTTTGCGTTAAAATCTCCCAGCACGATTTTAACATCGTACTTCGGTAGTCGCTCATAGGTTTTGTCAAGGAGCTCGTAGAAGCAATCCTTAGCTATATCATCGTTTTCTTCCGTCGGAGCGTGAGCGCATATAAGGCTTATGTTGGCGAATTGTTACTATGCGTTCGCTAATGTCTTGGAAACATAAGACTTCTTGCCTAAGTCTGGCACTTATAACAAATCCGCATCCGAATAGTCGCTGTTTCTGCTCACTATAACACGGTCCGTAGTAGATGTCACAGTTTTTCATCCTCTTTTTGCCCGGCCCATCCCAACGTATATCCTGGATGGCAGTAATGTCTGCTATGTAGCAGTTTAGGGCTTCCGCTAGTTGTTCGCCTGCACCTCTCCTGTTTAATGTTCTCACATTCCAGGTGCATATACGAACGTCGTTGTCCTTTTTTCGTTTAGCAGGGTCGTCAACAATAAAATCAGTCCTTTCCGAGGCTATTGGTAACCATGTTTTTTTTCTGTGGGTGGGTAGTTAACCCAAAGCACAACCCCCAACCTGGAGGGCCAGTTCCAATTTATTAGATACCCCTAGGACACGGGGCCATCAGTATCCACTACGGGATGGAGCGCTGCCGTTGGCCTTTCGGTTCATCCGCCACCATCTCTGTTCAAGGGGCCTGACTAACCCTTGAAATTCCTAGACAACCTGTTGTACGAATATGTCAGAGCAGCTCATCTAGGTTCGCCTGGGACAGCAGGCCGGGTGTTCTTCAGTGCCATTCTCACCAGGGTGTTTATAGTGTTGCTGTTTTTCGTCGTGTTATCAACACTCGCACTTATCGTTTAGCAAGTCAAATCCGGTTGGATGAGACCAGTACCCGATGGTTACCACTTGGAGGTAAAAATAAGCACATTTGATGTGTAGTCAGAGTTACAACACTGGGCATTGCCAAGTTAACGCCAATCAGAGTCTACCCTCGTTCTACAACACCCAACCATCCAAAGTTTTAAACATGTTGATATTTATTTTGACACTTAGATGTAGGCTGTCCATTAAATTCCGTCGAAATATATGACTTTTTTCTTTGAAAGAGATGTTCTGGAAACCCTGCATGTCTGTCCCAATGCGTAAATATGTTTATTAAACAGTTACGCCTTTTTGTGTTAGCAAATGCCATTTTTATGTCTGACTTTAAATTTAACGAATCTATTATTAGTAAGAATACATTTGACTTAATTTAGACGTCATAAATAAAAAGGTAAAGGCCAATTCGTCAATCACAGAAACCAACATTTTCTGTCAGATGAGTCGATAGCATACAATTTCCTAATTTTGACATTTAACATTATAGACGAAAGCTTTTCAACGCTGATAATCAAAAGTTCCAATTCGATTCACAATTCAAAAAACATATAATATCCCAAATCAATAAATACTATAACCATGCAATTCAATAAAATTTTTAGGCCAGAATTGCTCATGATCTCAAAGAATTACGCAATTCGTCGGTGTTTGCGTTTTTCATGATAAATGCTCTCTTCGTTTTAATTGTATTCTTACTCCAACTGAACAAGGATAATATTCATATTAAGTGGCCTTTTGGTGTTCGTACAAATATTACTTATGACGAATCAACGCAAGAGGTAAATTTTTAAATGAGATTTTCAATGATATCGTCAATGTCAATCGAAAGTGTGAACATTGCTGACATCTCTGAAAATCTCAAAAGTTCAATAATACTAACATGCTTTTTTTTTTCTCTTTTATTTATATATAAACAAAATTGCATCAATTAATTTAAACCAATTATAAAATGCTTTGTGCTGTAATGTGATGTGACATACAAAATATGACGATCAAAAACGTCAACGTCATCATAACAAAAATAAAAATCAAACACTTCGGACGTGTGGGAACAACATTAAAATAAATGACTTCGTATACATACAAACAAAAACAAAATGACAACGAAATAAAAAAAAAAAGGCACGGATTGCAAACGATTTGATCGAGCTGCGCAACAAGTCGGTCTTTGCTTTTTTCATGTTCAACGCATTATTTGTCTTGATCGTGTTTTTGTTGCAACTCAACAAAGATAAATTGCACATCGAATGGCCGCTTGGCGTCAAAACAAACATAACCTATATCGAAGAGACATCTGAGGTTCATACATATGATTTACAAAAAAAAAAAACTTTTAACATATTTTTATGTTTTTTTTTTTTCTTCTTCTTTTTTTTATTTTTCGTATCACCAAAAATATTTCCCTTGTCCATTTTTATGTATTTCCCACATAACTATTTGTTTGTTTATACTACTATACCCTGTCTTCTTATGGGTTCACTATTAATGTGGTGTAAGGGTTCCGAGAATGGCTACCCAACCTCTCCCCCACTGCTACCACAACTACTGACCACTGTCACCAACAAAATATAAATAATGGAACCACCAAATAAAAAACAAATGTCAAATCATTCTCAATCGGAACTGTGTTGCTAATCAAATTCAACTGCATTTTCATCCATCAAAATCATTATTTTCATTTAGTTTTATAGTAGTTGGTTGTTAATGGTATATAGGGTTTATAAATAATTTGACAAATCATAACATTTGACGTTTAATATACTCAATATAGTCAATTTTTAGTATATTTAATGTCATCAGCAATTATTAAATGAAAATTAAAGGTCTGTTCCAGTACTTTGCACCAACAATAAGTTAATTCTCAAACGGCAAAACAAATTACTTGTCAATTTCTGATACCAACTGTCAGTTTACTAATTCCTGACAACAGACATAAGGTCTGTTCCCGTTCTTTTTCAGTAAAAATTAGTAAATTCTAAAATTTCTTGGAGTGGGGGTAAATTATCTCAGAAAGAGACAAAATAACCAAAGAGTACGGGAACGCGTTTAAGTAAAAAAAAGTAAAATTATATATTTTGTATGCCTTTTAAAGAACAAATGACATAAATCACCTGTCAAAACAAGCGAGTTGTCTCTTTTAGATACCAACTGACAGTTTACTAATTCATGACATTGACAACAGACATAAGGTCTGTTCCCGTTCTTTTTCAGTAAAAATTAGTAAATTCTAAAATTTCTTGGAGTGGGGGTAAATTATCTCAGAAAGAGACAAAATAACCAAAGAGTACGGGAACGCGTTTAAGTAAAAAAAAAGTAAAATTATATATTTTGTATGCCTTTTAAAGAACAAATGACATAAATCACCTGTCAAAACAAGCGAGTTGTCTCTTTTAGATACCAACTGACAGTTTACTAATTCATGACATTGACAACAGACATAAGGTCTGTTCCCGTTCTTTTTCAGTAAAAATTAGTAAATTCTAAAATTTCTTGGAGTGGGGGTAAATTATCTCAGAAAGAGACAAAATAACCAAAGAGTACGGGAACGCGTTTAAGTAAAAAAAAGTAAAATTATATATTTTGTATGCCTTTTAAAGAACAAATGACATAAATCACCTGTCAAAACAAGCGAGTTGTCTCTTTTAGATACCAACTGACAGTTTACTAATTCATGACATTGACAACAGACATAAGGTCTGTTCCCGTTCTTTTTCAGTAAAAATTAGTAAATTCTAAAATTTCTTGGAGTGGGGGTAAATTATCTCAGAAAGAGACAAAATAACCAAAGAGTACGGGAACGCGTTTAAGTAAAAAAAAAGTAAAATTATATATTTTGTATGCCTTTTAAAGAACAAATGACATAAATCACCTGTCAAAACAAGCGAGTTGTCTCTTTTAGATACCAACTGACAGTTTACTAATTCATGACATTGACAACAGACATAAGGTCTGTTCCCGTTCTTTTTCAGTAAAAATTAGTAAATTCTAAAATTTCTTGGAGTGGGGGTAAATTATCTCAGAAAGAGACGAAATAACCAAAGAGTACGGGAACGCGTTTAAGTAAAAAAAAGTAAAATTATATATTTTGTATGCCTTTTAAAGAACAAATGACATAAATCACCTGTCAAAACAAGCGAGTTGTCTCTTTTAGATACCAACTGACAGTTTACTAATTCATGACATTGACAACAGACATAAGGTCTGTTCCCGTTCTTTTTCAGTAAAAATTAGTAAATTCTAAAATTTCTTGGAGTGGGGGTAAATTATCTCAGAAAGAGACAAAATAACCAAAGAGTACGGGAACGCGTTTAAGTAAAAAAAAGTAAAATTATATATTTTGTATGCCTTTTAAAGAACAAATGACATAAATCACCTGTCAAAACAAGCGAGTTGTCTCTTTTAGATACCAACTGACAGTTTACTAATTCATGACATTGACAACAGACATAAGGTCTGTTCCCGTTCTTTTTCAGTAAAAATTAGTAAATTCTAAAATTTCTTGGAGTGGGGGTAAATTATCTCAGAAAGAGACAAAATAACCAAAGAGTACGGGAACGCGTTTAAGTAAAAAACAGTAAAATTATATATTTTGTATGCCTTTTAAAGAACAAATGACATAAATCACCTGTCAAAACAAGCGAGTTGTCTCTTTTAGATACCAACTGACAGTTTACTGATTTTTACCAACAGAAATTTCTGCAGTACATTTTTTTTAAAGATTTTTATGGAGGGGTAGTTTTTTGCTCTCTCGTGAGCTCTCTATTTTACTTATTTTTGCATACGGGAACGGCAATAATTAAAAATCAGTAAAAATCAGTAAGAATCAGTAAATATTATTTTGTACGGGAACAGACCTATAGTGATTTATTTTACTGGTTTTTATGGATGGCTAGTTTTTTTCCTCTGTCTTTTATTAATTTTTGCAAACTGGAATGGGAGTATATGAACATAAGTAAGAATAATTATAAAGAATATCGTATTGGAACAGACTTATAATATTAAATTGTTTGATCTGTTAAGTTATATGAACAATATGTCAACTTTAAACCGCGTTTCCACTTAGCAAATACATTGTACACACTAAACAAATATTAGAAAATACACTTCGTAATATAAATTTTTTTTTGAAAACATTGCCTTTTATGAAAATGATTATAAAAATGTAGCTCCGTGTTAATAAAGGCCGTTTAGATATTCTTAAACATATATAACTTATCACTTTAATGAAGATCACGTCAAAAAAAAAAAACATCTACACAGCGATTATTATTAGATACGAGTAAAAATAAGTGTTTTCAAAATGATAGCTTAATACCTGAAACACATGTGCAGAATCTCCTTGCAGAAAAGATAGAACACACAGTTTTCAATGGGAGCGAACACATGTAAAATCTGCAAGCGTTGCAGTACTGCAAGTTGTCTCTATTCAGCGTTACCAGATAAATTTTTTTAAACCTGCTAAAGCTAGGACGAAAAACTGCAAAACCTGCTAGACAACAAAAAAATGCTAAAAAAACTGCGATCGATTTTTCCTTGAGAAATACATTTTTTTTTTTTTTTTCAAAAAATACAAATACAGTTACATTTGTTATTATTGAGATGATAATTTATAAAAGATGATAATTTTTAAATTTAAATATGTCCAAAGTTATTAATTAAAATCATTCGGAATCTTTATAGAGAATTTTTGAATTTATTAAAGTTACCATTTTATTTGTTGGAACAAAGTTATAACAGCCTTCACCTTAAGAAACCCACTGCTTTACTTGCAAAACAACATTTTCATTACTGAAGCGATTACGGTTTTAGTTTTTAACGAATTTACCTGCGCAAAATATTGTTTTACAAGCAGTTTTAGATATTGCAAATTTAGTTATTGTTGGATACTTATTGCTGTTTATTGACATTTCCTCTTATTTTTTATCAATATAGTGAATATTGGCATAATCGCTTTGAAATACCTATAATGTTGAATTTGTTAACCATAGGTAAAATGTAATCCATATCATTCAAACTATTAAAAATAAATTTGTTGTTGTTTAATATTCACCTTGGAAATAATGCACTATAATTATTCTATAATTTGATTGACGCAATCATGTAGCGATAGCCATCTAACGTCTTAGTGGCGCAAACTCCCATGCTTCTCTGTTTCAAAAAAAACTCTTGGAATTCTAAAAATTCTTTTACTACTTTGAGAAAAGTAGTAGGAAAATTATTTGCATGTAAAACTTGCGTACGGGAACGGTTTTAAGTAAGAATCAGTAAGAATCAGTAAATATTATTTTTTACGGGAACAGACCTAATAACTATCTGCACCCTTTCCTTTTGCAAATGCTACACAAAAGTTACATCAATAGGTATCCACCACACCGACACCACCCAACAGCTGTGTTTACTTTGTTTAATTTCTGACCCTAACTCTGCGTATTTGCATTTCTTCTTTGGGATAATTTTTCTTGAAGACGATCGTGTATTCGTGTTTACTGTCGCCCAAACAATTAAAAACATGTATACATTTGTTTGGTTTAAAAACTGCCAAAAACTGCTAAAATTTAAGAAAAATGCTAAAAAAAACTGCTGCAGGTCATTTTCATGATCAAAAACTGCTGAAATCGCAGGAAACTGCTAAATCTGGTAACGCTGTCTCTATTTCTAAATCCACTGCAAAAATTCAATGGCACCACAACACAAAAGAAAAAAAAAAACGTAATATTAAGATATTTGGCATCATTGAATTATGACGTTTAATCCGCATAAAAAAAAAAACAAATAAATGCCATAACAAAACGAATTCATATGCATGAAAATATTTTCCAATTTGAATGGCTTGATGAAGGAAGCAATTACTGAATGAATACATATTCAATCTTATTATGACCTAAGAGCATAAAGTAAATCCAGTAATGAATCAAAGATGAGATTGCTTTTTATACCCTATCCCATAGGGGGGTATATTAGTTTTGATACTTAGTTTGTAACATAGAGAAATAATTTTGCTACATATACCTCAAAGTATATGGATCGACTCAGAATCGCTAGCTGAGTCGAATTAGCCATGTCTGTCTGTCTGTCCGTCCGTCCGTCTGTCTGTTCGTCACCGATTTTTGGGCCTTAAATTTTGAGCTAGGATAATGAAATTTGGTATATAGGATCCTTGGCCGAGTCACCAGAACAAGTGTACAAAATTTTAAAATCCGCCCACTGCCACGCCTCCTTTTAGAAAAAACGTAGTTTTAAGCCAAACCGTAAGGAATTTCAAAAAAGTGTGTTTGCAACATATTTAGACAATCCTAATATAGTCCGTACCAAAACAGTTGGCCAACGGTCGATTGCGCAGAGAGAGGATTTAAGAGAACAAAAATGACGCGAAAAAGATTTAATCACTTAGCTTTTTGCCTGTAATTTACAATGCGTAACCCAACTTTACACTTTTACAGTGCTTAGAACTAAAATGCTGTTGAATATCTAAATAAACTTAATTTTTTATTATGAGGTCGACTTTTATACATTTCTACCTAGAAGTCCGATTGTATTTGAAAGGGTTCCCAACCCTTTTTATGGTTGAACATTTCGTGGTTTAGCGCTAGGTACCTGTATGGGTGGTGTGCTTGGTACTGGTGTTTTGTTTTGCTGCTCGCTGTAAATCTTTTATATTTGTAATTCATCGTCAATTTTATCTCGCTAAAATTTACACTTTTAATCAAGGTTACAAATTTAAAAGTGGTGGGTAGTTCAATAAGTTTTAAAAACTGCATTTATTGTGTACTGCATACAGTGTTTATGTGTAATGTTTTGCTTAATCTATCCGACCGTGATCACATCATACGCCTACAAAGAACCAACAAGACAAAAACCGAAACAATATATTTTCCTCCAAGTAAAGTTGACATATAATGGTCTATATTTTTCCTCCGCTCCTAATTTCAGTATAAAATAAGGAAAATGAAGAAACCACCCTCAGTGAGATCGCGACAGCGATCTTGAACACAAGGCAGGGTATACGTCGTTTTTTATTATGGCTCCGCCCATTTTCGTCTCTTTATGCTTGTTTTTGCAATTTTAAGAGATTGTAAAACACATTTTAAGAGACCTGCGCAGTAGAATGGCCAACTGTTTTGGTACGGACTATATCTATATTTCGTCCATACAAAGTTTTTTGCCACGCCCACTTTTTGGTGCGTTTTTAGTAAAAAACGTTTTTTGTCCAAATTTTAAAACTTTCGAAAAAAATTTTGATGCAAATACTTCCGCAATGGTAATATAAACATTTTGTCTATAGATCATTTTTACCTACGCCCACATTTTGGGGGCGTTTTCTTACAAAAACCATTTGTATACCCCATCCCAAGGCATTAGCAATAGAATACGTTGTTTTTTGTCGAACCACACAAGATTTTGAGAAACTGTCTGAGCAATTTATTGTGACAATGTCATTTTCTGTATTTCATCGCCATAAGGCCTATATTTTGAGGATATTAATTTAAAGGATGGGATGGGATAGGGTATTCAACGATCCGCATAGCGGATTGTAGCCTCTCATATGTTTTCAATGTGAATTTGGAATGAATGTTTCAACCAACTGAAACCCAAGTTCCTACCATATGCATATTTTTTTATTTATTTCATATAATGAAGCACTATGAGGCAATTATATGTCACCAAACACCACCACAGTAAGCTGAATGTAATGACAGGAGCCACTGCACTGCATGTATGTCAAACAAAAAAATAATGCACGTGTGTTTTGCTTGCTGCACTGCGTGCCGCACTGCATGCAGAACCACTGCACGTGTGTTTCAGGCATAATGAAGTTCACGTCAAAAAAAAAACATCTACACAGCGATTATCATAAGATACGAGCAAAAAGAAGTGTTTTCAAAATGGTAGCTTAATGTGAACGATGTTGAATATAACACTTCTATGATTTGGTCCAATTTTAGTAGTAAACAATTTTGTTTAAAATCGTTGATAACACATTTTCTAATAATATTAAGAGCCCAGTTATAGCTATCATTGAAAAACATCATTGGAAATTTTCTTTTACTTCTTGCGTTTTTTTTTCTAAATTCAATCATTGGCGAGTTGGTGTCAAAACAAAGCTTATGCATTTTAGAACATGATTATCCAAAAATATTTTAATTGTTAATTGTAGTTATCGCAGAAAATCACTTTTTATTTTTCACTGATCATGATATATTTCTGTGAAGTAATGTTTGTCGTTCCACCGAAATGAAACGAAATTTTCCTGCGATTCCTATAAGCATCTATGGAGGTAAAATTTCATTCCATCATGTTTTGTGTTCCAATGAAGTTGTTCAATGATAGCTATAACTAAGCCGTAACAACCTATAGTTTTCTTATTTTCATATAAGTGCCATAACTTAATTGAAAATCATATACAAACTGTTGGTCATTAGTGTACTTTTCGTCACATGCAATTTCGTTTCTATAAATTCAAACCGATACGAATGTTTTTTTTCTAAAATATATTTAAAGATCTTCAAATTTTATACCTATACCTATACCTAGAAATTTTCTAATTTTTGTAATCAAAATGTAAAGTTTATTAGCATTTGAAAAAGTATACTAATGACAGAGATTTTGTTAAATACAATTTTGAAAATTTAAAATTGCACATATTTTGTAAATAACCCTCACTCATTACCTAAAAATTACTTAAACCTTAGAAATACCCTAGAAAACCGGTTTTTAAAAAGTGTCTACATAAAAAATTAAACAAGTGCTTGCTTAAGCAGTAATTTAACTACGGGACTGTACATTTTTTAAGGCTTTTTTGCATAATTATTTAATATGTTGACTGCTTTTGAAATACTTAGCTCTGTATTAATAAACGCTGATTAGCTAATCAAAGACTAACATGACAGATTTTCACATAAGAAATACTCGAGCTGCTGAGCGTTTATTAATAGAATTTAATTTGGAATCTGCACATGTCAGATTTACGATTAAGTCTGGTGGCGCATAATAATAATATTGACACATCATTTAAAAGACTTCTTAGGTCAAACAAGAGCTTGAGTTGAGCATACAGTTTAAGTTATTTCTTTAGATATTCTTCAAAAATTTAGGAATCGTTTATATATAAATAGAATGGCGTAGTAAAAAGAAATTATATTTGCACAGTTGGAATGATTAGTGCACCATTTTGTTCGATAAGTTGTTGCCATTTTTTAAGGTTATTCCATTATGTCTCATGAATAGAAACCCATATTCCTATTGGCACCGTTTTACACAACCCTCTCTTGAGGCGAATTTTTCACCAGCAAAATCGTCTACAACTTGAACATGTAGTACCTAATCACTTAGTACGGACAATAAGGATGATGCCCGAGCCTCTGACGAGTCATTATCTATGGCCTATGGTTGTTCTGGTAGAACACAATTCCTCTATTATTGGCCAAACATGGCCGCTTATGGGCGATTGTCAGCGGTCCAATTCTTGGCATTACATATTTAATTTCAGAGTTTTGTCGTAGGAGAGCATGTCATAATAGACCCACCAAAAACACAGCAAAACCTTGCTTGCCGTCAATCATGGCTTGAACACCGTTAGCGGCGGCTCACCGCGATTTAATCACGACCGTTTTCGCTTGAGGGTGTCGGAAGTGATCCACTTTGCATCACCAATCACAGTCCGCTTCAGAATAGTGGCGATTTTGTTGCGATTTGCAGATGGGCGTTCGGTTCCTTAGTTTTTTTTTTTGCATTAAAGCTTAGTACGCTGATCGAGCGAAACTAAATTTTAGCTGCTCTCCATTATTTCTCTCCAAACACTAGCTAAATTTTGACATAGAGTGCTTTGTGGATAAGTGTCATAACAAACAGCTGTTCTTTGAAAAATAAGTTTATTTCAACAACTCAAAAGCACAACAGAAGAAAACAGTACGATGTGTCAAAATTTAGATTGAGAAAATGTCCCGAACTATTAATGGGCGCGCTAAATTGTGACAGATACATCCAGTACAGTCTGAAATGAATGTTTGATTTTTTAGCTGAAGCAGCGTACCGCTCGGCTAAATGGATTCGCTTATATTTAGCTCAGCTAATTTTTGGAGAGAATTTTGTATGGGAGCTAAAATTAAGCTCGAGCAGCGTACTAAGCTTAACTCGTGTGGCACTCAAACATTGAGCTTCGGTTTTATCCAGCCGGGTTTTTGTGCAATTTTTAGCTCCTGTGCAATTGAAACAGTGCTTACATGACTTGCAGACTCGACGACTTGCATGAATTTATCGAAATTTTCGACAATTGACCCTCCAGAGCGTGGTGCATTAACACCAAAATTACCGGTACCAAAAACACCAAAATTACCGGTACCGAATCGATTAATATTATTCACATCTCCAGGCCACACTAAAACATGGCTTTGCTGGAGTCCAGCTTTGAAGCGCGCTTCAACAAAACTGAAGCAACCAATCACGAAACTGTCCGAGAAGTTTTTAGCACGAAATGTCATCTTTCTAACGCTATTTAGGTATGTCAGATAGGAAGTAACGGGCGATTTTTTAAGCGTAGTTTTTTTCAAATCGAATATAGCACTCAAATTTGCATCATTGTAATCGGTAAATAGGCCTTTGCCATTTAAGTTTTAAAGACAACTTCATGTAAATGTTGTTCGCGTCTTCGTTTCAAATGGGAAGGTCCAATTTTGCGTCACTTTTTCGAGCATTTCGGCCTGTATTCCACGAATTACGCGTGATATGTTATTCTGTAATTCAGTTTCAATCGTGTTCGGCTTGTCCACATAGACTAACGCCTTACATAACCCCACAAGAAATAATCAAGAGGCGTTAAATCGCTTGATCTTGGCGGCCAACTCACAGGGCCATTTCGAAAGATAAGCTGCTCACCAAATTCATCCTTCAACATTTCCATTGTTTCACGAGCTGTGTGACATGTGTCACCGTCTTGATGAAACCACATGTCAACCAAGTTCAACTCAGCCAACTGAGGCAAAAAAAAGTCGCGTATCCTGGCTCGATATCGTTCGCGTTGACGTTAACGTTTCCACGGTCGTCCTTGAAGAAAAATGGACCGATGATGCCACCAGCCCATAAACTGTCGTTTTTTCGGGATGCATAGGTAATTCTTGTATGGCATGTGGCTGCTCATCACTCCAGAAATGAGCCTCATCGCTGAACACAATTTTTCGATAAAACAGCGGACTTTCACATGTTTCACAGAGCACGAATATTGATAATAAATTTCAATAATTTGCAATCGTTGCTAGTTTGTAAGTCTTTCCATGATTAAATGGCAGAGTACACTGAAAACGTTTCACTTTGACAGATGACGTTTAGACGCCATTACTGACCAGTGCTGCCAACCTGAAAAACTTAACTCTTAAAAAATCACCCGTTATTACATGATCCCGGTCAGGCTGGAAGTAATTTTCTAATTCATCCTCACTTATAGTTCATCTAATTGTTTTGCATTTAAATTTACTTTACGTGTCGTTCGCAAACCCTTAGATTTCAGACCCTTCGAGGATTTCAATTTTTTCGCTGAGAAGTTTCAAATTGGACGATGCGTTCGATGCGAGCTATGCGCGGTCTTACGTATGCCAACTCTGTTTTATATATAAAACTAGCGTACCAGACAGACGTTGTCCTGCAGCCGTTTAGTTGCAGTATAGATAAATAACGTATATACCGACTGCGCAGCGCCATCTGCCGGGCTGAGTTGTGAATCTAAGCCATCCAGGCGGCACCCAAATTTCGGGTTTTTCAATAAGAGCGCTACAAAAGTTTTTTTTTTAAATAAAACAAAAACTGTTTTGGATATCAATGAAATTTTTTATTCCTGTGAAAGTACGTTCGATGCCATTATGTATGGAACTCGATTTCTTTTGCATGGCCACAACGGGCACGCTTGCAAAAGTCCAGAACCCAATTTTCGACGGTTTTCAAGCATAGATCGGCCGATACTGCTGCAATTTCACGTTCGATATTCGTACGAAGTTCATCAATCGTGGCTGGCTTGTTGGCATAGACCATAGACTTGACGTAGCCCCACAGGAAATAGTCTAACGGCGTCAAATCGTACGACCGAGGCGGCCAAGCGACTGGACCATTTCGTGAGATAACACGTTCTCCAAACTTGGTTTCCAATAAATTGATTGTGACATTCGCTGTGTGGCTTGTGGCGCCGTCCTGTTAGAACCGCATGTCCTCCAAGTCCATATCATCCAATTGGGGCCAAAAATATTCGGTTATCATTTAACGGTAGCGATTCCCATTCACAGTAACGTGCCGGTCTTGATCATCACGGAAGAAGTACGGCCCAATGACCCCGCCGGCCCATATATCACACCAAACCGTAATTTTTTCAGGATGACTCATGGAGTACGTGTGGATTGCTGCCTGACTATACCGCATATTTTGTTTATTGACGAAGCCATTCAGCCAGATTTTCGATGAAAATCCGAATCATTTTCAAGTTGTTGCTCAGCCCAATTCACGAACATACGACGCTTCTGGTGGTCAAGCGGCTTCAGTTCTTGCGTCAATTTAATCTTGTAAGGATGTAGGCCAAGATCTTTTCGCAAAATTCGCCACAACGACGTCACAGAGATGCCCAACGCTTGAGAACGACGTGTGAAGACACATTTGGGCTTTCTTCAACTGAAGAATATCGACACTACGGGCACTTCTTTGTCTGACTTGCACGGAAACATTCTGTATTGTGCCTGTGGATTCAAATTTTTGCACTAGACGCTCAATTATTGATCTGCTAAGACGATTGTGACGACCATAAATTGGACGTAGCGCTCTTAACGTTGAAGCCACTGACTCCGAATTTCGGTAGTTTTAATAATTTCGACTCGTTGTTGGCTGGTATATCTTTCCATCATGAAATGGCAAACCTTACTGAAGAGAAATGTCAAAAGAGCGGCAAGAAATATGGCGTCGTTTGTTGTCCCTGTCGCTCTACTTTTGTAGCGTCCCTGTTGAAAAACCCTTTACAAACAAATTCATTCAAATCGGTCAAGCCGTTTAGGAGAAGTTCAGCGACATACACATGTACAGTAGAATTATATATGTAAAGATGAGTATAGTCCGTACCAAATCAGTTGGCCATTCTACTGCACAGGTCTCTTTAAATTTATTTTAAAATATCTTAAATTGCACTTAAATCCTCTCTCTGCGCAATCGACCGTTGGCCAACTGATTTGGTACGCACTATATGAGTTTGGATTTTGCCATAAGCGTTGATGACGTAGTATGCGCAAAAAAGACAAAAATGAAAACGCGAAGATATCTAGATATCTACGATCCAAAACATTCTTTGAGTTCTCTTTTGCCTTTCAAGAACACATTTTCTCTCAGTTCATTTCTTACTTTCGAAAACACTCCTCTTATTCTTAGTTTAATCATTTTTTGATTTTTTTTTTAATATAATTAATTTGAGGGAATATGATTTTAAAGATAGGGAGGGAAAGTTCTATACCGGTTCGTAGATCAATTTGAACAAATGGTTAAATATTTTGCCTTTCTAAGCCTCGTTTTTTCTTAAATTGATGAACAACACTTTTACGATCAACAATAATAGGAAGCAATGTTCGGATTATAAACTCCTACCAACTAAAATACTTTATAGGTTTTTTTTTAATTAATTAAATAATGCATCTCTTGATTTGTAATGTCTATAGCCTCCTGCAACCACCTATGTAAGAATACGTCCAAGACATAGCTCAATACCAAATCTTGGATAGCTAGTTACTTCGCAAATTATTTTATTCGAATCCTGAGCTCATCTTTATATTCTTAACAATTTCATTGGTTTTCCTTTTTTTGTTTAAACTAAAAAAAAAACGAAATTAAAACTAAAAAATTCAGAAGTTCAAAAGCGACCTACCGTTGGGCGCCACTTTTGATTAAAAACAATCAAACAATCGGATCTCATTGACAAATGTTTCCTAACGCATCGTTATAATTATAAATAAAATATATTTAGTTAGAACAGTAGAAAGCTTATAAAAAAAAACTAAAAACAAGGTATAACAACCGCACTCACAAGCAATAGAAAAACAAACACACATTAAACTAGTCACTGCCGATAAAAAAAAGTAATTTAGAGGTATGTTTAAGTAAACTGTAAATTCTTCACCCTTTACCATCGTCGATAAAAAAAGCAGAATAAAATTTAATTTAAATCACAGTCCCAAAAAAAAAATTAAACAGCACCAGCAATTTATCTTCAAAATGGTGCCTCAAAAAAGTATTTGTTATCATTATGCTCAAAGCAAGCACCTACAAAAAGCCCTTCCTACTCATAACTGTTAATTGTACATCTACAGAGTAAAAGCATCCTTTGTGTTGGAGTTCTAACAAACACCACACCAAATCAAATAAAATAAAAAATAAACACACACATTGCACATAAATTATTAAATAATCATCCTCCGAATGTGTTTTTTTTTTTACTATACCCTAACAAAATTTTTATTAACTCATACAAATGTCACTAACCTTGACCAAATGTCAATCTTTATATTTTCTAATTCGAAATTATATCCCTCCTTAGGTTCACATTTCGAAGGAATATCTCCAGCTCGAACCGATTGGTCTTGTGTTTGTGTTCTTCTTCGCGTTGATTTTGGTGATACAATTCACTGCCATGTTGTTCCATCGTTTTGGAACTATATCGCATATCTTAGCTTCGACAGAGCTAAATTGGTGCAAAAAGAAATCGGAAGACTTGTCACAGGATGCTCTTATAGATAAGGTGAGTTTAAAAGTAGTCCCCGTATTAATAAACGCTGATTAGCTAATCAATGGCTAACTTGACTGTTTTTCCCATAAGAAATAGTCGGGCAATTGTCAAAAGTAAGTCACTGATTAGCTAATCAGCGTTTATTAATAAGGGGGTAAATTTACAATCAAATTTTGACATTTTGACACCTTTTAACAGCACGCTGTGGAAATAGTAAAGAATCTACAAAGGCTACAAGGGATAGATGGAGACTACGACAACGATTCCGGTAGTGGTCCTGATCGTATAGCAAGGAGAAGAACTATACAGAATTTGGAAAAGGCCAGCAAACCAAGACGACAAATAGGCACACTTGATGTGGCATTTAAGAAGCGCTTCTTAAAATTAACAGCCGATGAGAATAATCCAGGTAGGGGATTTGTCAAAAAATGTCAAATGTATTACAAGGGTTTTATTTTTCTAATTTGACGTTTCGTTTACAGCTACTCCAATTTTAACACGTCGAATGACAATGCGAAGGGAAACAATTCGAGCTTTAGAGGTTCGAAAGAACTCAGTAATGGCCGAGCGAAGAAAATCAGCAATGCAGACGTTGGGCGCCAAAAATGAATACGGAATCACGACTACTAATACCGTAAGTTTTTTTGTATACTTTTTTTCAGGTGAAGCAACTCAAAACGCTGTAGGAACGCCCTGAGATTATGCTTACTTACTTACTTAAGTGGCGCTAAAGTCCGGAATGAACCTGGGCCTCGCCCAACATGCCTCTCCAATTAGCCCGGTCCTTAGCTAACTGCCTCCAGTTGCGCACTCCAAGTTGGTTGAGGTCGGTTTCCACTTGTGCGCGCCACTGCGTCCGACGTCTGGCTGGGAATCGAAGACTCTGCGAGCCGGAGTATTGGTGTCCATTCGTTCTACATGTCCTAGCCATCTTAAACGTCCAATGCGGAGTTTTTTGACCAGGGGCATGTCGCTGTACAGCTCGTATAGTTCTTGGTTGAATCTTCGTCTCCATAGCCCGTCAACGCAAACGGGACCGAAGATTTTTCCTCTCGAATCTATCAAGGATTTCTTCATCCGCTTTTGATACGGTCCATGCTTCAGCGCCGTAGAGCAGGACTGGGATGATCAGGGTCTTATATAGGATCTCCTTAGTAGTTCGAGTGAGGGCTTTACTACTAAATTGCCTTCTTAGCCCGAAGAAACAGCGGTTGGCAAGAGTAATTCTTCGTTTAATTTCTGACGAGATGTTGTTGTCAGAGTTAATAGCGGAGCCGAGGTAGACAAAGTCCCGTACTACCTCAAAGTTATATCTGTCAATGGTGACGTTCTGTCCAATTCGTCGATGTTGTGAGTCCTTTCGTGTTGACAGCATATACTTAGTCTTACCCTCATTTACTGCTAAACCCATTTTCGCCGCTTCCTTCTCTATACTAGCAAACGTGGCTATGACATCACGTTGAGTCCTACCAATGATGTCAATATCGTCAGCGTATGCTAGTAGTTGCACCGACTTTTGGAAAATTGTGCCTCTGGTGTTGGCTTTGGAGTTTTGCACAATCCTCTCAAGAATCAGATTAAAGAAGTCACATGGCAGCGCATCGCCTTGCCTAAATCCTTTTTTGGTATCGAATGTGTCAGTGAGGTCGTTTCCGACCCTGATGGTGCAGCGAGAATTCTCTATCGTCATCCTACACAAACGGATGAGTTTGGGCGGTATACCAAAACTAGACATGGCTCTGTATAGTTCGTCTCTATAAATGCTGTCGTATGCGGCTTTGAAATCGATAAATAGGTGGTTGGTATCGATTTTCACTTCTTGGGTTTTTCCAGGATCTGCCGAAGTGTGAAAATTAGATCGATTGTGGACTTTCCTGGCCTAAAACCACACTGATAAGGGCCGATCAGGTTGTTGGTGTACGGTTTCAGGCGTTCACATATTACGGCAGATAGGATCTTGTAGGCGATGTTGAGGAGACTTATGCCTCTGTAGTTGGCGCAGTTCAGAGGGTCTCCTTTTTTGTGGATCGGGCAAACGATGCTGAGGTTCCATTCTTCAGGCATATTTTCATCCGACCAGATTTGGCTTATGAGTTGGTGGATGTTACTTACCAAGTCATCTCCGCCGGCCTTATAAAGCGCAGCGGGAAGGCCGTCATTTCCGGCAGCCTTATTAAGCTTGAGTTTAGATATTGCTATCCTCACTTCACTCAGGTCAGGTGGTTGGCAGTTCTCGCTGTCGTTGCCAATATTGAATGGTTCGTTCTGCCTGACAGCGGAATGTTGTTCGTCATCGCCGTTTAAAAGTCTGCAGAAGTGGTTCTTCCATATCCTCAGCATCGACTGTGTCTCAACTACAATATTTCCTTGTTCATCTCGACAGGATTCTGTTCGAGCCTTGTATCCTTGGCTTTGACGTTTTACACTTTGGTAAAACTTGCGAACATCGTTCCCGGAGTGGCACCTCTCTTTATCCTCGATCGCGCGCTTTTCTTGCTCTTTTTTCTTCTTGCTGAAAAGCCGATGTTCTTCCCTTCTTCTTTGCCTATAGAGCTCAATGGCAGCTCTCGTCTTCACCTGCAGCTTAGCCCTGTAGGCCTCGGTCTTGGCTGTGAGCATCTGTCGGCATTCCTCATCAAACCAGGGGTTTCTTGCTGGTGGGCGCGAGAAACCTAGCACATCAGTTGCGGCTGATCTAATGGCCTGTTGGCATCGTTGCCATTGCTCTTCGACATTCGATGCTGGTGGTATGGTGTTAATCGAGAGGTTAAGGGATACGCGTTGTGCGAAGGTCTTGGCGGTCTCTTGCGATTGCAGTCCTCCGACATTAAATTTTTTCACAGCATTTCTGGATTGTTGTGGCGTGGTGGATATCTGCATACTTACCTTGGCTGCTACAAGGTAGTGATCCGAGTCGATGTTAGCTCCTCGGTATGTTCGGACATCCGAAATACTGGATGCGTGCCTCTTATCTATCGCAATGTGATCAATTTGGTTGACCGTTCGTTGATCTGGAGACCGCCATGTCCCCTTATGGATATCGAGGTGAGGAAACCGTGTGCTGGCTATAGTGGCATTTCGTTCCGTAGCGAAATCAATTAGCCTAAGTCCATTACCAGACGTGTTGTCGTGTAGGCTATGTTTTCCGACAATACTTCTTAAGATGTCTTCTCTTCCTACCTTTGCGTTAAAATCTCCCAGCACGATTTTAATATCGTACTTCGGTAGTCGCTCATAGGTTTTGTCGAGGAGCTCGAAGAAGCAATCCTTAGCTATATCATCTTTTTCTTCCGTCGGAGCGTGAGCGCATATAAGGCTTATGTTGGCGAATTTGGCCTTGATGCGGATTGTTACTATGCGTTCGCTAATGTCTTGGAAACATAAGACTTCTTGCCTAAGTCTGGCACTTATAACAAATCCGCATCCGAATAGTCGCTGTTTCTGCTCACTATAACACGGTCCGTAGTAGATGTCACAGTTTTTCATCCTCTTTTTGCCCGGCCCATCCCATCGTATTTCCTGGATGGCAGTAATGTCTGCTTTGTAGCAGTTTAGGGCTTCCGCTAGTTGTTAGCCTGCACCTCTCCTGTTTAATGTTCTCACATTCCAGGTGCAGATACGAACGTCGTTGTCCTTTTTTCGTTTAGCAGGGTCGTCAACAATAAAATCAGTCCTTTCCGAGGCTATTGGTTGCTTCGTAACAATATTTTTTTTTCTGTGGGTGGGTAGTTAACCCAAAGCACAACCCACAACCTGGAGGGCCAGTTCCAATTTATTAGATACCCCTAGGACACGGGGCCATCAGTATCCACTACGGGATTGAGCGCTGCCGTTGGCCTTTCGGTTCATCCGCCACCATCTCTGTTCAAGGGGCCTGACTAACCCTAAAATTCCTAGACAACCTGTTGTCCGAATATGCTCGTCTCTGCGTTGGTTTGTTATTTTTCGGTTATTTTTTGTTATTTTTTTATCTGCGATTTGACGTCTGTCAAAAATTAACAACTCTTAACAGATGGCATTTCCAGTCAGACGTACATTTGTGGACATTATCAGCGTAAATGAGATTCCTCGCGAGTTACCCCAATATATTACCATCTGCTCGAAAGTTTAAGAAAAATCTCTCATTCTGCTTTTGAAAACCCCAAACAATAACTTAATATTTTTTGCTAACTTTTAGTTAAACAACGGAGTAGTTCCTAACCGCAGTGGTCGTGTATCAAATGCCGGAATGAGCATAAAAGACGTTTTCAATGTAAATGGTGGTCCAGGCGAGGTAAAACACTTCAAAATGAGTCCCTTCAATTCGATCTGTTTTAACAATCCCATTTCATTTTTTTTTAGCAAATTTACGGATCAAATGGAGGCGCTGTCAATCAAGGCTACGAGCATGTCATAGAAGAAGGCGATGGAAATTCGTTAAGATTAACGACACGAAATCCCCATCCCCAAGTATCATGGGGAAATAACAACAATATTACAGGAAGATTGTAAAAAAAGAAGAAATGGAACAGAAGAAAAATTAAAACCGTTTTTAACAGATCAATGTAGAAATACTCTAGGAAACTAATTTAGAATTCGAATATTTTTTTGATATTCCAAAACCTATTTTTTTTTGTGTTTAATTTAATTGTTTTGTTTATTTTTATTTTGGTTGATTTATTTTTTTATGTTAAAAAAAATTATTTAAAAAAAAAAGGAAAGGAGAAAAACATGTAAATATTTAATATCCTCGTATATTAAAAAAAATTAAGCCAACCACACTGACACTGCCTAAATGTGAGATTAAACATTTAAAGTAAAATATCTAATTACATTGCCAACTGAGATTAGTTTCCGAAATCTTCGAAAATAGTTTTTAAACTTAAATCTTACAGAATATAAAGTGTACATATATGCAACTATTGTATGATATCCATTTTTGAAAAAGATTTATCAGAACATGTACTCTGCCATTTTGGCTGTTTTTTTTTTAATTAAAGCAACGCTTGTACTCAAATTTATATATTTTATTCCAGAATAGAAAGCGGCAGATTTTTATGAGATTTTTTTATATACATACCTAGCCAATAAAATTAATGAAATATTATTTTATGAAATAGAGATGAGTTTTTATTTTCGACTAAGCGTTGTTTAAAATGCAAAACTTCGCTTACAACTGTACATGAAAGTCTTTGCATTAAGCCGGAAACACAAGTGCAGAATTCGCCTTGCAGAAAAAATAGGTCACACAGCCGTATATATTAGATTTCCTTAGGCGGGGTCTCAGAGTTTGCCTAGTTAGACATGCCTGAATATTTAAGTTGCCTCTAGGCAACGTTGCTTAAATTCTTATCTATAATCGATTTTACATTGCTGCCTAACTAGGCGAAGTTTATGTCAAATGAAGTAGTAGAATTTACAAATCTAGTATAAAACATATGAGAAGGCTACAATCCGCTGTGCGGATCGTTTAATACCCTATCCCATCCCATCCTTAAAATTAATATCCCCAAAATGTGGTCTTTATGGTCATAAAGTATTGAAAATGGCGTTGTCACAACATATTGTTCAGAAGGTTCATCAAATTCTTTTATGGTTCGACGAAAAACAACGTTTTTCTATTGCATATGCCTTGGGATAGGGTATACAAATGTTTTTTTGTAAGAAAACGCCCCCAAAAAGTGGGCGTGGGTTAAAATGGTCTATGGACGAAATGTTCAAATTAATACTACCAATGATTGTGCTTACTTACTTACTTAAGTGGCGCTACAGTCCGGAATGAACCTGGGCCTCAACCAACATGCCTCTCCAATTAGCCCGGTCCTTAGCTAACTGCCTCCAGTTGCGCACTCCAAGTTGGTTGAGGTCGGTTTCCACTTGTGCGCGCCACTTAAGGCGAGGTCTTCCTCTACTGCGTCCGACGTCTGCTGGGAATCGAAGACTCTGCGAGCCGGAGTATTGGTGTCCATTCGTTCTACATGTCCTAGCCATCTTAAACGTCCAATGCGGAGTTTTTTGACCAGGGGCATGTCGCTGTACAGCTCGTATAGTTCTTGGTTGAATCTTCGTCTCCATAGCCCGTCAACGCAAACGGGACCGAAGATTTTTCGAAGAATTTTCCTCTCGAATCTACCAAGGATTTCTTCATCCGCTTTTGATACGGTCCATGCTTCAGCGCCGTAGAGCAGGACTGGGATGATCAGGGTCTTATATAGGGTCTCCTTAGTAGTTCGAGTGAGGGCTTTACTACTAAATTGCCTTCTTAGCCCGAAGAAACAGCGGTTGGCAAGAGTAATTCTTCGTTTAATTTCTGACGAGATGTTGTTGTCAGAGTTAATAGCGGAGCCGAGGTAGACAAAGTCCCGTACTACCTCAAAATTATATCTGTCAATAGTGACGTTTGGTCCAATTCGTCGATGTTGTGTGTCCTTTCGTGTTGACAGCATATACTTAGTCTTGCCCTCATTTACTGCTAAACCCATTTTCGCCGCTTCCTTCTCTATACTAGCAAACGTGGCTATGACATCACGTTGAGTCCTACCAATGATGTCAATATCGTCAGCGTATGCCAGTAGTTGCACCGACTTTTGGAAAATTGTGCCTCTGGTGTTGGCTTTGGAGTTTTGCACAATTCTCTCAAGAATCAGATTAAAGAAGTCACATGACAGCGCATCGCCTTGCCTAAATCCTTTTTTGGTATCGAATGTGTCGGTGAGGTCGTTTCCGACCCTGATGGAGCAGCGAGAATTCTCTATCGTCATCCTACACAAACGGACGAGTTTGGGCGGTATACCAAAACTAGACATGGCTCTGTACAGTTCGTCTCTATAAATGCTGTCATATGCGGCTTTGAAATCGATGAATAGGTGGTGGGTATCGATTTGGACTTCTTGATTTTTTTCCAGGATCTGCCGAAGTGTGAAAATTTCATCCGACCAGATTTGGCTTATGAGTTGGTGGATGTTACTTACCAAGTCATCTCCGCCGACCTTATAGAGCTCAGCGGGAAGGCCGTCATTTCCGGCAGCCTTATTAAGCTTGAGTTTAGATATTGCTATCCTCACTTCACTCAGGTCGGGTGGTTGGCAGTTTTCGCTGTCGTTGCCAATATTGAATGGTTCGTTCTGCCTGACAGCGGAATGTTGTTCGTCATCGCCGTTTAACAGTCTGCAGAAGTGGTTCTTCCATATCCTCAGCATCGACTGTGTCTCAACTACAATATTTCCTTGTTCATCACGACAGGATTCTGTTCGAGCCTTGTATCCTTGGCTTTGACGTTTTACACTTTGGTAAAACTTGCGAACATCGTTCCTGGAGTGGCACCTCTCTATATCCTCGATCGCGCGCTTTTCTTGCTCTTTTTTCTTCTTTCTGAAAAGCCGATGTTCTTCCCTTCTTCTTTGCCTGTAGAGCTCAATGGCAGCTCTCGTCTTCACCTGCAGCTTAGCCTTGTAGGCCTCGTTCTTGGCTGCGAGCATCTGTCGGCATTCCTCATCAAACCAGGGGTTTCTTGCTGGTGGCCGCGAGAAACCTAGCACATCAGTTGCGGCTGATCTAATGGCCTGTTGGCATCGTTGCCATTGCTCTTCGACATTCGATGCTGGTGGTATGGTGTTAATCGAGAGGTTAAGGGATACGCGTTGTGCGAAGGTCTTGGCGGTCTCTTGCGATTGCAGTCTTCCGACATTAAATTTTTTCACAGTATTTCTGGATTGTTGTGGCGTGGTGGATATCCGCATTCTTACCTTGGCTGCTACAAGGTAGTGATCCGAGTCGATGTTAGCTCCTCGGAATGTTCGGACATCCAAAATACTGGATGCGTGCCTTTTATCTATCGCAATGTGATCAATTTGGTTGACCGTTCGTTGATCTGGAGACCGCCATGTCCCCTTATGGATATCGAGGTGAGGAAACCGTGTGCTGGCTATAGTGGCATTTCGTTCCGTAGCGAAGTCAATTAGCCTAAGTCCGTTACCAGACGTGTTGTCGTGTAGGCTATGTTTTCCGACAATACTTCTAAAGATGTCTTCTCTTCCTACCTTTGCGTTAAAACCAATGATTGTGCATCAAAATTTTTTTTTAAATTTTATAATTTGACCAGGAAAGGTTTTTTTTTTATAAAAAAAAACGCCCCCATAAAGTGGGCGTGGCAAAAAACTTTATATTGACGAAATATAAATAATACGATTCTCTAAATATGCTGCTCAGACACTTTTTTAAAATTCCTTACGGTTTGGCCAAAAAATACGTTTTCCTAAAAAGGGGGCGTGGCAGTGGGCGGATTTAAAAAATGTTTACACTTGTTCTGGTGGCACGGACGAGGATCCTATATACCAAATTTCATTATCCTGGCTCAATGATTTAAGGCCCAAAAATCGGTGACGAACAGACAGACGGACGACGGACGGACAGACAGACATGGCTAATTCGACTCAGCTAGCGATTCTGAGTCGATCCATATACTTTGAGGTATATGTAGCTAAAATATTTCTCTATGTTACAAACTAAGTATCAAAACTAATATACCCCTATGGGATAGGGTATAAAAATTAAGATTCTTGTACTTTGTTTACATCAGATTTTCTTTTTTTTTTTTTGGGTTTGACAGCATATGTTATTTGTAAACAAATATCTTAAAGGAAAAACATGGAGCTATATGTGCAATGTTATATTGCTGTTCGGAATTAGTTTGAGGATTCAACAGTGGGGTGAAAAGAATGTTGGAGCAGGCATAGCCCCCATCACCGAGTAAGCGTTTTGTATATTTTTGGTCTCCACTAATTGGCATGTATGATGATTTGTAAATGATTTACAAATGAAATGTAGCTTGAGTCCATTCTTATTAAAATATTTTCACTTTATTGCAAACCACCACACAAAATCTCAAAATTGAAATCCTCGTTAACGTCAAAATGAAAATGAAATGAAAATTCCTTAGGCAGCCTCTAGGCAGGGTTCGCTCGCGCTTAAGTTAGCCGGCCTTTAGGCAACGTTGCCTAAATGTGAAAATCGATTATAAATACCGATTTTGCACTTAGGCAGTACTTAAAGTTAGGCAACCTCTAAAATGCTTTTATAAATACGGCTGACAGTTTTCAATGGGAGTGAATCAGTGAACACATGTTATATAATGTAAGCGTTGCAGTTCTGCAAGTTGTGTCTATTTCTTAATCCACTGAAAAAGTCAAGGGCACCACCACCACAATACAAAAGAAAAAAAAAATAATTTTAATTTTAAGTTTCAAAAATGGAAGAGAGGCTTTTTCTCAACTCAACCAAAACATTTACTTTGCAGCGAAATTACTTACGAATGCACATATTACGAACCACAAGACGTTAACATATCCAACGATAGCCATTGTTTGTGTTAAATGTTGAAATAAATATAAGCAAATTACACCACAGTAAGCTGAATGTTATGTCAGGACTCAAGAGTTCAGGACCCACTGCACTGACTGCATGTATGTCAAGCGAAAATTATGCTCGTGAGTCTTGCTTGCTGCACTGCATCCAGAATCAATGCACATGTGTTTCGGGCATAATAGGGGTATTAATGCAATGTCGGAAAGTCGTCGTAAACGTTGTAAACGTAGTAAACTTAGGATGTGAATATAAACGGTCAAAATTTGTATGGGAAATCTTTTAAAACAATATCGGAAATTTCGCACATGAATTGGATGTGTGAACTGAGATGGTAAAAATTTGTAAACTTTTGAAACGCTATTTTGCTATTTTGAAATTTAATTAGTCACTTCCACAAATCAAAGATTTAGCGCATATGAAAAAAAGATATCGATAGCGTAAAGAAAACTCACGAATTTCGCTGAAATGACGCATTTCGAATCGGTGGAAACGTACTATTAATTTGTTTGCCTCTTCGATCGAATATGCTTGAAACTAAAACACACTTACGCCATGGATCTCTCAGCGATGTTCGACCGGTGAATCAGCTAATATTTTTTATTCAGTGGAACATAATTCTTAGCACAGGAGAATTTATTATCTAAAAATAAATTCCTTACTTCTCAGCTTTTAAAAATATAATAAAATAATTTCATACATGATACATAAAAAATAACTAACTGTACCCCATTAGCAGAATGGTTTAGCAGGCGAATCCAAAAAAAAAATGGGAAATGCTACATGCAAACGTACACGAGGGGGAAGTAATCAATGTATTCAAGGAACTTTTCTGTACGTATTCATGGTGAATGACAGTGTATTCACACGTATTCGCATGTATTTAAGAGTATTCACGTGTATTCACAACGTATTCGCAAGTATTCACGCGTATTCAATGTGTAGTCAGCGTATTAATAGTGTAATCACGTTTTGTCATATTCATTTTTATGACGTCAGAACTGTTCTTACTTACTTACTTAAGTGGCGCTACAGTCCGGGATGAACCTGGGCCTCAACCAACATGCCTCTCCAATTAGCCCGGTCCTTAGCTAACTGCCTCCAGTTGCGCACTCCAAGTTGGTTGAGGTCGGTTTCTACTTGTGCGCGCCACTTAAGGCGAGGTCTTCCGAAGAATTTTTCTCTCGAATCGACCAAGGATTTCTTCATCCGCTTTTAATTCGGTCCATGCTTCAGCGCCGTAGAGCAGGACTGGGATAATCAGGGTCTTATATAGGATCTCCTTAGTAGTTCAAGTGAGGGCTTTACTACTAAATTGCCTTCTTAGCCCGAAGAAACAGCGGTTGGCAAAAGTGATTCTTCGTTTGATTTCTGACGAGATACTGTTGTCAGAGTTAATAGCGGAACCGAGGTAGACAGAGGTAGTCCCGTACTAACTCAAAGTTATATCTGTCAATGGTGACGTTCTGTCCAATTCGTCGATGTTGTGTGTCCTTTCGTGTTGACAGCATATACTTTGTCTTACCCTCATTTACTGCTAAACCCATTTTTGCCGCTTCCTTTTCTATACTAGCAAACGTGGCTATGACATCAAGTTGAGTCCTACCAATGATGTCAATATCGTATGCTAGTAGTTGCACCGATTTTTAGAAAATTGTGCCTCTGGTGTTGGCTCGGGAGTTTTGCACAATCCGCTCAAGAATCAAATTGAAAAATTCACATGACAGCGCATCCTTTTGTAATCGAATGTGTCGGTGAGGTCGTTTCCGACCCTGATGGAGCATCCTTCACAAACGGACGAGTTTGGGCGGTATACAAAAACTAGACATGCCTCTGTATAGTTCGTCTCTATAAATGCTGTCGTATACGGCTTTGAAATCGATAAATAGGTGGTTGGTATCGATTTTCACTTCTTGGGTTTTTCCAGGATCTGCCGAAGTGTGAAAATTAGATCGATTGTGGAGTTTCCTGGCCTTAAACCACACTGATAAGGGCCGATCAGGTTGTTGGTAAACGGTTTCAGGCATTCACATATTACGGCAGAGAGGATCTTGTAGGCGATGTTGAGGAGACTTATGCCTCTGTATAGTTGGCGCAGTTCAGAGGGTCTCCATTTTGTGGATCGGGCAAACGATGCTGCGGTTCCATTCTTCAGGCATACTTTCATCCGACCAGATTTGGCTTATGAGTTGGTGGATGTTACTTACCACTTCACTTAGGTCGGGTGGTTGGCAGTTTTCGCTGCCGTTGTCAATATTAAATGGTTCGTTCTGCCTGACAGCGGAATGTTGTTCGTCATCGCCGTTTAACAGTCTGCAGAAGTGGTTCTTCCATATCCTCAGCATCGACTGTGTCTCAATGACTATATTTCCTTTTTCATCCCGACAGGATTCTGTTCGAGCCTTGCATCCTTGGCTTTGACGTTTTACACTTTGGTAAAATTTGCGAACATCGTTCCTGGAGTAGCATATCCTCGATCGCGCGCTTTCTTCCTCTTTTTTCTTCCCTCTGAAAAGCCGATGTTCTTACCTTCTTCTTTGCCTATAGAGCTCAATGGCAGCTCTCGTCTTCACCTGCAGCTTAGCTTTGTAGGCCACGTTCTTAGCTGCGAGCATCTGTCGGCATTCCTCATCAAACCAGGGGTTTCTTGCTGGTGGCCGCGAGAAACCTAGCCCATCAGTTGCGGCTGATCTAATGGCTTGTTGGCATCGTTGCCATTGTTCTTCGACATTAGATGCTGGTGGTGTGTTGTGAGTCGAGAGGTTAAGGGAAACGCGTTGCGCGAAGGTCTTGGCGGTCTCTGGCGATTGCAGTCTTTCGACATTAAATTTTTTTCACAGTATTTCTGTTTTTGGCTACAACAAGGTAGTGGTCCGAGTCGATGTTAGCCCCTCGGAATGTTCGGACATCCAAAATATTGGATGCGTGCCTCTTGTCTATGGCAATGTGATCAATTTGGTTGACAGTTCGTTGATCTGGAGACCGCCATGTCCCCTTATGGATATCGAGGTGAGGAAACCGTGTGCTGGCTATAGTGGCATTTCGTTCCGTAGCGAAGTCAATTAGCCTGAGTCCGTTACCAGACGTGTTGTCGTGTACGCTATATTTTCCGACAGTACTGCTAAAGATATCTTCTCTTCCTACCTTTGCGTTAAAATCTCCCAGCACGATTTTAACATCGTACTTTGGTAGTCGCTCATAGGTTTTGTCGAGGAGCTCGTAGAAGCAATCCTTAGTTATATCATCTTTTTCTTCCGTCGGAGCATGAGCGCATATAAGGCTGATGTTGGCGAATTTGGCCTTGATGCTGATTGTTACAATGCGTCAGAACTGTGCGTTCGTATTATTATCGCACCGTCCTTCTTGCATAATGCTTGTCGTTGACGTATATGTCATTTTCTTAATCAAAATAACCAAATGTCGAGTATATTCCCGCTTAAGCTTACTCAGTAGTCTTCGATTCAATTTAAAAAGGATGTGCTTCAATAAAAAATGCTAAGGGAATTTTGATTGAATTCGATTTGTTGTTTGGATCTATTGTGAGAATGGTCCCATCTGAGAATGGTCCCATCTAATGCATAATAATGGCGATGGGCCTTAAGATTATAATAAAGTTGTTATCGACCGGTGGATAAGCTAAGATTTTTTATTCAGTGGAACGAAATTCTTAGCAGAGGAGAAATTATTCTCTAAAAATGAATTCCTTACTTCTCAGCTTAAAAAAATAAAATAATTTCCTACGTTATACATACAAAATAACGAGCTGTAGCTGTTAGCAAAATAGTTTAGAAGGGGCATTCAAAAAAATCCTCACATAGTCACAGCACATTGCCTAAAATCTCCGCTTGCCAAGAGAGGAAACTTGTTCGACATATGAAGATCTCGGAGAGATTCGTAAGTAGACGACACATATTTCCCTTTCCTACCATTAGATTAGAAAATGCTACATGGAAACGTACAGCATTCGTTTACTTATACCCCTTTTGTTAAGCAGTTTGCGTTATTCACGAATTGCCAGGGTGGGCCAGTTCCATTTGTCGAACACTCAGGGTTCAGCAAAGATTTTTTGTAAACGAGTCAATGTTGACAGTATGTGGCGGCCATGTTGTTTTGATTATGCATGTCAAATATGTTCTTTTATTCAGTCACTGATACCAAATCAATATGGAAAGTTACACTTAGACGATTGAGCAAGAAAAAAACTTGTTCATTTGTGCAAAACTTGCGCAGACGTGGTGTGGTGGGCCTTGGAAATCGACTCTCTAACGTTTGGGTGGCAAAATTAAAAACAAATTATAGTAAAGCCATCAGCCAGTACACGTTCGACAATGAAACTTCGCTTACCATTAAAGTGTACACGAGAACCCGAGACATTACACAAGAACTCGACCTTCGGCAGACATTAAAATTGCGAATTTTGCGTCGGAACTTGTGCATGTTCAATGTAAATAACCATATAGAACGTCGTTTGTTTGCTGACTGGACTTAGGAGCATTTTGAAGATGACCACGATCAACGATAACCAATTTTGTTTCGCACGAATTGAATGAAATGGACGTGGGAGACACCTGATTAAAGTATGACGATTGACGGCGTTACGTGTCATACAGTGAACGCCACCTTGGACATTCTGGCATGAACTATTTAAAGGTAATGTTATCTGTCACGGATGTGACTCGATGGAACTATTTAAAATTGCCAAAGGCAGCGAAAAGTACCAGCCACCCGACTTAAATTAAGTGAGGATAGCAATATATAAAAATTAGCAAGGATGTCTGAAATGACGACATCTAACGTGCCCACTGAATTGATGTACTATGGCGAGTTATATAAAGTCGGGGGATTTTATATGGTAAGTAAAATACGCCAAGTCATTAGCAAAATATGTTCGGATGCCTAAAGAATGGAAACTCAGCATTATTCATAAATCCACATAAATCTCCTCAATATCGCTTGCAAGATCTTTACATGCATTATATGTGAGTGTCTAAAAGCGTTTTCCTACAACTTGATCGGCCCCTGTCATTGTGGCCTTAGGAAAGTACACAACTGATCGAGTCATCATACTGCCTCAGATCATGGAAAATAAACAAAAAGTCCAACTTGATACTATTAACTCCGTCAACGACTCTCATCGATTTTCAAATAAAGAATTACTTTTGTTAACTAACGCAATAAGTTATATATTATTCTTTAAAGTATTCATTAAAGACGTCAAATGTCAAATATCGCATGATGATGTAAGAAGAACAAGAATCGTTAAATTGCTTGTTATGGAATTTTACTAAAAATCTTTTTTTCCCAAACGTGAATTTCCATTCCTCTTATTTTTGACAACTCAATATGTAGAACAAATAAGTTTACAACTTTTTCCAAAATATACAGTTTACCCTTCAACATAACCACATATATAACAGTAGGTAGTCCTCTACAAATACAAAAAATTCTCAGAAATTAATAAATTTCTTAAAGTAAGTTACCACTAAATTTACTTTTATACTGATGGCAAAGACACTCAGTTGCAGATGGCGTTGGTTGTTTTTTTTTTTTAACTTTAACACACCATGTGTAGTGTCTACCTTCTTTGGTTGGTTCACTATATAAAGTAGTGACTTAGGGTCCAGTTATAGCTATCATTGAAAAGCATCATTGGAACAAAATAAAGATGATGGATCTAAAATTTTACTTGAGAAATTGGTCATAGTAATCGTTGAAATTCTCTCATTAAAATTACTACAGTGGGGGATGAACCATACTTGATGTTAGGGTTGATCATACAAAAAATAATGACAGATTAAAATAAATGAAGAAGTGAACACACACCAAAACATAACTTTTGAAAAATAAATCTTGTTCATTGAAAAACAAATGGTTATTTTATGCAAAAACTTTATTTAAAAACTAAAATATTTTTGGATAATCATGTTTTAAAATTCATTTTCTTTGTTTTAACACCAACTCGCCAATGATTAAATTTATGATAAAGCCGTAAATAGTAAAAGAACGTTTCAAATGAGGCTTTTGAATAATATAGCTATCATGGACCCTTATTAGTCCATAGTTTTTTGCTTGACTGGTAAATGAACACAACTACCAGATGTGACTTCTCAAACACTCTTTTCTACTATAATTATACTTCATATGATGACTGCACCTTTACACAGCCTTATTATTAAAAATTGACTAAATCACGAGTTAAGATTTCTTATTTGTAAAAAATTAATGCCCATGACATCTTGCGATATACCGTCGCGTCGGCGGTATCACTTTATGACAATAATCGTCATATCACAGATGATTATTGAGCGATTGCTCATGAGGTCTCGACCACCGTCTTAGTGATAACCGTTTTCAAAGTTACAGAATGACAGTCAGTACAAATTACACTGTCATACACACAGGTGATTATTATTTATATTTTTGTTTGTTAAAATCAATTATAGTTTTTTGCGACTAAATATTTAAAATGTAAACCGGAAATATCATTAAGAAACGTCGGACACAAAGCAACAAAGTATGTGCAAAATAGTTTCATAGATAGATATATCAAATTACTGATTCCTCTGAATATTATTGGCTTCATGAACGCATTTAACATATGCATTATATTCAAAAATTCATTGAAGAGTAAGTCATCTTTTTAGTTAATTTCTTTAAATCCCAATTGACAACAAATTTTATGTTTATTATCCTCTATTAACTTCAAATTTTGTTTGTTAAGATTTTAAGTGATTAATGGCATATTATTTGCTTATTTCGTACGGTTGTGAGAGTTAGCATTACATAAACATACATTCTGTTATGTAATGTTTAATGTTGACTCTAATTTTCGCTTAACGAGATTTTGTAAAACCTTTATGATTATCCGTTAATTTATTTATTTATTTATTTGTTTATTTATTTATTTCATCTACTGAGCTTAACTCTAACAGATTACTAACAATGTTGTAATAACTTAAGGTATGTGTAATAATTTCAGTATTAAATATTTAAAATTCATTCTATTTAGTGTTAAATCTATTTCATTTGGAATTAGCAAAGGTAATTCATTAAAAAGTTTAATACATCTTGATATGGGTTCGTTGCATCCATAATTATATTTATGCCTCTGAGCTTTCAAAAAATGACGCTCACGCAAATTCATTTCGGGTATATATATATCAAATAACTCAAGGATATCTGGACATTTCACACGACTCGAGAATACATCATGTACAAACATTATACATTGAACACACCGTCTCATTTCTAAAGTTTCAAGCCCTATAATGGCGCATCTTTCTAAATATGAAGGCATTTTTTCAATATTAGGGCTTAGTTTTCTTATAACAAAACGAGTAAATGATTTTTGAACTTTTTCTATTCGAGTTATAGCATTATAATGGGAGGGGTACCATATAATAGAACAATATTCAAGTAAAGAACGTACCAGAGACATACAAACAGATTTAAGGGCATACATATTGGTGAAATCAGAACAATTACGTTTTACGAAACCAGTCAAAACGTTTTTCACTCTACAAAATAGCTTTATATCATCTGCATACATTAAACATTTAGTATATTTCAACAAAGACGGGATTTCATTTATGAATATATTCAATAAAAGAGGACCAAGATGGCTACCCTGAGGAACACCCGACGATACATTTATGTACCCTGATAAAATATTGCTAATTTTAACGCATTGTTTCCTACATTTGAGGTAACTTTGGATCCAATTTAAGAGCATCCCATGTATACCAAATGATTCAATTTTTATAATCAATGTGTTATGACAGACAGTATCAAAAGCTTTTATAAAATCTGTGTATATTACATCGACTTGATAGCCGGAATCAAATGCTTCTATGACATATTTCGAAAGCAGTATAAGGTTGGTTGTAGTGGATTTACCAGCTACAAACCCATGCTGTTCAATACAAATACGCTCTTTAAAAAAAAGGTAAGATTATCAGAGACGATCAACTCAAAGAGTTTTGGGATTGCAGATAGCTTTGATATTCCACGATAATTTTCAATATTACTCTTTGGACCAGCCTTGTGTATTGGTGTTATAAAGGAAAGCTTCCATTCATCCAAGAAAATCCCTGAAGACAATGATAAATTAAAAATTATTTGAAGGGGATTGGCCAAAGCAAATTTACATTGTTTTAAGAAAAATGATGGAATTCCATCGGGGGCAGGATTCATAGAACAATTCAATTTTGTTATACCTTTTATGATGTCGATTTCAGATATTAAAATAGAGCTTATATTAGTACGATCAATATTTGAATATAATAAATAATAATATAATATAAATAATAATATAATATATAATAATAAAATAAATAATTAAATAATGAATAATTGTAAATCAAGCATGAAAACGTTTTTATAGCCAACTTAGGCCCGGTTTTTCAATGCTGAGGTTGCTCTGAGTTAACCCAGAGTTCAATAACACCGCAATAAATTTAATCCAGAGTAAACTCAAAAAACTTTTTTTCAGTGCAGGATTAAATTTGTCTCCGTGTGTGGTAATTTGATTTGGTAGCACACATGTTTTATCAATTTTGGTGTCAAAAAATTATCGAAATGTATAGAATCTGCAACAGCTTACTTTAAAGGTGTTTGGTTTCTTTTTCCTAAAACAAATGAAAATGCCTTCGTCTCTATCTTACAATGCTTTTTCTTCTTAAAACAGTCAAATTCAGCATTTAAAACAGTTTCGAGTCGCTGAGATCTGAATCTGAATATATCGAACACGTTATTAGTGTCTAAAAATTTAATAAAATTTCCACTCAAGTAGAAATGAAAAAAAATATTATTGTTTGGTATTTTATCATCTGTCAAAAACATTTGATTGTTTAATGTCAGGGTTAGCTCACCAAACTTGCTGGATTAACTCGAAGTTATCTCTGGATTTAAATTGACTGAAAAACTATTAAACTCGAGTTTAATCCTGAAACTAGGATGATCTCGCACTGAAAAACCGGGCCTTATAGGCTGTAGTATTGACGACATAAGAAAAAGAAACGACAAAGAAACTCAATACGTTTCCTACATAAATACAAGAGCGTGAGTAGCCGCTTGTAGCCACATGCTCATGGCAATTTGAAACCCCCACGCGCCTAATATAACTGTAAAACGATAATATTCTGCCCTACCGAGGTATCCGTCGGAGCGGAAAATTTTCCGCAACGGATACATCGTCGGAGATTCAAATTCCATTCGAGGTATGTGTCATCGGAAAGAATTCTACACAAATGCGACGACGAAGCTCTTACTGTTGAGGGGTGGTTTTTTCCTTTGAACTCGCCCTGTAAACACAAATTCACACGATTAGTACGCAAACTACTTAAATATATAGTTTTATATAATTACTTACATTTTTCTATTACTCCACTTCACTTCGTAAACAAATTCCGCAAAGAATTTGTGTCGGAGGAAATCAGAAAGAGAATTGCATTTAGCCGTCAAAAATTGAACGAAAAATGCACCTGAATGCACTTCAACGCAATTCGCTGGGATGCGTTACAAAATGTCGGAGAAATATTCCGAACAGCTTTTCGGAAGAATACCTCGAAGCAAAAATCATCGGAATCGTACAAAATCGGAGAATTTTCCGCTCCGACGGATACCTCGCTAGGGCCGATTATCATACAACCCAAGTCTATACAATACTTTCTCCCATTACTGTACTCCCTTATCACCACATCTCCATGCTACCAACTAAACGAAGAAAATACTCACCTCTGCGCGAAACGTCACAAAAACCAATCTGACTTTTCTGACTTCTGACAGTTGTAAGTTGTCGTGTCTCTTGCCGTGCAAATTTCAGCATTCTGTTTGCTCATTCATTGAATTACATTTAAACAATCGAGTATTAAATAAAAAACAAAATTAAAAATGAAACCAAAGTTAGAATTAAAACAATTAACGCTTGCGCTCAGTTTCCTGCTCAACATTTATTCCATTTATGGTAAGCGCCAACGAAGAAAACTCTTTACAGTCCAGTTGGCTTGTGTTATCTTATGTGGCCCGCTCTGATTGGTCATCCACCCCCTTTTCCCGAAAGAAAACATTCGAAATATTGATAATTAATTTATGTTTACGTCCCCAATTAGGTGCGAGAACCCAATACGTCACGTGTGGATCTGTTGTGAAGCTGACGAACGTTGACTACGGCCAAAACTCACGCCTGCACTCGCATGATGTGAAATATGGTTCCGGATCGGGACAACAATCGGTGACCGGCATTGAAATCAAGGAGGATGTCGGCAGTCATTGGAGTGTAAAGGCGGCCACTGGAAAGTTCTGCGAACGCGGTGAAATGATTAAGTGCGGCGATGTAATTCGTTTGGAACATCTGACAACAAAGAAGAATCTACACTCGCATCTGTTCTCGTCGCCGCTATCCGGTGAGCAAGAGGTGTCGTGCTATGGTGTCGATGGTTTGGGCGATACCGGTGATCATTGGGAGGTGATATGCAGTGGCGATGGCTGGTTGAGGGACTCGCCTATTAGACTGAGACACGTGGACACGGCCGTTTATCTGGGTATGTCTGGGCGTTCATTTGGCCGACCGATATCCGGACAGATGGAAATCGTTGGGTTCCACAGTCCGCAGCATGGTTCGCGTTGGAGCACAGCCGAGGGTCTGTTCATAGTGCCGAAGGACAAGGACGCGGAGTACCCCCACACGGAGTTGTAATAATATTTGACGGCTTTTCCGGATATGATTTCTTTAGTTTAATTCTGTATCCTATTGTGACACCGAGCTGGGAAGTACGTCGCTGTTTGATGGAACCATCTGACGCTGGCAAACACTCTTGGCATTTGGAATGTTCTCTCTTTTTTTTCGAGATTAGTCGTAAGGCACATAGTACAGTAAACAGTTATTCACAAAATAAATTTCAAACAACACCTGGTAGACCACACGGAGTGCGATGAAAGCGTTTTCTTCAATAAAGACGACGGAGTTCAATTTTTAACTGAATACGGCTGGTGTTTGCTTTATTTGGTGGGGTAACCAGTGGGGTTGCATGTTTCAGTAATTCTTGAATGAATTCATTCTTCAATTTTGCAAGAAGAGGGTCGGCTTCGTCGTTGGAGGGTGATCTCAAAGTCGTACTTTGGGATTACCGCCCAAAGAATGGAAGAGAAGACATCTTCCTCTGGTAAGTAGGAAATGACGAATCAGAAAACGATTTATCGGTTATTTTAGTGCAGATTCAAAATGTTGGGACTCACAGTATTAGAGGATCATGACCAACATGCATACATCAAAGCTTAATCAGTAGGAACGTGGCTGCGAGAAACGTTTCCAATCCTGACAGCCAGGAAATCCTTGCTTCAATCCATATAAAAAGCCCTAAACTTCTTGAAAACCGTTTCAACAGAAGGTGTTCTGGTTAGACATGTTATGGGTTGTCCTAGTTGGATGACGACTCTTCATTCGTTTTGGGACCTGGGAACTTATTTTCGTAGAAAGGTCCACAAAGTAGACGAGTAGTTGTTGATATCATTTTAAAACCCCAACCATCACCAGAAAGATGGTCTCATTAATACCCAGATCAACAATGGCGTCACAGTTCCAGTTAAGCTGGACAACAAGATGTCAAATTGTGACATTTACTGCTGACCGACCTGCTATTGATGGTTGGATGTTGTAGAACGAGGGTAGACTCATTGGCTTTAGCTTGGTAACGCTCAGTGGATGTAAGTGTGACTATACACATCAATCCAAGTGGTAACATGGTCTCATCCAACCGGATTTGACTTGCGAAACGATAAGTACGAGTGTTGATAACAAGACAAAAATAGCAACGTTATAGAGAACATGGTCAGAATGGCACGGAATACTCTGCCTGCTGTCCCAGCGAACCTAGATGAGCTGTTTCGACATCTTCGGACAACAGGCAATTTAGAAATCTCAAAGGTAAGTCAGGCCCCTTGAACAGGGATAGTGGCGGATGAACAGAAAGGCCAACGGAAGTGCTCAATCCCGTGGTGGACACTGATGGCCTGTTCTAGGGGTATCTAATAAATTGAAACTGGCCCCCCAGGTTGGGAGTTGGTCTTTGGGTTAACTGCCTACCCATGGATGAAACTATATGTAACGAAGCAACCAATAGCTCCGGAAAGGACTGATCTTATTGTTGACGACCCTGCTAAACGAAAAAAGGAAAACGACGTTCGTATCTGCACCTGGCATGTGAGAACATTAAACAGGAGAGGTGCAGGCGAACAACTAGCGGAAGCCCTAAGCTGCTACAAAGCAGACATTACTGCCATCCAGGAAATACGATAGAATTGGATTAGAATTGAAAAACTGTGACACCTACTACGGACCGTGTTAAAGTGAGCAGGAACAGCGACTATTCGGATGCGGATTTATCATAAGTGCCAGACTTAGGCAAGAAGTCTTATGTTTCCAAGACATTAGCGACTGCATGTTACAATTTGCATCAAGGCCAAATTCGCCAATATAAGCCATATATGCGCTCAAGCCCCGACGGAGGAAAAATACGACCTAGCTTGGAGCTGCTTCTATGAGCTCCTTGACAAAACCTATGAGCGACTACCGAATCGTCCTGGGAGATTTTAACGCAAAGGTAGGAAGAGAAGACATCTTTAGCAGTATTGTCGGAAAATGTAGCCTACACCCAACACGTTTGGTAACGGACTTAGGCTAATTGACTTCGCCACTATAGCCAGCACACGATATCCATAAGGGGGGCGTCTCCAGATCAACGAACGGTCAACCAAATTGTTCAGATTGCGATAGACAAGAGGCATGCATCCAGTATTTTGGATGTCCGAACATTCCGAGGAGCTTACATCGACTCGGATTACCACCTTGTAGCAGCCAAGGTAAGAATGCGGATATCCACCACGCCACAACAATCCAGAAATACTGTGAAAAAATTTAATGTCGGAAGACTGCAATCGCAAGAGACCGCCAAGACCTTCGCACAACGCGTATCCCTTAACCTCTCGATTAAAACCATACCACCAGCATCGAATGTCGAAGAGCAATGGCAAGGATGCCAACAGGCCTTTAGATCAGCCGCAACTGATGTGCTAGGTTCCTCGCGCCCACCAGCAAGAAACCCCTGGTTTGCTGAGTAATGCCGACAGATGCTCGCAGCCAAGAACGAGGCCTACAAGGCTAAGCTGCAGGTGAAGACGAGAGCTGCCATTGAGCTCTATAGGCAAAGAAGAAGGGAAGAACATCGGCTTTTCAGCAAGAAGAAAAAAGAGCAAGAAAAGCGCGCGATCGAGGATTTAGAGAGGTGCCACTCCAGGAACGATGTTCGCAAGTTTTACCAAAGTGTAAAACGTCAAAGCCAAGGATACAAGGCTCGAACAGAAGCCTGTCGAGATGAACAAGGAAATATTGTAGTTGAGACACAGTCGATGCTGAGGATATGGAAGAACCACTTCTGCAGACTGTTAAACGGCGATGACGAACAACATTCCGCTGTCAGGCAGAACGAACCATTTAATATTGGCAACGACAGCGAAAACTGCCAACCACCCGACCTGAGTGAAGTGAGGATAGCAATATCTAAACTCAAGCTTAATAAGGCTGCCGGAAATGACGGCCTTCCCGCTGAGCTTTATAAGGCCGGCGGAGATGACTGGGTAAGTAACATCCACCAACTCATAAGCCAAATCTGGTCGGATGAAAATATGCCTGAAGAATGGAACCTCAGCATCGTTTGACTAATCCACAAAAAAGGAGACCCTCTGAACTGCGCCAGCTACAGAGTCATAAGTCTCCTCAACATCGCCTACAAGATCCTATCTGCCGTAATATGTGAACGCCTGAAACCGTTTACCAACAACCTGATTGGCCCTTATCAGTGTGGTTTTAGGCCAGGAAAGTCCACAACCGATCAAATTTTCACACTTCGGCAGATCCTGGAAAAAACTCAAGAAGTCCAAATCGATACCCACCACCTATTCATCGATTTCAAAGCCGCATATGACAGCATTTATAGAGACGAACTGTACAGAGCCATGTCTAGTTTTGGTATACCGCCCAAACTCGTCCGTTTGTGTAGGGTGACGATAGAGAATTCTCGCTGCTCCATCAGGGTCGGAAACGACCTCACCGAAACATTCGATACCAAAAAAGGATTTAGGCAAGGCGATGCGCTGTCATGTGACTTCTTTAATCTGATTCTTGAGAGGATTGTGCAAAACTCCAAAGCCAACACCAGAGGCACAATTTTCCAAAAGTCGGTGCAACTACTAGCATACGCTGACGATATTGACATCATTGGTAGGACTCAACATGATGTCATAGCCACGTTTGCTAGTATAGAGAAGGAAGCGGCAAAAATGGGTTTAGCAGTAAATGAGGGTAAGACAAAGTATATGGTGTCAACACGAAAGGACACACAACATCGACGAATTGGACAGAACGTCACCATTGACAGATATAACTTTGAGGTAGTACGGGACTTTGTCTACCTCGGCTCCGCTATTAACTCTGACAACAACATCTCGTCAGAAATTAAACGAAGAATTACTCTTGCCAACCGCTGTTTCTTCGGGCTAAGAAGGCAATTTAGTAGTAAAGCCCTCACTCGAACTACTAAGGAAACCCTATATAAGACCCTGATCATCCCAGTCCTGCTCTACGGCGCTGAAGCATGGACCGTATCAAAAGCGGATGAAGAAATCCTTGGTAGATTCGAGAGGAAAATTCTTCGAAAAATCTTCGGTCCCGTTTGCGTTGACGGGCTATGGAGACGAAGATTCAACCAAGAACTATACGAGCTGTACAGCGACATACCCCTGGTCAAAAAACTCCGCATTGGACGTTTAAGATGGCTAGGACATGTAGAAAGAATGGACACCAATACTCCGGCTCGCAGAGTCTTCGATTCCCAGCCAGTCGTAGGACGCAGTAGAGGAAGACCTCGCCTTAAGTGGCGCGCACAAGTAGAAACCGACCTCAACCAACTTGGAGTGCGCAACTGGAGGCAGTTAGCTAAAGACCGGGCTAATTGGAGAGGCATGTTGGTTGAGGCCCAGATTCATCCCGGACTATAGCGCCACTTAAGTAAGTAAGTAAGTGTCTGACATTCCCACTTCAAATTGCATTGGTAGTCGAATCCGGACATATCCGGATGAGTTCTTTGCTGGAAAGTATTGGTTATATTCTCGACAATCTGCCGAAAAGAACGAATCGTTGGAGCAGATTGGCGCAAGTACTTAAAACCTTATGAGACTGGAAATGGTTGCTAATATTAAGTTCAGATTTGCGTGTAAAAGGATCATGTAAAAATTACAATAGGTCTGTTCCCGAACAAAATAATATTTACTGATTCTTACTGATTTTTACTTATTGCCGTTCCCGTACGCAAAAATATGTAAAAGAGACAGCTAACGAAAGAGCAAAGAACTACCCCTCCATAAACATCTGTAAAAAAATTTTATGCAGAAATTTCTGTTGGTAAAAATCAGTAAACTGTCAGTTGGTATCTAAAAGCGACAACTCGCTTATTTTGACAGGTGATTTATGTCATTTGTTCTTTAAAAGGCATACAAAATATATAATTTTACTGTTTTTTACTTAAACGCGTTCCCGTACTTTTTGGCAATTTTGTCTCTTTCTGAGATAATTTACCCCCACTCCAAGTAATTTGAGAATTTACTAATTTTTACTGAAAAAGTACGGGAACAGACCTAATATTTTTATCTATTTCTTCTAATTTTCAACTTTGAGCGCTAAATTTCAGGTGTCAATATATTTTATTTAGCAAATGCTTATCATTGCTTGATTCTACAACAATTTTACTGTTAGAAACGAATAATTAATCATTAAAATTCACACTCTCGAAAAATTAATTTGTTCCACGTTTGCCCCACTGTGCGTCGGTCGGTGTGAAAGTGTCACGTACTTCTCAAAAACTTTTGTCAAAAATTAGACCACACTTTTGTTTTTATCTTTCTACCCGATTTCGTCACGTTTTCAACAGCCTAATGGCGTTTTCCATTAAAAAAAACAATTTTTATTTTGTTATTTAGATCTGTCAAAAGTCCGATTTTGACACATTTGGGCAAAAAAATATTTTGTTTGATCTCAAATTAATTTTGCAAATCTGGATTTTTCTGCAGCTTTACCCCTCCTTGCACTAACACTAGTACAAATGATAGCTGTCAGTTTGACTAGAGTGATCAATCTGAAATCGTGTTCCAAAAAAGATCAAATTTTAGTTCAAAATCCAGATTTACCAATGGAAAACGCCACAACGCAAAAGTACCATTTCGCAACATAACAGCCTGCTACTTTAAGGACCTACCTTCAGCCAATCTATAACGTACTTCGCGGCGACGTCAATGTCAAATGAACAAACAAAAGTAATGTGACAGCGGAACTTGTAGGAAAAAAATATTACAATTTAATACTTTTAGTTCATCTTTTTAAAAGTTTGGTTTTAGTTAAATTTAAAATGCATTTCTGAAATTCACAAACGAGATAGTACATTTAAAAGAAAAATGCCTTTGCGATCTACTCTGTTCAAACTATTAGGGATTCAACACTTCTCGTATGTTTCCAGGGGCAGGTAGGGTAGAGTCGCCTGTTTCCGAACATCCCCAGTTCTCGAACACTTTTAGCAAAAGTTGTTATATATTATCGTTAATTTACCGTTTCTGCTTTTTGTCACAGCACACTTGTACGTTTACAATACTTATTCCTTTTTTAATTACCTTAAACATCACATTCATACTAATGTATCTTATGTCAACAAAAATTATAAGTTTGCTTATGATCTCTTCGCAGAACACCTTTCGAGGGTTTTTAAGCCGTTCCCATCAAGTGCTCCAACTGAAGAAATACAATTCATTGATAGAAACGACGAATGCGAATGCGTGTCACACTCAATGAAGTAAAAAGCGTATGTCAACATAAATTGTCGAACAAAAAAGCACCAGGATACGATTTAATAACTGCTCAGGTTTTGAAAGAATTGCCACCAATAGCTTTTCAAAAATTTCAATTTATTATAAATGCATGTCTAAAGCACCGATATGTGCCGCATCACTGGAAAATTGCTGAAGTCATTGTAACGGGTGATTTTTTAAGAGGTTTAGAACTTTTTTTTAAAAAAAAACACAAAAAATTTGAATCGATAGTTTGAACCTTGCAATTTAAGGTTTAAAGATAATTTCATGCAAATGTTGACCGCGGCTGCGTCTCAGGTAGCCCATCCGCTGAGTCCAATTTTGGCATACTCTTTCACACATATCGGCCGGTATCTCACGAATGAATGCATGGATGTTGGCTTCCAGTGCGTCAATCGAAGCGGGCTTGTCCCTATAGACATTAGCCTTGACATACCCCCACAAAAAATAATCTAATGGTGTCAAATCGCACGATCTAGGCGGCCAATTGACCGGCCCGAAACGTGAAATTAACTGTTCACCAAACTCGCCTCGCAATTGCGCCATTGTTTCGCGTGCTGTGTGGCATGTGGCACCGTCTTGTTGAAACCACATATCATGCAAGTCAAGAACTTCCTTTTCGGGCAAAAAAAAGTTTGTTATCATCGCTCGGTAGCGTTCACCATTGACAGTAACGCTGCGATTCGCATCATCTTTGAAGAAATATGGCCCAATAATGCCGCCGGCCCATAAACCGCACCAAACAGTGGCTTTTTCGGGATGCATTGGTAGCTGTTGCAATGCTTCTGGCTGATCTTCACTCCAAATGCGGCAATTTTGCTTATTTATGTACCCATTCAACCAAAAATGAGCCTCATCGCTGAACACAATTTTTCGATAAAAAAGCGGATCCTCGGCCAGCTTTCCAAGAGCCCATTCACCAAAAATTCGGCGTTGTGGTAGGTCGGCTGGCTTTAGTTCTTGCACCAGCTGTATCTTAAAAGGCTTTACGCCCAAATCCTTCCGCAAAATTTTCCACGTAGTGCTGTAACAAAGGCCTAACTGCTGGGAACGGCGCCGAATCGACATTTCGCGGTCTTCTGTCACACTAGCTGATACGGCCGCAATATTTTCTTCACTACGCACAGTACGTAAACGTGTTGATGGTTTAATGTCCAACAAAGTAAATTTGGTGCGAAATTTGGTCACAATCTTCCGAATAGACTGCTCAGAAGGTCGAGAATGCCGATCATAAAATGGAAGCAGCGCGCGATGAACATTTCGAACCGAGCACGAATTTTGATAGTAAAATTCAATAATTTGCAAGCGTTGTTCATTTGTAAGACGATCCATGGTTAAATTGCAAACCAAAGTGAAGCTGTTTGACAGTGACACAAGGTACTAAACACACGTCAGCTGTCAAAACCAGTGTTGCCAAAACCAAACCAGCTAAAAAATCACCCGTTAATACCTAAAATAGGAAAACCTCCAACTGAAGTTTCTTCTTACAGACCAATATCGATTATACCAAAAGTTTTCGAAAAATTGCTACTGAAAAGACTTAGCAAAATTATAGATGAAAGAAGACTCATTCCGAATCACCAGTTTGGATTCAGGAATAAACATTCCACGATTGACCAAGTGCATCGTATTACGGATGTTATAGAAAAGGCAAAAAAAAAAAATTACAAATTTTTGGCGCAACAGGCTCGTTAGTACCCAGGGCCTAGCTTTCTCACAACCATTCATGTGTGCGTGTGTACTTCTTGCACGATGGCGGGACCTCCTGTTTTATGCCGACCCCGAACGGCTAAGTTGAGATAAGCTATTCTTGACAATTGATACTACTCGGATGATTTGTCAGATCATCACGAGAGGAGGGCCAGTGAAAAATCATTTAGGTGTTGCTACGGCTGGTAATCGAACCCAGACCTCCTGCGCTGCAGTTCATCGCACTAACCATCGCGCCACTGTAGAAAAGGCACTGGAGGAAAAACAAGTCTATTCGGCTCTATTTCTAGATGTTGCTCAAGCCTTTGACAAGGTTTGGCATGACGGACTTGAGTATAAATTGCATAGGGATTTACCAAGATAGTATTATGAAATACTAAAATCATATATTTCAGACCGACTCTTTAGGGTTAGATATGAACAAGAATATTCAGAACTTAAGAAAGTCGAAGCAGGTGTTCCGCAAGGAAGTGTCCTAGGATCAACACTGTATCTGCTATATACTAGGGATATTCCAGTGGATAACAATGCTTTCATGGCTACCTTTGCCGATGATACAGCAATACTGGTGCCTGAAAATAACGTTCTGAAAGCAACAGAAAAACTGCAGAATGCAGTCAATAAAGTTCAAAATTGGGCGGAACAATGGCGTATCAAACTCAATGAGACAAAATCCACTCATATAAACTTCACTAATAAGAAGATTAACAATGTTCCCTTATTCATTAACCACCAAGCTGTACCTTACGCAAATATGGCTAAGTACCTTGGAGATGGAGAGAGTCCTAAATGTACGAAACAACATAAGGAGTTTAAGAAGAACCAAGCCTCACGAGCTTATGGCCTAATTATATGGGAAAATATTACATTTGTAAATCTTCCCCAAAGCGATTAAAAAAAAATAAGAAAATAAAATCTGTCGTCGATCTTTCAAAGATTGGTACTGATATTCGGGTGGTTTTAGTTCGGTAAAATCCCACACTACTTGATACCGAGAATTATCAAGTGTCTTTTAAAGATTTCCACCAACAAAAAAAAAATTGTAATATTTCATAATGTTTTGCAAATTTAAATTGAGGTTAACTAGTGGTTTTGGACTGTTCGAGAAAAGGAACCTAATTTTTACCGAGTTTCCTTATCCGAACACAACTGTTCGCAAATGGACAACCGTGAGAAAAAAAATGCTTTTTGCCATTTTACTACCTTAACTTATTGGAAAACATTATTTTTTTCTCTTTCTGTATCACAAAGCACACATACAGTTAGTGTTTCTATTTTCGAACACCATATTCGTCGGTGTTCGAAATAAGGAAACTGACAGTTTTGTGGTTTCCTATACTCGATCACCCAATATTTTAACTTTTTCATTTAATAAGTTGCAATATTGCATTCTCAAAAACAAAAATATAGGTACTTTGGCATTATATTCGACAGTACACCCGATGAATCACATATCGACCAAATGAGCGAGATTTTTAGAAACGTTCATATCCAGGGGGTCATGAGCAATCGCTCAATAATCGTCTGTGATTTGACGAGGCTGTTAACCGATTGAAGTAACATTTTATGAAGATAGTTTCAACTCTTGAACTCCTTTGTGATCCTCAAAAGGAAAATGTGGATACCATAGGGGGTTCAACTTTACTCTTATCTGCTGTATAAGAATTTTTTTGAGGGGCTCAGTGGCGCGATGGTTAGTGCGATGAACTGCCGCGCAGGAGGTCTGGGTTCGATTCCCAGCCGTAGCAACACCTAAATGATTTTTCACTGGCCCTCATCTCGTGATGATCTGACAAATCATCCGAGTAGTATCAATTGTCAAGAATAGCTTATCTCAACTTAGCCGTTCGGAGTCGGCATAAAACAGGAGGTCCCGCCATCGTGCAAGAATTACACACGCACACATGAATGGTTGTGAGAAAGCTAGGCCCTGGGTACTAACGAGCCTGTTGCGCCAAAAATTTGTATTTGTATAAGAATTTACGTTTTGTGTTATCTTTCAGAAATACTTTCAAACACCCAAGCTCTCATTAGAAAAATCTGTAACAAGACTTAAGGCATTCGCGAGTTTTCTTCCTCCTCAGCACTGTTCTGTTGCACCTGCTACCCACTGATATTTAAGGCTATCAAATTGCAACTAGCTCGGCCATTTGACTTTATTTCGTCCAATAGTGATAAAAAATACAGAATGGCCACTCCACAATGATACCATTACTAGGTAAAACTCCAGAATAAATTTTCAGGCCCATATCTTGTCTTGGCATAACAGCAAACTTGTAGTCTAAAACTTGCGATTATCAGATCAATCCTCAGTTGGATCTGGGGTATATTGTGCTAGGTTTCTAAAGAGATCTGGATTTGGATTTGGATACAATAGCACCCTAATAGTTCAGATTCGGCGTTAAACAGGAGATCCCTTTCATTGTGATGGGAGAATGTCGGGAGAGGACCTGTTTTAGGACCTGTACGGGCCGTTGACATTTATGCAAATGACTTCTCCAGAAATTGAGTTGATGAAAAAGAAGAAATCGAAGTTCTTCAAAGCTTCACCTTCGTATCTTCTGCTTTCGAAATCTCTGTGATTATTCATGGAGGTGAAAAAGCATATTGTCCGAATATGTTCAAGCATAAATTTAAAAATAGAGTGACTGCCAGAGGTTTGCCAGTATGATTTCAAGAAAATATCAAGAACTCAATATGCAGATCTTGCTTTCTGCTTTTACATTTTGAAGTCATCATCCACTCGGACAACCGGAGCAATGCACATCTTTTGCAAAATTATTTCCAACTCCTACCTACCCACCTGAAGCAGTAAAATAACCCCTGCGGAAATAAGTTGTATGGGGCTTTATTGCCAAATAAAAGGAAATAGCCCCCACGGAGCTTTACCGCGTCTCCACGAGCAATATTTGATAGCTTACTATCTGTCACTTTTCATATTATGAAATGATAATAGAATGCTATGAAATGTAGGGTGGGCATTTCCATTGCTTACTATCGCATTCGTTGAAATGTCACGGAGGAGGTTACTTCGTTGTGCTATCGCAATTGCAGCATTGAAAGAATTGGAAGAAGAAAAGCACAAAAGAAAACATAGGTTTTGGGTAAATCCGTTTTTGCATAAAAGGGAATTACACAGTTTGGAACAACATTTGTTTAAGGACATTTTGTGGAAAGATGGGAATAAGTATCTCAACTTTTGCAGAATGAGTATTGACAAGTTTGAGGAGGTTCTCACACTGGTAAGATTAAGTTTTTAGTTTAGCTCAACTTATTAACTTAATTTTAATTCTTAAAAGGTGGATTTCAAAATAAAAAGGAATGACACAGTGATGCGTTGTGCTATCCCTTCGAGAGTACGGCAAGCTCTAACTTTGAGGTATATTGCTACCGGCGACTCATACAGATCTCTTGAGTTTTTGTCCCAATAAAAAATGCAATAAAAAATATTTACAGGTAGTTGGTTCTATATTTATCTATATTCATTATGTTAATTAATTTTCTTTAGACACCTACCACACAAGACGAATGGCTTGCAGTTGCGAACGACTTCGAAGTATTTTGGGACTTTCCACATACTTTAGGTGCGGTTGATGGAAAACATATTCGGATCAAAGCTCCGCCAAATTCGGGATCCGATTATTTTAATTACAAGGGATTCTTCAGCATCGTTTTATTTGCTGTTGTAGATGCACATAGCAAATTTCTATACATCGACGTGGACGGTAACGGAAGAGCGTCCGATGTTGTTGTTCTGAAGAATTCTAGTTTGTACCACGGACTTACAACTGGAAAGTTAAACATCCCATCTCCAAGGCCTTTAAAGGGTCAATACGTGAAAACGCCATTTTACTTCATATGGGATGACATTTTTGGCTTGGATCGAAACTTCGTGAAGGCCTATGGTAGGAATGGAAATCTAACCATATCTCAGGAAATTTTCAACTACCGCTTAAGTCGCGCGCGGTTAACAGTCGAGATGGCTTTTGGGAGGCTCGCATCTCGTTTTAGAATTTTTCATCGTCCTATTGAAATAGACGTGGACAGTTCAATCGACCTAGTGAGAGCATGCTGTGTGCTACACAACTACCTCTCAAAAAATAAACAGGCAGCAGACAACACCGATCAAGTCAACCAAATGCATTTGCCTGAAACAATTACACATATGACATATGTCTACCCAAGAGCATAACAGGTATAAATATGAATGTGAAGCAAGAGAAAATTTAAAAAATTATTGTGTAACGGACGGTGATGTTCCATATCAATGGGCTAAGATTACAAAACAAACCATATCTTAATTTTTATTCACTTTATTTGGATGAACATTAACAAATAAAACTGAACTTATTATTATTATTATTGTACAGAATTAAAAAAAAAACCATCTTCATACATCGTCATCAAACTGGATGTCAGCATCCAATAATGCTGCGCACAGCTTGTCACTCGCACCACTTCTGGCTGAAGAGGACAACGACGAATGACTGTGTGATCTGGGCAGCATACTCTGCACCACTTTCCTGCTTGTCAACATCTGGATTTCGCCCATTGTTTCCGCAGCTTCCTCAGGTGATAATTGCTGGAGCTGCAACGCTACAGTCTTCGCAAATGAAGAGTATATGTATGTTGTCCTCCTCTTTCACACTTGCATATTTCACAATTGCATTAAGAGCACTTGTAAATTGATCATTCCTATCAGATTTCGAGGATGCTTTTCTTTTGAAACTGCTTGATGCAGAAGCTGATGGTGATGGTTACGGTGACGACGATGATAGTGGCATTGATTGCAACACGGGTGAGGGTATTTCTAGTGCAGATGTTCGCAGCAAAGTGGGCTCCTCAATGCATATGGAATCATCGCCTCCTATTTCCATTGCTTCCGTAGCATACTGTCCTCCTGTAAAAATAAATGGATCAAAATAATGTAAACAATTGTTTTTGTATATTTTTCTTACCGGATCATAATTACTTTTTGTTCTTCTCAGAACAATGACCGAATCCAAAAATTTGAATTCCTCATAGTAGTACAGATGCGGCTGATGTACAGTCTCCGCCGATGTCCCTGATTTTTTTGAGTTGTCTACTTTTTTTTCCCCACAACATAAGCTGTACGCAAATTTTTCATTTTTTTTTTTTAGCTTTTTTCAGTCGCTGAAAAAAAAAAAACACAAATGTCAAACAGAAATGACAGCCCATAGAATACTATCCATATAAAGCAATGGACTGAGCAATAAATAGAAAGAAATTTTTCATAGAATACTATTTGAGGTCTCCACAAGCAATTTTCATAGAATGACACATTGCATGCTATGAAATATTGTCGTGGAGACCCCGGGTTATTTCCTTATCGAAATGGAACTAAGCCCCGCCAAAAAAAAATCATTAACACCAATTCGTACTCAAACTTTTCATACATCCAATTTCGCACCCATCATATATAACTACAACAGGTGGGTTCACGCTTTGCATACATGCAATTGTGACTTTGTATGCAAAGTTTGAATATGCTTTGGAGGGCCATGCTGCCCCCTGCAACCCCCCTGCTTGGGCTCACTGTTGGATTTTGGTTGCGAGGTTGATTGTATGTAAAGGAAACAAACCCCACAAGCAAACCGATTTAACCCCTGCAGGGTTTATTTCCATTTCGAAAAGGAAATAAACCCTGTGGGGGCTATTTCTCTTTTTTTGGGAATTAAGACCCATGAGGCTTATTTCCTCGGGGGTTATTGCACTGCGCATCTATTTAAAATTAATATTTTAGACAAACTTATAGGCATGATTATAGTTTTCGAAAAGAGGAAACCTGTTGTTCGGCTTTAGGAAACAAGTGTTCGAAAGTCGGTGAAATTGGTTGGGTTTCATATTTTTTTGACTTGTTAATAAATTGTAATAATTTATAAAATCAACTATATGAGGTTTAAGAATATTTGAATTTTTCTGAAAAAATAAAATCAAAACTATATTTCTAGGACTATTCTAAGTATTTTTTAGATACAATTCATTATTCAAAGTTGGAGAATAGGCGACTCTGCCCTATATGAAACATTGTTCTCGAATTGCAATGATTTGAAAACTTTTTATTAAATTGAAATATTTTCCACTCATGCTTATTTTAATTGAATCCCAACAGAATGGAATTAATTTATTGAATAATCCTCCAATTGAAACTTTCCCGAACTCTTTTCATGTAATGAAACCAGTCTATACCAACAATTCAAAAGCATGAGTGTTAAACTTGAAACACAATTCCCATCCACAAACAACGTAAATAGGTGCACTCTGCGCTCCCATCTCGCTCTTTAGAAGACGCACTTTAAAAGTATGCTCCTGTTGTACCACATCCACCCACATATCCCGGACACAAACAAAAACAGTGTCAATTACTTCCACACTCAACCTACCTTACTGAATGACGATACACATACTACACCTTGACGAATGTCATGGCACAACATGTCTCATGGCCCAACATATATTAGATACGCAGATCCCCCTCATCAAAGATACTGCGATTGTTCTTGTTCTGTGTGAACCCTACCCCCACCTATGGGCAACATTCTTGTGTGCAGTAGTAAGCAACCTGCCAGAGAGTTATCGCTCAATCGTTCTCCACCGAAGAGAACCACAAAAACAAACCAAAAGGACAGAAAAGTTCAACATTTTCATTTTTCTTTGGCCAAGACAAAAGCTCCCCCGCCCATCGGCCCACAGAAGACAGTCATCATCGTCTACCTACCACTATTCGTGGGTCACATACTTCAGTCACGTCCTAGACCCAAACGAGTTTAAATGGCGAGTTCGGCAGTTGGTCGTGAAACGTAGCGCAACTGATTCTCAAGCACCCCCTTTCACACTCAGAAATCAAACTCCAAGAGTCGATTTTACCAGCACTTCTCATCATCGGCAGTTTGCGTTCGTTTACCTCTGAAAAGTGTTAAAAATTTGTTTTTTCCAAACAATTTCAAGTGTCACACCTGAGAACGTCAGTTGTTGTTGTTGTTTTTATACCGTTAAGACGAATCAAACGAAAAATCGAAGAGGATACATCGCAATAGATACAAATCTATCTATTCACTCAACTCAATCATATCTACTCGTGTGACGGTGACCCCCATGCGCAAGTGCTAAAGCTGCTGCTCTACGAAGAACATAAAAAGCGATTTGTTACCCCAAAGACAGCACAAATATCGTTCCTCTTCGCTGTTCGTTTCGTGTTTTTTTTTTTTGTGTGTTTTGCGTTGTCTCTCAGCAACACCACACAATCCATTCCACATACGACATACAGAGCAGAACAGAACTGACAGACAGAACCTTCTCTGTCGTCGTTGTGTCGTGTTGTCCGTGTTTTGTTTGTTCATGTATATTTTCACCGTTGCAGAAGCAGTGACCATTTTATGAGTGGTGTGTGTGTTTTGTTTTGCTTTTCTCTACGCCGAAGAAAATCACCAAATCTCGTCGTTTGTTGACGTTCTGTTCGCTGGCGTTGTGCGTTTTGTAACCTCAACCGAAAAGTGCGCTGTCAGATTTGACGTTTAACCGTTGTTCGGCTCTGGTAATACGTCGGAATCGCCGTGACCGTCAATTCATCATTTCGCAAGCGAAGTTCGAAGTAAATATCGAGAGAGCGAGGGTGTAAGCACATGCGAAAGAGAGAAAAGTATCTTTGAGTGTCCTCTGTGTCCCATATGTTTTGCTAGTGAGTTTGTTATTCCCTAAAAGGACACAAACGTCGTCGTTGTCGTCGCGGATACGTGTATAAAAAAAAATCTGTGTAAATCTGAAAAAGTGTTTCACCTTTTTTTTTGTGAAAAATGTCGCAGTAAAAAAAAATCTACAAAACTTCGACAGTGGTTGTGCTTCTAGTTTTGCTGGATTATCCTTCCGTTCTTTTGAACAACACAGATAAGACAGAGAAAAACAAAAATAAAACAAAATTTGTTTGAGAAGAATCCTCATCATCCTCGTACAACGAAGAAGCAATGTGAGTATGAGTGCATGTTTATCCTTGAAACACTACTGTATTCGAGAGGTTATGTTATGTGTGGGGTGGGCCAGATGACTTTGAGAGGGCGGGTAAACACAAGGTTCTTCTCATCATTAAACTCGATGAATCTGTTGTAATTTACACACAGATTTGCATATACAACCCTCGCCCTTCCCATACCCCACCCGCACAGCCTTAACGTCGTCGTCGTCATGAACGGTCTTTACACTAAGTCAAGCAGAAAATTTTCCCAGGATTACAAAAAAAAGAGGGGGGGTGGGAAATCAGTTATGAAAAAGAGGGATGAGGTGAGGTGTGTGTATATGCAGTATATCCTTCCGCCTACGCATGAACAAATACATTTTTATATCCTCAGCTGATGGTGTGTATTCGAGACTAGTTTTGTCAGTGTGGGTGGGTTTGTGAGAAGGTCCTATGGAAAGGAATTCCAAAAATGTTTCAATACAAAAACACTGACTGAGGATGAGAGGCGCACTATGGCTACACTCAGCGAACAATCGATTGATTTAGTGGGGATTTCTAGAGTTTTTCTTTCAGAGTCTTTAAGAATTCGTAAAGGACTTTGTGTAGGTGGATGAATTTTAATATAAATTATTTCCGTGGGCATATAGAGGCGTCGTAAGAATGTTTGCCAAATCGAAATAAATTACTTAACAAGGAAGGCATTTGGACCAAAAGTCAGAAGGTTCTTCGTGGAATGACAGCCGATTTTTATTTTAAATAAATGAGGAACCGGCTTTTTGCAGGGTCGATCTTTTCATTAGCAAACGTTTACCGCATAGTTAATTTGGATGTTTATACGAGACGAAACAGTAGGAACACAAGGAACGCGTAAGATATACAAGATATCACGATATCAATACCACGATACCAAATACTCGGGTCTCAGTTGTTGTAACTGAGTGATACCGTTTATTAAATCCACCCGTGTTTATCATAAATATCGCAAACGATATCCAACAAAGCTTTGCCAAGTGTTTAATATATCGTTCTTGACAGGGACTTGAATTTGTCTCTATAGCCCGTCAACGCATATGACGAACAACATTCCGCTGTCAGGCAGAACGAACCATTAAATATTGGCAACGACAGCGAAAACTGCCAACCACCCGACCTGAGTGAAGTGAGGATAGCAATATCTAAACTCAAGCTTAAGGCTGCCGGAAATGACGGCCTTCCCGCTGAGCTCTATAAGGCCGGCGGAGATGACTTGGTAAGTAACATCCATCAACTCATAAGCCAAATCTGGTCGGATGAAAATATGCCTGCAGAATGGAACCTCAGCATCGTTTGCCCGATCCACAAAAAAGGAGACCCTCTGAACTGCGCCAACTACAGAGGCAAGTCTCCTCAACATCGCCTACAAGATCCTATCTGCCGTAATATGTGAACGCCTGAAACCGTTTACCAACAACCTGATCGGCCCTTATCAGTGTGGTTTTAGGCCAGGAAAGTCCACAGCCGATCAAATTTTCACACTTCGGCAGATCCTGGAAAAAACTCAAGAAGTCCAAATCGATACCCACCACCTAATCATCGATTTCAAAGCCGCATATGACAGCATTTATAGAGACGAACTGTACAGAGCCATTTCTAGTTTTGGTATACCGCCCAAACTCGTCCGTTTGTGTAGGGTGACGATAGAGAATTCTCGCTGCTCCATCAGGGTCGGAAACGACCTCACCGACACATTCGATACCAAAAAAGGATTTAGGCAAGGCGATGCGCTGTCATGTGACTTCTTTAATCTGATTCTTGAGAGGATTGTGCAAAACTCCAAAGCCAACACCAGAGGCACAATTTTCCAAAAGTCGGTGCAACTACTAGCATACGCTGACGATATTGACATCATTGGTAGGACTCAACGTGATGTCATAGCCACGTTTGCTAGTATAAAGAAGGAAGCGGCGAAAATGGGTTAAGCAGTAAATGAGGGTAAGACAAAGTATATGCTGTCAACACGAAAGGACACACAACATCGACGAATTGGACAGAACGTCACCATTGACAGATATAACTTTGAGGTAGTACGGGACTTTGTCTACCTCGGCTCCGCTATTAACTCTGACAACAACATCTCGTCAGAAATTAAACGAAGAATTACTCTTGCCAATCGCTGTTTCTTCGGGCTAAGAAGGCAATTTAGTAGTAAAGCCCTCACTCGAACTACTAAGGAGATCCTATATAAGACCCTGATCATCCCAGTCCTGCTCTACGGCGCTGAAGCATGGACCGTATCAAAAGCGGATGAAGAAATCCTTGGTAGATTCGAGAGAAAAATTCTTCGAAAAATCTTCGGTCCCGTTTGCGTTGACGGGCTATGGAGAAGAAGATTCAACCAAGAACTATACGAGCTGTACAGCGACATGCCCCTGGTCAAAAAACTCCGCATTGGACGTTTAAGATGGCTAGGACATGTAGAACGAATGGACACCAATACTCCGGCTCGCAGAGTCTTCGATTCCCAGCCAGACGTCGGACCCAGTAGAGGAAGAACTCGCCTTTAGTGGCACGCACATGTGGAAACCGACCTCAACCAACATGGAGTGCGCAACTGGAGGCAGTTAGCTAAGGACCGGGCTAATTGGAGAGGCATGTTGGTTGAGGCCCAGGTTCACTCCGGACTGTAGCGCCACTTAAGTAAGTAAGTAAGCCCGTCAACGCAAACGGGACCGAAGTGTTTTTAATGAATTTTTCGTCCAAGGATTCCTTCAATCGCTTTTGAAATGGTCCATGCTTCAGCACCGTAAAGCAGGACTGTGATAATCAGGGCCTTGTAAAGGATCTCATTAGTAGTTCAAGTGAGGGCTTTACTAATAAATTGCCTTCTTAGCCCAAAGAAACATCGGTTGGCAAGAGTAATTCTTTGTTTTATTCTGACCAAAAAAGAGTGTTTTCAGAGTTAATATCGAAACCGAGGCAGACAAAGTTCTGTGCTGCACCAAACTTATATCTGTCAATGGTGACGTTCTGTCCAATTTGATGTTGTAAAGGCTGTTTTTTTTTAGAGGTATAGAACTTCGACTTGAAATAAAAAATCAAGAAAATCGTTTTAATGTCCATCAATTTGGCTTTTTTGGAAGGAAAATTTTATGCAATTTATGTTTAAATATGATTTCGGGCATGTGGCCGCCGCTGATGGTTCGAATAAAGCCAAGTCTAGAGGTCCAATTTTCAACCACTTTTTCGAGCATTTAGGGCCGTATGCCGTCAATAACGCCATGAATGTTGGCTTCCAAGTCCCCTAACGTTTCTGGTTTGTTGGCGTAGACGATCGACTTCACATATCCCCAAAGAAAATAATCCAATGGTGTCAAATCACTCTCTCTTGGTGGCCAATTGACAGGTCCATTCCGCGAAATTATGCGCTCATCGAATGTTTCCTTCAATGAATCGATTGTGAAGTGTGTGGCATGTAGCGCCATCTTGTTGGAACCACATCTCATCCACATTCATGCCATCTAATTCGGAAACAGAATATTCGGTTATCATGGCTCTATACCGGTCTCCATTAACGGTAACTGACTCTCCAGCATCATTTCGGAAGAAGTATGGCCCCAATGACTCCACCAGCCCATAGAGCACACCAAACAGTCAGTTTTTGTGGATGTAATGGCGGCTCAAGGGTCTCATGTAGATTCTCTTCACTCCAAATGCGGCAATTTTGCTTGTTGACGTAGCCATTCAACCAAAAATGAGCCTCATCACTGAACAAAATTTGCGATGAAAATCAGCATCGAGATCAATCTCATTTTCGGCCCATACACCAAAATCACGACGCATTGCAAGGTCTCGCGGCTTTAATTCTTGCACTAGCTGGGTCTTGTAAGGTCGTAAGCCAAGATCTTTTGCGCAAAATCTTCCATAAAGTTGATGGACAAAGCTCCAATTGCTGTGCTCGGTGGCGAATCGATTCATTCGGGTCCTCTTCAAAACTTTGCTCTTCACCGGCTATTGTTTCTTCGGTGCGCACTATTCGAAGTCTCTGTGGATGCGTATTATCACATAGAGTAAACGTAGTGTGAAAACGATCCATGGTTAACCGAATTAAATGATCTGATGGACGATTATGTCGACCATAAAATGGACAGAGCTTGCGGGAAACTTCGCGAACTGAACCATTATTTTCGAAATAAATTTGCACAATTTGCAAGCGTTGTTCCTTTGTCAACCTGTTCATGATGAAATGACTAACCAAACTGAACATAAATGACATTATTCGAAAAACCAACCTCTAAAAAAACACATGGTCTTTACTGCTAAATCCATTTTTGCAGATTCCTTCTCTATACAAGCAAACCTGACTGTGACATCTCATTGAGTTCGACCAATGATGTCAATATTGTCGGCGAATGCTAATAGTTGGTGTTTGCTTGGGAGTTTTCCATAATCCTCTCAAGAAGTCAGTTTTTGGTATCGAATATTTCGGTGAGGTCGTTTCCGACCCTGATGGAGCAGCTAGAATTGTGCATCATCATCCTGCACAGCCGGACGACTTTGGGCGGTATACCAAAACTAGACATGGCTCTGTATAGTTACTTACTTACTGAAGTGGCGCTACAGTCCGGGATGAACCTGGGCCTCAACCAACATGCCTCTCCAATTAGCCCGTTCCTTGGCTAACTGCCTCCAGTTGCGCACTCCAAATTGGTTGTGGTCGGTTTCTACTTGTGTGCGCCACTTAAGGCGAGGTCTTCCTCTACTGCACCCGACGTCTGGCTGGGAATCGAAGACTCTTCGAGCCGGAGTATTGGTGTCCATTCGCTCTACATGTCCTAGCCATCTTAAACGTCCAATGCGGAGTTTTTTGACTAGGGGTATGTCGCTGTACAGCTCGTATATTTCGTGGTTGAATCTTCGTCTCCATAGCCCGTCAACGCAAACGTGACCGAAGATTTTCCGAAGAATTTTTCTCTCGAATCGACCAAGGATCTTCATCCGCTTTTGATACGGCCCATGCTTCAGCGCCGTAGAGCAGGACTGGGATGATCAGGGTCTTATATAGGATCTCCTTAGTATAGTTCGAGTGAGGGCTTTACTACTAAATTGCCTTCTTAGCCCGAAGAAACAGCGATTGACAAGAGTAATTCTTCGTTTGATTTCTGACGAGATGTTGTTGTCAGAGTTAATAGCGGAGCCCGGATAGACAAAGTCCCGTACTACCTCAAAGTTTTATCTGTCCAATTCGTCGATGTTGTGTGTCCTCTCACTAAGGCACTCACTCTCAGGCGGCAGCGGAGGAATTCCCTAGATGGTGGCGCCTACAGCTCCAGTTTGATCGAACTGGTAGTGAAATCCCTATATGAGCTGCTTCGACAGGTGGTGGGTATCGATTTGGACTTCTTGGGTTTTTTTCCAGGATCTGCCGAAGTGTGAAAATTAGATCGATTGTTGACTTTCCTGGCCTAAAACCACACTGATAGGGGCCGATCAGTATGTTGGTAAACTGTTTCAGGCGTTCACATACTAAGTCAGATAGGATCTTCTAGGCGATGTTGAGGAGACTTATGCCTCTGTACTTGGCGCCGTTCAGAGGGTCTCCTTTTTTGTGGATCAAACAAACGATGCTGAGGTTCCATTCTCACGGCATACTTTCATCCGACCAGATTTGGCTTATGAGTTATTGGATGCTACTTACCGAGTCATCTTCCACTGCTTTATAAAGCTCGGCGGGAGGGCTGTCATTTCCGGCAGCCTTGAAAGCTTGAGTTTAGATATTGCTATCCTCACTTCACTTAGGTCGGGTTGTTGGCAGTTTTCGCTGTCGTTGCCAATATTAAATTATTCGTTCTGCCTGACAGCAGAATGTTGTTCGTCATCTCCGTTTAACAATCTGCAGAAGTGGTTCTTTCATATCCTCAGCATCGACTGTGTCTCAACTACGATATTTCCTTGTGCATCGACAGGATTCTGTTCGAGCCTTGCATCCTTGGCTTTGACGTTTTACACTTTCGTAAAACTTGCGAACATCGTTCCTGGAGTGGCACCCCTCTATATCATCTATAGCGCGCTTTTATTACTCTTGTTTCTTCTTTCTGAAAAACCCGGTTGTCTTCCCTTTTTCTTTGCCTATAGATCTCAATGGCAGCTCTCGTCTTCACCTGCAGCTTAGCCTTGTAGGACTCGTTCTTGGCTGCTTGCATCTGTCGGCATTCCTCATCAAATCAGGGGTTTCTTGCTGGTGGGCGCGAGAAACCTAGCAATGTGATCGATTTGTTTAACCGTTTGTTGATCTGGAGACCGCCATGCCCCTTTATGAATATCGAGGTAAGGAAACCGTGTCCTGGCTATAGTGGCATTTCGTTCCGCAGCGAAATCAATTAGTCTCAGTCCGCTGCCAGACGTGTTGTCATATTGGCTTTATTTTGCGACAATACTGCTTAAGATGTCCGCTCTTCCTGTCGTTGCGTTAAATTCACGCACAATGATTTGAACATCCTACTTCCCTAGTCGCTTATAAGATTTGTCCAGGAGCTGTGACAAATAATCCTTTAGCAACATCATCATTTTCTTCCGTTGTAGCCTGATGCTAATTGTTTCACACCTAATTCTGTCGCTTTCAACTAATCCACGAATAGTCGCGGACATCGAATAGTATAATACGGAATGTAGTAGATGTCACAATGTTTCAATTTACTTTTGGCCGGCTCATCTCATCATATTTCCTGGTTGTCTGTAATATCTGCTCTGTAGCAGCTTAGGGCTACCACTAGTTGTTCGGCTGCACATTTTCTTTTGAGTATTCGAACATTTCAGGTTGTCCTTTATACGTTTAGCATTGTCGTCAACAATATATTTTAGCTGATTCGTAAAAATTGGATCTTTTCGTGAATGAGTAATTAACCCAAAGAACAATCTCCATCTTGCATGGTCGATTCCAATTTATTAGATACTTCTAGGAACGATGTACGTAAAAAAAAAAATAAAAAATAAAAATAATCTCTAATTCAATTTAACAGTGACCGACATCCGTTCTGTTTGTCCAAAATGATAGCATGTCCATTTAAATAAACAACACATGCATTTCCCATTTTACTCTCAGACGTTTTAATGTCAAAACATGTTCATAAATTAATTGTTCGTGATCTTTAATTACAGCACCGACTCTTAATTTTGTTCATCTGTTTCTCGCTCCAATTAAAATTGTTTTTTTTTTTTTTTTAATTTTAACGTCTATTATATATGACGAAAACACCTCGACAAGCAACAACTGACAGACGTACATAATTTGATGAGTCAATTGATCTGGCGACAAAAAAGTGAGATAATGCTCCCAAAAATATTGTCTGAAAGAGTGTTTTATCGACTCATAAAATATCGTAGAATGGAATATTGCTCTGCACTGTTGTTGTCAGGATGCAGTTTAAGGCTAGTATCCTTATTTTATTGAGCTTCGTACTTGCTAGGTTAGCACTTACTAATCTTTAATTATTGCTTCTACGAGCTCTTTGTCAAAATGCTCACAGGTTTTGTCACTACCGTTAGGTTAGGTTAGGTTGGTGGGTTGATGAGGCAGACGGTGTGTCTTCCCTCATCGCACTCAGGTCAATATAGACACATTGTGATGCCCGTTGGGGGTCCACTTGTGTGGTTGGTTCATTTATTGTCCCGTTACTGTCCATTGCTATTAGCCTCCTTCCAGCCATCCAGATGTTGATGCAAACATGAAAAGATTAGGGAGAGGGATTTGGGATAGATCCGTGAGGTCATGGAAAAAGTATTTTCCTAAGGTTCTCATTCTTAATTGGCTGAGGCCTGGGCAGTGGCACAGAAAGTGGAGGGTGCCCTCGTGTATTTCTTCATCACCGCTTGACAGTTTGACGGTTTGACAGACTGGTCTGCTTGGTCACTGCTGGAGGCTTGTCACTACCGTACTACGATGTTAAAATCGTGCTGGGAAATTTAAACCCAAAGGTAGAAAGAGAAGACATCTTGTCGGAAAAAAAAGCCTACACGACAGCACGTCTGATAACGGACTTAGGCTAATTGACTTCGCTACGGAACGAAATGCCACTATAGCCAGCACTCGGTTTCCTAACCTCGATATCCATAAGGGCACATGGCGGTCTCGAGATCAAAGAACGGCCAAGCAAATTGATCACATTGCGATAAACAAGAAGCTCGAATCCAGTATTTTTGATGTCCGAACATTCCGAGGGTCTAACATCGACTCGGACCACCTTGTTGCAGCCATTATAAGAATGCGGATATCCACAACGACACAACAAATCAGAAATACTGTGAAAAAATATAATGTCGAAAGACTGCAATCGCAAGAGACCGCCAAGGCCTACACCCAACGCGTTTCCCTTAACCTCTCGATTAAGACCATACCACCAGCACCGAATGTCGAAGAACAATGAAAACGATGGCAACAAGTCGTTAGATTACCCGCAACTGATGTGCTAGGTTTCTCGCGCCTACCAGCAAGAAACCTCTGGTTTGATGAGGAATGCCGACATATGTTCGCAGCCAAGAACGAGCCCTACAAGGCTAAGCTGCAGATGAAGATAAGAACTGCCATAAAGCTCTATAGGCAGTGAAAAAGGGAAGAACAAAAAGAGCAAGAACAGCTCGCGATCGAAGAAAGGAGCCACTCCAGGAAAGTTTTACAAAGTGTAAAACGTCAAAGGCAAGGGTACAAGGCTCGAACAGAATTCTGTCGAGATGAAGAAGCAAATATAGTAGTTGAGGCACAGTCGATGCTGAGAATATGGAAGAACCACTTCTGCAGGCTGTTAAACGGCGATGACGAACAACATTTCGCTGTCAGGCAGATTCATTCATTCATTATCGGCGACGACAGCAAAAACTACCAATCACCCGACCTAAGTGAAGTGAGTATAGCAATATCTAAACTCAAGCTTAACAAGGCTGCCAAGAAAGTCCACAACGAATCTAATATTAACACTTCGGCAGATGGAAAAAACTGGAAACACCCAAGAAGTTCAAATCGAACTATACAGAGCCATGTCTAGTTTTGGTATACCGCCCTAACTCGTCCGTCTGTGCAGGATGACGATGGAGAATTGGCGCTGCTCCATCAGGGTCGGAAATGACCTCACCGACACATTTGATACCAACATGAAAGGACAGACAACATCGACGAATTTGACAGAACGTTGACAGATATAACTTTGAGGTAGTACGGGTCTTTGTCTACCTTGGTTCCGCTATTATCTCTGACAACAACATCTTGTCAGAAATTAAACGAAGATTTACCCTTGCCAATGGACGCCAATACTCCGGCTCGCTTAGTCTTCGATTACCAACAAGACGTCGGACACAGTACACGCAGAGGAAGACCTTAAGTGGCGCTTACTAGTGGAAACTGACCTCAACTAACTTGGAGTGCGCAACTGGAGGCAGTTAGCTAAGGACCGGGCTAATTTAAGAGGCATGTTGGTTTATGCCCGGGTTCACTCGGGACTAAGTGGACTGTAGCCACTTAAGTAAGGAATATCTAGTTAAATTCAACCAAAAAAAAACCAGCATACATAATTTACAAGGAAGAACAAGTCAAAAGTTCCGCAGTTTGAAATGGAAAATATAGACGCCAAATCAACAGAACCCATGTTAGTAATCACAATCGGGTCAGATGTATCATGGCTACAAGATGTAACCTCCAAGCAAATTCAACTCACAGTGTGTCTGTCCATCTAACAAAGACACGAACCACGCAGTACAAAAATTAATTTTTGTTACAGAACAAGCAAACAAGGGAACGAACACCCTGAAAACAATCAACAACAATTCAAGAGCAGAGTCAACAAAGATCTGCCAGGTATATCTCAGAAAGCTCTTTTAGGGTAGCCTCACCTGATGAAATTTTATTAAAAAAATTGTTAGAGAGCCATTCACGTGCAAAATACAACAACGCCTTAGTCAATAAAGAGTTCGATAAGCCTGGTGATCTATCCAGTAATGCCCTTTGCCTAGAAATAAAAAGTTGTACTACCAAAATTTACTGTCATCTCTTTTTTGAAAACTGTCATCGAAAAAAACAAAAATGGCTACCGGTACGTCAACTTTTAATCAAACGCTTTCTGCTGTACTTTACATAGAGTAATGATTAATCTTGTAGGTTTTCAACAAATTGGGAAGTTGATGAAATGTCTTCTTGAAAGCTTATACAGCAAATTTCTCTTATTTCCATAATCCATCGTCATCGTCTAGCTCTAGATGATCTTCGAGCTATCAATTAACCTCTATACATTCGCCTCTGTAGGGCATTTTAATGAATTTTTTTTAAAGATGTTCCCTTACAAACTACAAATAGTCCATTAGATACTGCATGCAGATGGCTAATCGGGTTTAAACAACACTGCAGATCGCCTAAAGCTAAACTTCTCAGTAAACGATTTTCGGCCAAAACTAATCATGAGCGACGAGACTCATTTAAGCTTCTGGAAGTTTCATTCACGAAGAGCAATTACATCCACTCAAATGGTGAGACATTTACGCCGTAGGTTTCATCGGGTTTAGCCTCTTTGACCAAGAGGAATTACATCCACTCAAAGTCACTGGATGGTACACCATTTACGCCGGCGGTGTCATCGGAGTCTAATATTGTTCCGTGTGTAACATGGTCACTGTGTCTGGTGAGCGATACAGAACTATGACCAGCGATGTCAAAGACTACCATAGAATGACCCTGACAAAAGTTTTTCGTCAATACTTCCACATTAGTTAGGTAATACCCGACGTTCATGGAGATTGGGCTGTGTTCAGTTCAACCATAAGCTAGAGACAGTAACTGGAGCGATGATTTTTCAGACGATAGTGTAGAAATGCCTATCCTTAATGATCATGACGAATAATGACAAGAAAACCTTTAATGAGGATACCTTCACAACTGACAGACTATCCAGTTAAAAAAGGCTCCCTTACCACCTCTGGGTAATCAGACAGATTGCCCCTTCTGTCAAGTAGTATCACATTCTAAAGCACGCCTAAAACGAATGCATCTATATCTACAAATATCTTATCTATGAACGTAACAAAATTAATAAAATTCACAGAAACTCTGTTTGCTTCGTTTAGTTTATCACTAAAATCGAGTAGGATTACCAAAGGCTTATCTGTGAAATAGGGAAATCAATTGATCATCATACGGAATCCGTTTTTTAATAAAAAAAAATAGGTTAAGCGGATTCTCCTATCAAATGCAGATAAGTAAACATAGACAGGTAGGTTATTAGGTAAATCAGCGCATATCAATATTAGTGGATTAATATTCTAAAGAGGCCTCTATCTCCTCATTAACTTAATAAGGTTATAATAAGCTCTCTGATTTATCGTTTCAATAGTAAACAAAGTTTTCCCCAAAAGCAGTTGACCTTCGTATGGCAATGAATATTTGAATAATAATTAATGAGTCATTGGATAAACAAATCGATACGGTTCGGAGTTACCTTTCAGATAGAATTTGAAAGATTCCGAGCTTTTTTTTCGTACCCTACACGCATCGCAAATAAATTTAATTTTAGGCAGCTGTTTGTGTTGACTTACGTTTTATCAGATATGTTTCTCAAGAAAGTCGGTGAGAACGTTCTAACGAACAGACAGATTTAGTGAACTGCTACAAAGGTGATGAAAGTCAATGTCAATAACCACATAGCGAGAAGACCATGAACAGATTCACAATGTGGAGTCGTTGACTGCAAATGGTATGGAAATTAACATAGTAAGAGCTAAACTCAATAAAATCGTCTAAAATTAGAAGGCTTCTTACTATGGCGCAAAGATCCTTCCGAGGTTCTGAAGACATATCCGCTCAAACCGTTACCTTTGGGACTGCATCAGCTCCATACTTTTAGCTATTCGCACTTTCAATTGTTTAGAAGAATAGTCGCGTGTCTAATACCCGAGAGCTGCAAAGATTGGTCGAGAGGCGATCTACGTAGATGACCTTAGAGCAAACCAGTTGACTCTGTGCGACTTCGGTATGTTGAATTTCTCAATTTCTCAATAAATTTCTTCTTCTAATTCATACAGCGTTTCAAGTAATAATAACTTAAAGCTATCTTTAAGGAGAATACCCTATAAAGGCGTTCCAGTCCGTTTTATAGCAGGTACGTCTTGGGATTTCTTCTTTTCTTCTTACAGACAGGATCACCAGTGAGTGATCTGATGGAAAAACAAAACATCCCTCGATGTACACACATAGTCAATCAGTCACCCCCTTTGCTATGAAAAATTCTATAAAATCATGCATTTTTGCTGACCCTGGCCAGTATGTCAGCTTCCTATTGTACGATTTTAGACTATGCCAACCAAAAACCCAGCAAAGCCAAACCTTCCAAACTTTAAGAAATACATTGTTCGTGACATTGCATTGGTAAGATTGAGGTTAGCCTCCGAATCATCCGTGAAGGCTGAACAATATTATTTTAGAAACAGAATAATTCATGATTTTTTTAGACAGGGGTCTCCAAAAATACTCACCCAACTTTGAAGCTGATATCGGTCAAGTAGGCACCGCCAATGTCGATGGCCATTTAAATTTTTTCCCCAACAGTTTCAAACGATTTGGAGATGTTGCCTTTGAGACCTTCCAGAGTCTGAGAGTTTGTTCTCGTTGGACAAAAATCTGTGACTAAAAATTAAACTTGGAACGTGCCATTGCAAATCGTCAAAACAAGGGATAAAGACGGCCATGAAAGGTACCCTTCAGAGCGTCCATTAACGCGTCATTGACTTGCGGCAATAAAAATCGTTGGTCATAGTTCTCTATTGCTCACCAGTCACATTCACTGTAAGACTCCGATGACACCGCCGGCGTAAATGGTGTACCATCCAGTGACTTTGAGTGGATGTAATTCCTCTTGGTCAAGGAGGCTAAACCCGATGAAACCTACGGCGTAAATGTCTCACCATTTGAGTGGATGTAATTGCTCTTCGTGAATGAAACTTCCAGAAGCTTAAATGAGTCTCGTCGCTCATGATTAGTTTTGGCCGAAAATCGTTTACTAAGTCGTTTAGCTTTAGGCGATCTGCAGTGTAGTTTAAACCCGATTAGCCATCTGCATGCAGTACCTAATGGACTATTTGTAGTTTGTAAGGGAACATCTTTAAAAAAAATTCATTAAAATGCCCCACAGATGCGAATGTATAAAGGTTAATTGATTGATCGAAGATCATCTAGACGATGATGATGGATTATGGAAATAAGAGAAATTTGCTTCCCCCACCTTGTTTAAAACCTACAAGATTAATCATTACTCTATGTACAGTACAGCAGAAAGAATTTGATTAAAAGTTGACGTACCGGTAGCCATTTTTGTTTTTTTCGATGACAGTTTTTGAAAAAGAGATTGCAGTAAATTTTGTTAGTACACTTTTTGTTTCTATGCTAAGGGCTCAGTGGCGCGATGTTTAGTGTGATGAACTGCCACGCAGAAGGTCTGGGTTCGATTCCCAGCCGTAGCAACACCAAAATGATTTTTCACTGGCCCCCCTCTCGTGATGATCTGACAAATCAAATCATCCGAGTAGTATCAATTGTCAAGAATAGCTTAGCCGTTCGGAGTCAGCATAAACAGGAGGTCCCGCCATCATGCAAGAAGTACACACGCACACATGAATGGTTGTGAGAAAGCCAGGCCCTGGGTACTAACGAGCCTGTTGCGACCAAAAATTTGTTTTTTGTAAGGGCATTACTGGATAGATCACCAGGCTTATCGGACTCTTTATTGACTAAGGCGTTGTTGTATTTTGCACGTGAATGGTTCTCTAAGAATTTTTTTTAATAAAATTTCATCAGGTGAGGCTACCCTAATACCCTACAAGAGCTTTCTGAGATATACCTGGCAGATGTTTGTTGACTCTGATCTTGACTTGTTGTTGATTGTTTTCAGGGAGTTCGTTCCCTTGCTTGCTTGTTTTATAAAAAAAATAATTGGTACTGCGTGGTTCGTGTCAATGTTAGGTGGACAGTGTGTCTGTGAGTTGAATTTGCTTGGAGGTTACATCTTGTAGCCATGATACATCTGACCCAATTGTGATTACTAGCATGGATTCTTTTGTTTTGGCGTCTATATTATCCATTTCGAATTGCGGATGTTTTGACTTGTTCTCCCTGCGCAATTTTTTGAGTTGAATTTGACTAGATTTTCCTTACCTAAGGGGCGCTACAGTCGGGAATGAACCCGGGCCTTAACCACCAGCCTCACCAATTAGCCCGGTCCTTAGCATACTGCTTCAGTTTCGCATTCCAAGTTGGTTGATGTCGGTTTCCTCTTGTGCGCGCCACTTAAGGCGAGGCCTTCCTCTACAGCGTCTGGCTGGGAATCGAAGGCTCTGCGACCTAGTGTCCATTTGCTCTACATGGGCTAGCTTTCTTAATCGTCTTATTTTTGGAAAGGTCTATGCCGCTGTACAGCTTTTTATAGTTCTTGTTTGAATCTTCGTCTCCATAGCCCTTTAACGCAAACGGGGCCGAAGATTTTTCGAAGAATTTTCCTCTCGAATCGACCAAGGATTTCTTTATCCGCTTTTGATACGGTCCATGCTTCAGCGCCGTAGAGCAGGACTCATTCAAGTCCTCATTAGGACTCATAAGGGTCTTATATAGGATCTCCTTAGTAGTTCGAGTGAAGGCTTTACTACTAGCCGAAGAAACAGCTGTTGGGAAGAGTTATTCTCATTTCTGACGAGATGTTGTTGTCGGAGTTAATAGCAGAGCCATGGTAGACAAAGTCCCGTACTACCCCAAAGTTATATCTGTCAATGGTGACGTTCTGTCAAATTCGTCATTGTTGTCTGTCCTTTCGTATTGACAGCATATCCTTAGTCTTACCCTCATTTACTGCTAAACCCATTTCTGCCGCTTCCTTCTCTATACTAGCAAACGTGGCTATGACATAGCGTTGATTCCTACCAATGTTGTCAATATCGTCAGCGTATGCTAGTACCGATTTTTGGAAGATTTTGCTTCTGGTGTTGGCTCGGGAGTTTTCCACAATCTTCTCAAGAACCAGATTAAATAAGTCACATGACAGTGCATCGCCTTGCCTAAATCATTTTTTGGTATCGAATGTGTAGGTGATTTTCGTCCCTGATGGAGCAGCGAGACGAGTTAGGGCGGTATACCAAAACTAGACATGGCTTTGTATGGGTCTTCGAAATCGATAAATAGGTGGTGGGTATCGATTTGGACTTCTTATGTTTTTTCCAGGATCTGACGTAGTATGAAAATTTGATCGGTTGTGCACTTTCCTGGCCAAAAACCACACGGATAAGTGCCGATCAGGTTGATGGTAAACGGTTTCAGGCATTCACATACTGCCGTAGTATAGGATCTTGTAGGCGATGTTGAGGAGACTTATGCCTCTGTAGTTGGCGCCGTTCAGAGGGTTTTTTTGTGGATCAGGCAAATGATGCTGAGGTTCCATTCTTCAGACATACTTTCATCCTACCAGATTTGGCTTATGAGTTGGTGGATGTTATCTCCTCCAGCTGTATAAAGCTCAGCGGGAAGGCCGTCATTTTCGGCGGCCTTAATAAGCCTGAGTTTAGATATAGCTTTCCTCACTTCACTTAGGTCGGTTGGTTGGTTATTTTCGCTGTCGTCGCCAATTGTGAATGTTTCGTTCTGCCTGACAGCGGAATGTTGTTCGTCTACGCCGTATATCAGTCTGCAGAAGTGGTTCTTCCATAGCCTCAGCATTGACTGTGTCTCAACTATGATATATCAACTAAATGCGATTTTTAGTTGTCCCCAAAAGATTATTAATTTGAAGCAGGAATAAAGTGGGTGAGATAATTGAGCCCTAAGGTACCCCAACGTCCATAGAGAATATATCTAAGGAAATGACATCCACCACTATAATTTTCAGGTATGCACTTTCTTCCTTTTTGGGCATTGGTTGGATTCGAGCTTCTGCAAAGAACAGGTGCAAACTAGGGTGCACATTTTTAAGTACAATAGGCGGAATTCCTTTAGATGTAGTTTCTCTTTTACAAGCCAAATTCGAGAACGAAATTTTCATTTACCCATCCTTAAGGATGTGTTGCTCACACCGCTTGTTCCTAGTTTAATGTTGAGTTTCCTTAAAGCATTCTAGCGAAAAATTCGGCATTTTTTCTGAGATGCAGCTACTGATTCATCAGTTCTAATTAAGGAAAAAAATTATTGACCAACACGTCCGTGAGCCCGCGGGACATACCACAAATTTGTTACTCATTCGTTGTAGGCATTCTTTGAGGCTTCTATTGTTTGGTTTTTATGTTTCGCTGATGGATGGAAACTAACATTTTGTGGCAAGCCACAGACAGAGCAACCAACTTGAAGCAAATGACAAAAATACAAAGACTAGCGTGTATAGGGACAACCAGTGCGATGAGAACAACCCCAACCTCTGGATTGGAGGTGATTCTGAATCTGCTGCCCTTGGATCTATACATGCAGGAATCAGCTGCCAAAAGCTCCTCGAGGATCAGCCAAACAAACAGCTGGATCCCGAGCCTCGCTGGGCACGCGCAGGTCCTAAAGAAATACGTAGGGAGCGTACTAAACTCTGACTATCTATCTCCCTATCTAGACTTCGATCGACCCTTCACCTGCTCGTTTCCGAGCAGAGACGAATGGGACAAGAATGAACCCACAAAAAGGAAATCGACATTCATCTTCACAGATGGATCAAAGATGGACTGTGGAACAGGTGCAGGCATATTCTCAGAGGAATTAGTAATACACAAATCAATCAGGCTTCCTGATCATAGTAGTGTGTTCCAGGCTGAGGTGCTAGCAATCGCTGAAGCGGCTCATTTGGTGTCAATAATGGAAATACCACACAGTGATATCACCATATTCATTGACAGCCAAGCGGCTATAAAAGCAGTATCTGCTATCGAAATTAAATCAAAGCTAGTTCGCCGCTGTCGCGAAGAGCTCAAGGTTCTCTGCTCACAGCATAATGCTGATCTCTGCTGGGTTCCTGGTCACAGGGACATAGACGGCAACGAGATGGCCGACGAACTGGCAAGAAATGGATCTGCTACAGATCATGATCAGGCACTACAAACGGTCGAACCACCACTCTGTAACCTCAGAGAAAGAGTGGAATACAAAACCCGAATGAAAGCCAATACCAGGTGGAAGTCATTGACTACCTGCGAAATATCTCGGAAGCTCTGGCCAGAATACAACGGAAACCGAACCAAAAAACTTTTGCGGTACGACAGGAGCTCCTTATCTAAACTGGTAGGGGCTCTAACTGGTCACAACTTTCTCAGAACCCATACAATGAAATTAAATCTCAAGGATGACGATATCTGTAGAGGCTGCGGCGATGAGGAGGCACACGAGGATACACCTCACTTCCTCTGTCACTGCCCGAGTCTCTGTCACCTGAGGAACAGAACACTTGGAAGCTACTACTTCCAAGACATCCAAGAGCTATCCGATATTCCATTACCCTATCTTTGCAGGTTCCTACGAACATCAGGATGGCTGGATAGAGTGGAGTAACCCAAAGTAACGATAAGGAAGGACGTAATCCCACCAAGGGTATCACAATGGGTCCACATGGACCTAAGTGTGGCGGAATAGAGAATCCTCTACTCCACCAACCCGTAAACCTAACCTAACCTAACATTTTCCTTCAGTTGGATAAGCACTGCATTGTTTAAAGTCTTAGATACTTTTTTGGTGCTTCAACTTGCTCACATTGCTTATTGAAGTATGGTTTGTTGGATTCTATTTTTTTTTTCATAGAGTGAGTGTCGAATATGTCCATATCCAGAAGACTGATTTCTGTTAGCGCCTCTGCACAAGGTTTGACATCAGTTTTTATAAATAGATTGCCAACGAAATACACCTTCTGGCTATCGTTTTAAGGGCAAATGATCACATTTCATTATCGCTCTTAGGCACTTATTTTTTTATTAATTAAATCATTATTTTAAACTGCAATATATATCTTGAAAAAATGCCAAAATCACCACCAAAGTTTGGTTGTCAAATGACATTTGTATACATTAACATACTCGTACTTCGTACATAATATGAGAGCAACTTGTCTGCACGAGCATTCGTGGGAAACCCCATAGCTATTCGTTTCAATTTCGTTTGTATCGCATTGGTTTGTTGTCATCGAATTCCTCCCCAACCAGACAGTCGAACAATTGCCGTTATTAATAGAATGAAGCTATACAAGCTTACACATGAGCATGACGTTATTTACAGTTTTATTTTGAGCATTAATATGAACTACGCATTTGGCTTCAGAAGTCATTCAATTGTTTATGAAAGAAATTTAATTAAATATCAGAAAGTATAAGGAGGTTATTCAATATTCATGAAACGTCGTAAGTTCACAACGTGCGAAAAATTTTAAGTTTACGACGACGTTTCATGAACGCCCCTAAAACTGCACCAATAAAAAATGTCAAAAACAACCGAATTAAATGTCATTTTAGTCATTTTTTATTAATAGAATTTGTCCTTTTGTTTTATTTTTTGTTCTCGATTATTTTTTTCATTTTACCGCACATGATTGATTTGTGAAAGTGACAGATTAAATGTCAAAATAGCGTTTCAAAAGTTTACAACGTTTACCAATCCAGTTTACACACCGAATTCGTGTCCGAAATTTCCGATATTGTTGTAAATTAATTGCCATACAAATTTTGACAGTTCATTTACCACGTCGTAATTTTATCACGTTAACAACGTTTACGATGACTTTCCGACGTTGCATGAAAACCCCTTATAAAGGGTGATCCATTTCGAGGTTCCCTACTTTTTTAAAGAAAAAAAACACAGAAAATTCAAATTTAATGGAGAATGTTTATTATCATTTGAAAGAACATTCTTTGGCATTTATTTTTTGAAGATTATGTCTATCAAATGTTGGCCGTTGCTACGTCGCAGATGGTCCATCCGTTGAGTCCAATTTTCGATCACTCGTTCGAGCATTTCGACTGGTAACTGGCGAATGACACGCGTGATGTTTTCCTCCAAGGCCTGAATCGAAGCGGGTTTGTCGGCATAAGCTTTTGACTTTACATATCCCCACAGGAAAAAGTCTAACGGTGTGATATCACACGATCTTGGTGGCCAATCGACCGGCCCAAAACGTGAAATTATGTGCTCACCGAAATGTTCTCTCAATAAGTCCATTGATTGATGAGATGTGTGGGAAGTGGCGCCGCCGCACAGTGGTTCCCCCCGTAGGCCAAAAGGTGAAATCTCAAGGTTATGTTTATTTATTATTTTGTATGAAAATGTTATCTCTAGTAACGGGACAAATAAATTCCAGTCATCTTTTTCCTCTAAATTGTTTTCATTATGGTAAGATCGATCATGCAAGTTGTGTAAAAAATCGAACATTGATTGGACAAAGAAATTTTCTTTTTATTCACTTTTAGAATCCACCAAAATCTTTCAACGACTTGATATATTTAATATTTGGCATAAGGTGAGGAAGGTTGGAGATGCTTCCAAGCATAAAGAAACTTTAGAGATGTTTTTAGAAGTCTATAACTTAGAACATTGTGATGATTTAGTCAAAAAGATTAATGTTCTATGCAAGTCCTTTTTAAAAAGATGGAACAAATCTTCAAGAAACGAGAACTTTTTTTTGACAAAGAACGATGATTGGCTTAAGGCCACAGAAGACTTCCGCTATGAGAACAATGGTCCATGTACAAGTAGGTCGCAAGGTAGGCCAAAAAAAAAAACATTTTTAGAATGCTCTTCTAGAACAAAAAGAAGACGTATTGCAAGCATTAGATCCAGATATAGCCTCAGCTTTAAGACATTGCGAAGACACAGATATATTGCATAGAAAACGCTTAACGTGAATGATGCTCTAAAAATATTGGTTGAGGCTAAGTTGTCTAAAAAACAATATGAAGTAATAAGGAGTGTGGTGAATGAATCTACATATGTAGATTTATTCCCGTGCTATGCAAAAGTTTTGAAAGCAAAACAATATTGCTATCCGGATCCGGAAACAGTAACAGTAAGTGATTCATTCGCCGAGGTTACTCTTCAAGGGCTTTTGAATCATACAGCAAAACGGATTGTCGAATCGCAAGGAGAGGCATTAAAAGATTTTCAAGGTGATTCCTGTAATTTAACGCTGATTGGAAAGTGGGGTTTTGATGGCAACAGCGGACAATCAGAATACAAACAACGAATCAAGGCTGAATTTAGTGATAGTGACATGTTCATAACATCGTATGTCCCCCTTCAACTTTTTAAACAAGGAAATCCTGACGTACCCAAACAAATTGTATGGCAGAATCCTCGCCCTGGATCCACCAGATACTGTAGACCTGTGCGTTTCCAACTTAAAAAGGAAACTGAAGAATTGAGCAGAAAAGAACAAAAATACATTCAAGATCAAATCGAGAAATTGTCGAGTACTATTGTTACTGCTTTTGATCATAATATATTAGTAAAACATGACCTTAAAGTAACAATGGTGGATGGAAAGGTGTGTAATGCCTTGACGCATACCTCATCACAGATCTGCTACATTTGTGGAGCCAAACCTTCTGCCATGAACGATATTGAAAGTTCCTTGCAAAGAAACATAAATATCGAAAGTTTGGATTTCGGTATATCACCATTACATGCGTGGATACGTTTTTTTGAATTTTTTATTCATTGAGCGTATAGGCTTGAATTCAAAAAATGGCGAACAGGCAAAATTGAAAAACCTCTTTACGAAAACCAGAAAAAACGTATTCAAAAAGAGTTCAGGAAAAAAACTGGTCTCATTATTGACAAGCCTAAGCAAGGTGGGGGGAACTCAAATGATGGAAATACTGCTTGGAGATTTTTTGCGAACCTTTCCCTTTCTTCTGAGATAACTGGAGTAAAACAATCATTAATAGAGAAATGCGCAGTTATATTAAAAACTTTGGCCTGTTGCTTTGCCATAAACGCCAATGCATTTGAAAAGTATGCATTAGAAACCGCCAAGGAAATTGTTAAGGAATATCCATGGTATCATATGCCAGCTTCTGTACATAAGGTGCTTATTCATGGGGGGCAAATTGTTCAACACGCAATATTGCCCATAGGGCAGTTAACTGAAGAAGCTTCTGAAGCTAAAAATAAGGAAGTAAGAACTTTTAGAGAAAAAAATACGCGGAAAATTTCAAGAGTAGCCACCAACACTGATTTGATAAATAGACTATTCCTTTCTTCGGACCCACTTCTATCAAACGCCCGTGTTCTTGAAAAAAATGAAAAATCAAGTTTACCTAAAGACGTGTTAGACTTATTGCAGTAACAACTTTAATAAAAATATTTAAAAAGTAAAAATAAAGACTTTATTTATATATATTCAGTGTTATTATTAATTTTGACCGCTCTTCCAATATAAATGAAACCACTGTGCGCCGTCTTGCTGAAACCAAATGTCACCGAGATCACGAGATTCAATTTCAGGCATCAAATAGTCGGTTATCATGAACCGAGTTGCTGCGATCGGCGCCGAATCGACTCTCCACGGTCTTCGTGTACACTCTCAGCTACGGCCGCTATATTTTCTTCACATTCCTCACAGAACGTGAATTTTCATAATAAAGTTGAACAATTTGTAAACGTTGTTCACGCGTAAGTCTTTCCATTATGAAATGCCAAACAATACTAAACAAAAATAACATGACAGCATGACACGACTCACACGTGATCTGTCAAAAAAGGTTATTGAAAAAAGTATCTCTACTTGGATCACCCGTTACCATTAAGGGATAATACAGATATTTGTATCTAAATCTAAATATATCGCAAATAAATTGACAAGATACAACTATTGGTATATATAGGATTAAAAAAAAAGAGGTGAAGGTTATAAAAACAGATTCGTTTTGGAACTGTCAATATGACTTATGGATTATGTACATACTCGTATCTATGATAACAAGACAATTAGAAGACCGGAATTTTTAGTAAGTTGGTATTTTATTAGTCACATGGCAATTGTATACAAAATTGGTAGCAAATGATATTTTTAGACTTTGACCTCATTTTTATGGCAAATTAATTTGTTAAAAGTTTGAAGAAACAAACCAGCGCTGTGCATTAGTCGAATTTAATTTCAAATGCGTAATTCACAAGAACAAAATTTTATTCAAATTTATTGCAAAAAAAAAAACACAAACGATTTAATTGCATCCATGTATTGCATGTTTATGAATAGAACGTTATGACGTGTATTTTAAATGGCTACTTAAATTCAAAAGATGATAACTGGTTGACAGCCATTTTTTAATTTATTTTTTAACTTTTACGAATGAAAAGTATGCCTTGTAAATCATCGAACGTGCAATTTGTTTCGCTGAATAAGATTTGGTTCGTTGGTCAGTGCCATTCATGTATTTCATTGGATTATTGTTTCATCAATTTTGGCTGGGATTGGACAAACACACTTTCACTTAGCAACGCTACAGCGAAATGGGGTAAAAGTCATAGCCTACGCAGACGATGTAGCGATACTAGTTAAAGGGAAATCCCTACCCACTATTAGTGAACTACTCGAGCGGGCATTGAAAACTCTCAACGGTCAACGAGTGGACAAAACAACGTGGGCTTGGCATCAACCCCCAGAAAACGGAACTCGTTCTCTTTACGAAGAAGAGGAAGATACCAATATTCGACCTACCGGCTATCGATGGGACTACCCTCAAACTAGCCGATAGTGCAAAGTATCTGGGTGTCATTCTTGATAGAAAACTCAACTGGAACCTAAATGTGCGCGAGCGCATTAAAAGGCCACAGTCGCTTTCTATACGTGTAACCGAATATTCGGAAAAAACTGGGGTCCGAACCCCAAGATCATCCTATGGATGTACACGGCCATTGTGAGACCTATATTAACATATGGGGGGCTTGTCTGGTGGCAATCCACAAATAAAGTCACCCAACTGAAAAATATGACAAAGGTACAAAGGATAGCATATGTGGGCGCTACTGGCGCAATGAGAACCACACCAACAGCGGGACTGGAAACCATCCTTAACCTGCTACCGCTAGACCTTTACATGCAACAATCTGCAGCCAAAAGTGCTCAAAGAATCAGCCAGCTCAACTGCTGGAAATCGAACTCAGGAGGACATGCCCAAATTCTACACAGATATCTGGGCTCAGCTGTATCCTCTGACTACATGCTGCCTCACCATGACTTTCAAAGACCATTCTCCTGCATCCTCCCAAGAGTGGGAGAGGAACGAATTGGGACCCGAAACCATATCCATCTACACTGATGGTTCAAAAATGGATGTAGGCGTTGGAGCTGGAGTGTTTTCAGAAACACTTAAGCTAAACAGCACCTTCGTCTCCCTGAGCACAGCAGTGTCTTCCAAGCCGAAATATTGGCAGTAGCAGAGGCAGCCAAAGCGACATCAATGCTGGCGATACCAGATGATATCACCATCTTTATTGACAGTCAGGCTGCAATAAAAGCTATCTCTGCTGTCGAAATAAAATCTCGGCATGTGAAACGTTGTCGTGAAGAGCTAAAGGTTCTTGGCGTCCAACATAATGTTAAGCTCTGCTGGGTCCCCGGACACAGAGGCATACAGGGCAATGAAATTGCTGACCAACTGGCAAGAAAAGGATCTGCCTCCAGTATTGACCAAGCAGACCAGTCTGTCAAACCACCACTATGTGACCTCAAATCTCGGGTGGGACAGAAAACACTGATCACTGCCAAAAACAGGTGGAACTCCCTTCCCACCTGTGAAACTTCCAAAAGGATGTGGCCTGAGTATGACAAAGCCAGAACCAATAAACTACTTCGTAGAAACAGGATATCTGTCTCTATTATAGTTGGGATTCTTACTGGGCACAACTTACTAAAAAGCCACAAACTGAAAATGCATCTCATAGATGATGACCTCTGTAGAGGCTGCGGTGATGAAGAAATACACGAGGACACCCTCCACTTTCTGTGCCACTGCCCAGGCCTCAGCCAATTAAGAATGAGAACCTTAGGAAAATACTTTTTCCATGACCTCACGGATCTATCCGAAATCCCTCTCCCTAATCTTTTCAGGTTTGCATCAACATCTGGATGGCTGGAAAGAGGCTAACAACAATGGACATTAACGGGACAATGAATGAACCAACCACACAAGTGGACCCCCAACGGGCATCACAATGGGTCTATATTGACCTGAGTGCGATGAGGGAAGACACACACCGTCTGCCTCATCAACCCACCAACCTAACCTAACCTAACAACTATCACTTAACCATTTTATACTTCATGTACACCAAAATAAGTGTAACTGACAGTCTGTCAAATAGACGAATTACACGAAAAACATAAAGTTCGATCCGATTGCAAGTCGACTTTTTTGAAAATTTCAACGTAATATCAACTTGATCTTTGATCTTATCAGCAAAATGCCGTTCCAGAAGCGTAATTAGCTGTTTTTGAACTCGGAGTTGATTTCGATACCTAAGAAACATAAAGATAATGTATTGTGGTTATCCCCATTAGCCGCTGTAATCGATTGTCAAATGCCTTTCATTTTATTCCAATCGTTAGGTTGAAATCTATATCATGTCCATGCTTACCTTTCAGTTTTGAACCTCATTCCGGTACTGATAACAGATCCGCACGGATACTTTTGTGTGAAAAAAAAATTAAATGTGTCAAATCTCCAATGTCGAGAGAAAATTCACTCGTGTCAACAATAAAATACCCGAACGCTTTCGCAAATAAAAAAAACGTCAATGTTTGGTATTGTCAAAGAGATGACAAATTATACCTCCACCTAAGATTATTTCAACAAACTCAAATTTTAAAATAAATCTTAAATAACATACACATTTCGGCGTATATTTTATATAAAATAAATAAAAAAAAATTGTTGTTTCTGTCAAACTTCTGTTCTGTCATTCCTTAACAGTTTTCATTTCTCACCAGCCGAAATTCTGTATAAAGAAAATGTCGAAAAAATAACCGAAACACATTTTTCTTCGTTCATCTTTTGACAACGTTGTCAGTATAAGAACTGTTTTGCGAATTTTGACATACGAGTTTATTCAAATTTACGCTTGCACAAGAGTACGTGACCAGACATAGTACAATCAAACCTAATAGCTTTCACACTAAAACTGAAAATTTATTTTTCATCAAAATATTTTTTAAAACTAATGGTGTTTTCCATTGGTAAAAAAATCAATTTTTTTTATCTAGATCTGTCAAAAGACCGATTTTGACAGTTGTTGTGTTCCATAGAGTACTTCAGGACAACTTCAGTTCCAAATGAAAACTGACATCTGTATAAAAACATATGAGAAGGCTACAATCCGCTGTGCGGATCGTTGAATACCCTATCCCATCCCATCTGTAAAACTAATATCCCCAAAAAGTGGTTTAAAACTTCTTCTTAAGTGCCTCTCTAATTAGCCCGGTCCTTAGCTTACTGCCTCCAGTTGCGCACTCCAAGTTGGTTGAGGTCGGTTTTTACTTGTGCGCGTCACTTAAGGCGAGGTCTTCCTCTACTGCGTCCGACGTCTGGCTGGGAATCGAAGACTGCGATCCGGAGTATTGGTGTCCATTCTTTCTACGTGTCCTAGCCATCTTAAACGTCCAATGCGGAGTTTTTTGACTAGGGGTATGTCGCTGTACAGCTCGTATAGTTCGTGGTTGAATCTTCGTCTCCATAGCCCGTCAACGCAAACGGGACCGAAGATTTTTCGAAGAATTTTCCTCTCGAATCGACCAAGGATTTCTTCATCCGCTTTTGATACGGTCCATGCTTCATCGCCGTAGAGCAGGACTGGGATGATCAGGGTCTTATATAGGATCTCCTTAGTAGTTCGAGTGAGGGCTTTACTACCTAATTGCCTTCTTAGTAATTCTTCGTTTGATTTCTGACGAGATGTTGTTGTCACAGTTAATAGCGGAGCTGAGGTAGACAAAGTCCCGTACTACCTCAAAGTTATATCTGTCAATGCTGACGTTCTGTCCAATTCGTCGATGTTGTGTGTCTTTTCGTGTTACCAGCATATACTTAGTCTTACCCTCATTTACTGCTAAACCCATTTTTGCCGCTTCCTTCTCTATACTAGCAAACGTGGCTATGACATCACGTTAAGTCCTACCAATGATGCAATATCGTCGGCGTATGCTAGTAGTTGCACCGATTTTTGGAAAATTGTGCCTCTGGTGTTGGCTCGGGAGTTTTGCACAATCCTCTCAAGAATCACATTGAAGAAGTCACATGACAGCGCATCGCCTTGCCTAAATCCTTTTTTGGTATCGAATGTGTCGGTGAGGTCGTTTCCGACCCTGATGGTGCAGCGAGAATTCTCTATCGTCATCCTACACAAACGGACGAGTTTGGGCGGTTTACCAAAACTAGACATGGCTCTGTACAGTTCGTCTCTATAAATGCTGTCATATGCGGCTTTGACATCGATGAATAGGTGGTGGGTATCGATTTGGACTTCTTGAGTTTTTTCCAGGATCTGCCGAAGTGCGCAAATGTGATCGGTTGTGGACTTACCTGGCCTAAAACTTACTTATTAACTTAATAAGGCGGCCTTATTAAGCTTGAGTTTAGATATTGCTATCCTCACTTCACTCAGGTCGGGTGGTTGGCAGTTTTCGCTGTCGTTGCCAATATTGAATGGTTCGTTCAGCCTGACAGCGGAATGTTGTTCGTCATCGCCGTTTAGCAGTCTGCAGAAGTGGTTCTTCCATATCCTCAGCATCGACTGTGTCTCAATTACGATATTTCCTTGTTCATCTTGACAGGATTCTGTTCGAGCCTTGTAGCCTTGGCTTTGACGTTTTACACTTTGCGAACTTGCGAACATCGTTCCTGGAGTGGCACCTCTCTATATCCTCGATCGCGCGCTTTTCTTGCTCTTTTTTCTTCTTTCTGAAAAGCCGATGTTCTTCCCTTCTTCTTTGCCTATAGACCTCAAGGACAGCTCTCGTCTTCACCTGCAGCTTAGCCTTGTAGGCCTCGTTCTTGGCTTCGAGCATCTGTTGGCATTCCTCATCAAACCAGGGGTTTCTTGCTGGTGGCCGCGAGAAACGTAGCACATCAGTTGCGGCTGATCTAATGGCTAGTTGGCATCGTTGCCATTGCTCTTCGACATAAGATGCTGGTGGTGTGTTGTGAGTCAAGAGGTTAAGGGATACGCGTTGCGCGAAGGTCTTGGCGGTCTCTGGCGATTGCAGTCTTTCGACATTAAATTTTTTTTACAGTATTTCTGGTTTTTTGTGTCGTGGTGAATATCCGCATCCTTACTTGTTTTGATACAAGCTTGTAACATAGAGAAATAATTTAGCTACATATACCTCAAAGTAGAGAAAACTGCCAACCACCCGACCTAAGTGAAGTGAGGATAGCAATATCTAAACTCAGGCTTAATAAGGCCGCCGGAAATGACGGCCTTCCCGCTGAGCTTTATAAAGCTGGCGGAGATGACTTGGTAAGTAACATCCACCAACTCATAAGCCAAATCTGGTTGGATGAAAGTATGCCTGAAGAATAGAACCTCAGCATCGTTTGCCCGATCCACAAAAAAGGAGACCCTCTGAACTGCGCCAACTACAGAGGCATAAGTCTGCTCAACATCGCCTACAAGATCCTTTCTGCCGTAATATGTGAACGCCTGAAACCGTTTACCAACAACCTGATCGGCCCTTATCAGTGTGGTTTTAGGCCAGGAAAGTCCACAACCGATCAAATGGCTGTGGCATTTCACACTTCGGCGGATCCTGGAAAACTCCCAAGAAGTCAAAATCGATACCCACCACCTATTTATCGATTTCAAAGCCGAATACGACAGCATTTATAGAGACGAACTATACAGAGCCATGTCTATTTTTGGTACCTACCCCGCCAAAACTCGTCCGTTTGTGTAGGATGACGATGGAGAATTCTCGCTGCACCATCAGGGTCGGAAACGACCTCACCGACACATTCGATCCCAAAAAAGGATTTAGGCAAGGCGATGCGCTGTCATGTATCTATTCAAAATAATTATTCTTTATCGAAAAAGTAAGAAATATGTACCTAACATTAATAAACCCATAATATTGGGTAATGCCACTAAAATCAAAAACATCTTCATGACAAGTCAACGCAAAATCAGTAAATTTTCAACTTGTTTCTCCAGATATTTCCCCTCCAATGTCACGTGACTAAAATGGTCGATTGATCAATGAGAACACGTGACATTGAACGCCAAAAGTAATGCCAAATTCTTTTATCGTGTTTGGGTGTGACGTAAAGCGACTATCGCACTAAGGGTGGTTATCTACGAATTGTCAAATGTTTAACAACCTTCCTAATCAGACCGCCATCTGTTGTATCGTTTTCTAAACACGTTTCATCTAAACCCGCCTATTTGTAAAACAAAATAGCGTGAGTATCTGCCGTCAAATAAGTAAAGAACGCGCAAAAAATGAATGCTTGCTCAAAAATTGTCCATAAAATTCGATCGCTTTGAAGAAAGTAATAAATATAAAAATCGTATCAACAATAACCTCAAAATGAAAACGTCAATCAGGTTTGTTTGAATTTATATTGACCGTGCTCCGGTATTCAGATTTAGTAAGATATCTCTCTTCGTCAAATTGGTCGATTGGCCAATGAAAACTGGGCTTCATCCAAGATATCTTAAAAAAATCTGAAATTCGGAATACGGCCATTTTGGAACTCGCAGAAGTCTGCTACGGCAAGTCGACAATATGTCAAAAATTGTTCATTTCTGCGATTCCGGCCTTGCCCTGATGGCTGTTTGACTTTTAGAACTGGTGGAATAGTGAAAAATGATCGGTGTATCAGGAAGCCCAATCAACTAACCACAAAGTCATTCCTTCCACGGACATTTTTAGATTTCACATTCGCCTCCGAAACAAGTGTCAAAAATATTAATAACAGCCTCCATTTTTGTATTGTCAACCAGGATCATTATTAATCGATGTAATCAATGTTATAATGAACAAAATGTCTACAGCCCCGTATTAAAAAACGCTGATTAGCTAATCAATGGCTAACTTGACAGTTTTCCCCAAAAGAATACTCACGCTAATGTCTAAAGTTAGTCAATCATTAGCTAATCAGCGTTTAATAATAGGGGGTGTAAGAATAAAAAAGACTCAATAAAATCCAATTCATTTCATTTCATTAAATTTCCATTGTCCTGCACATCCTTCCCTTTCTAAAACTTTTTCAAAATATTCCCCCGACTTAATAAAAAGTTCGCTGACTGTACGAACGAATGTGAAAAATGTCTACACATACACAATCAAAGCCTACAGCTGACATTTTTGAAGGTGTCCTTGAGAATCATTCTTTTTGTTTGTATCCTTTGCTAGTTAGTCTCCTCATTTTGAGCTTTTTTCGTACTACCTACCTACCTACTTTGTTTCGTTCGATGTTCAGTTCACCTTCTTCTCCTTTTTCTGTTGTTATTCTTTATGCTGTTTGCTATTCCTTTGCTGATTTGTTTGTGTGTTTTCTTTATCCTTTTTTTTTCTTTTCTTTCTCTCAGCTGTACTCGTATGCCCTTCCTTTGAATTCTGCGCCTTAGAAATTCCGTTGCACGATATAAAGATATCCTTGCTCGCGTGTGGATCGTATTCTGTTGTAGTCTTGTAAGATATATCCTTCTAAACGAAATGAATTGTATGTGTGGAAGACTGGCCCTGATGATGATTTGAGGGCGGCTAGGGGGTTAGGTTGTATCTTGTAATGGAAAATATTAAATCGTGTGTCCTCCTTATGGTGGATATAAAACAGGATAAGACAAGGAGAAAGGTCGAAGTAATCATAATTGTGAATGTGAACTATTCTTAGGCAGGATATAACGATGCAAACTCTAGTAGGGCTGGAGGGTAGCTCTACGAGGCCGTGTATGTAGGGACATAGATGGATTGTTGCACACGGTCAAAGTGGAGAAGATATAGCGTAAGAAAATATCTCCGCAGGAGAATATACAGTTTTTTTCCTCTGCAAGCGCTGTGTCTGTTTAAGGACGACATCATATCGTTGTAGGAGTATTTTTTTATTTTTAATTTTTTTTTGTTCCTTAGGTTTTGACTTGGTTTTCTTGTGTCATCTTTTGCCTTTTATTGTGTCCTAATTCTGACAGTTTGTGTGACATTGTTTTTTTTTTGATGCGCTGCTCTATTGTGCTGCACGTTTGCAGTCAATTAAACGATCAGGATACACCCTGAAGTTGAGTGCTGTTGTGATGTTGGATTACGTGTTGTTTTTGTAGGTTAAATTTGTATGTAAGCAGGTAATTGAGTTCATGGACATGTGCGAGTGTGCATAGGAATTAAATGGGTAGACTTAATGAAGCAAAGCCGTACAATGCGATTGCGGGAATAATCTGGGGTAGGTAATTTCTATGTAAAATTATTCGTTTTTGTGGATACCTACCTACCAACCCTCATTCGGAAGGGCTTACAAAATAAATAGGTATGGTAATCGATTTTTGGTGGTTGTTACAAATTCCATTGGTATGCATACGTACATTGTCGTTCGTACTTTGGAAGGTTTTACATTGATTTCTATAAATATGCTCTTTTCAAACAAAAGGGGTTAGTGAGAAGGTATTTCAAAAGCTGGGAGCAAAAGGCGTTAGAACATAACTTTTGACTTCCAAATTGGTAGCACGGATCTTAGAACCTGCGGAAACCAACGCCGAATGTCGTATTCATAAATAATCGAAAAAGAAGGGAAACTGGTCGTCCAGGATGTAAAGGGTGTTTTTTGTTTTTAGAGGTATAGAACTTCGAATTGAAATAAAACATAAGAAAATCGTTTTGATTTTGATTTTGAAAGCCAAGTCCAGAGGTCCAATTTTCAACCACTTTTTCGAGGATTTGGGGTCGTATGTCGGCAATAACGTCACGAATGTTGCTTCCAAGTACCCTAACGTTTCTGGTTTGTTGGCGTAGACGAGCGACTTCACATATCCCCAAAGAAAATAATCCGATAGTGTCAAATCACAAGATCTTGGTGGCCAACTGACAGGTGCATTCCGCGAAATTATGCGCTCATCGAAAGTTTCCTTCAATAAAACGATTGTGACGTGCGCTGTGTGACATGTAGCGCCGTCTTGTTGGAACCACATGTCATCCACATTCATGCCATCTAATTCGGGATCAAAATAGTCAGTTATCATGGCTCTATACCGGTCTCCATTAACGGTAACTGACTCTCCAGCATCATTTCGGAAGAAATATGGCCCAATGACTGCACCAGCCCATAGATCACAGCAAACAGTCAGTTTTTGTGGATGTAATGGCGTCTCTTATGTGGATTATCTTCACTCCAAATGCGGTAATTGTGCTGTTGATGTAGCCAAAAAAAAAATACAAATTTTTGGCGCAACAGGCTCGTTAGTAGCCAGGGCCTAGCTTTCTCACAACCATTCATGTGTGCGTGTGTACTTCTTGCACGATGGCGGGACCTCCTGTTTTATGCCGACTCCGAACGGCTAACTTGAGATAAGCTATTCTTGACAATTGATACTACTCGGATGATTTGTCAGTTCATCACGAGAGGAGGGCCAGTGAAAAATCATTTAGGTGTTGCTACGGCTGGGAATCGAACCCAGACCTTCAGTTCATCGGCAGTTCATCGCACTAACCATCGCGCCACTGAGCCCTTCAACCAAAAATGAGCCTCATCACTGAACAAAATTTTGCGATGAAAATCAGCATCGAGATCTCATTTCATTTTCGGCCCATACACCAAAATCACGACGTTTTGCAAGCGTTGTTCATTTGTCAACCTGTTCATAATGAAATGGCAAATCAAACTGAACATAAATGTCATTAGAGTTGCCCGATTTGACCACAAATGTCAGCTTCAGCTTTATCTCTATTCGAAAAACCAACCTCGAAAAAAACAACCGTTAGTTTCATGATTAGTAAGTGAGCTCATTTGTCTGTTTATATGAGATGAAACGAAATAGGAGCTAACTTGGTACGCCAGCCGCTTTTCCCAAGTCAGCTTTTGAAAGTGGTAAAGTGGCTGTATAAAAACAGTTTGTGTATCATGTAGTCAATTTAAGAGTTGTCCATCCTTGCTGGCTTTGAATTGAGGATATTGCTATGCCCCTTAACCGTATGGCTTAGTGAACCAGCAGCTACCTATACAAGGTGCGCTATTTTTTGTGTCGTTATGTTAACAAATAATCGTCGAACATATCGTGACCAACAAGCATCGTCTGACAGCACTATTCCTGGGTTCGTGTTGAATTTTGTTGTGCACGGGACAGTGTGAGATCGTCGACATGCCGTCCATCAACGCTCAAGACGTTCCAATGAACCCACATGTGTTAAGCAGTCACCACACTCAGCATTTTGGCATCAGCGGAACTGCCATGTGGCTCATTTTGAAGGATGATTTTCATTTGTTTTCGTATAAAGTGCAATTGACTCAAAGAATATTGCCGACAGACCATCTACATCGCTTGGAATGCGGCCAAACGGTCGCTCGAATGGTTGATATTGGAAGCAAATTTTTGATGATCGGCAAGGGCGTTGCTAACAAGCTAATTTGTAATGAAACACAATTGCATCACCACAAGGTACATGACCGAGGTAAGAGATTTCCTATAAAGTTCGAGCGAAACAAGAAAGTTCGCTATGTTTCTTGGTTCATTTAGCCCATTGACCATTCAGACCAAGTTCAAGTCAAACGCTCGCTATAAAGCCCGAGATGCTCGAAATAGTGATGGAGAACGCAGTAAAGAGGACACATTGACAATTTGACATTGGTCAATAAAGGCCACTTGATTGATGTTCAAAAACTAGTACAAAAAATTGTATGAAAATAAAAAAACGGTGTTTTTGAAAAAGAGTCTGAAAAACATATCTAGACAATCCCAAAAACTATATTTGTCCACAATTTTTTTTTGCCATGCCCGCTGTTTGGAGGCGTTTCCATGAAATGACTATTTTCAGTAAATTTTAAAAATTCGATTCGAATTTTGATGCGAAATCATTGGTAATATTAACGTGAATATTTCGTCTGTAGATCATTTTATCCCACGCCCACTTTTAGGGGCGTTTTTTTTTTAATCAAAGCAATTTGTATGCCCTACTCCATAGCATATGCAGGAGATAGGCGCTGTTTTCTTGTCGAACCATTAACGATGTTGATGAACTGTCTGAGCAATATATTGTGACAATGCCACGCCCACTTTTGGGGATCTTTAATTTGAGGATGGAATGGGATAGGGTATTCAACGATTCGCTCATATGTTTTTAATGAATATTCACATACCGACATACAAGATGACGCACTCAATAGGTGTTATAAACTGAATATTGTAGGCTTTATTAGAATGATCCCATTTATCGGCGGTCGGCGGCGGCGTCGGTATTGGCAAAAAACTGGCAACATCGGTATTCACAATCCTCTCGTTTGGAGAATTGTTCACCAGCAAAATCGTTCACCATGGACAGGAACAGCTGGCAATCAGTCCATATCTGGACTGTGCTAGGTTGATGCAAAAAAAAAGAATGGCCCAACCAAGGTCCTGAGCTTCTGGCAAATCTTCTGTTGGCCGCTTCTGGGCAATTGCTTCCTTCAGACGTTCCAATTCTTGACAATGGAGGTCCATATTATGAATTTCGTGGTAGGGGAGCAGCTCATATTAGATGTACCCCTAAAATCCCACCAAATGCACAGCAAAACCCTTGTGGCCGTTTGTCCTGGCCCTGCTCACCGATATTCAGCCACGTCCGTTTTCGCTTGATGTTGTCGTATTTCATTCAGGAATGGGTCGATTTTGGCGATTCGCAGATGGACATTTTGTCAATGAGTATTTTTTGCGTTTACTTTTGTGTCACCCATGCATCGAGCTTGTTGTTGTATCCTGTCCTATTTAAAAGGCTCCAAATTTTACTTGGCGCTACTGGGCCTCAACCAACATCCCTCTTTAATTAGTCCGGTCCGTAGATAACTTCCTCCAGTTGCGTACTTTAAGTTGGTTGAGGTCCGTTTCAACTTGTGCTAGGTACTTCCTCTTCTACGTCTACGAATAATGATGATTGGGCAATCAAAATACTGATTACATAACGGTCAGACCTAAAAATTTGCATGATTTTATTGACTTTATAACAAATGGCCTGCCAGAGCGTGGTGCATCTCTGACACCGAAGCTACCGGAACCAAAATTGCGCATGAATGCTCTTTTTCAGCCACCTGGCCTGCGTATTCGCCTTTATTGAAACAAAAAACTGTAAAAGATGGCGTATTTGCTCTTCAATCAAACTCAATCACCAAACTGTCAGAGAAAAATGGAATCTCATCTTTCACAAGTCATTGAATGTATCTACGTCCGATATGAAGTATTACAATGCTAGATACAGAGTACATGCAGATACATCTGTTGGAGCCGGGTAGTTAGTAGAGGTGGCGGTTCAGCTTGAACCCAAGTAGCACTTATGTGCCTTGCTGTTACCGCGACTCGTGTGACCTTTTATATGATTGTTGAGGATGTGATACAGGCGGTCTCTAGATCCAGCCTGTGAGGTTTAGAAAACGGATAAGATCTTGTATCCTTTTACCCGAGATTTCGATAAGGTTGTCGAAGAATGGTTTGTCTAATGCACGCAATCTGGACATTTGCAGATGAAATGGATTTCTCTCTCATTTGTGTTCCCGCAACTGCAGCATTGGGGGTTGTATGGGATCTCTAGATTGGCCGCATGGTCTCCAATCGGCCAGTGCTCCATGACTATCGCCGTAGTTCTTGCGATATCTGGGCGGGATTTATTTATTGGTCGATTGTTCGGTTCTTGTCGTAGAAATGCCATATCTTCCTCGATATGACGCAATTTGTTAACCTACTCCATTTGGAGTCGGCATTCTTCAGGAAGTATGAGTGGATATGTCTCTTAACCGCACCTAGCGGAATATGGCCCCTAACCGCAAGTGAGCGGTGAGGAGCTTAACCTCGCCTGTCCAGCTCGTCTGCACGCTCGTTTCCTTTAATGTCACTGTGCCCTGGAACCCAGAGAAGTGTGACCCTGAAGCGTTCGCCCAGGTGGGCAAGTTCGTTCCGGCATTCCTGTACAAGCTTGGAGGATATATTGATTATCTATGAGCATAGCAATATTGTGCTGGCAAAATCCGGTTGGCTGTATAATACTGATATTTCCGGTGATTCCGACTAGATTCCGGACCATACACCAAAGTTCATCTTAGATCCATCGGTCTAGACGACCGTGTCGAAATCTGTTACTACTTCGTTCCTCTTCCATTGAGCTCTGGTCGGAAAGCTTACGTGGAAGCCTTTCTTGAAGCTTAGTGAATGTGAAATGTAGTCTGTTGGAAACCTGACCATGCCGTTTGGTAACGAGTCCGGAATATTAATCAGCTTAACTCGGTCTATATGCATGTTGGGTACCCAAAACATGGCTCCGCATGCTTCACAAAGAATTTCATAGACTTCAGCTAGTTTCAGGCTTAGATATATACCTACGTCTTGTGTTCCCGACTCTTGGCAATGCAGTTGTCGATAACTGATCACCACATTTGCCCTTTCTATTATCCTCGATAACACTTCTTTTGAGTCTGAGCATGGTAAAGGGGCTCTCTAGTTGTACAGCCAGAAGTTCATACCATCTCATAAATTTTGGCCACAACCACCCGCCTCCTGCAACAATAAATCGACTACACTTGGATATTTACATCCTGCAGGTCTTATCTGACAACTAGTAATGAATCCAGATACTTGCATAATTAAATGCACATAAATAACGGTTTAAAATAAACCAAATAATCACGCAAACCAAACATAAATTTAATGTTAACTCATTGTAAGACATGACAAATCATAAAACATGTCTTCCTCCGTCATATTTTGCAATCAACTGCAGTGAAGTGAGATTCGGTTCATTGTTTTATGCGGTTTGCAAATAAGAGGCACAGTACGAGTTGAAAATATATAACAAATTTTTATTTTTTTTTTATTTTTGAGCGAATTAAATATATGGCAATGAATTTTTGAATTGAAATAGACCAATTGAAATTTGAAATAAATGAAGAGATGAGATGAGTGATGAGATCTACTATAATCGGAGTAAAGTGTCATGGCAACTGATGTCAATGTGGGTGTTTCAATTGATGATATAGACGTGTGAAAGTACTAAATATCATGGAGTCATTCAAGTTTTATCTACAGTTTTTCTTCATTAATATTATGAAATATTTTATCAGATAAAAAACGTTGCCGTTCTCAAATTGTGTGCATTACATTTCAACTGCAAGTCCTACCTCTATATAAAAAAATCCCCTCTAACATGAAAAGTCTCTACCATACACGCAATTTTATTGTCTGCGAACAGCTGACATCTGCATTTTATGGAGAATAAAACAATTGTCAAGTAATGACGTATGTAATTGACGTACATGTTGTCAAAATGCTTGTTTCTTACATTATAAGTGCTTTACATTTGCAAACTATTTCTGCGCATGAGATCCCAAAACGCATGACTTACGATGAACTACATGTAGGGTGTTCACAATCCAATTGGATTGTCTCGTTTGTTTAAAATACTCGATTTTTTACTTTTCTCAGGTAGTAAGTTATTTATTTTTACATACCTACTAATATAATAAGTTATTCATTTCGATGTACTATTGGGATAAACAGATAACGCTGTCGAAACAGTCATAGCGTTTTTAGTGTTTGACATTTTATCATGAAAACTCTTAGTCTCAGTTTTTCAATGCGAGATTATCCTAGTTTCAGGATTAAATTCGAGTTAACTTGAGGAAGTAGTTTTTAATTAATCAAAATCCAGAGTTAACTTCGAGTAAACCCAGCAAGTTTAATGCGGTAACTATGAGATTAAATGATCAGATGTTTTTGACAGATGATAACATACCAAACAAACAATAATTTTGAATTTTATTTGTGTGGCCATTTTATTAAATTTATTACGATATATTCAGATCTCAGCAACTCGAATTTGTTATAAATATATCCCCTTAGTCATTAGATTTCACTAAAACACATCTCAACGATTATATAACTAACACAACTGCTAAAATACAAAAATACCCTGGACGATTTTTTTTCAACTTACAATTGAACCTTTGATGCTCAGCCGTCTGTGTATACAGAAATAAAAAAAATCCTTATAAAGGCACTATTCAACCATCAGACGCGTTTAGAATATGCACCCTCTATTCAACGTTGTATAAGTTTTATAAATAAGGTTTTGCGTTTAAAGACATGTTAAGGAGTGCAAGACTTTATACACTCCTTATAATGAGTTTATGAATAAGGCTGACAGAGAGAGAAAAGGAAGAGAGAGGCTTGTAAAATCGCGCTAAACGCGATTAGGAAAAAGGAAACCAAACAGCTGATAACTGAGCTGTGGCAGATTCAACACATAACGATAACTTTTTGACAGCAAAATTGATAAATCATGTGTGCTACCAAATTAAATCACCACACACGGAGTCAAATTTAATCCTGCACTGAAAAACTGCATCATTGTTAAATCTAGATTAAATTTATTCCGGGGTTAGTTAGATCTGGGTTAACTCAAAGTTAACTCGCCACTAAAAAACCGGGTCTTAGTGTGATACAGCGTTTACAAATTGTTCTCCGAGGAATGTGCTAAGCACATTTACTGTAGTGTGGTAGATCATGTTTTATGACATAACATTTTTGATGATTGTCGTTTACAACGCAAACCTAACCTAACATGGCTGTAGAAAATAGGTGAATAGTAGGCATTAACAAAGCTAAAACAAAGATTTTCCAGTAATATTTATTTTTTTAAGTGAAACTTCTTTTGGGAAGACAGACGGTGTACATTGGATTTTATGAAACGAAAAGGTGTAACGAAAAAGACAACAATCAATCTCTCTCTCTCTCTCTATTAACAACTTTCATAGTGTATTCATCTCACTCTCTTACAAGGTTAGGTTAAGTTTGATGGGCTGATGTCCTCCTCGACATCTGGATCACCGTATTTCTTGTATAGTTGGTGCGAATTAGTTAGGTTGATTCTATGTCAGATATGTCACCTGTTATCACTCTTACCGCTATAGAAATAGAAGCTCTGTTCAGAGCTATAAGCTTGTTTGATTTGCTACCGTTTAATTGTGGCCATAGGTCTTTGGTGTATTTGCTACCTAGTTAATGTTGCCTTTTGAGTGTGCCTAGCATAGACAGGGGGTCTTACCCTATTATCATCATAAGGAGATACATCTAGATGATCCCTGGCTAGCTCGTCTGCTTTCTCAGTCCCTGGAATGTTATTATGTCCTGGCACCCAGATAATTTGGAATTTCTTCTGGTTGTTTAGAGCATTAAGCTCTGTGCGGTAGCGTCCAACTACTCGTAATTTTACTATGTTGGGTTCCAGAGATTTTATGGCCGCTTGGCTATCTAACGAACGTAGATGGAAATGTGATATGTCCAATACTCTAGTCGATTCGGCAGCTTCGAGTTTGGCTAGGATCTCTGCATCTAATATACTTCAAGAGTCGAAGGGACGTGGTTAACCCTATTTCATCGGAGTAGATCCCAGAGCCCACTCCTATTTCCATTTTAGACCCATTAGTTTTAATTGCTGTTTCAGTTCTAGATACCACATTGTTTGACAACAATTCGTCTCTACTTGGTATTCTGATTGGTGGAAGGTTAAGGATTGTTTCCAAATCTACGGTGGGACAGGTGCGCATAGCTCCTGTTGTTCTTTGCACCTTTGTTAGTGGAATCATATGCTTCGTCTTTTTCAAGTCATTCAAACAGACAAGGCAACCATAAGTGAGGATTGGTCTCACAACAGCCGTGTATAGCCATTTCGTGACCTTCGGCCAGGGATCTCATTTTTTACCGCAGATTCCATTGCAGCTTTCTTTACCCTTTCGTTGATATTTAGATTGCAGTTAAGCTTCCTATCAAGTATCACTTCCAGGTATTTGACACTTGTTGACAGTGGGATGATCTGTGTGATGGATCTCTTGTTAGTAAAGATGACTAGTTCAGTTTTTGTTTTGAATTACACCCAAGCCGCAGGGTTCTGACCATCTACTGAGTATGTTTAGGCTTGTTTGCATGATTGCGCTTAGGTTCGATGGGAATTTCCCATACGCCATGAGGACAACATCGTCTGTATAAGCCACTGTTTTTATTGCAGTGATTTCTACTCTCCTCAATACTTTATTGACTGCCAGTAGCCAGATAAGTGGGTATAGAACACCACCCTGTGGTACAATCGCCAAGTTAGGATTTAATGATGAGTTTTTTTTTTTAAATGGTTATGATCCAATTACTAATGACCATTACCATATCAATTCTAGCCTTTTCTAGTGCTTTGTCGATGGCCTCCGTTTTGACGTTGTTAAAGGCACCTTCTATGTCCAGGAAGGCTGCTAGTGTGGTATATTCATTTTTCTACTGTCTGAACTACCTCATGTAGCACAGTTTCAATCGATTTGCCACTCTCTTACAAATTAATCAGAAAACTATTTCATTCCTATCGCGTGTGAACTCACACTCGATTTTTGTTCAAACTTTTCTCAGGTGAGTCAAACATATAACGCTTCAGGAGCGCCCTGTGATGATGCTGTCAGATGTTTATTGACTCCGCTCTTCCGGAGCTCTTTATATTTTCATGGAAAATGAAGTGACCAAGTGATTTATCTCCGATTGGCAAGTGAAAATTGTAGAAGCTTCAGTGCAAATTGTGTAGCCTTGTATGTTTGTCAGATTCTCGCAACAGTTGATACAGGTGCTGTCACCTTCTGAATTTGAGCCAAGCACCCTTCGATTAGAAGTCAAATGCACCTACTGCCATTTTATTGGCAGTTGTATACCAACCTGAATAGACCAGAATGTAGTTCGTTGTAATACCACATGGTTTTGGGGAAGTCTACATACAAAATTATTGCCGCCATTTTCAGCTTCAATAAAATAAAGAGCGCTCTTTATGTACGCGTTTGACAGATCACTGACATATTCTAGTAAACAGGTTTTTAAGCTTTCTTTAAACTAAAGTTACCTAGCTCATTCTTCTCCTCACCCATACAGCTCTACAGCTGTCATTATGATGCTTTGCCTTACCTCGCGAAGAACAACATGAACCAACCTCTAATACATATTATTGGAAGTATGCTCAAGCACAGAAATATAAATGCGAATCTGGGAGACACCCATCTCAAAGTAATAGCATCAAGAGGCACACCACAAGGAGGCGTTATCTCACCTCTGTTGTGGAACTTAGTCATCAATGACTCAATGAGATACTCAGCTACAGCGAAATGGGGTAAAAGTCATAGCCTACGCAAACGATGTAGCGATACTAGTTAAAGGGAAATTCCTACCCACTATTAGTGAACTACTCGATCGGGCATTGAAAACTCTCAACGGTCAACAAGTGGACAAAACAATGTGGGCTTGGCATCAACCCCCAGAAAACGGAACTCGTTCTCTTTACGAACAAGAGGAAGATACCAATATTCGACCTACCGGCTATCGATGGGACTACCCTCAAACTAGCCGATAGTGCAAAGTATCTGGGTGTCATTCTTGATAGAAAACTCAACTGGAACCTAAATGTGCGCGAGCTCATTAAAAAAGCCACAGTCGCTTTCTATACGTGTAATTGAATATTCGAAAAAAACTGGGGTCCGAACCCCAAGATCATCCTATGGATGTACACGGCCATTGTGAGACCTATATTAACATATGGGGGCTTGTCTGGTGGCAATCCACAAATAAAGTCACCCATCTGAAAAATATGACAAAGGTACAAAGGATAGCATGTGTGGGCGCTACTGGCGCAATGAGAACCACACCAACAGCGGGACTGGAAACCATCCTTAACCTGCTACCGCTAGACCTTTACATGCAAGAATCTGCAGCCAAAAGTGCTCTAAGAACCAGCCAGCTCAACTGCTGGAAATCGAACTCAGGAGGACATGCCCAAATTCTACACAGATATCCGGGCTCAGCTGTATCCTCTGACTACATGCTGCCTCACCATGACTTTCAAAGACCATTCTCCTGCATCCTCCCAAGCAGAGAGGAGTGGGAGAGGAAAGAATTGGGCCCCGAAACCATATCCATCTACACTGATGGTTCAAAAATGGATGTAAGCTAAACAGCACCTTTCGTCTCCCTGAGCACAGCAGTGTCTTCCAAGCCGAAATATTGGCAGTAGCAGAGGCAGCCAAAGCAACCTCAATGCTGGCGATACCACCAGATGATATCACCATCTTTATTGACAGTCAGGCTGCAATAAAAGCTATCTCTGCTGTCGAAAGAAAATCTCGGCTTGTGAAACGTTGTCGTGAAGAGCTAAAGGTTCTTGGCGTCCAACATAATGTTAAGCTCTGCTGGGTCCCCGGACACAGAGGCATACAGGGCAATGAAATTGCTGACGAACTGGCAAGAAAAGGATCTGCCTCCAGCATTGACCAAGCAGACCAGTCTGTCAAACCACCACTATGTGACCTCAAATCTCGGGTGGGACAGAAAACACTGATCACTGCCAAAAACAGGTGGAACTCCCTTCCCACCAGTGAGACTTCCAAAAGGATGTGGCCTGAGTATGACAAAGCCAGAACCCATAAACTACTTCGTAGAAACAGGATATCTGTCTCTATTATAGTTGGGATTCTTACTGGACACAACTTACTAAAAAGCCACAAACTGAAAATGCAATCACTGTGGCGCTATGGTGATCTATAGGGCGAGATCTAGCTTACTATCTAAATTTCCTATGGTGCTCGCTACTACTGAACTACGGCTGTGTGAATCCAAGGTGTCATCTTTGGTTATAAGACCCCATATTCCGCCGAATATTTTCATGGAATGCTCTACATACTTTCTTGACCCTAGATGTACGTTTGTTTATCAATTAAACTTGGTATCCAGGATATTTCCTTGATATTTGGTATTGGATGAGAGTGCAAGTGATTGCTCATTAAGGCGTGGGTTGTAAAATGTTGATAATTTGGTCATCGTGGTGAAAAGCATAATTTCCCTTAGATGCAGAAAGTCTCCTTCACTATCCTCAACGATTATCATTTTGAAAGTTACAGAATGAGTATTCAGACCTTCTGCACTTCCATTCAATGGACCAACCATCGCGTCACTCAGGCACTATCTTTGGTTACGATTAATGGGCTGTTGACAGTCAGGTGAGTCGTCAAACTCGCAAAGGCCTACGGTACTATATTAATCTTATCAAGTTTTAGTCTCACTAGCATCATGAAAAGCCACAGACTCCACATTGTGGTGTGGTTCTGTTAGCTATCCCGTAAGACTGCTGTTGCCTATAGTACTGACTTAATGATTCTAGAACTTACCATCGAATTCGTTGGCTAAAATGCCACTCTTCTATATTAAAGGAAAGGCCTAAAGCGATTCCTGTCCACCTTCCTTTAAAGAATGCGATGCATTTAAAGTATATCCCGGAGCGATCATGGATGAAAGAGATATCGAAAGGTTAACGGCCATCATTTAGAATCTTGCGCACATGCGTCTTAGGGATTTGCTTCAGGATTCTTAATATAAAGCCGATCGGCCTGAAATCTTAAGCTTACTCATGCCATAGTTTGTCTACCTTTGGAAGAAAAACTAATCATTAGCATGATCGATTAAGTTCCGCCGGGTGTTGTTTAGGGCGAGAAGCTGTTCTTTGTTTATGACAGATTTGATTTTGTCCAGGTTAACAGATTCTTCCGGCTTTTCCTTGTAACCTGCGAAATGTAGTAACTTCACATACAGCAAGATTTCCTACAAGTCTTCGTTGAGTAAGAGAAGAAGGTTGATCGGTTGTCTCTGAATATAGAACAGTCTAGTGGATGTCTTGGCACCGAGCCTCACAACATGAGGATATTATTCAAGACGTGATTTTATGCTTGCTTAAGTCTTCTCATCATCGATTACATGATCTTATCTCCCGTAACTTTTGAACTGATCATCAACAACTGATCGTCTCTTGATTTGGACTCCAGATGAACGTGAGAGAACACGTCTTTCAGATTAATGAATCATGTGAATCTTGAAGACAGCTCAAGAGGTCTTCAATGTGAGAAAGTGGGCATGTATCCTTTTTCGTAACTATACTCACTTTACTAGGTTTTCTTGCCAGGCAATCGGTGAGATCCAAACACTTTTGCTTTCCTCTATTACACATATAGAGAGAGAGAGTCTTATCAAGCTTGTCGTAATACAGCTTTTTTATTGTTAGACGGGATAACCCGGTTGCCTTTTGGTCATCTTTTCATCTTTCAAGAAGATAACATCCTCTTCGATGGCTCTTTCTCTCTTAATCCCAACAACACAAACGATGCATACAGCCTTTTGAATCTCTCTCCCTATCTTTCTCATGCTTTGTGCTGGTAAGAGGTGGAAACATTGTAGAATTGTCTATAAAGAAGCAACCCTTGGTCCTTGGAGGACCAGGCCATTTGTTGGACCCTTTACTAAAGGTCGACTCAAAAATGCCATGGAAGCTACACAGCTTTATTGAGAAGTTCGGCGAAAGCTAGTGTGCATGTGAACATCTCAGACGTTGACAGCACTTCCAGTTCTATACCGCATCTGAACTCCTGAGTTGAGTTCTTTACAGTTGATATAGATTACCGAGACAGAGATTACCGAGACCGCGGAATGGCCATCGCGGTACAAAGCTATGTGGTCATAAAACTCCCACAACTTTAAGAGGATAACTCCGTTTTGGTACTCAGCAGGATCTTGTCAGTGAAATGTTTAAATTCATAAACATTTTCCGTCTTCTCCGTCAACAAAAACCGCGTCCATTTTCCGACGTCATTTAAGGAATATAATGACGAGCTAAATCCTTCGCAACGACGCGCTCCACCCACGTATGCCTTCATCGTGCTTGGGCACCTCGAAAATGTGCGCTTTTCATTCACTCCCTTTGTTAATAATTCCCCAAGTGTTAAACGAAGGTTAGGTACACCACTTCGTGTGCGGCACAAGGAACGTGGTAAGAGCTTTAAGAAAAAATCGATACACAAAGCCAAGAGCAATTTTTCAACTGTCTTGACGAATTTAGTTTGGTGAGAGTGGGCTGTCCTCCTCCCCGATTCAAGCGAACCGCACCAAAAGGATAAACGTATACGAAGGACGACATGAAGCAAACAGAATCAGAAGGATATGTTGAGGAATTTTGTTTTTAATTTTTTTTTTCTTAATCCGGATAAGCAGGCTACAACAAAATGAAACAAATCTGACACACAAGTCCTCCCGTTGGGGATTGGGATGATGATGATATAAGGACCAGATCTCATCTAGGATGAGTTATCCTGTGACTTGTGTTGCGCCATTTCATATTTATGGAGGTTTTATGATAGGTTCGCCAACCTTTTTCCGGTTCAGGGTGGGTGTATGGTTTGAATCACATTCCCAAACGAATATTTAACAAGATGGACGCCCAAAAGTACTAATACCTTCGAAACCATTTTGAAATCTATCTTGAAGCTCTGTCGTTGTTTTCCTATCCCTGTACACACAACCTACCACGACAGTGCTCGTTTATCAAATGGCCAATCACCCTTCGCATCAATGGCAGGCAAATCAAAACAGCCCCAAGAAGCCCTACATCCGCATGTGATATGTCAGTACGTGTGTCCGCGCTCAACTGACAAACTATCAAATCGATTTCCAGCCCTACCATTTGGGCCACGAAACCTTTTATCGGCGGAGAGTAGGCCAACGATTCAAATCGTTAGGGTGGGTTTGATGAAATGCATGCTTGCACACAATCCGGCAACATTTAGCAATCAGCGTGGTTAACCCGGATACTTCCTTCCCTTGACAGTGCATCAGAAGGATGTTAACGAACGTAACGGACGGAAGGCGGCCTATACTCACAAACCTATACCACCATCACTCCCACTGTCATCGTGTGTGACAAGTGTGAACGGCGCACTAAGGGGCGGCACATTCCGTTGTTTGCAATTGGAAGGGCCTTCGTCGAGCGTCGAGCTCCGTGATGACATGAAATCCGGTAGCGCCGTGCTTCATGGGCGCTTGTTATGACATTAAACCGTTGTAATTTTCTTTGGCAGCCATAAACACCCGAGGAGCGTGTGTGCACATTGCAGAGCGGGTTGTGTTCGTTATGCAATCACTTTTGAAGTGCATAACCCGCGTTAACCTAGTTTTCGTTGCTTTTTTGTTTGTTAGCTTTGCTGAGCCGGTATTGTTTAACTTGGGGCTTTGTACTCATTGGGATTCGGTGGGGGCTTTGGAATATTAATTATAAGGGTGTGTGGTGCAAGTGGACAGCTTTGCAAAGATTATCGACTGTCAAAAGGAATGCGAGATATTTGTGTTTGCGTTTTTTGTGCAGTTGGTATAAGGCATGACGTTAGCTTGTAAGTGATTAATATGGATGACATGGTGATGATGTTCAACTGACAGTTTTGCGTTTTTTTTTTTGTTTGATCAGAAAAGTCTTATTCGCATAGATCAGGAGATTTAACTTGATTGACAGAATATTTTTTTTCTAAACTGGTCACAGCGGATAAGATCTGGATTTGATTCCCAGTAGTAGCAAAGTCAAATGTTTTTACATTGCCCTCCTTGATCTGACAAATCATCTGAGTAGTATCAACTGTCAACACACTCGTTCGGATTCGGCAAAAAACTGGAGGTTCCGCTGTCGTGTAATAAGTACAGAAATATGCTTGTGAGGAAAGCTTGGTGTTTTTGCGAAAACTCAGTTTATGGTTCGGTGTGAATGCACTAAAAGTCTTAACTAGCCTGTTGGGACATACGATTTTTTGGCCTGATTAGGAATGACATACTTAGGTTCGGTTTGAAAAGTTGTTGACGCTCAGCTCGCATGCGCGGGCACTTAGCGATACACTTTAAGGTTTTGTTGTGGCTGGAAGGAGGGTTATCAGAAGTATGCAGGCGGTGTAAAGTGGTCATGTTTATGTGGTGTTTTTAGACTCTTAAAGTCTAGAAATATTCTCACTTTCCGATCTTTTACAGAAACGGACGATCTGTGTTATGGATATATTGGTTTAGCCCATGTTGGCAGTCATATTAGTATGTACCATGGAGCTCGGATTTTTTATATGGGGGGTAGTGCCACTGTACTTTCGACATGAGGATCGATGCATTTCCTTTCTAAATGATGCACGCTACTCAACTTCAGTTTGAGTCTTGTTATCAGTCTTAAGTATAATGAAATGTATGCTCTATTCAGAGCTGTAAGCTTTTTTATTTGATGTTCTTTAGTTCCAGTAAAAGGTTTGGTGTTCTTGAACATCCTTACGCCTTTCTGGTCGTGTCTTTATTGTGTGTTCTTCGTTATCCATTGTCTTTTAAAAGGTAGAGGGGGATTCACCCTGCCATTGGATATGACGACTTGATCTCTTAGTCTGGAAAGGTCATATTTGCTTTTTTCGTTTCCAAAAAGCCTTTACCACAAAGATTAAATGGAAATTGTTCTGATCAGCTCTTCGCAGAGCTTAAATGTCCGATTGACTATCCACGTTTATAGAGACTTAATTCCTTAAGTGACGTTACATTCTCGGAGTGAATCTGCTACTTACTAAGTGGCGCTACAGTCCGGGATGAACTTGCGCCTCAAACAATATGCCTCTCAAATTAGCCCGGTCCTTAGCTAATTGCCGCCAGTTACGCACTCCAAGTTGGTTGAGGTCGGTTTCTACTTGTGCGCGCCACTTGAGACGAGGTCTTCCTTTACTGCGTCCGACGTTTGGCCGGGAATCGAAAACTGCAAGCCGGAATATTTGTGTCCATTCTTTCCACATGTCCTAGCCATCCTCAACGTCCAATGCGGTGTTTTTCGACTAGGGGTATGTCGCTGTAAATCTCGTATAGTTCTTGGTTGAATCTTCGTCTCCATAGCCCTTTAACGCAAACGGGACCAACGATTTTTCGAAGAATTTTTCTCTCGAATCGACCAAGGATTTCTTCATCCGCTTTTGATACGGTCCATGCTTCAGCGCCGTAGAGCAGGACTGGGATGATCAGGGTCTTATATAGGATCTCCTTAGTAATTCGAGTGAGGGCTTTACTACTTAATTGCCTTCTTAGCCCGAAGAAACAGCAATTGGCAAGAGTAATTCTTCGTTTGATTTCTGACGAGATGTTGTTGTCAGAGTTAATAGCCGAGCCGAGGTAGACAAAGTCCCGTACTACCTCAAAGTTATATCTGTCAATGGTGACGTTCTGTCCAATTCGTCGATTTTGTGTGTCCTTTCGTGTTGACAGCATATACTAAGTCTTACCCTCATTTACTGCTAAACCCATTTTTGCCGCTTCCTTCTCTATACTTGCAAACGTGGCTATGACATCACGTTGAGTCCTACCAATGATGTCAATCTGGTGTTGGCTCGGGAGTTTTGCACAATCCTCTCAAGAATCAAATTGAAGAAATCACATGACAGCGCATCGCCTTGCCTAAATCCTTTTTGATATCGAATGTGTCGGTGAGGTCGTTTCCGACCCTGATGGTGCAGCGAGAATTCTCCATTGTCATCCTACACAAACGGAGAAGTTCGGGCGGTATACCAAAACTAGACATGGCTCTGTATAGTTCGTCTCCATAAATGCTGTCGTATGCGGCTTTGAAATCGATAAATAGGTGGTGGGTATCGATTTGGACTTCTTGGGTTTTTTCCAGGATCTGCCGAAGTGTGAAAATTTGATCGATTGTGGACTTTCCTCGCCTAAAACCACACTGATAAGGGCCGATCAGGTTGTTGGTAAACGGTTTCAAGCGTTCACATATTACGGCAGATAGGATCTTGTAAGCAATGTTGAGTAGACTTATGCCTCTGTAGTTGGCGCAGTTCAGAGGGTCTCCTTTTTTGTGGATCGGGCAAACGATGCTGAGGTTCCATTCTTGAGGCATGCTTTCAACCGACCAGATTTGGCTTATGAGATGGTGGATGTTGCTTACCAAGTCGACTCCGCCAGCTTTATAAAGCTCAGCGGGAAGGCCGTCATTTCCGGCGGCCTTATTAAGCTTGAGTTTAGATATAGCTATCCTCACTTCACTTAGGTCGGGTGGTTGGCTGTTTTCGCTGTCGTTGTCAATATTAAATGGTTCGTTCTGCGGAATGTTGTTCGTCATCGCCGTTTAACAGTCTGCAGAAGTGGTTCTTCCATATCCTCAGCATCGACTGTGTCTCAACTACGATATTTCCTTGTTCATCTCGACAGGATTCTGTTCGAGCCTTGTATCCTTGGCTTTGACGTTTTGCACTTTGGTAAAACTTGCGAACATCGTTCCTGGAGTGGCACCTCTCTATATCATCGATCTCGCGCTTTTCTTGCTCTTTTTTCTTCTTTCTGAAAAGCCGATGTTCGTCTCTTCTTATTTGCCTATAGAGCTCAATGGCAGCTCTCGTCTTCAGCTGCTGCTTAGCCTTGTAGGCCTCGTTCTTGGATGCGAGCATCTGTTGGCATTCCTCATCAAACCAGGGGTTTCTTGCTGGTCGCCGCGAGAAACCTAGCACATCAGTTGCGGCTGATCTAATGGCTTGTTGGCATCGTTGCCATTGTTCTTCGACATAAGATGCTGGTAGTATGTTGTAAGTCGAGAGGTTAAGGGATACGCGTTGCGCGAATGTCTTGGCGGTCTCTGGCGATTGCAGTCTTTCGACATTAAATTTTTTTCACAGTATTTCTGTTTTTTTTTGTGGCGTGGTGGATATCCGCATCCTTACTTTGGCTATAACAAGGTAGTGGTCCGATTCGATGTTGGCCCCTCGGAATGTTCGGACATCCAAAATACTGGATGCGTGCCTCTTGTCAATCGCAATGTGATCAATTTGGTTGATTGTTCGTTGATCTGGAGACCGCCATGTCCCCTTATGGATATCGAGGTGAGGAAACCGTGTGCTGGCTATAGTGGCATTTTGTTCCATAGCGAAGTCAATTAGCCTAAGACCGTTACCAGACGTGTTGTCGTGTAGGCTATATTTTTCGAGAATACTGCTTGGATGTCTTCTCTTTCTACCTTTGCATTACAATCTCCCACCATGATTTTAACATCGTACTTTGGTAGTCGCTCATAGGTTTTGTCAAGCAGCTCGTGGAAGCAATCCTTAGTTATATCATCTTTTTCCTCCGTCAGATCGTGAGCGCATATAAGGCTAATGTTGGCGTATTTGGCCTTTATGCGGATTGTTACAGTGCGAGTGCGTTCACTAATGTCTTGGAAACATAAGACTTCTTGACTAAATCTGACACTTATAACAAATCCGCATCCGAATAGTCGCTGTTTCTGCTCTTTATAACACGGTCCATAGTATGTAGATGTCACAGTTTTTCATCCTCTTTTTGTCCGGCCCATCCCATCGTATTTCCTGGATGGCAGTAATGTGTGCTTATGTAGCAGTTTAGGGCTTCCGCTAGTTGTTCGCCTGCATCTCTCCTGCTTTATATTCCCACATTCCAGGTGCAGAAGTGACAGAAAGCTATCGATATATTTTCGGTTACCACAGGAAACTCCGTAGCGAACAGACTAGTTGCGTTAGCTTGATTATAAACTACAAGGTGGCGCAAAAATAACCTTCCGATGTTTTTTGGCTGTAATTTAAAAAAAATGAAAAACTTTGATTCTTCTTGTGGATTATTTTTATTTGGTCTTTTAATTTTTTTTATATCAAGTCGAGAATATGATGTCATGTAAATGGCTGCCGCCACAGTTGATTGTCATTTGAGCCCTTTTTATGGCATTTTCCATCACTTTGGCCAAAACTTCCGGCGATAGGTCCTCACATTCTTGACGGATATTGTCTTTAAGAGCTGCAAGAGTCTGAGGCTTGTTGACATAAACCCGCGACTTCAAAATGCCCCACAAAAAAGTCTGGAGCGGTCAAATCAGGCGATCTTGCTGGCCAGTGCAAATCGCCAAAACGGGAGATAAGGCGCCCGGGAAGTTCATCCTTCAGCATATCGGTTGTGGCACGTGCAGTGTGTGCCGTTGCACCGTCCTATTGGAACCACATGTTTTCCAATCCCAATTCATCAAGTTGCGGCAAAAAGAACTCGTTGATCATTGCTCTGTAGCGCTCACCATTCACAGTAACCGTTTGGCCCGCGACGTCTTCGAAGAAAAAAGGTCCGATGACTCCTCCAGCGAAAACAGCACACCATACAGTGACTTTGAGCGGGTGTAATGGCTCTTCGTGGGTTACACGCGGATTTCAGTGCCCCAGAAGCGTAAATTTTGCTTATTTACGTACCCGCTAAGATGGAAATGGGCCTCATCACTCATGATTATTTTTTATGAAAAATCATCTTCCTCTTGGTGGTGATTAAGGATGGCTTGAGCGTATGTTAGACGCGATTGGCGGTCAGCAGCTAACAGCTGATGCACCGTCTGGACTTTGTACGGAAACATCTTCAAATCTTGTACCAAAATTCGCTGTAAAGACCGTCGACTGATACCCATTTGCGTGGCACGTCGTCTGGTCGATGTCGACGGCGCTTCCATGACATCTTCGGCTACAGCAGCAATATTCTCTGCAGAACGGCTACTCCGGGGTCTGCCACGCCTGACAGCATCTCGTGTTGTGCCAGTCTCTTCGAGGCGAGCGGCTAAACGTCGCAGTGTTTCACCAGTAGGCGTTGGACGGCTAGGAAATCTGCGACGAAATTCACGTTGTGCCAATGTCACCGACCGATTATTGCTCAAATAAATAGTCACCAATATTCCGCGTTCTGGAGCAGTGTAGCGTAACATTGTTTATTAACGTGTTATTTCGCATGTGTTTACTACACAAATGTCAAAACAAAACTGACATTAGGGGCCAATCGCAAAATTTATAGCATTTTACGATAGGAGGATTACTTTTGCGCCACCTTGTAGTTATCAAAAGTCATCTGTGAAGTTAACGAATTAAACTAATCTTAGAACTGTCAAATCGTACATTCTGATAGTTTTGAGAATCGAAATATGCTATATTTCAGAAGAGGCAAAAATCGTTCGATAACTTTCGCTTAATCCTTTAAAAACGCCATCTCGTGCATTTTGTACGCAACATTTACCAACGTATGCATTTTTCTAAGTTACATATTAGTTTAATAAAATATTTTGTTCAACTTAAACCTTGGAAAACTATTTTCTCTTCAGCATTCCGTTTCCCAATTCATGTTTTCACAGCATGACATTTCACGACATGGACTCTGCTCCAGCTTGTAGTGTCAAAACGTTGTCTACCGATAATATGTTCAATTGCATCTGCAACTGTACAACACATGTCCATTACAAACATCTTACTGGATTGCATCCTTTCCACATTTTTACAGACCTGTCCATGCGTGCATCCAATGCCAATTTCCAATTTCACAGTCCTGAATGGCATGCGACAATCGAATGGAACTTTAAAATAAATCCAAATTTAAAAAAAAAATGAATTTTTTTCTCAGGAAGGCAACAAAAAGTTTAAAAAAAATTCCTACCCGTAGCGCCAACCGGAATTCCGTTTAAAATTCAAACGGAAATTATATAATTTTCTCCAAGGAAACCTGTCGGAAAGAAAAAAAGTTACCAAGCAATGGAAGAAAGACGCAAAAAAAAATGAAATGGTGACATCGATTGATCGAATTTACCCATCGTAGCAGGAGAGAGAGATAGGATATATAACGACATTGCGTGTCTATTTTTAGACACATCCTGTCGATATATACATACAGCAACCACTAACTAGGTATTAGGGAAGAAGAAGGAAGCCGCTTCCGCTCGCTCAAGGACATTACAGGAATATTACTTTGTTTGGTTCGTTTTGGAATTTATCATTTGTCGCCCATAAAATGGAGGAAATGGCCAAATGGGAGACGAGCACGTAAACACCACAACCAATCCTTAGGTGGGATACTCGAATTCACTTTTCCTTGGCTCCATGTTGTTTTTTTTTAGGTCACCGGACGTACGAGACATGGTCATTGGTTTCCAGGTTTTTTTTTCCTATTAAAATATCCATCAATCCTGGAACTGAATAGCCCCATTCAAGGACGAATTCATACAAAAAAAAAACAAAAAAATAACAGAAATAATAACACTGCTGGAACACAGTTGAATATGTTTCCCTTGGAGGACAGACTGGATTCGTTAGGATTGTTAATCAGCTCTTCCTGAAAGGATATTGATTGGGTGTTAGATAGCGCCACAATGAAAACAATGAATATTACATATTTGAGTGTGTGTGAGCATGAGCGGTGAGGAGAATAACGATGATGATGGTGATGATGTTGTTGTGGAGAGTCTAAGTAACGGAACACAAAGGACGATGAAAAACTATCGATTGGCCTAGTTTTGTGCAAAATATTACGCTTATTCGGGAGGATTTGCAACGACTTTGGTTTGGTTGATAGTACTTTGGTGGTGGATCTATGATTATACACGGCGGGCCGCATGGGATGTGTTCACAGAGCTGTGTGGAATATTCATTAAGGATTTAGTTTAGAGTTTAACATGCTATACTGGGTTTTTGTATGAGGGACATGAAATGTATATTCAGGAGTGTTTTTTTGTTCATCTTTTTGTAAGGTTGGCATGTTTGAAGTGCCTTGGAATTCAGGAAATAGGAAGTATGATATTTCGGACTATTTTTTCATGCAAAATAGACAGAGCCTTGTCCCAAAAATGATGGTCGTAGTTGAGTCAAAAAGAGGGTGTGCTTCTCTTGTTGGAATTACTTTACTTCAACAGAAGGGAATAAAACATGAGTTGCTTCGCAATCAACTCTTCGAAAAAGTTTTTGTAAGTTAGAATGCTGGAAATAATAATGCAACTTTGTGAGTGACTAACCGTATCTCAATAACTTGCCTAACAAGCTCCGGACACATTAATGGTCGATGATAAACTCGATACATTCCTTTGGTCCTGATCATGCCACTTATACAAGGTGGGCCAAAAGAGATCACCCAATTGGAAGTGCGCTTATTTTTGCAAATGGCCGCCAATGTCAAATCTGTTTTGACATTTGTGGACTAGATAGATGTAGAATACAAGTGAACAAGCCATGGAGCGATACAGTCCTCAAGAACGCGGAATAATCGTGTCTATTTTTTTGCGTAACAATTCGTCTGTAGTGTTGGCGCAGCGCGAATTCCGTCGCCGATTCCCCGACCGTCCGCCAGCGACTGCGCAAATACTGCGCCGTTTAGCCACCAACCTTGAAGAGTATGGGACCACACGAGACGTTGCCAAGAGTGGCCGGCCCCGGAGCGCCCGCTGTGCTGAGATTATCGTCGCTGTTGCCGAGGATGTCGAGCTGCCGCCTTTAACATCGACCAGACGCCGTGCCTCGCAATTAGCATCAGCCGGTCGTTCCTCAGGCGAATTTTGGTCAAAGACTTGCGCATGTTCCCGTACAAAGTCCAGTCCGTGCCAAAACGCGTGTAACTTACCCCCAAGCTATCCTCAATCTCGAGGACGAAGTGGACGATTTTTCGACCAAAATCATAATGAGCGATGAGGCTCATTTCCACCTCAGCGGGTACGTGAACAAACAAAACTATCGCTTCTAGGGCACCGAAAATCCACGAGTAATGCACGAGTATCCATTACACACTCTCAAAGCGCACCATGCCGCTGTTCACGCAGGAGGAGTCAGCGGGCCATTTTTTTTTTCGAGAACGCCGCTGGTCAAACGACAACAGTGGACGGTGCGCGCTATAGTGCCATGGTAACCGAGTTTTTTCTGCCGCAATTTGACATGTGGTTCCAATAGGATGGAGCAACGGCACAAACTGCGCGAGTCACAACCGATATTCTGAGAGCCAAACAACATCGGATGACTTCTTTTGGCCCACCTTGAAGATATTCGATATTCCACGATCATACTTACTTACTTAAGTGACGCTGCCAGTCCGTACTAAGCCTGTACCTTAACGAACATGCCTTTCCAATTTGTTCTGCCTAAAGACTCTTTAATTTGGTTGAAATCGGTTTCTACTGCTGCGCGTTACGTAAGCTGGGAATCGAAAAGTCTTCAGGCTGAATCATTGGTGCCCCAATTGCTATAAATACTCTAGCCATTTCAAACGTCCAACGCGGAGTTTTTTTAAGAGGACTTTATCGCTTTAAAGCTCATAAATTTCGTCTTATCACAACGGACTAACCTGGTTTTCAATTAGTTGATGCTACGACTTGTGGAAAAGAGTTGGTGGCGGAGGAGCCCTCAATGGATCAACGGAAGCGCTCATACCCCAAAAATGGGCTACTGACATCCGTATTTTTTTCCGGCCCGCTGTCCTAGGGTCAAAACAAGGGCCTGGCCCTCCAGGTTGGGGGTTGTGCCTTGGGTTAACTACCCATCCACGGAAAAAAGCTTATGTTACGAAGCAACCAATAGCCTCGGAAAGGACTGATATTATTGTTGACGACCATGCTAAACGAAAAGAGGACAACGACGTTCGTATCTGCACCTGGAATGTGAGAACATTAAACGGGAGAGGTGCAGGCGAACAACTAGCGGAAGCCCTAAACTGCTACAAAGCAGACATTACTCCCATCCAGGAAATACGGATGGGCGGGCAAAAGCGGATGAAAAACTGTGACATTTACTATGGAGCGTGTTATAGTGAGCAGAAACAGCGACTATTTGGATGCGGATTTGTTATAGTTGCCAGACATAGGCAAGAAGTCTTATGTTTCCAAAACATTTGCGAACTCATTGTAACAATCCGCATCAAGGCCGAATTCGCCAACATTAGCCTTAAATGCGCTCATGCTCCGACGGAGGAAAAGGATGATATAACTAAGGATTGCTTCTACGAGCTCCTCGACAAAACCTATGAGCGACTACCAAAATACGATGTTGAAATCGTGCTGGGAGATTTTAACGCAAAGGTAGGAAGAGAAGACATCTTTAGCAGTATTGTCGGAAAACATAGCCTACACGACAACACGTCTGGTTACGGACTTAGGCTAATTGACTTCGCTACGGAACGAAATGCCACTATAGCTAGCACACGGTTTCCTCACCTCGATATCCACAAGGGGACATGGCGGTCTCCAGATCAACGAACAGTCAACCAAATTGATCACATTGCGATAGACAAGAGGCACGCATCCATTATTTTGGATGTCCGAACATTCCGAGGGGCTAACATCGACTCGGACCACTACCTGGTTGTAGCCAAAGTAAGGATGCGGATATCCACCATGCCATAAAAAAAACAGAAGTACTGTGAAAAAATTTAATGTCGAAAGACTGCAATCGCCAGAGACCGCCAAGACCTTCGCGCAACGCGTATCCCTTAACCTCTCGACTCACAACATACCACCAGCATCTAATGTCGAAGAACAATGGCAACGATGCCAACAAGCATTAGATCAGCCGCAACTGATGTGCTAGGTTTCTCGCGGCCACCAGCAAGAATCCCTGGTTCGATGAGGAATGCCGACAGATGCTCAAAGCCAAGAACGAGGCCTACAAGGCTAAGCTGCAGGTGAAGACGAGAGCTGCCATTGAGCTCTATAGGCAAAGAAGAAGGGAAGAACATCGGCTTTTCAGAAAGAAGAAAAAAGAGCAAGAAAAGCGCGCGATCGAGGATATAGAAAGGTGCCACTCCAGGAACAAAGTTCGCAAGTTTTACCAAAGTGTAAAACGTCAAAGCCAAGGCTACAAGGCTCGAACAGAATCCTGTCGAGATGAACAAGGAAATATCGTAGTTGAGACGCAGTCGATTCTGAGGATATGGAAGAACCACTTCTGCAGACTTTTAAACGGCGATGACGAACAACATTCCGCTTTAATATTGGCAACGACAGCCAAAACTGCCAACCACCCGACCTAAGTGAAGTGAGGATAGCTATATCTAAACTCAAGCTTAATAAGGCCGCCGGAAATGACGGCCTTCCCGCTGAGCTTTATAAAGCTGGCGGAGATGACTTGGTAAGTAACATCCACCAACTCATAAGCCAAATCTGGTCGGTTGAAAGCATGCCTGAAGAATGGAATCTCAGCATCGTTTGCCCGATCCACAAACGAAAAAAAAAAAAAAAAACAAAAAAGGAGACCCTCTGAACTCCGCAAACTACAGAGATCCTATCTGCCGTAATATGTGAACGCTTGAAACCGTTTACCAACAACCTGATCGGCCCTTAGCAGTGTGGTTTTAGGCCAGGAAAGTCCACAATCGATCAAATTTTCACACTTCGGCAGATCCTGGAAAAGACCCAAAAAGTCCAAATCGATACCCACCACCTATTTATCGATTTCAAAGCCGCTTACGACAGCATTTATAGAGACGAACTATACAGAGCCATGTCAAGTTTTGGTATACCGTCCACACTCGTCCGTTTGTGTAGGATGACGATGGAGAATTCTCGCTGCACCATCAGGGTCGGAAACGACCTCACCGACACATTCGATACCAAAAAAGGATTTAGGAAATGCGATGCGCTGTCATGTGACTTTTTCAATTTGATTCTTGAGAGGATTGTGCAAAACTCCCGAGCCAACACCAGAGGCACAATTTTCCAAAAATCGGTGCAACTAAAAGCATACGCCGACGATATTGACATCATTAGTAGGACTCAACGTGATGTCATAGCCACGTTTGCTAGTATAGAGAAGGAAGCGGCGAAAATGGGTTTAGCAGTAAATGAGAGTAAGACTAAGTATATGCTGTCAACACGAAAGGACACACAACATCGACGAATTGGACAGAACGTCACCATTGACAGATATAACTTTGAGGTAGTACGGGACTTTGTCTACCTCGGCTCCGCTATTAACTCTGACAACAATATCTCGTCAGAAATTAAACGAAGAATTACTCTTGCCAATCGCTGTTTCTTCGGGCTAAGAAGGCAATTTAGTAGTAAAGCCCTCACTCGAACTACTAAGGAGATCCTATATAAGACCCTGATCATCCCAGTCCTGCTCTACGGCGCTGAATTATGGACCGTATCAAAGGCGGATGAAGAAATCCTTTGTCGATTCGAGAGAAAAATCCTTCGAAAAATCTTCGGTCCCGTTTGCGTTGACGGGCTATGGAGACGAAGATTCAACCACGAACTATACGAGCTGTACAGCGACATACCCCTAGTCAAAAAACTCCGCATTGGACGTTTAAGATGGCTAGGACATGTAGAACGAATGGACACCAATACTCCGGCTCGCAGAGTCTTCGATTCCCAGCCAGACGTCGGACGCAGTAGAGGAAGACCTCGCCCTAAGTGGCGCGCACAAGTAGAAACCGACCTCAACCAACTTGGAGTGCGCAACTGGAGGCAGTTAGCTAAGGACAGGGCTAATTGGAGAGGCATGTTGGGTGAGGCCAGGTTTATCCCGGACTGTAGCGCCACTTAAGTAAGTAAGTAAGTACGACTTGTGTCGACTACTGGGTGCCTAGTGCCTTGATTGTAGATTGGGTTTTAATCCATTTGCAAAATTTTGGCAGCAGCATATGATAGAGGAGGGACTGTGTCCTTATATTCAGGCATCTCTTCCTTTTCCCAGACTTCAATGGAAGAATTCCCAAGATGGAGTCAATGGTGGCGTCTATAGTCACAGTTTGACTGAACGAAAGGAACAACCTAAATGAGCTGCTCATATAAAAATTTTAAAGTGTTTGTCAGGCCCCTGAATAGTAATGATTGTGGACAGTGACTTTTCACTGGCCCTCCTCTCGTGATGGTCTGACAAATCATCCGAGAAGTATCAATTGTCAAGAATAGCTTATCTCAACTTAGCCTTTCGGAGTCGGCATGAAACAGGAGGTCCCGCCATCGTGCAAGAAGTAGACACGCACACATGAATGGCTGTGAAAAATCTAGGCACTGGGTACTAACGAGCCTGTTGCGCCAAAAATTTGTATTTTTTTTCGATGAGCTTAAAAGACAATGGCAGCGCGTGATCTTGTTATAGCTATTGATGACCTCGTGTCCTAGAGATACCTATCAAATAACTTAAAACTGACCTTCCAGGTTTGGAAGATTCGATCGATCTTCCACTAGACTGCTCCACTAGACTGGGCCACTTAGCAGACTTCGGGGATGAATTCCCACTTCTGTCCATTTTACCATAAGAATTTAATTCCATGTTGGTTGGTTGGGTCGGGTAGTTCTTAGTTGACGCTCAGCCTGTCTACCAATAAACAGCATTTCTTGATAAATCATTGCGATACGACGTAAGCTTCCGCACTACAATTATCTAAGATGGCTCCATAATCATGTTGTCTACCCTATCGAAGGAAACATTGGTCAGAATGAACACAAATCACATCCAACGTGGAGTTTTCTTTTAAAGATCTACCTGACGCTCTACAGCTCATAGATTTGTCACTGGAGACCGAAAAATGAAACCTTCGAAGCCATGTTTAATATTTTACGAAGGCTGAAGTAATTGGTTGTGTTTCATTAAAAATTGTGACAGGTAACTATTTTTTTAACAAAGCCAAGAGCTTCAAAGGGAAATTAGATTGGGACCAATATAAGTCGTCTCTCAAAACATATAAAAGCTAGTTGAGGAAGGAAAAAAAGAGCATCCTGGTGTACCTTTTGTGCATTCATCCCACATACCAATATCATCACCACCAAAGATAAACTTCTTTGGGCTATCAATAGTTTCAAACCATTTAATTTCCTGAACCAGATGGCATCATATTTGCGGAACTGCAATACAATCATGATATCCTGCTACCATGGCTACTAACCACCATGACCAGTTGTCTACGGTTAGTACACATTCCCAAGACATGGAGTAGAAGTTGTATTCATCCCCAAAGCAGGAAAGAGGCTGGGAATCGAACCCTGACCTTCTGCGCGGCAATTCATCGCACTAACCACTGAACCCGCATCCTACATCTAGTGCCCTTAGATATTTCCGGTAAACAGACCGCAGCTTGTGCAGTTGTGATACTGAGTGCCTCGTCATAATGGGAATCCACTCAAGGTAAACAAACAAAGATTCTGAATCACCTAAACAGTACAGAAAACACCGACCAGACCACTACCCAACTTTTGAGCATAACTTCAGGGCAACCTTTCGAAATCAAAACCAGCCCACGAATGTCGACTATCCCTTAATGAGATGGCAGAGCATTTCACCAGTCATCTCTTCTGAGTGCCCGGCCATAGAGAAATATCAGGGATCTGCAAGGCTGATGAGCTTGCCAGACAGGCAACAGATTATTTATCGCCAGTAGATAATATGTTAGGCATGCTACACCTAAATTACAGACCAAACTGTATGCGATCTAAAAAGCCAACCACAGATGGATAAACGGCATAACGTGGCAAATATTCAGGAAACTCTGGCCAAACTTTAACCAGAAGCGCTCCATCTGCTTGAGTCTACTGAACAGATCAAACATCAGCACCATAATCGGTGTCCTTACAGGACATATTCTTATAGGCCTAAACGAAAAAAGACTAAGCCTCTTCAGCAATGACCTCTGTAGAAGCTGCTTGTACGAAAAAGAGGAGAAAAGTATTACTCACCTTCTCTGCTCGTATCCAGCTCTCTCCGATAAAATAAAACTCCATCTGGGAAACTTCTTCTTTGATAATCTAGATGAGCTGGCTAACATAGTTATAACTTCATAGTTAGCTCTGAATGATTCAATTAGGAACGAATATAGGGAAGTCGACAGATCCACGTGGTATCACAGCGGTCCTTTATGTTATAAGTGTGCTCGCGCATTGCGTGCAGCCACTGCACCTAACCTTACTCATCTGTCATGGGTTTGGGCATCCCTGCCAGAGCCAAAGCAATATAAAAGCAGCCTTCATCGAACAAATTAACAAACTACCACTACTACAGATGATTCATTTGACCCGGCTTGCTGACATGATCCCACCACCTACTCCTGAAATTCCCCTAAAACTCTTCCAACTGAATCCCCATTGCCAAGGTAATTATATTATCCTACGAACACAAGTTGAGGCAATCAGTGACGCCTTTCTTCTCCAGCCATTGGGCCTCATTTTCCAAACATATTCCCTCCCACATTAGGCCATTGGATGGTTAGGCTTTTCGTTGGAAATGTTAACTAAATGAACTGTACTTGGTGGTCGGTTCTCAAAGGTGTATCCCATGGCAACCGCATTAACCTACAGATCGATATCTAATGCTACCAATCAAAGTTCCGCACTTGGATGCCAATCTATCCGGTCTGTGCACAAAATAATTCAGATATCCATTCGGTAATCACACACATCCAATGTTGGTACTTAAACCGAAGCCGCCGGAGACTCGTCTTAATGCATTTATCTGAACCACCCCCGCCCACCCAGACTCAACCGCATGAAATTACTGTATCCTGAGCACATAGACATTAATCCAATACAACCAAGTACCAATGATCTCTCTCCCTGGGCTGGATGTGCTTCATTCCTTCGTCCTGTCTCCCGTGGCCCAGCAATTCGGATGCCTATATGAAAGCATACAAGTACAAGCACAATATCCTCCAGCAGCGATTGCTATTTTTGCAAACCAAAAAAAAAAACAAAACAAAAGCGAAAACAAATAAAAATGGAAAATGGAAATAAAAAAAAGAAGAGGAATCTTTTCTTCCATACTGCCTAGCTTAGCCCTGGGACTTTAGGTGGAACACATCTATTTCTATTTCAAACGTAGTTCTTCCAACAGTTCCAACACAGCACAGCAGGGAGGCTACAACAACAGATCAACAAAAAAAAAAGTAAAACTATACGACATTGCCACACCCACATACACATACGAGAAGCAGGAGAAGGACGATAATGCGGCGTAATTTCCATGGAAGCTGTTGTAGGCGGCTGTGTAAGCGCACGGTGGAAAATCTGTGGCATGGACTTGATGCTCTGGAACGTGAATGGCAGTTTAATTTATCCAAAGGGTCATCTTGTGACGGCAATTAAGGCCAATGTGGCACACCCAACCGAGAAGTGGTTTCCTTCTTTTGTGCTTGATTTTTGTTTTGTTTCCATTTTGCGAAGGGTAAGGGGTTGAGCGGTTAAGGTAGCCGTACGAAGGTGGTATCTGGAGGCAATACATCGTATAGTTGGGGTTACATATTTATAAGTTGATTAGGATAATGAGTTCTGGAGGAATATTGCAGAGGCCACGTTTTATGGTGGTGTATGTAATCAATAAAAGTAATGGAAAGGAGGCCTTTCAGGTGTACCAGGATTAGTGCGTAGCCAGCAATACGAATTGGGGGTAATTTGCTGATCCACTTGGTGTTTAAAAGGATTGAGACGAGGAAGCCTTTCAATGCTCTTCGATCAGTCCGGAATGAACCTGGGCCTCAATCAACATACCTCTCCAATTAACCCGGTTTCTTCACATGTAAGCGCCACTTAAGGCGAGGTCTTCCTGTACTGCGTCCGACGTCTGGTTGGAAATCGAAGACTCTTCGAGCTGGTGTCCATTTGCTCTTCGTGGGCTAGCCTTCTTAAACGTCCTATGCGAACATTTTTGGAAAAGTCGCCGTACATCTCGTATAGTTCTTGGTTGAATCTTCGTCTCCATAGCCCGTCTACGCAAACGGGACCAAAAATATTTTGAAGAACTTCCCTCTCAAATCGACCAAGGATTTCTTCATCCACTTTTAATACGGTCCATGCTTCAGCGCCGTAAAGCAGGACTGGGATAATTAGGTCTTATATAGGATCTCCTTATAGTAGTTCGAGTGGGGTCTTTACTACTGAATTGCCTTCTTAGCCCGAAGAAACAGCGGTGGCAAGAGTAATTCTTCCTAACTGACGAGATGTTGTTGTCAGAGTTAATAGTGCAGACGATGTAGACCAAGTCCCGTACTACCTCAAAGTTATATCTGTCAATGGTGACGTTCTGTCCAATTCCAAGACTTATATTTAGTCTTATCTTACTTATACTTAGTCTTATCCTCATTTATTGCTAAACCCATTTTTGCCGCTTCCTTCTCTATACTAGCAAACGTGGCTATGACACGTTGAGTCCAACCAATGATGTCAATATCGTCGGCGTATGCTAGTAGTTGCACCGATTTGTGGAAGATTGTGCCTCTGGTGTTGGCTCAGGAGTTTTGAATCTAATTGAAGAATTCACATGACAGCGCATAGCCTTGCCTAGATCCATTTTTGCTATAGAATGTGCCGGTGAGGTCGACCCTAATGGAGCAGCAAGAATTCTCTATTGTCATCCTATACAAACGGAATAGTTTGGCCGGTATACCAAAACTAGACGTGCCTCTGTATAGTTCGTCTCTATAAATGCTGTCGTGTGCGGCTTTGAAATCGATAAATAGGTGGTGGGTATCGATTTGGACTTCTTGGGGTTTTTCCAGGATCTGCCGAAGTGTGAAAATTTAATCGGTTGTGGACTTTGCTGGCCTAAAACCACACTGATAAGGACCAATCAGGTTGTTGGTAAACGGTTTCAGGCGTTTACATATTACGGCAGATAGGATCTTGTAGGCGATGTTGAGGAGACTTATGCCTCTGTAGTTGGCGCAGTTCAGAGGGTCTCCTTTTTTGTGGATCGGGCAAACGATGCTGAGGTTCCATTCTTCAGGCATATTTTCATCCGACCAGATTTGGCTTATGAGTTGGTGGATGTTACTTACCAAGTCATCTCCGCCGGCCTTATAGAGCTCAGCGGGAAGGCCGTCATTTCCGGCAGCCTTATTAAGCTTGAGTTTAGATATTGCTATCCTCACTTCACTCAGGTCGGGTGGTTGGCAGTTTTCGCTGTCGTTGCCAATATTGAATGGTTCGTTCTGCCTGACAGCGGAATGTTGTTCGTCATCGCCGTTTAACAGTCTGCAGAAGTGGTTCTTCCATATCCTCAGCATCGACTGTGTCTCAACTACAATATTTCCTTGTTCATCTCGACAGGATTCTGTTCGAGCCTTGTATCCTTGGCTTTGACGCTTTACACTTTGGTAAAACTTGCGAACATCGTTCCTGGAGTGGCACCTCTCTATATCCTCGATCGCGCGCTTTTCTTGCTCTTTTTTCTTCTTGCTGAAAAGCCGATGTTCTTCCCTCCTTCTTTGCCTATAGAGCTCAATGGCAGCTCTCGTCTTCACCTGCAGCTTAGCCTTGTAGGCCTCGTTCTTGGCTGCGAGCATCTGTCGGCAATTCTCATCAAACCAGGGGTTTCTTGCTGGTGGCCGCGAGAAACCTAGCACATCAGTTGCGGCTGATCTAATGGCTTGTTGGCATCGTTGCCATTGTTCTTCGACATTAGATGCTGGTGGTGTGTTGTGAGTCGAGAGGGATACGCGTTGCGCGAGGGTCTTGGCGGTCTCTGGTGATTGCAGTCTTTCGACATTAAATTTTTTCACAGTATTTCTGTTTTTTTGTGGCGTGGTGGGTATCCGCATCCTTACCTTGGCTACAACAAGGTAGTGGTCCGAGTCGATGTTGCCCCTCGGAATGTTCGGACATAAAAAATACTGGATGCGTGCCTCTTGTCTATCGCAATGTGATCAATTTGGTTGACCGTTCGTTGATCTGGAGACTGCCATGTCCCCTTGTGGATATCGAGGTGAGGAAACCGTGTGGTGGCTATAGTGGCATTTCGTTCCGTAGCGAAGTTAATTAACCTAAGTCCGTTACCAGACATGTTGTCGTGTAGGCTATATTTTCCGACAGTACTGCTAAAGATGTCTTCTCTTCCTACCTTTCGGTTAAAATCTCCCAGCACGATTTTAACATCGTACTTTGGTAGTCGCTCATAGGTTTTGTCAAGGAGCAATCCTTAGTTATATCATCTTTTTCCTCCGTCGGAGCATGAGCGCATATAAGGCTAATGTTGGCGTATTTGGCCTTTATGCGGATTGTTACAGTGCGTTCGCCAATGTCTTGGAAACATAAGACTTCTTGCCTAAGTCTGGCACCTATAACAAATCCGCATCCAAATAGTCGCTGTTTCTGCTCACTATAACACGGTCCATAGTAGATGTCACAGTTTTTCATCCTCTTTTTGCCCGGCCCATCCCATCGTATTTCCTGGATGGCAGTAATGTCTGCTTTGTAGCAGTTTAGGGCTTCCGCTAGTTGTTCGCCTGCACCTCTCCTGTTTAATGTTCTCACATTCCAGGTGCAGATACGAACGTCGTTGTCCTTTTTTTGTTAAGCATGGTCGTTAACAATAATATCAGTCCTTTCCGAGGCTTTTGGTTGCTTCGTAACAATATTTTTTTCTGTGGATGGGTAGTTAACCCAAAGCACAACCCCCAACCTGGAGGGCCAGGCCCTTGTTTTGACCCTAGGACAGCGGACCGGAAAAAATACCGATGTCAGTAGCCCATTTTTGGGGTATGAGCGATGCCGTTGACCCATTGAGGGCTCCGCCACCAACTCTTTTCCAATACCCTGGCGCAGTATTTAAAATCCCTATAGACCTGGTGTTCAAATATGTCGAAGCAGCTCATATATAGGGATTTCACTACCAGTTCGATCAAACTGAAGCTGTAAGCGCCACCGTTGACTCCATCTAGGGAATTCCTCCGCTGCCGCCTGAGAGTGAGTGCCTTAGTGAGAGGACACTCCTCCCCCCTCTCTCGTTTGCTGCCACCAACGACCTTCCACAGTGGTTTAATACCCCATCTCCAGTCGAGGTACTAGGCACCCACCAGTCACCATCGTGGAGGTGAGAGTAGGAGTTGATAGTGAGAGGCTAGAGTAAGAACGCTTGTGTCCTCATATAATCGCATCAGTATCCTTTAGCACCAGCTGTAAAATCTATTCACTTCATCCCAAATAACCTCACACTATTTTGCGGATTGTATTGCGGATTGATAGCGTATTCTGTTTTTCATTATTTGTCAGTTCATTGAACTAATGCTTGGAGCTTTTTCGCCAATCTTGCTTTAACATTTTTGCGCTGTGGGTTTCTATAAAATAGAAATTAAATCTGCAAACTTTAAGCTTAAAGTGGTAAGTAAATTAGCTCAAACGACTCTTTGATTTCGTCTACCACCGCTTCTAGAAAATTTCGTGTCTCGACATCCGTCGACCGGTGGCTTGCATGTTTGCTCAGAATTTAAAATAATAGCTAGTCTCGTTTTTCTTCTCAAATGTTTGGTTTTGATTTGTTTTCCCACCTCTGATATAGTTTCAATCAAATCAGCACAATATGTGTAGTTTTCCGAGCCAAAATCGTCGTAGAAATTTACGTGGCTAATAAAGGGTCCGCCAACTAACTCTTTTTTTTAAAAATGCTATAAAAAAAAACCACTAAATATTTTCTCAAATTTCTTTTTTTATTTGAAAGTACAATCCTTCCGGTTAATAATGGAAAATAATTTCATTCAAATGGCTGCCTCAGCTGGCCATGCATTAGCCTACACGATCGGTCCAATTTTTAAGCACATTATCGATTGTGTGCAACAGTATTTCACCAATGGCTTCACCAATATTGTCCTTTAAAGCGTCAATTGTCTCTGGCTTGTCGGCATAACACTTATTTTTTACGGCACCCCACAAATAATAGTCCAACCGTGTCAAATCGCAGCTCCGAGGTGGCCAAACGACATCAGCTCTGCGGCTGATAATGCGATCTTCAAAAACAGGGCGCAAAACATCGAGTGTAGCTTCGGCTGTGTGGTACGTAGCGCCGTCCTGTTGAAACCAAATGTTGCCAATATCCTCCTCTTCAATTTTTGTGAACAAAAATTCGTTCAAAATGGCCCGATAACGATCGCCATTGACTGTAACGGCCACTCCTTGCTCATTTTCGAAGAAAAATGGCCCAATTATGCCTCTGGACCAAAATCCGCCCAAACAGTGACTCGTTTTGGGTGAATCGGCTTTTCAATGTATTCGTGCGGGTTTTCTGTGCCCCAAATGCGACAATTTTGCTTGTTTACACACCCGCCAAGCTCAAAATGAGCTTCATCTGAAAAGATGATTTTTTTGGCAAAATCTGCATCTTCTCTAAGTCGATCGCAGGCCCACTTAGCGAAGCGAAAACGCATTGGATGGTCAGTTGGCTTCAACTCCTAAACCAATTGGACTTTGTATGGCGTCATATCAAGGTCTTTATGCAAAATTCGTCTCAATGATGTCTCCGAAATTTTCAAGTGTTGAGAACGACGGTGAATTGATGTTGATGGCGCTTCACGCACACTTTCTGCCACAGCAGCAATATTCTCGGGTGTACGCACTGTTTTTCGCTTTTCACCCTTTGGTTTATCGATGAGGATGCCAGTTTCTTTCACTTTTTTCACAAGATAACGAACATACGGAGCTGACGGTGCTTCTCTTCTTCCAAAATCCGTACGCAATTTTCGCACACATTCTGCAGCATTACCATGATTTTCAAAGTAATGTCGCAATATTTCCCAGCGTTGTTCAAGCATATAAACAACCATATTCGTTCAGCGAAAGGATAAAACTAATTTTCTGTCAAATCAGACATGAGCTAAGTCTTACCATTCACAAAATAAGCACTAGTTGAAAAAAAAAACGTTAGATGGCGGACCCGTTATATATGTAAATAATTGTTCATATAAAATTTGACAGATCATTTAAATTTTTAGGGTTTACTAGGTTTACGATGGTTTTATAAACTCGTAATACTCTCTTTTATTTAATAATAATATTAAAATTAAATTCTAATCCAAATTTGTATTTCTTTTTCCATTGCAGGTTTGTGACAAATCTTCACTATGATTCTACCCTATGGCATAGATACACATAAGCATAAGCAAACCTAGTTTATATGTATTTGATATGATGATATAGATGCTCAAGCTACCACCACCTCAGTATTCCATACATGTTTATACAACATCTAGATAGTATCTGTATACATTCCTTCATTTATACAACAAAATCAAAATTGATAATAATTTTAGTTTAACATCAAAAAAAAAAAAAAAAACATGCGTGCGTGTACAATACTCTCTAATAAGATGCTTCCTTAAATGGTATTTGGTTTGATTTCTGTTTTTCCTTTCTTTTTTCTATTCCAAAAAATTGTTTTTTTATTAACATTCGCTCGTTTGTCATTCCGTCTACATAAAAAGTTGCAAACAAATTTCAAAAAAACTCATATTCGTCATTTAATTTCAAAAAAATATCTTCATATCTGTGTGCAAATTTCAACAAACTCATATTCGTCATTTAATTTCCAAAAAAATATCTTCATATCTGTGTGCAATTATTACTACAGATAGCTTGCTTTGGGGAATTTGAAAATTGTTTGCATTGCTTGGTTTATATTTTCCTGTTCTAAGCACACTCTCTTCTAAAAGATACTCTTGTTTTTTTTTTGTATCCTTTCTCAAACTATGATTTGTTTTCTATTTTGCTTGGTTTCTATACTCTTATTGCATTTATATACAAATATATACAACACGTTTTTGAGCTCTATGAAATATTTAAAATACACACTCTTACAAATGTCCTTGCCCCGAAAATACAAAACGAATAGCTTAATCTAAGGATACATATATATTTGCTTTTGTTGTTGTGAACATTTATCTCTCTATTTGTATCTCTTTTTCTGTCATATGCATTCTTTCTTCTACTTCATAATAATTTCAAAACACTCCTGTCATGTTGTTGAATAAGAAATTTATCAAAAAAAATTGTTTTTTTTTTCAAGTGCACTATAAAACCTTCAAAAACGTCAATTAAACAATTTTCTAAAATACATACTCGTATATTTTCTATATATTGTGTGCATATGGATTAAGTTTAAATAATACTTATACATAAACACTTGTCTTGAATGCATTGAAATTTTTTTCTTTCACTTTATCAAAAAAAAAAAATCCAAGTTCTCTTTTAAAAAAAATTAAAAATAAAATACAAATTGAAAAGTTAAAATGTCACGTGAAAATTCACCTCGACACAGTGCTAGACTCAATCAACATCTACCACCATCGACGTCATCATCACCTAAAAGGCAACCACCACTACCACCACCACATCATCACAGACCACCACCACTGATGGAGAGTGTTAAAAATCCAATAGGTGGCGCTGCCAGCATCGGCAGCAATAATGACATCCCATCAGCACATCAGCCAAGTTTCGCTCCCATATCTAGCTCAGCCACAAACATATCCGACGATAGTGGAGAGAATCCAATATTACCACCGCTCAGTGGCTCGGGACCAAGCAGACAGAGATCGTTGCGCGATCGTCTAAAAGATGGCATCACCGGCAGTTTTTCATGGCAGTAAGTCTTATGATTCATTCATTTTGTTTTTTTGTTGTTCTTTTATGTTTTTTAAATTTCTTTGTTATTTTTGGTGTTTTATTTAAGTTTGTTGTTTAAATTTTCGTTTGTCGATTTAATTGTAATTCCTTTGAATACAATTTTATTGTAACGTTTTAAATCAAAGAGATTCTGTAGTCGTTTCCATTCATCAAATCACACTTAGTAGATTTTCAAGTTATAGACAGTTGCACAAGTAGTATTTTCTTTTGGATTTAAATTTGTTAATACATTGTTTTAAGATTTAATTCTATAAATAGTAGATAAATCAATTGGTAAGTTTTTTTTTGGGTATGAATTTCAAATTTTTCACATTTTTCCAAATTTTATTGTAGATTAACAAACAAAATCAAAATCTAAATGTGCAATTAACAGACAAATAAATAAATTGAGTTAGAAATAGTAAACAACACAATAAACCATTTAGTTTTTACTAAGAACAATTTTTAATGCTAACAATTTATTTTTTTTTAAATGAATGTTCAACTTTTAAAAATCTTGGCAGGATATTAATTTTATTCAATTATTCACTAATAAGTGGAAGTGAAACTGTATTCTGGTTAACTTGTTAGAAAATGAGATGAATACACTATAGAAATATAGAGGTAAACAGAGAGAGAGAACGCGATTGATCGACAATTTTCTTTGTAATGGAAGTAGGAAAAAACAAAAGAGAGAGAGAAGGAGAGGTATAAATTGAAGCACTTACAGTAACATTTTGATAAAGATTGAAATTGTTCGATTCAATATAAAAATAATTTATTATTTTTATTTTATTATTATTACCAGCTCTACTAGCGTGCGTTTTTTTTTCCGTGGGCTGGTGGAAATCTTCATAGACACGATGAGCACGTGCCCAAAGTAGTGTGAGATTTTTACTCACTAAAACCACCAGAGTGATGCCAGACTTTGGAAGCACGTTTTCCCACAGTGGTACTCAAAAAATCCCTTTTATCCCACGCCGTTTTTATTAAAATCCCACAATTATCCCATGATATAAAAACAATAGAAAATATGTATATATTTAATTATAATTCAGTCTTTTTTTTTCGTCCTAGCCGAAAGCCCTAGCAGCTAGCGCTATTAAAAAAATTAGCAATTAATATTGTAATTTATTTTTTGATTTGACATCGGCAACAACCGAAAATATCCTCTCTGCCCGTGCGTTTGAGTGGGGAAGAGCCAATGCGACTTTAACTAATTTTCCTAAATAAGGAAATAATAGCATGTCGTCAAAATTTAACAAATCTCGAACCACATTTTATCAATAGGAAGTTTTTGGAGGAAATTTTTTTGTGGTCGTTAAGAAGTATAGCTACGTTCATATATTCTTCTATTATTTCATTTGACGATCTAGGGTCAACTTTCTTTAGTATTTCTGAAATTGATGTGCTTCTACTTTTTGCAACATTAAATGCTACTTGTTGTTCAATAGCAACATCATCAAAAGGTAAGCGATTTACCATTTCGACGACAGCAGTTTTATAAAAACTTAGACACTTGATCTTTACCTCTAACTTGTCTTTATTATTTAAATCTATGAAGGAGTCTTGACATTCTTGTTCTACGAATAGATTGTCTAGATCATTCATGTAGTGTGTATTGGCTTCTCTCAAAATAGATAGTTGGGCATCCCATTGGAGCTCAAAAAATTAGATTTAATAAAATAACGACACATTTTTCGTAATGTCCGTGCTTTCGTCCACGAGAATAGAAAATTTGTTGTTTTGCAGAATGTTTACAAGTTCTCTTTCTTTCACAGCAGCAAGCACGTTTTTTATTAGCTGGGAGCACTTTGTTCTTCCAAGGGTAACTCCTGATAATATTTCCGAATCAGGGAAGATGTTTTTAAGCAACGGAACTAGGTGATCCACAATTTCATAGGCAACACTGTGCTGAGCAAAGAAAGCACTAAGCCTAATTTCTGCTAATTTAATTTGTTCTTTAGCTTTATTTTTTGTTCGAAATATTGAACTCACTGAGGCAGTTTGTTTTATACATTTTAAGTTCTTTAAATGTTTGGAACTTGAACTGTGTCTCAAAATTTCTGTTTTCCCACAGTGAACTGTCGATCCGCAGGTCTTGCAAAAAAAATATGAATCCGTGTGAGTAAGCTATAAAGGCTGTGTTCGTTTTTGAAGATGAAAATGTTTATAGTTGGATTTTGGATATTGTATTCTTCATGATAAAACGAACAATTAGGTACTTTTGGAAATGATTTGAGCATAACGTAAAATCCCTCATTTTTGCACTACGGGCTTGGAAAAATCCCTTTATCCCTTTTAGCTTATTTTAGACGAAAAAATCCCACAAAAAGGGATAAATCCCACGATCTGGCATCACTGACCACCACCCATTTTGTATTTCTATTGCAACTAAGTATTCGACTTATCCAGCAATTTTTTTATCACGAGTATATAATATGTTTGACAGGTAACTTTCCTTTGAGAGTTCCTGCTTTTTCCGCAATTATAGCGCGGTTTGTTATTATCGGGCCAAATCTAAGGGTTTAGTTCTTTGAAGACGCCGCAATATATTTGTTTCGTCAAGAATTTGGAGGACTGTTGTGTTAACGTGTCCTAATAAACGTTTTTTTTTTGTTTTCGTGCAAAATTTTTTGTTTCATCTTTAACCGCGGGAATCCCCAGATCTCTGCGTAGATCTCCGTTCCTTACGTACCACGACGCATTGACGACTGATCTTAACATTTTGTTTTCAAAAGTTTGTAAAATGTTTAGATTCGTTTCACTGGTACAACCCCATAGTTGTATACCATATGTCCAAACCGGCTTCAGCACTTGCTTGTATAATAGCAGCTTGTTATCAAGGTTAAGCTTCGAATATTTTCCGAGCAACCAGTACAGTTCTCTGTATTTATTCTTAAGTTCTTCGCATTTATTTTTTACATGCGACTTCCATTTTTATTTTGCATCGAGTGTCATACCGAGATATTTCGCTTCATTTGCAAACGGGACTCGAACCGTATTTAGAAATACAGGCAAATTGTTTGTCCGTTTATACGAAAAATCTACATGGATCGATTTGCTATCATTAAGTGCAATCCGCCAGGATTTAGTCCATTCATTAACCTCGTTAAGAGCGTTTTGTAATTTGATATTTGTTTCCTCTATTGTTGTGCCAACTGCTAGTATAGCAGTATCGTCAGCAAACGTTGCAACTATTGTATCGTTTGTTTGTGGGATATCACGAGTGAATAGGAGGTACAGGATTGGGCCCAGGACGCTTCCTTGCGGTACACCTGCCATTATTTCTTTGAACTCGGAATATTCGCTTCCAAGTTTTACACGGAAGAGTCTATGCTCAAGATACTTACTTACTTACTTACTTAAGTGGCGCTACAGTCCGGAATGAACCTGGGCCTCAACCAACATGCCTCTCCAATTAGCCCGGTCCTTAGCTAACTGCCTCCAGTTGCGCACTCCAAGTTGGTTGAGGTCGGTTTCCACTTGTGCGCGCCACTTAAGGCGAGGTCTTCCTCTACTGCGTCCGACGTCTGGTTGGGATTAATTGGAAAGTATTGGTGTCCATTCGTTCTACATGTCCTAGCCATCTTAAACGTCCACTGCGGAGTTTTTTGACCAGGGGCATGTCGCTGTACAGCTCGTATAGTTCTTGGTTGAATCTTCGTCTCCATAGCCCGTCAACGCAAACGGGGCCGAAGATTTTTCGAAGAATTTTTCTCTCTAATCTACCAAGGATTTCTTTATCCGCTTTTGATACGGTCCATGCTTCAGCGCCGTAGAGCTGGACTGGGATGATCAGGGTCTTATATAGGATCTCCTTAGTAGTTCGAGTGAGGGCTTTACTACTAAATTGCCTTATTAGCCCGAAGAAACAGCGGTTGGCAAGAGTAATTCTTCGTTTGATTTCTGACGAGATGTTGTCAGAGTTAATAGCGGAGCCGAGGTAGACAAAGTCCCGTACTACCTCAAAGTTATATCTGTCAATAGTGACGTTTTGTCCAATTCCTCGATGTTGTGTGTCCTTTCGTGTTGACAGCATATACTTTGTCTTACCGTCATTTACTGCTAAACCCATTTTTGCCGCTTCCTTCTCTATACTAGCAAACGTGGCTATGACATCACGTTGAGTCCTACCAATGATGTCAATATCGTCAGCGTATGCTAGTAGTTGCAACGACTTTTGGAAAATTGTGCCTCTGGTGTTGGCTTTGGAGTTTTGCACAATCCTCTCAAGAATCAGATTAAAGAAGTCACCTGACAGCGCATCGCCTTGCCTAAATCCTTTTTTGGTATCGAATGTGTCGGTGAGGTCGTTTCCGACCCTGATAGAGCAGCGAGAATTCTCTATCGTCATCCTACACAAACGGACGAGTTTGGGCGGTATACCAAAACTAGACATGGCTCTGTACAGTTCGTCTCTATAAATGCTGTCATATGCGGCTTTGAAATCGATTTGGACTTCTTGAGTTTTTTCCAGGATCTGCCGAAGTGTGACAATTTGATCGGTTGTGGACTTTCCTGGCCTAAACCCACACTGATAAGGTTTCAGGCGTTCACATATTACGGCAGATAGGATCTTGTAGGCGATGTTGAGGAGACTTATGCCTCTGTAGTTGGTATAGTTCAGAGGGTCTCCTTTTTTGTGGATCGGGCAAACGATGCTGAGGTACCATTCTTCAGGCATATTTTCATCCGACCAGATTTGGCTTATGAGTTGGTGGATGTTACTTACCAAGTCATCTCCGCCGGCCTTATAGAGCTCAGCGGGAAGGTCGTCATTTCCGGCAGCCTTATTAAGCTTGAGTTTAGATATTGCTATCCTCACTTCACTCAGGTCAGGTGGTTGGCAGTTTTCGCTGTCGTTGCCAATATTGAATGGTTCGTTCTGCCTGACAGCGGAATGCTGTTCGTCATCGCCGTTTAACAGTCTGCAGAAGTGGTTCTTCCATATCCTCAGCATCGACTGTGTCTCAACTACAATATTTCCTTGTTCATCTCGACAGGATTCTGTTCGAGCCTTGTATCCTTGGCTTTGACGTTTTACACTTTGGTAAAACTTGTGAACATCGTTCCTGGAGTGGCACCTCTCTATATCCTCGATCGCGCGCTTTTCTTGCTCTTTTTTCTTCTTGCTGAAAAGCCGATGTTCTTCCCTTCTATAGAGCTCAATGGCAGCTCTCGTCTTCACCTGCAGCTTAGCCTTGTAGGCCTCGTTCTTGGCTGCGAGCATCTGTCGGCATTCCTCATCAAACCAGGGGTTTCTTGCTGGTGGGCGCGAGAAACCTAGCACATCAGTTGCGGCTGATCTAATGGCCTGTTGGCATCGTTGCCATTGCTCTCCGACATTCGATGCTGGTGGTATGGTGTTAATCGAGAGGTTAAGGGATACGCGTTGTGCGAAGGTCTTGGCGGTCTCTTGCGATTGCAGTCTTCCGACATTCAATTTTTAACTTTCTCTTACAAAGAGAAAGATATTGTTTTCGTGAAAATTTTCGACCTCGAGATTTTGATTGATTCCAACATTACGATGATAGCGGAGCCCAAAAAAGTGGTTTTTGGAATTCCGTCCGTCGGTCCGTCGGTCCGTCGGTCCGTCGGTCCGTCGGTCCGTCGGTCCGTCGGTCCGTCTGTCCGTAATGGTCTCCCCAGCCTAAACGGCTCGACCGATTTTCTTCAAACTTCGTATCCAAGTTTGTTTTGGTCACAATTCTAGGCCATTTTTTTTGTTTGCTTTTAGCCATGTTAATAACGGTACCTGCCATACAAAAATTACACATAACCTCAATTTTCTCGAAAACGGCTCTAACGATTTTGATTAAACTTTATATATACTATAGGCATATTAGTTCCAACAAAACTGCATACCCAGTTTTTGCGAGAAAATCCATATAACGGATTTTGTCATTTAGGCCATATAAAGAAAATTGTTAATTTCTCGCAAACTGCTATGTCAAATTGAATGAAATTTAATGTATATACTACTATTATAGTTTGAAATAATTCCACATAATTCGTTTTAGCCCAACTATCACTAAACGGAATTTTAAGTTTTGGCTAATAACGGAAAATCATTATTATTCACATAGACACCGATTCCTTCAAATTTCGGAGTAAACGTTCACATTTTGACATTTCTTATATGATTTTTAGCATCAATAATCAAAGTGCGTACTTTCTATTTGATCTAACGCCCAACTCGCTGTGAAAGAGAAAGTTGCGTACGACCCAGTCGTGCACCCACCACTCGTTTCACAGTATTTCTGGATTGTTGTGGCGTGGTGGATATCCGCATTCTTACTTTGGCTGCTACAAGGTAGTGATCCGAGTCGATGTTAGCTCCTCGGAATGTTCGGACATCCAAAATACTGGATGCGTGCCTCTTATCTATCGCAATGTGATCAATTTGGTTGACCGTTCGTTGATCTGGAGACCGCCATGTCCCCTTATGGATATCGAGGTGAGGAAACCGTGTGCTGGCTATAGTGGCGTTTCGTTCCGTAACGAAATCAATTAGCCTAAGTCCGTTACCAGACGTGTTGTCGTGTAGGCTTTGTTTTCCGACAATACTTCTAAAGATGTCTTCTCTTCCTACCTTTGCGTTAAAATCTCCCAGCACGATTTTAACATCGTACTTCGGTAGTCGCTCATAGGTTTTGTCGAGGAGCTCGTAGTCGGTACTGCTCATAGTACTAAAATATTCACAAAAAAACACAAATCATCTAAGATTGTGTGTCAATATCGAAAAAAATGTATCCACTGGCTATTTTTTCTTCCTAAAATTGAAACAAAATCTTTTAGTTTCACATCAATTCAGTTCGCAGTTTAAATCGAGCATACAATGTAGTCACGGTAATACTTCTATATATATACTTAACGGGCTCCCGATCCTTTTTTATATAATTAACACGCGCTAAAGGGTTGATGAATGCCCTTACAGTATTTGAGCACAGCATGGACATTAAGTAAATTTGGGGAAGAAAAGAGGAGATACCGATGTGCGTTGTTTTTTAATGTCCCCGTTTTTTGTATCCCGCTTTTGTATCCCATCCAGGAGATGCAATTATGTTTTTGCTGCACCTGAGCGGATGTGGGCGTTAAACTCATGTTTGGGGCGTATATACGCTTTATAAAGGGTGTCCCATAAATCACGCAAAATTTTAATTTTGCGCCGTTTAAAAGCCAACGGGAAAAACGGTAACAATGTGCAGCTGACAGTTCGCAGTTAGTAAAAATGGAAAGCTATACATAAAAACCAACGCATTTTCATTGTTGAGAAATATTTCAACAATAATATAGGTTTGTCAGCTACAGTCCGCAATTTTCTTACAAAATATGGCCGTCATAGTGATTTAAAACCATCAACTGTCAAGAGAATAATTGAACAATTCTGGAAGGCTGTATCAATGAGTGATCTTTGATACTCTGGGTGTACTGTCAAAAGTCGTTCAACAGAAAATATCAAATGAGTTCGCGAGAGTATTGCTGACAGTCCAGGAACATCCATTTGACACCGTAGTCAAGAATTGGGTATTTCGAGAAGGTCTCTTCTGTCTTCTCTCTAAAGACTTGAAACGTCATCCCTACAAAGTTCAATTGACTCAAGAACTATACACTACGGACCATGCAGCACGAAAAGAGTCCTTTAAATGGATTTTGGAACTACAACAAGTAAATGCTGATTTTTCGAACAAAATCATCTTCAGTGATGAAACTCATTTCTATCCTGGTGACTTCGTTAATCGTCGAAATTGTCCATTTGGAGCTCAGAAAACCCACCAGTAATTGTTGGAAGACAAATGCATCCACAACGCTTGACTGTTTGGTGCGGATTTTGGACTGCAGGCATTATCCGACCATTCTTCTTCGAAAATGCGGCTTTTCAGTGATCACGGAGTAACAATTAATGGTGTTCGTTATCGTGACATGATAACTCCGTTTTTAGTGCCTAAATTACAAGATATGGATGTGTCCAATATGTGGTTTCAACATGACGGTGCCACACAGCTTTTAGCCAGAGAAACAATTTAATTACTGCATGAGTCATTTCCTAATCATGAAATCGGCCGTTTTTGCGATCATCCAGATCTGGCGATTTAATGGCATTGGATTTTTTTTGTGATTTTGTGATTCAAAGGTCTATGCAAACAAGGTCACGACCGCTAACACCTTGAACGAGTAAATTGGGCGGTGTATTTTGTGGAAAAGCTAAATCTCCTCAGACGTAATCTAGGCAGAGGTCGTAAATATACGAAAAACTTCCAAAACTCAGCTGCAGTGTCTGGCAAAAATGATTAATTGCTAAAGTACTGCGAACATCTAGAAATGCTTCATGAGGATCTAAAAAAGTGATTCCAGGAAATTCTCAATATGAGTATACCGGACTGGCTGCTGGACCATATCTCAAATAACTCGGATGTATTGTCTGATTTAAAAGAAGAGCTCATAACAAATGAGGAGCTTAACTAATGTTTAAATGCGGATTCCAGTAGTTCTGGCTCCAGAATCAAATAGCAACCCTGTATCCCAGTTTATGGAAAATTGTTCAAAAATTGATTAAAAAAATTATTCTGCCAAGTGGGTGGTCATTCAGTAAAGTTTGGGAATCTATGATCTAAACTTAAAGTTTGGGAATCTATGATATAAACTTAAAGATTTAATCAAAATCGTTAAAGTCGTTTTTGGAAAAATCAACATTTAAAAACAAATGCACCAAACTGTTTCGTTAAAACCCCTTTGTAAGACCATTAATAAAACCGAGTAACTTTTAGTAATTGAAATCGACCGATTATTTTGAGCTCCAGTATCAATAATAGTGGCCAGACCACAGACTCCAGGAGGCAGACATATTTACATTTTTAAAAACTACTTTTTTGGGCTCGGGGTACCTCAAAATATACGATTTTTAAAAATCTATCCATCATAATACTTCCGTATACAACGTATACTTGGGAAGTAAAAAATTGGTGTCAAAGTCGGTTCAATTATTTTCTGATCTCATCTCATATACTCAGCTTTAAAACTACAGAATATGCATTTATATTTCTCTGTGTCACTTACTGTATATTTAAACGAACACACCTCATGAGATAGCGTATATAAAAAGCAAAGAACCTAAGAGGCTTCCCTGTTGTATATCGCATTTAATTGCAAACTGACAGCCATTTGTATTCATAATAAATTGAAGGCTCATTAAAATTTTCAAGGTAAAGGACATAAGGTACAAGAATCAACACGCAAAATTTCCTCTATTTCAAAAACTTCACTCCGAACTCTGTAGAATGCCTAATCAACAAACGCCTCCAATCGATATGCCTTACAATTATTTACAATCAAATGTGTAAGTGAATATCCCATATCCTTCCACCAAACGTATCCAGGTCAACCGCATAAATTCCAATCAACGGTAACAAATTAAAGTGACCCTGAAACGCACGAACAAAAAGTCTATGTCAGCAGCAGGAAAAAACGACGACACACGGGGCCACGTTACATAATAAATATTAAAAGCCAAATTAAAAGCCATTATCCTTGTAGGACCACAGCTGGGCCCGGCGGGCGTTGCCACAGCAATAGGCACACCTGGAATTTTTATGACTGGCAATTATCCGCTCCCATCACAGTCTCTGTTTTTGTCAGGAGGGCTCGATCCACATTCACCCACATTCCGTAGTCGTGCATAGCCGCGAGCCTACCACTAAAAGTTCAAAGCCGAATCGAAGGACAACAACGCAATCAAAAAAAAAAAAAAGGAAAATCTGTCAATTTATGCGATTATATGCGGACATGATAAATGTCATGTCCAATATGTTCCCCGTGTTTGACGTTTGTGCTGGTGGTGCTTTGTTGGTGTATGCGGCACGGAATGTTGTGTGTCGTTTGTTGTTTTCAACGATAGAACATAACAACATCCCGGAAACTGTGTGAACGATAACGAGCCACCTCGTCCACCCCATCCTTCAGGGAGTAGGAGGAGTTTTTTTTTTTTTTTGGACAGTAGCCAAACAATTTCAACAATTCACAATGATAGCGATTTTTTTTTATTGCACTAAAACTCAATATGGCCGTGTGCTGCTTCTGACGTTTAGGTGGACTATGATGGCCATTGCACGACAGGACGAATGGATGTGTATACCTCGATGATTTCGTGTTATCGTTTGGATTTTTGCTTAGTTACCTGGTTTTCTTTCGTTTGGTTTTTTTTGGAGCGGTTATAGAACGGTTCGGTGTATTTTGTTGCGGGGATTTCCGTAGCATTGTATCTTAATGGACTTTTGTCCGAGATATGTATCGAATGGACAATAAAGAGTACGTCGAGGGTATGCTTGGTGATTTATGGGATTCATATGGAGTTTGTGTGGGGTTTTGCGGACTATAATAGTTTGCTAAGAAAACGACCCAAATGTGTTGCATAAGAAGGTTTTCAAAAGCTGGATTGGTATAGAGAGTGTCAACAATAAATTGAGAGGTTTCATTTTAATGTATTTAGATACATTTGAAGTGATTTGTAACCTTTTTTTAAAATGTAAATATACTCGTTTAAGGATAATAAAAAGAAAGATTTGAACATTACCTACTATTTATAGTACTTTTCTGTCTGGAAGAAGAAGCTGTTCATTAGCAATAAGGCTAAATTTTGTATCCATCTGAGTAAGACGAAGTGATGATATCAATAATTGAGCATTGGAATCCTACAAGGCTAAAAATTGTCGGCACAAGGAATACAGTTTCAATAAATCTGTCAATTTTTAAAGCTCACAAAGGATTGCCATAGTATACTTTGTAAATCACCATAAACTGGAGAATAATACCAGTAAACTTAGAATCTACTGGATAAGGGACATAAACTGGCTTTTCAGAAAGAACAATTAAAGTCAGCGATAGAAAATGAGGGCGACTCCATGAATTATATTCGTATTCTTCAACAACTTGTAAAACATCAAAGCAAGGAATACAAGGCGCGAATAATATCCTGTTGAGATGGACAAGGAGAAATCGTAGTTAATGCTGACAATATAGAAAAACCACTTTTCTAAACTGTTTAGTGGCGATGAAGAGCAATATCCTACTGTCAAGCTAAACGAAACATTTAATATAGGCGACAACAGCTCTAAATATGATCCATCCCTACTTTATCAAGGTTGCTGGAAGTGACGGCTTTCTGGCAACCTAATGAAGTCGAAGGAGTTGAATTGTATGGAGCATTCACCAACACATTAGCAACTGTTTTTTTAGAAGTTTTTTCTATCCACAAAATTTCAAAATATATCAACTGCCCCAATTAGAGAGGCAACATCTCCTACAAGATCCTTTCTGTCGTATCAATTGAACAGTTTATAAAAGATCGTGGCACTTGATATTTCAGAGGCATTTGACAGAGTTTGGCACCAAGCCCTGTTGTCGAAAATGCGTGCTTTTGGAATCTATAAAACTCTTCTTCAATGGATTAGAAACTACCTTCCGAAACGTTCAAATCGGGTTGTTTTGGATGGTTTTAACCCACAAGCATTACTTCCAACTCGCATTTCTCCTTCAGTCTGAGGAAGTTTGTTTTCATCCACTCTGAAGTGGTTATGTCCGCACATACTAACAAGAGCCATCCGGCTTTGAAAGTTGTCCCGCGGAAAGCTGGCTTTGCATCCCCGTCGCGCAGTTCGATCGTGATGTCCATAATCCTCTCTTGTATCTGAACCATTTGTTCATTCGTGAGAGGATTGCGATCGATATCGACTGGTACGACACCCAATCTGACATAGCTCGCTATATCTCTATGGGTGGGTCTGTCAGAGGTTGTTTTCCCAGTGCGAGCTCGTTTCGCTTCGGACTGAGGTGGTGTGTTGTCCTCAGATCTCATGCGTTTGGCTTCTTGAGCATCATCTTTTGTTTTTGCAAAGATGCGGGCTTGCTCTATGCTGCTACCCTGTTTCAGCGCTCTGTTGAAACGACGCTGTTCCGCTGGCGTGAACCTGATGCGCTTGAAATCAGTTTGAGCCGTTTTGCCTGGGGTACCTGGCGCTTCTGTATATTCCGGATGCAATTCATCCGAGAGCATACTGATGCTGTATACAGTACTTGATTCCGAGGCTGAGTCGCTCAGATGAGACAATTTCTCTTCTAGGCTCATCATCTCGAAATCACTGATTTGTGACCCTTCCCGATTGGCAAGTGTAGTGTCGGTTTCGACAGGGTGTTCTGAAACATCCCTAATTGTTGATGCATTTGTAGAGGCATCATTCTCTATGTTTTTTTCTTATGGTACTTCAATTTTTCCCACGAGTAGGCGGGATTTATTGGCCGCCCGTGGTCTACCCGTCTAACCACAGGAAGGCTATCTTGAGATCGGAGGTAGCCCGGTATCCGAAATTCGCAAACTAGCGGCTTAAAACTCCCTTTTTAGCCATTCATCCTTCGGCGTTTGCTGTTCCACCTTGGATTTGGGTTTACAGGTTTTCTCCCACCTCAAACTTATGGTTCCCGCTTGTACATTGATCGTGCGTTGCAACGTGTTACAGCGCACGGTCAATGTCCAAGTGGGACCCTTGGCTGACCCTAAACAGGCATGCTGATTAGTCATTTTCAGGTGGGCGCCCGCGAGAAGGACTGAAAGATGAGGATTTTGCCCATTTCGATTTCGAAGAAGGTCCATTATTTTTAAAATATTGCTAACAATGAAAATGCGTTGTTCTTTTGTATAGCGCTCAATTTTTACTAACCCCGGACTGACAGCTGTAGCATTATGTTATCTTTTTTTCCTTGGCAACACAAATTCTGCGTGAATTATGGGACACCCATTACCAAACCTTCTTCCTCATCCCAGTCAAAGTGCGCTCTGTGCCTGGACATATCCAAAAGCATATGAATTCAACATTTTACATCGATCCATCTCCATCTTCGTCTTCTCCATTTATTCGAACCTCTTTAAACTTTGCACACCCTTGCGTATACGTAACATTTCTGGTTCTCGACGAACTACAGTGCGACGAAAAGGCAAACAAAAAACAAAATATCTCAGTTCGATCCACTACTAAATGGATTGCCATCGAGAGTGAGTCTCACAATACATCGACTCTCATCTATCAAACAAACCATACACCTACATAAGAACAAAATATAACCAAGCCGCCAGCCAACAAAAGGCTGTGTCTGTCACAATTCGTCTCATTTAAGAGCCTCGCAGCAATCACTCGCTCTATCTCTCTCTCTGCCATTGACATTCATCATTGTTTCACCCAGAACGCCAGGCCATTTGAATATCCATCAATCAATCAATAAAATTGATTTACGCCACTTGGATATGTCTGACAGATATGTCAATTTCCTTGACTACAATCGTGGTCGTATGATCCGACCGAGCGGCAATCCGCCTCGACACTAATATAGTTCAGCCTTAAAGTTGACTCAAAACATTTTTCCGACTTTTTCTTTGCTTTCATTTAGCGCTGTCATATTTAATAGACAATTTCGATTTAATTGCAAATCGATTAGTGCGATATTGGCTCAATCATTCATCAATCAAAGCCCCCGCCTGGCAAGTATTCCGCATGCAAGCAAGTACGACTATCTAAAGCAGTGCACTTGCAAAGCTCATCAATTATAAGAAAAAAAAAAAACTAATCGAGACTTTTGGCGACATTTATCCGCTCGATTAGATCTGGTTTGCAATGAAATTATCGCGCAAACATGATGACGGACTTCCATATCCGGTCTGCGTCTATATGTGCACGGATAAAGCAAAACGTGTTCTGTCATCGAACGAAACGGATACATCATGGCAAACAGATACGATGTTGGCTAATTTGAGAGCGTTCCATCTGAAATAAAAAATGGCAAACGGACTAATTGATAATGGCGTTGGGTGTTTGTACACACATCTACTGTTTGAATATTGCATTACACAGAATGATGTATGTTTGCATTTAATTCATTTAAGGCTACTGCCTGGACATTTATCAATCACAAGTGGCAGTTGGTTGGCACCATGGACACACACAATTAGGATCGTATGTATAAACTTAAAAAAAAAATCCCTTTTGGCAATATAAGCTTGAGCGGTTGTTGCGGGTATGGTGCGGTGGTTGTACACAATATGGACTTACGTCATGTGGATACGTTATGTAACAAGTTCGGGGTCCTGTGCGTCTTCCGCATGTAAAAAAGCATCAATGGTAGCGGTTTTTGCCACTTATCCTTCACATTTTTAGATACTTTTGAAGCACCTATAACTTGCCATAAACTAAGTTCATCGTTTACATAAAAAAAAGTCCACCTTCGACGAATTTAAACCAAAGTGGCTGAACTTAAGCATCATCTGATGTCTGAATTTAATATTTTGCGTTCAGCATACTTAATGGCAGTGTATGAGGATACATAGCAGTGTATGAGGATACATAACATTGGTAGGCTCGTCATATTTTATCATCAAATCAGCAAAACAACCTGCTTTTTTAAATACACGTTTCTGACTATATTAGCACTATTTGTCGGTTTCCTATTTGTGTGCGTCGCTGCGCTGTGTAAGATGTTTTCTATAGGAGTGTACTTGAAATTTTAGATATTCCTTCATTTATTCATTAAGGCCCGTTCCTGTCCATTCAATAAACATATCTAATGGTATATCCTCCATGAATTTCAATCCTCCTTCATTGACTCCGAAATCCCAGGGATATTCACACATGACACTGGCATAGCTCATAAAGTTGGTCTATTCCTCTATATTTAGGTATTTTTCTAAGGCGTTTACCCGATATTATTGTAACTCTGTCACATTATTAAAGTTTATCTTGTGACATGCATACTGCATCCCCAATTCCAATGAACACTGAGTTCGAAAATAGAAACTCTTGGAGCAACAAGTGCGTTTTTCTATCCCAAGGGTTGGATTTACAGGTTATGCCGGATCGGTAAGTTGAGATTAGTAGTTTATGACTACTGCTCGACTGATTTTTATTAAATTATCAAAATATTTTGGGCAGTAAAAAAAATGGTATTGCTGCTACGACCGGACATTAAACCCAGACTTTATGAGCGTCAGTTCAACCTAACCATCGCGCCACTGAGGCCCCCGAACACTAAGTAGCAGACCGATCACTTAACTTTGACAGCAATCCGGCGAATTGCGAAAGTCTGTCAAACATCTTAGAGCAACCATGTCATGAGGATCTTGTCAAATTTGATGTTCGGAGTCGACGCGGCGTTAAACAGGAAGTCCCAAACTTTGTGGCAAAAGTATAACTTAGTGCACTAATGAATGGAGAAGCAATAGGGTTGAGACACTAATTGGCCCGATAGTACCACATATATAATTTGATTATGCTGCAATTTCCAGTCCAGATAATGTGTGACGAAGACCTTACGTTTCCCCATGTTCCTTTTTATATGACCAACTACGAAAAACACCATCAGTCGCATCCCCATCAAAGTATCCCTTCGGAAGAATTTCTGAAACGAAAGTCAATTCCGATTGGAAAACATTTTGATTTCAAAGTATCCTTTACCGGACAGAATAAATGAAGCATACAATAGCGTTCGAAATACTTGGAAAGAAATTCAATGCGTAGCTGTCAAAAATTGTTGACTTACGCTGCTGTACGATCGTTTGCTTACAATGAATCCTTTGGGGACAAAATAAATGAAGCATACACTCCTGTTCGAACAACTTTGAAAGACATTTAAGGCGTAGCTGTCAAAAATTGTTAACTTACTCTGCTGCGCGAAAATTTGCGATACATTTCGTTAAAAAATCTCTTCAAAATTTAATTTCAAAGTATCCTTTGCGGGACAAAATAAATGAAGCATACAATCGCGTTCAAATCACTTGGAAAGCAATTCAATGCGTAGCTGTAAAAAATTGTTGACTTACGCTGCTGCGCAAACAACTTCGAAAGAAATGCAATGCGTAGCTGTCAAAAATTGTTGACCTACGCTGCTGCGCGATAATTTGCGACACATTTCGTTGAAAAATCTGTTCAAAATGTTATTTGAAAGTATCCTTTGCGGGACAAAATAAATGAAGCATACAATCGGGTTTGAACAACTTGGAAAGCCATTTAATGCGTAGCTGTCAAAAATTGTTAACTTACTCTGCTGCGCGATCACTTACGAAACATTTCGTTGAAAAATCTGTTCGAAATTCTAATCGGAACGGATTGACGACTAGAAAAGTTTGACTGTGACCCCTGGTGGTACAAGGTGGCGCAAAAATAACCTTCCGATGTTTTTTGGCTATAATTTAAAAAAAAAAATGAAAAACTTTGATTCTTCTTGTGGATTATTTTTATTTGGTCTTTTAATTTTTTTTACATCAAGTCGAGAATATGATGTCATGTAAATGGCCGCCGCCACAGTTGATTGTCATTTGAGCCCTTTTTATGGCATTTTCACTTTGGCCAAAACTTCCGGCGATAGGTCCTCACATTCTTGACGGATATTGCCTTTAAGAGCTGCAAGAGTCTGAGGCTTGTTGACATAAACCCGCGATTTCAAAAAGCCCCACAAAAAGAAGTCTGGAGCGGTCAAATCAGGCGATCTTGCTGGCCAGTGCAAATCGCTAAAACGGGAGATTAGGCGCCCGGGAAATGCATCCTTCAGCATATCGGTTGTGGCATGTGCAGTGTGTGTCGTTGCACCGTCCTGTTGGAACCACATGTTTTCCAATCCCAATTCATCAAGTTGCGGCAAAAAGAACTCGTTGATCATTGCTCTGTAGCGCTCACCATTCACAGTAACCGTTTGGCCCGCGACGTCTTCGAAGAAAAAAGGTCTGATGACTCCTCCAGAGAAAACAGCACACCATACAGTGACTTTGAGCGGGTGTAATGGCTCTTCGTGGGTTACACGCGGATTTTCAGTGCCCCAGAAGCGTAAATTTTGCTTATTTACGTACCCGCTAAGATGGAAATGGGCCTCATCACTCATGATTATTTTTGATAAAAAATCATCTTCCTCTTGGTGGTGATTAAGGATGGCTTGAGCGTATGTTAGACGCGATTGGCGGTCAGCAGCTAACAGCTGATGCACCGTCAGGACTTTGTACGGAAACATCTTCAAATCTTGTACCAAAATTCGCTGTAAAGACCGTCGACTGATACCCATTTGCGTGGCACGTCGTCTGGTCGATGTCGACGGCGCTTCCATGACATCTTCGGCTACAGCAGCAATATTCTCTGCAGAACGGCTACTCCGGGGTCTGCCACGCCTGGCAGCATCTCGTGTTGTGCCAGTCTCTTCGAGGCGAATGGCTAAACGTCGCAGTGTTTCACCAGTAGGCGTTGGACGGCTAGGAAATCTGCGACGAAATTCACGTTGTGCCAAAGTCACCGACCGATTATTGCTCAAATAAATAGTCACCAATATTCCGCGTTCTGGAGCAGTGTAGCGTAACATTGTTTATTAACGTGTATTTCGCATGTGTTTACTACACAAATGTCATAACAGAACTGACATTAGGGGCCAATCGCAAAATGTATAGCATTTTCTGATAGGAGGATTACTTTTGCGCCACCTTGTACTATTTGAACTGAACCACTCAGACAAAAAACTGTCAATTACTGCCATATATATATTTTTAAATATTTATGAAATACCGCTCCAAGTTTAACCTTGGGTGCTCATTAACTTTTGTCTTCACTAAATTAACTTTATTTTAAAATTTCATATTTTGTCAGCTTTTAGTCGTCAATACGTCCGTAAAAAATATTCTGCTGAATATTCGAAATCGGTTTAGAAATTCCATTACAGTATGATTCGGATATAAGAAAGTTGTATATAAGAATAAATCGCTTATAAGAAACGTTGTAAAATGCACCGTACACTTCTTCATAACAGCTTCATATAAAAAAGAACGTGTATAAGAAAAATGCTTATAAGAAAAAAACGTATATAAGAAACAAATTTTCTACATGTTTTAAAAAAAAAATCGTTTAAAAGAAAATTTTTAAACAAGAGTGTACACTGTACTTGTAGTGTATCTACAAGTTCTTATGCCAACGAATTGAATTGAATTAATTGAGTCTTAATGCCTGCTGCTACTGATTCACGAAGATACACATTGTGTAAGCGCTTACGGGTTGCCTTGTTTTTAACTCTTCACTGTCAAGTTTTGCCTGCAAAGCGATTACATTTTTCTTCTTTTAGCAGTTGAGGGCAATTATATGAACAGTTTATTCAAAGAAATTACCATTTTAAAAGCCCTACATATCATCAAACGATCTTGATGGCTTGTCACACCTCAAACCATATCTAATTGCTTCAAAAAAGCCGGAATTTCAAGGGAAATTGAAATTCAGGGCGATACTGACAACCAAGACTCAGATGTTATCGACTCTCGTATGGATGAAGAAAATGAAGTCTCTTTCAGAGCCATATCGGATGAAGAAGCCCAGGATTGTTATGGGGACATCGGCGAAAATGATTTAGTAGCTGAGACGTCGAGCAGTGAAACTGTCGAAGAGGTCCAGTCGAAATTTATTGCAATGCATGTAATGAAGCCAAGTAGAGAAGAGTAGAGTAATCAAATTTCGACATTATTCACATCATTTTAAGCATTAATAATCAAAATGCGTACTATTTGATCTAACACCCAACTCGCTGTGAAAGAGAAAGTTTCGTACGACCCAGTCGTGCACCCACCACTCGTTTTTCTTATAACCGTTTATTGCGTAAAAGCAAAAACGGATACAAGAAAGAAATTCTTGGGATTATTGGACTTTCTTATATCCGAATCATACTGTATCGTAAAATAAACAATTAGGTCTAAACAAATGCATACGCGCAATGCCTCATAAATGTCACATGTAAAAAAACAGTCAACATGAAATGGATGCGTTCAATAAGTCATTCGAAATGAATGACGTTGCCTGTAATTTAGCTGCCAAGGTATACTTAATAGAGGAATAGAAAGACGCATTCTGTTGTTTATATAGTCTTTGTGTCTGTATACTAATAGGTCTATAGGTTAGATGGGCTGTTGACGCTCGGGTGAGTCGTCAAACACGCATAGGCCTACGTGGGCCCATAGCGATACCCTTCGAAGAAGTATCCTGAAAAGGAGAAAGAGGACACCTGGTTAAGTTCGCTAGTGATACTTATGCGGTGCTGGTCTGTGTTGCTCCTTCAGCCTCAAAGAGTTAGTTGCTCCATCCTGATCTGCAACAAAAACGGACTATCAGCGCTATTGGGATAGTCGTTAGGTCACTTAGGTCATCGAAGTAAAGGCTGCCTAGTATTTTAAATCGACTGCCACTGATCGCAGGGCAGTGGCATATCAGGTGTGAGACATCTTCTTCGACGTCAGGGTCGCTGCATTTCCTGCAAAGTTGGTTCGCACCAGTCAGTTTTATCTTATTAGAGTGCTTACCCAACAGGTTGTGACCTGTTATCACTCTCACCGCTATAGAAATGGAAGCTCTATTCAAAGCCAATAGCTTGTTTGATTTGCTGCCGCTTAATTCTGGCCAGAGAGATTTTGTGTGTGTACAAGTTATTGTATTTTGCCATCTTGTTATGGTTGCTTTTTGAGTGTGCTTAGTTAATTCATGTTTTTTAGATGCTAGCGGGGGATTGACCCTTTTATCAGCTAGGGAAATGCAACTGGACGATCCTAGTCTGGCTAGTTCGTCTGCTTTCTCATTTCCTATAATGTCATTATGTCCTGGCACCCAGATAATTTGGACTTTGTTCTGGTTACAAAGAGCCTTCAGCTCTTCGCGGCAGCGTCCAACTACCCGTTATTTTACTATATTGGATGTCAGTGCTTTAATGGCCGCCTGACTATCCAAGTAGATGGAGATATCCTCATGTCCAATACCCTAGCCGATTCGGCATACACTACACGAGTTTGCTAATCTCAAGGATGTAGCTAGCCCGATCTTTTCAGAGTAGACACCAGAGCCCACTCCGACTTCCATTTTCGATCCGTCGGTATAGATTGCTATTTCTGTTTGAAATAGCATTCGTATCTGCTTGGTATTCTGATGGAGTAATTAGTATCAAAGTCGTGATATGGGATCATGTAGTCAGATGCTACATCCGCATATGCCATTGAGTTTAATATTGAGCTATGGCCAAAAGGCTTCGTAAGTAGATTGCCCGTTTTTTGAGTCTTGCTGCGCTTTTTGCTGCTGTGTCATTTATTTGTAAGTCAATTGGTGTTATTTTTAGTATTGTTTCTAACCCTACTGTGGGGCTAGTGCGCATGGCTCCTGTCGTGAGTATGCATGCTGTCCTTTGAACTTTCGTAAGCTTGGTCATGTGTTTTGCTTTTTTCATAGCATTCCACCAGACCAAGCAACCGTATGTTAGGATTGGTCTGACAATGGCTGTGTATAGCCATTTTGTGAATTTCGGGGATGGGCCCCATTTTTTGCCGCAGATTCTGTTGCAGCTATAGAGGGCAATGTTTGCTTTCTTTACTCTTTCTTCAACGTTTAGATTCCAGTTCAGTTTACTATCGAGTATCACCCCCAAATATTTCGCGCTTGCTGACAATGAGAGAGTCGAATCTTCCAAAGACGGTGCCGGAAATGTTGGGATCGATCTCCTGTTAGTAAAGAGAACCAGTTCTGATTTGTTTGGATTTACACCCAGCCCGCAAGACTTTGCCCACTTGCTGAGTATATTGAGACTTCTTTGCATAATTTCACTCAGTGTCGGTGGGAATTTTCCGCACGCCATGAGGACTACGTCATCAGCGTATGCCACTGTTTTTATTGCAGTGATATCTATCTTCTTAAGTGCCTCGTTGACTACTAATAGCCAGAGGAGTGGGGATAGTACGCCTCCCTGGGGGGTACCTCTTGACGTTGTGATCCTTTTGGTACAATCGCCAAGTGTCGACGAAATGATCCGGTTATTGAGCATGGTTAAGATCCAATTGCTAGAAACCGTACCTATTTCAGCTTTGGTAAGTGCCTCAGCAATTGCTTCAGTTGTAACGTTGTTGAAGGCTCCTTCTATATTTAGAAAGGCTGCTAACGTATATACTTTGTAATGCAGTGAATTATACTAATATACTAATAAAATCTTAAAGTCTCCCAAAACCTTGAAATGAAACGTATCTTCCTGTACCCATTGCAGGGTGATAGCAGTTTTACAAATAATCGCTACTGACGCGACGTATGGAAATGTATTTAGGAAGGTTCTTAACAACTTCATCCCACGCATCGAACAGTAACCTTGTGAAGGGCCATAGGGTTATTGATACCAAAGCCAAAGTCGCAGCATTCAATTATCTCGCATTTCGCAAACGTAATAAATAAACTTCAAGATTGGCGCGCAATACGCATTGGCTCACCGTGACCCTGTCCTTAACCTTACTTACATCTGTGTACCACTTTTCGTTTCGATCCACAATTATCATGATTTCCCCTTACTCCGCATTCATTTGCAATTATATTCGCGGCAGGCTTAGGTTATAAAATATGTTGCGACCGAGTTTCGTTAATCGTTCCAAGTTGTATCAATGAACTCGGCAGCGACTCATGAGTCATGACTCATGACTGAATTTGGCGTTATTAAATCGACGAAATTCTTTGTTACATCACAATGCCGTGTATATACACGGCTTCGTTCAAGGACCCTTCGAACAAAAACATAACCTCGAGATGGTGTCTTTTTATGTTAGCATTTTTGAAGTATTTTACAACCGAAAGAATATTAATGCGACCAACATCCGGTAGATAAACAAAAAGAATTCGCTACAAAGCTATTTGCTTATTTGCATTGAATAAGCAAAAGCAGTCGAATTCGTGGCGAGAGGGGTCGATATATATTAATTACCTTGGAATTTCCAAAAAGATACATTTTCATGTGCACATGCTGAAAGCGCAATCAACTGACAGGTGTCAGTCGGATGTGTTGTGTGTACACAGACAAGATGAAAGAAGAGAATAATTTCGAAAAAATAATGAAATAATTCATCACCGGAGATAAATTGCATCATTGAAGGTGAGTTGAGAGTAGGCGAACACAAAAATGTATCTCATGGTGCGGAAGGCGGCGAAAACAATGTCAGGTTGATGTGGAGATAATGTAGCTGAATGCGGAGGTATATGAGTGCATGTACTGCATGTTATAAATAATGAAGCGAAATAATTTATCAGGTGTTTTTTCGTGGTAACCATCCCTTGACTTATTTTGCAGAAGCACGTTTTGTGGATTTTCTGATAATGCTGATAATAAGTAATTGCGCTAAGTATACCTCCTTCATTAATCAGTGTTGAACGAGGCCCACATAATTACGGGGTAGACCTATAAGGAGATGTTTACAAAATCACATATTACAGCACAGGATATTGAGTTTAAAATGCCGCCCGGTGTGGTAGTTAACCTGTATCGGGGGAACTTACATAACAACATTGTAAAGGTGGGCGCAATGTAGTAGTATTTCAATTTAATGATTCAAAATTCCTGAGACAATAATCCATAAAATTAAAAAAAAGAAAAATTCGCTCAAAACTTGGCTTACAAACATTCGAATAAGATTATACGAATTATAAACGAACCCAAGAACACAGTATACGCATACTCCCCGATAGTTCAGACACCAACCACGTAACATCACTTGTTGTGTTCTTCTGTTACGCTCCCACTGTGCAAAACACCTGTAGAAGAATTTTCAGAAGGAATACTCGAAAGTGCTTCTTATTTACTTACTTACTTAAGTGGCGCTACAGTCCGGGATGAACCTGGGCCTCAACCAACATGCCTCTCCAATTAGCCCGGTCCTTAGCTAACTGCCTCCAGTTGCGCACTCCAAATTGGTTGAGGTCGGTTTCTACTTGTGCTCGCCACTTAAGGCGAGATCTTCCTCTACTGCGTCCGACATCTGGCTGGGAATCGAAGATTCTGCGAGCCGGAGTATTGGTGTCCATTCTTTCTACATGTCCTAGCCATCTTAAACGTCCAATGCGGAGTTTTTTGACTAGGGGTATGTCGCTGTACAGCTCGTATAGGTCGTGGTTGAATCTGCGTCTCCATAGCCCGTCAACGCAAACGGGACCGAAGATTTTCCGAAGAATTTTTCTCTCGAATCGATCAAGGATTTCTTCATCCGCTTTTGATACGGTCCATGCTTCAGCGCCGTAGAGCAGGACTGGGATGATCAGGGTCTTATATAGGATCTCGTTATTAGTTCGAGAGAGGGCTTTACCACTAAACTGCCTTCTTAGCCCGAAGAAACAGCGATTGGCAAGAGTAATTCTTCGTTTGATTTCTGACGCGATGTTGTTGTCAGAGCTAATAGCGGAGCCGAGGTAGACAAAGTCCCGTACTACCTCAAAGTTATATCTGTCAATGGTGACGTTCTGTCCAATTCGTCGATGTTGTGTGTCCTTTCGTGTTGACAGCATATACTTAGTCTTACCCTTATTTACTGCTAAACCCATTTTTGCCGCTTCCTTCTCTATACTAACAAACGTGGCTATGACATCACGTTGAGTCCTACCAATGATGTCAATATCGTCGGCGTATGCTAGCAGTTGCGCCGATTTTTGGAGAATTGTGCCTCTGGTGTTGGCTTTGGAGTTTTGCATAATCCTCTCAAGAATCAGATTAAAGAAGTCACATGACAGCGCATCGCCTTGCCTAAATCCTTTTTTGGTATCGAATGTGTCGGTGAGGTCGTTTCCAACCCTGATGGAGCATCCTACACAAACGGACGAGTTTGGGTGGTATACCAAAACTAGACATGGCTCTGTATAGTTCGTCTCTATAAATGCTGTTGTGTGCGGCTTTGAACTCGATAAATAGGTGGTGGGTATCGATTTTGACTTCTTGGGGTTTTTCCAGGATCTGCCGAAGTGTGAAAATTTGATCGATTGTAGACTTTACTGGCCTAAAACCACACTGATAAGGGCCAATCAGGTTGTTGGTAAACGGTTTCAGGCGTTCACATATTACGGCAGATAGGATCTTGTAGGCGATGTTGAGTAGACTTAAGCCTCTGTAGTTGGATTGGGCAAACGATGCTGAGGTTCCATTCTTCAGGCATATTTTCAACCGACTAGATTTGGCTTATGAGTTTGTGGATGTTGCTTACCAAGTCATCTCCGCCAACTTTATAAAGCTCAGCGGAAAGGCCGTCATTTCCGGTAGCCTTATTAAGCTTGAGTTTAGATATAGCTATCCTCACTTCACTTAGGTCGGGAGGTTGGCAGTTTTCGCTGTCGTTGCCAATATTAAATGGTTCGTTCTGCCTGACAGCGGAATGTCGTTCGTCATCGCCGTTTATCAGTCTGCAGAAGTGGTTCTTCCATATCCTCAGCATCGACTGTGTCTCAACTTGTTCATCTCGACAGGATTCTGTTCGAGCCTGGTATCCTTGGCTTTGACGTTTTACACTTTGTTAAACACAATGTGATCAATTTGGTTGACTGTTCGTTGATCTGGAGACCGCCATGTCCCCTTATGGATATCGAGGTGAGGAAACCGTGTGCTGGCTATAGTGGCAATTCGTTCCGTAGCGAAGTCAATTAGCCTAAGTCCGTTACCAGGCGTGTTGTCGTGTAGGCTATATTTTCCGACAGTACTGCTAAAGATGTCTTCTCTTCCTACCTTTGCGTTTAAATCTCCCAGCACGATTTTACCATCGTACTTTGGTAGTCGCTCATAGGTTTTGTCGAGGAGTTCGTAGAAGCAGTCCTTAGTTGTATCATCTTTTCCTCCGTCGGAGCATGAGCGCATATAAGTCATATGTTGGCGAAGTTGGCCTTGATGCGGATTGTTACAATGCGTTCGCTAATGTCTTGAAAACATAAGACTTCTTGCCTAAGTCTGGCACTTACAACAAATCCGCTTCCAAATAGTCACTGTTTCTGCTCACTATAACACGGCCCATAGTAGATGTCACAGTTTTTCATCCTCTTTTTGCCCGGTCCATCCCATCGTATTTCCTGGATGGCAGTAATGTCTGCTTTGTAGCAGTTTAGGGCTTCCGCTAGTTGTTCCTCTGCACCTCTCCTGTTTAATGTTCTCACGCTCCAGGTGCAGATACGAACGTCGTTGTCCTTTCCGAGGCTATTGGTTGCTTCGTAACATAAGCTTTTTTCCGTGGATTGGTAGTTAACCCAAAGCACAACCCCCAACCTGGAGGGCCAGGCCCTTGTTTTGACCCTAGGACAGCGGGCCGGAAAAAATACCGATGTCAGTAGCCCATTTTTTGGGTATGAGCGCTGCCGTTGACCCATTGAGGGCTCCTCCACCACCAACTCTTTTCCAACACCCTGGCTCAGTATTGGAAATCCCTATAGACCTGGTGTTCAAATATGTCGAAGCAGCTCATATAGGGATTACACTACCAGTTCAATCAAACTGGAGCGGTAGGCGCCACCGTTGACTCCATCTAGGGAATTCCTCCGCTGCCGCCTGAGAGTGAGTGCCTTAGTGAGAGGACACTCCTCCCCCTCTCTCGTTTGCTGCCACCAACGACCTTCCACAGGGGTTTAATACCCCATCTCCAGTCCAGGTACTAGGCACCCTCCAGTCACCAGCGTGGGGGTGAGAGTAGGAGTTGATAGTGAGGGGCTAGATTGAGAACGCTTGTGTCCTCATATAATCGCATCACTATTCTTAAGCACCAGCAACTGCTACTGCTCCTACAAGATCATAAATATGAAACAAAACTAGAATAGGACAAAGAATGGACTCTTGAGGTACTCTAAAGAATTTATAATGAATCTATGTGAAGATGGGCAACCTGCCAGTTACGCAGAATTTGTGACAAATTTGTGACTGACGACATTTAAAGGCCTAAATGAGATGCAAAGAATCAGCTCCCCATTTTTCGTTAAATCTGCTACGTAAAATGATTCAAAAGTGCGATCCCTACCTGAAACATTACAAAGTTGCATACATAATTATACGTTGGGTCTTCCACACCAATTAATTATTTATCGCGACAGATTATTCGTACGATGATGGAGAACAAGTCCGCCGCTTAAGGAGTTATTTGCGAAAAAAAAAATGCTGCAGTGGTCATAAAAAAAATTTCCATTGGGATGTCGGACACGAATGTATACGGATCGCACAATTTTCAACGTCTGGAGGTCTGAAGGTCATGGATTTTTATTCTGTGCCAGTTTCCTCACTTCCATCATTTTGTTGGAACAATCAGACGAAGAAATACAATCGAGGGTGGATTTAAATGCCCAGAGATACAGATAATAAAACGATTTCGTTATAATTTATTACGAGGGGCATTTTGTTAAATTTTATTCAATCCGATGAGGGGCGTCTGTAACACAAACTTAAGCCTTGAGAATGATAGATGGAATGTTTTAAGTTTAATCAGCTAAGAGGTGCAGTGAACAAGGAGGCCGATTGTTGTAAGTCGACATGCACTCGTTTGTCCATGAGTGTTTCGAACAAAGTTCAGATGAGGGCAAGTAGGCGCGTGTAGGTAATTGTTTAACAACAATTATTACGAATTACAAGTATGAGCGGTATGATCTTAGGTTTATATGAATGTAGGCCTTATGTTGGTAGCATAATGATGGATAGGTGTTATTTTATGACTCGCGTGCTCGGAGTAATCGTTTCATGCAAATTGCTTTGGTTTGATGAACGATTGTGATGGAGCAACAGATGGTTTTTTGCATTATCATCGTCTAAGGTGGGGGGACTTTTATCGACCTCCAACCAAAATGAAAGTATGTCTACGAAAGGCAGCATATCAAGTAGGAATGACAAGCCCTACGAAGTCAGAAGGTAGATATGGTATAAATCAGTCAATTACCTCCTTCAACCGCTTTAAACCAGAACATTCCCGCAAAGCAAATACCAACATCAAGGCCATATCGTAACCCAATTCAGAAAACGTTCCAATTAATATCCCTTTTGACAGTCAAGTGCGTTGACATAAATAATCCCTCGTAAGAAATTCCTTATGTCTTGATTACACCCTTTACTCTTGAGAACTATTCTTTCTCAATTGAAAACTAGACACACAAATATTTGTCTTTCTCTGAAGCGTCATCAGTAAGAACACTATTATGACAGATAGATACTGCCCGGTGTTTGATTGCCTGTCAAGAGGAAAATTTACTTGTTTGACAATCAACAACTCACCACTCAATTACATAACAAGTATTGATGCACTTGTTCGGTTTTTCGAACATTTGAGGTGTATCACGTTACATAAATGTTGTTTACCAGCTTTCCAAACACATGACAGATGACACGTTACTTTGTATTCGAATTGATTTTCGAACTCGAGCTTACATGAAGTTCAATTATTTGGATGACAATATTGTAAACAATCAGCCGGCGTAAAAATAGACAAACAAATATTTTGTCATTGACATTTCGCATTATCGAATCGCTTAATGTTCGACTGCATGTGTTCGGAATCGTTACGATTATTCGAATCAATCGGATGTCGATTCGGAATTCAATTGGCTATCCACCATCGAGTCCTATAGACAGATATGTTAATATCAATTGAAAATTCGTTTGACATTTGAACAGCCCTTATATGTGAGCTGAAGAATAGGAAATCAATAGAATTGCGTTCTCGAATTCACGTCACGTTTCCGAATGGGCGTTAAGCGTTTTTTTTATTACCATTAGTATCCGCACAATGAGTGAAGTAGAAGAACGTTTTGGAACGAAAAATTCATAACAAAAATGATTGTGTTGTTGTTGTTGTAATATCGTCCCTGAAAATATCTGGGCGATGTTTCATATCCCTAAGTAGCTCCTTGGATGAATTATTCATTTTCGAAGATTGAAGAAAGAGAGGCGCAAAAAAATGTTATTTCGATAATTGATTATGATTAGCTACGTCGTTTTGGAGAGTGCTTTTAAGTGGCTTCTATGCAGAACTAAAGTTCTGTTCATCAAAAGAAAAAAAAAACATTTTTTGTTTATTATGCAAGGCGGATGATTGAATTTTATTTACTCGATGTGTCACACTTGACAGAGACCTTCATAAATGACAGACGCAGAGAAATTCTTTAGCAAATTATGTAATTTGTATGCAAATATCTTGTGGGGTAACTGATAGATAACCAACGTATTAGCAATAACAATTATTTGTATCTGAAGTCGAAATTTTAACGAGTGATTGCAGATTTAACGAGTTGATACCATTTTGGGGTGGAATTTGATGGCGGCTACATATATAGATGCGATGAATTTGCTTTGAAGGGTGCTATCGAAAATATTTTGATTGGTTATTGGATAATTAACTGGGGACGAAAAAAAAAAACAAAGTTTTTGGCGCAACAGGCTCGTAAGTACCCAGGGTCTTGCTTTCTCACGACCATTCATGTGTGCGTGTGTACTTCTTGCACTATGGCGCGACCTCCTGTGTTATGCCGAATCCGAACGGCTAAGTTGAGGTAAGCTATTCTTGACAATTGATACTTCTCGGATGATTTGTCATATTATTACGAGAGGAGGGCCAGTGAAAAATCATTTTGTTGTTGGTAAGGCTGGGAATCGAACACAGACCTTCTGCGGACCTTCTGCGCGCACTTACCATCGCACCACTGTGCCCCCTACTGGGGACAAAGGTATTAATTTGTCAACAAACGTTCCTGAAGAGGATATATGCAAACAAGGAGCTCGTTGTGTGCTATGATGGCATAAGAATCGGATCAAAAGGGCTTGCCGTAAATGGTGGTTAGGGAGAAAAATCTAGGAAATATAACAGCACGTGGGGCTTGGATTGGTGGGCGTTGTAGATAGCCCAGAGCGGTTCACTTGGAAATGCGTTATAATTTTGACTAGAAACCAATTCTGCTTGTGCCCGGGATCGTATAAGGCTGCAGTATCTCAGGCGGAGACTCTCCATGGGTCTAGAGCCCGATAAGTAAGTAAGTAACCGGATTTGACATGCTAAAATTACAAGTATGGGTGTAGTGGCCTGGCGGCTACTGCGTTGGGTCCTGGATCGAATCCCGCAATAACAACACCTAGGTTTTATTCACTGCCCCCCCTCTTACGGAAGTTATAAGCTTCTCAAATTTGCCGTTTGGAATGAGTAGGTCCAATTTTTTGGCAAAAATATAAGTTCGCATATAGTTGGCGCAAAATGTCGAATAAAGGGTAACTGCCTCGCGAAAGACTTGTGGTTGACCCTCAATCTTTGTAGGGTTTTCACTGGCAAAGACCTGGCCAATCGGGTGAATAGTATCATAAGTAAGGTTAGGTTAGGTTGTAGTGGCAGCACGCGATGCGAGATCCCACTTAGACCATAAAGGTCCGTTGTGGCACCACGTGTATCCATTTACTTCCCTATATTCGTACGCCTAATTGACACATTCACAGTTAACTGTGTACCGTACGACTCGTTCGTTACCGTGGACTCAGCCAACACCACCGCCGAAACATGTCTCAACACGACAGTGAGACTCATACGAGGGGACGTAGATACGCTATCTTTAGCCTCGGGGCTAAGCGGTAAGAGCAGACGCAACGCGAGAAGCGTGATCAGACGAAACAACCGACGCCGCGAGCTAGACAGCGTACCTGCCTCTTTAAGTCTGTCCCCCCCCCATTGGTATCGCGCGCGTACGATATGAATATGGTCACAAATACCGGCAACCATGAGGTTAGATCGGCCGCTCTAGAGGGCGATCCGGAAGCATCGTCGGGACTACCCACGGTCGCGGAAGGTGGATCAGCTAGAGTGGCGGGCGATACCAAACGGAAGCCAACAACCATCAGCAAAGGCAACCATGAGGCAAGATCGGCCGCTCCAGAGGGCGACCCTACAGCACCGTTGGGAATATCCACGGCCGCTAAAGGAGGATCAGCTGGGGTGGCGGGCGACGCCAATTGGAAACCTGTTAGCGCAAAAATCGCAGCTAACCAAGCGTCGAAACCGACCGTATCAGAGGGAGAGTCCAAGGAACCGATGGGATTACCCAAAGGAACCAAGGCAATATCAGCTGAGATGGCGAGGTGTGACGTGAGGCAAGCTGGCCCTAGCATGCCGACTACTGCGAGACCGCCGCAAGGTGCAGTTAAGCGGAGTCGGTTAGACATCAGCGGTTCTCCACAATACACAGGACCAAAAAAGCGTACAAAATTCGCCGCTAACAAGGGGGTTCCTGCCTATGCGGAACACCTGCGTGTTGCGGTAATTGACGCAGCTAATCCTGACCTACGGCTAAACGAGGAGCAATGGAGACTGGTGCACAACAATCTTTTGCTGTGCCTCAGCACCTCACTGGCAAACGACACCAAAAATGCTCCGACCTTTGGCAAGATGGTCTACTACAAGGGGTTCCGGGTTATGTCTTGCGACAACGACTGCACCCTTCAGTGGCTCAAAAGCCAGATCGCAAAAATGTCCAATATCTGGTCAGGCGCCGATCTTGCGCTTCTAGAGCATAAAGAGCTTCCATCCGCTCCCAGGGGTAGGATGTTTATACCGGGCCCAGCCATTCCAAAGGAAAGGCTGTTGGAGATGCTCAAACGGCAAAACCCCGAATTTCCGTCTGATGACTGTGCTATAACAGAAATGTTTGAGCCATCTGTCAAAGGACAAAGCATCCGAATTTCACTAAACTATCAAACGTTGGTGAAATTCCAGACTTCAGGCTTCAAACTCAAGGTGGGGTTCAACTTAGTGGACGTCAGGGTAGGTGGTCAAAATGCACCCCGACCCTGTACTGCCAAATCTGATGAAGGTGCTACAACTAAACCTGCATCACAGTAGGGCGGCCAGCACCAACCTACTTCTCCACCTAGCCAAGCACCAAGTCGACATTGCACTCCTTCAGGAACCCTGGAACCCTGTCCTGTGAGGACACCGATTATGGTGCTGGTGTTTGATCTGCTCAGCATTGCTAAGCAGATAGACCGCTTCTGGTTAAAGCTAGGCCAGAGTTGCTTGGTTATTTGGCACGTTGTGCCGTTTATCCATCTGCAGTTTGCTTTCTTGATCCCATCCTGTTTGATCAGTAATTTACATATAGCAGGGGGCATACTTAGCACATCTACTGACGGTAGAATGTCAAGGGTAGTACCCTGTCTGGAAAGCTCATCTGTTTTGCGATTCCCAAAAGAGGCGAATGGTGAAATGCTCCGCCATCTCGTTGAGAGACAGTCGGCATTCGTAGGCTGATTTCGATTTGAACGAGATTGCTTCCAGGGATTTGATTGCCACTTAGCTGTGACTGAAGATACTAATATGCTTCGTGGATACTACATTCCTTTCAGACAAGACAAGGCTTCTATCATTGCCATGATTTCCGCCTGGAAAACGCTACAATGATCGGGAGGGCGAAAGGATATGCTTAGGTTAAGCATCTTGGAGAAAACACCTCCATTCACTCCAGATTCTGTTTTAGACCCATCCGTGTAGATGTGAATTCAGTTATTGGTTTCGATCGAATCCCACTCCCATTCAAGGTGACTGGGAATGGTTATCCTGAAGTTATGCTCAAAACTGAGTTGGGTAGTAGTATGGTCGGTGTTTTCTGTAATGTTAAGGTGATTCATAATCATGTTAAGGTGATTGGGTGTCCATTGTAACGATGCTCTCAGTCTTGAAACTGCACATAACTTCTTTCGAAAAGATTAACTTCTGTCGGATTCGTCATAAAATTGCGGGTTCCTCAACCATGCAGATAGTTCGAACGCAGACATAAATGGTTGCTACCTGAAGCAATGCTGTGTATCTTCAAATTTCTATTGCTCTTCAACATTGTATTTGTTTTTGTAAGACCAAAATACAAATATCCTAGTTATCGTATTCAAATCAAAAGAACATATCTGTTCAAAACTGAAATGCCTTGATTTTGAAACATAGAGACGTGCTATTTGCATAAAAGTTGTAAACAAACAGTGAACCATATTCATCAAGGTAAATATTTAACGCCTATGTGTGCTTCCATATTTAGATTAAGAAGGCCCCACATGAACCACTAAACTCCCACCAAAACGCACTCCACCTTCAATCTTCCATAACCATCCATTGGCTCACCACCACACTTCGACAACCTAATCTATTATGAACAACAAATTAAAATAATTATTTGCCATACTTGTTCCGCAAATTCGGAAGTAGTTACATTATTACCAGAGAACGACCGCCCACTTTCCTGCCCCCTTCGCTCAAGTAGACGATTCTCGAATAATAATACGTAATTTATTTATTCATGCACCTGAGCACACGTACAAACCATCCGAGCACACGAAGTATCGATTCGAGTTGACATAAAAATTCCGTTTATAATTTATGGCCAGGGCTTTGGTCCCCGGGCGCACCCCGGCCCCTCACGACAACAGGTACCAGGCCATTAAAAACGCATGCAAAAGCATACCGCCCCATCAAAGATTCAATGTACACCCGTCGAAGACGATGATCCTTGACAATGACAATACCAGTTTGGCTTCACGTGTGTACATTCATTCCCGGCGAACCCCCTCCCCCACCATCCTTAAATTGAACCAAGTCGTCGTTGCGGAAACCCACCGAGAAAAGATACAGGATACACTCGAGTACTTGTTGAAGATACCACGTAACCCTGAACTCTGATTGCAATCCGCACAGAAACGCACACGGCCAATATCTACTTTCACTCTTTCGAGGATACTTGTTCTGGCGAAAAGAATAAAAAAAAAACAACAAAATATCTCACAGATACAAAAAAATCACAAGACGTGATCGGATTTTAAATTCGAGCCGTTTATTCGATAATAATAATGCGGAGGTGAAGGCGCATGGTGTGGCATCCGAGAATCCTGAAATACGTCGCGGTACAATCTCGTGCTTAAGCGCATATTTGATATCATTTTGAGTAATTTCTGCTCATTCGTGAGGATAAACAAATTGATGGGTTGAAAATATTTTTTTTCGATTTGCGTGCCAAAGATACATTTATTCTGCTAAGTGGGGTGCATATAGTACTTCCTGAAAGGGGGAGTTCGTTAACCGCTTATACGGATGCAACAAGGTCAAGCTGTTTGTTGGGCTTACGATAAAGTGAAGTTGGAGGTAAATTTGTTGACTTGAGAAGTCATTAAGGAGTGGTTGTGAATCTGTAGGATAGTTTGCCCCAAATGGAGAACAGGTTAAACCAGATGATTTGCAATTTAGGTATATTTTTCGGATGTATTTGATATCAGAAATATAAATTTAGGTCCAGGAGCACTTTATGAAAAAACAGGCTCCATTGATATAGGTTTAGATACATTTTCATTTAATTTGCAACATTTGGGGCTTGCAGATTTTTCTTAGTGAATGCGTTTGCGGAAAAGATCAGTCAGCAGAGAAACAAATTTATCTCTCTCTCTCTCTCTCTGACAGTTACTATAACGACGGATGTTCAGAAGAGCGTAGAAAAATCATCCCTAGACTTATTGCATTTGAACGGCGCAGTTGCATCTCATAGGCAAACATTCCAACTAATAACGACACGAGATCAAGGTCCATAGTGGTGTCCAACGAGGCTGCATTTTGTCACCAATACTATTTCTATTGTTGATTAGCGATGTGACTCAAGTTACCTTATCGACTATCAGTATTCCAAAATTCCTAATTCAATTTCAATTGCTTACTCTGTTGCAGGATCATAGATCCCAATCAAATGACAAAAGATGTCGAAGGAGAGGCTAATAGCTGAATATTATCACTTGAAACCATAAAGAGGAGGTTGATCGAAGAAGGATATGTCGACGGTGTACAAAAATGCAGGTTCTATCGAATACTTACTTACTTAAGTGGCGCTACAGTCCGGAATGAACCTGGGCCTCAACCAACATGCCTCTCAAATTAGCCCGGTCGGTTTCCACTTGTGCGCGCCACTTAAGGCGAGGTCTTCCTCTACTGCGTCCAACGTCTGGCTGGGAATCGAAGACTCTGCGAGCCGGAGTATTGGTGTCCATTCGTTCTACATGTCCTAGCCATCTTAAACGTCCAATGCGGAGTTTTTTGACCAGGGGCATGTCGCTGTACAGCTCGTATAGTTCTTGGTTGAATCTTCGTCTCCATAGCCCGTCAACGCAAACGGGACCGAAGATTTTTCGAAGAATTTTCCTCTCGAATCTACCAAGGATTTCTTCATCCGCTTTTGATACGGTCCATGCTTCAGCGCCGTAGAGCAGGACTGGGATGATCAGGGTCTTATATAGGATCTCCTTAGTAGTTCGAGTGAGGGCTTTACTACTAAATTGCCTTCTTAGCCCGAAGAAACAGCGGTTGGCAAGAGTAATTCTTCGTTTAATTTCTGACGAGATGTTGTTGTCAGAGTTAATAGCGGAGCCGAGGTAGACAAAGTCCCGTACTACCTCAAAGTTATATCTGTCAATGGTGACGTTCTGTCCAATTCGTCGATGTTGTGAGTCCTTTCGTGATGACAGCATATACTTAGTCTAACCCTCATTTACTGCTAAACCCATTTTCGCCGCTTCCTTCTCTATACTAGCAAACGTGGCTATGACATCACGTTGAGTCCTACCAATGATGTCAATATCGTCAGCGTATGCTAGTAGTTGCACCGACTTTTGGAAAATTGTGCACCTGGTGTTGGCTTTGGAGTTTTGCACAATCCTCTCAAGAATCAGATTAAAGAAGTCACATGACAGCGCATCGCCTTGCCTAAATCCTTTTTTGGTATCGAATGTGTCGGTGAGGTAGTTTCCGACCCCGATGGAGCAGCGAGAATTCTCTATCGTCATCCTATACAAACGGACGAGTTTGGGCGGTATACCAAAACTAGACATGGCTCTGTACAGTTCGTCTCTATAAATGCTGTCATATGCGGCTTTGAAATCGATGAATAGGTGTTGGGTATCGATTTGGACTTCTTGAGTATTTTCCAGGATCTGCCGAAGTGTGAAAATTTGATCGGTTGTGGACTTCCCTGGCCTAAAACCACACTGATAAGGGCCAATCAGGTTGTTGGTAAACGGTTTCAGGCGTTCACATATTACGGCAGATAGGATCTTGTAGGCGATGTTGAGGAGACTTATGCCTCTGTAGTTGGCGCAGTTCAGAGGGTCTCCTTTTTTGTGGATCGGGCAAACGATGCTGAGGCTCCATTCTTCAGGCATATTTTCATCCGACCAGATTTGGCTTATGAGTTGGTGGATGTTACTAACAAGTCATCTCCGCCGGCCTTATAAAGCTCAGCGGGAAGGCTGTCATTTCCGGCAGCCTTATTAAGCTTGAGTTTAGATATTGCTAACCGACTTTTTAGTTACTGAAATTGAAGACAGTAATTTGGACGAATTCGGGATTATGCAGGATGGTGCGCTATGCCACAACAATGATACAATCGATCGTGTACGCACCGAATTTCCAAATTGTGTTATCAGCCGTCTTGACGCTGTCAATTGGCCACCTCGGAGCTGCGATTTGGCCCCTTTGGATTTGGATCAATCCAGAAACGATTCAAGCACTTAAGGCCAATATCATCCAAACAATCTGTGAGCTACAGCCCGAAACCATCAACAAGGTCTTGGAAGATTGCCGAGGTAGCCACTTGACCGACGTTGTGTTCCATAATTAATGGGAACGTTTGCTCTTACTAATAAATTCACAATACATGGGGAAAATGTTTTTTTTCTTCATTTTATTGCATTTTTAGAAAGAATCTTGTATTTGACAGAAGATAAAATCCTATAGCGACTTGACCAATCTTGAGTAGACGAATGCCCCTCTGATGACTCTGCTTTTGGTGCTGCTAAGAAGTTATCACAGTAGTAAGTTCTTCTTTTCATAAACAGGGCTACAGCTCGAAGTGAACTTAGATTGGACTACTAAGCGTTATGATTCAAATCCCAAAAATACCAACACTGGTTTTTGTTCGCTACCCCACCTCTTGCGAAAGTCTGATACAGGAGTACAAAACTGTCATGAGGAGGCTTTCAAATTTATTGTTTGGAATCGGCATTAAAGTGGAGGTCCCATCCATTGTGGCAAAGATACAAGGTGGCGCAAAAGTAATCCTCCTATCAGAAAATGCTATAAATTTTGCGATTGGCCCCTAATGTCAGTTCTGTTTTGACATTTGTGTAGTAAACACATGCGAAATACACGTTAATAAACAATGTTACGCTACACTGCTCCAGAAAGCGGAGTATTGGTGACTATTTATTTGAGCAATAATCGGTCGGTGACTTTGGCACAACGGGAATTTCGTCGCAGATTTCCTAGCCATCCAACGCCTACTGGTGAAACACTGCGACGTTTAGCCGCTCGCCTCGAAGAGACTGGCACAACACGAGATGCTGCCAGGCGTGGCAGACCCCGGAGTAGCCGTTCTACAGAGAATATTGCTGCTGTAGCCGAAGATGTCATGGAAGCACCGTCGACATCGACCAGACGACGTGCCACGCAAATGGGTATCAGTCGACGGTCTTTACAGCGAATTTTGGTACAAGATTTGAAGATGTTTCCGTACAAAGTCCAGACGGTGCATCAGCTGTTAGCTGCTGACCGCCAATCGCGTCTAACATACGCTCAAGCCATCCTTAATCACCACCAAGAGGAAGATGATTTTTCATCAAAAATAATCATGAGTTATGAGGCCCATTTCCATCTTAGCGGGTACGTAAATAAGCAAAATTTACGCTTCTGGGGCACTGAAAATCCGCGTGTAACCCACGAAGAGCCATTACACCCGCTCAAAGTCACTGTATGGTGTGCTGTTTTCGCTGGAGGAGTCATCGGACCTTTTTTCTTCGAAGACGTCGCGGGCCAAACGGTTACTGTGAATGGTGAGCGCTACAGAGCAATGATCAACGAGTTCTTTTTGCCGCAACTTGGAATTGGTATTGGAAAACATGTGGTTCCAACAGGACTGTGCAACAGCACACACTGCACGTGCCACAACCGATATGCTGAAGGATGCATTTCCCGGGCGCCTAATCTCCCGTTTTGGCGATTTGCACTGGCCAGCAAGATCGCTTGATTTGACCGCTCCAGACTTCTTTTTGTGGGGCTTTTTGAAGTCGCGGGTTTATGTCAACAAGCCTCAGACTCTTGCAGCTCTTAAAGACAATATCCGTCAAGAATGTGAGGACCTATCGCCGGAAGTTTTGAGCAAAGTGATGGAAAATGCCATAAAAAGGGCTCAAATGACAATCAACATTGGCGGCGGCCATTTACATGACATCATATTCTCGACTTGATGTAAAAAAAATTAAAAGACCAAATAAAAATAATCCACAAGAAGAATCAAAGTTTTTCATTTTTTTTTTAAACTACAGCCAAAAAACAACGGAAGGTTATTTTTGCGCCACCTTGTATAACTTGCAACAGACAAATGAAAAGAGGAACTAGGTTTGGCCATGAATGGGATCTTCACTTAAACACCGATTCCAACGGACAAACAAAGCTCCTCATCCTTACATAAATAAATTATTTTTTGAATAGCGATTCTGATTTCACTTTAAATGTCCACTCAAATGGGGTGGAGAAAAAAACGCACCAATAGTCCTACTGCGTGTGTCTTCAAAAGAGCACACCATACTTCATGTTTTCAGGATAAAGCACCAACTGACAAGCACTTTCGATACTTCAAGTGCTTGAAGTACGTTCAAGTGAACTTGAGCTCTGAAATTTTCAAAAGATGCCATATTCAGCATTTTCCAAGGACTACCCATTTCTGCGATAGTCTTTCCTTCCATTGCGTAAGCGTCGTCGCCTTGCACAAGATACTCCGCCGTACATCATTTAAAACGTAATGACTCAGTTTTCATGCCCACACATAAAAATACCAACAGCACCAACTCAAAGAGAAAGGCAACCAATCAATAGACTAAAAAGATTCATTCAGCAAAAAAGATGAAAAAAAAAAAATATTAAAACTGAAGGACACTTGAATTACATGTAACCCAGAGAGATCTGGATCGGATCTTTAGTTGCCACTTGTGAGATTGTAATCGTGTAAACACCTCATATCAATCAATCACGTTCAATGTTTATCTACACGAGCGAGAGCAAATATTTGCATAAAATCATAACTGCCAACTTCAAGAGTGCTCCGTGCTCCATGCTCTGCTCTATGCTCTGTGATATATCAATTACCGAACATTGAAGGCATACACGCACCAAACAAAGCAGCAAATCAATTACACAACAGTTGTAGCCTTTTCGAGTTTTTTTAATTCGAATGCGAAAGGTTCCCACAAAAAGGTGAACAACAATTCACTTAACTGGGTCGCTGGTCTTCATTGTTTCTATATGCCCGACGATAACCTCACTTCTCTGACAGAAGAATCAATTTTCTTGCAATGGAAACTATCCTCATCAGGCTACATAATAATCCTCATCATTTTAATTGAGATGAGTTTTTGTTATGACTTTCCTCTTCCTCGTCCTTTAATTTGTTCGTTTTGCTTGTGTCATTTTTAGATTTCTGTTAAATAAATCGCACAAAACAGATTTATCTCTGCCCGGCATCTTTGGATGCCATCCAAAACGAATTGCACATCTCGTTATGAACATATATACATCCATTTTGGCAGAGATTGAGGGAAAAAGCGCAACAGTGTTAGAATATTGTTATTGCAAGGTGCAACAAAAAAAAAATAAACAGTTTCACAAAAATAGGCATGTGAACTTGCTAAACGTCAACTTAATTTTCAAACTATCACCTCAAGCAATGGGGAATGGAATTTGGCGTTATTTTTGTCGGAACACAAAATAATATGAAAATAAAATAAAACTATGTAACTGCGTCTGAAAGCGAAATGGAATGAACAGAATATAGACTTTTGACAGGCGCGTTTTGGGTATACTTTGACATTTATAGAGTGACAGTTTAATTACAACAAGTTTTTTTTATTGATGATAGACCTTTCTATTGAATTTAAGAGGTTATTGTGATAATTGGGGATGACAGATATCTATTACTTGATATTGCTATAAGAAGATGTCATCGATATCGATAGGGTTTTGGTGGACATACCCTTTACAAATACAAATTGTTGGCGCAACAGGCTCTTTAGTACCTACCGGGATGAACCTGGGCCTCAACCAACATGCCTCTCCAATTAGCCCGGTCCTTCGCTAACTGCCTCCAGTTGCGCACTCCAAGTTGGTTGAGGTCGGTTTCTACTTGTGCGCGCCTCTTAAGGCGAGGTCTTCCTCTACTGCGTCCGACGTCTGGCTAGGAATCGAAGACCCTGCGAGCCGGAGTATTGGTGTCCATTCGTTCTACATGTCCTAGCCATCTTAAACGTCCAATGCGGAGTTTTTTGACTAGGGGTATGTCGCTGTACAGCTCGTATAGTTCGTGGTTGAATCTGCGTCTCCATAGCCCGTCAACGCAAACGGGACCGAAGATTTTCCGAAGAATTTTTCTCTCGAATCGACCAAGGATTTCTTGATACGCTTTTGAAACGGTCCATGCTTCAGCGCCGTAGAGCAGGACTGGGATTATCAGGGTCTTATATAGGATCTCCTTAGTAGTTCGAGTGAGGGCTTTACTACTAAATTGCCTTATTAGCCCGGAGAAACAGCGGTTGGCAAGAGGAATTCTTCTTTTAATTTCTGACGAGATGTTGTTGTCAGAGTTAATAGAGCAGCCGAGGTAGACAAAGTCCCGTACCACCTCAAAGTTATAGCTGTCAATGGTGACGTTCTGTCCTATTCGTCGATGTTGTCCTTACGTGTTGACAGCATATACTTAGTCTTACCCTTATGTACTGCTAAACCCATTTTTGCCGCTTCCTTCTCTATACTACCAAACGTGGCTATGACATCACGTTGAGTCCTACCAATAATGTCAATATAGGCGGCGTATGCTAGTAGTTGCACCGATTTTTGGAGAATTGTGCCTCTGGTGTTGGGGGAATCAAATTGAAAAAGTCACATGACAGCGCATCGCCTTGCCTAAATCCTTTTTTGATATCGAATGTGTCGGTGAGGTCGTTTCCGACCCTGATGGTGCAGCGAGAATTCTCCATCGTCATCATATACAAACGGACGAGTTTGGGCGGTATACCAAAACTTGACATGGCTCTGTATAGTTCGTCTCAATAAATGCTGTCGTATGCGGCTTTGAAATCGATAAACAGGTGGTGGGTATCAATTTGGACTTCTTGGGTTTTTTCCAGGATCTGCCGAAGTGTGAAAATTTGATCGATTGTGGACTTTCCTGGCCTAAAACCACACTGATAAGGGTTGATCAGGTTGTTGGTAAACGGTTTCAGGCGTTCACATATTACGGCAGATAGGATCTTGTAGCGATGTTGAGTAGACTTATGTCTCTGTAGTTGGCGCAGTTCAGTGGGTCTCCTTTTTTGTGGATCAGGCAAACGATGATGAGGTTCCATTCTTCAGACATGCTTTCAACCGACCAGATTTGGCTTATGAGATGGTGGATGTTGCTTACCAAGTCGACTCCGACAGCTTTATAAAGCTCAGCGGGAAGCTTGAGTTTAGATATTGCTATCCTCACTTCACTTAGGTCGGGTGGTTGGCAGTTTTCGCTGTCGTTGCCAATATTGAATGGTTCGTTCTGCCTGACAGCGGAATGTTGTCTTCCGCTGTCTGCAGAAGTGGTTCTTCCATCTCCTCAGCATCGACTGTGTCTCAACTACGATATTTCCTTGTTCATCTCGACAGGATTCTGTTCGAGCCTTGTATCCTTGGCTTTGACGTTTTACACTTTGGTAAAACTTGCGAACATCCTTCCTGGAGTGGCACCTCTCTATATCCTCGATCGCGCGCTTTTCTTGCTCTTTTTTCTTCTTTCTGAAAAGCCGATGTTCTTCCCTTCTTCTTTGCCTATAGAGCTCAATGGCAGCTCAGCTCTCGTCTTCACCTGCAGCTTAGCCTTGTAGGCCTCGTTCTTGGCTGCTAGCATCTGTCGGCATTCCTCATCAAACCAGGGGTTTCTTGCTGGTGGCCGCGAGACACCTAGTACTGCTAAAGATGTCTCCTCTTCCTACCTTTGCGTTAAAATCTCCCAGCACGATTTTAACATCGTACTTTGGAAGTCGCTCATGGGTTTTGTCGAGGAGCTCGTAGAAGCAATCCTTAGTTATATCATCCTTTTCCTCTGTCGGATCATGAGCGCATATAAGGCTAATGTTGGCGAAGTTGGCCTTGATGCGGATTGATACAATGCGTTCGCTAATGTCTTGGAAACATAAGACTTCTTGCCTAAGTCTTGCACTTATAACAAATCCGCATCCGAATAGTCGCTGTTTCTGCTCACTATAACACGGTCCATAGTAGATGTCACAGTTTTTCATCCTCTTTTTGCCCGGCCCATCCCATAGTATTTCCTGGATGGCAGTAATGTCTGCTTTGTAGCAGTTTTGGACTTCCGCTAGTTGTTCGCCTGCACCTCTCCTGTTTAATGTTCTCACATTCCAGGTGCAGATACGAACGTCGTTGTCCTTTTTTCGTTTAGCATGGTCGTCAACAGTAATATCAGTCCTTTCCGAGGCTATTGGTTGCTTCGTAACAATATTTTTTTTCCGTGGATGGGTAGTTAACCCAAAGCACAACCCCCAACCTGGAGGGCCAGGCCCTTGTTTTGAACCTAGGACAGCGGACCGGAAAAAATACCGATGTCAGTAGCCCATTTTTGGGGTATGAGCGCTGCCGTTGACCCATTGAGGGCTCTTCCGCCACCAACTCTTTTCCAATACCCTGGCTCAGTATTGGAAATCCCTATAGACCTGGTGTTCAATTATGTCGAAGCAGCTCATATAGGGATTTCACTACCAGTTCGATAAAAACTGGAGCTGTAGGCGCCACCGTTGACTCCATCTAGGGAATTCCTCCGTTGCCGCCTGAGAGTGAGTGTCTTAGTGAGAGGACACTTCCCCCCCTCTCTCGTTTGCTGCCACCGCCGACCTTACACAGGGGTTTAATACCCCATCTCCAGTCGAGGTACTAGGCACCCACCAGTCACCAGCGTGGAGGTGAGAGTAGGAGTTGATAGTGAGAGGCTAGAGTGAGGACGCTTGTGTCCTCACATAATCGCATCACTATCCTCGTTAGTACCCAGGGCCTCAAAACCATTCATTTGAGCGTTTGTACTTCTTGCATGATGGCGGGACTTCCTGTTTTATGTCGAATCCGAACGGCTCAGTTGAGATAAGCTAATCTTGACAATTGATACTACTCGGATGATTTGTCAGATCATCACGGGCCAATTAAAAAATCATTTTGGTGTTGCTACGGCTGGGCACCGAACCCAGACCTGCTACGCGGCAGTTAATTGCACTAATCATCGCGCCACCGAGCCGACAAACATACCCTTTGTCAAAGTAAAATAAACGTCTGTTTTGGTAAAAATATGGAAAAAGTTTGATCACGGTCATTTTTTAATTGCGACTTTAAAGTATCTTCGTCTCCGAATTCCGTCAAAGCAAACGGGGACAAAGGTTTTTGGAAGAATTTTCTCTCCAAACGACCAAGGATTTGTTCATACGCTCTTGATACGGTCCATGCTTCATAGAGCAGGACTGGGATGATCAGCGTCTTGTATAGGTTCTCCTTAGTAGTCCCAGTGAGGGCTTTACTGCTAAATTATCTTCTTAGCCAGAAGAAATAGCTGTTGGCAAGTGTAATTGTATTTTCTAATTTTGACGAGATGTTGCTGTCGCCAAGGTAGACAAAGTCCCGTACTACCTCATAGTTATATCTGTCAATGGAGACGTTCTGTCTAATTAGTCGATGCTGTGTTGACAGCATATTTGGGCCTACCCTCATTTACTGCGGAACCGCTTCCTTCTCTATACTAACAAACGTGGTTACCTATTTATATCGGGTGAAGGGTGATTTTCGCTGTCCTCGGCTACATTAAATGGTTAGTTCTACCTGACATCAAGATATTGCTGGCAATTGCCGTTTGCAAAAGTTTGAATGTTTGCAAACGTGGTTCTTCGATATTCCCACCATGTGAGTCAAGCAAGATTTTCCTCTATTCTTCTCGATAGGATTATGTTCGGTCCTTGTATCCCCTGGATTTAACCACCTGGCGCTTCTTCGATCACACGCTAAAGAAAAGCCGATATTCTTCCAATTGCAGTCCATTGTCAGAGCTGTATGAATGGTGTTTTTCGACAAAACTTTATAAAGATACGCTCTCCTTCTACCTTGGCGTTGAAATCACCCAGCTCTATATTAGCATTGTGCTACGGCAATGACTCATAAGTCCGCCATTTTTGTTTCGAAGAGTGTTCTTACCGTTGGTTAGGTGCTGGAATACAAGCTTCCCCTATAGCTTGTCGGATAGTTGATATAATACCTACAGCAAAAAAAAAATCACGCCAGTCTAAAGCTTCCTAGGTGCCAATGGAAAACGGCATTAGTGTGCTTCGAATTCTGATTACCATTGTAATCACCAGTCAAATGAGATTGTTCTCCATTAGGACATGTCTGTACAAGTTCGCTTGCTCTTTCATACATACAAATAAGCGAAATCTGGGAAGCCTCCAAGAGTATATAATCCAGCTTCTACTAAGCTTAAATAAAATAAAAATAAATACAAATACACTGTCGTACAAGTTTCTTAAATTTAGCATTCGAAATCGTCCTCAAATACGTCAAAATAGGTTTAAGGCCAGGTTTGGGCCATTAATGGCAGATATTTAATTATTTTTCAAATAACCCACCATTCGAATATCTCCCAGACGGGATTGGGAAAGATTATACAGCAGCTGTCAAATGATAACTACTTCACTTCCTTCAATCGCAACAACTCACCCCAACGCAATATCATAAACTACGTGTCAGTCAAAACCCACTCCAATCAAACACAAGACCTTCACTTCTGCGAATGCAAATGTCACTTCCCTCCTGTCTACTCAAAACCATAACCGTCACTCAATTAGATATCGAACTCTAATTCGAATTTTGTATTTTCGAATATATGTCACCATTATTCAATTGATTATTAAATAACATTTTGATTTCGTTTACATTACGTAGTGACCACATACGTATCCAAGTGTGTTGCTCCTGCCCAAATACAGAAGTCTGCACCGCCAATTATAATTAGGACCCAGCACATATTAAGTCGTCTGCACTCAATTCGAATTCGTACATCGATTTGAATTTCACATCGAAAATTTTCGAAAAAGGAAAACCGTCCCCAATCCAAAAGAAATGAACGACCTCTCAGCCATAGCCTACGTGCCAATCAAGCGCGCTCTCTACAAACGATTATGATATTCAAGTGAATTAAAAATCTGATTCATGTGAATCATATTGATTGCGCTTCGCCATTTCGTTTCCGTACCCCACAGAGTTGCAATTATGTCATGAAAGTGGATTTCCATATAATAAACGACACAGACAGCAACACTTACACGACCATTGAAGGTGAATTGTTGCAGGCGGTCGTGCGTTTAACGGTTTTGTTTTTTTTTTTTCTTTTCGAAATTAATGGCAGACTGGTCGGGACATATATTTCCCCATCCCCGAAGCGTTAATTATGTCTAATGGAAATGATTTATCACTCCTCCGCATTGTGTTGGCTCTTGGAATGTGGAGCGCGCCTTATGACATTAGTTCCACTTTCACAGGAAAATGTGTTTTGTTGTTGTTTTCTGTTTCTTGTGTACTGTCAACTGTCACGTTGGGGTTGTCTGTGGGGTTGTGTGAAGGACGATTGCGTGTGCAATATTCGTTTGGTCGTGGAATGCAAAACGGTTTTCAAGTAATACATTACGAACAAACACACTTGAGGATCTTGAGGTCAAATGCTTGGTCATCAGTTAAGTTTGACGGGTGAAAGGTTAAAAATGCTGCTTTCGTACTTAAGTTTGAAGTGGGAGATTGTTTCCGCAAGGAAATGGAATTATGTAATTGCCTTTATTTTCACAAGGACACTTGTGTTGGTGAGGGTCTTTTCAATGGGGGGAAATGTGGTCGCAGTTGAAGTAAAAAAGGACTCGCAGAGACCGTCAAACAATTTTCTGTGGTGAAGTTGCTTTTTGCTGGGAGAGGAGTCATTAACTTTTTGACACATACATAAATGTGGTTTTGTTGTTTGAGGACCAGTTGTGGTTTATGATGTTTTTTTCAAAAGTTTTTCCTCATCGTTGTTTAGCTTCTGCACTCGAACATCTTACCCAAGGTGCTTAAAACTCCATGTTTTGAACTATTTTCTGGTCGTTATTACTAAAAAATTCTTAAATGGGGTATATTCCTGATAAGATGGTATAATCCGGAGTGAACATAGCCCTCAGCCTTGCAACTTACCCAAGGACTACATCTCAATTTCGGACTCGATTAATGTGACTATGGAGCAAGTTGAATTCGAAGAACAATGGCAACGTTGGCAACAAGCCATTACATCAGCTCCGACTGATGTTCTAGGTTTCTCGCGTCTACCAGCAAGAAACGCTTGGTTTGATGAAGAATGCCGACAGATGCTCGCTGCCAAGAACGAGGCTTACAAGGCTAAGTTGCAGGTGAAGGCTAGAGCTACAAATAAGCCCTATGAGCAAAGATGGAGGGTAGAACACCGATTTTTTAGAAAAAGGAAAAAAAAGCAAGAAAAGAGTGCTATCGAGGATATTGAAAGGTGTCACTCCAGGAACGATGTTCGCAATTTTTACCAAAGTATAAACCATCAAAGCCAAGGGTGCAAGGCTCGAACAGAATCCTGCCGAGACGAACAAGGAAAAATCGTAGTTAAGAGACAATGGATGCTGAGGATATGGAGGAAGCACTTCTGCAAACTGTTAAACGGCGATAACAATATTGGCGACAACACCAAAAACTACCAACCACCAGACTAAAGTGAAGTAATGATAGCAATATCCAAACTGATGCTTAACAAGGCCACCGAAAATGACGACCTTCCCACCGGGTTCAATAAAGCCGGTGGAGACGATTTGATAAGTAACATTCACAAACTTATGGGCAAAATTTGATTGGATGAAAGTATGCCTAAAGAATGGAACCTAAGCATCGTTTGCCCAATCGAAAAAAGGAGACCCCCACCACCTATTCATCGATTTTAAAGCTGCATACGACATCATTAATAGAGACGAACTAAACAGAGCCATGTCTAGTTTTGGTATACCGCCAAACTCAAACTCTGTCTGTGGAGGGTGAAGATGGAGAATTTCCGCTGCTCCATCAGGGTCGGAAACGACCTCACAGAAACATTCGATACAAAAAAAAGGATTTAGGCAAGGTGATGCACTTTCATGTGACTTCTTGAATCTCATTCTTGAGAGGATTGTGCAAAACTCCTCAGCCAACACCAGAATCTTCCATTAATCGTTGCAACTCCTAGCAAAGCCGACTACATTGTCATCATAGCTCGGACTCAATGTGATGTCACAGCCACGTTTGTTAGTATAGAGAAGGAAGCGGGAAAATGGTTTAAGGGTAAGACTAAGTATGTGCTGTCAACACAATATTAACGAATTGGACAAAACGTCACCATTGACAGATATAACTTTGAGGTAGTACGGGACTTTATCTACCTCCCCTCCGCTATTAACTCTGACAATAACATCTCGCCAAAATTCAACGAAGAATAACTCTTGCAAACCGCTGTTTCTTTGAGATAAGAAGGCAATTCAGTAGTAAAGCCTTCACTCGAACTCCTATGGAGATCCTATATAAGACCCTAATCATGCAATCCTACTCTACGGCTCTGAAGCATGAGCCGTGTCAAAACCACATAATGAAATCATTCTTAGTTTTTAGAGAAAAATTCTTCGAATAATCTTCGGTCCCTTTTGCGGTGACGGGCTATGGTATAGCGACATACTCCTTGTCAAAAAAACTCCGCATTGGACGTTTAAGGTGGCTAGGAGACCAATGCTTCAGCCCGCATAGTCTTCGATTCCCAGCAACACGTCGAACTCATTAGAGGAAGACCTCGCCATTAGTGACGCGCACATGTAGAAACCGACCTCAACCCACTGGAAGTGCGCAACTCAAGGCAGATACCTAAGAACCGGGCTAATTGGAGAGGCTTAGGGTCATTCCGGACTGTAGCGCCACTTAAGTAAGTAAGTTGAATTCTAACTACTTATGAGTATGAGTTCTGGTTAGGTTTTTCGCGTTCCCGGCTCTTTTTCATTCCCGGGAATCGGGAACGATTATTTTTAATTCCCGGGAATTCCCGGGTATCTGGGAATGAGTTATTTAGAAAAAAAACTCTAGTTTTTCAGTATTTTCTTTTTATACCCTATCCCATAGGGGTATATTAGTTTTGATACTTAGTTTGTAACATAGAGAAATAATTTAGCTACATATACCTCAAAGTATATGGATCGACTCAGAATCGCTAGCTGAGTCGATTAAGCCATGTCTGTCTGTCCATCCGTCCGTCTGTACGTCACCGATTTTTAGGCCTTAAATTTTAAGCTAGTATAATGAAATTTGGTTTATAGGATCCTCGTCTCTGCCTACAGAATAAGTGTAAATATTTTTTTAATCCGCCCACTGCCACGCCCCCTTTTAAGAAAAACTCAGTTTTTGACCAAACCGTAAGGAATTTTAAAAAAGTTTCTGAACAACATATTTAGACAATATTAATATATATATATTTCGTCCATATAAAGTTTTTTGCCACGCCCACTTTTTGTGGGCGTTTTTAATAAAAAACTGTTTTCGGTCAAATTTTCAATTTTTCGAAAAAAAAATTTTGATGCAGAATCATTAACATTATTAATATAAACGTTTCGTCTATATACCATTTTAACCCACGCCCACTTTTTGGGGGCGTTTTTATGTAAAAAACCATTTTTATACACTACCCCATAACATATGCAGGAGAAAACCTTGTCTTTTGTAGAACCGTAAAAGTGTTTTGTAAGCAGTCTGAAGAATTTGTTGTCACTATATCATTTTTTTCTATTTTATCCACATCGTGTTTTTAGCCATGCTCACTTTTTTGGGGATTTTAGTTTTATGGATAGGATGGGATAGGGTATTCAACGATCCGCACAGCGGTTTGTATCCTTCTCATATGTTTATTATACAAATTTATGAGTCTGGTTGCCGGAGAAATAAGGCTTTCTTGCAAAGCCTGTTTCAGACGATTCTTGCAACGTGAGAGTATCTTCTTCACTTGATTCAATTTTGCTAGAAAACAAGCGCATAAATATGTTTTCTGCATATCTTAAAAGCCTTGTTTTCGAAGCATTTGGCAAGTCATTTTAATGTATAAGTGTCAGGATTATGTAAATATTTGCAAAGGCCAAAAAGACAGACAACTCACCTTTCTAAAAAATTTTCTTCTAGTGCTGAATAAAACTCCTCCAAAAAAGGGAGTTTGAAGTCTTCGGATTGCATTCAGTAGAACTGAAATAATAGCATCGCATGTAAGAATTGTTGGGTCTGTTCTGCTCGCTAATTTAACAGGATTCAATAGTTGTACCAAATTCTGCAACTCTTCTTCATTTTTTTTCATTCAAGTTCCAGTTGTAGTTAAAATCGACGAGAGCTTTCTCAATACTATTTTTTACCAACAAGAATCTTGCTACCATTGTAACTAAACTATTCCAGCGATTTTTTACATCTAACAGCAACTGCATTTCTTGTCCTTTTTCTTGTTTAATTAATTGTTGAAGTAGAGTATTTTTTACTGGACTTTTTCGAAACATTTTTACGATTTTTCGGACTTCGTTTAGCAAATGGAATAAATCTGGAAGAATGGCAACTTCAAGGTCGTCTTCATCGTCAGTAATATGAAATGAACGCTCGTAGTTTTCAGTGTCGAAATCGTTGTTCTCCGCGTCTGATTCATTTTCATTTTGAATTGTATTTTTGCAGGCCTGTGCCAAAAGCACGGCGTGATTGATGCAAAGCAACGTTTCTGACCGACTTTCTCTCCCAAACTTCTTCATTACAGATGCCCCATCAGATGTTGTAGCTACAATGTGGTTTTCGATATTCAAATTGAATTCGTTAAGTTGCATCACATTTACCAGGAATAAACACCAGTCCTAAGGCAAACACCCTTCCATCAGTAGAGTGTAGGTTGATTTTCAGATAACGCCTATTTCTTAAGCTGATCCATTCATCAAACGTTATACTGAGCCGTTCTTCAATGCTTATTAAACTTTGCAGTTGTATTTTTATGTCAGTTTTTATTTTATCGTACAACTCTATAATGAGTTCCATAACCTTGCCTTCGCTTTTCGGTAAATCTAGTTTTTTTTGCTTAAAAGATTCGCGAATGAATTCACTGCGTGTGATAGCGCGGATTGATATGCCGTCTTGAACAGCCAAACGAGCTATTACTTCGGTAATATAACGAGAAGGCTGGAAAAAACCACTGACATTTTGCTGCTCAATTTTAGGTCGTTTTGCTTGCCACGCATTTTTGGTAACCGTAGAAACATTGTCAGTGTCTATAATAGAAGCGCTTGGTCGTGAATTATTTTTTTCAGCTTCTAACTGTGATATTCTTAGCTTATGTACTTTTTCTAAGTGTTTCACTAAACCACTTGTCGACGAGCCTTTGCAAGACAACATTTTTGGACAAAGTGAACACTGAGCCAACTCATTATTTTTTGTTTCTTTTTTTCAGTAATTCCAGACTTTGGAAGTTTGCTTATCCATGATGCATTACAAACTAACAATAACCAAAACATAATGTAACGAATTTTCAAAGCATTATAAAAAAAGCTATATTTTATAACTAGTAGTAAGTATTAAAAATGTACTTACCAGATCTAATGAACGTCAACACAAAAACAAGAACTAAAACTATTAACAAACTTTGAACATGAACAACATAGATTCATGACGAAAATTTGTATGGCATTGAAACGTCTTGGCTACTAAGATTTGTATATATTTTAAATATTGTTTTCACAAAGAAAATTATTAATTTTGAATGTAACCGGGTACCCGGGTATTATGAAACCGGGACCGAAAACCCTAGTTCTGGTGAATGAAATTCGGAATTCTGAGTCGCATTATCGCATTCCCCGATAATTCCAGAAATTCATTTAGGACTCATGTTTCCATAAGAATGCCTTCGTTTTTCCAAGATGAATATTATAATGAGAACTGAATTTACATGCAGTCTATTCGCATGTATTTCTTTCATTTGCAAGCTCGACACGTAGCATCTGATATTGTTTTGTCATTATGTCAACGCATAAAACTGACAGGTTAGTTAAATGTACACTTGCATATTTTAAAAAAAAAAGCTCCCAGGCAACGTATCTAATGTACTCAACCCAAAAAAGTCATCCAAACTTTAAAACTTTATCGCCGTCCATAGCTCGACACTTAGAATCCGTTCATTATGTCAATTGTTGACGCATGAAACCGACAGGATAGTTAAATGCATGCTTGAATATTTAAAGAAGCTCATAAGAAACGTATGTAATGTAGTCCCCGTCGACAGCTCGAGACATAAATTCCGTTCTTTCTGTCCCATTGGCGTATGAAACTGACAATTTAGTTAGATATAAAGGGTGTTTTTTTTAGAGGTATAGAACTTTAAGTTGGCAACACTATTTTAACTGGCGGCCATTTTGTCCGCTGTCAAGTGATTTATTTTTAGTTTGGTTTGGCATTTCAACATGAATATACTGACGTCTGAACAACGCTTCCAAATTGTGCGAATTTATTTTGAAAATCATGGTTCTGTTCGAAATACGTATCGCGCACTACGTCCATTTTACGGTCAACATAATCGTCCATCAGAGCAACTTATTCGATTAAGTATGGAACGTTTTCGCACCACGTTTACTCTAAATGAAAATACGCATCCACAGAGACGTCGCGTCGTACAGTCACAGTGCAGTCATACAGTAGCGTAAAGGAAGACCTGAATAAGTATATCTGCCATCGTGCACAGGAATTGCATATGTTTCCATCTACTTTATGGAAGATTTTGCGGAAAGATCTTGGAATTGATGCCACAGGATCACCTAGCAACTCGTAGATTGGGTGAATGGGCCCAAAATAAGACTGCGATTGATCTCAATTTTCATGAGCGAATTTTGTTTAGCGATGAAGCTCACTTTTGATTGAATGGATACGTCAATAAACAAAACTGCCTTATTTGGAGTGATGATAATCCCCAAGTGTATGTTAAGACACCGTTACATCCACAAAAACTGACTGTTTGGTGCGCTTTATGGGTTGGTGGAATAATTGATCCGTACTTCTTTAAAAGCGATGCTGGCCAGAACGTTCCAGTCAATGGTGACCGCTATGGAGCCATGATTATTGACTTGTTCGTTCGTCAATTAAACAAACATGCTGTGAAGGAGCTGTGGTTTCAACATGACGGAGCTACGTGTCACACAGATCGTGCCACAGCTGATTTGTTGAACGAAAGCTCATAATTTCAGGTTTTGGCCCTGTGAATTGGACTTCAAGATCGTGCGAATAACGCCGCTTGACTATTTTCTGTTGGGATATGTGAAGTCGATATTCTACGCCGATAAGCCCGAACGATTGACCACTTGGAGGACAACATTCGCCACGTTGATATATGAGCGAGCCGTGGCGATCATATGCCAGAAATCATATTTAAATTATAATGCTACTTCGAATAAAGTCAATTTCATGTCAATTTAAAAAAAAATCGTCTTCGTTTTATTCCATTTCAAAGTTTTATGCCTCAAAAAAAAATTACCCTACAAGAATATGGTCCTAAGCAGCTTATGTAATGTAAAAGCACAAAGTAGCAAACCTTTTAAATGTGTGCTCCGTCGACAACTCTACACATAGAATCGATTCGTTTTATCATTTGAACCTTTGAATTCTACAAGTCAGCTCATACGTAACGCATGTAATAGCGCATAAGAAGTCGAACTTTGAAACGTCTTCTCCCTTGACAGCTTTGTGTCACACAGTTATTAGAACAGATTGGATTTTCTTCATTAAGTGGCGATATATCCTGACTACGTGTTCATAATCGGCCCTATCATGGTATCCGTTCCGAGAGTAATTTTCTACGCAATGCAAATCCAGTCGGAGACTGCATTTACGTTCGAAGTATCCGTTTTCCGAAGGTGCATCAAGGCATTCAGTTGACATCAGCAAAAATCAGCAACCTTTTCTAGGACACCGTCGGGTTTCTCATACATCAACTCAACCAAGCTCAATATTGTTTGGTGCTTGGTTTTTTATTTAAATTTTGCCTAAAACACCAGTTTTCAACAAAAACTTTATCAAAAATATTTTATTGCTTATATTTTGTTCACTTTTAAATATTTCCGCGACGAACAGATGTCGAAGGCCATCGCAGCGAAATTGACGTGTGGCTGTCAAAAACAGATGCAAAAAATGCAACCCATCGCAATGAAACGCAGGCTGCCGATGTGTGTTGCGCTTTGTCGGAGAAATGTTCCGAACAACTGATCGAAACGATTACCATGAGGCAATATTCTCCGATTCGTACAAAATCAGAGAATTTTTCTTTCGGAACTGAAACTTTGGTAGGGCCGATTATCTCAGAATAAGCATTAACGTTTCGATTCAAACTAATTTACTTTTGACAGAAGTCTTAATTTGGTACTAAGAGTAAAAAGTCAAATTGTAAAATTGACATATCCCTTAAATGCCCAAGGTGACCGATTTTAGTGGAAAAAATATATTATGTGTAAATTGGTGAAAAAATAACAACTACATTTTTAGTTTTTTGAAAAAATAAATGTTTATAGATTTTATTTGAAAAAAAGTGGTTGTATCTTAAAAGATACACCAGGCATTCACCCACTGCTTAAATTCCTATGGAAATATGCCAAAATAAAAGATGTTGTTTGTAAATATTTTTTTATAAATTCATATTTTTAAGTTTAAATATATTATTATTAATATATTTTTATTTAAAGTAATTTATATCATATAAGTTATTTAAAATACATTAAACTAAAGTACAAATTAAGTCAAAATATGAATATAATAAAAATAATACATATAGATTTTGTAAATTCATTCGTATAATAGAAAATAATATAAAAAGTTCCTTTTCGTATTGTGGTAGTTATAAAAACAATTTTTTTCTGCAGTTAAACACAAATTCACTTTGTATTTAGTACAAAACATCCTTGTCTGTCCTGAGCAGTTCGGAATTTTGCATCTACCCTTCTTATCAATCGTTGTCCAATGATCAATTCTGTCCAATCTGGTGGCCTTCGGTGGTGTTATATGAGCGTTAGGTTTTTTACGTTTTTCTTGAATATCTGATTCAATACGTGGACGTCCGCGAGCAGGAGGTTGTGTCGATTTGAAAGAGAATAAGGTATCAGCTATCTCTAATTTAAAATCAACCAATCGCATGGCCTTGAACCCAGGCCGATTTTTATTTATTCTTTGGTACTACAGCCAGGAATTAACAATTGTCATATCCAAAAGGTGATAGAACACTCTATTTGTCCACTTTCGGCTTTTCATATTTATCTTATGACGGTCCATGGAGCTATCCATCAGATCGACACCACCCATATGCCGATTATAATCTTTTATAATTTGAGGACATGGAATCATTTTGACAGTTTTGTCCTTTTTGTCAAATCTCTTTATGGTAATTGGTTGTACCGTTTCTTTTCCCATACTTTCTGATATCGGCTTTACTCCGACATAGGTTGATAGTAGATTTACAATTTTATTGTCTTTCCAAGACAGTGAAGCTACATCTATTCTATGAATATTACATACAAACTCTTGACTGGTACCGCGCTCGAACTTTTGCAATACTTTTTCCTCGGGAAGCTTACAGTTTTTGATTCTATTACGTCAAATGGTAGCAACTGAAAGTATACCTAATGTTCGCAAATATACTTCTAATGGCACCGTTGTGTAATAGTTGTCAAAATATATTATGTGATTTTGGAATCTTGGTACTTCTCTAAGCAGCCGGAGGTTGAAGATCAGGTTCGCCTTGAGCTGGTGTTTCCGGTGCTCCATTATATATTTCAAATTTATATGCATATCCCGTTGTATCGCACATAACAAAAAGCTTGAAGCCCCATTTTTTCGGTTTGTTGGGCAAATACTGCTTCATGTATCTTCCAATTTTGGTAGAACACATTTGCTCGTCAACACACAGTCTATCTAATTTTGGCACGCTTCCAAATGTGGTATTGAGGATGTCAATAACAGGTCTAACTAAATAAAGGCGGTCTCGACTAGGAGCATCAGTGGGTGGCTGAGTACTTTTATCATTAAAATGAATGTATTCCCTTATTTTTTCAAAACGCCGAACATTCATTTGACTTTTCACCACATTTACGGAATGATTATTTTTATCAGACCAATAATCTCTAACGTTTGGAAGTTTATGATATGTCATGTAAAAAAGTATTCCAATATATTTTCGTAATTCAAATATATCGAAACGAAATGTCTCGTCAAGTACAGCATACCTTATGGTTTCGTCAACTATATGTTGCTCCAAAATTTCAGGAAACAGATAGCTCCAAACTTGATATGGTGTTTCCAAGTCAATTATATTTTGTGGTAAACTGCTGTCACCTCTAAATCTAACTTGCTGGTCATTAAACTGTATATTACCTTTTTTCCAGATAACCTTTTCAAATTCAGAAGACTTACCAATTATTTCTATATTGTAAATATTGTTTTCTATATTTATTGGAGGCTATGGGAAGTCGGTTATAGATATCTGCGCAGTGTCAGGTGAATGGCACAATGCTATATCATGCTTTAAAGTAGGAACCCAAATATTTTCAGATCACATGCCCATAAATGTAACATTTGACTTTGGTAAAAGCACAATGTATCATACATTTAACTTACCACCAAAACTTATGTGGAAAGATACTCAAAAAGAATTGTATGCAGACAAATTATTGAATGAGATACAGAGTACCTACGCAACCACTACATTTTTTACCGCCGCAGAAAAGATAAGTTTCTTAAGCAACAGTATTAAAAAAGTTGTTCCAATAAACCCAATATTCAAAACACAAAGCTACCGGCAGAAGTGGTTCGACCAGGAATGTTTCACCGCAAGAAAACTGTCATTTAACCTACTTAGAAATCTAAAACTAACAACAAGTCCAGATAAAGCTCATAGAAAACAATACATCAACGCTAATAAAAATTTTAAACTTCTATGTAGAAACAAACGTGAAAAATACTATATGTCAGTGGCAATAGAACTTTCTAGCACAACTAACAGCAAACAGTTTTGGGATAAAATAAAGACCCTCAAAGGCGTGGAATATGTCTGTGGAATTTATATTTCTACCTCAACACTAGCCACTTATTTTAAAAGTCTACTTAACCCCACTGACATACATGAAAGTATTCAATTTGCTGAGCCTTATATAGTGGATGATTTGATGGATAGGCAATTTGAAATGAGTGAACTTATGACTAGTCTGCATAATTGTAAAAATAAAAAAGCTCCAGGACCTGATCGAATAGGAAATGCATTTTATAAAAATGCCCCTGCTGAATTCTTAAGTAAAATGTTGGCAACTTTCAATCTCATTTTTAGAACAGGCGATGTACCTCAAGAATTCAAAGATGCTATTGTATACCCAATATACAAAAAGGGAGATGTTAATACACCATCTAATTACAGAGGAATACCTTTCATGAACTCGATTGCTAAAGTTTTTTCATCTATCATACTTAACAGAATTAACTGCTGGGTAGAAAGAAATAAAATACTGAGTGAATATCAAGCAGGATTTCGCAAAAGTTACTCTACTGTTGACAATATATTTTCACTGACAACGATCGCCCAATACTTCCTTAGGCAAAATAGAAAATTATACGTGTTTTTTGTGGACTTCAGAGCTGCTTTTGATTCAATTGACCGAAACGCACTCTTTTATAAACTTTCGCAAAAAGGCATGTCATCTCAAATGCTGAAGGTCATAAAAAATATGTATAAGAACACCCGGCAAACAGTATGGGACGGAAGAAATATATCCGAATGGCTTAAAACTAAATCTGGAGTGAAACAAGGTTGCTTACTTAGCGCAGTTCTTTTTGCTCTGTTTATAGAAGACATATCGGAACACCAGCCTGCAGGTATAAGAATCGCACAAGAATCCATTAAGGTTCTACTATACGCAGATGATATTGTTTTACTAGCGGAATCACCTCATAGCCTACAACTTATGATCAATAAAATGCATAACTACTGCAAAATGTGGAATCTGAGAGTCAACTTGGAAAAATCAAAGATCATGATTGTACGTAACAGGCAAACTAAACTGGGTGAGAATGAAAAGTGGTTTTATGATAGTGAAACAATAGAAGTTGTCAGCCAATATAATTATCTCGGCATAATTTTAGAGCCCAACATGAAAATAACGCAACACCTTGAAAAGAAGCTATCAGCATCCAAAAGCCTTATAAACGCTTCGTGGAAAAATATAATTTATAAAAATGAAATCCAATATCAGCCAAGTATCGTGTGTTTGAAGCGGTTATGCGCTCCGTTATGTGTTATAGCTGTCAATCTTGGGGTTTTAAACAATACGAGGAAGTAGAAAAGCTTCTTCGTTTTTTTATAAAAAAAATTATTCCGCCTCCCAAAGAACACACCTAACTACGTCTTATGTCTAGAAACAGGTCTCCCAAGTCTTTTCAGTTATACCCTCAAATTACATTTTAATTATATCCTCAAAGTGCTTAAATATCCTGCGCATAGACTCCCACTCATTCTCGCAAAATACACCATTGAAATTAAATTGGAATGGACTAATCATTGGGTAGCTCTGGCAGATAAATGTCAGACAACCCTAAATATCCAGCACGATAATCTATTACTTCTGAAGCAACAATGCTATAATCTTTTGGAGCTATCTGACATCCACAATCGCAACGAAAGCAAGTCTCAAGCCATATCTTCCTTAAACAGATTGATATACCCCGAACTAAACTACGATCTAAAAAGCAAAAATTATTTTAATGACTGCTACAGCCTAAATGCGATATCCTTGATATGTAGAGCAAGAAGTGAAATGTTGAATCTAAACGGGTCACCTTTCAAAAAAATTGAATCAAATCTTTGCACGATATGCAATCTAAAATCAAAAGAAGATACATTTCATTTTTTTGGCAATATGTCCAATCTACAAAGAAATACGACTTATTTATTTTGGAAAGCGATCATTGACAATGGAACAAACAAAGATTATTCTCAACGGGGAAAATTGGCATGCTCTCTATAGGTTTATCGAAACCGCTTTTTCGTACCGATATAATATCATCACGGAATTTAGATAGTTAAAAAAAAATCATGTTTTTATTGTTAAATATGTTTAAAAGTTTTGTTTTAATTTATATACACACACACATTTTAGCGAGTCAATCAGGCAGACGGCAACGCCAAGCCTATCGATTTTATTGTTTTTAATTTATCCTAAATCATAATATGAATATTGTTAATATATTAAATTCAATAAAATAAATCTAATCTAAATCTAATTATTTCTATATTGCGAAATTCTGAGGGGAATTCATTCCAAGAATTTGTTAACCTTGTAGGTGGGACATTACGGGATGAAGTAGATGGCTCAGAATCAAGCAGTCCGAAATTACTTGATTCCAATTCAATCAAATTTCCCTGATCAGTATCATCATTGATCATATTGAGAAAGAAATCTTGAACAGATGTTTGAGGTCAATCGCATTCGGATTAATATGCTCATCTTCATCAACAATCATCTCCATATTTCCCACCCTCTGAGATTCAACCCCCATCCCTTTTCCCCCCTCATCATTTAATTCATCGCTGTCGTCATCAATGTTATCGACGCTATCGTCACATACATCTTCACTATTACAAAGTAATTCGCAGACGTCATCATCAGTCATTTTAACTCTTCCATCTCGAATATAACCCGCCATGACTTATATTTAATCAAAGTATCTCTAAGAATTAATTTTATTTAAATATTGTATTTAAAACAATAAATAATCATCTAATAATTCAAAAGCTCCGAGAAAGTGAATTTGCTCTCTCAAAGAATAGAACACGAATGAAAATGTAGTGCAAACGCTGTGCGTAACGGAAATAAGAAAAATGCAGAGAGTGCACATTGTATCTTTAAAGATACGACCAATAAAAGATTCCCTGTGAAGGGTCCAATGCCTGGAATTGTTTGAATCATTTTATATAACTAAAGGATATATTTTAAATGCAGCCGGTATTTTTTTTTACTCAAAAACATTTACCCGTTATTAGAAATTACACTGAGAAAAATCACATTTATTTAATTTTAACAAAAAACAGTTTTTGACTTTTTTTTATAGTTTATTTCTTAACTATTGCAGATAAAAGTAAAAAATAATGTTGTATGTATAAATATAATATTATTAATTACATAGATCCAATTTATAAAAAAAAAATATCCGTATCCATGACCACAGGAATTTTTTGAGTGGTTGTATCTTCAAAGATACAAGGGGCATTTAAGGGATATTTTCATATTCAGCCCTATCGAGGTATACGTCGGAGCGGACAATTTTTCCACAACGCATACTTCGTCGGAAGTTAAAATTCCATTCGAGATATGTGTCATCGAAAAAAATACTACACAAACGCGACGGCTTCACTTCACTACTACTACATGCAATCACAAAGTCGGGCCTTCAATTAGGAACTGTAGATTTGTATTTTAATTGTAAATATACCCTTAGGCCCGGTTTTACAGAAATCATCCTAGTTTCGGCATTAAACTCGAGTTCAATCGAGAAAGTAGTTTTTTATTCAATCAGCCCTATGAGGTATCCGTCGGAGGTTAAAATTCCATTCGAGGTAAAAAATACTACACAAATGCGACAGCTTTACTTCACTAGGTTAGGTTGGTGGGTTGATGAGGCAGACGGTGTGTGTCTTCCCTCATCGCACTCAGGTCAATATAGACCCATTGTGATGCCCGTTGGGGGTCCACTTGTGTGGTTGGTTCATTCATTGTCCCGTTACTGTCCATTGTTGTTAGCCTCTTTCCAGCCATCCAGATGTTGATGCAAACCTGAAAAGATTAGGGAGAGGGATTTCGGATAGATCCGTGAGGTCATGAAAAAAGTATTTTCCTAAGGTTCTCATTCTTAATTGGCTGAGGCCTGGGCAGTGGCACAGAAAGTGGAGGGTGTCCTCGTGTATTTCTTCATCACCGCAGCCTCTACAGAGGTCATCATCTATGAGATGCATTTTCAGTTTGTGGCTTTTTAGTAAGTTGTGCCCAGTAAGAATCCCAACTAAAGTAGAGACAGATTTCCTGTTTCTACGAAGTAGTTTATGGGTTCTGGCTTTGTCATACTCAGGCCACATCCTTTTGGAAGTTTCACAGGTGGGAAGGGAGTTCCACCTGTTTTTGGCAGTGATCAGTGTTTTCTGTCCCACCTGAGATTTAAGGTCACATAGTGGTGGTTTGACAGACTGGTCTGCTTGGTCAATGCTGGAGGCAGATCCTTTTCTTGCCAGTTCGTCAGCAATTTCATTGCCCTGTATGCCTCTGTGTCCGGGGACCCAGCAGAGCTTAACATTATGTTGGACGCCAAGAACCTTTAGCTCTTCACGACAACGTTTCACAAGCCGAGATTTTATTTCGACAGCAGAGATAGCTTTTATTGCAGCCTGACTGTCAATAAAGATGGTGATATCATCTGGTGGTATCGCCAGCATTGAGGTCGCTTTGGCTGCCTCTGCAACCGCAAATATTTCGGCTTGGAAGACACTGCTGTGCTCAGGGAGACGAAAGGTGCTGTTTAGCTTAAGTGTTTCTGAAAACATCCATTTTTGAACCATCAGTGTAGATGGATATGGTTTCGGGGCCCAATTCGTTCCTCTCCCACTCCTCTCTGCTTGGGAGGATGCAGGAGAATGGTCTTTGAAAGTCATGGTGAGGCAGCATGTAGTCAGAGGATACAGCTGAGCCCAGATATCTGTGTAGAATTTGGGCATGTCCTCCTGAGTTCGATTTCCAGCAGTTGAGCTGGCTGATTCTTAGAGCACTTTTGGCTGCAGATTCTTGCATGTAAAGGTCTAGCGGTAGCAGGTTAAGGATGGTTTCCAGTCCCGCTGTTGGTGTGGTTCTCATTGCGCCAGTAGCGCCCACACATGCTATCCTTTGTACCTTTGTCATATTTTTCAGATGGGTGACTTTATATGTTAATGTTAATATAGGTCTCACAATGGCCGTGTACATCCATAGGATGATCTTGGGGTTCGGACCCCAGTTTTTCCGAATATTCGGTTACACGTATAGAAAGCGACTGTGGCCTTTTTAATGCGCTCGCGCACATTTAGGTTCCAGTTGAGTTTTCTATCAAGAATGACACCCAGATACTTTGCACTATCGGCTAGTGCTGAGGGTAGTCCCATCGATAGCCGGTAGGTCGAATATTGGTATCTTCCTCTTGTTCGTAAAGAGAACGAGTTCCGTTTTCTGGGGGTTGATGCCAAGCCCACATTGTTTTGTCCCTTCGTTGAGAGTTTTCAATGCCCTCTCGAGTAGTTCACTAATAGTGGGCAGGAATTTCCCTTTAACTAGTATCGCTACATCGTTTGCGTAGGCTATGACTTTTACCCCATTTCGCTGTAGCTTTATGAGTATCTCATTGATGACTATGTTCCACAACAGAGGTGAGATAACGCCTCCTTGTGGTGTGCCTCTTGATGCTATTACTTTGAGATGGGTGTCTCCCAGATTCGCATTTATATTTCTGTGGTTGAGCATACTTCCAATAATATGTATTAGAGGTTGGTCCACGTTGTTCTTCGCGAGGTTTCTTTCGACTGCGTTTGTGTTCACATTATTGAAGGCTCCTTCAATGTCGAGAAATGCAGCGAGTGTATATTCCTTCTCGTGAAGAGGTTTTTCTATTGTACTAACGATATCATGTAGGGCAGTTTCGACTCCCTTACCTTTCGTGTAGGCATGCTGTGCCGAGGATATGCATTGGGGGTCGAGTTTGTCACGAATGTAGATATCCATTAGTTTTTCATAGGTTTTTAGTATGAAGGATGTAAGACTTATTGGTCTAAAGTCCTTCGCGGTCGTGTGACTGGGCTTGCCTTCTTTTGGGATAAAGACTACCTTTACTTCCCGCCAGCATCGATTTCCATCAGATGCAGTGGAAGGGCGCTACTGTGTCTCCCAACTTCCACAACGAACTTGTCCCAGTTGGCTTTCTTGGGGTTTCGATGTTGAAGGGGAAGTTTAGTGTCGTCCTCTATTTCAAATTCTATTATTCTGTGGTCAGAGTATGATGTTTCTGATGAAACTTTCCAGTGGCGCACAGCGAATCTATCAGAATTGTTGAAGAGGGTAATGTCAAGAACCTCTTCTCTATTTTTAGTGACAAAGGTGGGGTCATTACCCCTGTTCGCCAATAACAAATTGTTGTCTACAATCTATTGAAACAAGGACTCACCTCGTGTGTTGGTGTCTGAACTGCCCCATTGTGTGTGATGAGAGTTGGCATCGCATCCCATTATGAGGTCCCACTTCTTACATTTGGCCATTTGCACCAGGGAGTCTGTTAGGGCAGATGGAGGTCCATCCATCGAGTCGTATGGCATATAGATGCAATCGGAGACTTCCCCCGCCGCTCATATTTTACCACGTTCTGGTCATTGTTACTGAGAGTAGATAAGAGAAAAAGGTTTATTTGTTTCTTAGCTACAATACATGTCCCAGAGGTAGTAAAAACTTTTGGTCATTTGTTAAAAATATAAAAAATTCGGCCTCATCATCAATTCCGACGCTCATTCACAATGACATTCCAGCTGTCAGCTCTTTAGACAAAGCCAATCTGCTTGCTGCGCATTTCGCAGCCAATTCTACATTGCCAGATTGTGTTCAGTCTCCTCCTGTACTTGAGAACGTAGATCATTCTATGGGAAAAATTCACTTTTATCTGATCTTGACATACACAAATCCGCTGGTCCAGATGGTATATCCCCCATCATTCTGAAGAGGTGTTCTTCTAAGCTAGCAAAACCACTGCGTAAGCTTTTCTATCTATCCTACTCATCAGGACTCTTTCCGAGTAGATGGAAAACAGCATTTGTCCAGCCTGTACCAAAAAAAGGCGAATCTTCTTCTCTCTCCAACTACCGACCAATTGCACTTACGTCCCTTCTTTCCAAGGTCATGGAAACGCTGATAAACCGTCAGCTTATGAAATATCTCGAAACACGAAAACTTCTCAATGACCGGCAGTATGGTTTTCGCAGCAACAGATCTACTGTGGTGATTTGATGACATATCTCACCGAAAAGTGGAACCAATCAATCCACCATGGTGGCGAAAGCAAGATTGTTGCGCTTGATATTTCAAAGGCATTTGACAGGGTTTGGCATCAAGCCCTTTTGTCGAAAATGCGTGCATTTGGAATCGACGAAAAACTTCTTCTATGGATTAGACATTATCTTTCGAAACGTTCAATTCAAGTTGTTTTGGATGATTTCAAGTCTGTAACTCACCAAATAAATGCTGGTGTCCCTCAAGGCTCAGTTTTGTCTCCGACTCTATTTCTCATTTTTATAAATGATCTCCTGTCTGCAACTTCTAATCCAATTCATTCCTTCGCTGATGACAGTACCCTCAGCTTCTCATATTCGTTTACAGGTCCTCGTCCCTCACCTTCGAACGTGGACTCTAAACGCCAAAATATGTTAAGCTCATTGAATTCCGACCTTGACAGCATTATCAAATGGGGTAAATCTAATAGAGTGGAATTCAATGCTTCCAAAACACAATGCTGTCTTCTGTCATTAAAGCGTAACCAAAATCTTGAGCCATTATCCATGAATGGCACTTACGTCGAAGAAACCGAAAAGCTTTCCATGCTAGGTATGTGTGTTAGTAACGACTTACGTTGGAACGACCACATATTTCAAATGGCTAAAACCGCAGCGAAATGTCTAGGTTTCCTTAATCGGTGTAAGAAATATTTCACCCCCTCTGATCAGGCCACAATATATAAAGCGTTTATACGCCCTAAACTTGAGTTCAACGCCCACGTCTGGTCGGGTGCACCAAAAACAACATTGCACCTCCTAGATAGGATTCAAACGCGTGCGAAAAAACTTATAGGAGACATTAGAATAGCGAACTCTTTAGTTTCGCTAGAACATCGTCGAAATATCTCCTGCCTTACACTGTTTTATCGCTATCTTAACAACAAATGCTCAAATTAAATAGCCTGTTGCATTCCCCCCATTCAACAATTCAGCCGCAATACTCGTTACGCTATGAATGCAAATCAGTTTACCCTTAAGCCTATCTTCGAACGAACGCTGAAATATAGAGATTCGTACATAAACCGAACAACACGAATGTGGAATGCTCTACCAAACTCTGTTTTCCCTTTCCATTATAACCTTCAGGCATTTAAAGTCAATGTGCATCGGTACCTCCTTTCTTCTTATCCTGAATTTCCTTAACGCCCGCACTGTGCTAAAACATATAAAGGGTATTCATAACCCCATGAGTGCGCGCAAATTATAAAAAAAAAAAAAAACATGATCTTACTTCACTACAATTCGTAAAAAAATTCAGCGAAGAATTTGTGTCGGAGGAAATCGGAAAAAGAATGGCACTGAGCTGTCAAAAATTGCACGAAAAATGCACCTGAACGCACTTCAACGCAATACGCCGGGATGCATTACAAAATGTCGGAGAAATATTCCGAACAGCTTTTCGGAAGAATACCTTGGAGAATTTACCGCTCCGACGGATACCTCGATAGGACTGATTGTCATATGACCGTTTTTTTTTTGATTTGAGAGTTTCCAATCTGTCAAAACTCCCTTCATTCGAATGACACTTTATTAGGTGTTACCAAGGTATTTATGGAAATGAATGTAATTTTCATAATTACATAATTTACTTCAAAAGAGTTCTACTGTCATATAGAGGTATCGATGGAATGGTGTATAACTGACATGTACGCTGTTTAGTTGACATGTAGTGACAGTTTTTTGACACAAGATGTAAAAAGCCACATGTTGACGATACCAATCCAGAACACCTTCAGATACTTCTTTCGTTTTAGGAAAATTCACGTCTCAAGTATATTTTGTTCAGACTGCCGTCGGGCATCATCATTACCACTCAATTCCGACCAAAACCAGCGTTTTAAAATAGGAAACCAACCCAATCAGACGAGAACTTTTTGTCGGACATAATAACCTCTTGAGACACAGTCGAGTGCTGCTCATAGCCGCAATTTTGCGCTAATTATCTAATAATCATCATCATCAAATCGCAGAATAATGCTTGCAAATATTTATCTTTGCCATTAATTTTCTTCAGAATTAGAAGACTCCATGTCTACACAATCACAGAAGCTAGGCTTGGGCATTAAGCAATCAAATTACGGATCACATTCAGCCCGTGTTCATCGCATGAGTACAACATGACATGGTGGCTGCAGTATGTAAACAAACAAAATTCTCAAATGACATCATTTCAATTGAAATGTTTATGTTTGGGAAGCCAATTGAAAAAGATTCGCAAACGAATAGCATCATTAGCGCGGCGAATTCTATGCGACAAACTGCGAGTTCCTAGACTCTGTGTACTCGGACACACATGGTGTGGGCATGGTGTAGAATTTGCATAATGTAACTAGATAGTAGATACTTAGTACGTACGAATTGGGTCAATGTCGGACAAACGCTAGAATATTAATGAATATGCGAGAAAAATGTGCGCCTCTTCATAGTCTCTAATCAAATAAATCAACAAGAGTTATCGGGGAGTTTTCACGCAATTTTGGAATGTTTCCATTACCTGTATGTGGGGGTCTTTATTCGATTTTTATAGACTGACTTGCGAGTATCTGTAGAATTTCGTGATCACTTTGATCTTTCTTGTGATCTTTTTCATAAAGTTTTTGGTTTTTGCTTTATTTTGAAGGTTACTTTTGATCAAATGTCAGAATCATCGTAAATTAATATCTGAAAGCTAACATTTAGGTTTATAAATTGGTGAAGAATGAGGCAATGACTTGGTACAAGGACAACCTTTTTACGAGTTATACTCAATTTTATAAATCTCTAGCACTTGATGAAGGATTTTTTAGAAGAAGAATGATTTTCACTGAATATCTGAGAAATGAAAATGTATTCAAGCTACAAGAGCCCTAAGAAAATGTGACTTCTTACTAACTTCAGTGGCGCTACAGTCCGGGATGAACCTGGGCCTCAACCAACATGCCTCTCGAATTATCCCGGTTGCGAACTCCACGTTGGTTGAGGTCGGTTTCTACTTGCGCCACTTAAGGCGAGGTCTTCCTCTACTGCGTCCGACGTCTGGCTGGGAATCGAAGACTCTGCGAGCCGGAGTATTGGTGTCCATTCTTTCTACATGTCCCAGCCATCTTAAACGTCCAATGCGGATTTTTTTTGATTAGCGGTATGTCGCTGTACAGCTCGTATAGTTCGTGGTTGAATCTACGTCTCCATAGCCCGTCAACGCAAACGGGACCGAAGCTTTTCCGAAAAATTTTTCTCTCGAAACGACCAAGGATTTCTTCATCCGCTTTTGATACGGTCCATGCTTCAGCGCCGTAGAGCAGGACTGGGATGATCAGGGTCTTATATAGGATCTCCTTAGTAGTTCGAGTGAGGGCTTTACTACTAAATTACCTTCCTAGCCCAAAGAAACACGAATGGCAAGAGTAATTCTTCTTTGATTTCTGACGAGATGTTGTTGTCAGAATTAATAGCGAAGCCGAGGTAGACAAAGTCTCGTACTACCTCAAAGTTATATCTGTCAATGGTGACGTTCTGTCCAATTCGTCGATGTTGTGTGTCCTTTCGTGTTGACAGCATATACTTAGTCTTACCCTCATTTACTGCTAAACCCATTTTCGCCGCTTCCTTCTCTATACTAGCAAACGTGGCTATGACATCACGTTGAGTCCTACCAATGATGTCAATATCGGCGGCGTATGCTAGTAGTTGCACCGATTTTTGGAGAATTGAAGAATCAAATTGAAAAAGTCACATGACAGTGCATCGCCTTACCTAAATCCTTTTTTGTTATCGAATGTGTCGGTGAGGTCGTTTCCAACATTGATGGTGCAGCGAGAATTCCCCATCGTCATCCTACACAAACGGACGAGTTTGGGCGGTATACCAAAACTAGACATGGCTCTGTTTAGTTCGTCTCTATAAATGCTGTCGTATGCGGCTTTGAAATCGATAAACAGGTGGTGGGTATCGATTTGGACTTCTTGGGTTTTTTCCAACTCAACTCCGCCAGCTTTTTAAAGCTCAGCGGGAAGGCCGTCATTTCCGGCGGCCTTATTAAGCTTGAGTTTAGATATAGCTATCTTCACTTTACTTAGGTCGGGTGGTTGGCAGTTTTAGCTGTCGTTGCCAATATTGAATGGTTCGTTCTGCCTGACAGCGGAATGTTGTTCGTCATCGCCGTTTAACAGTCTGCAGAAGTGGTTCTTCCATATCCTCAGCATCGACTGTGTCTCAAATACGATATTTCCTTGTTCATCTCGAGAGGATTCTGTTCAAGCCTTGTAGCCTTGGCTTTGACGTTTTACACTTTGGTAAAACTTGCGAACATCGTTCCTGGAGTGGCACCTTCTATATCCTCGATCACGCGCTTTTCTTGCTCTTTATTCTTCCTTCTGAAAAGTCGGTGTTCTTCCCTTCTTCTATGCCTATAGAGCTCAATGGCAGCTCTCGTCTTCACCTGCAGCTTAGCCTTGTAGGCCTCGTTCTTGGCTGCGAGCATCTGTCGGCATTCCTCATCAAACCAGGGGTTTCTTGCTGGTGGCCGCGAGAAACCTAGCACATCAGTTGCGGCTGATCTAATGGCTTGTTGGCATCGTTGCCATTGTTCTTCGACATTAGATGCTGGTGGTATGTTGTGAGTCGAGAGGTTAAGGGATACGCGTTGCGCGAAGGTCTTGGCGGTCTCTGGCGATTGCAGTCTTCCGAAATTTAATTTTTTCACAGTATTTCTGGATTGTTGTGGCGTGGTGGATATCCGCATTCTTACCTTGGCTGCTACAAGGTAGTGATCCGAGTCGATGTTAGCTCCTCGGAATGTTCGGACATCCAAAATACTGGATGCGTGCCTCTTATCTATCGCAATGTGATCAATTTGGTTGACCGTTCGTTGATCTGGAGACCGCCATGTCCCCTTGTGGATATAGAGGTGAGGAAACCGTGTGCTGGCTATAGTGGCAATTCGTTCCGTAGCGAAGTCAATTAGCCTAAGTCCGTTACCAGACGTGTTGTCGTGTGGGCTATATTTTCCGACAGTACTGCTAAAGATGTCTTCTTTTCCTACCTTTGCGTAAAAATCTCCCAGCACGATTTCAACATCGTACTTTGGTAGTCGCTCATAGGTTTTGTCGAGGAGCTCGTAGAAGCAATCCTTAGTTATATCATCCTTTTCCTCCGTCGGATCATGAGCGCATATAAGGCTTATGTTGGCGAATTTGGCCTTGATGATACAATGCATTCGTTAATGTCTTGAAAACATGGCACCTATAAGAAATCCGCATCCAAATAGTCGCTGTTTCTGCTCACTATAACACGGTCCATAGTAGATGTCACAGTTTTTCATCCTCTTTTTGCCCGGCCCATACCATCGTATTTCCTGGATGGCAGTAATGTCTGCTTTGTAGCAGTTTAGGGCTTCCGCTAGTTGTTCGCCTGCACCTCTCCTGTTTAATGTTCTCACATTCCAAATGCAGATACGAACGTCGTTGTCCTTTTTTCGTTTATCATGGTCGTCAACAATAATATCAGTAATTTCCTAGGCTATTGGTTGCTTCGTAACAAAGTCTTTTTTCCGTGGATGGTTAACCCAAAGCACAATCCCCAACCTGGACGGCCAGGCCCTTGTTTTGACACTAGGACAGCTGGCCGGAAAAAATACCGATGTCAGTAGCCCATTTTTGGGGTATGAGCGCTGCCGTTGACCCATTGAGGGCTTCCCGCCACCAACTCTTTCCAATACCCTGGCTCAGTATTGGAAATCCCTATAGACCTGGTGTTCAAATATGTCGAAGCAGCTCATATAGGGATTTCACTACCAGATCGATCAAACTGGAGCTGTAGGCGCCACCGTTGACTCCATCTAGGGAATTCCTCCGCTGCCGCCTGAGATTGAGTGCCTTAGTGAGAGGCAGAGGACACTCCTCCCCCCTCTCTCGTGACTACTTCTTGCAAATTAAGCAATTGAACTTCCGTGCTAATTTCAATTGGATTGTGATTCATTTTACGAAATATAAAGGGTGGTCAATCAAGAGGTTTTTTTGAAATGCGGAATAACAAAAAAAGTTCAAAGATATCGTGAAATCTTTATTATCAATCTAAACAACCATTCTTGACATTCACTTTTTGAAGAATATCCTTTTCAAATGTTGGTCTCAACTGCGCCGTAGCTCGTCCATGCGGACGTACCAATTTTCTATGACACGGGTAATGTTAGCCTCCTTTAATCGCAGCTGGCTTATCCACAAACACCCTAGACTTGACGTAGCTCTTATCAAATGTTCCTCTCGTTGCTTCAGAAGTTTATACTTTGCCTATCGTAACTTCGTCTAATCCATGGTTTCTCTTGTTGCTTCAGTAGTTAAGTGATTCAGGAAGTTTTAAGCTAGCGAACTCGAAATCCGAACCTCTGCCAATGCTTTTTCATGTCGAACTAGAAAACCTCAAAGTCGTTCAAGAACGGAGACTATAACCTCAAAGAAGTAGACGATTTTGCTGGTTAATTTTAGAATGCCTATATAAAATCTAGAAGAGGCTCAAAAGTAAGTTATTTATCCACCAATTTAAAACTGTTTTCTCCATGTACAAACAATCACCAGCCGTTATCATGCTGATAGTACTTTATTATTAGAAACTCTTGTTGTGGCTCCTACACTACTTGACTTAGGCTAATCTAGATTTGAATCAAAATAGATTAACGAATTGATACCTTAATTGTCTTGTTTTACAACAAATTAGCTGTCAAAAGGTATTTCCCAATATCTACTGGATTTGGGATTGGTTAATCCAAAATTATATCACAGAAACGCAATAAATCAACGTGTTTACACATTCTAAACAAATCTAATCGAGTGCTAGCGATAATCTCTGGAAATCACCAGAGAATTCATAAAGCTATCATTAATAGTTATACGTGGACATTTTCTTTTCCATTAGCAGTATTTCAAGAAACTGAAACAGTGGCAAGCGAACTTGGCATCACTTAAGCAAACTAAACGATGACAGCCATTTTTCTTTTTTACTGTGACGTCGGCAGGATTGAGTCTCCTCCATCGAAATAATGAAATCATATTCGTTGCAATGATATAAATGTTCCGTTCTACTATTGTTCTAATCTGTCATTCGTTCTTTAATGATCAACCCTAACCTCGAATCTGTTGGTAGTCTCATTGTAATGATTTGCCAATTAGCAATTTAGTTCCATTCTGAGTTGTGTTTCAATTATGCTTTTCAATGATATCTGCGGACTATTCATTTTGTAATGTGGCTTAAGCCTAAATGGTATATGTATGCAAACGTCAAATTTCTTAAAAATGGACACAGTGAAAGCCAATGCGAATTTGGCAGCCCCCTGAACGTCAGTCATTTATTGAAAATTTGAAATAGCACTTACGTACTATAGTGTTAACAAATTTAGCTAAATTGCTAAACGCTCGAAATTTGTTCAGCGCGAATGGCCGCTGTTACATCTGTCAAGTTCATTGTGAATTCTTCATTAAGGTATTGCAGATCACAATGAAAATTTATTGTGTAAAACGACGTGTGCAAATCCCAATTTATTTTTATTTTTTCATTAATCCTTGACACAATCGTGGACGATTTCGATTCAACGAAAAAAATACGGATACAAATTTTTGACGCAGCAGATTCGTTAGTACGCAGGGCCTAACCTTTACCCGGAGCCATACATGTGTTGACTTCTACTTATACTTACTCAAGTGACGCTACCGTCCGGAATGAACCTGGGCCTCAATCAATATCCCTCTCCAATAAGCCCGATCCTTAGCTAACTGCGTCCAGTTGCTTACTTCAAGCAAATTTGAGAAGCTTCACATGACAGTGTTTTACTTTTGGATGCTTATCAGACACTCTTAAGAGCTGAATCAGTGAAAAAACGTCGGTGTTGTAACATTGGACCACAACGGGCACACCCATTGGCAATCATCGGCTTGATTAAGGCCGTTCACCCTCCTGCTATAAAACAATCGTCTTGTCAGGGCAAACTCGACAGAGTAGCATCAATATGTCTGCCGAAATATAGGTACTGATGCAGACAGATGCCAAGTTACTTTGCTACACTTTTACTCGTTTGGTCCCACGATCACCAGGTTATTCCATTCCTTTCTCGTATCTCGTGAGTCCCTAGACAACGCGGTCCCAGGCAGGATAGTTTCGAATTTTTGAAAGTTGATTATCAATTTACAGTCGTCAAAATATCCCTGGATTTTGTCGAAGTCCCGCTGCTGAAAAATAGCAATGACCTCGACCATAGGGATGTTCGGTACGCTATAAAATTGTCCACCTATGGAATTGCCTGAGTAAGGGTACCTATAATATCGCTGATGGAAATGCTGAGGAGAATCGGCGAGTTTACAGCTCCCCGTTGCAGACCATTTTTAATTAAAAATTCAAAGGTGGAACTTACATTGCCACATTTGACAACAAACTATCTGCCACTCATCATGTCATGAATGGTCAGCTTTATCTGTGCCGAAAGCCTTCTTCAAGTCAACCAGATATGAACCTGTGCTCTGCATTTTGGTTTTTTTTTCCATTGTATAACAGAGACCAGTTCGAAAGCGGCATGAACAGTGTCATGGACCGCCTTGAAATCAAACTTGGTCTCTTGTATTAGCTAATTGTCCTCAGCCGATTGAATAGGGTCCGATTGAGAATCTTTTCGAACACCTTGCTGATACTCGGTACGAGATTTATTGACCGGAGATTTGGTGGATTGGAGTTGTCCTTTCCCTTTTTCGGGTGAGGATGAAAAACCGCGGTCTTCCACCACACTGGATAATATGCAGCTCTTGAACAACGTGACATAAATGTCCACAGCTTTAGGGGGTTAATGTCGCAGTACAATGTTGGATATATCATCCACTCCTGGTGACTTCTTTTTCTGGAGTTACACCTTAGAGATTACCAGGAGATTATCACCATTTGCTCGGCGATGATGGCGTTTGCAAAGTTTTCGTCATTGAACCGGGTGAAACCGCAGTTCTCAGATCGCCATTGCATTATGACATTTTGAAAATAAAAAAAATGGAGCAAGGCATTGTTTCTCAGGATCCGGATCGGCCGAATGCTTTCATTAACCATATACACTTCCTGAAAAGCAGCCTCCACAGCCTTTTTTTTCTCTCCTGAGAATCGTCGCCATAGGCGGCTTTCTCCGGATCAATTCCTGCTGTCAAAAGTAGCTCGAGAACTCTTTCCTTCTAAAGATCCTATTAATTTGTGAAAACATACGCAGGTCACTGTGATTTGATGGCTCGAATTCTGTCATTTAATGACAAAAATAAATGGACAACCTTTTGTTCTCCTTGATCAATTGGTTGATGTTTTTGATCGACGACTTCAACGTAGTTATCTCCTTATCGGTCCAATGCACTAACCACTAGGCCACTGCACAAATACTAAGATTTTTGCTCAAAATTTGGCTTTTGGCTTTACTTTGTTCATTCGGCCAGTTCTTTTCCGCTGAACGAACTCTTCGTCTCGTCCCATTTTTGACCACTTTTGTTGTACTGCAAAATTGTGTTCAGTGATCATTTCTGGCTCAATGGGTATGTACACACACAAAATTTACGCTTCTGGAATGAAAGCATCCTCAGGAGGTTCCCTAGACCCCATTACTTACTTACTTAAGTGGCGCTACAGTCCGGAATGAACCTGGGCCTCAACCAACATTCCTCTCCAATTAGCCCGGTCCTTAGCTAACTGCCTCCAGTTGCGCACTCCAAGTTGGTTGAGGTCGGTTTCCACTTGTGCGCGCCACTTAAGGCGAGGTCTTCCTCTACTGCGTCCGACGTCTGGCTGGGAATCGAAGACTCTGCGAGCCGGAGTATTGGTGTCCATTCGTTCTACATGTCCTAGCCATCTTAAACGTCCAATGCGGAGTTTTTTGACCAGGGGCATGTCGCTGTACAGCTCTTATAGTTCTTGGTTGAATCTTCGTCTCCATAGCCCGTCAACGCAAACGGGACCGAAGATTTTTCGAAGAATTTTCCTCTCGAATCTACCAAGGATTTCTTCATCCGCTTTTGATACGGTCCATGCTTCAGCGCCGTAGAGCAGGACTGGGATGATCAGGGTCTTATATAGGATCTCCTTAGTAGTTCGAGTGAGGGCTTTACTACTAAATTGCCTTATTAGCCCGGAGAAACAGCGGTTGGCAAGAGGAATTCTTCTTTTAATTTCTGACGAGATGTTGTTGTCAGAGTTAATAGAGCAGCCGAGGTAGACAAAGTCCCGTACCACCTCAAAGTTATAGCTGTCAATGGTGACGTTCTGTCCAATTCGTCGATGTTGTTAGTCCTTTCGTGATGACAGCATATACTTAGTCTTACCCTCATTTACTGCTAAACCCATTTTCGCCGCTTCCTTCTCTATACTAGCAAACGTGGCTATGACATCACGTTGAGTCCTACCAATGATGTCAATATCGTCAGCGTATGCTAGTAGTTGCACCGACTTTTGGAAAATTGTGCCTCTGGTGTTGGCTTTGGAGTTTTGCACAATCCTCTCAAGAATCAGATTAAAGAAGTCACATGACAGCGCATCGCCTTGCCTAAATCCTTTTTTGGTATCGAATGTGTCGGTGAGGTCGTTTCCGACCCTGATGGAGCAGCGAGAATTCTCTATCGTCATCCTACACAAACGGACGAGTTTGGGCGGTATACCAAAACTAGACATGGCTCTGTACAGTTCGTCTCTATAAATGCCGTCATATGCGGCTTTGAAATTTTTCCAGGATCTGCCGAAGTGTGAAAATTTGATCGGTTGTGGACTTTCCTGGCCTAAAACCACACTGATAAGGGCCAATCAGGTTGTTGGTAAACGGTTTCAGGCGTTCACATATTACGGCAGATAGGATCTTGTAGGCGATGTTGAGGAGACTTATGCCTCTGTAGTTGGCGCAGTTCAGAGGGTCTCCTTTTTTGTGGATCGGGCAAACGATGCTGAGGTTCCATTCTTCAGGCATGCTTTCAACCGACCAGATTTGGCTTATGAGATGGTGGATGTTGCTTACCAAGTCGACTCCGCCAGCTTTATAAAGCTCAGCGGGAAGGCCGTCATTTCCGGCGGCCTTATTAAGCTTGAGTTTAGATATTGCTATCCTCACTTCACTCAGGTCGGGTGGTTGGCAGTTTTCGCTGTCGTTGCCAATATTGAATGGTTCGTTCTGCCTGACAGCGGAATGTTGTTCGTCATCGCCGTTTAACAGTCTGCAGAAGTGGTTCCTCCATATCCTCAGCATCGACTGTGTCTCAACTACAATATTTCCTTGTTCATCTCTACAGGATTCTGTTCGAGCCTTGTATCCTTGGCTTTGACGTTTTACACTTTGGTAAAACTTGCGAACATCGTTCCTGGAGTGGCACCTCTCTATATCCTCGATCGCGCGCTTTTCTTGCTCTTTTTACTTCTTGCTGAAAAGCCGATGTTCTTCCGTTCTTCTTTGCCTATAGAGCTCAATGGCAGCTCTCGTCTTCACCTGCAGCTTAGACTTGTAGGCCTCGTTCTTGGCTGCGAGCATCTGTCGGCATTCCTCATCAAACCAGGGGTTTCTTGCTGGTGGGCGCGAGAAACCTAGCACATCAGTTGCGGCTGATCTAATGGCCTGTTGGCATCCTTGCCATTGCTCTTCGATATTCGATGCTGGTGGTATGGTGTTAATCGAGAGGTTAAGGGATACGCGTTGTGCGAAGGTCTTGGCGGTCTCTTGCGATTGCAGTCTTCCGACATTAAATTTTTTCACAGTATTTCTGGATTGTTGTGGCGTGGTGGATATCCGCATTCTTACCTTGGCTGCTACAAGGTAGTGATCCGAGTCGTTGTTAGCTCCTCGGAATGTTCGGACATCCAAAATACTGGATGCGTGCCTCTTATCTATCGCAATGTGATAAATTTGGTTGACCGTTCGTTGATCTGGAGACCGCCATGTCCCCTTATGGATATCGAGGTGAGGAAACCGTGTGCTGGCTATAGTGGCATTTCGTTCCGTAGCGAAATCAATTAGCCTAAGTCCGTTACCGGACGTGTTGTCGTGTAGGCTATGTTTTCCGACAATACTTCTAAAGATGTCTTCTCTTCCTACCTTTGCGTTAAAATCTCCCAGCACGATTTTAACATCGTACTTCGGTAGTCGCTCATAGGTTTTGTCAAGGAGCTCGTAGAAGCAATCCTTAGCTATATCATCTTTTTCTTCCGTCGGACCGTAAGCACATATAAGGCTTATGTTGGCGAATTTGGCCTTGATGCGGATTGTTACTATGCGTTCGCTAATGTCTTGGAAACATAAGACTTCTTGCCTAAGTCTGGCACTTATAACAAATCCGCATCCGAATAGTCGCTGTTTCTGCTCACTACAACACGGTCCGTGGTAGATGTCACAGTTTTTCATCCTCTTTTTGCCCGGCCCATCCCATCGTATTTCCTGGATGGCAGTAATGTCTGCTTTGTGGCAGTTTAGGGCTTCCGCTAGTTGTTCGCCTGCACCTCTCCTGTTTAATGTTCTCACATTCCAGGTGCAGATACGAACGTCGTAGACCCCATTACTCCCAGAAAAATGGATTGTATGTTTTTTTTATTAAGAATTCAAAATCGAGCGTCCTTAGTGAAAGACCCCAAATATAAGCAACGGTAGCTTTTTTAGTTACACGTTTCATATTATAAGCCCAGTGTTCTTGACATTCTGTTCACCATGGGATGCTATAATCGGCTGTCAAATCGGCTTTCTTCATTAGCGTGAATTCGGTAAACTAGGGTCGCCAAGAGTATTCGGTATTCCCCTTCATTCGTCAGTTAAACCAAACCTAAAAAAAAACGAATTTGAGTTCGATATTCTGGTTAATTTTGAAGAGGAGACAAAGTATAGGTAAACTGTATAGAAACGCGATTTCTCACACAGCTTCCTATAAATACATTTATGGTTGTCTCTCATTCGTTACACTTTTTCGTTTCATAAATCCCAATTCACATCATTCCAAAAGAAGTTTCACTTGAAAAACAGTTTTTTACAATTGCCATCGAATCCGTAATCAGTTCTCCGTCTCGTCTAGATCACAGAACCTCCCCACAGACCACAAAAGTTCCGTCAATGCAAATTGTTGACTTAAGACGATAAATGTGTGCCTAAATCACAATCAATGAATGACAACCAACTTCGTATAGAAGAAGCTGATTAAAAATTGTAAAATTGCTTACAAACGTGTACCTCATTAGAAAACATTTTCCCCCAGCAATTTATTACGGTATCGACAAGGTTGTAACATTTGTGGTTTGAATTGTAATTGTTATTGGAAAAAGTCGTGCCTGAATTTGGTTACTGATTTGACAATTACTAATTGTGTACAAGATGAACACACGTTTACAATGAGCTGATAACCTTCTCAGATTCGAAGTGCGGAAATTTAATTTTTTTAGTAACCTACGGGTGGTTGTTATCTTTCAAAATGGTGGATGGATCTTCATGTTTTGTAGGCGTTGTTGAGGTATTTAGTTCTTGGTGTGTTACGAAGCTTTCATTACTCTTGTTGATGCGTTCTCGTTTTTCGAATTACGAATTATTACATGACATTGTTTTGGTTGTTAGGGTTGTCTTAATGGGGTTCCTTGATCACCGACTAGATTAGGATATGTTGGGGATTTATGAGGCCGGCGGTGTACGTCTTCACTCTTTACACTCAGGTCATTGTAGACCCATTGCCCGTTGAAAGTTTACGTTCATACGTGGCTCCTTCCTTTGTCTCGTTGAAGTCCATTTTTAATCCCTTTCCGGATGTTGTTGCAAAGCTGAAAAGATTAGAAAGGGGGATTTCGAATCGGATAGATCCGATTTTCAAAGTTCAAAGTTATTTTCGAAGTTATTTTCTAAGTTTACTAAGCTTGAGCATTGTCAAAGAAAGTCTAGGGTATCCTCGCGTGTTTCTTAATTACTGGAACTCTATAAACGTCATGATCTACAAGATGCATTTCCAATTTATTTCGTTTGAGTAAGTTGATTCCAGTAAGTATATCCACTAGCACCAAAACAGATTGACTGTTTTTCCGAAGGAGTTTGTGGGTTCTGGCTTTGGACCAAATCTTCTTGGATTTTTTATAGGTTGGGAGGGAATTCCACCTGTTTTAACGACTTGTGGGATACGATATACGGGATACGAGTGATTTGAGGTCACAAATTGGCGGTTCGACAGACTGGTTTGCCCTGATCAATACTATAGTGACAGATTCTGTACTTTCCTTCCCAGTTCATCAGTAATTTCAGACTTATGCCTCTGTAGTTGGCGCAGTTCAGATGATCTCCTTTTTTGTCGATCGTGCAAACGATGTGGAGGTTCCAATCTTCAGGCAAACTTTCATCCGATCAAATTTTGCCTATGAGTTGGTGGATGTTACCCGCCAAGTCATCTCCGCCGGCTTTATAAAGCTTGGCAGCCTTGTTAAGCTAAAGACAAGATATTGCTATCTTCACTTCACTTAGGACGGGTGGTTGGTAGTTTTTGCTGTCGTCGCGTTGCCAATATTGAATAGTCCGTTCTGCAAAATATCGTGACTGCCTAACTGTGACTGCAGACAAACAGTCCGCTGAAGTTGTTCTTCCATATCCTCAGCATTGACGATCTTTCCTTGCGAACATCTTTCCGGGAGTGGCACCTCTCTATATCCTTGATCGCTCGCTTTTCTTCCTCTGGTTTTCTTCATTCTGAAAAACCGTTGCAATCTTTAGCGGTGCCGTGACATAAGGCCATGTGACATAAGACCATATCTCAAAATATGGCCTTATGACGCTTTCGCAAAGTGTCGTAAAGCCATATTTCGAGGTATGGCTTTATGTCGCTTTCCAAAAGCGGCATAAGACCATATTAATTTGAGACATAAGACCATATGTTTTTTTTTTATTTTTTCAATAACAAAAACCCGTTTTGACCGTTGGAAATATGATTATGAATGACCCTGACCACTGGTAATTGCATGTAACAACTTTGCGCGCTTCTCATTCGTATATCGTGACTCAAACACAACGTGGTTCCTACGATGGGAAACTCTTCCGATTTAATTTACAGTTTCGAATATTGCGAAGGTCTTAGAAGAGGCAGTAACCTACTTTATATTCCGGAGATTAAGCATCTTTATAAATTTAAATACAACGCAAAATTATCGAAACGTTACGTATGCTACAATAAAACATGTAGTGCCAGTGCAGTTGTAGATTTTCTAAATCAGAATCTTGTCCGAATCCCTAAATCTAGTGCCACGCATAACCATACAACCAACGAAAATCTAAGGAAAAAAATGAAAGACATTTCTGATATAAAAATAGAGTGTGCAAATGTCTCACTTAAAAGAAGTGACATTCGCGAAGTATTCAATGAAGTGTGTGCAAGGGATAATGAAAATCCTTCACAGGTAAGATAACAAATATGTCGTTAAAATAGGTAGTCATTTTAGGTATAAATATGTTTAAGTGCAACTTCTCTTAAAACCTGTTTCTAATATGCGGCTAATTTATAATTAGGTTCCATTTGGTAAATTACGGAGGCAGCTCATCCGGATACGGAATGAATCGTTTCCAAAAGCTCCCGTTAATGCGAAAGAGGTATCGGACCTATTTAAAACCGAAACTGTAATGGGTAGTTTTGGTATGTCGCGATATCAAAATGCGGAACCTTTTTATAGGAACACTGTCATTGAAAAAGGTTTTTGCTATACAGTGTTTTTATCGCCAACAATCGCAGCAGCCATTCAAAATTTACCTAAAGAATCCTCCCGAAACTATCTTTTGGATGGCACTTTCAGTGTTGTGCCATCTTGCGGTTATAAGCAACTACTGATTGTACATTTTTCACATAACAACCATGTAAGTTACCACTATTTTTTTGTGTTGTGAACGTTTGTTTCAGTTTTTGAGCATTAGATAAAGTAATAGTGAAAAATTCGCGCGAATTTTATATAAACCTAATGTCTAATTTGAGAATCTAAGCTTCAGTTTTTGAGCATTAGATAAAGTAATAGTGAAAAAATTCGCGCGAATTTTTCACTATTACTTTATCTAATGCTCAAAAACTGAAGCTTAGATTCTCAAATTATACCCGCACCATTCTCTTGCAGCCATGTAATCACTTTAAATTGTGTTTAAATTGTTTTACAAAGCTGTCGGAGAACTATATAAAGAACAACAATCCAATTCTATGCCCAATTTGTAGACAAATTGTCGCAAATAGCACAACTATATTCTGTTAAGTGTTTAAACATTTTTTTCTTTTCATCTGATTGAACATAATTGTATTTACAGAAAAATAAATATTTACAGTTCTTATAATAATTTTGAGCTTTTAAATCTTTGAATCCTTAATAATTTTGAGCTTTTAAAGGTGACATTTTATCAGGTAAGGGTTAAAAATCCATTTGAAAGTGACATAAAGCCATAATGGTCTTATGACGCTTTCGCAAAGTGTCGTAAAGCCATATTTCGAGGTATGGCTTTATGTCGCTTTCGAAAAGCCATAATTTGAGATATGGTCTTATGTCACATGGCCTTATGTCACGGCACCATCTTTAGCTATATCATCTTTTTCCTCCCATCCCATTGTATTTCCTGGATAACAGTAATGTCTACTTTGTAGCAGTTTGGTACTTCCGCTAGTTCTTTCCTGGGCCTCTCCTGTAAAATGTTCTCACATTTCAGGTGCAGATACGAACGCTGTTGTCCTTTTTTCGTTTGTCGACAGTAAAATCCTCGTCAACAATTAAATCCTTCCGGGGCTACTGGTTGCTTCAATTGTTTTTTTTTTCATTGGTGCGTAGTTAACCAAAAGCACAACCCCACTGTATAAGATGGCCGTAAGACACGGGCCACTACGGGATTGAGCGCTGCCATTGGCCTCATATGTCGAAACAGCTCAAAATAGGTTCTTCACTTTGTCATTCCTAACTGGTACTGTAGACGTCACCGCTGACTCCATCTTGGGAATTCCTCTGCTGCAGTCTGAGGTGGTTTATTTTTGATAGGGGACCTTGCCTCTAGCTAGAGATATTTTATTTCCCAACCCACCCCACGTATCTGCAGAGGACTCTTCTATCCGCCACCCGAGGACGATTCCGATGGGAGACTAGCAACTCCACAACTGTGCCTTTGGCAATTAATAATATTTCGACTCTTTTGTTGCTATATTTCAAGTCATTCCCATTTCATTCAGTCAAAATCAGTTCAAAACAAAATGACAAAATAACGAAGACGACAGAAGATGCTTTGATTTTTGAAGATGGCGGCAAATGTCAACTTCACAAATTTCAGAGTACAATTGCGTAATCCAAAAAGGTGGCGACTTCTGCCCACCCATGTATTTGCTGTTACACAATTCGCCCTGTCATGTAACTGCAATTTAAGAAGCATGCTCCTTATTAAACGCCTTCTCGCTGAACTTATTATTTCTGACATTAAACACGTTTAATGCATAACAGCTTTCCGACTGGAATTTACTTAATGACGAGAACGAAACTTTATTGCAACTGCTGGTAGTCCGAAGTGTAGTCAACAACTTTTAATGAATGACCAGTAAAATATGGCATTAGGGTTTAGGTGCAATCAGCTAATGACAGGTGCTGAACGTGTCAGAACGACAACTAATGCGAGACAGCTGTAGATGAACTACGTGCCTCAAGAACTCGACTATATGCCGTTCTATCAATGTGATTGACATTTTAAGATTGTTTTTCCATTTAGAAGTATTTTTGTGGGATTTCAAGATGGTGGGCGAGAAAAGCTCACAAGATGGTCACTTGGATATTGTGTTGGATTACTTCAATTGAACTTGCAAACATTCGCTGTGGTCTTGCTTTCAAATTCGTGATTCAAAATGTAAAACACACTAGCTGGTGTGTATGTCTGTGCAAGTCTAACCTTGCCACGATTACCCAATAAAGTGGATTTCGTCAATTTCCAAGAATTTGCCAATCTCATCGGACTAGACAGCGCAAGTATTTCAACATGTAATGGTGCATGTTTTTTGTTTTCACTTGAGAGCTTGTAGTAGTTTTCGGTGTTGGACATTTATTATGTTTAAGTTAATGCGAGGAGTCTCTAGGGCGATATAACCACTTCTACAACATAAGACGCATGTCAGTCATAGTCTACACTGAAAGCTGTCCGTCTGTAAACGAACACAAAAGATGCATTAAATAATTTTAACATAATTCGCCGTTGATATCGATTTTCTGTCAAGGAATTATGAATGCCATGTAATGACAGCCATTTTTGCACAGTATGCAGGTATGCAGGAACTTGTGGAGGTGTAGGACTATTGACCTAATTCCTGTTGCCGTTTGAAATATAATTGAGAGTTCATTAAAAATGCGCAGTTTAACAACTTGTCGCTTCAATTATTGACAAGGGTCATTAATTAATAACCTACGGTTACGGTTATTTTTTGAACAAGGATGATGCTTTAGTTTGTTGGTTCCTTGATGGTTTTTGCACGAGACTAGGTACCTAAGTTCTTGAAAGTCAGTGAAAAACATTTACAACATCTTTTTGAGAAAATTATTTTGACAGCAATACTTAAAAAATTTTTTTTTTAATGAAGAAAGACGAGGCTTGTAGAAACCCAATAATGGAAACCCATTGCATTTTATAACGCTTTGAGTTTTAATATTTAATCTCGAAATTTCAGAAGAAAATAATTTTAATAGAATTGACTGATTCGCCAAGCAAATATTTTCTAAAGCAAAATGGCAGCAATAAGTCTATTAAATCCAAAATCTGAATTTACATGTGCTGCCCAAGCTTAGGCCATAAACATCTCGGTAGCCCAGGGATTGCAGGATGTGATGAGAACTAACTTGGGACCAAAGTAAACCATGAAAATGTTGGCTTCCGGCGCTGGTGACATAAAAATCACCAAGAACTGCAATGGTCTCCTCCAATAGATCCAAATTCAACACACAACCCCTCGTGCTAGCTCAAAACCACTTACAGTATCCTCTTGATTGGCGTGCTCTTGAAGCAAGCTGACTTTTCCTCACAGAATGTCTTCACCCACGTATTCTTACCGAGAGAGTCGAGAAGATCAAGCTCAAGAAACAGTATAAGTGGTTCTCTTCTCTCTTGATTGGCGAGCTTTTGATGCAAACTGACATTTTCATCATAGAAGTTCTTCACCCACGTATCCTTACCGAGGGAGTCTAGAACAGCAAGAGAAGACCAAGCTCAAGACCCTCTTATGATTGACGAGCTCTTGAATCAAGCCGACATTTTCCTCACAGAAGGTCTTCACCGATGAATCCTTACAGAAGGAGTCCAGAAGGCCAAGGCTAAGGTTCTGGAAATCTTAGATTCGATGAAAATTCTAATCGAAGTCAACAAAAAGAGCCTCATTGATGTGGCAAGAACGAACTTTTGTCTGATGTGTTCTTGGATGCTCTTTCGGCCATCCGTCAGTATGAGAAGCCAATCGACTTGGTGATGGGCATGCAACACAAAACTGCCACCGACAACAGCCTGATTCGCAGCATCGCAATGGATCACAGCAGTAGGCATCCAGATATGCCAAAGCGAGAAGCTAACATTCTGACATGTAACGTCTCCCTGGAGTTAAGTGAACTCTGGATTCTTCTAAAAAAAACAGAAGAGCGTGAAAAGTTCATCATGACTGAACGCGCGTTCATCGATCAGCGTGTGAAGAAAATCATTGAATTGAAGAAGAATGTCAGCGATGGAACCGATAGGACATTTGTTGTGATCAACCAGAAGGGTATTAACCCCATGTCGTTAGAGGGCATGGGTCTACGTCGTGCCAAGAGGACGAACATGAAAGTTTGACTTTGGCCTACGACGGTTTGGCGCTGAAGTCTTTCGATGATATCGACGGCTCGCACTTGGCGTATGCCGACTGTGTATACGAACATGTTTTGGGCGAGAACAAGTACACGATTGTAGACAACTGCAAGAACCCACAATCGGTGACAATTTTGATTATGAGACCCAACAGGCACACCATTGTCCAAATCAAGGATGCCATTCGCGATGATCTCAGAGCAACAAACAACGCCATTAACGATGGATGTCTCACTCCCGGTGCTGGTGCCTATGAGATCCGTTCTTACAAAGAACAGATGAAGTTCAAGGACACACTCAAGGGAAAGGTCCGTCTTGGAGTGCAAGCATTCGCCGAGGTTTTGCTTGCCATTCTAACGAATTTGGCTATAAATAGTGGTTATGATGCTCAGGACACTATTGTCAAGCTGACCGAGGAAGATCGTTTAAATCCCGATGCAGTTGGTCTGGATTTGTCCACGGGTTAGATCATGAAGCCTGTAGATATGGGGTTTTGTAATAATTACATCGCGAAGAAGCGAATTAACTACCCCACCGACCTCAAAATAATTCAGAAGCTAGGTGTCAGGCCCTGGACTTTAGTCAAAACCACAAAGAGGCCAAACTTATCGGTCGATTTGAGTGAAATTTTGGATGTATGTTGGTATGTTTATGGTGACCTGATTTGTTCCATTAGATCCGTAGATCCTTGGGAATCCCCGTATATACGGAAAAGGTTTTTCACTGAATAAATCGCAGTGACTTTCAAACTTGTTTGCCACCTTTCTATCGCCACCACAAACCAAAGTTTCATTACGTGGTATGAAACAGGGAACTGCAATGAGTAACAGATTGGCGCTAATGTAGATCCTATCAAGCAAGTTTAATTTCTCAAACCGTTTGTCATCTAGGTCGAGGTTTTGGGCAGGTGTTGGCATCATGCCTTTTCTCTGTTAAGATCCCAGATTTTCGTGTATGTTTTTACCGCCAACGTTCTTGCGTTATGTTGGTAATTTGCTGTAAACAATGCTTACTTTGTGGACTGCAACAGCTGCAAATTCTGCTCGTTTAAGAATGGTCCTGTCGTTGGTATTGAATTTAAACTTCTCAGACAAATTTGATTCCTAGTATTGGGCAGTCTTCTTGGGTGTAGTCAATGATCTGTCAGATATTCTGATCTTGGTGTGCTTGGCTTTTCTTTGCTTTGATATTATTTCATCCTTCACTAAGTATGTACTGTCAATAGTGTTCTAATGAGCTCTGCCTAGCCGCTGTTGATCTCGATATCCAGTTTGGTAACAGCGTTGCGAAACGAAATTTGACAGAACGAGGCAATTTGTGCTCCATTTCTATGAAGTGTGGGCGTCGTTTTGCGTCCCTACCATCTTGTAAATTCGGTATGTAATACACAGCCTCAAGAGGTCTTGCAGACTTACACTCATTCATTACAGTTCGCATGAGGAATCATATTTCAAAAAATAGACTACACCTAGTTCCTAAATAGGTTACTTTTTAACTTGTGACAAAATCCATGAAAGTATGCTTATTTACAGAAATCAAAATATGCGCGCCATTAGCTGATGGCCCGGATTATCGAACCAAAACGTCAGTCAGCGGGCGACTCACCACTCCCCTGGCTGTTATTTCCGGTGAAAGAGAGTGTACAAATGTCACTGAGTCATCGGTAGACCCTACATTTTTTGGCTAATCTGCTGCATATAAAATATGTTAAACAGAATTGGCCCTAGATTGGATCCTTGCGGCACTCCGTCGTTGGTTGTCTTCTTTCCAGATGTGCTGTTAAGTACCTGTACAGAGAATTCAATGAAACTCATTTAAACTTTTTTTTTCGAAAAGAAGATGTATATCGTGTATTCAGTAATAATAGAATACCGTGTAGGCATTCCCCCCGCACTGGAAATTCTGTCAAAAAACTATAGGGTTGCCACATTCTATAGAAAAAAAAACTTAAATTAATATTCCTCTAGATCAGTGATACAATCGCATAAACGAATTGTTTGTTGGCTTTCAAATAAGTGCTGGTAATCTTATGTTTAGAAAAATGGGTAAATTCATTCAAAAATGTAATTAATTTAAGACTGTAAACATTTGCCTCTGATAATTTGATCTCTGACAGTACCTACAAAACGCGGTAATTATAATCATTGCTGGTTAAATTTAAAAAAAATCGCTTTTCGAAATCGTCCATTTAAGTGCTGATGATTAAAAATCAGTATAAAAATAATAACACCTGACCCTAAAAATAATATTCTCGACATAGCTTGACGCAAACTGCACAAAACATCGCCGACATTTAATACCAATAAAATTATTTTAGTGACAAAAGTGTCATAAACAGATGGCACCATAAAAACCGCAAATTTCTTGCAATCAAATCTAAGTTTATCAAATCCAAAAGCCGGATTGTAAAAGTCATCACATTCGTTATATTATTAGTTCATTACACTTCATCCAATAAATCAAAATTATTAATTTCTTTATAAAAACTCACGCGAATTTATTAATGACGTGTTATCGAAAAAAAGAACTCCCGATCGATAAAATAATAATCTCATGCATTACCAATGTTCCTCATTTCGCACCGCCCAATGTGACAGCAGACTCCATTCACAATAGAATGACAGAAATGTCATTAACCCGTTTGTATCTATAATTCGTGACAGCATCAAACTCATGAAAGCCCTACACTTTGTCCAGTTCGAGTTGTATCGCATTAATCTATCATTTCTGACTTGATCGCACGGGTAGGTAATAAACGAGCTTGCCCTTGCTACAGTGTATAACTAGGTATCCACCGAAAACGTTCTCATCGATGAAATCGAAAGTTATATCTCGCCGAGTTCAACGAGCTCTCTCTGTCCACACAGGGCCGTTATTAACCAACATCAACAATAAAAAAAAACACCGTCTCGCAGCGAAATGAGAGTTTAAACTTCAAAGCAGACAAAAAAAAAACAAGCCAAGGCCTAGCGAAGCTCGGTCGCGGTATGTACCGTCAGAAAAGTTAACCTCCGTCCACACTTTGTTCACTAACACAGATAATGTAATGATCTGCGATCTCGATGATACGTCCCCACTTTTTAGGTTGACATGCGAACGTGCATTCATGCATGAAAACTGACGGTGCATACAATGCGACGACCGCGGACCGACGCCTTGATGTTGTAGAAAACGAGTGACGAAATTGCAGTGTGACACACATGACAAACAACCGAATGACGTTTTCGTTGAAGTAGTCGATTTTTGCAGACACACGAGGTAGCAGCACGACCACAAGGTTTATTTATGGGAAATACACAAGCTTCTAATTTTAGCTGCACCTTTTTCGGATTTGACAGATGTCTGTGTGACAGTGGAAATATTCGTATTTTTGCGAAAATTTCTGTTGTAGGTTGCATCCATTGTTAACAAACTTCTTCGGTGATTGAGCACCAAATATGGGATAAGGAAGACCGATATTGTCACTAGATAGCTTTGTATTTATTTATTTTGTTTAGATGTACATAGGAATCGTGATTTTACCGAAGCTTCGTTAAGTTTTCATTAGCATTTTACTTGAGCATTGCAACGTGACAGATCCAGTTTTGGGCAAATCTTTTTGGCAACGTGACACAGTTTCATTTAAAGTTTGTTATGCAGATAGCATGCTGTGCTGGATTAACGAGGTATAACTTCCTTTCATCTTGTAAAAATTTAAATTAAGTTACAATTCACCTTACATCATCTGTTTTTACCAATCTTCGATAACATTTCGTAATTTTAATAGCAGCTGCCGTTAGAATATCTGTAACAAAGTGACAGAGGTCGGGAGGTATTTTTTTTATGAATTTGGCTTCATACAAATGATATGGCTGCCACCTTGACATTGGCTGTGTTCCGGATTTAAGTTTTATTAAGATATCTTAGATGAAGCTCTATTCTCATTAGTTAAGGCCTGCTCAGAATGCATATCGGTAGCTGGTATCTTGCATCGCTGTCAAAAGAGAGATACATTTCTTGCATGAAGTTGCCCTCTATTAAACTTCAAGCTACAGATTCACGAAGATACACATTGTGTAAGCGCTTATGAGTTGCCTTGTTTTTAACTTTTCACTCAGCTACAGATACCAGCTACAGATATGCATTCTGAGCAGGCCTTTAATCTACCGTTTTGTCCAAATCTCAGTTCCGGAACACGACCATTGTCGCGACGTAGGTAGGTACATACCTACTCTATTGCACGTCTTTGTCAAAAAAACCGACAGTTTTTGTGTTCCATTTGGGCAAAAAATGGATTTTTTGTTATCTCAGATCAATTTTGCAGAGATCGACTTTTAGTCAGATTTACTCCTTCTTGCACCAACTCTACTACAAATGAAAGATGTCAGTTTGACAGAGTGATTTTCGTTTTGATTTACCTATTACCTATGTAAAAACAAAACTATTGTTAATCTTTAATATAAATAAAATAAAAAATAGCTAACTTCGCCGACAATAACTTCTTAACTGACACGAAATTACTCCAATACAAGGACAAACGAAAAATTAATCTGAAATCGTGTTCCATTGGCAACAAAAAAGATCAAATTTCAGATCACAATCTGAAATTACAAATGGAAAACACCATCAGCCATATTTATAAAGAAATTTTAGAGGTTGTTTAAATTTAAAACACCTCTAAGTGTCACTTAAATGCGAAATCAGTATCTATAATCGATTTTCACCTTTAAGCAACGTTGATTAGAGGTCGCTTTAATTAATCACGATCGACCGCGTTTTGAGGCCATTTTAAAATGAATTTTGACAGATCAGAGAATTTCTATCTAAATATTTTTTTTTATATTTATTTGAGTTTCTGTGTTGAAAAGTGAAAGCAAATTAATAAAAATGGACTCAAGATACATTTCTTTTGTAAATAATTTAAATGAAGTGAATGTGATACAGATAAAGGCAGTTGTCTATATATTCATCTTACCTGCCGCTTCCATCTCCGTGACTTTATTTAAAAATTCCGCTGTCCATTCTAGCCTAAGGTTCAAAGTCTATTTTAATTGAAAACTATACTCGCAAGTAATCCGGCTTTTATACAAGAATCACAACAATGCTTCCAAAATTTCGCATATGTGCTAATCGTACTCTCTTCCAAAAGATAAATGCAGTACCAGTGAGGCATCTCAAAAACGATAGTCACGATAAGTGCGATCGTGTAAAACGAAAAAGGCGTAAGAAAAGTGTTGCCAAATGAAAACGAAAAAAAACATATATTTTTGAAGCGCAACCAACTTCAATCCTATTTAGGACTGTCAAAAATTGAAAAACGTAAACAAAAAGTCGTGAAATCGGGAATAATTAAATTCTGTAAAAATGTTTTTTCATTGCGATTTATTTTTGGATAGTGATGATTGCTTGGCTATTTGGCAAATAATTTTTGACGAGATCTGGATTGAGTTCCATGAACGCAGTGAGCAAATCCATTTGCTTTGTTTGTGTTGGTGGCCTATTAAATTTATAAATTATAATTTTTTTTTCTATTTTCTTTTTGTTTTTGCTTACATTTTAACAGCTGAGGACAATCACTTGCAGACAAAACAATACGAAAACGAAAGCTATACGACTGCCAAATGTCAGTCGTAAGAAATAACGAGTATCGTAAAGCCTAGATCGATACTCGCTTTATGTAATCAAATTTCAACGAGAACGAAGTGATTTCAACGATATTCGTTTTATAAAATATAGCCCCTGATGCAGAAGTATTAAGTTGCTATACAACAATTTCGAGTTCTTGTGGAGACCATCAACGGCTCTGTGCTAAATGAATTCGAATGTCCAGAGTATGTGGTCAAGACTCAGATTTTGGCAGACGGATGAGGCAAGGGGCAATTTGAGACTGGCTTCAAAGGAGGAGTACACATAACAACAAAAAAAGAAGTCCTCGACCTAATAAAGACTCATCACCAAGCAGACCCCAAAAGACGAAATTCTGGTCAAAAAAGTAATGGTTTCCCACCGTGTCAACATCATCCGCGTAACATAAATCTGCATCCTTAAAGATCGTGAACTCAACGGTCCCGTTCTTATAGCATTCACCAGCTAGTGGTGTCGACATTGACCCCAGAGAAACTGCTGACCATTCCAATATTGACATCCACTCAGGTATATCACCAAATTCCTCGAATTCAAGAGACCTCTTGTCGACAAGGGTGTGACAGAAGTCGAGCGACTATGGGACCTCTTCAAAAATGTCAATGCAGTCCAGATCGAAACAGACTCAGTCGAAGTGATCTCAGTCGACGCCAAACTGAACTTCGACGGACGACGACAATGCTCAGTTCAATCAGAAGAAAAACTTCGCAATGGAAGACACCAGCGAATCAGATCCCAAAGAAGTAGAAGCTGCTACGCACAACCTGAGCTATGTTGCAATGGATGGTAACATCGGTTGTTTGATAAATGGCGCTGGTCTTGCCATGGCCACAACCACAATGGACATTATCAAGCTGAACGGCGGTAGTCCGGGGAATTTCCTCGATGTTGGCGGTGGTGTGAAGGAGGATCGCTGTCAAAAAACTACGAACATAAAGTACTGTAGAAAAAAGCGATCATATGACAAAATCTTGTATAGAATTTCACTTTATTTGCATAGAATTTCAAATGTTTGTAAATTTTATTACGTTTTTTGAAACAATCATCGTTTAGTTAAGCAGCAATGAAAAAGATAAGAATTTAAGCAACGTTGCTTAGAGACAATTTAAATATTTAAGCATGCTTAACTAAACAACCTCTGAGACACATTTTAAAAAAATCTAATAAATACGGCTGCATAAGTTACGACTTTGCTAAATCTTTATGAATGGGCCCCACTGAACATTTTTTAATACCTTCCTACCTATCTACCCCTTAAATGCATAAAAACAAACACACACATTGCCGAACCTCGAAACAAAAGCAACGACACAACTGTCAAATGCACATCAACATCGCATTCGTAACCATCGTCGATTGCAATCCAAAAACCTCTAAAACCAAAACCACTTCCTGTTTGCAATTCACGTGCAACACTCAACACAGTCTTCAAATCTGGTTTCTTGTCATTCTCCGAAAAGGCACACTCGACTGCTCTCGCTGCACTCAATCGTGCATTCACTCTAAAAAAAAAAAAAATCGAGACCATTATTTCTTTTTTGATCTGTCAATTCACACAAAGACGCATTAGACAACAGAAACTTCTATATGTCTAATGTCAACTAACACACGTGCTTCGAGGAAAAGCTCCCTCTTCCACCCACCTATTCGCCTAAGCTCAGTTTAAAGAAATAAACACGAAACACGACTCTCGCTCGCTTCAAAACTCTCCAGCAAAGATCAACGATCGCTAATGCTATACCGTGCTCAGTAAGCTTATTTTTGTTGTTTTCGAAATCCACCAGCTGTCACAATGTCGCCTGCACTTTCAACGCCTTGGTATAGGTGTTTCAATGCAGGAAAATCGTTTCCCCAACAAAGCGTACCTAACAAACGGAATAGCCAACATACAAGAACCGTCATCATCAACATGTGCAGACGACAGCCCACAAAAGAGACGGCCTCAACCCCATATAACTGCTTGATCGTTCACACTCACACACCAATACACGATATCCGAGTATCCGACCGCTTACGATTACGTTTACGATATGTCGAATGTCGTATATTTTGTTGCTGTTTCTCGTCGTTCGCGTATATGTGGGGAAGCCGAAGCATTATTTTTCTTCTCTTTTCCGTCTAGCAATTGCGGCGAGCCGCTTTTTGACGCTTTTGTGGAGAAATTTTTTGATCAGTTAGAGTTTTTCATTTGCACCGTTCGCAAGTGTGTGCGCATAATTAATGCAACGCGCGTGAATTATTATTTTTTTTTACAATTATTTTACCAAAAGAGCTCAGTTATTCAATTTTTCTGATTTATTTCTGTCAACAAAATACAACACACATACCTTCCTGTGTCGCGAATGTTTTTCATTTTATTTTTTTTGCCCTTATTTTGATTGAATTCTTTTTTTTTGACCGAAAAGTGGAACACAAACATAACACGAGTGTGTGCATCTGTTTGGCGCGGCGCGAGTTCTTAACTTTCGATTTCGTTTCGAAATTGTTGCAGAGTTGTTTTTCTGTCAAAACGTTTTGATTTTTTGTTGTTGTTTCTGCGCGCGTGGTTTCTTTCGGTTTTTTTCCTTTTGTTTCGATTCGATATTGTTGTAAGTGATTTTGGTTGAGCTAAGTGAGTGCAAGCACTACATGTGCATAGTGCAGTGAAAAAAATTCATAAAGAAAAGAAATTTTTTTAAAAAGAAGTTCGAAAATTCGAAAATTGCTATTAAGCGCATTATATCTACAATATTTGCAATTTTCTGTAGTGTGATTTAATTTAGTGATTTTGTGTTTGTTTTGTCTGAGATGTGACTTCTGTTTTCAACAAAGGGGAATTCAATTTTTGTGTGAATAGAGGTTTGTAGAGTTATTTTTTTTTTTTTAATTTGGAAAAATAAAATAAAATCGCAAATCGTTCAAAGTGTCCTAAAATACATCTTATGGTGGAACTTCTTCGTTTTCACATTTTTTGAAAAATAATGTTCGAATAAACTTTTTTATTTTCGAAGACCAACTAAAATTGATAGCAAAAAACATTGATAGCAAAAATCGTCTCTATGATAATACGGAACTAGGCAATGTCCCCATATTTGACAAAAAAGAAATACGGCCATCTCTCCGCATAACGGTTGAAAATAAACCGGATTACTGCTGAATTGGGTCTCTGCACCCAACTCTGCTGACCAACTTCACTTGATTTTTTTTTTATTGTTTTGTTGTCTTTTTTTTTTCTTGCAAAATACCTTTTTAACTGATCGTTGCATTAAAAATATACAGAGACAGATACAAGTACATATTTTATACTTTCCCTTTTCAAAGAATGCAAAGATTTTTTTTTGTTTAGTTCAGCGGGTTGGTAAGGTACCTATACCTATTACCTATACAAATGTGATAGGGGGGCTTTGGCTAAAGTTGCAGCATACCAAGTTTTTGTTGTTGTTTATGATTTTTTTTTTTTTTTACCACTCAATGGTCTTCGTTGGAAGTGATGTGAATAAAAGAAGTGCGACGTACAGTCTCCGATGCAATAGTTGGTAGGTTGCCGTTTTGCGTACTATGATGCAGTCTTTGGACTTGACTTGGTTTGTTTGTTCACTGGACCAAATGTTTGCAGGTGCAGTTTATGGATAGCATTGTTTTCTTTTTCAAAGGAAATTGTAAAGAAATTGTAAACTAAATGAAAATACATAGTTGGTACCTACATTAAATCAGAAGCGACGCTATCTGGCGGAGTTCGAATGACATTTGTGTCTATTTTGTGACATTTCGGCTAGAATGGAAGGTCAGTTTTTTTTGCAACTGCAAGTATGTAAATTTTGACAATTTTGTCATTGTAAGATCGGTAAAGGGTGTTTCTTAAGAGGGCCTAAACTTACTTACTTACTTAAGTGGCGCTACAGTCCGGGATGAACCTGGGCCTCAACCAACATGCCTCTCCAATTAGCCCGGTCCTTAGCTAACTGCTTCCAGTTGCGCACTCCAAGTTGGTTGAGGTCGGTTTCCACTTGTGCGCGCCACTTAAGGCGAGGTCTTCCTCTACTGCGTCCGACGTCTGGCTGGGAATCGAAGACTCTGCGAGCCGGAGTATTGGTGTCCATTCGTTCTACATGTCCTAGCCATCTTAAACGTCCAATGCGGAGTTTTTTGACCAGGGGCATGTCGCTGTACAGCTCTTATAGTTCTTGGTTGAATCTTCGTCTCCATAGCCCGTCAACGCAAACGGGACCGAAGATTTTCCGAAGAATTTTTCTCTCGAATCGACCAAGGATTTCTCCATCCGCTTTTGATACGGTCCATGCTTCAGCGCCGGACTGGGATGATCAGGGTCTTATATAGGATCTCCTTAGTAGTTCGAGTGAGGGCTTTACTACTTAATTGCCTTCTTAGCCCGAAGAAACAGCGATTGGCAAGAGTAATTCTTCGTTTGATTTCTGACGGGATGTTGTTGTCAGAGTTAAAAGCGGAGCCGAGGTAGACAAAGTCCCGTTCTACCTCAAAGTTATATCTGTCAATGGTGACGTTCTGTCCAATTCGTCGATGTTGTGTGTCCTTTCGTGTTGACATCATATACTTAGTCTTACGCTCATTTACTGCTAAACCTATTTCTGCCGCTTCCTTCTCTATACTAGCAAACGTGGCTTTGACATCACGTTAAGTCCTACGAATGATGTCAATATCGTCGGCGTATGCTAGTAGTTGCACCGATTTTTGGAGAATTGTGCCTCTGGTGTTGGCTCGGGAGTTTTGCACAATCCTCTCAAGAATCAAATTGAAAAAGTCACATGACAGCGCATCGCCTTGCCTAAATCCTTTTTTGGTATCGAATGTGTCGGTGAGGTCGTTTTCGACCCTGATGGTGCAGCGACACTTCTCCTTCGTCATCCTACAGAAACGGACGAGTTTGGACGGTATACCAAACTGTAATAGTTCGTCTCTATAAATGCTATCGTATGCGGCTTTGAAATCGATAAATAGGTGGTGGGTATCGATTTGGACTTCATTCGTTTTTTCCAGGATCTGCCGAAGTGTGAAAATTTGATCGATTGTGGACTTTCCTGGCCTAAAACCACACTGATAAAGGTTGATCAGGTTGTTGGTAAATGGTTTCAAGCGTTCTCATATTACGGCAGATAGGATCTTGTAGCGATGTTGAGGATACTTATGCCTCTGTAGTTGGTGCAGTTCAGAGGGTCTCCTTTTTTGTGGATCGGGCAAACGATGCTGCGGTTCCATTCTTCAGGCATGCTTTCAACCGACCAGATTTGGCATATGAGTTGGTGGATGTTGCTTACCAAGTCATCTCCACCAGCTTTATAAAGCTCAGCGGGAAGAGGGCCTAGACATTTAATTTAAATAAAAAAATACACAACTTAGACAATAAAACCTGGGGCAACAGGCCTTGTTGAAAAAGTTAAATTCAATAAAATTTTTATTAAAACTTACTTTCTGTTCTGTGCTAAAAGCCCCTGTAATATTGTCTATGAAAGCCGGCAATTTCGTTGAAAAAATTATAGGTCCGATCGGGTAGGTACTTTTTTGAGAAGTAAATTCCTACATAATTGTAAAATCTTTAAAATTGTGAAAGAATTATCTTATTTCAAAGAACAGTCCGCATTCGAATTCATAAAGAACTATTTAAAAACGTCAAAATTGTAAGCTTTGTGAAAGCGATAACCAACTAAAATAATTCATCTCGAACTCGAATATTTAAATAAACCTACGAAATGCACACATTAGTTCTGTTCCTGTGCTTTTGCAGTCAAAATATGTGAATTCTCAAATTTTATGGGGTGAGGTAATATTTTCGCAGAGAGTGGCAAATTTACGAAAGCTACGGGAACACGGTTAAGTAAGATACTTAATTTTTTTTTGTTTCACATGTCTTTTAAAGACATGTTAAAACTAAAAATTAGTCACTTTCTGACACCAAGTGACAGTTTACTATTCCTTTCCAACAGAAATTTTCTGAAGTAAATTATTTTTCTGATTTTTATTGGGTGCTAGCTTTTTCTTCACTCTTAAGTTTCCTCTTTTACTAAATTTTAAGCAGCCGAACGAAAATAAATTAAAATCTGTAAAAAATCAGTAAAAATAAATTTGTAATAGATTCGCAGAATAATGAAGGGTGGGTTTCTGTCAATTTTTTTTTTATTCCTGCAGAACATTATCGCAAAGAAAATTACCTACATGAACGAATCTTAACTGACATCTGTTTAGCAAGGTTGAAACGTATACTACCTGGTCAGGTAGATGTCAAACAGTGCAAACCCAAATTTTTACTAAATATGGGTTTCGTGAAAAAAAATTAAACTCTAGATTTTAGTCAAACCTAACATTACAATGATAGAGAACTTCGAAAACGTAGATCTCGCAATTCTGTCCGTTGTAGACGCAATTCGAGGTTAAACTGTTGTACGGACATACTTCATATTTGACTTACGATGTGCTAGTACCTAGAAAGATTTTCGGAATTGACAATTTGGTCCAAAAGTAGCGATACCTTGTAAAGTTCTACATATTAGTTTTGGTAATACATTTTGACATTTCTCAAAAAACGGCAATAACGATAACCCTCAACGTTGTCATTCAAAAAAAAAAAAAAAATTGCATACTAGATTTTTGCCAAAAAATCGAAATAAGGTTTTTTTTTGTATATTTTGGAGAACATTTAAAAAACCTTCAATATATCAAAACTACATAATTGAATGAAAGTGAGTATGGACTACTGCAAAAATGTCTCACACTTAGTTTGGGTGTTAATATCTCTAAACGTTATTTGTATTTTTGGCCAAAAACGGAGAATCCCTATTTTTTGACACATAAGCGGATTTACTGATTACTATCAAATTTGTTATTAAGAGTTTTTGTAATGACAGTTGCACAAAATATGTGTATTTAAAAAAAAGAAAAGTAATTTAAACTCCAAGAGTCACTCAGTATTAGCCAGTCGTGCACGCACTACTCGCTTCTATCAGTTATCTATTCACTTTCACATTTTTAATTTGAAACATTTTTGTACGAAAAACTGTTAGCACGAACGAATAGTGTCAGATCTGAATTTTTCACCCGAAAACTTTTTTTTTATCAGAATTTCGATGTTCATGTTTCCAATTAAATGTAGGTTGATTCTAGATTGTCGTCATTTCTTATTTTTGGTCGAAAATCAGGATGTAAATCAGATGAAATGTTTCGTGTGATGAACATTTTCGAACTTATTCTTATGAATTTATGGGTGACATGTTAGTTAATTAATAAAAACAGATGTCATTGCCCTTTGATTCAATAAATGCTCTTATAAATGGTCCGCCAAATAACTTTTTTTTTTGAAAATGTTGTAAAAAAAACTACTGAATATTTTCTCAAATTTCTTTTTTTATTTGAAAGTACAATCCTTCCGGTTAATAATGGAAAATAATTTCATTCAAATGGCTGCCTCGGCTGGCCATGCAGTAGCCTACACGATCGGTCCAATTTTTAAGCACATCGATTGTGTGCAGCTGTATTTCACCAATGGCTTCACGAATATTGTCCTTTAAAGCGTCAATTGTCTCTGGCTTGTCGGCATAACACTTATCTTTTACGGCACCCCACACATAATAGTCCAACGGTGTCAAATCGCAGCTCCGAGGTGGCCAAACGACATCAGCTCTACGGCTGATAATGCTATCTATCTAACAGGGCGCAAAACATCGAGTGTAGCTTCGGCTGTGTGGCACGTAGCGCCGTCCTGTTGAAACCAAATGTTGCCAATATCTATCCTCCTCTTCAATTTTTGTGAACAAAAATTCGTTCAACATGGCCCGATAACGATCGCCATTGACTGTAACGGCCACTCCTTGCTCATTTTCGAAGAAAAATGGTCCAATTATGCCTCTGGACCAAAATCCGCACCAAACAGTGACTCGTTTTGGGTGTATCGGCTTTTCAATGTATGCGTGCGGGTTTTCTGTGCCCCAAATGCGACAATTTTGCTTGTTTACATACCCGCCAAGATCAAAATGAGCTTCATCTGAAAAGATAATTTTTTTGGAAAAATCGGCATCTTCTCTAAGTCGATCGCAGGCCCACTTAGCGAAGCGAAAACGCATTGGATGGTCAGTTGGCTTCAACTCCTGAACCAATTTGACTTTGTATGGCGTCATACCAAGGTCTTTATGCAAAATTCGTCTCAATGATGTCTCCGAAATGTTCAATTATTGAGAACGACGGTGAATTGATGTTGATGGCGCTTCACGCACACTTTCTGCCACAGCAGTAATATTCTCGGGTGTACGCACTTTTTTTTGGCTTTTCACGCTTTGGATTATCGATGAGGATGCCAGTTTCTTTCACTTTTTTCACAAGATAACGAACATACGGAACTAACGGTGCTTCTCTTCTTCCAAAATCCGTACGCAATTTTCGCACACATTCTGCAACATTGCCATGATTTTAAAAGTAATGTCGCAATATTTCCCAGCGTTGTTCAAGCATATAAACAACCATATTCGTTCAGCGGAAGGATAAAACTAATTATCTGTCAAATCAGACATGAGCGAAGTGTTACCATTCACGAAATAAGCACTAGTTGAAAAAAAAAAAACGTTAGATGGCGGACCCGTTATAAAAAATATTTCAACTTTTGACATTTAAATATGATTTCGGCCATGTTAGTACCGATTATCAATTGCAAAGAGTATTCAACTGATGCAGCTTTTGACGTCTTTTTCAACCGTCATATATTCATGATCTCCTATAAAATAATCGAACGTGTTCAAATCGCAATATATTGGTGGATATTCTTGAAACACTTTCGTTGAATTTCAATGAATCGATGGTGTTTCTGGCATCGCTTACTGTACCAATTCAAACCTCTAATAGATGAACCCATGATTGTTTTGCAGATTTTCGAAGTTCTGCAGGTCTGCCTTAACTAAGGTGTTATTTTCATTCTAGTCCCATTCATGTTGTTGGCCTACTGCCATGTGACGTAATATAGATTTCACAACGAATCAAAAACGGAGTTTTCGTAAAACAACCCCAAACCTCCATCGAAAATTGAAGTTTTTGCGTTTTCAATTTTCGAAAATATTTGTGTTTCGACTTAACCGCCTCGAAACCGTTTTGAGGACGTGATTTTCATTGAAACGTCAAATAAACCAGTTCATCAGTCGGTGTGAAAACGTCAAGTAGTTTTCGAAAACTTTTTGTCGAAAACTCAGGTTTCAGTTAGGTGTGAAAGGAGTGTAAAATGGGTGCAGTCAAGCAAAAGGCATTAACCCCTGCGGCGTTTATTTCCATTTTTTTTTGGGAGTAAAGCCTCATGGGGCTTATTTCCGCGGGGGTTATTGTACTGCACCTATAAAATGAGTCTGTCCTACATTGTCCTCACTTGTACTACACTTGTACCTACCTATTATTTTTTTACTTGTTTTTTGCTGATATATTTATTGCTAAAATCTTCTGAATCTGAATATTTCTGTTCGAAATTAAGCACAGGAAATACTTGATTTGCTGAAATTCCGAAAAAAAAACTAAAATAAACGCTTAGAAGATAAAGGTCGTACGTGACCTTTTCAAACATTTGAGTTGTTTACCTATAACTCTTTTGATAAAAACAATAAAAAGTAAAAGCTGATATTTTGAAGTAAATAAAACTCAAGATTTTTATAATGTAAGTAATATATTTTTATTGAAAAAAGATTACATGCGAAATATGTTTAGGCCCTTCATTTCCTAATATAAAAGTTAGTAACATGTCAAAAAGCAGACACACACCTAGTAACAGGTGACTCCCAACTAAGCTCCCTCATGGGGCTTATTTCAGCGGGGGTTATTGCACTGCACCTATAAAATGAGTCTGAAATCTATCGACACCTCGATTAATGTTAAAGTTTTCAATATTCGAAGAAAGTGCTCAACTAGTGAGTGTAACTAAGCATTGATTTCGAAAATAAGCCGCCTTTCGATAGAAAACTTTCTCCGTTTTGTTTGAAACAGAATTTCCGACGAAATATATCGCAAATGATAGCGTAGTGGCGTAATGCGTTTAGTCAACAATTTTGACAGCTGAAATTTTTTGGAGAAACGAATGAACGCGGTTGTATGCTTTATTGTACTCAAAAGAAAACTTAGTTCTGGTTGTTAGGAACTGATTTTCGTTTCGGAAATTCTTCTGAACGAATACCTCGATAGAACTGAACATTCCAGAAAACGTTGCTGTAGTGTAAAAATATTAGCTTTACTGAAAAAATATATATTTACAAGAAAATCTGTCAATATAAAGCCAAACATTATGGGTGTCTTAATGTTTGGCTTTATAATGACAGATTTATACAAAGTCAGATTCCTCTTAAAAGATTTTAAAGTGCAAAGGTATGCTCGTTGTCTCGATGTCAAATATTATCTGGGTGACATATGAAAAGTGATGCCAATTTCACTGATGCGTTTTCCAGTAAATTTACATTAAATGCACGTTCCAAGGAAAAATAATTTTAAAAGCATCTGAAAATAGGCCTGTACAATCTACATTTTGTACGCGATACTGTCTGCAAGACGGAATTAATTCATTTAATCACCTAAAGATTATGTCAGTCAATGAAAAATCTAAATATCTTAAAGCGTTTTTTTAGGGTTTTCTGATATTCCTCTTAGAATTCAGCTTCTTCATGCCAAATCGCAGAAAAATATTTTTGGTATGGCGGTATTAGGGTTCTATTTGACAGCTTGTTCGAAATTTAATTTTTTTTTAATTAGTTGTTTACTGGAACCCCCTTAAATGTCAACAGAACTTACAAACTGTTACATTTGCATAAATAAACATAAATTCCACTCAGTCGATCGTCAGTATAATTTAATAAAATTACTGCATGTATATGATTAAGTCACCTGGAGTTTAGTGGCAATTATTTTGTAAATGCAACACAACCCAATTTATTAATTTTACATATTAATACAAGATGGGCTCAGTTATGAGAAAAAGCAAGAAACGCCTTATTGTTTTGTAAAGCAATAAGTAGATGTCTACTTTATATAAAATTTTAAATTTTAGATATTTAGCTTATTATTGACTGAAATTTAAAAATATTCGTGCTCTCACAATAACAAACAATTCCGGTGCTAGTGCAGCATGATTCAGACAAAAACTTATAAACATGACACGTGTGTGTACTTTAGAATTAAATAACGAGTGCATTGGTAAATATCTGTAAAAGCTTACCTACTTGTGGTGTCACAATTCATAGCACATGGTGTAATTACCCTTGTTATTGGAATGATATCTTCATTTTGTTTTATTTTTTATCTTATCGTACAAAGCCCTATAAAGATATACCAAGGCATAAGCTGTATAACATCTGCTACCTTATTTGTGTATGACCTACTGTGATAATTGGAAATTTTATCACAGTAGGTGAACACATTCGTTAATTTGTTAAGTTGTACTAATTTTCTTAAAACCACTGAGTAAAAATATTTACGGAATCACGGTCTGTAAAAAGTTATTTGATTTAGTCCGTTGGCAACACCTTTTGTAAAATTTTAATCAGTCAGTCGAGACTCGAACAAAATGGTTGACGACCCATGTGCAATTTTTTTTTTTTTTTTTTTTGCAATTTGCCAAGAAGTGTTTTCTTTTCCATATTTTTGGTTTTGGTTTAGTTTTTTTCCTCTGATAAGTTTCTCTCAATTTTTTTTTGTTTAAGGGTGCGTTTGCTGAGATAATTTGCTGAACACCTCCTATTTGTTTTACTTTAACCATCTTTACATGTTGAGTGTAATTAATTTGTCAGATCAATTGATTAACGAATTAAAAAGAAATTAACAAGAAGTGTAAATGCTACTCAAGTAACCGCATGAAGATGGCACTGTACACCGCTGTATCAATACTTTCGTATTAAAAATGTAATTGTCCTACACTTGTACCTACCTAAGATTTTTTAACTTTTTTCTTTTTGCTGATACATTTATTGCTGAATCTGAATATTTCTGTTCGAAATTTAGCAATGGAAATACTTGATTTGATGAAATTCCGAAAAAAACTAAACTAAACGCTTAGAAGATGAAGGACGTAAGTGACATTTTCCAACATTTGAGTTGTTTACCTATAACTCTTTTGATAAAAACAATAAAAAGTAAAAGCTGATATTTTCAAGTAAATAAAACTCAAGTGTTTTATAATGTTAGTTATATATTTTTATTGACAAAAAAGAGGATATGTGAAATATTTGCAGTATTTGTAGGCAAATTTAAAAAAAAATGTCGCTAGGCCCTTCATCTCCAAATATAAAAGTTAGTGACATGTCAAAAAGCAGACACACACCTAGTAACAGTTGCCTCTATTTATACCCTATCCCATAGGGGTATATTACTTTTGATAGACAGTTTGTAACATAGAGAAATAATTTAGCTACCTCAAAGTATATGGATCGACTCAGAATCACTAGCTGAGTCGATTTAGCCATGTCTGTCCGTCCGACCGTCCGTCCGTACGTCACCAGTTTTTGGGCCTTAAATTTTGAGCTTACTTATTTACTTAAGTGGCGCTACAGTCCGGAATGAACCTGGGCCTCAACCAACATGCCTCTCCAATTAGCCCGGTCATTAGCTAACTGCCTCCAGTTGCGCACTCCAAGTTGGTTGAGGTCGGTTTCCACTTGTGCGCGCCACTTAAGGCGAGGTCTTCCTCTACTGCGTCCGACGTCTGGCTAGGAATCGAAGACTCTGCGAGCCGGAGTATTGGTGTCCATTCTTTCTACATGTCCTAGCCATCTTAAACGTCAAATGCGGAGTTTTTTTGACTAGGGATGTCTCGCTGTATAGCTCGTATAGTTCTTGGTTGAATCTTCGTCTCCATAGCCCGGCAACGCAAACGGGACCGAAGATTTTTCGAAGAATTTTCCTCTCGAATCTACCAAGGATTTCTTCATCCGCTTTTGATACGGTCCATGCTTCAGCGCCGTTGAGCAGGACTGGGATGATCAGGGTCTTATATAGGATCTCCTTAGTAGTTCGAGTGAGGGCTTTACTACTAAATTGCCTTCTTAGCCCGAAGAAACAGCGGTTGGCAAGAGTAATTCTTCGTTTAATTTCTGACGAGATGTTGTTGTCAGAGTTAATAGCGGAGCCGAGGCAGACAAAGTCCCGTACTACCTCAAAGTTATATCTGTCAATGGTGACGTTATGTCCAATTCGTCGATGTTGTGAGTCCTTTCGTGATGACAGCATATACTTAGTCTTACCCTCATATACTGCTAAACCCATTTTCGCCGCTTCCTTCTCTATACTAGCAAACGTGGCTATGACATCACGTTGAGTCCTACCAATGATGTCAATTTCGTCAGCGTATGCTAGTAGTTGCACCGACTTTTGGAAAATTGTGCCTCTGGTGTTGGCTTTGGAGTTTTGCACAATCCTCTCAAGAATCAGATTAAAGAAGTCACATGACAGCGCATCGCCTTGCCTAAATCCTTTTTTGGTATCGAATGTTTTGGGGAGGTCGTTTCCGACCCTGATGGAGCAGCGAGAATTCTCTATCGTCATCCTACACAAACGGTCGAGTTTGGGCGGTATACCAAAACTAGACATGGCTCTGTACAGTTCGTCTCTATAAATGCTGTCATATGAGGCTTTGAAATTAATGAATAGGTGGTGGATATCGATTTGGACTTCATGAGTTTTTTCCAGGATCTGCCGAAGTGTGAAAATTTGATGGGTTGTGGACTTTCCTGGCCTAAAACCACACTGATAAGGGCCAATCAGGTTGTTGGTAAACGGTTTCAGGCGTTCACATATTACGCCAGATAGGATCTTGTAGGCGATGTTGAGGAGACTTATGCCTCTGTAGTTGGCGCAGTTCATCGGGCAAACGATGCTGAGGTTCCATTCTTCAGGCATATTTTCATCCGACCAGATTTGGCTTATGAGTTGGTGGATGTTACTTACCAAGTCATCTCCACCGGCCTTATAAAGCTCAGCGGGAAGGCCGTCATTTCCGGCAGCCTTATTAAGCTTGAGTTTAGATATTGCTATCCTCACTTCACTCAGGTCGGGTGGTTGGCAGTTTTCGCTATCGTTGCCAATATTGAATGGTTCGTTCTGCCTGACAGCGGAATGTTGTTCGTCATCGCCGTTTAACAGTCTGCAGAAGTGGTTCTTCCATATCCTCAGCATCGACTATGTCTCAACTACAATATTTCCTTGTTCATCTTGACAGGATTCTGTTCGAGCCTTGTATCCTTGGATTTTACGTTTTACACTTTGGTAAAACTTGCGAACATCGTTCCTGGAGTGGCACCTCTCTATATCCTCGATCGCGCGCTTTTCTTGCTCTTTTTTGAGCTAGAAGGATGAAATTTGGTACATGTGCTGTTTGTTGCTCCCACCAGAACAAGTATAAAAATTTTTGAAATCCGCTTATGCCACGCCCCCTTTTTAGAAAAACGTATTTTTTGGGCAACATATTTAGACATATTTGGAGAATCGTAATATCTATATTTAGTTCATACAAAGTTTTTTGCCAAAAAAAAATTTGATGCAGAATCATTAGTTATATTAATATGAACATTTCGTCTATAGACCATTTTAACCCACGCCCACTTTTTTGGGGCGTTTTCTTACAAAAACCGTTTGTATACCCTACCCCATAGCATATGTTGGAGAAAAACGGAGGGTTTTGTCAAACAACAAAAGATTCTGATAAACTGTTTGAACAATATGTTGTGACAGTGTCATTTTCTATATTATAGGCCCATAAAGCCCACTTTTTGGAGATTTAAATTTTAAGGATGCCATGGGATAGGGTATTCAACGATCCGCACAGCGGATTAAAGCCTTCTCATATGTTTTTCAAGGCTATTTATAAAAAGATTTTTTTATTTTCGTTGTTTTTCACAAACCTATCTAGAGGCAAATTTTCCACCAGTAAAATCGTTTGCCATGACAGGAAAAGGTGGTAATCACTTTGTGTCAAGACCGGACTACTATGTAGATGGATAAAAACTTCCAAATAAGCTCCCAGAGCTTCTGACTGGTCGCTATCGGTTTATGTTGCCTGGCGTTGCCCTGATTGAACCGAATTCCGCTGCTTTTGGCCGAAATTGGTCGCTTCTGTCCGATTGGATCCATCAGACGGTCTAATTCTTGACAGTACAGGGCCAAATAAGGAGTTTTGCGGTAGGGGAGCTGTTCATAGTTGTCAATTCGAAGAAGATCGAAATTACCGGAAAATGATGAAACTAAAGCTGGGTATGATTGGCCATAGACACTATTCACATTTCCAGCCGCCTGCCTGTAAAATATTTCGTATTTTGTCTGTGCTTCAGACTATCAAATGCGACTTGCACCAAATTTAAGTGGCGCAAAAAAAAAACTGAAAAGAAACAACAGAGTGACGATTATTCTGCGTTCTTCCGGAGTATAGCTTTCTATTTCCGAATTACCATTCGACGCCACTTGTAAAATCGGGGACACATTTCGATAGTCCGAATTTTTGGCTTACTTCAGATTGCAGGGCCGTAGTGGTTAGTGCGTCGGACTACTGAGCTCGGGCTCAAATTCCTAATGTAGCGGCACCTAAGTTTTTTCAGTGTCCTACCTCTTACGAAAGTCTGACAATCATCTAATGTCTGTAGTGAGAAACTTCTAAAATTTGCCAATTTTTTAAATCGCAAAAAAATGAATTTCCACACACAAATGATTGATCAAGCTAGGTTTGATGCCCTGTTTCGGCCGTTAATGTCAAAAGATTGAACGTCACAATCGCCACCGTTGCGCATACGAACTTTTCCAAGCTTCAACTCTCCAGAACCTCTTCAAGGGCTATCCCAAACTGTAACAAAAGTGAGGTTATGATCGATTTGCCTGATATCTGTTCCAATTTTTGGCACATTTTCTAGTAAGTATTGAGGATTGGAGGAAAAACGTGTGACACCTTTAGGGGACATAATAGGAGTATGAAACATCGTAAGTTTGCAGTGTGCGACAAATTGTTAGTTCAAGTTGAACGTTTCATTAAGTGGGGGCTTATGGGAGGCTGCTATGGTCAAGCAACCAATTCAATCTGATTTTAGTAATTTTTGTATTAAAAGGATTTTTGCATTTCGCTCTGTCTGTCACAATACCATTTCAAAAGTTCACGACGTTTACCATCACGACTAGTACGCCCACTTTTGGTACATTTTCCAGACAAAATGACAGCTGGATTTTATGAGGTTATTTTGAAAACGCAGGTGTTCCTTTGAAAATCGTTTTGCCGGCAGTTGAGAGACCCCCAGATTAGTTCTAAATAAACCTCATAAAACCCCAAAGCACCAGAATGATCCTTAAATTCTTATAACCCTGTCGATTCCAAGAAAAAAACATTTTCAATTCAAATCAACATCCGATTTACATTTGTCCACCCAGCATTGTTTTCTGTTGACACTCTTTGTTTTGTTTTGTTTTGTTTCATTCATGCGTGCCCCTTTTTACGAGTGTGTTCGGTGAACGACCTGAGTATTTTTTCCTTTTTTATTTGCAAACTATTTATAACCTATCAGCAGCTCTCAATTTGTTTTGCTGTCACCGGCTTAAAAAATAAAAACAAAACATTTTTTGTTTGTATGTATTTGTATTTCTTTTGCATGTTGATTTGGTAATAGCCAATGACTTTCCAAAGCATATCTAATGACTGGATGGCTAACCTTGAATGTTTTGAAAGGTTAATAATGTATATTGACGGGAATACTCCAAATTATATGACATATTGCATTTCTTTAGCATTATGCTGACATATTTGTCAACCACCACCCGGTTTGGTAAATTTCATGTGTGGTCAATGTGAATTCGGTTGAGGGAATGGAGATGCGCCTCTGTGTGGAGTAAGACCATTTTATTGTTTTATAACTACCTACCGGTTTTTCTGTGGTTAGATAAAGAAAACGATTTTTATAGTGTTGACATACTCGTTTTTTTTTTCATTTCTTCGAAAGAAGTATCATGTTTGTTTGAATAAAGGCTCAGAATGAACGAGGTGGCGTGACGGCCGGCGCGGCGCCGGCCGTGACTAAGATTCTCGACTTGAGTGATGGTATACATCTGACATAACTGACATATCTCTCAATTTGATTTACACTTTCACTTATGAAAACAAAATTGTCAAGAAGCGACAATAAACAGACTAAACAAATAAAAGAAGTGACACTTTAAATGTCATTAAGGATTGATTTATATCCGAAGACGATGTTGCTACTGTCGAGTGATTTATGAAAATGATGACAATACGTGACGGAATGTGATTAACAAATTGACAGAGGAAATTTGTTTTGAAGTTGCTGATTCTTTGCAGAATGTTTTTAAAGGGTGATGGCTGTATTTGATAAATGATTTATGGAGTCAGAATCATAAAATAGCCGAAGGTGGTTGTCAACACTATGTTTTGGAAAATTTAAATCACCACGCGATTTATTTTTGAGAATGATTGGCGTGTTCCATTTCCGCTAATGTTCCACATTCTGAACGGAGGGTGGTTTTTTTTTGTCAAACAACAGTTTGCTTATAATTCATAGGCAATATACAACTGTTACCTTTTGGCTTTATGTAAATTAACCACGTCACTCTTGTAACTCAACGAAGGACGATGTTGTAAGCTTTTTCCACAAGAACGTACTTTTATCGGAAAGTCAAGCCACACCAAGAAGACGTTTTGGAACGTTTCGCAAAGACTTTCACTTCGTTTAAAATGATTGTGAAATATCAACGAAATACATATTCGTTAAGTGTGAACTATGCTTAAAAACCAATAAGTATTAGAGATATGACATTACTTGCCTGAATGAATGGAATATAAGTATTCATGATGAAGTTTAGGGTTTTTACAGCGCATTACAATCTTCTCATGGGCTATTAGCTCCTTTATAGCAATGTTACCCAGATCGTCGGTACGGATAAAGATGTTATCTAGGAGTGAATATACAAAAGCCATCAGCTTCCAGGTCTAGTCCTAATCGACGACATATCCAGAAAAGTTAAAAACAAGAAATTGAATCGTTATATTCTTAAAACCGGGTTTCATAAAACTTAGACCGAAGTATGTCCTTTCAAATACCACATGAATTAGTCAACATTTCCCCTCCAATGTACCTTCGTTGTCAACCATAAACACCTATTTATATAGCCCCTTCCGTATCAGTTGATTGAGTCTTGTAGCAGAAAGTTTTTGCCTGTATAGAGCAGATCATTGCACCTACTGGGTATGATACAAAAACTCCCAATAAAACGAATAGAAGACCCAACCGTAGCGAACTCCAAAAACTCGCTCGAACATCTTTGGAAAAGTCTACTGCTGCATCTTACTTACTTACAGAAGCCCCTTCCGTATCAGTTGATGGAGTCTTGTAGCAGAAAGTGTTGACCTGTATAGAGAAGATCATTGCACCTACTGGGTATGATACAAAAACTCCCAATAAAACGAATAGAAGACCCAACCGTAGCGAACTCCAAAAACTCGCTCGAACATCTTTGGAAAAGTCTACTGCTGCATCTTACTTACTTACAGAAGCCCCTTGCATCTTAGTTGATGGAGTCTTGTAGCAGAAAGTGTAGACCTCTATAGAGAAGATCTTTGCACCCACTTGGTATGATACAAAAGCTCCCATTAAAACGAATAGAAGACCCAAGCGTAGCGAACTCCAAAAACTCGCTCGAACATCTTTGGAAAAGTCTACTACTGCATCTTACTTACTTACATAAGCCCCTTGCGTCTTAGTTGATGGAGTCTTGTAGCAGAAAGTGTTGACCTCTTTAGAGAAGATCTTTGCACCCACTGGGTATGATACAAAAGCTCCCATTAAAACGAATAGAAGACCCAAGCGTAGCGAACTCGATAGACTCGCTCGAACATCTTTGGGAAAGTCTACTGCTGCATCTTACTTACTTAAGCGGCGCTGTTTTTGAGTTGGTGGTTGGTGTTACTTAAGAAATCATATCCACCAGCTTTATTAAGCTCTACAAGAGGTTTGTAATTTCCCACAGCCTTGTTAAGCTTGTTAAGTTGAGATATGGCTATTCTCACTTTACTTAGGTCGGGTGGTTGGTAGTTTTCGCTGTAGTCGCCAATATTTAATGATTCATTCTGCCTGACAGCGGATTCATCTTGATAGGATTCTGTTTGCGCCATGTATCACTGGCTCTAACATTTTTCACTTTTGTAAAACTAACGAACATTTTTCCTGGAGTGCCAACTTTTTCGTGCTCTTTTTTCTTCTGAAAAGCGGGTGTTCTTCCCTCCTTCTTTGGTACATCTGGTAAGCGGAAAACTAGCACTTAATTCTTTAAAAGACAATGCATCTGCAGTCAGTGACAGCTTGATGCCGATTTTGGAGTGCCCCAATGTGGAGTCTTGTATCAGAATGTATTGACCTCTTTGGAGTTCTTTAAAAGACAATGCATCTGCAGTGAGTGACAGCTTGATGCCGATTTTGGAGTGCCCCAATGTGGAGTCTTGTACCAGAATGTATTGTCCCCTTTGGAGATCATCTTTGCAACTTCTAGCACACAAAAGCGTACCTACAATTTAACGGATTGGAGACACAAACATAGCAAACTCCATAGTCTCAGCCAAACATTGTCGGAATTTCTCCTGCCGCATCTAGGACTCGGAAAACTAGCACGTAATTGTAGAAAGGACAATGCTTCCGCAGTGAATGAGAGTTCGAAGCAGATTTTGGAGTGGTAATCATTGGCCCATTTTTACTTCGAAAATGCTGTCAGAAACTCCACATTTGTCCACGGTGAGCCTTAGAGAGCCATGATTTTTGTCGCCTGAATTTGAAGACGTGAACTTTGGTTTCAGTCGAATTGTGTTCTTCGCTATACCAATCGTTCTTTTGCACATTAAGTAGGACAATTTCGACCTTGGCGATGCCAATTGGCCAAATTAGAGGGTGTTACACCGATCTTTAGTGTTCGATCGAAGAATATTTTGGAAAATTCGGTTGACAACAACCGCTACTGCGAAGTGGGCCGAAGCTGCTTTATAAATAAAACAAAAATAGGGACAATATTTGCTCTTATAAAATAAGCCGTCAACACACCGAAAATAATTGATTATTTTATTTAAAAAAATCGTATACTTAGACTACCCATTATATGGCTTTCTGTGACATCTGTCAAGCTGCGTTCAGTATTCTTATGGAAGATAATAACCAAAAACAAATACAAATAACAACATTTCAGTATAAAAAAAACCGCTACTTTATTGTTTCAACATTTGTTTTGTGTGCAACCGCAATAAATGTCGAATGCAAGGCATTAACATTCGCATTTTACATTGTTTGTCTCGTCTTTTATTCCGTTCCGCCTAAAGGTGGTATGCATTAGGCATTCTTGAGTAGGAAAATAAATAAAACCGCACTCACTAAACAAAACGAAAAAAAAAAAAACAAACATAATAAATTTTACTTAATGAAGATCCAGAAAGACAAAACCAAATGCGTAAGACGTTTTCAGGGCATACCTAGCTGAAGAAAAAAACGCTTGCAGACTTTTCTGTTTTCAGACTGCGGAGGTAAACATTTCACTCGGTCGGAGATTGTTTAATGCATGTGTGCAGATATTTACGAAAAATAACCAGATACTATATACATGCCTTTGTTTGGTCCGTTTTTATATGGAAATGTACGAGCATTTCTACATCCAATTAACAAGTGGAGTAACATCTACTTAAGAGCTTTTTTTTCTTCGTAAAGGTCAACACATAGTTAGGTTACGTGATTAGGCAGTTGGGTTTTAATTTGGCTTTCGACAGAGTCTGGAAATAGATTTTACGATAAAGACAACAACAGATAATGGTTGTTCGATGTTGGTATTAGTGGGTTTGTGCCTCCATTTGTGTCCTAGGATTGCAAGAGTTGGGACGTTAAATGGGTTGCGCTAAAGAAATTCGTATCATTTGGAGGTCATTATTATTTCGATGTACTTTTGTAGAACTATAGAAGGTGCCTTAGCTTGCTCTAAGCTTTCTTTGCACAGGATGTTCAAATTTCACATCACAGGTCTTCGTAGAAAGGCATACTTTGTAATGAGCGAGCAAATATGCTCAGAACTTTTCTTTTTGCTTTCAAGACTTGACTATCGGTAATGTAACTCATAAGTCAAATGAACAACATATGAGAAGGCTACAATCCGCTCTGCGAATAGTTTAATACCCTGTCCCACTTACTTACTTAAGTGGCGCTACAGTTCGGGATGAACCTGGGCCTCAACCAACATGCCTCTCCAATTAGCCCGGTCCTTAGCTAACTGCCTCCAGTTGCGCACTCCAAGTTGGTTGAGGTCGGTTTCTACTTGTGCGCACCACTTAAGGCGAGGTCTTCCTCTACTGCGTCCGACGTCTGGCTGGGAATCGAAGACTGCGAGCCGGAGTATTGGTGTCCATTCGTTCTACATGTCCTAGCCATCTTAAACGTCCAATGCGGAGTTTTTTTTTGACTAGGGATTTGTCGCTGTACAGCTCGTATAGTTCGTGGTTGAATCTTCGTCTCCATAGCCCGTCAACGCAAACGGGACCGAAGATTTTCCGAAGAATTTTCCGCTCGAATCGACCAAGGATTTCTTCATCCGCTTTTGATACGGTCCATGCTTCAGCGCCGTAGAGCAGGACTGGGATGATCAGGGTCTTATATAGGATCTCCTTAGTAGTTCGAGCTTTACTACTAAATTGCCTTCTTAGTCCGAAGAAACAGCGATTGGCAAGAGTAATTCTTCGTTTGATTTCTGACGTTTTTTCTCGTACAAATAATATTAACTATATTTTACTTTAAACCGTTCCAGTACACAATTTATGTATAAAAATAAATAACTGATCTTCTATGTTGCAGAGTCTGTTTCTTAATCAAAGAAATTTTAAGACGTTTAAAATTTACCTCGTTGAAACAGGACTGACAAGATTTAGTCTTCCCAAGTACCTCCTTGGGCATTGGGCATTGATTACCTTTTTGGACGATTTGATGCATGCAGCAGTAGCAACTTAGTCGGTCGTCCATCATTTTGTATTTCTATACTATCTCAATTATTGGTCCCCCCGTTGGGCGCCACTGATCAACATTTAAAACATTTTGCTAATCTACCCATAGAAGATATTCACTCTACTGATTAAGCAGTTAGTTGCTAATGTTCTAGACCTGCTTAAACTCCCTTTCCCAAAGTCTCATCTCCTAGAATGCGTTAATTGTCAAAGCCCTAACCTAACCCACAATGTATTAAATATACGACGATTTACATCGCATGCTCTATAAATAACATCTTTACCCAAGAAGCGGTTAGAACATTTACTATTCATACGTTTGTCATGATTTTCAAGGCCGATCCATGTTCCTTTGCTGTTTAAAATCAAAAAACGATACTCTTTTGATTTGATTGCTTCACTCAAGTGTGAGAGCAAAGTATTGGTTTCAGCACTCAATAAATTACAACTCAATAAAATTGAGAGCAGTCCCATGATTTATGGTTCACCCATCCAGTTGCTTTGTGAATTAGCACTCATGAGATAAATTAAACCTTCGTCAGATAAAGTTCATCAAACAACAAAATCAAGCACACAAAAAATCAATCGACTGAACGCAAACAGCATAATCCTTATCGATGACCTCTTCGGTTTCCAGTTCAGGCATAACAAAAAAAAACAGTTACATCGATAAAGATTGACAATTAAAACGAGTTGAATGCACTATTTGGACGGCATCCAGTGTTACAGCAAACAAAATACTTTCAACCTCCTCTGCGTCATAAAATTGAGATAATCTTTGACTCGATTAAAGTGGTACGAAAATTTTCCAAACGAAAATAGGAAAGCGATTATCACTTTATTCTAAAAAAAAAAAACATAAAACCCATTCGTCGTTTTGTTATCATCACTTGCGGAGAAAACGAGACTTTGATGCATGCAGTGTAGACTGCATTTGCTGGGTCTAGCTAGCATCACGTGCTGTCTGTCATTCATGCCAGGCTCTGTTTTGTCATTTAACAAGCATAATTCGCATAACAGATGGCTTTTGAATCGAGATAAAAATAAATAGTCATTTGCAGCTGTCAGTTGATAGTTTTGACAGTTAATTTTCACTTAAAAGAAAGATGACAGTTTGCACGTTAAGTTAAGTAGAAAAAAGTCGTCGAGGTGTGACTACCTATCCGGTATCTTTTGTTGGTAAATACTTTTGCAAATTGATTGGACTGTCATGCAGATTGTTGACATTGTATTCTCGCTCTATTGCGTGTAGCTTTCACCTTCAATGCGACATTGTTGAGAAGAATACTTTTCACTTCTTCTTCTGAACTAATTGTAGCTGAGGTTATCAATTTGAGGTGTCAAATTATGTGTACACTCGTTGACATTGTTTTAACGACACAATTTCGTGATGGTATTTTCTTTATTATGACGTTTTATGTCATAAGGAAATAAAAAGTCAGCAACTTGTTTGTATGTGAATTAAGATTATGATAATGAGTGATAAAAACAGTTGTTGTTCACCCGGTTTTATTAGAATAGATTAGATGTGTCATCTTTGGTTTGTAAATTACTTATCGAGATACAAATGCGGATTTTTTTTTTAAATTCTAAATCGAGATGTTTATATTTGCTTCTTGAGATAAGATTAAGTTGATCCGAAATGAATGATTTATGATCATTTTTACTCGAAAGATATGTTAAATGATGATAGTGGCTGGTTAAATGAGCGTTCAGGAATTTATGAAAATCGTTAGAAAAATGCTTATGAACTTAAAATCGAAGCAAACAGGAGATGTGACTTTGTGTGAGAATACGTGACATTTGACAGGTTCATCGGAGTTGTGGGCACGATGTGTTTATTTCTGAGTCATTTACTGTCAGATTATTGTGGAGGAGAAAATAAAAATGGTTGCAATTTACGAAGTGTAGTGCAGTTTCTGAAGATAGACCTAAATATCATTCTCAATATGTTCTACATAAACATTTTTAAAGAACTAGTACATTATTTCGTTTTAAACGAATCTAGTACACTGCATATCGTTTTTGTGGTTTATTACAAATTTTGAACGGGCCGAACCTTAACAGGTAAGTCCAATAAAGAAGCAAAGATGGACGATTGTCCTTGCATATTGTGCACTTGGAAAATATTGTAATAAATCAGTTTGTGCTACGTATTTCCAAGTTTTTTTTTTTTTAAATCCTAAAAGTAGTAGGGGAAACGAACGATTTAAAAAAAAAACAATAAATCTGTAGTTGCAAGATGTAGGCGGACTACTTAAACCCAAGTTTTATTTATGCACATTAAACTCCCAGAAGCTCATGATCCAATAATCGAAACATTTTATGTTGTGGCTCCACATCTCTAACATGCAATCCCAACGCCTGAACGGCATGACCTTTGATAGCGAGAAAATGTTTGGGTGTCTTTTTCGGCGTACTTTTTAAGTTTACAAATACCGATAGATAGACTTGGCTAAAAAAAAACTCCGAATAGGAAGTTTAAGATTGCTAGGACATGTAAAGCAAATCGATAATAATAATCCGGTTCGCAGGGCCTTCTATTTCTAGGTGGACATGGATGTAGTAGAAATGTAAGAAGACTTCGCCTTAAGTGGCGCCCACAAGAAATTGCAGGACATGTAGATAATAACAATCCGGTTGGCAGAGCCTTCCATTCACAGGTAGACCAAGGATGTAGTTGAAATGTAAGAAGACTTCGCCTTAAGTAGCGCCCACAAGAAATTGCAGGACATGTAGATAATAACAATCCGGTTCGCAGAGCCTTCGATTCACAGGTAGACCACGGATGTAGTAGAAATGTAGTAGAAGACTTCGCCTTAAGTGGCGCCCACAAGAAATTGCAGGACATGTAGATAATAACAATCCGGTTCGCAGAGCCTTCGATTCACAGGTAGACCACGGATGTAGTAGAAATGTAAGAAGACTTCGCCTTAAGTGGCGCCCACAAGAAATTGCAGGACATGTAGATAATAACAATCCGGTTCGCAGAGCCTTCGATTCACAGGTAGACACCGGATGTAGTAGAAATGTGACTTCGCCTTAAGTGGCGCCCACAAGAAATTGCAGGACATGTAGATAATAACAATTCGGTTCTCAGAGCCTTCGATTCACAGGTAGACCACGGATGTAGTAGAAATGTAAGAAGACTTCGCCTTAAGTGGCGCCCAGAAGAAATTGCAGGACATGTATATAATAACAATCCGGTTCGCAGAGCCTTTGATTCACAGGTAGACCACGGATGTAGTAGAAATGTAAGAAGACTTCGTCTTAAGTGGCGCAAGAAAAAACCGATCTCTACAAACTGGAGGCAGCTAGCTGGGGGCCGGACTAAGTGGAGAGGTATGTTGGTTGAGGCCCAGGTTCATCCCGTACTGTAAGGCCACTTGCGTTAGTAAGCATGGTTTTAAATAAATTCGTTATTGCTTTAGGTTTGATAGTTTGTTGACGGTTACCTGAAAAGAATACGAAAGGATTTTAATAGTGGATACTTAAGTGGCGTTGCAACTTTGACTACACATCAAATGTGCTTATCTTTACCTCCAAGTGGTAACCATCGGATACTGGTCTCATCCAACCGGATTTGACTTGCTAAACGATAAGTGCGAGTGTTGATAACACGACGAAAAACAGCAACACTATAAACACCCTGGTGAGAATGGCACGGATGAATACCCGGCCTGCTGTCCCAGGCGAACCTAGATGAGCTGCTCTGACATATTCGGACAACAGGTTGTCTAGGAATTTCAAGGGTTAGTCAGGCCCCTTGAACAGAGATGGTGGCGGATGAACCGAAAGGCCAACGGCAGCGCTCAATCCCGTAGTGGATACTGATGGCCCCGTGTCCTAGGGGTATCTAATAAATTGGAACTGGCCCTCCAGGTTGGGGGTTGTGCTTTGGGTTAACTACCCATCCACGGAAAAAACTATTGTTACGAAGCAACCAATAGCCTCGGAAAGGACTGATTTTATTGTTGACGACCCTGCTAAACGAAAAAAGGACAACGACGTTCGTATCTGCACCTGGAATGTGAGAACATTAAACAGGAGAGGTGCAGGCGAACAACTAGCGGAAGCCCTAAACTGCTACAAAGCAGACATTACTGCCATCCAGGAAATACGATGGGATGGGCCGGGCAAAAAGAGGATGAAAAACTGTGACATATACTACGGACCGTGTTATAGTGAGCAGAAACAGCGACTATTCGGATGCGGATTTGTTATAAGTGCCAGACTTAGGCAAGAAGTCTTATGTTTCCAAGACATTAGCGAACGCATAGTAACAATCCGCATCAAGGCCAAATTCGCCAACATAAGCCTTATATGCGCTCACGCTCCGACGGAAGAAAAAGATGATATAGCTAAGGATTGCTTCTACGAGCTCCTCGACAAAACCTATGAGCGACTACCGAAGTACGATGTTAAAATCGTGCTGGGAGATTTTAACGCAAAGGTAGGAAGAGAAGACATCTTTAGAAGTATTGTCGGAAAACATAGCCTACACGACAACACGTCTGGTAACGGACTTAGGCTAATTGATTTCGCTACGGAACGAAATGCCACTATAGCCAGCACACGGTTTCCTCACCTCGATATCCATAAGGGGACATGGCGGTCTCCAGATCAACGAACGGTCAACCAAATTGATCACATTGCGATAGATAAGAGGCACGCATCCAGTATTTTGGATGTCCGAACATTCCGAGGAGCTAACATCGACTCGGATCACTACCTTGTAGCAGCCAAGGTAAGAATGCGGATATCCACCACGCCACAACAATCCAGAAATACTGTGAAAAAATTTAATGTCGGAAGACTGCAATCGCAAGAGACCGCCAAGACCTTCGCACAACGCGTATCCCTTAACCTCTCGATTAACACCATACCACCAGCATCGAATGTCGAAGAGCAATGGCAACGATGCCAACAGGCCATTAGATCAGCCGCAACTGAAGTGCTAGGTTTCTCGCGCCCACCAGCAAGAAACCCCTGGTTTGATGAGGAATGCCGACAGATGCTCGCAGCCAAGAACGAGGCCTACAAGGCTAAGCTGCAGGTGAAGACGAGAGCTGCCATTGAGCTCTATAGGCAAAGAAGAAGGGAAGAACATCGGCTTTTCAGCAAGAAGAAAAAAGAGCAAGAAAAGCGCGCGATCGAGGATATAGAGAGGTGCCACTCCAGGAACGATGTTCGCAAGTTTTACCAAAGTGTAAAACGTCAAAGCCAAGGATACAAGGCTCGAACAGAATCCTGTCGAGATGAACAAGGAAATATTGTAGTTGAGACACAGTCGATGCTGAGGATATGGAAGAACCACTTCTGCAGACTGTTAAACGGCGATGACGAACAACATTCCGCTGTCAGGCAGAACGAACCATTCAATATTGGCAACGACAGCGAAAACTGCCAACCACCCGACCTGAGTGAAGTGAGGATAGCAATATCTAAACTCAAGCTTAATAAGGCTGCCGGAAATGACGGCCTTCCCGCTGAGCTCTATAAGGCCGGCGGAGATGACTTGGTAAGTAACATCCACCAACTCATAAGCCAAATCTGGTCGGATGAAAATATGCCTGAAGAATGGAACCTCAGCATCGTTTGCCCGATCCACAAAAAAGGAGACCCTCTGAACTGCGCCAACTACAGAGGCATAAGTCTCCTCAACATCGCCTACAAGATCCTATCTGCCGTAATATGTGAACGCCTGAAACCGTTTACCAACAACCTGATTGGCCCTTATCAGTGTGGTTTTAGGCCAGGAAAGTCCACAACCGATCAAATTTTCACACTTCGGCAGATCCTGGAAAAAACTCAAGAAGTCCAAATCGATACCCACCACCTATTCATCGATTTCAAAGCCGCATATGACAGCATTTATAGAGACGAACTGTATAGAGCCATGTCTAGTTTTGGTATACCGCCCAAACTCGTCCGTTTGTGTAGGATGACGATGGAGAATTCTCGCTGCTCCATCAGGGTCGGAAACGACCTCACCGACACATTCGATACCAAAAAAGGATTTAGGCAAGGCGATGCGCTGTCATGTGACTTCTTTAATCTGATTCTTGAGAGAATTGTGCAAAACTCCAAAGCCAACACCAGAGGCACAATTTTCCAAAAGTCGGTGCAACTACTAGCATACGCTGACGATATTGACATCATTGGCAGGACTCAACGTGATGTCATAGCCACGTTTGCTAGTATAGAGAAGGAAGCGGCGAAAATGGGTTTAGCAGTAAATGAGGGTAAGACTAAGTATATGCTGTCATCACGAAAGGACTCACAACATCGACGAATTGGACAGAACGTCACCATTGACAGATATAACTTTAAGGTAGTACGGGACTTTGTCTACCTCGGCTCCGCTATTAACTCTGACAACAACATCTCGTCAGAAATTAAACGAAGAATTACTCTTGCCAACCGCTGTTTCTTCGGGCTAAGAAGGCAATTTAGTAGTAAAGCCCTCACTCGAACTACTAAGGAAACCCTATATAAGACCCTGATCATCCCAGTCCTGCTCTACGGCGCTGAAGCATGGACCGTATCAAAAGCGGATGAAGAAATCCTTGGTAGATTCGAGAGGAAAATTCTTCGAAAAATCTTCGGTCCCGTTTGCGTTGACGGGCTATGGAGACGAAGATTCAACCCAGAACTATACGAGCTGTACAGCGACATGCCCCTGGTCAAAAAACTCCGCATTGGACGTTTAAGATGGCTAGGACATGTAGAACGAATGGACACCAATACTCCGGCTCGCAGAGTCTTCGATTCCCAGCCAGACGTCGGACGCAGTAGAGGAAGACCTCGCCTTAAGTGGCGCGCACAAGTGGAAACCGACCTCAACCAACTTGGAGTGCGCAACTGGAGGCAGTTAGCTAAGGACCGGGCTAATTGGAGAGGCATGTTGGTTGAGGCCCAGGTTCATTCCGGACTGTAGCGCCACTTAAGTAAGTAAGTAGTACTTAAGTGGCGTTATGGTGTACTGCTACGGGAGTCCGAAAGGGATAGATGCTTCAATCTTTTGGAAGTGAAACTTCCTTTGGCTCATCGGGGTAAATCCGAACTCACATGAAACACGGAAAAGTCAAGGGTAGGGGACTTCCAAATATGCACATCAGAAAGTTGAATGGGTAGGGGTCAAGCACAGACAGAACAAATGTGCGACAAACAAAAACATGGCAAAACTTGTTTCAGAAAAAAAAAGCGAGAGCGTAAGCGAAAGTTTGACAAATATCCAAGAGTGTTAAACTGTCATAGGTACCTTCCAAGTTTGCCATTCAGGGTCAGCGTTAAACAGGAGTTTCCATTTTTGTGACAATATAACTCAGCGAACACAAATTATGGAAGAAGCTAAGTTTGAGGCCTGTTTGGGTCGTTATTGAGTGATATTTAAAATTTTTAGTTTTTCTAGACAAAAGTAATCTGCGATTTCCTTTGGGTTCGCCGATGATTGGGTGCTTCCGTTACAATGCAATCAAGGTGCACATTTAAGTTAAATCTTCTAGGAATGGTCTGATCAGAAGGACTTGCGTATATTCTGTTATTTTTCGAGTAGTTATTAGGACTACAAACGTTAAGAAATTTACCAAATAAAAAAAAGGCAAAAGAAGCCAGTTTGATGATCTTTGAGATCAATAAAAACAGTATTCTACTGGACGTAAATAACTATATAAATCGCTTCATTATTCTCTGCTCTGATGCCATTTGAACATAGCTAGGTACCGCCATTCGTGCACACACAAACACAAGGTTTATGAGAAAAAACGATAGGAAATGTGGTACCACCGTGCAGCAAAATACTAAAAAACGCAGTAGAACAGATCCACAACCGATTATGTGGACTTCGAACATTTGGTAATTAAAACGGTAAGGGGTAGGATTACGAAATTCACTCGTTCAACCGAATCACCGCATCGAATTCATTGTTTTGTTTTCAACAATTGCAAACGCAAGCGTCCATTTGTCAAAATTATACTTCGCGAGTTCATTTGCTTTTGTTTTGAGGTTTTAAATTTTGTTTGTTGATTGCGGTTGATTTGTTGTTTATTAAATGCTCGAGGTCATCAGTGACTAAGTTTGGAATGTCATTTTAGGGTTCGCTTGTTCCAAGTCTAATATTAGGTCTGCTTTATTACTTATAGACCACCACTTGGTGCAGTATAAGCGTCTGCGCGTCAGCGACTTTGTCTCAGCTTTAAAACCAGCTGTCAGTTGTAGAATTTTCACACAATTTTTATTTTTCGGGGCTCTTGTCAAATCGCAGCTCCGAGGTGGCCAAACGACATCAGCTCTGCGGCTGATAATGCTATCTTCAAAAACAGGGCGCAAAACATCGAGTGTAGCTTCGGCTGTGTGGCACGTAGCGCCGTCCTGTTGAAACCAAATGTTGCCAATATCCTCCTCTTCAATTTTTGTGAACAAAAATTCGTTCAACATGGCCCGATAACGATCGCCATTGACTGTAACGGCCACTCCTTGCTCATTTTTGAAGAAAATTGCCCAATTATGCCTCTGGACCAAAATCCGCACCAAACAGTGACTCGTTTTAGGTGTATCGGCTTTTCAATGTATGTGGTTACATACCCGCCAAGATCAAAATGAGCTTCATCTGAAAAGATGATTTTTTTTGGCAAAATCGGCATCTTCTCTAAGTCGATCGCAGGCCCACCTAGAGAAGCGAAAACGCATTGGATGGTCAGTTGGCTTCAACTCCTGAACCAATTGGACTTTGTATGGCGTCATACCAAGGTCTTTATGCAAAATTCGTCACAATGATGTCTCCGAAATTTTCAATTGTTGAGAACGACGGTGAATTGATGTTGATGGCGCTTCACGCACACTTTCTGCTATAGCAGCAATATTCTCGGGTGTACGCACTGTTTTTGGCTTTTCACGCTTTGGTTTATCGATGAGGATGCCAGTTTCTTTCACTTTTTTCACAAGATAACGAACATACGGAGCTGACGGTGCTTCTCTTCTTCCAAAATCCGTACGCAATTTTCGCACACATTCTGCAACATTACCATGATTTTCAAAGTAATGTCGCAATATTTTCCAGCGTTGTTCAAGCGTATACACAACCACATTCGTTCAGCGGAAGGATAAAACTAATTATCTGTTAAATCAGACATGAGCTAAGTGTTACCATTCACGAAATAAGCACTAGTTGAAAAAAAAAACGTTAGATGGCGGACCCTTTGCTTACTACTTGGTATCACTGTGGTTGCAGTGGCCTCGTGGTTAGTGCGTTCGACTGCTAACCGTAAGGGTCCCTGGTTCAAATCCCGAGAGTGACAACATCTAAGTTTTTTTTTTTACTGCTCCACCTCTTGTAAATGCCTGAAAAACATCGAAGACTAACACTGTCATAAGTAGCTACTCAATTTTGCCGTTTGGAGTCGGCGTGAATCAAGAAGTCCTCTTCTTTATGAGAAAGACTATAACTTCACACACACAACAAAACAACAGCAACGAACACCATTCTCACCGGATAAAGAGTATCAAACTCGAGCTGCAAAGAGGCTGTTAGATTGAAAGACTTATGTTTTCGGTTATATAAGACCAATCCTAGTGGGGAAAGCCGAATTAGATTCAAACGAGCCAGAAACGACTGTAATGCCCGCATCAAGCGTGTCAAATTCTCCCACAACCAAAAACGGCAAAAAATTCTACTATGTCCCAAAGGTAGAAAAAACTTTTGGTCGTTCAAAAATTCGACCTCATCTTTCATCCCAACGCTCATTTACAATGACATTCCAGCTGTCACCTCTTAGACAAAGCCAATCTGCTTGCTGCCCATTTTGCAGCCAGTTCCACGTTACCAGATTGTGCCCATTCTCCTCCTGTATTTGAGAACGTAGAACATTATATGGGACTAATCCACGTCTATTATTAGATCTTAACATTTACAAATCTGTTGCCGATGGTATCTCCCCCATAATTCTGTTCTTCCTAGATGGCAAAAGCACTGCGTAAGCTTTTCTATCTGTCCTATTTATCAGCACTCTTCCCGAGTAGATGGAAAACAGCATTTGTCCATCCCGTCCCTAAAAAAGGCGAATCTTTTTCTCTCTCCAACTACCGGCCAATTGCACTTACGTCCCTTCTTTCTAAGGCCATGGAAACGCTGATAAACCTTCAGCTTATGGAATCACAAAAACTCCTAAATGACCGAAAATACGGTTTTCATTGCAACAGGTCTACTGGTCATTTAATGAAATATCTCACCGAAAAGTGGAATCAATCTATTCACCTCGGTGACGGAAACAAGATCGTTGCATCTGATATTTCAAAGGCATTTGACAGGGTTTGGCATCAAGCCCTATTGTCGAAAATGCGTGCTTTTGGAATCGATGAAACCCTTTTCCTATAGATTAGGAACTATCTCTCGAAACGTCCAATTCTAGTTGTTTTGGACGGTTTCAAGTCTGCTACTCTCGAAATAAATGCTGGTATTCCCCAAGGCTCCGTTCTGTCTCCGACACTTTTTCTCATTTTTTTTAATGACCTCTTCTCTGCAACTTATAATCCAATCTATTCCTTTGCTGATGACAATACTCTCAGCGTTTCGATATTCGTTCTCTTACCCACGCCCTTTATCTTCGGACGTGGAACAGAAACGCCAAAATATGTTAAGCTCATTAAATTCCGATCTTGACAGCATAATTAAATGGGGTAAATCCAATAGAGTGGAATTGAATGCTTCCAAAACACAATGCTGTCTTCTGTCATCTAAGCGAAACCGAATTTTACAGCCATTATCCATGAATGACACTTGCATCGCAGAAACCGAAAAACTTTCCATGCTCGGTATGTGCGTTAGTGACGACCTTCGTTGGAACGATCACATATTCGAAATCGCTTAAAAACGCAGCGTAATGTCTACTTACTTACTTACTGTAGCGCCAGTCCGGAATGAACCTGGGCCTCAACCAACATGCCTCTCCAATTAGCCCGGTCCATAGCTAACTGCCTCCAGTTGCGCACTCCAAGTTGGTTGAGGTCGGTTTCTACTTGTGCGCGCCACTTAAGGCGAGGTCTTCCTCTACTGCGTCCGACGTCTGGCTGGGAAGAAGACTCTGCAAGCCGGAGTATTGGTGTCCATTCTTTCTGCATGTCCTAGCCATCTTAAACGTCCAATGCGGAGTTTTTTGACCAGGGGCATGTCGCTGTACAGCTCGTATAGTTCTTGGTTGAATCTTCGTCTCCATAGCCCGTCAACGCAAACGGGACCGAAGATTTTTCGAAGAATTTTCCTCTCGAATCTACCAAGGATTCCTTCATCCGCTTTTTATACGGTCCATGCTTCAGCGCCGTAAAGCAGGACTGTGATGATCAGGGTCTTATATAGGATCTCCTTAGTAGTTCGAGTGAGGGCTTTACTACTAAATTGCCTTCTTAGCCCGAAGAAACAGCAGTTGGCAAGAGTAATTCTTCGTTTAATTTCTGACGAGATGTTGTTGTCAGAGTTAATAGCGGAGCCGAGGTAGACAAAGTCCCGTTCTACCTCAAAGTTATATCTGTCAATGGTGACGTTCTGTCCAATTCGTCGATGTTGTGTGTCCTTTCGTTTTGACATCATATACTTAGTCTTACCCTCATTTACTGCTAAACCCATTTTTGCCGCTTCCTTCTCTATACTACCAAACGTGGCTATGACATCACGTTGAGTCCTACCAATGATGTCAATATCGTCAGCGTATGCTAGTTTTGTGCCTCTGGTGTTGGCTTTGGAGTTTTGCACAATCCTCTCAAGAATCAGATTAAAGAAGTCACATGACAGCCCATCGCCTTGCCTAAATCCTTTTTTGGTATCGAATGTGTCGGTGAGGTCGTTTCCGACCCTGATGGAGCAGCGAGAATTCTCTATCGTCATCCTACACAAACGGACGAGTTTGGGCGGTATACCAAAACTAGACATGGCTCTGTACAGTTCGTCTCTATAAATGCTGTCATATGCGGCTTTGAAATCGATGAATAGGTGGTGGGTATCGATTTGGACTTCTTGAGTTTTTTCCAGGATCTGCCGAAGTGTGAAAATTTGATCGGTTGTGGACTTTCCTGGCCTAAAACCACACTGATAAGGGCCAATCAGGTTGTTGGTAAACGGTTTCAGGCGTTTACGGCAGATAGGATCTTGTAGGCGATGTTGAGGAGACTTATGCCTCTGTAGTTGGCGCAGTTCAGAGGGTCTCCTTTTTTGCGTAATGTCTAGGTTTCCTTAATCGATGCAAAAAATATTTCACCCCTTCTGATCTGGCCTCAATATATAAAGCGTATATAGGCCTCAAACTTGAGTTCAACGCCTAGATCTGGTCAGGCGCAGTAAAAACATCATTGCACCTACTGGAAATAATACAAAAGCGAGCGATAAAATTGATAGGAGATCCAACCGTAGCGAACTCTATAGTTTCGCTTGAACATTGTTGGAATATCTCCTACCTAAATTTTTTTCACCGCTATTTTATTAGGAAATGCTCAATCGAAATAGCCAGCCAGCTTTCACAATATCACCCCTCTTTTTTCACCAGTTGATCATTACACCGCTAATGCAAACAAGCACTTAAAATGCCAACACAAATCCCCAATTCATTGTGAAATGCCAACAAACTCTGACAGCTTTGATTAACCAATTTATAGAAGATGAGCTCACAATAATATACGTAAATGCCTTTAAGGCTTTTGGCATTTTATTTCAAAATATTTTGTTTAAAATTCTTAAATAAATGTCAGCCTTAATAAAAAAATGTCATTGGGCGAATGTGACAGTTTTATTGCTTAGGTAAATTGCATTTTTTAAATATAGAAATTTATTTCAAAACAAGCATCGATGCGCTTTTGCATTTTATTCACAAATTGTCAGAATTAAGATGTAGACGTAGTATTTTCGGTAAAGACCGTAAATCGTTTACATTACTTATAAATTCTTTAAAACGAAGAAAAACAAAAAAAACGTTTACTTCCCCAACTAATTGGTAAACATTGGAAATGCCATAAAAAAAATTATCACCTCTAAGTCAAAAAATCAATAAAACGTATTAAATCTTAAAGTTATTAGTTTGGCAAACATCTGTGTGTCCGCCATTATCATGTAGCTCACACTTGGCGCGGTCAAAATATTTTGTTGGTATTTAACAATTTTGTTGGTATTTAAAGAAAACAAAATCGACCAACCCATCAATGTATGAGAAAGAACATTTAGACAGCCCTCGTCTAGAGAACGTGTAATTTTGTTGACATATTTCGTCTACCGCCATCCTACACCACACCTAAAAATAACTAAAAAAAAAATAAACATAACATACTTCACCTAAAAAGCCATACTATTCCCTCTTCCGTGGTCAAAAAATAATTGCTAATCAAAATGCGCACCAAAGCGCAGCCATTCAGAGTCTGCTTTAATGAATTTATAGCAAAACAAGAAAATTAAAAAAAAAAAACAAGTTAATTTGGCACCACTCCAATTTAATTTTATTCCGCAGCCGTTATTTAATGAACCGCGCACCGCCGGCTACAAATCAGGAAAAAGGAAAAGGCCAATTTGCTATATCGCACCAGATGTTAGTCTTTAAATAAAATGTATGCATTTCAGAATGACATTTCTAAAAAAACTTCATTAAATTATCAGCCACTTGGCCACACTTTTTTTTGACATATTATCGTGTACAATAAAAAACAAAATCGAAATCCGGTAAATTTGCATGATTATGGACGATGGGCCAGCGTTACCAGATAAATTTTTTTAAACCTGCTAAAGCTAGGACGAAAAACTGCAAAACCTGCTAGACCAGAATGTAAAAAAATGCTAAAAAAAACTGCGATCGATTTTTCCTTGAGAAATACGTTTTTAGTTAAAAAAAATGCATCTTTGAATTTATTAAAGTTACCATTTTATTTGTTGGAACAAATTTATAACAGCCTTCACCTTAAGAAACCCCCTGCTTTACTTGCAAAGCAACATTTTCGTTACTGAAGCGATTACGGTTTTTAGTTTCTAACGAATTTCCCCGCGAAAATATTGTTTCACAAGCAGTATTAGATGTCGGTAAGCATTAATTTTGCAAATTTAGTTGTTGTTGGTAGAGATGCGTGAAACAGTTCCAGTGATGGAACGGACATGGAACGTGTCTTTTTGAGAGTGGAACTAGTTCCCGGAACCATGTCCTCAGAACTATATAGTTCCCTTGACATATTGCCATTGCAATTAAATTTTTTTTTAATTAAAGCAATGATATGTTTATATGTAGATATGAATATAGCTTACCTTGAAAGTATTAAAAACGTATAGTTCTTAATTAGCCATTAATCCAGTAAGCATTATAAATGTTTTATTTTAAAGAAAACAAAAAGTAACAACAACACATTATCATGTCCATTCAGTTCACCATGTTCAGTTCACGTATCCCAATTGGATTGGAACTGCGAACACCAGAAACAATGCAAACATTAGCTCTGTTCCCGTACAAAATAATATTTACTGATTCTTACTGATTCTTACTGATTTTTACTGATTTTTACTTATTGCCGTTCCCGTACGCAAAAATAAGTAAAAGAGACAGCTCACGAGAGAGCAAAAACTACCCCTCCATAAAAATCTGTAAAAAAATTTACTGCAGAAATTTCTGTTGGTAAAAATCAGTAAACTGTCAGTTGGTATATAAAAGTGACAACTCGCTTGTTTTGACAGCTGGTTTATGTCATTTGTTCTTTAAAAGGCATACAAAATATAAAATTTTACTGTTTTTTACTTAAACGCGTTCCCGTACTTTTTGGTAATTTTGTCTCTTTCTGAGATAATTTACCCCCACTCCAAGAAATTTGAGAATTTACTAATTTTTACTGAAAAAGTACGGGAACAGACCTAATATGTAGATATGAATATAAATAGCTTACCTTGAAAGTATTAAAAACGTATAGTTCTTAATTAGCCATTAATCCAGTAAGCATTATAAATGTTTTATTTTAAAGAAAACAAAAAGTAACAACAACACATTATCATGTCCATTCAGTTCACCATGTTCAGTTCACGTATCCCAATTGGATTGGAACTGCGAACACCAGAAACAATGCAAACATTAGCTCTGTTCCCGTACAAAATAATATTTACTGATTCTTACTGATTCTTACTGATTTTTACGGATTTTTACTTATTGCCGTTCCCGTACTCAAAAATAAGTAAAAGAGACAGCTCACGAGAGAGCAAAAAACTACCCCTCCATAAAAATCTGTAAAAAAAATGACTGCAGAAATTTCTGTTGGTAAAAATCAGTAAACTGTCAGTTGGTATCTAAAAGTGACAACTCGCTTGTTTTGACAGGTGATTTATGTCATTTGTTCTTTAAAAGGCATACAAAATATATAATTTTACTGTTTTTTTACTTAAACGCGTTCCCGTACTTTTTGGTTATATTGTCTCTTTCTGAGATAATTTACCCCCACTCCAAGAAATTTGAGAATTTACTAATTTTTACTGAAAAAGTACGGGAACAGACCTATTATCATGTCCATTCAGTTCACCATGTTCAGTTCACGTATCCCAATCAGAACGGCCAACCAGCGCTACCACTTTCGGAAAAAAAGTTGAAGTAGATTTCAGGAAAAAAGGGAAGCAGATTGTAAAAAATCGAAGTAGATTTCAAAATGAACTATTTTTATATAAATTATATTTTATTAGTTTTTTTTTAATTGTTAAAGATAATAAAAGAAACAAAAATTAAAAAAAAATCTTTAAGACTTCATATTTATAATAAATGTTTAATTCTACCTTTGATATGTTTAAACAAAATAAGTAATAACAAAAACCTAACTTAATATTCTACATATTAATTATTAATTCATTTAATAAAATATTAATTTAACTAAAAAACAAAAAATATACTCCATGTTAAGGTACTTGAGTAATTAATTTTTTTTATAAAAAAGGAACATTAAAATTATTTAGGTATTCAGGGCTATCGCGAATAAATTTTCCCGGGAATTTTTCCCTTGTCAGCAATGTAAATCAGATTGCTGAATGGGAACAATTTCCTGGGAAATGTTTTTCACGATAGGCCTGACAAGTATCACAGTATTAAAAATAAATAAAAAAGATTTTAATCTCTAGGTTCAAAAAATAATCTTTAAATTGGCATTGGTATTGGTTTTTCATTTAGTTATAATATACTTTCCATCTACTAACTAATGTTTTTGAAAATAAATCAACAACTTTTCGGTGGAACAAATATTTCGTTCTTTATTGGTACCTACATTTTCTTGTTTCATGAGTTCCTTGCAGAGCATAATGCTTTCCACAGTTCCGCAGAGGAGTGAGTTGGTGGTTAAGTATTTGATACAGTTCATTTCAGGGAACTTACGCTCTTCTACGGCGAAACTATGGGGCAAAATTGCCAGGTTTAACATAGAAAAGGAAAGTTCTTGAAGCATTGTTTTCTCGACGGTATATTTTATTATTGTTTTAGTTCCAAAAGCCCACAACACCTGTTTCAGGTGTAAATTTTTTTACGAATCTATTGTTAACTCATAAAAGTAAACGCCAAATCCAAATTCACTAGAGTGAAATAAAGAAAAAAGTAGATTTGGTCTTTTTTCGTAAAATTGAAACAGAGATTTTTAAATTGAAGCAGATTTCAGTATTTTGAGGATGGTGCGAAGTAGGAAGTAGATTTTAATAAATAAAAAATAAAGGAAGCAGATCTGCTTCAATTGAAGTAAAGTGGTAGCGCTGCGGCCAACGTGTTCGTAGTAACATGTTAAATAGAAAATATGAACACAGCGGACATTTTTTTTTTTTTTTTTTTTTTTTTTTTTTATAATTGGCGCGCGCTAAAGGGATTATTAATACCCTTATGGTGTTTAAGCACAGCGCGGGCATTAAGGAAATAGAGGAGTAGAAAAGAGGAGATACCGATGTGCGTTGGTTTTGAATTTCTGTAAATTGTAATGGAGAGGAAAAACTGAGTTTGGTAAAGCATTCCACATTCGTGTTGTTCGGTTAAGGAATGAATCTCTATATTTCATAGTACGTCCGAAGATAGGCTTTAGGGTGAACTGATTAGCATTCATGGTACGGCGAGTATTACGGTTGAATTGTTGAAGGGGCGGAATGCAGCTGGCTATTTCGTTAGAGCATTTGTTGTTGTAATAGCGGTAAAAGAGTGTAAGGCAGGAGACATTCCTACGATGTTCGAGCGAAACTATGGAGTTCGCTATGATTGGATCTCCTATCAATTTTATCGCACGCTTTTGTATCCTATCTAGAAGGTGCAATGATGTTTTGGCTGCACCTGACCATATGTGGGCGTTGAACTCAAGTTTGGGGCGTATGTACGCTTTATATATTGAGGCCAGATCAGAAGGGGTGAAGTATTTCTTACATCGATTGAGGAAACCTAGACATTTTGCTGCATTTTTGGCGATTTCGAATATGTGGTCGTTCCAACGAAGGTCGTTACTAACACACATACCGAGCATGGAAAGTTTTTCGGTTTCGACGATGCAAGTGCCACTCATGGATAGTGGCTGTAAAGTTTGGTTTCGCTTGGATGACAGAAGACAGCATTGCGTTTTGGAAGCATTAAATTCCACTCTATTAGATTTACCCCATTTAATTATGCTGTCAAGGTCGGAATTTAATGAACTTAACATATTTTGTCGTTTTTCTTCCACATCCGAAGGTGAGGGGCGTGAATTCGAGAACGAATATGAAAAGCTGAGGGTACTGTCATCAGCGAAGGAATGGATTGGATTAGAAGTTGCAGACAATAGGTCATTAATAAAAATGAGGAAGAGTGTCGGAGACAAAACTGAGCCTTGGGGAACACCAGCATTTATTTTGTGAGTAGCAGACTTGAAACCGTCCAAAACTACTTGAATTGAACGTTTCGAGAGGTAGTTTCTAATCCATTGAAGAAGAGTATCATCGATACCAAAAGCACGCATTTTCGACAAAAGGGCTTGATGCCAAACCCTGTCAAATGCCTTTGAAATATCAAGTGCAACGATCTTGTTTTCGCCACCAAGGTGGATTGATTGGTTCCACTTTTCGGTGAGATATGACATCAAATCACCAGTGGACCTGTTGCTACGAAAACCATACTGTCGGTCATTGAGGAGTTTTCGTGATTCAAGATATTTCATAAGCTGACGGTTTATCAGCGTTTCCATGACCTTAGAAAGAAGGGAGGTAAGTGCAATTGGTCGGTAGTTGGAGAGAGAAGAAGATTCGCCTTTTTTGGGGACGGGCTGTACAAATGCAGTTTTCCATCGACTCGGAAAGAGTCCTGATGAATAGGAAAGATGGAAAAGCTTACGCAGTGGTTTTGCCAGCGTTGAAGAACACCTCTTCAGAATTATGGGGGAGATACCATCTGGACCAGACGATTTATGTATATCAAGATCGATTAATACTCTTGCGACTGTACGAGTACGAAAGTGGATTGGTCCCATAGAATGTTCTACGTTCTCTAGTACAGGGGGAGACTGGGCACAATCTGGCAGCGTTGAATTGGCTGCAAAATGAGCAGCGAGCAGATTGGCTTTGTCTAGAGAGGTGACAGCTGGAATGTCATTGTAAATGAGCGTTGGGATGGAAGATGAGGTCGAATTCTTAATGTTTTTTACAAACGACCAAAAGTTTTTACTACCTTTGGGACATAGTAGAATTTTTTGCCTCAACTTTTGGTCGTGGAAGAATTTGACACGCTTAATGTGGGCATTGCAGTCATTTCTGGCTCGTTTGAATTTTGTACGGTTTTCCTCAGTTGGGTTGGCTTTATATGACCGAAAACATAACTCTTTTACCCTAACAACCTCTTTACAGCTCGAGTCATACCACCCGTTTACCTTCGGTTTGATACTCTTTATCCGGTGAGGGATACAGGATTTCATACCCAGGAGAATGGTGTTAGTTATCGCATCAGCCGTAGCATCCACGTCATTATCGAGGAAGCATAATGACCAGTTAAAATTCTTAAAGAAACCGTTTAGAGCTTCCCAGTTGGCTTTCTCGTAATGCCATACAGTTCTTTTAGGAATTTGTTCTTTAACTACGTGGTTGGAGTACGAGAAATTAGCTGATACGATACAGTGGTCTGACGTGCCTAGAGGCGATAATACATTTGTGGTGTATTTGTCGGGGTGAGATGTTAAAAACAAGTCCAGGGTGTTGGCGGCTTGACTATTAATATCCGGAATGCGCGTTGGCTCATTTACAAGCTGAGTTAAGTTGTTTATGTCAGCAAAGATCTCGACATACCTACCTTCGGGTGTTGTCTGTCCAGAATGTCGAAGCCACGAAGAATTGTGTACATTGAAATCGCCCGTAATGACGATTTCAGTGCGAGGGTGTAGGGATACAATTCTTGAGATGGAGTCAGATAGCGCATCAAACTCGTTAAAAGTAGATTTGCTATCCAGGTTTGGGCTTCTATAAATGAAACAGTAGTGAATTAATTGCCTACGGACATGGAATTTCAGCCATATAAAATTAAATTCCGGATTGGAACATTGGCCGTATTGCTGTTGAAATTGGTAGGCTACATCACTACGTATATAAATGGCGAGGCCGCGATGAGAAAAGAATAATGGCACTAAGTTATATCCAGGTAGACTAAGATCTGAAGTATCAGAGTTTTCGCCCACCTGTGTTTCACAAAGCGCCAAAACAGCTGGTTTATATTTCGAAATGTGGACGTAAGCCGAAAAGAGATTCGACCTTAACCCACGAATATTGCTAACGTCTACTCTAAAATTCCTATCCATTACAATTTTCAAAAATATAAAAAACACAACTCCGACGCCAACTAAGCAAAGCCGTGAAGTGAAAATGTAACGTTTGGATTCCAATAACAATTTGTCATAGGTGTTATGCCCGTATGACAATTTGCTTTGGTCACCCAACTAAATATTCACTCACGACCCGCTATTCGCCTGATGATGCTTATGCTCTGCCAATGCAAGTGCACGCATGAAAATAGAATCATACGGCACTTGCATTAGCCAAGCACAGTCAACAGCTAGCGAGATGGAATGGGGCGGGAGGGATTACCACACGTTGTCTGATGTTGTTGTTGTTTGTTTTTGTTTATTTTCTTTTGTGCGACTTTCTTCCACTGCACCACTGCACTACACATTCACTGATGGATTTTTTAACAGATTCGCGCGCGGAAGGGCTTTTGGTATTATTAGTTTTATGATTATTTTATTTGGGGATTTTTTTTTTTATTACTGAGGGGGGTGGTAGCCGACGGTTATTATTAAGTTTATGTATTTTTAATTTGTTATGTTGGACGGTAGACAATAGACGATTAAACTACTGGACTTTGAGAACATAAAGACAGGACGTGTGACCAAGACGGATGACAGATCGGTACCGCCGGCTACAAATCAGGAAAAAGGAAAAGGCCAATTTGCTATATCGCACCAGATGTTAGTCTTTAAATAAAATGTATGCATTTCAGAATGACATTTCTAAAAAAACTTCATTAAATTATCAGCCACTTGGCCACACTTTTTTTTGACATATTATCGTGTACAATAAAAAACAAAATCGAAATCCGGTAAATTTGCATGATTATGGACGATGGGCCAGCGTTACCAGATAAATTTTTTTAAACCTGCTAAAGCTAGGACGAAAAACTGCAAAACCTGCTAGACCAGAATGTAAAAAAATGCTAAAAAAAACTGCGATCGATTTTTCCTTGAGAAATACGTTTTTAGTTAAAAAAAATGCATCTTTGAATTTATTAAAGTTACCATTTTATTTGTTGGAACAAATTTATAACAGCCTTCACCTTAAGAAACCCCCTGCTTTACTTGCAAAGCAACATTTTCGTTACTGAAGCGATTACGGTTTTTAGTTTCTAACGAATTTCCCCGCGAAAATATTGTTTCACAAGCAGTATTAGATGTCGGTAAGCATTAATTTTGCAAATTTAGTTGTTGTTGGTAGAGATGCGTGAAACAGTTCCAGTGATGGAACGGACATGGAACGTGTCTTTTTGAGAGTGGAACTAGTTCCCGGAACCATGTCCTCAGAACTATATAGTTCCCTTGACATATTGCCATTGCAATTAAATTTTTTTTTAATTAAAGCAATGATATGTTTATATGTAGATATGAATATAGCTTACCTTGAAAGTATTAAAAACGTATAGTTCTTAATTAGCCATTAATCCAGTAAGCATTATAAATGTTTTATTTTAAAGAAAACAAAAAGTAACAACAACACATTATCATGTCCATTCAGTTCACCATGTTCAGTTCACGTATCCCAATTGGATTGGAACTGCGAACACCAGAAACAATGCAAACATTAGCTCTGTTCCCGTACAAAATAATATTTACTGATTCTTACTGATTCTTACTGATTTTTACTGATTTTTACTTATTGCCGTTCCCGTACGCAAAAATAAGTAAAAGAGACAGCTCACGAGAGAGCAAAAACTACCCCTCCATAAAAATCTGTAAAAAAATTTACTGCAGAAATTTCTGTTGGTAAAAATCAGTAAACTGTCAGTTGGTATATAAAAGTGACAACTCGCTTGTTTTGACAGCTGGTTTATGTCATTTGTTCTTTAAAAGGCATACAAAATATAAAATTTTACTGTTTTTTACTTAAACGCGTTCCCGTACTTTTTGGTAATTTTGTCTCTTTCTGAGATAATTTACCCCCACTCCAAGAAATTTGAGAATTTACTAATTTTTACTGAAAAAGTACGGGAACAGACCTAATATGTAGATATGAATATAAATAGCTTACCTTGAAAGTATTAAAAACGTATAGTTCTTAATTAGCCATTAATCCAGTAAGCATTATAAATGTTTTATTTTAAAGAAAACAAAAAGTAACAACAACACATTATCATGTCCATTCAGTTCACCATGTTCAGTTCACGTATCCCAATTGGATTGGAACTGCGAACACCAGAAACAATGCAAACATTAGCTCTGTTCCCGTACAAAATAATATTTACTGATTCTTACTGATTCTTACTGATTTTTACGGATTTTTACTTATTGCCGTTCCCGTACTCAAAAATAAGTAAAAGAGACAGCTCACGAGAGAGCAAAAAACTACCCCTCCATAAAAATCTGTAAAAAAAATGACTGCAGAAATTTCTGTTGGTAAAAATCAGTAAACTGTCAGTTGGTATCTAAAAGTGACAACTCGCTTGTTTTGACAGGTGATTTATGTCATTTGTTCTTTAAAAGGCATACAAAATATATAATTTTACTGTTTTTTTACTTAAACGCGTTCCCGTACTTTTTGGTTATATTGTCTCTTTCTGAGATAATTTACCCCCACTCCAAGAAATTTGAGAATTTACTAATTTTTACTGAAAAAGTACGGGAACAGACCTATTATCATGTCCATTCAGTTCACCATGTTCAGTTCACGTATCCCAATCAGAACGGCCAACCAGCGCTACCACTTTCGGAAAAAAAGTTGAAGTAGATTTCAGGAAAAAAGGGAAGCAGATTGTAAAAAATCGAAGTAGATTTCAAAATGAACTATTTTTATATAAATTATATTTTATTAGTTTTTTTTTAATTGTTAAAGATAATAAAAGAAACAAAAATTAAAAAAAAATCTTTAAGACTTCATATTTATAATAAATGTTTAATTCTACCTTTGATATGTTTAAACAAAATAAGTAATAACAAAAACCTAACTTAATATTCTACATATTAATTATTAATTCATTTAATAAAATATTAATTTAACTAAAAAACAAAAAATATACTCCATGTTAAGGTACTTGAGTAATTAATTTTTTTTATAAAAAAGGAACATTAAAATTATTTAGGTATTCAGGGCTATCGCGAATAAATTTTCCCGGGAATTTTTCCCTTGTCAGCAATGTAAATCAGATTGCTGAATGGGAACAATTTCCTGGGAAATGTTTTTCACGATAGGCCTGACAAGTATCACAGTATTAAAAATAAATAAAAAAGATTTTAATCTCTAGGTTCAAAAAATAATCTTTAAATTGGCATTGGTATTGGTTTTTCATTTAGTTATAATATACTTTCCATCTACTAACTAATGTTTTTGAAAATAAATCAACAACTTTTCGGTGGAACAAATATTTCGTTCTTTATTGGTACCTACATTTTCTTGTTTCATGAGTTCCTTGCAGAGCATAATGCTTTCCACAGTTCCGCAGAGGAGTGAGTTGGTGGTTAAGTATTTGATACAGTTCATTTCAGGGAACTTACGCTCTTCTACGGCGAAACTATGGGGCAAAATTGCCAGGTTTAACATAGAAAAGGAAAGTTCTTGAAGCATTGTTTTCTCGACGGTATATTTTATTATTGTTTTAGTTCCAAAAGCCCACAACACCTGTTTCAGGTGTAAATTTTTTTACGAATCTATTGTTAACTCATAAAAGTAAACGCCAAATCCAAATTCACTAGAGTGAAATAAAGAAAAAAGTAGATTTGGTCTTTTTTCGTAAAATTGAAACAGAGATTTTTAAATTGAAGCAGATTTCAGTATTTTGAGGATGGTGCGAAGTAGGAAGTAGATTTTAATAAATAAAAAATAAAGGAAGCAGATCTGCTTCAATTGAAGTAAAGTGGTAGCGCTGCGGCCAACGTGTTCGTAGTAACATGTTAAATAGAAAATATGAACACAGCGGACATTTTTTTTTTTTTTTTTTTTTTTTTTTTTTATAATTGGCGCGCGCTAAAGGGATTATTAATACCCTTATGGTGTTTAAGCACAGCGCGGGCATTAAGGAAATAGAGGAGTAGAAAAGAGGAGATACCGATGTGCGTTGGTTTTGAATTTCTGTAAATTGTAATGGAGAGGAAAAACTGAGTTTGGTAAAGCATTCCACATTCGTGTTGTTCGGTTAAGGAATGAATCTCTATATTTCATAGTACGTCCGAAGATAGGCTTTAGGGTGAACTGATTAGCATTCATGGTACGGCGAGTATTACGGTTGAATTGTTGAAGGGGCGGAATGCAGCTGGCTATTTCGTTAGAGCATTTGTTGTTGTAATAGCGGTAAAAGAGTGTAAGGCAGGAGACATTCCTACGATGTTCGAGCGAAACTATGGAGTTCGCTATGATTGGATCTCCTATCAATTTTATCGCACGCTTTTGTATCCTATCTAGAAGGTGCAATGATGTTTTGGCTGCACCTGACCATATGTGGGCGTTGAACTCAAGTTTGGGGCGTATGTACGCTTTATATATTGAGGCCAGATCAGAAGGGGTGAAGTATTTCTTACATCGATTGAGGAAACCTAGACATTTTGCTGCATTTTTGGCGATTTCGAATATGTGGTCGTTCCAACGAAGGTCGTTACTAACACACATACCGAGCATGGAAAGTTTTTCGGTTTCGACGATGCAAGTGCCACTCATGGATAGTGGCTGTAAAGTTTGGTTTCGCTTGGATGACAGAAGACAGCATTGCGTTTTGGAAGCATTAAATTCCACTCTATTAGATTTACCCCATTTAATTATGCTGTCAAGGTCGGAATTTAATGAACTTAACATATTTTGTCGTTTTTCTTCCACATCCGAAGGTGAGGGGCGTGAATTCGAGAACGAATATGAAAAGCTGAGGGTACTGTCATCAGCGAAGGAATGGATTGGATTAGAAGTTGCAGACAATAGGTCATTAATAAAAATGAGGAAGAGTGTCGGAGACAAAACTGAGCCTTGGGGAACACCAGCATTTATTTTGTGAGTAGCAGACTTGAAACCGTCCAAAACTACTTGAATTGAACGTTTCGAGAGGTAGTTTCTAATCCATTGAAGAAGAGTATCATCGATACCAAAAGCACGCATTTTCGACAAAAGGGCTTGATGCCAAACCCTGTCAAATGCCTTTGAAATATCAAGTGCAACGATCTTGTTTTCGCCACCAAGGTGGATTGATTGGTTCCACTTTTCGGTGAGATATGACATCAAATCACCAGTGGACCTGTTGCTACGAAAACCATACTGTCGGTCATTGAGGAGTTTTCGTGATTCAAGATATTTCATAAGCTGACGGTTTATCAGCGTTTCCATGACCTTAGAAAGAAGGGAGGTAAGTGCAATTGGTCGGTAGTTGGAGAGAGAAGAAGATTCGCCTTTTTTGGGGACGGGCTGTACAAATGCAGTTTTCCATCGACTCGGAAAGAGTCCTGATGAATAGGAAAGATGGAAAAGCTTACGCAGTGGTTTTGCCAGCGTTGAAGAACACCTCTTCAGAATTATGGGGGAGATACCATCTGGACCAGACGATTTATGTATATCAAGATCGATTAATACTCTTGCGACTGTACGAGTACGAAAGTGGATTGGTCCCATAGAATGTTCTACGTTCTCTAGTACAGGGGGAGACTGGGCACAATCTGGCAGCGTTGAATTGGCTGCAAAATGAGCAGCGAGCAGATTGGCTTTGTCTAGAGAGGTGACAGCTGGAATGTCATTGTAAATGAGCGTTGGGATGGAAGATGAGGTCGAATTCTTAATGTTTTTTACAAACGACCAAAAGTTTTTACTACCTTTGGGACATAGTAGAATTTTTTGCCTCAACTTTTGGTCGTGGAAGAATTTGACACGCTTAATGTGGGCATTGCAGTCATTTCTGGCTCGTTTGAATTTTGTACGGTTTTCCTCAGTTGGGTTGGCTTTATATGACCGAAAACATAACTCTTTTACCCTAACAACCTCTTTACAGCTCGAGTCATACCACCCGTTTACCTTCGGTTTGATACTCTTTATCCGGTGAGGGATACAGGATTTCATACCCAGGAGAATGGTGTTAGTTATCGCATCAGCCGTAGCATCCACGTCATTATCGAGGAAGCATAATGACCAGTTAAAATTCTTAAAGAAACCGTTTAGAGCTTCCCAGTTGGCTTTCTCGTAATGCCATACAGTTCTTTTAGGAATTTGTTCTTTAACTACGTGGTTGGAGTACGAGAAATTAGCTGATACGATACAGTGGTCTGACGTGCCTAGAGGCGATAATACATTTGTGGTGTATTTGTCGGGGTGAGATGTTAAAAACAAGTCCAGGGTGTTGGCGGCTTGACTATTAATATCCGGAATGCGCGTTGGCTCATTTACAAGCTGAGTTAAGTTGTTTATGTCAGCAAAGATCTCGACATACCTACCTTCGGGTGTTGTCTGTCCAGAATGTCGAAGCCACGAAGAATTGTGTACATTGAAATCGCCCGTAATGACGATTTCAGTGCGAGGGTGTAGGGATACAATTCTTGAGATGGAGTCAGATAGCGCATCAAACTCGTTAAAAGTAGATTTGCTATCCAGGTTTGGGCTTCTATAAATGAAACAGTAGTGAATTAATTGCCTACGGACATGGAATTTCAGCCATATAAAATTAAATTCCGGATTGGAACATTGGCCGTATTGCTGTTGAAATTGGTAGGCTACATCACTACGTATATAAATGGCGAGGCCGCGATGAGAAAAGAATAATGGCACTAAGTTATATCCAGGTAGACTAAGATCTGAAGTATCAGAGTTTTCGCCCACCTGTGTTTCACAAAGCGCCAAAACAGCTGGTTTATATTTCGAAATGTGGACGTAAGCCGAAAAGAGATTCGACCTTAACCCACGAATATTGCTAACGTCTACTCTAAAATTCCTATCCATTACAATTTTCAAAAATATAAAAAACACAACTCCGACGCCAACTAAGCAAAGCCGTGAAGTGAAAATGTAACGTTTGGATTCCAATAACAATTTGTCATAGGTGTTATGCCCGTATGACAATTTGCTTTGGTCACCCAACTAAATATTCACTCACGACCCGCTATTCGCCTGATGATGCTTATGCTCTGCCAATGCAAGTGCACGCATGAAAATAGAATCATACGGCACTTGCATTAGCCAAGCACAGTCAACAGCTAGCGAGATGGAATGGGGCGGGAGGGATTACCACACGTTGTCTGATGTTGTTGTTGTTTGTTTTTGTTTATTTTCTTTTGTGCGACTTTCTTCCACTGCACCACTGCACTACACATTCACTGATGGATTTTTTAACAGATTCGCGCGCGGAAGGGCTTTTGGTATTATTAGTTTTATGATTATTTTATTTGGGGATTTTTTTTTTTATTACTGAGGGGGGTGGTAGCCGACGGTTATTATTAAGTTTATGTATTTTTAATTTGTTATGTTGGACGGTAGACAATAGACGATTAAACTACTGGACTTTGAGAACATAAAGACAGGACGTGTGACCAAGACGGATGACAGATCGGTACCGCCGGCTACAAATCAGGAAAAAGGAAAAGGCCAATTTGCTATATCGCACCAGATGTTAGTCTTTAAATAAAATGTATGCATTTCAGAATGACATTTCTAAAAAAACTTCATTAAATTATCAGCCACTTGGCCACACTTTTTTTTGACATATTATCGTGTACAATAAAAAACAAAATCGAAATCCGGTAAATTTGCATGATTATGGACGATGGGCCAGCGTTACCAGATAAATTTTTTTAAACCTGCTAAAGCTAGGACGAAAAACTGCAAAACCTGCTAGACCAGAATGTAAAAAAATGCTAAAAAAAACTGCGATCGATTTTTCCTTGAGAAATACGTTTTTAGTTAAAAAAAATGCATCTTTGAATTTATTAAAGTTACCATTTTATTTGTTGGAACAAATTTATAACAGCCTTCACCTTAAGAAACCCCCTGCTTTACTTGCAAAGCAACATTTTCGTTACTGAAGCGATTACGGTTTTTAGTTTCTAACGAATTTCCCCGCGAAAATATTGTTTCACAAGCAGTATTAGATGTCGGTAAGCATTAATTTTGCAAATTTAGTTGTTGTTGGTAGAGATGCGTGAAACAGTTCCAGTGATGGAACGGACATGGAACGTGTCTTTTTGAGAGTGGAACTAGTTCCCGGAACCATGTCCTCAGAACTATATAGTTCCCTTGACATATTGCCATTGCAATTAAATTTTTTTTTAATTAAAGCAATGATATGTTTATATGTAGATATGAATATAGCTTACCTTGAAAGTATTAAAAACGTATAGTTCTTAATTAGCCATTAATCCAGTAAGCATTATAAATGTTTTATTTTAAAGAAAACAAAAAGTAACAACAACACATTATCATGTCCATTCAGTTCACCATGTTCAGTTCACGTATCCCAATTGGATTGGAACTGCGAACACCAGAAACAATGCAAACATTAGCTCTGTTCCCGTACAAAATAATATTTACTGATTCTTACTGATTCTTACTGATTTTTACTGATTTTTACTTATTGCCGTTCCCGTACGCAAAAATAAGTAAAAGAGACAGCTCACGAGAGAGCAAAAACTACCCCTCCATAAAAATCTGTAAAAAAATTTACTGCAGAAATTTCTGTTGGTAAAAATCAGTAAACTGTCAGTTGGTATATAAAAGTGACAACTCGCTTGTTTTGACAGCTGGTTTATGTCATTTGTTCTTTAAAAGGCATACAAAATATAAAATTTTACTGTTTTTTACTTAAACGCGTTCCCGTACTTTTTGGTAATTTTGTCTCTTTCTGAGATAATTTACCCCCACTCCAAGAAATTTGAGAATTTACTAATTTTTACTGAAAAAGTACGGGAACAGACCTAATATGTAGATATGAATATAAATAGCTTACCTTGAAAGTATTAAAAACGTATAGTTCTTAATTAGCCATTAATCCAGTAAGCATTATAAATGTTTTATTTTAAAGAAAACAAAAAGTAACAACAACACATTATCATGTCCATTCAGTTCACCATGTTCAGTTCACGTATCCCAATTGGATTGGAACTGCGAACACCAGAAACAATGCAAACATTAGCTCTGTTCCCGTACAAAATAATATTTACTGATTCTTACTGATTCTTACTGATTTTTACGGATTTTTACTTATTGCCGTTCCCGTACTCAAAAATAAGTAAAAGAGACAGCTCACGAGAGAGCAAAAAACTACCCCTCCATAAAAATCTGTAAAAAAAATGACTGCAGAAATTTCTGTTGGTAAAAATCAGTAAACTGTCAGTTGGTATCTAAAAGTGACAACTCGCTTGTTTTGACAGGTGATTTATGTCATTTGTTCTTTAAAAGGCATACAAAATATATAATTTTACTGTTTTTTTACTTAAACGCGTTCCCGTACTTTTTGGTTATATTGTCTCTTTCTGAGATAATTTACCCCCACTCCAAGAAATTTGAGAATTTACTAATTTTTACTGAAAAAGTACGGGAACAGACCTATTATCATGTCCATTCAGTTCACCATGTTCAGTTCACGTATCCCAATCAGAACGGCCAACCAGCGCTACCACTTTCGGAAAAAAAGTTGAAGTAGATTTCAGGAAAAAAGGGAAGCAGATTGTAAAAAATCGAAGTAGATTTCAAAATGAACTATTTTTATATAAATTATATTTTATTAGTTTTTTTTTAATTGTTAAAGATAATAAAAGAAACAAAAATTAAAAAAAAATCTTTAAGACTTCATATTTATAATAAATGTTTAATTCTACCTTTGATATGTTTAAACAAAATAAGTAATAACAAAAACCTAACTTAATATTCTACATATTAATTATTAATTCATTTAATAAAATATTAATTTAACTAAAAAACAAAAAATATACTCCATGTTAAGGTACTTGAGTAATTAATTTTTTTTATAAAAAAGGAACATTAAAATTATTTAGGTATTCAGGGCTATCGCGAATAAATTTTCCCGGGAATTTTTCCCTTGTCAGCAATGTAAATCAGATTGCTGAATGGGAACAATTTCCTGGGAAATGTTTTTCACGATAGGCCTGACAAGTATCACAGTATTAAAAATAAATAAAAAAGATTTTAATCTCTAGGTTCAAAAAATAATCTTTAAATTGGCATTGGTATTGGTTTTTCATTTAGTTATAATATACTTTCCATCTACTAACTAATGTTTTTGAAAATAAATCAACAACTTTTCGGTGGAACAAATATTTCGTTCTTTATTGGTACCTACATTTTCTTGTTTCATGAGTTCCTTGCAGAGCATAATGCTTTCCACAGTTCCGCAGAGGAGTGAGTTGGTGGTTAAGTATTTGATACAGTTCATTTCAGGGAACTTACGCTCTTCTACGGCGAAACTATGGGGCAAAATTGCCAGGTTTAACATAGAAAAGGAAAGTTCTTGAAGCATTGTTTTCTCGACGGTATATTTTATTATTGTTTTAGTTCCAAAAGCCCACAACACCTGTTTCAGGTGTAAATTTTTTTACGAATCTATTGTTAACTCATAAAAGTAAACGCCAAATCCAAATTCACTAGAGTGAAATAAAGAAAAAAGTAGATTTGGTCTTTTTTCGTAAAATTGAAACAGAGATTTTTAAATTGAAGCAGATTTCAGTATTTTGAGGATGGTGCGAAGTAGGAAGTAGATTTTAATAAATAAAAAATAAAGGAAGCAGATCTGCTTCAATTGAAGTAAAGTGGTAGCGCTGCGGCCAACGTGTTCGTAGTAACATGTTAAATAGAAAATATGAACACAGCGGACATGACGATATTCTTCCCTTCTTTCCATTCGCATGTATTTTTTTTAATTTCAGTAGGTATCTGCGGTAGGTGAACAGACGTGTCGTATTCGCATACCAGTACATCTAAATCCAATTGGAAGTTTTAACATCATACTTGTATGTGTTTCAATATCCAATTCATTCGTTCGTTCGTTCTTCATACCATTTATCATTTTTTAGCTTGGAACTATATGGACATACGGACATGCTAAATTGAAATATTCGGAACGATAGGAAACCTGTCCGACAGATGACATAGTTCCAAGAACTATTACGGTCCGGAACGACCCAACTCTAGTTGTTGGATATCTACTTATTGTTGTTCTATAATTTGATTGACGGAAGCATGTAGCGATAGCCATCTAATGTCTTAGTGACGCAAAATCCTATGCTTTTCTGTGAAAAAACTCTTGGAATTCTTAAAATTCTCGTTGTCTTTTACTACTTTGAGAAAAGTATGATTAGACATCTTTGACCAATTGCTCAATGAATCTTGGCAATTTCTTACAGACATGACTGACAGCTAGAGCAACCGAGTGACATACGCATTTAATAAATACACAATTTGGATTGAGTGTCGTTGTCCAAACAATGCCTATGTAAATAATATAATAACTATCTGCACCCTTTTTCCTTTTGAAAATGCTACGCAGTTACATCAATAGGTATCCACCACACCGACACCACCCATAAACAGCTGTGTTTACTTTTTTTGCTTTCTGACCCTAACTTTGCGTATTTGCATTTCTTCTTTGGGATCATTTTTCTTGAAGACGATCGTGTATTAGTGTTTACTGTCACCCAAACAATTAAAAACATGTATAAATTTTTTTTGTTTGAAAACTGCTGAAAACTGCTTAAATTTAAGAAAATGCTAAAAAAAACTGCTGCAGGTCATTTTCATGATCAAATTCAAAAACTGCTAAAATCATAGGAAACTGCTAAATCTGGTAACGCTGCGATGGGCGGGCATTTTAAAAAAAAAACAAAAAAACTTTTAAATAGTTTATCTGCAGTGACATTCCGAATTTTTTTTTATTTATAAACACACCTCCTCGGTGAATGGCGAACATGCACAAGAAGCCAGAGCAAGAGTAAAACAAAAATTAAAATATTTTTTGTTGAAACTATTTTTTATGACTTGGCGCATTGAACTCGTGCGTGCAGACATATGATTCATACGGGAAATATTGTCGGACCGGGTTTTTTTTTTCTTTTTTTATTTGCTCTTACGTTACGTTAGTGGTTTACGCTGACCTTCAGAAAGCTCTAATTTTGGGACAAGCAATCCGTATATTCATTGTGTTGTGGTGGTGCATTGTTCGTTAACAATTCAATGGTCGAAGGGGGCGATGTTGTTTAATTTTTAATCCGATTTTGTTGTGGAATAGGAACTTCGAACTGGTAGAGTGACATATTTTACACTTTACAACAGAACTGGCTTGATTTTTTTTGTTTCCAGAATTACGTGACTGTGAGTTGGATTTCGTTTCATTTGTACATAATCTGGTTGGTTTTGATGTTGATTGTCTTTTATTGCACCGACAAAAAAAGTTGTTTTATTGTCACCTATTTAAAAGTCAAGAATGTTTATTTTGGTGTAGTACAAGGTGGCGCAAAAAAAACCTTCCGATGTTTTTTGGCTGTAATTTAAAAAAAAAAAATGAAAAACTTTGATTCTTCTTGTGGATTATTTTTATTTGGTCTTTTAATTTTTTTTGCATCAAGTCGAGAATATGATGTCATGTAAATGGCCGCCGCCACAGTTGATTGTCATTTGAGCCCTTTTTATGGCATTTTCCATCACTTTGGCCAAAACTTCCAGCGATAGGTCCTCACATTCTTGACGGATATTGTCTTTAAGAGCTGCAAGAGTCTGAGGCTTGTTGACATAAACCCGCGACTTCAAAAAGCCCCACAAAAAGAAGTCTGGAGCGGTCAAATCAGGCGATCTTGCTGGCCAGTGCAAATCGCCAAAACGGGAGATTAGGGGCCCGGGAAATGCATCCTTCAGCATATCGGTTGTGGCACGTGCAGTGTGTGCCGTTGCACCGTCCTGTTGGAACCACATGTTTTCCAATCCCAATTCATCAAGTTGCGGCAAAAAGAACTCGTTGATCATTGCTCTGTAACGCTCACCATTCACAGTAACCGTTTGGCCCGCGACGTCTTCGAAGAAAAAAGGTCCGATGACTCCTCCAGCGAAAACAGCACACCATACAGTGACTTTGAGCGGGTGTAATGGCTCTTCGTGGGTTACACGCGGATTCAGTGCCCCAGAAGCGTAAATTTTGCTTATTTACGTACCCGCTAAGATGGAAATGGGCCTCATCACTCATGATTGATGATTTTTGATGAAAAATCATCTTCCTCTTGGTGGTGATTAAGGATGGCTTGAGCGTATGTTAGACGCGATTGGTGGTCAGCAGCTAACAGCTGATGCACCGTCTGGACTTTGTACGGAAACATCTTCAAATCCAGTACCAAAATTCGCTGTAAAGACCGTCGACTGATACCCATTTGCGTGGCACGTCGTCTGGTTGATGTCGACGGCGCTTCCATGACATCTTCGGCTACAGCAGCAATATTCTCTGCAGAACGGCTACTCCGGGGTCTGCCACGCCTGGCAGCATCTCGTGTTGTGCCAGTCTCTTCGAGGCGAGCGGCTAAACGTCGCAGTGTTTCACCAGTAGGCGTTGGACGGCTAGTCAATCTGCGACGAAATTCACGTTGTGCCAAAGTCACCGACCGATTATTGCTCAAATAAATAGTCACCAATATTCCGCGTTCTGGAGCAGTGTAGCGTAACATTGTTTATTAACGTGTACTTCGCATGTGTTTACTACACAAATGTCAAAACAGAACTGACATTAGGGGCCAATCGCAAAATTTATAGCATTTTCTGATAGGAGGATTACTTTTACGCCACCTTGTATTTAAAAAAAAAACTAACCAGTCGCAAACAAATTTAGATCACATCAACTTAATTATCTGTCAAAGTAAAACACAAACAAAGATCTGTTCCCGCGTATAAAATATTTAATAATGATTGTCAAATTCATGCGTGGGGTTTATAAACTTATTGAATTGGAGATGGGTGGATTGAACTGATTCAATTCATTAAATATTCGGTGTCAAAAAAAATATACAAATTTTTGATGCAAAAAGCTCGTTAGTACCCAAGGGCCTAAGTTTTTCTCATAACATCGTCAACGATGGCAGAACCTCCTGTTTTATGCCGAAGTTGAGATATACTTTTTTTTTTTGACTCAGATGATTTGTCAGATCATTTTGGTATTTCGGTATCCTTACTTACTTACTAAGTGGCGCTACAGTCCGGGATGAACCTGGGCCTGAACCAACATGCCTCTCCAATAAGCCCGGTCCTTAGCTAACTGCCTCCAGTTGCGCACTCCAAGTTGGTTGAGGTCGGTTTCCACTTGTGCGCGCCACTTAAGGCGAGGTCTTCCTCTACTGCGTCCGACGTCTGGCTGGGAATCGAAGACTCTGCGAGCCGGAGTATTGGTGTCCATTCGTTCTACATGTCCTAGCCATCTTAAACGTCCAATGCGGAGTTTTTTGACCAGGGGCATGTCGCTGTACAGCTCGTATAGTTCTTGGTTGAATCTTCGTCTCCATAGCCCGTCAACGCAAACGGGACCGAAGATTTTTCGAAGAATTTTCCTCTCGAATCTACCAAGGATTTCTTCATCCGCTTTTGATACAGTCCATGCTTCAGCGCCGTAGAGCAGGACTGGGATGATCAGGGTCTTATATAGGGTTTCCTTAGTAGTTCGAGTGAGGGCTTTACTACTAAATTGCCTTCTTAGCCCGAAGAAACAGCGGTTGGCAAGAGTAATTCTTCGTTTAATTTCTGACGAGATGTTGTTGTCAGAGCTAATAGCGGAGCCGAGGTAGACAAAGTCCCGTACTACCTCAAAGTTATATCTGTCAATGGTGACGTTCTGTCCAATTCGTCGATGTTGTGAGTCCTTTCGTGATGACAGCATATACTTAGTCTTACCCTCATTTACTGCTAAACCCATTTTCGCCGCTTCCTTCTCTATACTAGCAAACGTGGCTATGACATCACGTTGAGTCCTGCCAATGATGTCAATATCGTCAGCGTATGCTAATAGTTGCACCGACTTTTGGAAAATTGTGCCTCTGGTGTTGGCTTTGGAGTTTTGCACAATTCTCTCAAGAATCAGATTAAAGAAGTCACATGACAGCGCATCGCCTTGCCTAAATCCTTTTTTGGTATCGAATGTGTCGGTGAGGTCGTTTCCGACCCTGATGGAGCAGCGAGAATTCTCCATCGTCATCCTACACAAACGGACGAGTTTGGACGGTATACCAAAACTAGACATGGCTCTATACAGTTCGTCTCTATAAATGCTGTCATATGCGGCTTTGAAATCGATGAATAGGTGGTGGGTATCGATTTGGACTTCTTGAGTTTTTTCCAGGATCTGCCGAAGTGTGAAAATTTGATCGGTTGTGGACTTTCCTGGCCTAAAACCACACTGATAAGGGCCAATTAGGTTGTTGGTAAACGGTTTCAGGCGTTCACATATTACGGCAGATAGGATCTTGTAGGCGATGTTGAGGAGACTTATGCCTCTGTAGTTGGAGCAGTTCAGAGGGTCTCCTTTTTTGTGGATGGGGCTAACGATGCTGAGGTTCCATTCTTCAGGCATGCTTTCAACCGACCAGATTTGGCTTATGAGTTGGTGGATGTTACTTACCAAGTCATCTCCGCCGGCCTTATAAAGCCCAGCGGGGAGGCCGTCATTTCCGGCAGCCTTATTTAGCTTGAGTTTAGATATTGCTATCCTCACTTCACTCAGGTCGGGTGGTTGGCAGTTTTCGCTGTCGTTGCCAATATTGAATGGTTCGTTCTGCCTGACAGCGGAATGTTGTTCGTCAACGCCGTTTAACAGTCTGCAGAAGTAGTTCTTCCATATCCTCAGCATCGACTGTGTCTCAACTACGATATTTCCTTGTTCATCTCGACAGGATTCTGTTCGAGCCTTGTATCCTTGGCTTTGACGTTTTACACTTTGGTAAAACTTGCGAACATCGTTCCTGGAGTGGCACCTCTCTATATCCTCGATCGCGCGCTTTTCTTGCTCTTTTTTCATCTTGCTGAAAAGCCGACGTTCTTCCCTTCTTCTTTGCCTATAGAGCTCAATGGCAGCTCTCGTCTTCACCTGCAGCTTAGCCTTGTAGGCCTCGTTCTTGGCTGCGAGCATCTGTCGGCATTCCTCATCAAACCTGGGGTTTCTTGCTGGGAGCTGACATATCATTATAACAAAAAAGCGAAATTGTTTTAACGGATTATCGTGCCCCAGCTGCATTTTTACGTCTTTGCAATAAATCAGGTAGATATTACTTTATGCACAGCTGTATGAGTTAAGAAACTTTAAAGTGCGTTCAAACGGGAAAAATGTGTGCAAATGTCTGGAAATGCTGGGAACCCACTTGATCGATGCGCAGTTTACCGGAGACTACTGTATGTACTGGTTCATAGAAAAATTTGAAGTATTATACAAAAAACAACTTTTCGATGACTTTTTCGAGATACCTCAATTCTTTTTGTGATGACATCTAGGGCAAGTTAAAAAGAATTCCTAGTTGTCATGTCGTCTCAATGTAGATGGAATGTTTGGTTTATTCAGTTCAAGTGACATAATTGAAGGGGCTTTTCTAAACCATTTAGCCCAAGTGTCTACACCGATGGAACTTACTATAGGGTGATTTTTTAGCTGGTTTGGTTTTGGCAACACTGGTTTTGACAGCTGACGTGTGTTTAGTACCTTGTGTCACTGTCAAACAGCTTCAGTTTGGTTTGCAATTTAACCATGGATCGTCTTACAAATGAACAACGCTTGCAAATTATTGAATTTTACTATCAAAATTCGTGCTCGGTTCGAAATGTTCATCGCGCGCTGCTTCCATTTTATGATCGGCATTCTCGACCTTCTGAGCAGTCTATTCGGAAGATTGTGACCAAATTTCGCACCAAATTTACTTTGTTGGACATTAAACCACCAACACGTTTACGTTCTGTGCGTAGTGAAGAAAATATTGCGGCCGTATCAGCTAGTGTGACAGAAGACCGCGAAATGTCGATTCGGCGCCGTTCCCAGCAGTTAGGCCTTTGTTACAGCACTACGTGGAAAATTTTGCGGAAGGATTTGGGCGTAAAGCCTTTTAAGATACAGCTGGTGCAAGAACTAAAGCCAGCCGACCTACCACAACGCCGAATTTTTGGTGAATGGGCTCTTGGAAAGCTGGCCGAGGATCCGCTTTTTTATCGAAAAATTGTGTTCAGCGATGAGGCTCATTTTTGGTTGAATGGGTACGTAAATAAGCAAAATTGCCGCATTTGGAGTGAAGATCAGCCAGAAGCATTGCAACAGCTACCAATGCATCCCGAAAAAGCCACTGTTTGGTGCGGTTTATGGGCCGGCGGCATTATTGGGCCATATTTCTTCAAAGATGATGCGAATCGCAGCGTTACTGTCAATGGTGAACGCTACCGAGCGATGATAACAAACTTTTTTTTGCCCGAAATGGAAGTTCTTGACTTGCATGATATGTGGTTTCAACAAGACGGTGCCACATGCCACACAGCACGCGAAACAATGGCGCAATTGCGAGGCGAGTTTGGTGAACAGTTAATTTCACGTTTCGGGCCGGTCAATTGGCCGCCTAGATCGTGCGATTTGACACCATTAGATTATTTTTTGTGGGGGTATGTCAAGGCTAATGTCTATAGGGACAAGCCCGCTTCGATTGACGCACTGGAAGCCAACATCCATGCATTCATTCGTGAGATACCGGCCGATATGTGTGAAAGAGTATGCCAAAATTGGACTCAGCGGATGGGCTACCTGAGACGCAGCCGCGGTCAACATTTGCATGAAATTACCTTTAAACATTAAATTGCAAGGTTCAAACTATCGATTCAAATAAATATTTCATTCATTTTTTCGAATTTTTTGTGTTTTTTTTTAAAAAAAAGTTCTAAACCTCTTAAAAAATCACCCGTTATAACCGTTTCATTTCTAATTCCGTGTCAATTACTTGGAAAGTGCAAAAAGGGACGCGGCTATATTCAATGAGTTAATAATTATTTTAAAATGCTTAACAATAAAACCAAATACGGATATTTCTGAACCACGTGCCGCTATATAGGATATTATTATCCTTTGTTTCTTTCAACTCATTCCAATTTCGAACCAGTAAAATTCGAAAAGAGATACACATCACGGAGCCGGAAGTGATGTATCTCACTCTAGAATCCAGTTTTAAATCGCTTGAATACGTAGCTTTCAGTTAGGCCCATAAAAAAATAACAATCTCGTTCCGAATGAACCAGTTTCTGTCTTTCTGCAAGTTCGCACCCACAACTAGGAGCAACATACTTGTAGTAGATACGGATACATATCGCTACTAGCATTGTAGATGGCAATTCCTCTTTGTTGTTAACCGTATTATAGTTTGTTGTTAATAATTTAATTACCTTCTGCTGTCATTGAAGCTGCTACATATAAAGCTTGTCTTTCTGTTCACACCATACGTCTAAGGTTTCACATTTGACCAGTCCACTGAACGAATTCAAGGTTACACCGGCAAAGCTGCGAAAGAAAAAAGAAACTACGAATGGGAATTCAAGAACGTTGCTGTTTTGTGTATCGCTATCAAGTTTATTAAACTTGGTCTTGTGGGTAATTCTCGACACCCAATGGGGTGTGTCGTAGCATTTCCTATGCAAGACAATATTATATGTTGTCTCGTAAAAAATGGATAGAAAAAATATTTTTTTTAATTAATTGTGTGCTGGTCAGCACACTGACACTCAAACGACATAAGAATGTTGTCACGCGGTAGATCGAGTTTGTTTTTTTAATGTATTGAGTATCTACTCGCATTGCGGACTAGAATGAGTATCTATTCGACTATAGCGTTAACGAGTTAATGATTTTTTGCGCTTCTGATGTAACATTTTATTTAAATATGCATTAATCCAGTCTGGGAGCGGAAAAGATTGATGATTTGCTTGCGAATAATTGTAAACATTTTGAGTAATAAAAACGCAATGTTTTGACAAGATAAGGAGAGAGTGTCTTATTTTGGAAAGAACCGATGAAATTCGGTTCAAAGTAATGTACACGTTCCCGACGGACACGGTTTTTAATCGGTTGAATAAACTGACCAATACGTGCTTAGTGCGCTGTAATTTGACGTTTATTTTAATTTATTGACATTTAAATAACATTTGTCATTTCCATTGAAAAATAAAGTTTATCTCTTGAGGGAAGAGAAGAAATTCCGCATGAACCGTGTCTGAAAAATACAATTTATTTGTTTACATTGACGCATTGAATATATATTTTCACAGTGTCTGTACTTTGTCAATTGAATGAAGTCCACCAGCTTCATCAATTGACAGAGAACAGTCATTTGCGAAAACTTAATCAGCGAGTAAACAAATAAATTGTATTTTTCAGCCACGGGCCATTCGGAATTTCTTAAAGCCAAGTCAGATTTTGAATTTACAACTTTATCTACGTTCGATAGCAATGTTTTTGTGTAGTTAGCCTTTTAAGAATCACCGTGTTCAACATACGATTTTGCCTCTATAAAGTTCAAATTATCAATATCTCGAAGCAATAGGTTCTAAAGAGCTTCTATAGTGCTTGTGTGTGGATTTTCAGCATTTTTGCAGGCAATTGTTTCAGAAGAAGCCTGTTTAAGACTTTCTTTGCAGGTATTATATGGTTTATAGAAGATTTGATTTGATTGATTTTTGTTTGATTTAAGATTCCGGAAATGTGTGTACCTGTACCAAATGTTGAGAAGTATCGGTAGAACTTCAGTCCAAAGCTTTACAGAGGCAACATCTGCTTAGGGATTTTAATTGAAGGCGTTATAAATGCTTCAAAAACTTTGTTTTGTTATGCGATGAACTGTATACCACCCAAGAAAGTCTGGGTTTGATACGAACAATTTTTTTTTTTGTAAAAAAATCCTCCTCCGAACGGCAATTGTAGAATTCCCATGATGAAATTAACGCGGACATTGACGAAGTAAAGAAAGCAGGTCTGACATATTCGAACTATAGAACATTCACAAATATCAAGGGTTAGGCACCAACATATCAACGGCATCGCTCAATTCCGTAGTGGATGCAGATGGACATATGCCTAGGTGTATCTAATAAATTTGAGTTAGCCCTACAAGTTGTGGGTTGTGCTTTGGGTTAACTATTCAATCACGGAAAATACCTATTGTAACGAGACAACCGAAAGTCATGGAAATGACTGATTACAGGACCATGCTAAATGTAAAAAGGACAACGACGTTCGTATCTATACCTGAAATGTAAGTACATTAAAGAGAAAACGTGCAGCTGAACAACTATAGCGGAAGCCGTAACCTGCTTTTTTTTTTTTAATTCTGACCTGCCTAAGCAGTAATATACACATCGACCTAAAAGATCAATTGTGCTTGCCTTCAGATGTTTTTTAGGTTAGTAGCGCTTCTTCTTTCCTAATGTAGCTGATAATACTTTCAGCGCCGAAGATTTCCTCAGTTCTTCGGGACTTAAAAATGTCTTCACATACCGTAAAGGGCCGGCCATTCACATATGATATGCTCGGCTGATTCGTCTTCTTCTAGACATAGTCTGCACTCCGGTGAGTCGACTAGACGCATTTTGTTTAGGTGATATCGCAGACCATGATGACCAGTTAGGTAGCCTACTAAGTTTTTGATATCGTGCCTGCGAAGATTTAGTATCTTATTGCCATCTGTTTTAAAGGGCTGAATAGCTCTTTTAGCCTGTCTTAGGCCTGGGATGTTTCCCCAGTATGAAACACATTTGTTTTGTTCCCAGTTTTTTATGACCAGATTTATGGCTGATTTGGGGATTGCACAGAAGGGTTCAGGTCCAATGAAGGGGGTTTCCGAACCTTTTCTGGCTAGTTCATCAGCTTTTTCGTTACCTTCAACTCCCTTATGTCCGGGGACCCACCATAGTCTGGTTTTGTGCCTGGAACTGAGTGTTTGGAGGGAGTTGAAGCAGTGTAGTACTGATTTGGAGTCAATGATGTGTGAGCTAAGGGCTTTTATAGCTGCTTGACTGTCCGTGAATATATGGATGTTTGCGCCTTTAATACCTGAGTTGTGTATTAGGTTTGCGCATTCTTTTATGGCATGGAGCTCAGCTTGGAATACACTAGGGTTTTTTCCCATAGGTATTGAGATGTTTTTGTTTGGTCCATGTATGCCAGCTCCTACCCCTGATTCCATTTTAGAACCATCCGTATACCACTTTAGGCCGTTTAGGCAGTTTGATGGGTTGTTGCTACACCATGCTTCTCTGGTTGTGATCTCCGTTGAGAATCTTTTGTCGAAGCATAGTGTCTTTGGTAAGCGGTCTGTAACCGCACAGATCATGTCAAGTTCTGGAAGTTCGGATAGAAGTTCAATTAGTTTTAGATGTTCACTAATGTTTAATTCTTCCGCTTGTGTCAAACTTGCTGAGCTGCGAATTGCCACTTTTTTTATATAAATGTGGAGGGGTGTTAGTCCTAATAAGGCTTCTATAGCCGCCGTGGGACAGGTACGCATAGCTCCGGTAATGCCCAGACAGGCAAGCCGTTGTACCTTGTTTAGTTTATTTATAGTTGTTTTTTGGGTGACTTTGTTCCACCATACTATTGAAGCGTATGTTATAATGGGCCTGACCATGATCGTGTAGATCCAGTGTGTGGTCTTTGGAGAGATTCCCCAGGTTTTACCATACATGCTTCGGCAAGCCCAGAAAGCTTTGTTTGCTTTTTTGTTGTTGATGTGGGAGTTCCAGCTTAGTTTTTTATCGAGGATCACTCCAAGATATTTTACTTCGTTGGAATACTAAATGTATGTATCATTGATCGAAATTTTGGTAAGACTTAATTTTATCCTTTTTGTAAAAGGGACGATGATAGCCTTGCTGGGGTTTATAGAGAGACTTTCTTTATTACACCAGTCTATGACTATCTTAAGGGCGTTTTGCAAACGTGTTGTAACTTCGTTTGGTTCTTTGCCCTTTATTATGATGACGTAACCTGCTACTAAGCGGACATAACTGCCATCCAAGAAATACGATTTGATTGTTATGTGTTATGCTGAGCAGAAGTAAGGACTATTTAGATGTGGGTTTGTTATAAGGATAGCAAGAAGTCGTATGGCTTGAAGACATTAGCAAACGTAATGTAACAATGCGTATAAAGGCCACATTGCCTAGGACTGTTTCTATCAACTCCAGGACAAACTAATGAGCGAATACCAAGGTACGATTTTAAAAATGTGCTTTGAAATGTTCAGCGAATGTAGGAAGATACACCTTTTTTAGCAGTACATGACACCACGTACTACTACATGTATCACCTCGATATACATAAACGGACATGATCACATTGCGATAGAGAAGAAGCACGCATCCAGTTTTAGGATCTCCGAAAATGTAGATAAATATAGTGATTATCATAATAACGCGTGATTTTTTAAGAGTTAAGTTTTTTCAGGTTGGCAGCACTGCTGAGTAATGGCTTCCAAACGTCATCTATCAAAGTGAAAAGTTTTCAATATACTCTGCCATTTAATCATGGAAAGACTTACAAACGAGGAAGGATTGCAAATTATTGAAATTTATTTTCGAAATTCGTGCTCTTTAAAAAAATGTGCATCGTTTGTTATGACCATATTATGGTCGTCATAATCGACCTGGTGAATCAACAATTCGTGCTGTTATCACCAAATTTCGCACCAAATTTACTTTGTTGGACATTAAACCATCGACTCGGATGCGTACAGTGCGTACCGAAAAGAATATTGCAGTCGTAGCGTCCAATGTTAATGAAGATCGGGAAATGTCAATTCGTCACCGTTCTCAGCAAATTGGGCATGGTTTACTCAACCACATAAAAAATTTTACATGCCGATTTCGGTTTGTAAGCCTATTAAATTCAACTTATGCTAGAATTGAAGCCGAATGACCTTCCAAAACGCCTAATTTTTGGTGAATGGGCTTTAGAACAGCTCCATGAAAATCCTCTGTTTTATCGAAAATTGTGTTTAGCGATGAGGCTCATTTCTGGCTCAAGGGATACGTAAATAAGCAAAACTGTCACATATGGAGTGATGAACAGCCACATGTCATACAAGAATTACCGATGCATCCCGAAAAAACGACAGTTTGGTGTTGTATGTTGTTTATATGGTGGTGGCATCATCGCTCCATTTTTCTTCAAAGACGACCGTGGAAGAAACGTTACCGTCAACGGCGAACGATATTGTGCTATGATATGCGTCTTTTTTTGCCCCAGTTGGCTGAGTTGAACTTGGTTGACATGTGGTTTCATCAAGACGGTGCCACATGCCACTCAAGTCGTGAAACAATGGAAATGTTGAAGGATGCATTTGGTGAGCAGCGTATCTCTCGAAATGACCCTGTGAGTTGGCCGCCAAGATCATGCGATTTAACGCCTATTGGTTATTTCTTGTGGGGTTATCCTCACAGGATAAGATAACACGCGTAATTCATGGAACACAGTCCGAAATGCTCGAAAAAGTGACGCAAAATTGGACCTTCTGAATGGACCATTTGAAAGGGAGCCGCGGATAATATTTACATGAAGTTGTCTTTAAAACGTAAATGGCAAGGGCCTATTTATCGATTACAATACAAATTTTGAATAATTGATGCAAATTTTATTGTGTTTTGTTCGATTAAAAAAAAAAACCTACGCTTAAAAATTCACCCGTTATCAGATATTTTCAAAAATCTTAATGTCTTCCAAAAACTACGTTTTTCTCAAAGTGAGCGGATTTTGAAAATGTTTAAAAAATTTACAGGAAATATATTATTTGACACATGAGGCTCCTTTACATCGAAAGTGCATAAAAGTTAAAATATCTAGCTATGCTACCAATTTTTAAAAGAACATTCTCTAGTATTCCAATTTGTTTTCTTTTCAAATACGACGCGGTCGGAACTGCAGATTCTCGATAATCTAAAAGTCGTGCCCAATATCTTTCGAAAACCGGCACCAAAAATATATATCTGTCAGGCTAAGTATAAATGTCATCTATACTCTGAACCTACTTTACAAAGATCAAACAATTGAAATAGCTTAAGGAAAAATGTTCATCAGTCATCAGTCTTAGGAACGGAAGCATTTTTTTAATTTACTGAGTCAAAAACTCACCTCACCTCATTCATCTAAAAGGGAACGATTGGTTATTGAGTAAACGTCAATTTTCTATTTCCAAAAACTTTTATTGACATTTGTGTATGATTGTTAAAGATGGCGCAGAAGGTGTCAGCATATCATGTTTGCAAATGGCGGAGAATATAAAAACTGGGGTTTCACCGACGTATGTCATTTCTTTGCATGAAAGAAAAGTTACTTACATACTGTATCGCGGAGCCTGCCTTGAACTTTAAATTTAACCACGATAGCGCATGCGCTCTTTTCACCCACAGGTGACATGAAATAAGGCCAAGCGAAATAAGACAAAATTCTAAATTTTGCTTTATTTCAGTTTTCAAAACGAAATAATACCAATTTTTGGAAATTTGGCTTTATTTCATTTGGCCTTATTTTACGTCACCCCCAGAGTAATGTTGACTTTTAGTTTGTTCCTAGTATTTCTTTTGAATCTTCTGATAAAAAAGAATTTATCTAAGGACCAAGGACAAAGTTTAATTTATAAGTCTCTCGGAGAAAAAAATGGACTAAGTTACTTATTTTTTCTCTTTGCTTGGTAAAAAAAAATCTGGCGAATCTGACCTTAAGAAATATATAAATATGCGTATGTCCATATTTTTTTTAAAGATCCCTTCAATTTTTTGTATATTTAAGTGGACAGCACTTGACTGACAGACTGAGATCTTAATGAGAGCTCTCAGTTTCTTCGCCTGATAGGTTATAATAAAATTCAAGTTAAAATATCTCTAGGATTAAAGTGCCGCAATGTTATTTATGAAACAACATCATTATCTTTAAAAATATCAAAAGTCTTGTAAAACAAAATCAAAACTGGAGTAGCAACTTTTAATTAGTCGTTCTTTATAATAACAAACAAAACCATAAATTAATCGTCGTCTCTTAAAATTCAAAACGTAAAAAGGTTGCCAAATCAAACTAATTTTGCTTATAGTCATGACGGTGTACTAATATATTCTCTACTGTTGGTGACGGACGCGATCAGTCAAAAAAAATGTCAATAGACGAGTTCCACTAACGAATCTCTCAAAACATGTTCCTTCTCGCCATCATCTGATGTTTTTTTTTTTAAGTGAAACAATGTTTTGAATAGTGTGCAAGTTTATCTGTCAAAACACAATCTACCTAAATTGGATTCCTTTCGTCTTTCGTGAAATGTAAAAAATAACCAATCGTTCCCTTTTAGATGAATCGACGTCAGGTACTTCCCCAACGCGTGCTATCGCTGCCAGACACCTCACACTTGCTCTTTCCAATTGGATACACCAATTGGATTTTAACATTCACACCGGTTTTCCATAGGAAAATCCCGGTGTCAATCCTGGACAACTATTTTCTGTCAATCAAACATTTGCCCCGGATGCCTACGTCTGATTGACCGCGACCAATACGAAACCCGAACTACCCGAACTACGGTGGAGAAGATTGAATACCAGAAGGAAGAAAGGAGGGCACCGCACTTCCTCAGAAGCAGTGAGCTTTGAGGAAGGAGGAAAAGATGAACTGTCAAAAAAACAACATTTTCGCGAACTATGTTGGTGGTTCCACGTGCAGGTTTTGGGGCCAGGGATTTCCCTTCGGGTGCCATCTTCACATTATTTTTTTTTTTTTGTTTGGCTCTAGGCCTTTGGTTTCGGTGTCGCTGGTGTTTGGACACCTTTCGCTGTCATCTTCGACAGGCGTTTGCCATTTTGACAGCTGTCGTTTTGTGTTTTCGTGGAGGTGTTTTCACATGGCCGTCCGCCTAAACACCTCTGTTGCTCCTCCGTTGCTCCAGCGTTGGGGGAAAGAGATCGTCTTCTCTTAGCCATCGAACCCAACTTTTCGTGTTGCGACTTTGTTGGAGGGGTGTCTTTTGGGCCGTCTGCCCCACGCCTCTGCTGCTCCTCCGTTGCTCCCTCGTTGGGTGGAGAACGTCTACTCCTTGCCATCGTACTTTTCTGCGTTTGCGCCAATAATGCGGTGGCGCAAACGATTCGTTGGGGTGTAGGCTCCAGGGATCGTCCTCCCCCACCCGTCATCATCGTGTTGGGGTCGACGAGGGATCGTCCTCCCTCACCCATCGAACTTTTCGGACAGCTCCTGTTCGATGCTGCCCGTCGCGAGTCTCCCACGTCCTTTGGGCTTCGACGATGGCGTTTTACAGTGAACTCCTGTCGCACTTTTGTGGCGTTGCTCTGTCGTGAGTCTCCCTAATCTCCCTAGGGCTGCACCGAACAGAGTTGGGCAAACGTCTTTTGAGTGGACTCCTCTGTCGCACTCGTTATACCTGTTTTGGGTTGCCTTAGCGGATCTGAAGGTCGTGGACCAGTGGCTGATGGAACCATGGCTGCCCGCCACTTCCTTCAAATGCCGGCTTTGCGCCCACAACGAAAAGAGGGAACGATGGGATTTTAAGGGATAAGAGAGTGAGCATTGTTGCGGTAATTTTTACCGTAACAACATGTGACTTAGCTTTTAGAATGATTGGTCCTAGTGTAATACCTATCCGATCCGTACGAAACGCCCTCTCTTACATACCATACATCCCCAAAGAGTAAATAAACATTTTTTTATGTTTTCCTTTCAACCGATCTATTAATACCCACATGCCTATAAAATTATTGAAGATTTGTCTCTCCTCATTGCAATGCGTCATGCATCAGAAAACACTGCACGATCGTTCCCACGATCGTTACATTGGGGGCACCATGAAGCCAAACCAATGCGTATATGAGTTCAAACTTGAACTTGAGATGGCTGGTGGGAACATGAGTCGAAGATGTAAAGGCAATGTATCGAGAGGAAATAAATATTATTGGCTGCGGTTTTTTGCTATCGGAAGCTCCCCATTTTATTACTTTAAAAACACCTTGAGCTACAAACTATCACAATCTCATTGACATTTTGTGCGAAATATTTTCTAATTTCACAAAAAAAAAAAAACCGAGAAACTTTGAACGATTTGCGACTTCCATACGAATCCCAAAAACGAAACAAGACTAACCACCTTCAATTATATTTACCCCTCTCTAGATCAGACATAAAGATCAACATAAACTAACGGTAGTAAGAATAAAAAACGAGCGTTTAAAATACTCGGTACGGATTTATTTTCGCGCAAAAAAACAAAATCTAATCCAAAGGATACACATTCAAACAAAATGAATATCCTCGATAATGGGAAGTATCGTCTGAAAAAAGACTGGAACAGCTGTTCAATACCATCGCTAGTCGATATCGACGAACATGATGACATGAATGCAACTGTACCAGCACCACAAAAGCCGCCCAGACGCAGTTCCATAGCCATTGCGATGCTCGGAGGCAAACCAGACAAAACCGCCAAACGTCGCAGTTCAATAGCGGTGTCGTTCCTCGGCCGACGTGATAGTCATAAGGTGAGAAAGCGGTTTTAATTTGTTTTCAAATATTTGACATTTGACATTTCCTTTGTTTTTTTTTTTTTTTTAGATAACCAAGGATACAAACTCCTCGTATGAAACAGCAATGGCAAGCGAAAAAAGCGATGGTTCCCCGAAAAGTCCCGAAATTATATTCACCTCGGATGAGAATTTTCATGCCTCCTCACCGAAAGAGGATGGTATTACGTATTTCGAAGACGATACGAACGCGCAAAATGTTGGAAAGAATTTAAACGTCTATGAGTCGCCGGTCGATAAAGAACGCAATCGTCGTCGTCGCAGTTCAATTCAAACGAAATTAGATCGTCGTCGTCGCAAGAATTTCGATCCGAATCAATTGAGTCCCGAATCCACGGCGTATATGGAGGACGACTCAATGGACGGTGATGATCAGATTGCATTCGAAATGGAAGCCAATCGGTATATGCAACGTCAGAAACGTCATTCGTGGTGGAATATTTTTGTACCTGATAATATGAAGCAAAGGTGAATTTTTATGTTCAGATTTTTATTGTTTTTAAACGTTTGGGTGTACAATAACAATTTTTGGGGGTGTTTAACGAATATTTTATAGTTTCAATTAAAAAAGAAAAAGAAATGCCAATCAAGGAAATTGCTAAATGGTTGTGATTAATGACAATAATCGTTTTGTGCTAACATTTTGTTTGTAACTTGGGGGGCTTTTATGACTGACAAGACACGAAATGATGGAGTCATCACTTGCGATGTATCCAAATGAGGTCAAGGTTTCTTTTTTAATACACATATACAAAATTTTTTTTAAATGAAAACATTAACAAATATGTTTGCACTTTTATATATGAGATTATTAATTTTTTGTATAAACTTCAGGTTAGGTGAACCTTTAACGCGCAAGGAACGCTATACTTCAGTTTAAAATACCGATGGTTGGTTGTTAACCTTATTGGGATTTTTTTTTGTGAAATAATTATTCGAAGTTTTTTTTATGATAATGTTGGCTTTGTGTTGTTCATACCGAATCGGAACCTTCACCAAAAACTGAAGCCCTTCCATATATTTTCAATTTTCGAAAACACGTAAGTTTCGACCTAACCGTTACGAAACCGATTGGCAGACGTTATTTTGTTAAAAGTCGTTGGAACAAAGACACATCTCACATCGCAGCATAGGTACATCATTCATTTTGAAACAAAAAATGTTTTTTTTTTTTTATATTTGCGACAGAACTACTTTTTCTTAATTTGGAAAAAGTTTTCAACAGCAATTTGTGGTTATGGCTTTAAGTTTGATTTAAAAAATAAATCGGTGGATATTATTTTTTAAATCAAACTTTAAAATGCTGTTGAAAACTTTTTCCAAATTAAGAAAAAGTAGTTTTGTCGCAAATATTAAAAAAAAACTCTTTATGAACTGAATGTTTTTTATTTTAGAAATGTCAAACGAAACCTGGTCGTTGTAAGATGCGAAAGCGCTAAGTAGTTTTCGAAAACTTTTTTCGTTTTCGGTTGATTTCGGCACGAATGTTAGCCCTGCTTTTCAATGGTCTGAGGCTTGGAGGGATCAAATCTAGAATTCTGGGTGCATCTGGAATGGGATGTCGCCATTTTTTGACAGCAGACGTCCAGTGAATTTTCGTTGCAAAGACCGCATTGTTTGATTTGCAGTTTGGCATGCCGCACCGTCTCGCTGAAACTATTTTCGTTTTTGGTTGATTTCGGCACGAATGTTTGCCTTGCTCGTCAATGGTCTGAGGTTTGGAGGGATCAAAGGGTGGCTAGTCAATGTCGCCATTTTTTGACAGCAGACGTCCAGTGAATTTTCGTTGCAAAGAGCGCATTGTTTGTTTTGCAGTTTGGCATGGCGGGCCGTCTCGCTGAAACTTTATTCGTTTTCGGTTGATTTCTGCACGAATATTTGCCTTGCTCGTCAATGGTCTGAGGCTTGGAGGGATCAAGGGTGGCTAGTCACTGTCGCCATTTTTTGACAGCAGACGTCCAGTGAATTTTCGTTGCAATGCCGCATTGTTTGATTTTGCAGTGTGGCACGGCGCACCGTCTCGTCGAAACTTTTTTTCGTTTTCGGTAGATTTCGGCACGAATGTTTGCCTTGCTCGTCAATGGTCTGAGGCTTCGAGGGATCAAATCTAGAATTCTGGGTGGGTGGTCAGTCCAAATCGCCATTTTTTGACAACAGACGTCTAGTGAATTTTCGTTAGAAAGACCGCATTGTTTGATTTGCAGTGTGGCATGGCGGACCGTCACGTTGAAACCAGTAACCGTCCATACCTTGTTCACACATTTGTGGGCAGACATAATGAGCAAAAATTCGCCTTTAAAGAAAAATTAAATGTTCCATAGATCTGGTGTGGTACGGTACGACTCGACGCCAGAGAGTGCGAAATTTTCAGCCAAAAATTAGGTTCAGTGCCAACCATTCGAGCGACTGTTTGGACGTATTCCAAGCGACTTGGACGGCCGGTTGCCAATATTCTTTGAGTCAATTGCACTTTATACAGAAAAATATTCAAAAATCGCCACAATTTGCATTTACAAAATACTGAGAACGGTGACGATGCGACACATGTGAGTACTCTGCAATACTCTCACTCTTCCCGCCCCAAGCAGTTCATTGGAATGTTTAGTCCTTGAAATGTACAAATAAGGCATTCTTGAATACAGAGGGATTCCTCAAATTTTGAAAACCATCTCGACTTTCAAGAAGTTATACCAATCCCCTTTATTGGTCCATTACCAAGACCAACTGATGTCCGCCAAACGTTTCTGCTTGATGCGTGCGCTTTCTAAAAAAAATTAACGAATGTCTGTATTATTGTCTTGAATGGGGTTACAATCAATGATGAACCTCCACCTCTTAAGCAGTGAAAAAAACTTGGGTTTTGTCACTTTTCGGATTTGAATGAGGGTCCTAACCTGCACTCTAGGTCCTTAAAATATGTCAATTCAATTATCTCGGTCTTCCGCTACATGCATCTAGACTAGACTTACTTACTTACTTAAGTGGCGCTACAGTCCGGAATGAACCTGGGCCTCAACCAACATGCCTCTCCAATTAGCCCGGTCCTTAGCTAACTGCCTCCAGTTGCGCACTCCAAGTTGGTTGAGGTCGGTTTCCACTTGTGCGCGCCACTTAAGGCGAGGTCTTCCTCTACTGCGTCCGACGTCTGGCTGGGAATCGAAGACTCTGCGAGCCGGAGTATTGGTGTCCATTCGTTCTACATGTCCTAGCCATCTTAAACGTCCTATGCGGAGTTTTTTGACCAGGGGCATGTCGCTGTACAGCTCGTATAGTTCTTGGTTGAATCTTCGTCTCCATAGCCCGTCAACGCAAACGGGACCGAAGATTTTTCGAAGAATTTTCCTCTCGAATCTACCAAGGATTTCTTCATCCGCTTTTGATACGGTCCATGCTTCAGCGCCGTAGAGTAGGACTGGGATGATCAGGGTCTTATATAGGATCTCCTTAGTAGTTCGAGTGAGGGCTTTACTACTAAATTGCCTTCTTAGCCCGAAGAAACAGCGGTTGGCAAGAGTAATTCTTCGTTTAATTTCTGACGAGATGTTGTTGTCAGAGTAAATAGCGGAGCCGAGGTAGACAAAGTCCCGTACTACCTCAAAGTTATATCTGTCAATGGTGACGTTCTGTCCAATTCGTCGATGTTGTGTGTCCTTTCGTGTTGACAGCATATACTTAGTCTTACCCTCATTTACTGCTAAACCCATTTTCGCCGCTTCCTTCTCTATACTAGCAAACGTGGCTATGACATCACGTTGAGTCCTACCAATGATGTCAATATCGTCAGCGTATGCTAGTAGTTGCACCGACTTTTGGAAAATTGTGCCTCTGGTGTTGGCTTTTGAGTTTTGCACAATTCTCTCAAGAATCAGATTAAAGAAGTCACATGACAGCGCATCGCCTTGCCTAAATCCTTTTTTGGTATCGAATGTGTCGGTGAGGTCGTTTCCGACCCTGATGGAGCAGCGAGAATTCTCCATCGTCATCCTACACAAACGGACGAGTTTGGGCGGTATACCAAAACTAGACATGGCTCTGTACAGTTCGTCTCTATAAATGCTGTCATATGCGGCTTTGAAATCGATGAATAGGTGGTGGGTATCGATTTGGACTTCTTGAGTCTTTTCCAGGATCTGCCGAAGTGTGAAAATTTGATCGGTTGATCTAGACTAGACACACACTTCAAGTTGGTTGAGGTCGGGTTCAACATATTCTAGTCGTCTTTAACGTGGAAACCTGATTTTTGTTTTGTAGCCAGGTCTCTGGCGCTTTAGAGTTCGTAAAGTTCCTGGTCGAATGGTCGATGTTGTCCTCAAAATGATTCAGGATTTCTTCATCCATTAAGTCCATGCTTCAGCGGCGTAGAGATGAACAGTGTCTCCTTGGCGGTTCAGGTGAGGGCTTCATTACCTTATCACCTTCCTTGCCCGAAGAAATAGTTGGATCCACTTACTGATGAGATGTTGTTTTCGGAGTTTAAAGCGCATAACCGAGGTAGACACAGTCGCTTACTACCTCAAGGTTTTAGCTATCGATTGTGACCCTCTGTCCGATTCGTCGATTTGTCCATTATCTTAGACAGCATATGCTTGGTCTTGCCCTCATTTTCTTTCAAACCATTTTCATTCACTGCACAAGTTTACACAGTAAGCTATTAATTTTTCTGACTATTTAAAGTCATAATTTACATTCAATGAATGCTGCAAATTCATCATTAACAGTTTCTCCAATTGTACATTGATCTCCTCTTGTAAGGCCTTGAATGTCAGGTCGTAGATACTCTTGCTGGTGGCACTGTTTTACAAAATTAATCAATATACTCCCATACCAATTATCGGATTTAATATAATCTTGACAGTCATTTTGCCGTCTTTTGTGGCATAGAATTGGGAATCTTTAAGTCAATGTCAATAAACCTACGGCATATAAAAATGTCTCAAAATGACGTGCAAACTTTTCCTAGACGTACACTCAATATCAAATTCCATACATTATGTCATACGATCGTAATGGTAAAGAAATATGAGAGCTATGTACGTCAAAGTCTTTTATAAATCATATTTTTTATTCTGCAATCAATTTAATTCAAGATTTAAATCGTGATTAATGGTAGATATAATTTTTTATTTGTGTGCTGGCGATATCACGATCTTCACATGACTGCATTATGTCAAGGCTTGCATTTAGACAATTTGTTTATTTTTGCTTATTGAGAATAGTTATTCTAAAAGCCATGTAACATCCCTGTGCATGGAAGAGGGTGTGTTGGCGATGTCAAGATGTGACATGACTGCATTATGTCAAGGCTTGCATTATGACAATTTATTTTATTTTGTTATTGAGTATAATTTTTATAGAAGCCATATAACATCCCTGTGCAGAGGGTGTGTTCGGAAAAAAACGTCAGGTGGACTTTTTTATTATTTGAATCACCAGTTGGATTAAAGGAATAAATCCACCTGACCTTACTTTTGGGATAACGCAAAAACCTGAATAACTTTTTGGTTTCACAGTTCTCAAATTTTTGACGTCTAGATAAAATAAGGTTCTCAGTGTTGTCAGTCGCATGAGATACATTTTTACAGATGCGTGTACGTAAAGAGATGACATTTGTATCAAAATATAATTTCGTAAAATTTGGGACTTATTGGTGATTCAATTTACCATTCATAGGGCTGGTTTATTGACGAATGGAGACATATTTGTTTATATAAATATGTAAGCAGTTATATAAAGAAATATATATCGCTACACTAGTCACAAATATCAAAAATATCAAAATGGCCCTATTCGGATGTACGAAGACGCCTTTTCTTATCGAAATTTTAATAAAATCGCATTTCATTTGATATTTTTCGAAAGGTTATTATTTAGACAATAAATTACCATTTCAAGGTGTGAATAGTAAAAATGCCGTCGTGTTAATTTCCGTTTTTAACTTGTTGACATGCAGAGTTCCCAGACAAAGTGTTTCATTCGCCCATCTTTTTTGGAAAGCATGTTTTCAAGTAGATTTCAGACAACTTAATTGTTTTCTGCGTGAATCATTGGTATACCAAGGAATAAGTAAATTCTTGTCAATAAATTGCGCCGATGATTAGCGACTCAGTTCCAAGCATTCTTGGGCCAATTTGTAAGTGTTTTCCAGTCTGAGCTGGACAAGTACCTACCTTCAATTTACCAAATTCAAAACAAAAAAAAAATGGCATAACCCAACACATTGTCACAACGTCGCTGTCATTAATTAACTCATATCACACGTTATCAAGGTTAAGCAAATATTGGTACCACAACAAACGCCCACCTATGCATATTTTGCTTTATGGAATAAATTCGCAAAAACTGATTAAACAGTCCTGCTTAATTAATTAGCTCTAATTACTACACTATCTGTTCTTTTGTTTATTTGTAAACTAAAACAAATGTCAAATAAATTAATGCCAAAGTAATAAGCGGATTTATGTCATCTAGATGTGCGCTAATACCTTCGCGTAGAATACGTATTTCTTTGTTTTAAGATGAATCAGACATCCTACAAGGTGGTCTTGTAGTATTTTTTCATTTAATTGCCTGTAATTAGGTGTCATCTTGTTTGTTTAGTTGCAATCATAATTGCAATACTAATTCAACATGAGTGTGGTTGCATAATTTTTTTTCTGTTGACTCGACGTTAATCCATGACTCATTTGGTGTTATCCATAATCCACATGTGATATTGATTAAGGTTGAGGGGTGTTTAATTTTATTAGCACTTAGTTGACGATTGATATCGTATCGTAACGAGTTAATTTTTGATAGCAAAGCAAAATAATAAATTTTCCCCAAGGACCATAATGCATTAAAAGCATGGTTCGTCAATTTATACATATTTATGGAAGGTCGTTATCTGTAGCTCTAATCAAATCGATATGGAAGTATTTTTTTTTTTTAAAGATACTCTACCAAATTATCAAGCAAATGTCCGAGATACGCATTCATTGGTTTTAACGGTTAGTTGTTGCCATATTTCGTCGCTTGAAAAGCAAACTGTCAAATGCCAAAATTCATAAATTTTCAGAAAATTTGAAGTTTTGCATTTTCTTAAGTGCAAATGGAGGTTTCCTTAAATGCCAAACGACACTTACACCCTCACGCTGTCAGTTTAAGAGCTAAAGATGTTACGGTTTGATAGAAAATTTGTTTATTTTTTTGCGAATCGGTGCGTATACTTAACTAAAAATCGCCAAATTCTGACTTAAGCCAGTTCGCTTTTCAAGCGACTCTTCGTTCTCAAAAATCTACCAAAAAGAAAATGAGTCCACCATTTATAATTTGGTTTTGCCATCTTGCTGCATTTCGGAATTTAACAGTTGATTTGGTTTCTTTGCAACGTAGATGTAAAGAAATCAACAAAAAAAGAAATTACAGTAACACCATAGCATTTCATTGAAAAAACTTCCCTGTACTATTTAATTTGGGTTTGTTCATATAAATTACCGACTGTTGTACCTCATTGCAAGCGAATTTTTTTTTAAATTTCATTTCATTTTGACAAGTGAATCTGTTTGGAGAACAGATAAATCTCGTTTGGAAATAAAACGATGGGAGTTTGACTGGCAAGCTGTCTAATACTGTTAATGCAAACACCGGACATGATATATAAACCCCAATCAAACTACAGGGTAGACCAATCCTATTGGGTTTTGACATTAAGTTTAGTTTTGACATTAATCTTGAAACATAGAGAAATAATTTCGACAGATATAACTTAAAGTATATGGATCGACTCAGAATCGCTAGTTGAATCGATCTAGTCATGCACGTCCATTCGTCTGTGTGTCACCGATTTTTGGGCCCTTAATTTTGAGCTAGTTCCGAGAGCTGAGTTCCGACGAAGCAGAACAAGCGTTAAACAATTTTAAAATCCAACCACTACCAAGCCCATTTTTTCAGTAAAACGTTGTTTTTGACCAACTGTTGAGAATTTTGAAAAAGTGTGTGAATAGCATATTTAGACCGTCTCAATATCATATAAAGTTCCATATAAAGTTTTTCGTCACGCCCACTTTTTGGGGACATGTTCTTTGAAAAAAAAAAAAATTGTCGGTACAATTTAAAAAAACTCGAAAAAACTTTCGATGAATAATTTCGAGAATAATAAAGGGTGATCCATTGCGAGGTTCCCTACTTTTTTAAAGAAAAAAACACAGAAAATTAAAATTTAATGGAGAATGTTTATTACCATTTGAAAGAACATTCTTTGGCATTTATTTTTTGAAGATTATGTCTATCAAATGTTGGCCGTTGCTACGTCGCAGATGGTCCATCCGTTGAGTCCAATTTTCGATCACTCGTTCGAGCATTTCTACTGGTAACTGGCGAATGACACGCGTGATGTTTTCCTCCAAGGCCTGAATCAAAGCGGGTTTGTCGGCATAAGCTTTTGACTTTACATATCCCCACAGGAAAAAGTCTAACGGTGTGATATCACACGATCTTGGTGGCCAATCGACCGGCCCAAAACGTGAAATTATGTGCTCACCGAAATGTTCTCTCAATAAGTCCATTGATTGATGCGATGTGTGGGAAGTGGCGCCGTCTTGCCGAAACCAAATGTCGCCGAGATCACGAGCTTCAATTTCAGGCATCAAATAGTCGGATATCATGGCAGGATAACGGTCGCCATTGACGGTTACGTTCGCACCGGCATAATTTTTAAAGAAATATGGACCGATAATTCCACCGCCCCACAAACCACACCAAACCGTTGTTTTTTCTGGATGAAGAGGCAGTTCTTCAGTCTCTTCAGGTTGCTCTTCGTCCCAAATGCGGCAATTTTGTTTGTTTACATACCCATTGAGCCAGAAATGGGCCTCATCGCTAAACAAAATTTGCCTCGAAAACGTCGGATCTTCTTGGAACTTTTCAAGAGCCCATAGAGCGAAGCGATGTCGCTTGGGAAGGTCGAGCGGCTTCAGTTGTTGCACAAGCTGTATTTTGTACGCTTTCAATTTAAGATCTTGACGTAAAATCGACTCTACGGTCTTCGTGTACACTCTCAGCTACGGCCGCTATATTTTCTTCACAGCGTGCTGGACGTGGTCTATTCGGTCGAATATTATCCAATAATGAATGCTCTCAAAATGGGTGATGGTGTTGCGAATAGAACGCTCAGTAGGCCGATTATGTTGACCATAAGTTGAGCGAAGTGCACGAAACACATTCCTCACAGAACGTGAATTTTCATAATAAAGTTGAACAATTTGTAAACGTTGTTCACGCGTAAGTCTTTCCATTATGAAATGCCAAACAATACTAAACAAAAATAACATGACAGCATGACACGACTCACACGTGATCTGTCAAAAAAGGCTATTGAAAAAAGTATCTCTACTTGGATCACCCGTTACTATGAGCATTTCGTCTTAGATCGTTTTAAACCATGCCCACTATTTGGGGGCGTTATTCTAGAAAAACGATTTGTTAAGCCTGTCCCATAGCATATCCATAGAATTTTTTTTTGTTGAATAATAAAAGATTTAGATAAACCGTAAGAACAAGATTCATTCAGTCATAGCAACGCCCACTTTTTGGAGAAATTTTTCTTCCGGATGGGATGGGATAGGGTATTCAAAGATTCGCACAGCGGATTGTAGCCTTTCCATATGTTATTTTATTTATTTTGGTAGCTTCTTGTTAATAAGAGCAGACTCTTTTGGTTTTCTCTCGACACGTTGAGGGTCTCTGCCTGAGACAAGGCCTTTCATCCTCTTCGATCCAGGGCGAGTTGCTTCCAGTTATTCAGTCCAAGGGCTCTGGCATTCGCAATCGCTTGATCCTTAAATCAGAGGTTTGGTCTTCCTGAAGGCTGGAATTCGTTGATTCTCTTGGCTGGAACATTATTGTTCATCCGCTCGATGTTGCCGAGCCAATTTATTATTTTGCTCAGCTTCCCTGCACATTATCCAGCACTCGGCTCCATATGGTAGGACTAAAAGAATTAGGGTCCGGTAGAGTAAACATTTGAACTTTTGGGATAAGAGTTTTGATTCCATGTCGTTCGCTAAACCGAATTTGCACCGAGGAATACTCTTCGTCGTATCTCCACTCCACTAAGGTGTCTCTTATGAGTCCAACCTCAAAATTGTTGCTATCAACAGTGACAATTTGTCGAAGGTTGTGTGTCGACAGTACTTTGTTTGTTAAGAGAATATACCTTGCCATGCCCTCTTCCGCCTCTTCCTCAATGGTCGTAAAAGTTTCTACATCATTTCAATGGGAGCGACCAATAATGCCGATATCGTCTGCGTATGCCAGTGTAAGACGGATTTGTTAAAGGTAGTGCCTTCCGTATAAAGGGTCCGCCAAATAACTTTTTTTCTTTGAAAATGCTATAAAAAAAACTACTGAATATTTTCTCAAATTTCATTTTTTTATTTGAAAGTACAATCCTTCCGGTTAATAATGGAAAATAATTTCATTCAAATGGCTGCCTCGGCTGGCCATGCAGTAGCCTACACGATCGGTCCAATTTTTAAGCACATTATCGATTGTGTGCAGCTGTATTTTACCAATGGCATCACGAATATTGTCCTTTAAATCGTCAATGGTCTCTGGCTTGTCGGCGTAACACTTATCTTTTACGGCACCCCACAAATAATAGTCCAACGGTGTCAAATCGCAGCTCCGAGGTGGCCAAACGACATCAGCTCTGCGGCTGATAATGCGATCTTCAAAAACAGGGCGCAAAACATCGAGTGTAGCTTCGGCTGTGTGGCACGTAGCGCCATCCTGTTGAAACCAAATGTTGCCAATATCCTCCTCTTCAATTTTTGTGAACAAGAATTCGTTCAACATGGCCCGATAACGATCGCCATTGACTGTAACGGCCACTCCCTGTTCATTTTCAAAGAAAAATGGCCCAATTATGCCTCTGGACCAAAATCCGCACCAAACAGTGACTCGTTTTGGGTGTATCGGCTTTTCAATGTATGCGTGCGGGTTTTCTTTGCCCCAAATGCGACAATTTTGCTTGTTTACATGCCCGCCAAGATCAAAATGAGCTTCATCTGAAAAGATGATTTTTTTGGCAAAATCGGCATCTTCTCTAAGTCGATTGCAGGCCCACTTAGCGAAGCGAAAACGCATTGGATGGTCAGTTGGCTTCAACTCCTGAACTAATTGGACTTTGTATTGCGTCATACCAAGGTCTTTATGCGAAATTCGTCTCAATGATGTCTCCGAAATGTTCAATTGTTGAGAACGACGGTGAATTGATGTTGATGGCTCTTCACGTACACTTTCTGCCACAGCAGCAATATTCTCGGGTGTACGCACTGTTTTTGGCTTTTCACGCTCTGGTTTATCGATCAGGATGCCAGTTTCTTTCACTTTTTTCACAAGATAACGAACATACGGAGCTGACGGTGCTTCTCTTCTTCCAAAATCCGTACGCAATTTTCGCACACATTCTGCAACATTACCATGATTTTCAAAGTAATGTCGCAATATTTCCCAGAGTTGTTCAAGCGTATACACAACCATATTCGTTCAGCGGATGGATAAAACTAATTATCTGTCAAATCAGACATGAGCTAAGTGGTACCATTCACGAAATAAGCACTAGTTGAAAAAAAAAACGTTAGATGGCGGACCCGTTATTAACACCTACCCAACTCACTACCTGTTCCAGCACGAAATTGAAGAAATCGCATGATAGCGCGTCTCCGTGCTCGAATCTGTCGCAATCTGGAAAACTTCAGATAAACTGTTTCAAAACTGTGTCTGCGTGTCTTCCAATTTAAGCCGACATAGCTGTATAAGTTTTGGTGGTATCCCGAATTCTGCCATTACTTATAAATATCTAGGATGCTATTATACGTGGGCTTGAAGTCGAGGAAAAGATGGCGTGTCTCACTTTGAAATTCGTTTGTCTTTTCCAGGATTTGCCAAAGTGTGCACATTTGGTCTATGATCGATCTGCCGGGCCATAGTACGCGCCGATCAATCTGTTGCAGAAATGCTATTTGAACCTCAGTACGTTGGGTATAATCTTATATGAAACATTTAGCAGGGATATGCCTCGGTAGTCGGGGTAAGACATGGTATCGATTATTTTGTAGATCGAACTTATGGAGCTGATATTCCAGTCATCGAGCGCGCTATCATACAGTCAAGACTGTATGAGACTTATTCCCTTTTTTGACGGTTTGGTGCATGCACGTTTCTATGGCAACACCTCTGTATTTGAAGAGTTTGTTATTCCTTGTTGTTATTCAGTTTAATGAAGGCTGCTCTAACTTCTTCAATACTGGGAGGTAGCGTTGCCTCTTCGTAGACTGAAGGTGGACTGGTTTCTTGCCCTATCACTCTCTCGAAATTATGCCCGCTTAGCAGCTGCTGGAGAAGCTGCCTGAATACATCTACGATTCCCGCGTCAGTGAATAGGTCGCTATTGTTATTTTTGTAGAGCCTGCGTTCCTACTTTGAAGCCATCCAGCAGTTATTTGGCTTTCTTTTAGAATTTACGGATGTTTTTCTTGTCACAAGACTCTTCGATTTAAATGACCTGGGAGGCTGCGTGTTCTCTTGTTTTCCTACGCAGGATTTTCCTTTCTTTCCTTGTCCTGATTCGGTATTCTCCCCGTGCGGAGCCATTTTAGTGTTGTAGCGCCAGGATATCATTACTTCTTCGGAGGTGGCTGGTAGCCTATGATGGTTTCTGCAAATTATTTGATGATATTGCGATACTGTATCCACTGGGTGATGAGTCTTTCACTCAGTTGTCCCATTTTGACTCGAACAAGATGAAAAATTTAAAGTCTCCTTATGCACATCCCATAGGGGTATATTAGTTTTGATACATTTGCAGCAAAAAGGAATAATTTAGGTAGATATCCCGTAAAGTATTTGAATCCTTTCAGAATCGCTAGCTGAGTCAATTAAGCCATGTCTGTCAGTCCGTCCGTCTGTCTGTAGGTCGCCGATTTGTTGGCCTTAAATTCTGAGCTATACGGAGTCTAATCGGTGGAGCTGTGTGCACATTATATGACTGATGTTGCAAAACGTTGCTTTGATGCTAGTTACAGCCAAAATCAAATAAGTGAAATAGATCCAAAAAGTGTGCTTATTTTGTTTAATTGAACACGCTGAGTATGCCTATTGTTTTATCTGGTTTGAAATCGACATCATAAAATTAAAACCATTTTTTTTAATCCAAAAAAAAATTAAAAAGTAAAATGTTTGCCCACCCTTTGAACTATGTTATGATAATTCATACCAAAACAAATTTGAAACATACGTCATAAAACGTAGAATTGATTGATTGTCCAATAAATGTATCACCGCCACATTTGACACTATAAATAGAAGTGATTTTCAACCATTTCACGTGCATTGCCATTTGACAGTTGTAAATCTCAAATTGCTTATTCATGAGAGTTGCCAGTCTGGCGTATTCGTCGGCACCCTAAAGGGACTATTGTTTGGTCTCTGAAAACGTTTTCTTTGTTAAAATTTATTGCTTGTAATAAAAATTGTATTCATTCATACGAGTGAAATGTTTGCTTGCATTCATTAACATCAAATAATGACATGATCATCTTTCTAATGGCGTTTTTAATGTCAAAAAAGAAGCTCAGAACTCTTTCGAAATACAACTTTCTCAGAACTGTCAGAACGTAATAATGATTGAGTCAATTTTGAACGATTCCACTTTGTTTGATGGTCTGTATTGGTAAAGTCTTTTTATGGACTACATAGCAAAGCTACGGAAATGGTGGCTGACAGTTGCAAGCAACTTTTTAATGTGGCAATCTCAACTGTGCTTCAAAGTGACATTCTTATTCACAACATGGCGTTACATGTTTAATCCTTAAAAATACACTTCTATGATGATTTTGACATTCAGTTTGACATAGACTCAGATCGCTTGTGGTAGTCTGTGGTAGTAATGGAAAGGAAATTTAGAGTGGACGTGTGTAACATTCGTGGGTTAAGGTCTAATCTTTTTTCGGCTTACGTCCACATTTCCAAATATAAACCAGCTGTTTTGGCACTAAGTGAAACACAGGTGGGGGTGAATTCTGACCTATCAGAATTAACCCTTCCTGGATATAATTTGGTGCCATTATTCTTTTTTCACCGCGGCCTCGCCATTTATATACGTAGTGACGTAGCCTACCAAATTCAAACTCAATACGGCCAATGGTCCACTCCGGAATTTAATTTTATATGGCTGAAATTACATGTCCGTAGGCAATTAATCCACTACTGTTTCATTTATAGAAGCCCAAACCTTGACAGCCATTCAACTTTTAATGAATTTGATGCGCTGTCTGACTCCATCTCCAGAATTGTATCCCTGCATCCTCACACTGAAATCGTCATTGCGGACGATTTCAATGTACACAATTCTACGTGGCTTCAACATTCTGGACAGACAACACCCGAAGGAAGGTATGTTGAGATCTTTGCTGAGGTAAACAGCCTAACTCAGCTTGTAAATGAGCCGACACGCATACCGGATATTAACAGTCAAGCCGCCAACACCCTGGACTTGTTTCTTACCTCTCACCCTGATAAATACACCATCAATGTATTATCGCCTCTAGGTTCGTCAGACCACTGTATCATATCAGCAAATTTCTCGTACTCCAACCACACAGTTAAAGAGCAAATTCCCAAAAAAACTGTATGGCAATACGAGAAAGCCAATTGGGAAGCATTAAACAGTTTTTTTTAGGAATTTTAACTGGTCACTATGTTTCCTCGATAGTGACGTGGATGCTGCTGCTGATATGATATCAAACATCATTCTCCTTGGTATGAGATCTTTTATTCCCAACAGAATTAAGAGTATCAGACCAAAGGCAAAAGGGTGGTATGACTTGAGCTGCAAAGAAGCTATCAGGTTGAGAGAGACAAACTTTCGGTTCTACAAGACCAACCCAACAGAGGAAAACCGAATAAAGTTCAAACAAGCCAGAAATGACTGTAATGCCCATTTAAAGCGTGTCAAATTCCTCTATGACCAAAAGTTGAGGCAAAAAATTCTACAATGTCCCAGAGGTAGTAAAAACTTCTGGTCATTTGTTAAAAATATAAAAAATTCGGCCTCATCATCAGTTCCGACGCTCATTCACAATGACATTCCAGCTGTCAGCTCTTTAGACAAAGCCAATCTGCTTACTGCGCATTTCGCAGCCAATTCAACATTGCCAGATTGTGTTCAGTCTCCTCCTGTACCTGAGAACGTAAATCATTCCATGGGACAAATTCACTTTCGTACTCGTACAGTTGCAAGAGTTTTATCTGATCTTGACATTCACAAATCCGCTGGTCCAGATGGTATATTCCCCATTATTCTGAAGAGGTGTTCTTCTACGCTAGCAAAACCACTGCGTAAGCTTTTCTATCTATCCTACTCATCAGGACTCTTTCCGAGTAGATGGAAAAAAGCATTTGTGCAGCCTGTACCAAAAAAAGGCGAATCTTCTTCTCTCTCCAACTACCAACCAATTGCACTTACGTCCCTTCTTTCCAAGGTCATGGAAACGCTGATAAATCGTCAGCTTATGAAATATCTCGAAACACGAAAACTTCTCAATGACCGGCAGTATGGTTTTCGCAGCAACAGGTCTACTGGTGATTTGATGACATATCTCACCGAAAAGTGGAAGCAATCAATACACCATGGTGGCGAAAGCAAGATTGTTGCGCTTGAAATTTTAAAGGCATTTGACAGGGTTTGGCACCAAGCCCTGTGTGCGTGCATTTGGAATCGACGAAAAACTTCTTCTATGGATTAGACATTATCTTTCGAAACGTTCAATTCAAGTTGTTTTGGATGATTTCAAGTCTGTAACTCACCAAATAAATGCTGGTATCCCTCAAGGCTCAGTTTTGTCTCCGACTCTCTTTCTCATTTTTATAAATGATCTTCTGTCTGCAACTTCTAATCCAATTCATTCCTTCGCTGATGACAGTACTCTCAGCCTCTCATACTCGTTTTCAGGTTCACGTCCCTCATCTTCGAACGTGGACTCCAAACGACAAAATATGTTAAGCTCATTGAATTCCGACCTTGACAGCAACCGAAACCTTTCCATGCTAGGTATGTGTGTTAGTAACGACTTACGTTGGAACGACCGCATATTCGAAATCGCTTAAAACGCAGCGAAATGTCTAGGTTTCCTTAATCGATGTAAGAAATATTTAACCCCTTCTGATCAGGCCACAATATATAAAGCGTTTATACGCCCTAAACTTGAGTTCAACGCCCACGTCTGGTCGGGTGCACCAAAAACAACATAACACCTCCTAGATAGGATTCAAACGCGTGCGAAAAAAACTTATAGGAGACATTAGAATAGCGAACTCTTTAGTTTCGCTAGAACATCGTCGAAATATCTCCTGCCTTACACTGTTTTATCGCTATCTTAACAACAAATGCGCAAATGAAATAGCCACCCCCATTCAACAATTCAGCCGCAATACTCGTTACGCTATGAATGCAAATCAGTTTACCCTTAAGCCTATCTTTGGACGAACGCTGAAATATAGAGATTCGTACATAAACCGAACAACACGAATGTGGAATGTTCTAGCAAACTCTGTTTTCCCTTTCCATTATAACCTACAGGCATTTAAAATCAATGTGCATCGGTACCTCCTTTCTTCTTATCCCGAATTTCCTTAACGCCCGCACTGTGCTAAAACATATAAAGGGTATTCATAACCCCTTGAGTGCGCGCAAATTATAAAAAAAAAAACACAATCTCTTTTAGGTTATAGCTAAAGTTGTTCTAAAAAAAATAAAGCAATACTGATTGGTAACACCATAATCGTTATATGCTACAAGGAAATACAAATCATTTGACATCTTGACAATCCACAATCTCCTTTCAAGCCTTATTTTTATGAATATGTATACTCAATTCAACTAGTCTGGCACTGAAAACCTTGGAATACTTGAGATGGACTATTTTTGACGTATCAACGCACAAGATTAGAAATAAAATGAAGTATTAATATTCCATTCGCATTTCGAATTGTTATTCAAAAAGTAATATCTATATAGACGACCACGTCAATGCTCTTAATTAGGATGGTGGAATGACGCATAATTTTTTATTCAAGTTTGACGTGAACTACCATTTCGAATTTCAATTTTATTTTGGAATGGTAATGCCTATGCCTTGTGAAAAGTCAAATAAATAAATAGCTCGGTTTGTTATTGACAAGTGAAGGATTGCGGCCAAAATGAGAAGCCTACCGAACATTTAATAGATGGATAAAGGTTTAAAGAAAATAGAAGTCGGTAATAGAATGAAATCACAATAACGCTTATAATTTTTGTTGTGAAAGAAATCGATACATTGACAGGTGTCAGTGGATATTAGTTGTTTAGTAAAGAGATTATCGCCAGGGTGCGTATACAAACATTTACATTCATCATGTCGTAGCTGGGTGTCATTCATTAATTGTGACAGATGCGTCAGTTCAAAATGGAATGATTGTTTGTGATTCGGTTTATTTACTTCCTCATGAGATTCTGACAATTTTGTCAAATATTATCACATGTCAGAAGTCGAGAGTCTTTTATAAATAATAGAGCCAGCCCAAAATTCCACGATCAATTGGACAGATTTTGATTATAATACGTACGGTTTGCTGGAGTTCTAGCTTAGTTACCTTCTACAAATTAGTTTTTGAGTAATCACAACCATCTAACACATGCAAATTTAGTCTCTGTTTCTTCTTTTACTTAAATGGCGGCAAATGGTGAACCAAGACCTCAAGCAAATTTCCCTCTATTAAGTTATTTTAGAAATCAAACCATCGGTGTGCCAGTGCATTGTTCTTCATTCTTTTTGAACAAAGTTAACGAAAGGAGCCAAATGCTATGGTCTATATGAACCGAAAAGTATCCAAAATGAGATGAAAAGCATAAAGTTCGTCCTAGGTGGAGCTGTGAGTCAGAGTTGATTTTTTTCATACAATGTTTCCCCTTTATCACAAAAATAAAATTGGCAACCCTGTCCTTTTTGGGCTTTATGATCTGAAAAGTTTTCTAAAATAGTTGGACACTAACCCCAATATTGTTAAACGCTGGTTATCTTATCAATGACTTACATAACAGTTTTTCCCATTAGAAATACTTGCGCAAATGTCAAAAGATAGTCACTGATTTGCTAATCAGCTTTTATTAATACGGGGTAAGTAGTTCGGCCTAGCTGAAATTCTGGGTCTCAGTTGATGTCTCTTATAAGTGCAATTACTGCCGCCTAGCTATTGAATATGGCATTACTAGAACCTGGGTTACACCATATTACTTAAGTTTGACCTGTCGACTATCGGAGGTAAAATTCGGAGATCCATAGCTCAAAGTATCAAACCATCCTCTCGCAATGATTTGACAAGTCAATCGGGTAGCAGACATTTTTCACAAAAAAAGTTTATCACGACTCAGCCATTTGGATTCGGCAAAAAATTAGAAGTCCTACTAGTGCAAGACATACATGAGCCCATGTAAATACCTACTTACTTACTTAAGTGTCGCTACAGCCCGGGATGAACCTGGGCCTCTCCAATTAGCCCGATCCTTAGCTAACTGCCTGCAGTTACTTACTTACTTACTTAAGTGGCGCTACAGTCCGGAATGAACCTGGGCCTCAACCAACATGCCTCTCCAATTAGCCCGGTCCTTAGCTAACTGCCTTCAGTTGCGCACTCCAAGTTGGTAGAGGTCGGTTTCCACTTGTGCGCGCCACTTAAGGCGAGGTCTTCCTCTACTGCGTCCGACGTCTGGCTGGGAATCGAAGACTCTGCGAGCCGGAGTATTGGTGTCCATTCGTTCTACATGTCCTAGCCATCTTAAACGTCCAATGCGGAGTTTTTTGACCAGGGATATGCCGCTGTACGGCTCGTATAGTTCGTGGTTGAATCTTCGTCTCCATAGCCCGTTAACGCAAACGAGACCGAAGATTTTTCGAAGAATTTTTCTCTCGAATGGACCAAGGATTTCATTCGTATGCTAATAGTTGCACCGAATTTGGGAAATTTGTGCCTCTGATGTTGGCTCGGGAGTTTTGCACAATCCTCTCAAGAATCAAATTGAAGAAGTCACATGACAGCGCATCGCCTTGCCTAAATCGTTTTTTGGTATCGAATGTATCGGAGAGGTCGTTTCCGACCCTGATAGAGCAGGGAGAATTCTTCATCTTCATCCTACACTAACGGACGAGTTTGGGCGTTATAGGGCATACTTTCATCTGACCAGATTTGGCTTATGAGTTGGTTGATGTTACTTACCAAGTCATCTCCGCCGGCTTCAAAAAGCTCAGCGGAAAGGCCGTCATTTCCGTCAGCATTATTAAACTTAAGTTTAGATATGTCCTCCATGTCCTCTTATGAGTATCGTGGTGAGGAAACTGTTTGCTGGCTATAGTGGCATTTTGTTCCGTAGCGAAGTCAATTAGCCTAAGTCCGTGTTGTCGTGTAGGCTATATTTTCCGACAATACTGCTAAAGATGTCTTCTCTTCCTACCTTTGCGTTCAAATCTCCCAGCACGATTTTAGCATCGTACTTCGGGAGTCGCTCATAGGTTTTGTCAAGGAGCTCCTAAAAGTAATCTTAAGCTTAATGTCGTCTTTTTCCTCCGGCGGGGAAACATAAGACTTCTTGCCTAGGTCTAGCACTTATAACAAATCCGCTTCCGAATAGTCGCTATTTCTGCTAACTATAACACGGTCCGTAGTAGACATCACAGTTTTTCATCCTCTTTTTGTCCGGCCCATCCCATCGTATATTCTGGATGGCAGTAATGTCTGCTTTTTAGAAGCTTCAGCTAGTTGTTCGCTTGCACTTCTCATGTTTAATATTCTCACATTCACAGGTGCAGATAAGAACGTCGTTGTCCTTTTTTCGTTTAGCAGGGTCTTCAACAATAAAATAATTCCTTTCCAAGGTCATTGGTAGCTTCGTAACAATGGTTTTTCTGCCGTTGACCTTTTTTTTCATCCGCCACGATCTCTGTTCAATGGCCTGACACACCCTTCAGATTCCTGAATAACCTGTTGTCCGAATATGTCATCTAGGTTCTCCTGGGACAGCATGCCGGGTATTCCGTGCCATTCTGATCAGGCTGTTTATAGTGTTGCTGTTTTTCGTCTTGTTATCAACACTCGCCCTTATCGTTTAGCAAGTCAAATCCGGTTGGATGAGACCAGTAGCTGATGGATACCACTCGGAGGTAAAAATAAGCACTATTGATGTGTAGTCAGAGCTACAACCACTGGGCATTGCCAAGTTAAATCCAATCAGAGCAAAAACCCTAGATGTACAACACCCAATCATCGTGTCCAGAGCTCGTAGAAACAGATCTTGGCAACGTCATATTTTTCATCCGTCGGTTTGACATATATCGCAAATTAGGCTTATATTGGTTAATTGAGCCTAAATGTTTGCAATGCTTTTGCTAATGTCTTCAAATCATAAGACTTCTTGCTTAAGTTTGTTACTTATCACAAATAAGCATCCAATAGAGGGCGCTCTATAAACATTTTTTTACCAAACATTGATTTCGAAAAAAAAGTCAATAATACCACGTTCCTCGGGCTCGAATTGATGATTTGCACATCCATTTCGACGTGTCAGTTGGAAGAACAAATATCCGCTGTCTAGGTGTTGCCATGTTTTAACATGCCTGAAAAAGTATTGCATTTCCAAGACGCCTATATTACAACTGATCCTCTTACCATGATCTGTTTGTCCAGTCCAACTAAATATGATGCAATCATTGCACAACACTCAACCTTATTACGAAATGCTTGATCTATTAACTGCACTCGTGCGTAAATTCATTCATCAGAAAGCAACTTAATCCGTAAACTCGTCTTTATCTCAAAGCTTACACTTAATCATTTCAATTTCACAAGCTTTGTGTAGCTTCCAAAACTAAGGCAACTCCGTGTTTGTAAAATGAAAGAAAAAATCCCTCAATGCATTCACTAATCTAATGAAACCGATTCCTATATTTGATGTGAGCTCTCTGTGATTGAGGAAAACATAATTTTGAAGTTTTTTTTTGTTTTTTGCTGTCCAGGTGAAAGTAAAAATTGCATATAGTTGGCAGGAAAAAAAGCAGTCTCACCCAGTGGAGACGGTAATTACCGATTTGGTTGGCTCCACAGATACTCCACGTACTATTCATAGTCGTACTCGAGAGAGCTCCGTGCTCGTATGTATATTCGCCGCGATGTTTTTACAGTTTGCTTTCGTTTGGAATATCGCTGCAGATACTTTTTTTTATGCGATATTACGATTTTTAGTGGTAATAACGTAACCATAATGATAAAACCCATAGAATGTGCACTAGAGTGGGATTTTTCCACTAGACCGACATTTTACCGAAAATCAAGATAGATATCGATCGGACATGATTCAATTGTATCCCCCGATACGGTTTGGTAAAAGTTTTTGTGTAAAACATGTTTTCGCATTATGGACTCGTAAAAAACCGACATACGAAGGGTATGAGCTACATTTTTCCAAGTTGTTTGAGGTTTGTTTTTATTGCCCTCGGTTTTACTTCTTTCGGCATGCGTTTTTTTTTTCTTCTTTGGGTTGTAAAATATAACCTGCAGCTCTGACCAAGGCAATACGATTTTATTGCCCTTTAACCTAGACACAACGGTTTCAAGTATTTTTTGATTGCCTAAGGGCATTACATACCACCACTTGACCTTTAATAATAAAAGTATGAAGTTGCGGATTTCTTTTTTATGACAGCATTTTATCATGCCAACATTCGTCAAGGTCAGATCAGGAAAACAATCACTGATAGCTTAGTAATAAGGAAGTAGTATAAACGTATATAAAAATCAATTAATCGATTAAATCGAATTAAGCTTCTGTCATAAAAAAAACGAGACCAATTTAAGGTCGCTTGCATTTTGCTGGTGTGCAAAATGACAGTCAAAAAAAGAAAACATTTCACAATGATCCACACACTGCTGCGTATATACAAATGTCTTCTGTTGACAGCTGTCACAAAAAGTTTCTCAACAAAGATTTAAATTGTAATTTCCGTTATCATTTATTTTTTTTGTCTGCAAACATTTCCACTTCCTTTGTGTGAAAATGCAATGACAAGGAATTAATTAAACCATTCCAACCGGCATGCAGAGAGACACCTTTGCCAGTGTTATATGTTTCTACAGAGATATAGCATGAAGACTGGCTGTCATGTCACTGGTATTATCAGAGATAATTCAGGCTAAACGGAGGATAGGTACGTAGGTGAGAGACGCAGAGATAACGTTCCACCGGTATACATATGATTTAATTTTCGTGGAGTAGGGCAGGAGGATAAAGAACAGAAAGTAAATACGAGTGACATTCCAATGGGATGAGGATCAAGTAGATTGTTTGTATTTAGGGTGCCTTACTGACTTGTATTACTATTTGTATGGTATCAACGACGTCATAGGGCGATGACTTAAGTTGCATATAAATACGTTAACAATAAAATAGCAGTAAACTGTGGTGTGAAATGGAAATGTTTGTCAGTGGTGCCAACGATGGCATTTTTTTTAGTCGCATTGTTAGTTGGATAGAATTACTGTGTTCTACATACAGGTTAAAGGGCCAAATGATGAAAATGAGTCACCGTAACGGATGATTAGTTTCTCAATACGATGTCATGCTACGGAACTAACATCGAGTTCACTCGAAAAATTTTGTTCATTCACCATTCACTTTTAATTCTGAGTTAACGCAACAACTCTAAAGCCCTGTTTTTCAGTGCTGAGATAACTGAGGATAACCAATGACATAACAAACTGTTTCCCTGTTAATGATAACGGGTGATCCAAGTAGAGATACTTTTTTCAATAACCTTTTTTGACAGATCACGTGTGAGTCGTGTCATGCTGTCATGTTATTTTTGTTTAGTATTGTTTGGCATTTCATAATGGAAAGACTTACGCGTGAACAACGTTTACAAATTGTTCAACTTTATTATGAAAATTCACTTTCTGTGAGGAATGTGTTTCGTGCACTTCGCTCAACTTATGGTCAACATAATCGGCCTACTGAGCGTACTATTCGCAACACCATCACCCATTTTGAGACCCAGCATTCATTATTGGATAATATTCGACCGAATAGACCACGTCCAGCACGCTGTGAAGAAAATATAGCGGCCGTAGCTGAGAGTGTACACGAAGACCGGTGCGAACGTAAACGTCAATGGCGACCGTTATCGTGCCATGATAACCGACTATTTGATGCCTGAAATTGAAGCTCATGATCTCGGCGACATTTGGTTTCAGCAAGACGGCGCCACTTCCCACACATCGCATCAATCAATGGACTTATTGAGAGAACATTTCGGTGAGCACATAATTTCACGTTTTGGGCCGGTCGATTGGCCACCAAGATCGTGTGATATCACACCGTTAGACTTTTTCCTGTGGGGATATGTAAAGTCAAAAGCTTATGCCGACAAACCCGCTTCGATTCAGGCCTTGGAGGAAAACATCACGCGTGTCATTCGCCAGTTACCAGTCGAAATGCTCGACCGAGTGATCGAAAATTGGACTCAACGGATTGACCATCTGCGACGTAGCAACGGCCAACATTTGATAGACATAATCTTCGAAAAATAAATGCCAAAGAATGTTCTTTCAAATGATAATTAACATTCTCCATTAAATTTGAATTTTCTGTGTTTTTTTCTTTAAAAAAGTAGGGAACCTCGAAATGGATCACCCTTTATATTCGTTGAAATACGTTTTCTGAAAGTTCGCTACATTACTTTGTCTGTTTGTTCTGGTGCAAAAAACAATTTTGGTACTGCGTTGTTTGAGTTATTGTTAGATGGACAGTATGTCTGTGAGCTGATACTGCACTTCTTGGAGGTCGTTGAAATGTAAGGATTCTAGGGAAGTTTTCTGTAAGCTCCTCCCATCTGTCGTTATAATATCTGAAATAAAGAGACAGATCTCTTACAAGTCTTCGATGTGCCAAAGGTTATTTAATTATGTAAAGTAAGGGAAGAATCGTCTATAAACGGATTACAGGTCTTTGGGTAGAGTTTTGAAGGTTTAATTTATGTTTCGATGCCGAGCACAAAATACGGGATCAGTGTTATGTATTCACTCTGACTGGAGTATTGGTGTCCATTCGTTCTACATATCCTAGCCATCTTAAACGTCCAATGCTAAGTTTGTTGAGCAGGTGTATATCGCTGTACAGCTCGTATAGTTCGTGGTTGAATCTTCGTCTCCGTTTTTGAGACGTTCCATGCTTCAGCGCCGTGTTCTGTGTTCTGGCTATAGTGGTATTTCGTTCCGTAGCGAAGTCAATTAGCCTAAGTCCGTTACCAGACGTGTTGGCGACAATACAATACTTATCTTCCTACTTACTTACTTAAGTGGCGCTACAGTCCAGGATGAACCTGGGCCTCAACCAACATGCCTCTCCAATTAGCCCGGTCCTTAGCTAACTGCCTCCAGTTGCGCACTCCAAGTTGGTTGAGGTCGGTTTCTACTTGTGCGCGCCACTTAAGGCGAGGTCTTCCTCTACTGCGTTGACTAGGGGTATGTCGCTGTACAGCTCGTATAGTTCGTGGTTGAATCTTCGTCTCCGTTTTCGAGACGTTCCATGCTTCAGCGCCGTAGAGCAGGACTGGGATGATCAGGATCTTATAGTATATGATCCACTTAGTAGTTCGTGTCAGAGCTATAATATTAAAGCCTTCTTATCCCAAGGAAACAGCGGTTGGCAAGAGAAATTATTCGTTTAATTTCTGACGAGATGTTATTGTCAGAATCTGTCGAAGTGTAAAGATTTGATTAGTTCTAGACTTTCCTGGCCATTAATTGGTATCAGATTGTTGGTAAACGGTTTCATGGAATCTTGTAGGCTGTAGGCTGATGGAATCTTGTAGGCAATGCTGAGGAGACTTTTGCCTATGTAGTTGGCGGAGTTCTGAGGGTCTCCTACTTTGTGGTTCGGACAAATGATGCTGAGTTTCCATTCTTCAGGCATAATTTCATCCGACCAAATTATGATAAATTTTTCATACGACATGGCTCACTGTTTTTGACCGATTTAGGCCTAATGTTGTGAGTTCGATCTCAAAGTGCTGACATAGATCTCAAATTGAAAGCTCAACGTGAAACAAAACTCGTTTTGATAAGCAAAAAGATGAGAAAAAGATTGATTGCGTGAGATCGATCATAAGTAGTTAAGCATGGCATTTCTTTTACTCAGTTCATATATTACCGTGAAGATGGCCGAATTTCAGCAAATGTTTATAAAAAAAGACGTCCATCTCATCTGGTGATGGTTTTCGTCGGTTGTATTCGTTTAGCGAACAGGATGTGCGATTGTTACCGGAACACTTTTTCGGGCCGCACTTTAACAAATGATTTTAACTATAGACTTCATGTTGGCAATTTTTTCGTTGATGTCTTCACGAAATTGATTTTCTATATGGAGCTATCTACACAGTATCCCTCTTCCTTGCTTTACATATTGGCAAATGCGATTTCTTCAGGAAAATTCTCTTTTCTGTAAGTTCTTCAATTAAAAATTTATTTAAGTGGTACAATTGGTTTTTCCTTCTTTTATTTTACTTGCCGCAAAGAAATCCTAATCACAACTTAATACCACAGAGAACTTTGAGTTCGATATCAACTCCACCGAGTCAGAGACGTTGAGAACGATCTCTTTTTTTCCATTTTAAACTCACTCCGAGTTCCGCTTTGCACGATCGATCTCATATGTGAGTTCAAGTTCGTCAGCTCTGACTCTGAGATCGTTTTCATGTTTTTGCATACGGATACAACTCAATGAGTTGGTGTATGCTACTTAGAAAACCATCTCCACCGGCTGAACGATCAAGCGTTTTTTTAACCCTTAACCTGGAATTTCTACTTCCCTTGTCGTTTTACGATGCTGATGAATAAAATATTTACGAACTTGGATATCTCAAGCGGCAGCGAATAAGACGACTGAGGTTACCGTCAATGTGGTTGCACAAAAGTGCTAAGAAAGCTCGTTACTGTTGAAAGTGTTTATACTTTTTCGGTTTAAATATTCGTTTATTTTGAAATATTAATTGCAATAACACAATTATAGCTATAAAAAAACGATAATAATTACCGTCAAATTAAAATAATTATAACAACGTTTTGTGCTCCAACACCGGTTTTATGTAGCTCGAAAGGAAGGCCATCATTTCCAGCAGCCTTGTTGAGCTAAAGTTTAGATTTTGCTATCCTTTCTTCAGTTAGAACGGGTGGAGGTTTTCGCTGTTGACGTTAGTGATTAATTAATGGATCGTTCTGTCTGACAGCGGGCAGATTGTTCGCAGTCTCCCGGTGTTGTTCTTCCATATTCTCAGCATTGACTATGACTGAACTACTTGTTTATCAACTCGATATCACTACGTTCGGGTCTTGTATTCTTGGCTTTTACATTTTACAATTTGGTAAAACATACGAACATTATTCTTGGTGCGGCACCCCTCTATATTCGATCGCCGGCTTTTCTTTTTCTTTTTACTTCCTTCTGAAAAGCCGGAATTTCACTTTCTAACAAAATAAAACGTTTTACTTAGAACCTATTTTTGTTATTAATAAGGGGGGGGGGGGAATACGTACCAATAATACACTAACAGTGGCAACTCTAACAGCAACAACCAAAGAATGACAGCATTCAGGGACCATATTTTATAAAACGAATATCGTTGAAATCACTTCGTTATTCGATTACATAAAACGAGTATCGTTCTAGGTTTTACGATACTCGTAATTTCTTACGACTGACTATCGTTTACTTGCCGCTCGTTTCGTTTTCACAATGAGTTAGGTTAGGTTAGGTTGGTGGGTTGATGAGGCAGACGGTGTGTGTCCTCCCTCATCGCACTCAGGTCAATATAGACCCATTGTGATGCCCGTTGGGGTCCATTTGTGTGGTTGGTTCATTCATTGTCCCGTTACTGTCCATTGTTGTTAGCCTCTTTCCAGCCATCCAGATGTTGATGCAAACCTGAAAAGATTAGGGAGAGGGATTTCGGATAGATCCGTGAGGTCATGAAAAAAGTATTTTCCTAAGGTTCTCATTCTTAATTGGCTGAGGCCTGGGCAGTGGCACAGAAAGTGGAGGGTGTCCTCGTGTATTTCTTCATCACCGCATCCTCTACAGAGGTTATCATCTGTGAGATGTATTTTCAGTTTGTGGCTTTTTAGTAAGTTGTGTCCAGTAAGAATCCCAACTAAAGTAGAGACAGATTTCCTGTTTCTACGAAGTAGTTTATGGGTTCTGGCTTTGTCATACTCAGGCCACATCCTTTTGGAAGTTTCACAGTTTCTGTCCCACCTGAGATTTGAGGTCGCATAGTGGTGGTTTGACAGACTGGTCTGCTTGGTCAGTGCTGGAGGCAGATCCTTTTCATGCCAGTTCGTCAGCAATTTCATTGCCCTGTATGCCTCTGTGTCCGGGTACCCAGCAGAGCTTTACATTATGTTGGACGCCAAGAACCTTTAGCTCTTCACGACAACGTTTCACAAGCCGAGATTTTATTTCGACAGCAGAGATAGCTTTTATTGCAGCCTGACTGTCAATAAAAATGGTGATATCATCTGGTGGTATCGCCAGCATTGAGGTCGCTTTGGCTGCCTCTGCTACTGCCAATATTTCGGCTTGGAAGACACTGCTGTGCTCAGGGAGACGAAAGGTGCTGTTTAGCTTAAGTGTTTCTGAAAACACTCCAGCTCCAACGCCTACATCCATTTTTGAACCATCAGTGTAGATGGATATGGTTTCGGGGCCCAATTCGTTCCCCTCCCACTCCTCTCTGCTTGGGAGGATGCAGGAGAATAGTCTTTGAAAGTCATGGTGAGGCAGCATGTAGTCAGAGGATACAGCTGAGCCCAGATATCTGTGTAGAATTTGGGCATGTCCTCCTGAGTTCGATTTCCAGCAGTTGAGCTGGCTGATTCTTAGAGCACTTTTGGCTGCAGATTCTTGCATGTAAAGGTCCAGCGGTAGCAGGTTAAGGATGGTTTCCAGTCCCGCTGTTGGCGTGGTTCTCATTGCGCCAGTAGCGCACACACATGCTATCCTTTGTACCTTTGTCATATTTTTCAGATGGGTGACTTTATTTGTGGATTGCCACCAGACAAGCCCCCCATATGTTAATATAGGTCTCACAATGGCCGTGTACATCCATAGGATGATCTTGGGGTTCGGACCCCAGTTTTTTCCGAATATTCGGTTACACGTATAGAAAGCGACTGTGGCCTATTTAATGCGCTCGCGCACATTTAGGTTCCAGTTGAGTTTTCTATCAAGAATGACACCCAGATACTTTGCACTATCGGCTAGTTTGAGGGTAGTCCCATCGATAACCGGTAGGTCGAATATTGGTATCTTCCTCTTGTTCGTAAAGAGAACGAGTTCCGTTTTCTGGGGGTTGATGCCAAGCAGAGTTACCGCGGGGACTCATTTGAGTCAAAAGGGACTCATTTTTTTTAGCTTGACTCAGGGACTCATCTTTTTAATATTTGGCTCATTTTTTGAAAGAATACAAATAAACATTTAATATAATATGGTACAATCAATTTGCAATTCCAAAGACTTTTATATCAATTTTCAGAACAAAAACTAATTTTCAAAAGGTTGCGTAGTGTTTGCTAACTTTATTATGAAACTGATGACATTTCCTGTTGACATTTTCGGATCTTCAGCTGATTAAAACAAAAAAAAAAACTCTAATAGATTTGACTTGGACACTGTTCAGGCAATAAAGAAAAAGTTTGGACTGCAAATTGAAAACTTCTTTTATTGAAATTTTTGTTTTGTTTAATTACCTCCTGAACTATTTCCTTTTGTTTTTCTTACAAAGCACTTTTTTAAACGTTTTTATTTCATAATATTCTTTTATCTTTTTGAAAACACATTTTTGTGATACATATTAGGGGTATTCAGGCAACGTCGGAAAGTCGTCGTAAATGTTGTAAACGTGATAAAATTACGACGTGATAAATGAACTGTCAAAATTTGTATGGGAAAACTTTTCCAACAATATCGGAATTTTTTCACAGGAATTTTATGCGTAAACTGAGATGGTAAACGTTGTAAACTTTTGAAATGCTAATTTGACATTTAATCAGTAACTTTCACATATCAAACGTATGCGCTAAACTGAAAAAAATCATCGAGAACGGAAAGAGAACAATAGGAACAAAATTCCATTAATAAATAAATTACTAAAATGAGATTGGATTCATTGGGTTACCGCATTATTTAGTGGTGCAGTTTTATGGTGGTGGCAATCTCGACGCACGCGACGAACGCGACGCAGACGGTTTCGCATTGAAGTGTCAAAAATGGTGAGGATTTGAGTGGTGGTGGCAATCTCGACGCTCACGACGCGACGCGATGCGATGTCACTTGATTGACAGTTCACCATTAGCCGTCGAAGATTTTGTTTGTTTTTCAATTCTCACAGAAGAAAATTTAATTAGTTGTTAGTCACACAACACAATTACTAATTCAGTACTTTTAATTTATTTTGTTTATTTATAACCTATGAAAGTAATCTCAAGATTCTCACAAAAATACCATCTGACAGCTTTCAAACTGACATTCCAATGCGTCGATGCGCAAGAAAGTTGAAGTTGAATCAACTTTTCTGTGTAGCTAACGTCCATTGCGTCGCGTCGGCGTTCAGATTGCCCACTTATACATGTTCCCATAAGCTCGATGAGTTTTTGACATTTCAACGCGAAACCGTCTGCGTCGATACCGTCCGTTGCGTCGAGATTGCCTTGGGGGTTAGGGTCGTTCATGAAACGTACTCGTAAAATAACAATCTTTCGCACGTAATAAAATTACGACGTTGCATGAATACCCTTGTTGATATTAAGTATGTGATTTATGTACAATTAGTTAATTACTAATATTTATGAATTAATTTTTTTTGTTTTGTTTATTAGGCGTGTTTTTATAATATAATTTTATTATTTTTATAATATTTCAAAGGGACTCATTTATTTTCAAAACGACTCATATTTTTAGCCTCTGGGACTCATAAAAAATTGACCCTACGGTAACACTGATGCCAAGCCCACATTGTTTTGTCCACTCGTTGAGAGTTTTCAATGCCCGCTCGAGTAGTTCACTAATAGTGGGTAGGAATTTCCCTTTAACTAGTATCGCTACATCGTCTGCGTAGGCTATGACTTTTACTCCATTTCGCTGTAGCTTTATGAGTATCTCATTGAGTCATTGATGACTATGTTCCACAACAGAGGTGAGATAACGCCTCCTTCACAATGAGTTACATACACAAAAGTTTTAAATAAAAACCTTTCGTACTGATGTTATCAATAGTTGGTGTTGTATTTTTCCGATTTGAATTTTCCTCGATTTTATAAGTTTCTATGTCATTTTTCTCCATCACCAACTTTACTCCTCCGCGGCCGCCCCGGCCGGACGATACCCAAACTGCATCTTGCTAAAAAATAAAACGTTTCTCCATCGCAATAGGTACGCTCACCATGCAACCAACAAAAATAAAACGAACAAGAAAAAGATAAATGAAAGAAAAATAAAAGAAAACCAAAAGTAAAAGAGAAATGAAAACAAAATCGTCCATAAATGCACACTTGATTGCAATTTAAAAATTTATCTCAACTTGAGTGGAAAAAAAATGACAACAACTTGTTGTTGGGATGCGTCTGTTGGGTCTCCCCGGGGGTGTCCGTGTCCGTGTTATTGTTATATTTAAATATAAATTAAATTTTTATCTATTTATCTCTTTGTTGTGTGAATGGAAATGTTTTGCTTTACAAGGCAGTCGAGTGATATCTCTTTTCTTCGTTTTCTGTGTGATACATAACCATTTATGTACATGTCGTGCATATGTATTGTTTGCCTCCAGACAATGTCACAATTGTTTTATTTATTTTATATTTATTTACTTCTATCACTAGCTGCATAGTGAGAGTAACGAATATTATTCTTGTAGCTATCACGAAAATGTTCCAATTAAAGTGATTTAGTTTAACGCCGACACCGAGCATAAAGAGGATCATTCGTGTTATTCGTTTCAATTTTATTAAAAAAAAAAAAATAAACAACAATTAGAAATTTGTTATTGTGATTTGATGGGATATAACTAATCCTGCAATTTGTTATTTATAAACTTATTTTTATTTTATTTCAAAAGAAGTGATAAAAATGTGAATAAAACGAACGAGTTCTATCAAAAGAAAACCGGAATTGTGACAGAAAATAATGAAAACACATTTTGATTGGTTTCATTTAATTAGTGTGACCTATTGTGAATTATAATTATAATAATTATAACTGTTATTGGTGTGCTTAAATATATAAATCACTTTGAAGAAAGAAGAGCAAAATATGCGGTTAGTTTTTTTTTGCTTTTAAATGAGTAAAATGTATTTTGAAGTGTTTTGACGTCAATTGAATGATTTTGTGTTGACGTTTAGGATCGTTCATTTTTTTTTTTTGGTAGACTAAACTGGGACGCTTACCACCCATATATTTTTATTACCTGGCAAATTGTTGAATTTGAAATTTAAGGAAATAAGTGAGATTTCAATATTTACCTTGGTAGGGAATGTCATAATAATGTAAAAAAGCAAAACAAGTCATTACTTGACAGGTCTTTTTGTGAAAAAAAAATGAAATATTTGGTATTAACGGGCAATACTGGCCCTCAAACCTTAATTTTTGTGTGCGAAGTTATTTATTTCTGCCACAAAGAATCGGACCTCCTTCTTTACGCGTAATGCGAACGGTTACTTTGGATATTCGTCAGACTTTCGCAAGAGGTGAAGCAGTGAAAAAATCCTAGGTGTTGTCATTTTCGGGATTTGAACCAGGGACCCCGTGCTTAGTAGAGTAGTCCAACGCACTAACCACTAGGCCACTATGAGTGGTTCAGTTCAAAGACTACTACCAATGAGCGCATAGAAACTTTCTTAGACGTCATATGCCTATTGCCACTGACAATGACAGGGACAGTGGTGTTCAATATTATTAATATGCCTGAAAATGACAAATTTGGTATGGTCAGTGCAGGGATGTAAAAACCATCAGTGAGTTATATGTTATAGTTCTATTGGGTACCGTTAGGAACATAACAAAGGGACTTTTCAAAGATTATGAGTATGATACTAGTGTTACCAAATATGAAACTGAATCTGTCAATCAATAATACAAGGTTAAAAGTTTATATTTAGTGAATCGTTAAAAAAATTGTCGATTAATCGATAAACAGTAATTGTTTTAATGTTTGAATTTGGTTGGCTTATTGCAGCTGAATAACAAGATTGACTACTAGCCTAAACAACGAATGACAGCCGTATATAATTAATTTTGGTCATTTATTTCATAAACAAAATATCTTCCAAATATAAACTATTTCGTGATGAATCTAGTCTTTCAAATTCGCAAGGGGAATCCGTTTATTGCCGTAAACTTTAGATTTGAGATAACCCTACAGGAACAAGTGCATAATGTGGATAAAATCCGAACTGCGTGGATTTCGAATTATGTCACTTCTTCTGGAGAACAATTTCCCAGTGGAAATTTCACAAACTCGTGGCAGAGACGTATTGCACGTGAACCAATTGGACCAATACTGTAACTGTACGCCCAATTTATCTTCAAAAATGAAGTTCCGATAATAATTCTTCGCCGGTGCTAAAGGATAGTGATGCGATTACATGAGGACACAAGCGTCCTCACTCTATCCTATCACTATCAACTCCTACTCTCACCTCCACGCTGGTGACTGGTGGGTGCCTAGTACCTCGACTGGAGATGGGGTATTAAACGCCTAAATCACAGCCCATACGATCACTTTTGCCGAAGGAAGGGCTTTTTGATGCATGCGTTTTCATTCATTCATTGGATTCATTGCACTCCAGTAGCGGCAGTTTTGCTTATTTACGCCCAACTAACAATCATTCTTCTGCAAGGCAAAAATTGAATTTCCACAAGCAATTATTTCTGTAGGCCTTCTATAGTACTTGTGCGCGGATGTTGAGCATTTTTGCAGTCGATTGCTTGGGTAGAAGCCACTTTAAGATAGTGGAATTCACAAGCATAGCCGAAATTATTATGGTGTAACTTCCGTAAGGTTGTTTTTAAGCTTTCGGAGATGTGGGTACATATGCCGTACGCTAAGGTGTTTCGGTAGAGCTTTCCACGAAGTTAATCCGAACCATAACGTGTATAGAGCTTACGAACGAGGCTTAAAAAAAACCTATGGCTATTGTGTTTCTAAGGCGATGAGCTACCTTGCAAAAATTCCAGATTCGATTCCCAGTCGAAGCAATATAAAAATTTATTTTTATTTTAGGATCTGCGTCCCTCGGATTCGTTGCGTTCACACAGTAAACTAATCAAATTTAACACCTTCTCATTATTGGAGATAGAAGAAATGAGGGGAAAAAGGTGTTTGTACGAGGACCCGAAAATGTCTTTTAAATTAAAATACAGACGTTTGCTTGTGATCTTAAGAAAAGTAATTTGAAGCAGATTTAGACAATGTGATGATTTAACTGGAAAATGACAAAGCGAATGCTACCGGCAGTTTATCGAATTCAGCCTCAATCCCTGCTAGTTTTTAAATTTGCAAACAGTTCTTGAAGTGTTCGCAACAAACACCAACACGGTTTTGTATGACAATTAGTGCAACTTGATTTATTCAACTGCCTCGAATCCGCTGGAATGTGCCTGAATAGTTGAATGAATAAGCTGGTGGAAGTCACTCCTAATCATTAGAGCTGAGATTGTCAACAACCACACATCATCATCGATATATACCTAAATTTAATGGAGATGGTACTACTATTAGGACTCAAATAAATCGATTTTATATTGATTTGATTGATGGGTAAGACCAATTTTATATAATCCAAGACTGTATGAATCTCTAATATCCCCTTGCAATGAGGACCAAAACATTAGAGATGTCTCCAGCTGTTGGAGAGCTCTTGGCCTATGCATATTCATTGAAAGCGCGTAGGTATACTGGACTCAACTTCAAGAAAATTATGGGCCAATACGATTTTTATAAAATCCAAGCTTAAACGGATCCGTGAAATATTACATCTGTGAAAAAAAACTGGGCCAATACGATTTTTATGGGATCAAAGTCTGAACACAAATCCTAAAATCGTACCAGTCTGTGTTTACCCGGCGCATTCAGACCTAGCTGTGGGCCAAACATTTTTTTTTTGAAATCCAATCCCAAACTAAACCTGAAATCGTAACCATCTATGTTTACCCGGCACATTTAGACCTAGTTTGGTACATTATGAAAAATCACACACCTAATGATTGTCAAAAAATTGCAGAAGGGCTTTCCTATTAGCGATTTAAGGGCCTGGAAGGAATGAAGTTTTGACCCATACACTCGTTCTCGATGTTTTCTAGACTGGTTCAATGGAAGGTTGAATAGTAATATCAGTCGATAGAATTATTATATAATCACACCACCAATGTGTCAAAGGTATACACCCACGCATATTCTGAAGTTTTCCTATGATTTCCTCTCAAAAGTGACGTGCACTTGTCCACCATGCTTGTCCAAATTCTTTGCCTCTGTTGGGAGTCCTACCCTTGAAATGAAAACGTGTTTTGAATATTATTATCAGACTCGCCATTTTAAATTCAGTCGCAAAAATAAGTACGTATATCTATACTTAAAAAAAAGATTAAAATCACAAGTTTATCTTTTAAATCAAAATCAAACAAAAATGTTGTTTTTTCCATAAGCGCCATTTTAACAGATAAACAACTAAATAGTTAACCTAGTTCATATAAGGCAGGCTTTTTTATTTGTCTACCGTCCATACAGCGCAAAATAATGTGCGGATTAATGACGTGCATGTCAATGTCACATTATGGTCCACATTTTTCTTCACTGCAAAGTAATGGTTGATTTAAAAAAAAGAGAAAAGTAACGCGTTTCACTACCTTGATAATTAAAAATATTAAATAATATCAATCTTTATATTTTTATATTCTTACATGCAGTGATGACGTTTATTTACAATGAAATAATCCAACATTTAGATTGTCTCCTTTTTGAAATATTTTTTTTTATCTCTACAGATGTCATTTGTAAAGTGCATTCAATCACGTAGATGGGTTGATTTTAAGTGCAACATTATTGTAAATGCACAGACCAATAGTAGATACATTTGTACATAATAAATAATTATTTGTAATTTGTATTGCATACATACTGAGACATAAAATATCATTTGATGCTAGTGTTTTAAAGTTAATTAGTAGTTCAAGTATTTAATGCTAATGAGACTCTTGTCGAGTTGACTACTAAGTATTTAGGTGAATGATTTAGTCAATGGCGGTTGTCATTGACTTTACTGATTTTAAAATTGTCTTTTCAAATTTAACATGAAAAACGGTTATTATGTTGAATATGTCACTATTCTCCACTTATTTTTACTCAGCTTTAGATGAGCCAGGAATATGGCATACATTGTCAGATATAATTTCAATTTGGCTCGAAATTCCGGGGTTTCCGTCGTTAATTGATTAACAAACCGTAGATTTATTTTTGAAATAACGTCATTTTTGAAGCACGTCAAACATTTATTTCGCCGATGTAAATAAGTGGATACCTATGACCAGTCGTGTACTAGTTGTATTAGGCATAAAATTGTTATACCCATCCTACATTTTGTTGAAGTTTGATGTGAAACTTTCCCACCGAGACGAAATGTGTTTTTACAAAACCATTTTCTCATTTCAATCACAAACCTTCAATCTCACCAACATTAAGGCCTGAAACACATGTGCAGAATTATCCTTGCAGACAAAATAAAACTCACAGTTTTCAACGGGAGTGCACACACGTAAAATCTACAATTTGCTGTTCTGGGAAGTTGTCTCTGTTCTCTCATCTACTGCAAAAGTCAAATCCACCACAACACAAAAGAAAAAATACGGATTTTTAGATATTTGGCATCATTGGATTATGACGTTTATTTATTTATTTATTTCATCTATAAGTACATTTTACTTTCTTAGACTAGAATGATATAGTAATATTATATATAAAATTAAGTAATACATAATCTTTATTATTTAATTGCTTCGAAAATCTTAAGCTTAAAAGCATTTCTGCTCAAATTAAGGTCGATTGCATTTGCATATTGGTTAAAATAAAGACATGCGTTTGTGACAGGTTCATTACGACCATAATTTGTTTCATGTCTTGGTATGGCAAAATAACACTGCAGCCTAGGTCTAAGTGGAAGTGCTGGAACATAAACATTAAACAAAGATAGTAAGGGGATGCAGTCAATATGACCCGTTACAACATCCCTTGCAAGTGAAATAAAGAAGAATTTCCTTCTTGTATAAAGAGGTTGTAATTTTATAAGAGCGCATCTATCTACATAAGGTGGCAAAGGCAGAGACCAATTTAACTTACGAAGAACAAACCGAATAAATCTTTTTTGAATTTTTTCAATACGAATCATGCTATTATTATAGCATGGACACCAAACTACGCAGCAATATTCGATTATAGGTCTAACAAAACTAATAAAAAGCGATTTCAATGTGTATGGGCAGCGAAAATCATTTGAATTTCGAAAAAGGAACCCAAGCATAGAATTTCCTTTGGAAATAATGTAATCAAAATGCATTTTAAAATCTAATTTTGAATCTAAAATTACTCCTAAATCTGTTTGATTAAAAACTCTTTTGAGAGCAGTTTTTGAGATCGTGTAATCAAAGATAATAGGACACTGACACCTTGTGAACGTAAGGACAGAACACTTAGATATATTAAATGGCAATTTGTTTATATCACACCAATTTGATAAGTTACTAATATCTTTTTGTAGGGCGATACAATCCGACAAGGAACTTACCATTTTATATATTTTAACATCGTCGGCAAACATAAGACACTTTGAAGAAGTTATTTGTGAGGGTGTCATTTATAAAAAGAAGAAATAAGAGAGGTCCCAGGTGGCTACCTTGAGGTACACGGGAAAAATTAAATATTTTTCTAGATTAGCTTGAACCAATTTTAACAAACTGAACTCTATTTGTTAAGTAACATTCAATCCACTTTAATAAATTAGAATGAAAACCTAGCATTTTAAGTTTTTGAACTAAAATTGAGTGGTTTACTCTGTCAAAAGCTTTAGAAAAATCCGTAAATATAACATCTACTTGTTTCCTATTTTCCATGCTATTAGTGCAAAAATTTGTCAACAGGGATAGATTTGTGCAAGTGGATCTTCCACTCATAAACCCATGCTGAAATATTGAAATGTGATTTCGAACCATAATATATAATCTTTTTTTGACAAGTGATTCAAAGACCTTTGGGATCAATTGTAGTTTGGCAATGGGTCTGTAGTTTTCTATACATTGCTTGGATCCTGATTTATGTATGGGCGTTATGAATGAAAACTTCCAACAATCTAAAAATATCCCAGAATCTAGAGACGCATTAAAAATTTGTTCAAGAGGTTTTAATAGATTAAAACTACACATCTTTACGAACATTGCTGGAATGTTATCCGGTGCAATGCTAAGATTGGTGTCTAAGTTACCTAGTTCATTGAGAATTTCATCTTTTGTTAATCTTATTGAACCAATGTCAACAATTTTAGAGAAATTCAATGCATTTATCGACTTTAAAGAATCCAAAGTAAAGTTTGATTGAAAGAACGATGCAAACATGTTACATATATTAGAAAGATCGCTACTAACTTTACTTTTATACGACATATTAGCAGGAATCCCAAATGATTTCCTTTTAACATTTATATGCTGCCAAAAGGCCTTTGCATCATTTTTAATTCTAGATTCCAATGACCATAGATATTGCTTATGCGTAAAGTTTTTTAAATATACATATTCTTTTCGTAAACGACAATATTCACTACGATAAGTTGAATCAACCTTGCTCTTACCACCTAATCTGGTCATTGCAGTTTTTAAGCGCGTTTGGTGAACCAAACTGGTTTGTTATTTTGCTTTACCCGCTTTAAAGGAACAAATTTTGAAAATATGTCTTCTATTTTGCTTTTAAATGAACAATAATTTGATAATAAATCGGTATGACTTAAAAGTACATCCCAATCTATTCCGCATAAAAAAAAAACAAATAAACGCTAAAACAACTCAAAAGTGAGAGACTTTTTCTCCCAACATTTTTATATCGCGGCGAAATTACTTTTGAATGCCACTATTACGAACTACAAGATGTTAAAATTTAAAAAAAGTAAAAACATATCCAACGATAGCCATTGTTTTTGTTAAATGTTCAAATAAATATCACCAAACACCATAGTAAAACAATTTTGAAAGGCGAATGATATGACAGGAGCCACCGCACAAGCAGAAATTCTGCTCATCCAGAACCACTGCCCATGTGTTTCGGGCAAAACGCATTCAAAGTGTCGAAAACAGACTTTTTAATCTGCGTTAATGATTGAGTTTCAATCTCAATCTCAAGTCTGTCTGTTTTGTTTTCTGTCAATTTAATATGACAGACAGCCATCTATAAACAGCTGAAATAGTGTTTCATTTGACTGTGACGTTGCTTAGTTTCTTTCTTAGTCTCTTTCTCTCTCTCTATCCGCTTTAATCTCAACTGCTATTCAAATATTTTGTTTTCTGTCAATTTAATATGACATCCAGCCTTCGTTAAGCGACGATATAATTCCTGTTTCATTTGACTGCGGCAAAGTCAAGTTTCAGCCTAAAAACCGGGTATTGGAATGTGAAATTATATGGCGAAACACTCCGAATTTTGCCTAAAATTACGCGGTTCGGATAGGTTGGAATGTAAAACACGTAATAATAGTGTTTCCACCGAGCAACACCTAAATGATTGTTAACTGGTCCTCCTCTCGTGATGATCTGACAAATCATCCGAGTAGGATAAATTGTCAGGAAAAACTTTTCTCAACTTAGCGGTTCGGATTGGGCATAAAACATGTGGTCCCGCCATTATGCAAAAAGTGCACACGTGATCATGTTCAGAAGTGACGAGGGATTATAAATTAACATTGGCCGTGTTCCGAAATTCAGATTCACTTAGATTTTAGCCCTATTGAGGTATCCGCCGGTCGGAGCGGACAATTTTCCACAACACATACTTCGTCGGTTGTGCAAATTCCATTCGAGGTATGTGTCATCGAAAAAAATACTACACAGACGCGGGGCATCACTTCAATACAATTCGTAAATAACTTCCGCGAAGAATTTGTGTCGGAGGAAATCGGAAAAAGAATTCCACTTAGCTGTCAAAAATTGAACGAAAAATTCTCTTGGACGCACTTAACGAAATTCGACGGGATGCGTTATAAAATGTCGGAGAAATATTCCGAACAGCTTTTCGGAAGAATACCTCGAAGCAAAAATCCTCCGAATCGTACAAAATCGGAGAATTATCCGCTCCGACGGATACCTCGATAGGGCTAATTATAGATGAAGCTTTGTTGTCATTGATTTTCATTGACTGATTTGACGGGAACTACCTGACGAAACAAGTCAACATTTTTGGTCCAAGTGCTCAGATAAGTGTAAAACATCTGATTTTGCTTTACTTAATTTATTTTTTACTATTCTGTTGAAGAATAGTTATTCTAAATAGATTTCAAGAAAAACTCATAAATATGTGAAAATGGAATTGCAAAATAGGGTTAAGTTTGACGTTTACCTGACTATAAGAGTCCTTTTATACAAGGTGGCGCAAAAATAACCTTCCGATGTTTTTTGGCTGTAATTTAAAAAAAAAATGAAAAACTTTGATTCTTCTTGTGGATTATTTTTATTTGGTCATTTAATTTTTTTACATCAAGTCGAGAATATGATGTCATGTAAATGGCCGCCGCCACAGTTGATTGTCATTTGAGCCCTTTTTATGGCATTTTCCATCACTTTGCCAAAACTTCCGGCGATAGGTCCTCACATTCTTGACGGATATTGTCTTTAAGAGCTGCAAGAGTCTGAGGCTTGTTGACATAAACCCGCGACTTCAAAAAGCCCCACAAAAAGAAGTCTGGAGTGGTCAAATCAGGCGATCTTGCTGGCCAGTGCAAATCGCCAAAACGGGAGATTAGGCGCCCGGGAAATGCATCCTTCAGAATATCGGTTGTGGCACGTGCAGTGTGTGCCGTTGCACCGTCCTATTGGAACCACATGTTTTCCAATCCCAATTCATCAAGTTGCGGCAAAAAGAACAAGTTGATCATTGCTCTGTAGCGCTCACCATTTACAGTAACCGTTTGGCCCGCGACGTCTTCGAAGAAAAAAGGTCCGATGACTCCTCCAGCGAAAACAGCACACCATACAGTGACTTTGAGCGGGTGTAATGGCTCTTCGTGGGTTACACGCGGATTTTCAGTGCCCCAGAAGCGTAAATTTTGCTTATTTACGTACCCGCTAAGATGGAAATGGGCCTCATCACTCATGATTATTTTTGATGAAAAATCATCTTCCCCTTGGTGGTGATTAAGGATGGCTTGAGCGTATGTTAGACGCGATTGGCGGTCAGCAGCTAACAGCTGATGCACCGTCTGGACTTTGTACGGAAACATCTTCAAATCCTGTACCAAAATTCGCTGTAAAGACCGTCGACTGATACTCATTTGCGTTGCACGTCGTCTGGTCGATGTCGACGGCGCTTCCATGACATCTTCGGCTACAGCAGCAATATTCTCTGCAAAACGGCTACTCCGGGGTCTGCCACGCCTGGCAGCATCTCGTGTTGTGCCAGTCTCTTCGAGGCGAGCGGCTAAACGTCGCAGTGTTTCACCAGTAGGCGTTGGACGGCTAGGAAATCTGCGACGAAATTCACGTTGTGCCAAAGTCACCGACCGATTATTGCTCAAATAAATAGTCACCAATATTCCGCGTTCTGGAGCAGTGTAGCGTAACATTGTTTATTAACGTGTATTTCGCATGTGTTTACTACACAAATGTCAAAACAGAACTGACATTAGCGGCCAATCGCAAAATTTATAGCATTTTCTTATAGGAGGATTACTTTTGCGCCACCTTGTATCTATCATTTAAAACTATTATTGGGAATGTTTTTTTTTTACTTTTTGTGGCTTTTTTGAGTTTCGGATCGCGGCCATTATCCAACACAAAACTGTGAAAGCATTAAAGAAGTACAATTCACAAACCAATTCGTTTTAAATGATGAGCTAATAACAAATCAGCCAACACATCGAGTGATCAGACAGTTCGATTTCTCATATAGAATCGCTCATTTTTATCAAAACACTTCTATATCAAATATTTTGACACACGGAGAAAATTTGCTCTTCAAAGAACTTCTTTATTATATCATTGCGTTTAAGACATCTGTCAAAATGACAGCCTGACAGATTGTTTTTTTACCCTTTACTTCAAGATCAGAAAGAGTAAATCCTCACTTCAATGAAAAATGGCTTTAACAACTCATACGTCAAAAACATCTGTCAAATAGATAAATGATTTGACAGATAGTTGTTTAACCCCATCATTTATTAACCAATTTGTTTTTAAACAGAACGAACTAATCTCTTTTCTCACATTAATTATGACATATGTTAAACATTCTGAGCACATGTCAAATGGTTTCCATAACATCAAAGTAAAAACATACATTTATCATTAGGTTGAACATTCATGAAACAACAATTGTCAAAGCTTGACAGATATTTAAATGAACACATAAATTGACAAGTAACTTCTGCCATTCAGAGTGTCTAGAAAGAACAAAATTGTTAAGTTAGCATTTTTGATCCCGGTTCATAAACTTTAATAACTAAATTCACTAACTGTCAAGCTGTCACATTAACACTCATGATCTGCAATAATAATAGCTCAATAAACCACACCTATTTATGCCTACCTATGACAATCAAATTCATCACTCAAATAGATTATCGGTAAAAATTATCAACCAGTGGAATAAGTTAAAGGTTGGTCGCACGTCACATCATTGGGAAAGTTGCATAATTTATTTATTCAAGAATAAATAATCTCGTCCGCTGCAAATTAAATAATAGTCGTCTAGAGTTGTTTTTTTTTTTCTTTTTGTTTGCAATCTAAAATTACCACAACAATGGTAATACTTCGTATCAGTATCGAGTTTCCAGCTCCCCCTTATCATTTAAATAAATGAAATATATGTAGCTTCGCATGGCTAGATTAAGATACTCCATTAACCCTCTATGTGTATTCCATATTGACAGCCCGCTAATAAAAGGTCCAAATAAGTGCGCTTCAAAATTTAATTGCGCTAAAAATAAACGCCAATTTGAATAAAGTAGGTTTTGTGCTTTTGATAAAAATCTCTCATGGGAATCTTAATAATTTTGACAGAATAACAAAAGTAAACAAAATACGTCACTTAAATTAGTGCACAATAAAATTTTTTTTAAAAAAACGTCAATATTAAAATTCACATGACGCGGCTCGAGAAGGGGTGTGCACGATTTGTTGATTTAAATGTTTGTCAGCTGACAACCTGCTTTGATAGTTAAATAAACCGTTGTTAGGCGGATTCTGTGCTACAAGACTGTGTGCCAAAATAGAGTTTATCTCCATTAAGCGATACGGCGCCAGACTGAGTGGGATATCCATTGCAAATACCATATAATGAACTCGTATATCTATGGCTCGCTTTTTATTTGTTTTGGTTTTGAATAGGTTCATGTCATGTGCTCTCAAGTCTTGAGTATGCTTAAAGACAAACAGATGTAGATAAAAAAAAAATTGTTTGTAAGCCGATGAAAAACATTTTAATTGACATTCAAGTGGTAAGAGGGGATGCATTATCTACCGTGTATAATACTTTATTTACATAATGCAATTATTAGCTTTTTGACGTTTATAGAGTAAAGAGATCCGTCATTAAAAACTTAAATAATCACTCATAGTTGTCAAAGTTAATTATTTTAAAATGAAGTCTCCATCATATCTGTCACATTTGTAATGATAGTTCATTGCATCTGTCCAGAAACATTGCTCCTAATGACACTTTAGTTAACGAATACATAGTTCGAGCACCATAATAATTATGTTCACACTTACAGAAGACATTTTCATAAAGTTATCGTTAAACTTGCTAATAGAGTTCGTAGTTACCAGCCTTCTATCTGCCCATTTAGTTTCACATTAGTCACATATGTTGCTGTTGCAATTTATTCCGTTCTCTTAATAAAAAAAAAAATACATCGTTGTTCTTACAGAGTTTCGCATCATGTAGGTACATTAAGCCTCCATTAAGGAAAAAAATAAAAACAAAGATAAATTCTCATCCATGTTGAAATACGATGGAATTGGAAATGGGCGAAATGAACGTTTAATGAAGTACGTACTTTGACATTTATATTTTGGTTGACGTTTGGAGTGAGTAATGTGACTAACGACACGTTAAAGTACGTAATTAACACTGGGCTATCAACGATCCAAAGTATGTGTCCTTGTGTACGAATGTTGGGATCTAAAAATGCCAAATCCAAATGGAGAGAAGTAGTTTTATGACAATTGATACATTTCTGGTGATTTGTCAAGTTCTGGCAAGAAAAACACATAAAGGCGAAGTTCTAGTCCCCGACGTAAATTTAACGCGTTGGGATATTTTCATACTAAATGTTTGGTATTTTAGGTTCAATGCATTTCTTTCGATGCGCTTTTCTGTGACTTCTATTTGCTTGACTTCGAGCATATTTACAAGCCACATAAGATGAAATTAAAGATTTGCACTTATATTTGCGCGAACAATACTATTGCATCAATTTAGGTCTTTGTAGTGCTCCGTGAGCTTTTCACACCGACACTCAAATGAACGTCCTAAATGATCGCATTTTAACAGAACATATAAAACTTTACACAAAGTTCATTCATAATGATTACACGAATGCTCCTTTATAAGTCCAATGACGTCAAAGTTAAAACAAATACTGTGCGTCGATTACGTACATGCATGATCTATCGGCTGTGTGCCCTTCCACTGTTTTCGCACTATTGGTTCCTTAGATATAAGCGATTGAAATCTGACGTTTTTTCGTCACACAAAAAAGTTCAAACAACTATCGGTGTAACGAGAGAATTGAAGTTTTCACGTCAACAGTCTTGACTTCACGTCAAGTCAAAAGTTTGCTTTTTTTTTGACAACCATTTATGTGGTCATGTGGCGGAATCTTAATTGTTATTCCAAATCTGCGTTGAGATAAGCAGTTTCGTTAAATTGATTTTTCTTAGATGATGTTTCTTTTAAAAAAAAATCAGAGCGTTCCTAAAGTTGCCAAACGAATCTTGCTTGTGTGCAATGACTAATTTGGGCACGGCTTTCTATAGTTCGCCCTTACAAACGTCATCGTATGAGGCTTTCAAATCGATCAATATGTTAATCGTTATGGTTATCTACTTTTCCCTATCCGGGTTTTTTACAGGCTCCTGGTGAGATGTGCCCGGTGCAGTAGCTCTGGAAACTGATAGGCACCGATTGGGTTATTGGTGAATGGTTTCAGACAGTCACGTTATACGGCAAAAGTTTAATTACTTCGGTTTATAGGGTATTTGATACTAAGCTTCCAGACGGTTTCAATTAGTGCGATGAATTACCACGCAAAAGTTCGATTCCCAGTCGTACCAACACCTGAAATGTCATTTCACCGGCCCTTCTCTCGCGACGATCTGATTAATCAACTGTCAACTAAAGCATAATCCAACTCAATCGTTTGAATTCGGTTAAAAACAGGATGTCCCGCCATTGTACATGAGGAAAATATGCATGCATGACAAATTGTGACAAAAATGTACTAAGGATCCTGTACGCCAAGTATATAATTTTTTGAAGCCCCTTTCTTCAGAAATATTTTATGCGACATAATTTTATTAATAAGTTGGTTGATATACCCTTAAGCAAGTTGAAGCTTGGTTCCATTTCTTAGGCTGCAGTTTACATATCCTCCTCACGGGTAGATAATGGTTATCGCTGTTGCCTATTAAATGGCTCGTTCTGCCTGACAGCGGAAGACTGCTCGCCATGACCGCTTAATAATCCGTAAAAGTGCGATTCGTCCAAATTCTCAGCATTGTCTTTGAATGCGATTTTTCCTTGTTCATTTCCTCAGGATTATGTTTGAGACTTGTATTCATGTTTTTTTGGTAAAATTTCCGAACAGAACTTCTTCGATCACGTGCGATTCTTGTTCTATCTGAGAAGAAGGGCTTCTTCCCTTTTTCATTGCCTACATATCTCAACGGAAATTTTTTTCATCAGGTCTCATCTTTAACTGCCGGTTTGTTTTGTGGGCCACATTCTTAGATTCAATGATCCGTCTGCATTCTTCGTCAAACTAGGGGTTTCCTACGGTTGAGCGAATGAAACGCAGCACATCAGTTGCGGGTAATCTTGTTGACAATCTCACCACCTGTCTTCAACATTTGATTCTAAAGGAATGTGTTTTATCCACAGTTCTGCAAGGCCCTTGGGTGTCTCTTGAGATATAAGTCTATTGACATTAAATTTTCTGCCAGTAATTCGCCGTTGCTATGGTCTATTGGAAATCTGCTGTATTAACCGACTTCCGAACCCGTGCATATACCTCAACCAGAGTAAATACTTTAAAATCACCGCAAGTCGGCCGCCTTAAATATGTTGACCAATTTATTATCCCCATTAACCACCACACAACAACAAGATAAACTCAAAACTATAAACCCATAATCTACAATCTAAAACACACTTGTACGTTAGTGCGTTTTAATTTTATAACCTCAACTCACGTGATTCAACTCCTCCAACGTCACGGTGACATTGGTTAATCGTTTCATTTATTCGTTGTATCGAAGTGTCACCTGATTTATCAGTCCAAATCTGCTTATAAGTCAAAACCGACACATAAATAATTATTAAATCTTCACATTAATTTTGACGGATTAAAATGTTTATTGTCACAAGCTTGCACGTTTATTTTGTTTTTATAAATAAAAGTTCCCTCCTGTTGACATGTGTTTCCGACTTAAATGCACTAATCTGCTAATTAATTATGCACTAAGCGTTCAAATCGACTCGCTAACAATAAACCCATGTATGTCAGACACAAAAATTTTACCAAAATCATTGTTTTCATAAAAACAATTGGCTCACTATTAATAAAATTTCGTTTCTTTATAAAAAAAAGTAGTAAAACGATATTAACCCCAATCAATCGTTCACATGTCGTCGCCACAAATAGCCATTAGACGTGCGATCTTAATCGCTGCACGGCAATAGACTTGAAGTTTTCAAGAAACACAATCGTTAGCTTTTATGAAGACCTATGTATGTAGGAGTTCATTTTGTTTTTGCTTCTAAAAAATTGGTGACTAATCACAATTTATGAACCAGCCCCTTCCACAGTTGTGTTCCATTTATTTTTATCAGCGAAAAAGTTATTTTATGATCTAACAAGTCGATTATTATTTAAAAATAGAAGGAAAGCCTCGAAGCGGTACAAGTTTGCGTGTTCCCAAAATTACTGTCTTTCTTTGATGTTTCAATAATTTTACTACACCGTAATTGGGTTAGCCTTTCGAAATTATGGATTCAACTTGTAAAACTTTTTTTTTTAATTTTTGTGAGGTTTTTTTTTGTTTGTTTGCTTTTGCAAAGTTACCTAGTCAACCTTCGTTGACCAAAGTTTAATGTTTTCTACCCAAATTAAGAAAGCATTGGTGCAACGACCCAAATTTGTGAAAATTTATTAATTTATGACTTTTTCCCCATGAGTGGCATTGTTGAGACACTGACATTTGTCAAGAGAATAATTAATTTAATTAGTTTGTCGGTGTAATGAAATGTTTGGGAAATAGTTGATATTCAGAGAAGCACCTTAGGGTCTTTGGACAATAAAGCTGTGCTTAGTATGTAACAGTTTGACATAAATGGTCCTGGAACCATGTTTATGAAATTATGCGATTTTGTATTTGGAAGTTTTATTTAAGTAATCGCGTATGGATTGTCGATTCCTTTTTTGACATGAATAGGTAAACAAATTGTTTACGAACATAAACCCTGTCATGATTTCAAAACCTAGTGCTACTACATTCAAAAGCTCAATAAAAGCTTTTTTTTTTTTTTTTTTTTTTTTTTCCGTGGGCTGGTGGAAATCTTCATAGACACGATGAGCACGTGCCCAAAGTAGTGTGAGATTTTTACTCACTAAAACCACCACCCATTTGGTATTTCTATTGCAACTAAGTATTCGACTTATCCAGCAATTTTTTTTATCACGATTATATAATATGTTTGGCAGGTAACTTTCCTTTGAGAGTTCCTGCTTTTCCGCAATTATAGCGCGGTTTGTTATTATCGGGCCAAATCTAAGGGTTTAGTTCTTTGAAGACGCCGCAATATATTTGTTTCGTCCAGAATTTGGAGGACTGTTGTGTTAACGTGTCCTAATAAACGTTTTTTATGTTTTCGTGCAAAATTTTTTGTTTCATCTTTAACCGCGGGAATACCCAGATCTCTGCGTAGATCTTCGTTCCTTATGTACCACGGCGCATTGACGAATGATCTTAACATTTTGTTTTCAAAAGTTTGTAAAATGTTTAGATTCGTTTCACTGGTACAACCCCATAGTTGTATACCATATGTCCAAACCGGTTTTAGCACTTGCTTGTATAATAGCAGCTTGTTATCAAGGTTAAGCTTCGAATATTTTCCGAGCAACCAGTACAGTTCTCTGTATTTATTCTTAAGTTCTTCGCATTTCTTTTTTACATGCGACTTCCATTTTAATTTTGCATCGAGTGTCATACCGAGATATTTCGCTTCATTTGCAAACGGGACTCGAACCGTATTTAGAAATACAGGCAAATTGTTTGTCCGTTTATACGAAAAATCTACATGGATCGATTTGCTCTCATTTAGTGCAATCCGCCAGGATTTAGTCCATTCATTAACCTCGTTAAGAGCGTTTTGTAATTTAATATTTGTTTCCTCTATTGTTGTGGCAACTGCTAGTATAGCAGTATCGTCAGCAAACGTTGCAACTATTGTATCGTTTGTTTGTGGGATATCACGAGTGAATATGAGGTACAGGATTGGTCCAAGGACGCTTCCTTGCGGTACACCTGCCATTATTTCTTTAAACTCGGAATATTCGCTTCCAAGTTTCACACGGAAGAGTCTATGCTCAAGATACGACACGAGGATTTTATATAATTGTTCTGGCAAAACTTGACTTAGTTTATAAGTAAGGCCTTTGTGCCACACCTTGTCAAAAGCTTGCGACACGTCAAGAAATACGGCTGAACAAATTTTCTTTTCTTCGAAAGCTTTCTCAATTACATCTGTAATTCGATGTACTTGGTCCACCGTTGAATGTTTACTTCTAAACCCAAATTGATGGTCAGGTAAAAGACGTTTCTGTTCAATTATGGGGTGTAAGCGACCGAGTAATATCCGTTCAAAAACTTTTGAAGAAGAAGTGAAATAGGCCTGTAAGATTTTATTTCATTCGGTGATTTTCCTGGTTTTAGAGCCATAATCACTTCCGCGACTTTCCACTGTCTTGGTATGTATTCTAATCTGATTGCTGCATTTATAATAAAAAGAAGCTTAGTTAATGCTTTCCGAGGCAACATTTTAAGAAGTTCTCCTGTAATCAGGTCATAACCCGGAGCTTTTTTAGGCTTTAGTTTCTGTATTTCCCGTTTAAGCTCGGCAATACTTGCATATCTTACTATGTTATTATCGGTTGTACTCTCGAATATATTAATGTTTTCATTTTGCGCCGGACCATCAAATGGCTTAAATGTTTCCTCAAGATGTGAGGCAAAATCGTCAGCTTTTTCCTTATCGCTCTTTGCCCAAACGTCTTGAGTTACCCTAATGGGCGGCACAGCGATTTTTGGCCGTTTTATGACTCTAATTGCTTTCCAGAGCGAATAATTCGATTCCTTTCCAGCGGTTAGGCTTTGCAGATAAGTTTCTACTGAATGGTTTTCAAAGTATTTAATCGAATTTGATAGCAAATTACTCAACCGATTGAGATGTGTTTTATCTTGCGGGGCACGAGTTTGGTGCCATCTTTTACGAGCTTTTCTTTTTTGTCTTACTAAATCTTGTATTTCACGGGGGTACTTAATTTTACTATAGCTTACTATTTTGTTCTGTTGAGGAGTATTATTCCATGCTGCTTTTTGGATGGTATTGATAAATGAGTCAACAGCGACTTCGAGTTCTAATGGGGTTCTAAGCGATACACCCAGTCGGATATTATTTTCAATATCGTTTTTGAAACCTTCCCAGTTAGTTTTCGCGTTTGTTAATCTGGGTGGTTTTTCATTTATAATCAGTGACTCGCTCATTGTTAAAATGACTGGAGAATGATCAGAGGAAAGATCAAAGCATTCTTCAACTTTGATTCGATTGGACGGCAGACCTTTTACAATGAAAAAATCGATCAAATCCGGTATTTTTTTAGCATCAGTTGGCCAGTAAGTTGGTTTTCCCGTAGAATGAAATTCGGTATTGTACTTTCTACCTATATCATAAAGCATCCTACCTTTCTGTGATATGCATCTAGATCCCCAGAATGTATGTTTTGCATTAAAGTCCCCTCCGATGACAAAACGTTGTCCAAGGGAATTAAGCAAGTTTTCAAAGTCAATTTTCTCAACCTTGCATCGTGGTGGGCAGTAAATAGACGATATCTTCAGAAAGGATTGTCTGCTTTTGACTTGTATAGAGCTAACTTGCATTGTTTCGATTTCTAGTTTAAGATCAATCGAATGTTCGATACACTCTTTTATATATAGTGAGGCTCCACCTCTAGCCTTATTCGATGGATGTAGAGCATGATAGTCGAGGTAACCTTTTATTTTTAAGTTCGAATTACTCTTTGCGTGAGTTTCGGATATTAAACAGATGTCTATGTCTTTTTCCTGCATAAATAATTCAAGTTCTCCATGTTTTTGCCAAAGTCCATTGGCATTCCAAGTAAGAATTTTAAGCAATCTATTCATGTTAAAGGTGGAGTACTTCTATTGCGAATACTATTTTCGAGCTTAACGAGCCTGTCAAAAATAAGTTTATTCGTTTTGCTTTGTTCCTCAAGTTTTGAAAGAATAATCGAAAATACATTTGAAACTGGGTCAGGTGATATATTTTTTTGGGCGTTATTGGATACTGTAGCTTGAGCATACGTTTGTACATTTGGTTTTGGATGTACAAAATCCGAACGGATATCTGATGGCCGCGTAGTTTGTGAAAATTTAGGTTTTTCGATTATGGCCTGCTTTGTCTTCGACATATTTTTAATTGGAATTTTAGGCTTTTATTGTTTAAATTTAATTTCTGTGAATTAATACTATTAAATTTCGTCCGTCTTTTTTGCAACTCTTTAGCTACTTCGCAGCCGCGATAATTTGCCGGATGATTGCCTTTACAGTTAATGCAGATAGCAAGAGCTTTCTTATCTGACATACAATCTACCGTCAGGTGATTGCCGGCACATTTTACACACCGCGGTTCTTTTTGACAATAGCTTTGCGTATGATTGTATCCTTGGCAGCGCTTGCACTGGGGAACTAGTTTGGAATCCTTACGCATAGGCTCTATTTTTACAACAATATTAAGTATTGTTTTTATTTCATAAATTTTGTTCAAACTTTCTGTTTTATCGAAAGTGAGTATAAATAAAGGAAGGCCGCGTTTTATTACATTTCCTTCGCCATCTTTTTGCTTTTGGTCTCGTTTGACAATGTTAACGGCATCTATGACTTTATATTGCCTGTTTTTCAGATCATTTACAATGTCATCCTTTAAGCACGACGCATGTAACCCTCTAGCTACAACGCGTAAAGGCCTTTCAGATTTATTTTCAAAAGAATACCATTCTATTTTATCGATATTAAGCTTGCGAGATAATAGACGGTAACTTTCAGGGTCTTTAACGCAGACTTTCCATGTATTTTTTCTTAGCGAAGTTACTTGGTAGCCCGATAATGGCAACGATTTTAGCATAAAAGCTTGATGATGTATTGCTACAGGTGACATTGAAACTTGTAGCGGTCTTAAAGTTGAGCGCCACTTACATCTTTCAAGTTTGTTGTACATTGCCTCAGTGGTAAGTTTATTGCACTACCCCACTGTTTGTGAGAATCTGGCAACAACCACGAGCATACCATGCTTCTAAAAATTGCCTTTGAAATTATCGGAAAAGAGGATAAACAACTTAAAATGAACGATTCTGCAAAAAACTCCTCACATGAATGGTAATATGAGCACTTCATGTTACAAAAAATAAGCATTCATTGGCGCAAATTTATAGTCAATCGATGTTTAAGGGTTTAACTCCACACTAGTTATCAGGTACTTTAAATTAAAAGGTTGCTTTAACATATTTTCAATAATAGACACTTTTTTAACGTGGCGCTAATTAGTGGATGCTAATGGACATTGCTCTGAGGCCTCTAAATCAAACTCACCTAAAAAGTGACAGAACGCTAACTCTTTATTAAATATTTTAAGTGAGGTTTCGGTCGCTTTAACTTTAATGCAGAGTGACAACGCTAAAGTACACTTTTTGACGATTATAATTACCAAAACGCGTTAGTACACGATTAAATAATTTTAAAGTGTACTTTAAGCGACTATAAATTTGCGCCAATATCTTTAATAATTGACAGCACTGTCATCAGTGATTTTGACATAAAAGTCAAAGGGCATTTTCGATTGGTAAAAAATCGACATAACTATTCTGAAACCATATTTAGTTCCATTGGCTGCATAAAAAACTTCTTTTGACACTTTTGAGAGAAATTCGCTTCTGGATTTAATTTCCAAACACACTCAAAAAGCACTAACAATATCAACATCACTGTAGTGTAATTCGCAGATTGGTTATGCCTCACCTATGTTTGACAATTCCCCAATATACTCTCAAAATTATTCAGAAGAGATTTTGCTGTTCCATTGGTAAGCTGAACAAGTGAATTATCGATAACCAATGGAAACAGCCAATAAAGCCATGATGTCACTTTTTAATTTTTAAATTTTAAAAAATTTGACAGCACTTTACATCAAATGACAGTTCGTTTAATATTTTTCTTTTATATCGATTAAGGCTGCGGTTATAGCTATCATTGAACAACTTCATTGGAACAAAACACATGATGGAATTAAAACTTTACCTCCATAGCTGCTTATAGGAATCATTGGAAAATTCAGTTTCATTTCGGTGAAATGACAAACATTACTTCACAAAAATAAATCATGATCAGTGAAAAATAAAAATCGATTTTCTGCGATAACTATAATAAAAACAAGGTTTTCTCCTGCATATGTTATGGGGTAGGGTATAAAAATTATGAGAAGGCTACAATCCGCTGTGCGGATCGTTTAATACCCTATCCCATCCCATCCTTAAAATTAAGATCCCCATAATGTGGTCTTTATGGTCATAAAGTATTGAAAATGACGTTGTCACAACATATTGTTCAAAAGGTTTATCAAATTTTTTTATGGTTCGACAAAAAACAACGTTTTTCTATTGCATATGCCTTGCGGTAGGGCATACAAATGGTTTTTGTAGAAAAATGCCCCCAAAAAGTGGGAGTGGGATAAAATGGAATATTTACTACAAATGATTGTGCAACAAATTTGTTTTCGAAAATTTTAAAATTTGCCCAGAAAACGTTTTTTTTTTATAAAAACGCCCCCAAAAAGTGGGCGTGGCAAAAAACTTTATATTGAAGAAATATAAATATTACAATTCTTTAAATATACTGCTCAGACACTTTTTAAAAATTCTTTACGGTTTGGCCAAAAAATACGTTTTTCTAAAAAGGGGGCGTGGCAGTGGGCGGATTTCAAAAATGTTTACACTTGTTCTGTAGGCACGGACGAGGATCCGATATACCAAATTCCATTATCCTAGCTCAAAATTTAAGGCCTAAAAATCGGTGACGTACAGACGGACGGACGGACAGACAGACATGGCTTAATCGACTCAGCTAGCGATTCTGAGTCGATCCACATCCTTTGAGTTATATGTAGCAAAATTATTTCTCTATGTTACAAACTATGTATCAAAACTAATATACCCCTATGGGATAGGGTACAATTAAAATGTTTTTGTATAATCATGTTCAAAAATTCATAAGCATTGTTTTGACACCATCTTGAGAATGCCACAATGAGTTAAAGAAAATTTCACATGATGGTTTTCAATGATAGCTATAACCGCAGCCTAAGCTATAAATAATTTTGTGTCAAAAAAATATTACTTAAAAAACACTCTCATTGTCAACAATCTGACAGTACGTTTTTCTTATAATCAGCACGCGCTAAAGCACTGCACGGGCATAAAGGTAGTAGATGATGAGAAAGAGGATATACCTAATGCGTTGAAAAACTGTTATTTGATTAAGGAATATGTTATAGCATATCCGGAGATTGGTTTGAGGGTGAATTGATTAGAATTTATGGCAAGAGGCGGTTTTCTGTTATTAGCTAGGAGCAGAACCTGAGTAGTAAAACAACATGTTTGTGTTTTTTTTTAGCTCATAGTGCTTTCACACCTAACCTTAAACTGAGTTTTCTCAAAAATACCTGAAACCTACATCGAAAACTGGAGTTTTCCAATACATTTGCAGTTTTCAAAAACTAGGTAGTAGGTTACGCCGAAACCATCTTGAAACCGCTTCGCAGACGTCATCTCGTTGAGGGTTGTTGGAACGAACACACCTTTTTATATATTCTACACGTGTTTCACACGTCCAACAAAACAGCTGATGAACTCGCTGGCAAACAAATGTTTTTTTTTCATTTCGTTTCAACTATGGCTCTGGCTTGTGAAAAATGTAATAACGGGTTCGCCATCTAACGTTTTTTTTTTCAACTAGTGCTTATTTCGTGAATGGTAACACTTAGCTCATGTCTGATTTGACAGATAATTAGTTTTATCCTTCCGCTGAACGAATATGGTTGTGTATACGCTTGAACAACGCTGGGAAATATTGCGACATTACTTTGAAAATCATGGTAATGTTGCAGAATGTGTGCGAAAATTGCGTACGGATTTTGGAAGAAGAGAAGCACCGTCAGCTCCGTATGTTCGTTATATTGTGAAAAAAGTGAAAGAAACTGGCATCCTCATCGATAAACCAAAGCGTGAAAAGCCAAAAATAGTGCGTACACCCGAGAATATTGCTGCTGTGGCAGAAAGTGTGCGTGAAGCGCCATCAACATCAATTCACCGTCGTTCTCAACAATTGAACATTTCGGAGACATCATTGAGACGAATTTTGCATAAAGACCTTGGTATGGCGCAATACAAAGTCCAATTGGTTCAGGAGTTGAAGCCACCTGACCATCCAATGCGTTTTCGCTTCGCTAAGTGGGCCTGCGATCGACTTAGAGAAGATGCCGATTTTTCCAAAAAAAAATCATCTTTTCCGATGAAGCTCATTTTGATCTTGGCGGGTATGTAAACAAGCAAAATTGTCGCATTTGGGGAACAGAAAACCCGCACGCATACATTGAAAAGCCGATACACCCAAAACGAGTCACTGTTTGGTGCTGATTTTGGTCCAGAGGCATAATTGGGAAATTTTTCTTCGAAAATGAGCAAGGAGTGGCCGTTACAGTCAATGGCGATCGTTATCGGGCCATGTTGAACGAATTTTTGTTCACAAAAATTGAAGAGGAGGATATTGGCAACATTTGGTTTCAACAGGACGGCGCTACGTGCCACACAGCCGAAGCTACACTCGATGTTTTGCGCCCTGTTTTTGAAGATCGCATTATCAGACGCAGAGCTGATGTCGTTTGGCCACCTCGGAGCTGCGATTTGACACCGTTGGACTATCATTTGTGGGGTGCCGTAAAAAAATAAGTGTTACGCCGACAAGTCAGAGACAATTGACGCTTTAAGGACAATATTCGTGAAGCCATTTGTAAAATACAGCTGCACACAATCGATAAAGTGCTTAAAAATTGGACCGATCGTGTAGGCTACTGCATGGCCAGCCGAGGCAGCCATTTGAATGAAATTATTTTCCATTATAAACCGGAAGGATTGTACTTTCAAATAAAAAAAGAAATTTTAAGAAATTTACAAAAAAAAAGTTATTTGGCGGACCCTTTATAATGGAAATGATTGAAATTTCAAACGAAACCTTGTCAGAGTTCGGTGTGAAAGCATCAAGTGATTTTCGTAAACTTTTTGCCGAAAACTCAGTTTTCGATTCGGTGTGTAAGTACTATTAGACACTTCAGAGCGTGTAGGGTGTGTTTATTTTTTTGTTCGGAGCACGATCAGAGAGTGCTGTATCAGCTCAGTATTAATTAACTGAGTACGAACCGAGTGAGGACGATTTGATGTTTAAAAAGAGAATGTACACAAAAAAAGCGAAAGGATTGGAATGTTTTCGTTCAAGAAAGACTATAGACTTCGCTATGGTTGAGTCTCCTTTCAGTTTCATCGCACGCTTTTGTATCCTATCCAATTGGTGCAATGATTGTTTTTGGTATGTACCTGATCTTGGCATTTTAAGTTTGATTCGATTTTTTTTTGGAAAATGCCTGCTATTTATCTTGAAGTTTTTTTGGGGCATCAAAAAACAAATATAATGAGAAATTGTGGACATATGTGTTTTTTTTTATTATTTGACAGTGCCAATTGCCAATTTTAAGGTGACAATTCATTTGTTGGATTGACCATGAATACGACTCGACAGTGTGTACATTTTTTGTGCACATTATAATCTGAATATTTAGTATTAGGCTTAGTAATTCTTCGTTTATTGTAGTTGAAGAGTTTCGATTCACATCAAAGAGTCAATGTATTTGTTTGCGAATGAAGCACTATTACTGCCAAAAAGCTGCGTGTAAGAAGGTTATAATGTTTTGTACTACTTAAAATGTCTTTTTGGTTTTCTGTTCTTCTGTATCACTGATCAGTTTATTCAAAGCCAAGATTGTAAACGATCATAACCAGTTGACATAAGTCATCAAAATGAGTTTCGCAAATAAAAAAAAAAACTCTGCTGAGTAACGTTAAAGCTTAGTGTAAAACAATTCCCCCTATTGGTACTTTATTGGACATCCTGTATAATTAATATGGTGGGAAATGTTTTAAGAATAAGAATTTGTGTGACCCTGAATAAAGTCAGTGTTAATATTTATGCACTGTATAGAGGCGTTTAAGCGAATTCTAATGAATAACATGAACACAAACAGAAAGTGCTTGCTTTAGCAAAAAAAAAACATGAAAGACATGTAAAGTTTATATTAAGAGGTACCTTTATGTACAGCTTTACGATGAAACAAGAACTAAGAATCTGGTAAAACTTGAATGTTTGTAAAATGAATCAATTAATTCCAAATCTGAATGTTCATCGTATTTCGGGGCATTTAAACAATATTGTTGTTAAATGAAAAAACTTAGTTCTTTTTTTAAATATTTGACATCATCTTATATTTTATATTTATATTTATTTAGTAATTCTATCGATGACTAATTTTGACATGTCTCTGTTTAATTCATATATACAGAACTGTCAAATAGTCACAAGACAAGCGAATATGTCAATGGTAATTGTACTACATTCATGATGAAAATGGTTTTGACATATCTTAGGCTAAAAACTTCTGAAACGTTAACCACGTTAGCTAATGACAGTGGAAATGTCATGACATACATGTGACAATTGAATTGGATAGAATGGTATGAATGTTCCTTCGCCAAACAAAATATGTGTATGGTAATAATATAATATGTGTTTGTAATGTCAACTTATTAAAAATGGGTTAACAATTATTATTTTGACAGACGAGAATCAATAAACAAATATCTCATCTACAGGGTGGCGCACCAATTGTGCTACAATAAGAAATTCAAATAACTTTTTTTTAATCGATGTATTTCATTTTTTTTTTATTGGTTAGAAAATTAAATTTTATTTTAAATAGTTAGTTGTTTTTAAAGATTATAGATCGCAAATGACCTCCACGCTCTCCCACGCATATGCGGCACCTGATCAAAAAATTATTCATTGCGGCCTGAAGAGTTGAAGTTGGGATCGCCTCAATTATTGTCGTTATGGACTGCTTTAATTTAGTTAAATTCCTGAGCTTCGTTTTATACACCTCTTGCTTGACATAACCCCATACAAAAGAAGTCTGGTGCAGTCAGGTCAGGTGACCTTGGGGGCCAGCGAAGAGTGGAGTTCCTAGAAATTAATTTGTTTGCGAATTTTTTGTTTAGCTCCGCCATAACTGGTCTGGCTATATGTGCAGTTGCTCCATCTTGCTGAAACCAAACGCTGTTGAATGGTATACGTCTTCGGCGCAGTTCTGGGTAAAAAAAACTCCTCAAACATCTTTAAATAACGGTCCCCATTGACAGTAACGGTTACACCGTTTTCTTCAAAGAAGTACGGCCCGACAATACACCTTGATGAAGCACCACACAGTGACTCGTTCTGGGTGCAGTTCCGTCTCATGGAGCATTTCTGGATTAGACTCTTTCCATATACGGCAATTTTGCTTGTTTACATTGCCGTTAAGATCAAAATGGGCCTCATCAGACATGAACAAACAATTGATCAATGTGTTGTTTTCTTCGGCCATTGATATCATTTTTGGCAAAATTCCAGGCGAACAGGCAAATCCTGAGGGTTTAACTTGCTAGTAATTTGGACTTTGTACGGAAACAAGTTTAAATCGTCATGAAGTATCCGTTGTAATGACCGTCTACTAACTCCAATTTGCCCCGATAAGTTTCGGGTCGAAACGCTCGGATTGGCCTGTATTGCAGATGCTGCGATTGTATCCTGAACCCGAACATTGGCATCTCGATGGCACGGCCTTCGTGCGATGCTTCCAGATTCGGCAAACATGTTTACAAACCTCATAATGGTTCATCTACTCGGGGGATTACCGCCAAACTCCCGCCTAAATTCCCTTTGGACGGAAATGACGGACTGCAAAGCATGGTACCGTTGCACTATCGAAATTCTTTTCTCCGTATCCCAAGCATCCATTTTTATAAATCTAAATAGTAACCTACAAAATAAAAAAAAAATAAGCCGATTACTCACACAGAAAAAAAGTTATTACGTTTTATTTTTGTAGCACGATTCGTGCGCCACCCTGTACCTTACATTTTTTTGATTTTGTGAAATTTCACAGAAACCATCCGATTCAATATGTCTTTTTGTTTATTGTTTATATGACAACAAGTCTCCCTCTGCTAACTACTGATACCGCATTGAAATTTCAAGTTTGCGCAATAACAAGATAAAATAAAACGACGCTCTTTAAATATTTTGTTTATTCATATGCGTTGACTATATGTTGTGCTCTTTACTTTTTGATAACGAACTCTTGACAGCTACCTCTATCCGCCATTATGTATTTTTTTTTTACTAAGAATTACCTTATTTAAAACCACTTCACAACTGTGTAATTAATTTTGCTATCATTTTGCATCGAATTTGTTTACGTACATTACCAATGCTATCCATTCCTGATAACCTGATAATGATTTATAACAACCCAATAAATTGGGCAAAAAGAAAAATATAACCAATTGCAAATACATCATTAAATTATCAAAACATCAATACAATCAGACGCTATCAAACTAATCTTAATCTGTAACACTTAACGTAACATGTTAAAAATAAAAAAAAAAATATGACATACATTTGGTATGTCTGAATTACTATATAGGGGGTGTAAACATGGGAATAAAATGTAACCAATAAATAAGGATTATTTAGGAATCAATTAAAAATGAAATATTATTAGCGATAAACTTTGTTGGAAAAAAATGGGAGAAAAGACAGGTTTCCGATAAAAATTGAGAAATTCTAAGAAATTTTTTATCAGAATATGAAAAAGCAATAAAGGAATTTGGCAACACGCAATGCCTTACTCGAATCTTTGTTTTTTTTTTTGTTTTTTTGTGGGTCATTCAAAAAGTGATATAATACCATCCCTGGTCGCCACTGACATTTTGAATTGTTTATTAACTGAACATGACTTTTATTTATTTTATTTAGTTTTTTGTTCGTGATTGTGGAATTACTCTTGGGAAGGATAATTAATTATTGAAAGAACACGTAGTAGAACAACTTTAATTTCACTCATTAAAAAGGAATATGCAAATGGCGATGGGTACCATTACGGGGCCACTTATTTATAAAACTTGTTAGATTATTGTCAATGACATTTCATTTTTGTTTGTTATTTGAGCGCATTCAAGGATATATACAAGGAAATACTTATTATGGGTTTTGGGAACATGCGGTTGTTTAGGAAATTGGGGGTAAGAAGAAAATACAGCCAAACTACATAGGGTGCCAACTTTTGCGCCGGGTGACAACTTTGGCGTCAGTAAAAAAACAGTAAAAAACATTTGTGTTGTACGCCTTTTGTACGAAAATCTATGTATCACTATATGTCCGAAGTTAGGCCTGAGGGTAACTGATTTGCATTCATAGCCTAGCGGCTGAATTTTTGAATAGGCTGAATACAACTGGCTATTTGCGCATTGGTTGTTAATGTAGCGATAAAACAAAGTAAGACAGCAGATATTTCGACTATGTTTGAGCGAAACTAATGAGTTCGCAATTGCTATGTCTCCTTGAAGTTTGTTCGCATGCGTTTGAATCATATCTAGGAGGTACAACGTTGTTTTTGGTAACCTCGACAAGACAAGGGCGTTGATCTCAACCTTGGGGTGCTTTATATAATGTGGGCTGTGGTCAGATCAGAACCGTTAAAATATTCTTACATCGATTTAAGAAACCTAGACATTTGGCTGCATTTTTAGCGATTTCAAATATGTGGTTGTTGCAACATTTGTCGTTGCGGTTCCTTCCACGTCTGAATATTTTGGTTTCGCTTTGATGACAGAAGGTAGGTGCAGTAATCTAGTGGCTTGTGCGTCCCTGGTTCAAATCTCGAACGTAACAACACCTTGCCACCTTTTGCGAAAGTCTGACAAATCTCCAAGAATATAACACTGTCAAGAGAAGCTTCTCAAATTTGCCGTTCAGAGAAATGAGAAGCTGAGATGAATTGGATTAGAAGTTGCAAAGAGGAGGTCATTTATAAAAAAAAATAAGAAAGAGTCGTATACAAAACAGAGCCTTTGTGAACTTACTTACTTGCTTAAGTGGCGTTACAGTCCGGAATGAACCTGGGTATCAACCAACATGTCTCTCCAATTAGTCCGGTCCTTAGCTGCCTCCAGTTGCTCACTCCAAATTGGTTGAGGTCGGTTTCTACTTGTGCGCGCCACTTAAGGCGAGGTCTTCCTCTACTGCGTCCGACGTCTGGCTGGGAATCGAAGACTCTGCGAGCCGGAGTATTGGTGTCCATTCGTTCTACATGTCCCAGCCATCTTAAACGTCCAATGCGGATTTTTTTTTACTAGGGGTATGTCGCTGTACAGCTCGTATAGTTCTTGGTTGAATCTTCATCTCCATAGCCCGTCAACGCAAACGGGACCGAAGATTTTTCAAAGAATTTTTCTATCGAATCGACCAAGGATTTCTTCATCCGCTTTTGATACGGTCCATGCTTCAGCGCCGTAGAGCAGGACTGGGATGATCAGGGTCTTATATAGGATCTCCTTAGTAGTTCGAGTGAGGGGCTTACTAATAAATTGCCTTCTTAGCCCGAAGAAACAGCGATTGGCAAGAGTAATTCTTCGTTTGATTTCTGACGAGATGTTGTAGTCAGAGTTAATAGCGGAGCCGAGGTAGACAAAGTCCCGTACCACCTCAAAGTTATATCTGTCAATTGTGACGTTCTGTCAAATTCGTCGATGTTGTTTGTCCTTTTGTCTTGACAGCATATACTTAGACTTACCTTCATATACTGGTAAACCCATTTTTGCCGCTTCCTTCTCTATACTAGCAAACGTGGGTATGACATCACGTTGAGTCCTACCAATGATGTCAATATCGTCAGCGTATGCTAGTAGTTGCACCGATTTTTGGAAAATTGTGCCTCTGGTGTTGGCTCGGGAGTTTTGCACAATCCTCTCAAGAATCAGATTGAAGAAGTCACATGACAGCGCATCGCCTTGTCTAAATCCTTTTTTGGTATCGAATGTGTCAGTGAGGTCGTTTCCGACCCTGATGGAGGAGTGAGAATTCACATACACAAACGGACGAGTTTTGGCGGTTTATTAAAACTAGACAATGCGGTTCTGTATAGTTCGTCTCTATAAATACTGTCGTATGCGGCTTTGAAATCGATGAATAGGTGGTGGGTATCGATTTGGACTTCTTGGGTTTTTTCCAGGATCTTCCGAAGTGTGAAAATTTGATCAGTTGTTGACTTTCCTGGCCTAAAACCACACTGATAAGGGCCGATCAGGTTGTTGGTAAACGGTTTCAGGCGTTCACATATTACGCAGATAGGATCTTGTAGGCGATGTTGGGGAGACTTATGCCTCTGCAGTTGGCGCAGCTCAGAGGGTCTCCTTCGGGAACACCAGTGTTTATGTAAAATGTTGCAGATTTGACACCGTCCAAAAGAGCTTGAATTGAACCTTTCAAAAGATAATTTTATTTCATATAGAATAAGTTTTTCATTTTTTAATACGCTATCCCATAGGGGTATATTAGTTTTGATACATAGTTTGTAACATAGAGAAATAATTTAGCTAGATATATCTTAAAGTATATGGATCGACTAAGAATCGCTAGCTGACTCGATTTAGCCATGTCTGTCCGTCCGTACGTCACCAGTTTTTTGGCCTTAAATTTTGAGCTTGAATGATGAAATTTGTTACACGTGCTCTTTATTGCTCCCAGCAGAACAATTGTCCCCCTTTTAGAAAAAAAAACGTAGTTTTTGGGCAAACCGTAGGGAATTTTTAAAGTATCTGAGAAACATATTTAGAGAATCTAAACATCTACATTTGGTCCATATAAAGTTTTTTGCCACGCCCACTTTTTGAGAGCGTTTTCAGTGAAAACCGTTTTTCGGTTTAAAATATTCGAAAAAACTTTTGATGCAGGATGATTGGCTGTGATAAAATAAACCTTTCGTCTACAGATTATTTTAACCCACGCCCACTTTTTGGGGGCGTTTTCTTACAAAAACCATTTGTATATCCACCCCATAGCATATGCAGGAGAAACATGCTGTTTTTTGTCGAACCATAAAAGATTTTGATAAACTGTCTGAACAATCTCTTTTCTATATTTAATTACCATAAAGACCACATTTTACAAAATACAAATTTTTGGCGCAACAGGCTCGTTAGTACCCAGGGCCTAGCTTTCTCACAACCATTCATGTGTGCGTGTGTACTTCTTGCATGATGGCGGGACCTCCTGTTTTATGCCGACTCCGAACGGCTAAGTTGAGATAAGCTATTCTTGACAATTGATACTACTCGGATGATTTGTCAGATCATCACGAGAGGAGGGCCAGTGAAAAATCATTTAGGTGTTGCTACGGCTGGGAATCGAACCCTGACCTTCTGCACGGCAATTCATCGCACTAACCATCGCGCCACTGAGACTCTCATTTTGGGGATATTAATTTTAAGAATGGGCTGGGATAGGGTATTAAACGATCCTTTGAATTATCCAGCGCAACAATCTTGCTTCCTCCACCATGGTGGATAGATTGGTTCCACTTTTCGTTTTCAGTATGAAATGTCATTAAATAAGCAGTGGAACTGTCAATTCTGCCAGTTATTGACAAGTTTTCGTTTTTCGAGATATTTCATAAGTTGACTTGATATGTTCCATTGGAAAAGGAAAAACTTAAATCTGTGATCAAAATCTGAAAACTCTTCAGTTTACTTTAAGTTTCCATAGGTAAGGTTAGGTTAGAGTGGCTGCCACCAGCACACTTAGACCTTTTTCGGTTCATTGTGATACCACGTGGATGTCCTCCATTCTCCTTACTATCCATGAGAAAACCATTCTGAGCTTTTGATGAAGCGGAGGATGCTATTCACTTCCGTTTTTGTCAAATCACTGAGATTTTGAAAATATAAAGCTCCAACAGACGTCGTTTGAGTATAGAGACCTAGTCTTTCTGCGTGCCTGTCTATTAAACAGTGTCCGGTGATGACAATTATGGTGGCGCTAATATGCGATTTATCGAGCGAAATCAGGCCCTCAGTTTCCATAACACCATTACCATTCAATTTCTTTGTCTTCTTCCATCTCTTAAGTTTGTAATTACCACTTAAAGTAAATATCTCCCTTCGTAAACATTTTCAAATTACCTGTCAAAATACACATTTCATTCAATCCGCAAAATGAAATCATTATCAAATTAGCACACCAATAACAAGAATCACAGTGTACTTAGATCCATCGTGTAGTCTAATAACACACAACGTACATAAAGTTAATTTCCCGTTATAAGACAGAAAAATAAAATACAGAGTAAGACGTCGTTAAGACATGACTCATTAACAAAAACCCAATAAGATACACCAAAGTAAATAAAATTACTGCAGCAGCTAAATGCGGTCGATAAAACCACTGTACAAGAGTAATTTCCCAAAAAACATCATAATACCCCCGCAAAGTGAATATTAAAAAAAAAACACCACCTCCTAATTTATCAGACACATTGGACATGATGAGTTATCACACCGAAGTTAAATATTGGTAAGGCAAACTAATTAGCTGTAAGTCAGACATTTTGCTGGTACATACCCAAATGACAGATATGACTAGACAAATTGTCACTCACATGTTAGACATTTGAAATATCTCTTTTCAGGATGAATAAAAAGTTGAATCGCTATGACGAAGATTATCATGTTTCATATCTTGTAGTTCGTTCACTGTACAAAGTGTCAAATTTTGTTATTCTCTTTTGACAGAGATTAGCATTCTGACATTGATTGACATTTTAAGAAACGATTAGATTAAGATCAATATTATCGTGTAATTATTAAACTCATGATGTTTAATACTAGAGATATTGCCTTTTTAATTCTTTTAAATTGTTTTTCACGTTGTATGAGCTCAACTTGCCTTGACACACAGAAACTATATTTCAAAAATATCGATCAGTGATATTGTTTTTGGGGTGTTTAGATAAGACAACCTAATTTAAGAAACAACAAAGAATACCTTAACTGTTTATGTTTGTTTGTAAAAACACGGTCAGTTCTCAGTTATTGTGTCGGAGAGAAGAACGAAGCGAAGTACAAAGAACTATCCCTCCTTACTTACTTACTTAAGTGGCGCTACAGTCCGGGATGAACCTGGGCCTCAACCAACATGCCTCTCCCTAGAACTATCCCTCCGGACTTCTTTTTTGTGGGGTTATTTGAAAAGTAAAATGGACACCAAGCCTCAAACCATTTGTGGTGAAATCATCGATATAACCGCCCGAGATTCTCAAAAAGTGATGGAAAACGTTACACAAAGGGCACATTTTGCTTTGGTCAATAGATGGGGCCACTAGATTGATGTTGTATTCAAAAACTAGTCCAAACCAATTTTTAAGGACCAAGTTACATTACCATATTTGTCGAAATCATTATTAAAGTTATTCAACATTCACATACTGTCACAAGAAATGGCGCACCCTATATGTGAGTATTATGTGGGAGAGGATTTGTATGACAATGGTTGTCAACTTTTTAAAAATCGGGTGAAACTTTTTTTTTTTTAAATTCTGACTGCCTAAGCAGTAAAATACACATCGACCTAAAAGATCTATTGTGCTTGCCGTCAGATGCATTTTAGGTTAGTAGCGCTTCTACTTTCCTAATGTAGCTGATAATACTTTCAGCCGAAGATTTCCTCAGTTCTTCGGGACTCAAAAATTCCCTGAAGAAAGATTTCCTTCTCATATCGTAAAGGGCCGGGCATTCACATATGAGTCGACTAGACGCATTTGATATCGCAGACCGTGATGACCAGTTAGGTAGCCTACTGAGTTTTTGATATCGTGCCTGCGAAGATTTAGTATCTTATTGGCATCTGATTTGAAGGGCTGGATAGCTCTTTTGGCCTGTCTTAGGCCTGGGATGTTTCCCCAGTATGAAACACATCTGTTTTGTTCCTAGTTTTTTATGACCAGATTTATGACTGATTTGGGGATTGCACAGAAGGGTTCAGGTCCAATGAACGGGGTTTCCGAAACTTTTCTGGCTAGTTCATCATCTTTTTCGTTACCTTCAACTCCCTTATGTCCGGGGACCCACCATAGTCTGGTTTTGTTCCTGGAACTGAGTGTTTGGAGGGAATTGAAGCAGTGTAGTACTGATTTGGAGTCAATAATGTGTGAGCTAAGGGCTTTTATAGCTGCTTGACTGTCTGTGAATATATGGATGTTTGCACCTTTAATACCTGAGTTGTGTATTAGGTTTGCGCATTCTTTGATGGCATGGAGCTCAGCTTGGAATACACTAGGGTTTTTTTCCCATAGGTATTGAGATGTTTTTATTTGGTCCATGTATGCCAGCTCCTACCCCTGAGTCCATTTTAGAACCATCCGTATACCACTTTAGGCCGTTTAGGCAGTTTGGTGGGTTGTTGCTACACCATGCTTCTTTTGTCGAAGCATAGTGTCTTTGGTAAGCGGTCTGTAACCGCACAGATCATGTCAAGTTCTGGAAGTTCGGATAGAAGTTCGATTAGTTTTAGATGTTCACTAATGTTTAATTCTTCCGCTTGTGTCAAACTTGCTGAGCTGCGAATTGCCACTTTTTTTATATAAATGTGGAGAGGTGTTAGTCCTATTAAGGCTTCCATAGCCGCCGTGGGACAGGTACGCATAGCTCCGGTAATTCCCAGACAGGCAAGCCGTTGTACCTTGTTTAATTTATTTATAGTTGTTTTTTGGGTGACTTTGTTCCACCATACTATTGAAGCGTATGTTATAATGGGCCTGACCATGATCGTGTAGATCCAATGTGTGGTCTTTGGAGAGATTCCCCAGGTTTTACCATACATTCTCGGCAAGCCCAGAAAGCTTTGGTTGCTTTTTTGAATTTTGTTGTTGATGTGGGAGTTCCAGCTTAGTTTTTTTATCGAGGATCACTCCAAGATATTTTACTTCGTTGGAATACTCAATGTATGTATCGTTAATTGAAATTTGGGTAAGATTTAATTTCCTCCTTTTTGTAAAAGGGACGATGATAGCCTTGCTGGGGTTTATAGAGAGACTTTCTTTATTACACCAGTCTATGACTATCTTAAGGGCGTTTTGCAAACGTGTTGTAACTTCGTTTGGTTCTTTGCCCTTTATTATGATGACTAGGTCATCGGCGTATCCAATTATATTGAAACCTGCATTACTTAGGTCTTGAAGTAGGTTATCGATAACCAGAGACCAAAGTAGGGGTGAGAGTACTCCTCCCTGAGGGCAGCCTTTAACGGCTGTTACTGACACTGAGGTCTGTGCTGATGAAGCAGTTATTTTCCGACGTTCAAGCATCGCTTTGATCCATTTGATGGTGGGATGATCTATTCTTCTATGAGTCAAAGCATTTGATATGGAGTCATAAGCTACTTCTTTGTTTTCGTATGCACTTTTTATTTGTGATGTTAAACTTAGAAGTGCTCCTTCCGTGGATTTACCTTTTGGTGAAACTTTTGTAATGCAATATGGTAATTCTAGTACGTACATAATTGTTGCATCTGTCATTTATATCTAGCTGAAGTTCATTCATATATCGTGGAAAGCAAGGTGAAAGGTCAAAATTGTAAATTCACAAATAAAGATGTCAGGATTTGATGTACAAATATGCAAATACATTTGCACTGTCCCCTCCGCATTTTTACCAATGCCAACTATGCTCATCTTGCATTTCATGTTTGTTGAATGTGTCAAGGTTACCTCGAACTTTCAAACTTAATTTATGAACTTAACAGAAGGTTTTTGACGCAAAAGACTGATCTTTGGACGCCTTAGTTTCGTCTTACTAGGACTATAGATCCTCAGGTTTATCACCTCACTTTCCCGACAAAACAAAACTCTTGTCGTGTCTTGTCGCTGAGGAACTTTTTGTCCAAAATAATTTTGTTGCTATCCATTAATTTCAACCTAGCGCTAAGGCTTCTATAGAAACAAATACAAAATTCTTGAATGCTAAGAAACACTTTTTTGTTGTTCCATTGGAAGAGTTATGTAATCATTATTACTGCATTCTTTAAGAGACTAAAAATGCCATGGGCAACATGTGTGATCTCTACTGCATCAAGGCTGTTTCATTTGTCAAAAGTCAAAAGTCAGTTGAATAACATAACCTATGGTTGTCAAAAAGAATTACCTAATCAAATCTAGACATCGTCTAAACAATTTGTTTTCTTAACCGATATTTTATTCTAGTACATAATTCAATTTAAATTTGCTTTGTACATTTCCTGTCATACGTTTTGAGAGACGTGTGACGTGTCAACACAGATGTTGCCAACTTAACGTTTACTCTTTTACTTAGCACGAATTCCAATGTCTGAATTGAACTTTAAACAGATAACATCATGTACATTGATATTTATTTAAACTCCTCATCTTGAGCTTGTTTACCTTATTAACACGTGGGCCTACTCTAATGATTTTCACAGCCTCGACCTTTTCTGGTTGAGTACCAAATATAATCAGTAGCTAATTTTTCTTAAATATATCAATATATCCAATTTGTGAGTATTAATATTGATTAAGTTGTTATTTGAAAAGTCGGTTTGGTTTATTGACTTTTCGCACATAAATTAGCAAATAATCCCAAAAAATTATTTGTTTACAGATGAACGATTTATACAAATCGCACTGAATAATGTTTCCTATCCATTATTGAAATGAATATTTCAGACATATTATACATTTGCAGAATCTATTCAGGTTTGTATTGTTCTGAATAAATTTACATTGAGAGGTGTGAAATGTCATCTATTGGAATGTTTATTTAAGTCTCGTTAAATATGTTTTGCTAGCATAGATGGAAACGGAATTTGGATATATAAAAACGTAGAAGATTTGAATAAATCTATACAAGCCACACAAGTGAATATTTACTCAATCGTAATAAATATAATGGCAATTCCGTACAGGAAATAACTTGTATTTCACAGATGTGATTGGCTACGTTCAGACGATAATGATGACACGATTTTATCGCCCATCCTGCGATCGACTTAGAGAAGATACCGATTTTGCCAAAAAAAATCATCTTTTCAGATGAAGCCCATTTTGATCTTAGCGGGTATGTAAAAAAGCAAAATTGTCGCATTTGGGGCACAGAAACGAGAAACCCAAAACGAGTCACTGTTTGGTACGGATTTTGGACCAGAGGCATAATTGGGAAATTTTTCTTCGAAAATGAGCAAGGAGTGGCCGTTACAGTCAATGGCGATCGTTATCGGGCCATGTTGAATGAATTTTTGTTCACAAAAATTGAAGAGGAGGATATTGGCAACATTTGGTTTCAACAGGACAGCGCTACGTGCCACAGAGCCGAAGCTACACTCGATGTTTTGCGCCCTGTTTTTGAAGATAGCATTATCAGCCGCAGAGCTAATGTCGTTTGGCCACCTCGGAGCTGCGATTTGACACCGTTGGACTATTATTTGTGGGGTGCCGTAAAAGATAAGTGTTACGCCGACAAGCCAGAGACAATTGACGCTTTAAAGGACAATATTCGTGAAGCCATTGGTGAAATACAGCTGCACACAATCGATCATGTGCTTAAAAATTGGACCGATCGTGTAGACTACTGCATTGCAAGCCTAGGCAGCCATTTGAATGAAATTATTTTCCATTATTAACCGGAAGGATTGTACTTTCAAATAAAACAAGAAATTTGAGAAAATATTCAGTAGTTTTTTTTTATAGCATTTTCAAAAAAAAAGTTATTTGGCGGACCCTTTATTTGAATGAACTACGTAGAAGGGTGTCCAAACTCCAAGTGAGGCCGAACTAGACAGTTATAGAGCGAAAGAGTGACATAAGGGTCATTCAACTCTTTTGACCATCTTTTAATAAATCCTAACATAGAGTTTGATTTATTGACGACAACGTTAATGTGTTTATTAAACTCCATTTTGGGATCAAAATATACACCATGATCTTTAAAACTGTCTGCACGACAGAGAGTTTGCCCGGACAGAGTATATTTAAAATTACATGTAGCGCGTTTTCGTGAAAATGACATATGCTGGCACTTTGTAGGGTTAAGATTCAAACCGTTTTTAAGACACCATATGGTAAAACTATTTAAATCGGTTTGTAGTGAAAGCGAATCGTTAAGATCTCCTACACATTTGAAAATTTTCATATCATCAGCATATATCAATATTTTGCTATCTCGAATACAAGCTTTTACGTCGTTAATTGCAAGTATTAATAAAATTGGTAAAATTGAGGTATAATTTAACCCAATTAATGAATCCTGGAGGGAATCCATACATACTTACATAAGTGGCGCTATAGTCCGGGATGAACCTGTCCAAATCGTCGATGTTGTGTGTCCTTTCGTGTTGACAGCATATACTTAGTCTTACCCTCATTTACTGCTAAACCCATTTTTGCCGCTTCCTTCTCTATACTAGCAAACGTGGCTATGACATCACGTTGAGTCGTATCGTCAGCGTATGTTAGTAGTTGCACCGATTTTTGTAGAATTGTGCCTCTGGTGTTGGCTCGGGAGTTTTGCACAATCCTCTCAAGAATCAAATTGAAAAAGTCACATGACAGCGCATCGCCTTGCCTAAATCCTTTTTTGGTATCGAATGTGTCGGTGAGGTCGTTTCCGACCCTGATGCAGCAGCGAGAATTCTCCATCGTCGTCCTACACAAACGGACGAGTTTGGGCGGTATACCAAAACTAGACATGGCTCTGCATAGTTCGTCTCTATAAATGCTGTCGTATGCGGCTTTGAAATCGATAAATAAGTGGTGGGTATCGATTTTGACTTCTTGGGTTTTTTCCAGGATCTGCCGAAGTGTGAAAATTTGATCGGTTGTGGACTTTCTTGTGCTAAAACCACATTGATAAGGGCCGATCAGGTTGTTGGTAAACGGTTTCAAGCGTTCACATATTACGGCAGATAGGATCTTGTAGGCGATGTTGAGTAGACTTATGCCTCTTTAGTTGGCGCAGTTCAGAGGGTCTCCTTTTTTGTGGATCGGGCAAACGATGATGAGGTTCCATTCTTCAGGCATGCTTTCAACCGACCAGATTTGGCTTATGAGTTGTTGGATGTTGCTTACCAAGTCATCTCCGCCAGCTTTATAAAGCTCAGCGGGAAGGCCGTCATTTCCGGCAGCCTTATAAAGCTTGAGTTTAGATATACCTATCCTCACTTCACTTAGGTCGGGTGGTTGGCAGTTTTCGCTGTCGTTGCCAATATTGAATGGATCGTTCTGCCTGACAGCGGAATGTTGTTCGTCATCGCCGTTTAACAGTCTGCAGAATTGGTTCTTCCATATCCTCAGCATCGACTGTGTCTCAAGTACGATATTTCCTTGTTCATCTCGACAGGATTCTGTTCGAGCCTTGTAGCCTTGGCTTGGACGTTTTACACTTTGGGAAAACTTGCGAACATCGTTCCTGGAGTGGCACCTCTCTATATCCTCAATCGCGTGCTTTTCTTGCTCTTTTTTCTTCTTTCTGAAAAGCCGATGTTCTTTCCTTCTTCTTTGCCTATAGAGCTCAATGGCAGCTCTCGTCTTTACCTGCAGCTTAGTCTTGTAGGCCTCGTTCTTGGCTGCGAGCATCTGTCGGAATTACTCATCAAACCAAGGGTTTCTTGCGGGTGGCCGCGACAAACCTAGCACATCAGTTGCGGCTGATCTAATGGGATTTGACTGGGATTGTTCTATCCATACAATCTTTTATTAGAAAATAAAATTTTTTAACAGCTTCTTCTAAATTGGAGAAGCTGTCAATATTCACATTCGAAAGAATAATTTCTTCGGATAGCCTTTGAAAATTTGCTTTCCGAAAGTCAAAAGAGTACGAACGATCGTACGAATCAACGTTTTCGTACAGATGTCCGCCTAAGTCAATGAAAATATCCAATGGAGGATATTTATTTTGTCTATGTAAGAAATGCTGGTACTAGATTTTAATACTGCAGTACTATCAGAGTCAGAAGAAAAAACTAAATCGAGAATTCGATTATTATGATTTTTTATACAGCTTGTTTGCTGTAATTCAAATGATAAAATTTTTTTCAAGTAATAGTAGCTCTTGTTGTGCAGAATCTTCAGATGGTATAAAATGAGGTTCTCCCTCAGAAGGCACCCACTCTAGGTGCGGCAAGTTAAAATCACCCAGCAACCAGATTGTACTGTCACAACAAAATAAGTCAAAGATATATGTATTCTAAAGCCTTTGATAGCTCAGAATATAGTGTGCAAAGACGGTATGAGGGAATGTGCAACCAAACGTATTGTGGAAATGATTTCATTGGTTTTGGAACTTAAATTTTACGATTCTTCTACTTTCGGAAAAAATCAAGATTTTTCCAATTGCATGTGTCTTTCACGAAAAGGTTTTACTACTTTGTTCGGTCGCCATATTGGTAATCATGTATTTTGACAGCTGTTTATATTTTAAATAAAACACTTAGAGACGACATGAAAATCATATGTTTTACTGTTTTGCGTCAAGCTAATAGTCTCATGATTGTTTGGATAGTCATTGACCATCTTCCATCGTTGTCATACTGTTTTCAGTTTTCAGTTCAAGCGCTCTGTCATCCTCGGGCTGGGATTCGAAGATCCTCTTGGCATGTTTTAACCTTTTTGTTGTGTTTGTAAAAGTTTGGTTAAAATACTTTCAAAAAATATGCGCTCCTGTGAATAGGTTGTCATCGCTATTTCGTAGCTCCTGCGTTAACTTTGAACTCAATTGACAGATATTTTTCTTGCCGCAAGACGTTTATATTTCCAGACTTTGGCTGCAGGTTTTTTCTTTTAAAATACTAATGAATATGGGGGCTTATACAGGATCTTTAATATACCGTCTTCCTTTATTTGCATATTCAAACTTGTAATTTTGACAGAATAAATAGGACCTACATTTTAAAGCCGATTCTGTAACCAAGTTTGAAAAGCCTCTCATGACAGATGAGATGATGCTTGCATGATGATATGATGCTTGCAGATGTTTTTCGACTCTGATTTTGAATTCCTGCTGCTCGAATTCCGACAGACCCCGATTCTGTACGCCAAGTTTGAAAAGCTTCCCATGAAAGTTGTATATCTACTCTTGGATGTTTGTTGGACTTTCGCAAGACGCAAGAATTTCTTTTCATTCATTCCTTGCCCTGTTTTGGCTCTGTTCTTGAATTACACGTGCTGAATGACTACTTCGTCTTTAACAAAAATAGTTTTAGCAGTTCATAGTTCATGTCTTTGTAAGAAAGACTTTGCTTTTCAACTATCCTACCGAAGATGTTTTCCCTCTTGAATATGGGATTGCAAAAAATGGCTCTGATCCGGATAACATTCAGGTGATAACTAAACTACTTTAACTCATGACCTTAGTTGGAGTTCTAGAACAATCCCGCATTTAAATATGTGTACCATTGGTAGCAGCTGGCGGACCGTGCCAGGATGCGCAGCTCCTTAAATATGCCCCCACAGTTTTGGGTGAATACTCGTTATTCATTGCCGCGGATCTGATTGCCATTTAGGGCCTGCTCTCTATTCATAACTATTTTTTATTTTTACATTGTAAGGAAGTAACCCCGATGACGCAAGCCTCAAACTACAGGGCCAGTTCGGTTAAGTCATCGTCATTAGGGCGAGGGGCGAGTATTCCGGCGCCTGTCAGCAGTGAAGTTGACCTTCTAAGCTCATTTGTCACCATATTTGTTCAAATGGTCTATTTAACTCTTCAGAATCGTAAATGAACAGAAGTTCATGCAGGATGTTCAAATTTGTCCAATCGTACGAGGTTGAAGTTGTCACTGTTGGTTCCACATTAGAAATTTGTTATGAAGTAAATCGTAAGTGATAGTACACATTTGCGTCGAACGTAGCGTTACGGTAACTGTAACTGAAATCGTTTTTGACGCCAGAAAATAATACTTTTCGCTTACTTAATATTATTATAGATGCCACCGTTACCTCCATCTTGGGAATTCGTCCGCTGCCTAATCGAAAAGTATGAGATGCCTTCGTGGAGCTACACTTGCGAAAAACGTAACGTTACACTGACATTTACTGATCTTGTTTTTTTTACTAGAATGGAAAGCTTTGGGATTGGTTAATATGTGAATACAACTGTTACTGTTGACGTAATCATTGATATCGTCCGGTGCCGTATGAAAAAAGTAGAGAGATCCCTTTGTAAAAACAGATTTGCAATAAACGTGACGTTACGGTAACAGCTACTTAACCTGTTTGACGCCAGAATTGAAGAATTTTAGCTTGCTTAATATGTTTTTATAATAAAACTTAACGTAAACCCAAGGGTATAAGTGAATTACTGATATATACAAGGTGGCGCAAAAATAAACTTCCGATGTTTTTTATTTAATTTAAAATAAAGTCACCAGTAAAAATAAGTCACCAATATTCCGCGTTCTTTAGCAGTGTAGCGTAACATTGTTTATTAACGTGTATTTCGCATGTGTTTACGACACAAATGTCAAAACAGAACTGACATTAGGGGCCAATCGTAAAATTTATAGCATTTTCTGATAGGAGGATTACTTTTGCGCCACCTTGTATGTACTCACAACCAAAATGGCTGATGTCGATTCATGTTAAATTAATGTGTCTTCTATACGAAATACTGGTTATTTAATAAAACAACGACCAGAAATAAATCACTCCGTTGTCATTTTCAATAAAGCTGGACAAAAATAAAACAATAAATCCTCCCGTCGTCAGGTAGGTACCCTTCTCATCCTCGCGTACTATAACCCCACTGTCTTAACATCCCACTGTTGTGATAAAGTAATAACCTCAAAATTTATAAACCACAATAAATTGCATTCATCATATCAAAGTCTTAAGACTATTTCTGTATTTTACTTTCGTTCCATCGAAATCGACTTGAATTCGTAAAGTAACCATCCTGACGTTCACTCAATAAACTAATCTCAGACTAAAATGAAAAAAATAACTGTCGGCTTCCACTAAAAGCTAAAAGCATTTATCCAGCCTTGATCCAATTTAGCCCATTAATACATATTGTTCTCTAGAACACACGATATAGCCGACAAGAATTATAAAAAAAAAATCACATTTCGTGAAGCTCAAATATCCATACATCAAAACATTCATCTAGACCCCCCTCGGGACCCCACCAACCCAACCACTTAACCCCGCCAAAATGCTCAATCAATTGCAAAACAATAACAACACAAATTTATTTATAAGAACAAACAAATTCATTAGACGTTTGTTCCTTCATAGATTAAGGCTCCTTCGCTTCTGTCGCTGTAACGACGACATATAATTAGTATTGTTGGGCTGCCAAGTGGGCGGTGCGCGGTCTTAATCAACCAACCACTCTCGTTATATATACGTTTTGTACTTTATTAGGCACTTTATCAAAGTGAACTATCGATTGAACTGGAATTTACGATCTTCAAGATTAATTGATTTAGTACTGGATTCCGTCTCAAGTGTCAGAAACAACCTACTCAGCTCGAAGGTGTAACTTACGATTGAGATTTGTTTTTTTTTTTTGCCCCTCTTTTTCATTTAGATAGATTTTAGTGAACGTAAATTCTGGTATTTGATCGGCAATTCTGATGCAATGTGCATAAATTAATTCATAGACATAGAACAGGATTGGTATTGAAATTAATTGGAAATATTAAGCTGAATTTTGAGAAACGTCAAATGACTTTTGCTAAATGTTTCTTGGATTTTGTCTCACGCATACGCTAGAGTGTCTGGGTTAAATAGTGCGTTATAGTCCGATTGGGTCACGTGAATAGACTGTGAAATAGTAAGGTGATATTTTTTTTTTCGTGATTATCTGGATTTAGAATGGTTTATGAGAACGTGTATTCGGTTTGATGTAGTTTGTGTAAACTGGATTAGGTGACAATGACATTTGTAATTTTTTTTTTGTTTAGCTAGATTGATGTTGTGTTATTTTGTTTAGAGAATGTAAAAGTCGATATTGTGTGGAAGGTAGAATTCATTTTACCGTTCATAATTCCTTTGACAGGCTATCATTGTCATTGTCATTGCCATATATATCGGATTTTCTGAAAGTCTAAATATGTGATTAAATGGTGTCTCATATACACACTCAACTTTGAAGCATTTCTTGTTTGAATGTAGCATATCAAATGACATCAGTTAATGAATTCATATCTAACTCTTTCTTGCTTGATCTGTTTTGATTAATAATTGAATCGGAAGTTAATAAAAAATGCATTTCTCCAATGTAACTATGCGCCATAAGGTATGCAGCAGAATATGTAAATGCACGAATTTTACTGGACCTGTTAAAGGTTTGGGTAGACTAATACGTGGGGTGTTACTGCGTGCTCTTTTCAAACATTTCTTAAAATAGTTTTGATCTACTAGCTTAAAGAATATGTTGGGAATGCTGGTTCTCAAAGCAATGAAGAGGTTTTCATGACATTTTATTAACACCATCAATCTCTTCATTGTAGTTAGAACAGATAACTTAATGGATAGACACCTCCCATATGAGCAAAAAAAAACCATGGGCCTGCCACGTTTTTTTTAAATCATATTCTAAGTTTAAAAAAAGTCCTTTGAAATGATTTATGCCAATGTAATAGAAATTTTATTTAATGACAGATGTATCTTAATCAATAGATGGCGCTACTTAAAAACTAAATTTAAGTGTTAAGTGATTAATTACAAATGTCGTCCCTTAAAAATTTGCACAATATATAAAAATATAACAAAGAAAAACACATACATAACAAATTATACATCAACAACTGCATTATCAAACACTCTGCACCAAGCACTATATCAACAAATACACTCACACAAAAACACCCCCTTTTCTATACAAACTGAACGGTTCTGATAATCATTTCTAGTACCCAGGTTATTTTTTTTTTTAATATTTTTACATTTTTAAATAAAACCTGAATACTTTTTATGATTTTCGGCAATACTCACAATAATTTAATTTATTATTTTATTTTATTTGTTTTTTTTTTTAACAAAATATTTATTTAATTTTTGCTTGTTTTATTATTTAACATTAAGTTTGTGTTTTTTTTTTATTTTTACTATTTTTGTGTTTTTTTTTTTTTGTTTTACTTTTTGGTTAATCACCTACTAACAGGTCACGTAGAGCTAGTCAAGATGTCATCCTTATGTCACGGAGTGTTGACAATCTGGCAATAACCCAACGCAGGTAAGTGCCTTAACACACACAATCATAAATATTTTGCACGGCATTTTGTATTCTAAACTAGTTTTTTTGGCATGATTTTATTACTATATGCACTTGTATTTAAAAAAAAATAACAAATATAGCGCACAAAATTGTAAAACACTAGGGAATTGTTTGTAATTAAAATTAAAATTTAACTTATAAAAAAAACTTTTTTTACAGCTATTTTTTTTTCATCATCTATTGACTTGTGATATATGAAAATGTGATTCAGATTTTTGTTTGGGAATTTTTTAAAGAAATTTTAAAACATATAACAGAAAATCGCAAATTAAGTTTTTTTTTAGAAACATTTGCTTATATCTATGAAGGTTTTTTTTTGTGGAAGTGGCAGTAAGCGGTTGATAATTTGAATTTTTGTTTTAAGTTTGATGAGCCTTTATACCTTTCAGACCTGAGAAAAAAATGCTGTCCGATTTGAGTGAAATTTGTTGGGAAGATGTTTTTTTTACAAAAGCTTTATGGAAAAAATAAAAAAAAAATAAAAAATAAGGTAGTAATTAACATTAACCCCCTTATTCATTAGATTTCACTAAAACACATTTCAACGGTTGTATAGTTATACAGTGCATAAGTATTTATACAGCCTCTATTCAGGGTCGCACAATTTCTTATTCATAACATATTTCCCCACCCATAATTGTAATACAGGGTTTGCGTCAAATAAATTACCAAAAAGCTCGGCAGAGTTACCAAGGGATCATTTTTATGGTTGTGAAACTCATGGTGACAATTTTATTTTCTACATTTTTATAACATATTGATGACTTATGTTGACTAAATAACATCGTTTATAATGTTGAATCTGTAGGTAAAGAAGAATTACCATTTGAACACATTAAACAGTGAAACACAACTGCTAAAATACAAAAATACCCTGGATGATTTAGTTCAACTTACAATTGAACCTTTGGTAACCCTGATACTCAGCCGTCTGTGTATACAGAAATAAAAATGATATCTTCTATATATATAAAAATGGATCTTGGTTTGTTCGGATGCTTAAAACTCGAAAACGACTGGACCAAATTGGATACTTTCTTCTGCGGATTTGTTCGTAATTGCTCCGCGAAGGTTTAGGAAAAAAGAAAAATTGAAAAATTCTCAGCAGGTGGCGCTGTAGGCGGTCATTCCATTTGATAATGGAAAAACAACGTTTGACGGGCCAGCTTGTACCCTTATACAGGCACTATTCAACCATCAGACGCGTTTAGGATGTGCAGCCTCTATTCAACGTTGTATGAATTTTATGAATAAGATTTTTGCGTTTAGAGGCATTTTAATGAATTTATGAATAAGGCTGTAAGAATTTAATAATTTGTAAACTTGAAAACAATGCTAATTTCTAGCGTTCCGTGTGGTACAACTTAAAACAAAGTTTATCTTTTGCGATGCATAAAAAAACACCACATTTGCTACATTTTGTTCTCGTTCGAACTGGAACAGTTTTTGTGCCTACACATTCGCGGATTACTAATAAAGGGTGATCCATTTCGAGGTTCCCTACCTTTTTAAAGAAAAAAACAGAGAAAATTAAAATTTAATGGAGAATGTTTATTATCATTTGAAAGAACATTCTTTGGCATTTATTTTTTGAAGATTATGTCTATGAAATGTTGGCCGTTGCTACGTCGCAGACGGTCCATCCGTTGAGTCCAATTTTCGATCACTCATTCGAGCATTTCGACTGGTAACTGGCGAATGACACGCGTGATGTTTTCCTCCAAGGCCTGAATCGAAGCGGGTTTGTCGGCATAAGCTTTTGACTTTACATATCCCCACAGGAAAAAGTCTAACGGTGTGATATCACAGGATCTTGGTGGCCAATCGACCGGCCCAAAACGTGAAATTATGTGCTCACCGAAATGTTCTCTCAATAAGTCCATTGATTGATGCGATGTGTGGGAAGTGGCGCCGTCTTGCTGAAACCAAATGTCGCCGAGATCACGAGCTTCAATTTCAGGCATCAAATAGTCGGTTATCATGGCACGATAACGGTCGCCATTGACGGTTACGTTCGCACCGGCATAATTTTTAAAGAAATATGGACCGATGATTCCACCGGCCCACAAACCACACCAAACCGTTGTTTTTTCTGGATGAAGTGGCAGTTCTTCAATCTCTTCAGGTTGCTCTTCGTCCCAAATGCGGCAATTTTGTTTGTTTACATACCCATTGAGCCAGAAATGGGCCTCATCGCTAAACAAAATTTGCCTCGAAAACGTCGGATCTTCTTGGAACTTTTCAAGAGCCCATAGGGTGAAGCGATGTCGCTTGGGAAGGTCGAGCAGCTTCAGTTGTTGCACAAGCTGTATTTTGTACGCTTTCAAATTAAGATCTTGACGTAAAATGCGCCAAGTCGTTCCATACGTCAGTCCAAGTTGCTGCGAACGGCGCCGAATCGACTCTCTACGGTCTTCGTGTACACTCTCAGCTACGGCCGCTATATTTTCTTCACAGCGTGCTGGACGTGGTCTATTCGGTCGAATATTATCCAATAATGAATGCTGGGTCTCAAAATGGGTGATGGTGTTGCGAATAGTACGCTCAGTAGGCCGATTATGTTGACCATAAGTTGAGCGAAGTGCACGAAACACATTCCTCACAGAACGTGAATTTTCATAATAAAGTTGAACAATTTGTAAACGTTGTTCACGCGTAAGTCTTTCCATTATGAAATGCCAAACAATACTAAACAAAAATAACATGACAGCATGACACGACTCACACGTGATCTGTCAAAAAAGGCTATTGAAAAAAGTATCTCTACTTGGATCACCCGTTATAAGACTCGAGACTAATTCAAAAATTTTAGGTACCCAAAAAAAACATTTTTTTAAAGAAAATGCCACCGAAAAGTAGGCGTGCCTTAAAAATATTGAATATTGTAATAGATTTCGTAACAATTATTCTCGAATACCACCATGCAAGAGACTTTTGAATAACATCAGAATGGTGGTATTTTAAAGTTCATAAAGCCTTCTGCGGATTAAGATGTATGTCCCTTCTGTTGATACTAATAATAACGTGTGCCCAGTCTTAAGTTTTCTGGAGTAGATGGATGCGTCTTAAAAACACCCAGCAGCATTTAAGTATTTTTTAATGTATGTATACTAGGCCATAGAAACATATAAACACAGTGCCCCAGAAAGCTATGCATTTTAAAACGAACTTGTAAAAACACGCAGAATTTGGGAATTCCCCTTCAGAACTCGACTTATAGAAGGTGACGCCACATAATTTCTTCGAGTTATCAAGACATTCGAGTAATAGAAGTTCGAGTTATGGAATCAAAATTACATGTAGATAATGTTTGTCTTGGAGCTGTTGCCAACCAATTTCATTTGAGTTATTAAATATTCGAGTTATCGAAGTTCGAATCTTTGTTGCAGGTCTTTCGTATAAGCCCGCTGCTGTCTTCACTTAAGCACTTCTCATGCGACCATCTAAGCCCTTCTTAGCAGAAATAATTTTCACCATAGACCAGCATTTTCTTGGATTATATTCATCTACGATGCAAACGATGTCGTTGACATCCTCAAACCATTTAATACGTCGTGTATTTACAGGAAGGTACTCGCGAGCCCACCTCTGCCAGAATGCATCTGCGAGTTGACGTGTCATTAGCCAATTTCTTCGCAATTGTATGCTCTCACGTACAGGCAAGATTCTTCGTGCCATTGGAGCTGCCTGCCAGTAAACGGTTCGGCATTTAGAACTTCGTCTTCCTTATAACAAATGTAAGCGGTCGGGAAGCTTACACGATCATCTCAAGCCATGCGTAGAAGTTCAGTTGGATTACGAGATGGCAGTATTTTGTAAAGGAGGTCCTGAGGTCAAGTTCCTCCCATGTGCGGTGGTATGAAATTACCCTTCATAGAGGGGCTCGTGAACGCTCTTACTATCTCATTTTGGTCCATTAAAGTAAACGCTTTCTCTTTCTCTTTCCGCACCTTTATAGTTGGTGCCATTGTCACTCCACATCTCCGTGGTAGGACCGCGACGAGCTAAGAAGTTTAGCAAATTGCTATGATGCAGGAATCTGTAGACAGCAATTTCACACTGCTCTCTTGGTTAAATAATTCTTAGTGAACCCCTTAGTCCAACCTGTTGCTGTTTCAACTCCAATTTCTGGACTGTATCTCTACAGCTAGGAGATCATTGATCTCTAGTTTTGACATCGTTCGATAAAACCACACAAAGCGTAGAGCTTACTGCACTGCTGCTGTTTTCGTTCTGTATAGCGTTAGACCATATCTCCCACCGACATGTAATTTTTGCAGATGTCATCAACATTTGCTGGTAATACCCTCAGAGCCGAAATGAAGAACGACGTTGGTCGGAATTTATTTCAGAGTCTGGAGGTCTATTTTTCAGAGGCCTAACCTAGTAAAAGGTTTTCCATTTAGAGATGCAAAAATCTACTTCTTTTGGCTTTCCCAACTGAAAATTTGACGATATTCAGAGTTTTTTTTTCTGGGTCTTTCCGTTTTTCGGAGGCCAGAGATAGTCCAACCAGAGATGCGCCATTGGTTGATTATTCTTTTCCCGCTATCGGTGTCTCTTAGATTTATTACTGCTGCGATAATGTTTGCATATTTCTTCAAATAGTTGTCTTCGGCCACCACCATATGAAAACTGCCGTCATAAGATATTTTCTAGAAATTTGTCCTTGTACTGCTCCTGCTTCTATGTCTCTCTATCTGCCTAAATTAAATGTTTTGCTGGAACGTTATAAAACAGGGTGAAGAAATTCTTGACCGTTTTGGGCTAAAAAATCTTCAAAAAATGTTTCGTGATGTTTATTTTAACGGGCTTAGGATGCTAAAATTGCAGAATCTGCTTTATGAGCTTAAAGAGCTATATTTTCAGCGTTTAAGATGGTTCAGATATTTAGAGCCAAATGAACGCAAATGCTGTGGCCCGCAGAGTCTTCAATTGTCACTCGAATGGTCAGTGCTGTAATGAATGACCTCATGTTAGTGCAGCTCAACCAACTGAATTCGATTGCGCAACTGGTGGCAGTAAACTTTAGAGTCATCTTCGTTCAGGCCCTATTCTCATCGAAGTATAGCATAAGTTGCTAATTTCCCAATTGTCCCGTTTAGATAATCCTTAACATTTCTTCAATGGTTCGTAATGGAGGAAGCCCACTTTTTAAATCGGATTGTCTTCTAGATAAGGCTTCTGCTCTCTATACCACAGATATGCTCCTTCGTCTTTGGATGTATGTACGTCCAAAGATTATAAATTCTATACAGATGACGCATTGAGAACAAAAAAACAGAAACTTTTGCTCAGCAGCTTCATGGTACGGGCGGGCGGTGTGCATGAAAACACATGAAAAACAAGAACAAAAACCCGCCATAGAACAATTTTTCTTATATGGAGTGCGTTATCTGTATAGAATTCATAATCTTTGCTACGTCTTAGCATCAGAAGCTGATTTTATACACCGCCCTATACGTAGGGATGAATTTCTGATCGGAAATTCGGCTTTCGGGGTATCCATCCATAAAAAAAATAAATGAAGCATACAATCGCGATCGTTTGACATATCGGTCAACAATTTTGGCTAAGTTTCCATTTCCAGATAGACTCCGAAACAAATCTTCGTGGGAAAACGTTTAAGCCGCTTCGCGATCATTTGCGATATATTTCGTCGGATGATCTGTTCAAAATGTCAATCTAAACGGATACCTCGTTAGATAATTCTTCGATTTCGAAGAAATACCTCGATAGAGTCCTTTTCTTAATAACAAGCCTTGTAACGGGTGATTTTTTAAGAGGTTTAGAACTTTTTTAAAAAAAAAAACACAAAAAATTCGAAAAAATGAATAAAATATTTATTTGAATCGATAGTTTGAAGCTTGCAATTTAATGTTTAAAGATAATTTCATGCAAATGTTGACCGCGGCTGCGTCTCAGGTAGCCCATCCGCTGAGTCCAATTTTGGCATACTCTTTCACACATATCGGCCGGTATCTCACGAATGAATGCATGGATGTTGGCTTCCAGTGCGTCAATCGAAGCGGGCTTGTCCCTATAGACATTAGCCTTGACATACCCCCACAAAAAATAATCTAATGGTGTCAAATCGCACGATCTAGGCGGCCAATTGACCGGCCCGAAACGTGAAATTAACTGTTCACCAAACTCGCCTCGCAATTGCGCCATTGTTTCGCGTGCTGTGTGGCATGTGGCACCGTCTTGTTGAAACCACATATCATGCAAGTCAAGAACTTCCATTTCGGGCAAAAAAAAGTTTGTTATCATCGCTCGGTAGCGTTCACCATTGACAGTAACGCTGCGATTCGCATCATCTTTGAAGAAATATGGCCCAATAAAGCCGCCGGCCCATAAACCGCACCAAACAGTGGCTTTTTCGGGATGCATTGGTAGCTGTTGCAATGCTCCTGGCTGATCTTCACTCCAAATGCGGCAATTTTGCTTATTTACGTACCCATTCAACCAAAAATGAGCCTCATCGCTGAACACAATTTTTCGATAAAAAAGCGGATCCTCGGCCAGCTTTCCAAGAGCCCATTCACCAAAAATTCGGCGTTGTGGTAGGTCGGCTGGCTTTAGTTCTTGCACCAGCTGTATCTTAAAAGGCTTTACGCCCAAATCCTTTTTTCCACGTAGTGCTGTAACAAAGGCCTAACTGCTGGGAACGGCGCCGAATCGACATTTCGCGGTCTTCTGTCACACTAGCTGATACGGCCGCAATATTTTCTTCACTACGCACAGTACGTAAACGTGTTGGTGGTTTAATGTCCAACAAAGTAAATTTGGTGCTCAGAAGGTCGAGAATGCCGATCATAAAATGGAAGCAGCGCGCGATGAACATTTCGAACCGAGCACGAATTTTGATAGTAAAATTCAATAATTTGCAAGCGTTGTTCATTTGTAAGACGATCCATGGTTAAATTGCAAACCAAACTGAAGCTGTTTGACAGTGACACAAGGTACTAAACACACGTCAGCTGTCAAAACCAGTGTTGCCACAACCAAACCAGCTAAAAAATCACCCGTTATCTACCCTATATGGTAGTCTGCCACAAAAGAAAAATATTTCTAGGACGGATGGACATAACTACAAGGTGGCGCAAGAGTTGTCACCCGTCGCAAAAGTTGTCACCCGATGTTTTTTGGTTGCAAATATTTAAATTCTTCAGCAAAAAAGTAGAAAAAATTATTCCATGATTCATGCCTTAAGCGCCACCTATAATAATTGTTTCGATTTTTTTGCAAAACACTTTAAAAAATGGCGGCCAAAAAACATCGGGTGACAACTTTTGCGACGGGTGACAACTTTTGCGCCACCTTGTATATTGACTACAATTTCTCCTCTCTTACCTTCTATCTAAACGATTATACATCCCACGTTAGTGTACACCAGGAAATGCTTAATCTCGCCTCACCCGCTCGGTGAATTTCCACGTAAATGCCCACCAAGATGAAAGTGACAATAACCGTATAATTAAAACACTTTCAAGTTCCACCCGCTATGTCTGTGAAATCTATTAGCACTACATCCTGTCTATAAATATAAAGCCACCGCTAGTATCTATCTTGAGTTTGTGTATCTCTTCTTTCTGTTAGTTGCACCAACGACAAGCGCGCTAATTAAATTTATCGCTTGCAAAGGTGCAAAACGTATAAAAAAACATATGAGAGGCTACAATCCGCTGTGCGGATCGTTGAATACCCTATCCCATCCCATCCTTAAAATTAATATCCTCAAAATATAGGCCTTATGGCGATGAAATACAGAAAATGACATTGTCACAATATATTCCTCAGACAGTTTATCAAAATCTTTTGTGGTTCGACAACAAACAACGTATTTCTATTGCTAATGCCTTGGGATGGGGTATACAAATGGTTTTTGTAAGAAAACGCCCCCAAAATGTGGGCGTAGGTGAAAATGATCTATAGACAAAATGTTTATATTACCATTGCGGAAGTATTTGCATCAAAAATTTTTTCGAAAGTTTTAAAATTTGGACAAAAAGCGTTTTTTACTAAAAACGCCCCCAAAAAGTGGGCGTGGCAAAAAACTTTGTATGGACGAAATATAGATATTAAGATTGTCTAAATATGCTGCTCAGGCACTTTTTTGAAATTCCTTACGGTTTGGCTTAAAACTACGTTTTTCTAAAAAGGGGGCGTGGCAGTGGGCGGATTTCAAAAATTTTTACACTTGTTCTGCTTCGTCGGCCAGAGAGTCTATATACCAAATTTGAACTCTCTAGCTCAAAATTTAAGGCCCAAAAATCGGTGACACACAGACGGACGGACGGACGGACGGACGGACGGACGGACGGACGGACGGACAGACAGACATGGCTTAATCGACTCAGCTAGCGATTCTGAATCGATCCATATACTTTGAGGTATATGTATCGAAATTATTTCTCTATGTTACAAACTTAATGTCAAAACTAATATACCCCCCTATGGGATAGGGTATAAACAGAAAGTCTATAGATATCTGAGTTCAAGGTGAGATTGACAAGAAGAAGAAAACGCCGTGCGCCAACAATCGAAAATTTAATTAGTTGCGCCATTTTGATGAATTGTATCTTTTGATTGAGTTTATCTCCGCTCTTGTGCGAAACAATTACCGCACTTATCACTGATTATGATAGTTAAATTCCAGCTGATAGGTGATGAGCTATATATTGACATTTTGCGTTTAAAATTTATTATTAGAATCAGTTGACGTGGTCTGTCAGCGATGTTAAGATCTCAATTGTATCGATAACGCGGTCGCTAATTTATTAACTCAATTAGATGGTAGTAAAATAATACCGATTGCTAGCTTGAGATAGTCGTAAATAGAATGCCAAATTATGTTTCAATTGCATTAAGATGTAGAACGTAGAATCATATGGTGAGAGAGAGAGGCAATGGAAAGGGAAGGTTGCTGACATTGTACGATCGGTGCAAGGTTGCCACCTATTAGTTGATTTAATTGAAAGTAATTCGATGTACGATGTTTGATTCCCTAACGTAACTGATACGCATATGTATCATGAGTGCGTAGATTCTTTGTTAGAAAAAAAGCCTCTTAATTGAAAACACAACATGTTAAGATTAAAAGCCAATCAGTGGAGTGGAGCAAGATCGTTGTAGAGAATGAAATGATACGAAACATGTTTTAGGAGAAACAATATGTGAATGACATCTGTCAAGAAATGTCACTTTTGTTCATAATCTGAAAATAGATTGATCATTTTCACTGAATTGCGAATTCAAGGACGCATTCAGTGATGGCAGTGACCATGCTTCTGTGTTTTCTCTGTTTGCTGTCAGCTTATTGAAAGAACAGGTATTTCTTTGTATATAATCAACTTTGATAGAATAGCAATTCTTCTTATTATATACGTTTACCTTCAATTTATGACCTCATTAGCATCACTTTAGTGAATAAGCATACATTGGTGGTGACAGTTGAAAAGAACAGCATCACCTAAAATGCTTCGGATACTACCTTTCCATCAGAAGTGTTGTCATCTTCAACTTATCAGGGGGTGTTAAAAATTATTACTAACCACTGCTATTGACAGCTATAGCAGTCACAGTGACAAATATCTGTGATTGCTTGAAATGTGTTGAATATTTCAGTAGTATTTGTTAGTCTTCGTTTGTTCGAGAGAGAATAGGTATCTATTAACAGTGAATCGCTACATTCTACTCAGCCAACAGAAAGTATCGTGTTATTTTACACTGACAGTCTGACACAAAAGGTACTAGAAGCACTTGTAATAAGACTAGTCACAGTTCGTAATTGCTACTTTAGAGCTGCAGTAACAAGTCAGTCACGATAAATTGTGATCCATGTCATTTCTTTTAAGTCTATCATGCTATAAATCCATCAAATAAGGCTAAGGGTGGAGCCTCACTATGTATAAAAGAGTGTATCGCACATTCGATTGATCTTAAATTAGAAATCAATAGAAGTCAGCTCTGGTTGGTTGGGTGTTGTAGAACGAGGGTAGACTCTGATTGGCGTTAACTTGGCAATGCCCAGTGTTTTAACTCTGACTACACATCAAATGTGCTTATTTTTATCTCCAAGTGGTAACCATCGGGTACTGGTCTCATCCAACCGGATTTGACTTGCTAAACGATAAGTGCGAGTGTTGATAACACGACGAAAAACAGCAACACTATAAACACCCTGGTGAGAATGGCACGGATGAATACCCGGCCTGCTGTCCCAGGCGAACCTAGATGAGCTGCTCTGACATATTCGGACAACAGGTTGTCTAGGAATTTCAAGGGTTAGTCAGGCCCCTTGAACAGAGATGGTGGCGGATGAACCGAAAATCCAACGGCAGCGCTCAATCCCGTAGTGGATACTGATGGCCCCGTGTCCTAGGGGTATCTAATAAATTGGAACTGGCCCTCCAGGTTGGGGGTTGTGCTTTGGGTTAACTACCCACCCACAGAAAAAAATATTGTTACGAAGCAACCAATAGCCTCGGAAAGGACTGATTTTATTGTTGACGACCCTGCTAAACGAAAAAAGGACAACGACGTTCGTATCTGCACCTGGAATTTGAGAACATTAAACAGGAAAGGTGCAGGCGAACAACTAGCGGATGCCCTAAACTGCTACAAAGCAGACATTACTGCCATCCAGGAAATACGATGGGATGAGCCGGGCAAAAAGAGGATGAAAAACTGTGACATCTACTACGGACCGTGTTATATTGAGCAGAAACAGCGACTATTCGGATGCGGATTTGTTATAAGTGCCAGACTTAGGCAAGAAGTCTAATGTTTCCAAGACAAAAGCGAACGCATAGTAACAATCCGCATCAAGGCCAAATTCGCCAACATAAGCCTTATATGCGCTCACGCTCCGACGGAAGAAAAAGATGATATAGCTAAGGATTGCTTCTACGAGCTCCTTGACAAAACCTATGAGCGACTACCTAGGTACGATGTTAAAATCGTGCTGGGAGATTTTAACGCAAAGGTAGGAAGAGAAGACATCTGTAGAAGTTTTGTCGGAAAACATAGCCTACACGACAACACGTCTTGTATCGGACTTAGGCTAATTGATTTCCCTACGGAACGAAATGCCACTATAGCCACCACACGGTTTCCTAACCTCGATATCCATAAGGGGACATGGCGGTCTCCAGATCAACGAACGGTCAACCAAATTTGATCACATTGCGATAGATAAGAGGCACGCATCCAGTATTTTGGATGTCCAAACATTCCGAGGAGCTAACATCGACTCGGATCACTACCTTGTAGCAGCCAAGGTAAGAATGCGGATATCCACCACGCCACAACAATCCAGAAATACTGTGAAAAAATTTAATGTCGTAGGACTGCAATCGCAAGAGACCGCCAAGACCTTCGCATAACGCGTATCCCTTAACCTCTCGACTCACAACATACCACCAGCATCGAATGTCGAAATGCAATGACAACGATGCCAACAGGCCATTATATCAGCCGCAACTGATGTTCTAGGTTTCTCGCGCCCACCAGCAAGAAACCCCTGGATTGATGAGGAATGCCGACAGATGCTCGCTGCCGAGGCCTACAAGGCTAAACTGCAGGTGAAGACGAGAGCTGCCATTGAGCTCTACAGGCAAAGAAGAAGGGAAGAACATCGGCTTTTCAGCAAGAAGAAAAAAGAGCAAGAAAAGCGCGCGATAGAGGATATAGAGAGGTGCCACTCTAGGAACGATGTTCGCAAGTTTTACCAAAGTGTAAAACGTCAAAGCCAAGGATACAAGGCTCGAACAGAATCCTGTCGAGATGAACAAGGAAATATTGTAGTTGAGACACAGTCGATGCTGAGGATATGGAAGAACCACTTCTGCAGACTGTTAAACGGCGATAACGAACAACATTCCGCTGTCAGGCAGAACGAACCATTCAATATTGGCAACGACAGCGAAAACTGCCAACCACCCGACCTGAGTGAAGTGAGGATAGCAATATCGAAACTCAAGCTTAATAAAGCCACCGGAAATGACGGCCTTCCCGCTGAGCTTTATAAAGCTGGCGGAGATGACTTGGTAAGCAACATCCACCAACTCATAAACCAAATCTGGTCGGTTGAAAGCATGCCTGAAGAATGGAACCTCAGCATCGTTTGCCCGATCCACAAAAAAGGAGACCCTCTGAACTGCGCCAACTACAGAGGCATAAGTCTACTCAACATCGCCTACAAGATCCTATCTGCCGTAATATGTGAACGCTTGAAACCGTTTACCAACAACCTGATCGGCCCTTATCAGTGAGGTTTTAGGCCAGGAAAGTACACAACCGATCAAATTTTCACACTTCGGCAGATCCTGGAAAAAACTCAAGAAGTCCAAATCGATACCCACCACCTATTCATCGATTTCAAAGCCGCATATGACAGCATTTATAGAGACGAACTGTACAGAGCCATGCCTAGTTTTGGTATACCGCCCAAACTCGTCCGTTTGTGTAGGATGACGATGGAGAATTCTCGCTGCTCCATCAGGGTCGGAAACGACCTCACCGACACATTCGATACCAAAAAAGGATTTAGGCAAGGCGATGCGCTGTCATGTGACTTCTTTAATCTGATTCTTGAGAGAATTGTGCAAAACTCCAAAGCCAACACCAGAGGCACAATTTTCCAAAAGTCGGTGCAACTACTAGCATACGCTGACGATATTGACATCATAGGTAGGACTCAACGTGATGTCATAGCCACGTTTGCTAGTATAGAGAAGGAAGCGGCAAACATGGGTTTAGCAGTAAATGAGGGTAAGACTAAGTATATGCTGTCATCACGAAAGGACTCACAACATCGACGAATTGGACAGAACGTCACCATTGACAGATAAAACTTTGAGGTAGTACGGGACTTTGTCTACCTCGGCTCCGCTATTAACTCTGACAACAACATCTCGTCAGAAATTAAACGAAGAATTACTCTTGTCAACCGCTGTTTCTTCGTGCTAAGAAGGCAATTTAGTAGTAAAGCCCTCACTCGAACTACTAAGGAGGTTCTGTATAAGACCCTGATCATCCCAGTCCTGCTCTACGGCGCTGAAGCATGGGCCGTATCAAAAGCAGATGAAGCAATCCTTGGTAGATTCGAGAATAAAATTCTTCGAAAAATCTTCGGTCCCGTTTGCGTTGACGGGCTATGGAGACGAAGATTCAACCAAGAACTATACGAGCTGTACAGCGACATGCGCCTGGTCAAAAAACTCCGCATTGGACGTTTAAGATGGCTAGGACATGTAGAACGAATGGACACCAATACTCCGGCTCGCAGAGTCTTCGATTCCCAGCCAGACGTCGGACGCAGTAGAGGAAGACCTCGCCTTAAGTGGCGCGCACAAGTGGAAACCGACCTCAACCAACTTGGTGTGCGCAACTGGAGGCAGTTAATTAAGGACCGGGCTAATTGGAGAGGCATGTTGGTTGAGGCCCAGGTTCATTCCGGACTGTAGCGCCACTTAAGTAAGTAAGTAAGTAATGACAGATGGTTTATCTATGCAATCAAAAGTTCATGTGTTTTCTCTTATATTGACAGGTGTCACTTGATAACTGCGACTGACTTTGTTTTTGATTTATAAAACATTTTAATGAATCCTCACAGGTTTTGACATTTTTCCACATCATTCTTAAACGGATGTGTATTCTATTTAAAGTAATAAATGATTATAAACATTCAATTCGATTCTATTCCAGTTAATGAGGCGATTGACATTCAATGCACGTGAAATTTATTACTTTAAGATTCGGTTCTTGAAGAATACCAAAATGTTTACGGATGGCAATTGAAGAATGTCTTCTAGTAACTGTTTTATTACTCATTTCTGCACTCGAGCACTTCCATTTCGCAAAATGTCGCCACCACAACGTGCATTAACATACCAATTGCCTGCCGAAAAAGGGTTACTGAACGTTAAAAACAAAAACCAATTCATTATTTCGGCTGCGATACCGCTTTGTTTTGGTGACTAAATTTCAAATTTGAATATTCAAATTGATTTCACTATACAAACAGAACTTGTCGAGATTGACATTTAATGTACGCAGCCGCGCTGCCAACAAGTGTCATTGCACACTTATTATGCTAATGTGGTCTTGTTGTTACCAGAGGCTGTTATTGTCGCCGCAACTGGAAGATTGGACATTTGCATCCGTGGTGCGTGTCAACTGTGAGATTCTGAGTAGCGCAACTTATCGAAATTGATTTATACACGCGTGCATTTTGTTGGTAAATTTTTTTGTTTTATTTGATTTTTCGACACGAGTTTTGTCGCTTGCATGAAACGTCAAAAATGGTGGTGCCCAGTGGCGTTTTATTAATTACATATGTTTATCAATTAATTAAATTGGTTTACTGTTTTGTGGACTGGTGATTTATGCATGATTTAGTCTCCATGTAGGTGATCGGGAGCTGGGTTGTGCTGATTTCCGCATACTGAACTTGACGTTTACGTACGGAACTGATAGCGATCAAGGAAGTTTAAGCTTTTGTCATTTTGAATGCGACTTGTAATTTGAATACCGTTTAATCGAGTGAATAATGGTTGATTGCATTCGGCGGAGAAAGGAAGATTGCGCGAGGCATTGACCATGAATTGATTGCAGTTTTTTACTTAGCCGAAAGCGATATGAACGAGGATTGTCCGTAGTTGCTTTGATTTATGATTTCGGATTGTGGAACATAATTAATTCGAGTTGAAATTGAGGAAAAAGCGTGGGCTTTATTTAATTCACAAAAAAAAACATGACTTGTTGTTGAAGGTGGTCATGCCGGTTAAGGAAGATGAATGCGATTTATTTGAAGGATGTGTAGTTTCTTGAAGGAGATATCCATGAATTATGCGACATATGAGAGAGAGAGGTTTTATTTTGGATTGAATACGACTCGATGATTATATTAAACAACCTGTCCTTGTTGAAGTTTGCCTTTCTCTGGATCGTTATAAGAATTTGAGGTAATTCTTGGGTCATAATTAAAATGTTTGTAGGGCGCTTTGGGTTTTACAACAAGGACATTAGAATTGAATTTAAATAAAAGACGGAATAATTGAGATACAGGGCTGTCTGCTTTCCAATATGGCACGAGAGCGAACTCCATTGACCGTTAAATGACGATCATCCTCACCATACAATCACTTTTTGAAGAAGTTGGAGTCTCTTGAAGTACATGTTGCAGTCCAACCTGATTTTTCGGTGAAATTCTTAATTTTCTTCAAACTATTGAATAGCCTGGTTGTAGAAGTTTCGGCGCTACAAATGATAAAGAGTCTTCAGTTCTTAATTTAGTAACATCTTGTAAGAGAGAACGCCATCAGCTTTACCCAAAATTCACCACAATGTGGACTTAGAGATTTGGCCCACTTTGAGCTTCAGTTCAAACTAACAGAAGATGGTACGATGCGTTGTGTAACTGCCACATGAGGATTCAGAAGTGAATATGGTGACTGGAGTTACTCATTATTTTACTCACACGAATCTGATGATACGATTTCTACCACCGATAATTGGCCTAAATGCTCTTAAAATTTTCACTCGTGAATTTCAACATGATTAACATTTAAACCATGACTGACGACTTGTCTTTGACAGATCAGAAAAAAAGGTTGAATGGGGCGTTTGAATTAAAACTGTCATTGTCAAAGGTAATGATCCTAGTGTTAGGATCATTACCTGTGACATTATGTATGGAATAGCACATCGGCTAAATGGCCGCCACGGCTTTGCTGGCAAGTACGTACTCTTTTATTCAAATTTTCTAAGAGCGTTTCGTATAAATGGGCTGAATCTCATTGACACACCGCCTAATTTCCTTTTTCAAGGCGTTGGTAGTCATGGGCTTGTTTGAATAGACCTTTGACTTCAAAAAAACTCCAAAGAACTAAGTCCAATCACGTTAAATCGTAAGATCTGGACGGCCAATTCTGATCGCAAAAATGGCCGATTAAACGATTAGGGAATGACTCATGCAGTAATTGAATTGTTTCTCTGTATGGCATGCGACACCGTCTTGTTGAAACCACATGTTGGTCACATCCAAATACAAATTTTTGACGCAACAGGCTCTTTAATACCCAGGACCGAGCTTTATCAGAACCATTCATGTGTGCGTGTGTAATTCTTGCACAATGGCGGGACCTACTATTTTATGCCGAATCCGAACGGCTAAGTTGAAATAAGGTTTTCTTGACAATGGATATTTCTCGGATGATTTGTCAGATCAGCACGAGAGGAGGGCCAGTGAAATATCATTTAGGTGTTGCTACGGCTGGGAATCGAACCCAGACTTTCTGCGCCGCAGTTCATCGCGCCACTGATCCCGTCTGTTGGTCACATCCATATCTTGTAATTTTAGATAATCATGTCACGATAATGAACACCATTAATAGTTACTGCCTAACCAGCCGCATTTTCGAATAAGAATGCCTCCAGCCCAAAATCTGCTCAAAACAGTCACGCGTTGTGGATGCATTTGTTACTCAACAATTACTCGTTGGTTTTCGGAACCGTAAATGCGACAATTTTGACGATTAACGAAGCCATCAAGATAATCATTAGTCATCAGTTCTTCAGTCAATTGAAGAATGTGTAAGCATGAAGTTTTAAGTCTTTCTTGAAGAAAGAGAGAAGCTAGAGATAGATAGAAGCTAGAGAGAGCTTCTCGAAATGCCTTATTCTTGGCTATTTAGCTCCATGGGGCTTAATTCCGCAGGGGTTATTGCACTGCAGACTGCACCGACGACGCGCTGAAGTGATGTTCCTGGACTGTCGACAATACTCTCTCGAGCCGCTTTGATGTTTTCTGTCAAACGACTTGTGACAGGACAACCATAGTGTCTAAGATCACTAATTGATCCATTCTCCCTGAATTTTTTAATTGTTGATAGTTTTAAATCATTATGACGGCCATATTTTTTGAAAATTGCGGACTTTAGCTGAAAAGCCTTTATTATTTTTTTTTAAATATTGCTCAACAATTGAAATGCGTTGTTCTTTTGCATGGCGCTTTATTTTAACTAATCCGAACTGTCAGCTGTCACATTGTCATGTTTTGCCCGTTGGCAACATAGTAAATGGCGCAAAATTCAAATTGTGCGTGAAATTTAAGAAACCCTTTATACATAACCAGCTATAATGACATCTTCAAGAACGTTGTAAATATTTTTTAAATTAAAATGTGATTTAAAAATTTATTCAAAATGTAACACAAGCAAGATGGACTTAACCTCCAAAATCAAACGTCTAAAATGCATTATCAAGTAGTGTAGCCCTTATTAAAAAAAAAAGACTGCAAATCTGAACAAAAAATCCATGAGATATTATCCAATGTCCTCAAAATAATTTCCTTGACGTTGAACATTTTTGTTCGAATAGATTTACGAACAAAAAATGTTCATTCACTCAACGACAGAAAACAAGTATGCACTTCGTAATACTGGTAGTGCGTTACAAATAAAAAAAAAACTCAAGGCTCCATCATTGAACTTGACCTTTCCCGATAGCATAGCTTAGAAGTCGTCTTTAGAGTGCGAGAACAAGTGCATTCGCATACATATGGTTCTCATTCAGTACCGCACAAGTGGATCTGTTTGTACATTATGGAGCACATGCATTCGGAAGGTTCTTCAACATACTTATTGTATTGAATTACTTGTTTTTTTTCCTACTTAACTCGATTTGATTTATTTATGTTGTCTCTGAATATGATGACAGAAACGGACGTAAACATAATACTTGATGTGAAAACATATTTGCGTAAGTGCCACGCGAATGCAGAAGGGGATGCATATCCGAGAATCGAATTCCTTTCATTAAAGGAAAGTGCTCTTGCCGGTGATTAAGTGTTTGAGGATAGATATATGTAGAACTAGTAATTAAAAACAAGGATGGTCTCTTTTTTATTTTCAAATGGTGTTGAAGAGGATTTAATGAAATTGCAGAGTGCAAACAGAAATCAAGGAGACGCAGATCGTAAGAGGCTGGGAGCACTTATAGAACAAAAGGATACTTAATGAAATTAGCGGTACAAACAAAAATCATTTTTTAACGATTAGAAAGCAGAAATTGAACTATAAGCGTTTTTTCAATCGAAAGAGCCATTTTGCAAATTTAAACTTTGTACAAATTAGTAATATCCCACTTCGGACATCTGATGTGATGTGAAACTGAAATGACGACAAATCCAATCAAAATTGTTATTTGGTCGTTTAATGCATGCATTTTACTGTCATTTTTTTAAAGGTGTGCTTTGACAATTATAGGACGGCCTAGTTGTAAAATCCATCTTTTTTTAATGATTTGGCATTCGGTTTCATAATGCAACACTTTTTGATTTGCTGTCTCCATGACAAATGAGCCACTCTACTACTCCTGATCATATGTCATAAACTCTAAATGGCTGTTTATTTTTAAATAGTTCTTTATCTACTAACTAACTTAATCTACAAACGAGAGTTTCCGCTTCATCGAATTTATTTATTTTTATTAAATTTTAAACGAATATTTCTCAGAAATATAACTTTCACAATGCAAAAGGTGTTTGGTAGTAACAATTGAACATACCCACCCAGGTAATGGTAGTGCAATATTTGTGCGTCCATTTTCTGTCGCTTTTTTACAAATTATTTTCTTGAAGGAGTTCATTTCCCTTTTTAGTTCTTATTGACGTTGGCCTTAAATAAAAATCTGAACTGGGTAGCACACAAATTGTCTCAGGGTAAAGGCTGAACTATAATACAAGATGGTTGCAGACGACCACTTCCGTAACTGTGCGAACACATGAAAATTGTATTGTACGACCATAATAGCTTTTCGCTTCGATTCGTTCAGTTTTCGTTCACTTTTGCTCACTTGCGAAAAAGCGAATTCATTCGATTTTTCACTTTCTTTTGTTCTTTCACACAAAAAATTGACATTTCACTTCAACAGCTGTGTTCATTTAAATTTGTAAGTTCATAAGCAACGAAATTTAGTTTTTATTGTTTGTAAGGTAAGTGCTAAACGACTTACACTATGACAATTGCTTCCATTCACAAAAGTCTATTATGGGCAGCTTGAGTAATTGACAGTACCTACTGAAGAAAACTTAACGTAGAATTTTGACATTATTCAGATTGCTTCCGACTATCATAGTTCAGCCTTTAGTCTTGATAAAATTTAACTTGTTCTGTTCAAAAGAAGACAATTAACTAAATGGGAAATCTCTATCCACATAATTCTAAAACTCATTTAGAAAAGAAGGATCAACTCTTCAGTCTGGCTGATTTTCCACCTGTTTTTCTATTCAGCATGTAACTGCCATACAAAAGCAGATGTCTTTTAACAAAAAAAAGTACTAGGTCAAAGGCCAGGCTGGACTTTATATAATGAGACTAATAGTACGTTTCCACCGAGTCAAAATGCGTCATTTCAGCCGAAATTCGTGATTTCAGCCGAAATGCTTTACATTCCGTACAATGACTTTTTTTTGACAGTTGAAATGCGTTTTTTTTTTTGTGGAAACGTACTATAACTGTCAAAATACAGACCATTTACAACATAGTATTCGAATGCTCGATTGTTCAAACTCGTCGACGATTTACCAAGGAAAGTAGAAAGTTGGCGAATCTTCAGCACGTAACGTAAATACTTTTGATAAGCCAATACATGCTTTATCAAAACACTGTCAACGGACTTCATAAGCTTACCATTCATTCAAGAAATTGCAGGTCAAGGATTAACAACATGTACAAACTCGTACTAACAGACACAGTGTAGAATTTTGCCATACACACCTGGATTCGATCCCCAATCGATTGCAGATCGCGATGATCTGACACTATCAACTGTCAAAAAAAAGTTAATCTCAACTCAGCCGTTCAGATTTGGCACAAAACTTGAGGTCCCGCAATCTTGTAAGAAGTATACAGAAACACATGAATGCCTGTGACAGAAAGCTTAACCCTTGGGACTATCAGGGCTTTTGCGCCAACATTTGTATTGTTTTTGTTTTTGTATACAATATGTCACCGTTGCGTTAGCTATGTAGTACTTACTTAAGTGGCGCTACTGTCCGTGATGAACCTGGGCCTCAACCAACATGCCTCTCCAATTAGCCCGGTCCTTAGCTAACTGCCTCCAGTTGCGCACTCCAAGTTGGTTGAGGTCGGTTTCAACTTGTGCGCGTCACTTAAGGCGAGGTCTTCCTCTACTGCGTCCGACGTCTGGCTGGGAATCGAAGACTCTGCGAGCCGGAGTATTGGTGTCCATTCTTTCTACATGTCCTAGCCATCCTAAACGTCCAATGCGGAGTTTTTTGAATAGGGGTATGTCGCTGTATAGCTCGTATAGTTCGTGGTTGAATCTTCGTCTCCATAGCCCGTCAACGCAAACGGGACCAAAGATATTCCGAAGAATTTTTCTCTCGAATCGACCAAGGATTTCTTCATCCGCTTTTAATACGGTCCATACAGGACTGGGATGATCAGGGGCTTATATAGGATCTCCTTAGTAGTTCGAGTGAGGGCTTTACTACTAAATTGCCTTCTTAGCCCGAAGAAACAGCGATTGGCAAGAGTAATTCTTCGTTTGATTTCTGACGACATGTTGTTGTCAGAGTTAATAGCGGAGCCGAGGTAGACAAAGTTCCGTACTACCTCAAAGTTATATCTGTCAATGGTGACGTTCTGTCCAATTCGTCGATGTTGTGTGTCCTTTCGTGTTGACAGCTTACTTAGTCTTACCCTCATTTACTGCTAAACCAATTTTTGCCGCTTCCTTCTCTATACTAGCAAACGTGGCTTTGACATCACGTTGAGTCCTACCAATGATGTCAATATCGTCGGCGTATGCTGGTATTTGCACCGATTTTTGGAAAATTGTGCCTCTGGTGTTGGCTCGGGAGTTTTGCACAATCCTCTCAAGAATCAAATTGAAAAAGTCGCATGACAGCGCATCGCCTTGCCTAAATCCTTTTTTGGTATCGAATGTGTCGGTGAGGTCGTTTCCGACCCTGATGATGCAGCGAGAATTCTCCATCGTCACACAAAAGGAAGAGTTTGGGCGGTATACCTAAACTAGACATGGCTCTGTATAGTTCGTCTCTATAAATGCTGTCGTATGCGGCTTTGAAATCGATAAATAGGTGGTGGGTATCGATTTGGACTTCTTGGATTTTTTCCAGGATCTGCCAAAGTGTGAAGATTTGATCGATTGTGGACTCTCCTGGCCTAAAACCACACTGATAAGCGCCGGTCAGGTTGTTGGTAAACGGTTTCAGGCGTTCAGATATTACGCCAGATAGGATCTTGTAGGCGATGTTGAGTAGACTTATGCCTCTGTAGTTGGCGCAGTTCAGAGGGTCTCCTTTTTTGTTAGCTATGTAGTATAGAAGGAAAAAATAGGTTTAGGAGTAGGTAGTAAAGGTCTTTGTATACCTTTTAGGATTAATCTTGCCAATCGTCGTTCCTTTGGTCTCAAAAAGCAATAAAGTAATAAAGCCCTTACTAAATTACTAAGGATGTGCTATATAAGACGGGCTCAGTGATGTGATGGTTAGTGCGATGAACTGCAGCGCAGAAGGTCTGGGTTCGATTCCCAGCCTGGGCAAAACCTAAAATGATTTGTCGCTCGGCCTCCTCTCGTGATTATCTGACGAAGCACCCAAGCAGTATCTATCAATGTCAAGAATAGCTTATCTCTACTTAGCCGTTTGGAAACGGCATAAAACAGGAGGTCCGCCATCGTGCAAGAGGTAGACACGCACATATGAATGGTTTGTGAGAAAGCTAGGCCCTGGCTACTAACGAGACTATTGCGCCAAAAAATTGTTTTTTTATTTGTATACTGTGTTAGACTCTGACCATCCCAGTCCTTCCTTATAGCGATAAAGCATGGGCGGAACGCACTGGTAGTTTCAAGAAAAAATATTCAAAATATCTTCGTTTCCGTTTCCGTTAAAGACTATGAAGGCGATGATGATTTTACGAGCTGTACTGCGACTTAAACTGCTCAATAAGCTCCGTGCAGGACTTTTAACATCCCTGGGGAATAAAGAGTAAATGAACACCAATACTCCTGCCGTTTAACATCCCTGGGAAATGTAGAGCAAATGAACACCAATACTCCTGCAAAAAAAAGCCCTAGATTCCCAGTCAGAAAATAGACTCAGTAGATGAAAGCCTTGCCTTAAGTGGCGCGCACAAGTAGAAACTGACCTTAACCAACTTGAAGAAACCAACTGGAGGCAACTAGCTAAGTAGTAAGTACTGAGTTAACTGGAGGGGCATGTTGGTTAAGGCCCATGTTCACCTCATACTGCAGCGCTACTTAAGTATTAAGATTGCAGAATACTATAGATGGGTATAAGTTTAGTGATGGGGGCCTATTAAACCCTGTTCGATTGTTACGAAGCTTATAATTACAGCCTCTCCATATCCAGTACCCAGGAATAGTCATTGGAGGCGCCTTTTAATAAAAAAACTAAATATAATGCGAAGGTTACAATAAAAGTAGGTAGTAGTGGCGGTTCAGCATGGACCCAAGTAGCACTTATGTGCCTTTTTGTTACCACAGTTGATAGATTTTTATAAAGTGAGCATATCTGCTCATTTCGGCAAATTCACCTGCACAAGTTCTTACTCCAATGCATGTAGTTCATAATTAACAAATTCTGCGAGTCGATTAAAAGATGACAGCTCTATTCTATGAGTGCATTCAGATTCTTAGTTTTTCAAAATTTGACGTTTAATCGATGGATGGCACTATTCCTTATGTTGAATTAAAAAAAAACATTAAATTCAGATTTATAATTCTATGACAACTTTAAAACTTTCTAGATATTTTTTTAAAAGTTTTTAATAAGGATTTTTTTATAATTATTTCTTTTGTTAACTCTGGCACGAACAACCACCTTAAGATATTATTGCCTATTGCAATAGATATGTGACTACAATCAAGCACGCAATATCTCATGTGACTTGCATTAAAATGAGTATCAGCTAGCACATTTGTTATTTATAGACAAACAAATTTGGAAAATGTTATTCATCGTTCTAGTTGAAAAAGTTTTATTGCTTAATGCATTAAGTCCACGTTTTAAAAATTAAGAAATAAAATATCGTTCGAGTCTTCAATAACGTCGCATATGTTTTTGTAAAAAATTGAAAAAACGCGATTTGTATTTTAAAAACGTCTAAAAATATTTTTTTATGTAAACTTCATGGTCTTGTTTTTAAGCTTGCCAATACTTTTAGATATATTTACCTTCTACTAAGATTTCGAGTTTAAAAAGAATCATTTTTATTTGAATTGCATTTTTTGATATATCACATGCTCAATAGATGGCGTCATCATATTATTCATATTTGACATTATAAAACTCATTAACGACTTGTCAACAATTTTATTAATTTGTTGTTTTATTATTTTTATTCTGTATAGGAGCAAATCACGCAGTGTTGATCATGGCCTAGCGGCTCCATTTGATTTGGACTCCTTGCGTTCAAAAGTGGAGGGACGTTTTGAAAGTGTTGACCGCCTAACAAGTAAGTACCTAAAATTCTAAAAAAAGTTGTTATATATATTTCTTTTTATTTGGGATTTTTATAATGACTGTTGTTATCGAAATCTGTCACAATCTGTCAACTAGGTAGCTTTATGCTACGTTCTCACTGACCAAATACGCTAAATTCTGGTATTCAATTTCGAAATATGGTCGAATTTACCATATGCCATCACATTTTTGGGAAACATGGTTGTTTATATGGTAAAACAATCGAACAAAGCTAATTTTATTGGAATGGAACAGTTAAAATATCAAATTGAAATTAATGTGACAAACAATGTTAACGGTTATAGTAAAAAATGTAAATATTGGAAACTTTCAAACTAAATATGTAGACATTTTATCAAATGTGGTCACTTCTTTCTCGAAACAAAAAAAATGTTTCAGAGTGTTCCGTTTTAACGTCAGGATCGACAATATATAAATTCTGTTTTTTCTCGCTGAATCTTACAATTGACATATAATTAGCCATCTTTTTTAGCAATACGAGAATCACTGTTTGGATACAATTAGTCTGGTTGAGTTAACCACAAATTAAGTTATTTAAATAAATTTTTAACGATTTAGAATTATTGTAATTGGATTGACTCAGAATCGCTAGCTGAGTGGATTTAGCCATGCTTGTCTGTCTGTTCATCCGTCTGTAGGTCACCGGTTTTTAGGCCTTAAATTTTGAGCTAGGATAACGAAATTTGGTAAATGTGATCCTTGTACGTGCTATTCGAGAAGTGTAAACATTTTCACGATTCACCCACTGCCAAGCCCACTTCTTATTCTTTGTCAAACGGATAAAAAATTCGAAGTATCTGAACAGAATATTTAGACAATCTCAATATCTATATTTCGTCTTTTTTAGCAAAAACTATTTCTTTTTTAGCAAAAACAAATTTTCAAATATTCGAAAAACTTTTTCAAATATTCAAAAAAACTACCGCGGATTGTAGCCCTCTCATATATTTTTTTTGTTTCCATTCTAATTGTCAATTGTTACAGCAAATTCGGGAATATAGCCTTAGCCAAATGTAATACGCAAACTTATAGTACGTTTCCACCGCACCAAAACTCGTCATTTTATTAACTAAATTAAACATTTAAAAATAGTATTCCCAAAAAAACGCATTCGAACTGTCAAACAATTTTTGTTCACTGGTCCTCTTACGATGATCTGAGAAATCATCTGAAATCAACGTGACAGTTGATAGTCACGAAAAGCTTATCTCAACTCAACTGTTTGGATTCGGCATAAAACAGGAGCTATCGCCATCGATCGTGCAAAAAGTACACACGCACACAGAATGGTTGTGAGAAAAAGCTAGGCCTGGGTACTAACGATCGTGTTACTCCAAAGAAAGTGTTGTTTTTTTTTTTATGGGATCAAAAAAGCAAATACCATGCACAACGGGTATCCCGCACATCCGGCCCATGTTCACCAATTTCATGTCAAGTTACTCCGATGATATGGCATATCAGCACCACTATAAGTAGGTATCCTTACACAACATTTTTCAATAAGGCTACTCGCAGATTAGACCGTGCTACCAATGACATTTGCAGAAGTTATTTGGACAAGAAAAAAGCTAAAATTTATTTTCTTGAAAGATTTTGAAGATTTTTTTAAACAAACATTGACAGAGCAATTTGACGTTTATAGAGGAAAAAAAAGATTTTTATAGGAGAAAAAATAAATATTGGATTTGACATTATTCGGTTGGACCTTGTTTGGAATAGCATTCCAGAGGAATGTCGAATTTCGGATTGGAAAATTGTATGGCGGAATACATCGCATTTCGGCTGAAATTACTAATTTCGCTGAAATTCCGCAATTCGAATCGGTGCAAACGTACTATTAGTGAGAAGATTTTTTTTGCCGAATTGCAAATAAGCTCATTTTAACTCCACTGAGAACGTAGTACTAATGATGATTTGTAAAAGTTTCTCTAAAATGCGAAATTTCAACCTAGTATTGCCAAGTCTCTTCTTAAAATATAAGGAAATATCACTACACTTACACTAAAAACTTAAAGGAACTTTTCTTAAAATCATAGGACAAATGTTTGTTTTTTTGGACCCATAATTATCCTTCATTTACACGAGTGACATATATTAGAAATTAAAATTACTGTTTGTCATTTTATAATCAGCCTTATCGAGGTATCCGTCGGAGCGGAACTTTTTCCGCAACGCATACTTTGCCGGAGGTTCAAATTCCATTCGAGGTATATGTCATCGGAAAAAAATACTACACAAATGCAACGGCTTCGCTTTACTACAATTCGTAAAAAAAGAATTCCGCGAAGAATTTGTGTCGGAGGAAATCGGAGAACAAAAAATGCTCCTAAACGGAATTCAACGCGATTCGCCGGAATGCGTTACAAAATGTCGAAGAAATATTCCCAGCAGCTTTTCGGAAGTATACCTCGAAGAAAAATCCTCCGAATCGTACAAAATTGAATAATTTTCCGCTCCGACTGATACCTCGATAGGGGTGAATGACACGACCGACGTTAAATAGTGTCAACTTCATAGCGTTGAAATGACACATACTTTTCGCCATTTTGTAATGACAAATATAAGACCGTTTACACAGTGATGACATTAAATGTAAAAAAAATGACGAAACGGTAGAGGTAAATGGGTTTGAGTTAACACATAAGAAGCCTATAATCCTCTGTGCAAATTGTCAAATACCCTATCCCATCCCATCTTTATCTTAATAACGAGTGCCCCATAAATCACACAAAATTTGAATTTTGCGCCATTTAATAACGGGTCCGCCAAATAACTTTTTTTTTTGAAAATGCTATAACAAAAAATACTGAATATTTTCTCAAATTTCTTTTTTTATTTGAAAGTACAATCCTTCCGGTAAATAATGGAAAATAATTTCATTCAAATGGCTGCCTCCGCTGGCCATGCAGTAGCCTACACGATCGGTCCAATTTTTAAGCACATTATCGATTGTGTGCAGCTGTATTTCACCAATGGCTTCACGAATATTGTCCTTTAAAGCGTCAATTGTCTCTGGCTTGTCGGCGTAACACTCATTTTTATACGGCACCCCACAAATAATAGTCCAACGGTGTCAAATCGCAGCTCCGAGGTGGCCAAACGACATCAGCTCTGCGGCTGATAATGAGATCTTCAAAAACAGAGCGCAAAACATCGAGTGTAGCTTCGGCTGTGTGGCACGTAGCACCGTCCTGTTGAAACCAAATGTTGCCAATATCCTCCTCTTCAATTTTTGTGAACAAAAATTCGTTCAACATGGCCCGAGAACGATCGCCATTGACTGTAACGGCCACTCCTTGCTCATTTTCGAAGAAAAATGGCCCAATTATGCCTCTGGACCAAAATCCGCACCAAACAGTGACTCGTTCTGGGTGTATCGGCTTTTCAATGTATGCGTGCGACAAATGCGACAATTTTGCTTGTTTACATACCCGCCAAGATCAAAATGAGCTTCATCTGAAAAGATGATTTTTTTGTGCAAAATCGGCATCTTCTCTAAGTCGATCGCAGGCCCACTTAGCGAAGGGAAAACGCATTGGATGGTCAGCTGGCTTCAACTCCTGAACCAATTGGACTTTGTATGGCGTCATTCCAAGGTCTTTATGCAAAATTCGTCTCAATGATGTCTCCGAAATGTTCAATGGTTGAGAACGACGCTGAATTGATGTTGATGGCGCTTCACGCACACTTTCTGCCACAGCAGCAATATTCTCGGGTGTACGCACTGTTTTTGGCTTTTCACGCTTTGGTTTATCGATGAGGATGCCAGTTTCTTTCACCTTTTTTACAAGATAACGAACATACGGAGCTGACGGTGCTTCGCTTCTTCCAAAATCCGTACGCAATTTTCGCACACATTCTGCAACATTACCGTGATTTTCAAAGTAATGTCGCAATATCTCCCAGCGTTGTTCAAGCGTATACACAACTATATTCGTTCAGCGGAAGGATAAAACTAATTATCTGTCAAATCAGACATGAGCTAAGTGTTACCATTCACGAAATAAGCACTAGTTGAAAAAAAAAACGTTAGATGGCGGACCCGTTATAATAACATGCATTTTTCTATTACTCCACTTCACTTCATAAACAAATTCCGCGAAGAATTTGTGTCGGAGGAAATCGGAAAAAGAATTGCACTTAGCTGTCAAAAATTGAATGAAAAATGAACGCACTTCAACGCGATTCGCTGGGATGCGTTACAAAATGTCGGAGAAATATTCTGAACAGCTTTTCGGAAGAATACCTCGAAGCAAAATTCATCGGAATCGTACAAAATCGGAGAATTTTCCGCTCCGAAGGATACCTCGCTAGGGCCGAATAATTAAGGAATCGTATTCGACTTTCGAAGATCTCAGAAATCTTGGAGGGATCCGTAAGTGAAACACGTCAAATGTATTACATTTTATCATTGTGTCAATGCTGATTCTATCGTAAAGGATATAGAATAATCCTTTATATTATAGTCAAGTCAGAGTGTATTATCATTCCAACAACAGTGTAAATGTTAAAATTCTGTTAAACTGCTGTTATTCGACCAAAAATACCATTTCATACTTCTAGGCGCAATCAATTCCCCTTAAAAAAAAGTTGTAAGAAAAGCTCATTTTCCCCATGCAATACTTTGACGTTAACAAAATACATGGTGATGGTATGCTTAGCCCTTATCTCTTAAAATAAATAAACGCCGTTTCAACAATTTTTATCATCCACTCGACACATTTGATTGCCACCGGTACTATAAACTTAATTCTCCGCAAAAAGCAAATACCCACTCAAAAGAGGGCAGCGAATCGAATCATATTCGCTAATACATAATTCAATTTAAATTTTGAACTAGGTATGCATAACATACCCACCTTCAACCCGTCAGACCGTAAAGCGCAACGAATCGATTAATAAATTTAAAAAATAAAAAAAAAAAAAAAATGAAATCAAAATAATAAATTCTCCATCCCATCGGTATTGCATGGACGGAATGGGAAATTTTCAAATCAATACCCGACCCAAGCGAGAATTTATTTAGAATAGGAAATAAAAATTCGCTTTGCATGCTGTCAACGATTTGTAATAGCGATTCGTTTGCAACGCGCAAATGAATATTAATTGCTGGCAATTGAACGTTTTAGCTAAACAAAAACAGACGGTAGCAGCGGCGTGCACCGTTTGCATTTGTTTTGATAATATTTTTAATTTTGTTTATCAGTTTTTGTTGTAGGTTTTCTAGCGTGTATTTGGTTTCTTTTGCACATGACAGGATAGTACGGAATCAACCAATTTGAATGTAATTAACAAACGTCAAGGGCGAAACCGCGTTTATTAGTCCAATTCACTGCACAGCGTTGCTCTGAATTAGAAAAAAAAATATGGTCAGCAATTAGTTTGCAGACTGTGCACAGCTGGTATTTTTAAATTTGATGTTTGCTTCTAAGAATGGGCGAAAATGTGACAGTAGGATTGGGGACCCAATTGATAATAACCATGGTGGAGTGGGTGTGCGGAATTGACAGGTATGTTTGAATGTTGTTCGTCATCGCCGTTTAACAGTCTGCAGAAGTGGTTCTTCCATATCCTCAGCATCGCCTGTATCTCAACTACAATATTTCCTTGTTCATCTCGACAGGATTCTGTTCGAGCCTTGTATCCTTGGCTTTGAAGTTTTACACTTTGGTAAAACTTGCGAACATCGTTCCTGGAGTGGCACCTCTCTATATCCTCGATCGCGCGCTTTTCTTGCTCTTTTTTTTTCTTTCTGAAAAGCCGATGTTCTTCCTTCTTCTTTGCCTATAGAGCTCAATGGCAGCTCTCGTCTTCACCTGCAGCTTAGCCTTGTAGGCCTCGTTCTTGGCTGCGAGCATCTGTCGGCATTCCTCATCAAACCAGGGGTTTCTTGCTGGTGGCCGCGAGAAACCTAGCACATCAGTTGCGGCTGATCTAATGGCTTGTTGGAATGGCTTGCATTGTTCCTCGACTAATGTCGAAGAGCAATGGCAACGATGCTGGTGGTATGGTGTTAATCGAGAGGTTAAGGGATACGCGTTGTGCGAAGGTCTTGGCGGTCTCTTGCGATTGCAGTCTTCCGACATTAAATTTTTTCACAGTATTTCTGGATTGTTGTGGCGTGGTGGATATCCGCATTCTTACCTTGGCTGCTACAAGGTAGTGATCCGAGTCGATGTTAGCTCCTCGCAATGTTCGGACATCCAAAATACTGGATGCGTGCCTCTTATCTATCGCAATGTAATCAATTTGGTTGACCGTTCGTTGATCTGGAATTTAATTTGATCTCGTTTAATCTGATCGATTATGGATATCGAGGTGAGGAAACCGTGTGCTGGCTATAGTGGCATTTCGTTCCGTAGCGAAATCAATTAGACGTGTTGTCGTGTAAGCTATGTTTTCCGACAATACTTCTAAAGATGTCTTCTCTTCCTACCTTTGCGTTAAAATCTCCCAGCACGATTTTAACATCGTACTTTGGTAGTCGCTAATAGGTTTTGTCGAGGAGCTCGTAGAAGCAATCCCTAGTTATATCATCTTTTTCCTCCGTCGGAGCATGAGCGCATATAAGGCTTATGTTGGCGAATTTGTCCTTGATGCGGATTGTTACAATGCGTTCGGTAATGTCTTGAAAACAAGACTTCTTGCCTAAGTCTGGCACCTATAACAAATCCGCATCCAAATAGTCGCTGTTTCTGCTCACTATAACACGGTCCATAGTAGATGTCACAGTTTTTCATCCTCTTTTTGCCCGGCCCATCCCATCGTATTTCCTGGATGGCAGCAATGTCTGCTTTGTACCGGTTTAGGGCTTCCGCTAGTTGTTCGCCTGCACCTCTCCTGTTTAATGTTCTTACATTCCAGGTGCAGATACGAACTTCGTTGTTCTTTTTTCGTTTAGCATGGTCGGCAACAATAATATCAGTCCTTTCCGAGGCTATTGGTTGCTTCGTAACAAAATCTCTTTTCCGTGGATGGGTAGTTAACCCAAAGCACAACCCCCAACCTGGAGGGCCAGGCCCTCGTTTTGACTCTAGGACAGCGGGCCGGAAAAAATACCGATGTCAGTAGCCCATTTTGGGATATGAGCGCTGCCGTTGACCCATTGAGGGTTCCTCCGCCACCAACTCTTTTCCAATACCCTGGCTCAGTATTGCAAATCCCTATAGACCTGGTGTTCAAATATGTCGAAGCAGCTCATATAGGGATTTCACTACCAGTTCGATCAAACTGAAGCTGTAGGCGCCACCGTTGACTTCATATAGGGAATTCCTCCGCTGCCGCCTGAGAGTGAGTGCCTTAGTGAGAGGACACTCCTCCCCCTCTCTCGTTTGCTGCCACCAACGACTTTCAACAGGGGTTTAATACCCCATCTCCAGTCGAGGTACTAGGCACCACCAGTCACCAGCGTGGAGGTGAGAGTAGGAGTTGATAGTGAGAGGCTAGAGTGAGAACGCTTGTGTCCTCATATAATCGCATCACTATCCTTAAGCACCGGCATTTTTAAACTCGAGTTAACACAAGAAAATTGTTTTTCAGTCGATTGTAATTCATAGTTAACTTTGAGTTGGTAAATCAAATGATCACATGATAAAATAGCAAGCAAACAATTATTTTTTATTCTATTTATGTGATATTTTATTAAATTGTATAAGAAAATTAATACGTGTACAATATATTTAGATTCAGATCTCAGTTACTCGGAATCCTAAAAATATTGAGTTTAACCATTTTGAGATAGAAACAGGATTCTTAGATCCAGACGAAACCATTTTTTATTTGTTTAGAGAGAAGAAAACGAAACAGCTGACAACTGAGCTGTTGGAAATTCGATATTTACATTTCGATAACTTTTGAACTGCAAAATCGATTAATCATCCGTGTTACCATTACTCAATCACCACTCATGGAGTCAAAGCACTGAAAAACTGCTTCATGAATGAACTCTAGATCAAATTTAACCCTAGGTTAGTTGACACTGGATTAACTCGGAGTTAACTCAGAAATGTAATACCATTTTATAGTTTGCTTAGAATGGTCAAGAACAACTTATCGTGCTAATAATTCTATTTGCTTTGAATAATTGCTAATTTATTTGGAAGGTGCGACAAATTGAATGCAATAGCATGTGTATCTTCGTTTGGATGACTGTCTGCTGTAGATTTAAAATGGTAAACAAATTAAAAATGCTATGTCAAACTTCATGGCAAATTTTAAATACGAGCTTACAAAAAACGATGACAGTTCTTTGTACATATTGTAGTTTGACTGACTAAACATTGCATTTATACTATCCAACTGACATTTGTCATTTGCATTAAGCTTATCCAAACTGATTGGTTTTATATCATATTATGGTTTGGTATTATGTGGTTTTATCGAGGTTTGGTTCGTTAAACCAAATTTCATCATTCTAGCTCAGTTAGTGTCGATCCAATCACAAGTGAGTTTCATGAACACATGATAGATGACTCACCCCCTATAAACCTGAAAAGGATTAATAGTTTATCCGGCAAACTTTTCACTCCGGATAAGGTCAAATGGGCGATCAACTTATTTAAATCATACAAGGCACCAGGGACAGACGGAATCTTTCCTGCTCTTATACAAAAGGGCTTGGACTTTTTCCTACCCACTATGGTAGCCTTATTTAGGTTTAGTTTCAATTGGGGCTACATACCACAAACCTGGAGGGAGGTAAACGTGGTATTTATCCCCAAACCAGGCAAACCAATAGAACTACCTAAATCTTACCGTCCAATAAGCTTAACATCGTTTTTCCTGAAAACAATGGAAAGAATACTTGACGTACACATTATAGAGTGCTTAGATGAAAGCACTCCTCTGCACCCATGTCAATTCGCCTACCAAAAAGGTAAATCCACGGAAGGAGCACTTCTAAGTTTAACATCACAAATAAAAAGTGCATACGAAAACAAAGAAGTAGCTTTATGTGCCTTCCTAGACATAGAGGGCGCTTTTGACAACACTGGATATGACTCCATATCAAATGCTTTGACTCATAGAAGAATAGATCATCCCACCATCAAATGGATCAAAGCGATGCTTGAAAGTCGGAAAATAACTGCTTCATCAGCACAGACCTCAGTATCAGTAACAGCCGTTAAAGGCTGCCCTCAGGGAGGAGTACTCTCACCCCTACTATGGTCTCTGGTTATCGATAACCTACTTCAAGACCTAAGTAATGCAGGTTTCAAAATAATTGGATACGCCGATGACCTAGTCATCATAATAAAGGGCAAAGAACCAAACGAAGTTACAACACGTTTGCAAAACGCCCTTAAGATAGTCATAGACTGGTGTAATAAAGAAAGTCTCTCTATAAACCCCAGCAAGGCTAACATCGTCCCTTTTACAAAAAGGAGGAAATTAAATCTTACCCAAATTTCAATTAATGATACATACATTGAGTATTCCAACGAAGTAAAATATCTTGGAGTGATCCTCGATAAAAAAAACTAAGCTGGAACTCCCACATCAACAACAAAATTCAAAAAGCAACCAAAGCTTTCTGGGCTTGCCGAAGCATGTATGGTAAAACCTGGGGAATCTCTCTAAAGACCACACACTGGATCTACACGATCATGGTCAGGCCCATTATAACATACGCTTCAATAGTATGGTGGCACAAAGTCACCCAAAAAACAACTATAAATAAATTAAACAAGGTACAACGGCTTGCCTGTCTGGGCATTACCGGAGCTATGCGTACCTGTCCCACGGCGGCTATGGAAGCCTTAATAGGACTAACACCCCTCCACCTTTATATAAAAAAAGTGGCAATTCGCAGCTCAGCAAGTTTGACACAAGCGGAAGAATTAAACATTAGTGAACATCTAAAACTAATTGAACTTCTATCCGAACTTCCAGAACTTGACATGATCTGTGCGGTTACAGACCGCTTACCAAAGACACTATGCTTCGACAAAAGATTCTCAACGGAGATCACAACCAGAGAAGCATGGTGTAGCAACAACCCACCAAACTGCCTAAACGGCCTAAAGTGGTATACGGATGGTTCTAAAATGGACTCAGGGGTAGGACATACATAGGGCATACATGGATCAAATAAAAACATCTCAATACCTATGGGAAAGAGCCCTAGTGTATTCCAAGCTGAGCTCCATGCCATAAAAGAATGCGCAAACCTAATACACAACTCAGGTATAAAAGGCGCAAACATCCATATATTCACGGACAGTCAAGCAGCTATAAAAGCCCTTAGCTCACACATCATTGACTCCAAATCGGTACTACAACTCCCTCCAAACACTCACTTCCAGGCACAAAACCAGACTATGGTGGGTCCCCGGACATAAGGGAGTTGAAGGTAACGAAAAAGCTGATGAACTAGCCAGAAAAGGTTCGGAAATCCCCTTCATTGGACCTGAACCCTTCTGTGCAATCCCCAAATCAGCCATAAATCTGGTCATAAAAAACTGGGGACAAAACAAATGTGTTTCCTACTGGGGAAACATCCCAGGCCTAAGACAGGCCAAAAGAGCTATTCAGCCCTTCAAATCAGGTGCCAACAAGATACTAAATCTTCGCAGGCACGATATCAAAAACTTAGTAGGCTACCTAACTGGGCATTACGGTCTGCGATATCACCTAAACAAAATGCGTCTAGTCGACTCACCGGAGTGCAGACTATGTCTAGAAGAAGACGAAACAGCCGAGCATATCGTGAATGTCCGGCCCTTTACGGTATGAGAAGAGAATCTTTCTTCAGGGAATTCTTAAGTCCCGAAGAATTGAGGAAATCTTCGGCTGAAAGTATTATCAGCTACATTAGGAAAGTAGAAGCGCTACTAACCTAAAAAGCATCTGACGACAAGCACAATAGATCTTTTAGGTCGATGTGTATATTACTGCTTAGGCAGGTCAGAATTTAAAAAAAAAAAATAGTGTCGATTCATATTATGTCAATCTAATTGTTGTATTCATGTTACAAACTATATGTCAAAACTAATATAGATACATACCACTATGGGATAGTCTATAAACACATGAGAAAGGTATATGAATATAGCTCTTTATCTCTATTAAATTTATAACTACACGTCTCGTTTTCGAAACTATAATTTTTTTTTTTAATTCTGACCTGCCTAAGCAGTAAAATACACATCGACCTAAAAAATCTATTGTGCTTGCCGTCAGATGCATTTTAGGTTAGTAGCGCTTCTACTTTCCTAATGTAGCTGATAATACTTTCAGCCGAAGATTTCCTCAGTTCTTCGGGACTTAAAAATTCCCTGAAGAAAGATTCCCTTCTCATACCGTAAAGGGCCGGGCATTCACATATGATATGCTCGGCTGTTTCGTCTTCTTCTAGACATAGTCTGCACTCCGGTGAGTCGACTAGACGTATTTTGTTTAGGTGATATCGCAGACCGTGATGACCAGTTAGGTAGCCTACTAAGTTTTTGATATCGTGCCTGCGAAGATTTAGTATCTTGTTGGCACCTGATTTGAAGGGCTGAATAGCTCTTTTGGCCTGTCTTAGGCCTGGGATGTTTCCCCACTATGAAACACATCTGTTTTGTTCCCAGTTTTTATGACCAGATTTATGGCTGATTTGGGGATTGCACAGAAGGGTTCAGGTCCAATGAAGGGGGTTTCCGAACCTTTTCTGGCTAGTTCATCAGCTTTTTCGTTGAACTAGCCAGCAACTCCCTTATGTGCGGGGACCCACCATAGTTTGGTTTTGTTCCTGGAACTGAGTGTTTGGAGGGAGTTGAAGCAGTGTAGTACTGATTTGGAGTCAATGATGTGTGAGCTAAGGGCTTTTATAGCTGCTTGACTGTCTGTGAATATATGGATGTTTGCACCTTTAATACCTGAGTTGTGTATTAGGTTTGCGCATTCTTTGATGGCATGGAGCTCAGCTTGGAATACACTAGGGTTTTTTCCCATAGGTATTGAGATGTTTTTATTTGGTCCATGTATGCCAGCTCCTACCCCTGAGTCCATTTTAGAACCATCCGTATACCACTTTAGGCCGTTTAGGCAGTTTGGTGGGTTGTTGCTACACCATGCTTCTCTGGTTGTGATCTCCGTTGAGAATCTTTTGTCGAAGCATAGTGTCTTTGGTAAGCGGTCTGTAACCGCACAGATCATGTCAGTTCTGGAAGTTCGGATAGAAGTTCAATTAGTTTAAGGTGTTCACTAATGTTTAATTCTACCGCTTGTGTCAGACTTGCTGAGCTGCGAATTGCCACTTTTTTTTATATAAATGTGGAGGGGTGTTAGTCCTATTAAGGCTTCTATAGCCGCCGTGGGACAGGTACGCATAGCTCCGGTAATGCCCAGACAGGCAAGCCGTTGTACCTTGTTTAATTTATTTATAGTGTGTGGTCTTTGGAGATATTCCCCAGGTTTTACCATACATGCTTCGGCAAGCCCAGAAAGCTTTGGTTGCTTTTTGAATTTTGTTGTTGATGTGGGAGTTCCAGCTTAGTTTTTTATCGAGGATCACTCCAAGATATTTTACTTCGTTGGAATACTCAATGTATATACCATTAATTGAAATTTGGGTAAGTCTATGACTATCTTAAGGGCGTTTTGCAAACGTGTTGTAACTTCGTTTGGTTCTTTGCCCTTTATTATGATGACTAGGTCATCGGCGTATCCAATTATATTGAAACCTGCATTACTTAGGTCTTGAAGTAGGTTATCGATAACCAGAGACCATAGTTGGGGTGAGAGTACTCCTCCCTGAGGGCAGCCTTTAACGGCTGTTACTGATACTGAGGTCTGTGCTGATGAAGCAGTTATTTTCCGACTTTCAAGAATCGCTTTGATCCATTTGATGGTGGGATGATCTAATCTTCTATAAGTCAAAGCATTTGATATGGAGTCATATCAAGTGTTGTCAAAAGCGCCCTCTATGTCTAGGAAGGCACATAAAGCTACTTCTTTGTTTTCGTATGCACTTTTTATTTGTGATGTTAAACTTAGAAGTGCTCCTTCCGTGGATTTACCTTTTTGGTAGGCGAATTGACAGGGGTGCAGAAGAGTGCTCATTTAAGCACTAATGACTAATGTGTACGTCAAGTATTCTTTCCATTGTTTTCAGGAAAAACGATGTTAAGCTTATTGGACGGTACGATTTAGGTATTGGTTTACCTAGTTTGGGGATAAATACCACGTTTACCTCCCTCCAGGTTTGTGGTATGTAGGCCCAATTGAAACTAAACCTAAATAAGGCTACCATAGTGGTTAGGAAAAAGTCCAAGCCCTTTTGTATACGTCTGTCCCTGGTGCCTTATATGGTTTAAATGAGTTAATCGCCCATTTGACCTTATCCGGAGTGAAAAGTTTGCCGGATAAACTATTAATACTTTTCAGGTTTATAGGGGGTGAGTCATCTAGCATGTGTTCATGAAACTCACTTGTGATTGTAGAGCCGGGAAAGTGTACCTGAAGAAGTGTGGTCAACGTTTCTTCCCGGTCGCATGTGATTTTTCCGTCAGATTTGACTAGTAATCCCATGCAGTTTGTTTTATCTTTCGAGAGTGCCCTCTGGAGACGCGCCACCGCCGGAAGCTCTTCGAGTTCCTCACAGTATTTGCGCCAGGACGCCCTTTTTGATTTTCGCAACTCTATGTTGTATTGGGTAAGTAGAGATTTATATTGGTCCCACTTACCGGTGCGTTTGGCTTTATTGAAAAGTTTTCTTACTCTTATACGGAAACTTTCTAGGTTATCGTTCCACCATGGTGTGCACCTCTTTGCCACAGTGCGTTTAACCTTACAGAAACTATATTTTACCACAACGAATAAAAAATTGTTACCGTGTGACAGATAGCATTCTTATTCTTAAAAATATAATGTACTGAACGCACTCAATATATATTTTGAACGCGCCCATTTATTACTGCAAATAGCGGTCATATGCCCTCATGTTTTTATCTTTGGAAAATAATTCGTTTAAATATTATTTTTTATCAATTCGACAATGACACATTACGACTTTTACTAATTATTCGCTAATATGTCCACCGAGTAATCATTGTTGCCAAACATAATAAAATTATATAACTAGGTATGCACGAAAAAGCTAGCCGTCATATTAGCGTGTGTGTTTTTGTTGATCCCCATTTGTAAGATTTATTAATGTTGCTATCAGCACGACAATTGTCGCTCTTATTGCGATTTAACCGACCCTATGATTCACAAAACGGAGCTCTTTCTCCAAAACGAACTTTTGACTGTTCTCATGGTAGTTGTGTATGCGTCTCAATCAGCAAAACACCCACTTATCATGTGCGATTTTGTGTTATCAACAAGTGGTAACAATGTTTCGATAAATTTGTTTTAGTTGTTGGTGAGTGCAGTTCTCTCCATGCTGGACGCCACATAACACTCCTGAACGCGATTAGTGGTGCTCACAGCTTGAGCAGTATCTCTCATCCAGCATAAGCAAAAGCGCTTTGTAAATAAACAAACAACGTGCTCCTAGTGGTCGGTGTTTTTGCAGACGCTGCGAATTCTTCCCAAAGACCGAAAGTGAAAAAGGTTTACAGTTACGGGAGTGGCAGTTCGCTTATTTACGATGTGACTTCATTCGGTAATAGCATTTGATGGGGGTGGACATTCGTTTGAAATGTCAACATTGCACATTGATCTGGAGCGCTTGTAAATTGCAAGATGGAAAAAGTGGAAATCTTTCGACATTCAGACCCTGATCGTTGTGAATTTCTTGTATTCGCCTACAAAGCCGATATCTATGATTACGATGACATAAGTTTGGCATTTGAGAATTTTATCCGCTTTGAGAAAACTGTGAAAGTTATTGTAAAAGGTTTCAATTATAATATTGTTTTGTGTTTTTCTGATTGTTTGATACAAATTGCATTTATTATATATTTTCAGACGAACGAAAGAAGTCATCGTTGCCAACTATACCAACACTACCGTACACGGTTGGAAATCGAGACACACTGACATCGGTGGCTGCCCGCTTTGATACAACGCCATCTGAATTGACACATTTGAATCGATTGAACAGTTCATTTATATATCCTGGTCAGCAGTTATTGGTGCCAGATAAAACCGCTAAAGATGACATATCCACCGGATCGGGCACTGGAGATGAAAAGGGATCAAGTGCGTCGGGAAAATCTAGCCCTATTGAGAGGAAATTGTCCGCCGAAGAGACTACCGCCACCGAGGAGAAAGGTATGTTTGTATATTGAATAAGTTATCGCGCAATAATTGATATGGATAGACATTCCAAGAATTTAATATCAGCTTTGTTTGCTCTTCGCGGTCATACTGAGGAGGTCGGAATTCAGTTTGACGGCTGGTAACACTTCAATATAAATTATGAAGAGATGTTTGATAATAATAGGGCGTTTGGCGTCCGGGGAACCTCTTAAAGTGTTGAAATAATAGATTTTAGACATGTCGTCGTAATCAACTGATAACTTTGCTTATCTGAAGTAACCAGTAAACATCGTTCGAGGTGTTTGATGATTTCCACTGCCTATACTCGAAAATCTAATCATTTTCATTTGTTTGATGACAGCTTCTTTCATTACGTACTACATTTGAAACCGGGTTCTGTACTTTTGCAGAAAATAAATTCAAACTATCCAATTAATGACAGATGCTTACTATTCGAATAGAGTCTGATATTCAGTATCAGTAAGTTACACGCCTTATTTGACATATAGTAGCTTTTCCTCGCTTAAAGTTAAAAAAGCGTAGTTACAGAGACAAATTACTCACCTCATGCATGTCATTGCCAATGATGATGCCAGAAAGAAACAGGTTATAATACTGGCACCTACTAGAAGACTTGCGATTACACAAATGGATTGTCAAATCACTATATATTTAGATGCATATAAATGGGTGAAAGTTATTTTAGTACTAAATTGGTTATTCACAGAGTAGTTTTTACGGATTACTCTTAAATTGAAATGCGATGACATGACATCTCGAAAATAAATAAACGGATTCCGAAACTCAGAAACATCTGAATAGTATGGCCGCGAGGAAGGTCTACGTTCGATTACTAGCCGTAGAAAAACCATAATGATTTTTCACTGACCCTCCTCTCGCGACGATCTGACAAATTATCCAAATAGTCCTGCCATCGTTCAGGAACTATACAAGATCTAGATCTGGATTTCATCTGGATCACTTTTCGTTTTCCATTGGAAAAATAATCTTAGAAAAATCTCGATTTCAATCAATTGACAGCTTCCTTCAGTTTGAAATGTTTATTTCGATTCGCGTACGTAAATACTTTTATTGAATTATAATGCAAATTATGTTTATTTCTGTCAAGTGAAAATCATAATAAAAAGAAACACAAACTGTCAAATGACATACTACAAGGTGGCGCAAAAATAACCTTCCGATGTTTTTTGGCTGTAATTTAAAAAAAAATGAAAAACTTTGATTCTTCTTGTGGATTATTTTTCTGGAGCAGTGTAGCGTAACATTGTTTATTAACGTGTATTTCGCATGTGTTTACTAAACAAATGTCAAAACAGAACTGACATTAGGGGTCAATCGCAAAATTTATAGCATTTTCTGATAGGAGGATTACTTTTGCGCCACCTTGTAGTACAAGAAAAAAAGGACTGCTCTCGCTTATTTTCGGTAGGGTCAGAAAAAAAATTCAAAATTCAATCTGATATCAAAATCTGAAAAACCACAATCGAAAACGGTGTAAATCTTGATGCCGCGGAACGCGGCCAATGTCTTGATTGGACTCTAAACCCAGCTCACGTTTGTGTAATATTTATATTTGACATATCGAACTCTCAAAAAGAGTGTTTGTTTAACATTTGCTTATATTTTTGATTTAAAATACCTTGAGTCTTCAGCTTCACATTAATTTAATTATACAGTCCTTAAGTATATTAATGCAGCCTTTATTTAGGCTCGAACTCATCCTTTTTCATTAAACATTTCCCTAAGGTTTGTGTCAAAAAAATTACCGAGAGGGGGAAAACTATTACAGATCTGGCGTTTTACATTCGTAATAAATATTTGATCTTTTCTGAAATAAAAGCTAAAAGAATTGTTAGAATGTATGTTTTGACAGCCATTTTTTTGCTTCGAGGTATTCTTCCGAAAAGCTGTTTGGAATATTTCTCCGAAATTTTGTTACGCTTCCCGGCGAATTGCGTTAAAGTGCGTTCAGGAGCATTTTTCGTTCAATTTTTGACGATACCTTGATATGGCTTAGCATATAATACTTTAAATACCAATATACTGGTATCTACTTTTTAACTATCAAATGTGTGAACCTTATTCACCGTTATATAAGTTTTATGAATAAGCTTTTTGTGTTTAGAGCCATTTAGAGCCATGGCTTATAATAGTTTATGAATAAGGCTGCATATTTTGTTATTAAATTTAGATGGCAATACTCGATATTAGGGGTAAATTCATTTGAATCTCATTGGAGTGTTAAGTGAACACGTAGAATTACTTTCGAACCATAACATATAAATTTCGAATTCGAAATGTCATATCACAAACAATATCAACTGTCACAAAAATGGCTGTCGAAGACCATTTATTCTGTGGCGAAAGCTTACTTAAGTGGCGCTACAGTCCGGAATGAACCTGGGCCTCAACCAACATGCCTCTCCAATTAGCCCGGTCCTTAGCTAACTGCCTCCAGTTGCGGACTCCAAGTTGGTTGAGCTCGGTTTCCACTTGCGCGCGCCACTTAAGGCGCGGTCTTCCTCTACTGCGTCCGACGTCTGGCTGGGAATCGAAGACTCTGCGAGCCGGAGTATTGGAGTCCTTTCTTTCTACCTGTCCTAGCCATCTTAAACGTCGAATGCGGAGTTTTTTTTTAATCAGGTCTATGTCGCTGTACAGCTCGTATAGTTCGTGGTTGAATCTTCGTCTTCATAGCCCGTCAACGCAAACGGGACCGAAGATTTTCCGAAGAATTTTTCCCTCGAATCGACCAAGGATTTCTTGATCCACTTTTGATACGATCCATGCTTCAGCGCCGTAGAGCAGGACTGGGATGATCAGGGTCTTATATAGGATCTCCTTAGTAGTTCGAGTGAGGGCTTTACTACTAAATTGCCTTCTTAGCCCGAAGAAACAGCGATTGGCAAGAGTAATTCTTCGTTTGATTTCTGACGAGATGTTGTTGTCAGAGTTAATAGCGGAGCCGAGATAGACAAAGTCCCGTACTACCTCAAAGTTATATCTGTCAATGATGACGTTCTGTCCAATTCGTTAATGTTGTGAGTCCTTTCGTGTTGACAGCATATACTTTGTCTTACCCTCATTTACTGCTAAACCCATTTTTGCCGCTTCCTTCTCCATACTAGCAAACGTGGCTATGACATCACGTTGAGTCCCACCAATGATGTCAATATCGTCGGCGTATGCTAGTAATTGCACCGATTTTTGGAAAATTGTGCCTCTGGTGTTGGCTCGGGAGTTTTGCACAATCCGACCCTGATGGAGTAGGGAGAATTCTCTATCGTCATCCTACTCAAACGGACGAGTTTGGGCGGTATACCAAAACTAGACATGGTTCTGTCATATGCGGCTTTGAAATCGATGAATAGGTGGTGGGTATCGATTTGGACTTCTTGAGTTTTTTCCAGGATCTGCCGACTGGACTTTCCTGGCCTAAAACCACACTGATAAGGGCCAATCAGGTTGTTGGTAAACGGTTTCAGGCGTTCACATATTACAGCAGATAGGATCTTGTAGGCGATGTTTAGGAGACTTATGCCTCTGTAGTTGGCGCAGTTCAGAGGGTCTCCTTTGTTGTGGATCGGGCAAACGATGCTGAGGCTCCATTCGTCAGGTAGGCTTTCAACCGACCAGATTTGGCTTATGAGTTGGTGGATGTTGCTTCCCAAGTCATTTCCGCCAGCTTTATAAAGCTCAGCGGGAAGGCCGTCATTCCGGCGGCCTTATTAAGCTTGAGTTTAGATATAGCTATCCTCACTTCACTTAGGTCGGGTGGTTGGCAGTTTTCGCTGTCGTTGCCAATATTTAATGGTTTGTTCTGCCTGACAGCGGAATGTTGTTCGTCATCGCCGTTTAACATTCTGCAGAAGTGGTTCTTCCATATCCTCAGCATCGACTGTGTCTCAACTACGATATTTCCTTGTTCATCTCGACAGGATTCTGTTCGAGACTTGTATCCTTGGCTTTGACGTTTTACACTTTGGTAAAACTTGCGAACATCGTTCCTGGAGTGGCACCTCTCTATATCCTCGATCGCGCGCTTTTCTTGCTCTTTTTTATTCTTGCTGAAAAGCCGATGTTCTTCCCTTCGTCAGTTGCGGCTGATCTAATGGCCTTTTGGCATCGTTGCCATTGCTCTTCGACATTCGATGCTGGTGGTATGGTGTTAATCGAGAGGTTAAGGGATACGCGTTGCGCGAAGGTCTTGGCGGTCTCTTGCGATTGCAGTCTTCCGACATTAATTTTTTTCACAGTATTTCTGGATTGTTGTGGCGTCGTGGATATCCGCATTCTTACCTTGGCTGCTACAAGGTAGTGATCCGAGTCTCGATGTTAGCCCCTCGGAATGTTCGGACATCCAAAATACTGGATGCGTGCCTCTTATCTATCGCAATGTGATCAATTTGGTTGACCGTTCGTTGATCTGGAGACCGCCATGTCCCCTTATGGATATCGAGGTGAGGAAACCGTGTGCTGGCTATAGTGGCATTTTGTTCCGTAGCGAAATCAATTAGCCTAAGTCTGTTACCAGACGTGTTGTCGTGTAGGCTATGTTTTCCGACAATACTTCTAAAGATGTCTTCTCTTCCTACCTTTGCGTTAAAATCTCCCAGTACGATTTTAACACCGTACTTCGGTAGTCGCTCATAGGTTTTGTCAAGGAGCTCGTAGAAGCAATCCTTAGCTATATCATCTTTTTCTTCCGTCGGAGCGTGAGCGCATATAAGGCTTGTTGGCGAATTTGGCCTTGATGCGGACTGTAACTATGCGTTCGCTTATGTCTTGGAAACATAAGACTTCTTGCCTAAGTCTGGCACTTATAACAAATCCGCATCCGAATAGTCGCTGTTTCTGCTCACTATAACACGGTCCGTAGTATATGTCACAGTTTTTCATCCTCTTTTTGCCCGGCCCATCCCATCGTATTTCCTGGATGGCAGTAATGTCTGCTTTGTAGCAGTTTAGGGCTTCCGCTAGTTGTTCGCCTGCACCTCTCCTGTTTAATGTTCTCACATTCCAGGTGCAGATACGAACGTCGTTGTCCTTTTTTTCGTTTAGCACCCGTCAACAATAAAATCAGTCCTTTCCGAGGCTATTGGTTGCTTCGTAACCATATTTTTTTCTGTGGGTGGGTATTTAACCCAAAGCACAACCCTCAATTGGAGGGCCAGTTCCAATTTATTAGATACCCCTAGGACACGGGGCCATCAGTATCCACTACGGGATTGAGCGCCGCCGTTGGCCTTTCGGTTCATCCGCCACCATCTCTGTTCAAGGGGCCTGACTAACCCTTGAAATTCCTAGACAGCCTGTTGTCCGAATATGTCAGAGCAGCTCATCTAGGTTCGCCAGGGACAGCAGGCCTGGTATTCTTCCGTGCCATTCTCACCAGGGTGTTTATAGTGTTGCTGTTTTTCGTCGTGTTATCAACACTCGCACTTATCGTTTAGCAAGTCAAATCCGGTTGGATGAGACCAGTACCCGATGGTTACCACTTGGAGGTAAAGATAAGCACATTTGATGTGTAGTCAGAGTTACAACACTGGGCATTGCCAAGTTAACGCCAATCAGAGTCTACCCTCGTTCTACAACACCCAACCATAGCTGTTATGTTAATTTGTAATGCTTACGACAATGTATGGCGTGCTCAAGATAAAAATGAACAATTAGCTTCGCCAATTTTTTATCACTTAACGAAAGCGTGGAGGAAGTGATCCCGTTCAACGATTTGATCGCTGTACGCGATAGCTCTTAGGCTTAAAAAATTCATGTATGATTCAAGGTACGAGAATTACAAAAGCAAGTTCATTGATAAATTATTTTGCCAAAAATCTTGTTTAGAAACTGATAAGAGCACAATTAGCCATAGCAGAATTAAAAAAAATTCAACTGAACTAATTCGATTGATTCATTTCTATTTGACTTGCACTTAACCGTAATTAAAACAATGTTACTCAGGTTGGAAGTAATTAATGAATATAAAGCTGCTCTCTTAAATGGATGTACTTCCAATTTCCAACTAGAATCGGAACCATGTATTCTCGAAAAAAATTGTCCATCCAAATTAATTTTTCATTGGGTAACATAAGATTTTGGTTTACAAATAATTGGTGAATACCACCTTAAATCCTGCATATTATGATCATATAAATAAATTAACAAATATAGTAATAAAGGCAGATAATGTTTGGACAATATAATAAAATCAACAATCTATTTTTTTCTGATTTTATTATATCATTTCGATATGACAACAACTTTTGTCGATAAGGCGGCATTCACGGGTTGGCTATTAACTTTTAATTGACTGGCATACAATACAATACAAAAACTCGTCGTTGAAAAATTAATTTATCACTGAAAACTCTCATGAAAGAACGAGACGGTATGATAATGCAATTTTCTTGTTGAATGTAAATCGCATTTTATCACAAATTTACTAGAAAGGAAATTCTGCTTTTCTAAACCATTAAAATCAGAAGAAGTGCGTGCCGTCCATATGCCTTCCATTTCCGAAGGATTCCAAAATTATGAATTGTCAAATGAATCTATTCCATGTGTGTGATACATTACTTTTTAGTGTTGCTTTCGCACTCACTCCCTGAGGGATATTTTTTGAAAGAAACGTGCTTAGGACCTGAAGGCACATCTGTGTTCAAGAATTTCAATATACCTTTAGCAAAAGCGGTATTTTTCGTCACTGAACGTACTGAAGTTTGATGTGAATTGCTATAATGCGATCGCTGATGTTGTCACAGCTTAAGATTTCTAGCGCTCCAAAAAGCGTCTTAAATCTAGCTCTTAATTTGTGTATGCGAAGTTATATTTTTACAAAAGAAAAGAGACTTTCGAAGTTTTGGGAGACATATTTAAATATTGCTGCAAATATGTCTTCTGGACCTTGATGATCCCGTCAAGAATTCATGATCTGAGTTAAGAAAAATTTGCCTCAATTTAGGAAATTGCTTAACGAAACGTATTTTTCTTTTAAGTTTGCCAGACTTAGTAAGTGGTGTACCAGCAAAATGAACCTTTGTGTTGTTACGTCTTCTTCATAGTCCAACTGCCATTAGAGACACCGCAAATTGCGCTCATTAGAATATGGGTCGTAATATTTACTTGATTTTCATCCTCCTGTGAGGCCATCCCATCGCATGTTAATGCTAGACATGTTCTTGCTAAAAGTCCTTACACTCAACCTGCATATGCGAACGATATATTCAGATTCAGAACTCAGCGACTCGAAATTGACATTAACTGATTTAAGAACAATATGCTTGATCACTACAAACCCATTTTGACTGGTGCCGTAACATTGTGCCAAGCGTCAAAATGCCTAATTTGTATATATGGCAAATTGACGCTTTTGAAAGTGACACTAGGCCGAATTGTAGCATTTGGCATAATGTCGTTTTAAGTGTCATAAGTCCAAACTAGTTTATAACATTAAGCCAAATGCACTAAGAAGAGTGCTCGAGATTTTACACACTACACTTGTTTGCCAAATCCGTTTTGTTTAATCATCTGTTTTACAGCAATGTTTGAATATGGTTTGGGGGGCAACCCCCATACTCGGGCTTACTGTTAGATTTGGTTTGCGTGTGAAGTTAAAACCCAAAGTGACATAGCGCTGAATTGGTCTTATTTAGATATTTGGCATAATGACGCTTGGAACAATGTCACGGCACCATTTTCATTTGTTTGGAGAAAAGCAAAGAAAAGCAAATCCAAACAACTGTAAAACTAAGCTGTTGCAGGTTAGGTACATTTCGATAACTTTTTGACAGCATACCTACTGAATCACCACTCATGGAGTCAAATTTAATCCTATACTGAAAAACTGAGTGAATAACTTAACTTTAGATTTAATTTAATCCGGAGTTAGTTGACTCTGGATTAACTCAGAGTTAACTCAGTACTGAAAACCAGCCCTACGCTTTGTATCATAGTACCATTTACACGAAGGAAGGAGGTCACACAATATAGGTGGTGGTGTTACTTACTGACTACTTAAGTGGCCAACATGCCTCTCCAATTAGCCCGGTCCTTAGCTAACTGCCTCCAGTTGCGCACTCCAAGTTGGTTGAGGTCGGTTTCTACTTGTGCGCGCCACTTAAGGCGAGGTCTTCCTCTACTGCGTCCGACGTCTGGCTGGGAATCGAAGACTCTGCGAGCCGGAGTATTGGTGTCCATTCGTTCTACATGTCCTAGCCATCTTAAACGTCCAATGCGGAGTTTTTTGACCAGGGGCATGTCGCTGTACAGCTCGTATAGTTCTTGGTTGAATCTTCGTCTCTATAGCCCGTCAACGCAAACGGGACCTAAGATTTTTCGAAGAATTTTATTCTCGAATCTACCAAGGATTTCTTCATCCGCTTTTGATACGGTCCATGCTTCAGCGCCGTAGAGCAGGACTGGGATGATCAGGATCTTATATAGGATCTCCTTAGTAGTTCGAGTGAGGGCTTTACTACTAAATTGCCTTCTTAGCCCGAAGAAACAGCGGTTGGCAAGAGTAATTCTTCGTTTAATTTCTGATGAGATGTTGTTGTCAGAGTTAATAGCGGAGCCGAGGTAGACAAAGTCCCGTACTACCTCAAAGTTATATCTGTCAATGGTGACCATCTGTCCAATTCGTCGATGTTGTGTGTCCTTTCGTGTTGACAGCATACTTAGTCTTACCCTCATTTACTGCTAACCCCATTTTTGCCGCTTCCTTCTCTATACTAGCAAACGTGGCTATGACATCACGTTGAGTCCTACCATTGATGTCAATATCGTCGGCGTATGCTAGTAGTTGCACCGATTTTTGGAGAATTGTGCCTCGGCTCGGGAGTTTTGCACGATCCTCTCAAGAACCAAATTGAAAAAGTCACATGACAGCGCATCGCCTTGCCTAAATCCTTTTTTGGTATCGAATGTGTCGGTGAGGTCGTTTCCGACCCCGATGGAGCAGCGAGAATTCTCTATCGTAATCCTACACAAACGGGCGAGTTTGGGCGGTATACCAAAACTAGACATGGCTCTATATAGTTCGTCTCTATAAATGCTGTCGTATGCGGCTTTGAAATCGATAAATAGGTGGTGGGTATCGATTTGGACTTCTTGGGTTTTTTCCAGGATCTGCCGAAGTGTGACAATTTGATCGATTGTGGACTTTCCTGGCCTAAAACCACACTGATAAGGGCCAATCAGGTTGTTGGTAAACGGTTTCAGGCGTTCACTTATTACGGCAGATAGGATCTTGTAGGCGATGTTGAGTAGACGTATGCCTCTGTAGTTGGCGCAGTTAGGAGGGTCTCCTTTTTTGTGGATCGGGCAAACGATCAGGCATGCTTTCAACCGACCAGATTTGGCTTATGAGTTGGTGGATGTTACTTACCAAGTCATCTCCGCCAGCTTTATAAAGCTCAGCGGGAAGGCCGTCATTTCCGGCGGCCTTATTAAGCTTGAGTTTATATATTGCTATCCTCACTTCACTTAGGTCGGGTGGTTGGCAGTTTTCGCTGTCGTTGCCAATATTAAATGGTTCGTTCTGCCTGACAGCGGAATGTTGTTCGTCATCGCCGTTTAACAGTCTGCAGAAGTGGTTCTTCCATATCCTCAGCATCGCCTGTGTCTCAACTACAATATTTCCTTGTTCATCTCGACAGGATTCTGTTCGAGCCTTGTATCCTTGGCTTTGACGTTTTACACTTTGGTAAAACTTGCGAACATCGTTCCTGGAGTGGCACCTCTCTATATCCTCGATCGCGCGCTTTTCTTGCTCTTATTTCTTCTTTCTGAAAAGCCGATTTTCTTCCCTTCTTCTTTGCCTATAGAGCTCAATGGCAGCTCTCGTCTTCACCTGCAGCTTAGCATTGTAGGCCTCGTTTTTGGCTGCGAGCATCTGTCGGCATTCCTCATCAAACCAGGGGTTTCTTGCTTGTGGGCGCGAGAAACCTAGCACATCAGTTGCGGCTGATCTAATGGCCTGTTGGCATCGTTGCCATTGCTCTTCGACATTCGATGCTGGTGGTATGGTGTTAATCGAGAGGTTAAGGGATACGCGTTGTGCGAAGTTCTTGGCGGTCTCTTGCGATTGCAGTCTTCCGACATTAATTTTTTTCACAGTATTTCTGGATTGTTGTGGCGTGGTGGATATCCGCATTCTTGCCTTGGCTGCTACAAGGTAGTGATCCGAGTCGATGTTAGCTCCTCCAAAATACTGGATGCGTGCCTCTTATTTATCGCAATGTGATCAATTTCGTTGACCGTTCGTTGATCTGGAGACCGCCATGTCCCCTTATGGATATCGAGGTGAGGAAACCATGTGCTGGCTATAGTGGCATTTCGTTCCGTAGCGAAATCAATTAGCCTAAGTCCGTTACCAGACGTGTTGTCGTGTAGGCTATGTTTTCCGACAATACTTCTAAAGATGTCTTCTCTTCCTACCTTTGGGTTAAAATCTCCCAGCACGATTTGAACATCGTACTTCGGTAGTCGCTCATAGGTTTTGTCAAGGAACTCGTAGAAGCAATCCTTAGCTATATCATCTTTTTCTTCCGTCGGAGCGTGAGCGCATATAAGGCTTATGTTGGCGAATTTGGCCTTGATGCGGATTGTTACTATGCGTTCGCTAATGTCTTGGAAACATAAGACTTCTTGCCTAAGTCTGGTGTTATTGGTACATTTTTTTCTTGCCGTAAATATTGGCGCACACACCAGATGTTTTTTAGTGACACTTATCAGGATAGTACACCGGAATCGGTATCGGTATTTGCAGTATTGAGGCGATACAAGTTTGTACCACAGCTGCGGAGTTGATCACAGTGTATCGAATAGCGAAAATCATTATGTCGTCATCATGGAGATGATGGTGACGTAATGGTTAGTAAGTTGGACTACTAATCGAGAGGTCCAAGGTCCAAACCCCGAAAAGTAACAACATCTACATTTTGTTCACTGCCCCATCTTGCGAAAGTCTGACAAACACTCAAAAGTATAAAACTGTCATGAGAAGCTTTTCAATTTCGACTTTCGGAGTCGGCGTAAAACAAGATGTCCCATTCCTTGTGGCAAAACTATAAATTCGCACACCTAAATGAAGGGAGAATCTAGGATTAAGGCCCATTCCATTTCCCATTTCCATTCCCAATTAATTCATTTTTATGGAGAAAGATTTCAGCATGATCCGTACCTTCATGCCAATGGCCTTTTTTGTGTCCTTGTGTCCAATGAAATCAAAAGTCATTCAGATTAACATGAGGCCAGCCACTCACATGAGAACGTGTTTCATAGGCCATTCAATAATATCGAGTTTAAGATCAAAATTTTACTATACCGCAATGATCATCATTAGGGTCCAGTTATAGCTATCATTCAAAAGCCTCATTTACTTTACTTTTTGTGGCTTTTTATGAAGCGAATCATTAGCTAGTTGGTGTTAAAACAGTCTATAAATTTTGGAACATGATTACATAGAAATACTTTAATTTTTAATTTAAGTTTTCTCAGAGAATCAGTTTTTGTTTTTCAATGATCAAGGTATTTTTTTTCTAATGTAAGGTTGCGGTTATAGCTATCATTGAAAACCATCATTTGAAATTTTCTTTTACTCCTTGCGGCTTTTTAACAAATTCAACCATTGGCGAGTTGGTGTCAAAACAAAGCTTATGAATTTTAGAATTTGATTATCCAAAATTATTTTAATTTTTAATTATAGTTTTCGCAGAAATTAACTTTTTGTTTTTCAACGATCATGATTTATTTTTTTGAAGTAATGTTTGTCGTTCCACCAAAATGAAATGATTTCTATAAACTGCTATGGAGGTAAAATTTCAATTCCATCATATTTTTTTGTTCCAATGAAGTTGTTCAATGAAAGCTATAACCGCAGCCTTATGTCTGTCATTCCACCCAAAGGAAACCGAAAATAACAATGATTCCCATAACCAACTGCCCAAGTAAAATTTCAATTCCATCAAGTTTTGTGTTCTAGCCATTGGAACTATAAACGTGGACTATATTTGGGCTCACACTAAATATTTCAGTCTCCGAAATTTTGTATATGCACTGTAGATGACTAAATGACATCTATACTTCATTAGACATATTTTGTTGCATTGACGTGAATGTTTTTTTCCCAAGATCAGCCCCAATGGCTACGTTTTCACCGTGGACAATAATCATGGAAAGGGGCAAAGTTAAAAATTCCTCGCTATTACAGCAGTAATTATAGCACTTCAGTTGAATTTTACGATTATAGTCCACCTATATAATTGGACTGAATTTAGCCCTTGTTCGATCGGCGTTACTAATAATAAAACGCAAAAGTCGACATTAGTTAGTTACCTGAATAGCTTATGATGTATAGCTTTATAGCAACTCTACCAATAATCAAAACGCACAACTAAGTAAGCTCGACTTTTCGACTTATACCAACCTTTCATTCATTAAACTGTCAAACCAACCTATATATACCCTATCCCATAGGGGTATATTAGTTTTGACATTAAGTTTGCAACATAGAGAATTAATTTTGATAGATATATCTCGAAGTATATGGATCGATTCAGAATCGCTAGCTGAGTCGATTAAGCCATATCTGTCTGTCCGTCCGTCCGTCTGTGTATCACCGATTTTTGGGCCTTAAATTTTGAGCTAGAGTGTTGAAATTTTGTATATAGACTCTCTGGCTGACGAATCAGAACAAGTGTAAAAAAAATTTGAAATCCGCCCACTGCCAAGGCATTAGCAATAGAAATACGTTGTTTTTTTGTCGAACTACAAAAGGTTGGGATAGGGTATTCAACGATCCGCACAGCGGATTGTAGCCTTTCATATGTTTTTTTGTTTATTTTTTTTCCAACAACAAACTTCTTTCATTTAATTCGCAAACACTCACACATCTTCACACTCGCCGTATTATTCACAACAGGCGCCTACAACACAATTTTATCACTACTTTATGACTTAGCAGCTACAGATATCACAACGTCTGCTACCTTTTCCTACGTTAACTACGTTTAACTACATTGACTACCTCAGTTGCGTAGCAGACGTAACAAATGTAGTTATTCAAGAAAGTGTCTGTGATTTAAATTTATTTATTGGTAAAGGATTTTTGAAAAGTGTGGATGTTAAAAAAAAGTTGTTGCTAAAAATGATTATTACTAACGCCGGATGTGTTTACACCCATGAGACTAATAGCCCGATTCTCCCCATCATCACTGATACCTCACAAGTCACAAGAAGAGGTGAAATTGATTTTGTGACTTTTTCGTATTCTCCCCCACAGTCACAACTTGTGAGAGTCACAAAAACAATCGAAATTGTGATCTCCTTCAGAGCAGGTCACAACTAGCAAATTATTTGAGATTTGATATTTTGATTGTTGAGTAGTGTAAAACATGGAAGTTGAAATGAATATGGCGCATATTATTGACAAAGTTTCCTCCGTAAATGAATTCTCAATTTTTCCAAACAGATGAAGATATGTTCATAAACGTCATCAATGTCATCAGCGTCTGGCAGTTTGTGCATCCATATTTTTTTGACTGCAGAAAAGCGGAAGGTAAAAACAAAAACAAAAATTTATCTTTTCTTAAGGAAAGAAGTTGCAGGGCGGAAAGTTGCGAAAACTAAGCTATTAATTCATAAAACAATTCTGATGGAAAAAGAATTTAATTCTGGGAAAAAAATGCATTTCGGAGGGCGGTGCTATATGAGATTAAAAAAAGTTGACCCATTCTTCTCCTTTTTCCGCCCGATCGAGGTATCCGTCGGAACGGACAATTTTCCGTAATGCGTACTTCGTCGAAGGTTTAGATTCCATTCGAGGTATGCGTCATCGGAAAAGAATACTACGCAAATGCGACGGCTTCACTTCACTACAATTCGTCAATAAATTCCGTAAAAAAATTGTGTCGGAGGAAATCGGAAAAAGAATGGCATTTAGCTGCACGAAAAATGCACCTGAACGCACTTCAACGCAATTCGCTGGGATGTGTTACAAAATGTCGGAGAAATATTCCGAACAGCTTTTCGGAAGAACCTTACAAAATCGTAGAATTTTTCTCTCCGGCGGATACCTCGATAGGGCCAATTAATTCACAAATAACATTGAGCACAACTTCTTTCGCGGCCATTCCTTATTTTTGGCTTGACGTTAATGGAAAGTAAGAATTTAACAAAAGCACAAAATTTGTAACAAACTAATAATATTGATACGATTGCAGCGAAGACGGCTTTTAACTTCCAACTTCCTTGCCTTTTTGTACTTCGAGTATGTATTACATATTGTTCTTCTCAAGTTCTCATTGCAGTTTTATTTAATTTGTTTTGAATAGTTTCTTTCAGTGCTATATTTCCTTGCACATGGCTGTTATCAGAAGTGAATACCAAATAACTATACAATACCTCTCAGCCAAGTCACAATTTGCAGAATCGTTGCTTACATATATTCACCTTTGCTGTGGTGAGTTTCGTTGTGACTTTTCTTCTGAGGATTATCGGAGTTACAATAATCCTCACAAAGAATAGTCACTAGAGGTTGTGACTTTTTTTTTCTCACAAGGGGGAGAATCGGGCTTTTAGCAGCTACAGATATCACAACGTCTGCTACCTTTTCCTACGTTAACTACGTTTAACTACATTGACTACCTCAGTTTCGTGGCAGACGTAACAAATGTAGTTATTCAAGAAAGTGTCAATTCTGCCATCTCTGCCTATAACTAGCGCTAGTCTGTGATTTAAATTTATTTATTGGTAAAGGATTTTTGTGTGGATGTTAAAGCTTAGTACGCTGCTCGAGCTTAATTTTAGCTCCCATACAAAATTCTCTCCAAAAATTAGCTGAGCTAAATTTAAGCGAATTCATTTAGCCGAGCGGTACGCTGCTTCAGCTAAAAAATCAAACTTTCATTTCAGACTATACTGGATTTATCTGTCACAATTTAGCGCGCCCATAAATAGTTCGGGACATTTTCTCAAGCTAAATTTTGACACATCGTATTGTTTTTTTGTTTTTTTTTCTGTTGTGCTTTTGAGTTGTTGAAATAAACTTATTTTTCAAAGAACAGCTGTTTGTTGTGACACTTATCCACAAAGCACTCTATGTCAAAATTTAGCGAGGATTTTAGCTAGTGTTTGGAGAAAAACAATGGAGAGCAGCTAAAATTTAGTTTCGCTCGAGCAGCGTACTAAGCTTAAAAAAAAGTTGTTGCTAAAAATGATTATTACTAACGCCGGATGTGTTTACACCCATGAGACTTAAACTAAATGCAAGCTTAGTCCCGGTTATTGTCCACAATGTAAAAGTAGGCAATTATGTTTTTCAATGATACCAACAACTAGACCTTTAAAAACCCAATTTCTATACCCAAAAACTTGCCTCATATCAACCCTGAACTGCATTCTCTCGTACACTACCTCAATCACTTCCAAGCCATCCCTGGTCAATGTAAAAAAAGCTTTTATTCATCAGAAAATCCAAATTCCAGTTGTCATTCGTGTTCCAGTCGCAGTACTATTCATCTCCCTTCCACCAACATTGAAACCAATGCGATAAAAACTATCACCAAAGTGGAAATAACCACTTGCTGTCAAAGTAGTAACTTCACGGGCATTTCGTTGTGCAAATTTTCGCTGTTGTTTTTCATTTTCAAAAGAATTTCACAAAATTCGAGTGAATATCAATTGAAAAATAGTTTTCAGATAAAATTAAATGTGAATTGAATCAATTGTCATCAATTTCATTCGGTCGATTGCACGCATTTCAGTACGAAAACAAACAATTTCATAACCAACATGCATACAGCTGTATTCTGGCGAGATGGAAGTATGTAATTTTATTTTTGTTTTCGTTTTTCCTATTCCCCAACTGATTAAATTTAAATATTAATTGATTTTTGTTGATTCAGATGTTTGGTATTGGTAGTATTTAGATGATTATACGATATCGGTTCGGCTATTTTGCGTGGTAGAAGGAGAATCATGTTTTTTTTTTCGAATTCCATTGTCACATGTGTTTATCTATGTTTCTCTTGTTTTATTTTTATTTATTATGTTTACTTGTGCTAAACGTAAACAAAGATTTATTTAAATTTCATCTGGGTGTTTTGATTAGATTTTGGTGGCTCTTTGGTTGTTTAATTCGGTGACAAGTCAACGACTCGTGATGTCATGTTTGTGCACTGCGGCAGTGCGAGTATTGGCCAACGTTTTTGGTGGCTTTAGTTGCAGGAACTTGTTAATTTATTTAAAAAAAAAAAAACTAAAGACACAGTCATCGTGAAATGGTGGGTTAATTATTAAAAATCATCAGATAAAGCTAATTGCCCGGTGATAAGCCGCTCAGTGGAGGTAATCATTGGGGTTATCGTGGCTAACGCTCGTGACAATTGATCAATTTTGTGGATAAGTTGGCTTAAACTTTTTAACTTCCATATGTGTGCAATATGAATATCCAATTGTTGTGCACACATTTTTTTATTTAATTAGTTTTGACGTAAAGGTTCTGTGCAAACCATAGGTGTGTGTAGATACGCACACGCTATGTCATTATCAGAGACAGTGATAAGGCCAGTCCACGTTGTATATCTTTTTCTTAAGAACTCTGTTGTCTTATCTAAATGAAACCGCTCCACTTATTTGTTGATAACAATTAAAAGAGGGCCAGTTGTTAAGACTTCAATTGTATCTTGAAATTACCAGGCATACAGATTTTTTTTTTGATTCAAGGCCTTCGCTAAGGGTTCTTGCCAATTATCTAATAACCAACAGACGACTATGACGACCACGATGCACTTCTGACACCAATTGTGTGTCGGAAATTTGCTATTTTATATCAAAGTCAGAACGGGCATTTCCAATTCAACTCGAAAGTCATATATTCATACAAACCGAGGTGGTTAAAAGCTTAAATAGTATCGCAACATCACCGCCTGTGTGGTAAAATAGTCATTTTTTAAAGTTCAGCCGATAAAGCATATCAGCCGTGCTCATAAATACTCGATTCGTGATCGAAATGGAATGATTAGGAACCCAATTATTTTTAACGCCACTTTCGAACATTAGCAGTTGAATTTATGTGTCAGGCGATCTACGTCTTTTCCCCCATCGAATTGAAGTCAATAATATGCATATTGCGATGCCTATTAAGGCTCTCCACGTCCACTTATTATTTCAGCAGAACCTGGGACTGGTGTACTTTAACTTGAAGGCCAATAATCAGAATATTGCACACTTCAAGATGTTTGAGGTCGGTTTTTAATTATGGGCTCCACTTAAGGCGAGGTCTTAATCCTTCTCCGTCCTGGCTGGGAAGCAAAGACTGCGAGCCGGAGTATTGGTGTCCTTTCACTCTACATGTCTTTCTTTAACAAAGTCTATGTCCCTCTGCATCTATTCTTGGTTGAATCTTCCTTTCCGTAGCCCTTTACGTATTGAAAACTACAATCGGCCCGAAAGGTAGTATGCAAACATACATAACTCTCTGACATTACTCCTGATAGGTGTTATTATCTGGTGGACGGCTGAAATTGAAATATCTTGCGGAAATTCAAAGATTACCTAGTCGGGCCTATCGTGAATAAATTTTCCCTGGAATTTTTCCCAGTCAGCAATGTAAATCAGATAACAGTTTCCCGGTTAGATTTATTGCATTAGCGAAGCTCTATGATCACCATCCTTCGCAGCTATCCCCTATCTGATAGCCCTAAACATCTCTTGCAGCTTGTGCTGCTGTGATAATGATAGCCCCACAACAATGGATAGCCTCTCAGGGGGGACACACAAAGATCCTACAACTCCTAATCGTTACAGAAAACATCGACACCACCACAAACGAACCAACTCAGTTTCGAGTCGGCGGATTCTGTTTGAAATGACAACTCGGGTTCCCAATATTTATCAATAATTACAAACGGAAGTCATATCAATTAAAGAAACCTTGTCCCGGTTGAAGTGTAACATGGTATCCACGAACAATATCAGTCTCTTCAGCAACATCCAAACACCATTATCAGGAACAGTCTCATAGAACCCCCCTAATACCGAATATCTCACAAGAAGATGGAAGACCACTTCAATTGATATTTCCTGGGTGTGGAGCCAACGAGATATCCAGGTACTGCAAGGCTGATGAACTTTCCAGAATGCGCCCTCAAGTGGATATATTACAGATGTGATCAAGATAGCAATGGATAAATGGCACAACGTTTCAAATACCCAATGCTGGCCTAATGTAAGCAGATTTGCTCCCTCAGTTTGATAAACCACTGAGGACTTATATCAGTACATTCATCGGTGTTCTCACGAGCACTGCCGCAAAAGTCAGGTGTGACTACTTTCCCTGCTCATATCCAGCGCTCTCTTTATTGACAACCTAGGAGACCTAGTAAATATAAAAATAGGTAACTTACGTTCATAGGAATCCCCGAATGGGTCACATGGACAGATGAATTGAGGAAAGATGATAGATAGCATATGGTACCGCAACCGTCCAAGTGTCGAGGCGCTTCCCGTGGTAATCCTTTCCTTTGTTTTCCCATTTAGTTCCTATCTATTCATTACTCCAGACCCATCGGTGGTGCCTGAGGCTAGGCAAACTTCTATCCTCTTCGATACTGGACTCGTTTCTTCCAGTGATTCAGTTCAAGCGTCCTAGCATCCGCAATCGCTTGATCTTCCGTATCCTCATGAACCTGAAGGCAAAGATTTGAAGATTCTACTGGCTGCAGCGTTACTGTCTATTCCCCCAATGCGACTTAGTGTGGTCAATGGTCGATCTATCGGGTGTTGCAGGAAATTTTTTAAAAGTTTGCCCAGTACGTTGGACTGAATCTTATATGCGACTTAGCAGGGATATGCTTTTATAGTTGGTGCAAGGCATAGAATCGCCCTTTTTGTAGATTAGACGACATATAGAACTGATGTTCCAGTCATCGGTCATGTGTTTTACGAGTTCTGCAAGTAACCCATCAGAACCGGTTGTGAATAATAAGCTATCTGCCATGGACTTGGCCAGAGGGATAGCCATAGGAAGTGTCTTGGGATATGAAGGGTGGGAATGCCGGCCAATAAATGTTTGTTGAGCTGGGATTTTTGGTGATAGGGCAAGAAATACCCCTGTCCGACGAGTTAATCCGAGAATCGCAAGCGTGCCATGTCCTTCTCTCATCAAAAATGCCTCCATGGGCAACCTACCCAACAATGGCTTGTTCTTCAGCTTTCTGATGGTTGCTTCCCTCTTTTTTGACTGGAGGTGTGCCGGTTTCTTGCTTGAAGGTGATGGTCTCGACATTATGCAGCTGCCGAAAATGCTGCCTTCTCGTCAGTGACTAGGTTGCCATTGTTGCTTCTAAGATCCTCAGTTGCTACTTCAACCAGCGTGAACTCTTTTATTTTTTTGCACCATTCGTAGCTTGGGACTCAGTGGTGTGATGGTTAGTGTGATGAACTGCCGCGCAGAAGGTCTGGGTTCAATTCCCAGCCATAGCAACATCTAAATGATTTTGCACTAGCCATCCTTCAATTGTCAAGAAAAGCTTATCTGAACATAGCCGCTCGGAATCGGCATAAAACAGGGGTTCACGTCATCGTTCAAGAACTACACACGCACACATGAATGGTTGTGAGAAAGCAAGGCCCTGGGTATTAACGAGCCTGTTGCGCCATTAATTTGTATTCGTAACTTCTTCTCGTTGAACAGTGGGGCTCTGAATTTGGCTGCGACGAGAAAATGGTAAGAATCGTCGTTCGCCCCTCTGAATGTGTGTATGCTATGCACGTCTCGTTTCTATGAGCCCAAAGTATGTCTTTGGCGGTTTGACCATCTGGAGATTGCCAGCTGTGCTGATTGTGGAAACGAAGTCGTGTAAATATATTGCTGCTGATCACGGCCTGTTAGTCGGAAGCCAATATCTGAGTTGTCGTTTCTTGGAGGCTGTGCTTTTTAACTAACTCGCCGAAGATGTTTTCCTTACCCATTTTTTGCATTGAGGTCCCCTAGTCCAATTTATACATCGAATTCCGTATAGGATGCATCAAGGAGGTCGTAAAATTCCTCCGAAGTCCCCTAGTACGATTCTTACATCGCATTCCGGGCAGGCTCCGTCCAGGAGGTCGTAAATTTCCTCCATGATAGGGTCTTCAATCGAATGAGTAGGGGCGTCTGCACATAAGGCAGAACGTTACTCTGATCAAAGAGTATAGAACTACATAGAGTACGCATTTCTCCGGGCGGTAAGTGCGAAGGGGAATTATCGTCGTTTGCTCGTGTTTGATGCTGTGATACCAATGTGAACACTGGGGTAGCAATATCAGTACCCTACATAGTAAATTTTCGTTGTATGAGATGTGCACTCCATGTAATTCTAACTCTTTGCTTTGATGCATATCACATCCAAGCGATCACTATCCAGCTTAAAGTCGATCTGACACTCCTTCCCACAACGAATCCGCATCCTAATATGTGCAGCCTTGGGTGGCAGCTGTAATAAATGTCGCATGTTTTTTATTGTTGCATTCCTGATCCTTTCCATCGCATTTCCTGAATCGCAGTAACGTCTGCTTTGTACTAGGTGCTAAGCACCAAGCGGTCGCCACGAAAAGGCTGAAAGGCAGAGTTAGTAGGCATCATCTAGGTGATAACGCTAGTGGTTTGATATGATCGCTTTATCTACCATTTCACCGACGGCCTTAATTGGCTGTGAAGTTAGTAACGAGTTTTCTATATCATCGATCGAAGAGGACGGCCTCAGTTAGTACAACAAATGCTACAAATCAGCGTATTCATGGGGAAACAGGTCATAAGTGCCATACTTCCCGGCTTGTTCGCCTGACCAACGCCTACCTTTGATGTCTATGACCCCAAAATAATCACACCTATCGAGATATCCGTTCGGAAGAAAATGTTCGAAATCGGAGAATATTCTACCGAGCTATCTGTTCCAATTAGAATATCGAACAGATCTTCCGACGAAATGTAATGCACATGATCGTTCATCGGGGATATGCCTTAAATCGACAGCTATGCGTTGAATTTCTTCCGAAGTTGTCCGACAAAGAATTGCTGCGGAATCAAGCGAACGAGATTGTATGCTTTTTTATTTTGTTCCGCATCGGATACGGATTGAATTCCGATTGGAACTGCCTTTCGGTTAGGAGATTCTTCCGAACGGATACTTCGATAGGGGTCAATAAATTGAATAGCGTCTAGTCTACCAACCCGGATAGCTTCGTTTCTCCCTAATACCCAGTAATCCCGTCTAGATACCGCTAGTCAGAGAGAATTTCAGTAGAATTTTGCTTCATTTCAGAGATATCCGTGAAATCTGTCAATCGCTGCACTTTTGTCAAACCTCTCCCCATAAGAATTCAGCTGTGAATTGTTTGTTGAGGGTCAGTTTGGTTATCATTTTGAATCAAGTGATGTTGCTGTACCCATGTGGTTTATTGGAAAACCAATCTATTGCCTCTACAGCCTTACATAACATATGAAGAACCCAGAATTCTCTTCGATGATTGTTTTCCAGTAGCCCTCGTGCTTGCAAACTTTCCTGACACGAACATCAACACCTCGTCCACCGAAGCATAAGGCAGTGCCTTAATCATATTATGATCTAACAGAGGAGAAATGACTCCTCCGATGTGCCTATGTCAGTCTATAGAAGAATGTTGCCTTTTGTGAAGTGTGAGTGTGAGTGTGAGTGAAGGATAGCATTGATATAATTTGGTTGGCTAAAACATCCTTTAATATCCTTTTATATAGTATGCTGTATGTTTGTACGTTATTTTATATTTGCTACAGGAATTTACGTATACTCCCTATTTCCCCAGGAAGAGCAGATTCTGCTGAATTCCGTTGAAGTATCCGTGCTGTTATGAGTATAGCGGTGATTCATTTAGAATGCTGTTTACACAGAATGAGGACGAAATAAGTCTGATTGGCCTGATAACAAATCTGAATCCAATCCGTTCCTTACTATCCCAACAAACTAATTACTGGAAATTCATTGGTGATGGCAATGGCAATTGCCTTTTGCGACTTCCACTTCAGATTAAACCAACAACGATTCAACTCCATGAATTTGGAGTGAAGATAAAGCGGAACAAGTTTAAGGATGTTTTGCAAACATCAACGTTGAATTAGAGTTTCCTACAAACTTCTTGTGAAAGATCAGATTCAAATCTTCTGTCTTAAAAAAACGATTTCATCGATTCTGCATTAAATTAACTTCACAAGCAAGCGGTAATGGGCACCGAGCGACTCACTTGGACAACCTGTTCCCTGTTTCCCTATCTAATTTTATACAAACAAACAAATAAAATACTCACATCCATCAACAGCTTTAAGCATATCGTGCCTAATTATCGCCCCGAAATAAGTTGTGACAAAAGTACGTCACATTGTGCATTGCAAACACTCACCCGCTTTGAGATAATTGAAATCAACTGGCGGCCTTAGCGCTAATTGATGTGCGACAACAGCCACTGCGCAAACGTTAAGGCGTTAAGTTTTAAGACAATAATACAAAAAATCGACAGCTATAATCCCCACCACCCTACCTCCTATGTGATTGATGATTGAAATTTAATTTTTCTCTCTTTTTGTAGATATTCTTGATGGCCTACGGCCTGGCTCTCCCAAACCAGGACACATTGAACGCATCTCACCGAAAAATGGCTCCGAGTCCGCAAGCGACGACCCAGTCATCACTCAACGTTTCCTTAAGATCAACGTGCGGCACATCACCGATGGCCAGGGTGTAGTGGGCGGTGTTCTCCTTGTCACACCAAACGCCGTGATGTTTGATCCAAATGTATCTGATACCCTGGTGATTGAACACGGTCCCGAAAGCTATGGCGTTATCGCTCCTATGGAGTTGGTTGTCAACGCTGCCATATTTCATGATATCGCTCATATGCGGGTCGCCGGTGGCGAGTCAAATACCACAGAAAAAGCCGAGATCTACTATCCAAAGTCGGTGTTGGAGCAGCAACAGGCATCGTCAAGTCATTTGGAAGGTACGCACTCACCGTCTGGTAGAGATTCATTGATGGTAAAAGATGAAACCTTTTCTGAATTAGGTGTGGGTTCGATTGAGACGTGTGACGATCAGGAATCGATTTGTTCCGGTTCTGGTCGTGATGGTGACGCATTCCCCAAGGCATTCGATCGGGAGCGAGTGACACCAGTTGATGTGAGTAGTTGTTGTTTGCTAATAATGTGCTTACATGGTGAAGGTTAAATTTTATTTTTTGTTTTCCCAGAAGGATGATAAAGATGCTGAAGCCAAAGAAACGTCTAAGACTGATAGTGATGATGCTGATGATAAGAAACTGTCAATTACTGACAAACGTACTACACTCGAGGAGAGGCGAAAGAGCCTCTTGGATCATCACTGGGCCATACCCAGTAAGGACCGGTAAGGGAGTGTGGTTTTCAATTTCCAGCTTTCACATACTAAACGAATGCGTGTGCATTTTTCATACCTAACCCAGATAGGCATTTGTCTTGAAAATAACTTGAATGCGTAATTTTTTGAGTGTTGCATGATGGTATGTTTTAGCTTGTTGAGAGTGGTTTCCTTTTTGGAACAGGTTTACGGGTATTTCAGAGCAGTCAGCAAGTCTATAGAAACGAAGTTTCTACGAAAATTGAATGAAATATCTGACATTATTGGCCCATACAGGGCCTAGCTTATCCCTTCATTCGTGTGTTCGTTATAATGACGATTCTCGAGAGTGAAATACGTTTTCCTGAGCCAAAGCTTCCTTACGTTCTTCTTTAGTTAAAATTAGCTGTTTCGACATCTTTACCACTGATTGACTACGTTGGAAAGAAAAACTTTCAACTGCTCAGATTCTAGGATAATTGCCTCCACATATCAAGTTGGTGGGGAACCTATTTCGAACACAATGTCTCTTCAATTAGCTTGGTTCTTGGATAACTGATACACACGTCGAGTTGGTAGTTATCTTTGCCAACTTCCGCATGCTAACAGAGTCGTGCTAGACTCAATCTTCTTCTCTAACTGGGTGGCTCGAGCGAGGATTGTTTCATTCGATTTTTATGACATGTGTACTTCATCACGGCGAAGTATCACTCTGATCTTTCTAACTTACTTACGAGGCGATACAACATTTGGTGCAACTGGGTCTCAGCTAAAATTTTCCTCCAGTTAGCTCCAGCATACATACATTGGGCAGTACACAGTTTCAAACCCTTAAAACCCGCGGGAGCAGGCGGTATTTTACCAGTCGAGCTGCAATACACTTTGAAACTCATCCTTCCATGGGTGGAAACCATCTTTAAGGGTTGTATCGAGCTGGTTTACATTCCCAATGACTGGATGGAAGTTACCCCAATATGGTAAAAGTTCTCACGTCAATCCGAAAGACATGAGACCGATCAACTTATCAAAATTCCTTCTGAAAACCTTGGAGAGATTGATTAATATTCATGTCTGCATTTGCATTGATGTAAATCAGCTATCTGTATTCCAACATGCCTACTGCAAGGGCAAGTCTGTAGAAACAGCCCTACATAAATTAGAACGTATTATCGAAAGTCGTTGACTAGACACAGCCGGATTATCAACACAAAACTGGATGGTGCTTCGGCCAGAAGACATGTCAGTACAGGGACCCCACAAGGTGAAGTCTTATCCCCTCTTCTCTGGAACTTAGTGGTTAGCGAGCTTCGTACAACACCCTCAGCAGCAGCACTAGACATTCTTTTTCACCTACTACCACTAGATATTTTCAACAAGCAAATAGCAGCTAACTCAGCCATTCGTCTTAAAGCCATCCAGCAGTGGTCAAATATAGAAAACATTCCAGGGAACTGAAACGCTGATGAACTCGCCAGACATCTCACTAAATTACCAGTTGTACCCGGCACGGGTGAACTAGGTATTCCATTCGCTACATGCAAAAGCTTACTAGTGCAACAGGCTAACAGTAAATCTAATCTCGGATGGAGTCTTGTCATGACGTGTCAAATCACCAAACAAATTTGGATAAAGCTGGATTTAAGAAGATCCATGGGACTGATTTCTCTCGATAGACCATACATTAGCGCCACCATAGGTGTCATCACTGGACACTATTTTATAGGCAGGCACGCAATCAAACAACTTCTGTAGGAACTGCATCTCCTTTGTAACTGCCCGGTCCTATAAAAAAAGGAAGCTTCATCTTGGTGCTTACTTTTTTCAAAATCTCCGCTATTTGACAAAAACGGAACTAAAAGCTCAGAATGGTTTTCTCACAGGTAACAAGGATTATGTACGAAATCCATGTCACAATGGACCAAAAACTGATCTAAGTGTGCTGGCGAACTCGCTGGCAGCCACTCTAACCATACTTAACCTAACCTAGCTCAAACCTCAGCTAAAGCAAGCACTCCCACTTGGTTCAGGAAAACTCTACCACACTTGTGTCGATAATTGTGGCGATAGAAGGTAGAAGTGGCGGTTCGGCATGAACCCAAGTAGCACTTATGTGCCTTTTTGTTACCACGACTCGTGTGACTTTTTTTATGATTGTTGTTGTGGATGTGATACAGGCGGCCTCTAGATCCAGCCTGTGAGGTTTAGAAAGCGGATAAGATCTTGTATCCTTTTACCCGAGATATCGCTAAGGTTGTCGAAGAATTGTTGGTCTAATGCACGCAATATGGCTCTTGCTATTGCCGTACATTTACAGATGAAATGGGAGAGGATTTCACTTTCATTTGTGTTCCCGCAACTGCGGCATTGAGGGTTGTTTGGGATCCCTAGTTTGGCCGCATGGTCTCCAATTGGCCAGTGCCACGTGAGTATCGCCGTAATTCTTGCGATATCTGGGCGGGTTCTATTTAGTATTTCGTTTAGTAGATCGTTTGTTCTGTTTTTTGTCGTATGAGGGCCATATCGTCCTCGATATGACGCAACTTGTTAACCTCCTCCATTTGAAGTCGGCCTTTTTCAGGAAGTATGAGTGTATTTGTCCTTTAACCGCACCTAGCGGGATACGGAGCCTTGCCGAAAGTGGGCCGTGAAGAGCTGAGCCTTGCCTGGCCAGCTAGTCTGCATGCTCGCTTCCTTCAATGTCACTATGCCCCGAAACTCAGAGAAGTGTGACCCTGAAGCGTTCGCCAAGGTGGCCAAGTTCGTTCCGACATTCCTGTATCAGCATGGAGGATATGGTAGCCGCGTTGATGGCCTTTATGGCCGCTTGGCTATCTATGAGAATAGAAATATTTTGCTTTTTCGTAGTGTCACCCCCCTAGCGTGCAAGCCTCTCGGATAGCCAGTAGTTTCGCTTGGAAACGCTGGCAAAATCGGGTAGGCGGTATGATACTCGGACCTATCGACGACGTATCCGTCGGAGCGGAAAATTCTCCGATTTTGTACGATACGGAGGATTTTTGCTTCGAGGAATTCTACCGAATTTCCTCCGACACAAATTCTCCGGGGAATTTATTTACGAATTGTAGTGAAGTAAAGCCGTCTCGTCTGTGTATTTTTTTTTTTTTCGATGACACATACCTCGAATAGAATTTGAACCACCGACGAAGTATGCGTTGCGGAAAATACCTCGATAGGGCTGACTGATATTTTCGGTGGTTCCGAGTAGACTCCGGATCCCACACCACAGTTCATCTTAGATCCGTGGGTGTAGACGACCGTTTCGAAATCTCTTACTACTTCGTTTCTCTTCCACTGAGCTCTGGTATGAAATCCTACGTGGAAGCCTTTCTTGAAGCTTAGTATAGGTGTTATGTAGTCTGTTGGAAACGTGACCAAGCCATTTGGTAACGAGTCCAGGATATTACTGTGGCCATACGGCCTTTCATTCCACCATTCTGACTCCTTGAGTCTTACTGAGCTGCGGCGATTCCACACCGTTAGATCGATGATGCCACCTGTCCATAAACCACACCACACGGTTGTTTTGAGTGCAGCTCTTGAACCTCTTTGGCTCATATACGACAATTTTGCTAGTTGACGTATCCATTGGGCCAGAAATGGGCCTCATCGCTGAACAAAATGTTGGTCGAAAACAGTGGATCTTCAGCAAGTCTCTCGAGAGCCCATTCACTGAAACGATGACGCAACGGAAGGTCAGCCGGCGTTAGCTGAATTTTGTATTCCTTCAAACCAAGATATTTGCGTAGAATCGCCCATGTTGTTCCATACGAAAACCCAAGTTGTTGAGAACATCGCATTCATTGCGATTTTTGCCTACACTGACAGCTACAACCGCTATTTTTTTAACACTACGGACGATGTCTATTCGGTTAAGTGGCATCAAATAGAGAATATTGGGCCTCCAATTTCTTAATGGTATGGCTTCAGTCTGTCGATTAAGTTCGCCGAGGCGCACGAAAAACATTCTTCACACACAGAACGTGCACTTTCGTAATATAATTCAACGATTTGCAAACGTTGTTCGGGTGTAAGTCTATCCATGATGAAATGTCAATGAATATTGAATAAAAAACACATGGCAACTTGACACGACTCAGGCGCCATCTGTCAAAAACCCCCTTTTGGAAAAACCCAAAGCAAACACAATTAGGAAATTTCTTGATGTTAAATAATAAAGAAAAAAACAAAACAGCAAGCTCAAATAAAAACTTTATTTCTCCGTTAATGCACAAATTGAAATGAAAATCAGACACACGTGACTATCCAGCTAATATATTCCGAAGCGAACCCAATGTCAGATTTGTTCCCGTTGGTGTGTACGTTTGCCTCCTTAATCGAGGTTGTCCATCAAGCTCGCGTTCTGTTGGAGAAGATGAGGCCTTCTCTGGAAAACAATCAACAATCGCCAATAGCAGCGCAATTGCCAGCACCAAAGTACAAATTCGTCTTAGCAGATGCATATTTGTATGCGAGCCCAATGAAAGTATGAAACTGAATCTGTGGAAAGTCCACGATCTAATGATTACCCTACTGGTTAGACGAGAAATTTTTATACGAAGTTGTTCAATGCATTTGCATGCAAACGCAAACCCCCTTCGACAAATTGTCGATCTGGCTGTATAGTGGCAGGCATCTCCAGATAGTAACCGATAAAGAATGAGAATAACTGTGATCAACTGATGAGAAGATCTTTTTTTTTAAATTAATCTGTCGAAGCATTAACCCGCATTATGTTCAGATTTGTTCCTGTCGAGGAGGGCCATTAGGTCGAGGTGGTCCAATAGGTTCAGATGTTAATGCTCCCTTAGCTGGGAGACAACTACCAACCGCCAGAAGTAGTGCTATCGTCAATTCCAGCAAAACAATTCGTTTCAGCAACCACATTTTCTTTCAAATCGACGTACAAAACGTTCAGAAAAAGTGCATTTATCGAAAGTGCACGATCTGCTGAAGATGACAGTTGCTAGACCAGTTGTTTTGTATGCATGTCTGGACACACATTATTGATGTACGGTTATAAATAATGCCCACCCCATGTATTGGTCTTGGTCAGTGGGTTGCATTGAAGCAAAATTACTAAACTCGTTTACCTACCCCTGAATGAAACATGTTTGCTGCTATAAAAGCGGACTGGTTATCGTTTTTAATCGATTCGTGAGGAACAATATCGATAATTAAAACGTAATTTGTTTAGTTGCACTGTAGGTGTTCAATTTCACAAACGACTACGTCAGTGTTTTGCAGAGTTAAGCCTCCGAAGCTCCTTAACAATTATTGCATTAAAATTCAAGGTAACGTGTGGTCAATATACTTAAATGCTCATTCCTGGTCATTTCGAAGAAGGGCCTGTCATGGCTGCTTATATTTTAACCACGTCAAGATGTTATGTTCTTTCTTTATCATCTTGGTGTTCCATCATTGATTACTTACTCACTTAAGTGGCGCTACAGTCCGTAATAAACCTGGGCCTCAACCAACATGTCTCTCCATTTAGCCCGGCTTAGCTAACTGCCTCCAGTTGCGCACTTCGAGTTGGTTTAGGTTGGTTTCTACTTGTGCGCGCCACTTAAAGCGAGGTCTTCCTCTACTGTGTCCAACGTCTGGCTGGGAATCGAAGTCTCTGTGAGTCATAGTATTGCTGTCCCGTCGCTCTATTATTCCTAGCCATCTTAAATGTGCAATGCGAAGTTTTTTTTTGACTAGTGGTTGAATCTTCGTCTCCATAAGCCGTCAACGGAAAAAAAATACAAACTTTTGGCGCAACAGGCTCGTTATCCAGGGCCTAGCTTTCTCACAACTATTCATGCGTGCGTGTGTATTCTTGCACGATGGCGAGACCTTCTTATACCGACTCGGAACGTCTGTCAATGATAACAGCAACAACGATTTTTTGAAGAATTTTTCTCTCAAAACGACTAAGGATTTCTTTATCCGCTTTTGATACGGCCCATGTGCCGAAAAGCAGGACTGGGATGATCAAGGTCTTGTATAGGATCTCCTTAGTAGTACAAATGAGGACTTTACTACTGAACTGCCTTCTAATCCCAAAGAAACAGCGTTGGCAAGAGTAATTGTTCGTTTAATTTCGGATGAGTTATCGTTTTTAAAGTTAAAAGCGGAGCCGAGGAAGCAAAGTCCGGTACTACCTCAAAGTTATATATCTGGGAATGGTGACGTTCTGCCCAATTCGTCGATGTTGTGTGTCCTTCCGTGACATCATATACTTAATCTTACCCTCATTTATTTCTAAACAGATTTTTGTCGCTTCCTTATCTATGCCAGCTAACGTGGCTTTGACATCACGTTGAGTCCGACCAATGATATCAATATCCTCGGCGAATGCTAGTAGTTGCACCGATTTTTGGAAGGTGTTGGCTCGGGAGTTTTGCACAATCCTCTCAAGATTCAGATCAAAGAATTCACATGAAAGTGTATCACCCTGCATATATGTTTTTTTTTTGGTATGGGATGGTGAGGTCGTTTCCGACCCTGATGGAGCAGCGAGAATTCTCCATCGTCATCCTGCACGGACGGATGAGTTTGGATGGTATAGCAAAACTAGACATGGCTCTGTATAGTTTGTCTCTATAAATGCTGTCGTAAGCGGCTTTGAAATCGATGAATGGGTGGTGGGTATCGACGTAGACTCCTTGGGTTTTTCCAAAATCTGCCGAAGTGTGAAGATTTGATCGGTTGTGGACTTTTGCCCCACACTGATGGCCGATCAGGTTGTTGGTAAACGGTTTCAGACGTTCACATATGACGGCAAATGGGATCTTGTAGGCGATGGTGAGGAGACTTATGCCTCTGTAGTTGGCGCAGTTCAGAGGGTCTCCTTTTTTGGATCGGGTAAACGATGCTGAGGTTCCATTTTTTAGGCATACTTTCATCCGACCAGATTTGGCTTATGAGTTGGTGGATGTTACTTACCAAGTCATCTCCGCCAGCTTTATAAAGCTCAGCGGGAAGGCCGTCATTCCCGGCAGCTGTTAAGCTGGAGTGTAGATATTGCTATCCTCACTTCACTTAGATCGGGTCGTTGTCGTCGCCAATATTGAATCGTCTGACAGCGGAATGTTGTTCGTCATCGCCGTTTTACAGTCTGCAGAAGTGGTTCTTCCATATCCTCAGCATCGACTATGTCTCAACTACTATATTTCCTTGTTCATCTCGACAGGATTCTGTTCGAGCTTCCTTGGCTTTAACGTTTTATAAGTTGGTAAAACTTGCGAACATCATTCCTGGATGGGCACCACTCTATATCTTCGCTATCGAGCGCTTTTTTCTTCTTTCTGAAAAGCTGGTGTTCTTCCCTTCTTTTTTGCCTATAGAGCTCTCGTCTTCACCTGCACTTGACCTCGTTCTTGAATGCCGACAGTTGCTGCAAGCAAACCACGGGTTCTTGCTGGTGGGCTCGAGAAACCTAGCACATCAGTTGCGGCTGATCTAATGGCTTGTTGGCATCGTTGCCATTGTTCTTCGACATTCGATGTTGGTGTTATGGTGTGAATCGACAGGTTAAGGGATACACGTTGCGCGAAGGCCATGGATGTTTATTAATTGTAGTCTTTCGACATTTCACAGAATTTCTGGTTTGTTGCGGCGTAGTGAATATTATTACCTTGGCTGCACCAAGGTAGTGGTCCGAGTCGATGTTAGACCCTCGGAATGTTCGGACATCCAAAATATGTATTGGATGCGTGCCTCATGTCTATCGCAATGTGATCAATTTGGTTGATCTGGATTTGATCATTGATCTGGAGACCGCCGTGTCCCCTTATGGATATCGAGGTGAGGAAACTGTGTGCTGGCTATAGGGGAAGTTCGTTGCCAGTTCGGTAGTCGCTCATAGGTAGCTCGTAGAAGCAATTTTAAGCTATCTCATCTTTTTCCTCCGTCGAGGCGTGAGCACATATAAGGTTTATGTTGACGAATTTGAACTTGATGCGAAATGTTACAATGCGTTCGCAATTGTCTTGAAAACATAAAATTTCTTGCCTAAGTCTTGCACTTATAACAAATCCGCATCCGAAAAGTCGCTGTTTCTGCTCACTATAACACGGTCCGTAGTAGATGTCACCGTTTTTCATGCTCGTTTTGCCTGGCCGATCCCATCGTATTGCCTGGATGGCAGTAATGTCTGCTTTGTAGCTGTTTAGGGTTTTCGCTAGTTCTCCTGCACCCCTCCTGTTTCATGTTCTTACATTCCAGATGCGGATACGAACGTCGTTGTCCTTTTTTCGTTTAGCAAGATCATAAACAATAAAATCAGTCTTTTCTGAGGCTATTGGTTGCTTCGTAATAATAGTTTTTTCATGGGTGGGAAGCTAACCCAAAGCACAACTCACAACCTGGAGGTGGAAGGTATTATTTTGGTCATCTTGTCTATTCAAGAATCTGTCGATCATACGCTGTTGCGCATTAATGTATTTGGCGTGTTAAGCATCGGTCACTTATGCAATATCGCCAGCCAATGGCAAAGTAAAGAATGTGGTTACACCAATATTTAAATGAACTTGTCTCTCTGATAACCCTTATCAAGATTTGTCCCGAAACGATCCTATTAGCTAAAATACAAAGACGTTCGAAAGGAGACATTACTGTGAGGAACTCTATTGTGTCGATTGAGCACCAACGATTAAAAATATCCCACGAGAACAATTTCTGTCCTCCACGCACTATGTCTGCAGCTCATCCGTACTTAGTAGTAAATGTTTTGTGTTCTATTTAAATCTAGATAACAACTAACTAACTAAAACAACGTAGTTTTGTTGCAACAGACCGTAAACACTTCTAATCCGCATGATACTACATAAACAGTGAATGATCTTTCAATCAAACGTCTGCAAGTCATGTCCTGGAACAAACAAACAGCAGCAATACTAAACAAAGTTTAAATAATTAAATGTTAAAGTTATTAAATAATTTTCTGTTTATTTCTCATCCTCATCCCGTCAACCCCTTGCACCAAAACCAACCAATAAATTCGCATTTCAATGTTCACACTCCGTCACCACATCCCATTATCCCCCACCACCACCATTATTTATTTTCACATCAAAAATACATTCATCAACCCACCAACCACCATGCCAAACTACCGTCCAATCTCGACAACAAAACATCATCTAGATTTTCTTTATCTATATCCCGAAGATCATCGGACGAGGAGGCCGATAATGAGTCAAATACAACAGTTGATAGTGGTGCACGTGCCCAGGATCCACATTCGGCCACCTCGTCGATAAGTGGAATCGGTGCAATGGGTGCTCTGGCTGGCGGTATTGCCGCCATCGACTTGGAACACTTGGAGGAGCTGTCAAAGCAATCGCGCTACGACTCGGGCATTGATATACGCGATCCCATCCCAGTTGTACACCCCATACCAAAGAAGGCCGTCTACAGTGACGCCGATATTGTTCTAAGCTCTGACTGGGTACCACCGAAAACTATATCACCGACAAATGTCAGCGAGACAACAACATCGTCGAGTTTGGACGCGCCATCGGTTGGTGGTCGCAAGAAGACCTCCAGCGTTAGCTTCAGTGTGGACGACAATGAGGCGCAATCGCAACAGCTGAATCAAAGTCAAGTGGATAAGGCTGGCGATAAGAAGAACAAGGTAGGATGTCTATTCTACCCATCACGATGAAAATTAATTTTTCCTCCCATTTAGATGCTCAAGAGATTATCCTATCCCCTCACCTGGGTGGAGGGTCTAACTGGTGAAACTGGTGGCAGCACTGGCACTGGCGTTGGTGCCATTGGCAAACCCAATGACACAGATTCGGCACCAAACACTGGCGATTCCAATCAGAGTGTCTTTTCGAAAGTATTCTCCAGGTAAGTGTCCCCTTCCCCGATTGCTCGAAATATCTCGAAATTTGTTGAAAACGTTCTATTAGCTAATAATTGGAAAACAAATTTTTCTTTTATTTTAAATGCTCACCCTGGGATTTGGCAAACAAATTATATTCTCACACACACACCCACACAACTACTCCTTGTTAATTTCGTTTCCATATTCAATGAACACAAACACACACACTGACACTGTTTGAAACAAAATTCTCTTGAATTTAATTTTTTGTTTGTAAATAAAAAAAAAATAACTCGAAACAATCACAAATTTGTAAAGCTCACCCATAACGTTGGTATCCGAGTTGGGTGGCAATCTATTTTCGAAAACGCCATCCGAGGATTCTGGTGGCTCGCCAGTGCCTCCACTGACTCCGCATTCGACACATTCTGAGGGTCATTTTACCTCCGGGTAAGGGCTAAAAAAAAAAATTCTTTTTAAAATTTTCATTTGCAACAAAAAAAAATAAAAAAAAAGTTTCAACTACCAGTGTATCCTTTCTCGATGTGTGTAGGGAATGAATTTTTTTTTTGTTTGTTATCAGTTAAACGTTAATCCGTTCTCTTGAGTTTTGATTTTGTAAATAAATTTCTTTTTTTCTGTTTGTTGTTGTTTCTACTTTCCGAGATGAGCTTACCCTCTGCTAGGCCGACTCTACAAAACCTTATACTGTTACTTTATTCTCGTCTAGTTGATGTTTCATTTCATTCGAATCAAATGTGTAAATGTTTAAAATTGTTTTTTTGTTATTTTTTTGTTTGAGTACAGTTCTGTTCATGTAAATTGCAATTTTTTATGTTACAAGATGATCTATAAGCACGTAGTGGACTTTGTAATTCACCCCATTAGTTGGTTTATTGTTTGTTTTTGTTGATTTAAATTGAACATTTCAGTTGCAGTCGGATTTAGATATCCTGCAGGATAATGGTTTCCTGTTGATTTGTTTAGCGAGGGAAGTGAGTTCGTAGGAACTAGAGTAGTCAATGTTATTAAGAATTTTGTTTTATTTTATTCACCTTGCAGTCTTGATTGAATCGAAGCCTTAAACAATTATCCAGCTTTTCATCAAAAAGGTGACGCAAAATTGCAGGTGTACCAGGTGGTTTTGATAAGAACAAAGGTTTGGTACTTGAGATGCTGCTTTGTTGGAGAATTATTATCACCTGCTAGTTCGTTTTATAATAATTTTCTTGCTCTGTTATAAAACAAAATCGTCTTCCTCCCGTGTCGTTATAGGTTGCACATTTAGACCAGGTCCCATGTGGAGCCGTTGACTTCTCCAGAAATTCGTTTGTCTAACTATTCTCAGCTATTTTAGAAGTGGAGGAGGTTTCTGACTTTAATATTAGCCAGGTCAACTAGCAGTCCCGTAGAGCGCTGGATAAGAACAGAGAATGTGAAAAATACACTCATCATCCTCCTCGTCGTCCAAGCAGCTTCTGCAGAAGGCATTACAATTGAGGTCTAGTCTTTCTGCATGTAGGGCACGGATGAGAGAGCGTTTCTGGTTATAGTTTGGCTAGGGAATATTAAACGGTGTTTTTTTTTTAGAGGTATAAAACTTCGAATTGAAATAAAACACAAGAAAATCGTTTTAATGTCCATCAATTTGGCTTTATTGGAAGAATAATTAATTGGCATTTATGTTTAAATATGATTTCGGGCATGTGGCCGCCGCGGCTTGTCCAATTTTCAACCACTTTTTCGAGCATTTGGGGCCTTATGTCGGCAATAGGGCCACGAATGTTGGCTTCGAAGTCCCCTAACATTTCTGGTTTGTTGGCGTAGACGAGCGACTTCACATATCCCCAAAGAAAATAATCCAATGATGTCAAATCACACGATCTGGGTGGCCAATTGACAGGTCCATTCCACGAAATTATGCGCTCACCGAATATTTCCTTCAATAAATCGATTGTGACGTGCGCTGTGTGGCACGTAGCGCCGTCTTGTTGGAACCACTTCTCATCCACATGCACGCCATCCAATTCGGTAATGAAATAGTCGGTTATCATGGCTCTATACCGGTCTACATTAACGGTAACTGACTCTCCAGCATCATTTCGGAAGAAGTATGGCCCAATTACTCCAACCGCCCATAGAGCACACCAAACAGTCAGTTTTTGTGGATGTAATGGCGTCTCAAGGGTCTCATGTGGATTCTCTTCACTCCAAATGCGGCAATTTTGCTTGTTAGCATAGCCAACCAAAAATGAGCCTCATCACTGAGCAAAATTTTGCGATGAAAATCAGCATCGAGATCAATCTCATTTTCAGCCCATACACCAAAATCACGACGCATTGCATGCTCTCGCGGCTTTAATTCTTGCACAAGCTGGATCTTGTAAGGTCGTAAGCTAAGATCTTTGCGCAAAATCTTCCATAAAGTTGCTCCAATTGCTGTGCACGATGGCGAATCGATCCATTCGGGCCCTTTTCAACACTTTGCTCTACAGCGGCAATTGTTTCTTCGGTGCGCACTGTTCGACGTCTCTGCGGAGTAAACGTTAATTAGTTAGTTAGATTGGCTATTCGTACAAGACGAAACACAATTAGCGCTGGGGTGCGCCGTTTTGATGCAAAATACTCGTGCGGTTAAATGTTGTGTCAGTGGCATTAAGGAAGGCGATCAGTTCTTTGATGTGTTTATCAGAGAGCTCGCGGATGTTGTCAAAGAAAGGTTTGCCTAGAGTTCGTTGTCTTACTCTTGACAGAGCCGGGAATTTACACAGAAAATGAGTTAAAGTTTCCTTCTCACCCACCTCCTTGCAGCTGCTACAGTTGGTGTTATGGGGTATACCCATTCTAACAGCATGGTCACCGATAGGCCAGTGTCCTGTGGTAATTGCTATCACCCTCGAGACTTCCTTACGGGATCTACTTAAGAGGTCGCGTGTTCCTGTCTTGTTGTACCGTGGCCACATATCTCTAGATATGGCGCACCCACTGAGGTTTCGCCACCTATGTTCTGCTGTTTTAAGAGAGTGTGTATTGATATTATTCATGATAGTTTTTAAAGGAGTGAGAATGCCGATTGCACGTGAGCTTGGAAGGGACGATCCCAGCCTGGCTAGGGCATCAGCCTGCTCGTTTCCATTTATGTCACTGTGGCCTGGAACCCATATGAGAGTAAACCTGTACCGACTCCAATGAAGTACTAGCTTTGATGACGTCGATGCCGAAATAATCGCCTTAATAGCGGCTTGACTGTCAACAAAAATAGCATTATTTTGTTTGGGAGTACTACCGTGTCTAATCGCGTGACAAGCCTCCCTAATAGCCAGAAATTCCGCCTGGAATACGGTGGAGGAGTCAGGCCGTCGGTCAGACTAAACGTAGTGCGAAAACGATCAATGGTTAACCGAATTAATTGCTCTGAAGAACGATTATGTCGACCATAAAATGGACGGAGCTTGCGGTAAACTTTGCGAACTCAACAATTATTTTCGAAATAAATTTGCACGATTCGCAAGAGTTCATTTGTCAACCTGTTCATGATGAAATGGCAAACCAAACTGAACATAAATGACACTAGAGTTGACCGATTGACCACTAAATGTCAGTTTTATCTCTAATCGAACAACTAACCTCTAAAAAAAACACCCTATACCTCCGTCCACTCCAAATTCCGTTCTAGACCCATCCGTGTTGATATGAATCGAGTTGTTATCTCCAATCATACCCGATTTTCAATTAATTTTTCAACTTCTCCTGCGCATATATCCATTTAAGCGAACTCTACGAATCTCTTTATAACCAATATTTAGACCACATGCAACATAGCATGGCCCATCCGGAGTGCCTCAAGGTAGCCATCTTGGTCCGTTGATATTTATTTTGTCTATCAACGTCATTGATAGACAAAATCATTGAAAACTCATCTCATCTGTTTATGCATGAAAATCTGGAGGCACAATTCCTCCTCTGCTTACTTTATCACACTCCAAACAGATTTAAATAACCGTTCAACCTGATGGCAAAAAAAAACTTCCTCAAGCTCAATGTCATCAAATAGCAGACCATAACATACTCCCGTAAGCATCTCCCTAAAGTCGCGGGATCCTATTCAATCTTTGGTGAGCCCGTACCTAATGTCCTTTTCTTGTGTGGATTGGGTGTTAACTGTGACAGAGAACTTAACTTTCGCTCCCATATTGATAATATCATCAGCAGAGCTAACTCCGCACTTGGGTTTGTAAAATGTTGGTTTAAGAAAAACTCGAACCCCTATGTCACAAAAACTCTTTCACATTTGTTAGACCTATTTTTGAATATGCCAGCCAAGTATGGTCGCCTTATCACAATGCCCATTCCCTAGGTATTGAGAATGTCCAACGCAGATTTATTAATTTTGCTCTACGCGATCTCGCCTGAGTAGACAGTTTTAACTCACCTCCCTACATAAATATTCAATCATTTCAAAACGCCGTGAAATAGCTGACATTCTATTTGCACATCAGCTTCTAGCAGGAAATCTTGATTGCTCCGCTCTGCTACAAATGATACCCCTCAACGCTAAGATCAAAATCTAAGATCTGTTCTCCTCTTCCGACTCAACTTCCACCGAACCAACTACGGCAATAACTAGCCAATGACTAGAACACTGCCCATGGCTAATGGGCATAACTCCTTTGATTTTCATTATAGCAAGCTTATTCTACGAAACTCCCTTATTAGGTTTATTTAGTCTTACGTTCAGCTTGTATTAAACTTAAATAAAATAAAGTAGGACAGCATCTAGGGCTGCGGAGGGGGTGGTTCTTAGAACTCCGCTAATGCATATACAAGCTGATCTTTGAACCCCAGAAGGTTGCGGTTAGAGACTGTTTCTAAAGCCGTCATCCAGACTGACACACCATTTCAGGTATTTCCCCGACGCGTGCTTATGCTGCCAGACACCTCACACTTGCTCATTCCAATTGGATATACCAGTTGGATTTAAACAATCACACCGGTTTTTCGATTGGAAAACCCCGGTGTCGATCCTGGACAACTATTTTCTGTCAATCAAACATTTTGCCCCGGATGCCTATGTTTGATTGACCGTGACCGATACCAAAAAAAAAGGAACTACCTACCTGAACTACGATGGAGAAGATTGAATATCGGAAGGAAAGAAGGAGGGCACCGCACTTTCTCAGATGCAGTGAGCTTTGAGGAAGAAAGAGAAGATGAACTGTCAAACAAATCAAACTTTTTCCACAAACTATGTTGGTTGTTTCGCGTTCTGATTTTGGGGTCAGGGATTTCCATTCGGCTGCCATCTTTTAGAATTTTATTTTCCTTTGGGCTCATGGCCTTTGAAATTGAGGTGTCTCTGATGTTTAGGACACCTGTCGTCGTCCCCTTTGACAACTTGTCCGTTGTCTTTGGACATGATGTCTCATTTCTTTCGTGTCCATGTGTGTCTAGTTTGTCCGCTGTGGCGAGTGTGTTTGACATGGCCGTCCGCCTTGTCGTTTGCTCCTCCGTTGATCCAGCATTGGGGGAAAGAGATCGTCTTCTGTTTGCCATCGAACCTGTATTTCCATGTTGCGACGTGGGTAGATAATTCTGATCATTCGTGAGCTGGGGAGAACCGAACCCTGCAAGGCTAGAGCATTAGCTTGCTCGTTTCGATATATATGTTACTATGACGTGGCCAATCATGTAAGATTGATTCTCTACCAACTCCCATTTGAGGTCAGTTAGTTCTGGAAATGGATAATGTCAACGACGAAACGACTAGACAGAAATAGCGATACATCCCTGCATAATAGCCAGTAATTCCATAACACTGGATAACACTGTAAAAGTCTGGAAGTCTTCAGAAGCAGCAAAAGCTTTTTGAATTCCCCAATCGTCGCTATATAGGTGTGGATCAATAAAATTCGTCTGCAACGTTGTCCACCGATTGATAGCAGATTTACCGCTGACTTTCTGCAGATATCCCGACGCAATTGTTTTTTTTTTTAACGAAACGAAAGACAACTGCACCGAACCTCCAGATTATTTCAGTCCGTGTGTGTTGAGGTCTTTCTCAACCGTAGCAGGATTCTCTATTTTCCCAATCGTTTCTTGTTAAGCAATTGGTAGTGAAGCGTTAATGAGAAGTAAGTTAGTTAGTGCGCTAATATCGTTAACTGCTGAACTGTTTTTTTCACTGTTAGGATCTGCATTTCATTGGGCAGGATATAAGGTATTCAAAATTGCTTACAGGAGCTGAGCAATCGAGGTCTTAGTGGCAGAAATTAAAACAGCCCCTAACTCAACAACGGCTTATTGGATTTAAAAAACGGGCCCGACCGGGCGAAGTCGGGTCGGGTTGCCAGTCAGTTGTTAAGATCTCCTACAAGTCTTCGCTGAATTAAAGATTGAAAATGTTTTGCAAGTGAAGAGTTATCTAAAAGACGGATCGCTACTGCAGCTGACCTCTGGCTGGGAATTCAATATTTTGTGAGCCGTGGTATTTTGTTTGTTTTGTGTACCACGTTTATGATGCTGTACAGCTCGTGATTTAGGTTAGGTTGTAGTGGCTGCACGCGATGGTACCACATGGATCTGTCGAATTTCCAATGTTCGTTCGCCTAATTGAACCATTCAGAGCTAACTCTGTAGCGTGGGAGGTTTCTGACATTTATATTAGCCAGCTCAGACAGATTATCTAAGACGTACTTCCCCAGATGAAGCTTCCTTTTTACTGAGAGAGCTGGACAAGATCATAGAGTGAGTAATACGTTTAAGCAGCTTCTAAAGAAGTCAATGCTGAAGGGGCCAAGTCTCTTTGCGTGTAGGCCTATACGACATTGTCCTGTAAGGACACCGATTATGGTACTGATGTTTGATCTGTTCAGCATTGTTAAGCAGATGGAGCGCTTCTGGTTAAAGTTAGGCCAGAGTTGTCTGGATATTTGAGACGTTGTGGCGTATACCCATCTGCGGTTTTGTATTCTTCATCAAATCCAGTTGTGATCTGTAAATAAAATGTAGCGATGGGCATACCAATCATATCTACTGGTGGTATCAAGGGTTGTGCCCTGTTTGGTAAGCTCAAGTGGTGAATGGTAAAATGCTCCGCCATCTCGTTAAGAGACAGTCGGCATTCGTCGGCTGATTTCGAATTGAACGAGATTGCTTCCAGGGATTTGATAGCCGCTTGGCTGTCGCTGAAAATGCTAATATGCTTCGTGGATATTACATTGCTTTTCAGCCAGAACAAGGCTTCTTTGATTGCCATGATTTCCGCCTGGAAAACGCTACAATGATTGGGAAGGCGAAAGGATATGCTTAAGTTAAGCATCTAAGAGAAAACACATCCACCCACTCCAGATTCTGTTTTAGACCCATCCAAGTAGTGGACGGGTAGAGACCAAGTTGCTAAAAACGACGTCGGATCGATAAATTCGGGTCCTCTGTCACACTCACGTCTACAGGGGCAATGGCTTCTTTTGTACGCACGGTACGGGCTCGATTTGGATGAATATTATTAAAAAGAGTAAATGTGGTCATGAATCAATCCTTAGTATTGCGTATTAGCTGATCCGATGGACGATTATGCGCACCGTAAACTTGACGAAGTGCTCCATAAGTTTGGCGAACAGAGGGCGAATTTTTAAAGAAATTTCCACGTTTTATAATCGTTTATCTAGTGTAAAGGCTGAACTATAATAGACGGAGGCAATCGGAAGCTAATGTCAAAATTCTAACTTAAGTTTTCTTCAGTACTCTCAATTACTCAAGTTGCCCATAATAGACTTTTGAGAATGGAATTGCAAACAATAAAAACAAAATTTCGTTGCTTAGGAACTTACAAATTTAAATGTATACAGCTGTTGAAATGAAATGTAAAATTTGTGTTGAAAGAACAATAGAAAGAGAAAGAGCGAATCAATTCGCTTTTTCGTAAGTGAGCAAAAGTAAACGAAAACTGAACGAATCGAAGCGAAAAGCTATTATGGTCCTCCAATACAATTTGCATATGTTCGCACGGTTACGGAAGTGGTCGTCCGCAACCAGCTTCTATTATAGTTCAGCCTTAAGTCTTTCCATGGTGATTTGTCAAAGTATACTGCACAAAAGTCAAACACACTTCATTAGTATGACAGCTAGTTTGACAGTTTTCCCTATTGAAAGTACTATATCTCTAACAAAAAAAAAACACCCTTTCTTGGTTCTAGCCCATGATACCACATGGGCTAGAACCCACAACATTGACAGCAACATTATTTTCGGAAATCCTTTAAATTTTGTGTTTATGTCGAGGTTTTTGTCGACAGTTCCAATCGCAACCCAATTTGCTTTCGAGGTATCCGTTGCGGAACTAAATAAAAAAGCATACAATCGCGTTCGTTTGATTCCGCAGTAATTCTTCGTCGGGAAACTTCGGAAGAAATTCGGAACGAATACCTCTGTAAAAAATTTTCCGATTTCGAGCAAATCGAAGAAAAAATTCTTCCGAAAGGATAGCTCGATAGGGGTGAATAATTGGATTTCTAATGTCGACGTTGGTGGGAAGACATAAAATCAAAAACCGAACTATTCGTAGTATGGAAGTCCCTTACGCAGACGATAACGCTTGGCAAAGCTAGTTGAATCTCGAATCTTGTACCATACTCTTTCATCCCATTCGACAAAATAATAGATATGGACTTGTCGAAACGATATCCTGTAGATCAAAAACACTTCACTCCTCACGAAGCAATTAGGGCAAGTGTTGGTAGGATTGATTTTTGCTTTCTTTTTGTGTAATTACCGTGTAGTTCTTTTATTTCTCTTTATATACAAATGTTTCTACAAATCAATGTTCAAATCCTTTGCTTTACTATCTTCTCGGGAGTCAACATTCCTCAACCAAAATAAAACCCCACAGATTCATCAGAAACATTCCAATTTCCTCGACGATGTTCTTTCACTTCGCTATCACTGTTCAACCCCATTTGCCTCTAAATAGTATATGTTCCGCCTTATTTGTTCAAAATGAAAACGATGTACATGTTGCAAATAAAATATCCGTTTGTTCAATGGGCGTCCTTCTTCTCCCGTCTTTTGCAACAAGCCCTCCCAATGACAACCAACCACAGTAAACTCACCTCAATCAACTTATTAATATTTAATTCGATTGTTATAGGCGTTCATCGATTGGAACATTCATGCGACCACACTCATCTGAAGGTACACAATCGACAACGAAGCTCAACAAGGAGAAGCCACCAGCACCAAAGTTGGACTACCGCTCGATGGTTTCTATCGATGATAAACCGGAACTGTTCGTCTCAGTTGACAGTAAGTACAATGATTGCCAATCAATTTGTTTTATTGCGTTGAATTAGCAACACAAACAGAATTACATCTATGTCGACTCGCACTAATATTTTATTTCTCTTCGTTTTTATTTGTTGAAAAAATCTCATTCATATGTAAATTCGATTAAAATAACCAAATACACATCAAAAAAACATACAACAACCAAAAATAAAAAAATACTTAAACACAAAATGTACTCGTAGTACGGGCACCATTTTTTCCAAATCTTGATCAACTCGGTATGTCTAATACATGTGCACTGTAATACAAAACAAATTTTTTTTTTTCGACTGCTCGATGTGTAAATTTGTGCTCCCAAAGGTTTTCTTTTTTTTTTGTTAATCCACACTTTTTTCTACAACTTCTATCGTTTCATCTATCTTTTTTGTAATCCTGTTTAAATTTTAAATATTAAATGAAATTTAGAAATAAAAATAGGTGCGATGTTGTTCTGTTATGGGAATGAGTGGAACTGCTGTTTAAAATCATCTGACATGTTGTAGGATATAAATTGCACGAGGATATCGAATAACGAAACGTATGAGAAGGCTTAAATCCTAGCTTAACATTGAAGGACTAAAAATCTTGACAAAACATTTTGTTGGCGAATTGTAGACAATTATAGAAATCTGATTTTTTATGCAGGTGATTAAGCTAGACCTGGACAGGTCCACGAATTTGTAACTATTAAAGTGGGGCTACAGTCCAGAGGATCTGCTGTTTAACGCCGACTCCGAATTGAAAATTTGAAAAGCTTATCATGATAGTGTCATAGGTTAGGTTAGGTTTGATGGGCTCAGGTGAGTGATCAAACACGCATAGACTCAAGTGGGACCATAGAGATACCCGTTGACGTGGACTAAGGCCAAACGAAATAAGTCCGAATATCAAATTTCGCCTAATTTCGGTTTTAAAAACGAAATAATACCAACATGGCTTTATTGCGCTATGCAAACCGAAATATTGGCAAAAAACTATTGGAAATAACGCCAAATTATTCTCAAGGTTATCATTGATTAGTACAGTCGATAGAAAAAAGGAAATAACCCCTGTGAGGCTGCTAAAGCAACCCAACCTCGTACGCAACGCAAATCCAACAGTGAGCCCAAGCAGAGGGGCTGCAGTGGGGCAGCATTCCTCCCCAATCAAATTCATACTCCCAATTATTTTTGCTCTTGCCAATCCCGATCCAGAAGTAAGGCCTGAGTTTGCAAAATCTCTTGGCAAACACCCAAAACTCGCTCTAATTGGGCTCACTGTTCCATTTGGGATTGGTGCGAAATTGGATGTATGCAAAGTTTGATCGTGGATTGCAACCCCCCTGCTTGGGTTCACTGCTGGATTCTGTTTGTGGCGAGGTTGGCTGCATGCTTAAACTAAAAATTTGGCTTTATTTCAATTTAAAAACGTATGGTGCAATTTTTTTGCAATTTGGCTTTATTTCATTTGGCCGTATTTCACCTCACCGCGATACCTTTGTACTTGATTTGTACCTCACAGTATGTGAGGGATGTCCTTCCTTGATGTCTGGAACACCGCATTTCCTGCATAGTTGATGTGTGTCAGTTAATTTGATTTTATGGGTGTGCTTACCCAACAGATTGTGACCTGTTATCACTTTCACCGCTAGAGAAATAAAAGCTCTATTCAGAGCTATAAGCTTGTTTGATTCCGCTTAATTTCGGCCATAGGTCTTTGGTGTTTTTTTTTTTCATGTGTTTATGTGTTGCCACCTAGTTATTGTTCCATTTTGCAAGCAAGTGGGAGTCTAACCGTTCTTACACATAAAGAGATGCAGCTCTGCTTTCTCATTCTCTGGAAAGCTATTAGATCCTGGCACCCAGATAATTTGGACTTTGTTCTTGATACGTAGAGCCTTAAGCTCTGTGCGGCAGTGTCTTACTATTCGTGATTTTAGTATGTTCGCTGCCTCAGCTTTTATGGCCGCTTGACTAACTACGCAGATGGAAATATCCTCTTGTGATCTGTCTAATACTCTAGCCGGTTCGGCAGCTTCGATTATGGCTCCTTGGAATACACTGCACGAGTTTGCTACTCGAAGGAATGTGGTTAACTCGATTTCATCTACTCGGATGAAATCGGAGAGCCCTCTCCTATTTACATTTTAGACTCATAGATAGATACTCTTAGATGTTTGTCAGACTTTGGCAAGAGGTGGGACCGTGAAAAGGACGTTTATGTTGTGCCACTCAGGATTTGAACACTAGGCCACTGAACACAACGGCCGGACCCGTTAAAACCATTTCAATGTTCTGCATGTTGCTAATTACACCGGATATTCGGTATTCCTTGTCGTCTCGAACCTATGTCGTCGAGTAACTTACTAAATTAAGTGGCGCTACAGTCCGGAATGAACCTGGGCCTCAACCAACATGCCTCTCCAGTAAGGCCATGGCTAACTGCGCACTCCAAGTTGGTTGAGGTCGGTTTCTACTTGTGCTCGCCACTTAAGGCGAGGTCTTCCTCTATTACGTCGGACGTCTGGCTGGAAATCGAAGACTCTGTGAGCCGGAGTATTGGTGTCTTTTCGTTCTACATGTCCTAGCCATCTTAAACGTCCAATGCGGAGTTTTTTTTTGACCAGGGGTAAGTCGCTGTACAGCTCGTGTAGTTCTTAGTTGAATCTTCATTTCCATAGCCCGTCAACGCAAATGGGACTGAAGATTTTTCGAAGAATTTTTCTCTCGAATCGACCAAGGATTTCTTCATCCGCTTTTGATACGGTCCATACTTCAGCGCCGTAGAGCAGGACTGGGATAATCAGGGTCTTATATAGGATCTCCTTAGTAGTTCGAGTGAGGGTTTTACTACTAAATTGCCTTCTTAGCCTGAAGAAACAGCGATTGGCAAGAGTAATTCTTCGTTTGATTTCTGACGAGATGTTGTTGTCAGAGTTAATAGCGGAGCCGAGGTAGACAAAGTCCAGCACTACCTCAATGTTATATCTGTCAATGGTGAAGCTTTGTCCAATTCGTCGATGATGTGTGTACTTTCGTGTTGACAGCATTTACTTAGTTTTACCCTCATTTACTGCTAAACCCATTTTTGCCACTTCCTTCGGTTTACTAGCAAACGTGGCTATAACATCACGTTTGAGTCCTACCAATGCTGTCATTATCGTCGGAGTATGCTAGTAGCTGTACAGATTTTTGAAAATTGTGCCTCTGGTGTTGGTTCGGGAAATTTGCACAATCCTCTTAAGGATCAAATTAAAGAAGTCACACAACAGCGCATCGCCTTGCTTAATCATTTTTTTGGTCTCGAATGTGAGGTCATTTCCGACCCTGATGGAGCAGCGAGAATTATCCATCGTCATCCTACACAGACGGACGAGTTTGGGCGGTATACCAAAACTAGACATTACTCTGTATAGCTCGTCTCTATATATGCTGTCGTGCTTTGAAATCGATGAATAGGTGGTTGGTATCGATTTGGACTGCTTGGTTTTTTTTTCCAGAATTTGCAAGAAGTGTGAAGATTTGATCAGTTGTGGACATTCCTCTCCTAAAACCACCTAATGGGCCTTAGGTTGTTGGTAAACGGTTTCAGCCGTTCACATATTACGGTAGATATAGGATGTTGTGGGCTATGTTGAGAAGACTTATGCCTCTGTAGTTGGCGCAGTAAGTAGGATGGCGCTACATTGAAGCACACGGTACAATCGTAAACGATGATTGGCCTTATAAGGGACATGTAACATATGACTTTCAACCCTGAATTAACTGACTGCTTTTCGACTTTCCAGTTCGAAAAGGAAATAAGCCCCGCGGGGTTTACTTGTTTAGGGAATTCAGGGGGGTTATTGGACGGCACCTTTGACGACTATGCCATTTGAGTGGTTTTCGTCATTAAATACGGTAAAACGGTGATTCGCAGATCGCCAAGTTTGAAGTAAATGAAATTGATTCAGAAAGGCTCTTTCCTCAATATCTATCCTTGCCCAGTGTAAACTTCTCCGACATAAGCTATTGAAGATTTTTAATCAGCGACTCAATTGTCCGAATCTCTGGGTCTTGGCTGCCATTCAACTGTCTGGTTAGCCTTTCAAGCTTTGAGAGCAGTCTCTATTTGTATCGATACTTCTTCGTCTGGTCATATGCAAAACTTACCCTAGCGATAGTTTGCTCCATTGACTGTGGGTGTGATGATCTCATTCATCCGGCGTAAATGTAAGTCAATTTCTTTGTTTGTCAGGTTTCTGTTTGTCGGTGGGCTCAAACGTAATTCTCTCTCAACAAATCTATGGAAACGTGGTCGTTTTGTCATCCGATAGTCGAAAGAACGCACTTGGTTGAACTCCTCGAGTTTGCTTGTTTAGGATCCAATATACGGCAGCGAGTCTGAAGTGGTAACTATCGTAGTTGAATGCTGCGCGTGTTCGTTATTCGTCAGTTCTAGTCTACCGTCCATAAGCGCTAAGTTCTGAAAATAATTTCTTCTCGGGTAAAACAGGATATCTGTCGCGTACATACTAAGTTTGTCCCCAATCATATTTTTCTCTCTGCATATCTGAATCAGTCGATCTTTAGTGATTGATATTGTATAACCCCAAGCCGCTGGTATATGGTGGGTGGTGATGATAAGTGGATCGCTTACGACAACCTGAAGCGAATACGGTAGTTGTCGAAAGGCGGTTAGAGAGTGCAAACGAAGGCTAAGCCAGGATTGACGGCCATGAAGTTTTTGCTGTGTATTTGGTGGGAGTTCATTATGACGCTCTCATGAGCTGCTCCCCTTAGGCAAAACTCTTAATTAGAAAATTTGAAAATCTCAACAATCGGACCATCTGAAGAAAGCAATCGCCCAGAATTGGCCATTAGAAGAAGAATCGTATTCCATCAGGACAACGCCAGGCCACATACATCGATAGTGACTCACTCGCCATAAGCTTCGTTCAGAGCTTCTGATGCACCTACATTCTTGCTCGGATATGCCACAAACCTTTACTGTCCATGGCGAACGATTTTCTTGGTGAAAAATTTCCCTCACGAGTAAAAACGGTTGTCCCTGTTTTTTTAGCTAATAAAGACGGGCTGCCGAACAGAAGGTCTGGGTTTGATTCCCAGCCGTAGTTACACCTACCTAAATGATTTTCACTGGATCTCATTTTACTACCAAAAATGCCGCAATCACATTAAAGCCTTTTTAACTTTTGACACCCCCTCTTCGTAAAAATTGACAGGATGTTGACCGAATTGCGTCATCAGGTCTTTAAAGAACGGAGGAACACACCGCATAAAACCAACTGAAATATGAGAGTGCACCTTTGCTGTAACACATTTAGCTTTATTGGGGCTTTAAAAAACTGAAAACAATATTCTGTCAACGGTAAAGCAAGCATGAAACCGTTAATTAACAGTTTTGTTGACAAGATTTCATATTTCTTCCGTTTGTGCAAATATACTTCCGACTACCTGAGTCAGTTGTGTTACGCAATTAATATCCAAAATTTTAAAATATTTTGCTGGTGAAAGTCAAAGTTATTATCTCATGCTGCAAGCATTTGTCGATCAAGTCCGTGGAATGTTGATTGGGACTGTTTTGAATACACTTAATGAAACACTCCCTCCCACGTTTGCAGCAGTAAGGGCATTGACCATTTTCAAAAGCGGATGTTACCTGGCTAAGTGTATAATGTCGTTCTAAATAAGAATGGTGGTTGTAAAGCTGTAACCTAGTAAACAACAACAAACACCGACACATTTGTGAATATTAAACGCAAATGGCATGCAGAAGCTGTCATACCGCATACCTCGGAGTCAACTTGTTCGCAATTACAAATGCTGACAAGGACATCAACCGCAACGCCATGGAGATGGCTCGATATGCATTAAAATTTATTTATTAAATGGATTCGACACTGTTTTGATTTTGTTTTATAAATTAATGTAAACAAATATACAACTCTGTGGTTTGTTGAAAACCGGTACGACTTGTCTGGGACAACTGTGGCATACTTGAATGTAGGCCCTGCCGATTGCCAACAAGATGAGTGTTGGTAGGTTCATTGATAAAAAAGGGAAAACAACCGAAAAAAACGATTATTAGTCTGACAGAAAATTTTAAATTCAAAAATGTTGTTTTGGTTAGGTAGGTACGGTGGGTTTGGCTCGGGTAATTCGACCACACAGTCTATTTAAAGTATAAGAGTCACAATGAAAGCACATTGCGTTGTCTAGATTCGACTGACTCTTTAAAGCATCGGGGCGTTCCATTATTGTTGTCCAAGCCCTTCCCAGGGGCCCTCTAGCTAGACTTAATCTATCAGAAAATACAGTTTTCTGGTTCTTTTTTTGTTTTTGTTTTTAAACGTTCCAGAAGTGCCCTTGGATTGAAGGTTGCAGAGTCAATAAACCTCTGCTTTTGAGTCGTTGTAGTTTTTTTTATTGATGGAAGGAAATATGTGTTCCGGAAATTCGTTCAATTGTTTACTTGTTCTGTAACAATTTGGTATTGCGTTGTTCGTGTCCATGCTAGATGGACTTGTCTTGTCGGTCGTTGAAATGCAACAACTCTAGGAATGATTGATGTAATTTCTTCATGAAAATTGAAACTACTCGGATGATTTGTGAGACCATCGCTAGTGGAGAGCCAGGGCAAAAACGTTACCTGGTGTTGCTATGGATGACATTCGATCTGAGTCCTTTACTGAACCAATCTACTGAAACATAAAACTAGGGAGTAGACCAAAAGTCCACGACGACGCAAAAGCAACAAATGTCTATTATAGAGCCATCAACATTTCGGTGTGTTCGGCTTTTGTAACAGTTTCATCGTGATCCGCAGAATAAAAAAAAACAGTTCTTAGTACCCACCTATCATACTCATGAAAGCCAGGAATCCTCAAACCAGGAAAAATATATTCTATTCGAGGTACTTGTTTGCTTAATTGTTTCTTGAATTGAACGATCCATTTTTCATTTTTAGATCCAAATCAGCTTTAGATTCTTCTTCAGCCATGTTGAATTTTTTTTCGCTTGGAGTCGCCCTGGTTGTATTTTAAGCAAAGGACTAGTTGGGCGTAACGTGTAACCCAGTTTTAACGAGCGACTACTTTTGTTTTGTTTGTTTCGAGTTAGTTTCTTGTCTTCTTGTCTTCTCTTTTACCCTATCAATACATTTAGCATCATAAACATTGTCGTTCCTATCGCACTAACACATCCTTTGTGAATACTTCAGTTAGCTGTCCAATATAATATTCCCTGAGGCAATCAAGTGAGGAATCACTAATGAGTTTCCAGCAAAAATCTGCGCCTAAAAAGGGAATCTGCTAGGACCTTTCCCAATTCTTGATTCTCTACTCGAAAAAAGTGACACACTTTGGTGTGCATCAGGTATTTTTGGAGGCGGAGGGTGTTTTTTTTAGAGGTATAGAACTTCGAAATGGAATAAAACAAAGATGATTTTTTTTTTTAAATTGACATTATTCGAAAGATAATCTTCTGGCATTATAATTTAAATAAGATTTCTGGCATATGACCGCAACGGCTTCCTCGGACTTAGTCTTATATGGAGGTCCAATTTTCGATGACTTTTTCCAACATTTGTGGCCGTATATCGGCAATAACGCGGTGAATGTTGTCCTCCAAGTGGTCAATCGTTTCGGGCTTATCGGCGTAGATTACCGACTTCACATATCCCCACAGAAAATAGTCAAGCGGCGTTAAATCGCACGATCATGGAGGCCAATATTACCAAAACGCGAAATTATGCGCTCACCGAACGTTTCCTTCAACAAATCAATTGTGGTACGAGCTGTTGCGCGATTTGTTGAAACCACAGCTCCTAAACATCATGGTGAACGAAAGCGTCAGTAATCATGGCTCTAAAGCGGTCACCATTGACTGTAACGTTCTGGTCAGCATCGTTTTTAAAGAAGTACGGACCAATTATTTCACCAACTCATAAAGCACACCAAACAGCCAGTTTTTGTGGATGTAACGGTGTCTAAACATACACTCGAGGATTATCATCACACCAAATAAGGCCGTTTTCTTGATTGAAGTATCCATTCAACCAAAAGTGTGCTTCATCGCTAAACAAAAATTCGCTTATAAAAATTGGCATCAATGGCAATCTTGTTTGGGGTCCATTCACCGAATCTACGCCTTGCTAGGTGATCCTGTGGGTTCAATTCTTGCACGAGTTGGATTTTGTAACCACGCAAGCCAAGAACTTTCCGCAAAATCTTCCATAAAGTGGATGGACACATATCCAATTCATGTGCACGATGGCGGATAGACTGATTCGGGTCTTCCTCTACGCTACGTTCTACAGCAGCAATGACTTCTTCTGTACGCACTGTACGATGTCTCTGTGGATGCGTATTATCATTTAGAGTGAACGTGGTGCGAAAACGTTTCATACTTAATCGAATTAATTGCTCTGATTAACAATTATGTTGACCGTAAAATGGACGAGTGCGCGATTCGTATTTCGAACAGAACCATGATTTTCAAAATAAATTTGCACAATTTGGAAGCGTTGTTCAGACGTCAGTCTATTCATGTTGTTCAATGCCAAACCAAACTAAAAATAAATCAATTGACAGCTGACAAAATGGCCGCCAGTTAAAATAGTGTTGACAACTTAAAGTTCTATACCTTTAAAAGAACACCCTTTAGATGCAATTCTTGAAGAAGCAAGTGCAAGTGCAATATCATTCTGCGAGCGTATCGTTGGTAAAATCAATTCGGTCGAAAAAGTTTTTCCCGGTTCCAACGGGAGCGTTCAAAATAAGCATCCCTCGCCCTCCAGTTCACTTGCTCACACCTTTCATAAGAGTGTCGTACGTATATTTTTGATGTCGATTCAACAGTGGAACGTTTATTCGAACTGATTCCTTCAAAGCATCGCAATCATATTGTTTTTCGCGTCGCAACTCTTGATTAAATGCGTCGTGCATCGGACAATTGGGAGCTGTCATGTCTAAGTCAGATAATACCTTGTTCGACATCATCAAGCACATGTCCTCAATTAATATCAAAGCTTCCTTGTAAATTTCCTCGCTCAGTTGTAAATTGGATGTAATGTTGTAATACGCATCTGATGCAACATATCATCACACATGACATCTCTGTATTTGCACCACAAATCAGTCGGTTTGGATGGGAAGCATACAAAAAAATACAATTTTTTGGCTCAACAGGCTCGTTAGTACCCAGGGCCTAGCTTTCTCACAACCATTCATGTGTGCGTGTGTACTTCTTGCACGATGGCGGGACCTCCTCTTTTATGCCGACTCCGAACGGCTAAGTTGAGATAAGCTATTCCTGACAATTGAAACTACTGGGATGATTTGTCAGATCATTACGAGAGGAGGGGGCCAGTGAAAAATCATTTAGGTGTTGCTAGGGCTGGGAATCGAACCCAGAGCTTTTGTGCGGCAGTTCATCGCACTAACCATCGCGCCACTGAGGACTGAGCCCTCGGGTTGGAAGCATGTTTGTATTTAATGAGCATTTGACGAAAGCACCCTATCTCCGGGGGTATAATCCTAATGAGTGTCATTCTCTAACAATCGCAAACGTTGGCACCACGCTTTTCTATACAGGCTACACAATTCATTTATAATTCGCAAATCGTGGAATAATGTTGGGCCAAGAACGTTGACTGACAACTTCAAGAGTGCGCATCTCATACAAAGAAAATTTACTATGAGAGGTACTGTGTGCACATTGCCATGCCAGCATCAAGCAACAGCATAGCCGATGAATACGAACGACGAAAATTCCCCTTTGCACTTACCGCCCGCGTCTGAAACAGCTACAACATTTTTAGCTGTGGTGCATACTCCACACCTCTTTGCTAACGCAAATAGAAGCACTCGTCGTTTCTTGTGGACTATTACAAACATTTAAAAAAAAATTAGCCAAATCTGTCAAGGAGTTCATCGATTTTAGATGGGCGTGGTCAATTTATTTTCCCTAAAAATTTAAATTAAATTAGAACGAACATTTAAAAAAAATTGGTCCAGCCGTTCCCCGATTTTATATTAATCAAAAAAAGTGTTAAGACGAACATTTAAAAAAAAAAATAACAAAATCAGTGCAGCCGTTCTCCGATTATAGATAAATCAAAAAAAAGTGGGCGTGGTAAATTTCTCTTTTCGTAAAAACCTAATTTGGGTTATGACGATCATTAAAAAAAAAATTAACCAAATCGGTGCAGCCGTTCTCGGATTATAGATAAATCAAAAAAAAAGTTTGCGTGGTGTATTTCTCTTTACGTAAGAACCTAAGGTGGGTTATGACAATAACCCACCTTATTATAACCAAATCGGTGCAGCCGTTCTCAAGTGATGCGGTTCCAAACGAACAACATTTAATTTTAATTTGTATAGATAGATTGTTTCTTTAACTTTAGTTAACAGTTTTTAACTTCAAATCTATAAACAAATATTATCTTGATTAAAACTTAAATATCTCAATATAAATCATTCCTTCGGTTGAATTTTTCTTCTTTCTTCTTTCATGGCGGAAAAGCTTTGGACATTTTGGTCGTTAATTTTTTTCACGCAAAATCCATTAAAATGACACATGATTCTGAAACACCCTGTGTTCCAATTTTTTTTTTTAACTCACGAAATTGCTGTAGGTTTCACCTTAATATTAAAAATTTTCTAAAATATCTAAACTCGTTCAAAAGTTATAATTTTTGCAACCAAAAATGGAAACGTGTCCACTGTGTATTTTGACAACTAACGTCAGGCTGATTGACAGTAGGCGCACCAATCTTCAAATATTAAAAAGCGTTTTGTTGAGAGTCTTACTATGTTTAATTCTCAACAAAACACGCCGAATATCGATGAAGAAAGAAAAGAAGTTCAACTTTCGTCTTAATAGGGAAATGCATACATTCGATATGTCACAATTGATTAGAGGTTATGTAACGCTTACAAATAGTTCCATGTCATGTTGGGTTAAGAGCGTCAGCTTTCCAATTCCATCCATTGAACGTGTCAAAACAGAGACTACGTTTTCAAAAACTCATCCAAATCCAATCGTATGCCGACCCTATTGTCGTCTTGTTTGTTATGCATGATTTCCCATCGTCACCTATTCATAAGTGTGTGTGTGGCTGGCTGTCTGACAGACAAAAATAAACAAAAGCTTCTCAAACAATTGCATGTGCGCGCTTATCCTACAAAAATAAATTCTATTTGTTCAATTTGTCCCCGCGATATTCAACAATCTATCTATCATCACCTTTCTATACTACTGTCCCCATTTTTAAACCTCCCCCTCTATCTTGATTGTCTGTCTTATATTGCATTGAATTTCCACAAATTAATTTTTTTTTCTTCTTATCCATCACTTTGTTTAACAACAATTATAGAATTGATTCCAAGACCAGCAAGAGCTTGTCCCGATCCACCTCTGTATCTGCGATTACGTATGGGCAAACCAATTGGCAAGGCTATACCACTACCAACATCGGTGATGTCGTATGGAAAGAATAAATTGCGACCAGAATATTGGTTCAGTGTACCAAAGAATCGGTAAGTTGAAATAAATTGACAATTTCCTTTCCTCCTCTCCCTTGTTTAAGGTTTGACAACGTGACAACCACACTGAGATACAATTCGTGATAGATAGCAATAGAGATAGATGTATGCAAATGTATGGCATTGTAAAGATGAGGTACAACGAGATAGAATACCCGGAAATGAAAAGAACTGGCTTTTTTCCTTGTGAGCAATTGGCTTGGAATTGAAAAACAATTTGATCTGGAATTTGACTAAACAATTCTTGGAATTATATTCCTGTGGCATGAATCTCATTGGGGGTGGTTTATTGACCTTATCAATCAGCACCCTGTTTTGGGTAATAAGCCTGCAGTAAAGTCACTGCTTTGCCTTATGCTCGTAGATTTATAAGTAGAAGGACTTTGACTGGGTGAATCGTGAATGCAGATGGAGATCTCTTTTCAGGAAGGGAATTCTCCAATAATATTAATGGAGTCATACAACAGCTCAAGGTGCACATTGGAAACATTCCGCACTGAACGAAGTCCAACAGAGAAAAATTCTGACACCAATTCTCTTTTAACAGGCAATAGACCGACTGCCACCCCAAGTATATCGTGTCTAATGGAGACAGTTTGCCTGGCTAACCCATTTGGACAATGCTGATGATTTCTTTTTTCCTGTGAAGTACTATTAGCTGGCCAACGAGGAAGAATAGCGTAAAACGAGACAAATGGCGTTGGATACCGATCGTGTATGGCCATCGATGTGTCACACACTGAGGAAGGCAAACGACAACATCGTGAAGCAGTCAACGAATTTAGTCTTACAATACGCCGGAAACCCTAACAGCGGATTGAAATACCTAAGGCTGTGCCTAACAGTTACTAAGAGGAAAGCGTGGCCACAGCTGAAAGTCTTGTAGCTAGATCATGACAGATTGTAATGATTTATTGCCGGCATATGCCACATGAAACTATCTGCATACTTTTTTTTACTGAACTGGATTCCGACCAGTTCTGGGTCCCTGTCTTTGCCAAGGCATCTTTTCATCCTCTTCTACCTTTGGCATGTTGCTTCCTGTTTTTCAATGTAAGCGCTCTGGCATCCGCGTGCGTTTAATCCCTAAACTGGAGGTTCGGTCTTCTTTGGCCGCTATGTTCCAAGAAAAAAAAAATAAAGACTGCTCGGTTTAGCAGTAAATGGGAGTAAGACTAAGTATATGTATCAACACGAAAGGACACAAAACATCGACGAATTAGACAGAACGTCACCATTGACAGATATAACTTTGAGAAAGTATGGGACTTTGTCTACCTCGCTCCGCTATTAACTCTGACAACAACATCTCGTCAGAAATTAAAGGAATTACTCCTGCCAACCGCTGTTTCTTCGGGCTAAGAAGGCAATTCAGTGGTAAAGCCCTCACTCCAACTACTAAGGAGATTCGATATAAGATCCTGATCATCCCAGTCCTGATCTACGGCGCTGAAGTATGGACGAAGCATCAAAAGCGGATGAAGAAATCCTTGGTCGATTCGAGAGAAAAAAATCTTCGGTCCCGTTTGCGTTGTACAGCGACATGCCCCTGGTCAAAAAAATTTGCATTCGGCATTTAATATGACTAGGACATGTAGAACAAATGGACACCAATTCTCCGGCTCCCAGAGTCTTATATTCTCAGCCAGACGTCGGACGCAGTAGAGTAAGACCTCGATTTAAGTGACCCGCACAAGTAGAAACCGACCTCAACCAACTTGGAGTGCGCAACTGGAGGCAGTTAGCTAAGGACCGGGCTAATTGGAGAGGCATGTTGGTTTAGGCCCATGTTCATTCCGGACTGTAGCTAAGTATTCCACAGGCCAGATAATAACAGTGATTGCGAATAGTGCCAAATTTTTTCTCTCGATTTTGACGATATCTGGTTCCAAAAAGACTGCGCTACTTTCCACACAGTCAGCGGAGAACAATTCGGTGAACAGTTTGGACCGTTGAATGGTTGGGATGTAACTTCGAGTTGCTTTTCAGCACAAATACTTCAATTTTGCGTTCTGGGGCCAAATTCCTCAAGCATGAGTTTTCTGCCTGTGTACACACTTCACAAAACTCACTCTCACTACCCATAGCAGTGTGTGCGATTTCGCAACATGCTGTGAGTTTGAATGTCCTCAACGAATAATTTTTGTCAGCCGAGTGAACTGAATTCATTTTTATTACACGCCCCGTGATGAACAATATTTTCGGTTTGCCCATTTTTTTCACGCTGCCTTATTCACAGCCGAAAAGAGAGTGAATAATTTTTTTCACTTGTGTACACGAAAACTGTCCAAAAAAAAGATAGTGTGCACATTTTTTCGTGTACACAGCAAAAACTGGGAAATTCGGCCCCTGATTACAAGCCAAAAATGCCATTATCGCTGAACAAATTTTTGGCTGAAATTTTTAAGATTTCAGATTTTGCCCTTTGGAACTACATACTCAAAGTCCAAATTTTACATGTGTCGACTGGCTAGGATTTGAAACAATATTACTCGCATCTTTCGTCAAATACCAGCTGAAAACGCGTCATCAAAAGTTGAAACTTCAGAATGGATCATGTAGGCCCCAGTTACGGCCGACTTTTGAAAGAAGTGGCGCACCTTTTAAACTAATCACCTTTTACTTAAAAATCTGAGACGCATTCAAATATCTCTGACATGAGCAACACGTCTCAACTTTTATTATCTCTTACGGTGTGGCGTAGTCAACCTTAACGTGTATCTTTTTTTTTGTATTTCCAAAACATTTAAACAACGTACTGAAACTGATGTCACCTCTCAAATTTCAGTGTCGATGAATTGTATCGCTTCGTCAACACCTGGGTTCCTCACCTGTACGGTGAACTGGAAGAGGAACAAATTAAGACACGTGGTTTTGAATTAATCCAACACGACACCGAATGGACAAAGAGCGGTCACAGCAAAAATGGTCGCACCAGCAGCGAAGAAGGCGAAGAATACCCCGACCTAACACGTGAATCCTGGGAGGTGAGTTATCAATTTTTCTCTCCCACTTTACCTCTAAAATATTTTAAATTTAAATTAACTTCTAAGATTAATATAATAATATGCATCATCGAGTGTTGAGAGAATTTAAATTATTTTTTAACATTGATTTTATATTTTCGATTTTTTTTATATTTTTCTCTCTCTCCGTACGAAAACGAAAAAAAAAATCAAATCCAAAAATCTTTCAAAAAAAAACAAAAAAAAAACTCTGTGTCCTCAAATCACAGCTTATAAAGGCGCCGTACGTTAAAATCTACAACATAATTAAAACTGCCGGATCCCATGATTTGGATTTATTGGGTGGCGAGGTTAGGATTTACAAACAAAAATATTATTTTTATGTTTTTATTCCAATCCAACAAAAAAATGCTTAAAAAACAAAAAAAAAAAAAAACTCAAAACGCCAGCTGAAGCATAAATGTATGATTTTCTGTTTTCCAATTTTGAGTTGTAGTTGAGAACGATTTTTCGATGATGGAATTGTACAAAAAAAAAATGTAAAAAAAATACCCATTCCACCATCGATGTTATGTGTTTCTGTTTTTGAGTTTTGACATTTTGTTTTGATGAAGTATCTAAAAACCCACCACTGAATATTCTACTGAATGTTAGACAGCACAGTTGATGTTGAGTTTTATTTGTTGAGCCCCAGTTTCGTTTTGTTATAGAAAAATTGATTTTTTAAAAATTGAATTTCCAAAAAGCTTACCAGCTTATCCACTACTAGTGATTGTGTATACAAATTGGTTTTACATTTTTGTTTTGTAATTGGGTTCGGTATTTATGTTTTGTTTCTTTGTGTTTGGTATTTTATACGCATTCGTTTGTAGTGTTTATTTAATTTTCCTGAATAAACAGAATAGTACACATGATACCAATAAAACATTGATGAATTTATAAAAATATCCCGAGTCTATTTTTGGGATGTGAGAATTGACTTTAGTACCTACACACTTGGGATTTCTTATTGATGTTTCTGAAGATTTTGTTTATTTTCTTAAAGAGGGGGGGGATCTTGTGTATATTCACGTTTCAACCACGTTAACAATGTGAATTATTTCAATGTTTGTTTTTGTTGTTTGATGATAATGGGTTGTATTTTGTATGACGTATTGTGTAAGGTACACAGAGACTTTTATCATCTGTAGCTTACGATGGCAGACCACTTATCGACCTTAAACGCAGCATTCAAACGAAAGTGATAATCAATTTGGCACACGTTTTCTCTTCAGCGTATTTCTACAAAAATTATGTAAATATTGACATGAAGGAATTTAAGCTTTTTTTATGCATAAAACTGACTGTAGTCGTTCTGTCAATATACGCATGCGCCAATAAATTATTACACCAATCTTAATGATTTTGAGTCAACGTATGTAGGTGGCGCTACAGTTCGTTTTAAACCTGGCTTCAACCAACATGTTCCCATTTATAGGGTTATCGGGGTACAGTGACATTTTGATCGACTGTTTATTGGAAGGTTGTGCGTTTAATTCGTGTCGAAAACCATAAATCCATAATCCGAAAGAAGTTCTATCATGTACGGTGGAGTATGGTTAGGTTTTGGTCAGCTGTTGACGCATGAAAGGCCTACTAGGGCCTATATAAATACTCTTTGAAATAAAAACGTGTACCTGCAAAAAAAAAAACACTCCAATTCAGTAAGTTAGCGATAGGTACGTATCTGGTGTTGATCTCAATTTTTCGCATGTCTCCAAAAGGGTTTACTTTGTCCTGAACTTTTTTCTGTTGCGCCAGGGGATGTGATTCTAAACAACTCAATCTACGTAATTAAACTCATCCGTAGACTCGTCTACCACTCTTCCCACTTGACTGTTGTTAGGTATTACAACGGTTGCAGCATTGGCCTGAAAGCCATTTTAACAGGATGTCACTCCTGCTTACTCAGGTAACAGAATACTAATGTCAGCCCATATTTGCGTAGTGATCCAAATCATCGTTTCAAGTATCACATAAATACGACTTTATTTGGTTTAGTCGTACGGAAGTGGTGAGAAACAATTCCTACGTTTACACCATGAACTATATTTGGACCGCCACTAAATATTTTAGTCTCAGACTTTTCCGTTTAAACCGGAGTAAGTGCAGAACTAACGACATCTATACTTCATAAGATATCTTTGGTGTAAACGTAGCCAATATCAGCCTCAATTATAAGCAATGTTTGCGGTGACTCTGTTGCAAAGTGGGAAAATCCTCGCTATTTAGGGCTATCGGGAATTATTTTTCCCAAGAAATTCCCGATCACCATAATTATAACAGTTACTATAACACTTCAGTTGAATTTATGGTGACATCTAACGGAAGATAGAAGATAAAGTTAAATTTATTTGTTCCAGATCACCTAAATTAGTGGACTGTTCTAAACAATTTAGTTCTTGTTCGATATTTTTACAGCGTTGTGACCAAATGTGGGTTTAGTTTCCGATATTGTCCACGGTCCACGGTCCAAGGTTATTGTCCATGGTTTAAACGAAGCCAATGGGACTATGAATGTTCTATTTCATTGAAAAAAAAGTTTGATTTTCCTACGTTTCCTAGAGATACAAAAAGTTCTGAAATACTTTTAAGACGACGCCTACAGGCTGTTCTAGGGGTTTCCTTTGACCTTTTCAGCGAAGCCCTCCTTGTCCGTCGCTCTAAACTACATGAATTCGCAGCTAAACAACATATTTGCAGGTAGTTCACAATCCGCCACCTGTGAACCCCACAGTTGCCTGATTTCAGCCCATTAGCCCGTCCGGCTTGGTGACTGTCCCACCCTTGTTGGATCTTCCCATCCTGCTAAATTCCGAAACGTAGTAACAACTACTTGACGGAGCCAATAGAATTTTTTTTTTTAATAATTTGCGTGCACTCAATTCGTTATGAATACCCTCTGTATGTTTTAGCACAGTGCGGCCGTTAAGGAAATTCAAGATAAGAAGAAAGGAGGTTCCGATGCACATTGGTTTTAAATGACTGTAAGTTATAATAAAAATTAAAAACAAAGTTTGGTGGAACATTCCAGATTCTTTCTGTAGGAATCTTTATATTCGTTCGTCCGAAGATATAAGCCTGAGGGTAAACTGATTTGCATGCATAAGTTGTGTCTCACTTTTTGTTACCAGCATATGCTTGGTTTTAGGCTTGTTAGCTGTTAAAAACATTTTAGCGGGTTTCTGCTCATTACTCGCAAACAGGGCGGCCACATCTTATAGTATGGCTAATGCTAACATTATAGTCGGCCTATGCTAGGAATTAAGCTGATAAATGGAAGTTTGTGTCTCTAGAGTGATTCGTAAGTCCTCCATAATCTTATCAAGTACAATGTTGAAGAAATCCTATAACAGGACGTCACTTTGTCTAAATCGAATTCTTTTTCGATATCAAATGTTTGGACGAGGTTGCTGTCAAACAAGATGAAGCAGTATGAACTTGCCATGGTCGACATCCCACTCTGACTGACGATTTTTGGAAGGTTTGCCGCAGATATACAAAAAAGTGGTTAACGGTTTCATATGGGTCTTTCAAATCTGCGGTGGTTAATGCAACGAAAACCCACAGAAGAGTTCTGGGTTTGATTCCCACTCGTAGCAACATGTTTTTTACTGCGTTTATCCTCTTCGAGTAGTTAGCCGAGTAGTATCAATTGACATTAAAAGCTTATCGTGACTCAAAACTTCGGATATGGCATAAAACTTAAGACCATCGTCCAAGAATCATGAAGCTGGGTACTCGGTTTTTTTATGTGTGGAATTGTTGATTTGCGCGGACTTAAACCGCTCTGAGCAGAGATCTTACGAATCACCACAAAAATGTGTTATTAATCAACGTTCCTATACAATCGCAGAAGAATGGCAGATCTTAGCCACAAAATGCATCACAATTACCATTTGATCGTCCTTTCGAATCGGAATTTCTGCCGATAGGTTTTAAGGTCGTACTGGAAAATCTATACCTACGTGGACCATTCGGGATGGTCCGATTGAAATTATAGCGAACTAAGTTTTTTTTCATGAAAATTTGAACGGATTTTGATATTTAGTCCAAGTTTAGGTTAGGTTAGGTTAGATGGGCTGTTGACGCTCGGGTGAGTCGTCAAACACGCATAGGCCTACGTGGGCCCATAGCGATACCCTTCGAAGAAGTATCCTGAAATAGAGAAAGAGGATACCTGGTTAAGTTCGCTAGTGATACTTATGCGGTGCTGGTCTTTGTTGCTCCTTCAGCCTCAAAGAGGTAGTTGCTCCATCCTGATCTGCAACAAAAACGGACTATCAGCGCTATTGGGATAGTCGTTTGTAGTCCAAAGCTAAATAGCGCCGCTCCGTTCTGTTGAAACCACATGTCGTTGGTGTCAATGTCATTCATTTAGGCCAAACGAAGTTGGGAATAATCCTCATATAGTGCTAACCTTTGAAGATGATGGCCTGGCCAACGTCGTTCTCAAAGAAATATGCACCGATGACTCCGCCAATCCAAACAGTGTCTTTGGGATCTGGGATTTTATGTGGATTGGTATCGTCCCAAATTCGACAATTTTGTTTGTTGATGTACACCCATTCATGGAGAAATGGATAAACATCGATAATCGTTTACACCCAGCTCCTGGGTCATTTGAATTTTGTACCAGTGCAGGCTCAATTCATGACACAAAATACGTCTAGTTGTGGTTTGCGGAAGGCCGAGTACTTCTGAGCGACTCAAAATCGACTGTCTTGGATTCCCCTGCACTGCACACTCTTACTGACAGCGGCGATATTTTCGGCAGATCGGCAGTTCTTTTATTATTTACTGAACCAGTGGATTCAAATTTATCCACTACACTGCAAATAGTCCCGTCCGTAGGACGATTATGGCGACCGTAAAATGGGAAAAGCGCGCGGAACGTTTTCCGAACAAAACACCAATTTTGATAAAACAATTTTATCATTTGCACGTGTTGTTGAATGCCATGGCGATTTGGCAAAACAGAGTGATTAAATGACATCCAATTTGACAGATGTAGCTTCAACAATATGGACTGTCAATGTTAAGTATTCCCTATTGGAAGATCTTTTAGAAGCTGCAGTCGACCATCTATTTACCAATGTCTTCAATTTCAAATTAAAATCTTTTATTATTTAATGACCGCCATTGGGCGCTGGGATCGCCTGTCAAATGACTTACCTATACAAAACACATTAGGGACGTACGTGTACTCATGTGCAAGCGTAAATTTGAATAAACTTGGATGCTAAACTTGAAAACGCAGTACGCGTACTAAGAATATTGTAAAAGATAAACGAAGCTAACATTTTGTATCGTTCATTTGGTGAGAAAATGAAAACTGTCAAAGAATGACACTCCTGAACTGTCATGATAGAAAATAGCAAAATAATGATTTACGCGGAAATGTGTATGTTTTGTAGATATATTGTAATATTTGAGTTCGTAAAAATAAAATAACTTCAAAGGAATTATAGGCAAAACACATTTTTTGTCGTCTCTTTCATAATTCTAAAAACGTTGAGTTTTTTTTCGATTTTTGATTTTCCTTTGCGAAAGCGTACGGGTGTTGGGTACTTTCATTTGGCAGTTTTCCTTTTTCCTGCCTGTACCCATAAAGACCTTTGATGTCCTTTCGTGGGACACCCATTTTGCCTACAATATTCAATAAACGCTTGTTGTATTGACAATAAAATAATCCTGGCATTGAATGGCATTAATTTGTGTCTTCTTTGTGTAGGTATTTCATTGTTAGCTTCAGATTTAAATACGTCCAAGAAATCGGTATTGTAGACTACCCGTCAGACGATCGCTGAATATAAATGTGGTCTTCCTCTTTCTTTTTTGTAGATTTAATTCCTGAGTAGGTATGCCGCCAAAAGGTGAATTAAAATTCTGTGATATGTCCCCCTAGAGGGCATTAAACTCAAGCTTTCGTTTATTGTGAACATACTCCACTATCCACCAATCTAACACAAAATCATTTCCAAGTTCTTTTTTCTCTACAAAAAAATAAAGAGTTTCATATTTGTCATGAGTCACCTCCACTCCTATCATTCTCAGTTTCACCTTCAGAGTTCAATTTATATCAATTTACTCTGGCGACCACCGATGTTGTTGACAAAAGCGCATCAAGTAGGAGCTAATCAAATGGAAATAGTTCGATCACAGCGAATCGTTATCTACGCGGAAAGTTACGACAAACCCCTATAGACGAACGGGCATGACGGATGAACTCTGTTTCATTATCAACTGCACCTGCTTACATAAGAATCTGCTGGTTTTGTTGTCAACACAATGTCATTCGACCTTGATCTCATTTTAAGCCGCACTTGGAACTGCCAACGCGTTTGGATTGTTAAATTTATTCAAATTGCAAACTCAAATATATGTGGACTATGGGCACCTACTAATGAAAAGAGGAAATGGCCATCATTTTGCACTTAAGAACTCGAGCAATGTAAGGCATGTGAACCCAACCACAAAGGGGGCAAAAAATATCCCACTCTGGCTTTCTGACTTTTGCGTCACAACAAAATGTAAATTATTCCAATCAGAAAAAAAAAGTTCCATCACGTCTGGCTGATACATTTAATTGTTTAACCCCTTTAACGACAGGCTGGACTTTTCGGCGACGATAATATATTTGAATCACGTCGGAATGCGATTTTAAATTTATTGTCAGATTTTTGAAAACAACGTCCATTTGCATATCTACATTTTTAGGATTTTTTATATTTAAAGAAAAAGTAAATAAATAACTAATTAGATACAATTTCAATTCCAGGAATTTCCCTACTACTACTACCCTGTCTAATAAAAGTAAGGGTTTGACATCCGCTTGCATTTACAGAGATGTCATCCTAACAGAGGATCCTTTACCTTCAGAACTTTAACAGCTTTGAGGATCCCCATCCTGGCACTCCTTCAGTCTTTTAATGAAAAACATTTCGTTTGCAAGCAATAAAATTTTGAAACCATTTTAAAAAATATTATGTCTTTTCTTTGCAATAGTTTGAGATTTTCTTTTCTCAATTTTAATCCCAAGCCAGAACCTTAAATCATCGATTTCTATTGCAAAGATACGCACGTCCCCCCATAGAAAATTTTTAAGTACAACTGCCTTTAAAAGCATTGGCGTGGTCTATTTATAACAAAATTTGGGTTCATGTCAAGCCCGTAAACTTTTTAGATAAAAAAAATTAGATTTCCCTTAGAAGTTAATCTCAATTCCGATTACCGATAGATTGTATTGAATAATCTTATAACTGTTCGTCAAGATATGGTTTATCAATTGTTTATGACCTGATATTGACAGGAGGGGAAATTTCTTTGAAAAGCTTTAAACAATTTTTCGATTCAGCCGTCTTATAGTGGGTGGGCCATTTTGTTTTTGCTGTCAGTTTTTGGTTGTCAGTAGATAATGTTTGTCTACTTTGTTTGCAAGCAATACGATTATTGGAATGTCGCGATGAAATAGGAATGTGGACAGGTCTTGGGATGAGTTAACTCGTTTAATCCCACCTAATGACTTTGGAATCAATTTTTATGTTAGAAACGAATACAAGAAAAAATATAACGATTGACTGGGGGAATCGTTGTTTTAAATGTTCTACAGACGATCAATGTTGTCCATGTATTTTGTTTGACGCTCTTTTGAATTTTATCTTTAGAAAACGCATGTGAAAAGTACGCGTAGTTCAAAACAATGTTTACACCAAATGTATGTTGTATTATTGTCTAAATATTTTGCTCTAACTATTCTTAAACTTTTACCAAAAAATTGATTTTTAAGAGAATAAACATTCCCCCGTATTAATAAACGCTGAAATCAATGGCTAACTTGACACTTTTCCCCTTTAAGAAATAGGGTCGAAAATCTGCGTTAGTCAAATCGTCTTTCTTCTTTGTTGCATTCTGCAGAACGTGTTCAGCCCTGCTTAAGCTCTCTAAAATTTTATGTAGTCACTGATTGTTCATAAACGTCAAGCCAAAAATAAGAAATGGCCGCGAAAGAAGTTATGCTCAATCTTATTTGTGAATTAATTGGCCCTATCGAGGTATCCGCCGGAACGAAAAATTCTACGATTTTGTAAGGTTCTTCCGAAAAGCTGTTCGGAATATTCCTCCGACATTTTGTAACGCATCCCGGCGTATTGCGTTGAAGTGCGTTCAGGTGCATTTTTCGTGCAGCTAAATGCCATTCTTTTTCCGATTTCCTCCGACACAAATTTTTCACGGAATTTATTTACGAATTGTAGTGAAGTGAAGCCGTCGCATTTGTGTAGTATTCTTTTCCGATGACACATACCTCGAATGGAATCTAAACCTTCGACGAAGTACGCGTTTCGGAAAATTGTCCGTTCCGAAGGATACCTCCGAAATGCATTTTTTCCTCAGAATTGAATTATTTTTCCATCAGAATTGTTTTATGAATTAATAGCTTAGTTTTCGCAACATTCCACCCTGCAACTTCTTTCCTTAAGAAAAGATACATTTTTGTTTTTGTTTTTACCTTCCGCTTTTCTGCAGTCAAAAAAATATGGATGCACAAACTGCCAGACGCTGATGATATTGATGACGTTTATGAACATATCTTCTGCAATTCATCTGGGTTTGTTCCATCAAAAAATCTGACTTTATGAACACGTCCAACGCAGTTCTTAGTTAGGCAGATGTTTTTGAAAACACCCACACTCGCGCAAATGTCAAAAGTTATGGCGTTTTCCATTGGGAAATCTAAATTTTGATCTGAAATTTGATCTTTTTGAGTGTCAATGGAACGCGACTCAGATTTATTTTTTTTTGTCATTGTATTAGTGTCATTTCGTGTCTGTGAAGTTAGCGTCGGTGTAGCTGCCAACATTAAAAACATAACAAACATTTGAAAATACAGAAATTATCTTCAATCAATTTAATAGTTCTAATATCTAAACCCAAAGCACTCTTGTTTTTCACAACCGAAGTAAAAAATCAAAATGAAAACCACTCTTGTCAAACTGACAGCGATCATTTTTTATTGGTATTGGTAAATCTGCCGAAAAATTCAGATTTGCAAAATTGATCTCTGATCAAAAAAAAAATCAATTTTTTCGCCCAATGGAACACAACAACTGTCAAAATCGCTCTTCAGATCAAAAAAAAAATTGATTTTTTTCCCAATGGAAAACGCCATTAGTCACTGGCTAGCTAATCAGCGTTTATTAATAAGAGGGGTTGTATGGATGAAAAACAATGACATTAGCTTCGTTTACACCAGGGGCTATGTTTGGCACTAAATAGTTTAGTCTCAGACTTTTCTGTTTACACCGAACAGGACTTAGTGCAGAATTAACATCTACACTTCTTTGGCATTGTCATGAAGTGTCAATTTTTAATGATTTTGGTTGTATTGTAGTTTCGAAATGGATTGCCAAAGAAAGACAAATTAGTGTAATGGTTATTAGAAAATATCAGCCTGAATTGCTAAAAATAAAAACAAACTTTTAGAGAACCAAATGCGATGATGAATTTATGCGGTAACATGTTACGTAACGTAAGGTGGACTAAAAAGTTAAATTTATTTTAGTCAAGATCACCTAAATTGGTAGACTGACTTAAACATTTTATTTCATGTTCGAAATGTTTACTTAGTCCGGGCTATAGTCCACGATCTAAACGTAGCCATTGTCAGACACATTTTGTCAGAATTCCTTTTGATTTGGCCGGATTTTTAAACGTTTGTACACTTCATCTCCTGGAAGCAACACAATGTTTGTGTACTAAATTTTATCATTCTATGTCAAAATTTAATGCCCATAAACTGGACGGACAAACATGACTAAATCGACTTATGATTTTGATCCAATCCATATACGTTAGAATATGTCTGTCATTAACGCTTCTCTATTTGACAAACTATGTCTCAAAACTCTATGGGACAGGATAAAAAAAAACTTACTCTTCGATGCGATATTGCGGACACCACCAACTATTAAGTCATCACTACACCCAACATCTTCCACAACACTTTTTGTCTACCTCTTGTCGTTCGTCGGCTAGCTGACATTGTTTAAATCTTTGTCGATGTCGACATATTCGGTGACCTTTTTGACAATTGAAAGCGTTTTCACCAGTTATTGGACATCTCCACTGATCCAGAGTACCAAGCGATCGATTCCTTGTCTGCCTTTATTCCACTCTTTTCCTCTTATTGAAACAGTCAATGTGCAATGAAGTTCTGCGTTATTTGAGTTGGCGAAATTGTCAGGTACCCCTATGTCATCCTTCAACTAAAACTTGATATGATGCTTCTCTCTTTTGAACGCTTGCACTAATGGAGTTATCGATCGATTTCGTCACCGTTTTTCTCCAATTCATTTTAAGCTTACCAAGCCAGTCCACAGAATGCGTTGGCCTTGCGTTTTTCAACTTACAGGATTTGAGAGTAAGTACTTTGTGCCTTCAACTAGAAGTACCGCGGACTTAAGGCCTCTAAATACGCATAAAACCTGCAGAGAATTAGAAGTACCAAGTACTAAAGGAAAGGATGCTCTATCCTAAATTAAAGTTGCGCAGATCTTAAGTAATTGCCTATTTTTTTTTTAAACTGCGCAGATCAAGTTGCTAAGGAAACACTAGTTGATAGGCACAAAGCTAGCACAATTAACAAGTCAAGAAGTGCTTACTGGACAGAAAGATCAGTAGCAGTAATGTAACTTTTACTTACTTACTTAAGCGAGATACAGTCCGGAATGAACTTGAACCCCAACCAAGATGTCTCTTCAATTAGCCCGGCCCCCTTAGCTGTCAGTCTCCAGTTGCACACTGTAGGTTGGTTGAGATCGGTTTCTGCTTTTGCGCGCCACTTATGCCGAAATCTTGATCTTCTGCGTCTGACATCTAGCTGGAAATCAAAGACTCTGCGAGTATTGATGTCCATTCACCTAGCATGGACTATCCAACTTAAACGTCCAATGCAGAATGTTCAGTTCTAAGTTTCTGTACAGTTCGTAAAGTTCTTTATAGAATCCTCGTCGCCATATTCCATCAACACGAACGGCGCAAAGGAAATTTTCGCTCAAAATACTTTCGATACGGTCCATGTTTCGGCGTCGTATAGCAGTGCTGGAATGATCAGAGTATTATATAAGATCTGCTTTAATACTTTTGATATGCTTCGGCGCTGTAGAACAGGGCTGTGATAATCAGGGTCTTATATAGGATCTGCTTAGAAAATTTCCTTCCTATTCCGAAAAAAACAGTGGTTGACAAGAGTAATTCTTCTTAATACCTCAAAGTTATATTTATCAACGATGACGTTCTTTCGAATCTGTCAATGTTGTGTTTCAGTTTTTGTTGACAGCCTAAACTTGGTCTTGTCCACATTTACTGGTAAATCAATGTTTGCCGCTTATTTTTTTATTGAATCAAACGTGGCAGTGACATCTAGTAGAGTCCATCCAATGATGTCGATTTAACAGGTCACTATTAGCTCGATCAATATTATGCGAACTTCTAGAAGTTTTTTTTTGTATTTGTAGCATTAAAGGTCTTTACTTAACCTTTGTTTATAGATCCGCTGAGTGCAAGCAACATCACCCCCGCGGTCGATTTATGAGGCGCGTGCGTAGATGAAGTCCGATATGATTCCTTACTCGATGTTCATAGATCCGCTGAGTGTAGGCAACATCACCGCTGCAGTCGATGAGGCTTGGAAAGGTACGGAGCTTAATGCTTGAGATCGTTCGATATGATTTCTTACTCGCTGAACCAAAGCTTGATATCCAAAGGGTGAATGTCGAAACTTCCAGCCTGTCCATCACTCAGTTGAAGTCCAAACTTTGTTTTTTTTTTTACGATTTTGAATGACTTTGGCCTAAAGATTTTTTAAAGGTCCACGTCTGGTTTGGCTTCTTTGAAATGTCCACGTCTGACTTGTTTTATTTAGTTAAGGAAATTCATAAATACTTCTAAAAATCAGGAAACACTTCCGCCAACGTTGATCTAACGTTTACTAAAGATGAAGGCTGATAAAACGGTATCATAGCTCATTAATCGTATTATCATAACGTATAAGTTTTGATGCTTCTCTCGATGACTGCGCAAACATGCCAAGATCGTTCTGATTATGGATTAAGCTCTATTCAGATCCAGAAATGTCTCCAAATATCTCAATCCTTTTTTTTTTTGGCAAAAAGTCAAATTGATCTCACTCGGTTCGTACTCAGGGAGTGTGTTCCCATAAAACGATTATCGTTGAAACTACTCCGTTATTGTTTAAATGCAAGTATCGCTGACTTCGTATTCGTATTATTAAATATGGACGCATGATTACTACTGTCAAGTAATAATATCTGGTCCTTGCAAATAATTTGTAATGATAATGTCCGCTGAAGTTTGATTGACAAAAAAAAGTTAACAGTTTAAAATCCAGACGGACCATTTAAAAGTCGATTGAAAAGTTGTCGGTAAAAATGTCGACTTTTATTTAAAATAAAACAGGAATGCTCTCTTTGTTTGATTGCAATAATACTGTTAATGTAAAAATTAATAATTATTATCCGAAAGTGGCTTGTTGATCGACAGTTTACGAGTCGATGTTTTTAAAATCGACTTTATATGAGATCAGTCGGTATTTTTACCAATCGACTTTTCGAAAGTCGAAATTATGACGGTCGATTTTTTAAATCGACATTTTAAAAATCAGCAAATCGTACCTCCAATCCTAAAGAAACACAAACGATATTAAAAAAACGCCTATTAAAAGTAGTTTTTAAAAACATTTTGTGGAAATTTCATTTTTCTGACCAATCTGACATTTCCCAGGAAAGAATTTCGCATCTTGATTTCATTTCAGAAAATGTTACCTGTCAAATGTCAGTCAACATGAAATGGTTGCGTTCAATGCTTCGCCCACAATAAATGCGTTCGCAACAATTAATGATTGAAGTATGCAATAAAATCTTGATAAAGATTTCGGAATGCTAAAACATCCTGCTAGATTATTTGTATATACAAAGGCGATTGGTACCAGTCTCACGCCGATATAAAACATGTTTCAATAAAACTAAAAGACTCGTTCCGTGAATTTCAATTTAATTGAATAAAGTCAAACTCATGGTTTTATTATTAAATAATTATCACTTTAGATTCTAAAAGCAATAAAAGATTCATAAATACTTGCATAATAAAGCAATTTTTACGCCTATTGCCGGAACTTGCCAAAATTGCACTTCGTCCTCACACTAGAGCACGAGTTAGCTCTTCATTGAAATGGGATTTTTTTTTTATTTAGAACATAAAAGACAACAACAAACTGCACACGAAAAAAAATCCAAATGACGTTTTCACTTAACGAAACCTGGTTTGAACTGGTTCAACGCTTTTGAACAACATTTGCCATTAATTGACGGATATTTTCGAATTGGTAAAAATTCAAGATTCTCTTGCAAATCGGTCAAGGGGGTAAGGCGTGTACATATGGCGATGTCGGCGACGCGTTTAACAACATTTTTTTTGCTCTTTTAAATTAGTTTAAAAATATATCGATTGGGCTTCTAAATAAATTAAATACCGGCGCCAATTATTTTATCTGAATTGAGAGCTGGTTTGTTTTTTTTTTTTTTTTTGATTCGGTTCATACTCGTAGTCACAGTTGTTTATCTGTGATGAGGGTAATGTTAGTTTACAGCTACATAAAATAGAGAAGGATAGTCATTGTTGTGATTCCGCTTATCCATTATTAAAGTAAAATCTGATTAGAATTGACGAATGAAGTCATTAAATGCTTCATTTACTCGATTCAACTGAATTTACATACGCTAAACATACACCTATTTAAAACGAGGGTATTTTTACGTCGCAAAACTGTCTAATTGAACCAGATTTAAAAAAAAAATTAATACCTAACGTTTAATGTTTTTTTTTAGACTGCTCTAAAATGATTAAAAATTTAATCAAGAAAACGAAATTTAATGTTTTTGTTTTGTGGGTATGTATTTTATTTTTAATTAAGTTAAATTTAGTAAATTTTAAGTGTAAAGGCAAGTTCAGTTGATTGGGATCATCTGGGCGGTGTAATAAAAACAATGCTCGAGACACAATTCAATTAAATTTTCAAACAAGATCTATAAATTTAAGAATAATTATGATGCATAGTAATGCAGGTACTTATACAGTGACGGATCTAAAACACCTCGGATGAGGTGATAAGATGATAAACTGCTTCGGATGCTTTAAGTGGTTTTATTACTTTTTTTAAAGATTTTTAATTAGATTGTAAAATCATTGTAGTTGGTGTGTTTTTAGTTTTTATTATTAATGTGTCGCTAATTCGATTCAATTACTGCAGGGGTACTTTGATTGTCGAATTCTTCTGACTAATTAAACTGTCAACGGGCTATGAGTTGGTTATAGCTTATTTATTTTCAGCATATGCATACAATTTTTTAATTGGAAATCCCACCTGACACCATCATTTTATTCAGCTTTGTTTGTCAAAACATCATGCAAAGACTTAAGCTATGAGCGGCAAAGCGAACAAATTCTGAGCGACAACTTTAAACGGCTAGTTGTTAAAAATGTAGTCAGGGTTCAATACTAAATATTGGCGAGGTATAAGTAAATCTATTGTTTAAATATTTCTTCAAACGCTTTTCCAAAATTTCATATGGTTCGACCAAAATTGACATTTTTTTCTAAAAATTAGGGTTACAGTTGATGGATTTAAAATGGTTTCTACTTCTTCTGGTTTGTCCAACAGAGAGTTTATTATACCGAATTAAAACATTCCTAGCTTGAAGTTTTAGACCCATAAATCAATTTATTAGGTTCACTTTGTTTTTTTTTATGTATATATATCACGTCCTTACGCTTCAGCAACGAGTCAAGATAAACTATAGCGTGAATAAACCGGACTCTGACAAAGGTACTGATATAGAACTCTAAATGATAGGAACGTTTTCTCCAATATACGCTTAACATCATTGTCGAAGCAGCACACTCAAACTTCAATATTTTGGACTCCAATCCACTGACAAGAGTACGGATAGATAATTATTTTAACGGCGCCGTTAAGGTCAGTATGGAGGAAGACCATAATTTATCGATTCGTCATCGTGCGCAAGAACTTAGCCTGTGTCCATCGATCTTGTGGACAATTTAGGGCAAAGATCTTGTTTTACATGTTTGCAACTCGATTTCTATATGAATTGATCCCAGTGAATAATCGTTTTCGTTGTGATTTTGGTGATTGGGCGCTTGGCCAGTTGGAAGTTGGTTAATCTTCTAATTCTGTTCGATAGTGAGAGACTGTCTTAGTAGTAGAAATATTTTCATCGAAAGTTTTTTTTCGGGTTTTCCTAAAAGTGCACCGAAAAATGTTTTTTTTTTTTTGTTTTTTAAGAAAACGCCCTCAAAAAGCGGGCGTGGCAAAAAACTTTATGTAAACGAAATATAGATGTTGAATCCTAACAATCTGTCTAAATTGCGGTTCAGACACTTTTTCAAAATTCTTAACTGTTTTGGCCAACAACGTTTTACTGAAAAGGGGGCGTAGTAGTAAGTAAGTAGTAGTAAGCGGATTTTAAAAAAAAATTACACTTGTTCTGCTTCGTCGGACCAAATTTCATCACTGTAGCTCAAAAATTAAGGCCGAAAAATCGGCGACACACAGACGGACGAACGGACAGACAGACATGGCTAAATAGACTCAGCTATTGATTCTGAGTCAACATATAAACTTTTTTAAGGTATCTATACATCTGTCGAAATTATTTTTGTATGTCTATGCTTCTCTAAAATGGACTGCTTGGTGCGGTTTATGGGTATGGTAGTATTTTCGGACCGTACTTCTTAAAAGTGAAGTCATTAAAAAATATCAACAATAAAGAGGCTTTGTATAGAGCTATGATCATCGGTTTTATGTGTCAAAAGAAACGGGAACATATTCAGTAAAATATTTGAGAACTTGTAGAGAGCAGCATTTCAACTAAAATTCTCGTTGAGTTCTTCGTCCCAATAGTCCATCAAAGCAAACGAAACCAAAGGTTTTTGCATCAAACAGCCAAGGATTTGTTTATCTTCTTTTGATTTTCCTATCGTCTAACCCTCAAAACCTAATGATTTGAACTTATAAAGTTTTGGGGCAACAAGCTAGTTAAGGCTCAGGGTCTAAGCTTGTTCAGTACCAACATCAACAAAAATGCTCGAATTTTCGAAGTTTGAATCTCCAGGCTGATGTTTCTGAGAAAACTCGGTGACAGTTAAATTTGAATGCCTGTGTCATATTTCAAATACTACATCTTTTAACATGAAACCCTTTTAAAGCCTTCAAAACTGTCTTTAACAGTTTCCCAATATTTTTTTGGATGTTTTCTGTATTCGAACTCATAGGATTATGAATTTAAAAAAGCCGCTGAAACGATCATCGTTTATAGAGCTACATATGTTGCAGGTAGCTAGTATGAAATTTCGGCACTATCAATGCACTTTTATCCTGTTGATGTTTGTCTCTAAAAGATAAGTAATGTGCATCAAAAATAGATTGGTAGACAGAACTGAACATTAGGGCATTCCAATAGTTATAGTGAATCCATTCATTAACTACAACTTAAATAGATCTGGGGTCGAAATACAACAGCATAATTGTTCTAGTACAATTGGTACAATTTTAAATGTGCTTTCGATACGTGACCATTAGTCACGATAACGAGAACGCATGTATTTTACTCACTCGATAACTGACGTAATAATTCGACCCCTGTTCTCAAAAACCTTTTGATTGAGATCTTGTTTATTTTTGTTTAAGTATTTCCTAAAAAGGGTATTCCAAACGATATGTCATACCATCGTTTTACCAGAACTATGTTTTTCTTTACAAATCTTATAGTTCGGCCGTGTTTGCTTAAATCGCTCCGGAAGTAGTAACCTAGGATGGGCTTTCTGATACAAAAGAGATTTTTCTGAAACTGGTGACGTTTAAGTTTTCGAATTTGGATATGGCCTAATATTTGTTCCTTTAGCCTCATCGCAGAATTATCAGGCGTTAGTAAATGAAATCCAGTTTAAAGCTCCACTTATGGACATTTTTCAGGGCTACTGCAATGCTCACATAAACAAGCCAAATTCAATCGTTTGCTTCGAAAATATTACGGGCAACATACCGTATTTCGAATCAAAATTTGCCTGCTACAAAAACCTGTGCCTATTTTCCTTAATCCCTTAAACTATAAAGCTTCGGACCAAAATACAAATACTTAGATAAGCTTCCCGGTTTTGAGAATAGCGATATTCCCCTGACTTTACATTTACTAACTATTTAACCCTGTTGGAAACTGCGTAGTAATCAGTACCACAAAAAAAAAACATGGATCCCATTAATAAAATATTTTCTTACAAGAAAGTAGTGCAAACGTAATGGTCCAAGATTAGTTTTACGTTGATTCAGTATATGAATCACTTTGAATATTATCAGTGTAACAGGTATTTACAGAAAATTACTAACAATCTGATGACATTTGTTATTTTGCAACAACTCTCAAAATATTAGTTGATAAGACAAATATGAATCATTGTCATGATCAGGGATGGGATTTTGCTCACTTTGCCTTTTTTTTTTGCGCATTCATATGACGATATGGACTTTACACAAACATGTTTCACGTTCCCCTGATTCAAAATATACGTATTTTATTTTTCCTTTTTTTTGCCTTTTCTTCCGTTATTGCCTTTTTTTGCCTTTTCTTCTGTTATTGCCTCTTTTTTGCCTTTTCTTACGTTTTTCCCTTCTTTTTAAATTTTTTCCTCTTTTGAGAGTCAAAAATATAAAAAAAGTAAATCTACTCAATTTAAATTTTTTCCATACGAATCTACATTTTTTGTATGTATTGACTTATCACAACAATGAATCAATACGAATTTATAATCTCATTATCTGCTTTCTATTGGCGAGACGCGTCGGCGAGCTAGATCGGAAAAGAGCTGTGTGAAACCAAAGAGTATAGAACAACATAGAGTGTGCATCTCATACTACGCGATTGACACCCCAATGTTTACATTTTTAACCCATACATACACGAACATAGCCGTCGCATAACGACCGACGAAGTGCGAAATGGGAATTTTCGTCAATCGTTATGCGTCGGCTTTGCTCGTGTGTGTAAGGATTAGCACCCCACATGGTACCATTTTCTGTTGTATGAGATGCGCACTCTATGTAGTTCTATACTCTTTGGTGAAACATATCTATGCACGCGTGACGAAAGAAAAAAACAAAACAAAAAAAACTTTATCTTTAAATTTATGTTTTTTTTTAACATTACATTAAGGAAACACGGTCGGAGAAGTTTTGGAGATTTTAGACAAAATCAAAGGCGACTTAGAAAGAGCAAAAGGTGCAATCGCAAAAGATGTGTTAGAAAAGTTCAAATCCGTTTGTTCTGCCAATAAAGGACTTGAGACCGTAAAGCAAGTAAATTGCATAATAAAAGGCGACACGGACTGTGAGCTACCTGAACATATTGAAGTTGGCAATGTCGATTTTTTCAAATGGGCTCCACTCGTTTCTGCTGATGTAGAGAGATCTTTCAGCTACTTTTAGGCGCTGTTAAGAGACAATCGCAGGCGATTATTGCCTGAAACTTTTAAAAAACTCATGGTGGTTCAATGCTACTACAATTAAGTTTTTAATAAATATTTAATTTGATAATTATCTCTTATTTTCTGTTGGTTTTTCATTAAATTTTTATTTTTTTTATCTTTAGTTTAAATAAATGCCTTTTTTTGCCTTTTTGGATGTATTATTTTGCCTTTTTTCAAATTTTTAGGTCAACAAAATCCCATCCCTGGTCATGATTAAGCGCATCCATGAAATTGGTTGGACTTGTCACCCATCTTTTGCGTTATCATGATGATGATACAATTCACAACTTGTGAAATTAATTTTCCATATTGCAATATTGCAAAATTCGTAATAATTTTAGTTGCAGTATTCTGCGAAACCAAGACAGAGCTTCTGAATGTCAGACAATCTATCAACGTTTTTTTTTTATTGAAACAAATATCTCAGTTATTCCATTGTAATATTGTGCCGTCCGGACGTAAAGTAACCGGACTATGACCAAATCATCAAATGTTTATGTCATCAATGTACTTACCATGTTTCAATAACGTTCTCCAGTACAAGTTACAGTAACGTCACGGCGCTCTGATATATTGATAAATGTAATCCCACCTTCACTTTTAACAGGTAAACCTTCATTTACATATATCCTGTTGAATTTTCATCGTAGAGTAATCATCGAAAGTGAAAACTGTGAAATGGCTTGCGTTCTTGTTTCATCAAATGTGGCGACTTTTGATGAAAGATAATTTCAATCAATTGCGATTCACTTTGGATGTTCATCAAAGCTTGTCACTGTAAATCTCGCTGAAAAGCCTTGATTTCTACAGACTCCCATAGCTCACCAAGCTTTGTTTATTCATAGACCTTACTACTCATTTTTTTTTATTAAAAATGATCTTCCGCAAGCTGTAACGTCATTTTGGTTTTGTTACGGCTGCGAATCGAACCCAGACCTTCTGCGCGGCAATTCATCGCACTAACCATCGCGCCACTGAGCCCCCTCATACCCAGGCATAATTTCCCACAAAGTGTTTGTCTGAATTAAAATTTCATTTTGGCCAGGCTTGTAACTATCTGCTTCTTCCTTACTTTCGTGGTGTCAAAACCCGGAATAAACCTATTCATTAGCCAACATGGCTCTCAAATTAACCCTGTCACTAGCTAACTGCCTCTAGTTGCTCACTTGAAGAAGGTTGACGTTGGTTTTTACTTTTGTAGCGTCTGGCGGTAAATCGAAGACTGCGAGCCGGAGTATTGGTGCGTTCATTGGCTCTACATGTGCTTGCCATCTTAAACGTCAAATGCGAAGTTTAGGGCCGATAGGTTAATCAAAGGAAAAAAATTGTTAATTATAAGTTAGATTTAGTCATTTTTGTCTAGTTTTAAGATAGTATTTTAAGTAAATAAAAATGAATTTAAAAAGTAAAAAAAAAGATGGTCTCTGGGTAAAAATCTCCTAGCACGATTTTAACATCGTACTTTGGTAGTCTCTCAAAAGTTTTGTCAAGGAGTTCGTAGAAACAGTCGCAATATCATCTTTTTGCTCCGTCCGTTATGTTGGTGACTTTTTACAATTAGTTCGCTAATGTCTTGAAAGCAGAAGAATTATTCCCTCTATCTGGCACTTATAACAAATCAACATCCAAATAGACTCTGTTTCTGCTGACTATAACACGAACCGTAGTAGATGTCATCCTTTTGCCCTGGCCATCCCATCGTATTTCCTGAATGGCAGTAATGTCTACTTTGTAGCAGTTTAGGGCTTCTGCTAGTTGTTCGGCTGCACCTCTTGAATTTAAGGTTCGCACATTCCAGGTGCAGACACAATGTTGTCGTTGCCCTTTATATCGTCGCTAACTGACGTAAGTCCAAATTTGGCGATTTTGAGTTAAATATACAGAGTACAGACCGAATCGCAAAAATACAAATTAGCTATCAAACCGTCATATCTATAGCTCCCAAACTCACCTCACGCTGTCAGTGCGTATGTCTCGTTTGACATTTAAGGAAACACTCCTAGTAATGAAAAACTTCAAATAGCTTACTGAAAATTTATGAATTTTGACATATGACAGTTTGCTTTTTAAGCGAAGCGACGATATTGTCGTCAACAATAAAATCGGTCATTTCCGAGCCTTCAAAACTATATAATTATAACTTTCCTCATCTTATAAACGATGAACTGATTTTAATGTATTCAACCTTTTTTTCATTAACATTTCAATCACATATTTGGCGCCCTTTCTAACAACCGTGCCTATCTGTATTTACTGACCTCATTCCATTCCTGTCAACACAGTTGCTGCGCATTTAATAATTTATTGCTCTCGACAATTGGTCATTAGTCAAACAACAACAAAAATCCGTCAAATTATATAGTTCATGCCCTATTTACGTTTTGACTAATCCACATGAACCCTCTTTTCACATTTCCCCATCCAAACTACATTCATACTTTTTGCTTATGCAAAGAAATTAAATTAGATGTAAATTTAATGCACTCAATTAATGGTTTCCAATGTCAGCATAGCAATTAAAAGCAATCTGTCGGTCTGCCACGCGTTTGCTGTTGCTGGAAGGTGTTGTTTTTTCTAATTTGTAATTACTTACCAACATTATAATCGCACCTCATCGCATGCAAATTGAAACTAATTCGAATAGAATTATCAGTTTAATTAGCAGCAAAACCGTTATAAGTATGTTTACTATTAGAGTAATCCATCACACAGAAATATTTATTGTTCAGGAACTAAGAATTCCATTAATTGCTGTTACAAACGAACCAGTTGGGATAGGTATTATATAACTACATTCTGTTAATAGATGGCGTTGGCCACACATTTTATGTCATTTTGACACTTTCGAATGGGTTTTGTGTTCTTGACCTTTTGGCTGTCCATTCACATTTTCGTACAATTAATGACACGAGTTAATGTCTTTGTCGTAGTTATGGCGACAGAGACTATGTATAGTAGACCTAAAAGATTAGCATACTGAAACCATCGTCTATATCAGGCGAAACCAATTTCGATTGGCATATAGTTAAATTCAAACCATTTCGGTTGTTGATGTTTGACGTGCCCCTTTGTTTGGCCATCATTATCATCTCACATGGATTGACAATCCACAGAGATACACAGTCTTGCACTTGACACACGATTGCCATACGGAATTAATGAGAATTTTTTTATTTATTATGTAGCTACACTTACAAATCATTTAGAAGTAATTGTTAATAATTTTATTATTAATCACATTCCAATGCGATTTAAGTATATCTTCTGTGGAAATGGATCTGCGAACTTTTTACAGGCATAAACGATTTACTCTTGGTACGCTGCGTGAATTTCAATTATTCTAATGAAGCGAGTTTTCTTTTCTTCAAATGAGGAAGGCGATGTTAAAACTTTAAAAATTTTCAGGTGACTAGTGTTTGCCTTTGATGCTTAGTAGATACTTGCACTAAGTGATAGATGATTGAAAGTATCTTCAGTGATTTATAATTGTTTATCGTTTTGCTAAGTCCGGAAAGTGTCAAAGTTTGAGTTTGAAAATTTGTTTACTTTTGAAATTTGAGTGTTTTTTTTATAGATATTTAAAAGTTTTAAAAACACGTGGAAGATGAAAAGGAAAAAGGTAATTTTTTGTTATTAGTTAATATTTTTTGACTAATGGTTGTCAAAGTCAATTCTTCAAAACGTGACAGTTGACAGAAATGTGTTTTTGCTGTACAATTGTATAAATGGTAGACTTAAATAAATAATCAAATAAACAAATATAGCTAGTCTACAAAACTCTATCTAAATGTGTCAAACTTTCCTAAGTGTCCAGGGTACTCCATTGAGATGTGTTGGGTCTACATCAAGATGATGATAATTGTGATGAGATTAAATCAAAAAAACGCAATGTAGCCCAAATGCACTCACCTGATGTTGTTTTGCTAGGTATATCTTTTAGACAACATTACAAAATTTCATAATTTGTTTTAAATATATACTAGAACTTCTGCGTTTTGAAGATGATATCAGTCAAGTGGGTCGCTCCATTTTTGACGACAATTTGAGTTTTATTTTTACACATTTTCAAGCTTTTTGGGGAAAACTTCGCGGATTAGTTCATGGACTTTTGTTGAATATTCCTTTTTGAGAGCTCCAGAGTAGATTTTGTAGCTTGTTCTTAGAGACCAGTGACTTCAATCAAATCGAGCTATCTTGTCTACAAACAAACAGAGTAAACGTGGCAAAGGAGACATAGATGACCCTGAACCGCTTCCTTGTTAATGATCATTGTCGCGCAAAACTGTGTATATACCTACTCTTGGACCATCCTGTCGTAACCACATGTCATGTCGCAAGTCCCAATTCATCAAATGTACAGTTAAAACTCGTTGACGCTCACCAGTCACAGTAACGGTGTTACGCACAGCATCCTTGAAATAATTTCAATTACAAAATGTCAATTGAGCACGATGCAGTGACTTTGACAGAATGTAATGGCTATTTGTGAATAAAACGTGAATAGGTCTCGCAGTTTTTGATAATTTATCACTTAAAATCGTCCATTTAGAGAAGATTGCGGGGCTTTTTAAGGGAACATCTTAAATTCATTTTCTGCAGCTCATTTTAGGGAATGACTTGAAGATGTTCCCTTAAAAAGGCCCTCAACGACCTAGTGATGTAGTCGATGGCGTTGTAGTCTCCACGACATCTTTATCTACGGCAGCGATATTCTCGGGCAAACGATAGGTACAGCCCTTCAGGTGTATTTCTGTCACTTTTTGTTTTAGTCTCATCGAGACGATTATCTAAATGCCTTAGTATTTGCCCAATGGAAGTAGAACGGCGTTAAAATAAATGATCACAAGTGTTCCGCTATCTTCAGGAGTATAATGGCTTGGTGACGGGTATTCTCCATCTGTTTACTTCACTATTAGAAATATGTAATTTTCGTCATAGGAAAGGGCTTTATCAAGATCCTAAAAGATCTTTAGTACTTCATATTTTGTTGGAGATCGTTGCAGGTATGTTTGATACCCGCTTATGATAGGTGACTCGTCAAAAAGAAAAACCCTGCACTTTAATGGTTATCAAGCAGAACATTAAGAACTTTAAAAAAGCAAAGGACTTCTCAGGTGTATACCAAAATTTATTATGAAGTCTTGATGTCGATGATGTCGTCTTCTTAGCGCCACCCTTTAAAAATCTATCGCTTTTCTTACGATTTATTTTTATTTTTTTTAAATCAATTAAATTATGGCCTTTTAGACAAAAAGCTATTTTTTGAAGTGACACTTCTTTTGAAACGGTGTGAATTAATGAAACGAAAAAGTGTAACAAAAACGCGATAAAAAAATATCGAGCGTTTTGTTAGCATCTGTCTTCTAAAAATGTATAATACATCGAATAATACTGCATCCAAAACTATATCGATAAAAGCATTTAAAAAGATATCGATTTTTCAGGTGAAATTTGTATTCTTAAAAATTTGTTTGGACGTCTTTCTTGATTCTGAGCTAATGCTTCGACCGATTTTTATGATCGACCCCTTATTTTAAATCTTAAGAGGGGTAGTTAACGTAAAAAATATTAGATTATAAAAAAAACTACATATTTGACAAATATGTGCCATTTTGTTGATGTGAGCTATCCAAAATCATACATCTCTCCATTTTTATTGCATAAAACTGCCTAAAATGTGTATACAACTCCAGAAATAATTTTTTTGAAGTTAAACTTTTGGGACGTTGTGAATTGGATTTTATGAAACGAAAAAGTGCAACGAAAAAGAGACAGCTATAAATGTATTTATAGGGTTTAGGGTAGGCTGCGAGAGAGAATGCGATAAAACGCGTTTCTAAAGAGCGTTAGTACTGTGTTGCCAACGGAAAAAAGATAACAATGTGACAGTTGACAGTTCGGGGTTAGTAAAAATGGAGCACTATACGAAAGAACAACGCATATTGATTGTTGAGTAATATTTTAAAAATAATGGACCATTCTTCTTCGAAGCAAATGCGGCTGGCCAGGCAGTAACAATAAATGGTGTTTATTGTCGTGACATGATAACCCAGTTTTTAGTGCCTAAATTTCAAGACATGGATGTGAACAACATGTGGTTTCAGCAATACGGTGCCACATTCCATACAGCCATACAAACAATTCAATTACTGCATGAGCCATTTGCATTTTGCGTGAATAATATTAACCAGAATACAGGTTTACTTCTACCGCCACATAATTTTTTAAACTGTCGCTTAAATTTCGTCGCTCATTTTACAATTTTTAAATTAATTGCAGAATATTGTAAAAGAAAATTTTCCTTCATTAAATATTCATTCTCGTGATGAACTGACAAATCATCCGAGTAGTATCAATTGTCAAGAATAGCTTATCTCAACATAGCCGTTTGGAGTCGGCATAAAACAGGAGGTCCCGCCATCGTGCAAGAAGTACACACGCACACATGAATGGTTGTGAGAAAGCTAGGCCCTGGGTACTAACGAGCCTGTTGCGCCAAAAATTTGTATTTTTTTTTTTTTTTTTTTTTAAATATTCATTGCATCGCTTCCCAAAAGTTTAATGTTGAGAATCGGGAACTATTTTCTCATATTTTTATAGAATCAACCACTTTTTGCTTTTCTGAATATTTGACCACCAACGAAATTGCATTGACTATAATCTTGGCTGCTTAAATCAATCAATCAACGATTTTGGAGAAAACAAGATCTTTGCACCCTATATTTCAAAGGCATGTGACAGTGAATGACATAGAGGGCTTTTGACAAAATTGTGTGCTTTAGAAACTCTTCTTCTATATATTAGAAACTAGCTTACTTACTTTAAGTGGCGCTTCAGTCCGGAATGAACCTGGGCCTCAACCATCATTCATCTCCAATTAGCCCGGTCCTTTGCTAACTGCCTCCAGTTGCGCACTCCAAATTGTTTCAAGTCTGCTACTCACCAAATAAATGCTGGTGTTCCCTAAGTCTGATCTTCGATACACTTTTTCATTTTCGGATCTCTTGGCTGGAACTTCTAATTCAATAAATTCGTCTGCTGATGATCGCTCTCTCAACTTTTTATACTCGTTTTGAAGTCCATTCTTTTTATCTTCGGAAGTCTAACAAAACCGTAAATATATGTTTGGTTAATTAAATTCTGACCTCTACAGTACAATCAATAACTCAATGCTGTCTTCTGTCATTAAGGTGAAACCAAAATCTAAGGCCACTGACACTTTCACTGTCGAAACCGAAAAACTTTTCTTGATCTATATGTTTCTTACTAAATACCTTCGTTAGAATGACCACATATACGAAATCGTTAAAAACGCTGCGAAATATCTATAATCGGTGCAAGAAATACTCCGCACTCCAAGTTGGTTGAGGTCGGTTTCTACTTGTAGAGAAGGACTAGGATGATCAGGGTCTTATATATGATCTCCATAGCCCGAAGAAACAACGGTTGGCAAGAGTAATTCTTCGTTAAATTTCTGACGAGATGTTTTTATCAGAGTTGCATGTTTGTCTAGATGCAACAAAAACATCATTGCACATGGATGGGATACAAAAGCGTGCGATAAAACTTATGGGAGGAGACACAACCGTAGCGAACTTCATAGTCACGCTTGAAACTCTTAGGTATGTGTCCTGACTTAGACTCTTTCACCTTTATGATAACAACAAATGATGCAGTTATGATTTCAATTTCTTTTGTCGTACCTCGGGGGTTTTTCGATTTCTTTTGTCGTACCTCGGGGGTAACCTATATCCGAATGTTCTCGAAAAGAACATTTCCTTCCAAATGAGCACACTTCTTTATTTTGAGATCTTTGCCATATTTGTATCCCTATTCGAGGCGAACCTTTTTAACTTTATTGGTACGTGTAGGTGGTGTCATTTTGAAGCTCCGAGTTGTGATTTCGCCTCTCGTATGCAATTTCGAACCCCACATATTTTGTGATCCGTATTCTTCCTCAATTTCATTGGTGATGCGGTAAATTGTTCACCTTGACGCCACGGGCTCAGTGGTGCGATGAACTACCGCGCAGAATGTCTGAGTTCGATTCCCAGCTGTAGCAAGATCAAGAATGCATTTTCACTGGCCCTGTACTATTGATTATTAGGCCAATCACCCGAGTAGTATCAATTGTGAAATAAAGCTTATCTTAACTCAGTCGTCCGGATTGTGAATAAAAGAAGATGTCCCGCCATCGTGCAAGAATTACACATGCACACATGACTGGTTGTGAGAAGAAGCTATGCCCTGGGTACTATCGAAACTGTTGCGCCAATAATTTGTTTTTAAATGGTTCGCCATTTTATGTGTCCAGATTGAACCATCAACATTTCCAAGATTAGACTGTGCTTGACAGGGATCCCTTTTCCCGTTGCATCCTTTGCAGTCATTAAGCCGTAATTGGTATTGGTTAACAAATATTAGTCATGAAACATAAATGTATTTTCACCACAGCTGTAGGTGAGGTGGTCCCCAGGCCTTGATTGGTGAAAACATTGACATGAACATGCGTATGGCCCCACCATACCGTATGGGTTTCGTATACCAGCCCTCAATGATAGTCTTCACGTCTCCTACTGTGACTGAAAATATAGACAAAATGCATTTTCATCGCTATGATCGCATCTGGCTTGGGTAGCATTTGCCAGAACCAATGACCTGACATAATATCGTCAGCTTGAGAAACACTTAACGAAAGCTGGACTTTAAAATCTCACCGATCATTCGATCTCTACTTTAATTACTTGATCTCAATCTGATATCAACTGTACTTTTGCCCTAAAAGCGTGTCTTTGGCATTCTCAATTGGGTCACGTTTGCTTGACAATTGCCTAGATTTTCATTAAGTCTAAGAATCACCAAAAATGGTACGAGTTCATTGTCAGTCAAACAAAATGGAAAACGAAATCTCTACGTAAGCCTGTTGGAAATTGAAAGACTCTTCGCAGTAACCAGTTCTATATGTCGAATGTGCCTACGTGATATCCGTCAGCAGACCAGAATGTGTGCATGTGGGATATTCATAAGGTTAGGCCTTTTTTTTGTTGACAGTGCGGTATTTCATATCCCAAATTTGTCTTGTATATCCAAGGGTTTCATGCAACACAATTAACATGTATGTGTGGTAGAAATTTCCATTCCAATTGGAATATTATTTCATATATATACGAAGTCACAGTTTCATACTATTACGTTCCACATAGGTTCCACATGATGTATTTCGCACAGGAAGTGATTTTTTTTGGCCAGTTTTTTTCTATAATAACTCCGTAAGAAATTTATATTTTACTCAAAGTGTGCTTTTTTGCTTATCAATTTTCATTATGTATTTTTTCAAAAATATATTTTGTGTTTTCTTGACGAACTTTTTACTCAACTTTGTAAATAAAAATAAACTATTTTTAAGCACTTAAATGGTACATTTTTAAATTAGGTATGAATGCAAAAAATATTCCCCCAATAGCTACTTTGAATTTAGTGGAACTAATCTCCTTTCTATCATACAACCCAGAGCAATGTCGATTGGGCATACAATTTTTGTTTCAATTCATACATTTATTTTATTAGCTAATTAAAATTAAAAAATAGGTTTATATCAAATAAGAAAAATGAAATCATTCCATAGTTTTACACCAATCAAAATGCACCCAAAGTCCTTGACCTATACCACCTTTCGTCGCGTCACCTTGTCAATTCCATTTTATACCCCCAAGCGACATGTCATTTTGTTTTATTAAACATCTCCCCCCATGCGATTGTTTTGTTATCATCCAGAATATTCAATTTAAAATATACAAGTACTGCATGTTACCCGTTACTGGGTCAATGAATTCAATATTCTGGTTGCATGTCAAACAACTTGTAAAATTCTTTTAATAAATTTGTTAACAAAAATGTTTACTTTTATCGCATAAACCGGTCATCGAGGAATTCCTTGACAGTTGTGTGTAGAAAAAATGTTTTTTTTTTAACCCCACGCATACATATTTATCACATCATTTGTTTGTATAGATTTCCTATGGAATAAAAATTTTCCATTCAAATAAAATTGATAACGCATCCCTCCAGCGGAGGGTCATTAGCCATTCAAACAGTTCCCTTTAGTATGTAAATCGAGTTCGGATAACTGGACAGCATGCGCTGGGAGTAGTTTTATGGTTTTTCGATTTCTGGGGAAATGTATCGGATCTTGTATACCTGAGTGTGTAATCGGGCGCTAGGTGCACCTGGATTATCGGGTATTTTCCATAGATACAGTGAGAACACGTTTTTTTTATATCCCTTAGGTCATGGTTATGGAAAATTTTTAATATGCGTGCTCTGGTTGATGATAGTGGAAAGTTTTTGGGATTTTGAAGATTGAGAGTAAATTATGGTGACATCTATCGTCGAGTGTTTTGAATTATTTTTTTTTGCTGCCTAGTTACATTTTCTTTAATTTTTTTGAATTTTTCTCAAAAGCGCATTAGGCGTCATTAATTTTACGGGCGATGAAACTGATGGGAGGGAGACACAAACGTGGCGAGCTACTTGGTCGCGCTTACACATTTTAGAAAATCTTAGAAATGCCTTACACTACTTTGCATCTAATAAATAATATAGTTGTACCCTCCAAGTTGTTTTGTCACACCTCGTGGGTTAACTATCCCATATCTGCAGCTGAAAAGAACTTTTCCTATAAATCCGGATAAAGGCCAACTCAGGCATCTTTGTATGATACTGAGGAGAATTTTTTTTACTGTGAGACCTTTGGTCATTTGTATTCCTAGTTGAGGCGATCTTTTTCACTCTTATTAGCACATTGAAAATTTTGAAGCTCTGAGTTGTGATTTAGTTGTTCTAAGCGTGATTTTTAATCCCACAAATTGTGTGATCCGTATTTTTCCTCGAATTTTCTTTTATGTTGTAGTTGGTCAATTTCCAAGCCATGATCAGTATGGCTCAGTTAGAAAAGTGCAACAACTTGGATCATGCAATACCTTCCAAATCATGATCGTGATCCTGATAATAACCAATTTCACATATAGTTTTCGTAACTTCATGCAAAGCAACGATCTTTATAGATCACTTAGGTAAAATAAAATACCTCAACCAAATAGTTGTTGTTGAAAATCTACTCTTAACTCAGCCGTTTGGATTCGACATAACACTGGATATCCAGCCATTCGTGGAGGTGCATTCGATTTCCATCCCCTATTTGGCTCTAAATTGTAAGAGATGTAGTAGTTTCGATTTTAAAAGTGATACTTGCCTTTAAAAGACTACTAGTACGGGTCCCTTGTTCAAATCTCGAAAGTAACAACACTCAAGTTTTTTTTTCCACTACCCCACCTCTTGCTAAAGTCTGACAAATATACGAGAGTATAAAACTGTCGTCAGAAGCCTCTCAAATGCCCCGTTCGGAGTCGACGTTATACAGGTTGTCCTATTCTTTGTGCCACAATTATAACTTCGCAGACACAATTTAATGCAGAAGTTAGATTGGAGGCCCTGTATAAAAAGTAAATTCTAAATGTTTCGTGTTTTCCTTCATAAGAACTTCATAAGTTTGGAACTTAATTCAAGAAACATTCAACTGGCTTCAGAAGACATTTTTGGCATCATGTGTTGCTTTTATATACAAAAATTGGAAATATGAAGTCACTCAGAAGTGGATTTTGCACCCTGGTATATGCCTGGCCTTCTTAATGCAAAAAAGCCTACACCATCGTCAAAGCAGCATTCGTCATCGACCTCTTGGAGTATCATTGTTATGATTTTTAATTAACACCAATCTTGACGTTTCATCCACTTTAAGTTTTATAAGCTCTTGGCTGGCATCTCGCAGCGAAGCGAAAAGATCTTCTACACAAAATGCCATCTTTTGCTGGGACATACCAAGATTTTGAATCACCAATTCGTAAAAAGATTAATTAGTTAGTCAATTAGGTAATCACCCTTGATCTTCATGAAATATTTAACTTGGGTTTTTGTTAATACATCACAGACCAAAATGTCTGATTTTTTTTTTTTTGAAAAACTGCCAGTTTAGCAATGCCATCAACCCACATTCGAGAATCCACTGCTTTTGATACAAAGGATCCAATAGCGAGGTCATGTGTGGTCCGAAGCCTTCACTCTCTTGGCATTAGCATCCAATCTGCGTGTTAATCCAGAAGAACAATCAAAATTCTATCAAAAATCAATGGCTGGTTGCTGTCAAATCAAAGTGCGTGGCTCATTCCGAACACTTCGGCTTATAGTGCTTTTACTTAGCGTGTACGTGCTGCCCGTTCATGTTACATGACCCCGACTGAATAACTTTCGTGAATACGTTTAACAATATTGAGCGACTTTCGACTTTTTCCGAAGGGCAATTACGTTGACTGATAAAATATCCAACATTTCTAAATGTGATATTCAAAGAAGGAAGTTTTCCAAAGCAAAAATGCGTGGCCTATTCCATGAACATAATCTTCTAAGTTGACATCTGCCATCATGATCAGATATGATTAATTCGGTAAATGACATTCATTGACAACTAATACGCACAACGTCTTTTGGCTCGCCTTTTAGATACCTTAGTATTCATTTGGCATCTAATATGAAATTAAGCCTGGTAAAAGGAAACGCTTAACAACATGGCAGAGGATTTTAACATGCATGTCAATTGGCTCCCGGGACATGGACACACTTCAAGAAAGTTTAAATACTACGCAATATTAGGCACCATCCTAAGACATACTTCAGGAAATCTAAAAATTACGCTACATTGGAGAACGTCCTCAACAATATTTATTTCTAATTAAAATTTGATAGCACCTAGATCGGAATATATGACATAGGGACAATATGGCCTTATTTCAACCATAAAACCTTTCAAAATCTGGTATGTCGTCAATGTCGGATCGTTCCAAAGAAAATCACCGTCCCCATAAAGAATCATTACAGGAGTAGTTGCTTTCCTATAAAATGGCTCCACAGAACCCCTAGTCCCTTGACGATCTAGGTGATCTGACTTATAAAAGTAAAGTTAAGCTTGGGTTGGTTCACATCGACGATACGTACATGCAATGGCAAATCCATGTAATATCACAACTGAGATTACTTTGTCTGAGTGTGGTCAAACTTAGAAAGGCTTCTTCTACCCTAAATCTATCCATACTTTCCGAATAACTATGAATGTGAGCAATCGTAATTTTTTGAACGATCACTTTTTCCTTCATTTTGTTTTGCTTTGTTAGGATCTGAATATGGGAATTATAAGATTTTTCTGAACTGCATCCTTGAACTCTTTTCACGTAAGAACAATGGGACGACGTAATTTTGAATATTTTTTGCTTTATGTAAGATGAGTACCTATGATCATTTAGTCGCAATTGTCTAGATGACATTAATTGACGATCCAACTTGACTCAATACAGATGTATATCATATCTCTGTTTTTTAGAGACGTTTCTAAGAGGATTGTTTTTCAAATATCGAAATTGCAGCCTTTCTAATCCCGCTTTATCACAGGCTCACACGATCACTTTTCTTCTTATTCATATTAGAAGAAGAAGTATATAGATCTGGTGTTGAAACAAGTTTAGTCTTCCGCATTTTTGGTCTAATTTACATACGTCTAAAGTAGACCATTCTCGATGATCGTTAACTGAAAATGTAGAATCGATCGGTTCATGTATCTGTACTCAGTTATTGATGAATTTTAAAGAACTTCTAAATACACGTTTATATTCGAATCGACAGTTAAAAAATTCACATTCAATCAATCAAAGTATACTGATCAAAGTGAGTGATCGATAATTAACATTTAAACGGTCTTCTAATGGTGAATAGGTAGCCCGTTATTCTCGTTTCGTTTTTCAAAAATGAATTCTCTTTCTTGTTCCTATTATACTCAAATACCAGCCTCCGCTTTAATTAAAAAAAATATTTCTTTCTGAGGTCAACATCATCGCTGATCATAGATCTGCCGATCTTACTATGGACTACGTGAGACAATGATATGCTAACATTCATTTGATTGCTTCATCGTATAAATAAAATAACTTTTGCATATTTAAATAATCAGAAATTCCAATCTTGCTTACTCCCGTCGACGGACGATGGTTCCCCTTGAATACTCGTGACCTGAGCAACAATCAAATATCACAAGATAAATTTGTTAAGTACCTACGCACTTGTCTTCACTTGAATAAAATTTGCAATTTTACTAATTAACGTCCGAAATATGACAAACAACAACCCCACTCCCCACGTATGTGTATGTCAATGTAGTCACCTCAACTGTTTAAAGAAACCCAAAACAATCAAGTCGTACCTAGGGCCACATGTCACGGATCATTTGTATCTTTTCTGTTTAATTTTTATATTGTTTGGATCGCAATCGATCGTGTCAACTTTGTCACCGTATCTAATTGATTGGTTCCTAATAATCGCTTTGATCCACTTTGCGACAACAATTCAAATTGAAAACTCAATGAAACGAAAATGTATCGGGGTGAGAAATCCGCATAAATACGCAAAACTTGTTCGAACATGTACCACCGATACAACCGATCGCACGTATGTATATGGTCGATCGGCATCCTCATTGCTGTTGTTGTTGTGTCGTATGTTTGATGATGATACCACAACGAGGAGATTCCACACTCATAGCGCTGTGTCCGAGGCCAATACTTTTCAAGCAGACTGTGCACGTCACACAACGCAACACACTGTCGCCCGCGGTAGATGTATATGGAAAACGCTTCCCGTGATCGTTCGCATTGGTCTATCTAAAAAAAAAAACCGAATCGTACATTTGAAAAGAAGACCAACTTTAATTTAAAAAAAAAATTCCTATTCAAATGATTTATTTTTAATGAGCTGCAGAAAATTAGTTCCACAGTGCGATACACCATTGTGTGATCAGTTTAATTAGATACAAATTAATGTAGGTACACCGAAAAGTATCTATAGTGTTTGCGAAAATATAATTTAAAAAAAAAGTGTCTTTTGAAAAGTGTCCAAGTTTTCATCTTTAAATTTTACACCTAAAAATATAATCCGCATCCTCATGGATCAATCAAAGATATCAACAACACCACAGACCACCACCACAACGACGACAACAACAACAACAAAAATGAGCGGCAAAATGACAAGAATCTCAAAAATTGCAAAATACATCAAGAAAAAGGTAAAAAATAAAATAAAATGTCTAATTTTTGAGAAAGTCGGCGGCGCAGAACATAATTTGTTGCCCGTAATTTAGTTTAAAGTGAAATTTTTTGAAAGTCAGTTGTGTGTCAGTTCTTGACGCCAAAAAGTAAGAAAAGGGACTTCAGCTACAATTTGTGTGGATTGCATTTTAAACGTTCTATTTCGGGTTTATTTTTTTTTAATCTATTCAGCACCCGGTTGGTATGGAGGGTCTCGTAACCGAAACGCACTATGAATACCCAATCAATAGATAGGTGTTACATCGTAAAATTGTTTTTCTCTACATTTTGGTATGGTATTGCACTTGAGGCATTGAATTGTGTTGATATTGTTTCGCTTTTGAAATGTCGAAATGCAAAAACAAAAAAGTCGCAAAATAATAAAAATAAATTAAATAACCGAATGGATACATGTGCAGTTATGCCTAGGTATCATGTCGAAATGCAGTGTCTTGTGAAATTGAATTAAATGTTCATTGGTTGTTGGTGTATCTTACGTAATTTTCATATCATGTTTACGGTAATGAAATAATACTGATCTGGGGTGTTTGCCACCCGGGTACTTTTGCGATCTAGTTTTGAGGTTAACACTTGAGAATCTCAACATGAACAGAAATGACATTCTGCTATTAAGTGAGTTTGACTAGAGGTTGAGTTTCAGGAAATAAGCGGTTTTAATGTAGTTGTATCGTTTAACCAATGACAGATAGCTACACCTCAAGGGAGTGACTCAAAAATTATTTAAAAATTGGAGCGAATTATGCACATTTTTGATCAAATGGCCAAGTGTAACCACTCGGGAAAATTTAAACACCATTTTGTTCTGTCAAAACTGGGATCAATATCGTAGCGAATTATGTTCAAGTAATGGTGTTTTATTTACGAATAGAAAATTAACCCGAACATACACATTTTTGAGTACCTGGAAACAATCGAAGTCCAATGCGCCGAATTTTTATCAGTCACAGATGGGTGGAAATTATCCATAGAATTTGGGGCTGGATTAACTCCTTCGACCTAAATGTCATCGACTTCCTTATCTATCCAACCATTGCAACGCCTGGAAACGATCGAAGTCCAATGCGTCGAATTTCTATCAGTCACAGGTGGGTCAAAATTAGACACAGGATTTGAGGCTGGATTAACTCCATCGACCTAAATGTCATCCACTTCCCAATTTATCTAACCATTGCAACGTCTTCGTTGCCTAAGTTGTCTCTATTCATCAATCTGCCGTTTGGTTAATGAATAATCCGTAACCACGTAAGGATTTTGTGATATTATCGACAGCTATGCTGCAACTAGATCCCCAGTCTCCAACACCCAAAAATCTGGAATAGTGAAACACATCCGAAAATCTCTTAACCTCACACTATGCTGGGTTTTGTGACACTCGCATATTCCATGGTGCTTACGCAGTTGGGAAACTGGCAAGATAAGGGTTTGCAAGGGTTTGCATAACCGAGATCTTGACAACGTCAATGGCGCCTATGTCTTTTGCTAAAATAAAAAGCCCTATTCAGCATTTTTGATACCTAAATACAGCATCTCTGCTCATTAACAAAAGTTTGACAATTCAAGTAAACAAGGCTCGTAGTTTCCGGACATAGTTCACTAACAGCGACATGAACAACACAATCCGGCCTATCGAGGTATCCGTCGTTGCGGAAAATTGTCCGCAAACTTCGATAGGGCTGAATATCAAAACTCATTTTGTTGCAGAACGTGCACAAATAGAACGAAGTTCTGTATTTTCATCAATAAATAGTCAATAAGAGCGTTATAGAATCACCTTACCTAAGAGAAGTTTATAAACTAAATTGTCTAAGTCGCTAAGACATGTTTTTCTATAGGCGGATAACTGCCTTTAAACTAACCAACATCATCACGGAAGACTAGATGGGTGAAAATGTAATATCTGGCATTTACGAACCACACAGGGCCTCAACCCTAGCTTCTCCCTTAATTTTTGTGTGTGAAGTTATTATTTTTAACACCAGTAAGAGGACCTTCAGCTTAACGCCTATTCGGAGTGGCAAATTTGAGAAGCTTCTTATGAAAGTGATACTCTTGGATGGTTGTCCGACTTTCGCAATAGGTGGAGCAGTGAAAAAAACTTAGGTGTTGTCTCTTTCGAGATTTGAACCTGGGACCCCACGCTTAGTATTCCAACGCACTAACCACTAGGCTTACGAACTAGATAAGATAGGTATGTGCCTTCAACAGCGATTATTACGAGTGTCTCCATTAGTAAAATCGTTATTTGGTGAAATTTATCAGAAGATAGAAGGAAAAGGGTTATATGCCGGATTTTGAACATGAAATACCTTAGTCATTCCAAGAGATGCTAATTTGACAGTATGGCATCAATCGCACGCCTTGAACTGAGGTTGGTTTGAATACATTTAAAACAGCCCAGTTTGGTGGCAGACATGATTGTTTGACGTTTATGAACCATTTTACATGAAAATTGTACTAACTTCGGCCTTCATATTGACTTCTCAAATTCTGCGTATTAAGGGTGTTTCAAAGCGCAAATTTTTAGGATTATGAACACAACCTAAACCTAATACTTTTTCAATTTGATGGATTTATCCCTTTAAATTTTTGACGTTTTATGAAGTTAACATCATACGTAATTCAAAGCAAGGAAGTTGTTGTCTAGCAGATAAAGTTTTCCTCTCCAAAAAAAAATTGACAAAAAAATATGAGGTTGTGGAGAAAAATCTCTGAAGAATCCATAAGTGGAACTTACGTGTTAGAATGACTATTAGAAGAAAAGTGAAGTTACTTGCTTCGATGGGAAGAAATATTTTTTCGACACCTAGGATCTGCGAACTTATTCTTTCGATCATTGCGCTAATCTCATGACCGTAATAGATGATAGTTGAAAAATTGTTAATATTTGGTCTACACATACCGCATAAACCATCCTCTTAACACTAATCTGGTGATTTGAGATAATGCAAAGCCTAGCTCATTCGAAACGGCAAATAGAAGCATCTTCTCATGGAAAGTGTATACTCGTTTATGCTTGTCCGACATTTGTGGAAGGTGAGGCAGCGATAATGACCACTAAGTATTGTTACTGGTGAGATTTAAATCTGGGACTCCTCACTCAGTAGTCCAATGCACAAACCACTCCGTGTCAAGACCGGTGATATAGCCAAGACACCATGTTCGAATGTAGTAGATCTCTATCAAGAAATCGAAAATGACAGAAGAAAACTCAGTGCCTTCACTTGCTTACGAATTCACTTCCCTACCAATAGGACCACTTCTCACTTCCCCACGAATATACATCTTGACCCGTTTCAATGAAATTCCGTAAAGTGTGTGTGTAAAACTTTTTTTTGGAAACAACCACAGCTGTTCCTGTTTACCTAGAGGAACGGATATCGTAATGTTCGTCATATTCCAAAGCTCCCTTAAATGCCATTCTTTGGGTGAAACCATCGGTTATGCTTCTGTAAAAATCCACACTCGGAATCCTACTCTGTATTTGGTAACGAAAACTAAATTTTCAGATTCCATATTTTGTTGAATAGAGTCTACTACTTCGAACATGCAAATTCGAAAACTACACTTAATAGTCGTTGTCGCGTTTCGAATGTGCAACAATTTGGAATAGAAATTACTTTTGCAACAAAATAGAGCATTAGACTCGACTATATCCCTAACCACGTAGTGCTTAAATAAGTCCCCCCACGCGATGACAACTACAGATCCTTTTTATGAAATGTGACCAGTTGTATTTTTTTTGTTTTCGGTTAAAAAACTACCGACCGAAAGAAGTTATGGTTTTTTTTTTTTAATATTCTATTAATAGTAATGACGCCATCATAGGGCTCAGTGGCGCGGTGGTTAGTGCGATGAACTGCAGCGCAGAAGGTCTGAGTTCGATTCCCAGCCGTAGCAACACCTGAATGATTTATCACTGGCCCTCCTCTCGTGATGATCTAACAAATCATCCGACTAGTATCAATTATCAAGAATAGCTAATCTCAACTTAGCCGTTCGGAGTCGGCATAAAACAGGAGGTCCCGCCATCGTGCATGAAGTACACACGCACACATGAATGGTTGTGAGAAAGCTAGGCCCTGGGTACTAACGAGCCTGTTGCGCCAAAAATTTGTATTTTTTTGATACCGCCATCTATTGAGTAAAAACCTTTGTGGCGTTAAACAGCTTTCTAGATTCAATTTGATCTTTAAAGCTTATCGATAGACAATCGCCTGCGCTAGCACACTCTCTTTAAATAACCCCAGTTAGTCTTTACACACACCTTCAAAGTCTAGATAGTAAAGATGGATGGGACCGTTTTGAAATACCTGCGGCATACCACTAATGAGACTTATTGAAAATTAGAATATTGTGTACATCTCTGTTTTCCATAATGTGTAACAAACGTGCTATTCTATAACCATCCTTGGTAGTGTACCTACCACAGTTGTAGGATTTCGGAGCTTCACTATTTGTATATGTTACAGCGTGGTGACAGTTGTAATATACGGAAATACTCCGTATTTTAACATTAGGCGTTTTTTTTTGTAGCTCAGAGCAGAACCTGAGTTGTCAAAAATGATGTGTGTGTGTTTCTTTCTTAACTCAGACACTTCATTTTTCGTTCAGTGCACAATCATAGCGCAATCTATGAGTTCTGAATTAATTCATCGAGTATTCTGGTCATGAACCGAGGGAGGTCAATTTGACGTTTGAAAAGAGAAGAGAAAAGCAAAAGAATTGAGGTGTTTGCGGTCATTCTTATCCAATTTTGGTAATTCCAATATAATGAGATCTTTGTGCACAAGTGTGTTTCACAATTAAATCAGAGAGAACTTTGAACAGAGGATACTCGACTAATTCAGAAATTTAAAAAAGGACCAGTCAACGAAATGCTTTCAGAAAAATGACTTAATGCTATTCGACAACATTCTGTGTACACAATTTTCACAGAAGACAATTTCCTTCAAAATGATAACAAAAAGGGGTCGATAATATAATATTTAACTGCTTCCAAATGCATGGACATCATATTGACTCTTCGCATATCGCACTTTAACAATATATTTGTGAAGGCATCAATACGTTTATAAAGCCTTCTGCACCTTTTTTAACAACTATTTCATTAATCTACCCAGGTCTTAAAACGCTTTCAAGATCTGAGTTTATTTCAACTTTTTTTTGTTTAAATACTAAAATCGCACACATTTCATACGGTTACTTAAAACATTTAAAGGTGTTACATATATCCATTTCCTAATTTGTATGTCCAATCCTCCATTAAATTGTTCATTGTCTTCGATAACATTAATCTGAAATCGATGTTTTTATTATTGCTTAACGACTAATCAAATGAAACATTCGAAAAAGTATTAACTAAAGCATCCACCCATTAAATAATTTAAATAATCCCAGAAATGTACTAACAACAAGCGAGAGTTCTAGTTTTGCTTTATGATGGGAATCTTCCCCATGTGTCACTTTTTTATTCCGATGCTTTTCTAAAAATATCGCAAATTCTGGTCAATCATGCAAATCGATAAATTCGTGTATCAAGTTTTATTTCTCACTAAACATGTTTTTGGGCTTGGGCACGAGGTGCTTAAATGACGTAGACTAAAAGTATGGGAATGTTCTAATTTTAATGTATTCCATGATTCCGAATGAGATTTTCAAGTGGATCTGCACTAAAATTAAATTATCTATAACGAGTAGTTGATTGTTTTTAACCGAAAACATCTTAATCAAATGAGAACAACAATACGGTATTGAAATGTTAATCTTTTTGTAAACTCGATTTCCATATTTAGATCAATAAATATAAATGTTTGACGCAAACAGTAGCAATTAGCTGAAATCTGGTTAAAAAAAAAACCAATTTACTTGGAAATTGAGCAAGAAACAAAAACTTAACAACAGAACAAATCTCATGTCAATTGTCATATCTTATTTAGATTTCAAACAATTTTAACATATCCAAGCCCCTAAAAATTCGTGGGAATACGAATTAAATTGAAAATTTGATATAGAATCCAACTAAAACTGAAATTCAACAAAAGTCAACTTTTCTTATAGCGTTTTCGATTGGGATACAAAAAGCACTCTTTTTATACTCTAGAGCACTTTTTTTACTCTAGATCTATTTTGTCGTTTTCGATTGGGATACAAAAAGCACTCTTTTTTTACTCTAGAGTACTTTTGAAGAATCTGGATTCCAAGTGAGATTTACACCAACATGCACCAACACAAAAACATTTTACATCTGACTTAATATGTCAATTTGAAGTTTGCATTTCGCAGTTTGATGATTTAAAAGTGATTTTCTGGGAAAACTATAATTAGAAATTAAAATATTTTTGGATAAGCATGTTCTTAAATTCATAAGCTTTGTTTTGACACCAACAAATCTCATGTCAATTGTCATATCTTATTTAGATTTCAAACAATTTTTACATATCCAATGTTGAATTTATAAAAAAAAAAGCCGCAATGAGTAAAGAAAATTTCAAATGATGGTTTTCATTGATAGCTAATAGCTATAATTGCGGCCTAAAGATAAACAATAAGCTGTCAAATGCATCATTGCACACACACAAAACCAACAAAACCTCTTTAATGTTCGTTTGGGACGGGTAAAATCTGAAATCTGAGAGTAAATCTAAAAATCCCAATCGAAAACGCTATTAGTTTCTTTCGATCACAATAAAAAAAAGTGCACAGGATAAGTATTGGCAAAGCCACACATCGCACATGGTTGTTGACTGCTAATACAGGGTTTTTCAACAGGGATGCTATAAAAGTATAGCGACAGGGGCAGCAAACGGCGCAATATTTCTTGCCGCTCTTTTGACATTTCTCTTCAGTAAGGTTTGCCATTTCATTTAATTTCTGGCCTGTGTACCTCTTTGATTGGCAGAATTGTAGACGCAGATAATGCAGGCATTTAGGTTAGTTAGTTCTCTAGGTGGGCTTCTCTTATTGTCAGACAACATAGATGACTCCCCATCTATTTTCTCGTTGTCGGCCAATAGCAAGATTTAAAGCCCAAATAAGTCAACTCTGGTATATGTGAATGGTCTGACATATGGCGTTAAGCGGTCGACTGGTAGCTGACCCATAAGGCCTGCCCAGAAAGCATCTCTAGCTTGTATTTTGCATCGCTGTCAAAAGAGAGATACATTTCTTGCATGACGTTGTCCTCTATTAAACTTCAAGCTACAGATTCAACAAGATACACATTGTGTAAGCGCTTACGGGTTGCCTATGCCTTGTTTTTAACTTTTTACTCAGCTACAAGCATCGGCTACAGATACGCATTCTGGGCGGCCATATAAGCGGGGGAAATGGATTGTAAAGGGTTTTTCAACAGGGATGCTATAAAAGTAGAGCGACAGGGACAGCAAACGGCGCCATATTTCTTGCCGCTCTTTTGACATTTCTCTTCAGTAAGGTTTGCCATTTCATTTAATTTCTGGCCTGTGTACCTCTTTGATTGGCAGAATTGTAGACGCAAATAATGCAGGCATTTAGGTTAGTTAGTTCTCTAGGTGGGCTTCTCTTATTGTCAGACAACATAGATGACTCCCCATCTATTTTCTCGTTGTCGGCCAATAGCAAGATTTAAAGCCCAAATAAGTCAACTCTGGTATATGTGAATGGTCTGACATATGGCGTTAAGCGGTCGACTGGTAGCTGACCCATAAGGCCTGCCCAGAATGCATCTCTAGCTTGTATTTTGCATCGCTGTCAAAAGAGAGATACATTTCTTGCATGACGTTGCCCTCTATTAAACTTCAAGCTACAGATTCAACAAGATACGCATTGTGTAAGCGCTTACGGGTTGCCTATGCCTTGTTTTTAACTTTTTACTCAGCTACAAGCATCGGCTACAGATACGCATTCTGGGCGGCGCTATAAGCGGGGGAAATGGATTGTAAAGGGTTTTTCAACAGGGATGCTATAAAAGTAGAACGACAGGGACAGCAAACGGCGCCATATTTCTTGCCGCTCTTTTGACATTTCTCTTCAATAAGGTTTGCCATTTCATGATGGAAAGATATACGAGCCAACAACGAGTCGAAATTAGTAAAATTTACTACCGAAATTCGGAGTCAGTGACCTCAACGTTAAGAGCGCTACGTCCAATTTATGGTCGTCATAATCGTCCTAGCAGATCAACAATTGAGCGTCTAGTGTAAAAATTGGAATCCACATGCGCAGTACAAAATGTTTCCGGGCCAGTGAGATAAAGAAGTGCTCGTAGTGTCGAGAATATTGCTGCCGCTGAGGTTTCAGTTGAAGAAAGCCCAAATGTGTCTCTCACATGTCGTTCTCAAGCGTTGGGCATCTCTGTGACGTCGGTCGTTGTGGCGAATCCTTACAAGTTTAATTGACGCAAGAACTGAAGAAACTTGACCACCAGAAGCGTCGTATGTTCGTGAATTTTGCTGAGCAACAACTTGAAAATAATTCGGAAAATCATCTTCAGCGATGAGGCTCATTTCTGGCTGAATGGCTTCGTCAATCAACAAAATATGCTGTATTGGTCAGGCAGCAATCCACACGTACTCCATGAGTCATCATTGCATCCCGAAAAAATTACGGTTTGGTGTGGTTTATGGGCCGGCGGCGTCATTGGGCCGTACTTCTTCTGTGATGATCAAGACCGGCACGTTACTGTGAATGGGAATCGCTACCGTTCAATGATAACCGAATATTTTTGGTCCCAATTGGATGATATGGACTTGGAGGACATGTGGTTCCAACAGGACGGCGCCACAAGCCATACAGCGAATGTTACAATCAATTTATTGGAAACCAAGTTTGGAGAACGTTTAATCTCACGAAATGGTCCAGTCGCTTGGCCGCCTCGGTCGTGCGATTTGACGCCGTTAGACTATTTCCTGTGGGGCTACGTCAAGTCTATGGTCTATGCCAACAAGCCAGTGACGATTGCTGAACTTCGTACGAATATCGAACGTGAAATTGCAGCAGTATCGGCCGATTTATGCTTGAAAATCGTCGAAAATTGGGTTCTGCAAGCATTGGGTTCTGCAAGCGTGCCCGTGGTGGCCATGCAAAAGAAATCGAGTTCCATACATAATGGCATCGAAAGTGCTTTCACAGGAATTTCATTGATATCCAAAACCGTTTTTGTTTTATTTAAAAAAAAAACTTTTGTAGCGCTCTTATTGAAAAACCAGATACTTATATATCCACTGCACAATATCAACAGTTTGTCAACACGTGTAGATAATACTTTTTTTTTGCTTACACCTGATGGTTGTAGATTTTTTTTTTATTTTACAACGACTACTCATTTTTGATTTCGCAAAAGCCCTCGCATGAACAATTATAAATCGATCTACCAACACTTACAATATCTTGACATTCACATGTGTCTACCATGTAATAGCGAATGCCTACACAACTGTGTAAGCACAGGTAACATTCATGTTGGTTTACTGAGCAAGCAAAAAAAAAAATATCCAAACTGCGACATTGGCAAGATTGTAAAGAAAATGTTTATCTAGATAACTTCCAACTAGGTATGGCCTTCGCAAGGGTGTCAACGTTTACAAGTATTCCACTTCATCGTGTAAACAGACCTTCAAATTTACAAAAGAAAAAATCTTATTATATTATGTAAAACCTGATATGTAGAGGCCGCCACACAAAAATGCTTTCAATAAAAACAATTAAAATCTTGGACGCTGCTTAAAACATATTGTGGTTCGATTGGTTTTCAGAAATCGATAGAATATGAAATTGTCACAAGTACCTAGGTAGACGAGTAAACACTTTTATTGTTAGAAATATCGAGTAAACACATTCAATGTTCTCTTTTACTCCAATAAAATATGTATTTCATCTCTGTTAAGTTTTAAGTAATCAGTTAATTGAAACACTTGACAGGTCTCTATGTTATTCAGTTGCCATGACAGTCTCTCGAAGGTTGACTCAAGATTTTTATTTTTTAAACAAACAAACCTTTTGTCAATGCTTAGCACCAATAGTCGATATTGGGCTGATAATAATATCGACATGTTATTTCATTTTGATTATTGACATCTGTAGAGTGAAGAGTCATCGAATTTTATGAAACTCATTATTTGAATAGATGACAAATTGAAAACAATGTAGACAGGCCCTTGCATTTTAGTTGTCCAATTCTAAATGGAAGTTTTACGAAAACGTTTTTTTGGTTTGATATTTTCGAAATGCTTTTCGAGAGTCAAACAAATTAAATGAGGGGTAACATTTAAAAATAAGAAAGACATTTGAAAATGGTTGCAGTGTTTCTGCTGGTTTTTGGTAATTTATTGGTAATTATATTTTTTTTTCATAAATATTTGCCTATTGCCGCTCTAAATGTCTTCAGTGGTAACGGTGCCTCTTGTTGGAATTAACATAGTTTCAATGAAATCGAATAAGCTGTTGAACGCCGACTTTATCATCACCTTTGAATCAGACTATAGGTAGAACACTAAGATGCGTATTTGCTGGTAATTAAGAATAATCCACAAGTGTTCTATCCGTCTCACTAAATAAAAAATGTCAAAAAATAGGGAAAATATAAGCCACCTCCACAGCAGGGTAACATTCTGACGTTTACATTCACCACACAAATGTCAAAAATTCTTTTCTGGTTAAAATTTAACGCAATTGGCACAGGGTCTAAAATGAATAAAATAAAAAAATTGTATTCCAATGCTCTCTGTTTAGAAACAGATTTAGGCACTGTATTTGCCTTCTGCAAACAGTCTGCCCTAATTTTCGAAGTTACGATAAAACTCTCAAACTATCTCTTGCTCTTTCTTTTTCCACCGTTGACAAGATGAAAGAAATGTCTTTACAAAATGATCTCAGAATTAAAACAATGGCTGACTAAAGATATTGCCCCATGCGAATTCTTTGTGAAAATGTGTAGAGAATGCTTTTAAAATTGACTTCTTGAATATGTACAAACCCCCTTATTAATAAACGCTGATTAGCTAATAAATAACTAATTTGACAGTTTTCCCCGTAAGGAATACTCACGCAAATGTCAAAATTTAGTCACTGGGCGTGTTCCGAATTTCAGATTTTGTAAGATATCTTATATGAAGCTCTGTTCTCATTGGTCAATCGAACATTTTGACCAATGAGAACATAGCTTCTTCTAAGAAATCTTACTAAACCTGAAATCCGGAACGCGGCCACTGATTAGCTAATCAGCGTTTATTAATGAGGAGGTAAGAGTGTTGACAATTGATTAAAATATTTTACGATGCAGACAAACCAATTTTTTTTTTTACTTTTTGACTAATTTGGTCAAAAAGTAAGTGTATGCTGGAGTAATGGTTGAACTACTTTGAAAATCCGAGAACTAGCATGATGAACAAATTATTTTGATTTTATGTAATCATAGACGGTCGAAATATGTCGCAAATATTTATCAATTCCTTAAACGTTAAGACCTAATGAGACAATGACACATTTTTCCTTAAAAACATGTTCAAATAAGAAATAATTTGACACTTGACAGCTGCAATTAAACGACAAATTGCTCTACACTTACATGAATCTCAATAACCAGGATTCATTGTCTGAAATGCCTATTGTTCTCCCTCAACAAAGCAAAACCTCTCCTCGATGATGCGACGGCATGCATAATTTTGTTTTATTTTTTAACGACATTTTGGACAACTGCCAAAGTACCTTAATTTAATCAAATAAAGTATAATCAACCACGTTTGACATCTGCGAATACTAATATTCTGCCATCCATGAATAACAAATCAATATCAATAAAATAATTCAGCAAAAAATTGGCCCCGTGCCAAAGAGTAGCTGGCCAATGTTCAGCGCATAACTATGTAACCAAAAGGCGTATAATAAAAAATAAATAAATATGCATCGCATTCCAGTGGAATAATAAAAAAAAAAACAGCAATGCAAAACAAAATGAAATTCCATATGCTCTTGACCATCCTCCTTGGACTTTGACAGACTTTTACTATACTTGTCCGTTCATTGTATTAACTTTGTGTGGTGTCCAACACAGTTGAAAAAAAAAACTCAATAATCAAGCTCGATATATGCATAACTAAGCTACACATGCAAAACAGAACGTAATATAAACGTCAACTTAAATCGAAGTAAAGCATGGGACAGCAAAATGAGTATCGCAATTATTTTTAATTTTAACATAGACACGATAGCGTCGTGATAAACTGTTTGTTATGATTATTTAAACTGGCGAAAATTAACAAAATTGTCAAATTAAGTACAGAACTGGAATGTCAACAAATGTCAACTTTTGATATTGACTTGACTTTTGTTGCTGCGTTCGTTTTTGCGATATTTTTTGTCTTAAGGACCGTTTGCACTATAAAATATGTTGGCAAAACAGCTGTCAAATTTCGAATGTATGTGATCAATCAATTTGGCCTCTAAATACATATTCATTTAGTGTATTTTTCAAAGAGATAGCTGTTTAATAACATGCCTGACAATATATTAATGTCAGCGCTGGTAACATTTGATCTTAAGCCTAATTAAAAGCGCATTTGTATTTACGGTTAGACAAATGACATCAGATGTTAAGAGAGTCGAATGACCGATTTTATAGTTGGGATATTTTTGTACCAGAGCTCAGAATATGTCAATACTTGGGTTTTACATCGCATGGATTATATTATAATCAGAAACTTTGGTCTTCAAACACAAACACATTTGTGCAAAACATTTATTTAAAGCGAACAACTATTTTCAAAATATTCTGGACATGCTGTCGTTTTTTTATTTTCTCCTGGCAAATCCGAGCAAAGTGTTGACGTTGGCGTTTTATCATATTCCAAAAAAAAATGGGTGTTTTCGAAAACGTCATAAGAATGTCACTTGCAATCTATGACATAAACTGCTATCATTTTTGCAAATTTCATTATCTTCAACCGCCTTGATTCCGGTCAATTTGTTTTTTGTAATAGTTTGCTCCCACACCAAAAACAAATTGAATTATTTCATCGAAAAATTGTTACTAGGCAATTTCATGCTAAATGTAAAAGTTTCCATTTTCGACGGCCTGACTTTGCTTTTAATACGGGTATTCCCGCTTCGTTTGTTAAAGTATAGTTTTCTTAAGATACAATAAATAAGTATTGTGGCTGTAATTTCATCATGTGTTTACACTTCGGAAATCCTCAAACCCTATTGATATGTGTTTGACAGCTGGCACTCAGAGAAGTGAATCTCTCACTAATATTTCTTTAGTGTTTCAACAAATACGAACAAAAGTACGAGCACACTCCTTCTGTGGTTTAAAAAAATTGAGTTTTACTATTTTTGAATGCCCAATATAACGAAAAATAAGTGCATGACTACGGTGCTGCAGATGGCGTTTACAAATATCAAAAGTAAAACTGTATTATCGACATTGTGTTTATGAAGGTTTACTTTAAAGTCGTTTTCAAACAAAAGACTTGCGCTTTCGACATTTGACACGGATGACGTTTCCAAAAAGGCTCGATACTTAAGACTAAATACTTAATCAAAACTCCATATCCGTTATCATCTAGGGCTAGCCTTTGCTCACAATCATTCGAGTGATCTTGTGTACAACCTGCACGATAGCCGGACATACAATTTCATGCCGAATCCGAACGGCTGAGTTGAGTGACAATTGAGAATACTCGAATGATTTGTAAGATTGATGAGAGATAGAGAACAAATTTGTTTGTTGTTGCAACGGTTTGGTTGTAAAATCGTCGCCACTACACCAACGAGCCCTGAAAAACTCATCTTAACTGGTAGGTAATTAAATCTGAAGAGCTGTTAAATCGCAGTTTTTTTTAATATAAATCCTAAAATAAATTAGAGAAACTCACCATTAGCAAAAAAAAAAAAAACATTTGCTTAACAAGACTGTTGTAAGTGCTCGAGACTTCAAAATAAATTTCCAACATTCTGTAATAATTGCAAACTGCGCCATCTACACATTCTGCAAGTCACTTGAAAACAACTGTCATCAGTGATTGATTTGTTAATTTTTATTAATAGATTCTGATGCTTTCTTGATTATTGACAAGTCAATTTCTTTTGTAATTTAAGTTGCAAATCATCTCTATAACTTCGTTTTAGAATAATTCAAATGCAACAACAGTCAAGCTTCAAACAACAACTTCATTGACTCGTTAAGTTACCTTAGGTGCCATTATGGTCCCATTGTTATACCATTCCATGAGGGTTAGGCGTGTGTGTTTACTGTTTATGATGACTTGATGGTTGCATAGTTCGGAAAGTTGTTAAATATCTTGGTAGTAATGCATTCCAAGTGTTATGTTTCTCAAGTGACACTTTAACTCGGACAGTGACAGCATCGAGAGTTGAAGTTGAAGAAATAGATCACTAGGTAAACCTCTCTTCGACAACCATTGCCTTCCTACCGTTGTGCCATAAACACAGATCTGATCTTAGAGCCCCTGAATGGATTTTATAAACGATATCAGAACAAGTTACAACAACTGAATGACAAGTAGTTGCTATCTAAACCTTACCGCTAATTGTGTTTCGTAGATGGATATCGATTTCGTTTTTGCCAGTGCATTTTATCTGCTTAGAAAACTGCAAAATAATGGTTAATCAAAATCTAGGTAGGGAGACATGTATGTAATAAAGGCTGAACTATAATAAAACATGGTTGCGGACGACCACTTCCGTAACTTTGCGAACACATGCAATTTGTATTGTACGACAATAATAGCTTTTCGCTTCGATTCGTTCAGTTTTCGTTCACTTTTGCTCACTTACGAAAAAGCGAATTCATTCTCTTTTTCTCTTTCTTGTGTTCTTTTATACAAAACTTTGACATTTCACTTCAACAGATAGTACATTTAAATTTGTAAGTTCATAAGCAACTAAATTTTATTTTTATTAGTTGCAATAGCTTCCATTCACAAAAGTGTATTATGGGCAAATTCAGTAATTGAGAGTACTGAAGAAAACTTAACGAAGAATTTTTGACATTAGCTTCCGATTGCTTCCGACTCTTTTAGTTCAGCCTTAAGAATTGACGTTGCTCCCTACGCATTTCTTGAGGATATGTGCATTCCCATTTCTTTGTTTGGTTGATCCTAAAGGTACTTTTGACAGGCAATTCCTATATGTTTAGATTCAGTGCTGCAGATTTAGAATCACATCCAATCCAGCAGTTGGATCGTTCTCATCGCACTGGATGCTCCTATAAACGCAAGGATTTATATTTTTGTCACTCCTTTTGTCTAGAGACACGTGGTGGAACGCACTTTGTTTGGCAATGGCATTAGGTATATGCAATCGCAAAAAGTGCTGCCAAAGCGAATGTGACCTGTTTATCGGTAGATGTTATCGAAACTCTTAAAAATACAATCTAGCTGCGTAGAACTAAACCATCCGTAGTATTAGCGTAAAGTTCTGGTCGCTTAAGATGCTTGTCATGCCTCGATTTTTTTTAATTTGGTAACCTAATATCTAGGGAGATTGGCCGAGATGCACTAGTAAGAACTAACAATTCGCACAAGCATTAAGTTGAATTTTATTTACTACCGTGTGAGTCGGGCCTACGCCTATGGACAATTTTTGAAACCATAATTCACATAAATTAAGCAAAAACAATTCGTTTTGCAAACAGAATTACCACATACTCCTGATAACTCGGTCCATTGCTTCAGCAAACTATCTTTACTTTTAATAACTCCTGCGCCGTGCAAAACGCAATAACAGTAGGTATCCCTATTAGCGCATGTCTATTTGAAAAAAATAACCCCCGTATTTATAAACCCTGATAAGCTAATCATAGCGCAAATGTCAAAATTTAGTCGCTAATTAACCAATTAGAGTTTATTAATATGGGGGTAAATGCGCAGTATTTAGGTTTGCTACTGCATTTAAAATGATTTCCATTAACTTGTAGTGATGCCAAATTACCCCGAAAATCAGAGATCTATTGATCGCTTTTATAGTCGACTTTTTAAAAGTTCTAATGGAACTAAATCTGACATCTATTTACATGTACCTACTCGAAAACAACCATCCATCTAACTTCAAAGCACGTGATTCCATTATAAGTCATGATAACTTATCTCGAAAAGTCTGGCAAACAGCTACCCAAATCAGTTTTATTGCATCATTTTAGTGACTCTGCAATAACATGGTTATTTTTATGACCTTACATGGATCAAAATCATAGAACCCCTCATTTTCTCTTGTTATTCTTTCCATTCATCGGTCAATGACATTCCATTGGATACCATCCAACAAGAAGTCTTTCATTTCTTTTACATTCAACTTTCTACTTAGAAACTCGAGTGCACCACATCTTGTACTCCAACTCCAATTATCCAATTGCCAACTCCATTCGATGTCCCGCCTGCAGCTTTGATTACATTATCCATTCCATATTCGCTTCGCATGCACGAGCAAAACTACCAACACAAACAAGACTAAAAAAGACAATGCAAACGTCAAACTTAAACGAGAAAACTTTCAGCTGATTTCGAATTTATTCTAGTCGCCCGCGCCCCCACCACCATCACGCACCATCACTGTTCTTGGTCTCCTATTTCTAGTTTTCGTTCTCTCTGTATTGGTGTTGTGTCCACACATTCCTTCCAAATGTCAAATGTTTATCATTATGGGCCACGGCCGAGCCGCGCCGTTGCCACCACCGCCATCATCCACAGAGTGCAGGGAAAAGCACAACCTCAGCAGTTTTGACAGCGGAAGGACAGGTTTTTTATTTGTTTCTTTCGTGTTTGTCTGTCGCTTGTCAGATTCAGTGCAAGTTTTGTCATTTCAACAGTGAAAAGTCAATAGTCAGCGATTGATAGTTGTGCGCTTAGTGGTTAATTAATTTTAATCTGTGTATTCAAGTGAACAGACAAAATCTAAATCGAGTTCTGACAGAAAAAGAAAAACCTTCAAAAGTCACAAGACTGCTGAAATCGAATAATTATTGGGAAAAAAATCCATCGGCTTCTGTTTCTGTGTATGTGCGATAAAAAAGTGACTTCATTCCAGGCGGAGAAAAAAGCTTGACACTTAGTCTGAGAGAGAGGAAACTTGTTTTCAGTGGAAGTGAGCTTTTTGTGGAATTTATACGCCGGCGTTTCTCACACCGTACACAATCAGTCATATGATTCAAAGCTTTTAGTCATTAGTTGTTTACAAACATTTCCCCATCACCAAGTACCTACCGCCACCTGTTGAGTTTGGGCCCTTAGTTGGTTGTTGTTCTTCCCCCCATCACTCATCCCCCTCATCTAACCATTCGGTCTGTCTTTCGCTTGTCAATCTCAACATGTGGTTCTTTATCTCGGTGATTGCGTTTGTCGCAATTGCTGGCGCTGCCGGCCGGAAATGGGGTCGTTGGCTTTATGTGCGCTATGGTCGCTTCATTTTACCACGATCGCTGATGGGAACGAAGAGTCGGCCCGAAACGCCACCACTGATCGATGTCATTAAAGATGGTGGCAATGTTGAAGGTCGTCTAGATGAAAGCGGCGAAATGCAAGAGACGGTAAGTTGTGTCTGATAATTTGTTTTTTTTTTTTTTTTATTGTTTCCCTCTGTTTTGAACTTTGTAAGCACTCGCGGGTGCCATCATCGCCATGATTGCACTGCAGACCTTTTTTGATAAAATGGTTAACAGAGAAGACTCAATGACCTTTGATTGATTGTTAAGTATCGTAGAGTATGATGTATAGGGGTAGGTATAGACCTGTGCAAGGTTTAAATACATTTGTCAACTCATTTTCTAGCTGTTTACTTTCAAGTCAGAATGATGTTTGATGTTTCATTAGTCAGGAATAATTAGTGTGGGCTGGCTAAACAGTTTCGAGTGGGGGGGCTTTTGAAGGCCTACACAGATAAAAGTCTTGTGATTGAGTTCAGTTATTCTTGTATAGGCGGTCAGCTATTGAGTTATTTTCTAACGACTGGAATAGGCCGCTTGCCCTTCAGTGGGTAAGCAGCAGTTGTTTTTTTTCTGGTGAAGGGCTTATTTAATTAAATCGTGCCAACATGAACATAATAAATGTTTTTATAAACTAGTTTTTTTTTATAAAAAAAAATCGTACAAATTTGTGTTAGAAGATGTGAATTTGTCTGCACGTCAGTGGTGATCACGATCAGATCATTTCAACTTAATTTTCTAAAGATTTAAAAAATATCCTTAGGGAAACCTATTAACACATTAAACAGCGCCTTGTCGACTTTGCTGTCATTGACAGTCATCTGATTTCATAAACGTCAAAAATGTGCGCATTATATGTATCTGATATTTTTTGCATTACAGACTAGAGTCCAATGTAATGCATCAAAGGATTGCATCAGATTAGTTTATGTTGCAAGGATTCTTTAATTGACGCACATGACTTGCACTGCACTAAACAAATATTGCATTTTTGAACTCTCGATGTTTCAGTACTGCAGCAATATTGCGCCTAGAAAGTCTCCTCTTACCGGAAAATCATGCCACAATCATGGATCATGGATATATTAAAATTAATAATTATGGTGATCGCTAGGGAATCAGTCTTTTATCGATCGAATGAAGATTATTAAGCCAATGACAGAAATTACAAAATTTCTTATTATAATGATGGATCGATGGATATAGATTAATAAAAAAAATACTGATAAGTCTCTTATCGAGACCCGAAAATGTGTTTCACATCTTGCCAACCATACTTTCATTTCCTTTATAATTGGAAGGTGACCCATATTTAGCCCTATCGAGATATCCGTCTGAGCGGATAATTTTACGCAACGCCTACGTTCAAATACCATTCGAGGTATTCGTAAATAAATTCCGCGAAGAATTTGTGTCGGAAGAAATCGGAAAAAATGCACTTAGCTGTCAAAAATTTCACAAAAAATGCTCCCAAACGCAATTCGCTGGGATGCGTTACAAAATGTCGGAGAAATATTCCAAACAGCTTTTCGGAAGAATACCTAGAAGCAAAAATCCTTCCAATTGTACAAAATCGAAAAATTTTGCGCTCCGACGCGACGGATACCTTAATAGGGCTGATTGTTTTTCTTTTATACTAAATTAATACTCCTCTTAATCATCAAGCGCAGTGGATCCCAATCTTTTTCAGCCCGCGGCGCACCTACAAGTTTAGTATTTTGTCACGAAGCCCTACCCTATAGCTATTTAAAAAGGAACAGTCGATGGATGGGAAAAAAATAAAACATCCAAAATATGAAACTTAAGAAACACAAAAATAAAATACAATAGCTACTCAGTCAAATCAATGTGACGGGTGAGTCTGGTGATCTCCACATAGTTTTTCAAAGCGAGGAATAAGGCTTGACACTGCAACTCTTATTTTTTGCTGCACATTGATCCTCGAGCGATATTTGCTATTAATTACAGCTGAAAATTGATGTTGCAAACGAAATGAACATTCTTAAAGCGTTTGAATTTAAATTTGGGTTTTTATTTTGAATCGATAACCAAGACTTCATCAATCCGGAACCGGTGAATCTAGTTTTAAGACTGCTGTCGCAAGAGAGTTCAGTGAGACTCTCTTCTTCTTGTGATGTGAATTCTGGTGAAGCTTGTGCATGAAATGGATCTTGGCAAACTACCTGTAAAGTATTTTTAAAACCATTCGATAAGTTTCGAAAGGTGTTCAGTAAAATGAGCCGTCAGGTCTTGTGAGACAATCAGTTGATTAGAAACTGCTTATTTATACAATTGCTGGAAGCAATCTTGGGCGCGACCTTCATTCATCTTTTTTATCCGCAATTGCAATTTATTTCTAAACGCCGCAATCTTCTCCAATAGTTTCAGAATGACGTACGTGTTGTTGCCTTGCAAAGATAGATTCACTTTATTAAGATTGTCAAATATGCTAGTTTTAGCAAACAAATCTGGTTCAGCAAAGTATATGGCGTTCTCATGACGTTCTTTTTGTAAAGAAGAGCGAATTACTTTATGTAATTCGATCACACGAAATATGAAATTTCCACGTAAAAGCTATCGGGGATTGCAGTAATACAGCAGGGACGTATTTTCAGCTCCCATATCTGTGCATCGAGGGCTCAGTGGCGCGATGGTTAGTGCGATGAACTGCCGCGCAGGAGGTCTGGGTTCGTTTCCCAGCCGTAACAACACCTAAATGATTTTTCACTGGCCCTCCTCTCGTGATGATCTGACAAATCATCCGAGTAGTATCAATTGTCAAGAATAGCTTATCTCAACTAAGCCGTTCGGAGTCGGCATAAAACAGGAGGTCCCGCCATCGTGCAAGAAGTACACACGCACACATGAATGGTTGTGAGAAAGCTAGGCCCTGGGTACTAACGAGCCTGTTGCCCCAAAAATTTGTATTTGTATATCTGTGCATCGTTTTTTAAAAAGTCTGGCCTTTAGCGGCCTAGTTTTTATGTATTTTACTGCACCAATGACACATTCTAGTACTTGGTTCAAATCAGAGCTCATTGACTTTGGATAATGCAATGGGTCCACATAGTATTCGGAGCATTTTTTTTTTCGAATAAGCGCTTGTATTCCTCCATAACAACCAGACATGGATCGGGTACCATCAGTAACCAATACACTTTTCCCAATCCAAACCATTTTCGGCAATAAACTTGAATGACAAATCCTTCGCAATGTTCTTCGGTAACGATTTTGCAGAAAAAAAAGTTCTTCGACAAAAAAATTATGAGCCAGAGCATCATTATTACTGTCAGTCAAGTCGCAAACCAAAATATTTGCCTTTAACGGCGCGGTGCCCCTCTTTCAAAGATTCTGAATTCTATACAGATGACGCATTAAGAACAAAAAACAGAAACTTTTGTTCAGTAGCTTCAAGGTACGGGCGGGCGGTGTGCATGAAAACACATGAAAAACAAAAACAAAAACATATGACGGGCTGCGACAGCACGACCCGCCATAGAACAATTTTTCTTATATGGAGTGCGTCATCTGTATAGAATTCATAATCTTTTACCATGGCGCCGCGGCGCACACTTTGGGAACCCCTGCTCTAGCGAGTTGAAGTAATGTCAAAAATTATCCACTGACAAAGATTTTAACGCATTTGGCACGTGGAAAAAAAAAGATTGTATTTGCGAACAGTGCAGTGGTGCCAATGTTACTTTTTTTCTTATTTTGTGTTTTCCTATAGTATGTCGTATACTTGTCATTTGGTTTTTAAACTGGTTTGTGTGGTTACAAATTGTAATCTAGTACAATAGGAGAGAAATGATGAGAGATTATAACCCCGGCGATAATGAAATCGATGATTACAAACATTTTGAATTACCAATCTTTTAATTGCATTCAGTCGTTCACATATCAAGCATCTGATTCATGTTGTCAATCAAATGTTCCTTTTTTAGTTAAAACTTTATCAACTCCAGCAAAAATGGAGTGCACCAAAGTCATTTTAAATCGTAAGTAAAACTTGCACCTCCCAAAGGTAAGGACTATTGATCAAGGTTATAAAATGCATTTGAGAAGATAAGTGTTTTTATTATGTATGTCACTTATGACATAATAAAGACAAATTCCAAAACGTAGAAGCTTCTGTTGGTAATAAATAAATAATCAACTTAAGACTGCAATTTACCTCGGAAATTCCTCTACTATTTTATTACTTTTTGTAATAAACGTATGCAAGTTGTTTTTACTAGGCGATTAAAATTAATTGTTTCACCCATTACATTGTAGTAGCTTGTTGTCTAACGATGTCTTCAAAAAACAAAACAATTTATAATACATAACCGGCCCTATCATGGTATCCGATTTGAAAGAAAAATTCTCCGATTTTGTACGAATCGGAGAATTTTGCTTCATGGTAATAGTTCTGATCTGTTGTTCGGAACTTTTACAAAGCGCAACCCACATCGGCTCTCTACGTTTCATTGCGATGGGTTGCATTTTTTATGATGGTCTCCGACATTTATTCGTCGCGGAAATATATATTTTTTTTTTTATAAAATTCTGACCTGCCTAGTAATATACACATCGACCTAAAAGATCTATTGTGCTTGCCGTCAGATGCTTTTTAGGTTAGTAGCGCTTCTACTTTCCTAATGTAGCTGATAATACTTTCAGCCGAAGATTTCCTCAGTTCTTCGGGACTTAAAAATTCCCTGAAGAAAGATTCCCTTCTCATACCGTAAAGGGCCGGGCATTCACATATGATATGCTCGGCTATTTCGTCTTCTTCTAGACATAGTCTGCACTCCGGTGAGTCGACTAGACGCATTTTGTTTAGGTGATATCGCTGACCGTGATGACCAGTTAGGTAGCCTACTAAGTTTTTGATATCGTGCCTGCGAAGATTTAGTATCTTGTTGGCATCTGATTTGAAGGGCTGAATAGCTCTTTTGGCCTGTCTTAGGCCTGGGGTGTTTCCCCAGTATGAAACACATCTGTTTTGTTCCCAGTTTTTTATGACTAGATTTATGGCTGATTTGGGGATTGCACAGAAGGGTTCAGGTCCAATGAAGGGGGTTTCCGAACCTTTTCTGGCTAGTTCATCAGCTTTTTCGTTACCTTCAACTCCCTTATGTCCGGGGACCCACCATAGTATGGTTTTGTTCCTGGAACTGAGTGTTTGGAGGGAGTTGAAGCAGTGTAGTACTGATTTGGAGTCAATGATGTGTGAGCTAAGGGCTTTTATAGCTGCTTGACTACCAGAGTTGTGTATTAGGTTTGCGCATTCTTTTATGGCATGGAGCTCAGCTTGGAATACACTAGGGCTTTTTCCCATAGGTATTGAGATGTTTTTATATGGTCCATGTATGCCAGCTCCTACCCCTGAGTCCATTTTAGAACCATCCGTATACCACTTTAGGCCGTTTAGGCAGTTTGGTTGGTTTTTGCTACACCATGCTTCTCTGGTTGTGATTTCCATTGAGAATCTTTTGTCGAAGCATAGCTAGTGTCTTTGGTAAGCGGTCTGTAACCGCACAGATCATGCCAAGTTCTGGTAGTTCGGATAGAAGGTCAATTAGTTTAAGGTGTTCACTAATGTTTAATTCTACCGCTTGTGTCAGACTTGCTGAGCTGCGAATTGCCACTTTTTTATATAAATGTGGAGTGGTGTTAGTCCTGTTAAGGCTTCTATAGCTGCTGTGGGACAGGTACACATAGCTCCGGTAATGCCCAGACAGGCAAGCCGTTGTACCTTGTTTAATTTATTTATAGTGTGTGGTCTTTGGAGAGATTCCCCAGGTTTTACCATACATGCTTCGGCAAGCCCAGAAAGCTTTGGTTGCTTTTTGAATTTTGTTGTTGATGTGGGAGTTCCAGCTTAGTTTTTTATCGAGGATCACTCCAAGATATTTTACTTCGTTGGAATACTCAATGTATGTACCATTAATTGAAATTTGGGTAAGATTTAACTTCCTCCTTTTTGTAAAAGGGACGATGATAGCCTTGCTGGGGTTTATAGAGAGACTTTCTATATTACACCAGTCTATGGCTATCTTAAGGGCGTTTTGCAAACGTGTTGTAACTTAGTTTGGTTCTTTGCCCTTTATTATGATGACTAGGTCATCGGCGTATCCAATTATATTGAAACCTGCATTACTTAGGTCTTGAAGTAGGTTATCGATAACCAGAGACCATAGTAGGGGTGTGAGTACTCCTCCCTGAGGGCAGTCTTTAACGGCTGTTACTGATACTGAGGTCTGTGCTGATGAAGCAGTTATTTTCCGACTTTCAAGCATCGCTTTGATCCATTTGATGGTGGGATGATCTATTCTTCTATGAGTCAAAGCATTTGATATGGAGTCATATCAAGTGTTGTCAGAAGCGCCCTCTATGTCTAGGAAGCACATAAAGCTACTTCTTTGTTTTCGTATGCACTTTTTATTTGTGATGTTAAACTTAGAAGTGCTCCTTCCGTGGATTTACCTGTTTGGTAGGCGAATTTACATGGGTGCAGAGGAGTCCTTTCATTTAAGCACTCTCTAATGTGTACGTCAAGTATTCTTTCCATTGTTTTCAGGAAAAACGATGTTAAGCTTATTGGACGGTATGATTTAGGTAGTTCTATTGGTTTGCCTGGTTTGGGGATAAATACCACGTTTACCTCCCTCCAGGTTTGTGGTATGTAGCCCCAATTGAAACTAAACTAAACTAAACAAGTCCAAGCCCTTTTGTATAAGAGCAGGAACGATTCCGTCTGTCCCTGGTGCCTTGTATGGTTTAAATGAGTTGATCGCCCATTTGACCTTATCCGGAGTGAAAAGTTTGCCGGATAAACTATTAATCCAGGTTTATAGGGGGTGAGTCATCTATCATGTATTCATGAAATATTTGTAAGCAATAATATAATTGTATTTAAGTTTTCTTGTTGAAAACTGGTGTTTTAGGCAAAATTCGAATGAAAAAACAAGCAGCAGACAATATGAGCGCTTGGTTGAGTTGATGCATGCGAAACCCGACGTTGTTCGGAATTTCACCAAGAGCAAGAGGACACCAAAGGGGTTGTTGATTTTTGCTGATGTCAAATAAATTCGTTGTTGCAACTTCGGAAAACGGATACTCTGAACCAAAATTCAGTATCTGACTGGACTTGCCGTTGCGTAGAAAATTACTCTCCGAACGGATACCATAATAGGGCCGAATATTTGACCATGATAGGGCCGAATATTTGACTTCGTATTATGTTTGATTTTTCTTCTTTTCATTAGAAATAGCTTTCCATCGGGTATGAGTGATTAAATAGAAAGTGCTTTTATTTGCATTAAAATTAAAAAAAATTAAAACAAAACGTCACAGATGGCACGCCAGATACTTGCCAAATCTTTGTTACAATCCTTTTGACTTTCATAAAATACTCTTCATTGACGAAAACTTTTGACAGGACTAGTTAAACTAGTTATGGTAGCATTTTAAAACACCCCTGAATGTTCCTCATTTCGATGGGAATACTAGGCCAAACAAATAACAAATTTACTTTTTTGGGGGTGAAGTGGTTAATCGATAATCGATCTCCAATATAATAAAATCATTAAAATCAACCAATTAAAAAAAAACTCCTAATTGGGATAATCGGTAATCGGACAGCATCCAAATTGACTTGTTGCACGATGTGGGATACCTAAGTGGGACATTAGACATGAAAAATTATTTATTGATGAGTTTGAAGGAGGTGTTAAATAACTTTTTTTAATACTTGAATTGCCTTAACATTTTAACCAGTTTATCATTTTTGACATTAGTGTGGTGAATATAAACTTAAAATTGTTTATTTTCAATGGAGCTCGCTAAAAATGTATCAAGTGGCGAATTTTTGACGTTTGGTTTTACTACAAGTAGTATCAGTATCAAGAATACCTTATCTCAACTAGCCCTTCGGAGTTTGGACTCATTTTGTGTCAAATCAATTTTTTTTAACTTCATTTAGAAAATTTACACCACAAAAAATTGCTGCCAAATAGTTTTCGAAATAAAAAACTTCATCAAACCGCTTCAACGCTAAATGTCAAACGCTTAGGTGAGCTATTAGGTCTGTTCCCGTACTTTTTTAGTAAAAATTAGTAAATTCTCAAATTTCTTGGGTGGGGGTAAATTATCTCAGAAAGAGACAAAATTACCAAAAAGTACGGGAACGTGTTTAAGTAAAAAAAAAAAGTAAAATTATATATTTTGTATGCCTTTTAAAGAACAAATGACATAAATCACCTGTCAAAAGAAGCGAGTTGTCACTTTTAGATACCAACTGACAGTTTACTGATTTTTACCAACAGACATTTCTGCAGTAAATTTTTTTTACAGATTTTTATGGAGGGGTAGTTTGTTGATATCTCGTGAGCTCTCTCTTTTACTTATTTTTGCGCACAGGAACGGCAATAAGTAAAAATCAGTAAATATTATTTTGTACGGGAACAGACCTATTGTGTTGTTTACACTCCACAAGAATACAGTTTATCATGATTCCAGAAATATTTGTATGTTCCGTTTCTCTTTTGTTTTTGTTTACGTTCTTTACTGTCGTCGGCACATTTATTTGCAGTGCGGATGCTGTTTGGTCTCATTCAACTGTCCAATTTGTCGGGTCTTTTGGCCCAGATCACGTAACACGGAACTGAATTCATTCGCCAATTGGTCTGATTTTGTCGGACCGGTTTTTCAATATGAGAAATGTTTGTGCGTATTTTTAGATATTCCGACATGAATGCATTCACAGATCGTTGACCCCTTGAACCGGCTTTATTTCCTAAGTACATGTGTACTGCGTTTAAGTTACACGCTAATGCAACACACAAAAATACAAAATAAAAAGAGAAAGGAATAGTGTAATGCGCTTACCTCATTTTTGTTATGAGTTACTTTTTTCGTTGTTCTTTTATTTGAATGCTATTCGCTTTGGTATTCTTTGTTTTTCTTTGGCAAACGAGTTAAACTGCTTATGAGGTAGGTTGGTAGTTATATTTTCATTTCTATTTTTTTTTTAAAGGTGACAATTGTAGGTTGGACATTTTTTCCTTGCTTAGCTGACTCGTTTGGAAAATGCCAGAAGAGTGAAGGAGAACGAACGCTTGTTTTGATTGTGTGTGTTCGTAGCTAAAGTGTGTATTGCGAAAAATGATTGTGCATGCAACCAGGAGGGTGATTACATGACTGAAGTTTAACTTGACAATTATATTTTTGTAAGATGGGGACATTTTCTGGTTATTCTTTCGCAAATTGGAACATTAGACACTGAGATTGGGTGTGATCTAACTTTAGATCCTGGTAGAGTTTCTTTTATTTATATTATTTTGTTTTAAATGACTTTGACATTAAATATTGAACAAGGTGAGTCATATGTCAGTTTGCATATATTGGCCATAGTTTCCCTCGAGCTTAAAGATTTATAGAACGAACGTGACATTTGGTGACAGAACAATTTATTTTGGGATATTCTTTGTTCCGCAATTTAAAGTTTGCTGAATCGATTTTTAATTTATCCACCGATTATGCAGATCTGAGTTATTTTTAGAGATATGTGTTGGTGTTTAGGTATGCGCATTCTGAAGTTTATTTGAGTTCTATTCGATGGACCGATTGTACAAAATATGGCGAATCAAATTAAAATTTTCACAGAAATACCAATGCCATGTGTTAATCAATGAATTCCTTATCAATGAGGCTCTTATCTCTGTAAATGAAATTACCTATTACCGTGTTTTGACAGTCCGCCAAAGGAGTTGCACATGACATTCACTGTGTCACTAGCTTTTCTTTGACAATTTGACGACAGCAAACATCATGAACCATCGCATCAATTTATAGAAGCGAATAACAAAGTAAGAATTTACATACACATTTTGTACGCATTTAAGCTCATTTTTATTAAAACCTTTTGTTGATCTAAATTGGCCCTTAAAAGTCAAGCAATTCTGTCCGTAAGCAAGTCTGGTTTAACGGTAACAAATCTGGCACCTGTTATAAAATGCGAATCCGTGCTTTTTCCTGTCATCCGATTTTTTTTTTCAAGATGTTTAGGTTTTGCATGGAAAACTGAAAGCAACGCTATTGTTTTGACGTAAATGTAGATATTTCCTATAATATATGTGGTAACACAAAGTGTACATCGATATATCTTATTCTTGCAAGTAGTGTCTTAGCATTCGGACTTTGATATCCTTTTGGGGGATAGATATAGGCTATTCTGCAGAGGCTTATGTCATTTGGATTCTGACATTTGAAAGGAAATATAGAATTTTAAATTACATAGTGCGGCACAACGCGATTATTTCGACGCAAATGTGTATCGATAACCCGTGTGGCACAACAGTCATAATCCCATTGGAATATAGATAGACACTTTTTGTCGCTTGAGTCGTATGTCTTTTGTGCTCTGATATTTGAAACTGATTGTAGTGTTTTTAAATGTTGCTCCACAACGCGTTTATTTTAACGCAAATATATAGATTATATCATGCACATAAGGATAATAAAACTTGTCCCAAAAGTCAACAACCTATTGAAAGAAAGGAAGGGAGTTGTGAATACTTTTCTTACGGTAGTGGGTTATGTCATTTGAACTTTGACATTTAAAACTGAGTATGAAATTGTAATCTTTTCGGCACATCGCTATTATTTCGACGCAAATGTGTAGCATATCTAAGTCCTGTGGTGAATAATAATGTGCGGCAAATGTCATAATGTTATCGGAAGATAGATGAACAGAATTTTGCAGATGTCTTAGTTTATTTAAATTCTGACAATTGCGTTTTATTTCTTCAAACTACTTTTTTTATGTTTGCAAGTCGAATCTATGTTATTGCGACTTTGGCATCTATGAAATTAAAACTTTATAAATTTTAAATGAGGCATTTCCACCACCCTAACTAAGTTAAAACAGAAAAGAATAGTTTTAGGAAAATCCAAAACTCATCATTAAACATAATCAAAGGTGCCTAGTTCTCCCTTAGAAAGCTAAGCACTTGCATATAGCTCCTTACCCCTTTTACATTTCACCAAAAATAAAAATAAAAAAAAAGCGCCTCAAAGAACACACCTCGAACCAGTGCGAGTTCCACTTTGTGTATTCGATTTCCAACGTCATCTCAAAGAATTGAGAGTCTCTCAACCGTACAGACACGAACTAAAATTGAAACAAAACAACAACAAAAACTGCCCACTGCCTCTACAGTCGATTGTCATTCTCAAATAGCCGATGTTTTGTTTCCAACAAAAAAATGTCGCACCGCTGACAGAAATGTTAAAAGAAATTCGCTAGAGTGTGTAGTGTCAAAAAAAATCTATCGTTTGTCGAACCGGTTGAATACGAAGATATTTTTTCGGAACGTATTGCAAAAATATTTCTCGATCATCATGCCCCTTTTGAATGGAAGTGCAACCGAGGTAATTGAGTCAAAATTGTGATACCAATTTTCAAAAGAAAACCCACCCCACTTTGCATTGCCATTGTTCGCGCACCAATGTAACGCAAGCCTAAATGTTTCTATTTTTAACGTGATACCAAGTGAACCGATAGACCCTGTCATTAAATGTGATATAGTCTGTAACAGAAATTGTAAAAAAAAAGTTGTATTCATAAAAATAATTGTGTCTCGAATTTCACGATTTAACAACAAAGTGAGAGGTGTTTGAGCGCTATCTAGAGTCATGTCTCCAATGGCGCGTGGTTTGCTAAATTATTGTGTCATTGAGCAAAAGGCTAATGCATTAGAAATGTATGCGGTTAGGCTAGAGAGTTGCATCTTATTACTAACATTGGAAAGTGCATTTTGCGGAAAATATCCACAAATGTGGTAACATAAGATGTTTCATTTGTGGCTTCAAGACTTAATTTGTTATTTGAGAACTTTGGGGTGTAGGTATTACAACGTTTAAATTACCTAGTCGAAAGTCTAACCTCAAATATGTGCAAATGCTATTGACAGGCCTTATATATGTTGTTTATGTGGTGTATTTTTGAACGTCGTTTTCTTAAAATAGACAGAGTGCATTATGTGTCAAAAAATCTGTGTCATTTGAATGAACACTTTAAAAAACGAAAGAATCCCAATTTATTTCAATGGAAGTGCATTTGGTGTGAATGTATTTGACTTCTCTAGAAGTAAGATTTGTTTGCGCAAACGCAATATCATCTGGGCAGTTGTAAAAATAATGCTGAATGCAAATATGTGGTTTCTGACGTCGCACTAATTTCAAATCTAATCCATTATAACAAGTGGTTGTGCCACTCGCTTATCGTTTAAACTGCTGCTGTTAAATTTTGACTGACATTTGCCAGTATGTTTTTATCCGATCAACCATTTTAGATTTTTGTCATCTATGGACAGAATACAATATCATCTACTGATGTATTGTCACAAGATTTGGAATAGTTAAAATTTTTGTTTGCGCAAATGACAGGTTGATGTTGATATAAAAGTATGACAATTCTTACTAATGGCGAACAATTGTCTGTAAACCTTATAATTGGTGTTGTTACGGTTAGAAATATTGCAGAGACAGAGCTTTATAGGCAGCCAACGCCATTTTAGCAATTTAATGCAAGAGTTATCATCCCTATATAATAGAAAGCATCGCCGAAGAAGGGGCACTTTGAGTATATTCTCAGATATTTAAGTTTTTGTCTTATAAATATCAGGAAATAGATCTCAATATCAGATTAATCTCGAAATCTGCATTTTGATTCATTTGCCCACTGAAGCTACTTTTAATCACAGATTATCATCACAATTTAAAATGTGCTTATAAGTTTGACATTTATTTCAATCATAGATCACCTGACGTTAAACTTTAAACAACCTCGATGACAATTTTAAAAGTCCGTATGAATTTGACATTTACATCACCTGACATAACATAAAACAACCATGACCACAATTTTGAATGTGCGTAGTTTGACAATTGTTTCGTATATAAATTTTAGATTCATTTCAAAACACATTTCATGGCAATTCCGTAAATTTTACAAAAAAAAAGTTGACATCTTTCAATCACGGATTAATTTAACTTCAATAATCGTTCGTTATGTTACACTTTTTTTTTTAATCTGACAGTGTCAGTATCTGGAAGAACTGGTATTATTGTCTCTCTGAAGTATTTCAAATCTTTTTTTAATGTAACAGTTCCAAATTTTCCCTGACTCGACTTAAATACAGAAGACACAAATTAAGTTCAAATATTTACTAAGGTATCACTCAAAACGCCGGTGACAACTAAAAGCATTGCTATAATATGTCTCCGTTTATGTCTTTTTTTTTTGTTTTGTTATTATAAACTCTTAATCGAACTTGATAGCTTCAAGTAGCACATCAATTGTATATCGATCTTTGTCATTGATTAGTCAAAAAATGGGCATATCATGAACTCAGAATCGCAAAACAAATGCTTACGCATTATTATCGTTCACAAAACCTTTTGAGTGCTTTCTCGAATTTGTTTTTACAAAATTTATTTATGACATTGTGACTAATATAAATGGATGAGTAAATTTTAGACATTGAACTCTGTGTATTGGTTTTACGCTCTGATACTCACCATACATGTTGTTCTATATACACATTTAGAATTTTTATTTTATTGTTTAAATTATTTCGTTTGATGATGTCTGATGGGAATCTGTGATTTAAAAGTCATTAAAAATCATGAATTTGGAAATATGCGTCTAGTACAAACTTTACGATATAAAATTCAAATCACCAATTGGATAAAAAATAGAGGGACAAACATCTGTTCAACTCATGAAATGAGTCATTAAAGACTTTTTTCTATTGACATGTAAAGTTCCGTTTTGATTCAGATTGTACTAGAATATTTCAATAAAAATATAATTACAACTTAAATACGTTTAGCACACATACTTTGATTGGGGCAAACCATGTTTATTTTTATTTTTTGAAATTATGGTTTCATGAATCTTAGCTGTCATTGAAAACGCCAACCGAACACATTAGATTACATAAATCTTAATTACTTACTTAAGTGCCGCTACAGTCCGGGATAAATCTGGGCCTCAACCAACATGACTCTCCAATTAGCCCGTTCCTTAGCTAACTGCCTCCAGTTGCGCACTCCAAGTTGGTTGAGGTCGGTTTCTACTTGTGCGCGCCACTTAAGGCGAGGTCTTCCTCTACTGCGTCCGACGCCGGCTGGGAATCGAAGACTCTGCGAGCCGTAGTATTGGTGTCCATTCGTTCTACATGTCCTAGCCATCTTAAACGTCCAATGCGGAGTTTTTTGACCAGGGGTATGTCGCTGTACAGCTCGTATAGTTCTTGGTTGAATCTTCGTCTCCATAGCCCGTCAACGCAAGCGGGTCCGATGATTTTTCGAATAATTTTCCTCTCAAATCGACCAAAAATTACTTTATCCACTTTCGGAACGCCTCATGCTTTATCGCCGTAAAGCAAGACTGGGATGATCAGGGTCTTATATATGATCTCCTTAGTAGTTTGAGTGAAGGCTTTACTACTAAATTGCCTTCTTACCCCGAAGAAACAGCGGTTGGCCAGAGTAATTTATCGTTTGATTTCTGACAAAAAGTTGTTGTCAGAGTTAATAGCGGAGCCGAGGTAGACAAAGTCTCGTACTACCTCAAAGTTATATCTGTCAATGGTGGCGTTCTGTCCAATTCGTCGATGTTGTGTGTCCTTTCGTGTTGACAGCATATACTAAGTCTTAAGGTGCCGTCACACCATGCAAGGAAAGTACTCTTCCAAAAAAATATTTTATTTTAAATCTGTGCAAGTGCTTGCAGTGAACAATCACACCATGCAAGGAAAGTGCTTGTAGCAAGCGGCTTTTTGCTTGCTCGCAAACACTTATTGAGCAAGCTTTCTGCAAGCACATGCAAGTGCAAACGCTTGATGCAAGCGCTTGCCGCAAGTGATACTTGATTTGTGGACGGCTTTTGATTTGCCATTTTCAGTTCGGCTTCCCTTTTTATTTTATCGAAAATTGATGCAAAATGGAAAGTGGGGAGGTTGGTGAAGATTTTTGTGGTAATCATATTATGTTTGAAGGATTAGCACACAAATGTTCAAAAGACATAAAAAACATATGAGAAGGTTACAATATACTGTGCTAATCGTTGAATCCCCTTTCCCATTTCATCCTTAAATTAACCATCCACAAGAAGTGGGCGTGTCACCACATCTTGTTCAGAAAGATTATTTTTCTACCAAAAAAAAACGTTTTTCTACCGGATATGTTTTACAAAGGGGTTTTTTAGGGTAACGCCCCCAAAAAATTGGGCATGTGTAAAAATGGACGAAATGTAGATGGTATTATTCTCGAGATATATTCATCAAAAGTTTTTTCAACTTTTCAAACATTCCATCTACTTTTCACGGCAAAGCAGGCGCGACCGTCGAACTGTCAAATAACTATAAACGCACAATGCAAACTTCTTTGCTTTGCTTCAAAAACCAGATTGCTTGGTGGAAAATTTATACGTTTGCTTGCAAGCAAGAGAAAAACTTGAAGCTACATACCGTGCAAGCGGCAAGCGCTTGCGATAAGTGATTTGCTTGAAAGCAAAGGTCTCCATGAACTAGTCACACCATGCAAGCCTCCGTTGTGCAAGCGTTTGCTTGCAAGCATATCACTTTTGCAAGCGCTTGCATGCAAGGACTTTTCGGGTCGTCACACCATGCAAGTTGTGCTTGAATCAAGGATTTTACTTGCTGCGAGCACTTTCCTTGCACGGTGTGACGGCACCTTTACCCTCATTTGCTTCTAAACCCATTTTTTCCGCTTCCTTCTCTATACTAGCAAAAGTGGCTATGACATCACGTTGAGTCCCACCAATGCAATGATGTCAATATCGTCCGCGTATGCCAGTAGTCCCACCAATTTTTGGAAAATTGTGCCTCTGGTGTTGGCTCGGGAGTTTTGCACAATCCTCTCAAGATTCAAATTAAAGAAGTCGCATAACAGTGCATCGCCTTGCCTATATAATTTTCTGGTATCGAGACCCTGATAGAGCAGCGAGAATTCTCCATCGTCTCCACACAAACGGACGAGTTTGTTCGGTATACCAAAACTAGACATGGCTCTGTATAGTTCGTCTCTATAAATGGTGTCGTATGCGGCTTTGAAATCGATAAATAGGTGGTGGGCATCGATTTGGACTTCTTGGGTTTTTTCCAGGATCTGCTGAAGTGTGAAAATTTGATCAGTTGTGGACTTTCCTGGCCTAAAACCACACTGATAAGGGCCGATCAGGTTGTTTTTAAATGGTTTTAGGCGTTCACATATCACGGCAGATAGGATCTTGTAGGCGATGTTGAGGAGACTTATGCCTCCTATGAAGCTGGCGCAGTTCAGAGAGGGTCTCCTTTTTTGTGGATCGGGCAAACGATGCTGAGGTTTCATTCTTCAGTCATATCCAGACCAGATTTGACTTATGAGTTGGTGGATGTTACTTACCAAGTCATTTCCGCTGGCTTTATAAAGCTCAGCGGCAAGGCCATCATTTCCGGCGGCTTTATTAAGCTTGAGTTTACATATTGCTATCCTCACTTCACTTAGGTCGGGTGGTTGGCAGTTTTCGCTGTCGTTGCCAATATTAAAAGGTTCGTTCTGCCTGACAGCGGAATGTTGTTCGTCATCGCCGTTTTACAGTCTGCAGAAGATGTTCTTCCATATCCTCAGCGTCGACTGTGCCTCAACTACGATATTTCCTTGCATCTTAGCCCTGTGGGCCTCGTTCTTGTCTGCGAATAGTCGCTGTTTCTGCTCACTATAACACGGTCCATAGTAGTTGTCACAGTTTTTCATCCTCTTTTTGACCGGCTCATCCCATCGTATTTCATGGATGGCAGTAATGATTGCTTTGTAGCAGTTTAGGGCTTCCGCTAGTGGTAAGTAACTGCTATGTGCTAAACATTACACTGACTGATGTATGATAAATTGATAAGTTTATTTCATAAAGAGGAAGACAGGGTCTTATATGATGTGTTCAAGATCTTTTGTTAATGGGTGATCCCTTACATATATGATCTAGTACATTCATGGTCACTGTTAAGAATCTTCTTTGATTATAAAGATTGGTGTTAGTTGATGGTTATCTCAATAATTTAAGTAAATTTTATGAAAATATGGAAGGTCCCAAAAAGTCTTGACTGATATTTTATTGTACAATGGAGTTCCAGTACAATTATGTGTATTGCGAAGAGAGAATATATTAAATAAATCAGTACAGCATACCATAAATTGTTTTACAATCGAACATTGTATACAGTTTGTATCTTAAGCTGATTGCGAAGAAGATGTCTCGCATTATTTCTAATTGAAAGTATGAAGACATCTCTTTGCATATGTCATTGTACTTCTGAAAATATCCTGCAGAATTTGACCACACTTATTGTTTTACCCCTCAGAGCTGCCTGAAACTAATTGCACTATCGTCGAAACCTCTAATTACATACTTGCCATTGGACACGTGTTGACACTTAATAAAATTGCATCTGATCAAAGTAATTAACAGATTCATTTGCCATCCAGATGCTGTAATACCTTCAATTGACAATTCACATTACATTCTTCTAGTACTACAAAATGTCAATTAAAATTTACTCTTCACAACAATCTAGAATTTCATTCAAACAATGATGATGATATCCATTCACTTGTAATGAACGTATACTTGTATAAAATTACCTATCGAAACATTCGTCCAATTGCGATTGTAACGTACTCTAGATTGTTTACCCCTACAATTACCACGTGAATCCATAGAAATTGACAATGCTCCGAACCCCAGACGGATGGCGGTGATGGCGGCATAAATTATTAAATTTAAAAAGACAGAAAAATAAAAATCAAACACAATAATAACAATAAACAATAAAAACTCTACCGCTAGCCAACGTAATACCGTCAGTCTTTTACGAACCGTAGTACAACACAGACGGTTTTATTTCATTGAACTCTATCGATTTGTGGAGAGATTTATTCGCACCTTATTTCGCGTATGTGTGTAAATTTTGTGTATCATCTCTGAATTGTTCATGCTATCGAACTAAATTGGGAAAAAGGAGCAACAAAATAAATCAATATCTACTCTCGCACTGACAGTTGCTAACTTTTTTTGACAGATATTCTATTTGTGTGTGTGGTGAAAAAAAATTTATAAACAAACTTATAAACAAATACGAAAACTGAAAATGTGTGAATTAATAAATCCAGTTGTGGATAGACAGGTAAATTAGAATGAATGACAGTAATATTGACAGGCAAAAAAAAAAAAAAACTAAAACTTAAAACTAGCTGTCGCATATTTTGGCAAACAATAATAATTGTTGATAACAATGAGAGTGACATTGGCATTACGACCATCTTACTTACTACTGTCATTGATGTGGTTTTGTGACAGTTTTGTTTTCGCCCTGAAAAACGTCAAGGTAATATCACGGCGATCTTTGCCCCATTGAATGTTTTGAGGTCAGGAATGCAATTAAGATGAATCTAGCTGACTTAAGCTTTGACCATTGTGTCATTTCTATATTTAGATGAATGCCGGTATTGTTACACACTGATACTACTGTTATTGTTATTGTTTGGGAAATTTTCTAATTAATTTTAATTACATACAATTAATGTAGATAAATATTTTATTGTGTCTACAGAAAGCGCTTGCAATGATCGTATCCGTATGAACAATGCTACTTTTTATTTTGTTTTATGAATTTCACAATTTCGTGGAGTTTTGAAATTAAAGTCTAGGTGAAAATATCCCAAGTTGAGGGGATATGCTAATAGTCGGTCACATCACGTGAGTCATAAAATGTGTAAGCGAATTGACAGTTCAATTTCAGTACGTCATGAAATCATCTTGATTTCCACAGCTGTTTTTATGACTATTTGGGAACAATTAGAGATTTCTACAAATTGTTGGTTCACATGATGATGCCGTCATTGGGTATTGAATAAGATGAATTGATCTACTCGCATGTTAAATGTCATGGGGTTTTGATAATTTCTCACATAAATTTGAAAAATACGTCATTGAACGTGCTGCTGTGCGCTTGGAATCACTTTTCCTTTATTCAATCGAGGAGATACGTATGAACATTCGATTTGTTTGATTTTTAATATTGACATTTGATTGGAGAAATACGCCATTAAACGTTGTTATTGGACGGCCTGTTATAGTAAAATCCTGGTTTCATTTTTATTATTGACTTACAATTAGGGAACTCGTTATTTGGCATCACTAAAATTGTGCGTAGAGATTTGTATGATCAGCTTTATTTTGTTTAAACGAATCTATTTAAACTTGTTAGTCACAAAAAATTGTCATTTTAATTCGTGAATTTGGCATCACTGAAATTAATCAAAAACTGAGCTCGATAGAATCGTTCGACTTAATTAACAGTATTTGTTCTCATAATTGGTATTTCATTAGAGAACAACCTAATTGAATGTTGTCCTTGGACTTAAATGCTTGGAAAGATCTTTCATTTTGTCTATTGACAGACTGTGTATGTTAATTTCATTTCGTTTAGTGTATTGAATTGGATAATTGACATAAAGTAATAGAAACACCATAGAAGTTGTTGTATCACTTTTCACATAATCGATCTAATCGAATGACTACCTAGTTGTAAATGACCTACAGAGTGATCATGCCACCAATGCATCTAAATTGTCCTTCTTACAAAAAATGAACACTGGCAGCACTCTTTATATGTAAATGTCCTAGATTACTGGGATGTACAAATGCGTTTAGTAGTTAAATACTGATATTGTAAGAGTGATCCGACTGGATGGTCTGTATGATGAACTCTTATTAAAACATATGAGAGGCTACAATCCGCTGTGCGGATCGTTGAATACCCTATCCCATCTCATCCTTAAAATTAATATCCTCAAAATAAAGGCCTTATGGCGATGAAATACAGAAAATGACATTGTCACAATATATTGCTCAGACAGTTTATCAAAATCTTTTGTGGTTCGACAAAAAACAACGTATTTCTTTTGCTAATGCCTTGGGATGGGGTATGCAAATGGTTTTTGTAAGAAAACGCCCCCAAAATGTGGGCGTAGGTGAAATGATCTATGGACAAAATGTTTATATTACCATTGCGGAAGTATTTGCATCAAAATTTTTTTCGAAAGTTTTAAAATTTGGACAAAAAACGTATTTTACTAAAAACGCCCCTAAAAAGTGGGCGTGGCAAAAAACTTTGTATGGACGAAATATAGATACAGTAGTCCCTCGATAATGTGAATTACCGATAATGTGAATTTCTCCAAAATGTGAATCGGCAAAACTTTACATTGTCATCTCTATAATGTGAACTTCCGAAATTTTCAACCTCTAAAATGTGAATTTTGTTTGTAAACGTTTTTATATTTCTTTTGTTTCTCTTGCTCGTTTTGCCTGCGATATTAGGGACTAAATAACTGTTATTTGTCTCTAAATTGTAAACGCAGCTGCAGGGTATAAGGAGACAACAACTGCCATTTGTGTGGATATGGATATTTTATGATCAGTTGTGTTTATCTTGGTTCAGTTAGTTGTGTCTTGTGTGATTCGTGTTTCTTATTTCGTTTTGTGTGTAAAATAAGTTCAGTTCGTATCTACATAATGGCACCTAAACAGAAATTGCATCGATTTTTATCGATTAAAGATAAGTGCAAAATTTTACGCGAACTAGATGCTGGACATCCTGGATTTGCATTTTTGCATTTACGAAGTCACTCCAGCTGCTCCCAAAATAGCTAACTCGCAAGCAATCCAGTGTACAAATACGCTTCTTGAGTACGCCGATCAAAATGAATTGGACGCAGAAACGATTTCCAGTTTGCTGAGATTAAGGGCAAAAGCAATAGAAAGATCAACTCAAGCTATTTGTCAGTCCAAAATAACAAAATATTTTACCAAACATTAAGAATACCAATATCGGAATGTTTTTACTTTTGTTTTTTTTTTAAATGAATAAAATTTTTTATTTTAGTTTTTCTTCTAAAATAATAAATATTGAAACTGTAATTTTAAAAATCATTTTGTGTTGTTTTTAATGGATTTGAAAATCGTTTCAATCAGTTTAGTAAGCACTGAAAAAATGTTCCAGTAATGTGAATCCCTCTAAAATCCGAAAACGCATTGTTTTAATTAGTTCACATTATCGAGGGACTACTGTTTTAGGATTGTCTAAATATGCTGCTCAGGCACTTTTTTGAAATTCCTTACGGTTTGGCTTAAAACTACGTTTTTCTAAAAGGGGCGTGGTAGGGGCGGATTTCAAAATTTTTTACACTTGTTCTGCTTCGTCGGCCAGAGAGTCTATATACCAAATTTGAACACTCTAGCTCAAAATTTAAGGCCCAAAAATCGGTGACACACAGACGGACGGACGGACAGACAGACATGGCTTAATCGACTCAGCTAGCGATTCTGAATCGATCCATATACTTTGAGGTATATGTATCGAAATTATTTCTCCATGTTACAAACTTAATGTCAAAACTTATATACCCCCCTATGGGACAGGGTATAAAAACGGTATGGTTGGCAACAGATTTGACATCAAAAACCGTCATCTTGCCTTTAATACATTTATGCCCAGTTTCACAGTGAAAGCTTAAGCCTCACGTGGAGCTTAACCTGCGGTTTAACATAACTTTGTGTTTCACAGTGCCGGCTTAAGAGGTAACCACACTAAAATGTTAATAAAACTTAAGCCCCCGATGTTGGTGGCTTAAGTGTTGGATTAACTTCTGTCATAGGAAATTTTGATTGGTTGTTGGATGTAGTAGAGAATTACTCAATGGGTGATGTCCATACCAAATTCGGGTAGGTAGTAACTGTGCCATATTCGCAGAATATTCCCGTTTGGTGCATAGTTTTAGTCGCGTAACTAATAAATTACCTACGAACCATTCACAATGACTGGTTATACTTGGCTTAGCTAAACCACACTTTTTTGATAACTGTGAAACCCAAAAAACTTAAGACCAAATTTAAGATCTGCTTTTTGCTTAGCTAAGCAACGGATTAAGCTCCCACTGTGAAACCGGGTATTAGGAATTAATAAACTTGGAAATTAAGCACTTTAAGTCGTCGACAAATCGAAAAGTTACTTGCAAAAGTGATTCCAAACCAGTCATCATTATTGTAAGAGGGGTAGATATTGGCATCACCGAAAATGGCAAACTTGGATCTTTTGTATCAACGAATTCGGTAAAATATTGTAATATTATTGACTTTTAGAATAATATTGTAATCGTACGACCAAAAATTTGTCCACATAATTTCCTGATCAAAATAGGAAATCCTTACACTTTTTGGATATTTTGTTACATTTCGTTCCAATTGTGATTGCTTTGTTCGTGCTTGTTGCCCTAATATTCATTGAAACCAAATGCTTTATAATTCAACAACAATGTTGTAAATCGCCTTACAAAAAAAAAGATACTACCGACAACGATCATCTGAACGCAGATAATCAAATAATTTCCCCCTTAGAAGTTTTACAATGTACACAACTTGTAAATCAAATTCCATTAAGATGTTGAGCATTCTGTGTCTTATTAACTAATCAAATTTTCTAACGTGTAGCACGCAAAAAGAACAAAAATTATCGTAGATATAAATTCCCCTGCAGTTTTATCATGGCATTTAGCCAACATGTTATCTTATCTCTATTTGAATATGAATTTATTTTCTTTATATGACATGACAGTAAATTTTGTTTCACCCCCAATTAGGTTGACACGTCTACTGCGATGCGTTAAATTAAATTGATTCAAAACATAACCTACAAATTGCAGCAGAAATCGTCATATAACACTTTTTAAGAGTACCATGCACTGAAAGTGCTAACTTTTTTAGAAAACAATTCCGCTATCTAATGTTAGTTGAAGATCAAGATTTTGGGAACATCCAAAAGTCCAACTTTTTTTTTCTTTTATTCAAAATGAATAAATTTACAGACAAATAAGATAGTACTCTCATGTTGCAGATGAACTATTTCGGGTCTAAATGGGTATGCACGTTTGCAAAGAGTGCTTACATATCTGCTAATTAAAATTTGGTAAATCATGTTTGACGTTTCTATTTCTAGGAATTGTCAAATCTGGTAGATGCAAATAGAAACTGAAAGTGAAGTTTTATACACAAATAAGTTTGATTTTTTTTTTAAATTATTAAGTGCGGGGAGTATTGGCCCAGAGTATTGGTATTTACAATATCCTTGACTTTTACTTAAATATTTGACATTTAAAGTCACACCATGAAATAGTGGAATCTAAATTACTCATGCAGTGCAAATTAGAAAAAGGTTATGGTTATCAGACATGCGGATACATTTTCATGGTTTGTTGGACAAATTTGTTGAAGCGTAACCCGCCTACGCTGTTTTGGTTTATTGTTTATTTAAATAAACTGTTTACAGTTGTGGTTAACGCTACGGGAAGTTGGTTATATATAACTCAGTTTTCAAATTCAAAATGGCCAATGTAACCCTAACCATAGTAGGGCAAAGTAGATAGCATTTTATTTATATTTCTTCATTTTGACACATGTGCGGTGAATATTTTTGCATTTGTTAATGAGTTGTCAAAGCTATAATGCATTTAGACATCATGTCAACAATTATACGCCCTATTTAGATGTGGTGAATGTAGGCCTTTTTTGAAGTTGCATCCAGTCAATCTATAGATGACCTGTTCACGTGTGGTTAATAAATTATTTTTTTCATGGGCTGTCAAGTATGTGATGCATCTAATCCGTATGTTGTTTACGAGTGGTGAAATTATATATATATACATGATTTGTCGAATTTTTCATACATTTTGACATCTAGTTGGATTGGAGCTATTTGAAATAACTTTGTGACATTCCCGTCTGACGTATGCCGTAATATATTGATAAAAAATAGAGATGTCAAATAAATGGTGATTTTGTAAGCGTAGTTTTTTTGAAAATCGAATAAAACACTCGAATTTGCATCAAATATTCAAAATTTTTATTGTAATTGATAAATAGGCCTTTGCCATTGACGTTTGAAAGACAACTTCAGGTAATTGTTGTCCGCGGCTCCGTTTCAAATGGTCCATTCGGAAGGTCCAATTTTGCGCCACTTTTTCGAGCATTTGAGCCTGTATTCCACGAATTACGCATGAGTTACATATGCAACATCAGCCGTAGGCAACACCAAACATCAACCCATAGCATTTTCCGCTACAGCAGCAAAATCAACGGAAACGAAGTTCAACAGCGGTCAACAGCAGTCAGCATTTAATTCTAATAAAACCGATATACACATGGTAAATAAGTTACCAATTCATATACCGATAATCTAGTGACAAGTTGCAGCGACTCTTGGACGGCGGACTTTCACTAAGAATTAATAAATCTTTAAAGGTCAAAACTGTTTCTTTTTTGTATTTTAAAAACATTGAACTCGTGTTATGTTATCCTGTAGGGCTTAAATCGTGTTCGGCTTTTCCAGATAGACTACCGACTTTACATAACCCCACAAAATTTTCGAGAGATAAACTGCTCACCAAATTCATCTTTCAACATATCCATTGTTTCACGAGCATGGCATGTGGCTCCGTCTTTATGAAACCACATGTCAACCAAGTTCATCTCAGCCAACTAGGGCAAAAAAAGTCGCGTATCATGGCTCGATATCGTTCGCCGTTGACGGTAACGTTTCTTCTACGGTCGTCTTTGAATAAAAATGGACCGATGACGTCACCAGCCCATAAACCTCACCAAATTGTCATTTTTTCGGGATGCATCGGTAACTCTTGTATGGCATGTGGCTGTTCATCAGTCCAGATGCGACATTTTTGCTTATTTACGTTATCGTTGAGCCAGAAATGAGCCTCATCGCTGAACACAATTTTTCGATAAAACATCGGATTTTCATGGAGCTGTTCTGAGGCCCATTCACCAAAAATTAGACGTTGTAGTAGGTCATTCGGCTTCAATTCTTGCACAAGTTGAATTTTATAGGATTTCAAACCCAAATCGACACGTCAAATTTTCCATGTGTTACACATGCCCAATTGCGAAGAACGGCGACGAATTGACATTTCAAGATCTTCATTAACATTTCACGCTACGACTGCAATATTCTCTTCGGTACGCACTGTACACATGCGAGTCGATGGTTTAATGTCCAAAAAAGTACTTTTGGTGCGAAATTTGGTGATAACAGCACGAATTGTTGATTCACCAGGTCGATTATGACGACCATAATATGGTCGTAACAAACGATGCACATTTTTCACAGAGCACGAATTTTGATAATAAATTTCAATAATTTGCAATCGATGCTCGTTTGTAAGTCATTCCATGATTAAATGGCAAAGTATACTAAAAACTTTTCACTTTGACAGATGACGTTTGGACGCCATTACCAGTCCAGTGCTGCCAACCTGAAAAACTTAACTCTTAAAAAAGCACCCTTTACTTCCTTTAAATAGAGTTGTTCATGAGACTATCTCCCTCCCAAGTGCGTTGTCTCTTTTTTTAAAACGTCAAAATCAATTGGAGGAAAACAATGTGATATTTTATATGGCGGGAGTGCATATTTTTGGATAATTTGCTTTAAATTTTGAAAATATAAGTTGTTCAAAGTGAAACTCAAATTATAAATACATAACGCTACTAAGAGAGTGTGTATAATTATAGAATAGAAATAAAAAGAGTGAAATTGATAACCAGTGCCATTGCAAAGCGTGAACATAAATCCGAGTGCAAACGAAGTTGATTAGTTTTCGTGTAGTAAAGATTATTATGTTCTTGTTTTCACAAACAACAACAACTCTGAATATTTTTATTTTGTTTATAAATTGTTCTGTTCTCATTTAGCACTTTTACACAATTTTAAAGCAATTTTAAAAATATTCAAAAAACAACCCCTGTCCCTTGCCAATGAATTTGCCATCATACAAATGTCAAATGGGTTTGTTTTCCTACAGATGCTGTCAGTTTGTCATTGACACTGACGTTGTCCTGAACAACTCTATTGTATTATGATGTTTTTTGATTATAAACAGTGACATACCATATATAGAATTTTGACAATAATGTGGTGAACAAATATAAATTCAGTCTTGTGACAGTAACTTGAAAGCAGATATAACAAATTTAGTTGAAACCTAAATTATTTTAAAAAGCAAGTAGACGAGACACAGACTTTAATTTTAGTTTTAGTCACCGTCAAACGTTTTTCCAGAAAATGATAAATTAGCTAACTTACTAATGAGAAATGAATTAACTAACAGCCTGAGTTTTTTCAGCTCAGAGAAATTTCCTGAGTGTGGTGAATAAATGTTTTTCACATCCAAAACATGGTGGTTTTGATCACTGGTTGCATTATATGATATTTTGTCTATCTGTCAGTTTTATCGAAAGTATGTTAAATACTTTGTGGCGACAAGTATATAAATATTAAGAACAAAAATATGCAACTATCCATCAACTCCAAGGTTGTCTAATTGCATACCACTATTTCTACGTTTTATTAAGTTATCTTTCCCACACTCCACCCCTTTGAAGTATATGCATGGTAACCCATAATTTCTCAACACTCCATTGAAATGAGCACGACATTTAATTTAAATACGATATGGTACGATATTTTGTGAGAACTCATTTTCGGTTTGCACTAATTGCTTGCAATGCAAATTCGTATGCATTAGAGTTTTCTCAGTTTATCTGATAAATCATAGTTTCCACGATTAACCAAATTTGATTATGGAGAATTTCATGCAACAATAATGAACGAAGAGAAAAAGCCACATTGCGTGACATCTTCACTTAAAAATATAAATCGCATTCAACCTTCTCGGATGCGTGCGCTTGATCAATTTCTACAGATATTGCTCCATATTGCTTCATCGTCATTATCACACTTTGCACGTTTTTTTTTTACTTTATCCGAAGTGTATCATCTTCGCTTTTGACTCATTGGAACAAAAAGTCATTAGCACGTCAAAAAAAAAAAAAATTGACACATCAATGACGTACAAATAAAAGTGACACACTGGACTTCATACTGTAAAATCAGTTGTAAACAGCTGGTTTTGATAGGTTTATCAAGAAGTTTCAATGTAAACAAGGGATTATTTCGCCACCAATGGGAATAACTCCAACACGTTTTTTTAACACTCATAAACCTCATAATTATCTCGAATAGGAATATCTATACCACTTTATGGGTGGTCGTAAACTATTAGCTATCTATTTATAATTAAATTTGTTTTCTTATATAATTAAATGTATACAGGGTGCAAAATCGATATCTATTCCTTGAGCTTAGTAATCATTGTTTTTTGGACTTTTAGAGTATTTTCTACGTGTTATCTCATTATCTAGGAACAAGAAAAACCAAATGACTACAATCCAATGTTAAGTGCTTGGCAAAACGGAAAGAAATTTTGATTTAAAATATTAATTTAACAAATCAAACGTGATTATAAGAAATTGGCACAAAGAGTAGCGACGATTGACATAAAAGCACATAAGGAAAGACTAGTAATAGTGGAAATTGACAACGATGATTTGACTAAAAGAAATTTCTTACTATTGCAAAATTTATTTCAACAGGGAAAAAGAAATTCACCGCATCTAGCGAAGACAATTTTTTAATAAATTTGTGAAACAACATAAAGCAAAGGGCCTTTATGCAGTTCACTTGCGGTTTCCTAGTTTATCTATATAATGCAAATGCCTCACAATGTTTAAGAACAAACGACTTATTTACTACAAATATGATATCCAATGTTGTGGTGATTAAATGGTTGTTGTACTTACTAACTTCAAATAATAATTGTCAATTACTGTAAACTAGGGATTATTTCACCACCAAAGAACTCCACACAAGTTCCAACGCATAATCCCATATTTTCTCGAAAGGTTGACTGTTTACAATCAAAAATTATCGACACTTTTATAATGAATGCCAAAAAGGGCTACAATTTAGACAATTGGATATTTTTAGTTATAGCGTAATAAACGTTACCATTAGCGCAGAATTTATGGGGTTATATCTTTATTATTGCATTAATCTTCTCTTAAATTATCCATATTATAGTATTTAGTCGAATATGAATCATGAATTAATTTTTCGTCGAATTTGAATCACAACCATCATTATTCTAAGAAATGGATCAAAATTGCGATGACACACATCTCATGCGTTCAGTTTTATAAAACACAATAGATGGCAATAAAGTGATTAACAATTTGGGCCAATTGTCATTGTTATGCATGTCATTCAAAATTGGCATTTAGACTCAAGGTTATTGGAATACGATGACACATATGTTAAACGTCAGTTGTTTGTTTCAATTGTCAATTATGATGATTATTCTTACATATTAATTAAAAGACAAATATTCAATATTGAAGATCGATGATCATCTAAGTTGAGTACTTGTTCAAAATCAAAATAAAAAACTATCAAACAATTAAAACTAATGTCCATTGCCATAGTTTGTCAAATTTCGAATTGTTTTTTTTTTTTGTTTTACATTTATGCCATATTCGAGCTTTTTGTTCTAAAACAACGACAGAGAAAACTGACAAGACGGCATGGTGTTTGCATAAAACACTCAATTTGTTGATGAAATAAATTCAAAATTGCGCAATAGATCAGTCAACATATGTTACCTGTGAAAGGGTTTTCGATTTTAAAATAATTGGCATTATATTGTTTATAGGAAAGTGCTGTCATTTTTTAAAATTATACTAAATGTTAATGTTAAAAAAATGGCCACGGATGTCAAGGTAGAAAATGGAGGCCAATTAACGTTTAAACACATTATCAAAATTTAAATCAAACGCCAAACTAGGATCTGACTTAATTACTGACGTTTATGAATAATGTAACTATGACCCCTATCAAAGTATCCGTTCGTAGGAAAATTTTATCCGATTTGTTCGAAATCGGAGAATTTTCTACGGATTAAATAACTTCAAGGCTGAAGTATTGTGAATGCGACGAATTTTTTTGTAATTTTTCGTCGATTTATATGATGAAATCGCATCGTTGCGTTTAATGGAGTTCGCTATCGTGCCATATTGGAAGATTATTTTTAAAACTCTATATGTCATTTCAACAAGATGGTTCCAATTGAAAGACTACTCTATTAAGTGGGAAGTTTGAAAATCCTTTAATCTCGAGAAATGGTTTTGCCGAATATTTTCTTATGCAATTTAACGTCGTTGGGTTTCTTATTATGGGGTTACATTAAGTCGTTGTTTATGCCAACAATCCAACAACGCTAGAGGACCTCAAGTTTAAAACATGCACCCACTCGAAATAGGATCATGAATTGTATGGTCCTCAGACAATTTTTAAACTTTCTAAGGTTGAAAAAAGACGACGATTTTTCTATATGTATGTAGGTATTAAGATTTAGATAAATGCTGCACAAAATAAAGGATGTGTTTTGTAGAGGTACGCAAATACAAATGAAAAAAAAAAACACCCGAAGCTAAAACGCTTATAATGGTCACCCGGTTTCAACTCTTGACAAAAGCTGGATCTTATAAGCTTTTATGTCAGTAAAATCCGTAAAATCTTCCACAAAGTGAATGAATAGCTCCAATTACCGTTCACGACTGCGAATCGATTCATTTAGATTCTCCTCAACACTGTTCTCCACAACGGCAATATCATCTTCTGTTCGCACTGTTTGTCGGATTGGGAGGCGTAATATCCACTTGAGTGTACGTGGTGCCAAAACGATTCATGATGTTCCGAAAAACTAGTTCAGATGGACGATTATGTCGACCTAAAATTGGACGTAGCTGACGATAAGTGTGGCGAACCGAATCACATTTTTCAAAATAAGTTTGCATAATTTGCACGCGTTGTTCTATCGTTTATCTATTCTTCGTAAAAAGACAAAAATTTCAAACCATAAATAAAATTTTAACTGTCAAATTGACAATCTGTAGAAACGGTTTTGCCAATTTAAAAACCAAACCTCTAAAAAATCGCACCCTATCTTAAATATTGATTTACATGAATTCGTATCACATAATATATTTTTCTTAATTATTTCTATATACAAAAGTGTCATAGCGCTTCACTATCTTATGGAAGCCATAGGTAAATTTGTCCAAAATACAAACTGGATATTTAACCACTTTTACATAAGCTCATAAAAATACCTGAGCACGCTGGTAACACTTCTATACCCTTGTGAAACTGCCTAGAAAACTTTGAAGTTACCATTTCTGACAAGAAAACTGTTCGATTATGGTTTTCAAAACTACACTTCGACTAAATGGCATAATCCAACATGGGATTGAAATTATACCTCTAACTAAAACTCATTGGCGCAAATTTATAGTCAATCGATGTTTAAGCGTTTAACTCCACACTAGTTATAAGGTACTTTAAATTAAAAGGTTGCTTTAACATATTTTCAATAATAGACACTTTTTTAACGTGGCGCTAATTAGTGTATGCTAAAGCTAATGGACATTCCTGTGAGGCCTCTAAATCAAACTCACCTAAAAAGTGACATAACGCTAACTCTTTATTAAATATTTAAAGTGAGGTTTCGGTCGCTTTAACTTTAATGCAGAGTGACAACGCTTAAGTACACTTTTTGACGATTATAATTACCAAAACACGTTAGTAAGCGAATAAATAATTTTAATGTGTACTTTAAACGACTATAAATTTGCGCCATTTTCATTTAATGTTGTTCAGCTTTATAATGTTAAAAACAAAATTGTAGTAAACGTCGATAAAACAATTAAGATGACATCTGTATATTTTTTGTGTTTTAAACTCTAAAAGATGACGTTTCGTTCCACTTCTGCTCATACTTTTCCAAATCATCGTCTCTAAATGTTTTCTCAATAGATTTTGTACGTTTCCACCGAGTCGAAATGTGTCATATCAGACAAATTCGTGATATCAGCCGAAATGCAAAGCATTCCGCCAAACAATTTCACATTCCGAAATTCGCCATTCCGCTGGAATGCTATTTCAAACTAGGTCCAACTGAATTATGTCAAATCAAACATTACTTTTTTCTCCTATAAAAACATTTTTTTCCTCCTATAAACTTCAAATTGCTCTGTTTTAAAAAAAAATCTTTCAAAAAACAAATTTAATTCTATGAAAAATTTAAAATACTTTCAATTAATAAATTCGAAGCATATTCTCCTGCTTTTTCATGTCCAAATAGCTTCTGCAAATGTCATAGGTAGCTTGGCCTCATCAGCGAGTACAACTATTGAAAAGTTTCGTGTAAGGATACTTATATTGGTGCTTTCTTGATCCCATACAAAAGAAAACAAATGCAATATTTTTGGGGTAACACGATCATTAGTACCCAGTGCCTAGCTTTTCTCAAAACCATTCATAACTCCTATTTTATGCCGAATCCGAATATTTGAGTTGAGATCAGCTTTGGTACTTGGATGATTTTTCAGAGAAGGTCTAGTTAAAAAAAAAATGTTTGACAGTTGGAATGCGTTTTTTTGGTGGGAACACTATTTTCAAATGCTGAATTTCGTAAATGAAGTAATGAAGTGATCACGTTTCGGTTCGGTGGAAACGTAGGTACTATTAATTTTCGCGAGCAGAAAACCAAGCTTATTACTTTAGTCCAGTTCGATTTCTACTTGCTTTTACGCATTTGGCTACAGACGTTTAATGGAATGCACTAGTTTGCGTAAAAAAAAGTGAATGCGTTTAGCGAATCCTTGTCATTTACTACCACCTACTTGTGACCAAGAGTACTCGTGCTGCCGAACATGACAAGTAAAAACGATCACGGATATTGAAAAATGCAATACTTTCTGTATTATCCGCTACTCCTACTGCTACAGTAGCTCTGCAATTAATTGAAGATCACTGAAAGTTGCCTGCAATTGAATGAAATCATTTTGTTTACTGCCCCATAAATGTTATCTTCGTATATAAATCCAAAAAATGATGATAAATTTAAATACACTTCAAACGTCACTCAATCCGATCAGTCACGGCTACATTTGACCATGTAACTGAGCGGATTTGACCCGTAAATCTTATTGAATTGCATTCGGAGTTACTGTCACACTTTTGTGACATTACAATCAGGTGATACTTTTTGCAAATGTACAAATGTACGTCATGGAGACCACTATAAATATATATCCACTAGCTGTCAAAAAAAAACAACATCTGCACAGACAGCATAAATTCATGTAGCACAACCTACCCTACACTTCGAAACAAAAGTCCGAAAATCCTCCCAAATAAGCCATCGCATATTTTGTTGTTGCACCAATAAAACTTCTACGTAATAATAAATAATAATATTTCACGTTTATCTTCACATGACATGAGAGCGCCGAGTCGCTCGATTACGACTGAAGATTTTCGGTCTTCGATTTTTTTTTGTCGTATATACATATATATCTTTTTTTTTTGTGTTAAAATATTTCTACCAACCCGACCAGATGATAAAAAACTGTATTCAGCTACTTGGTATGGGGGTAAATGTCTTCCACTCCGAAATGAGCAAGTTTAGTTAGATTCATTGTGTTAGCGCTGCTGTTAGTAGTTAGTTGTTAACTTATAATTTTGTTATTTTTTTTTTTGACACATTTGACTAAATACAATTAAAGATGAATAAAAAAAACGTGAAGAAGTTTAGAAATCGGAGTTTTAGCTTGCCGCATTTTTTACACAACATACATAATAAAAGTGTTAGTAGTTTTCTTTCAAAATATATTAATTTGACATTTGTGAAAGTTAATTCTTTACTCGTGATTTATGTTTTATATATGCAAAAGGGGACTGACAATGTTACGGGATTTACGTGTCATCGATCGTAGATAAAGGTGTCAAAAAAAGTATTTACTTTGCCTAATGAATGACAGCTACAAGAATGAAATTCTCTAATTCTTTTATAACTCGCATATATTTTTCGGTGAAAAAGTGACAATGTGCACAATTAAAGGACTTTCACTGTAGCTGTCAAGTGCATTGATCGAATTTTCCGCGCAAGTGCATTGTGCGATATATAAATTAAACCGTCATAACAAAGTATTAATCAACTCGAGCCACTCACGTTGTTGGTTTTCATTGTAAACCTTCTGTTTGAAGGAGATACGAAAGTGATTTGCTGATCTTGGTTTATCTAGAATGTGTTGACGGTTCGTTGTAATTTGCGTTGTTTAGTGTTTTGAATGTTTTCAGGAATACATCACCACTTGACAGTATTTACAAATTGCCAAAACAAATAAATAAAATGACACATTTTTCGGACCATGGTCGTTTGCTACGACAACGGCCCTATGGTGTTTGATTTTCGTTAAGAAAAAATAACGTCTGATAGGCTATTAGCTTTAATTATGTGTTTTGGATAATCCTAATGGCATGATCTGGGGGGTTTTATAAAACCTTGATGTCATAGTGTTTTCTGTAAAAAAAAAAAAATTCTTGCGGTATTTTGTTTGTTGAATGCTGCACCATCGAATCGTTTTATTATGCAAATTTGTAAAGAATTGTGAAAAGATGCAATTTAAATGCAAATTTTTGTATGCGAATTGTTTGTGTTTTTCTGTCATTTCATGGTGTACAGCGTGCTCAAGTAAAGTGACTTTTTAATGCTCTCGATATGAATGGTTTTAATTTGCATCATAAACATACTTTGCGAACTAGTTCTGTCAGTTATTTTATTCTGGAATAGATTTTTATTAATTTTTGTTGCCTGGGAGTTGCGTTTTTTTATAGAAATTATTTATTTAACATGAATAACACCTTTGCTGGGTGTCTGAATTGTGAGAATTTTAAAGGCTAGTAGCTAACCCAGAAATGGCTTAGATGGGCATGTGGAGGAATTCAACGAACAATCAAAAGGGGATGTGTTCCGAAAACACCGCCAATATCGAAATTACATATTTCGATGTTTGAAAATTGACAATCTACGAGTTTTTAAACAAAATCGTGATTATACTAAATTAAAACAACAACAGCGCTACAATCCACTGTGCATGCAAATCGGTAATTGTAATATTTTATCATGTCTTATCGCTAAGGGCTCACGCAGGCATATGCGAGCTTGACGCCTCATCCGAGTGCCAACAACCCACCAAACCTATCATGTCTTGAGGTCAATTCACTGCTGGATTATAGCGATGGGTGCGTACAAATTTGAATGGTTTCTGCCAATTTGTGATTACAATCATTTTTAACAGGCAAAGCAAATAAAAGATGGAAAACTTCGTGGAATTTTAAACTCGCTATTTTGACATGTAATACGTTACATACGGACAAATTTGACTAGTTTGAGTTTCTGCCAATTTGTGATTACAATCATTTTTAACAGTCAAAGCAAATAAAAGATGGAAAACTTCGTAGAATTTTAAACGCGCTATTTTGACATGTAATACGTTACGTACAGACATCAAACATATGCTAAATTAAGAAAATTTGTCAAAAATTTAAATGAACAATAAAAAGAAGAACGTTCTTGAAACCATCGTCGTAAACTTATAATTTTTGGCACTTTTTCAACTTGCAACGTTGCATGAATACCCTTAAAATAATAATATGACCGAGGAGTGTTCTAATTACATGAAACGAATAATGCAATTATAATTTGTTTATATGTCTGATCCCGTAAAATATTATTTTTAACGATTCTTACTGATTTTTTTTCATTGTCATTCCCGTATGCAAAAATTAGTTAAAGAAAGAGCTAATAAGAGAGCAAAAAACGACCCCTCCATGAAAACCTGTAAAATAATTTACTGCAGACATTTCTGTTGGCACGAATATAGTTAACTGTCAGTTTTTATAAGAAAGTGAAGTCGTTTGTTTTGAATTGTGTTTTATGTAATTTGTACTTTAAAAGTCAAACGAAACGAAAGATTTTACTACATTTTGCTGAAATTCATTTCCGTACTTTTCGGTAAATATATCTCTTTCTGAAAGTATTTACCCCGCTCCAAGAAATTTGAGAATTTTACTAATTTTTACTGCAAAAGTACGGGAACAGACATTATTTCTGATTTACTTCGAAGAAATTATGTCTATCTGCTCAAATTTCGGCGAAACAAATTTAAAAAAAAAAACAATCATTTGGTGGTGCAACTGACGAATGAGCTCCAAACTCGTCTAAAGTTTGATACTTCGTGAAAAACGTTATATAATTCGTTTGAAGTTCAATTGGTCAAAGTTGTCTGAAATTGTTTTTTTTTTTTTTTTTTTTTCATTTTACTGGAATTTCGCTGTCAAAATTATAGATGGCAGGATAGCTGTCGTTGCAATCAGATATTAAATTTAAGGCTGCGGTTATAGCTAACATTGGAACAAAACACACGATGGAATTGAAATTTTACCTCCATGACCATAGGTGCTTATAGGAATCATTGGAAAATTCCGTTTCATTTCGGTGGAACGACAAACGCTACTTTAAAAAATAAATCTTGATCAGTGAAAAAAAAAACTATAATTAAAAATTTAAATATTTTTGGATAATTATGTTCTAAAATTCATAAGCTTAGTTTTCACACCAAATCGCCAAGGATTGAATTTATAAAAAAGCCGCAATGAGTAAACAAAAATTTCAAAATATGGCTTCCAATGATAGCTATAACCGCAGCCTAAGACTTGATGCAAGTATAGATAAAGACAAGGACACTGTAGTTAGGTATAATGTGCCCTATTAAAAGTTTTTGCCACATTTAATTATGAGGATTTTTGTATGTTATTCTAGTACAATATCATACTGCCATTAAGTTTCACAGTATATTTCAAAACAACATTTTTCGTATTTGCTTAATAAAGGGTGATCCATTTCGAGGTTCCCTACTTTTTTAAAGAAAAAAACACAGAAAATTCAAATTTAATGGAGAAGGTTTATTATCATTTGAAAGAACATTCTTTGGCATTTATTTTTTGAAGATTATGTCTATCAAATGTTGGCCGTTGCTACGTCGCAGATGGTCCATCCGTTGAGTCCAATTTTCGATCACTCGTTCGAGCATTTCTACTGGTAACTGGCGAATGACACGCGTGATGTTTTCCTCCAAGGCCTGAATCGAAGCGGGTTTGTCGGCATAAGCTTTTGACTTTACATATCCCCACAGGAAAAAGTCTAACGGTGTGATATCACACGATCTTGGTGGCCAATCGACCGGCCCAAAACGTAAAATTATGTGCTCACCGAAATGTTCTCTCAATAAGTCCATTGATTGATGCGATGTGTGGGAAGTGGCGCCGTCTTGCTGAAACCAAATGTCGCCGAGATCACGAGCTTCAATTTCAGGCATCAAATAGTCGGTTATCATGGCAGGATAACGGTCGCCATTGACGGTTACGTTCGCACCGGCATAATTTTTAAAGAAATATGGACCGATGATTCCACCGTCCCACAAACCACACCAAACCGTTGTTTTTTCTGGATGAAGTGGCAGTTCTTCAATCTCTTCAGGTTGCTCTTCGTCCCAAATGCGGCAATTTTGTTTGTTTACATACCCATTGAGCCAGAAATGGGCCTCATCGCTAAACAAAATTTTCCTCGAAAACGTCGGATCTTCTTGGAACTTTTCAAGAGCCCATAGAGCGAAGCGATGTCGCTTGGGAAAGTCGAGCGGCTTCAGTTATTGCACAAGCTGTATTTTGTACGCTTTCAAATTAAGATCTTGACGTAAAATGCGCCAAGTCGTTCCATACGTCAGTCCGAGTTGCTGCGAACGGCGCCGAATCGACTCTCTACGGTCTTCGTGTACACTCTCAGCTACGGCCGCTATATTTTCTTCACAGCGTGCTGGACGTGGTCTATTCGGTCGAATATTATCCAATAATGAATGCTGGGTCTCAAAATGGGTGATGGTGTTGCGAATAGTACGCTCAGTAGGCCGATTATGTTGACCATAAGTTGAGCGAAGTGCACGAAACACATTCCTCACAGAACGTGAATTTTCATAATAAAGTTGAACAATTTGTAAACGTTGTTCACGCGTAAGTCTTTCCATTATGAAATGCCAAACAATACTAAACAAAAATAACATGACAGCATGACACGACTCACACGTGATCTGTCAAAAAAGGCTATTGAAAAAAGTATCTCTACTTGGATCACCCGTTACATGTTACAAATTATTAATTTTCATTTAGTGGAAATATTTTTGTTTCTTGCCTTGTTTTTTTTTGTTGTTCACTGTTTACTGACATTGGCCTTTGGTCGAGTATTAAACTTCAAAATATTGCAAACCTGGCAACTGTGGGTCGTTTTTATTTTTGTTTTCGAGAGTCGGCTTACTTCACTTTACTATTTATAAGCGCTAAAAACAGGACTGTAGGACTTTTTTTTTAAAATGTTAGTACATACAAAGCAATGTTCGTTAACATCAGACTATCAAGCGTGGTCCCTTGTTCAAATTCCAAAAGTAACAACATGTAATAGTGTTCACTAACCCACGTCTATAAAATATGTCAAAAGAAGCTTCTTAAACTTGCGGTTCGGATTTGACGTTAATTGACAATTCGTTTTGGCAAAAAAAGGAGATTGGTTTGAGGAGGATAACATTGTTTAATATTAACATTTACATCGGGTGCATTAGCCTTCTGGCTACTTTTGCAGGATCAGAAATGTCGTTCGAAAACATTGTTTTGAATTTAGCTGTCAAATTATAGATGGCAGGTTAGATATCGTTACAATGTGATAGAAGACTTGATGCAAGATTATAAAGCTAAAGTGGGTATTATGAAGACTATAATTATCAAAAAAATTAATTGCAACTTCAAAGTAAAGGGTGTTTTTGAGAAGTATAGAGCTTCGAATTAAAATAAAACACAAGAAAATCGTTTTAATGCCCATCAATTTGGCTTCATTGGAAGCATCATTTTTTGCCATTAATGTTTAAATATGATTTCAGCATGTGGCCATTATTTAAACATTAATGGCAAAAAATGATGCTTCCAATAAAGTCAAATCGATGGACATTAAAACGATTTTTTTTAATTCGAAGCTCTATACCTCTAAAAAAAAAACGCCGCTACTGATTCGAATAAAGCCAAGTCTAGAGGTTCAGTTTTCAACCACTTTTTTCGAGATTATGGGGCCGTATGTCGGCAATAACGCCACGAATGTTGGCTTCCAAGTCCCCTAACGTTTCTGGTTTGTTGGCGTAGACGAGCGACTTCACATATTTCCAAAGAAAATATCCAATGGTGTCAAATCACACGATTTTGGTGGCCAATTGACAGGTCCATTCCGCGAAATTATCCGCTCATCACATGTTTCCTTCAATAAATCGATTGTGACGTGCGCTGTGTGGCATGTAGCGCCGTCTTGTTAATACCTCATCTCATCCACATTCATGCCATCCAATTTGGGAACAAAATAGTCGGTTATCATGGCTCTATACCGGTCTCCATTAACTGTAACTGACTCTCCAGCATCATTTTGGAAGAAGTATGGCCCAATGACTCCACCAGCCCATAGAGCACACCAATCAGTCACTTTTTGTGGATGTAATGGCGTCTCAAGGGTCTCATGTGGATTCTCTTCACTCCAAATGCGGCAATTTTGCTTGTTGACGTTTTGGTTGCCATTCAACCAAAAGTGAGCCTTATCACTGAACAAAATTTTGCTATGAAAATCAGCATCGAGATCATTCTCATTCTCGGCCCATACACCAAAATCGCGACGTATTGCATGGTCTCGCGGCTTTAATTCTTGCACAAGCTGGATCTTGTACGTTCGTAAGCCAAGAACGTCCATCATAAAGTTGATGGACAAAGTTCCAATTGCTGTGCACGGTGGCGAATCGATTCATTCGGGTGCTCTTCAACACTTTGATCTACAGCGGCAATTGTTTCTTCGGTGCGCACTGTTCGACGTCTCTGCGGATGCGTATTTTCACATATAGTAAACGTAGTGCGAAAACGATCCATGGTTAACCGAATTAATTGCTCTGATGGACGATTATGTCGACCAAAAAATGGACGGAGCGAACAAAACCATTATTTTCGAAATAAATTTGCACGATTCCAAAGCGTTTTTCAGTTGTCAACCTGTTCGTGATGAAATGGTAAACCAAACTGAACATAAATGACATTAGAGTTGCCCGCTTTGACCACAACATGTCAGTTTTATCTCTATTCAAAACCAACCGAAAACGATCCATGGTTAACCGAATTAATTGCTCTGATGGACGATTATGTCGACCAAAAAATGGACGGAGCGAACAAAACCATTATTTTCGAAATAAATTTGCACGATTCCAAAGCGTTTTTGATTTGTCAACCTGTTCGTGATGAAATGGTAAACCAAACTGAACATAAATGACATTAGAGTTGCCCGCTTTGACCACAAAATGTCAGTTTTATCTCTATTCGAAACCAACCTCTAAAAAGCACCCTTTATAATAAAATTACATTTAATTGACATTAAAAATAGGAAAAGACCGTGTCATTAAGTTAAATCTTTAATGATATAAAAAGCTCTTGACTGACTGACATCAGTTGCGCACTTCAAGTTAGTGAATATCGGTTTCTTCATGTGCGCGCCATTTAAGGCGATCTATTTCTCCACTGCGTCGATATAGAACGACTCTGCCCCAGCGCACTGCACTATATGTGCTTCCCATATTAGACACTCAATGTGTAGTTTTTGACAAGGTCTGTGTCGCTGTTTTTAGCTTATGTCGTAACCTTAAATAGACAATTCCCATGTGTTGTTTAACTTCTTTACACTCTTCAAAATGCTCCCATTTAAGTTGATGATCATATTTAAAATAACACCTATAAGCCAAAACTTCCAAAAAAAAAATGCAACTTCATTCAGAAAAGTAATCTCATTTCCAACAAAAAAAATCGACACATGTAAACTCTCCCCAAAAACACCACATTTTCTCAGTTCCTCTTGCTCTTTGAATAATTTCTAAATAGCTCCCTTGTTGTACTTTGATTTATTGTTAATGTATTAGTAATCATTGTAAATCTACTGTAAGCTGTTTTTATACTCGTATTTTATTTTAATTTTTGGATGTAAACTTTATCTAGATAAATTACCTTCAACTATTCAATCATATTAATATCCACCTACCTACATTACAATAAAGAAAAAAATAAATATAAATATATTATGTGTATATGTTTATATGTATATCTAACGAAAGTCTTCACTCCACCTACAAGAAAACCAAATAAAACCCACACAAGTATAATACACTCGCTGCTAGATTTTTATCAATGTATAGATGTTTATATAGTTTTCTTTTTGGATTTTGATTTTATTTAAAAAAAAACGTTTTTCGTTGTAGTATCACAGAAAATGGATTTTTATGCTAAATTTTTTGTATACACATACACCCAACATTTACACTAAGCCCTAGCGTCATTTAAAATTGTAACTAATGTGTGATTTTTCTTCTTTTCTTTTTGTTTTGTTTTTAATTTAAAAATTTGAAATTGAAAAATAAAAAAAAAACAAACAAAAAATCTAGGTCCTGTCTATGAGTACAGATGAATACAGAAAAGCGTCACTCTTCACGACTGGATCGTTTGATTTGGACTTTCCGATTCCTGACCTAATTGGCACGACAGAAATTTTAACAGAAGAGCATCGGTAAGTTTTTTTTAAATAAAAATTTAAATTTGTTATATTATTTTATTTTCTTTTATTCTGGCCCCCGTATTAATAAACGCAGAGTAGCTTTTGACATTTGCGCGAGTATTTCTTATGGAAAAAGCTGTCATGTTATTCATTGATTAGGTAATCAGCGTTTATTAATACAGGTTTGGGTCTTTTAAAAGGAAATTTATTTTAGTAGTGTTTTTGTTAATTTTTTACACATTTCCTAGGATATGCACTTACTTTATAAGCTCAATTCAAGACCTACTCTTTTTTTAACTCGGTGAAGGCTAGTTTGCAAGTGTAGTTCCAACTATGACATGAAATATCAAATATTTTGTTTGATTTGAATGATAATTAAGAACAACAGTAATCCTATTAGCTCGGTAAAAAACAAAGTCATAATATAGGGTCCGCCAAATAACTTTTTTTTTGAAAATGCTATAAAAAAAAACTACTGAATATTTTCTTAAATTTCTTTTTTTATTTGAAAGTACAATCCTTCCGGTTAATAATGGAAAATAATTTCATTCAAATGGCTGCCTCGGCTGGCCATGCAGTAGCCTACACGATCGGTCCAATTTTTAAGCACATTATCGATTGTGTGCAGCTGTATTTCACCAATGGCTTCACGAATATTGTCCTGGCTTGTCGGCGTAACACTTGTCATTTACGGCACCCCACAAATAATAGTCCAACGGTGTCAAATCGCAGCTCCGAGGTGGCCAAACGACATCAGCTCTGCAGCTGATAATGCGATCTTCAAAAACAGGGCGCAAAACATCGAGTGTAGCTTCGGCTGTGTGGCACGTAGCTCCGTCCTGTTGAAACCAAATGTTGCCAATATCCTCCTCTTCAATTTTTGTGAACAAAAATTCGTTCAACATGGTCCGATAACGATCGCCATTGACTGTAACGGCCACTCCTTGCTCATTTTCGAAGAAAAATGGCCCAATTATGCCTCTGGACCAAAATCCGCACCAAACAGTGACTCGTTTTGGGTGTATCGGCTTTTCAATGTATGCGTGCGGGTTTTCTGTGCCCCAAATGCGACAATTTTGCTTGTTTACATACCCGCCAAGATCAAAATGAGCTTCATCTGAAAAGATGATTTTTTTGGCAAAATAAGTCGATCGCAGGCCCACTTAGCGAAGCGAAAACGCATTGGATGGTCAATTAGCTTCAACTCCTGAACCAATTGGACTTTGTATGGCGTCGTCTCAATGATGTCTCCGAAATGTTCAATTGTTGAGAACGGCGGTGAATTGATGTTGATGGCGCTTCACGCACACTTTCTGCCACAGCAGCAATATTCTCGGGTAATACGCACTGTTTTTGGCTTTACACGCTTTGGTTTATCGATGAGGATGCCAGTTTCTTTCACTTTTTTCACAAGATAACGAACATACGGAGCTGACGGTGCTTCTCTTCTTCCAAAATCCGTACGCAATTTCCACACACATTCTGCAACATTACCATGATTTTCAAAGTAATGTCGCAATGTTTCCCAGCGTTGTTCAAGCGTAAACACAACCATATTCGTTCAGCGGAAGGATAAAACTAATTATCTGTCAACTCAGACATGAGCTAAGTGTTACCATTCACGAAATAAGCACTGGTTGAAAAAAAAAACGTTAAATGGCGGACCCGTTATAATAGAAAAACATCAAGACATACCAAAAAATGCTTGTATTTACTAAAAGTAATTGTTTAGAGCGACACCGCCATCTATATTTGAACTTTCGTAACTTCAGTGAATACGCGAATCTCCAGTACAAATATGATTATTTTTCCACCCTAAAATATGTTACTCGGATATTTTTTTGCGCAACTTTTTTTTTTAAGAAAACGTCTTCAAAAAGTTGGCGTTTTTCAAATCCTTCTATAAACGAATTGCAGATAATGAAACTGCCTAATTTTCTGTTCAAAAACTTTTTGAATTTGTTTATGGTGTTTAAAAAGTGAAATGAAGGTTCAGTTTTAAAAGTGGGCGTGGCCGTTTGTACACTTTCACTTAACAAAGAGTATATGTGCAACATTTCACTACCTTAGTTCTATTTAAAAGCCCAAAACTGGTAAAATATAGACGTTAGGACAGGAAGACACATCTAGACCGTCAAGGCTTTCGACTTTGAGTCGACTCTGTCTTAATTATTTTATGTGTAGCAACATAAATCAAAACTAATACACCTTTTTGGAAAAGGATTTTAAAGTTCAAGGGGATCTCTCAGAAATATTTGAGACCTCACTAATTGGAACTGGTCAAATAGCTACAAATATATGATGAGCTATTATGTAGGAACCTATTTTTCTAAGCTCTATCTTTGGAATAGAATAAAACAAAAGTAATGAGTTTTTTTTTTTAATCATAAGTAGCGCATTCACGTTTTTAGTTATCATGCTTTGGAAACCATTTGCGCACATCCTTTTTATGGGATTTCTCATGGTTTTATAAAGAACCTCGGCTGATAGGTTGTCCATTTCTTGACGGATATTCTCCTTGAGGACTGTCAAAGTTTGTAACTTGTTCACATGAACCCTCAATTTTAAAGAACCTCATAGGCAATCCTTATAGGTAAGGTTAGGTGGGTTGATGAGGCAGACGGTGTGTGTCTTCCCTCATCGCACTCAGGTCAATATAGACCCATTGTGATGTCCGTTGGGGGTCCACTTGTGTGGTTGGTTCATTCATTGTCCCGTTACTGTCCATTGTTGTTAGCCTCTTTCCAGCCATCCAGATGTTGTTGCAAACCTGAAAAGATTAGGGAGAGGGATAGATCCGTGAGGTCATGGAAAAAGTATTTTCCTAAGGTTCTCAGGCAATCCTTATACTTGGCAGTCAAATCGGAGGATCTTGCAGTTTTTTTAATACTACAAAAGTTTGCATCGTTGCTAGTCCTCTAGTCGAAAATCATATTTAATTCAATCAAGAAAAACAAAATATACTGTCCAGGGCTCTGTAGCACTAACCCTTCACTGTGAATGTTTAACCCCGCCGTTCTCAAAAAGAAAATGGTCTATTGACTTCTCCAAATACGACTGCGAAAAAATTAACTGAACAATATGAACGGGCTTGCTTAATCTCGTGTTCTTCAATTCTCGAATGCCCGGTTTCACAATGGGAGCTTAAGTCGCAGCTTAGTTAAGTAAAACGCGGGTTTCACAGTGATTTTCGGGTTTCATTTAATATGTGTGGTTTAGCTAAGCCAAGCTTTACAATTAATTGCAAACGTTTTGTGGCTAATTTAGTAGTTACTCGCCTAAAAGTATACACCAATCTTGAATATTCTGCGAATATGAGGCACCAAAGTTAGTTCGAACACCACCCATGGATTTAGTCTCTACTACATCCAACATCCAAAAAAAGTACGCGGGGGAAAAACGAAAATTGTATGCTAACGACGGTGGACCAGAAATAAAAGTGCCAATAACGAATTTAAACGACACGCTGCACGAATTACTTCGTTATAAGAGGGTAGTGATTTATTGAGTAACAAAAGCAATATTCCCACAAATTCAAAAAGAAATATTTTGCAGTTCAAGTCCATAATTAAAATAGTTACGGGCATAAAAGAACGTTTCTCTGACAGCAAAGTCAACACTTAAGCCATCAAAATTGGGGTCTAATGTTTTATCAACACTTAAGTGGAGTGACGAATTGGTCTTTTCAATAATGTCACAACCGAATTGACACTTGACATTTAATAGAACACATGTTTCAAAATGGGCGCCTTTTCCCTTCCACCACTACCTTAAAAGGAATACAGACCACAAAGTGTGCAAAAGCTCGTATTAAGAACTCAAGATTTTAGATTTAGATTAGATTTATTGTTTTCTTGTTTATAATACAAATTTATGTTACAAAAATCATTAAGCATGGCTTTCTGCTGATTGACATGAGATTAAACAAATAACAAGTTTGTATATTATATTCTTGAACTTAAAAAGATTTAAAGACTTTTTTACAAAGTTAAAAGTTCTCAGTAATAATTTTAGTACGGTAATTAATTGCAGCTTTATAGAAATAAAAAAGTTGTTTTACATCGCTTTCGCAGTTTAGGTAGGTTATAATTTCTTCCTGAGATTTTACGTCGTTTAAGGATGGGGCATCTTCCGATCCGATGAAATGTAAAACGTCTTCTCTCTCGGATAAGTTGCAAAAACTACAATAAATTGGTAGATCTGGACGATATACCACATATAATTAAGGCGTATTAGTTCGCCTCTCATCTTAAAAATAGCCGAAATTAGTTCTTTGCTGTTGTCATTGTGGAAATAATTTTTTTCAGACAGATTGTGTTTTAAAACGCTGTATGTACAAGGTGGCGCAAAAGTAATCCTCCTATCAAAAATGCTATAAATTTTGCGATTGGCCCCTAATGTCAGTCATCAACTGTGGCGGCGGCCATTTACATGACATCTTATTCTCGACTTGATGTTAAAAAAAAAAATTAAAAGACCAAATAAAAATAATCCACAAGAAGAATCAAGGTTTTTCATTTTTTTTTAAATTACAGCCAATTTTTGCGCCACCTTGTAGCTCGGTGAACGGATGATGAAGCCATATTTACGCAATCAGCTCTGTATTGTTCATCTACTTTGGCAATAAGATTGCCAAGTACATCCTTACGGTATCTTTCATTTCCATAAGCTAAATTGCGTTCGAATCTGCAGTACGTTGCTAGCTCTTCGAGTTTTTTTTTTATACCAGAACGTATTTCTTTCTACTACCTTCTTGGCAATTATTTTTGGAAGTCTATCGTCCGACAGTTCTAAGACTTTAATTACATAATCAACATGCAATTTTAATGATTTAATGAAAAGCGGTGATAGTCCTGTTTCGATATTGATCATATAGTTTGGTATTGTGCTTGGTAAGTTAAAGCATCGTTTTATGTAGTATCTAAGGAGTTTCTCTACTGTTTCATATTGGCAATATCCCCAAGACTGCGATGCGTACATCATAACAGATTCTGATACAGCTTGAAAGACCTTGTATTATACGCTGTGGTCAATTTGTTGATTTGAAAAACATTTTTTCCATGTAGCCGATATAGCACTTTTAGCTTTTATAAGTCTCCTTTAGATGCGGTTCCATACTAAGATTACTAGCTATTGTCACCCCGAGGTATATATAGGTTTTCACAATTTCAATGGGCTGTCCGTTGAGATGCCATTTTTCATTTCTGCACTCTCTACCAGCTCCCTTCTTAAAAATCATAATTATTGATTTTGTAAGATTCCATAATTGGCAGTACAAATCAAGACGCTTAATCTTTAATTGTAAGGACTCTGGCGAATATGCAAATAGAACCACATCGTCTGCAAATAGAAGTGCTTTTATTAAATGTCCGGCGAATAATTTATTTTTTTGTTCTATGAATGCCCCATTCCGAAAACCAGCTTGGAATTATTTGATCAAATTGTTGTTTTCGATCCAAATTGACATACGCTCATTTAAAAGTTTGGTGAACACCTTGTAAGATGAGTTTAGGAATGATATTCCACGATAATTTGCGGGATCAGCGATATTACCTTATTTGAGAATCGGATGTATTATGGCTTGTTTGAACTGTGGCGGTAGGTTACCTGTTTCCAACATTCCATTGAAAATCGCCGCTATTTTGTCGATAAAATTAACTGTCGCATACTTAAAAAATTCAACGGGTATCCGATCAGCGCCAGGTGCCTTTCCATCTTGAAGTTTTTTTTAGAACGTTACATATTTCTCCCTGTGTAATAGGTGCATCTAAAATTTCATTTTCAATTCATGGCATTGCGTAGTGAAACGGCAGTATGCTACTTTGTGGGTTCAATAGCGTTTGAAATTGGTTCATCAGTGTCCTTGCGTCTAGCTGAGTGCCAATTTGAGGTGCTCTACAGTTGAATTTTTTAATTGCACACCAGGCTTCCTTTGTATCTTTACAGTTCACCAATTTTAGAGCTTCGTTTTCAAAAAATCTTTTCTTTTTCTTCATACATAATTGCTTAAAACCGGTTTTTGTTTGGCAGTACATTCTTTTATAGAACTGATCTCCAACTTTTCAAAAACTTTTAGCCATCCGAAAGATATTCTTCTCGCTGTTTCACACTCGGTGTCAAACCATTTTTGTTTAAAAATGTTTCTTTTTTGATGAGCATGTATTTTTGGCGTGTAGGACATTTTTATTAAATTGCCGATATCCATTATATCGAGTTGAACAGTTGCCTGCAAGTTGAGGTCGAGTTTTTGTCTATACTCAGATGCATTTGATTGTTTCCACATTAGCTTATGGGATAGTTGTATCGTTCTTGTATCTTCTCTTTCTATCGGTGAAGTACCAAACTCGAAAATAATAGGCATATGGTCTGAGAACTGTTGCGTCAAAACTACAAGATCATTTACTAAGGATATCCATAATCCACGTACCAAGCAGTAATCTATGACTGAACATCCTTGTTGTCCTATGAATGTGTACTTTCCACTGGAGTCTGAATTGCTTGTACCATTTAGTATATGAAATCCATGAGAATCACATAATTCTAACAATCTCACTCCCTATGCATTTGTTCCATCTTCTGATTTTCTCACTTTACCTGCGAATCTATTTTCCCTTCCCTCTTCTTTTCCTATTCTGGCATTTAGATCACCGATGATCATCATATCGTCGTATTTACAGTGGGACGGATAATATGTTGTTTATTCTTGTTAATCAGCCCTATCGAGGTATCCGTCGGAGCGGACAATTTTTCGCAACACATACTTCGTCGGAGGTTAAAATTTCATTCGAGGTATGTGTCATCGGAAGAAAATACTACACAAATGCGACGGCTTCACTTCACTACAATTCGTAAATAAATTCCGCGAGGAATTTGTGTCGGAGGAAATCGGTAAAAGAATTCCACTTAGCTGTCAAAAATTGCACGAAAAATGCACCTGAACGCACTTCAACGCAACGCGTTACAAAATGTCTGAGAAATATTCCGAAAAGCTTTTCGGAAGAATACCTCGAAGCAAAAATCCTCCCAATCGTACAAAATCGGAGAATTTTCCGCTCCGACGGATACCTCGATAGGGCCGAATAACTACTTCTTCCAAAGACCAAAATGTGCATTGAAATCTCTGTCACTATGACCTAAAGAAACTGAACTTGCAGGATAACCCAAAACCGGTTAATGACATCGATATTGTTAGGAAGGTTTATATCACTGATAATAACTTACGCATTTGTATGACATCTCTATAACTATAAAATTTTTAAAAATAAATCTTCTCTCTTTACAGTGAAAAATTATGTGGACACCTACCCGCTAGAGCCGAAGGCTATTCATGGTCCTTAGTGTTTAGTACATCACAACATGGTTTCTCGTTGAATTCTCTCTACAGAAAAATGCAGAGGCTAGAAAGTCCTGTACTTATAGTTATCGAAGACACAGATCATAATGTAAGTTTTAAAAAAAAATCCTTAATTATATGATAACCCTGCTTGTCCTTAAAGCTGAGGTTGAATAATTATTCCACAACTCTTTTCAGCTTTTGATTAGTTTCCTAATTTTTGTAAATTTAAAATTTTCTAGGTTTTTGGAGCTCTGACATCATGTTCACTTCATGTATCTGATCACTTTTACGGTACCGGAGAGTCATTATTGTACAAATTCAATCCCAGTTTTAAAGTATTCCATTGGACTGGTGAAAATTTGTATTTCATCAAAGGCAATGTGGAAAGCTTATCAATTGGTGCTGGAGAGTAAGTAGACACATTTTGTTTTACATATATTTGAATTTATTTTAGAATGGAATTAGACGTGAAATTAGGTATTGCATTTCGAATAGGAATTTCTAAATTGAAGGGTCTTTCATTAAGAACTTGAGAATAAAATGCAAACTTTTTCTTTCTAAATCCCAAATGCGGCCTGGTTTTTAATACTGGGCGCCCATTCCGTAAATTTATTATCGTTTGACGATAACATTTTGACGGTCCATCTTGCATGATCTAAGATTTATAGTCGTTTTTGCTGTCGGTGATATCACTTTATTTGGTTCATTTAAAAAATAATCGTCAAATCATAGACGATTATTGACTATCGTCTGAGTGATAATCGTTTTCAAAGTTACGGAATAACCCTCCTGTTCTCTAAGCTTCGCCATTCTGGACCAACAACACCTGAAGGTTATTACGCAGAGATTTTTGCCCAGCTAAATAGCCTAACTCAACTTGTAGACAAAGCAACACGCATTCCTGATATTAACAGTCACAGCCAACACACTCTAGACCTAGAAGGCCGCTGCAGACATGATAACAGACCTAATCTTGCTTGGGATGAAAAACTTTATTCCAAACAAATGCATTAGCGTCGAACCAAAAGAAGAAAATTGGTTTAATCCGTCTTGTGTGACTGCTATCCGGATGAAAGAAGAGACTTTTGCCCTATGGCGACAAACACCTTCTGAGGAAAATCGAAGTCTTTACAGGCGGGCCAGAAACAACTGTAAGATTATATTAAGACGTGCTAAATTCTTACGTGACCAAAAAGTGAGGCAAAAAATACTGCAATGTCCTAAAGGCAGCAAGTCTTTTTGGTCTTTCGTCAAACGAATAAAAGGTTGTAACTCATCAACAATCCCATCGCTTGTCTACAACGATAGAAATATCACGGACTCCCAAGAAAAAGCAAATCTGCTAGTTTCACTATTCGCAGCTAATTCCAACTTACCAGACAGCTCTTCTTCACCACCATCACTGAATCCGGTTCATTATTCATTAGGGCAAATATTTTTCCGAACCCGCCAGAGTTCAAAAAGATCTCAAACAAAATAAAGCTTCAGGTCCAGATGGAACTCCTCCCCTTGTGCTGAAAAGGTGTTCTTCCACTCTGGCCAAACCTCTACGCAAACTCTTCCACTTCTCGTACTCTGCAGTAATATTTCCAGATAGGTGGAAACTTGCGCATGTTCAGCCGATTCCAAAAAAGGGCTATAAAACCTCCCCTTCAAACTACCGACCCATAGCTCTAACGTCAGTACTCTCTAAGGTCTTGGAGAGTACAGTCAATTACCACCTCATGAGCTATCTAGAAAAAAATCATCTCATTAGTAACCGTCAGTATGGTTTTCGTCAACAACGTTCCACAGGGGATCTTATGGTCTATCTAAGTGAAAAATGGAATCGTTGCATTCGGTGAATGTAGAATTGTTGCTCTGGATATCTCAAAAGCCTTTGATAGAGTGTGGCATAGCGCTATTATTAATAAGCTTAGGTCTTTCGGTGTCGGTAACGCTTTTATAATTTGGATGACGAGTTTTTTAAGTAACCGATCAATACAAGTTGTATTAGATGGGTCAACTTCCACCCCCTTTTCAACAAACGCTGGAGTACCTCAAGGCTCAGTCCTCTCACCAACTCTGTTTTTAATTTTTATTAACGACCTTCTCTCTCTGACTTGTAATCCTATCCATTCGTTCGCGGATGACAGTACTCTTGACTTCGTTGACTCTCTAACGACTCCGCGACAAGAACCCCATGTCGTCGAGTCACAACGCCAGCGAATGTCAACTGAACTCAACTCCGACATTGATACAATTATCAATTGGGGTACCAACAACCGGGTTGAGTTTAATGCGTCAAAAACTCAGTGCTGTCTCCTATCTCTGAAACAGGATACAATTGTAGCTAAACTAAAAATGGAAGGAGTTGAAGTTGAGGAATCCAATGGCTTGTCTATGCTTGGCATGTACATTAGCCCAGACCTTCGTTGGAACCAGCAAGCTATAGATGCTGCAAAAGGTGGTGCTAGATGCCTAGGATTTCTCAAACGATGCAAACCGTTCTTCACTCCATCGGATTTAGCTAATATCTAGAAAGCCTACATTCGTCCAAAACTCGAATATAACTCGCACATATGGGCGGGTGCTCCTGCAACTTGCTTGAGCCTACTTGACCGAGTCAAACGTCATGTTATCAAACTTATTGACAACCAATCAGTTTATAGCGAAATTCATTCGCTCGAACACTGGCGGAATGTTGGATGCCTTGCGCTTCTTTACCATTATTTTCACCATAAATGTTCCGACGAAATATATAGTTGTATCCCGCCAGTCCGTTACTTTCACCATAAATATTCCGACGAAATATATAGTTGTATCCCGCCTGTCCGTCTGTTTAATAGAAATACTCGTGCGGCTTCTTCCGCACACCCATATTGCAAAGAGCCTGTTTTCGGGCGCACAGTAAAATTTAGAAGATCATTTCTTAACCACACTTTACGATTATGGAATAGCTTGCCTTCTTCAATTTTTCCAGATGACTACAATCTACAAAGATTCAAAATTAACGCGCATCGTCACTTCACTCTTTTCCCACCTACTCCCAATCTCTAACTATCTACAAACCATTTTTCTTCCTTCCATGACTGGGTTTTATAACCTTCAAGGACTAAGTCCTAAGTGTTGAAAAATGTTAAAAAAAAAAAAAAAAAACACTGAACTGACTGAAATATATCAAATGAACGGCAATCCCCCTTAAAGACGATTTCTCTCTTCTACAACAGGCCAGCTTTTTTTTTTACAATTTTATCGCACTCAAGCGACCCTTTATATGTTTTAGCACAGTGCGGGTGTTAAGGAAATTAGGGATAAGAAGGAAGGAGATACCGATGCACATTGGTTTTAAATGTCTGTAAGTTATAATGGAAAGGAAAAACAGAGTTTGGTAGAGCATTCCACATTCGTGTTGTTCGGTTTATGTACGAATCTCTGTTTTTCAGCGTCCGTCCGAAGATAGGCTTGAGGGTAAACTGATTTGCATTCATTGCGTACCGAGTATTGCGGCTGAATTGTTGAGTGGGAGGAATGCAGCTGGCTATTTCATTTGAACATTGGTTGTTAAAATAGCGATACAACAATGTAAGGCAGGAGATGTTTCGACGGTGTTCGAGCGAAACTAAGAAGTTCGCTATTCTTATGTCTCCTATAAGTTTTTTCGCACGCGTTTGAATCCTATCTAGTAGGTGCAATGTTGATTTTGGTGCACCTGACCAAACGTGGGCGTTGAATTCAAGTTTTGGGCGTATAAACGCTTTATATATTGTGGCCAGATCAGAGGGGGTGAAATATTTCTTACATCGATTTAGGAAACCTAGACATTTCGCTGCGTTTTTAGCGACTCCGAATATGTGGTCGTTCCAACGTAAGTCGTTACTAACACACATACCTAGCATGGAAAGCTTTTCGGTTTCTTCGACGTAAGTGCCATTCATGGATAATGGCTCTAGATTTTGGTTTCGCTTTAATGACAGAAGACAGCATTGTGTTTTGGAAGCATTGAATCCACTCTATTAGATTTACCCCATTTGATAATGCTGTCAAGGTCGGAATTCAATGAGCTTTACATATTTTGGCGTTTAGAGTCCACATTCGAAGGTGAGGGACGAGATAACCTCAGCTTCTCATATTCGTTTACAATATGAGAAGCTGAGGGTACTGTCATCAGCGAAGTGTCTAAAGCCCAAGTGTGGCCTGGTTTTGAATACTGTCTCTAGTTTGTAGTTTTTCACCTTTACATACACTGAACTAACTGGACTGTATCCAATGACCGGTAATCCCCTTAACGATTCCTCCCTTACTTCAAATTTGCTGACTTGTAGGAGATCTGTCTATTACATGTAGTACAACGGAAGATGTTCTAAAGAGTTCAGATAAATGATCCCAAGACTAGTTTCATTTTACAGTCCATCTTAGGTTAGGTTAGGTTTACGGGTTGGTGGAGTAGAGGATTCTCTATTCCGCCACACTTAGGTCCATGTGGACCCATTGTGATACCCTTGGTGGGATTACGTCCTTCCTTATCGTTACTATGGGTTACTCCACTCTATTCAGCCATACTGATGTTCGTAGGAACCTGCAAAGATAGGGTAATGGAATATCGGATAGCTCTTGGATGTCTTGGAAGTAGTAGCTTCCAAGTGTTCTGTTCCTCAGGTGACAGAGACTCGGGCAGTGACAGAGGAAGTGAGGTGTATCCTCGTGTGCCTCCTCATCGCCGCAGCCTCTACAGATATCGTCATCCTTGAGATTTAATTTCATTGTATGGGTTCTGAGAAAGTTGTGACCAGTTAGAGCCCCTACCAGTTTAAATAAGGAGCTCCTGTCGTACCGCAAAAGTTTTTTGGTTCGGTTTCCGTTGTATTCTGGCCAGAGCTTCCGAGATATTTCTCAGGTAGTCAATGACTTCCACCTGGTATTGGCTTTCATTCGGGTTTTGTATTCCACTCTTTCTCTGAGGTTACAGAGTGGTGGTTCGACCGTTTGTAGTGCCTGATCATGATCTGTAGCAGATCCATTTCTTGCCAGTGCGTCGGCCATCTCGTTGCCGTCTATGTCCCTGTGACCAGGAACCCAGCAGAGATCAGCATTATGCTGCTCTTCGCGACAGCGGCGAACTAGCTTTGATTTAATTTCGATAGCAGATACTGCTTTTATAGCCGCTTGGCTGTCAATGAATATGGTGATATCACTGTGTGGTATTTCCATTATTGACACCAAATGAGCCGCTTCAGCGATTGCTAGCACCTCAGCCTGGAACACACTACTATGATCAGGAAGCCTGATTGATTTGTGTATTACTAATTCCTCTGAGAATATGCCAGCACCTGTTCCACAGTCCATCTTTGATCCATCTGTGATGATGAATATCGATTTCCTTTTTGTGGGTTCATTCTTGTCCCATTCGTCTCTGCTCGGAAACGAGCAGGTGAAGGGTCGATCGAAGTCTAGATAGGGAGATAGATAGTCAGAGTTAGAGTTTACTACGCTCCCTACGTATTTCTTTAGGACCTGCGCGTGTCCAGCCATCTTAAAATGACACGAACATCGCAATACCAAAACTTTTTTTGTTACAAAACATGCAGGCAATGGAACCTACTTCCAGAAAATGTATTTCCAACAATGTTCCATCTTCAACAATTCATGAACAGAGTTAATAAACTTCTGCAAGTATCCTCTGAAGGCTCTTTTTGAGCATTAAAGATTAGCCTCACCTTATGGAAGTTTATATATAGTCAGTCTAAAACTGATTGAATGTCTAACGCTGTTTCAAGATTAAACTGCGTAAATAAAGTGTACACATCCAACTAACTGCGTACTTTTGGCATTCACTATGCGATGGCAGACGTGCACATAAACATGTCAAAATAAACTTCCACATCCATGACCTACGTAAGATAATAATCGTGTTGTCCCACAAATAAAAAATAGATAACCAGCGATTGTATCTAAGAACTTTTTTCTCTGCAATCAATAGTGTTGTTAAAAAAAATCAGTGAATTCAAATATACGCAAGATTACCATCAAACAACTTTGTGGTTTTCCGAGCTACAGCTATAGCAATCTAATATTGCCATCATGTATGAACAAAATTTTGCTCATTTGTTTTCATAAAATAAATTAAATAAGATATCGTTTGCACTTTGGAGATTTTTGTTTTGAATTAATTAAAAAAAATACGCTTATCATGAAATACCCTCTTAACAAATAAATCAACAAAAGAAAATTGAAAGTTTACTAAGTTGGGTATAGGTGCGATAAAAAGTTTTTTTTTTTTAAATTTTTTTCGGTCACAGCATTAAGCTTCCATAAGTAAAGATCAATTAATTTCGTCAAATAAATTCGTGGAAAACAACAAATTTTATATTTATTTTGATATTCGAGTGCGTTACGAGAAATGTGTTGTCTTTTATTTTTAAAGTCTGTTCGAGGCTTATTTTGGGATTATAAATTTCCCCATATAAACTTATCGATCATGTTGGGATTAGGAATATTTTTGATTACCTAATTTGAATAGACAAAATCGATCTCTCACCGCTTAATATGTCGTGTATTAGGAATGGGGGATTTTTAGTTGGTACGCACTTTAGTTGTGTAAACACAAATATGCAAATAATTCCGCAAACAGCCTACCAGTGACGTGAGTTCTATCTTTTCCAAATCTTTTCTAATATTCTCGCTAAATTTCCCTCTGCGTGTGATGTTTATTCTATTTGAACATCATGATGCGGCTACGATCGTTATAGCACAAGCAATCAATGAAACCAACTTTCAGTAGCCTTATTTTCACCAATTTACAATTTAAGCGTTATAGGGTCGACTCAACTGATTGATGATTGATGATTAATTGGCGCTACAGTCCGGGATGAACCTGGACCTCAACCAACATGCCCCTCTAATTAGCCCGGTCCTTAGCTTACTGCCTCCAGTTGCGCACTCCAAGTTGGTTGAGGTCGGTTTCTACTTGTGCGACGTCCGACGTCTGGCTGAGAATCGAAAACGCTACGAGCCGGAGAATTGGTGTCCATTCATTTGTCAGAGTTAATAGCGGAGCCGAAGTGTGCAAATTTGATCGGTTGTGGACTTTCCTGGCGTAAAACCAAACTGATAAGGGCCGATCAGGTTGTTGGTAAACGGTTTCAGGCGTTCACATATTACGGCAGATAGGATCTTTTAGGCGATGTTGAGTAGACTTATGCCTCTGTAGTTGGCGCAGTTCAGAGGGACTCCTTTTTTGAGGATCGGCAAACGATGCTGAGGTTTCATTCTTCAGGCATACTTTCACCCGACCAGATTTGACTTATGAGTTGGTGGATGTTACTTACCAAGTCATATCCGCCGGCTTTATAAAGCTCAGTGGGAAGGCCGTCATCTCCAGCGGCCTATTAAGCTTGAGTTTAGATATTGCTATCCTCACTTCACTTAGGTCGGGTGGTTGGCAGTTTTCGCTGTCGTTGCCAATATTAAATGGTTCGTTCTGCCTGACAGCGGAATGTTGTTCGTCATCGCCGTTTAACAGTCCGCAGAAGTGGTTCTTCCATATTCTCAGCATCGACTGTGTCTCAACTACAATATTTCCTCGTTCATCTCGACAGGATTCTGTTCGAGCCTTGTATCCTTGGCTTTGACGTTTTACACTTTGGTAAAACCTGCGAACATCGTTCCTGGAGTGGCACCTCTCTATATGTCCTCGATCGCGCGCTTTTCTTGCTCTTCTTCTTTCTGAAAAGCTGGTGTTCTTCCCTTCATCTCTGCCTATAGAGCTCAATGGCAGCTCTCGTCTTCACCTGCAGCTTAGCCTTGTAGGCTGAGTTTTTGGCTGCGAGCATCTATCGGCATTCCTCATCAAACCAGGTGTTTCTTGCTGGTGGCCGCGAGAAATCTAGCACATCAGTTGCGGCTGATCTAATGGCTTGTTGGCATCGTTGCCATTGTTCTTCGACATGAGATGCTGGTGGTGTGTTGTGAATCGAGAGGTTAAGGGATACGCATTGCGCGAAGGCCTTGACGGTCTCTTGCGATTGCAGTCTTTCGACATTAATTTTTTCACAGTCTTTCTGCTTTGTTGTGGCTTGGTGGATATCCGCATTCTTACCTTGGCTGCAACAAGGTAGTGGTCCGAGTCGATGTTAGCCCCTCGGAATGTTCGGACATCCAAAATACTGGATGCGTGCCTCATGTCTATCGCAATGTGATCAATTCGGTTGACTGTTCGTTGATCTGGATACCGTCATGTCCCCTTATGGATATCGAGGTGAGGAAACCGTGTGCTTGCTATAGTGGCATTTCGTTCCGTAGCGTAGTCAATTAACCTAAGTTCGTTACCAGACGTGTTGTCGTGTAGGCTTTATTTTCCGACAATACTGCTATAGATGTCTTCCTACCTTTGGGTTAAAATCTCCCAGCACGATTATAACAACGTACTTTGGTAGTCGCTCATAGGTTTTGTCAAGAAGCTCGTAGAAGCAATCCTTAGTTATACACTTTTTCCTCCGTCGTAGAGTGAGCGCATATAAGGCTTATGCTGGAAAATTTGGCCTTGATGCGAATTGTTACAATGCGTTCGCTAGTGTCTAGGAAACATAAGACGACTTCTTACCCAAGTCTGACACTTACAACAAATCCGCATACGAATTGTCGTTGTTTCTGCTGACTATTACAGGGTCCACAGTAGATGTCACAGTTTTCCATCCCCTTTTTGCCCGGCCCATCTAATCGTATTTCTTTGATCGCAGTAATGTCTGCTTTGTAACAGTTTAGGGCTTCCGCTAGTTGTTCGCCTGCACCTCCTGTTTAATGTTCTCACATTCCAAGTGCAGATGCGAACGTCGTTGTCCTTTTTCCGTTTAGCAGGGCTGTCAACAATAATATCAGTCCTGTCCGCGGCTATTGGTTGCTTCGCAACATATGATTTTTTCCATGGGTGGGTAGCTAACCCAAAGAACAACCTCCAACCTGGAGGGCCAGTTCTTATCAACACTCGCACTTATCGTTTAGCAAGCCAAATCAGGTTGGATGATACCAGTACCCGATGGTTACCACTTGGCACATTTGGTGTGTAGTCAGGGTTGCAACCAATAGGCATTGCCAAGTTAAATCCAATCAGAGTCTACCCTCGTTCTACAACACCCAACCATTTTATAATGTTAGTAATATTTTTTATTGAAAAAACAGGATTTGCGAAATATTTGCAGTATGTGCAGGCAAATTTAAAAAAAAAATGTCGCTTAGGCCCTTAATCTTCTTACCGCTTTAATCAATATCTTCACAGTTGGTGGTTTTAGTCACTATGACGGTCAAACTGTGTACTAAAATTTCGGGCTACAGACCTTCATTATTTTTAAAAAAATTGCTCAACAATGAAAATGCGTTGTTTTTCCGTATAGCGCTCCATTTTTTTACAAACCCCGAACTGTCAGCTGTCACATTGTTATCTTTTTTCCATTGGCAACACAGTACTATTAAATGGCGCAAAATTCTAATAATGGGACACCCTTTAAAATAAACTTAAAAAAAACTTTATTAACAAATCACCTTTCTTTTTCCTTTCAGTGGTCGATTTGGCTTATGGTTGGACGGTGACTTAAATCAAGGTCGATCACAATCATGCAGCACATACGGCAACGAGCCTCTAGCCCCCCAAGAAGACTTTGTCATAAAAACTCTCGAATGCTGGGCATTTGTTTAAAATATAAATTTCTAAAAAGAAACTAAAAAAAATTAAATTACCTATAATTATTATGCTTTTCTGTTTTAATTTTTATTATTTTATTTTTTATATGTAATCATATTATTTAATTTAATTTTAAACAAATGAAAAACACTTGCAACTTATGGATATATAACGCGCGAAAAGGAGAAGAGAAAAGATGAAAATTTAATTTTACCTTCATTCTACATTTAATTTTTAGTAATCTAATTGAAAATATTTTTTTTTTCTCTTTTTTTAATTATAAATATTATTTAATTTGTTACTCCATGTAAAATTCTAATTTTGTGTATTTTGTTTTTATGATAACTAATTTAATTTAATAATAAACAAAAAAAATAAGAACTATGATAATGATAAATAAGAAAACTAAAAAAATGTTGATGTTCTTCTTTTTGTTTCCAACATTTTGTTTGGGATGACAAAACACGCTAGAAAAAGAGAGGAATTTTGAAAAAAAAAATTGTTATTGCTTGCTATGCGACAACGTGTGGAGATTTTGTGTAATTTATTTTATAAGCATCCTATATAAATAACAAAAAACAAAACAGTGTCAACTCTTATGTGTAAAAGCTTTTGAGTAGTGTTCTTGGTATTTAGTTAGGAAAAATGCAAAACAAAAAATTTATAAGAAAAAAAAAAACGTGAAAATATAAATTAAAAAGAAAACCATATTTAAACGATTTGTTGTTGTTAATTGTTTCACTGTGTAAAGTTGGGTTTTTATACCAATTGTAATTAAATGTAGTTCTCAGTTTTGTTTTATTTGCAAGGCATTTTCTATTTATTTAAAGTGTATGCTGCTAAAAAAATTGCATATTTATATAAAAAAAACAAAATAAAAATCAAGGTAAATTTATATAAACAAAAATTGTTATATCATTGCAAACCAACGTTCGCTTAGAATAATACCCATTATAAATAGTAGTGCATTGTATATCAAAGAAATGTACATTTTGTATAAAAAAAAAAAAAACAAACAAACACACACAAACCAAACGCATTCTAAATTAGAAAATATGCAGATCAAGAGGAGAAACATTTAGCACCACAAAATAAAATAAATTTATATAAAATAAAAAATAAAATCAATAACAACAATAATATATATGAAGCAGTGTGAGTAAACATGAAAAACAAACAAAAACAAGAATTTTAAATACAAGGATTATGAATATTTTTAATTTTTTTCTTTTTATTATTTTCACGTTCGAGTCTACAGCTGCATTGTTTGCAGCGAATTTATGTTTTAAGTGTGCTTTATCCCCCTCATTAACTGAAGTATATATTATACACACACACGCGTATATTATTTGTTTTTAAGAAAAGAAAAATAATAATTATTACAATGAATTAAATTAAATGAAAAAGAAATACACAATTACTAACTACAAGATATTTGATGAAGATGAAGGGAGAAGAATACGTAATTGAAAAACAAACAATTGAAACCATTCAAGTGATTAGAAAAATAAAAAAATTACATTTTTATAAAATACAATACGTTTTAGTTTGTTATTATTATTTTCTTTTTTATTTTTGAATTTTTATTTTATTTGTTATTTTTAGTTGAACAAGATGAAACAATTTATTTTTTTTTAGTTCTTAGCTAACAGGTTGCAAACAGCGTTGGGCAAGACACATGTGGTGAACCGGTTTCAGGCCATATTTTTAGAGATTTTTGGAATCATAATTTAAAAGAGTTTTTTGTGAATATGAATGAATGAATATTTTTATTCAGTCTATATGCCTGTTTCGGTTTTTTTTTTGTACATTCTCACACTTATCATGAATTTCGCCCGAACAGCATTTCACCCGAAATATTTTTGTTCGCCCGAAATACAAAAAGGTTATTGTGAATTCCACCCGAACGAAATTTCACTTCGAATCAGCTGTGACATTTCGAACAATTTTGATCTTCACAAGTAGTGGGAAATAACAGTTGAAAAATAAACAAAATTGGCATATTTAAATAGAGTAAACATATTTTATAATTTTGTATTTAATTTAAAATGCACAGTATAGCCATGAGGATTTTATCAAATGAAGAAGAAATTAACCAATTGAAATTGATTCGAAGGCATTTAAGAGATAATTTTAATCCTTAAGAATTGCGTGAGCCCTTGTGTGTTATCTAAAATGTTAGCCTTTGTTAAAATAAATTAATACATTTATATTTTACCAGATATCAGATATTTTACTATAGGCTAAACATATCAGCTTTTAAGTACTTGCTGGATGTACTTGTCAACGTTTCGGTCCCAGCAAAAAAAAAATTAGCTGTTCCAACAATAGTGGAACGCCGCTTGCTTACGTTTTTTTTTGCATAAGGTGGGTACCAGAAAGGAGTAGGAAAGGATCATGACGTTGGTCTGGCACAATCCTCATTCAGTGTCATACGTTCCGAAGTATTAGATATTTTTCAAGAAAAACTTTGTCCACAATGGATAACGCGGCCAACGACAGACGAACAACGGAAAATTTTTCAAGTCTTTTATTCAAGACATAAGATTCCAGGTGCTATAGGCAGTATTGATGACACGCACGTCAACATTATATCGCCATCTTCAAATAAAAACCTTTTCTATAACCGAAAAGGAAAAATAATAAATAATAAGAATAATAATAAATTTCCTTTTCGCCATAATTAAAAGTGTAACTTACATTTTAATTGTGTGTTCCCTTCTCTTCACTTCCAAAAAGCAAGTGAACATTTTAGCTCTGTTTGAGATTTAATTTCGCCCGGAATTTGTGTTTGCAATAAGGGAATTTTTTCGAACATAGGATTCTTTTTCACGCGAAATTTATGATAGGCGAAAAGAAAAAAAGGGAAATTTTTCATGCGGAATGCTGTTCGGGCGAAATTCATGATAAGTGTGAATAAATTTTGAAATATTGAGTGCTATTTATATTGCTGCGGTGTTGCAAGTTGAAAAACAAAAGTACACAGGGGAAAAACTGAAACTGAAACAAATAAATTTCAAATGAAAATTAAACTTTGTTACTTCATTTAGATTTATGTCATATTATCGAGTTAATAAACATGCTTTCCAAATTTTGCTGCAAACTTTTGCGCCACACCTAAAACAATCATAGATTTTTTATGTGTTGCAGTCCGCCTCAGTTTTGCGTTTCCTTACCGAAAGAAGCTTTCTGAGATCAATTGGAAAAGATTCTGATGTTGCTTTGGGCCGTTGCACTGTATCAAAGATATTAAAGAGTTCTCAATGTTTTGGAGAACAAAATTTTTCCAAGATGATCAAACATTTCATGTCGGATGAAGAAAAACGGAAATCAAAACAACATTTCATTGACGAATTTCTTATTCCTGGGGTCATCGACATCGAAGGCAGGAAAGAATACTTCCCAGTTAATGCACTTATTGTGAGTAGGATCCAAAAATAGTATCTATTCAAAAAAAATGCGTCCGCTGCAACTGGATTTCCTTTCATAAATTCTCCGACAAGATCTTTATGCCTCTCCATAAATTCAATAAATTTTGCCTCCTGGGAATTATTTTTGTGTTTACCATTGGTAAAATACATTATCGTTTAGGATATCTATTCAAAATCTAAACAACATTAGTACACTCAGATATTATTCACTTACATATTCAATCACGTCAGCTCATCCCAACAATTTCACAGATACTTAAATGATCCAATTGAAATCACACACAAAACGATAAAATCGAATTGTGGAACATGGAAATTCATTTTTTTTTTAACTTCGAAAAATGTGAAATTGAACGTAGAACCTAGCTGTATATGCCTGTTTCGGTTTTTTTTTTGTACATTCTATGATCTTTTGTAACAGAGATATCCTCGTTGATAGATTTTTATAATCGCTGTTGACCTTGTTGTAACACCTATGGAAAATGCTTTTCAGCTGTTTTTGCCATAGGTGTTTAGCTCTGAAAAGAGCTTTTATGTTATCTGGAAGATGTCTATATTTTTGAGCGTGGGGTTCAACTATGGAAGAGTGTCGAGTAATTGATTGCACCGCAATATTAAGCGGCATATACACACGTCAAAATCTCGTCAAGCATGCGAGAGTGTATGAGTGAAAACGAAACACCTATACGTTGTGTGCATGCTTGAAGCAAAATCAAAACGTTTTGATTTTTCTTCAATCAGGCGTCAATGCTTGACGTAGTGTATATTCGTGATTGAATGCTTGATCAAGCATTCATTCTCATTTTTACGACGCCAGCGTAAAGACGTCAGTTTCGCTGTTTTTTTTTTTTAACAGTGCGGTGTTTATTTATGTAAATATGGAAGAAAAAAGTTTTATTTTGGAGTTTCTAGAGGTTTATCGTTCTCTCCCAGCGTTGTGGAACATAAAATCGAAGGAATACAGCAACCGCAATTTAAAAAAAGTGCAGTATGAAACGCTCCTTACAAAATATAAGGAAAAGCACCCAGAGGCAACAACAAAATGTAAGGTAAAACTGAATGCTTGAAGCCTCATGCTTGATGTGTGTATATGCTGCATCAAAGCAAATTTACAAATACACTCTCACATGCTTGATGAGATTTTGACGTGTGTATATGCCGCTTTAAAATGTTCGATGTGCTCGTCTATTTCTATATTAGTCATTGAGACATACGGATATGGTAGCCAAGATGTCATATTGAGATCTATGTCCGATCTGAAATTTTGCCCAATTTGTGTTTTTGAAGGATCTGGTATAATTTGGTTCAGCGAACGTGAGTATTGCGTTATCCAGTAAAGGTTGGTAGTGTTTTAATTGTATAGTTAGGCATATGACTGTTTACTAGTTGCGGGGTTATCAGGAAGTGATCTAAGTACCCAGAGCTCATCGGGTAGGTAGGGGAGGGTGGTGTTAAATTGATTACACCGGTGTTGCTTGAACTAAGCCAAGTTGCGAGTGTCCTACCATTTTGGTTACCCCTGTTGTCGCCTCAATTAGAGTGCCTTGCATTTAGGGCGCGTCCAAGGATGGCTCCGTCATATGACTCTGCTAGGTTGTTGATTTTTTCTAGTTCCTCTTGCACTGCTGCTTGAGGACTATTAGGGGGAATGTAGATGGAACCGAGAAGTATTGATTTAGTCGAATTATCAATTCTTATGTTGATGGATAAAAAGACACTTGGAAAAGCTTAGTCGGGTGGTGAGACTGTTGTATATTTTATATTGTTTTTGATGGCTACCCCTACCCCCTACCCCCTGGCTTCTATCATTTCTTAGAAAATTATACGTGTCGAGGTGAACGACCAAATTACTATGGAGGTGTGTCTCCTGGATAAAGGCGATGGAACTGTTGCTTGCACGGAGGATTTTCGAAAGTTCGATCCTCCTGCTGTTTTCGATTAGGGACGAAATGTTAAAGGTAAGGATTTTGATTTGCATTAATTGGATAAAATTAATTGGTTGAGGAGGTCCAAATAGGCTATCCTCTTTTGTTGGATCAAAGCAACGTTGTTGATGTTTTTGACGAATGATTCTACCATTCGCAGCAGTTCTGACACCTTTACCCCGAAGAGGTCATTGGAGAGATCCATGAATTGGGATAGAAAGTTCCCTCTGGCTACATCTAATTTGGGATTTATTGGTGTGTTTTGTTTTTGGGTTCGGAAGTGGCTAGCGTAAGTTATTTCGGGAGAAACCAAGTTGCCGTTCGCTATATTTTTAGATATTAAATTATTTTGTGCTCTTTTGTCTTTGGCTTCTCTAATTTGTTTGTTTTTCTGCTCACGATATTTTTTTGTAGGCTTCACAATACCGGTATTTAGCTGGATGGTCTTTACCACAATTTACACAATGCCTTTGTGTCTTCGTTCTTCTGAACGGGGCATTCGCCTGGGTTGTGATTGAGTTCACATTTTACGCATTTGTAGCTGTTGGCACAATTTTTATCTAAATGACCAAATGACTGACACCTCCGACATTGAAGGACGTTTAGATTTTCCCTCCCTGCCGTTAGTTGTTGCCTGCTTGCTGTTGTTTGTGATGAGTCCGCTTCCACTTGGTACATCTGCGTCTGTTGTGTGGTCTGGGATGTATCTTGCGTATTTATTGCTTCTGGGTCTGCCCGTACTGCTTCCGCTTAGGTTAATTTCTCCTAGTGAGGAAAATTTGTTTGAGTTTCTGATGTTGCTGTTGCTCAAGCTGTCCAACATTTTATCGGGGGACTGCGATATACGTCCACGCTTTACGGTAGTCCATAGAACTTCATCGATTTGGCCGTCCGTTTGCTCCGTCATCATGTTGTTTGTTGCGCTCAGGGGAGGCGGCAGCTTGTCTTGGCTTTCTTTCGGCTTTTGTTTACGGCTTAGCAAAAGTTGCGCCGCTCGAATTTCCCTTGGACTTCTTATAGGGGTAAGTCTGGGGTCATCTCTTGCCCCGTTTTTAAAATCGTATGCGGTGCTTATTTTGTTCGCATCGGTGGTGTTCCGATCGATTTCCTTTGGGGGTTTGTTGTTTTATGTTCTCGTTAGGTTGGGGAAACGTATGCCAACTCTAACGTGAAAAACGTGTTTATTCGTGCACTTTTTGTTGTTAGAATTTCTTTTTGTTTACACGGATCTATCCTTTTTTTTTTTTTTTTTTAAGGTTTTATTTCGCTTTTTTACATTCACTTTGACTTTTATCTGTCTGCTGTTATTTAAAATACCACTTACCAGGAAGTGTGTGCCAGGAGACGTCTGCACACCCTGGTTGTCAACTTGCGAATCTCAAGAGTTTTTTGTGTTGATTAAGCGTTGGGTCATGATCATGATATTTAATTTCAATGCTGAAGGGGCAGGGGTAATTACATTTTTTTCAATAGTTTCGGACACGTTTTAGTAGTTTGTGGACCAATTACCCAAGCTGTAGATCTATGAATCAGATGGTTCTCACTTCTCTGTTGAGGTGTGTCAACAACCTTGAATTTCAACCAACCAGGTTTTCTTCAAAAAATAGGTATTTTTTACTAAAAGCAGCACCTGCATTCGAGTATCGTCTACAACTAGAGCGTGTTTTTTTATGTATATAACTTTCAAATGCAATAAAACGAAGATAATTTTTTAAATTGACTTGAAATTTGCTTTATTTTAAAGATAATCTTCTGGCATTATAATTTAAATATGATTTCTGACATATGACCGCCACGACTGGCTTGGACGTAGTCTAATCTGGAGGTCCAATTTTCGATGACTTTTTCCAACATTTGTGGCCGTATATTGGCATAAAAGCGGCAGCGAATCGTTTCGGGACTATCGGCGTAGACTACCGAATTCACATATCCCCACAGAAAATAGTCAAGCGGCGTTAAATCGCACGATCTTGGAGGCCAATTCACAGGACCAAAACGCGAAATTATGCGCTCACCGGACGTTTCCTTCAACAAATCAACTGTGCCACGAGCTGTGTGACATGTTGCGCCATCTTGTTGAAACAACAGCTCCTGCACATCATGGTTGTTCAATTGATGAACGAAAAAGTCAGTAATCATGGCTCTATAGCGACTAAGATTATGAATTCTATACAGATGACGCACCCCATACAAGAAAAATGGTTCTATGGCGGGTCGTGCTGGCACAGCCCATGTGTTTTCATGCACACCACCCGCCCGTACCGTGAAGCTGCTGCGCAAAAGTTTCTGTTTTTTTGTTCTCAATGCGTCATCTGTATAGAATTCATAATCTTTGATAGCGGTCACCATTGACTGTGACGTTCTGGCCAGCATCGTGTTTAAAGAAGAACATACCAATTATTCCACCAACCCATAAAGCACACCAAACAGTTTTTGTGGATGTAACGGTATCTCAACATACGCCTGAGCATTATCATCACTCCAATCAGTTTTGATTATTGACTTATCCATTCAACCAAAAGTGAGCTTCATCGCTAAACAAAATTCGATTATGAAAATTGGGATCAACGGCAATCTTGTTTTGGGCCCATTCACCGAATCTACGCCTTGCTATGACTTCAGTTCTTGCACGAGTTGGATTTTTTAAGCAGGCAAACCAAGATCTCCCATAAAGTGGAAGATAACGGATAGACTGATTCGGGTCTACTACGCTACGCTCTACAGCAGCAATAGGCCCTATCGAGGTATCCGTCGCGACGCGTCGGATCGGAAAATTCTCCGATTTTGTACGATTCGGAGAATTTTTGCTTCGAGGTATTCTTCCGAAAAGCTGTTCGGAATATTTCTCCGACATTTTGTAAACGCGTTGCGTTGAAGTGCGTTCAGGTGCATTTTTCGTGCAATTTTTGACAGCGAAGTGCCATTCTTTTTCCGATTTCCTCCGACACAAATTCTTCGCGGAATTTATTTACGAATTGTAGTGAAGTGAAGCCGTCGCGTTTGCAAGAGCACGTGTACCAATTTTCAAAATTTAAGGCCCAAAAACTGGTGACGTACGGACGGACGGACAGACATGGCTAAATCGACTCAGCTATCGATTCTGAGTCGATCCATAAACTTTGAGGTATATGTAGCTAAATTATTTCTCTATGTTACAAACTATGTATCAAAACTAATATACCCCTATGGGATAGGGTATAAAAAGTGGGCGTGGCTAACAACTTTATGAGGGTCAAATTAGAATTTTTTTTTCCGTGGGCTGGTGGAAATCTTCATAGACACGATGAGCACGTGCCGAAAGTAGTGTGAGATTTTTACTTACTAAAACCACCACCCATTTTGTATTTCTATTGCAACTAAGTATTCGACTTATATAGCAATTTTTTTATCCCGAGTCTATAATATGTTTGGCAGGTAACTTTCCTTTGAGAGTTCCTGCTTTTTCCGCAATTTATAGCGCCGATTGTTATTATCGGGCCAAATCTAAGGGTTTAGTTCTTTGAAGACGCCGCAATATATTTGTGTCGTCAAGAATTTGGAGGACTGTTTTGTTAACGTGTCCTAATAAACGTTTTTTTTATGTTTTTGTGCATCTTTAACCGCGGGAATACCCAGATCTCTGTGTAGATCTTCATTCCTTACGTACCACGGCGCATTGACGAATGATCTGAACATTTTGTTTTCAAAAGTTTGTAAAATGTTTAGATTCGTTTCACTGGTACAACCCCATAGCTGTATACCATATGTCCAAACCGGCTTCAGCACTTGCTTGTATAATAGCAGCTTGTTATCAAGGTTAAGCTTCGAATATTTTCCGAGCAACCAGTACAGTTCTCTGTATTTATTCTTAAGTTCTTCGCATTTCTTTTTTACAAGCGACTCCCATTTTAATTTTGCATCGAGTGTCATACCGAGATATTTCGCTTCATTTGCAAACGGGACTCGAACCGTATTTAGAAATACAGGCAAATTGTTTGTCCGTTTATACCGTTTGTCGTTTAAATATCCACATAAAAACAGTCGGGTGAAGTTCAATCTGTTGAACAAAGTTGCCAAGGGAAATTTGAATTTTTTGAACTCAAAAATTTCACGCAGCAGGTCCTTACAGAGTGCGCAGTCGCTACATTTTGTTGGAACCACAAATGAGGATGCAGCTCTGCCATTACCCTTTATCAAATATTGTTCTGAAAGAAGCCCGGAAATCGGTTTTGGCGTTTCATTTTCGTTGTCGAAGGAATATGGACTGACAACTCTTTCGACCAAAACACCACGCCAAACAGTGCATCTTAATTTTTATGAATTTGCCTTTATACAAATGATATGGTTTTCAGTGTGACGTTGTCGCGAAGTACTCTATGGTGGTAGCAGTTCTTGCACAATTTGGATTTTTTTTATTCATCAGCCAACTTCAAAAATGCTCCTAAATGTTGTTCTGGACATATACCCAATTGGGCCTAAAGATGACGAATTGAGAAAGGGGGATTATTTGTAACACACGTTGTCTTCAGTGTGATTTTTTCGATGAGCACCTCTTGCATAGGCTCCAGTTTTAAGAGGACATGTCCTCTTTTTGTCTACAAAAAAAAAATGTCGGGTATCTTTTTGGAAAAAACATGCAATTGGTCCTCTTTTTGCGTTTTCTCAGGTAACTAAATTTTATTACATCACAAAACTACAACAAAACTTTTTTCAACACTAATTCAGAAATTGTCTGCATCTTTCTGGTGCGAACACGACTTAAAATATTTTTGTACCTAAACTCAATTACTTGTGAACACAACGCCATCTTTTTTTTATACCCTATTTGGGAATTTGGGATATATTAGTTTTGACATTAAGTTTGTAACAAAGAGAAAGTATATGGATGGATTTCTTTCTGTTTGTCCACCGATTTTCGAGGTTTAACTTTTGAGCTAGAGTGATGAAATTTGATATATAGACTCTCTGTCCAACAAAGCAGAAGTGTAAACATTTTCCGTCACCTCCCACTTTTCAGTAAAAATTTGTTTTTGAGCAAACGGTAAACAATTTTGAAAAATGTAATGAGAGCATATTTATCATATTTTCCTGGCAAAAAATGTATATGCACGAATATACAGTTTTTTGCCAGCCCCCTTTTTTCAGTAAAAATGTTTTACATCAAATTTTTAAAATATTCGAAAAAACATTCGATGAACAATCATTATGTCTGTTCCCGTACTTTTTCAGTAAAAATTAGTAAATTCTCAAATTTCTTGGAGTGGGGGTAAATTATCTTATAAAGAGACAAAATTACCAAAAAGTACGGGAACGCGTTTAAGTAATAACAGTATGTAAAATTATATATTTTGTGTGCCTTTTAAAGAACAAATGACATAAAACACCTGTCAAAACAAGCGAGTTGTCACTTTTAGATACCAACTGACAGTTTACTAATTTTTACCGACAGAAATTTCTGCAGTAAATTTTTTTTACAGATTTTTATGGAGGGGTAGTTTTTTGCTCTCTCGTGAGCTGTCTCTTTTACTTATTTTTGCGTACGGGAACGGCAATAAGTAAAAATCAGTAAATATTATTTTGTACGGGAACAGACCTATTGGTAATCTATTATATAAAACGAAACGATCGGCAAGTAAACGATAGTTACGACAAATTGCGATTTTGTAAAACGAGAAATATTTATGACAGCTTAATGAAAACGAAAGACCTAGAACGATACTAGTTTTACGTATTCGTATTATAACGAGAACGGAGTGATTTAAACGATATTTGTTTTTATAAAATATGGCCCTTGGCAATGTAGCCTTCTCATATTGGTAATAGATCATTTTCTATAAAAACCATTTGTATCCATTCCCCATAGCATATGCAGGAGAAAAACGCTGTTTTATTGTCAAACCATAAAATATTCTGATAAACTGTCTGAACAATTTGTTGCGACATAATGCCATTTCTATATTTCAACCCAATAAAGTTATTTGCCACGCCCACCTTCTTACTTTCTTCTCTAATTTTTCATTTGAGACTTTTGAAGGTTTCCTCTTTTTTGTGGGCATGGATCTGGTCACCCTACTCTTGCAGGACCGTCGGTCCCGTTGCTCAAAACTGTCGAACCAACTCCTAATTATGAAAACAGTTGGCGAGAATAAAAAAAAAACAATAAGGGTATTCATGCAACGTCGTAATTTTACTACTTGAGAAATATTATAATTTTACGACGACTTTTCATGAACGACCCTAAAACTGCACCACTATTAATGCGGTAACCCAATGAATTCAATCTCATTTTAGAAATTTATTTATTAATGGAATTTCGTTTCTATTGTTCTCTTTCCGTTCTCGATAATTTTGTTCGGTTTAGCGTATACGTTCGATGTGTGAAAGTGACTGATTAAATGTCAAAAGAACATTTCAAAAGTTTTCAACGTTTACCATCTCAGTTTACGCACCCAATTCCTGTGAGAAAATTCCGATATTGTTGGAAAAGATTTCCCATACAAATTTTGACAGTTCATTTATCACGTCGTAATTTTATCACGTTTACAACGTTTACGACGAATTTCCGACGTTGCATGAATACCCCTAATAATTTTACCAAGTTTTTGGGTACTGAATGCATCCATTATAATAAACTTCCAACAACTCGATTATAACCTGCAAAAAATAAACAAATATATTGGAAAATAAAAAAGTTATTCGTGTTTAATCAGAATGTATTAATATTGTTGACCTACCTGCTACCACAGCTTAATGCTTGCAACTACATAGTTATAAACATATATTTTTAAAATACCATTTCGTAAACCAAAAAGAAAAACAAAAAGTAAATTGCTCATGTTGTTGATTTCTCTGCACATTATTATCCCTTAAATGCACTAAAGTTCTTATTGCAATATTGATCCCAGTTTCAAAAAAGGACACCCCGGTATCTTTCGTTTTATTTAAAAAAAAATGAAATAATTCAACAGCTTTTTAAAACAATAAATTGGAAATTATCCTTGAAGTGTTTTAAATTGACCAACTCCACTGAAGAGCAAGAAGCGATTGTAGAAACATTACAATTTGTATCCCTAGCTTAAGAGCCCAGTTTGTTAAAAACCTACATCGTAAGTAAAAAAAAATATTTGTCTGTTCCCGTACAATATAATTTTTACTCCAGAAATTTATTTTCATACGAAAATTGCTTACGTTTTAAAGTAAAAATTATTTATACAGGAACAGACCTATTATTTCAACAAAACCAATTTACTAAAATGAACACCACAATTGTACACATGTTATAACTTTTTGTTTAATAAAATGATTTATTTATTTAAAAGAAAACAATACTGTTGTTTTTATTCTTTTTAATTTATTATTTTTATAAAACACATTCCAAGCTGAATATAATAACTAAACTCAAAATTAAAATAAATAAAATTATAAACAACAAACAAAAATTTGAGAAAAAGTCACGCACACAATTAATAATGATAAACAAAATATAATGATAAACAAAAAATTATTTATACAATAAATCGAAAGCAGAGCCAATCAAAATTTTGGCATTTTTTTATTCAATAACAAGCAAAACAATAATTTATATAAAAAAAAAAACAATTTAATACATACCAGTTTTTTTCTAATGCGAAAACAATTACCTATACTTACTATATACCAGGCCAATAAGGACATTCTGCAGTTTCATTGAATTGCTGTTTATTACACAATTAGTAAGTAGTAGATAAAAAATGACAATTGCACCAGGGTTATTTTATTTATGTAGCGAGAAACTTAGCGATGTTCTCAAGTTTTGCACCCAAAAGTATTTTGTATTTTCAAAGCATATACCTACCTACATAATATTTAGTATTGGTAAAAGTAAAATATAAATAAAATCAGATTACTACTAACGTGTTAAATATATGAATGTTTTTTTATTGTGTAAAATCATACAAATGTTATTATAGAAAATCCCTTTTTGAAAAGAAAAAAAATCTTGTGAGCTTTATTGCGAAAATTAACTTTATAATTATGAAATGAAAACGAAAACGTAAGACTTTCAATCAATATTGTCAAGTGGGGGGACATTTTTTGGTATATTATTCGTGTCATAACAACAAAATTGAGAAAACAATTACTTGGTATTTAATGTCAATAAATAACAACAACAACATTTAGGTATTTGAAAGTTAAAAATAAGGTTTGGTATATTTTTTTTAACGTTTATTTATTCAAAATTTCTTTAATAGTAAAAGTAAGGCCATTATGGTTTGCATTACATGATATATAATTAATTTGTTTAGTTCAATTTTTATATTTTTTGGGAATTTTTGTATTATTGTTATGTACTACATTTTTTTTTTGAAAATAGGAAAATGTGAGTCAAAACTTATTAGAAGACAATCGCAACTTTTTTTTTATATAAATCTAAAACTTACAAGACTAACTTAACCTATCTAAACTTATCTAGGCCCATTCATGTAATCTTTATTCCATCGAATAACAAGTCATCGTTAGATCAGAGATCACATGTCAGGGCCTAGTTTTACTTAACCTAAGTACCGGCTTCAGCCCAGTCTAGCCACCAGTATCGGCCTCTAATTAACCTATTAGTGTTACTTTTATCGCGTTCAGGTATGCTAATGCATTATCTTATTCGATCAGTAATCCCGTCCCCCGACTCAAAAGGCTCGTAAAGGATCCTTTTATCTGTTGCTCTCCTTGCATAGGGTTACTAGATTGAAAAATGCGAAAAGGGGGACATCGTGAATTTTCTGGGGGGACAAATTTTAAAAAACTTACTTACTTAAGTGGCGCTACAGTCCGGAATGAACCTGGGCCTCTACCAACATGCCTCTCCAATTAGCCCGGTCCTTAGCTAACTGCCTCCAGTTGCGCACTCCAAGTTGGTTGAGGTCGGTTTCCACTTGTGCGCGCCACTTAAGGCGAGATCTTCCTCTACTGCGTCCGACGTCTGGCTGGGAATCGAAGACTCTGCGAGCCGGAGTATTGGTGTCCATTCGTTCTACATGTCCTAGCCATCTTAAACGTCCAATGCGGAGTTTTTTGACCAGGGGCATGTCGCTGTACAGCTCGTGTAGGTTGGTTGAATCTTCGTATCCATAGCCCGTCAACGCAAACGGGAGCGAAGATTTTTCGAAGAATTTTCCTCTCGAATCTACCAAGGATTTCTTCATCTGCTTTTGATACGGTCCATGCTTCAGCGCCGTAGAGCAGGACTGGGATGATCAGGGTCTTATATAGGATCTCCTTAGTAGTTCGAGTGAGGGCTTTACTAGTAAATTGCCTTCTTAGCCCGAAGAAACAGCGGTTGGCAAGAGTTATTGTCAGTGTTGTTGTCAGAGTTAATAGCGGAGCCGAGGTAGACAAAGTCCCGTACTACCTCAAAGTTATATCTGTCAATGGTGACGTTCTGTCCAATTCGTCGATGTTGTGAGTCCTTTCGTGATGACAGCATATACTTAGTCTTACCCTCATTTACTGCTGAACCCATTTTCGCCGCTTCCTTCTCTATACTAGCAAACGTGGATGACATCACGTTGAGTCCTACCAATGATGTCAATATCGTTAGCGTATGATAGTAGTTGCACCGACTTTTGGAAAATTGTGCCTCTGGTGTTGGCTCGGGAGTTTTGCACAATCCTCTCAAGAATCAAATTGAAGAAGTCACATGACAGCGCATCGCCTTGCCTAAATCCTTTTTTGGTATCGAATGTGTCGGTGAGGTCGTTTCCGACCCTGATGGTGCAGCGAGAATTCTCCATCGTCAACCTACACAAACGGACGAGTTTAGGCGGTATACCAAAACTAGACATGGCTCTTTATAGTTCGTCTCTATAAATGCTGTCATATGCGGCTTTGAAATCGATGAATAGGTGGTGGGTATCGATTTGGACTTATTGAGTTTTTTTCAGGATCTGCCGAAGTGTGAAAATTTGATCGGTCGTGGACTTTCATGGCCTAAAACCACACTGATAAGGGCCAATCAGGTTGTTGGTAAACGGTTTACAGGCGCTCACATATTACGGCAGATAGGATCTTGTAGGCGATGTTGAGGAGACTTATGCCTCTGTAGTTGGCGCAGTTCAGAGGGTCTCCTTTTTTGTGGATCGGGCAAACGATGCTGAGGTTCCATTCTTTAGGCATATTTTCATCCGACCAGATTTGGCTTATGAGTTGGTGGATGTTACCTACCAAGCCATCTCCGCCGGCCTTATAAAGCTCAGCGGGAAGGCCGTCATTTCCGGCAGCCTTATTAAGATTTAGTTTAGATATTGCTATCCTCACTTCACTCAGGTCGGGTGGTTGGCAGTTTTCGCTGTCGTTGCCAATATTGAATGGTTCGTTTTGCCTGACAGCGGAATGTTGTTCGTCATCGCCGTTTAACAGTCTGCAGAAGTGGTTCTTCCATATCCTCAGCATCGACTGTGTCTCAACAACAATATTTCCTTGTTCATCTCGACAGGATTCTGTTCGAGCCTTGTAGCCTTGGCTTTGACGTTTTACACTTTGGTAAAACTTGCTAACATCGTTCCTGGAGTGGCACCTCTCTATATCCTCGATCGCGCGCTTTTCTTGCTCTTTTTTCTTCTTTCTCAAAAGTCGATGTTCTTCCCTTCTTCTTTGCCTATAGAGCTCAATGGCAGCACTCGTCTTCACCTGCAGCTTAGCCTTGTAGGCCTCGTTCTTGGCTACGAGCATCTGTCGGCATTCCTCATCAAACCAGGGGTTTCTTGCTGGTGGGCGCGAGAAACCTAGCACATCAGTTGCGGCTGATCTAATGGCCTGTTGGCATCGTTGCATTGCTCTTCGACATTCGATGCTGGTGGTATGGTGTTAATCGAGAGGTTAAGGGATACGCGTTGTGCGAAGGTCTTGGCGATCTCTTGCGATTGCAGTCTTCCGACATTTAATTTTTTCACAGTATTTCTGGATTGTTGTGGCGTGGTGGATATCCGCATTCTTACCTTGGCTGCTACAAGGTAGTGATCCGAGTCGATGTTAGCTCCTCGGAATGTTCGGACATCCAAAATTCTGGATGCGTGCCTTTTATCTATCGCAATGTGATCAATTTGGTTGACCGTTCGTTGATCTGGAGACCGCCATGTCCCCTTATGGATATCGAGGTGAGGAAACCGTGTGCTGGCTATAGTGGCATTTCGTTCCGTAGCGAAATCAATTAGCCTAAGTCCGTTACCAGACGTGTTGTCGTGTAGGCTATGTTTTCCGACAATACTTCTAAAGATGTCTTCTCTTCCTACCTTTGCGTTAAAATCTCCCAGCACGATTTTAACATCGTACTTCGGTAGTCGCTCATAGGTTTTGTCGAGGAGCTCGTAGAAGCAATCCTTAGCTATATCATCTTTTTCTTCCGTCGGAGCGTGAGCGCATATAAGGCTTATGTTGGCGAATTTGGCCTTGATGCGGATTGTTACTATGCGTTCGCTAATGTCTTGGAAACATAAGACTTCTTGCCTAAGTCTGGCACTTATAACAAATTCGCATCCGAATAGTCGCTGTTTCTGCTCACTATAACACGGTCCGTAGTAGATGTCACAGTTTTTCATCCTCTTTTTGCCCGGCCCATCCAATCGTATTTCCTGGATGGCAGTAATGTCTGCTTTGTAGCAGTTTAGGGCTTCCGCTAGTTGTTCGCCTGTACCTCTCCTGTTTAATGTTCTCACATTCCAGGTGCAGATACGAACGTCGTTGTCCTTTTTTCGTTTAGCAGGGTCGTCAACAATAAAATCAGTCCTTTCCGAGGCTATTGGTTGCTTCGTAACCATATTTTTTTTCTGTTGGTGGGTAGTTAACCCAAAGCACAACCCCCAACCTGGAGGGCCAGTTCCAATTTATTAAATTTTCAATCACCGATACTAAAATGATCGAATCGATCGATCGATCGAAAAACGATAAAACCGAATTGTGGAACAGGGAAATTCATTTTTTTTTAACTTCGAAACATGTGAAATTGAAATCGGTAAAAGTGAAATGTGTAACCCAAAATTTCACTTTAGAACGACTTTAATTTCATTTCGAGTGAAAGTGAAACGTAGAACCTAGCTGTATATTCACCACTCTAATGCCATCGGACGATTTGTTCGAAATGCTAATTGGAATGTGGTAGGAATTTTTTCGAAATATGTAATGTTCGGAGGAAATTTTCTTGTAAACAGATACTTCAGTAAGGCTGACTGTCTCCACCACATCTCCTCGTGGCTTCAATCATTCTCTGCAAAGATCCTTCACAGTCGTTATGTGCTTTTACCTTCATAGTTGCCTGGTTACTCATTCTGCAACTTTTAAAACGATTACCGTTGACAATAGTCAAGGGGAATTTCTTGGTACGCAGCGCTTAATTTTTATATTCCGTGTATGTACTGTACATGTAGATATACAAATTATATAGAAAGTCTCCTTCACTATCGTCAACGATTATCGTATTTATTTAAAGTTAGGTTTATTGTACATATCTGATGAATGTATGTTCGTAACTTTTGGACTACTTAATAGATTGTTTAGAGTTTATAGCTATCCCATGAATTGCTAGCTTGTAAGTTTGTTTATTGCACGCTATACCTTTTGGGCTGTCAACCAACAGATAACACACTCGATTTTTCTGACAAACTCTCATGTATGCGTCTGTACTTTTTCACGATCGAAGGTCCTACAATTTTATGCAGAATCGGAATGTCAAAATTTCGATAAACATTTCGTGGCAATTGATGTACCGCATATAATTTGCCAGTTCATTGTTATGAGTAAGCATAGTTTACATTAGGGGTATTCATGCAACGTCGGAAAGTCGTCGTAAACGTTGTAAACGTGATAAAAATTACGACGTGATAATTGAACTGTCAAAATTTGTACGTATGTTAAATATTTTCCAACAATATCGAACTTTTCTCACAGGAATTGGGTGCGTAAACTGAGATGCCAAACGTTGTAAACTTTTAAAATTCTATTTTTAAATCAGTCAGTCACTTACACACATCAAACGTATGAGCTAAACTGAAAAAAAATATCAAGAACGGAAAAAGAACAATAGGAACAAAATTCTATCAATAAATAAATCACTAAAATGAGATTGAATTCAGTGGGTTGCCGCATTGTTTAGTGGTGCAGTTTTAGGATCGTTCATGAAACGTCGTCGTAAATAAAATTACGACGTTGCATGAACTCCTATTATATTGTGTGCTTAGAACTTAAAGTTCCTAAAATTTACCCTGTTTGGGATATTTTGTTTATTGACACTTTCAAGGCAAAAATATATAACTTCGATATCGCTTCATGTGTACAGCTAAAGCTTTTGACAAGACAAATGCCCCGAAGGATTTTTGTTGAACAAAATAAGCGTTGAGTTAATGTCAAAGTGATGAGTTACAAACTCGGTAGAAAACTCCTATATTGTTATATTACATAATTTGATCTAGAATTATATGCTCAAATACCAAAATAACTCCCCACTGACTTGAATAAAATTAACATCTAAAATAAAATATGCTTAGAAAAAAACATTATTTTATACAAATGGCAGCAAGCATACATAAAACAAAAAAAAGGAAAATAACAACACACATCATTATACACTTTTGATACACTAACTATATCTTGTAAAACAAGCAACAAAAAGAGACCAATACATACTTACATAAGGTTGACAAAGAAAACCTATAAAATATTAAAAACAAATTTGAAAAATTAATTAAAAAAAAAATGCCAAAATGCTTTTTTCAAACGAAATAAAATAAAAAGAAATCCCCTAAAATTAATTAACAAAAATTGCATAACTATACAAAATATACATTATATATATCGCCTATGTTAAGGTCAAAACAACAAATTGAAAAAAAAAAAATATTGTATTACCTAAAAAAGTAATTCTTGTATGCAATCTAATAAAATGAAAAATTATTTATCGATAAGTAAATATTATATTGTAACTTCTGTCAATTAAAATGTAGACTGGATTATTCCAATATGAAAACAAACATTGTTTTAAAAAAACAAACAAAAATTAATTAAAATTTATTTAAATAATCAAGAAAACAAAACATGTTGTATCCCAAATTGTGTAAGAAAATTCATAAGTTAAAACATATAATTAGAGAATCAAGTTTATTGTTTAATGGTTCGTTAAAAAAAGGAAATATTTCATAAGAAGAAAAGAATAAAAAATGTTTGTTAAAACAATGAAATAAATGTTTTGAGTTGGTTATTTAGTTGAATGCGCACCCAATTGTATTTCTTATATATACTATCTCATACGAAAAATGTGAGAATTTGTTAATAAAAAAAACAAAAAATAAATTACATATTAGGATAGCAAAATATTTTTACGAACATTTTAGATAAACTAAAAATTAATAAAATAAAACCAAATCGAGATAAAAAAATAAAGAGGATATGATTTGAACGTTCAAAAATCCATTGTGTTGATTGAAATCTTAGAATGTCATTAAATTTATTTAATTTGTCTTAACAGTAACTTTTAGAATTAAAGACACACCAAATTGCGTGATGATAATTTAATCTTACTTTCTGTGCCATTGGATAAAAAAATCAATACGAATTAAGCAACCTACATGCCTGCCTTTTGTTAAAAATTAAAAAAAAAAAAAAAACAAAACCTGTGCCCGATTAATTTCCATCCCGACTGTACACACACTCATTTTCCATTTCGAACAAAAACAAAATTCAACAGTCAAAACTGAAAGTTCAAATACAAAAAAAAAATAAAAATAGCAACAGAAGAACACATATTTATGTAAAATACAAATAAATAAATATTTTCCTAACATTATGCATGAATAGAATGAAGCAGTTAAAAATAAATAAAACCATAAACATTTATAGCAAAATTGTATTATCCGTAAAAGAAAAGAAAAATAATAAAATTCATCGAAATATTAAGCGAAAAGATACAAACAAATATATTAAACTACCATTGTTGACATTTACAATTATATTTTTCTACAAGAGCAATTATGATATCATTATAATAAATTATATTATCGCGTGTATGCACTACAAAAAATATGTAGTGCAACCATAAAAGCCATAGACAAGATGTGTATTCGGATATCTAATACAAAAGATCCATTTGCTTAACAAAACATGTATCGCAGTAAAAGTATTTTATTTTATTATTATTGTTTTCCATTTAAACTTTGTTGCATATATATATGTATACATATTCGCATATTTATATATACAGATATACATAATGTGCATAATGTGTAAGATATTTATAAATGTAGAATAATATAATTGCACTGGTTACTAAGATGTTAAAAGAATATTATTCGGTATTTATTGTTTTCATTTAAATATAAACAAAATATATATGAAAATATGTATACTTTTAAGATCAATAAATATTGAACAAAACTGTAAATATTGTTTTTCTTTTTTGCAAACTACTAAAGGCCACAGTGGTTTGAGACGCGAAAAAAATCAAATTTTTTAAATTGTTTGAAACACTTACTGGCTTTGTATTCTAAAAGTATGTGAGTTGGATAACGCAGTTCGACGGAATGGCGAAACATGTTTGCTTATCACAACAGTTGGGACAGCTTTAAAGTCGTTCTATTATGTAACCATTTTTAGTGCATACAGCGAAGAGCCTTGTATTCTAATCAAAATCTGTACCGCGACAAGTTGATAATAATCTTAAAATTTTTAATACGTTTTACAGCTCATCCTTAACTCTGATACTCATCCTTATCCAATAACAATAAATTATTGCTATATAAGCAAATTCTTAAACCAGTATGGACCTATGGGCTCCAGCTGTGGGCATGCACATGCAAGACAAACTTACTAAGAATACCTACCTTCCAAAACAAAGTACTACGGAGCATAGTTAACGCACCATGGTACATACGTAACACCGATCTACATAGAGATCTATATATTGAAATGGTTGAAGATGAAGCTAAAAAAGTAGCTCTAAGACACAGAGATAGGCTTCTCAGCCATGTTAATTTAGAAATAGCACAGCTTTTAAGAACCGACAATATAGTCAGGAGATTTAGACGGGTTAAACTGAAACTAAAGTACATTTTCAAACAAAACACATAGAAATCCGACCAGCGTCGTAATCTCTATTAAATTTTATCTTTTTATATATAAAAATGGATCTTGGTTTGTTCGGATGCTTAAAACTCGAAAACGACTGGACCAAATTGGATACTTCCTTCTGCGAATTTGTTCGTAATTGCTACGCGAAGGTTTAGGAAAAAAGAAAAAATGAAAAATTCTCAACAGGTGGCGCTGTAGGCGGTCATTCCATTTGATAATGGCAAAACAACGTTTGACGGGCCAGCTTGTATTTTTATAAAATATAATACATATCAAAAATAAATTGCTGATAAGTCTAACGACTAGGTGCGATTCCTTGAAGACATACAAAAGTCAGTCTTCGGGAGGTTTTTTTTTAGATCGGGTTAAAGTCCCTCACCATGGCATAAGGTTTATTTCTTTATTTGTTTATTTATTTAAGTCTACCATTATTATTACAACTTACAGACTACTACTTAAGTGGCGCCACAGTCCGGGATGAACCTGGGCCTCAACCAACATGCCTCTCCAATTAGCCCGGTCCTTAGCTAACTGCCTCCAGTTGCGCACTCCAAGTTGGTTGAGGTCGGTTTCTACTTGTGCGCGCCACTTAAGGCGAGGTCTTCCTCTACTGCGTCCGACGTCTGGTTGGGAATCGAAGACTCTGCGAGCCGGAGTATTGGTGTCCATTCTTTCTACATGTCCTAGCCATATTAAACGTGCAATGCGGAGTTTTTTGACTAGGGGTATGTCGCTGTACAGCTCGTATAGTTCGTAGTTGAATCTTCGTCACCATAGCCCGTCAACGCAAACGGGACCGAAGATTTTCCGATGAATTTTCCGCTCGAATCGACCAAGGATTTCTTCATCCGCTTTTAATACGGTCCATGCTTCAGCGCCGTAGAGCAGGACTGGGATGATCAGGGTCTTATATAGGATCTCCTTAGTAGTTCGAGTGAGGGCTTTACTACTAAATTGCCTTCTTAGCCCGAAGAAACAGCGATTGCCAAGAGTAATTCGTCGTTTGATTTCTGACGTTGGTTTCTCTGGTGTTGGCTCGGGAGTTTTGCACAATCCTCTCAAGAATCAAATTGAAAAAGTCACATGACAGCGCATCGCCTTGCCTAAATCCTTTTTTGGTATCGAATGTGTCGGTGAGGTCGTTCCCGACCCTAATGGTGCAGCGAGTCGTTGCCAATATTAAAGGGTTCGTTCTGCCTGACAGCGGAATCTTGTTCGTCATCGCCGTTTAACAGTCCGCAGAAGTTGTTCTTCCATATCCTCAGCATCGACTGTGTCTCAACTACGATATTTCCTTGTTCATCCCGACAGGATTCTGTTCGAGCCTTGTATCCTTGGCTTTCACGTTTTACACGTTTTGTTGGCATTGTTTTTCCACATTAGATGCTGGTGGTATGTTGTGAGTCGAGAGTTTAAGGGATACGCGTTGCGGAAGGTCTTGGCGGGCTCTGGCGATTGCAGTCTTTCGACATTAAATTTTTTCACAGTATTTCTGTTTTTTTTTTCGTGGCGTGGTGGATATCCGCATCCTTACCTTGCCTACAACAAGGTTGTGGTCCGAGTCGTTGTTAGCTCCTCGGAATGTTCGGACATCCAAAATACTGGATGCGTGCCTCTTGTCTATCGCAATGTGATCAATTTGGTTTACTGCTCGTTGATCTGGAACCCGCCATGTCCCCTTATGGATATCGAGGTGAGGAAACCGTGTGCTGGCTATAGTGGTATTTCGTACCATAACGAAGTCAACTAGCCTAAGGCCGTTCCCAGACGTGTTGTCGTTTAGGCTATATTTTCCGACAATACTGCTAAAGATGTCTTCTCTTCCTACCTTTGCATTAAAATCTCCCAGCACGATTTTAACATCGTACTTTGGTATTCGCTCATAGGTTTTGTCGAGGAGCAATCCTTAGTTATATTATCTCTTTCCTCCGTCGGAGCATGAGCGCATATGCGCTTATGTTGGCGAATTTGGCCTTGATGCGGATTGTTACAATGCGTTAGCTGATGTCTTGGAAACAACAAATCCGCATCCGAATAGTCGCTGTTTCTGCTCACTATAACAATGTCGAATGCGCAGAGAGAGGATTTAAGAGCAATTTAAGATATTGTAAAATAAATTTTAAGAGACCTGCGCAGTATATTGGCCAACTGATTTGGTACGGACTATATCATGCTTTTTGGACTCAAATCATGTTTTAATGTTTTTGAGTCAGAAATCATGCTTTTTTATTTGAAGATCTATAATCGCTTTGTATCTTCACTTTTAACTAACGAGGTGGTGGTAAATTTTACCCTCTCTTAACATTTGTTGTAAATTCTCTCTTCTATTGCGCTCAATCAATTTAATTCTCTATGTATCTTCTTATATTGTGATCGTTGTTATTCAGTTGTCTTTTAGCTGAGCTAGACATAGCACGATCGGAGCTACGCACATGGTGGTGTAAAAATTACCACACGTCAGCATTTACGTAAGTTTTTCTTTGAATAATTTTACCACCACGTCAGCGTTAGCGTAAGTATTTAGTAGAAACAAATTTACCCCACATCAAAATTAATGTAATGTTTTCATAGAATTATTTTTACCACTCGTCCGTGTTCTTGTTGGTAAAAAATTATTTATTTAAAAAACGTTACATTATAAATTTTTTAAACTATGTGATCTGCTATTTATGTATACACATCATGTCGCATTCAAAAAAACTCAGTGATTCGGTCATATCTCAAATTCTTGAAGAATGTTTTGAAGACGATGACGATGTAAGCGAAGTCGACGGCGAAATTGTCGATCCGGATTTCTGCATTGAAGAAAGTGACAGTGAAAAATTACGAGACATAGTTGGTAACATTTCAGGTCCGGAATCAGTACCTCCGCCTTTAGTCGAGTCGATCCCTGTTGGTCGTAAGATATGCTACATATGCCCGAGCAGGTAAAACGAAAAACTACAACTTTTGTCTGCAATGTAGTAAGCCAATGTGTATGTGTAAAAAAAACACCTTAAAGGTGGACCTGCAGTTTCTACACCTGATTTTGTTTTTTGATGATCTCTTTTATATCTTTAAATGTATACATTTTGCTGTGAAAAAATGCCCTTTAAGTTTTTTTTTTTTTAATTCATATTTTTTTTATAAGTTATTTATATATCGTTTTTTTTTATATTAAAAAAGAAGGTTTGTGAAGTAAAGTACCTGTTTTGTTTAAACGAATAAAAAAAATTTGTTTTCTTTATTTTTTGTAACTAAAAATATTGTAGCTTATTTTTAAAAAAACAAATAATTATCAAAAAATATTTTTTACTACATTTTTTTAGTAAAATTAAGAGAGTAAAATTTACCACCACGTCATAAACTAGGTATGTCCCAAAATTTCACCTCGACAGTTAAAGGAAAGCAACATTACCACTTACATGCCCAACCTACCCGACACAAACACGACTCGACTACACTATTTTAAAACAAACATACATATGTATATCGGGCTTCAACTGAAAAGCAGAGAGGATGAACAGTAACACTTTATTTGTATGCTTACTTGGTGTTTCTGTACTTCCATTTCACTCATTCCTTCCCCCTCAATGTACTTGTTTTACTCGTGACACGTCATAATTTGCTTTAAAAGTGTCTATTTTAAGTTCTCTCCCTTTTTTTAATTTAACCATTATCCAACTACGAAATGAATCATGCTTTTTTAGCTCAAATCATGCTTTCAAATCATGTTTTTTTGAATTTCTGAGTGGCAGCACTGGCACAGTCAGATGTGCGCTGAGTAAGACGTGTGGATTTACGTCGGATGCAATAGGAGTTCTCTTACGGGTAAACATTTTTTATGTGGGGTTTCTTTAATCAAGTATGGTGCAAAAATATTGGGCGAAACTGATTTTGGAAAAGCTTCCCCATAAGACGTGTATGTTGAACAGACTATAGAGATTATATTGAAATTATTTTGTGGCACGAGTGTCAGGTTACCTCCGGTTCTTCGACATATATCTTATGAAGACCTTCACATCATGGCAAAAGATAAGAGCTTGGAAATGGCTGACTTTCCCTGTCACACCCAATCTGTGGTAAGGTTTGTTTAGCTGATAACAGAGGTCTCACAAACTGTATCTGACTCTTCTTCTAGAGATGGCATTATTAAAAACAGGTTGCAATCTCGAGCAGAAATGCGTAAAATTACTCAAATTTTAATACCTCTTGTGATAGTGTAGCCCGAAAAAAAATGTTCTCATACATCGACGGGAGACCCTACTGGGCAAGCATGTTTGCCTATGGTCGTCAAAGGGTTAAAGTGAACAAAATAATTGCTAACAAATACCAAATGAGTGGTTATTCAAACACAATTTCCGTTCAATAATAAATTATTTTTATTAATTTGATTTGTTTATCCTTGCGTGACTTTTTTTTAGTTTTATGTTTGTTTTTCACTAATTGTTAGTTTTTTCTTTTTTTGTTTTGATAATAATAATACAATATAATACAAATGCTTAATTTTAAAAACTAAATTAAAACTACAATTAAATAATTTTTGTTTCTTTTTACACAACAGAAATTAAATTTATTTACCTCTCACCCCAACTGCTAGCTGCAGTTGCGACAAACGAAACAATGAATTCCTTCCAAGTTTCAATCATCGTCACATTGTTGGTATAGTGCACTTCATTACCGTTAAGTTCCGACATAACAAAATAAACAAAAACGTTTGAAAATCATTTACAAGCATTCAAATGTGTAAATAAGTAAATAAAAAATATACATGCAACCATATATTCATTGTTTCTGACTTCGATGGTGTGTAATCCTAACTATGCATGGTTTTCTTTAAATTCAATTTGTTAAATTAACTTAAAATAATTTTACTTTATATGCTTCCATATAAGGTTTGTGTGTTTATATAAAAAAGGACTATATTTAGATTTATGTTGTAGGTACGATGGCATTTATGAAATTATTTGTTACGTACAAATATCACTAGAATTTGAATTTGATTTTGTTGTCGCCGAGTTTGTTGTTATAGTTCGGGTGGTTGTGGGCTTTGTTGTTGTTGTTGTTAATGCGGTTGTATTCACATTTGTGGTGTTGCTTGGATTTGTTTTATTTTTGTATTGTTTGCAACGATTGCGGGCCGCTTCTCGTTCGTCAGCATCGAAATACCAAACGGTTATGGCGTACCGTGTTCTGTGGGCGGGTTGTACTTCATGCGGATTACGTTTGTCCGACCAGAAGAATATTAGTCTGTCGAATTTTGGTTCGATTTCGGCTATAGAACCACCGTGCTCTGGGAATATCCTAAAATGGGACAGAAGAGTGGCTTTACAAAATTGAAAAATGAAAATATTGCTTTGAGTGGGTTACCTTAAGACACCACCATTTCGGATCGTGTCCCAGTTGACATTCAGATAGTAGATGGCGGTTATCACTCGGCCGTCTTTGTTTGGGTTATCTACGTGCATAACGTAATGCGAACCTGAACCTGGGTAGCATGCAACCATTGCCTGGAAGGGGGGAGGGAATGGAATTATTAATTTAATTTCTTTAAGTTGGATGGCGTTTACTTACCTTTGTTCGTTCTCTTATTGTGTAATTGCCTAGTTTTCCGTTGTTGTTCATTGTATTCGCGCGGGTTACGACAGCGTCGATCTGAAATTAACAAGAAAGCATTTATAATTGAGGCAGTTGTTGGAATTGAGTGGTTTTATAGATTGAAATAGTTCTGGGGAAAATCAAATTGCGTGTCTACTCCGTTTGTTATTACGCCAATATGAGAATTTATATTCATTCGATTTATTTAGAAGTCCTTACATGTCTTTGAACACACATGCGTTTGGTTTTTCGCCGTAGACATTAGGTCGGCTTGCATGAATCACAATCAGCAATGGACACATAGAAACGAAGCAGACTGGTAAATCAAAAACGCAGCTTTTGATGTGATTCGTGAGTCCTGTCTAAATTGTAACAAGCACAAAGTTTTGACTAATCAAACCCATTATAACGCAAAGTCTAGCTTGCACAAATGACACCACCGTTCGCCTTAACCGAATGCCAGCACCTACATTGACAATTAATGCCAATCGACGACCGAATATTGTAGAGTTTTCGAATGATATCGCCATCGTTACCGAGGCAAAGCATATAAACGAGATACAGCACAGAACAAACAAAGTGATATCTGTAGCCTGGTTGTAGTCTGCGGACCTTGACCTAGCGGAAGCAGTTCTAAATCGAAACCAGCAATCAGGTACCTAGGTCCAACGATCGACATCAGACTTAACTTGAAGGCACTCCTATACTTCATTTTGAAAAAAGCAGTGATCCTCCATCGCTTGCAAGTAATAAGTAATAAGCTACCCAGGCCTAGTCTGGGCTGACGAAATGGCTAGAAACGAGTGCAGGAGAAAATTGTGTAGACCTAATGCTTTGAGAACGATTTCCGCTCTTAGTATCACTTCAGAGGTATAATGACATCCATTCTGACGAAATGAAGAGAGTCTATGTGAGGAAACGTGTTAGCAACCAACTCATATCAAATTGTGTCATACCAGAGAGGAAGAAGCAGAGCTCTTCACGCAGAGCTGGCAAACCGCCTGGAACAATTCTACCATAAGAAGAAGCTACCATCAACTTATCCCTTAATTAGAACTCTGCACGAATAGGTGCAGTTGCCTTTTGGTTAGTGCGCTGGACTACTAAGCACCGGGTACTTGGTTTAAATCTCAAAAGTGACAACACAAAAGTTTTTTTCACGTCTCTACCTCTTGCGAAAGTCTGACAATCATCCAAGACGAACACTGTCATGAGGAGCTTTCCAAATTCGCCGTTCGGATTAGGCGTTAAGCAAGAGATCCTCTTCTTTATAGGAGAAATAATAACATCGCCCACAGGAAAAAAGGGAGAAGCTAGGTTTGAGGCGCTGTATGGGCCGTTAGTGCTAAATACAAAAAAAAACGGAAGACCTACATTTCTACATTACAGAGTTCCGAGGGCTCAGTGGCGTGATGGTTAGTGCGATGAACTGCCGCGCAGGAGGTCTGGGTTCGATTCCCAGCCGTAGCAACATCTAAATGATTATTCACTGGCCCTCCTCTCGTGATGATCTGACAAATCATCCGAGTAGTATCAATTGTCAAGAATAGCTTATCTCAACTTAGCCGTTCGGAGTCGGCATAAAACAGGAGGTCCCGCCATCGTGCAAGAAGTACACACGCACACATAAATGGTTGTGAGAAAGCTAGGCCCTGGGTACTAACGAGCCTGTTGCGCCAAAAATTTGTATTTTTGAGTTCCTACCAAACCATGGCGGATGCAGGAAGAACCTGGACAGAATCGGGTGCGATACCTCACCAATCTGTCCACAATGTCCAAACGAAGAAGATGAAGCAGAGCATGTAATTTGCCCTCGTTTTGCAGGAATAAATGCAGACCTCCTAGACGCAAATCATATCATGGCATGGATGTAGCTCTCAGAGTATGAAACTCTAGCCCTTTAAGCTTAAAAAGAATGACTTTGAGTGATATTTTATCGAAGGCTTTACTAAATTCAGTGGCAATTGTTAGATTGGTGGTTGTTGACCTGCCTTTAAGAATTCACTGTTGGTTTGGAGAAAAGATGGATTTGCAATAATTCGAAGGATGACCTACATCATGCCTTCCCGTGTGTTTTTTAATGGATTAAAGTCCCTCCCAAGCGTAGGACTCGGAAGCGATGTCTTTTGGCGATGTTCACCCAGCTTGAAACAAAATAAAAAGTTTATTCAACAAATGCTTGAATATAAAATGATTAGGCTGGACCTATGGCTATGCGCAACAATTGTGCTAGGAGCTGCATTCCTCCCATTCAACAATTCAGCCGCAAAACTCGGTACGCTATGAATGCACCCATCCCTATCTTCAGACGAACTCTGAAATATAGAGATTCGTACATAAACCGAACAACACGATATGGGATTTAAAACCAATGTCCTTCGGTATCTCATTTCTTTTTATCCTGAATTTCCTTAGCCCCCGCACTGTGCTAAAACATATAAAGGGTATTCATACCAGCTTGAGTGCGCGCAAATTGTAAAAAAAAAGAGCCTCGTCACAATGGACACTCATTCTGAATCACCTACCACACCACTACCCAACTCAGTTTTGAGCATAATTTCAGATCAACCATTCCCAGTTGCCTTGAATGGGATTCGGATAGGCCTTCATCATTCTGATAAGTTTCGAACCCTTAATACTCCTGCTGGTATTCTTAGGAGGAGCTTACTAAAACTAAACGTGACAGTAAGAAGGGCACATTTTGTTGTCAAGAAATCATCTTATAAACATCCCTCTCCACATCGTTGTTCATTTCGTTCCCTCATTCATTTCTCCAAAATTGCTCGTGGCACTCAAATGTATGCATGTAAACAGGACTGACGACCTAGTTCGTTTCTAGAAAAAAAAATTTCTCTTACATCTTCTTGTTTACAAACACTCTGCTACAGACAATAACCACCCCTAAGAAAGAACATCTCTCAGGAATATCACACATGTTTTCTATTTACATAAAACCATGCTTTTCAGAAGGACTCTGCAGCCTGCTTATGGTTTATGGTTTTCATGTAAACAAAAATAGTTTTCATAGGTGTGGCGATATACCGGCAACTTGCGTATTGTCACGTACGCACGAGTACGACCAAACCTGGAGTATTTCAATTGTTTGAATATTTTAATGCTTCAGTGGCTTAAGGGGTTTTCTAAAATCAGTTGTGCGTTATCATTTCTGCTTCAAGTATTCGGATAACCGGAAGTTAACCTGAGGCTATGGACTCTTCTTACACTGCAACTAGACATGTGTTTACCTTCTTTCAACGGTATGAGTCTGTTTCAATGTTTTAGCAACAATGACCATGCCCTGTCTCTGCCCAAGTCAGCGCGAGAAAGGTCCATTTTTATTTCCCTGTCCTTATTTTATTTAGGTTTAAGAAAAAAAAAGTTTTCGAATGGAACACAGTTATAATGTAGTGAGTGCAAACTCAGATTTCCAATTTCAATATGAAAAACGTGTCGAATTTGATTTTTTTTTTAGGGTGGAAGGCACAGATCTAAACAACAATATAAGGTGACGACATTGTACCCTTCAATTTTGTTTAGTTTTTTGCTCTCCATAAAACATTTCAAGTTTTCAATTGACTTCATTTCTAGAGAAAATAATTACAGGGAATTCATGTATTTGTATAGAAATATGACTATGAATATGATAATTTGGACAACTTCTTGGAACATGTGGTGTACATGTCTGTCTTTAGTACCTACTACCAAACTCATGTTTATTACATGGTGCAAGGAAATTTCATTTCAATATTATGCGCCAAAAAATATATCGATTGCCAGAAACCTACCAGATGTTTATGGATAATAGGAAACGGCCGTTTTATGATTCTTCAGGTAGAGTCCTTTCTATTGTTTCCTGTGATGTGTACCTGCATTTTTATATGCGCATGTAAAAAATAACAATGGATGTCATGCTTTAAAGGTTTAACTTCGTTAAACACAATAACGTAAGAAACATTCAGATGTGAAGATAAGAAATTGCGGTCATCCATTAGTTTGAATATGTATATTATGATAGCATTGAAAGGAACATTTAAAGCAGATATCCCTTGATCTATAGGCAAAGAAGAAGGGAAGAACATCGGCTTTCCAGAAAGAAGAAAAAAGAGCAAGAAAAGCGCGCTATCGAGGATATAGAGAGGTGCCACTCCAGGAACGATGTTCGCAAGTTTTACCAAAGTGTAAAACGTCAAAGCCAAGGATACAATTCTCGAACAGAATCCTGTCGAGATGAACAAGGAACTATCGTAGTTGAGACACAGTCGATGCTGAGGATATGGAAGAACCACTTCTGCGGACTGTTAAACGGCGGTGACGAACAACTTTCCGCTGTCAGGCAGAACGAACCATTTAATATTGGCAACGGCAACGAAAACTGCCAACCACCCGACCTAAGTGAAGTGAGGATAGCTATATCTAAACTCAAGTTTAAATAGGCCGCCGGAAATTACGGCCTTCCCGCTGAGCTTTATAAAGCTGGCGGAGATGATTTGGTAAGCAACATCCACCAACTCATAAGCCAAATCTGGTCGGATGCAAATATGCCTGAAGAATGGAACCTCAGCATCGTTTGCCCGATCCACAAAAAAGGAGACCCTCTGAACTGCGCCAACTACAGAGGCATAAGTCTCCTCAACATCGCCTACAAGATCCTATCTGCCGTAATATGTGAACGCCTGAAACCGTTTACCAACAACCTGATTGGCCCTTATCAGTGTGGTTTTAGGCCAGGAAAGTCCACAACCGATCAAATTTTCACACTTCGGCAGATCCTGGAAAAAACTCAAGAAGTCCAAATCGATACCCACCACCAATTCATCGATTTCAAAGCCGCATATGACAGCATTTATAGAGACGAACTGTACAGAGCCATGTCTAGTTTTGGTATACCGCCCAAACTCGTCCGTTTGTGTAGGATGACGATAGAGAATTCTCGCTGCTCCATCAGGATCGGAAACGACCTCACCTACAAATTCGATACCAAAAAAGGATTTAGGCAAGGCGATGCGCTGTCATGTGACTTTTTCAATTTTATTCTTGAGAGGATTGTGCAAAGCTCCCGATCCAACACCAGAGGCGCAATTTTCCAAAAATCGGTGTAACTACTAGCATACGCCGACGATATTGACATCATGGGTAGATCTCAACGTGATGTCATAGCCACGTTTGGTAGTATAGAGAAGGAAGCGGCAAAAATGGGTTTAGCAGTAAATGAGGGTAAGACTAAGCATATGCTGTCAACACGAAAGGACATACAACATCGATGAATTAGACAGAACGTCACCATTGACAGATATAACTTTGAGGTAGTACGGGACTTTGTCTGCCTCGGCTCCGCTATTAACTCGTCAGAAATCAAAGGAAGAATTACTCTTGCCAATCGCTGTTTCTTCGGGCTAAGAAGGCAATTTAGTAGTAAAGCCCTCACTCGAACTACTAAGGAGATCCTATATAAGACCCTGATCATCCCAGTCCTGCTCTACGGCGCTGAAGCATGGACCGTATCAAAAGCGGATGAAGAAATCCTTGGTAGATTCGAGAGGAAAATTCTTCGAAAAATCTTCGGTCCCGTTTGCGTTGACGGGCTATGGAGACGAATATTCAACCAAGAACTATACGAGCTGTACAGCGACATGCCCCTGGTCAAAAAACTCCGCATTGGACGTTTAAGATGGCTAGGACATGTAGAACGAATGGACACCAATACTCCGGCTCACAGAGTCTTCGATTCCCAGCCAGACGTCGGACGCAGTGGCGCCTTAAGTGGCGCGCACAAGTGGAAACCGACCTCAACCAACTTGGAGTGCGCAACTGGAGGCAGTTAGCTAAGGACCGGGCTAATTGGAGAGGCATGTTGGTTGAGGCCCAGGTTCATTCCGGACTGTAGCGCCACTTAAGTAAGTAAGAAGTAAGACTGGATTTTGCCATTAAGTGTGAAAAGCAATACCATTCAAATGGACGCCTCGGTAAGATTCGCAGCATGCGATTTTTTTGAGGTAATTTTTAACCACTTTTTCGCACATGTCGGGCGGTATCTCGGCTATAACTTGAGTAATATTGGTTTTTAATGCGTCTATAGTTCGGGCAAAATTCGTGTAAATACGGTCTTTTGCGAAAATTCACAGAAAATATTCTAACGATGTCAAATTGCAAAATCTTGGTGGCCAATTGACGTCGAAAAATCGAGAAATTACGCGATCAGGAAATTTCTTACGCAATAAACCCATAATTGTTTTTTTTTTTGTGGCTTGTTGTCCCGTCTTGTTAAAAGCACATATCATCCATATCATGATCTTTAAACGTCGGCAAAAACAAAATCTGTTGTCATTCGATTATATCGCCCGAATTGACTGTTACCGTCTCCACTGCACTTGCAGCTGCAGCTGCAATATTTTCGACTGAGCGTGTATTACGATGATGCACAGGCCTTAACGCTTCCACTTTATTCAAATTTCTTTACAACTTTACAGATTGCCTGCGTAGTCGGCCGATTATGATGACCATAATCATCGCGTAATGCTCGAAAAGTGGCCTTGATTGAATTTGGTGAAAGTTTAAATAATTTTAACGCGTTGTTCGATTGCTAAGCGATCCATTATCGTAAATGGCAAACATTTAACTAATTTTATAACACTTCAAAGGCAGGTATCAAATGCCAGCGCTTCCAACTTGAAACCACGAAATGAATGACCCTAAATCGAAGTTTTATATTAGAAGGAAGATCTAAGAGATTTTAAGAAGCCATCTGTTGGTAGTATTTTCTAAAAGAAAAATCTGAATAGCCTAAATATTTGTTGGCCATGATCGTATAAAATATCTTAAAGGTCGTATTGAGTAAAATGATACAAATTTTGGGAGATTTCGCAAATGATACCTGAAAGTCTTAAAGTACCTCTTATAATGACAAAGATCCACTACAAGCTTTCGTTGCGCTAAAGGTAAGGAAAAAATCATCTGTAAGGTGGATGGGACGCTTTTAAATTGAGTCAACTAAGTGCATTGCATGTTTTGGGTCCAAACATCAAACATGAGACCATATTCGGATATTGCTATATAGAGGCGAAGGAGCTGGACTGTCGTTAAACATCATTAAGCTCTAAGAAGGTAACTTATAGGTTCGCCTCTTCTCTTGAAAATCGCACAGCCGAGTCAAAAGCATGTACAATAAAATAAAACCCCATCCGATGGACAATATTTCATTTCATTTTTATTTTAGTTAGGAAAAGAAGGATTGCGCCTACCGGAATATTCCATTTATCCAGCTCGGGTACAATGAAAAATTTGATTTCTGTGACGTAGACCTTGAATGCTCCTCGAATGCTCAGTTCCTTTAAGTGACAGAGCAATTTTGAATACACTATAGCATTCCCAGGGAAATGAAGATCATAACAGTGAAAGCCACATCGAGTTTAGCGCATTTGGGACTTAATTTTATACAATGTATGGATATAGATTAAGCATAACAAATTGAATAGCATTATCAAGGTTCGCAATCGCGACATTGCAACACAAATTTACATTTCATACCGTCAGCTAAGAGTTTATTGATCTGGCATCTGTCCATGCCAATAAAAAGATGATTAAACCAAAGAATCAGAAATATCTCTCAGACAATCATCGTCATATGTGTTGAGTTCGGAGTACTCAGTAAATTTATGACGGGTGAATGGAATGATGATCAATAAAACATAGAATAAGCGATATCGCTCAGACAATCATCGTCATACGTGCTGAGTTCGGAGTACTCAGTCATGTTTTGACGGGTGAATGGCCTCGGACTAATCTCGATATCGATAAATTTAACATAAGCTCCGAAATGTTGAAGGTAACTACGCCCAATTTGGATGGATATAACGATTGTAGGAAGAATTAAGTTTAGAGAGTGAAACTTTAAACAACGAGTGTTTTTTTTTATCGATATAGATGTGTTTTGTACTCGATTTGTATAGATGTTTTTGTGTTTGTACACAGGTTTGACCTTTTTTTTTATGGTTTTATGCTTGTCAAACGCTTTTAAGTATTCAGCCGTAGACCTTAAATAGGGCACATTAGTTCTAGTAAAAGCAGAGAAACTTAAAGCCTTCCAGGGAATGCTTTTCATTTATTACCACTTACTTCTGCAAGTAAAAAGGAACGCAAATAATGCCAATATTTAGAGAAATATGGCTATTTTAGTCCAGTCACAAAAAGGAGACCCTTTGAACTGCGCCAACTAAAGATGCATAAGTCTCCTCAACATCACCTACAAGATCCTTTCTTCCGTAATATGTGAACGTCTGAAACCGTTTACCAACAACCTAATCTAGGCCTTATCAGTGTGGTTTTAGGCCAGGATAGTCCACTACTGATCAAATCTTCAATTTCGGCAGATCCTGAAAAAAAAAACAAGATGTCCAAATCGATACCCACCACCAATTCATCTATTTCAAAGCCGCATAGGACAGCACTTATAGAGACGACTCATACAGAGCCATGTCTAGTTTTGGTATACCGTCTGTGCAGGATGACGATGGAGAATTCTCGCTGCTTCATCATGGTCGGAAACGACCTCACCGACATTCGATACCAAAGAAGAATTTAGGCAAGGCGATGCACTGTCATGTGACTTTTTAAAATCGGATTCTTGAGAGGATTGTGCAAAACTCCCGCGCCAACACCAGAGGCACAATCTTTCAAAAATCAATGCAGCTACTAGCGTACGCCGACTATGTTGACATCATTGGTACTTGGTAGGACTCAAAGTGATGCCAAAGCCACCTTTGCTTAGAGAAGGAAGGGGCAAAAATGAGTTTAGCAGTAATTGAGGGTAAGACTTAGTACATGTTGTCACCACGAAAGGACACACAACATAGACGAATTAGACAGAACGGCACCATTGACAGATTTAACGTACGGTAATTTGTCTACCTCGGCTTCGCTATTAACTCAACAACATCTCGTCAGAAATTAAACGAAGAATTACTCTTGCCAACCGCTGTTTCTTAGGGATATGAAGGCAGGTCCTCATTCGATTAATAAGGAAATCCTATATAAGACCCTGATCATCCAATTCCTGTTCTTGGGCGCTGAAACATGGACCATATCAAAAGCGGATGAAGAAATCCTTTGTCGATTTGAGAGGCAAATTCTTCGAAAAATCTTCGGTCCCGTTTGCTAGACGGACTATGGAGACGAAGATTCAACCAAAAACTATACGAGCTGTACAGAGACATGCCCCTAGTCGAAAAACTCCGCAATGGACGTTTAAGATGGCTAGGACATGTAATACTTGGGCTCGCAGAGTCCTCGATTTTCAGCCAGACGTCGGATGCAGTAGAGGAAGAAGGAAGGAGGGCGCAACTGGAGGCAGTTAACTAAGGACTTGGCTAATTGGAGAGGTATGTTGGTTGAGGCCCAGGTTCATTCCGGTATTCCAGAGGCCCACTATTAAAATAATTCATTGAAATTGGTGTACAGATTCAAGAGGGTACGCTATGAATAGCTGATTCCAGGACACTTTTATCATCATAAAACTGTCCAACAAGTGTGCTTGCAAATGGGGCCATTTTAATAAATCTTGAAATTGAGGTATGGCGCAGTGAATGCAGGGACGAGCTGTGAATATTACTAATGTACCCTCCAAAGTAAAGCTGTTGTCTCAACCTAGCCAGTTTACAAATGTAGTTGATCCCGCAAGTGTGCTTGTTATCTCGGTTGAAACACGTAAAACCTCAATGAACCAGTTTTGATTGGTTTATGGTCCTATTCTCCAGATCATTACCCCGTGGATATTGAAGAAACGAGAAAAGCGTACACAAGCAAGTTTTGACTGAAACACGTCTAAAGGGATCTCAGTTTGAAAAATAAAAAATACCAAACCACCCAAACCCAACCCCTAAAACTTTAGAGCTTTCCTGCGTCGTTATAAAGCTCCTTTGGGCTTTCTTTACAAAAATGGCATACGTGCGTGATAACGCGTATTGCGTCTCTAAAAGTTCGTTTTTAGCAAATGTGATAAATATTCACCCTCCCTCTCCCACTCGCACGTCTATCACGAGAAAATATGCAATATGACCTTGCATGAGCAAATATTTCTCAAGTTGAAGTGCTTCCCAATACTACGATTATCGTCCACAAAAATTGCCTCAATGGCAACCTACGAGCGTTTACAACTCACTCTCGATTCCAAAATGTATCTAGAATTAGAAAAAAAACTCACTTGATTTATGAGGTATCCGACATTAGCACAGCTAGCTTCAGAACCCGTCACCCAGGTGATTTTATCACCACGTATTGTCCGTAAATCTTCCTCGGCCATCTGATTGGATGACACTAATTGACCATCCTGCAAAAAGAACACACAAATCTTAGATTTCACACATCAGTGGGGTAGAACAAGACAACTCACTTTGAAAACTCCAGCGGCATACATCCCATGAACTTCATTGAGAATTGTTAGACCCTTTTCCATGCCAAGGAAATCGTCCACCACCGACAGACCGTAGGTGTTCATGTCATTGATAATGTTCCGACAGAGTTCTTCATTCCGCTCACTGAAAGATAACGACACAAAGTTATTCAAATGATAGCAACAAAAACAACAACAACATCGAAAAGTCTAAAACATAAACAAATAAACAAGAGTTCGTCACACTTGTAGGTTCGCGGTGTTCGCGATGCCTCTGGTGGGTTGTGCCAAAAAAAAAAAAAACTAAACCGGTTGCATAGAGGAGTGTGCGAATTCATATTTTTTTTTTTTATTAATTTTCCAAATTTCGTTCACTTGAGCCACATAATATCATGATGTCATTGGCAACCTATTTATAACAATAGACCACACAAGCTTGCAGACCTTGTCCGTATTTTGTTCGGGGCTCTATTTACCTCTGTTCTGTTTTGAAGAATTTCCTATCATTGTCAGGATCAGCGGGATACTTAAAAAACGGTCTATGCTCCGATGCTAACATTTTATTGTCCAATTCTCCACCTATGTTGATATTTTGCACAAAAACTTTATAAATAAACACGCGGAGGTAGGCACAGCGGGTTGGGGTCTGAAATGGGTCACCGCCAATACTGTCAAACGCACTTTTTTGAAATTGAAAATAGACACACACGCTTCACGCTTATCGCTGCGGACTTGAGTTATGAATGAAAGTCACTCGTGTACTATACACACGTCTTCGAGAGGTGGTGTCGAATGTTGTTTGAAATTTTAGAACAATGCACCCTTACTGCACCGTCGCACAATGCCAAATAGAAGTGATTTTCGAAAACATGTGGATATTATAATCAGACTTTCGACAGGCTGCCCGAGTGGCGAGTGCCTGCCACAGCCAGAGAGAGAGAGTAAGTAGTTAGGTAGGCAGAGACTCAGAGAGTGAGCGTAGATGGCAATGGCAAGTCTGTCGAAGTCAGCTGGTTGGTAGGTTTAGAGCTTGGTAAACCATAGAGTATAGACCGACAGAGATTGCGGTGAATGTTTGTTTTATATACGACGACGAGAACTGAGAGAAAAAGAGCGAGCGAGTGTGTGTATGTTGTTTATATTACAAAGTGGGAGAGATGGAGTAGGTCTAGGTATAGCGCAAAAGATTAGATAGAGCGGCCAACCAAAAACGAGCAGAAGCGCGACTAACAGTGTATTATTATACTCTATAACCAAACGCCACCGCCGTTTGGAGCTTCCATCGGCAGCATGCTGGCGAGCACGTAGCACACTCGACGATTGGGTCGACAGCGTTTATGTTGCGATGGCATTGGGCCCGCGGGGTGGTTGCCGCAAAGTTAACAGATTTCGGACAAGGAAACTGTGAAGAGTGAACTTTATAGCCGACCTTGGTTGTAATTTGCGTGTGCCGTAAAGTTCATAAAGCTGTACAGCTTCAGCCGCGGCCGCCGCGTACGCAATCTTTAGTTTTGCGGAAGCATCTGCGGTTATGATGGTAATGGGGAGTCTATTTAAAACGGATTTTTGAGTTTATGGTGGGGTGCGTTGTTTTTTTTTTCGAAATTTCTCCACTTGATTTGAAGAGCTTACAGTGCGTGATCAATTAGAGAGGCGAGCGCAAGGGAGAGTGAAGCCATCGAGATGTAGTGAAGTTGATTGTGCGAATAGTGCGATGTTGATTTAAAGTATTTGTGTGGATTGTCGGATGGTGGTGTGAGCTAAAGGCCTGCTCATATCTGTAGCTTGTATCTTGCAGCGCTGTCAAGAGAGAGATACATTTCATGATTGAAGTTGCACTCTATTCAACTTCAAGCTACAGATTCACGAACATACACATTGTGTAAGTGCTTACGGGTTACCTTGTTTTTAACTTTTTACTCAGCTACAAGCATAAGCTACAGATATCCATTCTGGGCGGCCCTCAAACGGTGTATGCATTTCGATTGCGGGTGGTGTTGCCCATGTCCATTCTTCAAAGAGATTCTGTGTCGTGAAATTGACACAACTATCAGCCGCATCCATTAAACAATAACTCAGATCACCGTTAGTTGCCTTTTTGGATATAAATGAGGAATGACAATGGCCGCGTTCCGTAACTCAGATTTATTAAAATGTCAAAGAGGAAGCTCTGTTGGTCAAAATGGTCGATTGGCCAATGACAACAGAGATTCATCTGTGAAATCGTACTAATCTGAGTTAAAAAAAAAATACAAATTTTTGGCGCAACAGGCTCGTTAGTACCCAGGGCCTAGCTTTCTCACAACCATTCATGTGTGCGTGTGTACTTCTTGCACGATGGCGGGACCTCCTGTTTTATGCCGACTCCGAACGGCTAAGTTGAGATAAGCTATTCTTGACAATTGATACTACTCGAATGATTTGTCAGATCATCACGAGAGGAGGGCCAGTGAAAAATCATTTAGGTGTTGCTACGGCTGGGAATCGAACCCAGACCTCCTGCGCGGCAGTTCATCGCACTAACCATCGCGCCACTGAGCCCACTAATCTGAGTTACAGAACCCAAAAACCCGGTCTGATGTCCTCTGGTGAACCTATTTGCCTGGCCCTCCAGGTTGTGGGTTGTGCTTTGGGTTAACTTTCCACTCACGGAAAACATTGTTACGAAGACTCGGAAATGAACGACTTTATTGTTGAAGACCATGCTAAACGAAAAAAGGACAACGAGCTTCGTATCTACACCCGGAATATGCAACTTTCGGAAGCCCTAAGCTTCTTTCTAAAAAGCAGACATTACTGCCATCCAGGAAAAATAATTGGATGGACCAGGTGAAAAAACATTGACAACCTACTATTAGAGTGAACAGAAACAGCGACTATTCGGATGTGGATTTGTTATAAGCGTAGACTTAGGCAGGAAGTTTTATGCTTCGAAGACATTAGCGAACGCATTGTAACAATCCGCATCAAGGCCAAATTCATAAGCATAAACCTTACTAAAATGTGACATTGCGAAATACTGTTTCTACGAGCATCTGGACAAAGCTTATGACTGACTACCGAAGTATGAAGTCAAAATTGCACTGGGTGTATTGTTAGTTAGGAAAATATATCATCTCTAGCAGTATTGTCGGAAAACCCTGCCTACACGACCCCGGGATAAAAAACCACTATAGCCAGACCACGATTCCTTCACATTTATATCCATAAGAGGACATGGCGGACTCCAGATTTACAAATGGTGGATCACAAAACGATAGACAAGAGCCACGCCTTCAGTATTTTTGATGTCTAAACATCCCAAGGGCTTACCTTGTTGCAGCCAAGTTAAGAATGCGGATATACACTATGCCACAACAAATGCGAAATACTGTGAAAAAAATGTCGAAACGCTGTAAGGGACCTCCCAGACTTTTGCATAGCGCGTATTCCTTTATCTCTCGACCATACCTTACCAACAGCATCGAATGTCAAAGACCAAAGTTGCCAACAACCTATAAGATCAGCCGTGACTGATGTGCTGGATTTCTCCCGCCCACAAGCAAGAAACCCCTGGTTTGTTGAAGAATGCCGAGAGATGCTTGCAGCAAAAAATAAGGACTGCAAGGCGAGCAAGTAGGTTACAACACCAGCTTTACAGAGAAAAAAGGTGCATAAAAACTGCGCGATCAATGATATGCAGGCCTATCGCGAACAAAAGATCCCGTGAAACTGTTCCCATTCAGCAATCTGATTTACATTGCTGACAAGGGACATTTTTCCGTGAAAATTTTTCCACGATAAGCCTGATAGAAAGGTTCTTAAGTTTTACCAAAAGTAAAACTTTAAAGCCTGGGATACAGACCGAATAGAAACCTGTAGTATACCAAAAGAATGGAACCTCAGCATCGTTTGCCCGATCAACAAAAGAGGAGAACCTCTGAACTGCGCCTACTACAGAGGTATCAGTCTTCTCAACATTGCCTACAAGATCTTATCTCCCGTAATATATAATACTTGAAACCGTTTATCAACAACCTGATCGCCCCTTATCAGTGTGGTTTTCGGGGAGGAAAGTCCACAATTGATAAAATCTTCACACTTTGGGAGATCCTGGAAAAACCCATGAAGTTCAAATCGATACCCACCACCTATTCATCAATTTCAAAGGCGAATATGACAGCATTTATAGAGATGAACTATACAGAGTCGTGTTTAGTTTTGGTATACCGCCCAAACACGTTCGCCTGTGCAGGATTACGATGGAGATTTCTCGCTGCTCCATCAGCATCAGGGTTGGCAACGTCCTACCCGGAACATACGATGCCAAAAAAGGGATTTAGACAAGGTCGCGTTGTCATGTAGCTTCTTTAACTTTTCTTGAGATATTGTGCAGAACTCCTGAGCCAAGACCAGAGGCATGATCTTTGACAAATCTATGAAACTACCAGCAGCATATGCCGACGATATTGACATGTCAGACTCAACTCAGACTTCTCTAAGCTAGCAAACGGGGCTGTGATACGATAGAGATGGAAGCCGCAAAATTGGGCATAGCTGTTAATGACGTTATGACCAAGTATATGCCGTCAACTCAAAGGGACACATAACATCGACAAATTGGACAGAGCGTCAACATCAATAGTCATCACTTTTAGGTAGTAAGAGCCATTTCACACATACCCGGCAGCCGGTCGTTGGGAATACATTCTTATGGACGCGTTCACACCTGCAAACCGAAACCGTCGCCGGTTAACCATAAGAATGTATTCCCAATGACCGGTTAGACGGCAGGTATGTGTGAAATGGGTCTAAGGGACTTTGACTTCCTCGGCTCCGCTATTAACGTCAGAAATCAGACGAACGATTATACTTGCCAACCACTGCTTCTTCAGGCTAAGGAAGAAATTTAGTAGTAAAACCCTCAATCGAACTACTTATAGTCCTAAGTAGTTCGATTGAGACCCTGATCATCCCAGACCCTGATCATCCCAGTCTTGCTGTACGGCGACCAAGCATAGACCGTATCAAAAGTAGATGGAGAAATCCTTGGTCATTTTGAAAGAAATGTTGTTTGCAAAATCTTATCCGTTTGGGTTGGGGGGCTATGGAGACGAAGATTCAAGCAAGAGCTATACGAACTGTAAAGCAACATTTTTCATCCTCTTTTTGCCGGCCCAAACCATCGTATTTCGTGGATGGCAGTAATGCCTGCTTTGTATGAGCTTAGGGCTTGCTCGCATGCACCTCTCCTGTTTAATGTTCACACATTTCAGGTGCAGATACGAACATCGTTTTCATTTTTTCGTTTAAATTGGATAGTTGATGAAATATTTTTAAAGCCCGATAAGTGTTAACAAATTATCGGTTTTTAAAAGTTTTTTTTTATCAAACTATTCGACAGCAATCACTTTGTCTTTTAATTTCAAAGTTTTTCAAGTTCATAGCTGGAATCTTAATGATATCGCATACCAGTCATACAAGTAATGTATACGACTTGAATTTAGCAATTACTGAGAATTTCCAAATCCCTTTTTCCCAGGAATTCATTAACCACACCTAATAAAAACCTTTAGGTAAACGTTTTGTGAAATAATTTATTTCACAAAACTTAATGTGCCCCGAATTGTACAACATTCTCTCTGATTCGCCATGCTGTAGAAACCCCTTATTAGCATAAGGACATTAGGTAGGTGCGTTCTGGCATTTCCATTTGACGACTTGTGGATAGAGATAATCGCCAAGGCCCTATAATCGAATTCGGATATATGAGCACCACAGAAAAACAAAACGCACATCAACAAGAATGCATTCTAAGCAATTGGAGATCGCTGTCTTATAACAGGCGTGTTCCACTTACTGATCCTAGGAGATTTTTCGGAGGGATCAGATAATGTGATTTCTACTAGATGACCTCTCAGTTCAACAATAAACCATTTGAGTAAACATTTTCCGAACAAGATCGGCGATTTGCGAGAACCGCCGAGGCCAGATATCATCCCCATTCACTCTCGAAAATATCGATATCGAGCGCGAAATAAACACCTTGAACATTTTTTTTCTTCTCGTCCTTGACCTAATTTGATTCATATGACTTGCAACCAATAAATATTTTTTTGGATTTAAGACTTATAAAGTTAAAAACAAGCAGCCAAGGTTAGTCGATGATATGAGATAAGATTGATAGCCAGAACCAGCGAAATTCGCTATTAAAAATGAGTCAATGTTTGTTTGCACGTAGAGGCTACTATTTGTAAACAAACATTGACTCAGGCAGGATGACGTTCTTTCGGGTCATTAACTGGCTTTTTCAGTATAAGAAAATAACAATTTAATTGAAACACAGAATAATTGAGATATCGGAATGAAATTTATTTTAGGTGTAGTGTACACTAACGGGTCCGCCATCTAACGTTTTTTTTTTCAACTAGTGCTTATTTCGTTAATGGTAACACTTAGCTCATGTCTGATTTGACAGATAATTATTTTTATCCTTCCGCTGAACGACTATGGTTGTGTATACGCTTGAACAACGCTGGGAAATATTGCGACATTACTTTGAAAATCATGGTAATGTTGCAGAATGTGTGCGAAAATTGCGTACGGATTTTGGAAGAAGAGAAGCACCTTCAGCTCCGTATGTTCGTTATCTTGTGAAAAAAGTGAAAGAAACTGGCATCCTCATCGATAAACCAAAGCGTGAAAAGCCAAAAACATTGCGTACACCCGATAATATTGCTGCTGTGGCAGAAAGTGTGCGTGAAGCGCCATCAACATCAATTCACCGTCGTTCTCAACAGTTGAACATTTCGGAGACATCATTGAGACGAATTTTGCATAGAGACCTTGGTATGACGCCATACAAAGTCCAACTGGTTCAGGAGTTGAAGCCAACTGACCATCCAATGCGTTTTCGCTTCGCTAAGTGGGCCTGCGATCGACTTAGAGAAGATGCCGATTTTGCCAAAAAAAATCATCTTTTCAGATGAAGCTCATTTTGATCTTGGCGGGTATGTAAACAAGCAAAATTGTCGCATTTGGGCACAGAAAACCCGCACGCATACATTGAAAAGCCGATACACCCAAAACGAGTCACTGTTTGGTGTTGATTTTGGTCCAGAGGCATAATTGGGCCATTTTTCTTCGAAAATGAGCAAGGAGTAGCCGTTAAAGTCAATGGCGATCGTTATCGGGCCATGTTGAACGCATTTTTGTTCACAAAAATTGAAGAGGAGGATATTGGCAACATTTGGTGTGACTACGTGCCACACAGCAGAATCTACACTCGATGTTTTGCGCCCTGTTTTTGAAGATCGCATTATCAGCCGCAGAGCTGATGTCGTTTGGCCACCTTGGAGCTGCGATTTGACAACGTTGGACTATTATTTGTGGGGTGCCGTAAAAGATAAGTGTTACGCCGACAATCCAGAGACAATTGACGCTTTAAAGGACAATATTCGTGAAGCCATTGGTGAAATACAGCTGCACACAATCGATAATGTGCTTAAAAATTGGACCGATCGTGTAGGCTACTGCATGGCCAGCCGAGGCAGCAATTTGAATGAAATTATTTTCCATTATTAACCGGAAGGATTGTACTTTCAAATAAAAAAAGAAATTTGAGAAAATATTCAGTAGTTTTTTTTATAGCATTTTCAAAAAAAAAAAAGTTATTTGGCGGACCCCTTATATATGATAAATTTGAGTATGGAATACGATCTCGTTCGTCATATGAACGTGAGCACGTTTTCAGCTATAGATTCTTGGGATCCAATTTGTTGCTACTCTTTCACACATATCGTTCAGTTCGTTGGCAATTTCTGGGTTTATATTCTGTCTGAGCTTCTCTAACGTTGTTGGTTTGTTCGAATAAACCAACGAAGCTTTATTGACGCAACAGGTTCGTTAGTACACAGGAACTAGCTATTTTCTCACAATCATTCATGTGTGCATGTGTACCTACTGCCTGCTCGATGGCGGTACCTCCTGTTTCTATGCCGAATCCAAACGGCTGAGTGGAGATATGCTTTTGGTGACAATTGATATCACACAGATTATTTGTCTGATCATTGCGAGAGATGGATAAGGGAAAAGACATTTGAGGTGTTGATACGACTGGGGATCGAACCCATACCTTCTGCGTGACAATTCATCGCACTAGCCATCGCGACACTGAGCCTATCAGAACTACTTATCTCATTAAACTACATGATCAAGGTGGTCATATCCATGATCCCTTTATAAAATTCTGGCCAAAAATAGTCTTCCAACAGGTCAAAATAGTGAACCGTGAATGGCGATCATTTTTAGTCGACGAACAAATACGATCAAAGCACGCCTCCGATATGAAATTCACAATAAACGGTCAATTTTTGTGGATGCACTGGAGTCAGTGTATTGCATCACATGGGGCTTTGTTGGACAATATAGCCATTAAGTCAAAAATTAGCTTCCTGGAGATGATTTCAAATGCGATTTTGAAGAGACCAAATTGATAAGTTTCAGTACTTCCAACGATCATAAATAAATTTGATCTTGTAAGAGTAAAGGCCAAGATCTCTACTCAAAATTCGCCACAATGTGGAGTTAAGGTCTTAAGGATTCCCAATATCTGTGAAAGACGTGGTGTGGCTGTTTTGAACTGAAGCACATAGACATAGCTGCGATAATCTCGGTACCTCGATCGGTATGTTGTTTCACTGGCACAGAAACATTTAATAATGAATATGTTGAATCGACCTCATTTACTATATATTACGCACAGCCTGTCCGGTGGCTCAATATTAACGATCGAATATTAGATCATGTGCTCTGAAAGTTACGTCCACCGACTAAGAATATCGGAATTAATTTTTAATACTTACCAGAGTATGATCTTTCGCGAACTTCACTTTTTTTTATAATTGGCGCGCGCTAAAGGGATTATTAATACCCTTATGGTGTTTAAGCACAGCGCGGGCATTAAGGTTTTGAATTTCTGTAAATTGTAATGGAAAGGAAAAACTGAGTTTGGTAAAGCATTCCACATTCGTGTTGTTCGGTTAAGGAATGAATCTCTATATTTCATAGTACGTCCGAAGATAGGCTTTAGGGTGAACTGATTAGCATTCGTGGTACGGCGAGTATTACGGTTGAATTGTTGAAGGGGCGGAATGCAGCCGGCTATTTCGTTAGACCATTTGTTGTTGTAATAGCGGTAAAAGAGTGTAAGGCAGGAGACATTCCTACGATGTTCGAGCGAAACTATGGAGTTCGCTATGGTTGGATCTCCTATCAATTTTATCGCACGCTTTTGTATCCTATCTAGTAGGTGCAATGATGTGTTGGCTGCACCTGACCATATGTGGGCGTTGAACTCAAGTTTGGGGCGTATGTACGCTTTATATATTGAGGCCAGATCAGAAGGGGTGAAGTATTTCTTACATCCATTGAGGAAACCTAGACATTTTGCTGCAATTTTGGCGATTTCGAATATGTGGTCGTTCCAACGAAGGTCGTTACTAACACACATACCGAGCATGGAAAGTTTTTCGGTTTCGACGATGCAAGTGCCACTCATGGATTGTGGCTGTAAAGTTTGGTTTCGCTTGGATGACAGAAGACAGCATTGCGTTTTGGAAGCATTAAATTCCACTCTATTAGATTTATCCCCATTTAATTATGCTGTCAAGGTCGGAATTTAATGAACTTAACATATTTTGTCGTTTTTCTTCCACATCCGAAGGTGAGGGACGTGAATTCGAGAACGAATATGAAAAGCTGAGGGTACTGTCATCAGCGAAGGAATGGATTGGATTAGAAGTTGCAGACAATAGGTCATTAATAAAAATGAGGAAGAGCGTCGGAGACAAAGCTGAGCCTTGGGGAACACCAGCATTTATTTGGTGAGTAGCAGACTTGAAACCGTCCAAAACTACTTGAATTGAACGTTTCGAGAGGTAGTTTCTAATCCATTGAAGAAGAGTATCATCGATACCAAAAGCACGCATTTTCGACAAAAGGGCTTGATGCCAAACCCTGTCAAATGCCTTTGAAATATCAAGTGCAACGATCTTGTTTTCGCCACCAAGGTGGATTGATTGGTTCCACTTTTCGGTGAGATATGACATCAAATCACCAGTGGACCTGTTGCTACGAAAACCATATTGTCGGTCATTGAGGAGTTTTCGTGATTCAAGATATTTCATAAGCTGACGGTTTATCAGCGATTCCATGACCTTAGAAAGAAGGGAGGTAAGTGCAATTGGTCGGTAGTTGGAGAGAGAAGAAGATTCGCCTTTTTTTTAGGGACGGGCTGTACAAATGTAGTTTTCCATCGACTCGGAAAGAGACGATTTGTGTATGTCAAGATCGATTAATACTCTTGCGACTGTACGAGTACGAAAGTGGATTGGTCCCATAGAATGTTCTACGTTCTCTAGTACAGGGGGAGACTGGGCACAATCTGGCAGCGTTGAATTGGCTGCAAAATGAGCAGCGAGCAGATTGGCTTTGTCTAGAGAGGTGACAGCTGGAATGTCATTGTAAATGAGCGTTGGGATGGAAGATGAGGTCGAATTCTTAATGTTTTTTACAAACGACCAAAAGTTTTTACTACCTTTGGGACATAGTAACCACCATGATGAAAATGTAATCCTTGGCAGACATTTTGACATTGACAGAGCAGAACAAAAGTTTAAGAGTCCGTTCACATTGAAATTCAAAATCCCTATTGAAAACACCGATATTATCCTGCTATTCTATTCTATACCCCTAAATACCGCTATTAATTTTGACTGATTTATTGCATTTGCTGGGTCCAGAAAATATTTGTACGGACGATTTTTTTTTAAGGATGATGACCAACTACTGAAGACAGAAGAATATCGTAAGGAACACAACCATTTCTCCATACCACCGAAACGATTAGAGACTCTTTTTAGTGTCAATAATATGTGATTCGCGAAGATCAGTTAACGAGAGTAGAAAATAATGTTTGGGCAAATCATTACAAATGACATTTTCTAATGTGGAGACCATTGAAAAAACAGTATCACGAAGAACGCAATTCTTAGGCCTAATTCAAACAAAGCAATTGAAAAAAAAAAAACTAAACTGATTGGCAACTCGGGTTACAGACGAGAGTCGGACTCAGTGGCAGTGTTGCCAGAAAATTTTCCCTAGATGAACGTCAAAAAATCAATAGAAATCCCTAGTGTAAACAAAATTTTGACAAACACGACCGAAAAGAACAATTTTGAATGGTAAACAAATATTATTAATATCTAACGGAAATATATAAAATTAATTTGGGTTCGTATTAAATCTTGAAATTCCTTAGTACCTAGAATGTCGAAATTGCGCTCTTTTTCCCCTAGACTAATGAAAAATCGCTAGTTCTGGCAACACTGCTCAGCGGTGACCACACACGAGGAAACTCATCACCAATCAAAATCTCTAGTTCGTTCAGTGTCGTCATTGATACCGTCTTCAGAAGACTCTTTCCCTATTACTTCGGTAATGATGACGTGTTCCCATGTCACGATATCTGATGAGACCCTATCCGTCAAGGATATTGGATAATGTGAAAAGAATATTCAAGTTTAGATTGAGCAGAGGACGGAAAAATATTGAATGCGGTTTTGGGAGGCGTGTGAGGAGTTTGCTGTTTCGAATGGCCTTAACTGCATCCTACATCCTGAGATCGTGACAGCAGTCATCAAAGCTTCTTGCGCTCTTTACAATTTTGTGAAAACACGAAAAGGACTGCAGTGCACGTCAAATGATACAAGTGCTGATGTAGGTGGAGATGAACACGTCATGAGGCTGCCTCTCCTCCAGCAGAATCTAACCATAACAACTCTCGTGCAAGTGATCTCAGAGGCTATTTAGCCAACTATTCTAACCTCACAAGCTTCTCTTCCCTGGCAGTGGAAATACATCAGTTCATGGAAGCATGACATATGACTATTCACATAGTTTTGTAAAGGTGAATGTTCAAGTAAAAAAAGCCTACCTGTCAATTATACGACATTTGCGACTTCTCTATCCAAACCTTTTCTGTTTCTTTTTGCGTTCGAATAGTGATAATTGTACAAAAAAGAATGTTTTTCAACATCGCCCACCAGCAACAGGTTGGTCTGTTCTTCGTTTATCTTCGACAAACTAGAAACTGAAATCAATAGGCAACCCGACATGCAAATCAACAGATAGCTGGTTACAAACTGTTTTTTTGTGAATCGCATACGAGTTTTCAACCAATAGCTTCTGTGCGTCATCCCATTTTCGACAAAGCAAAGCAAACTAGTTGCCAATTCGCATTGTTACAAATTTTTGGCGCTATACAGGCTCGTTAGTACCCAGGACCGAGGGAGGTCCTGGAGGAGGAGGGACCTCCTGTTTTATGCCGAATCCGAACGGCTAAGTTCAGATAAGCTTTTCTTGACAAATGACACTACTCGGATGATTTATCAGATCATCACGAAAGGAGGGCCAGTGAAAATTTATTTAGGTGTTACTACGGCTTGGAATCAGACCCAGACCTTCTGCACGGCAGTTCATCGTGCCACTGAGCTCGCATCGTTGATCGATGTTTTTCCCAGTTGTTTCGTGTGCATTGGGCCTTAATGCCACTAATTGCTTCCATGAACTGATATTTGTTTTGAAAGATGTTGTCAGACTGCGGGTATTCAAAAAAATCATCAGACGCCAGGCGACTATAATGCCAAAACGTTATGTGTAAGACTAAGTACGCAAAACACTTTTTCGCCAAAAATGTGTGAATACATATTTTATACAGTTCTTGCTACTTGCACCTGAGAGTCCAACAAATTATAGAACTTTTGTCTAATTCAGATGCACGATTCGAAAACATCATCAAGATGCAACTTCGTCATTTCGAATGGGTATAGTATTAAAGGTCCTACGACTTATGCAACAAATTCTCGCGTACACTACATAAATGGTTTTGGAAAAGGTTCAGCCATCGATCTTTGCAATTCTCTTTGTTAAATATTTGTCTTCATTATATTTGAGGTTATTTGTTACTAGGAACTCGTAAGTATCCACGTGCGTTGTTATTGGTGGAATATCAATCTAAACTCATTTTTTTAATTAACTGCCGAAACATGTGCAATAGGGTCTAGATCTAGACACTGCTTCTATCCCATTCATTAACGTAGCTGTATTGAGGCTTGTCATACTTACTCCCTTATCGCGCTCCCGACCCGTGAAGAGTCTCTGCCTGAGAGACATGATAGCATGTACTTAGTCTTGTCCTCATTTACTTCAAGGCCAACGGATTTCGCCTGTTCTTCAATCTCTGTGAACGCTTTTATCACGGCATGTTGGGAGCGACCGATGATGTCAATATCGTCCGCATAGCCCAGCAGCTGGACGGACCAGTTGAAAATAGTGTTTTCCGTGTTAACACCTGCCCGCGCACTATCTGCTCCAGTACGAGATTAATGAAGTCACATGATAGCGCGTCTCCTTGCCGAAATCCGGTGCATGTTTGGACTATTTCCAAACTGCACGTTGCATCGCGTGTTTTCCAACGTCACGCGACACAGCTGAATCAGTTTTGATGGGATTCCGAATTCGGCCATCGCCATATGGAGCTGCTGACGACGTGGTGGTAGGTGAGTGCACAGAGGACTTTCATACTCAGGCGCTCACTGTAGGCTCTGGCTTCTCCAGGTGTGCTAAGGCGTCCAACGTCAAATTTCTTCTTCTGGGCAGTTCGCAGCTTCTTCTCGTTGGACAGTCGAACTCTAAATTTAGCCGCGACAAGAAAATGGTCAGAGTCGACGTTTGCCCCTCGGAATGTATGCACGTCGAGGATGTTGGATGTGTACCTTGCATCGATTAGCACATGGTCGATTTGGTTGGCGGTTCGACCGTCTGGGGAGAACCAGGTTGCTGGGTGGATCCTTAGCCTTGGAGGAGGTCATAAAACTCCTCCTTGATGGGATCTTCAGCCCCGTCGGTAGGGGCATGTGCACATATTAGGCTTATGTTTTGGAACGTAGCTTTGATGCGGATCACAGAAAGGCGATCACTTATCGGCTTGAAGTCAATGACTTTTGTCCTAAACCGATTTTCCACGACGAATCCGCATCCTAATACATGCAATCCTTTGTTGCAGCTTTAATAAATGTCGCACTTTTTTCTCTTTATTATACCTGATTCTATCCATCGTATCTCCTGGATTGAGGTTATATCTGCCTTGTACCGCTTGAGGACAGATTCCAGTTTTTGAGTAGCACCCGGGGTGTAGAGTATTCGTACATTCCAGGTGCATGCCATTGACGTTCCGGGTCTTGTTGCCATATGAGGAGTTTCATTATCCGAGGCTGGTTGTGTCTCTCTAAAAACGAATGGTTTTTTCCATGGTCGGGAAGTTAATACGACGGCACCCCCAACCTAGAGGGCCAGGCCTTTGTTTTCGACCCTAGGACAGCGGGCCGGAGATACCGATGTCAGTAGCCCATTTTGGGATATGAGCGCTGCCGTTGACCCATTGAGGGCTCCTCAGCCACTAGCTCTATTCCAACACCCTGGCTCAGTATTTGAAATCCCTATAGACCTGGTGTTCAAATATGTCGAAGCCGCTCATATAGGGATTACACTACCAGTTAGATCTAACCGGATCTGTCGGCTTCACCGTTGACTCCATCTAGGGAATTCCTCCGCTGCCGCCTGAGAGTGAGTGCGTTAGTGAGAGGACACTCCTGCCCCTCTCTCGTTTGCTGCCTTTTTTCCCCAAATCTTTAAATAATTAGTCAATGTTTTTTTTTAACCAGTGAAGGGGATCAATGCCATTGTTAGGGAAACAGGCATCAACTTTATGTCAAAACTGTGATGACAAAGTCAGTGGGTGATCTTCTGCATTATCATTGCTTCTGTGAAAACAATGCGATCCCTTGATGCCGTAAAGAGATTTAAGACTGATCACAAAGAAATTGCAGCACAATGGTTTAGACTTTTTAGACCTTTTATTAAAGCGTGATTACTGTAATTCTATTTTTAATTTACAAGCATAAGAAAATATCAATGACTGTGTAATCAATAAATCACGAGAATATTGCTTGCAATCATTTTCTAACGCATTTTTGACATATGCCCGATAAATTTTACCGAGAATTTATAGAAAGTTAACCATATGAAGCGATATTTGTTGGTAATCATTTTCAATAACTTTTTTACTAGGATTCAATCAGCTGTTGATTAATATCAACTAGGGAATGTTGATTGAGTTTTATTTTCTTCTATCGATCAGTTAATCACACTTCATCAACAAAACTTTATAATCCTTATCTTTATACGTGTTAATTCGATCTAGAAAGTGATCATGATCACCTAAAACGATCGTTGATCTTATATTTCATATAAATGAAGAATTTGTATAAAAAAAGATGATAAAGTGCGTTTTCTGATTTGTAGCAAACATTGATTTTGTACTTAGCAGATGACTATGAATGCACGTTTCATACAAAGAGATTAAACGGAGAATAGTTATGACAATACCGTCAGAATTATTATTAGGTATGTTTGCCTACGATGGTTGGGTGTTGTAGAACGAGGGTAGACTCTGATTGGCGGTAACTTGGCAATGCCCAGTGTTGTAACTCTGACTACACATCAAATGTGCTTATTTTAACCTCCAAGTGGTAACCATCGGGTACTGGTCTCATCCAACCGGATTTGACTTGCTAAACGATAAGTGCGAGTGTTGATAACACGACGAAAAACAGCAACACTATAAACACCCTGGTGAGAATGGCACGGATGAATACCCGGCCTGCTGTCCCAGGCGAACCTAGATGAGCTGCTCTGACATATTCGGACAAAAGGTTGACTAGGAATTTCAAGGGTTAGTCAGGCCCCTTGAACAGAGATGGTGGCGGATGAACCGAAAGGCCAACGGCAACCCCGTGTCCTAGGGGTATCTAATAAATTGGAACTGGCCCTCCAGGTTGGGGGTTGTGCTTTGGGTTAACTACCCACCCATAGAAAAAAATATGGTTACGAAGAAACCAATAGCCTCGGAAAGGATTGATTTTATTGTTGACAACCCTGCTAAACGAAAAAAGGACAACGACGTTCGTATCTGCACCTGGAATGTGAGAACATTAAACAGGAGAGGTACAGGCGAACAACTAGCGGAAGCCCTAAACTGCTACAAAGCAGACAATACTGCCATCCAGGGCATGGGATGGGCCGTGCAAAAAGAGGATGAAAAACTGTGACATCTACTACGGACCGTGTTATAGTGAGCAGAAACAGCGACTATTCGGATGCGGATTTTTTATAAGTGCCAGACTTAGGCAAGAAGTCTTATGTTTCCAAGACATTAGCGAACGCATAGTAACAATCCGCATCAAGACCAAATTCGCCAACATAAGCCTTATATGCGCTCACGCTCCGACGGAAGAAAAAGATGATATATCTAAGGATTGCTTCTACGAGCTCCTTGACAAAACCTATGAGCGACATCGAAGTACGATGTTAAAATCGTGCTGGGAGATTTTAACGCAAAGGTAGGAAGAGAAGACGTCTTTATCAGTACTGTCAGAAAATATAGCCTACACGACAACACGTCTGGTAACGGACTTAGGCTAATTGACTTCGCTACGGAACGAAATGCCACTATAGCCAGCACACGGTTTCCTCACCTCGATATCCATAAGGGGACATGGCAGTCTCCAGATCAACGAACGGTCAACCAAATTGATCACATTGCGATAGATAAGAGGCACGCATCCAGTATTTTGGATGTCCGAACATTCCGAGGAGCTAACATCGACTCGTATCACTACCTTGTAGCAGCCAAGGTAAGAATGCGGATATCCACCACGCCACAACAATCCAGAAATACTGTGAAAAAAATTAATGTCGGAAGACTGCAATCGCAAGAGACCACCAAGACCTTCGCACAACGCGTATCCCTTTACCTCTCGATTAACACCATACCACCAGCATCGAATGTCGAAGAGCAATGGCCACGATGCCAACAGGCCATTAGATCAGCCGCAACTGATGTGCTAGGTTTCTCCCGCCCATCAGCAAGAAACCCCTGGTTTGATGAGGAATGCCGACAGATGCTCGCAGCCAAGAACGAGGCCTACAAGGCTAAGCTGCAGGTGAAGACGAGAGCTACCATTGAGCTCTATAGGCAAAGAAGAAGGGAAGAACATCGGCTTTTCAGCAAGAAGAAAAAAGAGCAAGAAAAGCGCGCGATCGAGGATATAGAGAGGTGCCATTCCAGGAACGATGTTCGCAAGATTTACCAAAGTGTAAAACGTCAAAGCCAAGGATACAAGGCTCGAACAGAATCCTGTCGAGATGAACAAGGAAATATTGTAGTTGAGACACAGTCGATGCTGAGGATATGGAAGAACAACTTCTGCAGGCAGAACGAACCGTTTAATATTGGCAATGACAGCGAAAACTGCCAACCACCCGACCTAAGTGAAGTGAGGATAGCAATATCTAAACTCAAGCTTAATAAGGCCGCCGGAAATGACGGCCTTTCCGCTGAGCTTCATAAAGCTGGCGGAGATGACTTGGTAAGTAACATCCACCAACTCATAAGCCAAATCTGGTCGGATGAAAATATGCCTGAAGAATGGAACCTCAGCATCGTTTGCCCGATCCACAAAAAAGGAGACCCTCTGAACTACAGAGGCATAAGTCTCTTCAACATCGCCTACAAGATCCTATCTGCCGTAAAATGTGAACGCCTGAAACCGTTTACCAACAACCTGATTGGCCCTTATCAGTGTGGTTTTAGGCCAGGAAAGTCCACAACCGATCAAATTTTCACACTTCGGCAGATCCTGGAAAAAACCCAAGAAGTCCAAATCGATACCCACCACCTATTTATCGATTTCAAAGTCGCATACGACAGAATTTATAGAGACGAACTATACAGAGCCATGTCTAGTTTTGGTATACCGCCCAAACTCGTCCGTTTGTGTAGGATGACGATAGAGAATTCTCGCTGCTCCATCAGGGTCGGAAACGACCTCACCGACACATTCGATATCAAAAAAGGATTGAGGTAAGGCGATGCGCTGTCATGTGACTTCTTTAATCTGATTCTTGAGAGGATTGTGCAAAACTCCAAAGCCAACACCAGAGGCACAATTTTCCAAAAGTCGGTGCAACTACTAGCATACGCTGACGATATTGGCATCATTGGTAGGACTCAACGTGATGTCATAGCCACGTTTGCTAGTATAGAGAAGGAAGCGGCGAAAATGGGTTTAGCAGTAAATGAGGGTAAGACTAAGTATATGCTGTCATCACGAAAGGACTCACAACATCGACGAATTGGACAGAACGTCACCATTGACAGACTTAACTTTGAGGTAGTACGGGACTACGTCTACCTCGGCTCCGCTATTAACTCTGACAACAACATCTCGTCAGAAATTAAACGAAGAATTACTCTTGCCAATCGCTGTTTCTTCGGGCTAAGAAGGCAATTTAGTAGTAAAGCCCTCACTCGAACTACTAATGAGATCCTATATAAGACCCTGATCATCCCAGTCCTGCTCTACGGCGCTGAAGCATGGACCGTATCAAAAGCGGATGAAGAAATCCTTGGTATATTCGAGAGCAAAATTCTTCTAAAAATCTTCGGTCCCGTTTGCGTTGACGGGCTATGGAGACGAAGATTCAACCAAGAACTATACGAGCTGTACAGCGACATGCCCCTGGTCAAAAAACTCCGCATTGGACGTTTAAGATGGCTAGGACATGTAGAACGAATGGACACCAATACTCCGGCTCGCAGAGTCTTCGATTACCAGCCAGACGTCGGACGCAGTAGAGGAAGACCTCGCCTTAAGTGGCGCGCACAAGTGGAAACCGACCTCAACCAACTTGGAGTGCGCAACTGGAGGCAGTTAGCTAAGGACCGGGCTAATTGGAGAGGCATGTTGGTTGAGGCCCAGATTCATCCTGGACTGTAGCGCCACTTAAGTAAGTATGTTTGCGTACAAACAACTTCTACAGATTACTGCAATTTTTTACTTAAAACAGTTCCCGAATGCAATTTTTGAATTGAAAGGAATTTCTGCATAAAAATTAGTAAGAATCAGAAAACATAATATTGTACGGGAACTGTCTTTCATTAGCAACTTGACGATTTCAAACTTTCAATGTGAACGCACCCCTAAAACGATTACCGAACTGTCAATGTCAAAATATACAGTAAAATCAACATTTTCATCATATTGAAGTACACGAAGGAACAACGTTTACAAATAATTAAAATTTACAACCGAAATTCCGAGTCGTTGGTAGCAACTTTAATTTGACACCAACTTTCGGTCGTTATTTTCGTCCCAGTAGACAAGCGATTCATGCGAGTATGAATATTCGCTGTTTGATGTTGCTGAGCCAGTGGGACTACAAACGAGCAAACTTCACGGCCTTCCCAAGAATTGGACCCCTTTCGGACCAGATTATTGCGAATGGATCTTGGCCTGCACCCTTAAAAGATCAAGCTGACTCATGCCATAAGAAACGTCATTGGGTCGTTTTTTGTCGATGAAAATGACCGTCAGGTTAAGGTAAATGGTAGTCGCTACAGAGACATGTTGGATCGTTCTTTCTTTGAGCAATTAAGTTATTGAAGTCTCGTTTCGGTGAACGTGTAATCTCGAGAAACAAACCCGTTGGCCGCCGAAATCGTGTGATTTAACGAGTCTACACTTTTTGGAATGCGGCTATACTAAATCATTGGTCCATGCCAAAAAGCCGACGACGTTAGAGGTGCTCAGAGCCAATATTGAACGAGAAATAACGACCGTATCGGTCGAAATGTTCGGATGAGTAATCGAAAATTGGGTTCAACGTTCCGACCGCTGCATACGTTACCGTCTCGTGGACATATGAAAAAAGTCGAATTCATTTCATAAATGTTTTGATTTTTCAAGGAAATAAAGAGATATCTCAAGTAGTTTGCATTTTATTTAAAAAGAAGTTGTCAAGTCCTTTATAAAAGACCCTTTATTATTCTGAAGCCCCCTCATAGTATGCACTTTTGAAGCTACATTGTATTGACATTTATCACATCTCGGGCCTTTGAAGACAAGAAGGAGAAAGAGAGACAGTGAATATTTTGGATGTAGTGGATACTTACTCCATGGAAGTTTTTATGGATTTAGTGTGGGATTGACCACACAACCTTTAACTTAACAGGTCACCAACAACACCACCCACACACACAGAAAGATCTCACTAAAACATACGAAACCGATATTCGAAAAGAATATAGGCAATGTGACGCATTGACGAGTGACTTCGTTACATCATTTTTGAGAGCATTGTGAAAAACTCCCGAGCCAACATCAGGCAAATCTTTCATGCTTGGTCGTACTCAACGTGATATAACAGCCACAGAAGTATAGAGAATGAAGCGGCAAAAAAGAGTTAAACAGTAAATGAGAGTAAAACCAAATATACACAGTCAAATAGAAAGGACATACAACATCGACGAATTGGACAGAAAGTCTACCTCGGCTCCGCTATTCACTCTGAACGATTACACTTGCCAACCGCTGTTTCTTCCGGCTTATAAGCTGATTTAATTACAAAGCCCTTAATGGAACATCTAAGGATATCCAATATAAGACCCTTATCATCTTATAGTCCCTTTCTACGACGCCGAAGCATGTATCAAACCCGGGTGAAGATATTCTTGGTCGTTCTTCAGATAACCTTCGGTCGGGTTTGTATTGACGGGCTATCTATGAAGACTAAGATTCAACCAATAACTTTACTGGCAGTATAGTGATATAGACCTGGTCAAAAACTCCGCTTTAGACGTTTAAGATTGCTAGAACATGTAGAGCAAATGGACAACAATGCTCCGCGTCGCAGAGTAGGGACAGAGCTCGCGTTAAGTGGCGTGCACAACAAGAAACCGATCTCAATCGACTTGATGTGCGGTACCGGACAAATTGGAGAGGCTTGTTGGTTGAGACCCAGGTTCATATTGGACTGTAGCGCCATTTGATTTCGTAGTACGCATGTCCCAAGAACGACTTCTAAGATAACTATGGGTGTGGTAATATCGGAGTTTCATACCCCGATGACCTTTTACGTTTAAAAGATAGCTGGATCAGATCCAAAATGTAGGTTGGGACGTCCTATCCCTTACTTGAAATAATCCGGGACAGTGTAATGAAAAATAAAACATTCTTCAGGTGGATTTGGATACCTCTATATTCAGATCATAACCTCCCCCATAAGGAAAGACGAATTTCGTATTGATAGATACCCAGTGTCCACATATTGTGACTATTATTAGACCAGAATTTCTAAAAAATTCGTTGTAACCCCTTATGTGACCCAACCTCCATAAGAATCAGAGCGTTACTGGTGGAAAATGAACTCGCTAAAATTCTGAACAGATACCTAGGCTCAGATGTATCCTCTGACTACATACGGCCTTACTCTGACTTTAAAAGATCATTCTTCTGCATCTTTCCAAGTAGAGAGGAGTGAGAGAGGAACGAACCGGACACCGAAACCATATCCATCTATTTTGATGGTTCAAAAATGGACGTAGGTGTTGGAGCGGGAGTGTATTCCGAAAAACTAAAGCTAAACAGCACTCTTCTTCTCCCTGAGCACAGCAGTGTCTTCCAGGCTGAGATATTGGCAGTAGCAGAGGCAACCATAGCGGCCTCAATGCTCGCGATACCCCCAGATGATATCACCATCTTTATTGACAGTCAGGCTGCAATAAAAGCAATCTATGCTGTCGACATAAAATCTAAGCTTTTGAAGGGTTGTCGTGATGAATTAAAGTTTCTTGGCATCCAACATAATGTTAAGCTATGCTGGGTCCCCAGCCACTGGATCTGCCACCAGCATTGATCAGACCGAACAGTCTTAAATCACGGATAGGATAGAAAACACTGAATGTGAAAAAAAAACAGGTGGAACTTCCTCCCCACCTGTGAAACATCCAAATAGCCTGAGTATGACAAAGCCAGAACCCACAAACTACTTCATAGAAACAGGAAATCTGTTTCGACACTTGTAGGGATTCTTACAAATACAAATATTTGGCGCAACAGGTTCGTTAGTACCCAGGGCTTTCTCACAATTGTGTACTTCTTGCACGATGGCGGGATCTCCTGTTTTATACCGACTCCGAACGGCTAAGTTGAGCTAACCTATTCTTGGCAATTGATACTACTTGAATGATGAGGGACTGGTGGAATCATTGGGCCAAATTTCTTCCGAAATGATGCTGGAGAGTCAGTTACCGTTAATGGAGACCGGTATAGAGCCATGATTACCGACTATTTTGTTCCGGAATTCGATGGCATGAATGTGGATGAGATGTGGTTCCAACAAGACGGCGCTACATGGCACACAGCGCACGTCACAATCGATTTATTGAAGAGAACATTTGATGAGCGCATAATTTCGCGGAATGGACCTGTCAATCGGCCACCAAGATCGTGTTATTTGACACCATTGGATTATTTCCTTTGGGGATATGTGAAGTCGCTCGTCTACGCCAACAAACCAGAAACGTTAGGGGACTTGGAAGCCAACATTCGTGGCGTTATTGCCGACATACAGTTCAAATGCTCGAAAAAGTGGTTGAAAATTGGACCTCTAGACTTGGCTTTCTTCGAACCAGCCGCTGCGGCCACATGACCGAAATCATATTTAAAAATTAATGGCATAAAATTATCCTTCCAATAAAGCCAAATTGATGGACATTAAAACGATTTTCTTGTGTTTTATTTCAATTCGTTCTATATCTCTAAAAAAAAAAAACACTTTAGATGATGACCTTTGCAGAGGCTGTGGTGATGAAGAAATACACGAGGATACCTTCCAATTTCTGTGCCACTGTCCAGGCCTCAGTCAATTAATAATAAGAACCTTAGGGAAATGCTTTTTCCATGACCTCACGGATGTACCCGAAATCTCTCTATCTATTTTTTTTTGTATCAACATCTGGATGGCTGGAAAGGGACTAACAATAATGGACAGTTGTAGGACAAATAAAGGAATCAACCACATAGTTTGACCTCCAACGGGCATCACAATCTGTCTATATTGACTTGAGTGTGATACGGGAAGAAGTACACCACCTACCTCACCAATCCAACAACCTAACCTAACCTAACTCCTTATGTGCGTGAATTCATAATGAAATTGAGAAACGATAAAACAAGTTTCCTTAATCGTTTTTAAAATTAAAATTGTAAAAAAAAATTAAATTTACGACAAACATCCTATCTACTGCAAAAGTCAAGGCCACCACTATACAAACGAAAAAATCAATTCTAAGATATTTTGGAGCCATTGGCTTATGACGTGTATTCTGCACAAAAAATATCAAATAAACGTCTAAACAAAACAAAATTCTCAAACATGGAAGAGAGACTTTTTCTCAACTCAACCAAAACTTTTACTTTGCGGCGAAATTACTCACGAATGCCCCTATTACGAACCACAAGACGTTAACATTTAAAAACTTAAAATACCTAAAGAGATATCTAACGATAGCCATTGTTTGTGTTAAATAAATCTCAACAAACGCCACAGTAAAACTATTTTGAAAGCTGAATGTTATGACAGGGGCTACTGCAATGCATGTATGTCAAATAAAAATACTGCTTGGTCCACTGCACATGTGTTTCGGCAAAACAGCCAAATTTTCATAGCCGGTATAGTTTGAATGGTACATGACCCATTAACAATGTTGACAGTAACAGCAAAACAATTCCTAACGCTGACGTAGACATTGGCCGTGTTCCGGATTTTAGATTTCAACTGCAAAATGAGGTGAGGCGATGTGGAGCGCAAAATCTTAATGAATAACCCTTGTTTTTCAATTTCGTTTTTACATATTTATAGACTTTTATTTACATCTATTCAGAATAATTATTCTTCAACAAAAAAAAGTAAGAAATAAACCCAAAATATTGGGTAATGCTACTGAAATCAAAAATAGTTTTAATAGCTGTAAGAAATGATCTTTTGTCAAGAGAATTGCAATTATTAAACAGCACAAATTATTTAGTAAAGCAAATATCTGTTTTAGTCGGTGGACCTGGACTGAATAACGAAATTTGTCTTTGCCTAAGCTATATTCGCAAACCAAATTTAGAAGTTTATAAACTTCATATGGAGAATATAGAACATCTTCTTTCAAATCTAAAATCTAATCAACATCCCTGTATTGCAGGCGATTTTAATTTAAATAATATTCACTGGCGCAAGGATCAAGAAACAAAATCCCTTATTCCACAAAATGTTACCAGCTCATGTGAAATCGCTGTTGTCGATTCACTTTACGCCCATGAGTTGTTTCAACTTAATTTAATTGAAAATCAATTTAACAATGTTTTAGATTTGGTATTTGTTAACAACAATGTAAAATACACATGCCCCATGGCAGTTTTAACTCCATTTTTGCCTAATACCATTTATCATGAATTTTCGCTTAGTTTTTATACTTTTTCACCTCAAACTAGTTCGCCACAAAAATCTTTTAACTTCTTTTAACTTTTAACTGATGGTTGGGTGTTGTAGAACGAGAGTAGACTCTGATTGGCGTTAACTTGGCAATGCCCAGTGTTGTAACTCTGACTACACATCAAATGTGCTTATTTTTACCTCCAAGTGGTAACCATCGGGTACTGGTCTCATCCAACCGGATTTGACTTGCTAAACGATAAGTGCGAGTGTTGATAACACGACGAAAAACAGCAACACTATAAACACCCTGGTGAGAATGGCACGGATGAATACCCGGCCTGCTGTCCCAGGCGAACCCAGATGAGCTGCTCTGACATTTTCGGACAACAGGTTGTCTAGGAATTTCAAGGGTTAGTCAGGCCCCTTGAACAGAGATGGTGGCGGATGAACCGAAAGGCCAACGGCAGCGCTCAATCCCGTAGTGGATACTGATGGCCCCGTGTCCTAGGGGTATCTAATAAAATGGAACTGGCCCTCCAGGTTGGGGATTGTGCTTTGGGTTAACTACCCACCCACAGAAAAAAATATTGTTACGAAGCAACCAATAGCCTCGGAAAGGACTGATTTTATTGTTGACGACCCTGCTAAACGAAAAAGGACAACGACGTTCGTATCTGCACCTGGAATGTGAGAACATTAAACAGGAGAGGTGCAGGTAAACAACTAGCGGAAGCCCTAAACTGCTACAAAGCAGACATTACTGCCATCCAGGAAATAAGATGGGATGGGCCGGGCAAGATGAAAAACTGTAACATCTACTACGCACCGTGTTATAGTGAGCAGAAACAGCGACTATTCGGATGCGGATTTGTTATAAGTACCAGATTTAGGCAAGAAGTCTTATATTTCCAAGACATTAGCGAACGCATAGTAACAATCCGCATCAAGGCCAAATTCGCCAACATAAGCTTATATGCGCTCACGGTCCGACGGAAGAAAAAGATGATATAGCTAAGGATTGCTTCTACGATCTCCTTGACAAAACCTATGAGCGACTACCGAAGTACGATGTTAAAATCGTGGTGGGAGATTTTAACGCAAAGGTAGGAGAAGGAGAGACATCTTTAGAAGTATTGTCGGAAAACATAGCCTACACGACAACACGTCTGGTAACGGACTTAGGCTAATTGACTTCGCTACGGAACGAAATGCCACTATAGCTAGCACACGGTTTCCTCACCTCGATATCCACAAGGGGACATGGCGGTCTCCAGATCAACGAACAGTCAACCAAATTAATCACTTTGCGATAGACAAGAGGCACGCATCCAGTATTTTGGATGTCCGAACATTCCGAGGGGCTTACATCGACTCGGACCACTACCTTGTTTTAGCCATGGTAAGGATGCGGATATCCACCACGCCACAACAATCCAGAAATACTGTGAAAAAATTTAATGTCGGAAGACTGCAATCGCAAGAGACCGCCAAGACCTTCGCACAAAGCGTATCCCTTAACCTCTCGATTCACACCATACCAGCAGCATCGAATGTCGAAGAACAATGGCAACGATGCCAACAAGCCATTAGATCAGCCGCAACTGATGTGCTAGGTTTCTCGCGCCCACCAGCAAGAAACCCCTGGTTTGATGAGGAATGCCGACAGATGCTCGCAGCCAAGAACGAGGCCTACAAGGCTAAGCTGCAGGTGAAGACGAGAGCTACCATTGAGCTCTATAGGCAAAGAAGAAGGGAAGAACATCGGCTTTTCAGCAAGAAGAAAAAAGAGCAAGAAAAGCGCGCGATCGAGGATATAGAGAGGTGCCACTCCAGGAATGATGTTCGCAAGATTTACCAAAGTGTAAAACGTCAAAGCCAAGGATACAAGGCTCGAACAGAATCCTGTCGAGATGAACAAGGAAATATTGTAGTTGAGACACAGTCGATGCTGAGGATATGGAAGAACCACTTCTGCAGACTGTTAAACGGCGATGACGAACAAAATTCCGCTGTCAGGCAGAACGAACCATTCAATATTGGCAACGACAGCGAAAACTGCCAACCACCCGACCTGAGTGAAGTGAGGATAGCAATATCTAAACTCAAGCTTAATAAGGCTGCCGGAAATGACGGCCTTCCCGCTGAGCTCTATAAGGCAGGCGGATATGACTTGGTAAGTAACATCCACCAACTCATAAGCCAAATCTGGTCGGATGAAAATATGCCTGAAGAATGGAACCTCAGCATCGTTTGCCCGATCCACAAAAAAGGAGACCCTCTGAACTACAGAGGCATAAGTCTCCTCAACATCGCCTACAAGATCCTATCTGCCGTAATATCTGAACGCCTGAAACCGTTTATGAACAACCTGATTGGCCCTTATCAGTGTGGTTTTAGGCCAGGAAAGTCCACAACCGATCAAATTTTCACACTTCGGCAGATCCTTGAAAAAACTCAAGAAGTCCAAATCGATACCCACCACCTATTCATCGATTTCAAAGCCGCATATGACAGCATTTATAGAGACGAACTGTACAGAGCCATGTCTAGTTTTGGTATACCGCCCGAACTCGTCCGTTTGTGTAGGATGACGATAGAGAATTCTCGCTGCTCCATCAGGGTCGGAAACGACCTCACCGACACATTCGATACCAAAAAAGGATTTAGGCAAGGCGATCCGCTGTCATGTGACTTCTTTAATCTGATTCTTGAGAGGATTGTGCAAAACTCCAAAGCCAACACCAGAGGCACAATTTTCCAAAAGTCGGTGCAACTACTAGCATACGCTGACGATATTGACATCATTGGTAGGACTCAACGTGATGTCATAGCCACGTTTGCTAGTATAGAGAAGGAAGCGGCGAAAATGGGTTTAGCAGTAAATGAGGGTAAGACTAAGTTTATGCTGTCAACACGAAAGGACACACAACATCGACGAATTGGGCAGAACGTCACCATTGACAGATATAACTTTGAGGTAGTACGGGACTTTGTCTACCTCGGCTCCGCTATTAACTCGTCAGAAATCAATGGAAGAATTACTCTTGCCAATCGCTGTGTCTTCGGGCTAAGAAGGCAATTAAGTAGTAAAGCCCTCACTCGAACTACTAAGGAGATCCTATATAAGACCCTGATCATCCCAGTCCTGCTCTACGGCGCTGAAGCATGGACCGTATCAAAAGCGGATGAAGAAATCCTTGGTAGATTCGAGAGGAAAATTCTTCGAAAAATCTTCGGTCCCGTTCGCGTTGACGGGCTATGGAGACGAAGATTCAACCAAGAACTATACGAGCTGTACAGCGACATGCCCCTGGTCAAAAAAACTCCGCATTGGACGTTTAAGATGGCTAGGACATGTAGAACGAATGGACGCCAATACTCCCTCCGGCTCGCAGAGTCTTCGATTCCCAGCCAGACGTCGGACGCAGTAGAGGAAGACCTCGCCTAAAGTGGCGCGCACAAGTGGAAACCGACCTCAACCAACTTGGAGTGCGCAACTGGAGGCAGTTAGCTAAGGACCGGGCTAATTGGAGAGGCATGTTGGTTGAGGCCCAGGTTCATTCCGGACTGTAGCACCACTTAAGTAAGTAGTAATCTGTTAATATATACGAATATGGTAGATCAAATAAATAAATAAATAAATTTAATGACAGGTCGACGCAAATTCAGCTGTTTCACTCATGAGTTTCAATGCGTAAAATTTCAACTTGTTTCGCCAGACCAATGAGAACAGTGCTTCGGTAAAGTTAACTTGGTAAAACTAAAATCCGTAACGCGGCCATTGATGTTTCTATGTCAATCTGTCAATGTGTTTCTGAAAATACGATATCCCTGTGCGTATATTTATTGCGCTACAAATGGGAAGGACCAAATGACGCTTTTTTATATCTGATATGTCAAATGTCAACCAAGGCGTTGACTGGGCTGTCACCTTAATGTTGACATAAACGGCTACTCTTCCCTTTGTATTATAACTAAAAATAAATATCACATTCCAACAACCGGGTAAAGCACCGCATCCGATTTATTATCTAATCGTGGTAATGGCACTCGATAAGATTTCAAACACATTTTCTTGGTTCATCTCTCCGTATGTCGGCTTCTACGACTCACACTTCATTGTGCTTGTATTGCAAGGCATGCCGTGGAGTTGAAATTTCGCGTAGAAATTGATTTACAACCTGTGGCTGTGGTGCGCTATGACTTCACTCGACTGGGATTCTCAATTTTTTCGATTCGTACGTGTTCTGTAACACGACGAGAATGGACGCCTTTCTTCAAATGTTGACATTAGATAGAGTTCAATGAAAAGGGGGTGTGAATTGTATGTACAATGTACATATACGTGTGTACGTGATGTAAAAATTGTACGACATACGTTGATTGAACTCTCCGAAGGTCGAGTGAGAGAAAATGCTAGAAGAACCCTACATTCCGACAAAAACCAAAGACCATCAGCTTTATTTACACTTTTTCGTGTTTAGTGTATACATACACGTCCATACTTCATTGCTAATTAAAGAATTTAATAATAAAACTAAAAATGACCAAATTGCCACGGATGGAATAACAAGATTTACGAGTTTTATTTCCCTAGATTGAATAAATTTCTGTTTTCAAATTCATTATTTAATTCATAAGTAATTTATATAAATTATACGAACATAAATATTATAGATTAGCTGATTAACTTAAGCAAAGTATGTGAATTTACAAAATAGAAATTTGCATTAATATAGCGGTGAGATTGACGTCTTTCTTTTATGGCTAAGTCAAACTTCTTGGTGTCTTTCATTTAAAAAAATATAAAAGATGCTAATTAAATATTCAGAAATTTACTTCAGAGCTCATGTGACTGTGATGTTTGCAAATAGAAACTACAACCATGATTATTGGATTTGGATTAACACATTTGTTGTCCAAATTTGCAAACGGAATAATTTTTTTAAATTTACATTAAGTCAGTTTGTTTATATTTACATTTAGTTAAAATAATGTAATCAACTTGCCGAGTTTACAAAATTGTTTCAACAGATGGTCTAGAAAGAGTCAATTGACAGCTGTTGGTGGATTTCCAGCCCCATGAAAAAAACAGGCCATAAATCGAAAACGAAATGTCAAATTTTATTCTTGCGATGATGCCTGACATTAGCCGTATTCCGGATTTTAGATTACAACTGCAAAATAAGATGAGAGGTGATGTGGATTTCACAAAATCTTACTGAATGGTGAGGTAAATGTCAAAATTTCCATATTTATAGATTTTTTTTAACTTTTATCTATTCAGAATAATTATTCTTTAATCAAAAAAAGTAAGAAATAACTTTACTGAACCTATAATATCGAATAAATTTACTAAAACATTTATCGAAGCAAAATTAGCTATTTCACTCATATCTGAGTGTCCATGTGTACATTTTCAACTTGTTTCGTCAGTCATTTCCCCTCCAATGTCACGTGACGTTAATGGTCGATTGACCAATGAGAACAGAGCTTCATCAAAATATCTTATTAAAAAACAGAGCTTCATCCGGCACATGGCCATTAGTCACCAAAATAGGTAAAAAAAAAAGTAGTTGATTTATACTCTTTAGTTTAATAAAAAATTGCGAATTTTTATTTTATTTTTATATTATGATAATCAAAATAAATAATAATCATCAAAACATCCTGCTTGCGTGTTGGGGTCGCATGTAAATTTCTCTTTCACTGCGAAGTGTTGTTTAACTACCAAGTATGCACATATTTTACGATTTTCATAATTTGGTTAAAATTAAAAGGCTAAATATTTATAAAAAAAAAACAGTAATCGGTGAACGTGAGAATAATGATTTTACGTCGTCGTTGGCAAAACCTGAAAATTCCGTTAAGACTGTTTTAGGCCATCATTAGGTTATGTTAAATCAAAATCGTTGACTGGTTCGTACGTATTTCCTTGCTCCTTGCGCACACGAATTTAAATTTTTAATAATGAATTTGAAGGAAATCAGTGAAAATTGTGTTTTTTGTTTTGGGCAAAACTGTAAATTCAGTTAAGGCACTTTTAGGCAAGTTATTCAAAATATTATTGCTAATGTCAAAAGTCACATTGATTCTCAATTTCATGATTTACAAGAAATTGACGGTTTTTCAAATTCGTTATTCGATTTTTTGGGGAAAATCTGGGTACGCAATTTTATGTTTAAACTAGCTGACCCGGCAAACGTTGTTTTGCCATATAAATTATATTATCTGGTGAATATTTTTGTTGGTAATAAAAAGAAAATATATCAGAAGGCTACTATCCGCTGTGCGAATCGTTGAATACCCTATCCCATTCCATCCTCAAATTAAACATAGGTACCCAAAAAGTGGGCGAGGCTAAAATCTTTACGAAGATGGTACATAGAAAATGCCATTGTCGCTATATATTGCTCAGAGAGTTCATAAAATCTTTTTATGGTTTGACAACGTTTTTCTATTGCATATGCTATGGGGAAGCCCTAAACTGCTAAAAGGCTGACATTACTGCCATCCAGGAAATATGATGGGATGGGTCGGTCAAAAAGAGGACAAAAAACTGTGACATCTACTACGGATCATGTAATAGTGAACAGAAACAGCGACTATTCGGTTGCGGATTTGTTATAAGTGCCAGACTTAGGCAAGAAGTCTTATGTATGCAATGCGTTCCGCAATCTTATGTATAGGGAACACATTGTATTGCAACAATCCGTATCGAGGCCAAATTCGACAACATAAGTCTTATATGCGCTCACGCTCCGACGGAGGAAAAAGATGACATAGCTAAAGATTGCTTCTACGAGCTCCTTTACAGAACCTATGAGCGACTTCCGAAGTACGATGTATAAATCGTTCTAGGAGACTTTAAGGCAAAGGTAGGAAGAAAAGATATCTTTAGCAGTATTGCCGGAAAACATAGCCTACACGACAACAAGTCTGGTAACGGACTGAGGCTAATCGACTTCGCCACGGAACGAAATGCCACTATATCCAGCACACGGTTTACTCAGCTCGTTATCCACAAGGGGACATGGCGGCTTCCAGATCAACGAACAGTCAACCAAATTGATCACATTGCGATAGGCAAGAGGCACGCATCCATTACATAGGATGTTCGAACATTCCCAGGAGCTAACATGGACTGATCAGCGCTTATCAGTGCGCCAACTACAGAGGCATAATTCTCCTCAACATCGCCAACAAGACCCTATCTGCCATGATATGTGAACGCCTGAAACCGTTAACCAACAAACTGATCGGCCCTTATCAGTGTGATTTTAGGCCAGGAAAGTCCACAACCGATCAAATTTTCACACTTCGACAGATCCTGGAAGAAACCCAAAAAGTCCAAATAGATACCCACCACATATTCATGGATTTCAATACCGCATACGACAGCATTTATAGAGACGAACTATACAGAGCCATGTCTAGTTTTGGTATATCGCCCAAACTCGTCGGTTTGTGTAGAATGACGATGTAGAATTCTCGCTGCTCTATCAGAAGCAATAGCTATCTACACTGATGGATCTAAAATGGAAATAGGAGTGGGCTCTGTGGTCTCCTACGATAGAATCGGGTTAAACACATCCATTCGATTGGTAAACTCGTGCAGTGTTTTCCAAGCAGAGATCCTAGCCATACTCGAAGCTGCGGAATCGGCTAGAGTATTGGACATATCACAAGAGGATATCTCCATTTACGTAAATAGCCAAGCGGCCATAAAAGCTCTAGAATCCAACATAATAAAATCACGAGTAGTTGGACGCTGCCGTTCAGAGATAAAGGCTCTTTGTAACCAGCACAAAGTCCGAATACTCTGGGTGCCCGGACATATTAAAATCATAGGAAACTAAAAAGCAGACGAGCTAGCCACACTAGGATCGTCCACCTGCATCTCCTTATGTGACAATAGCGTTAGACCCCCACTTGCTTTCAAAAAAGAGAATATAACCAGATTCACGCAAAGTGAATTAAAATCTAGGTGGCAAAACATTAACACCTGCAGACATACTAAAGACCTGTGGCCGGAACTAAACGGTAGCAAATCTAACAAGCTTATAGCTCTGAACAGAGCATCTATTGCCATAGCGGTGAGAGTCATAACGGGTTACAATTCCAACAGGATTAAACTAACTGACTCGCACCTACTTTGCAGGAAGTGCGGAGACCCAGACGTCGGGGAGGACATCGGCCACCTATTGTGTCACTGCCCCGCAATCAGCAACAGCCGTAACAAACTCCTCGGTAGCTTTTACTACGAGGACTTGGCGAAGCTAGCTACAACAACTGTAGCACGGATCGTCAGCTTCTGCTGCAAGTCGGTTTTGAGCAACTACCTCTTTGAAGCTAATGGATCAGCACAAATCAATCACTTCCTTCACTAACGCAGCTTTCTTTTCAGGTACAATTAAGGGTATCGCTATGTGCCCACGTAGGTCTATGTGATTTTGACGACTCACTTGGACGTCAACAGCCCATCGAACCTAACCTAACCTACCCCTGGTCAAAATACTTCGCATTGAACGTTTAAGAAGGCTAGGACATGTAGAACGAATGGACACCAATACTCCGGCTCTTCGATTCCCAGCTAGACCGTCGGACGCATTAGAGAAAAACCTCACCTTAAGTGGCGCGCACAAGTAGAAACCGACCTCAACCAACTTTGAGGACGCAACTGGAGGCAGTTAGCTTAGTTACTTACTTAAGCGGCGCTACAGTCCGAAATGAACCTGGGCCTCAACCGACATGCTTCTCCAATTAGCCCGGTCCTTAGCTTTCTTCTTCCAGTTGCGCACCCTAAGTTGGTGAGGTCGGTAGTAGATCTCACAGTTGTTCATCCTCTTTTTGCCCGCAATTATTGCAAGTCGAATCCGATTGGATGAGACCCGTAGCCTATGGTTACCAGTTGAAGGTAAAAATAAGCACATTTGATGGGTAGTCAGAGTTACAACCACTGTCCATTGCCAAGTTAAAGGTATTAAGGTCTACCCTCGTTCTACAACACCGAACCATCAGCAATTAGCTAAGGACCGGGCTAATTGGAGAGGCATGTTGGTTGTGGACCAAGTTCCTGGAACATTTTGACCTCAACTTGACAATTAGGTAACGGTTTTCTGTTAGCAATGGTCTTACAAAATGTAGCTGCATAATAGTTCCCCAGTAATATTCTCAGCCCGCTCTACCATTGAGCATTGTATGCAAAAGTATAAGTTAGCAAAAAGCTTACATTAGATTAGATGTTTAGAAAGTAGCTGATCATGCCAGATATCAACACCTTTTTACGGATAAACAACACAACAAACAACTCACCTAACCATTCTTAAATTTCACCTCGTGCGTCAATGTGAATGGAATAGAGGTAAAGGCATCCCCGCATTCACACGGATATGCAAAACATACAAAACATAAATACGAAAGCCATCTTGAGGCTAATGATCTGAACCATGTTTTGGTCACGAGGCTTTCTGAGTACAAGAATTCTAACGAATAACAAATGTGTGTTAATTAATTAATTTATTTTAGCACCTTAGGCGACATTACGGATCCATTTTATGAATATGAAATTGTTTGTTCTTCTTTTCTATTCTTTTTTTAGTTTTAATTTATTTTAAATGCTTGTACTCTAAAAAAAAGTATTCATCACAAATTGTAGAATTTTTAAACAAAATTATTAACAACTAAATAAAAAACAAACAAAATATAGACGTCAAATAACAAGATTCACGAAATAAATTTGCATAACATATACGACATCTACATGTCACATTTCTTGTGTAATTCTCTAAAGTCAACACATTCATACATATCGCTGATTACACTCTTGTTTTTTAGTTCCCTCACGATTCATAACACAACATGACATCTGTACAACTGACTGGATTTTGTCATTCTATGTATGAACACTTTTGACACGTTTATATTTCATGACACTTTGAAGTTTGAATATTGACGTACGTATTGGAGGAGTATTCCTGTTTAAAGGTTATAAGCGCGAATGAATATGTACCAATCCTAGAAACGAATGGCATGTATAGCACATATATACAAAACATGTTAACTGGCAATGTGATAGTAAACGGTAAAAATATAATACGAATGCTCACAGTGTTGCCAACATGAGTGCTCAAATTCTGTCATTTAAAATAACACATTTGCACTAAAAAAGCGGCACAAAAACATTTTCTGATAATCGGCATAGTAAACCAAACTGGATTCATACAGCAACCCTTTTTATGATTTAGGGTCAACATTATGGAAAGTTAGTACCTATACAGTAACCCCCGTATTAATAAACGCTGATTAGCTAATCAATGGCTAACTTGACAGTTTTCCCCATAAGAAATACTCGCGAAAATGTCAAAAGTTCGTCCTTGATTAGCTAATCAGTGCATTCCAATACAAAGAAGTTGCACTGCGCGCCTTCCTTGACAATGAAGGTGCTTTTGACAACACTGGATATGACTCCATATCAAATGCATTGACTCATAGGAATAGATCATCCCACCATCAAAAGGATCAAAGTCGGAAAATAACTGCTTCGTCAGAACCGACCAAAATATCAGTAACAGCCGTTAAAGGCTGCCCTCAGGGAGGAGTACTCTCACCCCTACTATGGTCTGTGGTTATCGATGACCTACTTCAAGACCTAAGTAATGCAGGCTTCAATATAATTGGATACGCCGATGACCTATTCATCATTATTAGGTCTCTGGTTATCGATGACCTACTTCAAGACCTAAGTAATGCAGGCTTCAATATAATTGGATACGCCGATGACCTAGTCATCAAAGGCAAACCAAACAAGGTTACAACACGTCTGCAAAACGCCCTTAAGATAGTCATAGACTGGTGTAGAAAAGAAAGCCTTTCTATAAACCCCAGAAAGGTTGTCATCGTCCCTTTTACGAAAAGGAGAAATTTAAGTCTGAACAAAATTTCAATCAATGATACAGACATGGAGTACCTACTCTAACGAAGTAAAATATTTTGGAGTGATCCTCGATAAAAAAACTAAGCTGGAACTCCCACATAAACAGCAAAATTCAAAAAGTATGGTGAAAAAAGTCCCCCAAAAAACAACCATAAATAAATTAAACAAGGTACAACGGCTTGCCTGTCTGGGCACTACCGGAGCCATGCGTACCTGTCCCACTGCGGCTATAGAAGCCTTAATATAACTAACGCCCCTCCACGTCTATATAAAAAAAAGTGGCAATTCGCAGTTCAGCAAGTTTAACACAAGCGGAAGAGTTAAACTTTAGCAATCACCCAGAACTAAATGAACTACTATCCGAACTCCCAGAACTTGACATGATCTGTGCGGTTACAGACCGCTTATCCAAGACACTTTGCTACAACAAAAGATTCTCAACGGATATCACAACCAGGGAAGCATGGGTTAGCAATAACCCATCACACTGCATGGTTCTAAATGGACCCAGGGGTAGGAGCTGGTATACATGGACCGAATCGGAACGTTTCAATACCTATTGGAAAAAACCCCAGTGTATTTCAAGAATGTCCTCTCACTAAGGCACTTACTCTCAGGCGGCAGCGGAGGAATTCCCTAGATGGAGTCAACGGTGGCGCCTACAGCTCCAGTTTGATCGAACTGGTAGTGAAATCCCTATATGAGCTGCTTCGACATATTTGAACACCAGGTCTATAGGGATGTCCAATACTGAGCCAGGGTAATGGAAAAGAGTTGGCGCTCATATCCCCAAATGGGCTACTGACATCGGTATCTCCGGCCCGCTGTCCTAGGGTCAAAAACAAAGACCTGGCTCTCCAGGCTGGGGGTTGTGCTTTGGGTTAACTACCCATCCACGGAAGAAAGACTATGTTACGAAGCAACCAATAGCCTCGGAAAGTACTGATATTATTGTTGACGACCCTGCTAAACGAAAAAAGGACAACGACGTTCGTATCTGCACCTGGAATGTGAGAACACTAACCAGGAGAGGTAGGGGCGAACAACTAGCGGAAGCCCTAAACTGCTACAAAGCAGACATTACTGCCATCCAGGAAATACGATGGGATGGGCCGGGCAAAAAGAGGACGAAAAACTGTGACATCTACTAAGGGCCGTGTTATAGTGAGCATAAACAGCGACTATTTGGATGCGGATTTGTTATAAGTGCCAGGCTTAGGCAAGAAGTCTTATGTTTTCAAGACATTAGCGAACGCATTGTAACAATCCGCTTCAAGGCCAAATTCGCCAACATAAGCCTTATATGCGCTCATGCTCCGACGGAGAAAAAAGATGATATAACTAAGGATTGCTTCTACGAGCTCCTTGACAAAACCTATGAGCGACTACCAAAGTACGATGTTAAAATTGTGCTGGGAGATTTTAACGCAAAGGTAGGAAGAGAAGACATCTTTAGCAGTACTGTCGGAAAATATAGCATACACGACAATACGTCTGGTAACGTACTTAGGCTAATTGACTTCGCTACGGAACGAAATGCCACTATAGCCAGCATACGGTTTCATCACCTCGATATCCATTAGGGGACATGACGGTCTCCAGATCAACGAACAGTCAACCAAATTGATCACATTGCGATAGACGAGAGGCACGCATCCAGTATTTTGGATGTCCGAACATTCCGAGGGGCTAACATCTACTCGGACCACAACATTGTTGTAGGCATTGTTGTAGGTAAGGATGCGGATATCCACCACGCCACAACAAAAAAAAAACAGAAATACTGTGAAAAAATTTAATGTCGAAAGACTGCAATCGCCAGAGACCGCCAAGACCTTCGCGCAACGCGTATCCCTTAACCTCTCGCCTCACAACATATCACCAGCATATAATGTCGAAGAACAATGGCAACGATGCCAACAAGCCATTAGATCAGCCGCAACTGATGTGATAGGTTTCTCGCGGCCACCAGCAAGAAACCCCTGTTTGATGAGGACTGCTTACAGATGCTCGCAGCCAAGAACGAGGCCTACAAGGCTAATTTCAATCAAGCAATTGATGATAAGACATTTGTCAGGGGCCGCCCCCTTAGAGTTAGAATCGTTGTTACTCATACCTCACTATTACCAGAAGTCCAAGCATTTACCCTTTTAAACTTAATGGCGTTAGTCTCAAGTTTTCAGAATCAGCCAAGTCTGGTTTTTGATAAGAAACTGAACTGAAAAACCAATATCCAATAACGGGTTAAAAAAGCCACCGTAGCCCTATACCCTTGTAAAATGGCAGTTGGAAATAAATGGGGTATGCAACCACACATCACTTTCTGGCTTTACGTGCCCCTCAGTAGACACATGGTTAGGTTAGGTAAGATTGGCTGCCAGCGAGTTCGCCAGCACACTTACACCATTTTTGATCCACGTGTATCTTGTCCATTCTTTTTTATCCGTGAGAAAATCATTCTGAGCTTTTAATGAAACCGGGAGACTTTTCGCTTCCTTTTTTTGTCAAATCGCTGAGAATTTGAAAGTAGTAAGCTCCAGGGCAGTTACAAAGGAGTATTGTTTCTTCTTCCTGTTTGTCCATGAAGTTCCCACAAAAGTCATTTGAGTGGAGGCCTAGCCTTTCTGCATGTCTGCCCATTAAACAGTGCCCAGTGATGACACCTACAGTTGCGCTAATGTACGATCTATCAAGCGAAATCAGTCCCTTCGATCTTATCAAGTCCAACTTTGGCCAAATTTTCTTAGTTATTTGACACGTCGTGCTAAGATTCCAACTGAGATTTCATTTGCTGTTAGCATGTTGTGCTAGTAAGCTTTTATATGTAGCGATAGGAATAACTACTGCACCCGTGTCGGGTACAACTGGTAATGTAGTTCCATGTCTGGAGATTTCATCAGTCTTCCAGATCCCTGGAATGTCATTATGCCCAGTCACCCAGCATAGGTGAATGTTGAAATGCTTTGACATCTCGTGCAGAGATGAGCAGTTATCTAGTTATGGATATCTCTGAATTAGTTCAGACCGATTCCAGGAATTTGATGGCCGCTTGGCTGTCTGAGAAAATGCTAATATCCTTGACAGATATTACATTCTCTTTCAGCCAGGATAACGCCATGAATTCTGCCTGGAACACGCTGCAATGATCAGGAATACGGAAAGATAGGCTGAGATTTAGCCTGTCAGAGAAGACACCCGCACCCACTCCGTCATTTGTTTTGGAGCCATTGGTATAGAAATGGATCGAGTCGTTTGGTACAGGTTCGTTACTTTCCCATAACGATTTTAGTGAGGGTGTAGTCGGTGTTTTTAGGAAAATTTCTATGTTCGTTTAGAATTTTTGAGTGGCCAGTTTGTATATTTATCCACTGTTGGATGGCTCTTAGAAGTATGGCTGAGTTAGCTGCCATTTGATAGCCTTAAATATCTAGGGGTAGTAGGTGAAAAAGAATGTCTAGTGCTGTTGTTGTGTTGTACGGAGTACACCACCGATACACAGATACTGAGTTCTTTGTATCATGGCTAGTTTTTTTTGCTGTTAATAGCTATCTCTAGCGCTGTCCACCATACTACTACTCCATAGAGAAGTATCAGTCTTATATCCGAGATATAGAGCTAATGCGTGATTTCATGTCTATGGCTTTCTTGCAAGCATAAAGTGCGACCCATACTCCTGTATGGTGTCTTAGTCTGGTGGGTGGCTTTAGAAGCACGATACAGTGGTCTGACGTGCCTTGAGGCGATAATACATTTATAGCGCATTTGTTATGGTGAGAGGTCAGAAACAAGTCTAGGATGTTGGCTGTCAATATCCGGAATGCGCGTTGGCATGGACCTCTCACAAAGTGGTTACCACCTGTTTCTGTCCATGGGGGACGATTTGCTGATATAGAATTCGCCTTACGAGAATCTTGTGAAAAACGATTGTTACAGTTTTTTGCCAATATGGACAGGGCTTTATTGAGAGAGGCTTAAGCGAATTATCGAATAAAACGGAACATATTTGACCTAAATCGAGGGGATAACATCGATTCGGTCTCGATGCACGCGGATATCCACCACGTCACAACAAACCAGAAATACTGTGAAAAGATTTAATGAAAGCAATACTAAGAGACCGTCAAGGCCTTCGCGCAACACGTATCCCTTAATGTCTCGATTAATACCATACCATCTGCATCGAATGTCGAAGAACAATGGCAACGATGACAACAAGCCATTAGACCAGCCGCAACTGATGTGCTAGGTTTCTCGAGCCCACCAGCAAGAAACCCTTGGTTTGCTGATGAATGTGGACAGATGCTCACAGCCAAGAACGAGCCCTACAAGGATAAGGTTAAGACGAGAGCTGCCTTTGAGCTCTATAGGCAAAGAAGAATGGAAGAACACCGGCTTTCCAGAAAGAGCAAGAAAAGCGAGCGATCGAGGATATAGAGTTTTGCCACTCCAGGAACGACGTTCGCAAGTTTTACCAAAGTGTAAAACGTCAAAGCCAAGGATACAACGCTCGAACAGAATCCTGTCGAGATGAGCAAGGAAATATCGTAGTTGAGACACAGACGTTGGATATGGAAGAACCACTTCTGCAGACTGTTAAACGGCGATGGCGAACAACATTCCGCTGTCAGGCAGAACAAACCATTCAATATTGGCGACGACAGCGAACATCCACCAACTCATAAGTTAAATCTGGTCGGAAGAATGGAGCCTCAGCATCGTTTGCCCGATCCACAAAAGTGAACCTCTAAATTGCACCAACTACAGAGGCATAAGTCTCCTCAACATCGCCTACAAGATTCTATTTTCCGTAATATGTGAACGCCTGAAACCATTTAACAACAACCTGATCGGCCCATATCAGTGTTGTTTTAGGCCATGAAAGTCCACAACTGATCAAATCTTCACACTTCGGCAGATCATGGAAAAAACCCAACAAGTCCAAATCGATACCGACCTCACCGGCCACATTCGATACCATAAAGGATTTATTCAAGGCGATGCACTGTCATGTGACTTCTTGAATCTGATTCTGGAGAGGATTGTGAAAAACTTCGGAGTCAACACCAGAGGCACAATCTTCCATAAATCAGTGCAACTACTAGCATACGCCGAAGATATTGACATCATTGGTAGGACTCAACGTGATGTCATAGCCACGTTTGCTGGTATAGAGAAGAAAGCGGCAAATATGGGGTTAGCTGTACATGAGGGTAAGACTAAGTATATGCTGTCAACACGAAAGGACACACAACATCGACTAATTAGAAAGGACGGCATCATTGACAGATATAATTTTGATGTAGTACGGGACTTTGTCTGCCTCGGCTCCGCTATTCACTCCGACAACAACATCTCGTCAAAAATAAAACTCTTTCCACCCGCTGTTTCTTCGGACTAGGAAGGCAATTCAGTAGTAAAGATCTCCCTCGAACTACTAAGGAGATCCTATGTAAGACCCTGATCATCCCGGTCCTGGGTTGAGGCCCAGGTTAATTTCGGACTGTAGCACCACTTAAGTAAGTATTTAACCTAAATCGTCTTAGTCTTCTAACTGTGCTAAATAAAGCTCTCAATTTCTTGTAAAAATAATGGAATTCTTTCAACTACGCATTTCAAACCAGGTGGCTATAAAAACAAAACTTTTCTTAGAATGAAAAGTCGTTCTCAAACACTGTAATTGAACACAACAAACGCTTACACAGCCTTCGTTTCTTGGTATTCGCATGGCAATTGCATTGAACCATTAGTGAAGCATCCATTTAATTACAATCCAGCTTTCACGTATGATCGTCATATTCTTTGAAATGATCACAGACATTGTAGGGACCATTAATTGTTCAAACGTAAGCCGTGCTTCATTGTATGTAACCACAACGCAATTACTCAATTTTATGGCACCTCCGAACTGACATCAGTTTCAAGTGCATTCCAGTAAATGAGTGCGGTTTGTCTACTCCTAGCGAACTATCTACATCGCATAATATTGACTAATTCCGTTTACTAATTCCATTTACCAAAATCAACAAATTAATCATTTCAGTTATATCAACGGTACATCGGAGAAAAGAAACCAAAAATGGAAAGCTCAACCAATAGAGCGTGTATCAGATATTCGTCCAAAAGCTATCTGAACGACTTCACGTACCGCTGATAAGCTGATAAGGTTAGCCATGAGCAAATTTAACTTAGCCATACCGATATGCATTGTACGCAAGGAACGTGCCAAATTCTTTGCAAATATATGCGGGAAAGCAACCACTTGAAACGGCGTCACTTGAATCGTTTCATCGTATCGTGCATACGTCTAGTGGTTATCGTATTCGCGAATACGATTAACGGTCTATTTACTCGAGTAAAGTTATACAAGTCACCTCACACGTAAATCTTATCTAAATTAGATTTCTTAAACGTTGTTTGGTTAAAGTGGGTATATTGTGGGATTTGTTTGATTAAAAAGCTCGTGAGCAGTTGGTGGTGATGGCCAGGCCTAAAGGTTGCGGTAGGTCAATTCGAGAAGACAATCAATAATGGTTATCGATTCGTTCGAGTATTCATTGTAGGATGACTTGAGGTTACAAGAAATTTACTGTGTATTACCAGCGTCATTAGACTTTGGCGTAATGAATATCAGTACGATCACTATTGGTAGTAAAACGCTTCTAAGAAGCATGAGAGAAACAAGACATCACTGGGAACGAATACGGGAGGTGGTGAGAGAGATGTTGGCCAAATAAAATTGTGAGCTCCGGCCTTACTTAAAACCCAAGAGGAAAATCGAGGATATACACAAAGTGGTACCACTCCGAATGATGTTTGGACGGTTTACCAAAATCGAGTACATCAATGCCGTGGATACTGAAATAGAATCCTTTTGACTTAAAAAAACAGAGCGGTGTCACTGTCAGTGCTGCACATGTAGAACACCAAATTTTGCAGGCTCTCTCGCAAAATATCGCATGATTATTGTTGGTTGGATGTTCGTGAGGGGGCCCAGACACTGAGCGTTGTAACTATTACCGCACATCAATTGTACTTATTTAGGATACAGTGGTAACCATCGTATACTGATCCCATCCAATGTTGAGCACAGAAAGGGAAACTAGCAACACCTTGAATAAGAATTACTGCCGCAGAATATTCAATCTGCTCTCATCCTAAGATCCAAACTCAAATTAGCTCTTCATGTCAGGACTTGTGCGGTGCGTTATCTACTCAATCAAAGTAGAAAAGAACTCTTTGCACTAAACAACTAGCGGAGGCATAAAGATGATGCAAAGCAGACATTACTACCATCCAGGAAATACCATGAAAAGGGCCCGGCAAGTTTAAGATGAAAAGCTGCGTGTTGTTGTGTATTGATATGTTATCCTACATCTAGTGCCCCTAGACATCTACGCCAAACAGACTACAACTTGTGCAGCTGTGAGACTGTGAGCCTCAATAGACATCCACACACAAAGATTCTGAATCGTCCCCGTCGCTCTGAATTGGAGTCGGATACGGGTCTAAAACAAAATCTGTAGTGGGTGGAGCAGTGACTTCTATAAAAGCTGCTTGGACGAAGAAGAGGAGGAAAGTATTCCTCACCTGCTCTGCTCTTACCCAGCTCATTTAGACAAAAGAAAACTCCATCTGGGATGGAGCTGGCGGGTGATTTTTTAAGCGTAGTTTTTTTAATAATCGAATAAAACACTCAAATTTGCATCAACCATTCAAAATCTTTATTGTAATCGATAAATAGGCATTTGCCATTTACGTTTTAAAGACAGCTTGATGTAAATGTTGTCCGCGGTTCCGTTTTAAATGGTCCATTCGGAAGGTCCAATTCTGCACCAATTTCGGCCTGTATTCCACGAATTACGCGTGTTATGTTATCCTGTAGGGGTTCAATCGTGTTCGGCTTGTCACATAGATTAACGACTATACACAGGGCCATTTCGAGAGATGAGCTGCTCACCAAATTCATCCTTCAACATTTCCATTGTTTCACGAGCTGTGTGGCATGTGACACCGTCTTGATGAATCTACGTGTAAACCAAGTTCAACTCAGCCGTTGACGGTAACGTTTATTTCAGGGTCGTCTTTGAAGAAAAATGGACGGATGATACCATGAGGCCATTAACCACACCAAACTGTCGTTTTTTCGGGATGTATCGGTAATTCTTGCATGGCATGTGGCTGATCATCACTCCAGATGCAAAAGTTTTGCTTATTTCCGTATCCGTTGAGCCAGAAATGAGCCACATCGCTGAACACAATTTTTTGATAAAACTGCGGATTTTCACATTTTTCACAGAGCACGAATTTTGAGAATATATTTCAATAATTGCAATTGTTGCTCGTTTGTAAGTCTTTCCATGGATAAATGGCAGAGTACGCTGAAAACTTTTCACTTTGACAGATGACGTTTGGACGCCATTACTAACCGGTGCTGCCAACCTGAAAAACTTAAAAACTCTTAAAAAATCACCCATTATTAATGTAAGGAGGCGTTGAAGACATCAGAAATCGCAATTTGGCAATCTGCATCAAGTCAGGACGTAGGAAAACATTAAAAAAAAAACTACCCACCCATGGAAAAAACTATGTTACGAAGCAACCAATAGCCTCGGAAAGGACTGAACTTATTGTTGACGACCCTGCTAAATGAAGAAAGGACGTATCGGCACCTGGAATGTGAGAACATTAAACAGGAGAGGTGCATCCAGGAAATACGATGGGATCGGGCGGGCAAAAAGAGAATGAAAAACTGTGGCATCTACTAAAGACCGTGTCCCAGAACAGTGAGCAGAAACAGCGACAATTCGGATGCGGATTTGTTCGAAGTGCCAGACTTAGCGAACGCATTGTAACATCAAGGCCAAATTCGCCAACATAAGGCTGCGTTCATGGCTACGCGTATTCGCGTCGCGAAACGCGATTTGATTCGCTACTAGCGATCAATTACATGTGTACATATGGAAGTTTTCATGGCGCGGCGATTTAGCGAAAATGTGAATTAAGCCATCGCTAGCGACTGTCGTCAGCGACGTGAGCGACGAGAATCTTCAGTTCAAATAATTTGAACATTTTGAGCGAATGGCTCATACACAATGGAAAAATTTATTGAAGTTTATTGAAATTGTAGCAGGCGGGCGTGTAATTAAGGAGATTGACTGTGTATATAACTGTTTAAATGCCTTTACTCACTTTCTTAAGTGGCGCTACAGTCCGGGATGAACCTAGGCCTCAACCAACATGCCTCTTCAATTAGTTTCTCACTCCAAGTTGGTTGAGGCCGGTTTCTACCTCAGTGCGCTCCACTTAAGGTGAGGTCTTCCTCTACTGCGTCCGACGTCTGGCTGGAAATCGAAGACTCACCAGAGTATTGGTGTCCATTCGTTCTACATGTCCTAGCGATCTTAAGCGTGCAATGCCGGGTTTTTTGTACAGCTCTTCGTCTCCTTAGCCCATCAACGCAAACGGGATAGAATTTTTCTCTCGAATCGACGAAGAATTTCTTTATCAGTTTTTGTTACGGTCCATTCTTCAGCGCCGTAGAGTAGGACCGGGATGATCAGGGTCTTATATAGGATCTCCTTAGTAGTTCGAGTGAGGGCTTTACTACCAAACTGCCTTCTCAACCCGAAAAAAACAGCAGTTGGCAAGAGTAATTCTTCGTTTGATTTGACGATATGTTGTTGTCAGAGTTAATAGCGGAGTCGAGGTAGACAAAGTCCCGTACTACCTCAAAGTTATATCTGTCTATGGTGATGTTCTGTAAAATTCGTCGATGTTGTTTGTCCTTTCCTCTTGACAGCATATACTTAGTCTTACCCACATTTACTGCTAAACCCATTTTTGCTGCTTCCTTCTCTATACTAGCAAACGTGGCTATGACATCAAGTTGAATCCTATTAATGATGTCAATACCGTCAGCGTATGCTAGTAGTTGCACCGGTTTTTGAAAATTATGCCTCTGGTGTTGGCTCGGGAGTTTTGCACAATGTTCTCAAGAATCAAATTGTAAAAGTCACAGGACAGAGCATCGCCTTGCTCAAATCCTTTTTTGGTATCGAATGTGTCGGTGAGGGCGTTTCCGACCCTGATGGAGCAGCGAGAATTCTCTATCGTCATCCTACACAAACGGACGAGTTTGGACGGTATACTAAAACTAGACATGGCTCTGTATAGTTCGTCTCTATAAATGATGTCATATGCGGCTTTGAAATCGATAAATAGGTGGTGGGTATCGATTTGGACTTCTTGGTTTTTTTCCAGGATCTGCCGAAGTGTGAAGATTTGATCGATTGTGTACTTTCCTGGTCTAAAACCAAACTGATAAGGGCCGATCAGGTTGTTGGTAAACGGTTTCAGGCGTTCACATATTACGGCAGATAGGATCTTACAGGCGATGTTGAGTAGGCTTATGCCTCTGTAGTAGGTGCAGTTCATAGGGTCTCCTTTTTTGTGGATAAGGCAAACGATACGACTGTGTCTCAACTACGATATTTCCTTTAAAAATGTTTAAATGCATTTGACGGAGTATATAACTGCTTTCTAATAATAATATGCGTTTCACTTTAGCGCGCATGTTGATTGATTGTTGATTAATATATCACTGTTCAAAGGAATTAAAGTAGAGAGGTGCCACTCCAAGCACGATGTTCGCAAGTTTTACCAAAACCAAGGATAAAAGGCTCGAACGGAATCCTGCCGAGATGAACAAGGGAATATCGTAGTTGAGACACAGTCGATGCTGAGGATATGGAAGAACAACTTCTGCAGACTGTCAAACGGCAATGATTAACAACATTCCGCTGTCAGGCAGAACGAACCATTCAATATTGGCCACTTCAAAGAAAACTGCCAACCACCTGACCAAAGTGTGATAGCAAAGTGAGGATAGCAAGCTAAACAAGGCCGCCGGAAATGACGGCCTTTCAGCCGAGCTTTATAAAGCCGGCGGAGATGATTTGCTAAGTAACATCCACCAACTCATAAGCCAAATCTGATCGGATGGAAGTATGTCTGAAGAATGGAGCTTCATCATCGTTTGCCCGATCCACAAAGGAAAGCCTAAAATATCCTATCTGCCGTAATATGTGAAGGCCTGAAACAGTTTATCAGTGTAGTTTTAGGCCAGGAAAGTCGAGAAGTGATCAAATCTTCACACTCAGCAGATCCTAAAAAAAACCCAAGAAGTCCAAATCGATACCAACCACTTATTCATCGATTTCGAAGCCGCATACGACACCATTTATATAGAGGCGAACTATACAGAGCCATGTATAGTTTTGGTATACCGCCCAAACTCATCCGTCTGTGCAGGATGACGATAGAGAATTCTTGCTGCTTCATCGGGGTCTGAAACGACCTCACCGACACTTTCGATACGAAAAAGGGGGTTAAAGGCTGAACTATAATAGAAGCTGGTTGCGGACGACCACTTCCGTAACTGTGCGAACACATGCAATTTGTATTGTACGACCATAATAGCTTTTCGCTTCGATTCGTTCAGTTTTCGTTCGCTGACGAAAAAGCGAATTGATTCGCTCTTTCTCTTTCTTTTGTTCTTTCATACACAAGTTTTACATTTCATTTCAACAGCTGTGTACATTTAAATTTGTTAGTCTATCTCGGGACCGCTATTAACTCTAACAACAACATTTCGTCAGAAATCAAACGAAGAATTACTCTAGCCAACCGCTGTTAAGATTTTTAATCAGTGGCGCGATGGTTAGTGCGATGAACTGTCGCGCAGAAGGTCTGAGTTCGATTCCCAGCCCAGCAACACCTAAATAATTTTTCCTTGGTCCTCCTCTCGTGATGATCTGACAATTCATCCGAGTAGTATCAATTGTCAAGAAGAGCTTACCTCAACCGCTCGGAGCCGGCAACAGGAGGTCCCGGCATCGTGCAAGAAGTACACATGTACACATGAATGGTTGTGAGAAAGGTAGCTAGCTATTTGTTTATTTGTTACCGCTATTTCTTAGGGCTAAGAAGGCCATTCCGCAGTAAATCCCTCACTCGAACTACTTAGGAGATCCTATATAGGACCCTGATCATCACAGTCTTGCTGTACGGCGCTGAAGCGTGGACTGGATAAAGAAATCCTTGGTCAATTTGAGAGGAAAATTCGTTGACGTGCTGTGGAGACGAAGATTCAACAAAGAACTATACGAGCTGTACAGCGACAAAAAAAACTCCGCATCGGACAATTAAGATAGCTAGGACATGTTGAACGAATGGACACCAACAGTCGTCGGACGCAGTAGAGAAAAACCTCGCGCACAAGTAAAAACCGACCTCAACCAACTTGGAGTGCGCAACTGGAGGCAGTTAGCCAAGGATCGGGCTATTTGGAGAAGCATGTTGGTTGAGGCCCAGGTTTATTCTGGACTGTAGCGCCACTTAAGTAAGTAAGTAACAAAGAGAATGACGTAATCCATGTGGTATCACAATGGACCAAAAATTGGTCCATGGATATCGTTGCTGGGGAATCGATGGCAGCCACTCTAACCTCACCTTACCTATCATAGCAACAACATGTAACCTCAAATGCCAAATCAGTAGCGTCCCAAGCTAATTTACCTTTTCGGAGCTAAGAAATATTTTACAGCAGCCCAGGCCCAAGCACGACTGTTTGGAGTTCGTCGTCGAAACATACACTGAACTTACTGGACTCTATCCAAAGATGGCAATCCGCTTATAGACGAGTCTTTCCTTACTTTAAAGCTGCAAACTTTGACACAGCGAATACTTGTAGAAGATCTGCCTCTTTATAACAGATCACGGCAGATGTTCGCAGGAGCTTAGAGATCTCTTCCTTCATCTGAAGGACCGTCAAGGCGACGACACGCGACAAGACATTTGCTGGCATAGTAACGAGGCATTCCAAATTCCGGAGACCTACAGAAACTATTGCATTCGAACCGGGAAAACCTGGTAGACCAATGGGGATGTGGGCATGATTCGTCTGATTGCGATGAATATCGTCAGATAAACAATCTTTGGGTGTTTCAATAGAACGGTTCTTCGGACGAGTCTTTGTCTCATTAGTCATCACATCACAAACCGAGGGTAACATAATGGCCAACTTTATACTCATAAAACGACATGGGCGTAGTCAAAAATATCAAGACGGCAGTCTTAGATGGCTCCAACAGGTAGAGCGCAAATGCAAATCAGGATTAGCAATCGCCCGAACACAAAAATTTAAATCGATTCATAACTCAACAATTTATGATCCAGATAGACGCGATCGTACGTTTTGTTTTATAACAAGTTGCGGTTTGGCCATTTCAAAGAATAATCAACGATGAAACAGCGATTACAAATTGCATTCCATATCGTGTTCACCTGTTGGATCGATTGCGAAGCTGATGGCGTTCCATTCGACGTTGAGAAACAAAACAAAAAGCGCAATTAGAGCATTTCATCGACGTAATTTGCAACGCAAATAAAGAGCCTGTTGCGTTTATCTTCCCTGGACTTTACCCATCATTTCCATAGAGAGCACCTTATCATCTAATCCCACAGAGTGGTCATTTAATTTTGTACAACAATCTTCTGTCACTCAAAAGCCGCCCATAAACGGTCTATTGGTGAGTTGTTGTTTACACCGTTCTTCAAGGTCAAACAATGTTGTTGACACTATCTACAGCCCTGCCGCGCGATATGAGCGCAATATGATTCGTAAAAATAGAAAACAAAAACAAATAGGAATGTCAAAGAGGACGCAACTAGATATTATCTTACTTGGTGCTTCCTCCCATGTTTGGCTGTAGAATATAGTTCTCATCGCTCCGTCCAATGCGATACGCTGAGCTGTTATCACTTACACCACTACCAATGCCACCAATACCAGCGCCGTTGACAGTTGCTATTGTGTTATTAAACAGCACGTTCGAGTGTTGACTATCCGAGATGCTCTCAGCCTGGGTGTTCATAATTTCTGTTTCGTTGGTGCCCAGCACCAATGACATTGTATTAACTCCGGCCAAGATATTCGCCTCGCCAACAGCTATATCGCCTAAATGTTCCCGTCCAGCGTCTACGTCTAGTCTAGTATGATAGCCATCAATGTTATCGCCATTGTACAGACCACCATCCCAGTTATTGTAGTCCGGTATTTGGCTGTTCATCAGGTCCAGCTGTATTTGCTGTCGCTTCTGGACTAGTTGTTGATGTTGGATTAGTTGCTGTTGTTGGAGTAGTTTCTGTTTAGCTAATTGGCGACATTCTTGCCTGTGATTTGGCCAATCCATATGTTGGTGGCTGGTGGAGCAGTAATAGACGGTTTTGCACTTTGCACAGCGCAATAGAGATTCGGTTGTTCTGCAAATTCGGCATGTCGGTCCATCCATTGTCGTTCTTTGCTGAAGCGGCAGTGGGGGCAAGGTTTGTCGAATATGGATTTATTCGTGGATGCAAGTAGCTCAATCAAGTGATGTTGACCGGATCATCTTCTTCGTCGTTCAGCAGATGTGAATGTTCTCCTTTTCACCTTGACAATGGTTCCGCCAATACGAGTTTCCGATTCATCACGTATACACAAATATAATAGTTGCGTGTGCAATATGTAAACGAAAATGTATTTCTAGATAGTTTTCCCGATTTTTTTTGTTTTTCTGCGAATTCGCGACAACCAAGCGAAATACTAGTGAAGTCAGAGATGAAACACACTCGCGGGGGCTTTCCGGGACGCCAATAGAACGCGTTTTTACGTTGAACGGGGGAGGAATTTAATTGTTTAAATATGTTTCTGTTTTTGGGCGTTATTTGTTTGGGATTTTCGGTTAATTTTGTGAGAAAAATTTAAAAAGGAGAAACTAGAAAATAGTAATTTGATTTTTTTCCTTTGCTTTTGACAGTAGAAGTCACCGAGGGTAAACGTAACGTAGGTGATTGTTGTAAGCCGAGAGGAACGAGTCTCGACGATAGGCTTATTATCAGAAGTGATGCCAAGTCTATGTAGAAATGTATTGAATTGTAGATTTTAACCGATTGATTTTTTAGTTGTAAATTATTTTTGTTTACGTTAGTGCCTGGCCACACGTTCATTGCAATGAAAGTCATCTCAAACGAGACAGGTGGATTTTTTTTGAGCCAAAAAGAGAAATTATAGTTGCATCGAAAATTCACCGAGAATCCATTTCAAACTGAATTCTCGGTGTGGGCATGAACGTTTCACATTTACATCATTTCATTTTACCAAAAAAAAACTCATTTGAAATCTGCCTTCACCGAGTGCAGACCTCAATATCATTATCAGAGACACGAAAATATTAGCGTTTGTTTCAGAATTCACTGTGATCCTGGTGAAAAGCTGCGACTTCATTCCAACGACGATTTTTTGTGTGTGGCCACGGCGTTCATGGGAATGATAGTCGTTGGGATAAGCCAAGCACTAGAGATGTTTTGGGGATGATCAAGTAAGGTTACGTAAAGAAAAGCCTTGTAACAACAAAGAATGGCAAAAATGATTTCTTTGTATTCTTTCAATACATGTGGCAGCTTTTACTTTTTTTCAGATGAGGTGAACCAGTTATAGCGCAGTTATACGCGCAGATGGTCTGGGTTCGATTCCCAGCCGTAGCAACACCTAAATGATTTTTCACTGGCCCTCCTCTCGTGATGATCTGACAAATCGTCCGAGTAGTATCAATTGTCAAGAATAGCTTATCTCAACTTAGCCGTTCGGAGTCGGCATAAAACAGGAGGTCCCGCCATCGTGCAAGAAGTACACACGCACAAATGAATGGTTGTGAGAAAGCTAGGCCCTGGGTACTAACGAGCCTGTTGCGCCGAAAATTTGTATTTTTATTTTTTTTTTAGCCAGTTATAGCTGAAACACAATCACGCTTTGGCGCGTTGCGTTGGCTGACGCACCTAGTTATCAACCATATGAAATCAATGTTACCTACCGTTAAGGCGTGGAGGTGGCGCTACCACCTCAAAATGAAAAACGTGAAGTATTAACGTAAAGTTGATGTAAAGCGCCGATGGTTGGCAGGAGTGTAAATTGTCAAATTGTTAGTTGTTGTTTTCTGGGTTATTTTCTGAGAGAGTTGTGAAGTACGTTATTTTTAGCGGAGATTTTAATCATTTTTGCTAGTTTAGCAGCAGAAGTAGAAACCGCTTAGCAAATGAATATGTCCAGGCGTGCGCAAAGCAGTTGGCAGCAAAGCGAAGCTCAAAAGCGGGATTGTGTTTTCGCCTTTACAATCAAGGAGCGTACTGATATGCGATGCTTCATTGACTCTCATTGAAATATGTCTTCTCGAAGTTCGTCAACTTGTTTTTTAACAAAAAGAATTTTGGTACTTCGTTGTTCGTGTCGTTGTTACTTTGTTAGTTGGAACTCATAAGTTCCAACTGCATGTCTTGTTGGTCGTCTGAGAGGATTTCTCTAATATTCTGCGAAAATCTGCTGTTATAGTACATGTTATAATATGACAGATCTTCAACAAGTCTTTGCTGATGAGTTTAAGTAAAAGAAGAATCGTCTTTAAGGTGAATTGCTCGTCTTAGGGTAGAGTTCAGTAAGTTCAGTGTATGTTTCGGGGCGGAACTCCAAACATGAGAACAGTATTCAAGACAAGAGTCACCTACTTTAGATACTGCTGAATTGGAAATAGAATTTACATTTTATTTTCATGGTACATCTGACCCAGATGTGATGGCTAGCAGATGTATGAATTCGTCTGATTTCTCCATTTCGACTGTATGCTATATACTGCGTTTTCTTTCAGTTGAATTGAACTAGATGTTTCCTACCCCTTTGTATAGCAATGTACAGCAATAGCGGTAATATGCATCTCGTTTGAATCAGTCGCTATTAGAGTACTGTCAGCTTGAAAAAAAAACTAAAACTGCGGTCTCCAACAGATCATTAATGTGCAGCAGAACTAAAGTAAGCGAGAGAATTGATCCTTGAGGAGAATTGCTAGTTGGAAAGATCTTTTATTAAATTTTCCATCCAGCTGTAGAATATTTAAAGAAGTCCATATGCTGTTAATTTGGCGAGCAAAGCCCTATGCCAAACTCTATCGAATGCCTTGCAAATATCCAAGGCAACAGATCTCGATTCTCCATGATGTCCATAGATCGGTTACATAACATATCAGGTCTTCAGTTGAGCGTTTTTGGGTCTGGGTTTGATTCCCAGCTGCTGCAACACCTAAATTATTTCATTGGCCCTCCTCTCGTTATGATCTGACAAATTATCCGAGTAGTATATAGTAGTGTCAATAAAAGCTTATCTTAGGAGGTCCCGCCATCGTGCAAGAAGTACACACGTACACATGAATGGTTGTGAGAAAGCTATGCCCTGGGTACTAAAGAGCCTGTTGCGCCAAAAATTTGTAGTTGTTGTTTCATCCTTGAGGGTACGTGGTCTATCGTTGGTGGCACCTCTAGTTCTTAGTTGTTCTTTTGTGTTGTTGCTCTGATTAAAGAAGGAAATGAAAAGAGGCTAAAATTATTACAGACTACTTCCAATATTGACCAAAATACCGGGTAGCCTACGGGACATGCCAGAAGTTCAGTTACTCTTTCATTGTAGGCATTATTTGTGGCTTCTATTGTTTGATTGGCTATGGAATCTAGTTTCCTCTTCAGTTAGATCCGCACACCATTGCCTAAATGGTTTAATTTTTGTTGCAACAACCTACCCCCATTGCTTACTGAACCATGGTTTTTTTTTGGATCCTGTTTTTTTTTTTTTGTAGAGAGAGGGGCGAATATTTTCATACCCAGAAGAATGAACTCTGTTACTGCCTTTGCGCAAATATTGACACCATATAAATCCTTATAAATCCAAAACACCAAGGTCCATCGATTTCTCTCTCTGGCATGCTAGGTGAGATCTTGCATTTATACAAAGACCAGCTTTAAAACAGGACGTGCACGCAGTACGTAGTCAGAGCATCAATGATAGGTTTGTTCCGTAGGTCCGTAGTCGAGTTAACTTGTGTTTCTCTAAGCTTGTGTGGTCTTTTTTTCATTAGATTGGTTGGATCCACAAAATAGAAGACCCTCGGAGCTGCGCAAACTACAGAGGCAAAAGTCTCCTCAACATCGCCTACAAGATCCTATCTGCCGTAATTTGTGAACGCCTAAAACCGTTTACCAACAACCTGAGCGCCCCTATCAGTGTAGTTTAAGGCCAAGAAAAACCACAACAGATCAAATATTCACGTTTCGGTAGATCCTGCGAAAAACACAAGAAATCCATACCCACCACTTATTCATCAATTTCTAAGTCGCTTACGACAGCATTTATAGAGACGAACTATACAGAGCCATGTCTAGTTTTGGTATACCGCCCAAACTCGTCCGTCTGCATAGGATGACGATGGAAAAATTTCTCTGCTTCATCAGGGTCGCAAATAACCTCACCGACACATACTGTCATGTGACTTCTTTAATCTCATTCTTGAGAATATTGTGCAAAACTACCGAGCCAACACCAGAGTCACAATTTTCCAAAAATCGATGCAACTGCTATCATACGCCGACGATATTGACATCATTGGTAGGACTAAACGTGATGTCATAGCCACGTTTGCTAGTATAGAGAAGGAAGCGGCAAAAATGGGTTTAGCAGTAAGACTTAGTATATGTTGTCAACACGAAGGGACACACAACATCGACGAATTTGACAGAACGTCACCATTGACAGATATAACATTGATGTAGTACGGGACTTTGTCTACCTCGGCTCCGCTATTAGCTCACAACAACAACATCTCGTCAGAAATTAAACTAAAGAATTACTCTTGCCAAACCAAAAGTACAGTCCTCACTCGAACTACTAAGCAGATCCTATATAATACCCTGATAATCCCAGCTTGACATCGGATGCAGTAGAAGAAGACCCCACCTACAGTGGAGCGCACAAGTAGAAACTGACCTCAACAAACTTGGAGTGCGCAACTGTAGGCAGTTATAGCTAAGCACTGGGATTATTGGAGAGGCCTAGGTTCCTTCCGGACTGTAGCGCCACTTAAGTAAGTAAGAATGTTGGTGCACGCTGTTATCAGTCCGTCTCCTTAATCTTTCTGCTATGAGAGTTAATCTTGGTTACAAGCTGAGAAGTAAGGAACCCGCTTTTTACCGAATAAGTTCCCCTCTGCTGAGAATGTGGTTTCAATGTATAAGAAAACTCAGCTGAGGCAGCTAAGGAAAATCCTCAGGGGATCCGCAAGTAAAACTCGCCTATTCACGTTAGTGTATCCCAGACCTAGCCTGCTGCAGAATTCAGTCACAAGTTTGGTTTTTATGTTGGTTTTAGTGTTTGTGTTGGTGTTAGTTACTCTTGCATGTTGTCTATCCAAGAAAAAATTCTTTACACGACCATGTGCCATCATGACTTTTGATTCTACTACACTCTATGTGCAAACTCCGTAATTTAGTAACAATTACTTCACGAAGCCTAGAGCATAAGGAAGAGGTATTTTGCCGGTAGACAAAGGGGTGGTGGTGCCTGGTCTAACACTCGTTCAATCATATTATAATTATAGATTTTGCAGAGGCCTTGGATCTATTCGTAAGTTTGTTTGTCTACATCGGGACCTGCTTTTCACTTTCGGTTAGATTTAACGAATGTTTGCTTAAATTTGAATAAAGATGAAATAACCACGTGTTAAAGCTACCCACAAGTGAACAAACCCGACCTTAAACATGCAAAATGTAGCCTAAAGCAAACAGTTTGACAGAATGACAATCCATGGACCAGAATTCATGATTTTACCTACTGGTTTTCAAATTCGAAGCGCATGCCATCTAGTGGTCGTAGCTTCGTGCCGCTAACAATAACATTGGTTCTTGTACTGACTATTTGTTGTATTTGTCAAATTAACGAGCGACTGAATTCGATACTCGAACGAGATGCCTTCTTGACATTTCTTATCACCATCAGCTGTTGCTGTTGATTGTTGCTGCTGACCAGCTTCCTTTGCACAGAATCTCGTCTCGTCTCGTCTCGTGTGTTTCTTTTCTTAAAATCTTAACAAATCTTGTTTCTAACTATCAAGCTTTTAGAAATTTAATTTCTGAACAATATGCCTACCATCAATGCGGACGTAGTACTGTGTGATATCGAAGGAACTACGACGTCTATAAGTTTTGTTAAAGTAAGTTTACCATGAGTCTACAGGGTGTAAGTTTCATTATACCGGCCTTATCGCCGCAACGATCTTATTTCGTGAATTTCGTGTTCCAAATTTACTCTAAGAACATATTTCGAAAATGAACCTTAAGGGGATATTGTTATGTTTATGTTACAACACCGCGATGACTTAGTTTGCTTACATTTTTTCAGGACATTCTCTTTCCCTATGCCAAGAACAACTCCCAGGAGTATCTCCAAGCAAATTGGAATGAAGAATCGACAAAACAAATTGTGACCGACTTGATAGCTTTACCGGAGTTTCGGGACTTTCAAACAAATGATGATGCTACGGTTTCAACGATTGCAAAGTTCGTTACTTATCTCATCGATAAAGACTTGAAACTCGGTCCATTAAAGACACTTCAAGGTCTTGTTTGGAATAAGGGTTACGCCGATAAAAGCATAAAGGGACAGTAAGTCATCATGGAATTACATGTATTTAGATATTTCAAAGAATCCACCCTTTTGTAGCATTTATGAGGACGTTCCAAAGGCATTTGCAAAATGGACACAACTGGGACTGAAAATCTGCATTTACTCAAGTGGCAGTGTTAAGGCACAAAAACTACTCTTTGGCAATACGGAATACGGCGACCTTATGACATTCTTGAGCGAATATTTTGACACAACATCAGGATACAAGCGCGAAGCAAAGTCTTACACTAACATTGTGGACAAATTAGGAGTGTCCAGTGGGACGGTTCTCTTTTTGACTGATATCATCGCAGGTAAGAGTTTTGGAATATTTTCTTCAAAACCTTTTCTAACATCCTCATTGTTTTTTATTTAACAGAAGGTGAAGCTGCAAAAGAAGCTGGCCTGCAGGTTATTATTATGGAACGACCGGGAAACGCACCACTTAGCGACGACGAACGATCAACATTTACTATTGCAAAGGATTTTAGTGAAATTGAAATAAATAAAAGCTAAACCTCTAAGGAATACAGAGAAAGAACGACTTTATGTTCCGCATGTAACATTTGCTAAGGCTAATGTGTGTCTGTTGCTCCTTAGCTAACTGCATCCAGTTGTGCACTTCAAGTTTATTGGGTTCGGTTTCTACTTGTGCGGGCCAATGGAGGCGAGATCTTCTTCTACTGTGTGCAACGTCTGGCTGGGAATCGAAGACTGCCAGCCGGAGTATTGGTGTCCATTCGCTCAACATGTCCTAGCCATTTAAACGTCCAATGCGGAGTTTATTTTTACTAGGGATATGTCGCTGTACAACTCGTATAGCTCGTAGTTGAGCTCGTCTCTATAGGCCGTCAACGCAAACTAAGACTTTTCGGAGAATTTTTGTCTCAAAACGACCCAGAACTTCTTCATCCACTTTTGACACGGTCAATTTTTCAGTGGCTTAGAGCAGGACTGGGATGACCTTTTATAACGTCTCCTTAGGAGTTCGAGTGAGGCCTTCTTAGCCCGAAGAAATAGCGGTTGGAAAGAGTAATTTTTATTAAATTGTTGACGAGATGTTGTTGTCGGAGCTAATAGAAGAGCCGAGGTAAACAAAGTCATGTACTACCTCGAAGTTATATCTGTCAATGGTGACTTTCTGTACAATTCGTCGATGTTGTGTGTTCTTTCGTGTTGACAGCATATACTTAGTCTAACCCTCATTCACTGCTAAACCTTTATTTGCAGCTTCCTTGCCTATACTAGCAAACGCGGCCATGGCATCACGTTGAGTCCGACCAATAATGTCAATATTGTCGGCGTATGCTAGTAGTTGCACCGATTTATGGAAGACTGAGCATCTGGTTTTGGCTCGGGAGTTTTGTATAATCCTCTCAAGAATTAGATTAAAGAAATCACATGACATCACCTTGCCTATATCCTTTTTTGGTATCGAATGTGTCGGCGAGGTCGTTTCCGACCCTGATGGAGCAGCGAGAATTCTCCATCGTCAGCTCTCGTTCTTGTCTGCGGGCATCATAAAACCAAGGGTTTCTTGCTGGCCTACCACATCAGTTGCGGCTGATCTAAGGGCTTCTTGGCATCAATGCCATTGTTCTTCGACATTCGATGCTGGTGGTATGGGGTTAATCGACAGGTTAAGGGATACGCGTTACGGAACATTAAATTTTTTCACAATTTTTCTGGTTTCTTGTGGGGTAGCGGATATCTGCGTTCTTACCTTGACTGGAACAAAGTATTGGTTCGAGTCAGTGTTAGCCCCTTGGAATGTTGGGACATCCAAAATACTGGATGCGTGCCTCTTGTCTATCGCAATATGATTAAATTTGGTTGACCGTTCGTTGGTCTTGTCCCCTTATGGAGGAAACAATGTGCTGGCTATAGTGGCATTTCGTTCCGTAGCGAAGTCAATTAGCCTAAGTCCGTTACCAGACGTGATGTGTGTAGGCTATGTTTTCCAACAATAGTGCTAAAGATGTCTTCTCTTCCTACCTTTGCGTTAAAGACTCCCACCACGATTTTAACATCGTACTTCGGTAGTCGTTCATAGGTTTTGTCAGGGAGCTCGTATGTTCGCTAATGTCTTGGAAACATAAGACTTCTTGCCTAATTCTGGTATTTATAACAAATCCGCATCCGAATAGTCACTGTTTCTGCTCACTATAACACGGTCCGTAGTAGATGTTACAGTTTTTCATCTTCTTTTTGACCGGCCCATCCCTTAGTATATCCTGGATGGCAGTAATATCTGCTTTGTAGCAGCTTATAGCCTCCGCTAGTTGTTCGCCAGCACCTCTCCTGTTTTATGTTCTCCTTTTCCCATTGCAGGTGCAGATACGAATGTCGTTGTCCTTTTTCCGTTTAGCGGGTCGTCAACAATAAAATCAGTCGTTTCTGAGGCTATTGGTTGTAACAATTGTTACAACCTGGGATTGAGCTGCCGTTGGTTCGGTTCATCCGCCACCATACCTGTTCAAGGGGCCTGACTAACCCTTGAGATTCGCTTGGGACAGCTGGCAGTATTCCGTGCCAGTCTGACCAGGCTGTGGATATCCGCGTCTATATATCTATCTATCTATCCTCTGTTCTGCTTTACGGAACGCTCGTCTTGGGGGTTTCGTATGCAGCAGTCGAGAAGCGCCTTCCCTACTTCTTGAAGAGGATATTGAAATTAATGATGAGTACACCAGCTTATATATTATGACGACCAGACGGAGAAGTGTATCCAATACCAACGATGCATGCACTCCACATACACAAAAACACACTACTCTCGAGGCTTAAACGGATGCACAGACATTTTACAACGAAACAAGACCCGGATATTACTCAATGTCCTAATCTCCGGGTCTTGTTTCATTGATCAAAAATCTCCAACAGTTAATCTCAGAGAATTACAAAAAGTCTGTAAGTTTTTACTGGGGCTATAAAAACCAGTACCCCGGATATGTTCCCACAATTAATAAAATATTCAGGAGAAAGGATCATAACGACGCGACGTTCCATGTGTCCGAACCCGAATTGCTCTGACTACAGGAAACAGACAGATACTCTAGGCTGTTGGTATAAGACCAGAAATTGTTGACTAGAACGAAGGTTTTTTTTACGATGGAAGATCCGCAAGGAAAGGCGAATTCGATAGGAGCAATCCTGTTCACCCTATGAGCCTTTCTGAATCACTTTTATCTGCGTGCTGAAATTCAAGTTTAACTCTGAGAATAAAGGTTTCACCGCATTCAATGACGAAAACCACTCAAATGACGTAGTCGCCGAAAGGTTGATGCTGTTCACCGCATTCAATGACGAAAACCACTCAAATGGCGTAGTCGCTGAAAGGTTGATGCTGTTCGTGCAAAAAGTTGAACTCCTGGACATCTTTGAATCAGTGAAAAATAAAAAGTCGTCGGAAATGGACGGTGTCCCAAACGTCATATTGAGACACCAGCCAATAGAGCCAATAGAAACAGTCGATATATTCACAGCCCTTTTAAACAATGCACACTATCTGGTACATTGGAAAACGGAGGTGGTGAATCCTATCCCTAAAAAGGACAAGGACAAAACAAACCCAGCTAATCTTAGGTCAATAGAGCTCTGTTAAGGTGGGTCGAGAAAAATAATATTGTTCCGGAAAATCAGTTTGGTTTTCGAGCGAGGCATGACATTATTCATGACGCGTCGAAACTGTTCTGCGACATTCAATGGAATGGAATCGCAAAAAAAAAAAGCAATGCACGGGCGCGGACGCCTGTCTGGTTGATTTTGAGAAGGCCTTCGACATCGTATAAGCTTACTAGACTGGGTATGCGTAAACCCATGCTGTATAAGATTTTTGAAATGCTTATGGGAAATAAGTTCGTTGACAATTTTGAAATTAAAAACGGTTTACAACAGGAGGCGGTGAACTCCCCGATATCGTTTAACATTTATACAAGTGATCTTGAAGGTTATCTCAGACACGCTATAGCGTACGCAGATGTTCTGGTGGCGTACAGATCAGGCCCAACAATCGAGGTCATCAACATACTTTTGCAGCGTGATTTCGATCACAAAGATATTAGGTCTGTTCCCGTACTTTTTCAGTAATAATTAGTTAATTCTCAAATTTCTTCGAGTGGGGGTAAATTATCTTAGAAAGAGACAAAATTACCAAAAAGTACGGGAACGCGTTTAAGTAAAATTATATATTTTGTATGCCTTTTAGGGAACAAATGACATAAATCACCTGTCAAAACAAGCGAGTTGTCACTTTTAGATAAATAAATAAGTAAGTAAATTTTTTTTCCAGATTTTTATGGAGGGGTAGGTTTTTGCTCTCTCGTGAGCTGTCTCTTTTACTTGCGTACGGGAACGGCAATAAATAAAAATCAGTAAGAATCAGTAAATATTATTTTGTACGGGTACAGACCTATTGCCATGTTGGAAATTGAAAATCAATTTCCAAAAATACCGAAACAATTCTGTTAAGAACCCCATTACTTAGGGCTTCTAGCGATACCAGAAAAAAAATGGAAAAATGTGTGTATGATTGGATAGCATGGACAGCCGTTGGCGGTGTGAAATGAAGCTTGACAAGTTTATCTATTTTAACAAAAGTGTAGATGCTTGTCTGGCCAAGGCTAATAATCCTGCTTAGGATTGTACCGAACAGAAGGATCATTACAAAACTAATATACATATGTTTTTTTTTTCCAACGAGGAGTGTGATTCCTATATCGGGAACATAAACACGGTGGTATTACAAGCTATGGAGTCGTCAATTCCGAAAATAAAATCGAAAAATAGCATTGAATGTTATCTAAACCGTGACATTAAGACCCTACAGACACACAAAAGCTTTTTGATCACTCAAATAAATCGAATACAACGTCAATTTCTAAATCAATCGCACAATGCGGAGCTACAAAGATTAAAATCCCTTCTGAGGAATGTGAAGTCACTGTTAAGCCAGCAGTTTAAGAATAGTGTCAACGATTACTGGAAAAAACGTGCTGAAAGCATATTAAAATCAGACGGCAGGAACATGTTTCCAAAAATAAATAAAATGTTTAAACCACGTACCGTTGTCAAAATTCTAAAACTGAAGATACCACTGTCTTCTCAGATGCTTCTATCCCAGTTAGGGATTAATATCTCAGGTTATCCCATCATCAATAACCACTATGTTATAGATAGTGGAGCAGACAAGCTCAAAGTAATTGGCTCTCATTTTGAGGCGGTTCACGCCAGGGAACTTCCCACCTCCAAATCGGTCGAAGTAAGAGATGAACTGTGGAGATTTCACAATAGCGAGATCCCTACTTTATTGACAGTTTCTGAGTGGTTAAAAGCTGACGAACTGACAGATCAACAGACTTACAATTGCTTCACTACCCTCGACGACTTGACTGACTTATTTAGAAAACTAAAAGGGCAAGTGGTCAAACATCGTGCTTAAGCATATACCAATTGGTATCATATGGCAATACTGCGTTATCTTTAACAATCTACTAAATAACTACTACTTCCCTAGTTGCTGGAAAATATCAAAGGTGTTTCCAATAATTAAGAAAAGAAGGATCCTTCTGATCCTTCTAACTTTAGGCCTATAAGTCTCCTACCTAATATCGGGAAGATTTTCGAGGTAGTTATTAATAAATCTATTTTGTTCGTTTGTAATGAAAAGGAGATTATACCGCGGAATCAATTTGGGTTCAAAAGAAATCACTCGGCAGTGCATGCTATTACAAAATTGATTTCGGATGTTAATTGGAATCTCAACGCCAAAAGATGTACAGCTGCCTGCCTAGTGGATATCGAAAAAGCCTTTGACACGGTTTGGATTGACGGGTTAATTTACAAACTTATTCGATATGAATTTCCATCTCATCTTACAAAGATGATAGCATCCATGCTATACGGAAAGAAATTTGATGTAACAGATAGAGAATACTCGACAGCTGAAGTTTTTAATGTCCATAATGGTCTACTTCAAGGCACAGTAACTGCTCCACAGCTCTTCAATATCTACATTTCTGATATACTTAGGGAACTCGATAATTCATTGGCATTTGCCGACGACGCTACACTGTATGCAAGCGGCTCAAAAATTGAAGACATTCAAATACAACTTAAAAGCAAGTTTGATAGGTTTCAAGCTTTCTGCTCCGAATGGAAGCTTAAAATAAACTATACGAAATGTGAAACCATACTGTTCCGCACCCCAATAAGACGCGGTAATTCAGATTTGAGACGCAACTGGAGAAATCCCAAAATAACGAGTAAACGAGTTCAAATGGTCTTCGGATCGAGTCGAGGACCGTGGTAAAATATTTAGGTGTTCATTTGGACAAGTTTCTGTATTACAATGAGCACAAAAATATTCAATTAGACAAGGCAAGAGCGGCATTCATGTCGCTAAAAAGCCTGTTTTATTCCAACTATCTTAGATCCGATGTGAAGATCATTTGTTACCAAGCATTCGTTCGTCCAATTCTGACTTATGCGAGTCCAGTGTGGTGGAACCTTAACCCATCGTATATGGAAAAACTTCGAGTGTTCGAGCGCAAATGTCTTAGAGCCTGCACACAGATGTATAGGAGTGCACATTCCGATTATAGGCATTACGTCTCAAACAAAAGACTTCTGGATGCTTCCGGTGTGTCCAGAATTGACAATGTCATTCTAGATCTTGTAAGGAATCACTTTGTTCGTTCGGCAAGTGTTAGCGAAAACGAATTAATCTCTGGATTATTCTATCCGAATCCTGGGTATTTCAGAAATGCCTTGGAAAGTGGATACATTTCGCCAGAAACATTTCTGTTTCTGGATGCATATGGCTACCTATCGGATTCAACGAACGTTCCAATAATATACCATGCTGCAAGGAGAGCAACAGATAAAAGGATCCTTTATGAGCCTTTTGAGTCGGGGGACGGGAATACTGATCAAATTAGATACTGCATTAGCATACCTGAAAGCGACAAAAGTAACACTAACAGGTTAAATAGAGACCGATACTGGTGGCTAGACTGGGCTGAAGCCGATACTTAGGTTAAGTAAAACTAGGCCCTGACATGTGATCTCTGATCTAACGATGACTTGTTAGTCGATGGAATAGAGATCACATGACAGGGCCTAGATAGGTTTAGATAGGTTTAGATAGGTTAAGTTAGTCATGAAGGTTTTAGTTTTATATAAAAAAAAAATTGCGACTGTCTTCTAATAGGTTTTGATTCACATTTTCCTATTTAAAAAAAAATAGTACATGACAATAATACAAAAATTTACAAAAAATATAAACATTGAATTAAACAAACAAATTATATATCATGTAATGCGAACCATAATGGTCTTTTACTTTGGCAAAAGTTAAAAATTAAGTTTATTTAGGCTGTTTCTTAATATTAATTAAATTGTGAATAAATAAACGTTAAAAAAAAATATATACATATGTTTGTCAGATACACCAGGGTACCGCTTTGTGTACGCAGCTCGTGGATAATGACAAATATTGGAGGACAACAGACAACAAATATGACTAAATCTATAAAGGGTGGTGCAGCCCATGCTAATATATGCGGCATCCATATGGGCTAAATCAATGACGAATAGGTCCTACACAAGAGGAATAAAATTAGTTAACATTGTGCGCTGAGAGATGTTGTGCTTTTCGGATGGAGTTAGATAATGCTATTTGTGTCATAGATTTAATACTACCAGCGGATATCATGACTACCGAGCTAAATAGGATCTTCGACGCCAAAATCCAGACCCTAACTTCAGTTAAAGATATCAAGCTGGAAGAAAAATGGCAAAGCTGAAGAGTACGGTTGGAGAGATGGAACTGTAGAGATTATGGGAAATGGATGGACCGGAGAAGTAGATGTCTTACCTAACCTAAGTATGGGTTAGAGAATCCCCTTACTGGTTAAAGTGCAGCGATAATCCTGATGGAATTAATACGGTTGGAAAGAGTCCGAAAGAGCAACCAAGAAGCCTCGGTATCCACTGTGGAACAAAGTGTTGAAAAAAGAATATAATTTCAGAATACCAGAGCAAATGGAATCTACTTGAAGAAAACTAGTAATCGATGAAAAGATAGGACGAATCAAATAACCCTTTCCAAAACGCATGTCCATAAAACAGTTAACACGTCCTTAATTATAAATACGAGACTTCGTTTCACATTCGTCAATCTATTATAAATATTCGTCGAGTGTTGCGTTGGCAACCACGAACTACCAATCAACATCACAACACGATTATTGTTTACCAACGACAGAATATTGATAAATCGCGTTGCATTGTGTGTACTCGCGCGTTTTCGAATATTGTGTGTCTCCTCCCAACGCAAAAAAAAATGTCCTCTCATATGGGGAGGAATTTTTTGAATTCCTGCCTCAAAGTGCCCATCGATCCGTGTAACAATTGCCCAGCTCCAGTGTATAATCGACCAAAGATTTACCTCGGCAGGAGTACCACAGCAACCAGCAAAGTCACAACCACCAGCAAGTTGTCGGATTTCAATTTGGACCTAGAAACAATGTTTGCCACCAGTGGGATGCGTTCCTTAGCTAAATTTTACGATAGTATACCAGGTGAGCTACCCTAAATCGATTTTGAGCGGACTAGGGTGGTGATATTGAACATTTGTCTAGATTACTGTGAGGTAAACCACTTGCCAGAGGAGGAGTTCTATTCCACGTTGGAAACACTGAAATCCACTTGTCGTCATCTCAAATCGAAACCGAGCAGTCCCTTGTGTTTGCGTAATGATAGTTGTTGTTCACCCGTGTCTCAACAGAGTTATGAGGGCACAAGGTCTTGTAAGGTCAAAGTCTCCAAGAGCAGTAAAAAACGATCGGGATCGAGGAAGAGTTGCACGAAGAAGGAATGCAGGAGTATATCGGCCAGTCCGTGTGTTTCGTCATACAGGAACCTCTGTGAGAGGATGAAGATTTTAAAGTGAGTGTGGTAACAATTAACACAGAAGAAGTCAAGTGTTCCAATTTCAGTTACAAGAAGTTCGACAACCTCGAAATTGAACGGGTAACAGAAGCAGAGGAACCTAAAATACCCATACGTCGAGAATCTACATCACTGCACAAATCTCTATCGGTGTGCCATTTGCCGAGAGAAGACATCAAACCTGAAGAACCTCCAGTGACCACCAAAGAGAGGAGAATTAAAGAAGTGGAGCCACCGAAACTCGCGGAAAAGTAGGAACCTCATTAGAGAAGCAAAATCAATTTAATTTCTTATCGTATCCTTAAAGACCCTCGCCAAGACCATATACACCTGCTATTCGGGAATCTCTTAAAAAGTCGTTCTCGTTTAACGACCTCCATTCAAATTACTGGGAGGACGACTTGAAAGGAGAATCAGCCATGAGATTTAGGCGATATTTTGAGGAAAAAATAAGGTTGGCTATGGTTTAGATTTCGCCATTACCCGATGCTGATAGATTTCCTTATAGGTCACCAAGAACCAACAAAGAGGATGTGCCCAAAATCACTGTACAACCACCTAGTCTGAACGACAATAGAGTTGGTTCTGCGAAAGCGAGCAGTTTCGGTAGTGCGTCAAGTACTCGAAAGAAGAAATTGAAATCGAAGAGTAGCGAATCGACAAGGGTCCCCTTTTCGTTTCTTGGAATCAACGAATGTAAACTTAGCGATAAGGTAATTATAGTGAACACATCTTCATGGTAATCACAATTCGATCTTTGTATGGTTTAATTTAGATTTCCGCAGCATCCCCCATCCACCCAGTTGCTCGTCCCAATCTAGCAGCCACACTGCGAGCTGAAGTGTCGAAGAAGAAAGTCAAAGAGCTTCAAAGCAACTGCACCTATCAGGACCAAACCCCTCAGGTAGACTGGGAAGTGAGGAAAACTCCGGCGTGGAAAACATTGGGATTGAAGTAAATACCATACATCCTGTAAAAATCTTGATTACTAACCAACCATGCTGCTTTTCAGTGAATCACACAAGGAGATCCTAGCACTACGTCTGGCTACGCGTCAAGCCGAACAGGCGCTTCAAAAGCGCGAATATGATTTGCACATGGAATTGATGCGACAACGTGTTAAATCTGCTCCTCTCCTTCTGGAAGGAGCCACCTTTTGGGGACCTCATGTGGGTAAATTATCACACACGTGCCACAAGGATAGTCTAAAGCATACGTGTCAGCATGGGAAAAAGACACGTCGTAAGAGCGCCAACAGTAAGCCACCACCCCACCGAAAGTGTCTGTCTAATAAGTCGTACTCGAGAAATTCAAATCACAGTACAAACGCGCATGATAGTGACGAGCTTTGTAGTCTAGATAGAGCTTATTTGTAGCCACCTAGTGGTTTTCTTTTTGAAACATTATTTGTGTTCAAAAATCATTAAGAAAAAAACGAATTTATTATTAAAAATTAAATAAACCATGGATGGGACTTCTTTTTTTTTGTGGTGTAGTCCCAACATTCAAGTTCTACCTCTTTAAGAAGAAACGAAAAGGAAAGGTTTGTCCTTTAATTTTATTCAGCCTACAATCAGTTATCAGATGCTCGCAGCCAAGAACGAGGCCTACAAGGCTAAGCTGCAGGTGAAGACGAGAGCTGCCATTGAGCTCTATAGGCAAAGAAGAAGGGAAGAACATCGGCTTTTCAGCAAGAAGAAAAAAGAGCAAGAAAAGCGCGCGATCGAGGATATAGAGAGGTGCCACTTCAGGAACGATGTTCGCAGTTTTACCAAAATGTAAAACGTCAAAACCAAGGATACAAGGCTCGAACAGAATCCTGTCGAGATGAACAAGGAAATATTGTAGTTGAGACACAGTCGATGCTGAGGATATGGAAGAACCACTTCTGCAGACTGTTAAACGGCGATGACGAACAACATTCCGCTGTCACGCAGAAAGAACCATTCAATATTGGCAACGACAGCGAAAACTGCCAACCACCCGACCTGAGTGAAGTGAGGATAGCAATATCTAAACTCAAGCTTAATAAGGCTGCCGGATATGACGGCCTTCCCGCTGAGCTCTATAAGGCCGGCGGAGATGACTTGGTAAGTAACATCCACCAACTCATAAGCCAAATCTGGTCGGATGAAAATATGCCTGAACAATGGAACCTCAGCATCGTTTGCCCGATCCACAAAAAAGGAGACCCTCTGAACTACAGAGGCATAAGTCTCCTCAACATCGCCTACAAGATCCTATCTGCCGTAATATGTGAACGCCTGAAACCGTTTACCAACAACCTGATTGGCTCTTATCAGTGTGGTTTTAGGCCAGGAAAGTCCACAACCGATCAAATTTTCACACTTCGGCAGATCCTGGAAAAAACTCAAGAAGTCCAAATCGATACCCACCACCTATTCAACGATTTCAAAGCCGCATATGACAGCATTTATAGAGACGAACTGTACAGAGCCATGTCTAGTTTTGGTATACCGCCCAAACTCGTCCGTTTGTGTAGGATGAAGATAGAGAATTCTCGCTGCTCCATCAGGGTCGGAAACGACCTCACCGACACATTCGATACCAAAAAAGGATTTAGGCAAGGCGATGCGCTGTCATGTGACTTCTTTAATCTGATTCTTGAGAGGATTGTGCAAAACTCCAAAGCCAACACCAGAGGCACAATTTTCCAAAAGTCGGTGCAACTACTAGCATACGCTGACGATATTGACATCATTGGTAGGACTCAACATGATGTCATAGCCACGTTTGCTAGTATAGAGAAGGAAGCGGCGAAAATGGGTTTAGCAGTAAATGAGGGTAAGACAAAGTATATGCTGTCAACACGAAAGATCTCACAACATCGACGAATTGGACAGAACGTCACCATTGACAGATATAACTTTGAGGTAGTACGGGACTTTGTCTACCTCGGCTCCGCTATTAACTCTGACAACAACATCTCGTCAGAAATCAAACGAAGAATTACTCTTGCCAACTGCTGTTTCTTCGGGCTAAGAAGGCAATTTAGTAGTAAAGCCCTCACTCGAACTACTAAGGAGATCCTATATAAGACCCTGATCATCCCAGTCCTGCTCTACGGCGCTGAAGCATGGACCGTGTCAAAAGCGGATGAAGAAATCCTTGGTAGATTCGAGAGGAAAATTCTTCGAAAAATCTTCGGTCCCGTTTGCGTTGACGGGCTATGGAGAAGATTCAACCACGAACTATACGAGCTGTACAGCGACATGCCCCTGGGCAAAAAACTCCGCATTGGACGTTTAAGATGGCTAGGACATGTAGAACGAATGGACACCAATACTCCGGCTCGCAGAGTCTTCGATTCCCAGCCAGTCCTCGGACGCTGTAGAGGAAGACCTAGCCTTAAGTGGCGCGCACAAGTGGAAACCGACCTCAACCAACTTGGAGTGCGCAACTGGAGGCAGTTAGCTAAGGACCGGGCTAATTGGAGAGGCATGTTGGTTGAGGCCCAGGTTCATTCCGGACTGTAGCGCCACTTAAGTAAGTAAGTACAATCAGTTACTCCAACATAATTTAAATTGGACCGCAAATAATGAGTTCAATCCGTGCATCATTTTGATATGAGCACTGGTGGCGTATACGTAACAATTTAATTAACAGCGTTTTCGATTGGGATTTTCGGATTTGCTCTCAGATTTCAGATTTTACCCGTACCAATCGAACATAAAAGAGGTTGATCTGGTTTTCTGTGTGTGTTAGTGTGCCTTTTGACAGCTTATTGTTTATCTTAAGGCCGCAGTTATTTTATCATTGAAAACCATCATTTGAAATTTTATTTCACTCATTGCGGCTTAAATTCAACCATTGGCGAGTTGGTGTCAAAACAAAGCTTTTGAATTTTAGAACATGATTAGCTATTCAAAAATATATTAATTTCAAATTATAGTTTACGCACAAAATCACTTTTTAATTTTCACTGATCACAAAAAACTTGGTGACGAATTGTCTGTGATGATCGACTACCATCATTGTTTTTGTCGTTCGTCCTGACCGATCCGTTGAACTTTTTTTATCAGAGCAATTCCTCTTTCAACCACCTTAAAAGTGTTCACATTGCTTGGACAATTTTAAATGCATGTATTGCCTTTGCCATCCACCTTGATTGACGCAGAGCCCTTGGGATCCTGTTATTGAAGACGTTTTGAGACTAATCTCGTAGGAATAGGAGTAAGAGTGGTAATAAATCTTTATGGTCTTCTAATCGATGACTTCCGTCTTTAAGGACATTTTGTATACATTTAACCATTTCCACTCGTTGTTCTTCTAGAATGCATTTGCCTCGAATGGGACTTTCATCATCCAGCATTTTCTTATATGAATTCTTATCAAGAGAAGCCCACAGACTGCAACTCTATCATCCAAAGTTTTGACACTCCCAAAGGCAACGGTGGGCAACAGTTTTCTGTCTCAAAGCAATACCAAAATGAGGAGGATTTTCAAATTGATTCCTCGAGTTGCTTTGCCATTTTTCTTCTATTGATCGTCCGAGCTCAGATGGTTGGGTGTTGTAGAACGAGGGTAGACTCTGATTGGCGTTAACTTGGCAATGTCCAGTGTTGCAACTCTGACTACACATCAAATGTGCTTATCTTTACCTCCAAGTGGTAACCATCGGATACTGGTCTCATCCAACCGGATTTGACTTGCTAAACGATAAGTGCGAGTGTTGATAACACGACGAAAAACAGCAACACTATAAACACCCTGGTGAGAATGGCACGGATGAATACCCGGCCTGCTGTCCCAGGCGAACCTAGATGAGCTTCTCTGACATATTCGGACAACAGGTTGTCTAGGAATTTTCAAGGGTTAGTCAGGCCCCTTGAACAGAGATGGTGGCGGATGAACCGAAAGGCCAACGGCAGCGCTCAATCCCGTAGTGGATACTGATGGCCCCGTGTCCTAGGGGTATCTAATAAATTGGAACTGGCCCTCCAGGTTGGGGGTTGTGCTTTGGGTTAACTACCCACCCACAGAAAAAAAACATGGTTACGAAGCAACCAATAGCCTCGGAAAGGACTGATTTTATTGTTGACGACCCTGCTAAACGAAAAAAGGACAACGACGTTCGTATCTGCACCTGGAATGTGAGAACATTAAACAGGAGAGGTGCAGGCGAACAACTAGCGGAAGCCCTAAACTGCTACAAAGCAGACATTACTGCCATCCAGGAAATACGATGGGATGGGCCGGGCAAAAAGAGGATGAAAAACTGTGACATATACTACGGACCGTGTTATAGTGAGCAGAAACAGCGACTATTCGGATGCGGATTTGTTATAAGTGCCAGACTTAGGCAAGAAGTCTTATGTTTCCAAGACATTAGCGAACGCATAGTAACAATCCGCATCAAGGCCAAATTCGCCAACATAAGCCTTATATGCGCTCACGCTCCGACGGAAGAAAAAGTTGATATAGCTAAGGATTGCTTCTACGAGCTCCTCGACAAAACCTATGAGCGACTACCGAAGTACGATGTTAAAATCGTGCTGGGAGATTTTAACGCAAAGGTAGGAAGAGAAGACATCTTTAGAAGTATTGCCGGAAAACATAGCCTACACGACAACACGTCTGGTAACGGACTTAGGCTAATTGATTTCGCTACGGAACGAAATGCCACTATAGCCAGCACACGGTTTCCTCACCTCGATATCCATAAGGGGACATGGAGGTCTCCAGATCAACGAACGGTCAACCAAATTGATCACATTGCGATAGATAAGAGGCACGCATCCAGTATTTTGGATGTCCGAACATTCCGAGGAGCTAACATCGACTCGGATCACTACCTTGTAGCAGCCAAGGTAAGAATGCGGATATCCACCACGCCACAACAATCCAGAAATACTGTAAAAAATTTAATGTCGGAAGACTGCAATCGCAAGAGACCGCCAAGACCTTCGCACAACGCGTATCCCTTAACCTCTCGATTAACACCATACCACCAGCATCGAATGTCGAAGAGCAATGGCAACGATGCCAACAGGCCATTAGATCAGCCGCAACTGATGTGCTAGGTTTCTCGCGCCCACCAGCAAGAAACCCCTGGTTTGATGAGGAATGCCGACAGATGCTCGCAGCCAAGAACGAGGCCTACAAGGCTAAGCTGCAGGTGAAGACGAGAGCTGCCATTGAGCTCTATAGACAAAGAAGAAGGGAAGAAAATCGGCTTTTCAGAAAGAAGAAAAAAGAGCAAGAAAAGCGCGCGATCGAGGATATAGAGAGGTGCCACTCCAGGAACGATGTTCGCAAGTTTTACCAAAGTGTAAAACGTCAAAGCCAAGGATACAAGGCTCGAACAGAATCCTGTCGAGATGAACAAGGAAATATTGTAGTTGAGACACAGTCGATGCTGAGGATATGGAAGAACCACTTCTGCAGACTGTTAAACGGCGATGACGAACAACATTCCGCTGTCAGGCAGAACGAACCACTCAATATTGGCAACGACAGCGAAGACTGCCAACCACCCGACCTGAGTGAAGTGAGGATAGCAATATCTAAACTCAAGCTTAATAAGGCTGCCGGAAATGACGGCCTTCCCGCTGAGCTCTATAAAACCGGCGGAGATGACTTGGTAAGTAACATCCACCAACTCATAAGCCAAATCTGGTGATCTGGATGAAAATATGCCTGAAGAATGGAACCTCAGCATCGTTTGCCCGATCCACAAAAAAGGAGACCCTCTGAACTGCGCCAACTACAGAGGCATAAGTCTCCTCAACATCGCCTACGAGATCCTATCTGCCGTAATATGTGAACGCCTGAAACCGTTTACCAACAACCTGATTGGCCCTTATCAGTGTGGTTTTAGGCCAGGAAAGTCCACAACCGATCAAATTTTCACACTTCGGCAGATCCTGGAAAAAACTCAAGAAGTCCAAATCGATACCCACCACCTATTCATCGATTTCAAAGCCGCATATGACAGCATTTATAGAGACGAACTGTACAGAGCCATGTCTAGTTTTGGTATACCGCCCAAACTCGTCCGTTTGTGTAGGATGAAGATAGAGAATTCTCGCTGCTCCATCAGGGTCGGAAACGACCTCACCGACACATTCGATACCAAAAAAGGATTTAGGCAAGGCGATGCGCTGTCATGTGACTTCTTTAATCTGATTCTTGAGAGAATTGTGCAAAACTCCAAAGCCAACACCAGAGGCACAATTTTCCAAAAGTCGGTGCAACTACTAGCATACGCTGACAATATTGACATCATTGGTAGGACTCAACGTGATGTCATAGCCACGTTTGCTAGTATAGAGAAGGAAGCGGCGAAAATGGGTTTAGCAGTAAATGAGGGTAAGACTAAGTATATGCTGTCAACACGAAAGGACACACAACATCGACGAATTGGACAGAACGTCACCATTGACAGATATAACTTTGAGGTAGTACGGGACTTTGTCTACCTCGGCTCCGCTATTAACTCTGACAACAACATCTCGTCAGAAATTAAACGAAGAATTACTCTTGCCAACCGCTGTTTCTTCGGGCTAAGAAGGCAATTTAGTAGTAAAGCCCTCACTCGAACTACTAAGGAGATCCTATATAGGACCCTGATAATCCCTGTCCTGCTCTACGGCGCTGAAGCATGGACGTATCAAAAGTGGATGAAGAAATCCTTGGTCTATTCGAGAGAAAAAATCTTCGGTCCCGTTTGCGTTGACGGGCGATGGAGACGAAGATTCAACCACGAAGTAAACGAGCTATACAGCGACATACCCCTAGTCAAAAAACTCCGCATTGGACGTTTAAGATTGGTAGGACATGTAGAACGAATGGACACCAATACTCCGGTTCGCAGTCTTCGATTCCCAGCCAGCAGTAGAGGAAGACCTCGCCTTAAGTGGCGTGCACAAGTAGAAACCGATCTCAACCAACTTGGAGTGCGCAAATGGAGGCAGTTAGCTAAGGACCGGGCTAATTGGAGAGGCGTGTTGGTTGAGGCCCAGGTTCATCCCGGACTGTAGCGCCACTTAAGTAAGTAAGTACCCTTAAGTCAGCCATTTCGTTTCTGGATTGTTGGCATAACATCGGTCGGTCATGGTTCCCCTAAAAAAAAGTCCAAAGGGGTCAACTCGCAGCTCCGAGGCGGCCAATTGACATCGCCAAGACGGCTGATAACACGATTTGGGAATTTGGTGCGCAAACGATCGATTGTGTCATGGGCTGTGTGGCATGGCGCGCCATACTGCATGAACCAAAAGTCGTCATGTCTTCAATTTCAGTAAAAAAAATGTTGGTTAACATGGCTCTGTAACGCCCACCGTTGACTGAAACGATGCTCGCAGCCTCATTTTCGAAGAAAAAATTGTCCAATGATGCCACCACTCTCTGTGGGTGATGTCAGTTTCTCGACAATATCGTGCAGGTTTTGCGAGCCTCATATACGGCAATTTTGTTTCTTAACGAAGCCGCAGAGATGAAAATGCTCCCCGTCAGAAGAGATGATTTCTCGTCCAAAATCGTTGCCTAATTCAAGCTCTCTAAAGTGATTATCGTTTGACGATAAAATGTCGACGGTACATCTTGCATGATGTCAGAAAAAAAACAATAAAACAATTATCGTCAAATAACAGACGATTATTGGGCGATTGCTCATTAGGTCTCGACTACCGTCTGAGTGATAATTGTTTTCAAAGTTACCCACTAGATCTTTAGTATTCAACGCCTTAAAATCGAGAGACTGCAGACTAGATTGCCCAACAGCACAATTTCACATAACTTTGGGTTCCTAGATATTCGGACATTCCAGGTAAATGACCACAGATCAAGGATCGACTAATGAATTAGGCGTCACAAGCTAAATGGAGGATAGATACTGCCTCTAAATAAACAAACATAATAAATTCTCGCTTCGACTGCTAAAGATAGCTTCTACGAGCTCCTTGACAAAACCTATGAGCGACTACCGAAGTCATGTTTTTACTCCGTCGGGGCGTGAGCGCATATCAGGCTTGGGAAATTCGGCCTTGATGCGAATTGTTTCAATGCGTTCGCTAATGTCCTGGAAACATAAGACTTTTTGCCTAAGTCTGGCAATTATATTTGTGGCAAAGAAAAGAGTATTGCAGCGAAAATGCACTGAAGATCCATTTAAAACTGAGAGGATTGTTTCAGATTTCAGCGTGTTCCATTATGTAAAACCTTCCGTCATTCCAATGAAGTCCTTTGTGTTCATGGGAATAAGAGTCGTTTGGGTGGCCCCGTTGGCAGACAGATATGCCATCTCAGCTGGGTTTCTATTCACATGGGTAAGCCGACGAAATCGCATGAAATATATATGCAACCGATCATGATCGGACACCTAAAATCGTACAACCGTAGGTCTTCTTTAACGAGTGCACTGTAAGATCTAAATTAGCCCCAATATCAGGTGGAATGCATGAAATATCACGGAAGCTCTGGTCTGAATAATAGAAGCCTAGCCAACAAACTTTTGCCGTGTGACAGCACTTTGGTGTCGGCGGTCAAATTGTAAGCAATGCATGTTGGCTAGATTCAGATTTACCCCAAACTCTAGCGACACTTAAGTAAGTAATTAGAACATCGCTGTCTTGGTTGGTAGCTGCATTCATTGGTCATAACAGCCGTAAACAATACAATAAAACTTAATCTCAAGAATCATACGACATCAGTAAAGCTGAGGTGTCGAAGAGACGCACCTCACCTCGTAATTTGAGCCCACTACCAGCCAGAACTTTCAATGTCCCTCTCTGTACAAGTTTCGCATGACATCCAAATGAGTGGAAACTACACTCGGAATAACTACCATCAAAGGAAAACAAATGCAATATGTAAGTCTACAAGTTATTTATTTAATTATTAGCAAATGTTAAAAGAACATTCAACAAACTTTAATAGACGTGTTTAAATCTAAGAGTTATGCATTCCCCAGCTATGGCCAAACAAAAGTATTTTACCCAAACAAAACATCAACACAACTCAACTGTAAATTTAATTTTGATCGTACAGCAATCACAATGTCGACTAGCTTATCATGCTAGTATCGCAGATGTGGCCATTTCGCTAACACCACACGAGTTATCGCCTCGATAGACACGATAGTATCCCTGTTCGCCCCACTTGGGTCCCCAGGAGTTCTTCACAATCCAATATGGCATAGTTTTCTTGAACATTGGATAGTCGGAGACTCCGAATCCAACGATCAGCACACCATGATCCAAGTTGTTCTTGTTGCAGAGCGCTTTCCATGGATGTGAGACACCGCCACGATAGAACTGCATGGCATTGGCATTGATACCGATTGAGATGGGTCCGTTCTCAATCAACCATTGAGCCATGGCGGTTTCGTTCTTTGGTAGATCTACAGCCCCTGAGATCTTGACACGCGCCATAGTACTGTTGAAGTGGCACTTGTCCTTTTTGGCTTGGTATGGGTATTCCGATTCGAGTTCGAGACCACCAATCTTTTCGATTGCCCTAAAATGAAACGGTATTGCTTAATGTGTGTGTTTCGGATAAGTAAAAGTGGTGTACTTACTGGTAGGCATTGTCTGGTAGACCACCTTGGCATGCAGAATCTACAGTGTCGCAGTCAAGTAATTCCTGTTCGGAGTATTCTTCAAGTTTGCCAGTCTTAACAGCGTGAAGTCCCTCAATGTTGCCAGTTACACTGAACGCCCAGCATGAACCACAACTACCTTGATCCTTAACCTAAAGTTAAAGCGTAATAGTATGAAGACGATCAATCAATGGGAATATAAGACTTCAAACTTACCGGTGAAATGACGCCCTTCTCCCTCCAATCGAATTCTTTCGGAAGCTTAACATTTGGGGTTTTCACCTGCGACCGAACGGCATTACTGTCCTCTCGGGCCATAAGACCTGTCCTCTCTCTGTACTCTGTGGTGGTCATGTCGGCAAACTCCGTAATTCCATACTTGGCGCTGCCCATTTCATTTTTGTTGAGATCCTGAATCAGTTTCAAATTGTGCTTGAAAATTCTCAGTCTCATTTGGTGCTCCATGGTGTTGTGGTATTTCCTGTTGAACTTCGTTTGGAATTTCTGGAATAAATGTTCGGCTTTGTCCAGGGATCGGTGATTCTTTTTGTGAGTCTTCTTCTGGGCGTGTTCAATAGAACGGCTGTGACGATGTACACTCTTTTGTTTATCTTTGCATTGAATGGTGATTTCATAGCCTTCAACGGGAATCCATGGTCGTGACCAGAGTGATAGTGTACAGTTTTCCTTTGCACCATTAGTGGCATCGATTAGTTCGGCTTCGATTTTAACGAGAGTACCGGCGACGACTTGTTTTGTTCCGTAGAATACTTTTGATAGGCTGTACGATGGTCCATCACCAGTGGCAATCTTCTCTAAGGAATTGGAGATGTGGGCTTCTTGTTCTTTCAGTTCGCTTTCAGTCAGGGTTTTTGGTCCACCAAGGGCTCTTTTAGATCGTGATTCAATCTGGAAATAGTAAACAAATTCATTTGAGTTCATTTTTTTAAGAACTTGAGTTTGCCCTAATAGCTATCAAGGTTTGACCAGTGGCTTTCATCACCATCAGTCTGTTATTTTTTTTTAAATTGGGGAACACATTATCAAAATGGAAACTAAGCCAGGAAAGCAGAACCATACAATTTCATGGTTCAAGGAATAGCATGGACCGCCGTGAGCTCATCTTACGTTGGAGAGCAATAAAATATTTTAACGGAAAACCATCGGCTTCCTCTGATACTAAATATGGCGTCCATGATATGTAATCCTATGCCCGCATTCATTTTAGTCAACCTAATCGACCAAGTAAATCAAGCAAAGTGCAGAAGACTTTTCAATTAAGTGCTTGAATTAATCAACTCAACGGATATTCTACTGAGAGGACATTCCCTGATACAAAAAGAAAGTAAAGAATCCCAAACGCTAATCTGTGGATTGAAAAGCAGTTTCCACTAATTCAACTCTTCCCAGCTATCTTGAGAAAGCATAATATGTTACTTAGGCAACATCTAGCAAAGAATCATTTAAACTGCTACCAGATGACATGACTTTCCCCAGATAACTCCCAAGTATGTGGCATTGTACCAGCCGAGATACAACACACAGCGGACCTTTTCCTAACAAATTCGTGTGCACGACAAAAATATTTGACGAGAGTATTCGAAAACGTTTACTAATCCAAGACGCATTACAACAACTTTCCAAATGATGGCCAACTAAAACAAAACAGAACTGGTACTATTCCCAAGGATTTCGAAAAGATTAGATGTAGCAGAATCTATTAAATGGAGCACGTGCCATGTCACCAAACAGATTTGGCCAAAGTTTGATCAGAACAGGTCTATGAAATTGATTACCATTAATAGATCGTACATAAAGGTCATCTAATAGACAAGGATGCAACTAGATTAAGTCTTTTCGCATAAGGCTACTGTAGGAGGTGCATGGACGAAGAGGAGGTAAGACGTTCTTTGTCATATCCAGTGAAACAGGATGCTTCACATGAAAGCTGCTTATTGTATCTTAATCTCTGCGATTTACCTAGCGCATATTTATTTGAAAATAGGTGGTTGCCATACGGCTCGGCTTGGTGAGCTCTGGACCCAAATATTCAAAGACCTCTTGAAAAACTACGCATTATAATATATTCACCCCTATCGAGGTATCCGTTCGGAAGATAATTTTTTACCGAGGTATCCTTTCTGATTTGCAATTCGGACATATCTGCCGATGTAATGTAACGCACATGATCGCGCATTGGCGATATACGTGAAGTCGACAATTTTTGACATCAATGCGTTGAATTTCCTCCGAAGTTGCCGACGAAGAATCGCTGCGGAATCAACCGAACGCGGTTGTATGTTTTTTTTTTATTTTATTTCGCAACGGAAACCTCGAAAGCGAATTGGGATCCGATTGGAACTGGCTTTCGTTTCGGAAATTGTTTTGAACCTAAATTACTGTGAAGAGCGGATAAACGGAAATACTCGGACCGCAGAGATATTCACCCATATCGAGGTATCCGTTCGGAAGAAAATTTTCTCCGATTTGTTCGAAATTGGAGACTTTTCTACCGAGATTTTCGTTCCAAATAGCATTTCGAAAAGATCTTCCAACGAAATGTAAAGCATATGATCGCGCATAGGCAATATGCGTTGAGTCAACAATTTTTGACAGCTATGCGTTGAATTTACTCCGAAGTTTTCCGACGAAGAATTTCTGCGGAATTAATCGAACGGGGTTGTATGGTTTTTGATTCTGTTCCGCAACGGATACCTTGAAAGTAAACTGAGTTCCGATTGGAATTGACTTTCGTTTCGGAAATTGTTCCGAACGGATACCTCGATAGGGGTGATTGGATTGGGTCAAGAGGGTCACTGCAGTAGATGAAGACTGAAAGCATAGTGTAAGGACAATGCATTACATGAAAACGTTTGAATAATTTGAACCGGCACAGGCAATTTCTCAAGAAGCGGTGGCCTTGAGGACAACTCTTCAACTTCCAATTCGCTCTGAAATAAAAGAGAGTTTTACTCAGGAACAATGTACACGGAGCAACTGGAAAATTAGCTATGCGAATCAATGGGACGTCGCACTCGACACTCACAAAAACCAGTTGGTAACCCGTTGTTCATGCTTAACCACCACCTCTACCTACTTGGCCCGATAATAACAAACCACGCTATAAATTACGGAAAAAGGAGCAACTTTCAAAGAAAATTACCTGCCAAACATTCACATATACTCGTGATAAGGAAATTGGTAGATAAGTCGCATAATCAGTTGCAATACAAATACAAAAAGGGTGTTGGTTTTAGTGAGTAAAAATGTCACACTACTGTGAGCACGTGCTCATTGTGGGTAAGAAGATTTCCACCAGCCCTCGGAAAAGAAAAAGAAAAAGAAAAAAAGAAAATTGCCGACAGACTGTCCACTTCGCTTGGAATACGGAAAAACAGTCGCTGGAATAGTTGACACTAAAACTGATTTTTGGAAGCAAATTTTGATCACCGACGAGGCTCAAGCAAAATTGTCGCTTTGGGGAACGAATGGTTGTATGAACAAAACAGCGACTGCTTGGGACGGTGTTTGCACCACAAATATGTGAGAAAGGTCTAGACGGTTACTGGTTTCAACAAGACGGTGCGTTATTCCACAATGCATGTCAACATTACATTCAATCGGATTAAAAACGAATGGTGATATTGACTGGCCACCCACATCTCCAGATTTGACCACCGGAATTCTTTTTGTTGCGTTATTTGAAAAAAAAAATATATATATCACCCAAGATGCTCGATAAAGTGATGGAAAACGCAACAAAAAGGGAAGATTTTGCTTTGATCAATTGAGGCGGCCACTTGATTAATTTTTTTTTGTCAAAAACGAGTCAAAATAAATTGTATAGGTCCGAATTAAATAATAAAACCTCATATAAGGAAATCGGTTTTTTTTTTTCAAAGTTATTTAATCGGCCCTAGCTTTTTTTTTTTTTTTAAATTCTGACCTGCCTAAGCAGTAATATACACATCGACCTAAAAGATCTATTGTGCTTGCCGTCAGATGCTTTTTAGGTTAGTAGCGCTTCTACTTTCCTAATGTAGCTGATAATACTTTCAGCCGAAGATTTCCTCAATTCTTCGGGACTTAAGAATTCCCTGAAGAAAGATTCTCTTCTCATACCGTAAAGAGCCGGGCATTCACATATGATATGCTCGGCTGTTTCGTCTTCTTCTAGACATAGTCTGCACTCCGGTGAGTCGACTAGACGCATTTTGTTTAGGTGATATCGCAGACCGTGATGACCAGTTAGGTAGCCTACTAAGTTTTTGATATCGTGCCTGCGAAGATTTAGTATCTTGTCGGCATCTGATTTGAAGGGCTGAATAGCTCTTTTGGCCTGTCTTAGGCCTGGGATGTTTCCCCAGTATGAAACACATCTGTTTTGTTCCCAGTTTTTTATGACTAGATTTATGGCTGATTTGGGGATTGCACAGAAGGGTTCAGGTCCAATGAAGGGGGTTTCGGAACCTTTTCTGGCTAGTTCATCAGCTTTTTCGTTACCTTCAACTCCCTTATGTCCGGGGACCCACCATAGTTTGGTTTTGTTCCTGGAACTGAGTATTTGGAGGGAGTTGTACTACAGTAGTAGTACTACACTGCAGTACTAATTTGGAGTCAATGATGTGTGAGCTAAGGGCTTTTATAGCTGCTTGACTGTCCGTGAATATATGGATGTTTGCGCCTTTAATACCTGAGTTGTGTATTAGGTTTGCGCATTCTTTTATGGCATGGAGCTCAGCTTGGAATACACTAGGGTTTTTTCCCATAGGTATTGAGATGTTTTTATTTGGTCCATGTATGCCAGCTCCTACCCCTGAGTCCATTTTAGAACCATCCGTATACCACTTTAGGCCGTTTAGGCAGTTTGGAGGGTTGTTGCTACACCATGCTTCTCTGGTTGTAATCTCCGTTGAGAATCTTTTGTCGAAGCATAGTGTCTTTGGTAAGCGGTCTGTAACCGCACAGATCATGTCAAGTTCTGGAAGTTCGGATAGAAGTTCAATTAGTTTTAGATGTTCACTAATGTTTAATTCTTCCGCTTGTGTCAAACTTGCTGAGCTGCGAATTGCCACTTTTTTTTATATAAATGTGGAGAGGTGTTAGTCCTATTATGGCTCGGCCCTAGCTAAGTACAAGGTGGCGCAGACAGCTTTTGTGACGGGTGACAACTTTTGCGCCACCTAAGTACAAGGTGGCGCAAAAGTTGTCACCCGTCACAAAAGCTGTCACCCGATGTTCTTTGGTTGCAAATATTTAAATTCTTCAGCAAAAAAAGTAGAAAAAATTATTCCATGATTCATGTCTTATGCGCCACCTATAATAATTGTTTCGATTTATTTGCAAAACACTTTAAAAAATGGCGGCCAAAAAACATCGGGTGACAACTTTTGCGACGGGTGACAACTTTTGCGCCACCTTGTATTTGTCGGAGCGGAAAATTCTCCGATTTTGTACGATTCCGATGATTTTTGCTTCGAGGTATTCTTCCGAAATTCTGTTCGGAATATTTATCCGACATTTTGTAACGCATCCCAGCGAATTGCGTTGAAGTGCGTTCAGGTGCATTTTTCGTTCAATTTTCGACAGCTTAGTGCAATTCTTTTTCCGATTTCCTCCGACATAAATTCATCGCGGAATTTGTTTACGAAGTGAAGTGGAGTAATAGAAAAATGTAAGTAATTATATAAAACTATTTATTTAAGTAATTTTCGTACTAATCGTTTGAATTTGTATATCCAGGGCGAGCTCAAAGGAAAAAACCACCCCTCAACAGTACGAGCTTTGTCGTCGCATTTGTGTAGTATTTCTTTCCGATGACACATACCTCGAATGGAATTTGAATCACCGACGAATTATGCGTTGCGGAAAATTTTCCACTCCGACGGATACCTCGCTAGGAATATTCACATGCCGACATTAAAGATGGCACATCCTATAAACACCAAATAAAGATGTTCATCATGCAAACCGAAAGGGTCCTTGTGTATCCATTGAATTATATGCGAAAGGAAATTAAAGGAATTTGACGTTCGACGATTTTTGTACGAATACGCGATTGTTTCTCATGACCTGTCAACTGTCAACCTTTATACTTTTACAACAAGTGTGGAACGTATTCCACATTAGGTCTGTTCCCGTACAAAATAATATTTACTGATTCTTACTGATTTTTACTTATTGCCGTTCCTGTACGAAAAAATATGTAAAAGAGTCAGCTCACGAGAGAGCAAAAAACTACCCCTCCATAAAAATCTGTAAAAAAATTTACTGCAGAAATTTCTGTTGGTAAAAATCAGTAAACTGTCAGTTGGTATCTAAAAGTGACAACTCGCTTGTTTTGAAAGGTGATTTATGTCATTTGTTCTTTAAAAGGTATACAAAATATATAATTTTACTGTTTTTTACTTAAACGCGTTCCCGTACTTTTTGGTAATTTTGTCTCTTTCTGAGATAATTAACCCCCACTCCAGGAAATTTGAGAATTTACAATTTTTTACTGAAAAAGTACGGGAACAGACCTATTGACTTGAAATGTGCGAATGTGATCAAAAGAGTTTTGTTTGCATCACAGTTTTTAAAGGATGCTATTGAAGTTTGATTCTTTAGAAATCAAACCGCCATTTTCTTTCAACAAACGTTCAAAAACATCACATTACAGCCAAATAACAGTCGTAAGAAAAAACGAGTACCGTAAATTTTTTTTTCATTTAAACGATAACGAAGTAGATTTAACGATAATTATTTTCAAAAGGGTTTTTTTTTTGACAGATGGCGCGTCAGTCGTGTCAAGTTGAGTATTATTCAGTATTCATTGACATTTCATCATGGATAGACTTACACCCGAAAAACGTTTGCAAATCGTCCAGTAAATGAGCTCTCGAGAGACTTGATGAAGATTCACTGTTTTCCACCAACATTTTGTTCAGCAATAAGGCCCATTTCTGGCTCAGTGGATACGTCAATAAGCAAAATTGCCGTATATGGGCCGAAAAACAATCAAAAGAGGTTCAAGAGCTGCAGTTACATCCACTCAAAACTATCGTGTGGTGTGGTTTATGGGCTGGTGGAATCATCGGTACGTATATCTTCAAAAATGAGACTGGCGCCAACGTTACTATAAATTGGGCTCATTATCGCGCCATGGTAACGGACTACTTTTTGCCTGAAATTGAAGCCCGATATCTCGACAACATTTGGTTCCAACAAGACGCGCACTTGCGAAGCAACCCGTGACACAATGGACATATTGAGAGAATACTTCGGTGAACAATTAATTTCACGCTTTGGACCAGTAAATTTGCTAGCAAGATTCTGCGATATCACACCGTTCGACTTTTTCCTTTGGGACTACATAACCCAGCTTCGATAGAAGCACTGGATGCCAAACCCGTGTTATTCGTGATATACCGACGAATATGCTCGAACGCGTCATCGAAGGTTGGAACATCCGCATGGACAAACTACGGCGCAGTTGTGGCCAACATTTGAAAGTGATTGTCTTTACTAAAGTAACTGTCAAGAATGGTTTTTTCCATTAATAATAAAGAATTCACGACATCTTTAAATTTTGTGTATTATTTTGCATTTAAAAAAAAAATACCTCTTGATTGATCACCCTTTAGTTTTCAGAAAACCCCCCTGCATAGATATTCGTCCATTAAAGCGCGTGCAAATTAAAAAAAAAATTGAGGATTGATTGATTGTGCCGCCACGGGTGAACATAATGCATATGTTTGACAATCAATCACAACACTCAATGGTACCCATCACATAATAGGTGGGTTTTGGTGTCAATCCAGTAAAGCAAAGTAAAAGCTCACACACGTATTACGATAACAAAGATTGGACACAAAGCCGATTTTATTAATTTTCTGTTTTTGTAATACGTGTATGAGCTTTTACTTTGCTTTACTCGATTGTCATCAAAACACACCTAATATGAGCATTCAATATGAAATTAAAGCCATCGGATTGGTACAAAGATGTTTTTACGCAGTTAGGAACAATCGCCACCATTTGTCACACCTCAAATGACAACTTTTACTTCTGCCATAGCGATCCGCCATTGTCATGCTTTAATTAAACTCATATGCATCTTAATTTTGACAACTCGACATGTCACAACCGCAGCAACTGATTGGTCATAAAACATTTACTGAGTCGCTAATTGGGAAACGTAAAAAGATCGATATAGACCTGTTTGTATTTACACACTCAACCAGTTTTATTTTATTAACTGGGTCAAGGTCATCTTCGAAATCTGTCGACTTTCAAGCTCAAGCATCCGGGAAGTATCGAACACATTTGCATAACAACAGCATCACATTAAATTGTAAACCCCCTTCGATTCACAACCAATCTGATGTCAAGAAATCCCATAATTCAAATATCCCCCTATTAAATAAAACATACAACCGTCAATATTTCTTTTTATTTCCATGCGATTTATAATACGGGCATGTAGGAAAAATAAAACACGACAATTTAAGTATGCAGAATATTGGAACGATGCCAACTTTTTATTTGGTAAACGAACAAGCTACTCCTTCCATATTTAAAGACTGAAACGATTTACACTCTTATGTTTGTCTTGACAGTTGAATGACAATTCATAGCCATTCTCCTCCCATGGTTGAGACCACAACTTCATATTGCACTTTGTCTGGGCGCCAGTTTTGCCGTTAACCAATTCAGCTTGGACGTTCACGATTGTGCCACTGACCACCTGTTTGGTACCACGGGTTATTTTCGAAAGGCTACAAATAAATACAATGGTTAAGGAATATGTTTCTTCGTTCGTAAGCGTTGCAGGTCGACAGCTTCAAACACACACCTGTATGATGGGCCTTCACCGGCAGCTAACTTCTTCAATGCCTTTGAGAAGATCTCTTCTTGCTCCTTGATTTCATCAGCGCTAAGTGGATGGGTTCCACCGGTGCTAGGTGATTTTTTATCCTGGGAAATTGATAGGCATGTGATGAGTGTAGGCTCAGTGAAGGCGTAATGTCTTTTAACGCTTCTGTAACTTGCTTTTTTGTGTCGGTTAACATGTTCAATATTTCTAATGTCATGTTAACCAAGTATTAAGAGATCAATTTTGGAACTTGAACTCACAAAATGAACAAACTAATGAACGTCAAAAATCATGAAGCTACGAATGCACTTAATATGGATGGAAATTGCGTGGTGAGTTCTGTTTCTATGCATCTGGCGGTAGCGCATTTGAAGTCAATGGTTTAGTTACTCAATGAATCAGGCGAATGAATGATTTAGTTCCGCAACTATGTATTTGGACTGATGTCCGCGATAAATTAGTAGACTTTAATGATTGCTATACTTGATATAGCTAATTCACTGATTGATGTTCTACAAGGATTCATGTTTAATAAATTCCATGGCACGTCAACTAAATACCATTCCTCGAGTCTTATGTAAGCTATTTGGACTTACGCAGCCGGATAAATTCAGAAAACTTACCTCAACAGTCAATAGAATCATGCACATGTGCGTTCCAATGAATGCTTTTCATCTACCAACTTGTGTAGAAGAGCACGAGTAGCTACCGGCAGTCAGAAGTACAAGGTGGCGCAAAAGTAATCCTCCTATCAGAAAATGCTATAAATTTTGCGATTGGCCCCTAATGTCAGTTCTGTTTTGACATTTGTGTAGGAAACACATGCGAAATACACGTTAATAAACAATGTTACGCTACACTGCTCCAGAACGCGGAATATTGGTGACTATTTATTTGAGCAATAATCGGTCGGTGACTTTGGCACAACGTGAATTTCGTCGCAGATTTCCTAGCCGTCCAACGCCTACTGGTGAAACACTGCGACGTTTAGCCGCTCGCCTCGAAGAGACTGGCACAACACGAGATGCTGCCAGGCGTGGCAGACCCCGGAGTAGCCGTTCTGCAGAGAATATTGCTGCTGTAGCCGAAGATGTCATGGAAGCGCCGTCGACATCGACCAGACGACGTGCCACGCAAATGGGTAGCAGTCGACGGTCTTTACAGCGAATTTTGGTACGAGATTTGAAGATGTTTCCATACAAAGTCCAGACGGTGCATCAGCTGTTAGCTGCTGACCGCCAATCGCGTCTAACATACGCTCAAGCCATCCTTAATCACCACCAAGAGGAAGATGATTTTTCATCAAAAATAATCATGAGTGACGAGGCCCATTTCCATCTTAGCGGGTGTACGTAAATAAGCAAAATTTACGCTTCTGGGGCACTGAAAATCCGCGTGTAACCCACGAAGAGCCATTACACCCGCTCAAAGTCACTGTATGGTGTGCTGTTTTCGCTGGAGGAGTCATCGGACCTTTTTTCTTCGAAGACGTCGCGGGCCAAACGGTTACTGTGAATGGTGAGCGCTACAGAGCAATGATCAACGAGTTCTTTTTGCCGCAACTTGATGAATTGGGATTGGAAAACATGTGGTTCCAACAGGACGGTGCAACGGCACACACTGCACGTGCCACAACCGATATGCTGAAGGATGCATTTCCCGGGCGCCTAATCTCCCGTTTTGGCGATTTGCACTGGCCAGCAAGATCGCCTGATTTGACCGCTCCAGACTTCTTTTTGTGGGGCTTTATGAAGTCGCGGGTTTATGCCAACAAGCCTCAGACTCTTGCAGCTCTTAAAGACAATATCCGTCAAGAATGTGAGGACCTATCGCCGGAAGTTTTGGCCAAAGTGATGGAAAATGCCATAAAAAGGGCTCAAATGACAATCAACTGTGGCGGCGGCCATTTACATGACATCATATTCTCGACTTGATGTAAAAAAAATTAAACGACCAAATAAAAATAATCCACAAGAAGAATCAAAGTTTTTCATTTTTTTTTTTAAATTACAGCCAAAAAACATCGGAAGGTTAATTTTGCGCCACCTTGTACATTCCTTGTTAAATTGGAATACTGGTTCAAGCTATCAAACTTTGGAGTTTGATATTCGGAAAGTTTTTTCCCTGCCAAGAGAAAACTTAGCCTACGAGTCATTTACACGAGTGAGACATAATAGGTCTGTTCCCGTACTTTTTCAGTAAAATTAGTAAATTCTCAAATTTCTTCGAGTGGGGGTAAATTATCTCAGAAAGAGACAAAATTACCAAAAAGTACGAGAACGCGTTTAAGTAAAAAACAGTAAAAATATATATTTTGTATGCCTTTTAAAGAACAAATGACATAAATCACCTGTCAAAACAAGCGAGTTGTCACTTTTAGATACCAACTGACAATTTACTGAGTTTTACCAACAGAAATTTCTGCAGTACATTTTTTTTACAGATTTTTATGGAGGGGTAGTTTTTTGCTCTCCCCTGAGCTTACTGTTTTTGCTATTTTTACTTTTTTTTTTACTATTTTTGCGTACGGGAACGGCAATAAGTAAAAATCAGTAAGAATCAGTAAATATTATTTTGTACGGGAACAGACCTAAAGACAGTAAAAATGACTTTATGTCATTTTTAAAAACACTTTCATTTACATGAGGGAAGTTAATGAAATAAGAAGGTGTCATGACTTTATGAAGGATTGCGAAGGATTTCTTCGAAAAAGGCAACAATTGTTGAAATGTATGCTTGATACCCACCATACAAGTAAGCACGCATTTATACCTGCACTCCCAAAACTCGATGGCTTGTCTTTCTTTGGGAAGTTCACGTTCATGTCATCTGAAGTCTGAACAACCTTCATATGGGCGATATAATGTCCACTTCTGTGGATAGGACTACCGCCCATACAAAGCACATTTGAAGCATGTTTTCGACCACGCTCAAAAAGTATCGCTCATGTTGAAGGGGTGGGAAAAGTTTGCACATCAAAGACCACTTGAAGTGACACTTGGCTTTGCCGGTGACAAGTCAGTGCTATGTGGGAGTAAGGTAAAAATGAGTTTCTGGAAAGGTCTCTTTCTTTGTTCGAGATTGGAGAATTTTTTACCAAGGTATCCTTTACGATTAGCTTATCTTCAATCTTTGGCTGCACCTGACCATATGTGGGCATTGAACTCAAGTTTGGGTGTATGTACGTTTTATATATTGACGCCAAATCTTGCATCTCTTAAAGAGACCTAGATATTTCCCTGCATTTTTAGCGATTTCAAATATGTGGTCATTCTAGCGAAGGTCGTTACTAACACACATACCGAGCATGGAAAGTTTTTCGGTTTCGTCGATGCAAGTGCCATTTATGGATAATGGCTATAAATGTTGGTTTCGCTTGGATGACAGAAGATAGCATTGCGTTTTGAAAGCATTAAATTCCAATCTATTAGATTACCTCATTTAATTATGCTATCGAGGTCGGAATTCAATGAACCTAACATATTTTGTTGTTTTTGTTCCACGTCCCGAAGGTGAAAAGCTGAGGATACTATCATCAGCAAAAGAATGGATTGGACTAGAATTTGCAGAGAGAGGCAAAACGGATCCTTGGGGAACACCAGCATTTATTTGGTGAGTAGCAAACTTGAAACCGCCCAAAACTACTTGTATTGAACGGTTTGAGAGGTAGAAAAGCACGCATTTTCGACAAAAGGACTTGATGCCAAACCCTGTCAAATGCATTTGAAATATTAAGTGCAACGATCTTGTTTTCGCCCCCAAGGTGGATTGATTGGTTCCACTTTTTGAGATATGATATCAAATCACAAATGGACCCGTTGCTACGAAAACCGTATTGTCGGTCATTTAGGAGTTTTCGTGATTCAAGATATTTCATAAGCTGGTTTATCAGCGTTTACATGACCTTAGAATGAAGTGAGATAAGTGCAATTGGCCGGTAGTTGGAGAGAAAAAAATGATTCGCATTTTTTGTGGACGGGCTGGACAAATGCAGTTTTCTATCGAAGGAGTCCTTATGAATAGGACAGATTAGAAATCTTACGCCGTGGTTTTGCCAGCGTTAAAGAACACCTCTTTAGAATTTTGGCGAAGATACAATCTAGACCAGCCAATTTGTGTATGTCAAGATCGATTAATGCTTTTGCGACTGTACGCGTACGATAGTGGATTGGTCCCATAGAATTTTCTACGTTCTCTAGTACAGGGTGGGATTTGCCATAATTTAGCAAGCGTGGAAGTGGCTGCAAAATGAGCAGCGAGCAGATTGGCTTTGTATAGAGAGGTGACACAGCTGTAATGACAACCGATAACAAAATAATTGCAAACTACATACTTGAGCCAATCGTTTAACAACCAGAGGCTTGAAATTTATCATGATTATTCTTCCTACATGAGAAGTTGTCCACAAACTTAATTAAACTCAATTGAAGTACCTGTCTATCGTATAAGCAAAGGTAGGGAAACTCAAGTGCGAATATTCTCCCATTCCCGACGTCATATCCTCTATAGTTCCGAACAAATGTATTCAAATTTAGCTCAACCCCTTATTGCTATTTTCCAATTCTCAATATCACAGACAGTCTTTCCATCTCTTTGGAAGAGCTCTTACATGGTCTCCTTACATAGAAAAGAACGTCTACCAACCAATTGATAAAATCTCTTGCATACCGAAGCATCTTTTATGGGTCATTGTTTTTTAATTGCAAATCCATCATTTCTCCAAATCAACACGGATTTCTTAAAGGAAGGTCAGCAACCACCAATCTAACTAACAATCTGTGCGCATTAGAGAATGGCAATGATGTCGATGGAATTGCCACTGACTTTAGTAAGACTTTCGATAAAATTTCACATGAAATCATTATTTTTAAACTTAAAGCACTAGGTTTTCAACCGGGCTTAATTGCATGAATAAAATTCTATCTTTTTGAAAACCAATACAAAGTTCTGTTCGTATGCTATGTATCGAACCCATTTTTAGCCACATCCGGAGTGCCTCAAGGTAGCCATCTTGGTCGTTTGTTATTCATTTTGTCTATCAATGACGTTGACTATGTTTATGCCGATGACATGAAAATCTTTAGGTACATTTCGACCTCCTCTGACTTTTACCCACATTAATCAGATTTAGTAGTTGAAAAGTTGTTCAACCTGGTGCCAACAAAATGTCCTGAAGTTCAATGTCATCAAATGGCAGACCATGACATATTCCCGTAAGCGTCTCCCACCATTAGCGAGTTAATATTTAATTCCTATTCCTATTTAATTTTTCACATTTGTTAGACCTATCCTTGAATATGCTAGCCAAGTGTGGTCGCCTTATCACGATACCCATTCCCTCCGTATTGAGTACGACCATCGCAGATTCATCCGTTTTGCTCTATGCGGTATCCCCTGGGTAGACAGTTTTAATTCACCTCCCTACGAGGATCGTTTGAAACTAACAAATATGCGATCACTTAAAAAACGCCGTGAAATAGCCGACATTCTATTTGCACATCAGCTTCTAGCAGCAAATATTGATTGCTCCACATTCCGCAATTTAAGAGAACTGTGCTCGATATTTTTGTATGTAGCAGCGCTTCGAAGCATCTGATTCCTGTGGATATACGCTGTTTTGAAGAAGAAGAAAGCTGTTGGAAGCTTTTCTGTCGTGAAATTCTACTTATTCTTAAAGACTACTTATTCCTAAGGAGGATTTTTTTCTTTCCAATTTGCTGGCGTTGGTAGAAGTTTAAAGAAAAGAAGAACCCTTCTGCTCTCTTGATAAAAATACTTACCAAAGATAGCCCTGCCGGACCAAGCAACCCAACAAGTATATTTTGTTAGTATTAAAACCACTTCTTGTACAAAAACCTAAACTCTAAGAAAATTCTTGCTAAAATGTCATGGGAACAATTCCCATTTCTCTGTCGAGCGTTTCGAAAACCTAAAAACTTTCCTCTTCGACCTTTCTGACACAGCTCTAAGGAGTTACACCACCTTTCTATAAAATCTGCAAAATCTCATGCATATCATACCTCATGGGTGGATCGGCTATGGCGATGTACACTCTTTGGTTTGTCCTTGCATTCGAAGGTCACTTCATAGCCATCCTGCTTCAACCATGGTTGAGACCATAGCGAGACGACACAACGTTCTTTATTTCCAGTTTTACCATCGATTAAATCACAATCCAAGATGGTTTTGGTACCAGACACAACCTGCCTTGTACCGGAATGACAGGTGTCAATACTATGAAAAAAGGTCGAAAATGTAAACACCAAAGTCTGCAATCGAATGAAAACTTAATTTACGTATAAGATGGTCCATCGCCGTTAGCCAGCTTGGTCAATGACTTGGTAAGAGATTGCTCTTCTTCTTTGAGTTCGGATGCATCGAGTTGCTTAGGTCCACCAATAAGACCCCGCCTTGGTCTCTGCAATTTGTAATTTTTTTTTGTTTATTTAGATGGTAACACATATGTCATGTGGAATGTAAGCGACTTGTTTCGATTGATGAATGATATCAGTATGGGCACGTTTGTTATAATGAGGTGTTCAATGTTTGATGGATTGAGTAAATCTGTAGTGTCGGCGTGACTCCCTCATTTTCGGAACCACAACCTATGGTTTTATGAACCACCTAGAAATTTTAGCGAAGCTTTAACGAAGCTAAACTATTCATTCACAGGCTTCTCTGGTTGTAAAACGCAGATTCCCTGGGCAAATGATATGTGATTTGGGGTGTTTCTCTTGCATCTGTCCGTCACTGCAAACTCTGCAATTTGTTGTTCGACTTCTGGGTTCGTTTCTCAGTGTGCTGACGAAGAATTTTTACCCGTAATGATACAAGAGTCGCTAGACCTATTCAGGTGTTTTGAAGATTTTAGTTCAGGTGTTTTCAAGATTTCAGTGGGATCATGTGTTGTGTGATATGACGTGGCCGCAGTTTCCTGATTAATTCGTCCTTTCGTTTATTTATAGCCATTGTGGAACCCCATCAACTGGAAAACCACTACAGTTCCAACAGCTACAGAACAGCAAATAGGAGCACAGTTGAACCAACCTTAGTGTCATGTACAAAATCGAATGGTCAGCAAGAGGGGAAAAGTCTCAAGACACAAGTAACGAAGAACTCCGAGGACAAATCCAGATGGGACTCGCTTCCAAATTGGTGTTTTATGCCTCATCAGCAAACGTTCCTTTTGATTACTTTTACCCCGAGTGATACAGTTATGCACTTAGTAGTCCTTTTCTTCCTTAGGATTCTCAGGTGAATCCTAGCCTTTTAAAAAAATGCAAAACTCCTGTTATTGCTCCTCTTCCCTCATATCCACAATAAGCGTGTTCTTCCTGACCTTAAAGAATCTTTGCAAGTCACTCGTCTTAACAGAGTAAGCCCTGGGTATTAGCAAGCCTGTTTCTCAAAGAATTTATTTCATTGTTCTTGGGGTGTTTAGTCTTCTTGAAATATTTTTTTTTATAGATTAGGGAGCTCTATCAATCACATTGGCGTCTCAGAAACCGAGGTGTCAATTCTTTCGATAAGGTTTAGGGAAATCTCCTTGTTAGTGGTCCTTAAATCAAATTAAATTAAAGCACTTGACTCTGTCGATCATGTAAGGACTTACATAGCTGGCTCTAGAGTCTGGAATTACCTGGGCCTCAACCAAAATGCATCTCCAATTAGCTGGGTTTTAACTAGCTACCTTCAGTTGCCACTTAAAGTTAGTTGTAGTCGGTTTCTACTTGTTCGCGATACTTAAGACGGGGTCTTCATCTATTGCGGCGAGGACTTTGTGGGCTGAAGTATTGGTATCTATTCGTTCTACATGTTCTAGCCATCTTAAAAGTCCAATGTGGATTTTATTTTTGACGAGGTCTATGTCGCTGTAGAGCTCGTAAAGTTCATGATTGATTTTCGTTTCCATATTCAATCACGTAAGCGGGACCGAAAATGTTTATTCTTCCTCGATCCTGTGTAATGGGTATGATCCTGGGTATGCAGCTTATGGGAGAGACAACCTAGGGAAACAGAAACGTTTCGCGACAAGAAGAGTATCTACAAATTCTAAAAAAAAAATCCATGAGGCCGAAAGTTTGCCTTATAGCGGGATGTTTTACACATACACATTAAACAGCTACTAAATGAACATAAAAACTTGTGAGTGATAGGACAAGAGGACACTCACCTCTAACCAATGAGCGTACCCCAAGTATAGAAGATGTCAGCGAGTAGCTGTAGAACATCAATGTTCCCGGTTGGAATGGACTACTTGTAGAGCTCTTTAAGTACGAAAGGAATGATTTGGGTATTTTGAATCCTTGTATGCAACAAGGTTGGACTAAAAAATACCCAATGACTGGAGATAGCTTATCCTTCATTTGTCTCTTCTTCAAAATAAGAGACAATCCAGGCGTATTCTTCAAAAGTTTGCATATATAGGGAGTTTTTTTTTTAGAGGTATAGAACTTTAAGTTGGCAACACTATTTCAAATGGCGGCCGTTTTGTCAGCTGTCAAGTGATTTATTTTAAGTTTGGTTTGGCAATTCAACATGAATAGGCTGACGTCTGAACAGCGCTTCCAAATTGTGCAAATTTATTTGAAAAATCATGTTTCTGGTCGAAATAAGTATTGCGCACTACGTACATTTTACCGTCAACATAATCGTCCATCAGTGCAATTAATTCGAATAAGTATGGAACGTTTTCGCACCACGTTTACTCTAAATGATAATACGCATCCATAGAGAAGTCGTACAGTGCGTACAGAAGAGGTCATTGCTGCAGTAGAGCGTAGCGTAGAGGAAGACCCGAATCAGTCTATCCGCCATCGTGCACAGGAATATGATATGGGCCCATCCACTTTATGAAAGATTTTGCGGAAAGATCTTGGTTTGCGTGCATACGAAATCCACCTCGTGCAAGAGTTGAAGCCACAGGATCACCTAGCAAGGCGTAGATTCAGTGAATTGGCCGAAAACAAGATTGCCGTTGATCCCAATTTTTATAAGCGAATTTTGTTTAGCGATGAAGCTCACTTTTGGTTGAATGGATACGTTAATAAACAAAACTGCGTATTGGGAGTGATGATAATCCTCAAGTGTATGTTTAGACACCCTTACATCCAGAAAAACTGACTTTTTGGTGTGCCTTATGGGTTGGTGGAATAATTGCTCCGTATTTCTTTAAAAACGATGCTGGCTACAGTCATGGTGATCGCTATAGAGCCATGATTTCTGCCTTTTTCGTTCATCAATTGAACAACCATGATGTGCAGGAGCTGTGGTTTCAACAAGAAGGCGTAACAAGTCACACAGCTCGTGCCACAATTGATTTGTTGAAGGAACCGTTCGGTGAGCGCATAATTTCGCGTTTTGATTCTGTGAATTTCCCTACAAGATCGTGCGATTTAACGCCGCTTGACTATTTTTTGTGGGGTAATGTGAAGTCGGTAATCTACGTCGATAAGTCCAAAACGATTGACCACTTGGAGGACAACTTTCGCCGCGTTATTTCCGATATACGGCCACAAATGTTGGAAAAAGTCATCGAAAATTGGACCTCCAGATTAGACACGACCGAGCCAGCCGTTGCGGTCATATGCCAGAAATCATATTTCAATTAGGATGCCAGAAGATTATCTTTCCAGAAATTAAATTTCATGTCAATTTTAATAAATCATGTTTGTTCTATACCTCTAAAAAAAACACCCTTTACCATCCTAAATCTTATAGCAACTTACTCATTGGCACGCACCAAAGTGGTTTTCGGACTCGTAGGCTGAAGATAGACAAATTTTTCACACAAAGGCAAAATCTAGAAAAATCCAAAGAATTACAAGCCGAGAATCATCCAGGCCATCGCGAATAAATTTTCCTGGGATTTTTTTCCTTGTCAGCAATGTTAATCAGATTGCTGAATGGGAACAATTTACCGGGAAAATAATCGCGATAGGCCTGACCATCTTGTTATCGACTCAAAGGCCCCATACAATAGCATGTATTGCCTGAAAGGTGCCTGCTATATCTATATCTAAATTTGTCCCAGCGTTTACGTCTATCGGTCAACAAGTGTTTTTATTGTTGTTAGCAAGGCCAACCCAAGGTACATGCTATCCCGGATTAAAGTGCGATTGATCAGAACATCATGAAAGAGCTTGCCAAAGTTACAAGATAACAAAAAGCTTCCGCCAACCACTCTCAGAGGGTAGGGGCACGGTAAAAAAAAAAAAGATTGGCGGTTAACCATTGGAACTAATGCTCAACAAATCTCTTTCCTGACCTGCACTCCTGCAGTTTCATCTAACAATAAAATAACAAACATTTATCCGTACCATTATAAAATGTCATTTCACATTTTAGGACCGCCTTTCACTCGATCCAATACAATTCCAGAATAAAGCCATGCAATAGTAAGAATCATACAAAATCAGATGAATTACATACCTCCTGAATGGACCGGCTATGACGATGTACACTCTTTGGTTTATCTCCGCATTCGAAGGTCACTTGATAGCCGTTTTCCTCTAACCATGGTTGAGACCATAGCGACACGATACAACGTTCGGTCGTTCCAGATTTACCCTCGATCAGGTCAACATCCAATTTTGTTAGAGAACCCGACACGGTTTGCTTTGTACCTGAATAGACCTTAGCAATGCTAAGGATTTAAGTCTCGTGTCAAAAAAGGGTTTCATAGTGTGAATGTGAGAGGAAGTTACGTATAAGATGGTCCATCACCGGTAGCCAGTTTGGTCAATGATTCGGAGAGTGCTTCTTCTTCGTCTTTGAGTTGATCTGGATTAAGTTGTTTTACGCCCCCCTTAATGGCACGCTTTGTCCTCTGGGGTTGCAATTATTAAAATTTTGTTCAAGTTAGATGGATTTAGTTGAAAGAGATTTTTTTTTAGAATTTGTAATTGTTAGCGTCTTTGTAAGACAGGAAACTAAAAGCATGGGGGGAGGGGGGGATCGAGCTAATTAAATTAATCGACATTTTTGCAAATAAACAACAGGGAAAACTTAAAATTATTTGTTTCTTAGCTAACCGGTCTTAACCGTAGTCGTCAATTGTAAGCAGTAACAACGTTTACGTAAGTTAGTTTGGATAAACACCAACCGTCCAACATTCATCATCCGAAAACAGGCAAGATGTCCCAGACATAACACTTGTTTATATGGTTATGAGTAAACTCAATGAAGGGGATAGTCCCCAATTAACACTCTTTCCATTACCATCTAACATCGACCCTCTGAACTGCGCCAACTACAAAGGCAGAAGTCTCCTCAACATCGCCTACAATGTTCTGTCGTAATATTTCAACGCCTGAAACCGTTTACCAACAACCTGATCGGCCCTTATCAGTGTGGTTTTAGGCCAGGAGAGTCCACAACTGATCAAATTTTCACCCCTCGCAGATCCTGGAAAAAAAAAACCAAAGAGTCCAAATCGATACCCACCACCTATTCATTGATTTCAAAGCCGCATACGACAGCATTTATAGAGACCAACTATACAGAGCCATGTCTAGTTTTGGTATACCAACACAAACTCGTCTGTCTGTGTAGGATGACGATGGAGAATTCTCGCTGCTCCATCAGGGTCGGAAACAACCCCACCGACACATTCGATACCAACTACTAGTATACACTTACCCCCGAGGTTTTAATTAAAATAAAAAATTTTAAAAAAATGCGCAAACTAGTGTTACTCTCTCCCGAATGTATATGCCTGATTCAATTGTAGACAACATTGTCTTTGCCTCAACGATTTCCTTTGTTTTTACTTAAGCCAACCCTTCATTTCCCAATGCTTGCCAACTGATGTATGGAATGCAATAAAATACCCTCAACCAATAGGAATTACATACCTCTTCAACGGAACGGCTATGACGATGTACACTCTTGGGTTTGTCACCGCATTCGAAGGAAACTTCGTAGCCATCTTTCTTTAACCATGCTCGAGACCATAGAGACACGACACAACGTTCTTTCTTTCCAGATTCCCCTAGGACTAAATCACAATCCAACTTGGTCAGAGTACCTGCTACAGTTTGTTTAGTTCCGGAATGACATTTATCAATGCTACGGAATAGAAAAAATGAATCTCATATTTGTATAGATGGAGCGGTCTAAACTTACGTGTAAGATGGTCCTTCACCAGCAGCTAGTTTGGACAATGACTCAGAAAGGGATTTTTCTTCCTCTTTAAGATCGGATGGACTAAGTTTATTTTCTCCGCCAAGGACTGGTGCGCCCAACTGGAATTTGATTGGCAAAATTGTTAGTTAAGGAATTATGACGGTTCAGTTTTGAAAGGTCTTTCAATAGGACTCGAAAAATTTGCTAAGCTGTAGTCTGTCGAATTTATTGTTAAAAGTTCAATATTATCGCGTTGTTCTGGTCAGATGTTGTAGAAAGAGGGTAGACGCTGATTGGCTTTAACTTGGCAATGCCCAAACGGCAGCTCTCAATCACATAATTGATACTGATGGCCAGGTGTCCTAGGGGTATCTAATAAATTGCAACTGACCCTCCAGGTTGGGTGTTGTGCTTTGGGTTAACTACCCACCCATAAAAAAAACCTTTTGCTAGGATGCAAAACCAATACCCTCGGAAAGGAATGATTTTATTGTTGATGACCCTACTAAACGAAAAAAGGACAACGACGTTCGTGTCTGCACCTGCAATGTGAAAACATTAAACAGGAGAGGTGCAGACGAACAACTACCGGAAGCAACTAGCGAATGACAAGAGGCACGTATCCAGTATTTTGGATATCCGTGCATTCCGGGGGGCTAACATCGACTCTGAAATACTGTGAAAAATTTTATTGTCGAAAGACTGCAATCGCAAGATATCGGCAAGGTCTTCTCGCAACGCGTATCCCTTAACCTCTCGATTCACACCATACCACCAGCATCGAATATCGAAGAACAATGGCAACAATGTGCTAACTGCCAACCACCCGAAGATCCTATCTGTCGTAATATTTGAACACCTTAAACCGTTTACCAACAACCTGATAGGCACTTATCAGTGTGGTTTTATGCCTGGAAAAAACCCGAGCAGTCCACATCGATACCCACAACCTATTCATTGATTTCAAAGCCGTATACGACTTCATTTATATACCGACTATACAGAGCCATGTCTAGCTTTGGTATACCGTCTAAACTCGTACGAAGAATTACTCTTGCCAACCCCTGTTTCTTCGGGCTGAGAACACAATTCAGTAGTAAAGCCCTCATTGGAACTACTAAAGAGATCCTTCATAAGACCCTGATCGTCTTTCTCTACGGCGCTGTAGCATGGACCGCATCGAAAGTGGATGAAGAAATCCTTGATCGATATGGAGATGAAGATTTAACCAAGAACTGTACGAGCTATAAGGAGACAAAAAAACTCCGCATTGGACGTTTAAGATGGCTAGGACATGAAGAATGAATGTACACCAATACTCCGTCTCGCAGTCTTCCATTCCCAGCCATAACTCGGATGCCGTAGAGGTTGTGTATACGCTTGAACAACGCTGGGAAATATTGCGACATTACTTTGAAAATCATGGTAATGTTGCAGAATGTGTGCGAAAATTGCGTACGGATTTTGGAAGAAGAGAAGTACCGTCAGCTCCGTATGTTCGTTATCTTGTGAAAAAAAGTGAAAGAAACTGGCATCCTCATCGATAAACCAAAGCGTGAAAAGCCAAAAACAGTGCGTACACCCGATAATATTGCTGCTGTGGCAGAAAGTGTGCGTGAAGCGCCATCAACATCAATTCACCGTCGTTCTCAACAATTGAACATTTCGGAGACATCATTGAGACGAATTTTGCATAAAGACCTTGGTATGACGCCATACAAAGTCCAATTGGTTCAGGAGTTGAAGCCAACTGACCATCCAATGCGTTTTCGCTTCGCTAAGTGGGCCTGCGATCAACTTAGAGAAGATGCCGATTTTGCCAAAAAAAAAATCATCTTTTCAGATGAAGCTCATTTTGATCTTGGCGGGTATGTAAACAAGCAAAATTGTCGCATTTGGGGCACAGAAAACCCGCACGCATACATTGAAAAGCCGATACACCCAAAACGAGTCACTGTTTGGTACGGATTTTGTTCCAGAGGCATAATTGGGCCATTTTTCTTCGAAAATGAGCAAGGAGTGGCCGTTACAGTCAATGGCGATCGTTAGCGGGCCATGTTGAATGAATTTTTGTTAACAAAAATTGAAGAGGAGGATATTGGCAACATTTGGTTTCAACAGGACGGCGCTACGTGCCACACAGCCGAAGCTACACTCGATGTTTTGCGCCCTGTTTTTGAAGATCGCATTATCAGCCCCAGAGCTGATGTCGTTTGGCCACCTCGGAGCTGCGATTTGACACCGTTGGACTATTATTTGTGGGGTGCCGTAAAAGATAAGTGTTACGCCGACAAGCCAGGGACAATTGACGCTTTGAAGGACAATATTCGTGAAGCCATTGGTGAAATACAGCTGCACACAATCGATAATGTGCTTAAAAATTGCACCGATCGTGTAGGCTACTGCATGGCAAGCCGAGGCAGCCATTTGAATGAAGTTATTTTTCATTATTAACCGGAAGGATTGTACTTTCAAATAAAAAAAGAAATTTGAGAAAATATTCATATTCATTCATATATTCAAATATTTTACCCGAAGTGTGGAGAATATTGCTGCCGTAAAGGGGTCCGTTGAAAAACTCATGAACTCAAGTCACTTGATCATATGAGTGACTTACGTTTTTGAATTGGAATCTGAAATGATGGAAGAAAATGAAGAATTTCATCGCGATGAAGCGCATTTTTGGTTAAACGGTTTCGTCAATAAGCGAAATATGCGTTACCGCACAGGTGCTTTATGAAACAGCACTTCATCCGCAAAAAGTCACTGTTTGGTGTGATTTTTATGCCGGCATGGTGGCGTCATTGGGCCGTTATTTTTCATCGATGGAAATGACCGTCACTTTACGGTAAATGGTATTCGCTACAGGGACACGTTGGAACGTTATTTCTTTGAGCAATTGCATGAAATGGACATCAGTGATATGTGGTTCCAATAAGACGGTGCCACAAGCCATCGGGTGCAGCAATCGAAATAATAAAGTCTCAGTTCGGTGAACGTTTTATCTCGACAGAAGAGTCCGTCGATTGGCTGCCGAGATCGTGTGATTTAACGCCTCTAGATATTTTTTTAATGTGGCTACATTAATTTATTGGTCTATGCCAACAAGCCGACCACGTGAGAGGAGCTCAGAGCCAATATTGAACGTGATAATAGCGTCCGTATCGGTCGAAACGTATAGACCGCTGAATACGTTCCCGTGGTGGACATATCGTCGTTCCCAAAACGAAGTGGCGTATCTTAACTGGCGTGTGTGTCGTATTTTGTCTGTTGGTATTTTGTGTTAATTATAATCAAACACAAAAGTATTAATAAAACCAAAAATGGTTTGAGAGATAAATAACGATCGGTGGATAATATACGCAAATACGCCACTTTGTGTTTGGAACGGCGTTATAAACGAAGTCGATTTCCATTCAAAATTTTTTGAATATTAATTCAAGTCAATAAAATTGTATAGATATCTCAAGTAGTTCGCAATTTATTTGAAAAACAAGTAATGAATGGAAGATCCCTTATTAAATAAATCGAATATCATAGACATTAACATTTGCTTCAAGTGTTTTATTTTATATTGAATGTGTATACCTCTAAAAAAAAACAGCCTTTACAATCAAGTGGTAACACCGGTTTGGACACATGGTATACAACTATAGGCTTGTATCATTGAAATGAGTTCAAACGCCTTACAAAGTTTTGAAAACAAAATGTTAATTTCATTAGTCAATGCGCAGTTATCTGGGTATTCCTACGGTTAAAAATGAAACGAAGCATTTCGCACAAACAAATTTAAAATATTTATTAGAACACATTAACACCACGGTCCTCCAAATTATTGACGAGACAAACTTATTGCGACGCCTTCATAAAATTGCTAGACTCACATACTTGGTTGCAATACAAATAAAACAAAAATAGTGGTATAAGTGAGTAAAAATTTCACAATGTGAACAGGCGCCGATGGCCCTCATAGTGCGAACCTGCGATGATAACAAAATTACGCCAATGGAGTTCATGTTGATGGACTTGCATCAGTTATACCAAAGATTATGAATTCTATACAGATGACGCACTCCATATAAGAATAATTGTTCTATGGCGGGTCGTGCTGGCACAGCCCGCCATATGTTTTTGTTCTTGTTTTTCATGTGTTTTCATGGACACCGCCCGCCCGTACCATGAAGCTACTGAGCAAAAGTTTCTGTTTTTTGTTCTCAATGCGTCATCTGTATAGAATTCATAATCTTTGGTTATACACAAATGAGGATCTAACAAGATGGTGCCACATAACACACAGCTCGTGAAACAATCGTTCTATTGCAGATGACGCTCGGTAATATTTTTTATCTCGAGAAATGACACGGTTAATGGCCATCTTGCTCATGCGATTTACGCCATTGGATTCATTTTCAAAGGGCTAAGTTGAGTCGTTGGTTTATGTCAGAAAGCCAACACCGTTCAGTGCCTAAATAGAACAAGAAATTGCCAACGTTTCTGCCGATATGTGTGGAATAGTGGTACAAAATTCACTAAAAAGTATCGACCGATGTCTACTACCTATCACGATTTTTCTAGTGCACTGCACCTGGAATAATTTTCATCTCAAAAACTCAATTTGTCCGTGTTTTATTTAAACCTCATTGAAAAACCTTGTAAAAGCCAAAAAAAAAACACAAAATTTGAATGCTCTACATACCCCAACGGATCGGCTATGACGGTGTACACTCTTTGGCTTGTTCTTGCATTCAAAAGATACTTCATAGCCATCTTCCTTCAACCATGGCTGAGACCACAGCGACACAACACAACGTTCAGTCTTTCCAGATTTGCTATCGATTAAGTCACAATCCAACTTTGTCAATGAACCAGCTACAACTTGTCTGGTACCGGAATGTACCTTAGCAATGCTGCAAGAGAAAAATGTCAATTAATCGCTTATCCAACGAGTAGAATTAAATTTTGAACATACGTATAAGATGGTCCGTCACCGGTGTCAAGCTTGGCCAATGACTTTGAAAGGTTTTCCTGTTCTTCTGCCAGTTCGGCTGAGCTGAGCTGATTTACTCCGCCAGGTATTCCTCGACGTACTCTCTGGAATTTGAAGAATTCAATTGTTTTAATTTTTTTTAATGGTTTTTGGTTTTTATTTAAAAAAAAAAACAAAAGGTAGTCAAGATAGTTTGGACTATTCTTGATTTCTGATTTCATTTCGAAATGGCAGTGTTTGGTACAGTACAACACCTTCAGCAGCACTGGACATTCTTTTTCAAATTCTACCATTTTATAATTGGGAAGCAAATGGCAGGTAACACTCATTAACAAACTGGCCACTCATCAATTCTAGCCGAACACACAAATATTTCTGAGAATACCGATTACGCCCTTACCAGGATAAACTTCGATAAAAGTCGCAATCCCAGACAGATCGTCATATGAAAGTAACGAACCTGTGCAAAATGACTCGACCCATTGTGTAAAAATGACTTCAAAACAAATGACGGAGTGGGTCTTTTCCGACAGACTAAACCTCACCCTATCTTTCCGTCTTCCTGATCATTGCAGCGTATTCCAGGCGGAACTTATGGCGATTAAAGAAAGAGATTGTAATACCTGTCAAGGATATAAGCATTTTCTTGGACAGCCAAGCGATCATCCAATCCCTGGAATCAGTCTCAACAAACTAAAATAAAACCAAGACCGCCGCTCATCTCTTTAAAAGATGTCAGAGCAGTTTAGCATTCACCTATGCTGGGTGTCTGGGCATAGTGAACTTCCAGGTAATGAACTCGCCAGATATGGAACTAAATTACCAGTCGTGGTATTCCTATCGCTCCATTTCAGCCTTATGGCGTAGCATGCTAACAGCAAATCAAATCTCAGATGGAGTTTTGGAGTGACGTATCAAATAACCAAACTAATCTGGCCAAAGCTGGATTGAGGAAGATCCAAGGGACTGGTCTGGTACGCTAGACCATAAATTAGCGCCACCATAGGTGTCATGGAACCTCAGCATCGTTTGCCCGATCCACAAAAAAAGGAGACCCTCTGAACTGCGCCAACTACAGAGGCATAAGTCTACTCAACATCGCTTACAAGATCCTATCTGCCGTAATATGTGAACGCCTGAAACCGTTTACCAACAACCTGATCGGTCCTTATCAGTGTGGCTTTAGGCCAGGAAAGTCCTCAATCGATCAAATTTTCACACTTCGGCAGATCCTGGAAAAAACCCAAGAAGTCCAAATCGATACCCACCACCTATTTATCGATTTCAAAGCCGCATACGACAGCATTTATAGAGACGAACTATACAGAGCCATGTCTAGTTTTGGTATACCGCCCAAACTCGTCCGTTTGTGTAGGATGACGATGGAGAATTCTCGCTGCACCTCACAGACACATTCGATACCAAAAAAGGATTTAGGCAAGGCGATGCGCTGTCATGTGACTTTTTCAATTTGATTCTTGAGAGGAAGGTGCAAAACTCCAGAGCCAACACCAGAGGCACAATTGTCCAAAAATTGGTGCAACTACTAGCATTGGCCGACGATATTGACATCATTGGTAGGACTCAACGTGATGTCATAGCCACGTTTGCTAGTTTAGAGAAGGAAGCGGCAAAAATGGGTTTAGCAGTAAATGAGGGTAAGACTAAGTATATGCTGTCAACACGAAAGGACACACAACATCGACGAATTGGACAGAACGTCACCATTGACAGATATAACTTTGAGGTAGTACGGGACTTTGTCTACCTCGGCTCCGCTATTAACTCTGACAACAACATCTCGTCAGAAATCAAACGAAGAATTACTCTTGCCAATCGCTGTTTCTTCGGGCTAAGAAGGCAATTTAGTAGTAAAGCCCTCACTCGAACTACTAAGGAGATCCTATATAAGACCCTGATCATCCCGGTCCTGCTCTACGGCGCTGAAGCATGGACCGTATCAAAAGCGGATGAAGAAATACTTGGTCGATTCGAGAGACGGGCTATGGAGACGAAGATTCAACCACGAACTATACAAGCTGTACAGCGACATACCCCTAGTCAAAAAACTCCGAATTAGACGTTTAAGATGGCTAGGACATGTAGAAAGAATGGACACCAATACTCCGGCTCGCAGAGTCTTCGATTCCCGGCCAGACGTCGGACGCAGTAGAGGAAGACCTCGCCTTAAGTGGCGCGCACAAGTAGAAACCGACCTCAACTAACTTCGAGTGCGCAACTGGAGGCAGTTAGCTAAGGACCGGGCTAATTGGAGAGGCATGTTGGTTGAGGCCCAGGTTCATCCCGGACTGTAGCGCCACTTAAGAAGAATAGGTGTCATCACTGGACACTGTCTAATAAATAGGCACGCAGAAAGGCAAGGCCTTTATTCGAACGACTTCTGCAGGAGCTGCATGGACTAAGAGGAAGAAGCAAAAATCACCCCTATTGAGGTATCCGTTCGGAACATCGGTACAATCTCCGAAACGAAAGTCAGTTCCAATCAAAACTCAATTTGTTTTCGAGGTACTGTTGCGGAACAAAATTTAAAGGCATACAATCGCGTTCGTTTGAATCCGTAGTAATTCTGCGTCGAACAACTTCTGAAGAATTTCAACGCATAGATCTAAAAAATTGCCGATTTAAAGCAGATCGCCAATCCGCGAATCATGTGCGTTCCATTTCGTCGGAAGATCTCCCCGAAATGCTAATCGGAGAGGATACTTTGGTAGAAAATCCTCCGATTTCCAACAAATTGGTGAAAATTCTCTTCCGAACGGATACCTCGATAGGGTTGAATACTTCATCTTCATTGTAACTGCTCGGGCCATATCAGACAAAAGAAAGCTTCACCTTGGGGCTTACTTCTTTCAAAATCTCTACGATTTGTCAAACCCAGAAGTGACAAGTCTCCTCCGCTTCATTATAAGCATAGATTGGTTTTCCTTCATGTAGCAAAAAGAAAGCACAAGATCCACATGGTATCACAATGGACCAAAAACTGTTCCAAGTGTGCTGGTGAATCGCTGGCAGCCGTTCTAACCTAACCTAACCTAGGGTAAACATTTTCCAAAACCTCGTCATATGATAGAGAACGTTTCCAAACGACATAAAAGCACCCAACTGGCACTGGAATGCTAACTTTAGATGAATCTCGTCCACCTACTAATCAATGACTTTGATAACCTGATTTGTTTTGATTTCAATAATAGCACCCCAGCTTATAGGTGCAGTCAAGGGTATTTCCAATCAGAAATAGCATTACTTTGTTGTTGTTGTTGTTTTAGGATTTGTTTTTACTAGATTCCCATAATTAACCAAGACAATAGTTTGCTTAGATACTTTTCATCAATAGCGGGAGATTGTTGCCTTCACGAGTGATTGCAATTATTTTTAATTATGCGGACCGGGTGTTACGTCTTTCCGCTTTCATAATTAATCACCAAATTGGCAGTAAAAAATCAAATTTCTTGGTAAGACAATCATGGTTGGAAGACCATTATGAAATGAAATACTGTGATCCACGGCAACATTTAAATAATTTTTCATAAACAAGGTGTCATAAGTTTAAATGGCTTCTTCGTCAATAAACTTTGATAACCAGTAGTTGCGGATCTAGCAAAAGCATTTAACACACGTGAGTCCAATATGGTGCCTTGGAATTGCTATAAAAAAGCTCACTGAGCGTGCAGTCCAATGACCGCATTAAGTAACTTAAATTCGAATTCAAACTTGGAAAAGTAACGTAACGTTGCTACGATTTAATCAACGTCATTGAGTGTATGCTAACTTACTGACAAATAAACGCGAAGCTAGGAAATACACATTTCATGAAGCACATACCACAACCCACCTTAATATGTCTCAGGTACAGAGGATAGTCATCCCTATCGACGAAAATCGTAAAAAGAATGGCACTTAGCTGTCAAAAATTTCACGAAAAGAAATATGCCAAACAGTTTTTCGGAAGAATACCTCGAAGCAAAAATCCTCCTAAGTATGTGCACGATGATGCGTTTAGACCTTAACATGTAAGAAAATCTGCTAAACTCGTCAGTTTAATCTAAATGAGTTCAAGGGAACATGCTCAGATTTTGAAGAGATATTAAGGCGCAGACGGATGGTTGTATGAATCGAAACGAGGACAAACTCTGATTGGCGTTAAGTTGGCGATGCGCAAATTGTAAGTTTGACTACACACCACTTGTACTTATTTTACCACTCACGTGATAACTATTGGATACGCTACTGGTCTCATCCAACCGGATTTGACTTGCTAAACTTATAAATGCGAGTATTGTTAACAAGACGAAAAACAAAAACAGGAATACTTTAATCAGGCTGGTCAGAATGACTGGCACGGAAAATCCGGTCTGCTGTCCTCTAGATTGCTACTGCTACGAAGCAACCAATGTAATATCCACGAAGTATATTAACATCTTCAGTGACAGCCAAGCGGCAATCAAGGAATCTTTCTCGTTTAAATCGAAATTAGCCCACGAAAGCCGACTATCTCTTAATGAGATGGCAGAGCATTTCACCATTCACCTCTTCTAGGTGCCAGGCCACAAGGGAACTGCAAGGCGGACGAGCTTGCCAGACAGGGCACAACCCTTGACATTCTACCACGAGTAGATATGTAAGGTATGCCCCTCGCTACATGTAATTTGCAGATCAAGCTGATGCGATTATGAAAGCAAACCGCAGATGGATACGCGGCACAACGTGTCAAATATCTAGGCAACTCTAGCCAAACTATAGTCAGAGGAGCTCCATCTGCTTAACAAAGCTGAACAGATCAAACATCTATGGTGCTGATGTTTGATCTGTTCAGCTTTAGCACATAATTCAGCACCTCTTTAGCATTGACTTCTGTTGAAGCTGCTTGGGCTAAGAAGAGGAGGAAAGTATTCCTCACCTTCTCTGCCCTTGTAAAGCTCTCTCCGACAAAGAAAACTCCATCTGGAAAACTATTTCTTTGATAATCTAGGTAAGCTGGCTTTCAGAAACTTCCTACGCTACATAGTCAGCTCTGAATGGTTCAATTAGGCGAATGAATGTAGCGAAAGTCAACAGATCCATGTGGTACCACGACGGACCTTTATGGTCTAAGTGTGCACGCGCATCGTGTAGCTACTGCAATCTAAACTAACCTAACGACCGCTTGCTAAACGAAAAAAAGACAACGACGTTCGTATCAGCACCTGGATTGTGAGAACATTAAACAGGAGAGGTGGAGGCGAACAACTAACGGAAGCCCTAAACTGCTGCTATGCAGACATTACTGGCATACAGGAAATACAATGAGGTAGCCGGGCAAAAAGATAAAGTGCCAGACTTTGGCAAGAAGTCTTATGTTTCCAAGACATTAGCGAACGCACTGTAACAATTCGCATCATGGTCGGATTCGCCAACATAAGCCGTCACGCCCTGACGGAAGAAAAATTTGACACCGCTAAAGATTGCTTCTATGAGCTCCTTGACTATGAGCGAGTACCGAAGTACGATGTTAAAATCGTGCTGGGAGATTTTAACTCAAAGTTAGGGAGAGAAGACATCTTAGGCAGTATTGTCGGAAAACACCTCCTACACGACAACACGTCTGGAAACGGACTTAGGTTATTTCATTCGTGACGGAACGAAATAGCCAGCACACCTCGATATTCATAAGGGGACATGGCGGTCTCCAGATGAACGAACGGTCAATCAAATTGATAACATTGCGATAGACAAGAGGTATGCATCCAGTATTTTGGATGTCCGAACATTTTAAGGGGCTAACATCGACTCGGACCACTACCTTGTTGCAGTCAAGGTAAGAATGCAGATATCCACCATGCCACAACAAACCAGAAATATTGTGAAAACCTTTTATATCGTAAGACTGCAATCGCGCAACGCGTATCCCTTAACCTCTCGTTTAACACCATACCACCAGCATCTAGTCTCGAAGATCAGCCGCAACTGATGTGCAGGGTTTCTCGCGCCTACCATCAAGATACCCTTGGTTTGATGAAGACTGCCGACAGATGCTCGCAGACAAGAATGAGGCCTACAAGGTAAAGCTACAGGTAAAGACGAGAGTTCCATTGAGCTCTATAGGCAAAAAATGGGATGAACACCGGCTTTTGAGAAAGAGGATACAGAGAGGTGCCACTCCAGGAACGATGTTTGCAAGTTTTATCAAAGTGTAAAACTTCAAAGCCAAGGATACAAGGCTCGAACAGAACCCTGTCGAGATGAACAATAAAATATCGTAGTAGAGCCACAGTCGATGTTGAGGATATGGAAGAACCACTTCTGCAGACTGTCAGCCAGAACGAACCATTCAATATTGGCGACGACAGTGAAAAACTACCAACCATTCGAAGTTAGTGAAGTGAGGATAGCAATATCTAAACTTAAGCTTAGCAAGGCCGCCATAAAGGCCATCACTTACGGTGGCCTTACTAAGCCGAGCTTAATAAAACCGGTGGAGATGACTTGATAAATAACATCCACCAACTTATAAGCCAAACCTGGTCGGATGAATGTATGCCTGAGAATGGAAGCTCAGGATAGTTTGTGGATCCACAAAAATGACAAAAGTTTTCTCGACATCACCTACAAGATCCAATCTGCCGTAATATGTGAAGGCCTGAAACCGTTTACCAACAAATGGATCGTTCAGTGTGGTTTAAGGCCAGGAAAGTCCACAACTGATCAAATCTTCACACTTTGGCAGATCTTGGAAAAAAAATCAAGAAGTCCGAATCGATACCCACACCTATTCATCGTTTTCAAAGCTGCATACCGCCCAAACTCGCCCGTCTGTGCAGGATGACGATAGAGAATTCTCGCTGCTCCGTCAGGGTCAGAACCGACACATTCAATACCAAAACAAGAATGTACCGCCACTTAAGTAATTAGGTAGCCGAATAAATCTAGGTTTGGGGAGGATTTGCAGGATTTCATTATCGAAGACGTAGTTCAATCCAATTGATTGCCAACGAACAAAACCGTATAATCTAGCAATTTGCATTGCTAATTCTAAATTAGAATCTAGATTCTGCTCACAAAAGTTCTATTCCAATTATAAAATAAATTAGCATATGAAAACTAACTAAATCATCGATAGCGCTTCCCAGCGATAACGAACCGGACACGTCCAGATTACGTCCAAACTACTGCTTCTGAATCTAATTGCACGTCTGACAACATTCAGCTGGCTAAATAATTTAAAATGAAAGCTACCGCTCAACTATTGTTATGAAATTCACTTGTCTTCTTCCAAATTAAACAGCAAAGCATTCTCGGGAAATGCCAAGCCGCATCACTGCTTTTAGGTCACTCCAGTGAGCAATTACAAACGCCAAGTGATTCTAAGAAACAAAAACACTTCCTACTCACGTGAGCTTCTAAGCGTAAAAGTGAAACCAAAATGAGAGGGGGAAGCTTAATGCCACCATAGGAGTACCAGTACGTATAGATAAAGTGTGCATTTGAATGACATAATGGAAATGTATGCGTCACACGGTAAACAAAACAAAACTACAACAAAACTGTTTGACAAACACAACTTCAAAATAGAGAAAGAAAAATGATTATCTCTGCAAAACTATCTTTTTTTGATATCTTTACCTTGGGTTCTTCTGGGTCACTAGATTGCGCCTCATAATTGGCGCTCTGATCCCTATTCTGTTCGAAATTGTAAGCTCCGATTGACAGAAAATCATCCAACCACCTCTTCTCGTTGTCATTCAGTTCGGGTAGCTTCTCAGTCGTTGTTGTTGTTGTTGTCGTCGTACTGGCTTCGGTTGACGCCGATTCAATGGGTTGCGGCTGTTCCTCCTCAACGGCATTGTCAACAGCATCCGGCTGGTGTACATCTGTAGCTGGACTTGTTGGTTCCGTAATAACTTCAGCCTCAGTCACCTCGGGCTGAGTGTCGTCAACTACAATTATTGTCGACTCTGTCGCTGTTGTGGTTTGGGGCTGCCGCGTCATCTGCACGTTAGATGACGAAAGAATCTGCGACTCTAGCTTAGACATTTCGTCGGCGTTCAATTCGTTACGATTTCCAACAAAGATCGCATTTGTTTCGTACTTCTCTTCGAGTTCTTTGCGATTTGGCTGGGGGAGCTCTTCATTGGTGCAGTTGGATTCTTGCAACAGACGGACTTTGTCGCCCCACAGTGTGACCAACCACGGTTTCTCCAGTACGACCAAGTGACACACGACTTCGGTGCGATTGTCTGTTACGTTGACCGCATTTAGGAGGATTTCGTACCTCACTCCGTCGACAATTTCGCGATAGGCATCGATGATGTTGACAAAGTCCATTGTAATGGGAATGTTTTGCATGGCGATATTTTGCACACCGATTAGATTTGGTGAGAGGTACTCTTTTATGCCAGGATTCAGGACATGTACTAACTTGACTGCTGGTTCGTAGTATGATGCTGTTCCACTTCCATCCTACAAAGGGGGGGTGGGAATTTTTTTCTTTTGTTTACACATATACATGACAGGTGTCAGGAGGGGTGCATGTGAATTGTGCCGTGATGAATAGTGATTTGAATTGTGTAGCGTGCTGTTAATGGTGTGCGCAATGTGATAAACAGATAGTATGCAAATATAAAATGAAGCCGTGGCCCTTTCACCAGATATAAGAGCTTTCCATCACCAATGGTAAGTATAAAATGGGTTGTACTAATTTTTAAAGTGAACGCGGTAAGGATAATGGAGAAAATCTGAGCATTGTCGGAATACATAGCAACAGACTTAGGCTAATTGGGTTCAATGCGAAAGGGAATGCTTATAGGTTTCCTCATCTTAAAAAAAATGATATGCTACTTGGATCAATAAATATCCAAATATTCAGCCCTATCACGGTATCCGTCGGAGCGGAAAATTCTCCGATTTTGTACGATTCGAAGGATTTTTGCTTCGAGGTATTCTTCCGAAACGCTGTTCGCAATATTTCTCCTACATTTTGTAACGCATCCCGGCGAATTGTGTTGAAGTGTGTTCAGGAGTATTTTTCGTTCAATTTTTGACAGCTAAGTGGAATTCTTTTTCCGATTTCCTCCGACACTAATTCTTCGCGGATTTGTTTACGAATTACGATGGAATTTGAACCTTCGACGAAGTATGCGTTGCGGAAAATTGTCCGCTCCGGCAGATACCTCGATAGGGCTGAATAACAAATATACACCCCTATCGAGGTATCCGTTCGAAGAATTTCCGAAACGAAAGTCAGTTCCAATCGTAACTCAATTTGCTTTCGAGGTGTCCACTGCGGAACAAAATAAAAAAAGCATGCGATTGCATTCGATTGATTCCGCAGCAAGTCTTCGTGGGACAACTTCGAGGGAAATTCAACGCTTACCTGTCAAAAATTGTTGACTCACCGATGCGCGATCATGTGGGTTGCATTGCGTCCGAAGATCTGTTCAAAATGCTAATCTGTAGAAAATTCTCCGATTTCGAACAAATCGGATAAAATTTTCGTACGAAAGGAAACTTTGATAGGGGTGATAGTTATATTATTCATAAACGTCAGTAGTTAAGTCAGATCCTAGTTTGGCGTTTGATTTAAATTTCGATAATGAGTTATAGTTAGAGGTATAATTTCAATCCCATGTTGGATTATGCCATTTAGTCGAAGTGTAGTTTTAAAAACCATAATCGAACAGTTTTCTTGTCAGAAATGGTAACTTCAAAGTTTTCTAGGCAGTTTCACAAGGGTATAGAAGTGTTACCAGCGTGCTCAGGAATTTTTATGAGCTTATGTAAAAGTGGTTAAATATCCAGTTTGTATTTTGGAGAAATTTACCTATGGCTTCCATAAGATAGTGAAGCGCTATGCCACTTTTGTATAACCCATCCCATATTTCAAATATTAAGTGCCTAGCATAGAGAAATAATTAAGAAAAATATATTATGTGATACGAATGCGTGTAAATCAATTTTTGAGATAGGGTGCGATTTTTTGGAGGTTTGGTTTTTAAATTGGCAACACTGTTTCTACGGATTGCCAATTTGACAGTTAAAATTTTATTTGTGGTTGGAAATTTTTGTCTTTTTACGATGAATAGATAAACGATAGGATGGTTGGGTGTTGTAGAACGAGGGTAGACTCTGATTGGCGTTAACTTGGCAATGCCCAGTGTTGCAACTCTGACTACACATCAAATGTGCTTATCTTTACCTCCAAGTGGTAACCATCGGGTACTGGTCTCATCCAACCGGATTTGACTTGCTAAACGATAAGTGCGAGTGTTGATAACACGACGAAAAACAGCAACACTATAAACACCCTGGTGAGAATGGCACGGATGAATACCCGGCCTGCTGTCCCAGGCGAACCTAGATGAGCTGCTCTGACATATTCGGACAACAGGTTGTCTAGGAATTTCAAGGGTTAGTCAGGCCCCTTGAACAGAGATGGTGGCGGATGAACCGAAAGGCCAACGGCAGCGCTCAATCCCGTAGTGGATACTGATGGCCCCGTGTCCTAGGGGTATCTAATAAATTGGAACTGGCCCTCCAGGTTGGGGGTTGTGCTTTGGGTTAACTACCCACCCACAGAATAAAAACATGGTTACGAAGCAACCAATAGCCTCGGAAAGGACTGATTTTATTATTGACGACCCTGCTAAACGAAAAAAGGACAACGACGTTCGTATCTGCACCTGGAATGTGAGAACATTAAACAGGAGAGGTGCAGGCGAACAACTAGCGGAAGCCCTAAACTGCTACAAAGCAGACATTACTGCCATCCAGGAAATACGATGGGATGGGCCGGGCAAAAAGAGGATGAAAAACTGTGACATATACTACGGACCGTGTTATAGTGAGCAGAAACAGCGACTATTCGGATGCGGATTTGTTATAAGTGCCAGACTTCGGCAAGAAGTCTTATGTTTCCAAGACATTAGCGAACGCATAGTAACGATCCGCATCAAGGCCAAATTCGCCAACATAAGCCTTATATGCGCTCACGCTCCGACGGAAGAAAAAGATGATATAGCTAAGGATTGCTTCTACGAGCTCCTCGACAAAACCTATGAGCGACTACCGAAGTACGATGTTAAAATCGTGCTGGGAGATTTCAACGCAAAGGTAGGAAGAGAAGACATCTTTAGAAGTATTGTCGGAAAACATAGCCTACACGACAACACGTCTGGTAACGGACTTAGGCTAATTGATTTCGCTACGGAACGAAATGCCACTATAGCCAGCACACGGTTTCCTCACCTCGATATCCATAAGGGGACATGGCGGTCTCCAGATCAACGAACGGTCAACCAAATTGATCACATTGCGATAGATAAGAGTATTTGGATGTCCGAACATTCCGAGGAGCTAACATCGACTCGGATCACTACCTTGTAGCAGCCAAGGTAAGAATGCGGATATCCACCACGCCACAACAATCCAGAAATACTGTGAAAAAATTTAATGTCGGAAGACTGCAATCGCAAGAGACCGCCAAGACCTTCGCACAACGCGTATCCCTTAACCTCTCGATTAACACCATACCACCAGCATCGAATGTCGAAGAGCAATGGCAACGATGCCAACAGGCCATTAGATCAGCCGCAACTGATGTGCTAGGTTTCTCGCGCCCACCAGCAAGAAACCCCTGGTTTGATGAGGAATGCCGACAGATGCTCGCAGCCAAGAACGAGGCCTACAAGGCTAAGCTGCAGGTGAAGACGAGAGCTGCCATTGAGCTCTATAGGCAAAGAAGAAGGGAAGAACATCGGCTTTTCAGCAAGAAGAAAAAAGAGCAAGAAAAGCGCGCGATCGAGGATATAGAGAGGTGCCACTCCAGGAAAGATGTTCGCAAGTTTTACCAAAGTGTAAAACGTCAAAGCCAAGGATACAAGGCTCGAACAGAATCCTGTCGAGATGAACAAGGAAATATTGTAGTTGAGACACAGTCGATGATGAGGATATGGAAGAACCACTTCTGCAGACTGTTAAACGGCGATGACGAACAACATTCCGCTGTCAGGCAGAACGAACCATTCAATATTGGCAACGACAGCGAAAACTGCCAACCACCCGACTTGAGTGAAGTGAGGATAGCAATATCTAAACTCAAGCTTAATAAGGCTGCCGGAAATGACGGCCTTCCCGCTGAGCTCTATAAGGCCGGCGGAGATGACTTGGTAAGTAACATACACCAACTCATAAGCCAAATCTGGTCGGATGAAAATATGCCTGAAGAATGGAACCTCAGCATCGTTTGCCCGATCCACAAAAAAGGAGACCCTCTGAACTGCGCCAACTACAGAGGCATAAGTCTCCTCAACATCGCCTACAAGATCCTATCTGCCGTAATATGTGAACGCCTGAAACCGTTTACCAACAACCTGATTGGCCCTTATCAGTGTGGTTTTAGGCCAGGAAAGTCCACAACCGATCAAATTTTCACACTTCGGCAGATCCTGGAAAAAACCCAAGAAGTCCAAATCGATACCCACCACCTATTTATCGATTTCAAAGCCGCATACGACAGCATTTATAGAGACGAACTGTACAGAGCCATGTCTAGTTTTGGTATACCGCCCAAACTCGTCCGTTTGTGTAGGATGACGATAGAGAATTCTCGCTGCTCCATCAGGGTCGGAAACGACCTCACCGACACATTCGATTCCAAAAAAAGGATTTAGGCAAGGCGATGCGCTGTCATGTGACTTCTTCAATTTGATTCTTGAGAGGATTGTGCAAAACTCCAAAGCCAACACCAGAGGCACAATTTTCCAAAAGTCGGTGCAACTACTAGCATACGCTGACGATATTGACATCATTGGTAGGACTCAACGTGATGTCATAGCCACGTTTGCTAGTATAGAGAAGGAAGCGGCGAAAATGGGTTTAGCAGTAAATGAGGGTAAGACTAAGTATATGCTGTCATCACGAAAGGACTCACAACATCGACGAATTGGACAGAACGTCACCATTGACAGATATAACTTTGAGGTAGTACGGGACTTTGTCTACCTCGGCTCCGCTATTAGCTCTGACAACAACATCTCGTCAGAAATTAAACGAAGAATTACTCTTGCCAACCGCTGTTTCTTCGGGCTAAGAAGGCAATTTAGTAGTAAAGCCCTCACTCGAACTACTAAGGAAACCCTATATAAGACCCTGATCATCCCAGTCCTGCTCTACGGCGCTGAAGCATGGACCGTATCAAAAGCGGATGAAGAAATCCTTGGTAGATTCGAGAGGAAAATTCTTCGAAAAATCTTCGGTCCCGTTTGCGTTGACGGGCTATGGAGACGAAGATTCAACCAAGAACTATACGAGCTGTACAGCGACATGCCCCTGGTCAAAAAACTCCGCATTGGACGTTTAAGATGGCTAGGACATGTAGAACGAATGGACACCAATACTCCGGCTCGCAGAGTCTTCGATTCCCAGCCAGACGTCGGACGCAGTAGAGGAAGACCTCGCCTTAAGTGGCGCGCACAAGTGGAAACCGACCTCAACCAACTTGGAGTGCGCAACTGGAGGCAGTTAGCTAAGGACCGGGCTAATTGGAGAGGCATGTTGGTTGAGGCCCAGGTTCATTCCGGACTGTAGCGCCACTTAAGTAAGTAAGTAAGTAGATAAACGATAGAACAACGCGTGCAAATTATGCAAACTTATTTTGAAAACCGTGATTCGGTTCGCCAAACTTATCGTCCGCTACGTCCATTTTACGGTCGACATAATCGTCCATCTGAGCTAGTTTTTCGGAACATCATGAATCGTTTTGGCACCAAGTACATTCAAGTGGATATTACGCATCCCAATCCGACAAACAGTGCGAACAGAAGATGATATTGCCGTTGTGGAGCGCAGTGTTGAGGAGAATCTAAATAAATCGATTCGCAATCGTGAACGGTAATTGGAGCTATTCATTCACTTTGTGGAAGATTTTACGGATTTTACTGACATAAAAGCTTATAAGATCCAGCTTTTGTCAAATGTTGAAACCGGGTGACCATTATAAGCGTCTTAGGTTCGATAAATGGACGGAAAACATGATTCAATTCGATCCTCATTTTCAACGCAAAATTTTGTTCTCCAATTAGGCCTATTTTTGGTTAAATGGATATGTAAACAAGCAAAATTGCCGAAAGTGGAGAAAACCCAGAAGTGTTCGTCGAGACGCCCTTACAACCATGAAAACTCATTGTTTAGTATGCTTTATTGCCTGGGGGAATCATCGGCCCATATTTCTTTAACAACGATGTCAGCCAGAATGTTACCGTCAATGGAGAGAGATAGACAGACAAAGCATTGGTTTCAACAAGATGGCAGAACAAGCTACATGGCGCGCGACACCATAAATTTATTGCGGAAAACATTTTCTGAGTCCATTATTACGCGTAATGGACCTGGACCACACCTTTAGATTACTTTCTTTGGGGTATGTGAAGTAAGCTTATATCATAGACATTAACATTAGCTTCGGGTGTTTTTTTTTTTTCATTTGTATTTGCGTACCTCTACAAAACACATCTTTTATTTTGTGCAACATTTATCTAAATCTTAATACCTACATACATTTAGAAAAATCGTCGTCTTTTTCCAACCTTAGAAAAATTTTAAAAATTGTCTGAGGACCATACAATTCATGATCCTATTTCGAGTGGGAGCATGTTTTAAACTTGAGCTACTCTAGCGTTGTTGGATTGTTGGCATAAACAACGACTTAATGTAACCCCATAATAAGAAACCCAACGACGTTGAATTGCATAAGTTAGGAAAATATTCGGCAAAACCATTTCTCGAGATTAAAGGATTTCCAAACTTCCCACTTAATAGAGTAGTCTTTCATTTGGAACCATCTTGTTGAAATGACATATAGAGTTTTCAAAATAGTCTTCCAATATGGCACGATAGCGAACTCCATTAAACGCAACGATGCGACGAAAAATTACAAAAAATTCGTCGCATTCAAAATACTTCAGCCTTGAAGTTATTTAATTTGTCTTTGCGTAGGCGTTTACATATTATTCTTTAGAATGAGAGAATACTCTTGAATGCAGAGATTTGACAGTTTTAATGAATGGTCCACAAAAGCACCCGAACGAATCTATTTTGTGAGACATGTTGATGGTTTTACGAGCTTGATTGACAGTTACCCTTGGTGGATCGAATATGTCACCTAAGCACCCCAAAGGTAATATTAAGAACATTAGATCTAAACAAGTCTAAAAAATAATAAAGCTTTTTGATAGATCAGAGTTGGAGTAATCTACCGGGTTTTTCAATATGGCCGTAACATTTTTGAATAATAATTCAAACGCAACTTAAAACCTCTTAACGGTGTGTCAATGTCTGAACATCAGTCAAGACTTACGGTGATGTTCACTAACAAGCAACGTTGGGAAATTTTTCAAAATGACTCCACTTACTTGGGTCGTAATATCGTACCACAAGAAGGGCTGTCTGCGCGTCAGTGAAAAAACGGACCGGCCAGGTCAAAATGAGCCAGATCAGTCGAGTCCACGCCGTTAACAGGAATTGGGAATATCTTAGTAAATAGTGTGGCGAATTTCTCGTCAAGATCTAGGTCTACACCCAAACTTCTAAGAGCCGTCATCATTTGGCAGTTTTCATTTTCTCACAAAATCGGCACATTTCTAAAGCGGATGGTGAAAGATTATAAAAAGTGGATTACTACAACAACCTCAAGTGAAAACGGTCAAGGTTCTGCTTTGTGTTTAGTGAGATTAGCTGGGAATCACCTACTATGAGCTGTACTGTCAACAATTTCACCATCAGAATAAAACCGATGTGTTCCATGAGCGCCAGGCAACATACATCGATGGTGACTCTCCATAAGCTTTGTGAGCTTGGTTGGGAGGTTCTTATGCATCCACTCTATAGACGGGGATCTGGCAAGATGGAGAACGGTTTTGCTGGTGAAAAAATCTCAAAAGTCTCTGACGTGGACGACTGTCCAGTTTTTTTTTTGCCAATAGAGACGAGGGTTTCTATGGAATTAAACATTCAAAATGGCAACAAGTTATCAAACAAAACGCATATTTGACCTCATTGTGTCAAAAAACAAACTTCTAAGCTCAGATGTCATCGTTTTCCATTTTTCGATTTTTAACACTTTCCGTGCACACTTAAACCGACTACCGAACTGTCAATGTCAAAATATTCAGTAAAATCAACATTTTCATCGTGGTAAAGTACACGAAGGAACAATGTTTACAAATAATTAAAATTTATTACCGAAGTTTCGATCGGTGGTCGCAAATGAGCGTTAACGCCAATTTTCGGCCGTAATTCTAGTCCCAGTAGACAAGCAATTCATAGTCTAGTGAACAAAATTGAGGAAGCATATTTGCTACTTGATGTTGCCGTGCAGGGAGACCACGTTTTGGACGAAGTGTGGAGCAATTGCTGCCGTAGAGGCGCCCGTCGCAAAACGAGCCAAATCAGTCAATTTCACGGCGTTCTCAAGAATTGGGCCTCTCCAGAACACATTATGAGTAAGGATCTTGGCCTACACCCTTACGAGATCAAGCTGACTCTGAATATTCGCTGATTGATGTTGCCGTGCCAATGAGACTACGTTTTGCCAGAAGTGTGGAGAATAGTGCCGCCGTAGAGGCGTCCGTTGTAAAACGAGCCAAATCACAAGAATTGGGCTCTCCCAGAACACATGATGCGTAAGGATCTTGGCCTATACCCTTGCAAGATCAAGCCGATTCTTAATATTCGTTGCTTGATGTTGCCGTGCCAGTAGACAACGTTTTGCCCAAAATATGGAGAATATTGCTGCCATCGAGGCGTCTGTCGCAAAACGAGACGAATCTGTCAATTTCAAGGCTTTCTCAAGAATTGGACCTCTTCCACACCATATTATGCGTAAGGATCTTGGCCTACACCCTTACAAGATCAAGGTGACTCAGGTACTGAAGATCATATATGAAGCGACGTACGTTCTCGAATCAAGCTCTGGCCATGATGGAAGAAAATGAAAAATTTCATCGTAAAATCATATTCTGCGATGAGCGCATTTTTGGTTAAACTGGTTCGTCAATAAGCAAAATATGCGTTACTGGACAAGTGAGAACCATCTCGTGCTTCATGAAACAGCATTTCATCCACAAAAGGTCGCTGTTTGGTTTGGTTTTCATGAAGGTGGCGTCATTGGGCCGTGATTTTTCATCGAAAATGACCGTCACTTTACGGTAAATGGTATTCGCTACAGGGACATGTTGGAACGTTATTTCTTTGAGCAATTGCATGAATTGGATATCAGTGACATGTGGTTTCAACAAGACGCTGCCACAAGCCACACAGCGAGTGCAATAATCGAGTTATAAATGTCTCAGTTCGGTGAACGTGCTATCACGAAAAACGGACCCGTCGATTGGCCACCGAGATCGTGTGATCATTTCATTGGTTAATGCCAACAAGCCCACGACGTTAGCGAAGCTCAGAGCCATTATCGAACGAGAAATAGCGGCCGTTTTGGTCAAAATATGCGGCCGAGTCATCGCAACTTGGGTTCTAGACCGCTGCACACATTCCCGTGGTGGACATATGAACGAAGTCGAGCTCCATTCAAAATGTTTTTGATAGTAATTCAAGCCACTTTCCAGATATCTCAAGTAGTAGCATTTTATTTTAAATTGAAGTTGCAAGTCCTTAATAAAAAGACTTTTTACAAAAAGCGTTTCATACTTTTCGTAAATTTGTCTCTCTTTGAGATTACTTAAGGTTTTATGTTCGAATTCAGGTCACACAAACCCATTTTGACATGTTGTCAGCATTTTCCGAGGATATTCAAGGGGGGGAAACTTAATTTTTCTAAAAAAAAATTTATACATTTATAACAGCTAGGCTTTATTGCATCAAACAAGATTAGTGACAAATACTTTCTAAAATTAAAAAAAATGTTCAGTCATATCGTCGCCTATATCATCGTACCATTTATTCATAATTTCCAACCATTATTTGATTTTGTTTGTTATGTTTAGGCCGCTTGCCATACCAGTATTCTACTTCATACCAAATGAATTCTAAAAGCGTACGTGCATTGCTGACGAATACCCAAGATGATGTGAATCATTTTAATTAATAATTTGTCACGTCATTTGGGTAAATTCAAACGGAGCCATTTTTGCGGTGGTGATCTTACCCGAGTTAGCATTCAGCACAACAACTATGCAAAATGCTGTACTTTACATTAAAAAAAAATGACACAAAGAAGCAGAGCGTCGTATGTGTTATAATGTCAAATGTCAAACCACTGAAATGAGTCAATTATACGGTGACAACGCATATTCTTGGTTTTCGTATTCATTTTGATAACCTCTTCAGGTTTATACCAGTTTTAGTGAAGACATCACTTCAAAACCGAATGTTTACACTCAAAAACTAGTTTTGTGAATTGATTTCGAAAAATTGGATTCTCTATGGTGTCGGTTTTTGGGTTGACGTAATGTTATTTGCATAAATTATGTCAACTCTGTGCCTGTACGCTTGCATATTTGATAAGATACGCGTGCTATAATAAATAAATATAATTACTGCCTTAAGGTCAGATGGGGAGGCTTAAGTGAGATAAATCACAGCCAAATAGATACTTGGGACATTTTTTTAATTTTTACGATATGTAAATTTCGTATCTGAACAGGTGGTTGTTTTTTTTTTTTTTTTTTTTGTTTTGTTAATTAATGGGTTTGCCGGCAATTTATTTTTATTTGGACAGAGATTATTGTATTAAATGGACTTATTTGTACGGGTTCATAAAAAGGTACTATTTGCGGGCCAAATTTAAACAGTAACGGATTTATGTGTTTTGGGAAGTCTTCCAACGAATAACATTTTTTCCAGAAACAAAATTTGCCGACAAAAAATAATCAAGAACAGAAAATGGTTGAAGGTTGGCACTGCTTGACGTCTACCTTAAAGTTACGATTTTCCGTTCCAAATGATCGAATCTAACAAAGAAGATGTCATATGATTTTCCGATCCGGGCCCAATCTGAATTCGCATTCTTAAATACCGACGAGCCGGAATATTCTATAATAGAGGAATTTTATGACCACCTGGACGTATCCAACCGAGCATTTCCGAGGACCGGTGTAAAAATCATACAGTGAGATGTCAACCCCAAAATAGGGAAACACAACATCGTCAGTGGGTTAGTTGGCAGGCCTCTACGAAACGACAAATAAATTGAGACAAACTGACTTTAAAGCAGAGCGTGCTATACTATTATTAGGTTTTCTCGACTTCGAATGCACAAAGAACCTGGTGATCTTCATATCGTCGAATCTTTACTCAAATCGATTAAGTTCGTCCTGGATGTCGAAGCATTCATAAAGGCAAACGTCATGTCTGTCCATTTTTTCGTCGCAACCAAATTCGACTGCCGAACGAGAAGAAGCTTCAAATGGCAGAGAGACTTCAAATTGTTCGCCTTAGTGAACCGGAGATAGTCAGAGTCAAGATTAGTTGACAGAGTCACTTAGTTGACTGTGGTTTTACCCTTCATCAAAGTCAAAACGTAGTAGATGCAGTAAGTCAATATTATTCGGCTTCTTCTCTATAAGCCGAATCCTTTCTATGCTACCAGCCACCTCCAAAAAGTTCCCCCGTAAGAGTACCGAAAAGTGGTGACAGAAAAGGCGCAGTCAAGGTGGGCAGTACAAAACCCGCGTGGCGCAGGAAAAGCAAAAAAAAAGAATCCCGGCTTATTGAAAACAAAAAGTGTAGCGACAAGAAAAACATCCGTCAATTCTAAAAAAAAGTCAAACAACAGGCAGCGAAGAGTTTACAGGCGAAACACGTCAGTCATCCACTTAACTAGGACATGACCAAGCACATGGTATCAAACTGCACTATCTTCACACAAAGTTGGACACAACTTCACTCTTAATAACAACTAAGAGGTACTTTAGGAGTTCATCTGGCTCGGCGTTATATTAAAACCACACAATTGATCCTTTAAAACCTTGGCTTGCAAAAACGAATGCGTACAAAACTTTCAAATCGAAAGTCCCAATACATGCTTACAAGCATGCTTACCATGCTTACCAGCCCATCGTTATGGCGAAAAAGGCGACGATGACGGAAAGCACACACACCTTGACTACTTCCTTGTTCACGAGTTTTTAATATCGGTAACAGTAACCACAAACCTCTCGACCACGCTGGGGTTTTGTCCTGTCACCGGTACCATCGTAGTGCTTGGCGCTACGGTTGAAAGGAAAACACCACCTAGACTAGGTTGACGGCGTACGTCTATTTTCAGGGGATAATGGATCTCACCAAATAACAACAGGTGTTTTTTTTCTGAGGTGATGTGACCCTATAACGCTGGAAGAGCGCACCTAGATGCACCCTGCATATTGATGGAAAGAAGTCTCCTAGAAAAACGAACATTTTCAGGCTCTCAAATGGCTTATTCGCTCACGGAAGTATTGGTAGGAGGTAGAAGGACGAAATAGAGATTGTTCCACTTATTGGGCCTGCGCACACGAGTATGCTTCAACCGTAGTCATTATGGTTACTTTCCAAACACACGGGAATATGTTCAACCGGTTGAATTTTGTGTAATATAACAAACTTTTTATGTATGTGTACTTCCATGGTTTGTTTTAACTTTTATTTTCCGCGATAATGTACAACACAAATCATTAAAACTGTGTGAAACCGATTTGTTTTGCGTGTGTATTTTTTTTTTGAAATTCTTGTTTGTTGATTTTTTTTATTTAATTTGATTGACACCGAACTAGCCGCCCTCCTTTTTTTTAATACCACAACTGTCAGTAACTCATGCATGTGTTGGTAGATTCAACCTCTTCAACCACTTAATTTTGGGTGAAAAATTGCTCTCCAGTGTCTCTCAAACTGTGCTCCCTCCTCACCCGTCCAACCAACAAACATGACGTTCAACCGGTTGAAGCATACTCGTGTGCGCAGGCCCATTGAACGTAGTATCTCGACCGAAGGTGAAACCGAAAAGCATATCGCCAGCTGTAGTGCCATACCAAAGGCAAACTTACAGCTTTTCCACTCAAATGCCAAATCTGTGCTATTAAAAGGGTGCTGTTCCTGAACGCCGCTATCACTATAAATTACCATAAAAGAGTTCGAGAGGTATATCAAAATAAGTCATCGCTCTTAGGAAAGGGTGTTTTTTTTGGATTCCAATGGCCGCGTGATGAAGCTCTGTTCTCATTGGTCAAATTGGTCGAATGACCAATGAGAACTGGGCTTCATTTAAGATATCTTACGAAATCTGAAATCCGGAACACGGCCAATATCTTCTTATAGGGTCATTTGTCAAACCATTTGTGTTCAGTATATAGGGTGCGCCATCTTTTTTAATCTCAGTTTGTAAACATTGAATAGCTTTATAAAAAGATTGACAAGAGTAGATATGTTTTTGAAACGTCACTGACGTCACGTGACGTTCTTCATTGAAAGTAGTTGTTAAATTTTGTTAACTCACCGTCTGACAACACTATTCGTCGTTTGGTGTCAAATTTTGTTGCGCACGGGACAGTGCGAGGTCGTCGACTATCATCACTGTCCAAGACGTTCCAATGAACTGGTTGAAGCGGTAAGAGAGTGTCGTATCGTCAACGCGCTCAGCATTTTTGCGTCAGTAGAGCAACCTTTTAAAGGATGATTTGCAATTGACTCAAAGAATATTGCCGACGGACTGTTCCCGTCGCTTGGATTACATCGCACGAATGGTTGGCACTGAAACAGATTTTTGGAAGCAACTATTGATGACCGACGAGGGGCATTTCACACTCTCTGGCGCCGCATACAGCAAAATTGCCGCATTGGAGAAACAAGATCCATGAGCGGCCATTGCATGACCAAAAGTGACTGTTTGGGCCACCGTTTGTACCAAAACCACCAATATCAGTGGATGTTGACTCATTATGTCTGCCCAGGAATGTATAAAAAAAAATAGCAAATCAAAATCCCCGCACTAGTGCTGCTAAAAAAAATGGCTTGGCCATCCAAATTTCGAGTTAAGACCCCTCTAGGCTTCTTTTTGTGTGGTTTTTTGAAAACCAAAGTGTACGGCTCATACCATTGACGAGCTCAAGGCAAACATTCGTACCGAATTCATCGCTATACAGTCCGAGATGCTCGAAAAAGTGATGCAAGACGTAGCAAAAAAAAAAGGCGCGTTCACGTTACAATATTCGGTGATTAAGCGTTGGACCAATGTAAATTTTCGGTAGTGGGTGCAAAGATTCCTCGAAACTTCTTGAGCTCTAAACACTTCTCAGCCAGGGTCCAGCAGAACATCAAGGACCATCAAAAACATTTAGGCGGTGGAACGAAGTTTGTGTGAAAACCCAGTCTATCAGTGTGGAAGAAACGGCCGGTTTGGCACTCCCAAAAAGTATTGTTTACGAAATTCGAAAAGTCTTAAAAATTCTGGGAGAGGCCCAATTCTTGTGATTTGGCTCGTTTTACAACGGACGCCTCTACGGCAGCACTATTCTCCACACTTCTGGCAAAACGTAGTCTCACTGGCACGGAAACATCATGCAGCGAATATTCAGAGTCAGCTTGATCTTGCAAGGGTGTAGGCCAAGATCCTTACTCATAATGTGTTCTGGGAGAGGCCCAATTCTTGAGAACGCCGTGAAATTGACTGATTTGGCTCGTTTTGCGACGGGCGCCTCTACGGCAGCAATTGCTCCACACTTCGTCCAAAACGTGGTCTCACTGCACGGCAACATCAAGTTGCAAATATGTTTCCTCAATTTTGTTCACTAGACTACGTGAAAAAACGTCTGTAAAGCAATGATGGAGAGATTTCGCACTTTTAATTGCATCTTTTGGAGCGACGAGGTTCAATACCACCTCTACAAACACGTCATAATCCACGACTGAAACACCAAAGGCCTCTAAATTGCCCAAGAGTTACTGTTTGGTGCGCTTTATCGACGAACGGAATTAAAAAATTAAAAAATTCTAGGGACAAGCCATACTTAAATGTGAACAGTGAAAATGATGGGGATATGGTCACCCATTTTTTTTACCAAACATGCCAGCACATCCATTTTAATCGTCACACACGTGGTTTCAGCAAGATGGAGCTCCTCCGCATACTACCAGAGCTTCCATGAATTCGCTACCTGAACATTTCCCACGAAAGCTGGGGACTTCCCGTGGCCACGAAGGTCTCTAGACTTAACCCCCACGGAATTTTTTCTATGGGGGTCTCTCAAGATTAAAGTCTATGGTATTAACCCGCAGTCTGTCACGGAGCTAAAACCAAATTCACGACATCCTGCCAAGCCAACTGCTGCTCGTGGCACGAAACACGATGGTCCGCTTCCAACACACTGTTGGAAGCAACTAAATGGTCGGCATTTGGACGACATTACTTTAAAAAAAAATATTTATAGCCGGGCTTTCTTTTTATTTATGACAAACTAAACAAAATACGTTTCATCCCTTTGTTTGGAAAACATAAATCCGCCACCCTGTACACATACCATCATAAAAGATGGCGCAGCCTATACTTTTTGCTAATTTATCCATAAATTCATCCAACATAAACTTATACGGTGCGTACCAAAGAAACATTCTTCTCTGTAGAGGTGAGTTTGAACGAGGATACAAATATATCAATTCGACGCAGTTCTCAACACTTTTTAAGGACAAATGTTGGATTTCCCAAGAATGTATGAATTTTTCCACAAATTTCACAGATTTCACAATTTCACAGACATTTCACCTATAACGACAATAATAGGTTCCGATTAGGCTGTTTGGGGAGATAGCAGATTATGGTTGAGAAGATCTCTTCTCCAAGTGATCAAGAGGTCTGTTCCCGTACTTTTGCAGTTAAAATAAGTAAACTCTTCAACTCCTTGGAGTGAAGTTAAATTCTGAAATGAATTTGCTAAAAAGTACTAGAACACGATTAGGTAGGTTACAGTAACATCATCCGTTTTGTGTGGCTTTTAAAGGACAAATGACGAATAAAAAACATTTCAAAACAAACGACTTGTCACTTCCTAAAACCAACTGACAATTTACTGATTCTTACCAATGGGATTTTCTGCAGTACCTAAATTATTTTCCAGATTTGTATGGAGGGTCAATTTTTTTCTCTCTCATTAGCTCTCTCTTTTACAAATTTTAGCGTACGAGAACGAGAATAAGTAAAAATCAGTAAAATTTAGTAAAAATTTAGTCAAATTCAGAGAAAAAGAATATTATACGTGAACATCCGTGAATAAATCCGTCTATTAACCGTGTTAACGTAGATTATTTGGCAAGTTGTGCCATCTGTGATCAACAGATAAAATAGCTTTTTGTTGATCGTTAAGGTTCAATAAATTTTAAAACAAAAATTAAAAATAACCACAAATGTGAAAAATAGAATTAATGAATGCACGTGTGCTGATTCCTTAGAAAAATAAATAAATTTCTTGTTCACGATTGGAATTAGCATTTTGCTAAATCAATCGTCAACAGCGTCGCATTTAAAATGCCGGAATTGTCACAACTATACGTATCCGCAAATGTACAAACAAACCCATTGGATGTGTTTTTTTTTAAATAGTAACAACAACAAAAAACAAAACACGAAATTTTATCAACTCTAATCTAGTAGTATGTGTCAATTTTGCTCAACTTGATGACGAGTGATTTAACACTCGATTCATATCTTGCACAAGAACCGGTTGGCAATTTAACCAGGCCCATCTGCTGATTACGACACCTCAACATGTGCTTAATGTGCACTAGCAGGCGGTTGGAGATGCCATTGATATTGATTGTAAGAGCAAAACGATTGTCGTAACATGCAGACAACGTAAATTGATTGGTACTCCTTACGTTACCCAATTGTGGTGCGATTTTATCTTGCGAAAGGTGACAAAAAAAATCTCTTAACAATGCTTGCTTTTATCGGATACCTGATGGTGGGGGGAAATACTTTTGTACAAGACAATAAGGTAATTGTTCTACCAAAAGTTTGTGAGGTTCATCGTTATCTTAGTCATGGTGATGACATGGAATGAGTCTATATTGCAACAGGAAACCTTGCTTTTATATTTGGCGATTGCTCAACGAAATATGAATACCTTTACAGAGCCTTTTGCATTGCGATAGGTTTTGGTGTTCCAATCCGGAATTTAATATTATGCGGCTCAATTTCCATGTCCCTAGGCAAATAATCGACTCCTGTTCTAAATTCTAGAAGACCCAACTCTGCTTTTCATAAGAGTTAGATTCGCTGTCTGACTCCATCTCAGGGTATCTCTGTACCCTCACACTGAAATCGGCATTGGGAGTGATGATTTCAATGTACACAATTCTTCAAGGCTTCGGCATTCTGGACAAAACCTGAAGGAAGGTATGTTGAGGTCTTTGCTGATGTAAACAACGAATTCCGGATATTCACCATCAAGCCGCCAACACTCTAATCTTGTTTCTAACCTCGCATGAATCACTATAAATGTGTCATCGCATCTAGACAAACAGTCAGACCACTGTATAGTTAAGTTTTTTTCCCGTAGTCCAAACACGCAATATAAGAAAGCCAACTGGGAAGCTCTGAACGGTTTCTTTCAATATTTTAAAGGCTCACTATATTTCCTCGATAGTTACGTGAATACTACTGCTGATATGGTATCGAAATCACCTTGCAATCATTTATGCCTAAACGGGTAAAGAGAATCAAGCCAAATGCCTTCAAATGTCTGACTCCAGCTGTAAAGAAGCTGTTAGGTTCAAAGAGTGAAGTTCTCGGTCATGCAAAACTAATCCTACTGACCAACTTTGTTTAAATTCAAACCAGCCAGAAATGACCATAATGTCCACATTATGAATGTCATATTCATCCACGGAAAAGTTGTGGCAAAGAATTCTATCATGTCCAAAAGGTAGTAAAACGTTTAAAAAAAATCAAATAACTCATCCTCATCTTCAGTCCCAATTCTCATTTACAATGACATTCTAGCTGTCAAATCTCTACACAAACCCAATTTGCTTTTTCAGCTAGATCCACGTTGCCAGATTGTGCTCATTCTTCTAATCTCCTTGAAAACGTAGAATATTCTATGGGAACAAATATTTTTCGCACACGTACAGTATTCGATCTTGACATAAACAATTCCACTAGTCCATCTGGCATCTCCCCCATAATTTTAAATGGCGTTCTTCCACACTTGAAAAACCACTGCGATAGCTTTTCTGTCTAACCTATTCCTCAGGGTACTCAGTTCGTAACTTTAAAAACGATAATCGTTGACGATAGTGAAGGAGACCTTCTGGGTACGTACAGTGTTATTTGTATACATCTGTACACACACAATATAAAAATTAAACGCTACGTACTCAGCAAATCTCCTACACTATCGTCAACGATAATCATTTTAAAAGTTACGTAGTGAGTACCCAGGACTCTTCTAGAGTAGATAAAAAAAACAGCATTTGTCCGGCCATACCCTAAATAAGGCAAATCTTCTTCTCCCTTCAACTACCTACCAATGGCACTTACGTCACTTCTTTCTAGGGTCATGGAAACGCGGATATACCGCTATGTGGCTAATTCCCAAATGCGCGGAGTATCGCTTTGAAAGCGACACCTCCATTTCGAACGCCTTCCCTTTTATTTATCATCTCATCATGCTTCTCAGTTTTTTTTTTCCATACTGACTTCCATTTATGATTTCAAAAATGACAGATAGAGCAGTTTGTCTTTTTATTGCTGTTCTTTGGTAATTTTCTTGTGCATATTTGGAGGATTTTACCTGCCAGCAATCCGTCAGTTATCGCTTCTTATAATATAAAAATGCCAATTTGACAATTAAGGCGATACGCGGCCATTTTGGGCATAAGGGGGCTACACACACGCAGTTTTTACTGTCCGGTATGCCTGATCAGCGGATGAAGAAATCCTTAATCGATTCGAGAAAAAATTTTTTCGGAAAATCTTCGGTCCCTTTTTCGTTGACGGGCTAAGGAGGCGAAGATTCAACCAAGAACGAGCTGTACAGCGACATACCCCTGGTCAAAAAACCCCGCACTGGACGTTTAAGATGGCTAGGACATGTAGAAGGAATGGACACCAATACTCCGGCTCGCAGAGTCTTCGATTCCCAGCCAGACGTCGGACGCAGTAGAGGAAGACCTCGCCTTAAGTGGCGCGCACAAGTGGAAACCGACCTCAACCAACTTGGAGTGCGCAACTGGAGGCAGTTAGCTAAGGACCGGGCTAATTGGAGAGGCATGTTGGTTGAGGCCCAGGTTCATTCCGGACTGTAGCGCCACTTAAGTAAGTAAGTAAGTACGTATTTTACTAAAAACGCCCCCAAAAAGTGGACTTGGAGCAGAGCTGAAACCGAATCTCCACCTACGCTCAACATGTCCTAAGAAAAAAGAGAAGAGCAATTGGGGAAAAATTTTGGAAACCAAAGGGACAGGAAGAGTTGTTAGTTGACGTATAACTTTCATAAAGGGGAGTCGGATACACAGGAATACTCAACTCCAAAAAAAACACCTCCTTATGTTGCATGAAGCATTTCGTCTTCCCCAAATGGGAAAAAAGTGATCATCAAGAACCACGATAAACTTTTGTTCTGCGTCAGCTGGGGCGGAGCATTCTTCTAAAAATGTTCACCCAATTGATGAGATGATCACATACCTAAATTTGCTGTTCATTGAACCGCTTGACAATAAGGTTAGCAATTAAAACTGTCCCAAAACTCGGCTTGACCTAACAGGAGATCACTGGTTCCACAAATTAACGCTTTAGGGATGAAGATTTAACAACGAATATTAAGAACATTTGAGGCCCAACGATCTGGTGTAATCCTAGCATTGAAGGCTGTTAATCCTAAGACGTTTAAAGCGTAAAGAAATTAACGACCAACATGCAAGATTCTCAACTCAAATCATTTTGTAATGCAGTACAGAAAGGCCATATGGAACGTGATAATTGGAAAATAACCGACTAAACTAAAGGCATTAAGCTAGTGACCAGGCGAAATTGGAAGCCATATTGATTGGTCCAGCTCCCTTCAGCAGTCCCTAGAAGATGGTAGATAGCGTTTTGCCTTCATAGCTCTAGCTGTCTATAAAGGAACATGTCCGACTATTCACAAATCTAGATCCTTTTTCATGCTCGGCCATCCTAAACAAAATATTCGTGAAATAAAAGTGAAGGTTTCTTTAAAAAAGAAACTCCAACCTAAGTGCATCAATCCAGAAGCAGCATAACAATGACATGATGGTATCTCTTACCAGGAATCTATCTTAATAATTTTCCTACCCCACAGAAATAATTCAAGTTCCCATCGCATTCGCCATTCCTCCAACAAGATCCACGAAATGATCAAATATTTGCAAATATTTAAAAAATGTACCGAAACACGTTTTTTACTAAAAACGCCCCAAAAGTGGACTTGGAAAAAAACTATATATTGACGAAATATAGAGATTCTGTAAATATGTTGCTCACACACTTTTTAAAAATCCCTTAGGGTTTAGCCAAAAATTACGTTTTCCTAAAAAAAAGGGGCGTGGAACTTGTTTTGCTTCACTGCAAAAGAATTCTATATACCAAATTTCATTTTCTAAGCTTAAAATTTAAGGGCTAAAAATCGGTGACATGTAGACGGACGGACAGACAGACATTGCTTAATCGACTCAGCAAGTGATCTGAGTCGATCCATATGGCTTTGAGGTATATGTAGCTAAATTATTTCTCTATGCTACAAACTATGTATCAAAACTAATATACCCAATGGGATAGGGTATAAAAATGGCAAACTCTATGATTATTGGTGTATTTCATACAACGTTTTCAAATTTAAAAAACTTTGGAAACTTTTTACTGCGTTTGGTCGCATTTTCTTAAAGTTTGGTAAGAAATTTTATTTTCAAGTGGCAACCGTGCTCTTGCCTGTTACTTCTAGTCCAATCCATTCCTTTGCGGATGACAGTATTCTCAGCTTATAAAATTAATTCTCAAATTCAGGATGAACGGAAACTGTCTCGAGAGCATAATTAAATCGGGGAAATCGAATAAAGTGGAATTTAAAGCCTCCAAAACGCAATGCTGCCTTCTGTAATCAAAGTAAAATCAAAAATCTCAGCCACTTTTGGCTACGTTTACACCGTGGACAATAACCTGTACATAGCCTACAAGGAGACGTTTTCTCACCTTTGTTGTGGATCCTAGTCATCAATGAGATACTCAATAAGCTACAGCGCAATGGGGTAAAAGACATAGCATACGCAGACGATGTAGCGATACTAGTTTAAGGGAAATTCCTACCCACTATTAGTGATCTGCTCGAGCATGCATTGAAAATTCTCAAGGAGTGGTCAAAACAATGTGAGATTGGCATCAACCGCCAGAAAACAGATATTCGGAAAAGACTGGGGTCCGAACCCCAAGATTATCCTATGGATGTACACGGTCATTGTAAGACCTATATTAACATATGGAGGACTTGTCTGGTGTTAATCTACAAACAAAGTCACCCATCTGAATTATATGACCAAGGTACAAAGGATAACATGTGTGGGCGCTAGTAGCGAGACTGGAAACCATTCTACCGCTAGACCTTTACATTCAAGAATCTGCAGCTAAAATTGCTCTAAGAATAAGCTGCTGGAAAATTAACTTAGAAGGACACGCCAAATTCTAAACAGATATATGGGCTCAGTTGTATCCTTTGAATACATGCTGCCTTACCCTGGCTATACTTGCGTCTTCCCAAGTAGAGAGGATTGTGAGAGCAACGAACTGGGCACCGAAATTATATCCTCCTACACTGAAAAATAAGTAGGCGTTGGAGTGCTAAACAGCACTCTTCGTCTACCTGAGCACAGCAGTGTCTTCCAAGCTTAGATATTGGGACTTGGCAGTAGCAGAGGCACCAAAGCGACCTCAATGCTGGCGTTATCACCAACGATATCACCATTTTCATTGACAGTCAGCTCGCAATAAAAGCAATCTCTGCTGTCGAAATATAATCTAAGCTTGTGAAGCATTGTCGTGAAGAGCTATATGTTCTTGGCGTCCAACTACTTTGTCCTAGAGTCACCGCTAATATCGCCTAGAATTGGGGCTGATATTGGATACGTTTACTAGAAAGACGTCTATGAAGTATAGATGTCGTTAGTTCAGCACAGAGCAGTCTGAAACTAAAATATTTATTTTTTTTATATTCCGACTTGCCAAAGCAATAAGATGCACGTCGACCTAAAAGATCTATTGTGCTTGCCGTCAGATGTCTGCTTATGTCAGTAGCGCTTCTACTTTCCTAATGTATCTGATACTACGTACAGCAGAGGATTTCCTTAGTTCTTCGGTACTTAATATTTCCCTGTAGAAGGATTCCCTTCTTATACTGTAAAGGGCTGGGCATTCACATATGATGTGTTCGGCTGTTTCGTCTTTTTCTAGACATAGTCTGCACTTTGGTGAGTCAACTAAATGCATTTTATTTAGGTGATATCGCAGACCGTTGTAACCGTTAGATAGCCTACTAAGTTCTTGATATCGTGCCTGCGAAGATTTAGTATCTTGTTGGCATCTGTTTTGAAGGGCTGAATAGCTCTTTTGGTCTGTCTTAGGCCTGGGATGATCTACCAGTATGACTTACATTGATTTTGTTTCCAGCTTTTTATAGTTTATGGCTGATCTGGGGATTGCACAGAAGGGTTCAGGTCCAATGAAGGGGGTTTCCGCGCCTTTTCTGGCTAGTTCATCAGCTTTTTGTTGCATTCAATCCCCTTATGTCCGGGGACCCACCATACCGTGGTTTTGTTATTGGAACTAAGTGTTTGGAGGGAATTAAAGCAGTGTAATACTGATTTGGAGTCAATAATGTGTGAGCTAAGGGCTTTTATAGCTGCTTGACTGTCCGTGAATATATGGATGTTGGCGCCTTTAATACCTGAATTGTGTATTAGGTTTGCCCATTCTTTGATGGCATGGTGCTCTGCTTGAAATACACTGGGTTTCTTTCCCTTAGGTATTGAAACGTTCCGATTTGGTTCATGGATACCAGCTCCACCCCTGAGTCCATTTTAGAACCATCCGTACACCACTTTAGGCCGTTTTGGCAGTTTGGTGGGTTATTGCTAAACCATGCTTCTCTGGTTGTGATCTCCGTTGAGAATCTTTTGTTGAAGCATAGTGTCTTGGGTAAGCGGTCTGTAACCGCGCAGATCATGTCAAGTTTGGAAGTTCGGATAGTAGTTCATTTAATTCTGGGTGATTTCTAAAGTTGAACTATTCCGCTTGTGTCAAACTTTGCTGAGCTGCGAATTGCCACTTTTTTGTATAGGTGTGGAGGGGCGTTAGTCTTATTAAGGCTTAGTAGTAGTAGTGCCCAGACAGGCAAGCCGTTGTACCTTGTTTAGTTTATTAATGGTTGTTTTTTTGGTGACTTTTTTCCACCATACTATTGAAGCGTATGTTATAATGGGCCTGACCATGATCGTATAGATTAAGTGTGTGGTCTTTGGGGAGATTCCCCAGGTTTTACCATACAAGCCCAGAAAGCTTTGGTTTCATTTTGAATTTTGCTGTTTATGTGGGAGTTCCAGCTTAATTTGTATATCGAGGATCACTGCAAGATATTTTACTTCGTTCGAGTACTCAATGTCCATATCATTGATTGAAATTTTGTTAAGACTTAAATTTCTCCTTTTCGTAGAAGGGACGATGACAGCCTTGCTGGGGTTTATAGAATGACTAAAATATCTACTGCCAGTCCAAAAATTGTTCACGGTGTAAACGTAGCCATTCATGAATATCACTTGCATGGTTGAAACCGATAAACTTTTCATTTTATGTATGTGTCTCGGCGATTTGACGAACACGAAAGAAGAAAGAAGTCTCCTCCGTTTCATTAATAGCTCAAAATTTTTTCTACATGTAAGAAAACAAGGAGAAACGTGATATCACAAAGGACCAATTGGTCTAGGTGTGCTGGCGAATGGCAGCCTAACCTATTTCTTTTAGGAAAGACATGTAGTCCGAAGTCTCTAAAAATGCAGCGTAATGTTTAGGTTTCGTTAACCGACGCAGGAAGCATTTCATCTCCTCTGATCTGGTCTCAATATATGAAGCGTATATACGTCATTAAATTGAATTCAACACCTATATCTGGTCAAGTGTAGCAAACAGCTCATTGCACCTACTGGATAGGGTACATAAGACTGATAGGAGACTCAACCATAGCGAACTTTTAGAGTCTCGCTTGAACATCGTAGGAATGTCTCCTGCCTAAAACTCTTTTAAAGCTATTATTACACCAAATGATCAAACTAAATAGCCAGTAATACTTGCCGTGCCATGAATGCTAATAAATTTAGCCTCAAGCCTATGTTTGGATGTTTTTTGAAACATCGAGATTCATTCCTGGACCGAACAACATGGATGTGTAATGCTTTATCAAACTCAGTTGTTCCTTCCCATTACAGGCATTTAAACCCAACGCACATCGGTATCCCCTCTTTTCTTATTCCTTAATGCCCGTGCTATCTTCAAATACTGTAACGGTAATTAAAAAACCGTAAAGTCGCTATTTTTCGATTTAATTGGCAGAAACTTATCGAAACTTTTATTGTTTTTATGTCATTTTGAATCATGAATTAATGAATTTTGACTGGGATCCAGAACACCAACTTGACCGACCAACACATTAAAATCCAAGCAATGCTAGGATTAATTAAAATATTCAGAGAAGTATTCTAGTTTCACTTTTAGTGAACAATCGGGTTGTTTGTTATATCATTGCTTACCTATGAACTTATTAACGTCGGTATCTATAAAAATTAGTATTCCGACGTACTCGTTTGAACAGAGATTTTATTGACTTGTTTATCTGACTCACTGTATGTTGGTGTGGTGTTAAACAAATATTTTATCAACCTTGCACTTTTTAATAAAATTATGCACTTTAGACAAGAGTCATGTTTGACCTCGAGGAACGTTTAATGGAAGTAAATAAAAAATCTGAAACGATAGTTTGGAAACTTAAAAAGTTTTGTTAGGTAGATGGCATTGAGACGGCATCGGAGGAAAGTAGTAAAATGTCACTACTGCGTTTCTGTTCATGTGGTTAGGGAAAATAAAACATTTTTGCAGGAAATCGAATGCTTCTCTCAAATAGGAAATAACAAACCATGCCACTAACACGCAATCAGCTACATACGAAGAAAAACCCTTGCCAGACACTACTGTGACAACCTACAGGATACAAAGACCTATCAAGGTATCCGTTCGGAGAATTTGTTCGAAATCGGAGAATTTTCAACCGAGCTATCCCTTTCGATTAGCATTTTGAACAGATCTTCCGACGAAATGTAGCAAACACGATCGCGCATCGGCGATATGCGTTAAGTCAACAATTTTTGACAGGTATGAGTTGAATTTCTTCAGAAGTTGTACGATGCAGAATAGAGTACTTCGCGAGAACATCAATCTGACAGCCATGTCATCTTTGTATGAAGACAAATTCAAAAAGTTATGGAGATCGGGGGGTAGTTTGCTACTACCGCCAATGAATTTGTCTTTCAAATGATATGGCTGTCAGATTGACTTTGTCGCGTAGTACTTTATTGCTGCGGAATCAAAAAAAAAAACGTGATTGTATGCTTTTTATTTTGTTCCGCAACGGATACCTCGACAGCAAATTGAGATTCGATTGCAACTGACTTTCGTTTCGAAAATTGAATAAATTAACCAGGTTTGTCACTGCAGGAACATTTGGATAACAAAAAAAAGTTTCAGTTTAGCTGATGACGGACAACTATATAAGTTTTCTAATATATGGGTGGATAATTCTTGTTCCGAACATTGAACAAGAATTATCCAGGCAACACTTGGCAGCCAAACCAAATTTGCCCATAGAGGAACGCCACAGGGCGGCGTCATCTCTCCTCTGCTCGGGCTAATAGTTATGAATAAAATTCAAGTTAAACTAGACGAGGAACGGGTCAAAGTTGACGCGTATGCGGATTACGTGGTGATACTAGTGTTAGGAAAATTCCCCTCCGTGATAAGCGAAATCATGGGGCTGCTCTATACAAGGTTAGCACCTGGGCTGCAAGTTGTGGCCTCGGTGTAAAACCGAGCAAAACGGAATTGGTGCTGTTTAAATGGCCAACCACTCACACTATCCTCCAGCGTTAGGTATTTGGGTATCATGCTTGACCCAAAGCTTGACTGAAAACACAACATCGTGTGTTGCTTTCTATGCTTGCAGCAAAACCTTTAAAAAGAAGTGGAGACTTCAACCAAAAATTACCTTGTGGATGTACACAGCTGTAGCACGTCCAATTCTTACATATGGTTCACTAGTATGGTGGACCGCGTTCGCGTTAAGGCTAAAACCTCACAAATCTAAAAAGGCTGCAAAGAACAGCTAGTATAGGCATGACGGGCGCACTGAGGTTGGCGCCAACGGGTGCCCTTACTGTGCTATTGTTTCTCTTGCCTCTCGACCAACATATTATAGATACCGCACTATGCAGCGAAGTAAGACTCAAGGATTTAGGATGCTGGACTGCGAGGCTGTATGGCCCACAGTAATATCCTGGACTCGTTACCAAGCGGCATGGTCACGTTTCCAACTGATTACATCACAACCACACTAAGCTTCAAGAAAGGCTTCCACGTAGGCTTTTCTACCTGAGCTTAGTGCAAGAGAAACGAAGTAGTTAGGAATTTCGACACGGTCGCCTACACCGAAGGATCTTAGATGAACTGTGGTATCAGTTTTTTTTTGGAGACCTCAACTCAGACCAATTTTAGCCATGAATCGCTTCACAATGAAACAACGCGCTGAAATAGTGATTCATACATCGAAAATAGTCGTTGAAAATCCTCTCGGAAAATGACACCTCGTTGGTGCCCAAGTTAAAATCTTAGACAAAGTTGAACAAGAGTTCGAAATGGATACAGGTCACTGAAAAATTGCACTCTCGTTGCCGAAATACAAAAAATCATATATCTAGATGTATTTACACATCTTCATGTGACTATAAGTGAAAAGTGTTTGGTCAATTCTAGCAACCATTTCGTTTAGACCTCGATATGGGAATGCAACATTACGCAGCCAATCTTTTCAAAACTATGTGGTGGCAAATAATCAAAGAAGTTTCCATTCCAAAAGTAATTTTCATCCACATCATGAATGAAGCATTCAATTCTTTTGACGTCACTTAAGTGGTGCGGCTTAAGGTAGCCCTAAACGACGAACATGCTCGCCGAACTTGCTGGTGAGCGTTATCCCCTACAAACACATTTGGCGGGCATTCATTTCATCGAAGCCAACGAACACGAAAAAATCGAAAAAGCAGCGAGCGGCTTGCGAACCATCCCCTACACGAGAAGAACATAGCGAGCACGAGCAGTTTCGGCGAGCGTGTTCGTCGTTTAGGGCTACCTTCGTCGAAATCGATGTACACATATTAAGCAATAGGGTCCTCTTGGGCTTATAGAAACTTGACTTGCTGTTCATTGTGGGGAAAAGTTCGCAAAGCTCACAGATGTTTCTTTCAGTCGTTGCAAACCTCACTTACCCGACTGACACTAAACGTTGAAATGGTCATTTCTGGGGACGAAAACATCTTCGGTATAAGCCACATGTCGAATTTAGCCATCTTAGATCTCAGTGACAATACTATAACTGGACCACTTACGAGAGGACTTTTTGCAGCATTGTCAACTATCAAATGTTTAACTTTGTCGAATTCGAAAACAAATTCCATTGAAAAAGATGCATTTGTCGATATCTTTCATAACCTTCGACTTTTGGACTTGAGTAAGAATCAACTGGCCTCCATTGATGTAGGCTCATTCGAGCAGATTATTTCTTTGGGAAAGGTTAACATGTACCTGTTGGGCATTGATTGGTATTGCAATTGTGCTATTGAAACGATTGGTAAACTTAAATCTCCTGTACGAAAAAAGGTTTGAAGACTGAAAAGGTCTACTTTTAGTCTATGGGGTACTCTTCGTCAATGTGGATTTTGAGATAGATTGTCCGACTGCTGGTTAATCCACCGTGGGCACAACCCCATATAACGATATAAAATCGGAGTCCAATTTAGCGGTAACTACCACTACCACAAGCTCGACGCAGAAGTCGACAACAACACTTGTCACAAGTGATCGAGGGAAGACGACTCTTCGAGCAGTGAGCAAATGGAGTACTTCCGCCTTGTCATGAGTTCGAGGTGATTGTTTTAAAGAACAATTCGGCTCAAGTTGTTGTTGAGGATTCAGATGAACCGATGAACATTGTCTGGTTCAGTGATGCTTCATGTATACAATTGAAGGAAGAACGATGAAGGATATACCAAACCGTTTCTCATAACTGCCAATCTGCTTGAGAAGTCAGAATACACTTTCTGCCTGGTACCACCTGGAACATATGCAACAACTCAATTTGCCAGGATAAGCGATGAGGATGTCGTTTGGATATCATCCGATGACAGACAATATACGGTCGGAATTGTCTGCCATAGCGTATCTTGGAATCAAAGCCTACCCTGATCTATTGGAGGGCAGTCGACACGTATTAATAGTCAAGAAATCTCGCAGCCGCTCAGTACCACCAATTTCTTCTGCGCCTCCACTTCCACTGGGGAAGGCAAAAGAGGAATGTAGAGACGAGTCGATGAAAGAACCTGAAGACCACTATGAGCTGGCTTGTAATTATATCAAGACTCATGAATGCCAATCACAGTGCATTCGAAATAAGTACACGTTGAGTCCGATGTCAACCCCAACACTGCCAAAGCTTAACTCGAATATTGTATTCTCAGGTGCAGAACTATTAAACGAGAGATACTATCCGAAAATGCGTTTTCAGCTTGGCAAGGTGACCTTGCTCCTAGAAAATGTTCATATGTTCAGTTATTTCAAAAAACAAAGTGTACGCCAGCAAGCCTCAAACCACTGACGAGTTCGAGAATGTTTGTGCCGAAATGATTGCAACACCGCTTGAGATTCTCGAAAAAGTGATGGAAAACGCAGCAATAAGGACACATTTTGCTTTGGTCAATAGAGGCGGCCACTTGATTGATGCGGTATTCAAGAGGAGAACTCTTCTTATCGAAATTATAACCTCGCCAATAAAAATGATAAGAAAATGTAAATAGAACAATGGAAAATGCAATATCGCCTCGCTAGATGGTCATGAAACCATTGGGAAATGATAAATCATGATAAGTTAATGTGTTTCCCTATATTTAGCACACAAATTAGTCAGCTCGTGGGATTTTTATCAGGGAATCGGTGTAGTCATGAACTGCAAACAAATGATCGCTAAATTCATTAACAGCTTTATCTGATGCACTCGAATCAAACAAAAATCTAATTAATAGGATGCCACCCAAATGAATCGAATGACAAAGATTATGCAATTATCGCAACGCAACTGAGTACACTTTAGACAGCCCCGAGGAAAAGCAATATTTACACATTTTGTGTACAGTTGATGGACAAAGCCCTACCTATCTGATACCTCAAACAAAGACTGCAATTCCTGGAACAAATGAATATCTAGAAACAACGCAGCATCAATCTTCTTCTCTTCGATAACAAACCCAAAGGATCCTATATACCCATAGAAAGAAGAACAAGAAAAACAAGATTACCCCTTAAAGGGTCTTGGTCAACACAACAACAGAGGAAAGACAACCATCATCAGCAACAATGCTATCATCCAGCGTCCCATTGGATTGTAAATCACTTCAGATACCTGAGTCGATGGGGGAACCAATGAAAATAAGCAACCTGTACCTTGCACCGGTATTACCCTTGCAGCACCAGTGTGTGTTTATCTCCTCAAACAGTAGACAATCGCGATTAAAAATAAGAATTTCAAAGCCAATAAGATGATGCATTCCAGATTAGTCACAAATAATTATAATTAAATGAAATTAATGCGGTGTACCGACTACCTCTACTCCAAGTGCAAATACAGAGGAGGCGATGCCCTCGTTTTTTTTCGCCTATTAATCTCTTAACTTCTGCTCGTCTCTTATCGCATCCAAAACTGATGCCATTTGGGGTCAGTTTGTGGATTATTTCATTATTTATGTACATAAAATTATATTTATTGTTGAAAGCTCCACTGCCTTTGTTTCAAATCAAGTCGGGTGAAACAAGCAAAAACAAATCCATAAGCAATGTCCGAATGTCACTTTTGCGACGCAATTTTTTTATGTAAAATGCGTGAAGCTTTGAAAACGAAATCCTTTTGTGTTGGTGTTCGCAAGCAATACAAATTAATTCACCACGAAAATTAAATAATAAACTTGAAATGATTTGATTAGGTAGTTGTTTTTAATGTGCTCTATTATAAATTCGCATCGTAGAGTGCGTTCTTGAACCATTTTAAAAGCGAAAATAAAAATTCCATTTGTTTTAAGAAAATACTCACAGTTTCGGAGACATCAGCAGTAGCGAATGATATCAGTGCAATTAATGCACCGAATAGGATGACGTTTAATTTCATCATGTTTGTTATAGTTTGGGAAAACTATTTTTTATTATTTTTGTTGATGGCACGATGATAATAAGAAACTAAAAATTTATTTTATAACACTTGGACACGAGTAAAACAACACAACCGACGAATCGAAATGACCTCTCACAACTGACAAGTGGAATGACGGCGGGTTTTATAGTAGTTCAGCGGAGTTCCGCAAGCAGTACGTTGAACGATTTTTGTTTTTATGACTTTGGCTTTCCAGGGTGTATAATTCGTGTAAGTGATGCCAGACTGTTTGTTTTGTGTGTTTTTATGGAACAAATAAGGAAAAAAAAAAAGAAAGTTGTTTGCACAATTTGCATGTGCAGTGCATCAAATTGATGTTTTGTTAAAATGTATTGGGTATCCCATTATACAAAGTAAAAGTTTGATTTTCTTAATTATACCTAGAAAATAGATGTTTTTTGAAACTCTAAAATTAAAATTTTGATTTTGAAAAATTTGCCTCTCTGCGAAAAAATACTTCGCGACAATCGGCCCTAGCGAGGTATCCGTCGGAGCGGAAAATTCTCCGATTTTGTACGATTCCGATGATTTTTGCTTCGAGGTATTCTTCCGAAAAGCTGTTCGGAATATTTCTCCGAAATTTCGTAACGCATCCCAGCGAATTGCGTTGAAGTGCGTTCAGGAGCATTTTTTGTTCAATTTTTGACAGCTAAGTGCAATTCTTTTTCCGATTTCCTCCGACACAAATTCGTCGCGGAATTTGTTTACGAAGTGAAGTGGAGTAATAGAAAAATGTATGTAATTATATAAAACTATTTATTTAAGTAATTTTCGTACTAATCGTTTGAATTTGTGTTTCCAGGGCGAGCTCAAAGGAAAAAAACCACCCCTGAACAGTACGAGCTTCGTCGTCGCATCTGTGTAGTATTTCTTTCCGATGGCAAATACCTCGAATGGAATTTGAATCTCCGACGAATTATGCGTTGCGGAAAATTTTCCGCTCCGACGAATACCTCGCTAGGGCAGAATGTCAGTGTCACATAAAAAGATATGTATTTATTTATTACTCTTATAAATGTCTTTATTAGTTATAGCATTATGACTGAAACACATGTGCAGAATTCTCCTTGCAGAAAAGATAGAACACACAGTTTTCAATTGGAGCGAACACATGTAAAATCTGCAAGCGTTGCAGTACTGCAAGTTGTCTATATGTCTAAATCCACTGCAAAAATTCAATGGCACCACAACACAAAAGAAAAAAAAACGTAATATTAAGACGTCTATTGAATTATGACGTTTAATCCGCAAATACAAAAAAACAAATAAATGCCATACAAGGAAAGAGACTTTTTCTCAACTCAACCATAACTTTTAAAATTACTCACGAATGCCCCTACTACGAATCGCAAGACGTAAACATTTAAAAATACAAAGTAAGGACATTTCCGAAATTAACTAAATAACGGGTGATTTTTTAAGAGGTTTAGAACTTTTTTCAAAAAATGAATGAAATATTTATTTGAATCGATAGTTTGAACCTTGCAATTTAATGTTTAAAGATAATTTCATGCAAATGTTGACCGCGGCTGCGTCTCAGGTAGCCCATCCGCTGAGTCAAATTTTGGCATACTCTTTCACACATATCGGCCGGTATCTCACGAATGAATGCATGGGTGTTGGCTTCCAGTGCGTCAATCGAAGCGGGCTTGTCCCTATAGACATTAGCCTTGACATAGCCCCACAAAAAATAATCTAATGGTGTCAAATCGCACGATCTAGGCGGCCAATTGACCGGCCCGAAACGTGAAATTAACTGTTCACCAAACTCGCCTCGCAATTGCGCCATTGTTTCGCGTGCTGTGTGGCATGTGGCACCGTCTTGTTGAAACCACATATCATGCAAGTCAAGAACTTCCATTTCGGGCAAAAAAAAAGTTTGTTATCATCGCTCGGTAGCGTTCACCATTGACAGTAACGCTGCGATTCGCATCATCTTTGAAGAAATATGGCCCAATAATGCCGCCGGCCCATAAACCGCACCAAACAGTGGCTTTTTCGGGATGCATTGGTAGCTGTTGCAATGCTTCTGGCTGATCTTCACTCCAAATGCGGCAATTTTGCTTATTTACGTACCCATTCAACCAAAAATGAGCCTCATCGCTGAACACAATTTTTCGATAAAAAAGCGGATCCTCGGCCAGCTTTCCAAGAGCCCATTCACCAAAAATTCGGCGTTGTGGTAGGTCGGCTGGCTTTAGTTCTTGCACCAGCTGTATCTTAAAAGGCTTTACGCCCCAATCCTTCCGCAAAATTTTCCACGTAGTGCTGTAACAAAGGCCTAACTGCTGGAAACGGCGCCGAATCGACATTTCGCGGTCTTCTGTCACACTAGCTGATACGGCCGCAATATTTTCTTCACTACGCACAGTACGTAAACGTGTTGGTGGTTTAATGTCCAACAAAGTAAATTTGGTGCGAAATTTGGTCACAATCTTCCGAATAGACTGCTCAGAAGGTCGAGAATGCCGATCATAAAATGGAAGCAGCGCGCGATGAACATTTCGAACCGAGCACGAATTTTGATAGTAAAATTCAATAATTTGCAAGCGTTGTTCATTTGTAAGACGATCCATGGTTAAATTGCAAACCAAACTGAAGCTGTTTGACAGTGACACAAGGTACTAAACACACGTCAGCTGTCAAAACCAGTGTTGCCAAAACCAAACCAGCTAAAAAATCACCTGTTATAACCAAATACCACTACAGTAAGCTGAATATTATGCAGTAACCACACGACCAGGGCCCTCATTCCGTAAAGTGATTATCGTTTGACGATAACGTTTCGACGGTAGTCTTGCATCACGTAAGCTCAATAATCGTTTTTGCTGTCGGCGATATCACTTTATTTGCTTCACGTAAAACAATAATCGTCAAATCACAGACGATTATTGAGCGAGTGCTCATGAGGTCTCGTCTTGCATTTATTTGGATGTTTTAAGGACAACTAAAGGAGATTTCATGATTTTTAAAGCTATCAATAGCCTTTTTATATGTTTTTAATTTTTAAAGACCATTATAACGGTCAAATTCCGGCATTTAAAATTGATTTTGTATTTAAAGCATACAATACCATTTGTAAACCACTGTAATTTGAAGATTCTAAAAGTAGAATGTAAGTCACTGTAATTTGATCACATGTTTTGTGTATTTTTCAATTTGAACATTTACATATATTTACAAAAGGTTTCACTATCATGTCAATTTGCTTCTACGTAACTGAGCTACTATTAAAAAAAGTATTTGTTTAAGTTTGGAATCAATTACTTACATTTTGCATTCTTTTTAATGAAATTGTGCGGCAAAAACATGAAAAAAAATTCAAATGACATTAATGACAATTTATATGACATCTAATAAATAGTTTGAGATCTATTTATTACAGTTTGAGAGTTTCTCAAATAAACGATTGACGATACCAAAGGTGTCGAGTTACGTGAAGCAAATTGATGACGATATCGCCGACGACTACCGTTTGGGTGATAATCGTTTTCAAAGTTACGGAATGACCCCGTAGTAACTATACAATTGGTTTCCATACAATCAATACTCATTCAAATTTTAAACGAATCTAATCATTAAGGTCTCGCTATGAGTCTCACAGTGGGATTGCGATATGCAAAGTATTTAGCACGTAAGTATTCCAAGCTGATCGTACCAGTTCATCATATGGAAGCTTTTGCATTGGCAGGACGAATGGAAGAATATGTCGACTATCCATTTCTGTGTTTATTAATCAGCGGAGTACACAGTCAACTGCTGTCTGTTAAGAAGGCTACTTAGTTTAACCTTCTTGGTGAGAGCATGGATGATGCTCTTGGAAAAGAATGGAGGACAGGATATTGAAGATCCAGCAAGTGGTGCAACTTACCCGGATCAATATGATTTTCCTCTACTGTTCTTAGCTGTTGATTTGGAGGAAAGTAAGTTAAACATGTCCAAGAATGAGGAGTGTGTGATTTTTCACTGATTCATGTTTCATTAGAAACCCCTCCGGACGTTTTTATATCCCATTATAAGGATTTCTATGCGGCTTACCTAAAAGCAACAACTAGGTATCTATGCAAAGAGCATTGGAATTCTGAATACTAAACGGTTTTTTGGTAGATTCTGTAGATGTCTCTGGTGCTGTGGCAAACAACAACTATATATATTTAAGAATATTGTTAACATGGCAAGTATGTACCATGCGGGCGCATTCCTTCCCTCAATACGGTATTGCTCGGACAATGGAGCTATGACTGCCTGGAATGGAGTAAAAAGGCTGCTGGAGGATCCCTATAGTGCACTGACAAATTTCGATCACTTGGCTGTTACATGCAAACGTACAATAGCTGCAAACAGTAAACGAAGATATAAAGTGTAAATGGGTTTAGCGACTGTTTCAGAACTAAATTGTGTATTGCCAATAATGGCTAGCGTAGCTATAGTGGTGATTTTCTTTAGTCCAACATTACTACATGACTCCAGTCTATACATGAAAATGTTTTCCAATTTGAATGGCTTGATGAAGGAAGCAATTACTGAACGAATACATGTTCATCTTATTATGACGTATGAGCATAAAGTAAATCCAGTAAAGTATCAAAGATGAGATTGCTTTTTTCAATGTGTATTTGGAATGAAAGCTTCAACCAACCATATGCATTTTTTTATTTATTTCATATAATAAAGCAATATGAGGCAATTATATATCACCAAACACCACCACAGTAAGCTGAATGTAATGACAGGAGCCACTGCACTGCATGTATGTCAAACAAAAAATTATGCACGTGTGTTTTGCATGTTGCACTGCGTGCCGCACTGCACACAGAACCACTGCACATGTGTTTCAGGCATAACTTTCATTTAGTCCAAGTTCGTAATTTATTTTCTATATATCGTTTAACATATATGTTTTAATAAATTAGGTGAAAAGTTTTGTAAATATGAATTTGTTTCGTTTTTGAAATTATTCGGTAACAAACATTTTCAGTCCTCTGAACATTATTGCATTTTGAGTGTTACTATTGTTACATTTCTGCAGCCTGAAATTGGATGCAGTACGTAGCTTAGAACAGATATAAACTGGCTCTAATGCCTTTAAATGCAACAACATTATTCATAATTAATTAATTGCTCTGATGGACGATTATGTTGACCGTAAAATGGACCTTTTGTGTGATACGTATTTCGAACAGAACCATGATTTTCAAAATAAATTTCCACAATTTGGATGCGCTGTTCAGACGTCAGCAAATTCAATTATTCATGTTGAAATGCCAAACCAAACTAAAAATAAAATATGAGAAGGCTACAATCCGCTGTGTAGAGCGTTGAATACCCTATCCCATCCCATCTGTAAAACTAATATCCCCAAAAAGTGGACATGGCTTAAAACACGATGTGGATTAAATACAGAAAATGACATTGTGACAACAAATTGCTCAGACTGCTTATAAAACACTTTGACGGTTCTACAAAAGACAAGGTTTTCTCCTGCATATGTTATGGGGTAGTGTATAAAAATGTTTTTTATATAAAATCGACCCCAAAAAGTGGGCGTGGGCGAAGATAACTCTATATCCCATAGGGGTTTATTAGTTTTGACATTCAAAGTATCAGAATCGCTAGCTGAGTCGATCTAGCCACATCTGTCTGTCCGTCAGTTCGTCTGTCTGTGTGTCACCGATTTTTGGGCCTTAAGTTTTGAGCTAGAGTGATCAAATTTAGTTAAAAGACTCTCTTTCGACGAAGCAGAACAAGTGTAAACATTTTCAAAATCCCCCCACTACCACGTCCACTTTTCAGAAAAACGTTATTTTCGGCCGTAATGTAAGAAATTTTGAAAAAGTATCTGAAGAACACGCCTGCACTTTTTAGGGACGTTTTCATTAAAAATAAACTCTTTTCAGTCAAATTTTAAAATAATTAAAAAAACTTTTGATGCAAAATCACGGTTGAATTTTTAAGCGTAGTTTTTTTTTAAATCGAACAAAACACTCAAATTTGCATCAAATACTAATTTTTTTTTCATGAAATCGATATATAGGCCTTTGCCATTTATGTTTTAAAGACAACTTCATGTAAATTATGTCCGCGGCTCCGTTTCAAATGGTCCATTCGGAAGGTCCAATTTTGCGTCACTCTTTCGAGCATTTCGGTCTGTATTCCATGAATTACGCGTGTTATGTTATCTTTTAAGGCTTCAATCGTGTTCGGCTTGTCCATATAGACTAACGACTATACATAACCCCACAAGAAATAATCAAGAAGCGTTAAACCGCATGATTTGGCGGCCAACTCACAGGGCCATTTCGAGAGATAAAATGCTCACCAAATTCATCCTTCAACATTTCCATTGTTTCACGAGCTGTGTGGCATGTTGCACGGTCTTGATGAAACCATATGTCAACCAAGTTTAACTCAGCCAACTGGGGCAACAAAAAGCCGTGTATCATCAGGTCGATAATGACGACCATCATATGATCGTAACAACCGGTGCACATTTTTCACAGATCACTAATTTTGATAATAAATTTCAATAATTTGCAATCGTTGCAAATTATACTAAAAACTTTTCACTTTGTCAGATGAGGTTTGGACGCCATTACTAACCAGTGCTGCCAACTTCCAAAAACTTAACTCTTAAAAAATCACCCGTTATTAAAATGAATATTTCGTCTATAGATCATTTTAGTCCATGCCCACTGTTTGTGATATGCAGCCTCTATTCAACGTTGCATACATTTTAAGAATAAGGTTTTTGCGTTTAAGAATAAGGCAAAAAACTTTAACTTAACCGTTTGGCCAAAAACAATTTTAAAAATGTGTTCTGCTTAGTCGGGCAGAGAGTATATATACCAATTCGCATCACCTCAGCTCAAAATGTAAGGCCCGAAAATCGATGACACACAGAAATGGCTAGATCGACTCTGCTAGTGATTCTGAGTCGATCAATATAAAGGGTGATCCAACCATAATGCACGATGTAAATTATTGCGAGAGTCACCTTAACGTCAAGTTTTTTGTCCAACTTAATTTGAAATTTCTTTGTTTCAGTATTTGACAAATTCATCGTCATCGGGCAGTATTTCTTGGAAAATGAGGTCGGCCAAGCAGTTACCGTGAATGATGTTCGCTTTCACGAGGTGAAAACGGACTTTTTGTGGCCAGAAATTGAGGATATGGACAGGGCGATATGTGCTTCCAACAGGATGATTCCACTTGCTACACAGTCAACGAAACAATGGTTCTTTTGCGCAAGAATTCAATAGCCGTGTTATCTCACGTCGTGGCGATGTTCATTGGTCGCCACGATCATGTGTTTGGAGACCGTTGCACTTCTTTCTTTGAAGATATTTAAAAGAAAAAGTGTACGCCAATAAGCCAAGAACAATTCAAGAGCTAAAAAATAAGATAATTCTGCATCTTAAAGTCATTGAACCTCAATTATGTCTCAGAGTCATTGAAAATATGGACTATCGGATAGGGGAATACCACCGAAGCCGTGGCGAGAATTTGGCCACGCATAATTGTCATAGATCCTTCTATCATAATATAAAATATTAAAGATAATTCTCTGAAAACTTTTTGTTTTATTTACAATTATCATCGTGCGTTTACGTTAAACGACCCTTTACTTGAAGCTATAACTATCGAAATTATTTCTCTTTGTTACAAACTTAATGCCAAAACTTATATACCCCTATGGGATAGGGTATAAAAATTGAATATGCTGGCTTTTGCTAATTTTTCTATTACATTGTATTTATTAAATATTTAAAAAAATACAAACTTAACGCGTGTGCAATTTTAAGACTGAAATTGTTTACACAGATTGTTTTATCGACTATTGTGTGAAACATAAAATCGATGCACTAAATGAACAATGAAGTGCTATGCATTGCTTTAAAGTAAATAAAACGATTGACAGTTTTGCAAGCTGTAAGCTATTATTTGTCTTGTCTGGAATAGCAGATATATATGGGAAAACATTTAAACAAATTTACTTAATCAGGTATAAAAGAGGAAACATATGAAGATGTCGATGTATTTAACATCCGCCTTTTTCTTTGCATTTTTCTACCCTATCCCATAGGGGTATATTAGTTTTGATACATAGTTTGTAACAAAGAGATATAATTTAGGTAGATATACCTCAAAGTGTATGGATCGACTCAGATCGCTGGCAGAGTCGATTTAGGCATGTCTGTCTGTCCGTCCGTCCGCCCGTCCGCCCTTCCGTCTGTAGGTCACCGAATTTTAGGCCATAAATGTTGAGCTTATTAATTACTTAAGTGGCGGTAAAGCCCGGAAGGAACCTGGGCCTCAACCAACATACCTCTCCAATTAGCCCGGTCCTTAGCAAACTGCCTCCAGTTGCACAATCAAAGTTGGTTCAGGTCAGTTTCTACTTCCTTTCTCTACTGCGTCCGATGCACGTCTGGCTCCAATCAAAGACTTTGCGAACCGGAGTACTGGTGTCCATTCGTTCTACATGTCCTAGCCATCTTAAACGTCCAATGCGGAATTTTTTGACTAGGGGCATGTCGCTGTACAGTTCGTCTAGCTCTTTGTTGAATCTTCGTCTCCATAGCTCGTCAACGCTACCGGGACCACAGATTTTTCGAACAATTTTCCTTTCAATTCGACCAAGGATTTCCTCACCCACTTTTTATACGGTCCATGCTTCACCACCGTAGAGCAGGACTGGGATGATAAGGATCTTATATAGGATCTTCTTAGTAGTTCGAGTGAGGGCTTTACTACTAAATTGCCTTCTTAGCCCGAAGAAACAGTGGTTGGCAAGAGTTGTTGTTGTCAGAGACAAGGTCCTGTACTACCTCAAATTTATATCTGTCAATGGTGAAGCTCTGTCCAATTCGTCGATGTTGTGTGTCCTTTCGTGTTGACAGCATATACTTAGTCTTACCCTCATTTACAGCTTATCTCATTTTCGGTAGCTCTCGTCTTCACCTGCAGCTTAGGTTGCAGGTTTCGTTCTTGGCTGTGAGCATCAGTCAGCATTCCTCATCAAACCAGGGGTTTCTTGCTGGTGGCCGCAAAAACCTAGAACATCAGTTGCAGCTTGTTGGGATAGTTGCCATTGTTCTAACGGGTGATTTTTTAGCTGGTTTGGTTTTGGCAACACTGGTTTTGACAGCTGACGTGTGTTTAGTACCTTGTGTCACTGTCAAACATTTTCAGTTTGGTTTGCAATTTAACCATGGATCGTCTTACAAATGAACAACGCTTGCAAATTATTGAATTTTACTATCAAAATTCGTGCTCGGTTCGAAATGTTCATCGCGCGCTGCTTCCATTTTATGATCGGCATTCTCGACCTTCTGAGCAGTCTATTCGGAAGATTGTGACCAAATTTCGCACCAAATTTACTTTGTTGGACATTAAACCACCAACACGTTTACGTACTGTGCGTAGTGAAGAAAATATTGCGGCCGTATCAGCTAGTGTGACAGAAGACCGCGAAATGTCGATTCGGCGCCGTTCCCAGCAGTTAGGCCTTTGTTACAGCACTACGTGGAAAATTTTGCGGAAGGATTTGGGCGTAAAGCCTTTTAAGATACAGCTGGTGCAAGAACTAAAGCCAGCCGACCTACCACAACGCCGAATTTTTGGTGAATGGGCTCTTGGAAAGCTGGCCGAGGATCCTCTTTTTTATCGAAAAATTGTGTTCAGCGATGAGGCTCATTTTTGGTTGAATGGGTACGTAAATAAGCAAAATTGCCGCATTTGGAGTGAAGATCAGCCAGAAGCATTGCAACAGCTACCAATGCATCCCGAAAAAGCCACTGTTTGGTGCGGTTTATGGGCCGGCGGCATTATTGGGCCATATTTCTTCAAAGATGATGCGAATCGCAGCGTTACTGTCAATGGTGAACGCTACCGAGCGATGATAACAAACTTTTTTTTGCCCGAAATGGAAGTTCTTGACTTGCATGATATGTGGTTTCAACAAGACGGTGCCACATGCCACACAGCACGCGACACAATGGCGCAATTGCGAGGCGAGTTTGGTGAACAGTTAATTTCACGTTTCGGGCCGGTCAATTGGCCGCCTAGATCGTGCGATTTGACACCATTAGATTATTTTTTGTGGGGGTATGTCAAGGCTAATGTCTATAGGGACAAGCCCGCTTCGATTGACGCACTGGAAACCAACATCCATGCATTCATTCGTGAGATACCGGCCGATATGTGTGAAAGAGTATGCCAAAATTGGACTCAGCGGATGGGCTACCTGAGACGCAGCCGCGGTCAACATTTGCATGAAATTATCTTTAAACATTAAATTGCAAGGTTCAAACTATCGATTCAAATAAATATTTCATTCATTTTTTCGAATTTTTTGTGTTTTTTTTTAAAAAAAGTTCTAAACCTCTTAAAAATCACCCGTTACATCCGATTGTTCTTTTCACAGTATTTCTGGTTTGTTGTGGCGCGGTGGATATCCCCATTGTTACCTTGCAACAAGGTAGTGGTCCGAGTCGATGTTAGCCCCTCGGAATGTTTGGACATTCAAAATACTGGATGCGTGCCTCTTGTTCATCGCAATGTGATGAATTTGGTTGACTGTTCGTTGATCTGGAGACCGCCATGTCCCCTTATAAATATCGAGGTGAGGAAACCGTGTGCTGGCTATAGTGGCATTTCGTTACCAGACGTGTTGTCGTGTAGGCTATGTTTTCCAACAATACTGCTAAAGATATATTCTCTTCCTCCCTTTAAAATCTCCCAGCACGATATTATCACCGTACTTCGGTAGTCGCTTATAGGATTTGTCAAGGAGATCGTATAGAAACAGTCTTTCGCCATATCATCCTTTCCCTCCGTCGGAGCGTGAGCGCAAATAAGGCTTATGTTGGCGAATTTGGCCTTGATGCGGATTTTTGCAATGCGTTCGCTAATATCTGGGAAACAAAAGACTTCTTGCCAAGTCTGCCACTTCTTACAAATCCGCATCCGAATAGTCGCTGTTTCTGCTCACTATAACACGGTCCATAGTAGATGTCACAGTCTTTCATCCTCTTTTTGGCCGTCAGATCCCATCGTATTTCCTGGATGGCAGTAATGTCTGTTTTGTAGCAGTTTAGGGCCTCCGGTAGTTGTTCGTCTGCACCTCTCTTATTTAATGTTCTCACATGCCAGGTACTGATACGAACGTCGCTGTCCTTTTTTCGTTGAGCAGGGTTGTCAACAATAAAATCAGTCCTTTCCGAGGCTATTGGTTGCTTCGTAACAATAGGTTTTTTCATAGGTGGGTAGTTAACCCAAAGCACAACCCCCAACCTGGAGGGCCAGTTCCAATTCATTAGATACCCCTAGGACACGGGGCCATCAATATCCACTATGGGATTGAGCGCTGCGTTTCGGTTCATGCGGCACCATTTCTATTCAAGGGGTCTGACTTAGCCCTGAGATTCCTAGATAACCTGTTGTTTGAATATGTCGAAGCAGCTCGAATAGGTTCGCCCGGGGCAGCAGATAGGGTATTCCGTGCCATTCTGACCAGGCTGTTTATAGTGTTGCTGCTTTCGTCATGTTATCAACACTCGCACTTATCTAGACCAGTATCCGATGGTTACGATGGTTAAAAATAACCACATTTGATATGTAGTCAGAGTTACAACCACTGGGCATTGTAAAGTTAAAGCCAATCAGAGTCTACCCTCGTCCTACAACACCCAACCACCACCAATTCCGAATAACCGCGGGCACAGTTATACTTCCACCGGTATCCTTCAACAGTTGTTTACAGGAATCCACCCTTTGCGCATGAATTGCGTTCCGATTCCTTAGCAACGAATTTGTTGGCAAAACAAAAAACACAATACCACCATTCGAAAGGATACGCATTTTCATTTGTGTTTACCTCTAAGAGTTGAAATAACTGAAATTTATAAAAAAAAAATGTTGCACCAAGGAATTATCCTTCGAGAGGGACATGTTACCAGAACGATTTACAATTTGGTAAAACATTTTACAAAATGTAAGTATTCAAAGAATTATTCAAATCTTCTACTAGATTAAGGACAAACGCTTTGAGGACGTAATAGAGTGCATAATAAACTTTGGCGAAGCGTCCACAACCAGAGCTGGACTCTCCACACTCGGATACTGCTACTATCACTCGCAGAAGTACGAAGAAGCAGCTACGTGCTATGAACAATTGTGTGCACTTGTTCCAAAGGAACCTAAGTACAAGTAAGTGAATAAAGTTCGACAAATTACACCCAACTAAGCCTTTGAACGAATTCTTTAAGGTTCTACTATGCACAGTCCTTATATCAAGCTGGGATATTTCCCGACGCTCTGAAAGTACTCAAGCAAATTATTGACAACGATGAGTTGAAGGATCAAATATTTCAACTACAGAGCGCCATTCTCTATTCAAGTGAGGACTTTGCCGGTGCGCAAGGTGTGCTTAATCAGCGATTGAGTGGAAATGCAGAAACTCTGAACGATGAAGGATGTTTGCTCTATCAAGCTGACCAATATGAGAATGCTGTCCAAAGATTTAGCTCAGCTTTGCAAGTTGGAGGGTTCAATCCGTTGGTGGCATATAATCTGGCTTTATGCCACTTTCGTAAGAAGGAAAAAGCACAGGCCTTGGATTATACAGGTATGTTAGTTGAGGTTACAACTATAAAATAGATTTATAATAGAATTTATAATAGTCGAGCATATAACGGTGCTATAAAAAGAAATCCATCATTTTTCCAAAAGATGAATTTAGTAATAGGTCCACGGGTACTTTTGTGTAAAGAAAAATAAAAACTGTGAAATCTCCAATATCAAGACAGACTTTTCTCATTTAACGAAAAGTACCCATACGCTTTCGTAAAGAAAAATGAAAAACGTCAAATTTTGAAGTTTGTTAAAAGAGACGACCACCAAAAAAATCAGTTTTGCCTATAAAACCTTTGAATATTATTTTAAGAACTCAACAAAAGTCTACAAATCATAAACATTTCTGTTGGTTCCTGTCAACTGTGACACTATTTAACTGTCATTATTTGACAGTTTTCATATTCTCATTCGCAGAAATTCTGCATAAAATATTGAGAAAAATTGAATGAAACAACATTTTTGAAGTGAAACTTCTTTTGGGACGGAGTAAATTGGATTTTATGAAACGATAAAAACATCACGACGCGACGCCAACAACTACGGTGTTCTGATCAGGTCCACCATGATCGCGTGTTGTTGGTTCATTTTAAATTAATTTTTTTTTAAACGGCTGTTTGATCGTGTGTATTTGATCTCAGGCAACACATACGTTAGTATGCAAAAAAGGGGTGGTTTCGTGTTGGCATGTTGTTTTGAGAAAGGACGTTGGTTCCCGGTATGCACAACGAAAGTGTGGTGTCTGTCAAGTGTCAATAAGTAAATTTTATTACGTGGGATTGTGTGTGAGCAAAATCATATTATGAAACTTATCGGTGAGTCCAGGAATGTAATTTCCATAATTTGAGGAATCAAACGAACGTTGCTAGATGTATGGATGCGACATTTGGTAACGTTTAGGTGGCTAAAATGATAATTTCCCCCACTAAATGTTGATATGACAGCTGATCGATGCTTCTGAATTTCTTTTGGTGTCATAAATGTGTTTTAACGAAGGTGTGCATTTGACGTCTGGAGTCTGTAATTGAAACTTGAATCCAACCAGGTAGTTTTGATTGAGTTTTCGATGTGTATGTGATTAGTGATAATGTAAATGTATTTTTGGAATTGGAGTGTTGCCTTCAGGAAGAACAATGCTTTTCATATGACGACATTTTTAAAACGTGATGGTAGATATCGGGAACACCTCTTACGTTTGTGGGTGTAAATACAACTTGCGGTACATACTTTGAAAGGGTAAGATTGGGCGAGAGAGGCTGCTGTTGGATTTTGTGCTTACAATGAAAAGAGAATATCTTCACACTTGAGATATTGCAGAAGGGGCTACTGGCGATATTTGTATGATTGTCTTTTTGAAGTAAAAATTATTTTGGGACGTTGTGAATTCGATTTAATGAAACGAAAAAGTGTTACGAAAAAGAGATCAAACAAAATATCGTTTGTTGTCTGATCACCGAAACCAAATAAAATTGTATGTCAGTCGGCTCTCATACGAGATTTTCGAACAGTCAACATCAATATAGGTGCATATAACTCTCACATAAACCCAAGAGTTTGCGAATTGTCAAAAAGTACCCAACGCAATTGTCAATATGTCAGTTCAACTCATCTCGAATGAGATGTTTACAATATGGAGGTGGTAAACAGAGAGAGAGAGTGAGAGAGAGCGAGAAATTAAGCAGAATACAGTTTCACTTTTACCACGTGTGAACTCGCAATTGATTATTTTCATCTCAGTACGTGTACGGATTTGTGAAATTTCACGTCAAAGTTTATTCAAATTTACTCTTGCACATGAGTACCCGAACGGACTTAATATGTATCTCGCCATATTGGACGTACACTAACCCCCCCTATTAATAAAAAGCGACTATCCGCTCTTTAACACATGTGTTAATTACCTTACGGATATCGAACTTATCCATTTGATAACTTGGTTTATTAATAAACATATTTTTTGTCTGTGTTAGCAATCCGCTTTCTATTACTCAAATCAAGATAAAAGTTGGCAACACTTAACCAAATTGTACATAAAATTCTAGTACATCTATCATATTCTGTCATATTTCAACATCTAGTTATCGGCTTCCCCCGACGGTGATGGTACAGAGCTTATGTTGACCTTTGTTGTCTTGAATCTTAAAAAAATTAAACAAAATAATTTAATTGATCCAATAAACTATAACATCCTTACCTCATTACGACCCCAATATCGTATTGCAGCCATCACTTGGATATCGACAGGAATGTGACCACCCCTGTTGTCACCTTCTAAATCATCCTTTACGAGATTTATCAACTTAATCATATTGGATTTCGAAAAGCGATATTTTTTTTCAAACTCATGGTTCTCTAATTCATCCATGGGGTTGATGCGTTTTTTATATGTCTTCTGGCGTCTGATAATTTCATCATCACCGAGCCGGTCCATCCTATTAAGGATATCGAAAGCCAAAAGAGACATTTAGTAGTTTTTAATTTTAATTTTACACACTTCCTATTGACAATTTATATTTTTTTTAAAAAAAAATAACGCCAATAAGACAGAACAAATTATTTTTGAATTTAAGAACGGCAATTCGATTTTCAATTTTTGAAAGTTATCCGCTCCTTATACATCAAATTCGGTGAGTTAATGTATCCGCTTCTTACCACACGTCAGTTAATGCTAACACACATTTATTAATAGGAATTTCAACTTAACCGATGTGTTAGCGCTAACTCATCGCTGTTCGGTGTTTATTAATAGGGGGGTAAATAGATATTTTCCCGTATAACTATATTAAAAACGTTTTACGATTTTTTTACTTAAATCCGTTTCCGTACACAATTTTTGTATGGAAATAAATTTCTGCAGTAAACATCAGTAAGGATATCCTGCCGTTAGAATGTTTTTTGATTGCCTGGCTCAGTTTTGATTGAGTGCGAGTTAAGAATGGGCACCAGTTTCGTAGTTTCAATTTTGGTAATTTCTACGTCAAAGATGCACCCAGGGAATGCCAACTGTCGAAAATGTAGGGGCCCAGTAACTAAACCGTTTGGAACTATTTGAAAAAGACTGAATATAAATGAAGCTTGATAAATGGATGCCACGCGAATTAATGCAAAAAAAAACCTAATTGACCGATTATCCATCTGCAAATCGCTGCTGAATCACAACAAAATCAAACCATTTCTGAAGCGAATGGTTGCTGGTAATGAAAAGTTTATCACTTACGACACCTTCAAATGAAAAGGTAGTAGATGAATCCCTTAGAGCCAGCGCTCATGGTGGAAAAACAAGGATTGATGGCCAAGAATCAATTGCTGTTTGTTTCATAAGATTGGCAGGGAATCATCTACTATGAGTTGCTCCCCTACGGCAAAATTCTTATTTCAGAACTGTACCGTGAACAATTGAAACGTCTGAAAGAAGCAATGTTTGCTCTACCGGACCCCAATCCTACTAGACCTACTTTACGGTGCCGAGTGGTGGACAAAAAATATAAGGCATCTTCGAAAGAAAAACTCTGTGTCGAATTTTTGGTTCGGTCCAAAGAAGCCGAATGGGGGAGAAGATAAAACCGCGAACTTGATGAGCTGTACCAACATGTAGATGTAGTACCAAAGGTTAACACACGTAGACTACGTTGGCTCGGCCACATTGAGCTACATTGGCTCCAGTCAAAAGAGTCTTCGAATCCCAGCCTTCAGGTTCGAGGCGACAATGAAGACCGAATCTCCGGTCAAGGTCCGATCGCGGATCGCAGAGCGCTTTGACTGAATAACTGGTAGCAATGTGTCCAGGATCGAAGCGGATTGAAGGCTGCCCTTGTCCCAGGCAGAGACCCTCAACATGTCGGGAGCCTGTTAAGTAAGTAAATGTAAGGAAGGCATAATGGAATTACCCTCAATATGGCAACAAAATGACGCATATTTAACCTAAATCGGATTATCGATGCGATTAGAGACGAGGGCATTCTATTGAAGAGGCAAAATGGAATTAGCTTCAAAATGGCCACAAGTTATTAAAAATCACTTGAACTGCAAAACTGCCGAAAATAATATTCCGATATGGGAGATTCAGGGAATTATTATCTTTCCTAAAATATGCTCTGACATTGAAGGGTTTTTATCAACAATCCATTATAAACCAATAAGTCTGTCTTTCTTTCTATTAAGTTGATCTATAATAACGTAACTCAGCTGTGATCTCCAAGCTCCAACCCCAACATGCATACTCTAACTCATGTCAGTGGAATCAGCTAATTCCATGAAATAAAATAAAATGAAATGAAAGTGCAGTTTAAATGTCAAAAACTGATTTTTGTAATTCATCTATATACCTCTACATTTTATACGGATATTTGGTTTGTTTTGTTCTGTCAATATAAAATGAGAAACTTTGGGGTTGCAAAACAAAAGTCGAGACAACTCAATTATGCACCGATTTTTGTTGGGAAGGTCTTTTAAAAAAGCAAAACAGGTGGGTTTTTGACAGGTGTTTTTGCAAGTGGTTGAGTTCAAAGGCAAAAATAAACAAACTAATTTTGTAATAAAGGTGGTTACCGTATAGATCGTCTTTCAACCCTATTACAACAAAACAAAAACCTTTATAAGTGGTCCGGGCAACCGTACGCAACTAATATATTGGAATGTTACCGCTAGCTGTTACTTCCAGGGCATTAAAAATTCCACCGAGTGTTGCTGTCGATTTCTGGCTGCACTTTGGACAATTTCTCCTGTAAAAGCCCTTCTGTCCACATCCAAAGCATAAGACCCCTCCTTGGTCTTTAGGCTTAGGCGGTTCTTGGGTTACCTTTATCTTTGGGCAGTCCTCCGCTTTATGCCCTTTACATCTGCAATAATTGGAGCCTACCATAGCCTCTTCTGGATCTATTCTGGGCTTGTATTTTCATTCATAATTACAAACCAATCCATTCAGCTCGACAAAGGTTCTGAATTCCTGCTTACCTTTCTCTTTAAATTGTCGTGAAGTAGATGGTAGATGATATCAAGTTATCAGCCATTTTGGGGGTCGGAAATTTGGAGAACAATGCCCTTTTACTGCTGCTAAACTCAATTGTTCCTTCATCCCGCTTCTGCTTGTTATCAATTATGAGGCCGAATATTACGTGCTAAGGTCTGCTCGGAGCATACGCGAAGTTTGCGAAGCTGGTTCACGGCTGACTCCTTCCCACAATACACGTCATTTCATTTTCTCCAACCCCGAATGACGTTCTTTTTCTATGTGGTGTTAGCGATTTAACATGGCACCTACATCTAAAACTAATAAAGGTGAAAAGCCAGCTGCCAAAGCTGCCGCTTGTGCTGAGAAAAGGGTAAGGTTGAGAAGAAGGCCGAAGCGAAACCCGTTGCCGCTAAGACCGTAAAGAAGGCCCCAGAGCAGCAGCTGCTGCTACCAAGGCTGCAGCTCAGCCCGCCAAGAAGGCCGCTCCAGCAAAGAAGGACGCAAAGAAGGCTGAAGCACCAAAGGACGCCAAAAAGCCAGCCGCTGAGAAGCCAGCCACCAAGGCTGCCGCTGCTCCTGCCAAGAAGGCTACCGACGCTGCTGCTCCAAAAACCGAGAAGCCACACAAGGCTGCCGCTGCTAAGCCAGCAAAGAAGGCTGGTGTTGTTGCAGCTGCTGCTGATGCCACTGGAAAGGGACGCGTCACCAAGAAGCAAGTCCTCCGCGGTAAGGGTGGTTTGAAAAAGGAGAAGGTCTCCCTCCGTTTCGGTATTGACTGCACCAACATTGCTGAGGATAACATCATGGATGTGGCCGACTTTGAAAAATACATGAAGACTCGCCTAAAGGTTAACGGCAAAGTGAACAACTTGGGCAACAATGTCTCCCTCGAGTGCAACAAGATTCAGGTGTTTGTCAACTCTGACGTGCACTTCGCCAAGCGTTACCTCAAGTACTTGACTAAGAAGTACTTGAAGAAGAACAGTCTGCGTGATTGGATCCGTATGGTGGCCAACGAGAAGGACTCCTACAAGTTGCGTTACTTCAGAATAAGTTCCAATGGCACTTAGTTGGGATTTTTATATTAAAAAACTTTAAAAAAGGAATAAAATGAAAACACTGGCGGCGTATGTCAGTAGCATTGAAAACTCCATCAGCGCGTCTTCACCTGATATTGCACTCTTGTTCTTAAAAATCAGCATATTCCCTATGAAGGCCTTAACCTTGTCTCCGTCGTATTCTCCTGCAAATCTGTCCGAACATTCCATAAGGCTGTTGGCTAAAGTTCGGCGGTCTTGGTTGCTGTTGCTCGTCTGAGCCTGGCTCCGGTGACGTCGATGTCTTCTGGGATGGTGCTTTTTGCAGCACTTACTTGGTTAGCCCCACTTTGGGCGCTAATTGTAATGAGGTGGTTACCGGATAGCTGTCTTCCAACCGGATTTTAAGGGCCGATGATAATTCGGCCAAATGGCCGCCGCGACCTCGGCGGCACACCTCCATCCGAGGTCTGCACTCGGCGAAGGCAAACTTCAAATGAGTATTTTTGTCAACATGAAATGGTGTAAAAGTGAAACGTTCATGCCCACACCGGGAATTCAGTTTGAAATGGATTCTCGGTAGATTTTCGATCATACTTTCTCTTTTTGGTTCACATAAAATCGACCTGTCTCGTTGGAGATGACTTTCATTCCAATGAACGTGTGGATGGGATGATCTGACATGACATTTTTTTTTTAATTTCAGCGGAGATCATAGAACGAGGAATAAGAAACCATCCAGAATTGGGAATCGGTGCTCAATTGGAAACCGAAGGAAATGCTCGTAGTGTCGGCAATCCAATAACAATGGCGCTGTCTGGTATAACACAAGCTTTGAATTTAAAAGCCGCCATTGAGTATCAAGACACAAACATAGATGCAGCTCGTGAAGCACTTTTAGATTTACCACCCAGAGCTGAGAATGAATTGGATCCAGTCACGTTACACAATATGGCTCTTACCGATCCAAGCGGCCCAGTAGCTGGCTTGAGAAAGTTAGCATTTCTCTTGGAATTAGGACCACCTGCGTGCCCAAAGGAAACATTTGCAAACATTTTGCTTTTATGCTGTAAACATGAGATGTATGACACAGCGGCGGATATTTTAGCTGAACACACTCATTTGACGTACAAGTACTTGTCACAGGTGGGTTTTATAAACGAATTGGGGAACACAGTCTTGATTTATCTACATAATTTCAGTATTTATATGAACTCTTGGATGCCCTTATAACTGCTCAAACTTCAGCGGAACTTGCTGAGAAGAAACTTGCCACATTGGCTTCAAGTTTAGCTGCTAAACTAAGAGGGCTAGCTGCTAAGGTACAAGAAGTACGAACCACTACAGATCAGAATGCCTTGCGACAGGCGTTAAAGGATTATGAGAGTTCATTGGAATAGTAAGGGATCAATTCTAAATATGTGATTTTAAAAAAGCAATATGTTTTTTTTTACAGTTACTTGCCAGTGGTAATGTCCAGAGCTTGGTTGTCATGGCGCGATGACGATTTTGTTGGTGCTGAACGTGAATTTCGCTCGAGTGCTGAATTTTGTTCAGAGAATCCTGTTTGGCGGCTGAATGCTGGTCATGTATTGTTTATGCAGGGCGATAAGTATAAGGAGGCAGCGGCTTTTTATGAGCCGATTGTTAGGCAGCACTCGGAAGATGTAAGTTGGGAATAAATTGGACGTGCTATGATTTTGTAAGCTAATGATTTTCATTGGCAATATTCAAGAATCCACTTATATTGGCTTACCAATGTAACAAAAACATTTCTTCTAAATGTTTTTATGGGCCCAGTTATTGTTATCATTGAAAATCATCAGTGGAACACAAAACATGATGGAACTGAAATTTTACTTGAGAAGTCGGTTATAGAAATCATTCGTAAATGTTGTCATTAAAATCACCTCTGTGAGGGAACAACCATTTTTGAGGTTTGGAATGATCATACAAAAGATTGGTGGCAGATTGGAACAAATGAAGAAGTAAAGACACATCATTGGAACGAATGTGTTTCATTTGGATGGAATGCGAATAATTTATTCAGAAAAATAAATCATGATCATTGACAAATAGAAATCTATTTTCTGCGAAAGTTTAAAAATTGCAATAATTTAAGATAAAATTGTTTTAAAATTAATAAGCTTCGCTTTAACAGCAACTTGCCAATCATGCAATTAAAAAAAAATACAAAAAGTAAAAGAAAATGTCCAATGAGGCTTTTCAATGATAGCTGAGGCCCGGTTTTTCAGTGCGAGATCATCCTAGTTTCGGGATTAAACTCAAGTTAACTCGAGAAAGTGGTTTTTCAGTCAATTTTAATCCTGAGTTAATTTCGAGTTAACCCAGCAAGTTTGGTGAGTTAACTCTGTGATTTTTTGACAGATGAAACAATTACTTTCAAATTCATTTATGTGGTCATATTATTGAATGTTTGTAAACAGAACTCAACGACTCGAAACTGTTTTAAAAATTAAATTTGACTGTTTTAAGTGGATGAACTGACAAATCATCCGAGTAGTATCAATTGTCAAGAATAGCTTATCTCAACATAGCCGTTCGGAGTCGGCATAAAACAGGAGGTCCCGCCATCGTGCAAGAAGTACACACGCACACATGAATGGTTGTGAGAAAGCTAGGCCCTGGGTACTAACGAGCCTGTTGCGCCAAAAATTTGTATTTTTGTTTTAAGTGGAAAGAAACTTGTAAGACAAAAGCATTTTCATTTGTTTGGGGAAAAAGAAACCAAACAGCTTGATAACTGAGCTGTTGCAGATTCTGAATATTTCGATATCTCTTTGACAGCAAAATCGATAAAACATGAGTGCTAAAAAATCAAATCTCCACACACGGAGTCAAACTTAATCCTGCACTGAAAAACTGCTTCGTGAGTTAACTCTGCATTAAATTTATTCCGGTTTTAGTAAACTCTAGGTTAACTCAGAGTTAACTGAGCACTGAAAAACCGGTCCTTAATGTGCTATATGTGCATTGGAGAACTGTCAAAATAGGACAGGTAAAACAATAGCAACCTGTACCTGTTATGATAAAATGTCTAAAAATCTCACTTCTGTTAATGCTGAATGAAAGAATGAAATTAAATTCAGTATCGAATTTCTCTTGACATCAGATAAGTGACAGATAGATAAGTATTTTTTGTAGACAACAGAAACAGGTCAATTTAGGAATCTTGAAATCCATTAACTACTAGCTCTATGGTTTTACCACTAAAAATTGTGCATAAATGTGACTTCTATATAAAAAGCAGTGATTGGTGTCACTTTTTTGAATACTGACAATTCAAAATGTCAATTAAATACTTACTTAAGTGGCGCTACAGTCCGGGATGAACCTGGGCCTCAACCAACATGCCTCTCCAATTAGCACGGTCCTTAGCTAACTGCCTCCAGTTGCGCACTCCATGTTGGTTGAGGTCGGTTTCTACTTGTGCGCGCCACTTAAGGCGAGGTCTTCCTCTACTGCGTCCGACGTCTGGGTGGGAATCGAAGACTCTGCGAGCCGGAGTATTGGTGTCCATTCGTTCTACATGTCCTAGCCATCTTAAACGTCCAATGCGGAGTTTTTTGACTAGGGGTATGTCGCTGTACAGCTCGTATAGTTCGTGATTGAATCTTCGTATCCATAGCCCGTCAACGCAAACGGGACCGAAGATTTTCCGAAAAATTTTTCTCTCGAATCGACCAAGGACTTCTCCATCCGCTTTTGATAAGGTCCATGCTTCAGCGCCGTAGATCAGGACTGGGATGATCAGGGTCTTATATAGGATCTCCTTAGTAGTTCGAGTCAGGGCTTTACTACTAAATTGCGATTGGCAAGAGTAATTCTTCGTTTGATTTCCGAAGTTGTCAGAGTTGATAGCGGAGCCGGGATAGACAAAGTCCCATACTACCTCCAAGTTATATCTGTCAATGGTGACGTTCTGTACAATTCGTCCATGTTGAGTGTCCTTTCGTGTTGACAGCATATACTTAGTCTTACCCTCATTTACTGCTAAACCCATTTTTGCCGCTTCCTTCTCTATACTAGCAAACGTGGCTATGACATCACGTTGAGTCCTACCAATGATGTCGATATCGGTGGCATATGCTAGTAGTTACACCGATTTTTGGAAAATTGTGCCTCTGGTGTTGGCTCAGGAGTTTTGCACAATCCTCTCAAGAATCAAATTAAAGAAATCACATGACAGCGCATCGCCTTGTCTAAATCCTTTTTTGGTATCGAATGTGTTGGTGAGGTCGTTTCCGACCTTATGGTGCAGCGAGAAATCTCCATCGTCATCCTACACAAACGGACGAGTTTGGGCGGTATACCAAAACTAGACATGGCTCTGTATAGTTCGTCTCTATAAATGCTGTCGTATGCGGCTTTGAAATCGATAAATAGGTGGTCGGTATCGATTTAGACTTCTTGGGTTTTTTCCAGTATCTGCCGAAGTGTGAAGATTTAATCGATTGTGGACTTTCCTGGCCTAAAACCACACTGATAAGGGCCGATCAGATTGTTGGTAAACGGTTTCAGGCGTTCACATATTACGGCAGATAGGATCTTGTAGGCGATGTTGAGGAGACTTATGCCTCTGTAGTTGGCGCAGTTCAGAGGGTCTCCTTTTTTGTGGATCGGGCAAACGATGCTGAGGTTCCATTCTTCAGGCATATTTTCATCCGACCAGATTTGGCTTATGAGTTGGTGGATGTTACTTACCAAGCCATCTCCGCCAGTTTTATAAACCTCAGCGGGAAGGCCGTCATTTCCGGCGGCCTTATTAAGCTTGAGTTTAGATATAGCTATCCTCACTTCACTTAGGTCGGGTGGTTGGCAGTTTTCGCTGTCGTTGCCAATAATGAATGGTTCGTTCTGCCTGGCAGCGGAATGTTGTTCGTCATTGCCGTTTATTAGTCTGCAGAAGTGGTTCTTCCATATCCTCAGCATCGACTGTGTCTCAACAACGATATTTCCTTGTTCATCTCGACAGGATTCTGTTCGAGCCTTGTATCCTTGGCTTTGACGTTTTACACTTTGGTAAAACTTGCGAACATCGTTCCTGGAGAGGCACCGCTTTATATCCTCGATCGAGCGCTTTTCTTGCTCTTTTTTCTTCTTTCTGAAAAAACAGGTATTCTTCCCTTCTTCTTTGCCTATAGAGCTCAATGGTAGCTCTCGCCTTCACCTTCAGCTTAGCCTTGTAGGCCTCGTTCTTGGCTGTGAGCATCTGGCGGCATTCCTCATCTAACCAGGGGTTTCTTGCGCGAAGGCCTAGGCGGTCTCTTGCGATTGGAGTCGTTCGACATTAAATTTTTTCACAGCATTTCTGTTTTTTTTGTGGCGTGGTGGATATCCGCATCTTTACCTTGGCTACAACAAGGTAGCCCCTCGGAATGTTCGGACATCCAAAATACTGGATTCGTGCGTCTGGTCTATCGCTGTTCGTTGATCTGCAGACCGCCATGTCCCCTTATGGATATCGAGGTGAGGAAACCGTGTGCTGGCTATAGTGGCATTTCGTTCCGTAGCGAAGTCAATTAGCCTAAGTCCGTTACCAGACGTGTTGTCGTGTTGGCTATATTTTCCGACAGTACTGCTAAAGACGTCTTCTCTTCCTACCTTTGCGTTAAAATCTCCCAGTACGATTTTAACATCGTACTTTGGTAGTCGCTCATAGGTTTTGTCGAGGAGCTCGTAAAAGCAATCCTTAGTTATATCATCTTTCTCCCCCGTCGGAGCATGAGCGCATATAAGGCAGATGTTGGCGAATTTGGCCTTGATGCGGATTATTACAATGCGTTCGCTAATGTCTTGAAAACATAAGACTTCTTGCCTAAGCCTGGCACTTATAACAAATCCGCATCCAAATAGTCGCTGTTTATGCTCACTATAACAGGGTCCATAGTAGATGTCACAGTTTTTCGTCCTCTTTTTGACCGGCCCATCCCATCGTATTTCCTGGATGGCAGTAATGACTGCTTTGTAGCAGTTTAGGGCTTCCGCTAGTTGTTCGCCTGCATCTCTAATGTTTAATGTTCTCACATTCCAGGTGCAGATACGAACGTCGTTGTCCTTTCTTTGTTTAGCATGGTCGTCAACAATAATATCAGTCCTTCCCGAGGCTATTGGTTGCTTCGTAACATAATCTTTTTTCCGTGGACGGGTAGTTAACCCAAAGCACAACCCCCAACCTGGAGGGTCATGCCCTTGTTTTGACCCTAGGACAGCGGGCCGGAAAAAATACCGATGTCAGTAGCCCATTTTGGGATGTGAGCGCTGCCGTTGACCCATTGAGGGCTCCTCCGCCACCAACTCTTTTCCAATACCCTGGCTCAGTATTGGAAATCCCTATAGACCTGGTGTTCAAATATACGAAGCAGCTCATATAGGTATTTCACTACCAGTTCGATCAAACTGGAGCTGTAGGCGCCACCGTTGACTCCATCTAGGGAATTCCTCCGCTGCCGCCTGAGAGTGAGTGCCTTAGTGAGAGGACACTCAGTTAAATAAGTCATATAAAATGTGACACTTTCTATAACTACCCGTTGTAAAATAAGACCGCTAGTTGAAAGGCAATGCTACAACAACATTACGGAATCTAACAGATACAGAATATCTCATCTAGATAATGACAGTCTCAGCAGCAGTACTAGCAAACCTGTGTGCCTCATACATCATGACATTTCAAAATGACGAAGCCGAAGAGTTAATGAGAAAAGTGGAAAAAGCCGAGGAACAAAAGGAGAACATGGGCAAACAGTATCACCACCTATGCATCGTAAATCTAGTTGTGGGGTAGGTTTTTGGAGTTACCTATTTTTTTTTTTAGAAAAAAATACGAATATTCTTCTTTCCATTCCCCAGCACCTTGTATTGCGCCAAGTCAAATTATGAATTTGGTTTATCACGAATAGCTCATGCCCTTGAAGGTGGCTCTGGGTCACGACTATACGCAGACACATGGCTACATGTAAAGCGGTGTGTCCTAGGTCTACTTACTGGCATGGCTAAGCAGAATATTATTTTAAAATATCCAGCTGTTCAAGAGGTTTTAAATTTCTTAAAATCATGCGAAGGTTTGTATTACATTTGGGAGTTTGTTTATGTGAAGTAATTGTGTTTACATGTTTATTTCCAGTTTATGGACTATTAACGCCGGCAAACATCTATGCAGCTGGAGAAGAGGTTCCAGAAAAGCCTTTAACAATTGGACTTGAAGCACGAAAGTTAAGAGTTTTATTGATAAGGTTAAGTGAATATGAAAATTAATGTTCGGGATAGGATGGAATAAATTGGATCTGTTCCCGTACAATATATTTTTTACTGATTTATACTCTGGAGCATTGCATTATAAAACAAATATGTGGATGAGCATTACAAATCAGTTAGTATCAGCAAACAAATAGTTTGTACGCAACAGAGCTACTATGACCTGAGCTACATCTGTAAACGTCAAAACTAAAGTTAAATATTTTAAATACAAAGATGCAAAAATCCTAAATCACAAAGTGGAAATATCACATTGATGTTTGAATTTAACGTCATTCACATTTTCTGATACGGGCTCATTTTAAGTGATCATTTTCGTTTGGTGGCTACTTTTAAAGCTCCACAAAAAGGGACACTCGGCACTGCAACAACTACAAAGAAGCATAACCCACTAGCCTCAGCATGGCATACAAGATCCATAATTCACCAACAACCGAATCGACAGGAAAGCCCACAACTGATTCTATTCCATTTCAGCAGATTCTAAAATAAAAAAATTAAACTCCCAATAGGTATGCATCAACTATTAATTGACTAATTTGTGTAGGATGACAATTCTCATTGTTCTATCAAGGCCAGCCACAACCCTACCAATACATTGATACCAACAAAATATTAAGACGAGTAGCAGCAGTTCCAACGAACTTTACGAGCTATTTATCAGTGGCTTACCCCTGGTCAAAAACTCTGGCTTAAAGCATTCTACTTCCAGACAGATAGTAGACGCAATTAAGGATGACATCGCACTAGTTGCAACCGACCTCAATCAACATATAGTGAGCAAATGAAGGCAGCTAGCTACAGACCGAACAAATTGGGGAGCCATGTTGTGTAGGCCCAGATTTACATGAACTTAAGTTGTTATTTAGTTAGTTAAATTGGTCATTCTTGTGCCTGCAGCCCAAGTGCTCATTGTATCCAGATCATCTCGCTGATCACAATAGAAAACATCACTGACACTAAGATCACTACGTTGTCCGCATAAACAGCTATAGGCGAATAAGGCGCTATAATCGGATTATCAATTTATTCATGACGAGAGGCCACCACAGAGAAGGGATTGCTTCAGCCTGTGGTATGCCTGTGTTATCATATCTCGTTTCGGCTCCTGTTGCCTAGTGGTAACTGAATCTTTCTACATCTTAGCTTTCTGTTTGATATCTGTATGTGATTGGAACATGACAGGCAACCCGGGGTTTAATTTGACGAGTGTGAACATTATATTTTCTAATATTTATATGTGTTAGTGTATCTGTAAATGAGAGCCTTGACTTGCGAACTGTAGGAAGATTTTTGCCAACGATTAGGTCGACAACTGCGATGAAATTAAATTTGATTTTGCATATGTCTTCTCATTTACACTAGTGCATTCTGCGATTAACGTAAATCTGTCACTTTTCAGTAAATTACGTGAATGACATTTGAATTATACCACCCACCTTCAATTAAAAGTTGCACAACACTCATAAAACTAACACCACAACAGAAATAATAATTTTCATACTCGTCAATCTAAATCCCGTGTGAGATAACAAGTAAGATAGTTACACGCGAGTTATATCTAACGAAGTTCAAGACCCCCCAGAAATAGATATAACAAACAATGAACCATCCTCAACGGATGTTCCATTGTTTGGATTTAAGAAAATATAAAAGTATCAACGAAACATTTTATCAAAAGAAAAACAATGATCGTTTGCCGTTGACCAACGATCATCATTTTTGTAAGCTAGCTTTAAGATTAAGATTGGAAATAAAGTCAGTCTGATTTTGGACCCACAGATGGAAACAAGTCAATTTGCATTTTCCTTTTAAACTAAACTGGCGACGAGGATGGGATTTCTTTGTTAAGAAGAAATTCCCTAATAATAAAGTGCAGTGTATATCTGTTTGCAACAATTAATAATATAACGTGCAGTGTATATCTGTATATAAAAAACTAAACGATAAAGTGCGTAACGAACACAAAATTGTGTTTGCGAAATTCAGTACAATGGCATTATCATTGTCTGAATGCCTGCAGGAAGCTAGGCGAATCCCAAATTTTAATGGAGAAGACAGCTATTCGCTGCAAAACTACTTAAGGGATGTGTCAGCAATTTTATCGCTATCACCGGAGGATCATCAAACAAATATAAAAATAATACTGGCCAACAAGCTGCAAGGAAAAGCACTCCGGTCAGTCGATGGACTCAATGACCCATCTTGGGACAACATCATCCAAAAACTAAGACTAGAGTTTGGAGTCAAACAAACATATATTCATTTGAGGGAGGAGGCGTTAAATATTAAATTGAGTACCCTAGTAGAACTACACATTAGATTAGAGACCATTTTAAACCAAATGAATACCAAATATAATCTTGAGTTAGTTAAAGATGTAAATTACACACCACTTAATAATTCGCAACTGATATTCTGTATCTGTACTAACTTTATCCCTACTTATATTAAGGCTCTTCTCTTGCAAAACAACATAGATACACTTTCTGCTGCTCGTAATTATTACGTTGAGAATAATTTAATTAAAGATATTTATTTGAAATATAATAAAAACAATAATAATACAAAAAACGAACAACAGAATTATTCTGGCAGATTTCCTCCACAGAATAATTCAAATCAAAATATCAATCGGAACCAGAACCCGTTTCGATATAATAATGTTAATAGCCATGTTAATTAGCCTAATGAACAATTAAGAAATAATTCTTTAAATAATAATCAGCGTTTTAAAAACAACAATAATTCTTTTAGAAGGGAAAATATTTTTACAATACAAATAATCATAATAATGAACCGATGGATGTAGATATGATCCAGATGGAAAATTTTCATCAACAGCCTCGGAATGTAGACTTCCCATAATATATCTCACAATTAATGCAACTCCAATTAGGTGTCTTATTGATACTGGAGCTGCTACAACTTTGGGTGACTATAGGGTATTTGGTCAACTGAAGACAGTGCAAAGTTTAGAAAAACTAATAAAATTAAATACACTAACAGGGTTTACTATAATAAAGACTGAAGCAATCGTTATGGTGCCAAAGGAATTTAACTGTCCTAACAAAACTATGTCTGTTAAAGTGTCAGATTTTGGGGAAAAACCCTTTGATTGCATAATAGGAAATAATGTTGTAACACCCTTAGGAGCAATCATTGACTTATTAAATAACAAGTTAATACTAAATAATTCCGAAATTATTATTGATTCAGATAAAATACCACCGTCCAAATATCAAGATGTTCACTATCTTGAAAATAAAGAAAATTCCCTAGAAGATTTACTTCATGACGAATTGAATAATGAAGAAAAATCAACACTTCTCGGCTTTTAAAGAAAAAATAGAAAAACGTTTTATGATGAAGGCCAATCTTTGACAGCTACCAACATCGTTAAACACAAAATAATAACAAATTCTAATAAACCGATTTATTCAAATATATATCGCTATCCCCAAATCCACGAGAAGGAAATTGAGCGACAGATAAAAGAAATTCTGCCCCAGGGAATTATAAGGCCGAGTAAATCACCATATAATTCACCTTTATGGATTGTTGATAAGAAACTAGACAATTCAAATGAGAAAAAATGGAAAATAGTCATAGACTATAGGAGTTTAAATCAAATTACTAAAGATGATAAATATCCTGTTCCAAATATGGAATCTTTACTTAATAAACTCGGTAGGTTTCAGTATTTTACTACTTTGGATTTAGCCAAAGGGTTTTTTAAGATTCTCATGAATGAATGCGATATCGAAAAAATGGCATTTTCTACACTAATGGGCCACGAGTACATTCGAATGCCATTCGGACTCAAGAATGCACCTGCGACATTCCAACGTATGATGAATTTCGCTCTTAGAGATTATATCAATAAGATATGTGTCATTTATATGGATGACATTTTAGTTTTTTCAACGTCATTGAAAGAACTTTACGAAAATCTGAATAAGATATTCGCCAGACTTAATGAACATAATTTAAAGGTACAATTAAACAAATGTAAGTTTAACTGAGTTCTTAGGTCACATTATTACCCCAGAAGGAATAAAGCCTAACCCTTCTAAAATAATAACCATAAACAGTCTATGTTTACCCAAAACTGTAAAAGAAATTAAATCCTTTCTTGGATTAACAGGATTTTACAGACTATTTAAAGGGAAAACAAAATAAAGTGGCAGATTTTCTCAGTAGGATATAGGAAAAAGATAACAAAAAGGACGAAAAAGAATTCTTTGATATAAAATCGATTTTTGAAGCTTCAGGAAGTAAATAGTATGGATATAGATTCTGTTCATAGTGAAGAAGAGAATTTAGATGATCATTTTAAAATAACTGAGGGTATAGTTAACAAATATAGAAACCAAATTAGAATCGTACAATCTAAAAGCATTGAAGAAGAAACTTTATTCAAAAAATATAAAATAATGTATATATATATGACAATGATCTATCAAATGATCACTACTTAAATGACATTTTTAGAAGAAACCTTCGTAAAGGAACAATTGGAATCTATTCTTATCTTGAAGACTCTAAATATAATATAATTCAACAAAAATTAATTCAATAGTTTAGTAATGACAATAACTTAAGATTTGTTTAATGTAGTCATTTGGCAATCGATCTAAAAAACGAAGAAGAAGTTATTGAGATAATTGAAAAGATTCATATTGATACAAACCATAGAGGAATAAAAGAAAATTTTGCAGAAACTAAGAATTCCCAATATTGTTAGATTCATTAATAAATACATTAATAGTTGTCAGCTTTGCAATGAAAGCAAGTATGACAGAAAACCTTTTATTAAATATTTTAATCATACAGAAACACCTGATAGACCAATATGATTGTACATTTATTTATTTTCCAAGTACAAAAAACTTATTTCCTAATAAGTATAGATAGATTTTCAAAAATAGAAAGCGCACATAAAATTAATGACAAAAATATGTGTACCATAAAAGTCAAAATAGAAGAAAGAATTGCACTATTAGGGAAACCAGACTTATTTATATTCGATAACGAGGTTAATAACAGTCTAATACATTTATACTGTAGAGAAAGAAATATCAGATCACATTTTACTACACCAAATTCCCATACCGGAAATTCAGATATTGAGCGACTCCACTCAACGCTCTTAGAACATATCTAAATATGTTGCAAACACACTTTTTTGAAATTCCTTACGGTTTGGCTGAAAACTACGTTTTTTCTAAAAGGGGGCGTGGCAGTGGGCGGATTTCAAAATTTTTTACACTTGTTCTGGTGGCACGGACGAGTATCCTATATATCAAATTTCATTATCCTAGCTCAAAATAAATAAAGGCCCAAAAATCGGTGACGAACAGACAGACGGACGGACGGACGGACGGACGGACAGACAGACAGGCATGGCTAATTCGACTCAGCTAGCGATTCTGAGTCGATCCATATACTTTGAGGTATATGTAGCAAAATTATTTCTCTATGTTACAAACTAAGTATCAAAACTAATATACCCCCCTATGGGATAGGGTATAAAGAGAACCGATACCCAACTATTATCCAAATGATTTATACATTAAAAACCCGAAAGCAGTAAAACATAAGACGGTTAAGAGATTTTTAAAATTCAATCCTAATCGAACTAAAAAAGTAGATTTAGTCCAAATTAAACGACCACATAAAATAATTTGAAATAATTTTCAAATAAATTTCAGATGATCACAATACTAATTGTTATCATAACTGCCTTTTTCTCAACCACAATGGGATCCGTCGAAATAAATAGAATTGAAACAGAAGCTGGATATGCAATCCTTGAAAGCGAACCAAGAAATGTTATACAAAATAACTCAAAGTTAATTCATGTTATTGAACTTAACGATCTAAATAAAACGATACAAAATATTAAATTAAGCGTATCAAATAATTTTCACCGCTTTATAAATAATTCATGGCTTATGCCCAGTTTCACAGTGAGAGCTTAAGCCTCACGTGGAGCCTAACCTGCGGTTTAACATAACTTTGTATTTCACAGTGCCGGCTTAAGAGGTAACCACCCTTAAATATTGATAAAACTTAAGCCCCCGATGTTGGTGGCTTAAGTGTTGGATTAACTTCTGTCATAGGAAATTTTGATTGGTTGTTGGATGTAGTAGAGAATTACTCAATGGGTGATGTCCATACTAAATTCCATACATATTCGCAGAATATCCCCGTTTGGTGTGTAGTTCTAGGCGCGTAACTAATAAATTACCTACAAACCATTCACAATTACTTGTTATACTTGGCTTAGCTAAACCACACTTTTTTGATGACTGTGAAACCCAAAAAACTTAAGACCAAATTTAAGCTCTGCTTTTTGCTTAGCTAAGCAACGGATTAAGCTCCCACTGTGAAACCAGGCATTAGTAAAAATCTTAACGATAAAATTGACGAATTAGAACATTCCTTATCAACAATAACTATTCATACAAGAAAGAGAAGAGCTTTGGTAAATGTAGGTGGAAGAATAATCAATTGGTTGTTTGGAAATTTAGATTACGAAGATAAAGAAAACATCGACAATCATTTCGTTTGCCGTTGACCAACGATCATCATTTTTGTAAGCTAGCTTTAAGATTAAGATTGGAAATAAAGTCAGTCTGATTTTGGACCCACAGATGGAAACAAGTCAATTTGCATTTTCTTTTTAAACTAAACTCGCGTAGCTAGTCCAATTTCGCATAGCGTACTAATTAATTGATATGATGCATACTTCTAGGATTAATGCCTAAATCATTATTCTGAGAAAAATTCCACATACGCCTGAGTGCATATATTTGTAGACTTAAAGAACGATGTTAACTGCAATATCCCTCCCCTTACATCCAATGACTTCTTGAATTAAGTTTATAATTCGTGCTGGGTTGGACACAAAATATAACCTTTATAAGCTGCTCTGCTATAATTGGACAAAGGTCAGCAAGGAATTAGCAGTGCTAATCCGGATCTTCAAATAGATATTCGGCAGAGCCAACAGGAGTTCGTTATTCATAGTATTGGATACTAACATTGGAATACCGATTCCATCCCTCTTGTGGCAACATTATTCCCTCGAATTAATCCAATTCCTACCTATCTGGCTCCAGTTTCGCACTTCAAGTTGGTTGAGGTCGGTTTCTACTTTACGTCTCCCTAGAGACGAGGTCATTCTCTAGTTCGTCTGGGTGAGAATCGAAAACTCTGCGAGCTAGAGTGTTGATGTCCATTCGCTCTACATGTCCTAGTCGACTTAAACGACTTTTTTGACCAGGTCTATGTCACTGCACAGATCCTTAAGTTTTTTACGACTGGGTCGTACGCAACTTTCTCTTTCACTGCAAGTTGGGCGTTAGATCATATCATAAGAATTTTGATTATTGATGCTAAAATGATATAAATAATGTCGAAATGTATTTATACGAATGTTTACTGCGAATTTTGAAGGAATCGATGTCAATGTGAATAATAATGATTTTACGTTAGTGGCCAAAACTGAAAATTCCGTTTAGTGATAGTTGGGCTAAAACTAATTATGTGGAATTGCTTCAAGCTGTAATAGTAGTATATATATTAAATTTCATTCAATTTGACATAATAGTTTGAGAGAAATTAACAATTTTCTATATATGGCCTAAATGACAAAATACGTTATATGGATTTTCTCGAAAAAACTGGGTATGCAGTTTTGTTGGAACTAATATGTCTATAGTATATATAAAGTTTAATAAAGTTAGAGCCGTTTTTGAGAAAATTGAGGTTATGTGTAATTTTATATGGCAGGTACCGTTATAAACAAAAAAAAATGGCCTAGAATTATGACCAGAACAAGCTTGGATACGAAGTTTGAAGAAAATCGGTCAAGCCGTTTAGGCTGGGGAGACCATTACGGACAGACGGACCGACGGACCGACGCACGGACGGAATTCCAAAAAAACACTTATTTAGGCTCCGCTATCATCGTAATGTTAGAATCAATCAAAATCTCGAGGTCGAAAATTTTCACGAAAACAATATCTTTCTCTTTGTAAGAGAAAGTTAAAAAGGTGAAAAGATCGGGAACTTACCGGAGAATGAGTCATCACGATTCAAGTACTTCGTTGTACTTACTCGTCCTTCATGTTCCAGAGTACAGCCTAGTGGATAGCGTTTTGGACTACCGTGCGAGAGAACGCGAGTTCGAATCCCAGTAAGATAAGAGTTTTTATAGAATGAATTGCATTGAGTTTCATACTTTCATAATAACGAATTGGGTTGTAATAATTACAAAAGATTGAAATTAATAAAACTAAATAATATAAGAAAATATAAAAACAAAAAGAAAATAATAATAATTGTTATTTTTCAACTTCGAGAAGGCTTGCAAATATTTTCGGAAAAGCTTTTTGTAATGCCTGCAATTTGTTTTATAAAGGCTTTTATAAGCAAACAAATTTTTTTCTGTAAGGCTTTTTAGAAGTATTTAAAGAAGTCTTATAAAAGTAAATAGTTTCCTAAAAGTGCGCCAAATGTTTTTCCATAAGACTTCCTACAAGTAATATTGCTGGAGGGGAAATAGCTTCGATAGTGCTTTATCAAAACGAAATTGTAAGTTGGGATGTCATATGGATACGAAAATAATATCGATATAATTGGTCGCTCTAGACGTCTTGTTTTTTTATGATTTATACACCGAACAGACTATTGAATTTCGTGCTAAAAGGACTAGGTTACGTTTGACGTTTAACATGAACTCATTTCATAAAAATTTATGAATATTGGGTTGATCTGTTAGATTCATTTCGCAACTTGATTGGGCCACCTCCTTTTTGTTAAATTTTAAGAAAATTTTAAAAAAAATATTAATTTTCGAAAAAATTTTCTCTGAAATACACAAGTAAACAAATAATTTGTTTTGACAGCCTGCAGCTGATTGTCGGGGTGAGAAACACATATGAGGAATGCATTAAAAGGTGTGTTCGCTCCATTAACCTTCGAGTATTGTTCAGTGCTGTCGCTAGAAAAGCAAAAGGGCGAACACTTTTGAATGAAACCTCCTATATTTGGTTGTACTTACACAAGCGCTGAGAAGAAGACATAATCCCGCACTTTATGAGTTTGCATCAATGATTGGACATACTCAATGATTTAATAAAATAGAACTTACGCCACATTAGGTTAGGTTAGGTTGGTGGGTTGATGAGGCAGACGGTGTGTGTCTTCCCTCATCGGACTCAGTTCAATATAGACCCATTGTGATGCCCGTTGGGGGTCCACTTGTGTGGTTGGTTCATTCATTGTCCCGTTACTGTCCATTGTTGTTAGCCTCTTTCCAGCCATCCAGATGTTGATGCAAACCTGAAAGATTAGGGAGAGGGATTTCGGATAGATCCGTGAGGTCATGGAAAAAGTATTTTCCTAAGGTTCTCATTCTTAATTGGCTGAGGCCTGGGCAGTGGCACAGAAAGTGGAGGGTGTCCTCGTGTATTTCTTCATCACCGCAGCCTCTACAGAGGTCATCATCTATGAGATGCATTTTCAGTTTGTGGCTTTTTAGTAAGTTGTGCCCAGTAAGAATCCCAACTAAAGTAGAGACAGATTTCCTGTTTCTACGAAGTAGTTTATGGGTTCTGGCTTTGTCATACTCAGGCCACATCCTTTTGGAAGTTTCACAGGTGGGAAGGGAGTTCCACCAGTTTTTGGCAGTGATCAGTGTTTTCTGTCCCACCCGAGATTTGAGGTCACATAGTGGTGGTTTGACAGACTGGTCTGCTTGGTCAATACTGGAGGCAGATCCTTTTCTTGCCAGTTCGTCAGCAATTTCATTGCCCTGTATGCCTCTGTGTCCGGGGACCCAGCAGAGCTTAACATTATGTTGGACGCCAAGAACCTTTAGCTCTTCACGACAACGTTTCACAAGCCGAGATTTTATTTCGACAGCAGAGATAGCTTTTATTGCAGCCTGACTGTCAATAAGGATGGTGATATCACATGGTGGTATCACCAGCATTGATGTCGCTTTGGCTGCCTCTGCTACTGACAATATTTCGGCTTGGAAGACACTGCTGTGCTCAGGGAGACGAAAGGTGCTGTTTAGCTTAAGTGTTTCTGAAAACACTCCAGCTCCAACGCCTACATCCATTTTTGAACCATCAGTGTAGATGGATATGGTTTCGGGGCCCAATTCGTTCCTCTCCCACTCCTCTCTGCTTGGGAGGATGCAGGAGAATGGTCTTTGAAAGTCATGGTGAGGCAGCATGTAGTCAGAGGATACAGCTGAGCCCAGATATCTGTGTAGAATTTGGGCATGTCCTCCTGAGTTCGATTTCCAGCAGTTGAGCTGGCTGATTCTTAGAGCACTTTTGGCTGCAGATTCTTGCATGTAAAGGTCTAGCGGTAGCAGGTTAAGGATGGTTTCCAGTCCCGCTGTTGGCGTGGTTCTCATTGCGCCAGTAGCGCCTTCACATGCTATTCTTTGTACCTTTGTCATATTTTTCAGATGGGTGACATTATTTGTGGATTGCCACCAGACAAGCCCCCCATATGTTAATATAGGTCTCACAATGGCCGTGTACATCCATAGGATGATCTTGGGGTTCGGACCCCAGTTTTTTCCGAATATTCGATTACACGTATAGAAAGCGACTGTGGCCTTTTTAATGCGCTCGCGCACATTTAGGTTCCAGTTGAGTTTTCTATCAAGAATGACACCCAGATACTTTGCACTATCGGCTAGTTTGAGGGTAGTCCCATCGACAGCCGGTAGGTCGAATATTGGTATCTTCCTCTTGTTCGTAAAGAGAACGAGTTCCGTTTTCTGGGGGTTGATGCCAAGCCCACATTGTTTTGTCCACTCGTTGAGAGTTTTCAATGCCCGCTCGAGTAGTTCACTAATAGTGGGTAGGAATTTCCCTTTAACTAATATCGCTACATCGTCTGCGTAGGCTATGACTTTTACCCCATTTCGTTGTAGCTTTAGGAGTATCTCATTGATGACTATGTTCCACAACAGAGGTGAGATAACGCCTCCTTGTGGTGTGCCTCTTGATGCTATTACTTTGAGATGGGTGTCTCCCAGATTCGCATTTATATTTCTGTGGTTGAGCATACTTCCAATAATATGTATTAGAGGTTGGTCCACGTTGTTCTTCGCGAGGTTTCTTTCGACTGCGTTTGTGTTCACATTATTGAAGGCTCCTTCAATGTCGAGAAATGCAGCGAGTGTATATTCCTTCTCGTGAAGAGGTTTTTCTATTGTACTAACGATATCATGTAGGGCAGTTTCGACTCCCTTACCTTTCGTGTAGGCATGCTGTGCCGAGGATATGTATTGGGGGTCGAGTTTGTCACGAATGTAGATATCCATTAATTTTTCATATGTTTTTAGTATGAAGGATGTAAGACTTATTGGTCTAAAGTCCTTCGCGGTCGTGTGACTGGGCTTGCCGGCTTTTGGGATAAAGACTACCTTTACTTCCCGCCAGCACCTAGGGATGTAACGGCATTTTAGACTACTAACAAACAGTTTGTGTAGGAATGCTGTTACGAGGTGTTTCGATTTTTGTAGCATGATCGGGATAATACCATCGACTCCTGGAGATTTATAGGGGGAGAAGGAGTCAATTGCCCAATTGATTCTTTCTACACTAACCATATCCTCCATTGCTGCTGTTATGGGGTTGCAATTATAGACGGTTGTGTCTGGGGTCCTACCGGAGTATGAATCACATCCTGGAAAGTGGGTTTCCAGTAGATGTGTTAAAGATTCATGGGTGGATTGTGTCCATTCCCCATTGGGGAGCTTGAGGTAACCTGGCACAGCCGGTTCTTTGGCTTTTTTTTTTCTAAGTCTAGCTGATTCAGTAGTGCTTTCTACACTGCAACAGAAGTTACGCCAGGAGGTGCGTTGAGCACTGTTGACCGCACTTTTGAATTTGCGCTGATTATTCTTATAAAGATCCCAGTCGGTTTCCGAATTTGAGCTTCTTGATGCGTTAAAGGTTTTCCTGGTTTCCCTTCTAATGCTTTGAAGCTCTTTCGTCCACCATGTCGGTGATCTTTGTGGTTTTATAGTCTTTAGAGGGCAGATCCTTTCATAGGCTTTGACTAAAATATTGCCTATTAGTTCCGCTGCAGCATCGATTTCAAACGGAGTTTCCATCAGATGCAGTGGAAGGGCGCTACTGTGTCTCCCTACTTCCACAACGAACTTGTCCCAGTTGGCTTTCTTGGGGTTTCGATGTTGAAGGGGGAGTTTAGTATCGTCCTCTATTTCAAATTCTATTATTCTGTGGTCAGAGTATGATGTTTCTGATGAAACTTTCCAGTGGCACACAGCGAATCTATCAGAATTGTTGAAGAGGGTAATGTCAAGAACCTCTTCTCTATTTTTAGTAAGTACACATTAAGTAAATACACAATAATGTTCTAAGTTCGAAGATGAAAAAAACGTCTAATTTCAGGTCGGGCGCCTGTTACTTACTTACTTACTTAAGTGGCCCTACAGTCTGTCCAATTCTTCGATGTTGTGTGTCCTTTCGTGTTGACAGCATATACTTTGTCTTACCCTCATTTACTGCTAAACCCATTTTTGCCGCTTCCTTCTCTATACTAGCAAACATGGCTATGACATCACGTTGAGTCCTACCAATGATGTCAATATCGTCAGCGTATGCTAGTAGTTGCACCGACTTTTGGAAAATTGTGCCTCTGGTGTTTGGAGTTTTGCACAATTCTCTCAAGAATCAGATTAAAGAAGTCACATGACAGCGCATCGCCTTGTCTAAATCCTTTTTTGTGTCGGTGAGGTCGTTTTCGACCTTATGGTGCAGCGAGAATTCTCCATCGTCATCCTACACAAACGGACGAGTTTTGGCGGTATACCAAAACTAGACATGGCTCTATATAGTTCGTCTCTATAAATGCTGTCGTATGCGGCTTTGGAATCGATAAATAGGTGGTGGGTATCGATTTGTACTTCTTGGGTTTTTTCCAGGATCGAAGTGTGAAGATTTGATCGATTGTGGACTTTCCTGGCCTAAAACCACACTGATCAGGTTGTTGGTAAACGGTTTGAGGCGTTCACATATTACGGCAGATAGGATCTTGTAGGCGATGTTGAGTAGACTTATGCCTCTGTAGTTGGCGCAGTTCAGAGGGTCTCCTTTTTGTAGATCGGGCAAACGATGCTGAGGTTCCATTCTTCAGGCATGCTTTCAACCGACCAGATTTGGCTTATGAGTTGGTGGATGTTGCTTACCAAGTCATCTCTGCCAGCTTTATAAAGCTCAGCGGGAAGGCCGTCATTTCCGGCGGCTGAGTTTAGATATTGCTATCCTCACTTCACTTAGGTCGGGTGGTTGGCAGTTTTCGCTGTCGTTGCCAATATTAAACGGTTCGTTCTGCCTGACAACGGAATGTTGTTCGTCATCGCCGTTTAACAGTCTGCAGAAGTGGTTCTTCCATATCCTCAGCATCGACTGTGTCTCAACTACGATATTTCCTTGTTCATCTCGACAGGATTCTGTTCGAGCCTTGTAGCCTTGGCTTTGACGTTTTACACTTTGGCAAAAATTGCGAACATCGTCCCTGGAGTGGCACCTCTCTATATCCTCGATCGCGCGCTTTTCTTGCTCTTTTTTCTTCTTTCTCAAAAGCCGATGTTCTTCCCTTCTTCATTGCCTATAGAGCTGAATGGCAGCTCTCGTCTTCACCTGCACTTAGCCTTGTAGGCCTCGTTCTTGGCTGCGAGCATCTGTCGGCATTCCTCATCAAACCAGGGGTTTCTTGCTGGTGGCCGCGAGAAACCTAGCACATCAGTTGCGGCTGATCTAATGGCTTGTTGGCATCGTTTCCATTGTTCTTCGATATTAGATGCTGGTGGTATGTTGTGATTCGAGAGGTTAAGGGATACGCGTTGCGCGAAGGTCTTGGCGGTCTCTGGGGATTGCAGTCTTTCGACATTAAATGTTTTCACATTATTTCTGTTTTTTGTGGCGTGCTGGATATATGCATCCTTACCTTGGCTACAACAAGGTAGTGGTCCGAGTCGATGTTAGCCCCTCGGAATGTTCGGTCATCCAAAATACTGGGTGCGTGCCTCTTGTCTATCGCAATGTGATCAATTTGGTTGACTGTTCGTTGATCTGGAGACCGCCATGTCTCCGAGGTGAGGAAACCGTGTGCTGGCTATAGTGGCATTTCGTTCGGTAGCGAAGTCAATTAGCCTAAGTCCGTTACCAGACGTGTTGTCGTGTAGGCTATATTTTCCGACAGTACTGCTAAAGATGTCTTCTCGTCCTACCTTTGCGTTAAAATCTCCCAGCACGATTTTAACATCGTACTTTGGTAGTCGCTCATAGGTTTTGTCGAGGAGCTCGTAGAAGCAACCCTTAGTTATATCATCTTTTTCCTCCGTCGGAGCATGAGCGCATATAAGACTTATGTTGGCGAATTTGGCCTTGATGCGGATTGTTACAATGCGTTCGCTAATGTCTTGAAAAAATAAGACGTCTTGCCTAAGTCTGGCACTTATAACAAATCCGCATCCAAATAGTCGCTGTTTCTGCTCACTATAACACGGTCCATTGTAGATGTCACAGTTTTTCATCCTCTTTTTGCCCGTCCCATCCCATGTCAACAATAATATCAGTCCTTTCCGAGGCTATTGGTTGCTTCGTAACATAAGACATATTAAATCAGTATTGCTTTATTCAAAATTGAAATAAAGAATTCGTAAACATCTTAGTGAATTTTGATTGATTGGTAATACAACTTTTCTATATTTTTAATATCTATTTATTTAAAAATGTATTTATTATGAATATTAATAGTTTAACAATAAAAAGTTAGACACTATAATTAACTAACTTATCAAATATTTTAAATCAAATACTTGTACTCCTTTGACTTTTTTATATTTCCATTCTTCAATGCTCGACATATTGCTTCACATGCTGGCACTTCCAATTCCATCTCTTGGAAGGTTGTATTACACTCAACTGGTTCCTCAGAATTCAATGGATCATAAATATAACTACAGTTAGTAGGTGTTGGCAGAAATTCCCCATAACCTCGCTGCACTTGTAAGTTTCCATTTTCAAATGAAATCCTTCCACGAACAATCACCACTTCTGCCACTCCATGACAGACAAGGCCTTCGAAAATATTAAAATCACATGCATGATGATGTGTGTCCTTTGAAATCTTTCGCGTTGCTTTTGGATTCCAAATGACAATGTCTGCATCGGAGCCAACAGCAATAACACCCTTCTTTGGATAGAGATTGAAGATCTTTGCCGCATTTGTGCTTGTGATAGCAACAAATCGACATGGATCAATGATTCCTGGATGTACACCACGTTCCCAGCAAACTGACATACGATCCTCGACGCCATTGACACCGTTGGGAATTTTTGTGAAATTGCCTTTACCCTTAGCCTTGTCCTCACGGCTGAATGTACAATTGTCACTGCCGGTTGTTTGTAGATAGTCACTAAAGATGGATAAGACAAGATTGAGATTAGTAAAGATATCACCAAAATGAGTTAAACAGACTTGAATGGCAGAATCTGACATCTGACTGACAGCTGTCAATATAACTTTAAGTTTCAATTAATCATAACGTAACTGATGTACTCTTCTCAACCTACACCATTTATCCTAGAATTGGTACTCACTTTGCAAGAAGTTTCATCATAAACGCAGGAGTTGTGTGATCGGATCGCAATGGCGGACTCATGACATGTGCTGCCGCATGATGAAAACATTTGTGTTGATAATTTCTGCCATCTGTTCCAAGTGCTGCGGCCAATGTTTCACCATAGATTCCGCGATTCTTATAACGGAACCGAGCACGTGTCAGCTCAATGCCAGCAGCTTTGCTCATTATATGGACAACGTAGAGTGGGCAATCAACCTTTTGTCAAAAAGAATTTTAGTTGAGGAAAGATATGTCATAAACAGAAAAATTACCTGATGTGCCAAAATGCAAGCACGATTAACAGCTTCGGCCTCTACCTCTTCTTGGCGTGAAAGTTCATGTCCCTCTGGTCCTGTGACACCTGCAGCAAGGAGTTTCTTCTCATTGTTTGCTATTAAATCCCCATTTTCTGCATGAACCTTTATAAATATAAATAACGAATTATTACATAAACTTAATTTGAACATATATTTGCAACAAACTTGTGCAAGTGCTCCTAGTGAGCGTATTTTTTCAAGGGCCTCCAGCATTTCTGTATCATTCAATTGGCATATTCCCTTGTATGCCATGTACATTTTGAAGGAATTCACTCCCATCTCTTCGCAAATAATTTTCATCTCATCAGCGACAGATTTTGACCACCATGTCAAACCCATGTGTAGCCCATAATCACAGACTACTTTCGGATCGGCCCAAGAACGGTATTTGTTGTAAGCGTCAACGAGAGACTCACCTTTAGCTGGTAGACAGAAGTCAACTGTGAACAAATTAAAATAAAATGTCAGATTCTGTACTTTAATGCTAGTTACCATTGGGTCACACTTTTGCCTCTAAATGTCAATGACTGAGAGACTGAACGTTGTCAATTTGACATTTTAAAAAATAAGGAAAACAAAAAAAAAAAAAACAAACGATTTAAATTGCGGCGGTCATTTCCGGGTCTGGAGTAAAACTGTTATTAAAAATTCTATTTAAAGTTGATGGCTCTAAATAATAGCAATTACAATATAATTACTGGTCATATGATTAGGTCCGTTCTAGTACACATGTTCTATTATAAATTTGAGTAAACTGACAAGTGAAACTTCGCGAAACCTCCTCGTACGGAGAAAGTTGTAAAAAAAAATAATCGAAGACAAATTGAGTTCATCATGCGAAATTTCGCTTGGTGAGAAATGAAAACACTCAATAGATGAACTGAGTTTGACAGCAACCAACAAAAATATTTAACTATATCTGGTTTAAACGGCTCATACAGTGACTCCCTCCATTCATTTGTATGTGTGACGTTTTTGTTAATTTTTGCAACAAAGAATGGCACCTTGTATTTCACACCGAATCCAAACGATTTTCAGGCATTCGCAAGAGCTGGGTAAGTGAAAAAACTATCACTTTCGGGATAAGAACACTAAGGCCCGGTTTTTCAGTGCGAGATTATCCTGTTTCATGAGTCAAATTAATCCTGCACTAAAAAACTGCTTCGTGATTAAACTCTGGATTACATTCATTCCGGTATAAGTAAACTCTAGGTTTTCTCAGGTTTAACTCAGCACTGAAAACCCGCGCATTAGCAGTCTAAAGCACTAACCACAAAGCTACTGCACCGAAAGAAAACAAACGAAGATAAAATGAAGTTCTCTTATTTTATTCGCATTCTCAAAAGATGGCAGCCCTGGAGTTTGACAGTTCGTAAATATAATCTTAAAATGTTTGATAGTAAAACCACTTACTTACTTACTTAAGTGGCGCTACAGTCCGGAATGAACCTGGGCCTCAACCAACATGCCTCTCCAATTAGCCCGGTCCTTAGCTAACTGCCTCCAGTTGCCCACTCCAAGTTGGTTGAGGTCGGTTTCCACTTGTGCGCGCCACTTAAGGCGAGGTCTTCCTCTACTGCGTCCGACGTCTGGCTGGGAATCGAAGACTCTGCGAGCCGGAGTATTGGTGTCCATTCGTTCTACATGTCCTAGCCATCTTAAACGTCCAATGCGGAGTTTTTTGACCAGGGGCATGTCGCTGTACAGCTCGTATACTTCTTGTTTGAATCTTCGTCTCCATAGCCCGTCAACGCAAACGGGACCGAAGATTTTTCGAAGAATTTTCCTCTCGAATCTACCAAGGATTTCTTCATCCGCTTTTGATACGGTCCATGCTTCAGCGCCGTAGAGCAGGACTGGGATGATCAGGGTCTTATATAGTATCTCCTTAGTAGTTCGAGTGAGGGCTTTACTACTAAATTGCCTTCTTAGCCCGAAGAAACAGCGGTTGGCAAGAGTAATTCTTCGTTTAATTTCTGACGAGATGTTGTTGTCAGAGTTAATAGCGGAGCCGAGGTAGACAAAGTCCCGTACTACCTCAAAGTTATATCTGTCAATGGTGACGTTCTGTCCAATTCGTCGATGTTGTGTGTCCTTTCGTGTTGACAGCATATACTTAGTCTTACCCTCATTTACTGCTAAACCCATTTTCGCCGCTTCCTTCTCTATACTAGCAAACGTGGCTATGACATTACGTTGAGTCCTACCAATGATGTCAATATCGTCAGCGTATGCTAGTAGTTGCACCGACTTTTGGAAAATTGTGCCTCTGGTGTTGGCTTTGGAGTTTTGCACAATTCTCTCAAGAATCAGATTAAAGAAGTCACATGACAGCGCATCGCCTTGCCTAAATCCTTTTTTGGTATCGAATGTGTCGGTGAGGTCGTTTCCGACCCTGATGGAGCAGCGAGAATTCTCCATCGTCATCCTACACAAACGGTCGAGTTTGGGCGGTATACCAAAACTAGACATGGCTCTGTACAGTTCGTCTCTATAAATGCTGTCATATGCGGCTTTGAAATCGATGAATAGGTGGTGGGTATCGATTTGGACTTCTTGAGTTTTTTTCCAGGATCTGCCGAAGTGTGAAAATTTGATCGGTTGTGGACTTTCCTGGCCTAAAACCACACTGATAAGGGCCAATCAGGTTGTTGGTAAACGGTTTCAGGCGTTCACATATAACGGCAGATAGGATCTTGTAGGCGATGTTGAGGAGACTTATGCCTCTGTAGTTGGCGCAGTTCAGAGGGTCTCCTTTTTTTTTTTTTTTTTTTTTTTTTTTTTTTTTTTTGTGCTGAGGTTCCATTCTTCAGGCATATTTTCATCCGACCAGATTTGGCTTATGAGTTGGTGGATGTTACTTACCAAGTCATCTCCGCCGGCCTTATAGAGCTCAGCGGGCAGGCCGTCATTTCCGGCAGCCTTATTAAGCTTGAGTTTAGATATTGCTATCCTCACTTCACTCAGGTCAGGTGGTTGGCAGTCTTCGCTGTCGTTGCCAATATTAAATGGTTCGTTCTGCCTGACAGCGGAATGTTGTTCGTCATCGCCGTTTAACAGTCTGCAGAAGTGGTTCTTCCATATCCTCAGCATCGACTGTGTCTCAACTACAATATTTCCTTGTTCATCTCGACAGGATTCTGTTCGAGCCTTGTATCCTTGGCTTTGACGTTTTACACTTTGGTAAAACTTGCGAACATCGTTCCTGGAGTGGCACCTCTCTATATCCTCGATCGCGCGCTTTTCTTGCTCTTTTTTCTTCTTGCTGAAAAGCCGATGTTCTTCCCTTCTTCTTTGCCTATAGAGCTCAATGGCAGCTCTCGTCTTCACCTGCAGCTTAGCCTTGTAGGCCTCGTTCTTGGCTGCGAGCATCCGTCGGCATTCCTCATCAAACCAGGGGTTTCTTGCTGGTGGCCGCGAGAAACCTAGCACATCAGTTGCGGCTGATCTAATGGCCTGTTGGCATCGTTGCCATTGCTCTTCGACATTCGATGCTGGTGGTATGGTGTTAATCGAGAGGTTAAGGGATACGCGTTGTGCGAAGGTCTTGGCGGTCTCTTGCGATTGCAGTTTTCCAACATTAAATTTTTTCACAGTATTTCTGGATTGTTTTGGCGTGGTGGATATCCGCATTCTTACCTTGGCTGCTACAAGGTAGTGATCCGAGTCGATGTTAGCTCCTCGGAATGTTCGGACATCCAAAATACTGGATGCGTGCCTCTTATCTATCGCAATGTGATCAATTTGGTTGACCGTTCGTTGATCTGGAGACCGCCATGTCCCCTTATGGATATCGAGGTGAGGAAACCGTGTGCTGGCTATAGTGGCATTTCGTTCCGTAGCGAAATCAATTAGCCTAAGTCCATTACCAGACGTGTTGTCGTGTAGGCTATATTTTCCGACAATACTTCTAAAGATGTCTTCTCTTCCTACCTTTGCGTTAAAATCTCCCAGCACGATTTTAACATCGTACTTCGGTAGTCGCTCATAGGTTTTGTCGAGGAGCTCGTAGAAGCAATCCTTAGCTATATCATCTTTTTCTTCCGTCGGAGCGTGAGCGCATATAAGGCTTATGTTGGCGAATTTGGCCTTGATGCGGATTGTTACTATGCGTTCGCTAATGTCTTGGAAACATAAGACTTCTTGCCTAAGTCTGGCACTTATAACAAATCCGCATCCGAATAGTCGCTGTTTCTGCTCACTATAACACGGTCCGTAGTATATGTCACAGTTTTTCATCCTCTTTTTGCCCGGCCCATCCCATCGTATTTCCTGGATGGCAGTAATGTCTGCTTTGAAGCAGTTTAGGGCTTCCGCTAGTTGTTCGCCTGCACCTCTCCTGTTTAATGTTCTCACATTCCAGGTGCAGATACGAACGTCGTTGTCCTTTTTTCGTTTAGCAGGGTCGTCAACAATAAAATCAGTCCTTTCCGAGGCTATTGGTTGCTTCGTAACCATGATTTTTTTCTGTGGGTGGGTAGTTAACCCAAAGCACAACCCCCAACCTGGATGGCCAGTTCCAATTTATTAGATACCCCTAGGACACGGGGCCATCAGTATCCACTACGGGATTGAGCGCTGCCGTTGGCCTTTCGGTTCATCCGCCACCATCTCTGTTCAAGGGGCCTGACTAACCCTTGAAATTCCTAGACAACCTGTTGTCCGAATATGTCAGAGCAGCTCATCTAGGTTCGCCTGGGACGGCAGGACGGGTATTCATTCGTGCCATCCGTGTTCGCCTGGGACGGCAGGCCGGGTATTCATCCGTGCCATTCTCACCAGGGTGTTTATAGTGTTGCTGTTTTTCTTCGTGTTATCAACACTCGCACTTATCGTTTAGCAAGTCAAATCCGGTTGGATGAGACCAGTACCCGATGGTTACCACTTGGAGGTAAAGATAAGCACATTTGATGTGTAGTCAGAGTTGCAACACTTACTAGCCAACTGATGTTAGAAAAATACCGGATTTGATCGATTTTTTCATTGTAAAAGGTCTGCCGTCCAATCGAATCAAAGTAGAAGAATAATTCGATCTTTCCTCTGATCATTCTCCAGTCATTTTAACAACGAGCGAGTCACTGATTATAAATGAAAAACCACCCAGATTAACAAACGGGAAAACCAACTGGGAAGGTTTCAAAAACGATATTGAAAATAATATCCGACTGGGTGTATCGCTAAGAACCCCATTGGAACTCGAAGTCGCGGTTGAATCCTTTATCGATACCATCCAAAAAGCAGCATGGAATAATACTCCTCAACAGAACAAAATTGTGAGCTATAGTAAAATTAAGTACCCCCGAGAAATAGATTTAGTAAGACAAAAAAGAAAAGCTCGTAAAAGATGGCACCAAACTCGTGTCCCGTAAGATAAAACACATCTCAGTCGGTTGAGTAATTTTAAAAACCATGCAGTAGAAACTTATCTGCAAAGCCTAACCGCTGGAAAGGAATCGAATTATTCGCTCTGGAAAGCAATTAGAGTCATAAAACGGCCAAAAATCGCTGTGCCGCCAATTAGGGTAACTCAAGACGTTTGGGCAAAAAGCGATAAGGAAAAAGCTGACGTTTTTGCCTCACATCTTGAGGAAACATTTAAGCCATTTGATGGTCCAGCGCAAAATGAAAACATTAACATATTCGAGAGTACAACCGATAATAATATTGTAAGATATGCAAGTATTGCCGAGCCTAAACGGGAAATACAGAAACTAAAGCCTAAAAAAGCTCCGGGTTATGACCTGATTACAGGAGAACTTCTTAAAATGTTGCCTCGGAAAGCATTAACTAAGCTTCTTGTTATTATAAATGCAGCAATCAGATTAGAATACATACCAAGATAGTGAAAAGTCGCGGAAGTGATTATGGTCCTACAACCAGGAAAATCACCGAATGAAATAAAATCTTACAGACCTATTTCACTTCTTCCAATAATTTCAAAAGTTTTTGAACGGATATTACTCGGTCGCTTACACCCCATAATTGAACAGAAACGTCTTTTACCGGACCATCAATTTGGGTTTAGAAGTAAACATTCAACGGTGGACCAAGTACATCGAATTACAGATGTTAATGAGAAAGCTTTCGAAGAAACGAAAATTTGTTCATCCGTATTTCTTGACGTGTCGCAAGCTTTTGACAAGGTGTGGCACAAAAGCCTTACTTATAAACTAAGTCAAGTTCTGCCAGAACAATTATATAAAATCCTCGTGTCGTATCTTGAGCATTGACTCTTCCGTGTGAAACTTGGAAGCGAATATTCCGAGTTCAAAGAAATAAAGGCAGGTGTACCGCAAGGAAGCGTCCTTGGACCAATCCTGTACCTCCTATTCACTCGTGATATCCCACAAACAAACGATACAATAGCTGCAACGTTTGCTGACGATACTGCTATACTAGCAGTTGGCACAACAATAGAGGAAACAAATATCAAACTACAAAACGCTCTTAACGAGGTTAATGAATGGACTAAATCTTGGCGGATTGCACTTAATGAGAGCAAATCGATCCATGTAGATTTTTCGTATAAACGGACAAACAATTTGCCTGTATTTCTAAATACGGTTCGAGTCCCGTTTGCAAATGAAGCGAAATATCTCGGTATGACGCTCGATGCAAAATTAAAATGGAAGTCGCATGTAAAAAAGAAATGCGAAGAACTAAAAAATAAATACAGAGAACTGTACTGGTTGCTCGGAAAATATTAGAAGCTTAACCTTGATAACGAGCTGCTATTATACAAGCAAGTGCTAAAACAGGTTTGGACATAGGTATACAACTATGGGGTTGTACCAGTGAAACGAATCTTAACATTCTACAAACTTTTGAAAACAAAATGTTAAGATCATTCGTCAATGCGCCGTGGTAAGTAAGGAACGAAGATCTTCGCAGAGATCTGGGTATTCCCGCGGTTAAAGATGAAACAAAAAAAATTGCACGAAAACATAAAAAACGTTTTTTAGGACACGTTAACACAACAGTCCTCCAAATTCTTGACGAAACAAATATATTGCGGCGTCTTCAAAGAACTAAACCCTTAGATTTGACCCGATAATAACAAACCGCGCTATAAATTGCGGAAAAAGCAGGAACTCTCAAAGGAAAGCTACCTGCCAAACATATTATATACTCGTGATAAAAAAATTGCTGGATAAGTCGAATACTTAGTTGCAATAGAAATACAAAATTGGTGGTGGTTTTAGTGAGTAAAAATCTCACACTACTTTGGGCACGTGCTCATCGTGTCTATGAAGATTTCCACCAGCCCACGAAAAAAAAAACTTTTCGGATAAGTACACTAAGGCCCGGTTTTTCAGTGCGAGATTATCCTGTTTCATGAGTCAAATTAATCCTGCACTGAAAAACTGCTTCGAGATTTAACTCTGGATAACATTCATTCCGGTATTAGTAAACTCTAGGTTTTCTCAGGTTTAACTCAGCACTGAAAACCCAGGCATTAGCAGTCTAAAGCACTTACCACAAAGCTACTGCACCGACAGAAAACATACGAAAATAAAATGAAGTTCTCTTATTTTATTCGCATCTCAAAGGATGGCAGCCCTCGAGTTTGACAGTTCGTAAAAATAATCTTAAAATTTTTGATAGTAAAACCACTAAATTGGAAGATATTTCTTTGTCGTCCCTTTCACAATACTGCAGATTTTACTTTTTTATATCAATTTGACGGGTTTGAGATTTAATAGTTTTCATTTATTATAAATAACCGAATAGATTTAGTAGCTATTTCAAAATGAAATCAGTACATTCTGAGAAGTGATATCAAACCTTTGTGTTTATTTGGATCTTGATCTGTTCTGGTTGATCAAAAAATTGGGTATTAAAAAGGCCATTATTGAAGCGCCCTCTTCATTTAAGTAATCGATTTATATTCCGGATTGAATAGCGCTTTTCTTAAACTGAAACTAAAAATTAGCACAATGAATATTAAATTTTGACATCTACTTCGATTACTTAAACATTGATGTTTTTTGTTTTGTTTTTTTTTTTCCTCTTTGAAGTTTGAATGAAACTATGTTTACGAAATGAACAGGCTGATGCCCTAGCCAAGTTGGGCTCGTCCCTTCCCAGCTCACGTGCAATCGGCATTCTCACTCCTTTAAAAACTATCATGAATAATATCAACACACACTCTCTTAAAACAGCTGAACATAGGTGGCGTAACCTCAGTGGGTGCGCCATTTCAAGAGATATGTGGCCTCGCTACAACAAGACTAAAACACGGGACCTCTTAGGCAGATCCCGTAAGGAAGTCTCCAGGGTGATAGCAATTACCACTGGACACTGGCCCATCGGTGACCATGCTGTTAGAATGGTTATACCCAACAACACCAACTGTCGCAGTTGCAAGGAGGTGGGGGAGAAGGAAACTCTAACTCACTTTCTGTGCAAATGCCCGGCTCTGTCAAGAGCAAGACAACGAACCCTAGGCAAACCTTTCTTTGACAATATCCGCGACCTCTCTGATAAACACATCAAAGAACTGATCGCATTCCTTAATGCCACTGGTTGGATTTAGTACACGCCAACTAACAACAAGACATAATATTTAACCGCACGAGTTTTTGGCATCAAAACGGCGCACCTCAGCGGTAATTGTGTTTCGTCTTGTACGAACAGCCAATCAAACTAACTAACTAACTATGTTTACGTAAACATTTAAATGGTGACAGTTTAAATTTAACTCCATGACAGTTTTGTACTGAACCACATAATAATGAATAGATTACACAAATAATAAACTCACTTATAGTAGTAGTGCCACCAGCAACAGCAGCTTTTGTTCCATGATAAAAGTCATCAACCGTGACGCATCCATCGAATATCAATTGAAAATGTGTATGTGGATCAATTCCACCGGGAATGATCAATTTGTCGGTAGCATCAATTACACGAACACCCTCCGGAATATTCATTTGATTGGTAAGACCCATAAACCTTTAATTGCATTAGAAAATGTTTACTAATGTAAATCAATATAAAAAAATTTCAAACTCACTTGATAATTCCATCTGCAACGTAAATATCGGCCTTGAACATTTTATCGTGATTGACAACTGTGCCATTTTTGATGTACACTTGGTTTTGAGGACTCTGAAAAGAAATAGAAATTTTGAAATACTTAATTTGATGCAGAAGTAGACGAATTATTTTAGAAGACCGTATATGCATCCATTTTACAATTTACAATGTTTCTTGTATTCATAAATGTCAATTTTGCTTCTGGATTTAATTGCAGAAGATGCATATTTCGTATGAATTTTTTTACGATTACGTTTTGAATTTCTGTAAATTGTAATGGAGAGGAAAAACTGAGTTTGGTAAAGCATTCCACATTCGTGTTGTTCGGTTAAGGAATGAAACTCTATATTTCATAGTACGTCCGAAGATAGGCTTTAGGGTGAACTGATTAGCATTCGTGGTACGGCGAGTGTTACGGTTGAATTGTTGAAGGGGCGGAATGCAGCTGGCTATTTCGCTAGAGCATTTGTTTTTGTAATAGCGGTAAAAGAGTGTAAGGCAGGAGACATTCCTACGATGTTCGAGCGAAACTATGGAGTTCGCTATGGTTGGATCTCCTATCAATTTTATCGCACGCTTTTGTATCCTATCTAGTAGGTGCAATGATGTTTTGGCTGCACCTGACCATATGTGGGCGTTGAACTCAATTTTGGGGCGTATGTACGCTTTATATATTGAGGCCAGATCAGAAGGGGTGAAGTATTTCCTACATCGATTAAGGAAACCTAGACATTTCGCTGCATTTTGGCGATTTCAAATATGTGGTCGTTCCAACGAAGGTCGTTACTAACACACATACCGAGCATGGAAAGTTTTTCGGTTTCGACGATGCAAGTGCCACTCATGGATAGTGACTGTAAAGTTTGATTTCGCTTGGATGACAGAAGATAGCATTGCGTTTTGGAAGCATTAAATTCCACTCTATTAGATTTGCCCCATTTAATTATGCTGTCAAGGTCGGAATTTAATGAACTTAACATATTTTGTCGTTTTTCTTCCACATCCGAAGGTGAGGGGCGTGAATTCGAGAACGAATATGAAAAGCTGAGGGTACTGTCATCAGCGAGGGAATGGATTGGATTAGAAGTTGCAGACATTAATAAAAATGAGGAAGAGTGTCGGAGACAAAGCTGAGCCTTGGGGAACACCAGCATTTATTTGGTGAGTAGTAGACTTGAAACCGTCCAAAACTACTTGAATTGAACGTTTCGAGAGATAGTTTCAAATCCATTGAAGAAGAGTATCATCGATACCAAAAGCACGCATTTTCGACAAAAGAGCTTGATGCCAAACCCTGTCAAATGCCTTTGAAATTTCAAGTGCAACGATCTTGTTTTCGCCACCAAGGTGGATTGATTGGTTCCACTTTTCGGTGAGATATGACATCAAATCACCAGTGGACCTGTTGCTACGAAAACCATATTGTCGGTCATTGAGGAGTTTTCGTGATTCAAGATATTTCATAAGCTGACGGTTTATCAGCGTTTCCACGACCTTAGAAAGAAGGGAGGTAAGTGCAATTGGTCGGTAGTTGGAGAGAGAAGAAGATTCGCCTTTTTTGGGGACGGGCAGTTTTCCATCGACTCGGAAGGAGTCCTGATGAATAGGAAAGATGGAAAAGCTTACGCAGTGGTTTTGCCAGCGTTGAAGAACACCTCTTCAGAATTATGGGGGAGATACCATCTGGACCAGACGATTTGTGTATGTCAAGATCGATTAATACTCTTGCGACTGTACGAGTACGAAAGTGGATTGGTCCCATAGAATGTTCTACGTTCTCTAGTACAGGGGGAGACTGGGCACAATCTGGCGGCGTTGATTTGGCTGCAAAATGAGCAGCGAGCAGATTGGCTTTGTCTAGAGAGGTGACAGCTGGAATGTCATTGTAAATGAGCGTTGGGATGGAAGATGAGGTCGAATTCTTAATGTTTTTTACAAACGACCAAAAGTTTTTACTACCTTTGGGACATAGTAGAATTTTTTGCTTCAACTTTTGGTCGTGGAATAATTTGACACGCTTCATGTGGGCATTGCAGTCATTTCTGGCTCGTTTGAATTTTAAATGGTTTTCCTCAGTTGGGTTGGCTTTATATGACCGAAAACATAACTCTTTCACCCTAACAACCTCTTTACAGCTCGAGTCATACCACCCGTTTACCTTCGGTTTGATACTCTTTATCCGGTGAGGGATACAGGATTTCATACTCAGGAGAATGGCGTTAGTTATCGCATCAGCCGTAGCATGCACGTCATTATCGAGGAAGCATAATGACCAGTTAAAATTCTTAAAGAAACCGTTTAGAGCTTCCCAGTTGGCTTTCTCGTAATGCCATACAGTTCTTTTAGGAATGTGTGGTTGGAGTACGAGAAATTAGCTGATACGATACAGTGGTCTGACGTGCCTAGAGGCGATAATACATTTATGGTGTATTTGTCGGGGTGAGATGTTAAAAACAAGTTCAGGGTGTTGGCGGCTTGACTATCAATATCCGGAATGCGCATTGGCTCATTTACCAGCTGAGTTAAGTTGTTTATGCCAGCAAAGATCTCGACATACCTTTCTTCGGGTGTTGACTGTCCAGAATGTCGAAGCCACGAAGAATTGTGTACATTGAAATCGCCCGTAATGACGATTTCAGTGCGAGGGTGTAGGGATACAATTCTTGAGATGGAGTCAGATAGCGCATCAAACTCGTTAAAGGTAGATTTGCTATCCAGGTTTGGGCTTCTATAAATGAAGCAGTAGTGAATTAATTGCCTACGGACATGGAATTTCAGCCATATAAAATTATATTCCGGATTGGAACATTGGCCGTATTGCTGTTGAAATTGGTAGGCTACATCACTACGTATATAAATGGCGAGGCCGTGATGAGAAAAGAATAATGGCACTAAGTTGTATCCAGGTAGACTAAGATCTGAAGTATCAGAGTTTTCGCCCGCCTGTGCTTCACAAAGCGCCAAAACAGCTGGTTTATATTTCGAATAGTGGACGTAAGCCGAAAAGAGATTCGACCTTAACCCACGAATATTGCTAACGTCTACTCTAAAATTCCTATCCATTACACTTATCAAAAATATATAAAACACAACTCCGACGCCAACTAAGCAAAGCCGTGAAGTGAAAATGTAACGTTTGGATTCCAATAACAATTTGTCATAGGTGTTATGCCCGTATGACAATTTGCTTTGGTCACCCAACTAAATATTCACTCACGACCGCTATTCGCCTGATGATGCGTATGCTCAATTTAATAACAATTTTCTAGTTCACAGTAAATTGAGTTTCATCCAAACTCAACATTCTTGAATGTTGGCGGAATGTGTAGCATTTTGACTCATTGGAAACGTACTATAAAGCTGAGGTTACGTTATTTTTAGTTACTCGAGTCTAACATTTAAAATGACAGATTGTATGTTTAAGTCGTGTTTACACTACCATACGTCGAAAATAAGCGAATAAAAAACACAATTTATGAATTTCCTTGTGTGTCAATGATTTTTCGAGTACAGTAAGTAAGTAAAAAATGTCGAATGGGAGAAACAAAGAAAGCGCTGAATCTCCCGCCGCCAAAATAAAAAAGAACACTTATTTTCTCCAACAGAGGATATCTGTCTCTCATCGTAGGAAGTAAAATAAAAATTGTAGTAGAGCAGGGTGTAAACTGGATTTAAAAAAAACAAATCTGCGCAAATGTTTATGAATAGCAAGTGAGTTCATTTAACTAACTTATCAAAAACTTTGGACTAAAAAATCACGACATTGCTCAATCTTTATGAATATGCCCTAAAAAGTGTTTTATTTTTTTTTTGCAAAACCTTCAATCAAACACTTTTGTCTAATCTTGTTCTAATATTCATATGCCTTGACTGAATTTCTAAAGTTCAAAATTGGCACTAACTTAGTTTATTTTCTGTTGCAACACTAACACTTAACAAATACATACGTTAAAATAGTTTCTTAGGCACAGATAAGGAATTAGTTCGCTTTTTTAAACTGTGTTATCAAATTCCAAAAGTGAGATATAAAATAAAATGAAATCAAGGCAAATCAGAAGCTAAACCCAAATAAATGACAGATGTTATTTATTACTTGATGTTAAACTTTTAAATTATTTTATTACCACAGATTAGCTATACAAATGAAATAATAAATCTTTTTTATTTACTACCATATGCTTTGGGGGTAATTCAAAGCGCTTATTTTTGTGTCGTTTGTGTTTAATATTTATTTAATTTTTTGCTACATAGGTTATGGATGAAACACAATCAGCTTTGACGCGTTGCGTTGACAGGTGTACCTAGTTGAACCATATAAAATGAATGTTACCTATCACAATTAATTTTTGACTGACGTTGCGCTTCTACCAGCAAATGCAAAATCGTGCTGGGAGATTTTAACGCAAAGGTAGGAAGAGAAGACATCTTTAGCAGTACTGTCCGAAAATATAGCCTTCACGACAAGAAATGCCACTATAGCCAGCACACGGTTTCCTCACTTCGATCAACGAACGGTCAATAAAATTGACCACATTGCGATAGACAACAGGAACGCATCCAGTGTTTTGGATGTCCGAACATGCCGAGGGGCCAACATCGACTCGTACCACTACCTTGTTGTAGCCAAGGTAAAGATGCGGATATCCACCACGCCACAAAAAAACAGAAATACTGTGAAAAATTTAATGTCGAAAGACTGCAATCGCCAGAGACCGCCAAGACCTTCGCTCAACGCGTATCCCTTAACCTCTCGACTCACAACATACCACCAGCATCTAATGTCGAAGTACAATGGCAACGATGCCAACAAGCCATTAGATCAGCCGCAACTGATGTGCTAGGTTTCTCGCGGCCACCAGCAAGATACCCCTGGTTTGATGAGGAATGCCGACAGATGCTCGCAGCCAAGAACGAGGCCTACAAGGCTAAGCTGCAGGTGAAGACGAGAGCTGCCATTGAGCTCTATAGGCAAAGAAGAAGGGAAGAACATCGGCTTTTCTGAAAAAAAGAGTAGGGAAACCACGCGATCGAGGATATTGAGAATTGCCACTCCAGGAACGATGTTCGCAAGTTTTGCCAAAGTGTTAAACGTCAAAGATAAGGATACAAGGCTCGAACAGAATCCTGTCGAGATGAACATGGAAATATCGTAGTTGAGACACAGTCGATGCTGAGGATATGGAAGAACCACTTCTGCAGACTAATAAACGGCGATGACGAACAACATTCCGCTGTCAGGCAGAACGAAACATTTAATATTGGCAACGACAGCAAAAACTGCCAACCACCCGACCTAAGTGAAGTGAGGATAGCAATATCGAAACTCAAACTTAATAAGGCCGCCGGAAATGACGGCCCTCCCGCTGAGCTTTATAAAGCTGGCGGAGATGACTTGGTAAGCAACACCCACCAACTCATAAGCCAAATCTGGTCGGTTGAAAGCATCCCTGAAGAATGGAACCTCAGCATCGTTTGCCCGATCCACAAAAAAGGAGACCCTCCGAACTGCGCCAACTACAGAGGCATAAGTCTCCTCAACATCGCCTACAAGATCCTATCTGCCGTAATATGTGAACGCCTGAAACCGTTTACCAACAACCTGATCGGCCCTTATCAGTGTGGTTTTAGGCCAGGAAATTCCACAATCGATAAAATTTTCACACTTCGTCAGATCCTGGAAAAAACTTAAGAAGTCCAAATCGTTACCCACCACCTATTTATAGATTTCCAAGCCGCATACGACAGCATTTATAGAGACGAACTATACAGAGCCAGGTCTAGTTTTGGTATACCGCCCAAACTCGTCCGTTTGTGTAGGATGACGATGGAGAATTCTCGCTGCACCATCAGGGTCGGAAACGACCTCACCGACACATTCGATACCAAAAAAGGATTTAGGCAAGGCGGTGCGCTGTCATGTGACTTTTTCATTTTGATTCTTGAGAGGATTGTGCAAAACTCCCGAGCCAACACCAGAGGCACAATTCTCCAAAAATCGGTGCAACTACTAGCATACGCCGACTATATTGACATCATTGGTAGAATTCAACGTGATGTCATAGCAGATATAACTTTGAGGTAGTACGGGACTTTGTCTACCTCGGCTCCGCTATTAACTCTGACAACAACATCTCTTCAGAAATCAAACGAAGAATTACTCTTGCCAATCGCTGTTTCTTCGGGCTAAGAAGGCAATTTAGTAGTAAAGCCCTCACTCGAACTACTAAGGAGATCCTTTATAAGACCCTGATCATCCCAGTCCTGCTCTACGGCGCTGAAGCATGGACCATATCAAAAGCGGATGGAGAAATCCTTGGTAGATTCGAGAGAAAAATTCTTCGGAAAATCTTCGGTCCCGTTTTCGTTTACGGGCTATGGAGACGAACATTCAACCACGAACTATACGAGCTGTACAGCGACATACCCCTAGTCAAAAAACTCCGCATAGGACGTTTAAGATGGCTTGAACATGTAGAAAGACTGGACACCAAAACTCCGGCTCGCAGAGTCTTCGATTCCCAGCCAGACGTCGGACGCAGTAGAGGAAGACCTCGCCTTAAGTGGCACGCAGAAGTAGAATCCGACCTCAACCAACTTGGAGTGCGCAACTGGAGGCAGTTAGCTAAGGACCGGGCTAATTGGAGAGGCATGTTGCTTGAGGCCCAGGTTCATCCCGGACTGTAGCGCCACTTAAGTAAGTAAGTAAGTAGGTTAATTAAAGAATCACTTACTAAACTTGATAACTTGTTATTAACTCACTCTAAAAACCATTAAATGTTTTGAAACTCAAAAGATGAATACAAAAAAAACTGTCAAAAGGAAATAAAATAAAACGAAATCTTTTTTTTAATTTCTTAGCGATCGAACTGTCACGAATCACACACTTTGAATTTCTGCGGAACATCTCAACTTGGAATATTAAAACTATGCTTCTTTTTATTTTGTATCGTGTGCACTTTGACAGTGACAGTGACAACTATTTATAAAGATCCCTCTTGTATGCATATATTCAGTTTTAATATTGACAGCATCTTAAACCAAACGACATATACGCCAATTTGTGTCATAGAAAACTGTGAAATGCGACAAGTCACGATTGGTGGGACACTTGCAACTAATAGTAGATGTAAACTGTCATTTTGATTGTGTCAAAATAAAGTTAAAAAACTTTAAAAACAAATTCATTAAATCAAAATAATTTATTGCGAAGGAATATTTTTTCTCGGAATAGCTTACTACTGGAATAAAACAGTAGAACATAATTTTCTTTTTAATAATCACTTTTTGACTTGGAGTCACTATAGTGTAACCCCCGTATTAATAAACGCTGATTAGGTAATCAATGACTAACTTGACAGTTTCCCCTATAAGAAATACTCAAATACGCAAATGTCAAAAGTTAGTCACTGATTAGCTAATCAGCATTTATTAATAAGGGGGTAAATGTCTTAAGTTTCTAACTCATCGTTTTACTAACTGAAAGTGCAGGTGGACAACGAATACATACGCAGCCCTATCGAGGTATTCGTCGGAGCGAAGAAGAATTACATTTAGTTGTCAAAAATTGAACGAAAAATGCTCCTGAAAGCACTTCAACGCTATTCGCCGGGATGAGTTACAAAATGTCGGAGAAATATTCCGAACAGCTTTTCGGAAGAATACCTCGAAGCAAATATCATCCGAATCGTACAAAATTGGAGAATTTACCGCTCCGACGGATACCTTGACGAATAACTGTCATTTTGTAAGTGAATTCAGAACAGGGTTGCCACTTTCAGATTATTACCGAAAGATGTTATTAATTATTAATATCTAGTACAGTACTACATTGCTTATTCCCAGACTAGATTGTCAAAAGATCATTCATCGAATTCATCAGCCCTAAACAAACAGCTTAAACAAACATTTTCTAAACCACATTGTTACCATAAATCATAGAATGGTGTGAGGTTGGGGATCGACATCATCGGCAACAGCGCTATTCTCGGCACAGCGATATTCTCGGCACAACGGATAGGCCACTCTTGGCAACGTCTGGTCCCATACGGCGTAGTGTTTGCGCAGTCGGTGTCGGACGGCCGGGGAATTCGCGCTGCGCCAACACTACAGACGAATTGTTAGGCAAAAAAATAGACACGATTATTCCGCGTTCTTGGGGAGTGTATCGCTCCATGGCTTGTTCACTTGTATTCTACATCTGTCTAGTCCACAAATGGCAAAACAGATTTGACATTGGCTGCCATTTGCAAAAATAAAAGCATCTTCCAATAGGATGATGTTTTTTGGCCCACCTCGTACAGTGAGGAAGTCATTGCATTACAGCCTTTTTAGGTACAGAAGGTGCCTTCAACAATTTTAAAAGGTAAGCAAGGGGTACTCCTTAGGGGGCGTGATATCGCCATTGCTATTGGCTATTTAAAATTAATGAAGTGCTATAGAATCTAGAAAACTCAATCTTGAAGACAGCAACTGTATGCTATGTGGTACCCCGATAGCATAGACCTTTCGTCTCTGTTTCTAATCGGAATAAAGCGGGTAACAACTAAAAACAGAAGGGACAACAGATACCAACACTATAAGATCCGGTTTTTCAGTGCTGAGTTAACTCTGAGTTACCCCAGAGTTAACTAACCCCGGAATAAATTTAATCTTCAGCTAACTCATGAAGCAGTTGTTCAGTAGGTACAGGATTAAATTTGACGCCGTGTGTGGTTATTTTATTTGGTAGCACTCATGATTTATCGATATTGCTTTCAAAAAGTTATCGAAATGTATAGAATCTGCAACAGCTGATGACTGAAGCTGTTTGGTTTTATTTTCCACACACAAATTAGAATGTTTTTGTCGTGATCTTACAAATCTTTTTCTTTTTTAAACAGTCTAACTCAATATTTTAAACAATTTCAAGTCGGTGAGATCTGAATCTGAAATAAAACGTAATAAGTTTCTAAAAAATTAATAAAATGTACACACAGTGGAATTGAAAACAATTTTCATCTGTCAAAATATCTGATAATTTAATCCCAGTGTTAACTCACCAAACTTGCTGGGCTAACTCGAATTTAACTCTGGATTTAAATTGACTGAAAAACTTCTTTCTCGAGTTGATTCAAGTTGACTCCCGAATCTAGGATGATCTCGCACTGAAAAACCGGACCTAAGAGTCTCATTTGGTTTTCGATTTTTATTTCAATTGGAGACGGACTCAATAGCACGAAGATAAGTGCGATGAACGCAGAAGATCTGGGTAGGAACACCTCAATGAATTTTCACTTACTCTCCTCACGTGATGATATGACAAATCATACGATTGTATCAATTGTCAAGAAAAGCCTATCTCAACTTAGCCGTTCGGAGTCGACATAAAACAATAGGTACCGCCATTTCGCAAGAAATATATACGCTTTGCAGCAATCTTTCCATGAATTCGGATTGCAGTGATCAATTACCACACGCATGCAAAAGGCTTGCTGCAAGTGACTTTTTACTTCGCCTGTATACGTAATAAAGGATCTGGAGTCTGGAGTCTAGACTCTGGAGTTTTTGACCTGAAGTCTGTAATTTATACTACAGCCCAAGTTATTTTACCGATTTGACTAAAATTTCAGCTACCTAAGTTGTTAGTTGTCCTATAGAAAGGTTTTTGGAATTATACACCTAGCTAATATTTACTGTACCTCTCATATAACGAATATCTCGATAACGGCTCAAACGATGTTGATAAAAATGAGTTACTAAGCTTCTACAAGTATCTAGAATAATATGACGTAACTTTGAAAACGATTTTCACTCCATAGGTAGTCGAGACCTCATGAGCGCTCATTGATCATCTTTGATTTGACGATTATTGTTTTAAGTGGAGTGATATCCCCGACAGCAAAAACGACTATTGATGTTATGTGATGCAAGATGTGCCGTCAAAATGTTACTGTCAAACGATAATCACTTTACGGAATGCGGGTTTAGTTTTTCGCCGATAGATCGCGTTGTTTTTAATGAAATAAATTTTCTATTTTAATTCTTAAAATAATAACATTCTCAAACTCAATACTAAACACGATCCTCTTCAACATTGGGAAGTTTGTCCAAGTCGAGTCGGACTTTTTATTTTTCCATGCAATCAAATTATCTGCAAGCACTTTTCCGGTCATAACACCATGCAAGTTTGCAAAATGCATTGTTGTGCATGTTGTGACAACAACTCAATAAGATTGTGCCGAAAATTTTCAAACCATTGATAGTCCATTGAACATATGCTAATAGTCTAAGACGCACAGCTGTCAAGTTACGAAAATCCCAAATAAAAGGAACGTCTTGGAACGTTAAATGGAACGCACTAGTTCTAGTAAAAAACTGAATGAGTTACGAAAAATATATTTCATCTCCCGCCTGCCAGCTGCTTGTAAAGGGTGTTTTTTACAGATTTGGTTCTTAAACTGGCATCACTGTTTTTACAGATTGTCAATTTGACAGTTGAATTTGGTTAGCACGTTTTAAAATTATACGATAAATAAATAAACGCCAGAATGCTGCGTTTATCAGCTGCCTGCTGATTGTGGTGCAAACTTATTTTGAAAACCATGGTTCGGTTCGCCAAACTTATCGTGCGTTACGCCCATTTAACGTCGACATAATCGTTCATTTGAGCAAGTTATTCGGAACACGATGAATCGTTTTCGCACCACGTATACTCTAGTGGATAATACGCATTCCGGTTCTCTTATTTTTTAATTTTCGATGGACCTTAATTATTAATTTCTTAGAGACCACGCAGGGCTATTCGAGCCTGAGGTTTCATGAATAAACTGTCAAACACTGTAGTAGTCAGGGTGGTAGTGGAAATGTCTTCTGTTGTTAGTTAGAACTAAGAAATTACAGAGACTGAAATCTGTTTCAAAAAGTTTGACATTCTACGTTACACAAAACACAAATCAGAATATAACTCATCCATCTACGGAACTTTACGTCCATTTTGTTTAATTCGTTTTTGAAATAACGTAGTGGATGCAGTGGTCTAGTGCAGCATTTCCCAAAGTGTGCTCCGCGGAGCACCAAGTGCTCAAGGATATCCTGGTGCTCCGCGGCAAAAAAAAAAAAACGAAATAGCAAAATTCCATTACACTAGTGACTATTTCATTTTGTGCTTCTGAACTTGTCATTTTAAAAGAAATCAATACATACAAACAAACTAAAAAATAATTCGTGTAAAAAGATGTGGGAATCCCCGAAAAATGAAAATTATTAAAGAGACGTACCAGAGACGACCATATTTTTTTTTTTTTTTTAATTCTGACCTGCCTTAGCAGTAATATACACATCGACCTAAAAGATCTATTGTGCTTGCCGTCAGATGCTTTTTAGGTTAGTAGCGCTTCTACTTTCCTAATGTAGCTGATAATACTTTCAGCCGAAGATTTCCTCAATTCGAAATTCTCTGGTTTTAAACGCGCCCAATAGACGGTTTTTGTTGGGTCGGTATCTATTTATACAGGTTAAAACGAATCGTAGTGCGGTGTATTTAATCTATATTTTGCTTTTAGTGCGTGAATTTTACTTTTTATTTGTTTTTTTTTTGTACATTGATGTGACTCTATGGATCTATCGACGTGAAAATATCAAAAGATCGTGAGAGATCAAAAATAATAGGTACTATGGATCGCTGGCTAAAGTCTGGGTCGTTAAAAATAACCGCTGAAAGCTCCTTAACAGCACCCCCAGTAGTTACTAAAGAGTCAGCAACTGGCAGGTACATAATACAAAACCATATTTGTTTATTACATAATGGGAAGTTTCCTATCGCTAGAACCGCATTTGTATTAGATGCGTTTTGTTGGATTTATTATATTTTTTTTCTGTTGTTATTCTCAATTCAGATTTGTGAATTTGCATTTATTGTTCTCTTCTAGAGCCAAGGAAAATGACGCAATAGAGACAGCGGCGTCAGAACATTCTGAAGAATTTGAGGCAGACAATGTGGCTAGTACTAGTTCTATGGTGATCAGTACTGCAGAAAAAAAAAAAAACAGTAAAAAGGAAGTACCACGATTCATACTTAAATCTTGGATTTGCTGAGACAAGTGACAACAAACCCCAATGCGTAATTTGCGGCAAAGTGTTGCCGAATAGTGCGAACACATCAATTTGCCGTGTTAGGTTCACCAGGCAAAGCAAGCAGTAGTAGTCAGAGGAGAAGCGAAGCGCATTGCATCAAGTGAGCATCTAAGCAAAAGCAATTAAAAAACCCGAAGAAAACGTGGTTTCTGCACTAAGAGAAACAACAACCATAGTAATGGAGGTACAGAAACCTACCGATAATAACACCACCCCCTCCCAGGAAGTTTCCTCAACGACACCAGTGGTCGAGGTAACTAAGCGGTCTCTGCGTGTCCAGACATGGCGAAAGATCCAGGAGAATGTATGCGGAATTGGCTCTAATGGCATTTTCAATCGCATTCCCGATTTTGCTGACAGCTCCAAGGCTTACGAACTTCTCGCCGGAACCCCAGAATTCAAGAACGCAAAGAAGATAAAAGTAAACATTGACCGGGCCCTGGATTCAGTTAAAATGCAAGTGCTGGCAGCTGGCAAAGAACTCTATCTACCTGGTACCCGTGACTCAAATGCGCTCTACCTCAAAGTCGAGTGTCCGGCTGAGGCCACCGAAGAGGAAAGAAAGGGGGTAATTCACGTGCAAGACGTGCAGAAGGCCAGAACCGAAATTTTGCTGGAGAACAAGGTGAAATTCGATTTGGTTGTAATCGGATCAGTTATGGTATCTCGTGATGGATATCGCATTGGACGTGGCAATGGATTTGCCGATCTCGACATTGGTCTACTCATTGAAATTGGTTCAATAACACCAGAAACCGTAATCGCAACATTTGTACATGATGTACAGGTTGTAGATAATCTACCAACAAATCTTTTCCAAAAATACGATACTCCAGTTGATTTAATTGTTACAACAACAGAAGTTATTCGGGTTGAGAAACGCCTACCTCGCCCGACTGGACTCTTCTGGGAAATTTTGTCGGAGCGTCGTCTCAAGATAATCCCCGTCTTGCAAGTTCTCAAGGAAAATGAGGAAAAGGCTGGCAGAATTATCGTACCCAAGGAGGAGAACACCGATGTGGATAGCAGCGCAAACAAGAAAGATCAACGAAGACGTCGCCAATACAGGCCAAGGGGTCGCAGAAGTGAAACTCAAAGTGAGCGACCACGTCGAAAGAGACCAGTTGCCGGCAGAAGAGGGCGATCAGCTAAGTCTAAGAGCGAAGCCAGTGCTGCTGACGATAAAGAAACTCCCAAACAGACCAGACAACCAAGGGGTGAAGTAGAAGGAGATAATCAAAAAGAAAAACCTCTGCGTCAGCGAAAACGCAAACCTACATCGCGCAAGCAACGCTACTGCGTTAAGTTGACCAATATCCCACAGTACATTCGCGTAAAGCATATCAAGCTGGAGTTGAAAAAACGAGAGATCAATCCAATTTACATCACATGGAAGGGTCAATATGGCAAATGTTACTTGCACTTTGTCAAACGCAATGAGGCAGCTCCTGAAGAAGACGAGGATATCAATAGAGTGCTTAAATCACTCTCTGAACTCACAATCAACGTTGCCCAAGAAAACAAATCTTGTGTCATCATATCGGAATTGGTGAAATTCGACAACCCCACTGAAGTGTCCAATATCGAAGGGGTCTCGGATGAGGCAGCCGATAAGTCCGCCCAACGAATTGAGTCGGTCGATACAACAACCGTATAGTATGAGCTACGCGCTGTTTTAGAACGGCTGTACTTTTGGTTGGGACATTTAGAGTCGTGCTTGCACCGAGAGGGAATTGCTTAGGGTCCTCAAATTACTAACGAGCATTTTACATGAAGTCATATGAATTATTATAATTTTTTTTTAAATTATCTCTTCTCCCAGTACAGTTTTACTAATTTATTTTTATTTGGTTTTCTCTTATCTAAATCAATTGATGGTGTATTCGCATGCATCGGCGCGTGGGCAGCATGTCCCCTCCCCACAAGATTGTTCTAAATATTGTTTGCTTGACACGTTTTATTTTTTACTATTAAAATCTTCTCTTTAGATAGAGCATCCTGAATGAATGAATGTTTCCAGCAAAAATGATACGTCATTTTGAGGGGATTCATCCAGATTGCAAAAGCAAACCGAGTGATTTTTTTAAAAGGAAGCATGGTGAACTTACAAAATCTCAAACAATTATTACTAACCACTCAAAGACAGTGAACGAAAATGCGTTGATGGCGTCCTACTTAGTGAGTTTCCGAGTTGCGCAAACTGGCGAAGCCCATACAATCGCTGAAAACTTAATCAAGCCATGCGTTAAGGACATTGTTGAGTGTATGTTGGGTGAAAAGGCCAACAAATTAGTTGACACCGTTCCTTTGTCAAATAACACAATATCACGAAGAATCGGAGACTTAGCAGAGAATGTCAAAACTACTTTACTTTCGAGAATAAAAGTCACAAAATTTTCGCTGCAAATGGATGAATCAACAGATGTTGCAGGGTTGGCTATTTATATTGTATTTGCGCGCTAAAAATACCAACAGTCCTTTCAAGAAGATCTGCTTTTCTGCAAGCCGTTGGAAACTACAACAACTGGTGCTGAAAATTTTAAATTAATAGACAATTTCTTTATTGTCAATGATATCCCATGGGTTAACTGCGTAATTGTGTGCCATGACTGGAAAAACGTCCGGTGCCGTCTCAAGAATAAAATAAAATGCCAAGGAATGCAGCAGTAGTCACTGCGTTCTACACCGCCATGCCCTTGCAATGAAAAAAATGCCACTCTCCTTAAAAGAGGTCTTAGACGAAAGCGTGAAAATGATTAACTTTATTAAATCTCGACCTAAGAATTCAAGGCTATTCAAAGTATTGTGCGATGAAATGGGTAGTCTACATACGTCTTTACTTCTTCACGCAGAAGTAAGGTGGCTTTCTCGCGGCAAAACACTGACGCGGCTTTTCGAAATGAGGGCTGAAGTCAGAACCTTCCTTATGAACGACAACTTTGATTTGGGCGACAGATTGTGTAATGAGCGTTGGCTCTTGAAATTATCGTATCTAGCCGATATTTTTAAAAAATTAAATGATTTGAGTGTATCACTTCAAGGAAAGACGATAACTGTTTTCGATGCCAGTGATAAGGTCGAAGCATTTAAAAAGAAAATCAAGTTTTGGGCGAAATCTTTAAAAAATCGAAACCTAGACAGCTTCCCAATGGTCAGCGAATGTAAAGAGGAAATAGATTTGGGTATTCCTGACGACATTTTAAATGAGTTTCATTTACATCTGCTAAGTTTGCTCGAAAACTTCCAAAGCTACTTTCCGGAAGAATACCATTCAAACATTAAAGATGTGTGGGTTGCAGACCCGTACTCCGCCGCGTTGGAAAAGCCAGCATCTCTGACATAGTTGCAGTTTGAGTGCTTAATTGATTTGACATCAGATTCTTCTTTAAAGGCAAATTTTGAAACTAAGAAGTCTTTATCAGAATTCTGGTGTATGTTGAAGGACGAATTGAAAATTTTGTCAGACAGAGCCAAAATAATTCTTCTGCCGTTTGCAACAACATACATGTGCGAATCAGGATTCTCCGTCTACGTTGGTACGTTGGAACCAAAACAAAATATAGATCCCGTCTCGATGCAGAGCCAGATATTCGGTTGCAGTTGTCCCAAATTCAACCAGATATACAAGCATTATGCAAAACCAAACAGGCACATTATTCTCACTAGATATTGAATTCCTTATGTTCTTTAATTAACATTGTTCTTGTTTTTTTCGTTGATTTTACTTGTTTTACTTGAATTTAATAAAATATAAAAAAAAATGTGAGTATTGCATTTTTTACACATACATAACTGCGAAAATAGCGTAAGTGTAACGAAGTGCTCCGCGAGGAATGTTTGACCTAAAAAGTGCTCCTCGACCAAAAAAGATTGGGAACCGCCGCCCTAGTGGATAATACGCATTCCGGTTCTCTTATTTTTTTTTAATTTTCTATGGATCTTAACTATTAAATTCCGTTCGCTTAGAAACCTCGCAGGGCTATTCGAGCCTGACGTCTCATGAATAAACTGTCAAACACTGTAGTAGTCAGGGTGGTAGTGAAAATGTCTTCTGTTGTTAGTTAGAACTAAGAAATTACAGAGACTTAAATCTTTTTAAAAAAGTTTGACATTCTACGTTACACAAAACACAAATCAGAATATAACTCATCCATCTACGGAACTTTACGTCCATTTTGTTTAATTCGTTTTTGAAATAACGTAGTGGGTGCAGTGGTCTAGTGCATTGACTACTAAGCACGGAGTCCCTATTTCAAATCCCGATGGTGACAACACCAACGATTTTTTTTCACTGGGGTACCTCTTGCCAACGTTTGACAAACATACAGGAGTAACACTGTCATTAGATGCTTCTCAAATTTGACGTTCGGATTAGGGGTTAAGCAGGAGATCCTCTTCTTTCTGCCCAAAAAAAAATAACTTCGCATTCACAAATGAAGGGAGTAGCTAGGTTTAAGGCTTTGTATGGGCCATAAATGCCAGATATTTTTTTTAAAATTATGAATAACAAAAAAAAAAGCGTAAAGCCAATTAATATATTTACGATTTCACAGAATTTGCTGAAAAATTAAGTACAAAAACTTCTTTAAAAATATTCTGTGAATTAGAAACGAGCACAAAACACCATCACATTAGTAAAATACACATCTTCCCCATCTACACTGAGTGAAGAAAACTCCCTTGAGTGGGATAGATTTGTGGAAAAAATTTAGATGACACTTTCACATTTTTTTTTATAAAAATTTAGACCTACCTGAATCAAACCAGGAGTCATATTTTCGCACTATCAGTTCGTAACACTTGTATATGCAGAAACGTCAAAATATTGGTTTTATACTTCCAGTCACTTGTTAACGGTAGACTAGTTTGCGTTTGACTGTTGGTCGCACCTCCATTTCAATTGCAGTTATATTAAAATGCGGGAGTATATTATGAGGATGTATTCAAAACTTAAAATAAATATTAAAACTGGATAAAAATAAACAAGCAGAGGCTGAAACAGGTTCGAGATTGATTTATTTTATGAGATTAACATTGCATGGTGTTGTTTGAACTCCTTTATTGTGACGGATAAGATAGGCGATTACAGGTATTAGATTTTTTGTCAGTTTTTATCTACTTGGCAACATTTGTTGGGGTTGGGATGCGTTGAGAAAGATGTTGAGTAACAAACCGATGCATATAGATAATACAAGAGATTTGCTTATTACACCCAATGTCAACCAGATAAAAAAAATTCCATTCCACCAACAAGTTAGGTTTACGTAATTGCAGTGTACCTACTATTCGCTGTTATACTTCTGCCATTGTGGAACCTTTGTTAGAACCTTCATAGGGGTTATATCTTGGCTCGTGTAGTACTTTCTTCCTCTTTGAGTCATCAACAGTCAATGTCACGTAGAAACCTGAAAAGATAGAGAAATTGGATTTTGACAAGTACATGGATATCATGAAAATTGTGTTCTGTGTCTCAAGCAACACAGTGTCAGAAAAATTAGGTATAGACTTGTTATTTTCTTCGTAAGCAGAGTTTTTACACATGTCGTCATAATTTGGATTGGTTTCTTAGAGAACGTGGGTCTGTCATAGTTTTTATTTATTTATTTATTTATTTCAGCTACAGATATATACATCACAGCTGACAATTACAAATATTAAATAATATCAATAAGAACTTAAATTTCTAACAATACTTTTTTTAATATGGCTTGATTCATATTGAAATCGATGAGGTTGTAGTTTTTATTGAAGTCCTTCAACATTTTATTAATAGGCTCGTTATTACCATAATTTACAGATGTACTTGACGTATAAAAAAAGACAGGATTTCTCGTGAATCTAAGTCGAGTATTAATACTCAGAGTACTTAAACAATATTGGGAATGAATTGATCCGGACAACAATTTAAATAGGAACAAAACATTATTTACTTCTCTTCCTTTTTGAAGCGTAGACATATTTAATAGTTTTAAACGATTGGCATATGGTGGAAGAAGGTAAGTACCATCCCATGGGAGTTGACGTAGGGCAAATAACAGGAAACGCTTTTGGACACTTTCAATTTTGTTGACGGCAACAGCATACGTAGGACACCAGACGCAACAGCAATATTCCAGAATAGGTCGAACAAGAGTACAGTATAACATTTTTGTAACGTAAGGATCGTTAAATTCTCTTGAGAACCGCATTATAAGACCAAGGCGGCTCCTTGCTTTGGATGTTATAGTGTCGATATGATGATTAAATGACAGCTTGGAGTCAAATAATACGCCTAAGTCGTTAAAAGTATGAACTCTTTCTAAAATTTCATCCTCAATGAAATAAGTTGCAGTAATTTCAAATCTTTTACGAGAAAAACTTATAACTTTACATTTTTTGCATACCGTTAATGGAGCACCATTTAAACACATTGTCAATATCTTCTTGTAAAAATAGATAACCATTTGTGTTGTTGTATCCATAGAAAATTTTACAGTCGTCAGCAAACATTAAAATGTTTGAGTAACGGATACATTTACATAGATCATTTATAAATAGATTAAACAAGATCGGACCAATATGACTTCCTTGAGGAACACCAGAATGTACGTTGACAACTTTAGACACACAATTATTAAAGAATACATTTTGAGTTCGCTCCGTTAAATAAGAAGATATCCATGATAATAACCAGGTTGGAAAACCAAACCCTTTCAATTTACTAAGCAGTGTACGGTGATTGACTCGGTCAAATGCTTTACTTAGGTCTGCGTAAAATACATCCGTTTGCAGGCCATTCACCATATTTTTATTAGTTTGGGAAGTGAACTCAAGAAGATTAGTTGTAGTCGATTTTTTTTACACAGAATCCATGTTGCTCTTTGGTAATGATGGGTTGACAATAAAATTGAATATATTTACAAACAATTAATTCAAACATTTTTGGAAGACAAGACAGCTTTGCAATACCTCTATAGTTTTCAATTAGTTTTTTTTTTTTCCACATTTATGTATTGGAATTAAATAAGATGTTTTCCAAATATCGGGGAAAACATCGGTAGACAAGGACAGATTAAATATAAATGTAATAGCTGAGCCAATATATTCTTTACAGGATTTTACGAATACAGATGGAATTTTATCAGGACCGGAAACATAATTATCTTTTAAACAAGTAATGTATTGCATAATTTCATCTTCACTCAGTCTTAAAAATGGAATATCACAGATGTTATCATTATCACTTAAGTTTCGATTATCACAGTATTCATTTTCCGAGGAACAGTACGTTGTTTGAAAGAATTCGGCAAACATATCACTTATTTTATTATCACAGCTAGAGTTTGTATCAAAGTATTGCATTGAAGATGGAAACGTTGTACTTTTTCGCTTTAAGTTAACAAATTTCCAAAATGACTTAGGATTTTTTTTTAAATCACCTTTTACCTTATGAAGGTAATCATTATATGATATTTTTAAATTGTTAAGAAATGTCTTCTATACTCAGCAAAAATATGAAAATAATAGTAGTTTCCCGTTCGTTTCCACTTTTTTAAAAAAAAAACTGTTTTTAAGGTTTTTTATACGACGTAAATTATTATTTATCCATGGCATTTGAGTTTTGGTGTGAGTTATACGTTTAACAGGAACACAATATGCAACACAATTATACAATACGGTATACAGTTCAGTGGTACAAATATTGACATCACGAGAAATAAAGTAGTTGGTCCATTCGAATTTTTGAAAGAACTTAGTCATCTTTGTCATGTTTATTTTTGTAAAGTCGTAATTATTTATTGAGCGTAAATTTAATATATTTTTTTTTTTTGCTATTTTCATAAATCTGAATGTTTGCTGAAATAGCAATTTGATGTGGTACATTTGGTAGAAGCAAACAGTTATCAGCTTGAGAAATTGCACATGAATCGAAACAGTCAGTAAACACCAGATCTAACCAGCGCTTTCTCTCATTCGCAATGCCATTTATGATCTGAGAGAGGCCGGATAGGAATATATTTTCAATGAAAGTTCTTTCATGAGGTGGTCCAAATTCAATAACATTATATGATGACTTCTTCTCCTTGTCTAGATGCCATTCCAGATTAGTTAAATTAAAATCTCCAAATATCATTATTTTTGAGTTTGACGAATTATCAACTATTTCATTTAGGGCTAATGAATATTTTTCATATTGTAAGGCTGAAAAACCGGAGGGAATATAAACACAGACGATTACGTAAGTTGAATTTTCAGTTGTTAATTTTATAGCAATTAATTCTAATTCTTTATAATTATCATTAAACAGCAAATCAGACTTCCAACAACATTTAACAGCAATGGCTACTCCGCCTCCATTTTTAAACATGCTATTGCATGGGTTTCTATCGAGACGATGTATGAAGTGAAGTATAAAGGTGCCACAATTTCATTATCAAGTATTGAAGAATTAAGCCAAGTTTCACTGAGAAGTATTACATCATATGTTCCTTCAATTGAATTGATGTAAAAGTTCCGTAATTTCGATTTCATTCCTCCAACGTTTTGGTAATACATTAACAGTTTTTTGAGTCTTTATTGCAACTCTCTACAGTACTACCCGAAATTTGAGCAATATTATAATTATTTCTGCGGATATTTTTGAACTCATGAAATACGGTGAATTTAGGCCAAAATACGTCAGCTAACATGGATTCCACTATATAATCAGGAGCAAATATTTTAAAAGAAGATATACGCCGTTCGTATGCAAAATTTAATTTAATAACTTTAACAGGCATATTATGGATAGAGATTCTTTTTTTGATATATAACATTAGAATTTCGCAGGTTGTATCAGGTTTTAGACGTGATAGAAAAATGCATTTCTGCGGAGGTACAGCAACCAGCTCGTCCAAAACACCCTCATCCATAATGGAAGCTATTGGGTCGACGGGTTGTGAGCCACCTGTTGTATCGCCACAAGAAACATTTTGATTTTCTATCAGTGCAGGATTTAAAGCAGGACGATTTTGGACTTCCGAAGGTGAAGGAGGTGCCACATCCGCTTCCATATGTGGGATTACTGATTTTCTTCTTTTGTTGGGTTCCTGTCGTATTCTGGCCAGAGCTTCTCAAAAAGTTATTAGACAAACGAGATCCTGTCTTTTAGAGAGATTTGTTAGAGATTTATAAGAGTTTGGACGACTTGGTTTTCAATGAGAATGCTAATACAAGATGGCGCAAAAATTTCCACCAGATGTTCTTCGGCTGTAACCTTTTTAATTACTTCTCAAAAAATTGAAACGGTTATTATTGTTGGCGCACAAAAGATTATGTGTCGAGGAAAAGAGGATGTTTTGAGGAAAAGATGATGTGACTCGAAAGGCATAAGTCTCATCAACATCGCCAACATGACCCGATCTGCCTTAATATGTGAAAGCCTGAAACCGATTACCAACGACCTGATCTGCCCTTATCAGTGTGGTTTTAAGCCAGTAAAGTCCACAACTGATCAAATCTTCGCGCTTCGGCAGATCCTTGAAAAGAACCCAAGAATTCCAAATCGATGGTCACAACACATCCATCGATTTCAAAGCTGCATACGACAGAATTTATAGAGACGAACAATACAGAACCATGTCTAGTTTTGGTATACCGCCCAAACTCGTCCGTCTGTGTAACCGCTGTTTCTTCGGGCTAAGAAGGCAATTCATTGGTAAAACCCTCACTCGAACTACTAAGGACATCCTATATAAGACCCTGATCATCCCAGTCCTGCTCACCGGCGCTGAAGCATGGACCGTATCAAAAGTGGATGAAGAAATCCATGGTCGATTTGAGAGAAAAACGAAGATTCAACCTAGAACTATACGAGCTGTACCCTAGTCAAAAAAAACATTGCATTGGACCTTTACGATGGCTAGCTCATATAGAGCGAATGAACACCAATATCTTCTCCGGCTCGCAGAGTCTTCAATTCCCAGCCATACGTCGGACGCAGTAGTGGAAGACCTCGTCCTAAGTGGCGCGGTCAAGTATAAACCGATCTCAACGAACTTGCGCAACGGCAGGCACTTAGCTAAGAGCGGGCTAATTGGATAGGCATTCCAGACTGAAGCGCAACTAAAGTAAGTAATAGTAGGTACGTTTCCATCGTATCAAAATGCGTCTTTTCAGCGAAATTCGTGTTTTAACCCGAAATGCGATGCATTGCGCCTTACAAGTTCTCATTCCGAAATTCTGCATTCCGCTGGAATGCTATACCAAACGAGGACCAACAGAATTATGTCAAATCAAACATTACTTTTGTTTTCCTATAAAAAAATTGTTTTTTCCTATAAAAGTCAAATTGCTGCGTAAATGTTTGTTTAAAAAATACCCAGGGCCTGGCTTTTTCTAACAACCATTCATAGCTCCTATTTTATGCTGAATCCGAACGGTTGAGTTTAGATAAGCTTTTCTTGGCAGTTCATAGTACTCGTATGATTTGTCAGATCATCGCAAGCGAAGGACCAGTGAAAAAAAAATTGTTTTGACAGTTGGAATGCGTTTTTTTGGTGGGAACACTATTTTCAAATGTTTAATTTTGGTAATGAAATATGAGTTTCGGTTCGGTGGAAACGTTCTAACGGGTGTTTTTTTAGAGGTATAGAACTTTAAGTTGGCAACACTATTTTAACTGGCTGCCATTTTGTCAGCTGTCAAGTGATTTATTTTTAGTTTGGTTTGGCTTTTGGCATTTCGACATGAATAGACTGACGTCAGAACAACGCTTTCAAATTGTGCAAATTTATTTTGAAATCATGGTTCTGTTCGAAATACGTATCGCGCACTCCGTCCATTTTACGGTCAACATAATTGTACATCAGAGCAATTAGCTCGATTAAATATGGAACGTTTTCTCACCACGTTTACTCTAAATGATAATACGCATCCGCAGAGACATCTTACAGTGCGTACAGAAAAAGTCATTGCTACTGTAGAGCATAGCGTAGAGGAAGACCCGAATCAGTCTATCCGCCATCGTGCACAGGAATTGGATATGTGTCCAGGTGCATAGATTGATTTTATGCATCAGATAAAAGGTTTGTTAAAATTGTTTTCGGACTTGCTGGAAGATTCTTGGTTTTCTAGTATCTTAAATTGTTGAACACCGCCGTCTTCGATTCCAATAGTAATGTCCTCCACATATTTTTAAGTCTTACCCTCACGTTGCTATAACATCACGTTGAGTCCGAACATACTGTCACCATAGTAGGTGAATGCTAGTAGTTTCTATGAGAGATTGTGGCTCTGGTTTTGGTTCGGGAGTTTCGCGCAATCCTCTGAAGATTGAGATTAAAGAATTACATGACAGTGCGTCGTCCAGCCTTAATCCTTTTTTGGTATCGAATGTTTCGGTGAGGCCGTTTTCGACTCCATTGTTATCATGCACAGACGGATAAAGCATGGTATAGAGACCCATGTCATGTTCGTTTCTTAAAATCTCTATGCGGCTTTGAAATCGATATCACCACTATTTAATAACATACTTCGGTGCTCGTCAAGGAACTTGTGGAAACAATCCTTCGCACTGGCATATGTTGACGTATTTGAACTTGATGGCCGTTGTTACAATTAATTTATTAATGTTTTCTAAGAATCAGACTTCATCGATAAGTCGGTCGCTTTAAAAAAAATCCACATCCGAATAGTCGCTGTTTATACTCACTATAACATGGTCCGTAGTGGATGTCACATTTTCCCATCCTTTTTTTGCTCAACCCACCCCATTATATTGCCTTGATGGCAGTAATGGCAGTAATGTCAGCATTGTATCAGCTAAGGGCTTCTGCTGGTTGTTCGGTAGCACCTCTTCTATTTAATGATCACACATTTCTGATCAAACCTTTTATATTGTTGCTGTTTTCCAGCAACATTATCTGTATAAAGCCTTAATAAAAAACATTTAGCGGATTCTACAGAACGTCTATAAGAATTGCTTAGCGAAGTCTTACCGAAGCTCAAAAATTACGAAAATAAAAAACTGTACTTTACTCAGACCTTCTGTGTTGAAGTTCAATGCATATGCTAGCTGAGTAGTCACAGCTGCTTTGTCAAGCTTCTACCAGGGTACCTCGAAACATACGAATTAGTAAAAATCTGAACTTCGAACTTTCACGCCACATAATACTTCGCTATACTTCGTATACTTTGGAAGTAAAAAGAACTGTAATTCTGTCTGTCATTTTAGGTGAATTCAGAGTGCAACCAGTCTTTTTCTGATTATTCTCGAATATAGGAGCATTATATTACAGTATCTACTAAATTACTTATTCCCAGGCAAGTTAATTCACAGAATTTCCATTTTCCGAAAAGGGCCAATAAATGATTCTATTGCCACCAATGAACATTTTTATTTTCTTCAACAAATTTAGGCATAAAAACAAATCAAAGTGGAGACCTGTCATCCGCCAAGCTACCTACCCATATTGTGTATCACCCATCTGAATGAAATTAAGGTTTTAGCTCGCGAACAGGAAACAGAAATTGTTTCGCTAAATGTTATCATTATAACTAGATAGACAAATTGAAGCGCGACCTGCATTCTACGCCTAACTTTTGAAGAACTGAGCTACCTATTTTTTAAGAAAAAATGCACCTAATTAACCATACGTACAAATGGTTGTTTTCACCTCGCTATTGTCATGATCATTAAATTAAAGATATTCTGGGTCACTTTAATTAAGTTATGAACCAGTTAAGCACATACGATGCTATTTTAAAATTTGTTGCATTTAGGTTTATTTCCAAAGTGAGATCAACATATTAAATTTTAATAAACGTCAAATTTCGGAAAACAGGTTCATTCTGTTGATTGACTTAATTAAAATTTGAATAAACCAAAAATAAAAAATAAACGATAATTATTTCGATTATTATTACAGCGGAATATCTTTATGATTTCTGGTGAACATTTAAGTAAACTGACGAGATGTGAAAACAAATGAGTAAAACACTTATGGGGGTGTTCACACTGTGTAATAGGATTGGATTTCGTAAACGTCAAAATGTTTTTTTTTAATTTCAGGATTCTGTGTTGCTATTTGGATGACAAAATCATCTTATATGAAATACAATGTTATGTATGCATTTTATTGATTAATATTTATTGAACTTTGAAGTACAAATGGTTCTGCCCAAATAAAAAGAATGGCGTCAAAGTGTCACACATCTTTACTTTTACAACGTAGTTCTGATTCAAACATTTTTGGTCAGTAGTTAACGAATGGGAATAAAATAAACAATTGCACAATTGGACACGATTCCTGTTTTTTGAAGACCTTAATTTTGACGGGCGGCTTATGTAATGGCTTCAATGTCTGTAGGTCGAAGCTGAGAACAATGTTGCAAACAATTACTGCCGGACAACATAAATAAGTTCCACCTAAGCTTTATGTCAATAAAAACCAGAAATCCAGCACCTTTTGCCCAAAGAAGGGCATTGACCTTTTTCTCCACGTTGAAATAGTGACTAAGATTCGTGTTTCAGAGAATCAGAAACAAAAAATATTCGTATTAGGATTTGTAAATGACAAGGAGGCAAATGAAGCAATCAATGCCAAATTCGTCATCACATAAGCCATCACAATGGTTAAGTCGTGCAATAGCGTTTAAACCGAAAGTAGGAAGAGGGGTCGTTATTAGCAACAGATTTGACATTGACTTCTCTTCTTCTCTTAAGTAACACAACAGTCCGGAATGAACCTGGGCCTCAACCAACATGCCTCTCCAATTAGCCCGGTCCTTAGCCAACTCCCTCCAGTTGCGCACTTCAAGTTGATTGAGGTCGGTTTCTACTTGTGCGCGCCACTTAAGGCGTGGTGGTTTTTCTCTACTGCGTCCGACAATGAGCCAGAGTATTGGTGTCCATTCGCTCTACATGTCCTAGCCATCTTTAAGTTCAATGCGGAGTTTTCTGCACTTGGAATGTAAGAGCATTAAACAGGAGAGGTGCAGACGAACAAATAGCTAAAGCCCTAAACTGCTACAAAGCAGACATTACTGCCATTCAGGAAATACGATGGGATGGGCGGGCAAAAAGAGGATGAAACACTGTGACATCTACTATGGACTGATAGTGAGCAGAAACAGCGACTATTCGGATGCGGGTTTGTTATAAGTGCCAGACTTAGGCGAGAAGTCTTATGTTTCAGAGACATTGACGAACGCATTGTAAAAATCCGCATCAAGGCCAAATTTGCCAACATAAGCCTTATATGCGCTCATGCTCCGACGGAGGAAAAAGACGATATAACTATCGAGCTCCTTGACAAATTGCTTTAAAATCGTGCTGGGAGATTTTAAAGCAATGGTAGGAAGAGAAGACATATTTAGCAGTATTGTCAGAAAACACAGCCTACACGTCTGGTAACAGACTTCGGCTAACTAACTTCGCTATGAATCGAAATGCAACTATAGCCAGCACATGGTTTCCTTACCTCGATATCCATAAGGGGACACGGCGGTCTCCAGATCAACGAACAGTCAACCAAATTGATCTCATTGCAATAGACACGCAAATAGGCATGCGTCCAGTATTTTAGATTTCCGAACATCGACTAGGATCACTACCTTGTTGCAGCCAAGGTAAGGATGCGCATATCCACCATGCCACAGCAAACCAGAAATATTGTAAAAAAAATTAATGTCGAAAGACTGCAATCGCAAGAGAATCGCGTATCCCTTAACCTCTAGATTCACACCATACCAATAGCATCTTATGTCGAAGAATAATGGCAACGATGCCAACAAGCCATTAGATCAGCCGCAACTGATGCGCTTGGTTTCTCGCGGCCACCAGCAAGAAGAGGAATGCCGACAGATGCTGGCAGCCAAGAATGAGGCCTACAAGGCTAAGCTGCAGGTGCAGACGAGAGCTACCATTGAGCTCTATAGGCAGAGAAGAAGGGAAGAACACCGGCTTTTCAGAAAGAAGAAAAAAGAGCAAGAAAAGCACGCGATCGAGGTCGAATCTTCGTCTCCATAGACCGTCAATGCAAACGGGACCGACAATTTTTGGAAGAATTTTTCTCTCAAAACCACCAGGGATTTCTTCATCCCCTTTTGATACGGTCCATGGAGAGCCGAGGTAGACAAAGTCCCGAACTACCTCAAAACTATATCTGTCAATGGTGATATTCTGTCCAATTTCTCAATGTTTTTGTCATTTCGTCTTTAAGCCCATTTTTGATGCTTCCTTTTCTACACTTGCAAACGTGGCTATGACATCTCGTTGAGTCCGACCAATCATGTCAATATCGTCGGCGTATACTAGTAGTTGCACTGGTTTATGCCTTATGGAAGATTGTACCTCTGGTGTTGGTTCGGGAGTTTGCTCAATCATCTCAAGAATGATGTAAAAGAAGTCACGTGACAGTGCGTCGCCTTGCCTAAATCCTTATTAGGTATCGAATGTCGGTGAGGTCGGTTCTAACACTGATGGAGCAGCGACATCCTGCATAGACGTACGAGTTTGGGCGGTTAACCAAAACTAGACATGGCTCTGTATAGTTCGTCTCTATAAATGCTGTCCTATGCGGCTTTGAAATCGATGAATAGGTGGTGGATACCCATTTTGACTTCTTGGGTTTTTTTTCCAGGATCTGCCGAAGTGTAAAGATTTGATCAGTTGTGCACTTTCCAGGTTTTTGGTAAACGATTTCAGGAGTTCACATATTACGGTAAATACACTGTATGGTTGTTGCATATTCTCAGCACCTACAGACTGTATGGTTGTTGCATATTCTCAGCACCTACCGTGTCGTAACTACGATATTTCCTTGTTCATCTCGACAACATTCTGTTCCCGCCTATTTTATTTTCCACCTACGCAGCATATCTGCAGATGAATCCTCTATCCGTCACCTTAGGACGTATCCGATTGGAGACTAGCAACTTCACACAGAGTTCAAGTGTCACAAAATGTCCGGTAAATAGTCAACATTTGTCGATTATAAATTTTCAAATGAATTCGATGCGAATTTTAACTAAAATGCAGCTCGATTACCTGATCTGTACGCCATCAAATCATAGCGTGTCTGAAAAAACTTACAAGATCACTTGCATAGACCTGGGGGTCATTCCGTAACTTTGAAAACGAGTATCACTCAGACGGTATAGCCGAGACCTCACTAGCAACCGCTCAATAATCTGTCTGTGATTTAACGATTATTATTTTAAGTGAGGCACATAAAGTGATATCGCCGACAGCAAAAACGACTTTTGATCTTACCTGCGATGCAAGATGTACCGTCTAAATGTTATCGTCAAACGTAATCACTTTACGGAATGAGAGCCCTGAGCTTGTAAAACGCGTGGTTAAATCTTCGTCGCTTAAGTCAATTCCGGGTTTGTCATACTTTAGCATAAGTTGGGGTAGTGAAAAAATCGTAGATGTTGTTATTTTCGGGAATATAATAGAAGTCCAATGTACAAACAACTAGGCCACTGCACTCACTTTGACACTTATGACAAAAGATACTTCGACCGAAATCGTTCGAAATACGCTGATAGTCCTTGGTGCGAAGTTTGTAGACAGACCTAACTTTCTCGTTACATCCTTTCTCCCTACATCGTAAGTGCCCTTGTCCAAGTCGGGACAGCGTATAATAAGACCGAGCTGACTACTATGCATATCAAAATCCTTTAAGGATAACAAAGTCTCCTAATGTTTGTCAGTATTCTGAACAGTGCTGGCAACCGATGCTAAGTTATCATTCTTCAAACAAACGTTGATCTGAAGACACTTTTGTAATGTATTAGTGTTTATGTTCCCAGTGGTTTTAAAGGGTGTTCCATACTTTCCATTTGGATTTTGCGCCATTTAAAAAAACTGTGTTCCAAGCGGAAAAAAAGATAACAATGTGACAGCTGACAGTTCGGGGTTAGTAAAAATTGTGCGCTATACCAGAGAACGACACATTTTAATTGTTTTAGAAATATTTTAAAATAATGGACCATTCTTCTTCGAAAATGCGGTTGGTCAGGCAGTAACATGACACGGTTGGTAGAGTTTATGGAGCAAAATGTTTCAAACAAATTTCAGGAGAGGTGCTCCGCAGGCGGATGATATTAAAAACCAGTGGGAGTCGGTAGCTATTCATGTATTTTGTTGCATTTGTTTAAAAAGCAATACTATTCAAAAATATTTAAAAAAAATATCAATCTGTCACTATATGCTCATGGTGTGGATTAAAGATTAGACTACCGACACCAAAGTGACATGACTGAAAAAACGCCACCTAGAATAATTGAAATATTGAATCGTTCAAACGATAGACGATTATTGATGAGGTAGTGCAAATCTACGTTAAAACGAGTTCGTTGGAGTGATTGTCTTATTTGTTGTTGATTTATTTTGTTACAAAACAACAAATATAAAGATGATTAGGTACACAAATATGATAACAAAACACTTATCTACGATTAAATAGATTTGCAAACAAGAATCTTCACTTAAATACAAATAAATACGATTGTATATAAAACTATTAGTTTTACCTCACATAGCTTAGCTTTACGATATTGTGGATACATTTACCTGGTTAATCTTACTTATTAGCGTTGGTATCTTTAAATATTTTATTTAAGTTGTTTGTTATTGCAAACACAAGTTATTATATAAATTTTGCTCCCAAGCAGAGATTGTTCTATAAATAAAAATCGTAGCGTGAGGACTTTTCTACTTTATTACCTTCTTAGGCCAAACAAACGACGCGACGTTCGTATCTGCATTTGAAATAAGAGGTCATTAATCAGAGAGGTTCAGGAGTGGGCAAAAAGATGATGGAAAACTGTGGCATCTACTACGGACCGTTTTATAGTGAGCAGATCCGGGACTATTCGGATGCGGATTTGTTATAAGTGCCATACTTATGCAAGAAGTCTTATATTTCCAAGACATTAGCGAACGCATTTTAATAATACACATCAAGGGCAAATTCGCCAACATAAGCCTTATATGCGCTCACACTCCGACGGAGGTAAAGGAAATATAGCGAAAGATTGCTTCTACGAGCTCCTTCACAAAAATTATGAGCGACTACCGCAAAGGTAGGAAGAAAACACATCTTTAGCAGTATTGTCGGAAAACACAGTCTACACGACAACACGTCTGGCAACGGACTTAGGCTAATCGACTTCGCTACGGTCAACGGTCAACCAAATTGATCACAGTCCGAACATTCCGAGGGCTAACATCGACTCGAACCACTACCTTGTTGCAGCTAAGGTAAGAATGCGGATATTCACCACGATCCATTAGATCATCCGCCACTGATGTGCTAGGATTCTCGCGCCTACCAGCAAGAAACCCTTGGTTGGATACAGAGTGCCGACAGATGATCATAGCCAAAAAGGAGGCCTACAAGGCTAAGCTGCAGGTGAAAACGAGAGCTGCCATTGAGCTCTATAGGCAAAGAAGAAGGGAAAACACTGGCATTTCAGAAAGAAGAAATAGGAGCAAGAAAAGCGCACGATCGAGGATATATAGAGGTAGCACTCCATGAACGATGTTCGTATTTAAAATATCAAAGCCAAGTATACTAGGCGCTAATAGAATCCTGTCGAGATGAACAAGGAAATATCGTAGTTGAGACGCAGTCGAAAGACCCTGAACATCCCAGTCCTGCCCTACGGCGCTGAAGCATGGATGAAGAGATCCTTGGTCGATTCGAGAGGAATTTTTTTCTAAAAACCTTTGGTCAGAGATAAAGGAAGTTACTTCCCTTATCTCTGCCTTCGGTCCCGTTTGCGTTGACTGGCTATGGAGACGAAGATTCAGCCTTTGCCAATAACAACCGGCATGTTTGAAATCGAGGCAAATATATACTGCTGATGAACATTGAAAACAAGTTTTCCTAATCGTTTTTCAGTGGTATAGACATAGGTTTTGATCATTTCTTTTCAGGTTTTTCTTGAATCTATCCTTTTCTTTTTAAAGTCCTTTTAAGTCCGTCCGTGGTCAACATAGAGTAACTTTCTACTTCTCTATTTTTTTTATGGTGAGAGGTGAGAGGGCAAGAATTACCCCCGTCCGACGAGTTAAGCCGTGCAACCACAAGCGCGCCGTGCCCTTCTCTCCAACTTCAAGGATGCCTCCGTGGCCTACCTAGACTCACAATGTTAGGCGCCAATGCCATAATTATTTTTTCGTGATCCCAGATTTGGTCATCGCCTATGGACTTTCAGGCTCTGGTTACTATGAAACAAACCAGATCCTAAATTCAAGGATCTCGTTTGTTTGTCTCTAAAACGACCCACATATAACTTAAATTTATCTTCTCCATTTTTTTTGGTGCGAACTTGAGCTTTTCTGGACTTGTATCTTGTCACTCTACAATAAGTGTGTTGCTTAAAGGCTTTAGAATATTTACACATTACGTTCGAGAGCATTAAAGGGTCCGATGAGGCTGATATTCCAATCATCGGTTATACTTTTGCTCATCCAAATTTGTTTGATGATTTGGTGTATAACCCGTACAAAAGCGATACCTCCGTATTTAGAGAGTCTTACTGGTGAGAACCGGGGGCTTGTTGTTATTCAGTTTACGTACTGGTCCCTTCAAGAGATCACTTATCCCAGTGTAGTCAATAACAATTGCTCTTAGTCAAATATCGGCTTGAAGTCAATGACCCTTCTCGCTTGATTCCTACGATAAATCCGTATTTTGTCGAAGAATGGAACTTGTGCTTTATTTTCTGGTGCACAAAAAAGGATAATCTCCTCAGCATGTCTTCCGTAATATGTGAACGCCTGAAAAAGTTTTGGCCCAGGAAATGTCACAGCTGATATAATTTTGGAGAGCGTTATTGAAAATTGATTGAAAATCACTTTCTCGCGTAACGTTTTCCCGAAGTTTTTGCCCGAATTTTAAATGACTTAGTGCACAAAAATAAATTTCGGGGAACACGTTTGCTTGAATTGGTAATCTACTCCTATTTTTCGGGATTGATACTACTTTCTCAAAAAATATTGTTTCGTATTAATAATTTTGTAAAGTATGAAACTTGAGTTTTGAAATACCGATTTTCATTTTGAATTTAATTTTTTTTAAACATTTTTACGGATGGTTACTCCGAGGATTTTGTATTTGATTTCCCCAATCTTCGTGTTTGGCATTTAAATCTCCAGCCACTGAGTTCAGTCTCAGAGATTCGAAAAGTTTTCCGAGCTCTGTTGTGAAAAGTGTTGGCTAAGGTGCTTCCGGTGCATAGGCCGCTATCACATACAATCGCTTCCCTTGTTGGAGAGGAATGCATATGAATGCATATGAGGCAGGCTTCTAGCAACAGGAATCGGCGCACTTCACCACTATATATGACTTTATAACTAATGCCTAGAATTTCATTGTTCTCTCTACGTGATTCTCATCGATTAAATACATTTACAAATGAAAGTATTTTGATATTTATGTTATATATCATGGAAAGTATTTTTAAATGACAAATTTGGGATATAAAATGAATTTATTTAGAAAACTGCAGAAATAGGCGCGTGCGTGGACTGTCCCCAGAAAGAGAGTTAAAATCCTTTGATGCCGAAAAGCGGTCCACCGAGAATACCGTTATGAATTGTTGGTCATCCTGAAAATGACGGATTGAAGCGAAATTGCTTGTCTTCTTCGTTAAATTGTTTTTCATATAAAATATCTGCGAACCAAAAATATTAACAGATTTATAGACAATTATTTCGATTATCTATTGCATATGTAAGTAAGTGAAATTAAAGATAAAACTTACCTCTTCAAAATAGAATTTAATTACTTAAAATTCTTACTTATTACTATTATTAACAAAAAACAGCTTATTTATAACAAAGCGTAAAAATAGTAAAAAATGTTCGTCCTCCGTAATTCTCATCAACTGGCATACACTTCCATTTGGTTAATAAATCATCCGTGTTGTCGTCTCTTGTGTTTAATACTACATGTACTCTCTGTGATTCTCATCAATTGAAGCTACGAATCCATATGATTTGTATGTAGTCAATAGCTTTGTTTTTTCTCTTTACACCAAATCTATATAGGCTTAGCAAACAATTCACGTGTAGAATACAACAACACCTTACCCTATATAGATTTCGCGAAACCTTTATAATTATCCAGTCTTACACCATTAGCCAGGATAGAAAATGTGCTACCACCCCTCCTTTTTTTCAGAACGGTTGTCGCAAATGATAAAATTGAAAATTATACAAGGTGGCGCAAAAATAACCTTCCGATGTTTTTTTGGCTGTAATTTAAAAAAAATGAAAAACTTTGATTCTTCTTGTGGATTATTTTTATTTGGTCGTAAATTTTGCTTATTTACGTACCCGCTAAGATGGAAATGGGCCTCATCACTCATGATTATTTTTGATGAAAAATCATCTTCCTCTTGGTGGTGATTAAGGATGGCTTGAGCGTATGTTAGACGCGATTGGCGGTCAGCAGCTAACAGCTGATGCACCGTCTGGACTTTGTACGGAAACATCTTCAAATCTTGTACCAAAATTCGCTGTAAAGACCGTCGACTGATACCCATTTGCGTGGCACGTCGTCTGGTCGATGTCGACGGCGCTTCCATGACATCTTCGGCTACAGCAGCAATATTCTCTGCAGAACGGCTACTCCGGGGTCTGCCACGCCTGGCAGCATCTCGTGTTGTGCCAGTCTCTTCGAGGCGAGCGGCTAAACGTCGAAATGTTTCACCAGTAGGCGTTGGACGGCTAGGAAATCTGCGACGAAATTCACGTTGTGCCAAAGTCGCCGACCGATTATTGCTCAAATAAATAGTCACCAATATTCCGCGTTCTGGAGCAGTGTAGCGTAACATTGTTTATTAACGTGTATTTCGCATGTGTTTACTACACAAATGTCAAAACAGAACTGACATTAGGGGCCAATCGCAAAATTTAGAGCATTTTCTGATAGGAGGATTACTTTTGCGCCACCTTGTAGCAGCTGATACCACAACCGGAAATATTAAAACTGCAAAATAGGTGGGAAATCAATGTTTTATATAATATATATATATATATATATATATATATATATATATATATATATATATATATATATATATAATATTGTTATCTTTAATTTGAATATAAAATCAAAATACTACAATAAGTGTAGTAGTGGATAAAGTGAAAAAATTGGATTTTATTTGCAATAATAAATGACACACAAAAAATTGAAACCCCAATATGCCATCTGTTGGCATTTATGTGTTTCAGTTTCAGTAGTGCCAGATCATCGATTAGCGTTTTTTTTCTCATGTGTATCTATGAAAATATAGATTTAGAAAAAAAACATATGAGAGGCTACAATCCGCTATGCGGATCGTTGAATACCCTATCCCATCCCATCCTTTAAATTAATATCCTCAAAATATAGGCCTTATGGCGATGAAATACAGAAAATGACATTGTCACAATATATTGCTCAGACAGTTTCTCAAAATCTTTTGTGGTTCGACAAAAAACAACGTATTTCTAGTGCTAATGCCTTGGGATGGGGTATACAAATGGTTTTTGTAAGAAAACGCCCCCAAAATGTGGGCGTAGGTGAAAATGATCTATGGTTAAAATGTTAATATTACCATTTCGGAAGTATTTGCATCAAAATTTTTTTCGAAAGTTTTAAAATTTGGACAAAAAGCGTTTTTTACTAAAAACGCCCCCAAAAAGTGGGCGTGGCAAAAAACTGTGTATGAACGAAATATAGATATTAGGATTGTCTAAATATGCTACTCAGACACTTTTTCGAAATTCCTTACGGTTTGGCCAAAAAATAAGTTTTCCTAAAAAGGGGGCGTGGCAGTGGGCGGATTTCAAAAATGTTTACACTTGTTCTGGTGGCACGGACGAGGATCCTATATACCAAATTTCATTTCAATTTAAGGCCCAAAAACCGCTGACGAACAGACAGACGGACGGACAGACAGACATGGCTAATTCGACTCAGCTAGCGATTCTGAGCCGATCCATATACTTTGAGGTATATGTAGCTAAATTATTTCTCTATGTTACAAGCTATGTATCAAAACTAATATACCCCCCTATGGGATAGGGTATAAACACACCTAATGTTACCATCACTTAGTATGCAAAAAGTAGGAAATTCCGGGCAAACGTTATTCGGGAAAACGTGTTTCGGGAATCTGTTTTTCGGTAAAACGTACCCAACACATAATCTTGATATTTTGCAGATCCTGGAAAACTAATCCAAGAAGTCGATATGGGAAGATATATGTTCCAAAACGGTTCACCGAAAAACGTTTTGCGTGTAAAGTTGTCCCGAATCACATTATACCGAAAACCAATATTTCAAAACACGTTTGCCCTGGATTTTCTACCTTTTCCATACAAAGTGATGGCAACAGTGACGACTGACGACTTACAAATCATATGGATTTGTTTCCCCAATTGAATAGAGAGCGCATTAAGTATTAAAGAGAGCGCCGCAACACGAATGATTTACTAATCATATGGAAATTGTGTGCCAATTGATGAGAATCACGGAGAACGAACTATTCCCCGTCGGATAGTACTTTTATTTTAAGGAGGTTTAGAGCAGCGATTTTTCAATATAATATTATTATTATTTATTTTATTATTATATTGTTTATTTTCAGAACTCAAAATTTTAGGGCCCAGTTATAGCTATCATTGAACAACTTCATTGGAACACAAAACATGATGGAATTGAAATGTTATAGTCCGTACCAATTCAGTTGGCCAACGGTCGATTGCGCAGAGAGAGGATTTAAGAGAAATTTAAGATATTTTACAAAAAATTTTAAGAGACCTGCGCAGTAGAATGCCCAACTAGTTTGGTTTGCACTAGTTTGCCAACGGTCGAATGCGCAGAGATAGGATTTAAGAGCAATTTAAGATATTGTAAAATAAATGTTAAGAGACCTGCGCAGTAGATTGGCCAACTGATTTGGTACGGACTATACCTCCATAGCTGCTTATAGGAATCGTAGGAAAATTCCGTTTCATTTCGTTGGAACGGCAAAAATTACTTCACAAAAATAAATCATGATCACTGAAAAATAAAAAGTGATTTTCTGCGATACCTACACTTAAAAATTTAAATATGTTTGGACAATCATGTTCTAAAATTCATAAGCTTTGTTTTGACACCAACTCGCCAATGATTGAATTTATAAAAGAACCGCAAGAAGTAAAAGAAAATTTCCAATGATCATTTTCAATGATAGCTATAACTGTGCCCTTATTACAAAAAATACAAATTCTTGGCGCAACAGGCTCGTTAGCACCCAGGCGGGACCTCCTGTTTTATGCCGAATCCGAAAAGTTAAGTTGAGATAAGCATTCCTTGACAATTGATACTACTCGGATGATTTTCAGATAATCTCGAGTGGAGGGCCAGTAAAAAATCATTTCGGTGTAGCTACGGCTGAAATGAGTATGAACCACCGCGCGCGGCCGTCTTCCACAGCGTTGTTGAACAGTTGCAGCGTGGCGTAAATGTCCACAGCTTGAATTTTATCATGTTCACGTGTTGTTAAGCGCTATGTTCGTCCATGGTGATTTGGGAATACAGACTGAAGAAATGACAGTCAATTTGACAGATGTAGATTCAACAATATGGCAACTATCACTGCCAAAGTTCGGAAGTCCCTATTTGGTTAGGTTTGTTGGGCTGTTGACGCTCAAACCCGCATAGGCCTACGTGGGACCATAGCGATACACTTTATTGTACCTGAAAAGAAAGCTGCGTTAGTATAAAGAGTGATACTAAGCTTCAAAGAGGTAATTGCTCCGTCAAGTTCTCGTAGTAGAAGTTGCGGAGTAGTTTGTTGCGGCTGTTGCTGATCTCGGGGCAGTGGCACAGTAGGTGGACGATGTCCTCCTCGACGTCTGGGTCTCCGCATTTCCTGCATAGTTGGTTCGAGTCAGTTAGGTTAGGTTTGGTTAGGTTAGGTTAGGTTTACGGGTTGGTGGAGTAGAGGATTCTCTATTCCGCCACACTAAGGTCCATGTGGACCCATTGTGATACCCTTGGTGGGATTACGTCCTTCCTTATCGTTACTATGGGTTACTCCACTCTATCCAGCCATCCTGATGTAAAGAAAGGGTAATGGAATATCGGAAAGCTCTTGGATATCTTGGAAGTAGTAGCTTCCAAGTGTTCTGTTCGTCAGGTGACAGAGACTCGGGCAGTGACAGAGGAAGTGAGGTGTATCCTCGTGTGTTTCCTCATCCCCGCAGCCTCTACAGATATCGCCATCATTGAGATTTAATTTCATTGTATGGGTTCTGAGAAAGTTGTGACCAGTTAGAGCCCCTACCAGTTTAGATAAGGAGCTTCTGTCGTACCGCAAAAGTTTTTTGGTTCGCTTTCCGTTGTATTCTGGCCAGAGCTTCCGAGATATTTCGCAGGTGGTCAATGACTTCCACCTGGTATTGGCTTTCATTCGGGTTTTGTATTCCACTCTTTCTCTGAGGTTACAGAGTGGTGGTTCGACCGTTTGTAGTGCCTGATCATGATCTGTAGCAGATCCATTTCTTGCCAGTTCATCGGCCATCTCGTTGCCGTCTATGTCCCTGTGACCAGGAACCCAGCAGAGATCAGCATTATGCTGTGAGCAGAGAACCGTTTGTAGGGTCGATCGAAGCTCACAGCATAATGCTGATCTCTGCTGGGTTCCTGGTCACAGGGACATAGACGGCAACGATCATGATCAGGCACTACAAACGGTTCTCTGCCACAGCGGCGAACTAGCTTTGATTTAATTTCGATAGCAGATACTGCTTTTATAGCCGCTTGGCTGTCAATGAATATGGTGATATCACTGTGTGGTATTTCCATTATTGACACCAAATGAGCCGCTTCAGCGATTGCTATCACCTCAGCCTGGAACACACTACTGTGATCAGGAAGCCTGATTGATTTGTCTATTACTAATTCCTCTGGGAATATGCCAGCACCTGTTCCACAGTCCATCTTTGATCCATCTGTGAAGATGAATATCGATTTCCTTTTTGTGGGTTCATTCTTGTCCCATTCGTCTCTGCTCGGAAACGAGCAGGTGAAGGGTCGATCGAAGTCTAGATAGGGGGATAGATAGTCAGAGTTTACTATGCTCCCTACGTATGTCAGTTAGGTAAATTCTGTGGGAGTGTTTACCCAGCAGATTGTGACCTGTTATGACTCTCACCGCTATAGACTCTCACCTGTTCATAGTTATAAGCTTGTTAGATTTGCTAATTGCTTCCGCTTAATTGCGGCCAAAGGTCTTTAGTGTGTTTGCAAGTGTTAATGTTTTGCCACCTAGATTTTGCTTCACTTTGCGTGAATCTATATATTTTCTGTTTTGTTTTTTTAAGCAAGTGGGGGTCTAACCTATTGTCGCATAAGGAGATGAGCTGGGAGATCTTAGTCTGGCTAGCTCGTCTGCTTTTTCGTTTCCTGGAATGTGTCCTGGCACCCAGATAATTTGGAATTTGTGATTACATAGAGCCCTTAGCTCTGAGCGGCAGCATCCAACTATGTACTCGTGAAATTATTATGTTGGATGCCAGAGCTTTTATGGCCGCTTGACTATCTTCGTAAATGGAGATATTCAGCTCTATCTAGGTATCCGTCGGAGCGGAAAATTCTCCGATTTTGTACGATTCGGTGGATTTTTGTTTCGAGGTTTGGAATAGTTCTCCGACATTTTGTAACGCATCCCGGCGAATTGCGTTGAAGTGCGTTCAGGAGCATTTTTCGTTTAATTTTAGACATCTAAGTGGAATTCTTTTTCCGATTTCTTCCGACACAAATTCTTTGCGGAATTTATTTACGAATTGTAGTGAAGTGAAGCCGTCGCATTTGTGTAGTTTTTTTTTTTTTCGATGACACATACACTGCGAGTCATAAGATTAGAAGCAGGTATTTTTGAGAAGTAAAATCGATGTTTTTACAGTTACACGATGGATTAGAAAAAAACGAATATGGCAAATGAGAGACTATTTTGTTAGCAACAAAATATGAAATGAGTGTATAGGACAGAATAAATGAAAATAAAATGCAGTTATTTATATTTTAGTATTCATATTAGCTTTTATTAAATATTTAGTAATGTGTGCTGCCACCAGCCTTTAAAATAACTTCAAAAATTCTATCTTTTAAGGATTTATACAGCGATTCCAAGTAGCCCAGTGAAATCTCACTCCAGGCCAATTTGACAGCATGAATTAGCGTTCCCTTGTCATCGTATTGCTTCCCTCCCTCATATACCTTACGTGTAAGCCAGCGCCAAACATTTTCGATTATGTTAAGGTCCGGGAAATACGGTGGCCAAGGCAGCCAGTGGACGTTTTGGCTCGAAATGAAGGATTTTACTACTCGGGCTATGTGTATGGGGCGTTGTCCTGCTGAAAAATCCATGAAATTGGTCCAAAAAGCTCGTCAATTTTGGGGAATACTGATTCCAGCAAGGCTTTATAGTTGTTTCCAGTCATTTTGGTATCTTGGTCTATAGCTCCATAAAATGAAATTGAACCCCCGACCATAAGGCCTCCTTCTCTGCTATAATGACTGTTCAAAAACCGCTGCTCTTTCCTCAAATCATGGAAATAATAATTATAACCATCCGGCTTATCTAGGTTACATTTTTTTGTCGGAAAAAATTACCTTCCGCCAATCATTTGTGATCGTTCCATTTTGCACATCCCAGCTCATGTGATCTTTCGCGAAACACAAGCGTTGTTTCATCCCTGCGTCATTAAGTGGTGGTTTTTTCTTTAGTTTCAGGAGCTTTAAGTGTTTAGCACGGCGAATGATGCGGGTAACAGTAGATAAGCTGGCCTTAAAATCAGCTTTTTCAATAATTTTAGCTGCTGATAAAGCTGAATTTGACGCTATTCAGAGGATACTTCGCGTTTCGCGGCGTGTTAAAGCAGAAGGAGTATTTCCTTTATAATTTTTTGTGTAAGACGTAGGGGTTTTTAAATAACTTCTGACATAATGATCACTTCGCATTATTTTTCGGGCCATAGCACGGCATGAATGACCTTCGGAGCAATAAACATCTATTCTAGCCCTTTCCTCTACTGTTAAATTTTTTTTCTTTCCCATTTTAAGGGAAAGAAAATGCCTACCCAAGGTAGGCATGCCTGTCGTAAAAGGCGACTATAATCCTTAAAAGATCGATAAGAGAATTTAAAAATGAGTCTCTCAAAAAATACCTTACCAATCTTACAAATGACGCTAGTACCGAGTACTCACTCTGGAAGGCAACAAAAAAAAATGAAAAGACCAATTGCTCACATTCCACCAGTTAAAAACAGTGAAGGTAACTGGGCAAAAAGCAACCAAGAAAAAGCTAATTTATTTGCTGAATATCTTGAAGGCGTCTTTCAACCATATGAAGATAAAGACTGTCAAGAAAGCGAAGAATTATGCGAAGAGGAAAGACACATCCAACCGGTAACGGTTAAAGAAATTGCCAACGAAATAAAAAAGGGCATCAGTACTAAAAAAGCCCCGGGATTTGATTTAATATCAGGGGAAATCCTAAAACAATTCCCAAAAAAGGGCTTAAAGAAATTAGCACAGATCATAAATGCTGCATTCAGGATAAGGTATGTACCTAGCATGTGGAAAGTCGCGGAGGTGATTATGATACCAAAACCAGGCAAACCGCCTAGTGAAGTCACCTCATATCGCCCCATATCTATACTACCTATGTTGTCCAAGTTATCCAAGTTATTCGAAAAGATGTTGATTAAACGTCTGAACAAAATAATCGAAGAAAAATCGCTAATCCCAAACCATCAATTTGGTTTTAGAAGTGAACACTCCACGATCGATCAGGTGCATAGAATAACAGATAAAATCGAAAAAGCATTTGAAGAAAAAAAGATATGCTCTACTATATTTCTCGATATAGCACAAGCTTTCGATAAAGTATGGCACAAAGGACTGATCTATAAACTGCAAAAGCATCTGCCAAAACAATTTTCAGAAATTTTAGAGTCCTATATATTAGAGAGATTCTTTAGAATTAAAATAGGAAATGACTACTCCACATTAAGAGAAATAAAAGCCGGTGTACCACAAGGAAGTGTGTTAGGTCCTGTGTTATATCTCTTATTTACTTGCGACTTGCCGAACAGTGATGAAACAACTGTGGCAACATTTGCAGATGATACAGCTGTACTTGCTGTGGGAGAAACTGTCGAAGTAGCGACAAAAAAACTACAGAAGGCAGTGAACAATATAACAAAATGGACAAAAAATTGGCAAATTAAACTAAATGACCTAAAATCGGTCCATATAAATTTTACAAATAAAAATGTTCAGCACATACCTGTATTCATAAATGATAAAGAAGTAGATTACGCAAACACAGCCAAATATCTAGGCATGACACTAGACGCAAAACTGCGCTGGAAAGCACATGTAAAGAAAAAAAGAGAAGAACTAAATATGCGCTACAGTAAAATGTATTGGCTTATAGGGAAATACTCTTGTTTGTCAAATTACAATAAATTACTGCTTTATAAGCAAATTCTAAAACCAGTATGAACCTACGGGCTCCAGCTGTGGGCATGCACATGCAAAACAAATTTACAGAAAATTCAAACATTTCAAAACAAAGTTCTACGGAATATAGTAAATGCACCATGGTACATAAGAAACGCTGATCTGCATAGAGATCTAGAAATAGAAATGATTGAAGATGAAGTCAAAAAAGTAGCTAATAGACATAAACTTAGGCTTCTCAATCACGTCAGCTCAGAAATGAAGGAACTATTAAATACTAGCAATATGACTAGGAGGTTAAGAAGGATAAAACCTTTTGAACTAGCTACATAGCTCGAAAAATAAAACAAAAACAGTATTAAATCCTCTATGGACAAATACTTCGAATATGAATTTTAAAAATATGAAAGACAAATTGCTGATTGGTTTAACTACTAGGTGCAATAATTGGAAAGCTGGCTAATCCCCGCCCTGCGACAATGAAATGCCAAGAAGGTTGTAACGCAGGGAAAACGGGAAGACGGGAGAAGGGGCTTAGTGGGTAGAAATCACAACACTGTTACTGAGTACGGGCTCGGTTTCGTCTTTGGAAGATTACCACCTCCCAGCGTAAAAAAAAAAAAAAAAAAAAAAAAAAAAAAAAAAAAAAAATTTAATTAACACTCAATCAGGAACAATTACTTTATATTATGTACCGTTTAAAACCGAAAAAACAATTTTTTTCTAAACAAAAATCGTTGATTTGTTCACTGCTTCTAATCTAATGACCCGATTTATTTCCGCGTATTTTTTACTCAACTTACAATTTGTCTTCAAAGTTCCGTTAGCCAAATCTCGCCTATACACTCATTTCATATTTTGTTGCTAACAAAATAGTCTCTCATTTGCCATTGTCGTTTTTTCTAATCCATCGTGTAACGGTAAAAATATCGATTTTTCTTCTCAAAAATACCTGCTTCTAATCTTATGACTCGCAGTGTACCTCGAATGGAATTTGAACATATGACGAAGTACGCGTTGCGCAAAATTGTCCGCTCCGACGGATACTGCGATAGGGCTGAATATGCCGTTCATTCACATTTTTTTTGTTTAAACATGAAACATGAGGTATGAATTGAGCTGTCAAATGATAGGGTGTGTTCAGACGATTGTAAAATAGAGGAAAGATGATGTTGTGTTCAGAAGTGAATGAGTTTAGGTACAAATATATTTAAAATCTTGTTCGCACGAATGAATGTCTAGTAGTATATCCATTGTCCTCAATAGAAATGTTAATAGGCTGATTGTTCTGTAATCTTTCCCGATTGTGTGACTGCATTTCCCCACTTTTGGTCCCTATTGGAACCCCCTTCTTCACATTTAAAAAAAATATTCGAATAAAAAAAACACGAATATATATATTTTGAATTAGCGTACAACGGTAATCAGTTTTATTTTTATTTAAATAAATACGTCTCAAAATGACTTACAAATTCTCCTATATGCCTAACTTTGTTGTTGTTCATTTCTAAGTTAAAATGACGATCTCATGTGAAACTATTTATTAAATATTTTATTATATATATTAAACTGTATACATATAAATAAATAATATATACTCGTACTAGCATTTGTTTTTTTTTTAAGAATATAATGCTTGTTTGCGCAGGTATTAAGGGGTTTTGGTATTCATTTGTTTATAAATATGAAAAATTCTTTTATTTGGATATAATTCATTTACGTTAATTAATAATTATTTTAATTTAATGGTTTACGAATCAGAAGCATCTAGGTTGCTATGTTGTGCGGTGTGCTTTGGTTTGGCGTTTACCAGAAGCCCGACGATTTACCACCTGGAGGATTTCGTACTTTGATGCATGATCGGTTACCAATTTTGTCCAATTCCTCTGTGAATTTAAAATAAAATTTTAATTTAATATTTTAAATTAATTTTAATGACTGCTTACCGCTAATGGAAAATGTGGACTCTTGCATATTTCTCTGACCGTCGACACGGTGTCCGCGGCATGATGGCGTGCTGGCTAGGGAACCCTCACCAGGCATTGGTACATTACCCGACATCATGGCTCGTGTAATCGGCTCTTGATATGGAATCTCGATTTCTAATGCGTCACACAGGTTAAGCTTTTTAGTCCCATTGACCAATTCTGGTTCGACTTCATGCTCGATGATTTCTTCGGGCTTTGCCTTGCCTTCGAGAATGTCATAGACAAATGCTGGGCGCACATCGGAATTAAGGAATTTGCCATATCCTTCGGCCACTCGGACTGTTTCATTTTCAACGCAAATTCGTCCACGAACAATGACCACTTCGGGAACACCATGACAGACCATACCTTCGAAAATGTTAAAATCGCACGCCTGATGGTGCGTGTCTTTGGAGATTTTACGCGTCATATTTGGATCCCAGATGACTACATCAGCATCGGAACCGGCTGCAATGCAACCTTTTTGTGGATACAAGTTGAAAATTTTCGCCGCATTGGTACTGGTGACGGCTACAAAACGACAGGGATCCAATAGACCAGCATGGACACCCTTTTCCCAGACGACCGACATGCGATCTTCGACACCATTTACACCGTTGGGGATTTTCGAAAAATCACCTTTTCCGACCTCTTTTTGGTTCTTGTTGAAGGTACAGTTGTCACTACCAGTGGTCTGGAGGTCGTCACTAAAGTGAAAGAACACGATTAATTGGGAACCAAGGAAAGGATGTTAATTAAGGCATGTATCAATAATTGACGCCGTTAGTTATGGAACAGGGGTTGATGCAATGATTTAAAAAAAAACGTCTTGTGATGTAAGCGTTTAGTGAGAGCTTTGGGAATTTTTTTTTTTTATGTGAGCGTATTCTAATAATTGTTTATAAATCTCAGATGAGGAGAACATATAACGCTCCAGGAGCCCCCTAAGATGGTGAGTCCACATGTTTATTGACTTTGCTCTTGAACTGTTGTAGATTTTATATAACTGGATATACGTCTTCTGGAAGTTACCTAGAGGCTCACATTTTATTGTTGACGATGATGTAAACGGATAAAAGACCATATAATCTGCATTGAAAGGGTATAGATAAGCAAACACTGTGATTTTTATTACTGGAATTGCCATTTCGATGGGAGGTAGCAGATTCGCTGTTAGAGGAAGACTTAAGCTTTCGCGAAGTAAGCGATAGAGTGACGACGATCCGTATAAAAGCCAAATTTCATCATCTTAGCCTTAAAAGCGCACATGCCCCTACAGAAGAGAATGACGACGTTACCAAGGAAAGTTTCTATGAGCTCCTCGTCAAAACATATGAGCAATGCCCCATACACGACATTAAAATTCCCTTGGGAGACTTAAACGCCAAAATTGGGAGAGAGAACGTCTTTGATAGGACGAACGGAAGTCATAGCCTACACGAGACCACCTCCGGCAACGGACTCAGGCTCATTGATTTTGTAGCGGGAAAAAACATAATGGTGAGCAACATACGATTCCTACGACTTGGCATCCGTAAAGGCACATGGCGGTCACCAGATGGTCGAACATGGAACCAAATCGATCATTTTGCGATTGACGGAAGACACGCCTCTAGTATTCTGAGTGTCCGTACATTCCGAGGAGCACACAACGACTAGTTAGTGCGAAACTGCGAGTGCGGATATCAAGGGCAACTCTTAGGCGAATAACAGCCACGCAGAGGAAATTCAATGTTGGATAACTTTAATCGAAAGAGAAATCCCACGACTGGTGATAAGAACCCGGAAGATCAATGGCTGCTATGTCAACAAGCCATAAGGAACGCAGCGTCAGAAGTGTTGGGTTGAGAGTTGCATCCGCCCGACCAAAATTACATCAAAGTAGCCATCACCAAATTCCTCAAACATAAGCCTAATATGCACTCACGCCCTGATGGAGGAAAAAGCTTAAGATTGCTTATACGAGCTCCTTGTCAAAACCTATGAGCGACTACCGAAGTACGATGTTAAATGCTGAGAATTTTTTACGCAAAGGAAGGAAGAGAAGACATCTTTAGCATTATTGTGAGAAAACACAGCCTACACGTCTGGCAGCGGGCTTAGGCTAATTGACTCCGCTACGAAACGAAATGCCACTATAGCCAGCATACGGTTTTCTCACCTCGATACCCATAAGAGGACATGGGGGTCTCCAGATCAACGAACGGTCAACCAAATTAATTATTTTTCGATAGACAAGACGCATCCAGTATGTTGGATGTCCCAACATTCCGAGGGGGTAACATCGACTCGGACCACTACCCTGTTGCAGCCAAGGTAAGGATGCGGATATCTACCACGCCACAACAAACCAGAAATACTGTGAAAATTTAATGTCGAAAGACTGCAATCGCCAGAGACCGCCAAGGCCTTCCAGCAACGCGTATCCCTTAACCTTAACCTCTCGATTCAAACAACACCACCAGCATCTCATGTCGAAAAACAATGGCGACGATGCCAACAAGCCATTAGATCAGTCGCAACTAATGAGCTAGGTTTCTCGTGGCCACTAGCAAGAAACCCCTGGTTTGATGAGGAATGCCGACAGGTGCTCGCAGCCAAGAACGAGGCCTACAAGGATAAGCTGCAGATGAAGACGAGGGCTTCCATTGAGGTCTATAGGCAGAGAAGAAGGGAAGAACACCGGTTTTTCAGAAAGAAGAGAAAAGAGCAAGAAAAGCGCTCGATCGAGGATATAGAGCGATGCCTCTCCAGGAACGATATTCGCAAGTTTTACCAAAGTGTAAAACATCACAGCCAAGGGTACAAGGGTCGAACAGAATCCTGTCGAGATGAACAAGGAAATATCGTAGTTGTGACACAGTCGATGCTGAGGATATGAAGGAACCACTTCTGCAGAACGAACCATTTAATATTGGCAGCGGCAGCAAAAACTGCCAACCACTCCACCTAAGTGATGTGAGGATAGCAGTATCTTAACTCAAGCCGCCGAAAATGACGGCCTTCCGGCTGAGCTTTATAAAGCTGGCGGAGACGACTTGGTAAGTAACATCCACCAACTCAAATCTGGTCGGATGTAAGTATGACTGAAGAATGGAACCTCAGCATCGTTTGCCTGATGAGGGGACCCTTTAAACTGCGCCAACTACAGAAGCAGAAGTCTCCTCAACATCGCCTTCAAAATCTTATCTGCTGTAATACGTGAACGCCTGAACCCGTTTACCAAAAACTTGATCGGCCCTTACAGTGTGGTTTTAGGCCTGGGAAGTCCACAACTGATCAAATCTTTACACTTCCGCAGATCCTGAAAAAAAAACCCAAAAAAGTTCAAATCGATACCCACCACCTATTCATTGATTTCAGAGCTGCAAACGACAGCATTTATAGAGACTAACTATACAAAGCCATGTCCAGTTTTGCTTTAACGCCCAAACTCGTTCGCAGGATGACGATGGCGAATTCTCGCTGCTCCATCAGGTTCAGAAGACCTCACCGACACATACGATACCAAAAAAGGCGCACTACCAGGTCACTTCTTTATTCAGATTCTTGAGAGAATTTTGCAAAACTCAGAGGCACAATCTTCCATAAATAGGTGCAACTACCAACATACGCCGACGATATTGACATCATCGGTAGGACTCAACGTGATGTCATAGCCACGTTTGCTATTATAGAGAAGGAAGCTGCAAAAATGGGTTTAGCAGCAAATGAGGGTAAAATTAAGTATATGCTGTCAACACGAAAGACTCTGATCATCCCAGTCCTGCTCTACGACGCTGAATCATGGATGAAGAAATCCTTGGTCGATTCGAGAGGAAATTTCTTCGAAAAATCTTCGGTAGATACCGTTTGCGTTGACGGGCTATGGAGACGAAGTTTTAACCAAGAACAATACGAGCTGTACAGGGACATACCCCAAGTCAAAAAACTCCGCATTGGACATTTAAGATGGATAGGACATGTAGAACGAATGGACACCAATACTCCGGTTCGTAGAGTCTTCGATTCCCAGCCAGACGTCGGACGCAGTAGAGGAAGGAAGTAGAAACCAACCTCAACCAACTTGGAGTGCCCAACTGGTGGCAGTTAGCTAAGAACCGGGCAATTGGAGAGGCATGTTGGTTGAGGCCCTGGTTCATTCCCGACTGTAGTGCCACTTAAGTAAGTACGTAGTAGGCACGACGTACTCAGCAGAAAGAGTATGTTCAAACTAATTGGTCTTTCCAGGTCATCCTCTCGGGATGATCTTACAAATCATTCGAGCAATTGCTAACAAAATCGTTTCTCAACTCAGCGGTTCGAATTCGACCAGAGATCCCGCCATCGTAAAAAAGTTCAAAATCTAGTTAACGTTTTTAGATCTTTTTCAATGAACCCTTCAGAGCTTACAACATGTTCATTAAAATATTCCTGGCAAGTTACGAATTTCAAAGGGTTTCCAGTTACTTTTCAAGCATCCATTTTTATTTTCAGTAGGTGCATACGATAATTTTCAAAACCCAATCTGTGACTTCCAAACAGCTCCATCAACCTAACAACAATTAAAAGTGCATTTTACTAAAACAACCGCTCCACTCAACATTTTTTTTTTATTTTCAACACAAATATTTGTATTCCCTAGACTTCTTTACAGTTCCAATTCCATCTCCTGAAACGTGACATTCATTTCGCAAGGCTCCTCAGCATTCAAAGCATCATAAACATAACCACAATCAGCAGGAGTTGGTATAAATTCACCATAACCCTCTTCGACTTGTAAGCTTCCATTTTCATAGGAAATTCTACCACGAACCATAACCACCTCTGGCACACCATGACAGACAAGGCCTTCGAAAATATTAAAATCACAAGCATGATGATGTGTGTCCTTGGATATGGTTCTCGTCGCCTCAGGATTCCAAATGACAATATCCGCATCAGACCCAACCGCAATAACACCCTTCTTTGGATAGATATTGAAGATTTTCGCTGCATTTGTACTTGTTATGGCCACAAATCGACATGCGTCCATAACGCCTGCGTGCACACCACGTTCCCAGCAAATGGACATACGATCTTCGACGCCATTAACACCGTTGGGAATTTTAGTGAAATCGCCTTTTCCGAGTGCCTTTTGGTCGCGATTAAATGTGCAATTGTCACTGCCTGTTGTCTGAATGTAGTCACTGATTGATGAAAGAGAATGTCATAGTGGTTAAGCATATCTACAAAATGCATTTTGTTGAGTGTACCAAATGCGTCAGATAATAGTTAATGATTACCATATCTAAGAAGCCCCAAAAATGTAGGTCTGTTCCCGTAGAATGTTACTTTTACTGATTCTTATTTATTTTAAGTAAAAATGGTAAAAACAAGTCAAAAATAGTTGTTCCTATGGGAATAGACCTATTTTGATATGTTTTAAAGCCTACAATTTTCCCTTCCTAAAATAAATAGATAACAGCGTTATATCAATATTCGAAAGTATCAAAGTCTAGAAACAACAACATTTTATTCAGAAACGTCATTAAGTATGTGAATTGTACAAATGCAGTTAAACGTATTTTCTTGGAAAGTCTGAATGTTTATATTTAAAGACAACAATTGGCCCTTCCTAAAATGAATAAATTTAAGCGAGTTTTCAGTATTCGAAAGTATCAAAATCTAGAAATAACAAAATGTAGGTATGTCAATGGTTGTCAATTTTTTAATTTTTTTTTTGAAATGTTTATAAGAGTTAAAGCTTTATCGATATCATTCTCACATTTTTGCTGTTCCCTCGATAAATTTATTTTTTTCGATATTCAAATTTTAGTCAAATGTCCATTTAGTCTGCTTTTACACGTAGACTCTTGACTCACGACTCACATGAGTGCAAAAGAGAAAGAAAATTCGAAAAGTTGAGAGGAAAAAATATTTTGCCCTGTGAGTCGTGGGTAAAATTTTCGGCGACTCTTTTTAACAAAGAGAACTTCGAAAAAAGTCTTGACTGAATAGTCTACGTATAAAAGCACACTTGTCATGAAACAAATCCATGAGGTCTGGTCACACCCTATCAACTACGCTCCCACCACGAACCAGCGTTACCAGATTTAGCAGTTTCCTGCGATTTTAGCAGTTTCTGATCATGAAAATGACCTGCAGCAGTTTTTTTAGCATTTTCTTAAATTTAAGCAGTTTTCAAAAAAAAAAAAATTTATACATGTTTTTAATTGTTTGGGCGACAGTAAACACTAATACACGATCGTCTTCAAGAAAAATGATCCCAAAGAAGAAATGCAAATACGCAGAGTTAGGGTCAGAAAGCAAAAAAAAAAACATATGAGAAGGCTACAATCCACTGTGCGGATCGTTGAATACCCTATCCCATCCTATCTGTAAAACTAAAATCCCCAAAAAGTGGACATGGCTAAAAACACGATGTGGATAAAATAAAGAAAATGGAATGGTGACAACAAATTCTTCAGACTGCTTATAAAAAACTTTTACGGTTCTACAAAAGACAAGGTTTTCTACTGCAAATGTTATGGGGTGGTGTATAAAAATGGTTTCTATATAACAACGCCCCAAAAAGTGGGCGTGGGTTAAAATGATCTATAGACGAAATGTTCATATTTATATTGCTAATGATTCTGCATCAAAAGTTTGACCCAAAAACGTTTTTTTTATTAAAAACGCCCCCAAAAAGTGGGCGTGGCAAAAAACTTTATATGAACGAAATACAGATATTCAGATTGTCTAAATATCTTGTTCAGAAAGTTTTTCAAAATTCCTTATGGTTTGGCCAAAAAATACGTTTTTCTAAAAAGGGGGCGTGGCAGTGGGCGGATTTCAAAAATTTTTACACTTGTTCTGCTGAGAGCAACAAAGAGCACGTGTACCAAATTTCATTCTTCTAGCTCAAAATTTAAGGCCCAAAAACTGGTGACGTACGGACGGACGGACGGACGGACGGACGGACGGACGGACAGACATGGCTTAATCGACTCAGCTATCGATTCCGAGTCGATCCATATACTTTGAGGTATATGTAGCTAAATTATTTCTCTATGTTACAAACTATGTATCAAAACTAATATACCCCTATGGGATAGGGTATAATAAACACAGCTGTTTATGGGTGGTGTCGGTGTGGTGGATACCTATTGATGTAACTGCGTAGCATTTTCAAAAGGAAAGGGTGCAGATAGTTATTATATTATTTACATAGGCATTGTTTGGACAACGACACTCAATCCAAATTGTGTATTTATTAAATGCGTATGTCACTCGGTTGCTCTAGCTGTCAGTCATGCCAGTAAGAAATTGCCAAGATCCATTGAGCGATTGGTCAAAGATGTCTAATCATACTTTTCAAAGTAGTAAAAGACAACGAGAATTTTTAGAATTCCAAGAGTTTTTTTTAAACAGAAAAGCATAGGATTTTGCGTCATTAAGACATTAGATGGCTATCGCTACATGCTTCCGTCAATCAAATTATAGAACAACAATAAGTATCCAACAATAACTAAATTTGCAAAATTTATGCTTACCGACATCTAATACTGCTTGTGAAACAATATTTTCGCGGGGAAATTCGTTAAAAACTAAAAACCGTAATCGCTTCAGTGACGAAAATGTTGCTATGCAAGTAAAGCAGGGGGTTTCTTAAGGCGATGCCTGTTATAAATTTGTTCCAACAAATAAAATGGTAACTTTAATAAATTCAAAGATGCCTTTTTTTTTTACTAAAAAACGTATTTCTCAAGGAAAAATCGATCGCAGTTTTTTAGCATTTTTTTACATTCTGGTCTAGCAGGTTTTGCAGTTTTTCGTCCTAGCTTTAGCAGATTTAAAAAAAATTATCTGGTAACGCTGCCACGAACATGATGAATAATATATATTCATCCCTCTCTAATGAAGTTTGCCTCGCCTGGAGTAATTATTATTCGAGGAGTTCTTTGCCAACCGTCGCCGCGAGCAGACCTCTACCTTTATTCGTCCCCCTCTATATATATATTTATAATAAAGTGTTAACAAAACTACCCTGAATCGGATTTATAATTTCGATCGGAATTTATTTTTCAGCTATCCTGACACACTTAGTATTCAATTTAAAAATTGGGCCAAAATAAATAAAATAAATTTTTGATTCGATGTTTGCTGTTCCTGAAAAAGGATCGAAATCGATTTCAAATTTAGACATTAACCTACGTATTAATAAACGCTGATTAGCTAATCAATGACTAACTTGACAGTTTTTCTTATAACAAATACTAGCGCAAATGTCAAAAGTTAGTCACTGATGATTTAATCAGCGTATTCGTGTAACGTCGTAAGTTTACAAAATGCCAAAAATAAATTGTAAGCTTGAACACCCTCTACCAACTCTGTTTACACACTCAATTCGTGTGTTAAATGTCGGATATTGTTGTATAAGATTTACCATACAAATTTTGACAGTTCAATAACAAAGTCGTGAGTTTATCACGTTTACTACAACTTTCCGAAGTTGCATGAATACAGCTATTATAAGGTCTGTTCCCGTTAAATGTCGAATATTGTTGTAGAAGATTTCCCATGACAGTTTAATTACAGTCGTCGTTGCATGAATGCACCTATTATTAGGTCTGTTCCCGTAAAATGATAGCCGTTCCTGTATACAAAAATTAATAAAGAGAGAGCTCAGGAGGGGGGGAAATTAATCCTTCATTAAGATTCAGGTCTATCGCGAATAAATTTTCTCGGGAAACTGTTTCCATTCAGCAATCTTATTTACATTGCTGACAAGGGAAAAATTCCTGGGAAAATGTATACGCGATAGGCCTGATTAGTTACCAATTGTACTGCAAAAATTTCGGTTGGTATGAATCAGTAAACTGTAAGTTTGTCAGCCCCACCCAAGTATACGTTTGAAAGAAAATGTTCACCGATTTGTTGGAAATTGAAGAATTTTCTACCAAGGCAGCCATTCCGGAAGGCAATTGAAAAAGATCTTTCGAAAAAAAAGTAAAGAATAGCAGCGGAATGGCATTAAAATTAACAATTTTTGACAGCTACCCGTCAATTTTTTTTCCGAAGTTGCCGACAAAGAATTGTACCTCAGCCAACACGTACGTTGGTGTGCAAAAAAAAAATGGATCTATTGTTGAAAGTGTGCAGCTAGTACATAATAATGTCATTTAACCTAAGTGTGCGGTGTCGTCTCTTCGCGATGACGGTTTCGTGTTGGCATGTTTGTTGGAAACGAGGAAGATGGAGGTTGGTGCACCGGCACCCTAAGAAAATGTGGTGTTGTATAGTAGGTACAATGTTTGTCAATAAGTAAATTTGGGTACGTTGCATTGTGTGGGAGGATGATCAAATTATGAAACTCATTCTTGAGCCCAGGAACAAAAAATTCGTCATTGTAAGGAATCAAACAAAAGATGTGCCATTTGGTGACATTTTCTGAAAAATATTCTGTTCTCGGGGAGGTTTTAGGGTTTGAGGGAATGTTGAAATGACAGCTGATCGATAGTTCTGGTTTTCCTCGGATGTGTTATAAATGTGATTTGCTGTGGGGCGGTTTTTGAATAGACGTGTGTCTGACGTCTGAAGTCTGTAATTGACCAAACATGTAGATTTGATTAAGTTTTCAATGTGTATGTGGTTAATGATAATGGAGATGTATTTTTGGAATTGGAGTGCTGACTCCAGGAATGACGGCGTTTGACATATGACGATATTTTTAAAACGAGATTTTTTTTATAATTGGCGCGCGCTAAAGGGATTATTAATACCCTTATGGTGTTTAAGCACAGCGCGGGCATTAAGGAAATAGAGGAGTAGAAAAGAGGAGATACCGATGTGCGTTGGTTTTGAATTTCTGTAAATTGTAATGTAGAGGAAAAACTGAGTTTGGTAAGGCATTCCACATTCGTGTTGTTCGGTTAAGGAATGAATCTCTATATTTCATAGTACGTCCGAAGATAGGGTTTAGGGTGAACTGATTAGCAGTCGTGGTACGGCGAGTATTACGGTTGAATTGTTAAAGGGGCGGAATGGCTATTTCGTGAGCACTTGTTGTTGTAATAGCGGTAAAAGAGTGTAAGGCAGGAGACATTCCTACGATGTTCGAGCGAAACTATGGAGTTCGCTATGGTTGGATCTCCTATCAATTTTATCGCACGCTTTTGTATCCTATCTAGTATTTGCAATGATGTTTTGGCTGCTATGGCTATGTGGGCGTTGAACTCAAGTTTGGGGCGTATGTACGCTTTATATATTGAGGCCAGATCAGAAGGTGTGAAGTATTTCTTACATCGATTAAGGAAACCTAGACAATTGCTGCATTTGTGGCGATTTCGAATATGTGGTTGTTCCACCGAAGGTCGTTACTAACACACATACCGAGCATGGAAAGTTTTTCGGTTTCGACGATGTAAGTGGATAGTGGCTATAATGTTTGGTTTCGCTTGGATGACAGAAGACAGCATTGCGTTTTGGAAGCATTAAATTCCACTCTTTTAGATTTACCCCATTTAATTATGCTGTCGAGGTCGGAATTTAATGAACTTAACATATTTTGTCGTTTTTCTTCCACATCCGAAGGTGAGGGGCGTGAATTCGAGAACGAATATGAAAAGCTGAGGGTACTCTCATCAGCGAAGGAATGGATTGGATTAGAAGTTGCAGACAATAGGTCATTAATAAAAATGAGAAAGAGTGTCGGAGACAAAGCTGAGCCTTGGGGAACACCAGCATTTATTTGGTGAGTAGCAGACTTGAAACCGTCCAAAACTACTTGAATTGAACGTTTCGAGAGGTAGTTTCTAATCCATTGAAGAAGAATATCATCGATACCAAAAGCACGCATTTTCGACAAAAGGACTTGATGTCAAACCCTGTCAAATGCTTTTTTTCCACTTTTCGGTGAGATATGACATCAAATCACCAGTGGACCTGTTGCTACGAAAACCATATTGTCGGTCATTGAGGAGTTTTCGTGATTCAAGATATTTCATAAGCTGATGGTTTATCTGCTATTCCATGACCTTAGAAAGGAGGGAGGTAAGTGCAATTGGTCGGTAGTTGGAGAGACAAGAAGATTCGCCTTTTTTGGGGACGGGCAGTTTTCCATCGACTCGGAAAAAGTCCCGATGAATAGGACAGATGGAAAAGCTAACGCAGTGGTTTTGCCAGCGTTGAAGAACACATCTTCAGAATTATGGGGGAGATACCATCTGAACCAGACGATTTGTGTATGTCAAAATCGATTAATACTTTTGCGACTGTACGAGTACTAAAGTGGATTGGTTCCATATAATGTTCTCCGTTCTCTAGTACAGTTGGAGACTGGGCACAATCTGGCAGCGTGGAATTGGCTACAAAATGAGCAGCGAGCAGATTGGCTTTGTCTAGAGAGGTGACAGCTGGAATGTCATTGTAAATGAGCTTTGAGATGGAAGATGAGGTCAAGTTCTTAATGTTTTTTTTTATAAACAACCAAAAGTTTTTACTACCTTTGTGACATAGTAGAATTTTTTGCCTCAACTTTTGCTCGTGGAAGAATTTGACACGCTTAATGTGGGCATTGCAGTCATTTCTGGAAACGCCTCTGGATGTGTTCTGATTGTTTCAAATATGTAGTCAGATTTGATGATGTATTCAGCTGTATAACTTTATTTTGGTTAAGATTGCCTTTTAAAATGTTTTTATTTCTTGAGGATAGATTTGACGGTTTTATCGAAATTTGGGAGTCTTTCCGAAAGGTGGAGTGTGTAGCTCTCGTTGAAGTTTGTGAGTTGTTTACAATGAAGAGAGGATATCTTAGCACTGGCGTTCTTGCAGAAGGGACTAATGAAGATATTTGTGCGATTTTCTGTTTTTTTTTAATTTCTAAATGGATGCAGTGGCCTTGTGGTTAGTGCTTTTTACTACCAATCGAGGGGTCCCTGGTCAAAATCCCGAAAGATAAAACGCCTAACTTTTGTTCACTGCTTTCACTTTCGAAAGGCTGATAAACATCCAAAAGTAGCATTGTTATAGGTCAAGCTTCTCAAATTTGCCGGTCGGATAGGGCGTTAACCAAGATGTCCTCTTCAATGAAGATGTCCTCCACAAATGAAGGGAGAAACTAAATTTGAAGCTAAATATTTAATTTTTTTTAGTAACAAGAGCTCTAACTATTTGAACTGGAATATCCGATTGGTTTTATGCAAGCATCTGGAATGGTATTGTGTAACGGGATTTGGGCTGGACGCTAACGAAGATGATGAAATGATTCCTTCGTAAGAAGTCTTCAAAGGAAGTTGTTATAGTCCGTACCAAATCAGTTGGCCAAATTTAATTTATTTTAAGATATTTTAAAGTAAATTTTAAGAGACCTGCGCAGTAGAATGGCCAACTGAATTGGTACGGTCTATAACACCAAACTTTCTCCCTCTCTCATTCTCTTACAAATTCAGTTTCACTTCTACCGCGTGTGAACTCACACCCGATTTTTAAAATAGATGTTTGTAACTTTATTTGTTTCAAATAGAAAAATATTTAAGGTAATTGGTTAACCGATATCGCAAATGATTAGATGCGTTCGAAACTTTTTCGAAATGGGTGCGTTTAGAGACAAACGTATTTTCTTTTTCGATATTCGAGTTAGATGTAGTTGAGAGTAGTTCTTGAATAACATTTTTGTGTATAAAATTATGAAATGTATTTCATAATTTTATACGATATTTTCTTAGTACAGGGTGGCGCACGAATCGTGCTACAAAAATAAAACGTAATAACTTTTTTTCTGTGTGAGTAATCGGCTTATTTTTTTTTTATTTTGTAGGTTACTATTTAGATTTATAAAAAAGGATGCTTGGGATACGGAGAAAAGAATTTGGATAGTGCAACGGTACCATGCTTTGCAGTCCGTCATTTCCGTCCAAAGGGAATTAAGGCGGGAGTTTGGCGGTAATCCCCCGAGTAGATGGACCATTATGAGGTTTGTAAACATGTTTGCCGAATCTGGAAGCATCGCACGAAGGCCGTACCATCGAGATGCCAATGTTCGGGTTCAGGATACAATCGCAGCAGTAGCATCTGCAATACAGGCCAATCCGAGCGTTTCGACCCGAAACTTATCGGGGCAAATTGGAGTTACTAGACGGTCATTACAACGGATACTTCATGACGATTTAAACTTGTTTCCGTAAAAAGTCCAAATTACTAGCAAGTTAAACCCTCAGGATTTGCCTGTTCGCCTGGAATTTTGCCAAAAAATGATATCAATGGCCGAAGAAGACAACACATTGATCAATTGTTTGTTCATGTCTGATGAGGCCCATTTTGATCTTAACGGCAATGTAAACAAGCAAAATTGCCGTATATGGAAAGAGTCTAATCCAGAAATGCTCCATGAGACGGAACTGCACCCAGAACGAGTCACTGTATGGTGCGCAGTTTCATCAAGGTGTATTGTCGGGCCGTACTTCTTTGAAGAAAACGGTGTAACCGTTACTGTCAATGGGGACCGTTATTTAAAGATGTTGAAGGAGTTTTATAAGACGTATACCATTCAACAGCGTTTGGTTTCAGCAAGATGGAGCAACTGCACATATAGCCAGACCAGTTATGGCGGAGCTTAACAAAAAATTCGCAAACAAATTAATTTCTAGGAACTCCACTCTTCGCTGGCCCCCAAGGTCACCTGACCTGACTGCGCCAGACTTCTTTTTATGGGGTTATGTCAAGCAAGAGGTGTATAAAACGAAGCCCAGGAATTTAACTGAATTAAAGCAGTCCATAACGACAATAATTGAGGCGATCCCATATGCGTGGGAGAGCGTGGAGGTCATTTGCGATCTATAATCTTAAAAAAACAACTAACTATTTAAATAAAATTTAATTTTCTAACCAATAAAAAAAAATGAAATACATCGATTAAAAAAAAAGTTATTTGAATTTCTTATTGTAGCACAATTGGTGCGCCACCCTGTATTTCGTTAAAACTATATCTAAGCTAATCACCCTAAACATTGTGATTGATTTCGAAGATTCGGTTAGTTATTTTTTAAAACATAATTTCATTGATTTTTGATACATTCCGAAATAGTTTTTTTTTTCACATTTGAATACATTTTAAAGTTTTTTTTTAAAACTAATTTGCCAAAGTTTTTTTTAGAGATACTTAGGTGGCCCATTTAAATCATATCTAGACCGAATCCGATGAGAGTACTTCTTTCACTTAGCCCTTTCATAATGAACTTCTTACCTTTTTTAAAAAAGATGAAAGCAATTGAATTCCCAATTGATAAACCCAAACATCACAAATCGGCATGAATATTACAAAGATAAACCCCACAATAACAACAAACAAAAATGACAAAATCAAAATCGAAAATACAAATGAATATGAGAGCATTTTTGCTGATGATGATGATTATTAGGACAGAAATAATGTTTACTTACTACGCCAATGACTTCATTAATTGCCTTGGCGTTTCGGCCGGTTCCCGAATAGGCGGACTTGTAACATAGTATGGCTGTTCGGCTTTTTTAACACCATTCATAGAACGCCCCATCGAACTGGCCAATGTCTCACCGAAAACACAATATCCGCTACGACGAGCACGGCCAATAATTTCGGCCGATGATTTGCATGTCACACAGGTTACATAAAGCGGAGCTTTCATCTATTTGAAGGTTAGAAATGTGAAGAAAAAAAATACCAAAGAAAATGGAAATTTTTATAAAATAAGCCAATTGAAATGGTTAATAGCAAATGATTTACACGTTATACAACATTCAAAATGGTAACATGCACTTTAGGGTTATTCTACAAGACAAACAATACAACACAAGATGATCTGACGCGTATTCTTGGATCTTATCTCGCTGCTTTTATACTTACTTCGCCAGTAATTTCATCATATACTCTGGTGTTGTGGGATCAGATCTTAATGGCGGACTCAGAATGTGAGCTGCAGCATGATGCCAACATTCGTGACGGCATTGTGTGCCATCTGTACCGAGGGCTGCTGCTAATGTTTCACCATAGATTCCACGATTCTTGTAGCGGAATCTGGCTCTGGCTAGCTCAATGCCAGCAGCTTTACTCATCACATGCACAACGTATAAAGGGCAATCAACCTTTTTAGTTGCCCGCGATTTGATTGATTTTATTCATAATTTATGTACAGGGTGCAGAAATTAAATTAAACAAATAAAAAAAAAGGAAATAAAAATGTTAAAAACAAAAAAAGGAACATAGGTACATAATTTAAAACTAAGGAACACAAGTTGAATAGATTAAAATTAAAAATATGTACTACTAAAATAAAATTATAATATATATATATTTTTTATAAACTATGGGTAATCCTTACTTAACTTTTTTTTAAAATTTATTAGTGCTACTAAGGCCTGGTTTTTCAGTGCTAAGTTAACTCTGAGTTTACTCATGAAGCAGTTTTTCAGTGCAGGATAAAAATTTAACGCGGTGTGTGGTGATTTAACTTGGTCACACTCATAATTGGTGGCAGCAAACGAGAGAGGGGGGAGGAGTGTCCTCTCATTAAGGCACTCACTCTTCAGGCGACAGCGGAGGAATTCCCTAGATGGAGTAGACGGTGGCGCCTACAACCCCAGTTTGATCGAACTGGGAGTGAAATCTATATGAGCTGCTTCGACATATTTGAACACCAGGTCTAATGGGATTTCCAATACTGAGCCAGGGTATTGGAAAAGACTTGGTGGCGGAGGCAGCGCTCATATCCCAAAATGGGCTACTGACATCGGTATTTTTTCCGGCCCGCTGTCCTAGGGTCAAAACAAGGGCGTGGCCCTCCAGGTTGGGGGTTGTGCTTTGGGGGTAACTACCCATCCACGGAAAAGAGATTATGTTACGAAGCAACCAATAGCCTCGGAAAGGACTGATTTTATTGTTGACGACCATGTTAAACGAAAAAAGGACAACGACGTTCGTATCTGCACCTGGAATGTGAGAACATTAAACAGGAGAGGAGAGGAGCAAGCGAACAACTAGCGGAAGCCCTAAACTGCTACAAAGAAGACATTACTGCCATCCAGGAGAATACGATGGGATGGGCCGGGCAAAAAGAGGATGAAAAGCTGTGACATCTACTATGGACCGTGTTATAGTGAGCAGAAACAGCGACTATTCGGATGCGGATTTGTTATAAGTGCCAGACTTAGGCAAGAAGTCTTATGTTTTCAAGACAATAGCGAACGCATTGTAACAATCCGCATCAAGGCCAAATTCGCCAACATAAGCCTTATATGCGCTCTTGCTCCGACGGAGGAAAAGGATGATATAACTAAGGATTGCTTCTACGAGCTCCTCGACAAAACCTATGAGCGACTACCAAAGTACGATGTTAAAATCGAGCTTGGAGATTTTAACGCAAAGGTAGGAAGAGAAGACATCTCTAGCAGTACTGTCGGAAAATATAGCCTTCACGACAACACGTCTGGTAACGGACTTAGGCTAATTGACTTCGCTACGGAACGTAACGCCACTATAGCCAGCACACGGTTTCCTCACCTCGATATCCATAAGGGGACACCGCGGTCTCCAGATCAACGAACAGTCAAACAAATTGATCACATTGCGATAGACAAGAGGCACGCATCCAGTATTTTGGATGTCCGAACATTCCGAGGGACTAACAGCGACTCGGACCACTACCTTGTTGTAGCCAAGGTTAGGATGCGGATATCCACCACTCCACAACAAACAAGAAATACAGTGAAAAAATTTAATGTCGAAAGAATGCAATCGCCAGAGATCGCCAAGACCTTCGAGCAACGCGTATCCCTTAACCTTAACCTCTCGATTCACACAACACCACCAGCATCTAATGTCGAAGAACAATGGCAACGATGCCAATAAGCCATTAGATCAGCCGCAACTGATGTGCTAGGTTTCTCGCGGCCACCAGAAAGAAACCCCTGGTTTGATGAGAAATGCCGACAGATGCTCGCAGCCAAGAACGAGGCCTACAAGGCTAAGCTGCAGGTGAAGACGAGAGCTGCCATTGAGCTCTATAGGCAGAGAAGAAGGGAAGAACACCGGTTTTTCAGAAAGAAGAAAAAAGAGCAAGAAAAGCGCGCGATCGAGGATATAGAGGGGTGGCACCTCTCCACCTCCAGGAACGATGTTCGCAAGTTTTACCAAAGTGTAAAACGTCAAAGCCAAGGATACAAGGCTTGAACAGAATCCTCTCGAGATGAACAAGGAAATATCGTAGTTGAGACACAGTCGATGCTAAGGATATGGAAGAACAACTTCTGCAGACTGTTAAACGGCGATGACGAACAACATTCTGCTGTCAGGCAGAACGAACCATTTAATATTGGCACCGACAGCGAAAACTGCCAACCACCCGACCTAAGTGAAGTGAGGATAGCTATATATAAACTCAAGCTTAATAAGGCCGCCGGAAATGACGGCCTTCCCGCTGAGCTTCATAAAGATGGCGGAGATGACTTGGTAAGCAACATCCACCAACTCATAAGCCAAATCTGGTCGGTTGAAAGCATGCCTGAAGAATGGAATCTCAGCATCGTTTGCCCGATCCACAAAAAAGGAGACCCTCTGAACTGCGCCAACTACAGAGGCATAAGTCTACTCTACAGCCTACAAGATCCTATCTGCCGTAAAATGTGAACGCCTGAAACCGTTTACCAACAACCTGACCGGTCCTTATCAGTATGGATTTAGGCCAGGAAAGTCCACAATCGATCAAATTTTCACACTTCGGCAGATCCTGGAAAAAAACCCAAGAAGTCCAAATCGATGCCCACCACCTATTTATCGATTTCAAATCCGCATACGACAGCATTTATAGAGACGAACTATACAGAGCCATGTCTAGTTTTGGTATACCGCCCAAACTCGTCCGTTTGTGTAGGATGACGATGGAGAATTCTCGCTGCACCATCAGGGTCGGAAACGACCTCACCGACACATTCGATACCAAAAAAGGATTTAGGCAAGGCGATGCGCTGTCATGTGACTTTCTCAATTTGATTCTTGAGAGGATTGTGCAAAACTCCCGAGCCAACACCAGAGGCACAATTCTCCAAAAATCGGTGCAACTACTAGCATACGCCGACGATATTGACATCATTGGTAGGTCTCAACGTGATGTCATAGCCACGTTTGCTAGTATAGAGAAGGAAACGGCAAAAATGGGCTTAGCAGTCAATGAGGGTAAGACAAAGTATATGTTGTCAACACGAAAGGACACACAACATCGACGAAGTGGACAGAACGTCACCATTGACAGGCATAACTTTGAGGTAGTACGGGACTTTGTCTACCTCGGCTCCGCTATTAACTCTGACAACAACATCTCGTCAGAAATCAAACGAAGAATTACTCTTGCCAATCGCTGTTTCTTCGGGCTTAGAAGGCAATTTAGTAGTTAAGCCCTCACCCGAACTACTAAGGAGATCCTATATATGACCCTGATCATCACAGTCCTGCTCTACGGCGCTGAAGCATGGACCGTATCAAAAGCGGATGAAGAAATCCTTAGTCGATTCGAGAGAAAAATTCTTCGGAAAATCTTCGGTCCCGTTTGCGTTGACGGGCTTTGGAGACGAAGATTCAACCACGATCTATACGAGCTGTACAGCGACATACCCCTAGTCAAAAAACTCCGCATTGGACGTTTAAGATGGCTAGGACATGTAGAACGAATGGACACCAATACTCCGGCTCGCAGAGTCTTCGATTCCCAGCCAGACGTCGGACGCAGTAGAGGAAGACATCGCCTTAAGTGACGCGCACAAGTAGAAACCGACCTCAACCAACTTGGAGTGCGCAACTGGAGGCAGTTAGCTAAGGACCGGGCTAATTGGAGAGGCATGTTGGTTGAGGCCCAGGTTCATTCCGGACTGTAGCGCCACTTAAGTAAGTAAGTAAGTATTTACTTTTATGTATTCAGAATAATTATTCTTCAACAGAAAAGTAAGAAATAATCTAAACAAACCGATAATATTGGGTAATGCTACTGAAATCAAAAACATCTCTATGACAGTTCCACGCAAAATCAGCTGTTTCACTCATATCTTGGTGTCCATGTGTCAGTCATTTCCCCTCAAATGTCACGTGACTAAAATGGTCGATTGACCAATGAGAGCAGTGCACCGCCAAAGTTACCTTTGTAAAACTGAAATCCGGAACGCACCCACTAATAGTCTGAATCCCAATACGTCAAAAAAGTTGATGCTTTCACAATGCGTTTTGGAAAAGCATGCATTGCATCATACAATTCGTTTGCGATTTGAAACGCTTGATAAAGCAGTAATGCAGAAGTACTGCGTTTTGGAATTCAGCCGTAAATGACTGATGTTGGTTTTATAAAACCACAAAATCAAAAAAGTTAAATAAGAGAATTGAAGCACTTTGGCATAATATCTATGCCTGAATAAAATTAAGGAAGGACCAAAGACTATATTACGTTCTTACAGAGTAGCTTTGGGAATTTTAATTTTCAATTAGTGGTACTTACATTGAGTATTCCAACGAAGTAAAATATCTTGGAGTGATCCTCGATAAAAAACTAAGCTGGAACTCCCACATCAACAACAAAATTCAAAAAGCAACCAAAGCTTTCTTGGCTTGCCGAAGCATGTATGGTACAACCTGGGGAATCTATCCAAAGACCACACACTGGATCTACACGATCATGGTCAGGCCCATTATAACATACGCGTCAATAGTATGATGGAACAAAGTCACCCAAAAAACAACTATAAATAAATTAAACAAGGTACAACGGCTTGCCTGTCTGGGCATTACCGGAGCTATGCGTACCTGTCCCACGGCGGCTATAGTAGCCTTAATAGGACTAACACCCCTCCACATTTATATAAAAAAGTGGCAATCCGCAGCTCAGCAAGTTTGGCACAAGCGGAAGAATTAAACATTAGTGAACATCTAAAACTAATTGAACTTCTATCCGAACTTCCAGAACTTGACATGATCTGTGCGGTTACAGACCGCTTACCAAAGACACTATGCTTCGACAAAAGATTCTCAACGGAGATCACAACCAGAGAAGCATGGTGTAGCAACAACCCACCAAACTGCCTTAAACGGCCTAAAGTGGTATACGGATGGTTCTAAAATGGACTTAGGGGTAGGAGCTGGCATACATGGACCAAATAAAAACATCTGAACACCTATGGGAAAAAACCCTAGTGTATTCCAAGCTGAGCTCCATGCCATAAAAGAATGCGCAAACCTAATACACAACTCAGGTATTAAAGGCGCAAACATCCATATATTCACGGACAGTCAAGCAGCTATAAAAGCCCTTAGCTCACACATCATTGACTCCAAATCAGTACTACACTGCTTCAACTCCCTCCAAACACTCAGTTCCAGAAACAAAACCAGACTATGGTGGGTTCCCGGACATAAGGGAGTTGAAGGTAACGAAAAAGCTGATGAACTAGCCAGAAAAGGTTCGGAAACCCCCTTCATTGGACCTGAACCCTTCTGTGCAATCCCCAAATCAGCCATAAATCTGGTCATAAAAAACTGGGAACAAAACAAATGTGTTTCATACTGGGGAAACATCCCAGGCCTAAGACAGGCCAAAAGAGCTATTCAGCCCTTCAAATCAGATGCCAATATATCACGATATCAAAAACTTAGTAGGCTACCTAACTGGTCATCACGGTCTGCGATATCACCTAAACAAAATGCGTCTAGTTGACTCACCGGAGTGCAGACTGTGTCTAGAAGAAGACGAAACAGCCGAGCATATCATATGTGAATGCCCGGTCCTTTACGGTATGAGAAGGGAATCTTTCTTCAGGGAATTTTTAAGTCCCGAAGAACTGAGGAAATCTTCGGCTGAAAGTATTATCAGCTACATTAGGAAAGTAGAAGCGCTACTAACCTAAAAAAAAACATCTGACGGCAAGCACAATAGATATTTTAGGTCGATGTGTATATTACTGCTTAGGCAGGTCAGAATTTAAAAAAAAAAATAAAAAAGCTTTGGGAATTATTTCTGTTTTTGTTTTTCTTATTTATAAACATTTATCAGCTGAGGCGAACATATAACTCTCAAATTAGTACTCTGATCTTGAATTTTTGTAGATTTATATTAACGGAATGGAGTATGATTCTTCATATTTCACTTATCACCTCAAGAACATTTAGACAGAAAAACTGTGTTATGACTTTTAACTAACTAAGGCTTTTTAACTATTTTGCTCTAAAGCAGTAAGTAATAAAAATTAATCCAGGTTTTAACCTTTTTCAAGTTGACAAGCTTTTTATAAACTTCCTCAATGCACCACCAAATAAGTTAAAGTCCTAGAAACCAACATTGGGGTACTCTCTAGTTTTTGATAATATTTATAGCGTAAAAAAGTTGGTAAAAAAATGTATGACTACCAGGATATATAGTCAGCTACCTGTAGCTAATGCTAATACTTAAAAAAAACTTGATTACCCCACCCCTCCTAATGACATCTCATCTGTGACATAATGACATCCTAATTAGGAAAATACTTTCAAAATGAATAGTAAACATCATGACATATTGCATACCAATCTATTTACTATTCACGAAATTAAATAAGCAACCAAGGACGAAAGCCTGCGCTGGTTTATACTCAAGTGCCCTAGAATAAATTTGCTTAGATTTTTCACGTCGTTGGTTTACAACCTGTATAGAGTATTGTACTCAAGGATTTAAGATTTAAATTTGCATCATTGAGATACTACATTAATTGTGATGCTAAATGTCAGCAGAGAATGAATGGTTAAACGAAACTAATTACACCCTTAAGGATTTCTTTCAAATTGGATAGAAGTTGCGAACAATTTTAATTTCCTTGAAACTTGAAATATCCTTATCCATTGCTTTTACTTCTATAAATGTAATCCCTAGATAAACATACAAATAAAGATAAAATAGACAGGTAAAATATAAATAAAACTTTTCAATAATTTACAAATTATAAATGTATAAGAACCTACTTTATAAAGTGCTACTTGATAACCGCTAATATATTTACACAGACAGCCACACACAACACCAACAAACAAATATCCAACTTATGTTTTAAACAATTACCTGATGAGCTAAAATACAGGCACGATTGACAGCCTCAGCTTCGACTTCCTCCTGACGGGAGAGTTCATGTCCCTCGGGTCCGGTTACTCCAGCCGCAAGGAGTTTTGTCACGTTTTTCGCAATTATATCACCATTCTCTGCATGTACCTACAAAAAACAAAACACACATCAATGCATACTAATCAACTGCTATACCGACATTTGGTTAACAAACTTGTGCGATGGCGCCCAACGAGCGGACCCTCTCGAATGCCTCCAACAGCTCGGTGTCATTCAGCTGATACAACCCCTTGTAGGCCATAAACATTTTAAACGAATTCACTCCCAACTCATCGCACATGATTTTCATTTCATTCGAGACAGACTTCGACCACCATGTGATGCCCATGTGCAGACCATAATCACAGCAAACTTTAGGATCGGCCCAGGCACGCCACTTATCGTATGCCTCCACAAGGGATTCACCTTTATCGGGTAGCACAAAGTCGACTAATGAACAAAAAAAAATAAAAATAAAAATAGACCATCAATATTGTGAAGCAGTTCCTGAATGAAATCCAACTCACTGATAGTTGTGGTGCCGCCAGCAACAGCTGCTTTCGTGCCGTGGTAGAAATCATCAACAGACACTGCGCCGCCGAATTTCAATTGGAAGTGAGTGTGTGGATCAATGCCACCGGGAATGATTAATTTGCCGGTAGCGTCAATCGTACGAACTCCACCGGGTACGCCAATCTCAGACGCGGGACCAACAAATCTGAAATTAAATTTAAATTTAATGTTTTTGGATTTGATTTTTGGGCGTGCAATGAACTCACTTGATGATTCCGTCTTCGATGTAGACGTCGGCTTTGAAGGTTTTATCATGATTGACAACTTGGCCGTTTTTGATGTAGACTCGGTTTTGAGCGCTCTGGAAAACAAGGAAAGTGTTAATTTAGGTGTCACAAATCGGTGTACATGTCAAAATGTCAGATGAACCTAAAAATATGCAGTTTTTTTTGTCGATGTAGACATGACAATTGGGAATGAAATAAAATTTCCGGGAATATTATCAATGACAATCTTTAGCTCTGACATCAAATCTGACGAGAAATTAGTAGGTGAAATATCGCTTTTGTGATATTATCGTCAAGTTTAATGTCAGATTCAAACGTTTCTTCTGTCTCATAATTGATGGGACACTTTGATATAAGGTCCGTCCGTGTACTCATCTGCAGGCGTAAATTTTAATGAACTTGAATGCGAATCTTTCGTAAAATCGTTCGCGTATTGTAAAAAGTTTGAAATGATTAGTAAACAATTTGTTTTGTTAAGATTTTCACTTCTTAACGCTGAATTTTGTTTGGTTAGAAAATGAAATCTGTTAATGGATGACAGCCTAGGAGTTTGACAGCAACCAACAAAGTTATTTTTCACAATAAACGTCGAAATGTGTATGTTTCTAAAATTTATTTTAATAACTAAGCTCGTAAAAATAATCTTAGTGCCTCGGCACACGTTTATTCCAACGACTTTCATTCCAATGAACATCGTAAGCACACATGTTTTTGCACCTGGGACACGGGGAAATCTGAAACAAACCTCTCATATTTTCGTATCTCTAATCGCAAGAGACCGCCAAGACCTTCGCACAACGCGTATCCCTTAACCTCTCGATTAACACCATACCACCAGCATCGAATGTCGAAGAGCAATGGCAACGATGCCAACAGGCCATTAGATCAGCCGCAACTGATGTGCTGTTTCTCGCGCCCACCAGCAAGAAACCCCTGGTTTGATGAGGAATGCCGACAGATGCTCGCAGCCAAGAACGGGGCCTACAAGGCTAAGCTGCAGGTGAAGACGAGAGCTGCCATTGAGCTCTATAGGCAAAGAAGAAGGGAAGAACATCGGCTTTTCAGCAAGAAGAAAAAAGAGCAAGAAAAGCGCGCGATCGAGGATATAGAGAGGTGCCACTCCAGGAACGATGTTCGCAAGTTTTAATAAAGTGTAAAACGTCAAAGCCAAGGATACAAGGCTCGAACAGAATCCTGTCGAGATGAACAAGGAAATATTGTAGTTGAGACACAGTCGATGCTGAGGATATGGAAGAACCACTTCTGCAGACTATTAAACGGCGATGACGAACAACATTCCGCTGTCAGGCAGAACGAACCATTCAATATTGGCAACGACAGCGAAAACTGCCAACCACCCGACCTGAGTGAAGTGAGGATAGCAATATCTAAACTCAAGGTTAATAAGGCTGCCGGAAATGACGGCCTTCCCGCTGAGCTTTATAAGGCCGGCGGAGATGACTTGGTAAGTAACATCCACCAACTCATAAGCCAAATCTGGTCGCATGAAAATATGCCTGAAGAATGGAACCTCAGCATCGTTTGCCCGATCCACAAAAAAGGAGATCCTTTGAACTGCGCCAACTACAGAGGCATAAGTCTCCTCAACATCGCCTACAAGAGCCTATCTGCCGTAATATGTGAACGCCTGAAACCGTTTACCAACAACCTGATTGGCCCTTATCAGTGTGGTTTTAGGCCAGGAAAGTCCACAACCGATTAAATTTTTTACACTTCGGCAGATCCTGGAAAAAACTCAAGAAGTCCAAATCGATACCCAGAGAATTCTCGCTGCTCCATCAGGGTCGGAAACGACCTCACCGACACATTCGATACCAAAAAAGGATTTAGGCAAGGCGATGCGCTGTCATGTGACTTTTTCAATTTGATTCTTGAGAGGATTGTGCAAAGCTCCAAAGCCAACACCAGAGGCACAATTTTCCAAAAGTCGGTGCAACTACTAGCATACGCTGACGATATTGACATCATTGGTAGGACTCAACGTGATGTCATAGCCACGTTTGCTAGTATAGAGAAGGAAGCGGCAAATATGGGTTTAGCTGTAAATGAGGGTAAGACTAAGTATATGCCGTCAACACGAAAGGACACACAACATCGACGAATTGGACAGAACGTCACCATTGACAGATATAACTTTGAGGTAGTACGGGACTTTGTCTACCTCGGCTCCGCTATCAACTCTGACAACAATATCTGGTCAGAAATTAAACGAAGAATTACTCTTTCCAACCGCTGTTTCTTCGGGCTAAGAAGGCAATTTAGTAGTAAAGCCCTGACTCGAACTACTAAGGAGATCCTATATAAGACCCTGATCATCACAGTCCTGCTCTACGGCGCTGAAGCATGGACCGTATCAAAAGCGGATGAAGAAATCCTTGGTAGATTCGAGAGGAAAATTCTTCGAAAAATCTTCGGTCCCGTTTGCGTTGACGGGCTATGGAGACGAAGATTCAACCAAGAACTATACGAGCTGTACAGCGACATGCCCCTGGTCAAAAAACTCCGCATTGGACTTTTAAGATGGCTAGGACATGTAGAACGAATGGACACCAATACTCCGGCTCGCAGAGTCTTCGATTCCCAGTCAGACGTCGGACGCAGTAGAGGAAGACCTCGCCTAAAGTGGCGCGCACAAGTGGAAACCGACCTCAACCAACTTGGAGTGCGCAACTGGAGGCAGTTAGCTAAGGACCGGGCTAATTGGAGAGGCATGTTGGTTGAGGCCCAGGTTCATTCCGGACTGTAGCGCCACTTAAGTAAGTAAGTTAGGTTTTCAAAGATAACTATAACTGCACCCTAAGAAGATTTAATAGGTAACACACTAAAGTGGAGCCATAATTTTGTTTGTCATCACTTTCCTAACATTTCAAATTTTGACGTTTTCCATTTTTCTTTGGGAAAGCATAAGGGTACTTTTCGTTGATATTAGTGAATTCTCTCTCGATATTGAAGATTTGACAATTTTCGCTTTTCTTCACAAAAAGTAGCCGAACTGACCTATAGCTGGCAGGGATTTGTCAGCTCATATTTGCTATGCAATCTGACGTTGACTTTACTTTGGCGAAAAACCCAAACAGAGCAAAAATTACTGACCTACAACTCAGAGGGATCTCTACTCAAGTCATTTACCAGTAATTTAAAGATAAAGTTAACAATTTAGAAGTGGCAAAGTTTACTTGACAAGGTTGACAAGGTTATGTTGAATTCCTTGATGTTTGGTAAAAAGGTCTAAAGTCAAAAAAGTCATTTTGTTCTTTTTATTGGGTAAAACTCAATTTGTTTGTTCTTTTTTGTTTGGTATTAATAGTTAATCGTTATAATTTAGTCTTTAGGCTATAAGTCAGAAAAATGCATATTTGGTTTGGTATTAACGGTTTAGTGCAAATAATTAAACTGTTTTCAATTTGTTTTTAGGAGAATCTGCATTGTTTTTGGTCAAAAAATGCAGTTTTTTGTTTTAACCAAACGTCAAAAAATTGAGCTGTCACATTCCTACTTTGTGCTTTGCGATCGAAGATTTTGTTAATGCAGAACGGCTTTACAAGGTCGGCATGTGGAAATTTTCGAAAACAAAACATTAATCCCGCAAAGTTGTTTGTTATGGTGATAGAAAAATTACGAAAGTGGCTGAAACTCATACATACACCATCTCACAAGAAAATTCGGCCGGCGCGGTTTGGTTATAGAAGAGACTGACGCTTGTTGCCCATCTGTAGTTCTTGGATTCCAGCACATAAGGGGCGATTTTGGGGTTAATTCATATAAAACGATTTTTATAGTATAGGGAAACAACCAAGAAGCCCAAAGCAGGATGAAAACCTTTAGCATTTATTACGGTCCATATTCAAAATCTAGGCCATGAGCAGAATAAGCGAATATTCAGATAATGGTTCGTCATAAGTATGAAGGAATGACAGGTGGTATCGGATGGTGCTACGGTGATGGGAAGGTGTTTTTAAGCCACGTGTAGATTCTGTAATCGGGCATAACTTATACCAAGGGCTACAATTGTCCACCAAAGATCTAGCACTTCCATCGCAACAAAACCGCAAATAAAGCTCGTTGAAATCCATGGCCCAAAATTCTTTCTGACAACCATTTATTTCGCGCAGAGCAGCACACAAATCATTGTGAGAAAATAAATTGGGCCATTGGTTCCAACGAGCTTTATTTGCATTTTTGATGCGATGGAAGTGCTAGATGTCAAAAAGTTGTATTTATGGCCTGACTTGCTACATATTTAGATGAGAGCCTATGAGGGAATTGTCAGCAAATGAAGGATGAAACTTCAGATTTTCGAAAAAGCAAACAACTTTATCGAGGATACCTATAGAGAGATTCCTATTTCCCAAGTAAAAAAAACGTATGTCGCAAAGTTGTAAGCCTTGAACAACCTGCAGCATGTCCAGTAGACTGTGAAACTATGGGGATCAAAATTCTGATAGGCAGAACGAATAAAATAAAATTATTGGCATTATCAGGAAAAAAAAGCTCAACCGAGATTAAAACCAACATTCAGCTCAAATAAAAAACCGGAAATGAGTCATAAAACGTTGAGGGCAACTAACAATTATTCAGCTAACTCTGGTGGCAAAAAAGTATAAAGGGTGGTCCAACCATAATGCACGATGTTAATTGTAAGTCACACCTTAACGTCAAGTTTTTTGCCCAACTTTATTTGACATTTCTTTGACAAATTCAACCATGGGAGATACACAATTGAGCAGCGCGTTAAGATTGTTGAAGCCTTTTACGAAACTGGGCGTTCAAATCAAAATGCATTTCGTGATTTCTTTAGTCGGCATAATCGACCAAATGTGTTCACAATCGGGAGAATTGTGCGCAAATTTCAGCAAACCAGGTCTGTAGGAAATGTCAAACATTGCTGTTGTTCGCTATAGTGTGACAGAAGAGCCGCCAACCTCGACTTGTCGTCGTGCCCAACAATTGAACATCTCACGAACATCAGTGATGCGAATTTTGAATAAAGATTTAAATTTACACGCTAACAAGGTTAAATTGACTCAAGAGCTGAAGCCTACTGACGATTTCAAGCGTCGCGTCGGCGTCGTCAATACGCCGAATGGTTGGTTGAACAGGCAGCAGTGAATGTGGTGACTTTACAAAGAAAGAAATCTTCAGAAATCTTGTGCCAAAGGGGCACACTTTCACCTCAGTAGAGTCGTTCGGCAGAATTGCCACATTTGGACAAATGCGAATCCATGAGTGAAATCTCGTTGCATCCACAAAGAGTGACTGTTTGTTGCGGTTTATGAGCTGGCGGCGTCATCGGGCCGTATTTCTTCGAAAATGAGGTCGGCCAAGCAGTTACCGTGAATGGTGTTCGCTATCGCGAGATGATAACAGACTTCTTGTGGCCAGAAATTGAGGATATGAACCTGGACGATATGTGCTTGAAACAGGATGCTGCTACTTGCAACGCAGCCAAATTTTAATTGGCCGCCATGATCATGTGATTTGACACCGTTGGACTTCTTTCTTTGGCGATATTTAAAAGAAAAAGTATACGTCAATAAGCCAAGAACAATTCAAGAGCTAAAAAATTACATTGAACCTCAATTATGTCTCGGAATCATTGAAAATATGGACCATCGGATAGAGGTATGCCACTGAAGCTGTGGCGAGCATTTGGCGTATATTTTGTTGCAAACATAATTGTCATAGATCCTTCTATTATAAAAAATACAATTGACGTCGTGCGTTTTCGTTGGACCACCATTTATAAGTAAGGAGACGAATGCCTCTTTTGTTAGCACATTTGAGAGGGTTTTCTTCTCCAAGGCTCACAAATGTAATTTCGATTCGTGAGGCCACTACGTCTTTTTATACCGTAGTGTTCAAATGTTTAGAAAAGTTAATCAACAATGAGATCGACGCCTATCATTATGGTTTTAGGATAATAAAAACTGCAATCTACCATATTAGTTTACCAAGCCAAATCCTGCAGAAACTCCCCAAAAATTCCAATGTGATGTAAAAGCCGCATATGTCAGGATTAACGAACTTACCAAGTTCGTTCAAAGTTCAGTACAAACTCATTCATCTGAGTAGAGATGATACTCGCATGCTCTAGGCTCGACCAAGTTCGAGAAAGAACTCACTGAAACATTCGATTTCAAGAAAGGAAGCAATGTGAAGTCTGGATGCAGTGGCCCAGTGGCGCCCTACTTAGTAGTCCAATGTACTGGACTACTAAGAAGGGTGTCTGTGGTTCAAGTCCCGAAAGTGCAACAAGTGACTCGTCGTGGTAAATCTAAACTTACATGAAACGAAATTTTAACACGAAAAGTCAATGGTAGGGGAAGGCAAGCTTGGTGGGACAACGGCGAGCAAACAACTACAATGAATCCAAACCATGCACATAAGAAAATTGAATGGATAGGGGGGCAAGCGCGGACAGAACAAATGTGCAACAACGAACAACAACATGCCAAAAATTGTTTTCAGAAAAAAGAGCGAAAGGGTAAGCATGAGAGAGCCCTTTGTAGTGAATGTACGTATTTTACGGCCAAAGGATGCTGGTGTGCTTTTGTGATCTCTTTCTCTCTCTCCATTCTGCTCACAGTTTGTTTTGATGGCTCTTTATACAGTTTGCCGATCATAAGAAATTCTTATTAAGAAAGCATTGCATGTATAGTTTATGTTGTCTGTGATATGAGAGGAGAGAATAATGCCGACGTCTGATTGCTTTCACTGAATTTGTTGTGCGTCGTTTCATTTATGAACAGACACCTAAAGTGATCAGGAAGGACTTCTGTTATTTGAGAAACTTCGATGCATGAAGATCCACTTCAACCTCGCAGCACTCTATGGTCTCTTTTTTTAATGCCCCACTTCTTCCGACAAACATCCCAGAGTATGAGAACATAAAACTGTCATGAGAAGCTTCTAAAATTGTCCCTTTGGAGTTGCCATGTCAGAAGGTCCCATTATGTGTGGCAAAAATAAAAACTTCGCAACCACAAATGAATGGATAAGCTAGATTAGAGGCCCTGTTTGATATTTAATTTTCACTTCGTTTCAAGCAAGGTTCAAGGCAGAAGTTTTAATATTACCTTCTTTACACTAGACTCTGTTAAAATGTTGACACTTCGGTTTCCTAGTTGACATATCATGTCAGATAGTTTTATCGTTAGGACAGTATACACTGCTTTCTTAAAGATGGGAATAGTATCTGGGGTCCACTTAGAAACCCCTACTGCAAATTTAATAGAGCATCACTGACTTTGTCTTCACTCTGTGATGCTCTATTAAATTTGCAGTAGGGGTTTCTAAGTGGACCCCAGATACTATTCCCATCTTTAAGAAAGCAGTGTAGACTATCCTAACGACAAAACTACCTGGCATGATATGTCAACTACGAAAACCGAAGACCCCAGATACTGTTCCCATCTTTATCTTCAAACCATCTGTAAAGGTGGGTATACCTTTGATGAATGTGGTGGGTGATTTTCAGTCCTGACTGTCAGATTTGGAGACTTTTAAGTTTGATCAAAGACATACCTATGTTATGGTTAAGTGACATAAGTGTCCTTTGATTACAGATTTTAAGTATTAGTGTCCGAAAGAACAAGACCGTCTGCACAGCGGTTCATCGCATCAAAATTTTGTTCTCTCTAGATCAATGGATTGCCGATTCAAAAGTGTTTTTATACCTAGTTTCGATGCTTCATTTAACCCGTTGATTCTACCCAGAAAGACAATAGGTATGCAGAAAGAGAGAGATAGAGGAACTAAATCTCATATACCGCCCACGAAGGTTGAATGAAATCTGTTTGTGACATTTGAAATCCTTTAATTTTAGTGGGACCATAGTTTAATAAAATGCGAAATGACGTGAATGACGCATTTATTTTTGGTGGAAATGTTCACACAAAGCAAAGGCATAAAGTGTATACAAACATATGAAGTCTTTTGCATAAAACATAAATTATGTTGAAAATGATAAGTCCCTTCGAGCATATTTTCTTTTTTGTCCATTCGAATGCTCAAACACAAGCAGAAACTTTAGTCAAATCAAATCACCTCTTTGTCAGCTGTTATATTCAGTTCGCTTTATGTTTTTTTTTTCTGACACAATATACGTGCTATAACCGTCATTCTCGCATGACTTTACCGCGGCATCATTAAATGTCAACAATTGACTTGAATTAATCATTCACAATTAATAATTAAACGCAAGTTGAATTAATTCATCAATTAGTATATCAAACCTATTGAACGTGTCGCTCGTTGTACAATTAACAACTTTCAATACAATTCTGCGTTCAAGTGTCACTTGTGTCACTTGTAGTGTCAATATGTCAATTAGTTCACTTACCTGCAAATGGATGGGGACCTTCTTAACTGGCTTTGGACTGGTTGCCATTTTCTATCTTCTCTTGCTAGTGTTCTCAATTAACTGGTTAAAACTAGTTATACAAAATAGACTTCGCTTACGGTAATCTGAAATGAAATAGAAAACGTTTATCGATTAAATATATGACCACAAATAAAAACAGAAAATGTTTACAACTTTAGTTAAGTACGGTCTACGAGTAACGTTGTAGGCATTACTTGTTGCCGGTAGAATGGTTTGCGTTTGAATGCCGGCTGAAACTGCTATTTGCATCAAATTTAAACTCAAGATAATCTTGTTCGCGTGTGGTGTCAACGTATGCACGAATGTCGATTCTTATCGCAATGTGTCAATAACAGAGTACATTGGTACAAGTGTATGTACGGATTTTTTGATAGGTAAATAAATCTAAAAATAAAGCAACGAAAATCCAAGTACACTCATGTTTAAAAGAATTGGTGCACATTGCTAGTTTATTTTTTTTTTTTTATTTTGTCTGTCATTTAGGAAAAATATTGTTTTTTTTAACAACCTGCATTTAGTGTATCTTTACACGAGTGCTCTTACTAGCATCCCTAATGTCAGACGTTTTTTGCCAACAACTGCTATGAAAGTCAATTTGATTTTGGGTATTGTTTTCTCTTTTGCAAAAAAGTACTTCGGGACAACATCAGTGCCAAATGACAACTGCCATCTGTATGAAACCAAAGGCAATCTGACATTTGTATACTGGAATTAATTTGTAAATTTTTAAAATTGCTTGAAAATTGGTTACAAGAACAGAACAAATTATAAACCAAATAAAAATATTAAGAGTTGTTGTTGTTTAAGAAAACAAGAACATATTAATCTTTACTACACGACAACTTATCAACTTCGTTTGCAATCGCATTTATGTTCACACTTTGCAATGACACTGATTATCAATTTCACTCATTTTATTTCAATTTTATAATTTTACACATACTCTCTTAGTATTGTTATGTAGTTATAATGTGTGTTTCACTTTGAACAACTTATATTTTCAATATTTCAAAGCAAAATATCTCATTGTTTTGACGTTTTAATGAAGGAGACAACGCACTTGTGAGGGAAATCATTTCCCTTAGTACTCTATAGTGTGCTCTGCGATTATCTCTCACTTTTCAGTGAAATACCGCCGGGTATGACATTTGAATTGTAATGACATTGACAGGTTATTTCATACCAGAAGTAAGAACCCACTACTACTTGAAAGTTGCACTCACAAACACCATGACATAAATGCTGGTAGTATAAAACGCCGATATAAAACCCAGGTCAGCAGGGCTCTAACTGAGTAAATGAAATACAAAAAAATACACTATTTTTTAAAAACGGGGTGTCCACTCATACTTTTTCATTTCTTCTTCATTTTGGTAATGGCCGTCATATTTTTGAGGTTTGATTGGATTGATTTTTTTCTTGTGATTTTTTAAACGTTTTATTAGCTATTAAGATTGCAGAACTAGAGACAACTGTCAGAAGAGTCTTTCAAAAGTATAGAGAAACTAAACTCCTACAACCTTCGTCAATGCTTAGGAACAAATTCTGCAAGTTAGGATTGATATTTGATGCTTCAAAACCTTCTGAATCGTCACCAAGCTGCGGTTGAGCTGGCTCATAGGTGACGTGAAGTAAAGCCGAATTCCGAAATTCGGCGCTATGAAAGCGAAAATACGCAGAATTTAAATTTTCGGTTTTATTTCACTTTGCTAGAGTGAATTAAAGCCGAGTCGGCCTTATTACAATTTGCATACATCCGCTTTTGCTCTCATCTCAAATCCAACACAGCCCAAGCAGAGGGGCTCATACTTTGCATACTTCCGTGTGTGAGTTTGGGTATATGGAAACATTGAATACATGTAAATGGTGCCCCCTGCAACCCCCCTGCTTCGAGGTTGGATGTTTTGAAAAAATAAGCCCCCGCTAACAGTGAGCCCAATCAGGGGGGTTGCAAACTTTTTCAAACTTGGCATACATCCAGTCTCCCAAGCACCACAAATCCAACAGTGATCCTAGTCAGGGGGGTTGCAGTATTCAAATTTTGCAAATATTTAAAATTTCCATACTTTCAACCTCGCATTTGGGTGTATGCAAAATATGAACCCCCTCTCCCGGAATTCTGCTTAATTTCACAAATAATAGTCGGCGTTATATTTTACAGCAACTTCTCATAGACACCGAACCGTTAGAGGGAGAGCTGTGAATGCTCATAAGAAAATGTTGCTATTTGTGAAAATTGACAAAAATACCTTCTCGTGTACCGAAGCTCACCGTACAGCATAAGCGACTTTAAATAAAATTTGCTCGCTTTCACCAGGATCTGACCGATGCCGACTGCGGTAGAGTTATTCTCACTGATGAGCCCAGATTTTGCCTAGGCTCACCAGATAGACGAAGCAGAGTGTGGAGACGATCAGTAAAGAGATTCTCTGTGGCAACAGTTCCCCAGCGCATAATTTCTGTTGAGGTTCCGTCATAGGGTGGGCAGAAATTTCCCTACTTGAAAAAAAACAGAGATGTGCATCCTGCAAGGAACGGTGTGTACTTTAACTATTTCATACACAACACCCTTCAGGAGTATGTGGTTCCTTTTGCACCACTTATTGGGGAAAACCTCCTATTAATGCAGGAATATGCTAGACCACACGTCACCAGGTGCGTTACAGAGTACACTTGCAAATCGATGTGATGAATTGGCCAGCGATAAGCCCGGACATGAATCCCAAGATGCTCACAAAAAAATGCCATATGGCTTTTAGATTATGTAATCAGAAAAATTATTTATAAATGGCATCTTCAATATATACAGGGTGGTGCACAATCAGGCCTATCGCCAAACCATTTGGAATTTTCCCCTTGTCAGCAATGTAAATCAGATTGCTGAATGGGAATAGTTTCCCGGGAAAATTTATTTCCGATAGGCCTAAATGATTGTCCAGTTGAAGGTTTCTGCCTGAAAAAAGGCAGACTTACATCCTAATCGGTCATGAGCACGTTGCTTCCAACTATTCAGTCCAAGCACTTGGCATCCACGATCGCTTTATTCTTAAACCGGATGTTCTGTCTTCCTTGTCAGCTCGAACTTGAACCTGAAGTCTGGGATTAGAAAATTCTTTTGGCGGGTGCATTATTGTTCATTCGCTCGATGTGATCTAGCTAATATAGTCCACGTGTTTTTACCTTCTGTATTATATCCAGTGGGTGCAGTGACTAAGTGAGTGCGTGGACTACTAAGAACGGCGTCAACACCTAATTTGCCTACTTCACCTCTGACAAACACTAATAGCTAGGATAACTAGGATTAGGCGTTGTAGGATGTAGGCAGGATGTTTTTTTTTTGTGACAGAAATAAAAGCTTCGCACACACAAATGAAGGGAGAAGAAGGTTTGACGTCCTGTATGGCCCATTAATGCTAAATATTTTATTTTTACTGCATTCGTATCTTGGTACATTTTGCGAAAGGTCGCGGTTGTATCTCCTCCTCTATTCGCCTTTCATGCATACAGGACCAAAAATCCGACGAAGATTTTTTTTTGTTGGCAGCTTGACAAACTTTTTCAATAGTGGAGGGAAGGTTACCTCTTCGTTGACTAGATGTGGGTCGTCTTCTTACCATATAATTCTCTTGACATCATGCCAATTAAGCAGCTGCTGGAAATGCTCCCTAAATACATCTACAATTGCCTGCGCGTCAGTGACTAGGTTGCCATTGTTATTTCCTAAAGTACTACTTTGAAGCCAGCTGTCGAAGATATTTCCTTACAGATTTTAGCATTGAAGCCCCGAAGTACTATTTTCACTATTTTCACATCGTATTCCGTACAGGTTCCTCAGGCTCCGTCCAGGAGGTCGTAAAATCCCTCCTTGATACAGTCTTAAGTCTCATCGGTAGGGACGTGTAGACATAAAAAGCTGATGTTGCAAAACGTTGCAGATCACAACCAGACATTCAGTCGATTTCTCTTAACCTAAGTCGGCTTACCACAACGAATCCGTATCCTTATACGTATTTCTGATCCTGTCTTACGTATCTCCTGAATTGCGGTAATGTCTGAACTTTTCTGCGAGAGGAAAGAAGAGTACATTTCACTTACACTCGTGTCGTTCTACGCGGTCGGTTATCCGTTATCCGAGGCTGTTACCTCTCTAATAAGCGGTTATTTTTTTTTTGATAAGGTAGATACCCTGTAGGCACAACAACCAACCTGGGGCGATAGCCCGAATTCATAAGTTATCCCTTGTTAAGCATCAGCTAGTTGAAAACTCAAGTTTTTTCATTAAGGATCTTCCGAACTTTGACAGTTGATAGCGGCCATATTAACGAAGCTTCATCTGTCAAATTGGGTGTCATTTATTCAGTATGTTTTGCGAAATCACCATGGACGTTCATAGCGTATATAACAATACGTGCAAATGATAAAATTAATTTTTATCAAACTGGATGTTCGGGCAGGTACAGTGTAATAACCCCCGCGGAATTAAGCGATGCAGGGCTAAATTCCCGACCATCCGAGTGCGAGTTTGGATGTATGAGTGTGGGGTAGGGTATGCTGCCTGCCTCCAACCCTCTGCTGGGGCTCACTGTTGGATTTTGGTTGCGGGCGAGTTTGGATGCATGCAATTTCCATTTCGAAAAGGAAATAAACCCCGCGGGGTCTGTTTTCATTTTTTGGAAATTAGCTCCTTGGGGGCTTAATTTCGCGGGGTTAATTGCACTTCATCGTTCGGGCAGCGTTCCACGCGCTTTGCCCGTGTTACGGTCGCCATAATTCCAAACGAGAAGATAAATTTCAGTCCATTGGTTCAGTAAACGATAGACCAATACCCGTATGTCGACAAAACGTAAGATCTGCCGAAAACATCACCACTGTCCGTGAGAGTGTGCAGGAGACACACTTGGCCTTTCGCAGTTTCTCAGACCACAATTTGGCGAATTTTTCATCGTGACTTGGGTCTGCACCGGTACAAAATTCAACTGACCAATGAGCTGAAGGTAAACGATCATAGACAACGACGCGTGTTCACTGAATAGGCTCTGGAGCTGTTCGAAATTAACCCTTGTTTCATCGCCTTCAGCGATGAGGCCCATTTTTGGGTGAAGGGTACGTCAACAAACAAAATGTCGAATTTGGGACGATATTAATGCACATAAGATCCAAGAGCGTCCAATGAATCCCGAAAAGTCACTGCTTGGTGTGGATTTTGGACTGGCGGCGTCACCGGTCCATGTATATTTGAAAACGACTTTGGCAAGGCCATCATCGTCAAAAGGGAGTGCTTTAGGTCGATGATTACCAACTTATTTTTGGTCTAAATGTGGTTTCAGCAGGACTTTGTTTTATTTAAATTTAAACATAGGAAGCGCTTATTGACAGACCCTTTATTTTCACATTACCTACCAATTGCTTACCATTCGATTTTAAATGAAATACGACAATCTATTGCAGGATTGAAATAACAGGAAAGGCCTTTGCCGTCCAGCATAACTCAAGCTTTCGGTTGATAGGTTTAAATTTAAATTCACTTCAGTTAATTCAGCCCCTAAAAAGACGAGGCAAATAGATTCACCCCAATTCTAATGTCAAAAGCATATTCCTATAATAAAGCTAAAATAACATACCAACCGACAAAAACACAAAACTCTAACAGTGACTCATCACACAAATTGGTGACGTGATAAACCGTTGCACTTAAATACATTTCATGGCTTTAGAGGGGATGGGAGCTCGTTCTTTATATGTTCTATCATTTTTTTTTCGGCGGGGGATGAATTGTGTCTTTTCATTCGCATGCTACTTTCTCTAGAGGGTGACTTTTTATGTGAAATAAAAAAATTGATTTCTTCATGACGACAGGAGAGGGTTGTTATTGTCGAAAACAAAACAAGCGAATTGCTAAGGGTGTCTCGACAACACTTGACTCATTCCTTGCACCCTACAATTTGCATGTGCCAGCATTATTCCCCTTTGTATCTGACCAATAAAGGGAATTATCTGTGTGGTTTGTTAGTCACACTTGGTGCGAAAAATTCCTTAAGGGTATACGAAATAAAACAACCAACCTAGACCGGAAATCCTAAAACAATTATGAAAATCGATAAAACTTCGTATAAAAATTGTATAGATGGCGTATCTCGACGAGACTAGAATAACACACATGCTAGATATTAAAGAGTGGAAATGAAAATTAAATAACCCAAGGCTGGAGAGCTCTTACCGAAATCCTTGTGTGGTTGAGAGAGGAAATACACTTTATGCAGACATAGCCCCTGGGACTTGTGGGTATTTTAACGATTTATGTGCGCCTATCAGATAAACGAATCTGTCTGTGTTGAACCTGAAGGGTGGTGCGTGCAATACATTTTTTTGAGTTTTTTTCTAGTAACTGTCATGGTTATACATTGTCTATGCTGCCAATGTAGGCATAGTTTGAATATGGTGGGCTATGAGGTCACGAAAATAGATTTTGGACGTGGTTTAAATGCTCACATAGTTTTTTTTTAATAACTTGATAAGAACTACGGACTTTCTTTTAAAAACAACGTCTTTCCTGAGATATCCACTTTGAACTATCTCAGAGCGTTTGGTTAGTCTGTAGTTTCGAGTTTGACACATAAATCAAGTGAATTACTGTTATATGTAGGTTATAAATAATTTTAAAGGAAAAAAACAATCAAAATAGATAAACACAGGATTGAGCTGTTCCTTTTTTTGCACTTTACTATTGCAATATGGATGGTTGGGTGTTGTAGAACGAAGGTAGACTCTGATTGGCGTTAACTTGGCAATGCCCAGTGTTGTAACTCTGACTACACATCAAATGTGCTTATTTTTACCTCCAAGTGGTAACCATCGGGTACTGGTCTCATCCAACCGCATTTGACTTGCTGAACGATAAGCGCGAGTGTTGATAACACGACGAAAAACAGCAACACTATAAACACCCTGGTGAGAATGGCACGGATGAATACCCGGCCTGCTGTCCCAGGCGAACCTAGATGAGCTGCTCTGACATATTCGGACAACAGGTTGTCTAGGAATTTCAAGGGTTAGTCAGGCCCCTTGAACAGAGATGGTGGCGGATGAACCGAAAGGCCAACGGCAGCGCTCAATCCCGTAGTGGATACTGATGGCCCCGTGTCCTAGGGGTATCTAATAAATTGGAACTGGCCCTCCAGGTTGGGGGTTGTGCTTTAGGTTAACTACCCACCCACAGAAAAAAATATGGTTACGAAGCAACCAATAGCCTCGGAAAGGACTGATTTTATTGTTGACGACCATGCTAAACGAAAAAAGGACAACGACGTTCGTATCTGCACCTGGAATGTGAGAACATTAAACAGGAGAGGTGCAGGCGAACAACTAGCTGTAGCCCTAAACTGCTACAAAGCAGACATTACTGCCATCCAGGAAATACGATGGGATGGGCCGGGCAAAAAGAGGATGAAAAGCTGTGACATCTACTATGGACCGTGTTATAGTGAGCAGAAACAGCGACTATTTGGATGCGGATTTGTTATAAGTGCCAGACTTAGGCAAGAAGTCTACGAGCTCCTCGACAAAACCTATGAGCGACTACCAAAGTACGATGTTAAAATCGTGCTGGGAGATTTTAACGCAAAGGTAGGAAGAGAAGATATCTTTAGCAGTACTGTCGGAAAATATAGCCTACACGACAACACGTCTGGTAACGGACTTAGGCTAATTGACTTCGCTACGGAACGAAATGCCACTATAGCCAGCACACGGTTTCCTCACCTCGATATCCATAAGGGGACATCCAGTATTCTGGATGTCCGAATATTCCGAGGGGCTAACATCGACTCGGACCACTACCTTGTTGTAGCCAAGGTAAGGATGCGGATATCCACCACGCCACAAAAAAAAACAGAAATACTGTGAAAAAATTTAATGTCGAAAGACTGCAATCGCCAGAGACTGCCAGACCTTCGCGCAACGCGTAACCCTTAACCTCTCGACTCACAACACACAACAAGCATCGAACGTAGAAGAACAATGGCAACGATGCCAACAAGCCATTAGATCAGCCGCAACTGATGTGCCAGCAGCAAGAAACCCCTGGTTTGATGAGGAATGCCGACAGATATCGCAGCCAAGACCGAGACCTACAAGGCTAAGCTGCAGGTGAAGACGAGAGCTGCCATTGAGCTCTATAGGCAAATAAGAAGGGAAGAACACCGGCTTTTCAGAAAGAAGAAAAAAGAGCAAGAAAAGCGCGCGATCGAGGATATAGAGAGGTGCCACTCCAGGAACGATGTTCGCAAGTTTTACCAAAGTGTAAAACGTCAAAGCCAAGGATACAAGACTCGAACAGAATCCCGTCGAGATGAACAAGGAAATATCGTAGTTAAGACACAGTCGATGCTGAGGATATGGAAAAACCACTTCTGCAGACTGTTAAACGACGATGACGAACAACATTCTGCTGTCAGGCAGAACGAACCATTTAATATTGGCAACGACAGCGAAAACTGCCAACCACCCGACCTAAGTGAAGTGAGGATAGCTATAGCTAAACTCAAGCTTAATAAGGCCGCCGGAAATGACGGCCTTCCCGCTGAGCTTTATTAAGATGGCGGAGATGACTTGGTAAGCAACATCCACCAACTCATAAGCCAAATCTGGTCGGTTGAAAGCATGCCTGAAGAATGGAACCTCAGCATCGTTTGCCCGATCCACAAAAAAGGAGACCCTCTGAAGTGCGCCAACTACAGAGGCATAAGTCTACTCTACAGCCTACAAGATCCTATCTGCCGTAATATGTGAACGCCTGAAACCGTTTACCAACAACCTGATCGGTCCTTATCAGTATGGTTTTAGGCCAGGAAAGTCCACAATCGATCAAATTTTCACACTTCGGCAGATCCTGGAAAAAACCCAAGAAGTCCAAATCGATACCCACCACCTATTTATCGATTTCAAAGCCGCATACGACAGCATTTATAGAGACGTACTATACAGAGCCATGCCTAGTTTTGGTATATGGAATTTGGAATTCTCGCTGCACCATCATTGTCGGAAACGACCTCACCGACACATTCGATTCCAAAAAAAGGATTTAGGCAAGGCGATGCGCTGTCATGTGACTTTTTCAATTTGATTCTTGAGAGGATTGTGCAAAACTCCCGAGCAAACACCAGAGGCACAATTTTCCAAAAATCGTTGCAACTACTAGCATACGCTGACGATATTGACATCATTGGTAGGACTCAACGTGATGTCATAGCCACGTTTGCTAGTATAGAGAAGGAAGCAGCAAAAATGGGTTTAGCAGTAAATGAGGGTAAGACTAAGTATATGCTGTCAACACGAAAGGACACACAACATCGACGAATTGGACAGAACGTCACCATTGACAGATATAACTTTGAGGTAGTACGGGACTTTGTTTACCTCGGCTCCGCTATTAACTCTGACAACAACATCTCGTCAGAAATCAAACGAAGAATTACTCTTGCCAGTCGCTGTTTCTTCGGGCTAAGAAGGCAATTTAGTAGTAAAGCCCTCACTCGAACTTCTAAGGAGATCCTATATAAGACCCTGATCATCCCAGTCCTGCTCTACGGCGCTGAAGCATGGACCGTATCAAAAGCGGATGAAGAAATCCTTGGTTGATTCGAGAGAAAAATTCTTCGGAAAATCTTCGGTCCCGTTTGCGTTGACGGGCTATGGAGACGAAGATTCAACCACGAACTATACGAGCTGTACAGCGACATACCCCTAGTCAAAAAAAACTCCGCATTGGACGTTTAAGATGGCTAGGACATGTAGAAAGAATTGACACCAATACTCCGGCTCGCAGAGTCTTCGATTCCCAGCCAGACGACGGACGCAGTATAGGAAGACCTCGCCTTAAGTGGCGCGCACAAGTAGAAACCGACCCCAACCAACTTGGAGTGCGCAACTGGAGGCAGTTAGCTAAGGACCGGGCTAATTGGAGAGGCATGTTGGTTGAGGCCCAGGTTCATCCCGGACTGTAGCGCCACTTAAGGAAGGAGAATCGATAAAAGTAAATAAAAATCTATAAATATGGAAAATGAAATTGCAAAATAAGGGTTGGCATAGTTTGACATTTACCATGCCATTCATTTGGATTTTGCGTTCTACATCACCTCACCTCATTTTGCAGTTGTAATCTAAAATGGAACACGGCCATTATTTGTTTTATAAATATAACGCAGCAACTCGTACTGACGTATGGAACGACTTGGCGCATTTTACGTCAAGATCTTAAATTGAAAGCGTACAAAATACAGCTTGTGCAACAACCGAAGCCGCTCGACCTTCCCAAGCGACATCGCTTCACTCTATGGGCTCTTGAAAAGTTCCAAGAAGATCCGACGTTTTCGAGGCAAATTTTGTTTAGCGATGAGGCCCATTTCTGGCTCAATGGGTATGTAAACAAACAAAATTGCCGCATTTGGGACGAAGAGCAACCTGAAGAGATTGAAGAACTGCCACTTCATCCAGAAAAAAACGGTTTGGTGTGGTTTGTGGGCCGGTGGAATCATCGGTCCATATTTCTTTAAAAATTGTGCCGGTGCGAACGTAACCGTCAATGGCGACCGTTATCGTGCCATGATAACCGACTATTTGATGCCTGAAATTGAAGCTCGTGATCTCGGCGACATTTGGTTTCAGCAAGACGGCGCCACTACCCACACATCGCATCAATCAATGGACTTATTGAGAGAACATTTCGGTGAGCACATAATTTCACGTTTTGGGCCGGTCGATTGGCCACCAAGATCGTGTGATATCACACCGTTAGACTTTTTCCTGTGGGGATATGTAAAGTCAAAAGCTTATGCCGACAAACCCGCTTCGATTCAGGCCTTGGAGGAAAACATCACGCGTGTCATTAGCCAGTTACCAGTCGAAATGCTCGAACGAGTGATCGAAAATTGGACTCAACGGATGGACCATCTGCGACGTAGCAACGGCCAACATTTGATATACATAATTTTCAAAAAATAAATGCCAAAGAATGTTCTTTCAAATGATAATTAACATTCTCCATTAAATTTGAATTTTCTGTGTTTTTTTCTTTAAAAAAGTAGGGAACCTCGAAATGGATCACCCTTTAGCATCTGCATATGGTCTTTAATATTTTTTTATTTTTTTTTATAAAAGTGAGTACTCATTGAAATCTATACTTGACCGCAAAAAAATATTATATAAAAGCCTAACCTAGACATATTTGTAATTACAAAATAATTTAAATTTGAAATTTAATACAACAATCCGAACAACAAGCATGTTTATCTGCAATTTGATACGAATACGAATGCAGTCAAGTTGATTGCTGCAATGAACTCCCCGAAAATGTTTGATAACCACAATTATCACATTTACCTAGCCTCAGATTATAAATCGAAATTCATTTAAATATAAGTTTGTGCCTAGGTGGTTCTGATATATCAACGATATCAATATCGTGCTAACTTTTAAGTTAAAAAAAAAAAGGAATGTTGACGTGCCAATCCTAGAACACGAACATATGTATGGAATGTTCTATGTGTTTGTTTTCACGTAAACTCGTTATAATATCAAATCAAGTTCGAGGTCGAGTTTATTGGCACGTCCCTGCTGGTGTACTTACCACTGCGGTACCTACCAACGAAAGATGGACGTCTAACTGGGTCACGCAACTCATGTTGTGTATATTTACAATCTGTCATCTACACAGTCGCCTACATGTTATATTTTGAATCTAGCGCTAATTTATAGCATACACTCAGTTGCAATGCGTGATCTTATGTTTTATTCAAAACATTGCGTGTGCCAGATGACACAGAAACTCGTTAAATCTAAATATAAATTTAATTTAATTTTTCATTTAATTTTGTGGTGATTTTTTGTTTATTTCGATGGAAACAAGAAATTCGCGAACAAACAAGTAAATCTATTTAAGAAAAAGAAAACCGTAACAAATATAGGGTCGTCTTTGATTTCTTTAACTTGAGAGGAATTTTGGTAATCTAAATCAAACGAAAATGTCAAAATGAGTTGACAGCATAGTTTGACAGCAATATCACATGATTTGGCAGCAGTGGTTTGTATATATAAAAACCATTCTTATATTTAAAGGACTTTATAACAAAAGGATAGTGATGCGATTATATGAGGACACAAGCGTTCTCACTCTAACCTCTCACTATGAACTCCTACTCTCACCTCCACGCTGGTGACTGGTGGGTGCCTAGAACCTCGACTGGAGATGGGGTATTAAACCCCTATGGAAGGTCGTTGGTAGCTGCAAACGAGAGAGGGGGGAGGAGTGTCCTCTCACTAAGGCACTCACTCTCAGGCGGCAGCGGAGGAATTCCCTAGATGGAGTCAACGGTGGCGCCTACAGCCCCAGTTTGATCGAACTGGTAGTGAAATGAGCTGCTTCGAAATATTTGAACACCAGGTCTATAGGGATTTCCAATACTGAGCCAGGGTATTGGAAAAGAGTTGGTGGCGGAGGAGCCCTCAATGGGCCAACAGCAGCGCTCATATCCCAAAATGGGCTACTGACATCGGTATTTTTTCCGGCCCGCTGGCCTAGGGTCAAAACAAGGGCCTGGCCCTCAGGTTAGGGGTTGTGCTTTGGGTTAACTACCCATCCACGGAAAAAACTATTGTTACGAAGCAACCAATAGCCTCGGAAAGGACTGATATTATTGTTGACGACCATGCTAAACGAAAAAAGGACAACGACGTTCGTATCTGCACCTGGAATGTAAGAACATTAAACAGGAGAGGTGCAGCCGAACAACAAGCGGAAGCCCTAAACTGCTACAAAGCAGAAATTACTGCCATCCAGAAAATACGATGGGATGGGCCGGGCAAAAAGAGGATGAAAAACTGTGACATCTACTATGGACCGTGTTATAGTGAGCAGAAACAGCGACTATTTGGATGCGGATTTGTTATAAGTGCCAGACTTAGCAAGAAGTATTATGTTTCCAAGACATTAGCGAACGCATTGTAACAGTCCGCATCAAGGCCAAATTCGCCAACATAAGCCTTATATGCACTCATGCTCCGACGGAGGAAAAGGATGATATAACTAAGGATTGCTTCTACGAGCTCCTCGACAAAACCTATGAGCGACTACCAAAGTACGATGTTAAAATCGTGCTGGGAGATTTTAACGCAAAGGTAGGAAGAGAAGACATCTTTATTGTCGGAAAATATAGCCTTCACGACAAGACGTCTGGTAACGAACTTAGGCTAATTGACTTCGCTACGGAACGAAACGCCTCTATAGCCAGCACATGGTTTCCTCACCACGATATCCATAAGGGCACATGGCGGTCTCCAAATCAACGAACAGTCAAACAAATTGATCACATTGCGATAGACAAGAGGCACGCATCCAGTATTTTGGATGTCCGAACATTCCGAGGAGCTAACATCGACTCGGATCACTACCTTGTAGCAGCCAAGGTAAGAATGCGGATATCCACCACGCCACAACAATCCAGAAATACTGTGAAAAAATTTAATGTCGGAAGACTGCAATCGCAAGAGACCGCCAAGACCTTCGCACAACGCGTATCCCTTAACCTCTCGATTAACACCATACCACCAGCATCGAATGTCGAAGAGCAATGGCAACGATGCCAACAGGCCATTAGATCAGCCGCAACTGATGTGCTAGGTTTCTCGCGCCCACCAGCAAGAAACCCCTGGTTTGATGAGAAATGCCGACAGATGCTCGCAGCCAAGAACGAGGCCTACAAGGCTAAGCTGCAGGTGAAGACGAGAGCTGCCATTGAGCTCTATAGGCAAAGAAGAAGGGAAGAACATCGGCTTTTCAGGAAGAAGAATAAAGAGCAAGAAAAGCGCGCGATCGAGGATATAGAGAGGTGCCACTCCAGGAACGATGTTCGCAAGTTTTACCAAAGTGTAAAACGTCAAAGCCAAGGATACAAGGCTCGAACAGAAGCCTGTCGAGGTGAACAAGGAAATATTGTAGTTGAGACACAGTCGATGCTAGGGATATGGAAGAACCACTTCTGCAGACTGTTAAACGGCGATGACGAACAACATTCCGCTGTCAGGCAGAACGAACCGTTTAATATTGGCAACGACCGCGAAAACTGCCAACCAACCGACCTAAGTGAAGTGAGGATAGCAATATCTAAACTCAAGCTTAATAAGGCTGCCGGAAATGACGGCCTTCTCGGTGAGCTTTATAAAGCGGGCGGAGACGACTTGGTAAGTAACATACACCAACTTATAAGCCAAATCTGGTCGAGTGAAAGCATGCCTGAAGAATGGAACCTCAGCATCGTTCGCCCGATCCACAAAAAAGGAGACCCTCTGAACTGCGCCAACTACAGAGGCATAAGTCTCCTGAACATCGCCTACAAGATCCTATCTGCCGTAATATGTGAACGCCTGAAACCGTATGCCAACAACCCGATCGGCCCTTATCAGTCTGGTTTTAGGCAAGGAAACTCCACAACCGATCAAATTTTCACACTTCGGCAGATCCTGGAAAAAACCCAAGAAGTCCAAATCGATACCCACCACCGATTTATCGATTTCAAAGACGCATACGACAGCATTTAAAGAGACGAACTATACAGAGCCATGCCTAGTTCGTCCGTTTGTGTAGGATGGCGATGGAGAATTTTCGCTGCTCCATCAGGGTCGGAAACGACCGCACCGACACATTCGATACCAAAAAAGGATTTAAGCAAGGCGATGCGCTGTCATGTGATTTCTTTAATTTGATTCTTAAGGGGATTGTGCAAAACTCCCGTGCTAACACCAGAGGCATAATTTTCCAAAAAATTGGTGCAACTACTAGCATACGCCGACAATATTGACATCATTGGTAGGACTCAACGTGAAGTCATAGCCACGTTTACTATAGTATAGAGAAGGAAGCGGCAAAAATGGGTTAAGCAGTTAATGAGGGTAAGACTAAGTATATGATGTCAATACAAAAGGACGCACAACATTTGGACAGAACGTCACCATTGACAGATATAACTTTGAGGTAATAGTAGGGGACTTTGTCTATTTCCGCTCCGCGATTAACTCTGACAACATCACCTCGTCAGAAATTTAACGAAGAATTACTTTTGCCAACCGCTATTCCTTCGGGCTAAGAAGGCAATTTAGTAGTAAAGCCCTCACTCGAACTACTAAGGAGATCCAATATAAGACCCTGATCATCCCAGTCCTACTCTACGGCGCTGAAGCCTTATCAAAAGTGGACGGTCGATTTGAGAGGAAAATTCTTCGAAAAATCTTCGGTCCGGTTTGAGTTGAGGGGCTATGCAGACGAAGATTCAAACACAAACTATACGAGCTGTACAGCGACATACCCCTAATCAAAAAACTCGGCATTGGACGTTTAAGACGGCTAGGACATGTAGAAAGAATGGACACCAATACTCCGGCTCGCAGTCTTCGATTCCCAGACAGACGTCGGACGCAGTAGAGGAAGACCTCGCCTTAAGTAGAAAACGACCTCAACCAACTTGAAGTGCGCAACTGGAGGCAGTTAGCTAAGGACCGGGCTAATTGGAGAGTCATGTTTGTTGATGCCCAGGTTCATTCTGGACTTTAGTGCCACTTAAGGAAGAACGGTTATAGGTAACAACTTTAAACGCCGATTATACTCAAATATATGAAAATGAGGCTTAGGCCCTTCATCTTCTAAGAGCTTCAATTAAGTTCTCAGAAATTTATAGTGGATACATACAACAATGCGTTAAAATTTTTGATTTGTTCCATTCTTTTCATCGATCAATTGTTATGACTCAGCAAAATATCGGCAATTCAAGAACAGCTCCCACAGCTTTCATGATTATGTGTTTGGTTGACCGTTTTGAGGAAAGATTGCCTCTTCCATCCTGGAAGAGGTACTCGTCGAAAAATTGAAAGTTATTCTTCTGTCTCAACTCGACGTTATTCGATCCAATTGGGCATGTCCAGAACAACATTGCTGAGAATTTTAAAGTTGGATCTTAAGATGCCACCCTTTAAAATTCAAGTTCTGCAAGCATTTCTACTGCAAGACTACAAACAACGACTGCGCAATATGCTAATCGTTTGACACAATTAGCAGCTGTTAGACTTCAGTTTGAGAGGCTGTTCCATTCTTCTTTGCAGGTGTTCATCAATGTCGTACGATAAACAAGTTGCTGGGAAATTGCTTGCATCTAACAGAAAATGGATGTTCCAACATTACTTACCCTCGTATTAATAAACGTACATAAGCTTAATTAATATCAGTTTTTTCCCACAAAAATACTCGCGCAAATGTCAAATGTTAGTCATTGATTACCTAATCAGGGTTTATTAATACGTGGGACAGGCAGGATTTTTCTTACCATTAAATGACAGCAATTGGGAATAGTAATTGTCCGTTTAATTTCTGACATATCGTCATGGCTGACATATCGTGGCAACTAAATTGATGCTGTTGGACAGAACCATTTAATATCAATGAAATCAAGAAAAACTGATATCCACTCCGTCAAAACAAAGTGAAAGAATATGAATATATTTTACAAACTTCCAGTGTGCCTATAAAATAAAAAGAACGAATCAATATTTGTCTGCACTGTCCAGAACTTGATCTGAACTGATGATACCTATAAAAAGTGGTTTAATGAACGTCTGATCGTAATTAATATATAAATACCTGATTTTTTGCGCAACAGATAATGATCAACAGTTTCAAGTTGTTTGTCACAATGTAATATAAAATGAAAATAACGTGTTTTTGTTTTTATTGACAACACATGTGTAGGGAAGAATATTTAAAAGCATCAGTTTTACTGAATTAGACTCATACTCGCACATGATGAACACATCCAAATCGTTCAACATTTCTCAGAACTACGATATTCCCAATTTAGACTGAATTTCATTTCCGTCTAACTGTTAAATCAAAAATTTATAATTTTTAAATCCCATTAAATCTCAACCTCAAGTATACGCATGAATATTTCTTCGGTCCCCTTAAACGTCTCTACACCGAAAGGTAACCCCTTAATGCAATCAATTAGTCAAAATAATAATCTATCTGCTGACAGTTATAGCTTCCATAAACAGAAAACTCGAATCCGATCAATTACCTAATTACCATCTGACAACAACAACACGATAATCTATTCCAGATGTCAGGCATTCAGCAGAACTTATATTGTGTACTAATAGAACCGCGTCCCCCACTTTCTCTGAAAAACCATAAATCACACATAATCATCAAATCGCTTGAATTTTCGAGAAGCGCAGTCGCCATTGAGTCTCCGCTATTCATGCAGCCGCATCATTCATCCGCATGAAAGCATCACTCATTACACAAATGGATTTAATGAGGTAAGTAGTGTGGAACTACCACCTATATGCACATATGGGACACGACAGGCAGACAGAAACTCAATAACACGGTTTTTGTTTATTCAATTAGTTTATTAACTACAGTCAGTGTCATCATTTCCTGTGCGAGAGTATACGCTTCTTCCGGTAATGGCGGTTGCGGCTTTTGTGGACATTCAATTACGCAATTTATAGAAGAGGATAGGTGCTAACATAGCGTCACACCCATTGCAAGTGTAGCGTTGAAGGACAGAAATATGGAAAAGGAGTAGGGGAAAATTACGTGGTTTCCATTTGTGGCATAATGTGGTGTCGCCACAAAAGAATTTGTGTCCATTTTTTGTAATATAGGTGACGTTCTGTGTTGTAAGCGGTAGCAATAGGTGTTGTTTTGACGTTTTTGACATAGTGACAACATTTACAGTGGATTACCGTAATTTGTGCAGCGTAAACAAAACTTATGTTACTGTACTTCTTTGCTTTTGGTGGGATCAATGTTTTTTTTTTCATTCTTTAGCACATTTGATACCATCAGGTGAATATTGATTTTATTGAGTTTTGTGACACCATGCCGTTTCATGACTGAACGGAATTAATGCATTCTGCGACACGGAGCTCTGTTGGTAGTTTCTGTCGACAAATAGTATGGAACATCTACAATGTGTCAGTTATATAGATATTATTTATTTAAGTCTTGTTTTCTGGCTGCCTAAATCTCTGCAGAGGTAAAATTTAGCGAGGCAATTTAATAACACAATGTGCTGCTCGCGGCTGAATTCTTATACGTCATACAGATGGGTCGCACGAAATGTAGGTACATATTGTAACGGGTCCGCCATCTAAAGTTTTTTTTTTTCAACTAGTACTTATTTCGTGAATGGTAACACTTAGCTCATGTCTGATTTGACAGATAATTAGTTTTATCCTTCCGCTGAACGAATATGGTTGTGTATACGCTTGAACAACGCTGGGAAATATTGCGACATTACTTTGAAAATCATGGTAATGTTGCAGAATGTGTGCCCAAATTGCGTGCGGATTTTGGAAGAAGAGAAGCACCGTCAGCTCCGTATGTTCGTTATCTTGTGAAAAAAGTGAAAGAAACTTGCATCCTCCTCGATAAACCAAAGCGTGAAAAGCCAAAAACAGTGCGTACACCCGAGAATATTGCTGCTGTGGCAGAAAGTGTGCGTGAAGCGCCATCAACATCAATTCACCGTCGTTCTCAACAATTGAACATTTCGGAGACATCATTGAGACAAATTTTGCATAAAGACCTTGGTATGACGCCATACAAAGTCCAATTGGTTCAGGAGTTGAAGCCAACTGACCATCCAATGCGTTTTCGCTTCTCTAAGTGGGCCTGCGATAGACTTAGAGAAGATGCCGATTTTACCAAAAAAATCATCTTTTCAGATGATCTTGGCGGGTATGTAAACTAGCAAAATTGTCGCATTTGGGGCACAGAAAACCCGCACGCATACATTGAAAAGCCGATACACCCAAAACGAGTCACTGTTTGGTTCGGATTTTGGTCCAGAGGCATAATTGGGCCATTTTTCTTCGAAAATGAGCAAGGAGTGGCCGTTACAGTCAATGGCGATCGTTATCGGGCCTTGTTGAACGAATTTTTAAAAAAAGCTTTAAAATTGGACCGATCGTTTAGGCTACATGGCCACCCGAGGCAGCCATTTGAATGAAATTATTTGCCATTATTAACCGGAAGGATTGTACTTTCAAATAAAAAAAGAAATTTGAAAAAATATTCCGTAGTTTTTTTTTTTTATAGCATTTTCAAAAAAAAAAGTTATTTGGCGGACCCTTTATAACACTATTTTGGGTTATAAGAACAGGAACACTGTTATACTCTGCGGATGACAGGGTTTCATTTATATATTCGTGGCATTAATGGCCAAGACAAAAATATATGCGAATTTTAAAATCCTCTGTTCAAATCGTTATATAAATATATACACTATTCCACTTTATCCTTTAATTAAACATCCCCAAAAAGTAGGCGTGGCTTAAAACTTTATATAGATTTTGTATAGACTTTATATAGTAGTAGTAGTAGTAGATTTATTGAGACTTCAAGATTTTTACAATAAAACTTTTTGTCTTACATAAATTAGTATTTATAAAGCCGACTTGGAATTGGTCTGGCTGTCAAAGAGATTTTCAAATTTGACATGGTTTGACGATAAACAAAGGTAATAAAACTAGACAGTGTTCAATGAAGTTAAACTGTTCGCTCAATTGAAACATGACAGATCGTATGGGACTTAGAACTTAGAACTAGGTAACAATATAACAGAGAGAAAAGCATAAAAAAAAAAAAAAAAATAATCTGTGCATCAGTCATACCAAACTGCATGAAAGGTGAAACAGAAGATTTATGTTTTAAAGAACTAATGCTTAATGAATATAATAAAGCAATTACAGTTATTTTGCAAATGCTGTTGGATAGTTATATTAGGAATCCATTTACAATGTAGGGGTATGGATAGCCAACATAAGCCTTATATGCGCTCATGCTCCGACGGAGGAAAAGGATGATATAACTAAGGATTGCTTCTACGAGCTCCTCGACAAAACCTATGAGCGACTACCAAAGTACGATGTTAAAATAGTGCTGGGAGATTTTAACGCAATGGTAGGAAGAGAAGACATCTTTAGCAGTACTGTCGGAAAATATAGCCTACACGACAACACGTCTGGTAACGGACTTAGGCTACTTGACTTCGCTACGGAACGAAATGCCACTATAGCCAGCACACGGTTTCCTCACCTCGATATCCACAAGGGGACATGGCGGTCTCTAGATCAACGAACAGTCAACCAAATTGATCACATTGCGATAGACAAGAGGCACGCATCCAGTATTTTGGATGTCCGAACATTCCGAGGGGCCAACATCGACTTGTTGTAGCCAAAGTAAGGATGCGGATATCCACCACGCCACAAAAAAACAGAAATACTGTGAAAAAATTTAATGTCGAAAGACTGCAATCGCCAGAGACCGCCAAGACCTTCGCGCAACGCGTATCCCTTAACCTCTCGATCACAACACACCACCAGCATCTAATGTAGAAGAACAATGGCAACGATGCCAACAAGCCATTAGAACAGCCGCAACTGATGTGCTAGGTTTTTCGCGGCCACCAGCAAGAAACCCCTGGTTTGATGAGGAATGCCGACAGATGCTCGCAGCCAAGAACAAGGCCTACAAGGCTAAGCTGCAGGTGAAGACGAGAGCTGCCATTGAGCTCTATAGGCAAAGAAGAAGGGAAGAACATCGGTTTTTCAGAAAGAAGAAAAAAAAGCAAGACAAGGGCTCGATCGAGGATATAGAGCAATGCCTCTCCAGGAACGATGTTCGCAAGTTTTACCAAAGTGTAAAACGTCAAAACCAAGGCTACAAGGCTCGAACAGAATCCTGTCGAGATGAACAAGGAAATATCGTAGTTGAGAAACAGTCGATGCTGAGGATATGGAAGAACCACTTCTGCAGACTGTTAAACGGCGATGACGAACAACATTCCGCTGTCAGGCAGAACGATCCATTCAATATTGGCAACAGCGAAACTGCCAACCACCCGACCTAAGTGAAGTGAGGATAGCTATATCTAAACTCAAGCTAAATAAGGCCGCCGGAAATGACGGCCTTCCCGCTGAGCTTTATAAAGCTGGCGGAGATGACTTGGTACAACATCAACATCCACCAACTCATAAGCCAAATCTGGTCGGTTGAAAGCATGCCTGAAGAATGGAACCTCAGCATCGTTTGTCCGATCCACAAAAAAGGAGACCCTCCGAACTGCGCCAACTACAGAGGCATAAGTCTACTCAACATCGCTTACAAGATCCTATCTGCCGTAATATGTGAACGCTTGAAACCGCTTACCAACAACCTGATCGGCCCTTATCAGTGTGGTTTTAGGCCAGGAAAGTCCACAATCGATCAAATTTTCACACTTCGGCAGATCCTGGAAAAAACCCAAGAAGTCCAAATCGATACCCACCACCTATTTATCGATTTCAAAGCCGCATACGACAGCATTTAAAGAGACGAACTATACAGAGCCATGTCTAGTTTTGGTATACCGCCCAAACTCATCCGTTTTTGTAAGATGACGATGGAGAATTCTCGCTGCACCATCAGGGTCGGAAACGACCTCACCGACACATTCGATATCAAAAAAGGATTAAGGCAATGCGATGCGCTGTCATGTGACTTTTTCAATTTGATTCTTGAGAGGATTGTGCAAAACTCCCGAGCCAACACCAGAGGCACAATTTTCCAAAAATCGGTGCAACTACTAGCATACGCCGACGATATTGACATGATTGGTAGGACTCAACGTGATGTCATAGCCACGTTTGCTAGTATAGAGAAGGAAGCGGCAAAAATGGGTTTAACAGTAAATGAGGGTAAGACTAGTTATATACTGTAAACACGTCAAGAACAAGCAATATCGACGAATTGGACAGATATTACTTTGAGGTAATACAAGACTTTGTCTACCTCGGCTCAGCTTTTAACTCTGACAATAAAATCTCGTCAGAAATTTAACGAAGAACTACTCTTGCCAATCGCTATTTCTTCGAGCTAAGAAGGCAATTTAGTAGTAAAGACCTTACTCGAACTACTAAGGAGATCATATAAAAGACCGTGATCAATCCAGTCCTGCTCTACGTCGCTGGAGCATGGACCGTTTCAAAAGCGGATGTAGATATCCTTGGTCAATTCGAGAGAAAAATTCTTCGAAAAATCTTCGGTCCCGTTTGTGTTGACAGGCTATGGAGACAAAGATTCAACCAAGAACTATACGAGCTGTACAAGGACAAACCCCTGGTCAAAAAACTACGCATTGGACGTTTAAGATGGATAGGACATGTAGAACGAATGGAAACCTATACTCCGGTTCGCAGAGTCTTCGATTCCCAGCCAGACACCGGACATAGTAGAGGAAGAACTCGCCTTAAGTGGCGCGCACAAGTAGAAACCGACCTCAACTAACTTGGAGTGCGCACTGGAGACGGTTAGCTAAGGACCGGGCTAATTGGAGAGGCATGTTGGTTGAGTCCCAGGTTCATTCTGTACTGTAGCGCCACCTAAGTAGATAAGTATAAATGTATGTAGCTTGAGGCCCAGATTCACCCTGGCTGTAGCACCACTTAAAAAGAAGAAGCGAATCCGAGATCTGCCAACACCTTTGCAGAATTCCCTGTCTGACATGGACGAAGGCCATAATCAAAACATATTTGTAGATATTGTATAATGGTGATTTTTTTTTTTAAGTTACAAATAATGTTCTTAACGAACTCTAGGCTATCCATCAAACATGTCGTCGCTTGAAAAGTAAACTGACATAAGTCAAATTTTGCGATTTTTAGTTTTCTATTTTCTATCCACCCGTCGTATCTACAGCTCTTAAACTGACAGCGTGAGGTGTCGTAAGTGTCGTTTGACATTTAAGGAAACATCCATCCAAAAAATCAATGCAAAACTTCAAATAGCCTTTCTGAAAATTTAGGAATTTCGACATATGACAGTTTGCTTTTCGAGCGACAATAGATTATAGATTCTAGCCATTGTCAAAATAAATCATCAAGTTGAATAGTTAACGCCTATTTAGCTACACCTTCCCCTCGTTGACTAAATCAATATCGAAACTAAATACATATCTAGTACAACTTTTCGTAACGTCACGCTCTCAGTCACACCGACAAAGAACCAAACTAATTTATATTCTAGATACCAAAATGGAAAGTACAACAATTTGGAACAAATGAACTCATTTGTCTCCGTTCACCACTCACGTCAGTTACTGAAAAGTAAAACTACTGTCCAACCACACACATCTCACTGACATGACGTTGACGTAACCCCATCCCGTCTGGCAAGTACACCCGTATAAAATGTGCAAAAAAAAAAAACGAAAACTGAAAACTTAAATTAAAATTAACCGACACATACTACACGACATACCAACTAATTTATTTAGTACAACTCGCGTTGTGTAATTCAGTAACCCAAAGCACGTCTCTCCTCAGTGCACATTGTTCTCACAGTCAGAGTCTCAATTTCTACGAGTCTATTGCTGCAATTAGAAAGAGTTCAGCGCGCCTGCGGATGTTCTCATTAATAACGTCACTCTGCGATGCGGATTTAAATTCACCACGAATTAAATGCAATATGTCAGCCAAATTTCAGCAAAAAAAACACTAATTTCACAAAATTTCTTTCTATCAAAAATGTACTAGATACTTTTGTATCTCACACTTTTTCCGCGCGCACGTCAAGACGGACAAAAAAACACAAACTACCAGCTGCAGAGGAGCGTCAACACTGACGAATGGCAAGGCAATGGCAGACAGGCGCAGCTGGCACTGGCAGCTCCCCCATTCAAGTTGAAGCGCCAAGATATTAACGAAAAAACAATTGCTTACGGAGTAGGTCACTTGCGGTGTTCCTAGATACTTTTTCTCTCTTCATGTTTGTATTTATTTTCTCAATTTTTATTTGCATCTTAATGGGAACTACATGTGGCGTAACCCCATACACGACGACGACGCCGCAGCAGCGTAGAGTAATGAATCGTTTTTCAAGCTTCAAAGTCAACGAGGAGGAACCATTAAGAACAAAGCGTGTCGCATCGGGTGGTAGGGGGATCGATGCACTCCACGGGCACGAGAAAAAGATTCTTCTTCTTCTCAAAGGTGAACGCAAAAAGATTATCATTACAGGTCTGCATTTAATGGAGATCTAATGGAAGCCATATGGTTCCGTTGGGATGGGCGGTATGCGTGCGTTATTGAACAACGAAGCGTTGCGTTGCGTATATTGAACTGTACACCATATTATCATGTGTGGAAACATCTAATCACAGTGTGGAGTCCATTAAAGTGCCTGTAACAACAAATATATCTTTCTTCTTACTTTCTAGATATAACAAACACTAATATGTTGAATTGTGCATTGCTCTGGATACATTAATTCAAGTGGGTAGATACATAGATACGGGTAATATTTTTGTTGTGAAACACGTTCGGTTACACTAAGTCTAAGTGCGTGCATTTGAGTTTATTCACCTGGTGGCTGGTTGGTTATTTATGGGTTTGTGTAAGCTTTGCGCGAGAGAGATAATGAACTTCTTCCATATGGGAGGACGCGAACTGAGGTGGAAGTGGTTTTGAAAAACGTGTTTTTGAATTTTTGCTAGATTCGCTTACTAACTTATATGGAGGGAAAGAAATTACCCACTTCAGGAGACGTTTGAAGATGTTGACACTTGATAGACAGGGCCGTGTCGAATTAAGTTGGCAAAAAGGCCGGACTTTATGATAAGATCGGACGGGAGGAGGGCCCATTATGATAGATATCTGTCAGCATTATTTGAAATATGTTTTCTAGTCAGGAAGAACTTTTAAAAAAAAATATCATCTTACATACCCAAGTGGCACAACAGTTCGGAATGAACCTGGGAATTTATTTGTATTTTCTCTTTAGCTAACTATCTCCAGTTGCTAACTATTTCAAGTTAGTTGAAATAGCTTTCTACTACTCCCCACTTAAGGGGAATTCTTCCTCTTAAGTGTGTCCAACGTCAGGCTGCGAATTGAAGACTCTGCGAGACGGAGAATTGGTGGTTGGCTAAACGCCGGATGTGGGGCTTTTTACGAAGTTTATGTCGCTGTCCCTGGTAGAATTTCTTTCTTCTAACGGGTGATTTTTTAGCTGGTTTGGTTTTGGCAACACTGGTTTTGACAGCTGACGTGTGTTTAGTACCTTGTGTCACTGTCAAACAGATTCAGTTTGGTTTGCAATTTAACCATGGATCGTCTTACAAATGAACAACGCTTGCAAATTATTGAATTTTACTATCAAAATTCGTGCTCGGTTCGAAATGTTCATCGCGCGCTGCTTCCATTTTATGATCGGCATTCTCGACCTTCTGAGCAGTCTATTCGGAAGATTGTGACCAAATTTCGCACCAAATTTACTTTGTTGGACATTAAACCACCAACACGTTTACGTACTGTGCGTAGTGAAGAAAATATTGCGGCCGTATCAGCTAGTGTGACAGAAGACCGCGAAATGTCAATTCGGCGCCGTTCCCAGCCTTTGTTACAGCACTACGTGGAAAATTTTGCGGAAGGATTTGGGCGTAAAGCCTTTTAAGATACAGCTGGTGCAAGAACTAAAGCCAGCCGACCTACCACAACGCCGAATTTTTGGTGAATGGGCTCTTGGAAAGCTGGCCGAGGATCCGCTTTTTTATCGAAAAATTGTGTTCAGCGATGAGGCTCATTTTTGGTTGAATGGGTACGTAAATAAGCAAAATTGCCGCATTTGGAGTGAAGATCAGCCAGAAGCATTGCAACAGCTACCAATGCATCCCGAAAAAGCCACTGTTTGGTGCGGTTTATGGGCCGGCGGCATTATTGGGCCATATTTCTTCAAAGATGATGCGAATCGCAGCGTTACTGTCAATGGTGAACGCTACCGAGCGATGATAACAAACTTTTTTTTGCCCGAAATGGAAGTTCTTGACTTGTATGATATGTGGTTTCAACAAGACGGTGCTACATGCCACACAGCACGCGAAACAATGGCGCAATTGCGAGGCGAGTTTGGTGAACAGTTAATTTCACGTTTCGGGCCGGTCAATTGGCCGCCTAGATCGTGCGATTTGACACCATTAGATTATTTTTTGTGGGGGTATGTCAAGGCTAATGTCTATAGGGACAAGCCCGCTTCGATTGACGCACTGGAAGCCAACATCCATGCATTCATTCGTTAGATACCGGCCGATATGTGTGAAAGAGTATGCCAAAATTGGACTCAGCGGATGGGCTACCTGAGACGCAGCCGCGGTCAACATTTGCATGAAATTATCTTTAAACATTAAATTGCAAGGTTCAAACTATCGATTCAAATAAATATTTCATTCATTTTTTTCGAATTTTTTGTGTTTTTTTTTTTTTTAAAGTTCTAAACCTCTTAAAAAATCACCCGTTAGGTTGATGGAAAGAATATTGGATACCGTTGACTGGATGAGTTTCGGTCGTAAAGCAGAAGCTCAAAGGAACGTATCTGGATACGATCCAAGTGTCTGCTGATTATTCAATACCTACCTAGATGGTTGTGCGCGGATATTCAAAAATTGCAGGTTAAAAGACAGGGTATGGGAGTGGATACCTTTGGGTAAGAGAGTCTTCAAGCTTCTTAAAATATCGACTCTCACTCTTAAATCGACTCGTCTATGCGACAAATTCAGATGCAGATCATTCAGCTTTTCTAGATAAAGTAGATTGCACTCTTGACAAGGTGGCAGATATGGATAAATATTCCCCGATGGTTGACTCCAATGATCTCGTTGGTACAGATGTATTGACTTTGCGATAGTATGTGATCGAGAGACACAATGACGAGTTCGGCAACCACAAATAACGGGTTTTCAACAGGGACGCTACAAAAGTAGAGCGACAGGGACAGCAAACGACGCCATATTTCTTGCCGCTCTTTTGACATTTCTCTTCAGTAAGGTTTGCCATTTCATGATGGAAAGTTATACGAGCCAACAACGAGTCGAAATCATTAAAATTTACTACCGAAATTCGGAGTCAGTGGCCTGAACGTTAAGAGCGCTACGTCCAATTTATGGTCGTCATAATCGTCCTAGCAGATCTACAATTGAGCGTCTAGTGGAAAAATTTGAATCCACAGGCACAGTACAAAATGTTCCCGTGCCAGTAGACAAAGAAGTGCCCGTAGTATCGAGAATATTGCTGCCGCTGAGGCTTCAGCTGAAGAAAGCCCAAATGTGTCTCTCACACGTCGTTTTCAAGCGTTGGGCATCTCTGTGACGTCGTTGTGGCGAATTTTGCGAAAACATCTTGGCCTACATCCTTACAAGATTAAATTGACGCAAGAACTGAAGCCGTTTGACCACCAGAAGCGTCGTATGTTCGTGAATTGGGCTGAGCAACAACTTGAAAACGATTCGGATTTTCATCGAAAAATCATCTTCGGCGACGAGGATCATTTCTGGGGAGATGGCTTCGTAAATAAACAAAATATGCGGTATTGGTCAGGCAGCAATCCACACGTACTCCATGAGTCATCATTGCATCCCGAAAAAATTACGGTTTAGTGTGGTTTATGTGCCGGCGGCGTCATTGGGCCGTACTTCTTCCGTGATTATCAAGACCAGCACGTTACTGTGAATGGCAATCGCTACCGTTCAATGATAACCGAATATTTTTGGCCCCAATTGGATGATATGGACTTGGAGGACATTTGGTTCCAACAGGACGGCGCCACAAGCCACACAGCAAATGTCACAATCAATTTATTGGAAACCAAGTTTGGAGAACGTGTTATCTCACGAAATGGTCCAGTCGCTTTGCCGCCTCGGTCGTGCGATTTGACGCCGTTAGACTATTTCCTGTGGGGCTACGTCAAGTCTATGGTCTATGCCAACAAGCCAGCGACGATTGATGAACTTCGTACGAATATTGAACGTGAAATTGGAGCAGTATCGGCCGATTTATGCTTGAAAACCGTCGAAAATTGGGTTCAGCGTCTGGACTTCTGCAAGCGTGCCCGTGGTAACCATGCAAAAGAAATCGAGTTCCATACATAACGGCATCGAACGGAATAAAGAATTTCATTGATATCCAAAACCGTTTTTGTTTTATTTAAAACAAAAACTTTTATAGCGCTCTTATTGAAAAACCCGATATATTAATAAGGTGTTCTGATCACCCTGCGTCTCAGATCAAACAGATCAAATATCCAGCCAACTGTGGCTTAACTCAAATCAGAAGCGCTCCATCTGCTTGACAATGCTGAACAGATCAAGCATCAGCACCATAATCGGTGTCCTTACAGGGCACTGTTCTATAGACCTACAGGCAATAAGACTTGAGGTCTTTAGCAATGCTTGGACGAAGAAGAGGAGGAAAGTATTACTCACCTTCTCAGTTCTCTCAGAAAAGAAAACTCCATCTGGGAAACTATTTGTTTGGTAATCTTGGTGAGCTGGCGAATATTAATGTCAGAAACCTCCTACGCTATATGGTCAGCTCTTAATGGTTAATTGGGCGAAGGAAGAATATTGGGAAGTCGACAGATCCAAGTTACCACACGGACCTTTATGGTCTAAGTATGCAAGCGCATCACATGCAGCCACTACAACCTAACCTACTAAATCTGAAATCAAGAAGACTTCCAATATTAGGCCTTTGAAAAATTGAAAATTCTCCCGGTATTGATGAATTCCGGTCAGAAATTGTATAGACTTGAGTTCAAGACGTAGTGGTTCTTTTGTGTCATTTAGGAAACCTTGAAATCCGCTAAAACATCTAGTGCTTGTCAAACTAGGGTGATTGGTCTTATTTTAAAATTATAGGGGTATATCTCTTTTACTTCTAAATCCACCCCTAAAGGTATTTTCGGCGCTTTCAAGATATGTAATCGAGTACAGGTTGGGGGATTAGTATTGCTAGGTGATAAGCTGACCTTTTTATCTTTAGAATGGTATTACAGAAGGCTTGGGAGTAGATATAGCAAACATGTCTGCAGCTGTTTTGCGGATTTGGAAAAGTCATACGATCGGGTCCCTCGACGTAAGTTCGGGAATGTATTTCAGAAGTTTGGAATTGAAGATTCTCTGACGCGGGCCATTCAATTTCTATTCAAAAATTATAAGTGGTCTTAGGAATTTGTCAAGGCTGCGTATTTGTCGCCTGCCCTTTTCATATATAGAGTAGATGTTGCAGCGCAGTCGCAGTGCGAGATTCTTAATATTGGTGAACTTAAGAGCAGATGGTTTAGTAGTCCTCCAAAACGGAACTTCAGTGCGAACTTGAAACGTTTATTGACGTTTGCATTGAATGGGGAATTAGTGCAGTTACCTTATAACGGGTCCGCCATCTAACGTTTTTTTTTCAACTAGTGCTTATTTCGTGAATGATAACACTTAGCTCATGTCTGATTTGACAGATAATTAGTTTTATCCTTCCGCTGAACAAATATGGTTGTGTATACGCTTGAACAACGCTGGGAAATATTGCGACATTACTTTGAAAATCATGGTAATGTAGCAGAATGTGTGCGAAAATTGCATACGGATTTCGGAAGAAGAGAAGCACCGTTAGCTCCGTATGTTCGTTATCTTGTGAAAAAAGTGAAAGAAACTGGCATCCTCATCGATAAACCAAAGCGTGAAAAGCCAAAAACAGTGCGTACACCCGAGAATATTGCTGCTGTGGCAGAAAGTGTGCGTGAAGCGCCATCAACATCAATTCACCGTCGTTCTCAACAATTGAACATTTCGGAGACATCATTGAGACAAATTTTGCATAACGCCATACAAAGTCCAATTGTTTCAGGAGTTGAAGCCAACTGACCATCCAATGCGTTTGCGCTTCGCTAAGTGGGCCTGCGATCGACTTAGAGAAGTTGCCGAATTTGCCAAAAAAATCATCTTTTCAGATGAAGCTCATTTCGATCTTGGCGGGTATGTAAACAAGCAAAATTGTCGCATTTGGGGCACAGAAAACCCGCACGCATACATTAAAAAGCCGATACACCCAAAACCAGTCACTGTTTGGTGCGGATTTTGATCCAGAGGCATAATTGGGCCATTTTTCTTCGAAAATGAGCAAGGAGTGGCCGTAACAGTCAATGGCGATCGTAATCGGGCCATGTTGAACGAATTTTTGTTCACAAAAATTGAAGAGGAGGATATTGGCAACATTTGGTTTCAACAGAACGGCGCTACATGCCACACAGCCGAAGCTACACTCGATGTTTTGCGCCCTGTTTTTGAAGATCGCATTATCAGCCGCAGAGCTGATGTCGTTTGACCACCTCGGAGCTGCGATTTGACACTGTTGGACTATTATTTGTGAGGTGCCGTAAAAGATAAGTGTCACGCCGACAAGCCAGAGACAATTGACGCTCTAAAGGACAATATTCGTAAAGCCATTGGTGAAATACAGCTGCACACAATCGATAATGTGCTTAAAAATTGGACCGATCGTGTAGGCTACTGCATGGCCAGCCGAGGCAGCCATTTTAATGAAATTATTTTCCATTATTAACCGGAAGGATTGTACTTTCAAATAATAAAAGAAATTTGAGAAAATATTCAGTAGTTTTATTTATAGCATTTTCAAAAAAAAAAAAGTTATTTGGCGGACCCTTTATTTGGCGCATTGGACTACTAAGTGCGAGGTCCCTGGTTCAAATCACAAGAGTAACAACACCTCAACGTTTTTCACTGCACCACCTCTTGCAAAGGTCTGGCAATCATCCAAGAGTAAGAAATTCTCCTGAAAAGCGAACTTCCCGTTTGAACCTTATATATACTGCAGGTGACGTTTGTTGTGGCAAAAACATATAAATGGAGAAACTAGGTTTAAGGTGCTATATGGGTGTTCAATGCAGAACATCAATTTTTTTTATTTTTGAAGAGGGAATGAAAGTTACCGCGAATAAATCTGAAGCAATAATGATTTTCTGAAATCTGGAACAAGAGTGCATTGTTCTAGATTTCAGAAAATCATCATTGCTTCAGATTTATTCGCAGGTTCATTAAGTTAGATTGAAAAAGGTGTAGAAGTTTTAATATCTCGTGGTCTTGTTCTTACTTTTAACTTTTGATGACGATTACAGTCCAGGGTGGACCACGGCCTCAACCAACAAGACCCTCCAGCCAGCTCATTCCCTATAGCTAGCTGGTTAAGGTCGCCCTCTAATTGTTGGCACCACCAGAGGTGGGGTCCTTCTCTACTGCGTTGTCCCTCCAGGGTGCACTCAAAGACTCGACGGGCTAGGGCGCTGGTGTCCATACGCTCCACGTGTTCCAGCCATCTCAGCTGTTGAATTCGAAGCTTTTTGACAGGGTCGACGTCGCTATAAAGCCCGTATAGTTCGTCGTTGAATTTTTTCCTCCAGACTCCATCGATACAAACTGGGCCGAATATCACGCGAAGAATCTTGCTTTCAAAATAACCGAGGAAATTTTCAACTGCTTTTGTCAATGTCCATGCTTCTGGCGCCATATAGTAGGACTGGGAGGATGAGGGTCTTAGATAAAGTCTTCTTGATTTATTGAGAGAGGGCTTTACTCTTAGATGCATTCTTAGCTCAAAGAAACAGCGATTGGCGAGAGTGATTCTTCGCTTGATCGCTTGATTGACGCTATTTTGCGTGGGAACCGCGGAACCTAGACAGATAAAATTCTTAACGACTTTGAAATTATATAGCTGCCCATGGTGACGTTTTGTCAGAGTCGTCGATGTTGAAAAACCTTTCTCGATGACAGCATATATTTCCTTTTGTCATCATTTACAGCCAAACCCATCTTTGCCGCCTCCAATTCCACTGACAGCTCGCTGGGTTCTTCCGATAATTTCAATATCATCCGCATATGCAAGATAAACAGTAAACAGTTCAACAGTCTGCAGAAATGCTCTTTCCAAATCTTAAGCACCGACTGTCAATCTACTACCTATTTCCATGTTCATCTCTGCAGTTTTCTGCTCGGTCCTTGTAGCCTTGGGTTGTACTTTTTCCCTTTGGTTACGTTTTCGAACATCGCCTCTGCAGAAACACCTCTCAATTGAATCGACTGTTCCTTCTTGTTTCTTCGGTGTTAACCCCTTTCTTTTTTGCCCGGTAGCCCCTCAAGCATCTCTGGTCTTCTTCTGCAGCATGGCCTTTTAAGCTTTGTTCTTTGCTGCATGCGCCTGCTGGCACTCCTCATCGAACCCGGGTTTTTGTTGTGGTTGCCGTGTGAAATCAATTGCGGCATTTCCAATGGCTTGTTGGCATTATTGCCACTGGTCTTCTGCACTTGATGCTGGCTGCATTGAGCTTGTTGAAAGGTTGAGGGAGACGAAGTCGGCAAAGGTCTGGCAGCTTCATGCGATAGTAGACTTGCGACGTCAAATCTTCTCACAGTATTTGTTCGATGTTGTGGGGTGATGGATCCAGAATACTGGAGGCATGTCTTGCGTCGATCGCAACGTGATCAATTTGGTTGACGGTTTCTTGATCTGGAGACCGCCAAGTCCTCTTATGAATGTTGAGGTGTGGGTACCCTGTGCTGGCAATTGTGATATTTTGCCAAGTCTATTTGGCTGAGTCCGTTTCCGGAGGTGATGTCGTGAAAATCAGAGAAAATCAAATAATCAATCGCAGAAAAGTGGGTTTTCAAAGAAGAAAAACCGATACAGCACCCAATATCAATCAATTGTGTAAGTTACGGCTAGAAAATTCGTTGTTAGTGGTTTCACTACCCGATTTTGAATGGCGGCCATCTTTGAACGGGAGTCATAACATTTTCGAATCAAATCGAAAATGCATTCGGATTTATCTTTATCTTTGCAGTAAACAGATAATAGATACACAAATAAAACGTTCGATCAAAGCATTCCAACTAAATTGATCACCTTGTGATCGATGGAGCATTCTTTTTTATTAGATTCTGTGTTCGATGTTTTAAAGGAGCGATCATTACAAGTCGGATCATAACAATGTTGGGCAAAGAATATCCATACAACGATGTACTGATCAAAGGATCATTTTCGAGAAAATTGACACTAAATTGTAATGATGTAAGCAAAACATCTGCGGAGCCTCGTCAATCGCAGATATTTCTGGATTTTATTTAAACATTTTAACTTCAGCTAAGTCAACCAATAGAAGAAGACATAAACTTACACGCCATTGGAAATGATCCAATTTGTTTGCACCATATCTCCTTAAACTATACAGATTACAGGGATACACATTCTGTGTAGGCTGTCGCTGTCAGATAGATTGCTCAACTAATGGTATCTTCCGTTGGTAAAAAAGTCAATCTTTTTTGGATCTAGATCTTTCAAAAGACTAATTTTGGCAGTTGTGAAATAATACCACACGAATTAGGACCAAATTCAAAATTCTGGTTTTCTTTTTGTCGTTTTTAAAATTAATAAGTAGATATACTAATTTGGGATTATTGCACTATATGTAAACCAAAATATTTCCAACCAATGGAAATAATTTCCAAGAAATGGAAATAACGCCAAATTGTACTAAAATTTGTATCCGACATTTTCTTTTGTTTGCTTATTATTAACAGATTTTGTTTAAATACAAAAATGTCTTACAAACTTATTTTTCTTCATTGGTTCGTACGGCATTTTTATAGACATATACAGTGGAACTTGCCTAAGTCGAATTTCAAGCGACCAGAAAATAAGTTCGAGTTATAGAAAATAAGCATAATGTACGGAAATTTTTTCAGTAAAGCGTAATTTAGATAAGAGGAGTCAACTGTACATGGACTCCTCTTATATAAATTACGCTTTACTGAAAAAATCGGTTAATTGAAACACCGATGTTTGGTTGTTATAGAACGAGGGTAGACTCTGATTGGCTTTAACTTGGCAATGCCCAGTGGTTGCAACTCTGACTACACAGCCGAATAACTAGTGGAAGCCCTAAACTGCTACAAAGCAGACATTACTGTCACCCAGGAAATACGATGGGATGGGCCGGGCAAGAAAGGATGAAAAACGGTGACATCTACTATGGACCGTGTTATAGTGAGCAGAAACAGCGACTATTCGAATGCGGATTTATTACAAGTGCCAGACTTAGCCAATAAGTCTTATGTTTCATAGACAAGAGGTTTTGATGTCCGAACATTCCGAGGGGCTAACATCGACTCGGACAACTACCTTGTTGCAGCCAAGGTAAGAATGTGGATATCCACCACGCCACAACAAACCAGAAATACTGTGAAAAAAATGAATGTCGAAAGACTGCAATCGCAAGAGACCGCCAAGGCCTTCACCTATCGATTAACACCATGCCACCTGCATCGAATGTCGAAGAACAATGACAACTATGATAACAAGCCATTAGATCAGCTGCAACTGATGTGTTCGGTTTCTCGCAGCAACCAACAAGAAACCCCTGGTTTGATGAGGAATGCCGACAGATGCTGTTAGCCAAGAACGAGGCCTACAAGACTAAGCTGCAGGTGAAGACGAGAGCTGCCATTGGGCTCTATAGGCAGAGACGAAGGAAGAAAACCGTCTTTTCGGAAAAAGAGCAAGAAAAGTGCGCGATCGAGGATATAGAGGATATAGGAGGATATAGGTGCCACTCTACGAAGAACGATGTTCGCAAGACCAAAGTGTAAAACGTGAAAGCCAAGGAAACAAGGCTAGAACAGAATCTGATGAACAAGGAAATATAGTAGTTGAGACACAGTCGATGCTGAGGATATGGAAGAACCACTTCTGCAGACTGTTAAACGGCAATGACGAACAACATTCCGCTGTCAGGCAGATTCCTTCATTCAATATCAGCGACGAAAGCGAAAACTACCAACCACCCGACTTAAGTGATGTGAGGATAGCAATATCTAAACTCAAGCTCATGGCCGCCGTAAATGATGGCCTTCCCGCTGAGCTTTTTAAAGCCGACTGAGATGACTTGGTAAGTAACATCCATCAACTCATAAGCCAAATCTGGTCGGATGAAAGTATTCCTGAAGAATGGAAGCTCAGCATCGTTTGCCCGATCCACAAAAAAGGAGACCCTCTGAACTAGGCCAACTACAGAGGCATAATACTTCTCAACATTGCCTACAAGATCCAGCTGCCGTAATATGGGAACGCCTAAAACCGTTTACCACCAACCTGATCGGCCGTTATCAGTGGGGTTTTAGGCCAGGAAAGTCTACAACCGATCAAATTTTCACACTTCGGCAGATCCTGGAAAAAACCCAAGAAGTCAAAATCGATACCCACCACCTATTTATCGATTTCAGAGCTGCATACGACAGCATTTTTATATAGACGAACTGTACAGAGCCATATCTAGTTTTGGTATAGAATTCTCGCTGCTCCATCAGGATCGGAAACGACCTCGCCAACACATTCGATACCAAAAAAATCAAAATAGGCAAGACAAGGCGTGCGTAGTTACGTGACTTCTTCAATTTTATTCTTGAGAGGATTGTGGAATACTCTCGACCCAACACCAGGGGAACAATTTTCCAAAAATCGGTGCAACTATACTAGCATACGCCGACGATATTGACATCATTGGTAGAACTCAACGTGATGTCATAGCATAATTTAGCAGTAAATTAGGGTAAGACTAAGTATACCTATGCTGTCAACACGTCAAGGACACGCAACATCGACGAATTGGACAGAAAGTCACCACTGACAGATATAACTTTGAGGTATAGTACCGGACTTTGTCTACCTCGGCTCCAATATAATAACTCTGACTCCGATATATAACTTAAACGAAGAATTACTCTTGCCAACCGCTGTTTCTTCGTTCTGAGAAGGCAATTCAGTAGTAACGCCCTCACTCGAACTACTGCTCTACGGCGCTGAAGCATGGACCGTATCAAAAGCAGATGAAGAAATCCTTGGTCGATTCGAGAGAGGACATGTAGAACGAATGGACACCAACAGTCGTCGGACGCAGTTGAGGAAGATCTCGCCATAAGTGGTGCGCACATAGAAACTGACCTCAACCATCTTGGAGCGCGAAACTGGAGGCAGTTAGCTAAGGATCGGGCTAATTAGAGAGGCATGTTGGTTGAGGCCAAGGTTCATTCCGGACTGTAGCGCCACTTAAGTAAGTATGTAAGTAAGTAAGTAACTTGAAACACCGAATTTAGCACGCAGCATTTAAAAAAAAATCATACAAATAACTCCGTTGAACTGAACTTATTTTTGTTGGTTTTTTTTTAACTAGTGACTTAAAAAAAACCAACAAAAATAAACCAATGTCAACGAACGTGAGAACCTATCGCCGCAAGTTCTGTCAAGAGTGATGGAAAATGTAATAAATCGAGCCCGAATGATCATCAATTCCGGCGGCACGGCGGTCACTTATCCGATATAATTTTCTGAATCTCGACAAAAATTTAAGACATCAAATATTTATAAATCAAAACCACAACTAATATTTTTCAGTCATAAAACAAATAACAGGCAAATAACATATTCAAGCTATCACATGACAGCACCAGCTCCTGAAATAAAGGAACTTGAAGTTCAATACTATAACGTTCACTATCGAAATAAAATTCTTCACGACTGGCTCCTAAAAACAAACAATTAATACTCAAGATCCCTAGACAAGAGTACAACCAGGAAAATGTTCACAACTAAAGGCCCCCCACACGTATACCCCTGCTGCAACAAAAACCATCTAAGTCCACCCCTGCTCAAACCTGGTACAAAAAAGGAACAGATGGAAAAAGCGGTCCCCCATTGCAATACCATGTCATGGTCTTTTTTTAACATTGCATCATGTTTTACAACAAGTTCTGCGCAAATAAGCGCTGCAGACAAGTGTCAGTTTAGCAGAAAATTATTTGGTAACAACTTGTAGGAGCGGTTCTAGTTTTTCATGAACACGCTCAAGGCGCGAGCCTAGACATGGAACCAAATGAAACATTGTCGTCTGGCCAAACACTGGATGGAGATGGTGATGGAGAAAGAGTGAGAGTAAGTTTTTTTTGGATTTCTTTTCCATTGTAGGTGGGGAAATCGGGAACTCAGATAGTCATAGTACCTACTTTGGCTTTAAGTAGCATTGCCCCCATGACGCGACATTGATTTAAGCTTGTGTGTGTGTGTAGATATGGTATTAAATTTAACGGAAGACATTGAACCCGTTGATGAGAACCGTTGTGTTTTTTTTCCTATTTCCATGCTAGACGGAAATGGGAGCTAATTAAATTGGTAAACGTGAAACGCGAAACCTTGTGCAGAGAAGGGTTTCAATTTCATGTTGGGAAGACAATAGAGAAAATGAGGGAATATGTGACGCCAACGAGATAATATCGAAAGAATGACGATGACACGTATAGCCAATCATTTCAGGTGGGTATCGCATATTAGATACTTAAACGGGTGATACCCTTTTGTTTTTCAGATGATAACAGAATAAATGGAACAACACCGATATAGAATGCGATAAGATGTTCTGATAAAGCACTTCAAAGAGCCTTCGAAAGTGAAATCATGTTTGTTTCCAATGAGGCAATTTTTGTTTATTAATTGATGGGTTTTGTTTTATTAAAAAAATATTTTTTTATGTGATGAACATAATGTGCTGTAAAAATCAAGGTCATACATATTTTAATATAAAAATCTTCCCCCTAACAAATTAACGCTGATTAGCTAATTTTTGACATTTGCGCGAGTATTTCTTATGGGGGCAACTGTCAAGTTAGCCTTTGTTTAGCTAATCATCGTTTATTAATACGGGGGCTTGTGTTTTGCTAGATAGTCCTAAACTTAAGTTTTCCATATCCAAGTAGTTGGTTGCGGCATGAAATTCGAAAATGATGAGGATATGGTGGCGTATGTGAAACTTACACCAGAGATCACGAAATAAAAATAAGTTTCTACTTTCCTGAGCTTGGATTAACAAAATACTTAAGATCAATTGATAGCTGGTCACCTGGGATGATCGAAAGAGCTCCTTTTATTCGATTTGCAGCGAATTTAAGCTGTCATTCTATTTTTAACCAAAATTAAATTAATGAGTGCATTAAGTGTGAGTCTACATGCGCCTTCTTGTCGTAGACAATGAAAAACTTTGACATTGAAAAGTCGACGTTTAAAAATGTTGACATTTATCAACCGATTGACTTGAGCGTACATGTTTTTGAAATGTCAATTCAGTACAATTTTAGCCATATACCAGTACATCGCTAAGATCGTCGACGTGACGTTCATCAATGGCCAAGTCGTTACAATTTACTGGCTGACGCGGTAAGAGTGTTGCGAGAACTCACATGTGTCGTATCGTCACCGCCCTCAGCATTTGGCGTCAGTGACATGGCATTGCGAGAGCAAACGAGAGAGGGGGGAGGAGTGTCCTCTCACTAAGGCACTCACTCTTCAGGCGGGAGCGGAGGAATTCGCCTACAGCCCCAGTTTGATCGAACTGGTAGTGAAATCCCTATATGAGCTGCTTCGACATATTTGAACACCAGGTCTATAGAGATTTCCAATACTGAGCCAGGGTATTGGAAAAGAGTTGGTGGCGGAGGAGCCCTCAATGGTCAACGGCAGCGCTCATATCCAAAAATGGGCTACTGACATCGGTATTTTTTCCGGCACGCTGTCCTAGGGTCAAAAAAGGGCCTGGCCCTCCAGGTTGGGGGTTGTGCTTTGGGTTAACTACCCATCCACAGAAAAATTATTATGTTACGAAGCAACCAATAGCCTCGGAAAGGGCTGATATTATTGTTGACGACCATGCTAAACGAACAAAGGACAACCACGTTCGTATCTGCACCTGGAATGTGAGAACATTAAACAGGAGAGGTGCAGGCGAACAACTAGCGGAAGCCCTAATCTGCTACAAAGCAGACATTACTGCCATCCAGGAAATACGATGGGATGGGCCAGGCAAAAAGAGGATGAAAAACTGTGACATCTACTATGGACCGTGTTATAGTGAGCAGAAACAGCGACTATTTGGATGCGGATTTGTTATAACTGCCAGATTTAGGCAAGAAGTGTTATGTTTCCAAGACAATAGCGAACGCATTGTAATAATCCGCATCAAGGCCAAATTCGCCAACATAAGCCTTATATACGCTCATGCTCCGACGGAGGAAAAAGATAATATATCAAGGGATTGCTTCTACGAGCTCCTCGACAAAACCTATGAGCGACTACCAAAGTGCGATGTTAAAATCGGGCTGGGAGATTTTAACGCAAAGGTAGGAAGAGAAGACATCTTTAGCAGTACTGTCGGCAAATATAGCCTACACGACAACATGTCTAGGAACAGACTAAGGCTAATTGACTTCGCTACGGAACGGAATGCCACTATAGCCAGCACACGGTTTCCTCACCTCGATATCCATAAGGGGACATGGCGGTCTCCAGATCAACGAAGAGTCAACCAAATTGATCACATTGCGATAGACAAGAGGCATTCATTCAGTATTTTGGATGTCCGAACATTCCGAGGGGCTAACATCGACTCGGACCACTACCTTTTTGTAGCCAAGGTAAGGATGCGGATATCCACCATGCCACAAAAAAAACAAAAATACTGTGAAAAAATGTCGAAAGACTGCAATCGCCAGAGACCGCCAAGACCTTCGCGCAACGCGTATCCCTTAACCTCTCGATTAACACCATGCCACCAGCATCCAATGTCGAAGAACAATGGCAACGATGCCAACAAGCCATTAGATCAGCCGCAACTGATGTGCTAGGTTTCTCGCGGCCACCAGCAAGAAACCTCTGGTTTGATGAGGAATGGCGACAGATGCTCGCAGCCAAGAACGAGGCCTACAAGGATAAGCTGCAGTGAAGACGAGAGCTGCCATTGAGCTCTATAGGCAAAGAAGAAGGGAAGAACATCGGCTTTTCAGGAAGAAGAAAAAAGAGCAAGAAAAGCGCGCGATCGTGGATATTGAGAGTTGCCACTCCAGGAACGATGTTCGCAAGTTTTACCAAAGTGTAAAACGACAAAGCCAATGATACAAGGCTCGAACAGAATCCTGTCGAGATGAACAAGGAAATATCGTAGTTGAGACACAGTCGATGCTGAGGTCTAGTTTTGGTATACCGTTTTGGTATACCGTTTTGGTATACCGTCCAAACTTGTCCATTTGTGTAGGATGACGATGGAGAATTCTCGCTGCACGATCAGGGTCGGAAACGACATCACCGACACATTCGATACCAAAAAAGGATTTAGGCAAGGCGATGCGCTGTCATGTGACAGAATCCATTTGATTCTCCCGAGCCAACACCAGAGGCATAATTTTCCAAAAATCGGTGCAACTACTAGCATACGCCGACGATATTGACATCATTGGTAGGACTCAACGTGATGTCATAGCCACGTTTGCTGTCAAGACGAATGGACACACAACATCGACGAATTGGACAGAACGTCACCATTGACAGATATAACTTTGAGGTAGTACGGGACTTTGTCCATCTCGGCTCCGCTATTAACGCTGAAAACAACATCTCGTCAGAAATCAATCGAAGAATTACTCTTGCCAATCGCTGTTTCTTCGGGCTAAGAAGGCAATTTAGTAGTAAAGCCCTCACTCGAACTACTAAGGAGATCCTATATAAGACCCTGATCATCCCAGTCCTGCTCTACGGCGCTGAAGCATGGACCGTATCAAAAGCGGATGGAGAAATCCTTGGTCGATTCGAGAGAAAAATTCTTCGGAAAATCTTCGGTCCCGTTTGTGTTGACGGGCTATGGCGACGAAGATTCAACCACGAACTATACGAGCTGTACAGCGACATACCCCTAGTCAAAAAAACTCCGCATTGGACGTTTAAGATGGCTAGGACATGTAGAACGAATGGACACAAATACTCCGGCTCGCAGAGTCTTCGATTCCCAGCCAGACGTCGGACGCAGTAGAGGGAGAACTCGCCTTAAGTGGCGCACAAGTATAGTGCGTACCAAATCAGTTGACCAACGGTCGATTGCGCAGAGAGAGGATTTAAGGGAAATTTATAATATTTTAGAATTAATTTTAAGAGACCTGCGCAGTAGATTGGCCAACTGATTTGGTACGGACTATAGAAACCGACCTCAACCAACTTGGAGTGCGCAACTGGAGACAGTTAGCTAAGGACCGGGCTAATTGGAGAGGCATGTTGGTTGAGGCCCAGGTTCATCCCGGACTGTACTTAAGTAAGTAAGAAATGGCATTTTGGAGGATGATTTGCATATTTTCCGGTAAAGAGCGACTCATACAAAGAATATTGCTGACAGAACTTCCATTGAAAAGTTATTCAGTATTCACATACCGACATAACAGATGACGCACCTTATATACAAATGAAGAATTTAAGTTTCCTTTTTTCCTGATTTTTAAACCTAAAAACTCATCAGACTCTTCTCAAGTAGATGAAAAAACAGCATTTTCCAGTACTGACCAATTGCACTTATCTACCTTCATGGTCATGGAAACGCCAATAAATCGTAAGCGTATAAAAATACCTTGAATCAGGAAAACTCCTTAATGACCGACAATAGGGTTTTCGTAGCAACAGGTCCACTGGTGATTTGATGACATGGCTCACCGTAAAGTGGAACCAATTATTCCACTCGTGGCAAAAACAAGAACGTTGCACTTTCAAAGGCAATTAACAGTGTATGGCATCAAGTCCTTTTGTCCAAAATGCGTGCTTTTGGAATCAATAAAACTCTTCTTCTATATATTAGAAACTATCTCTTGAAACGTTCAATTCTAGTTGATTCAAGTCTTCTACTCACCAAATAAATACTGGTGTTCCCCAAGGCTCGGCTCTGTCTCCGATACTCTCTCTTATTTTTATTAATGACCTCTTGTCTGTAACTTCTAATCCAATCCATTACTTTGCTTATGACAGCACTTTCAGATTTTCATATTCGTCCTCGAATCCACGCCCTTCGCCTTCGGACGTAGAATAAAAACGGCAAAATATGTTAATTTCATTAAATTCCGATCTTGACAGCATAATTGAATATGGATAAATCTAATAGAGTGGAATTAAATGCTTCCAAAACACAATGCTGTCTTCTGTCAGCTAAGCGAAATCAACATTTACAGCCATTATCCATGAATGGCACTTGCATCGCCGAAACCGAAAAATTCTCGGTATATGTGTTAGTAACGACCTTCGTTTGAACGACCACATATTCGAAGTCGTTAAAAACGCAGCGAAATGTCTAGGTGTCCTTAGCCGTTCCAAAAAATATTTCACCCTTCTGGTCTGGCTTTTATATATAAAGCGTATATACGCCCCAAACTTGAGTCTAACGCTCAAATCTGGTCAGGTGCAGCAAAAACATCATTGCACCTACTGGAAAGTATACAAAATCGAGCTATAAAACTAATAGGAGTCTCAACCGTAACGAACTCTATAGTCTCGCTTGAACATCAAAGAACATCTCCTGGCTTACACTTTTTTACCACTATTTTAAGAGGAAATGCTCAAATGAAATAGCCAGAAGATTCAAAAACAACAAAAGAAATCAGGACTACGAAAAAGAATACAAAAAATACCGAAATGAGTTAAACAAAAAAATTAACTACATCAAGACCAGATATTATAAAAATAAATTCAGTGAAGCAAAAACTAATCCTAGAGAAACCTGGAAAATAGTAAACTCAATTCTTGGGAAAAAGATAAGCAATCTGGATGAAACACTACAAAAAAACTTCGCAAACACTGGAAATCTGGGTGAACTTGTAAACATGTTTGCAACAAGACTTACCTCAGAAATAACCAACACAGTACATGAATGTGACATAACAACTTTTCATGGTCCAATAAACAGCTCGCAACATTCTATATTTATAGAAGAAGTTACCATGCGAGAAGTTGAAAATGTGCTAAGTTCACTTAACGAACAAAAATCGGCAGGAATAGATGGCATAAGACCTAAGGACTTAAAAAACAATGCCAGCAAACTATGCCCGGTTATAACTGAAATAGTAAGAAAGAGCCTCGAGCAGTCAATAGTTCCATCTTCGCTAAAGACATCAGTTGTGCGCCCAATACACAAAGGTGGCAAAAAAAATGATATACTGAACTATAGACCAATTTCCATTTTGCCAGCGATAGACAAAGTACTTGAAGAAATTGTCACGAGGAGGCTATATACTTATTTAGAAAAGTACAAACTACTAGAGGGAAATCAATTTGGATTCCGAAAAAATAAAAGCATAAACAGATTGCTAGGAGATTTCACGAATAGGTTATATTGTAGCTTGGATAAAAACCAAAACTCTATTGTACTGTTTATAGATTTTACAAAGGCTTTTGATACCCTGAGCCACACAAACACCAATTTTGAATTGGTTTGAAAGCTATCTAAAAGAAAGAAAATTCAGTGTAAAAATCGGCGAACATAACAGCGAACATGAGAACTCAATCTATGGAGTTCCACAAGGATCAAAACTGGGCCCGCTTTTATTTATCATATATGTAAATGATTTGCTATCAGTACTCAAAAACAGTAAAGGATATGCATATGCCGACGATACGGCAATTATAGTGAGCCATAGACTTATTGAGACAGCAGAGGCAATAATGCAAAAGGAATTTGATGCAGTAACGGCGTGGTGCCATGACCACGGTTTAATTATCAATGCAAAAAAGACTAAAGTCATGCACATTCGACCACCACATATTTTAAAACACAAAATAAAAATAAAAATACACGAAGCTAAATGTATTCATGCAGCAGGAGATTACCTCAATCTGGATAACAATGACAACTGTTCGGAGATGATAGGAAATGTGTCAATATACAAATACCTCGGTATCACTCTAGACTACAACTTAAAATGGAGTACCCACATAAAAGAACTAACAAACAAATTAAGACATAGTGCATATGCTTTGTTTCACCTCAGCTACCATTGTCCAGCAAATGTTCTAAGACAGTGTTACTTTGGACTAGCGGAATCACATATAAGATATGGCATTCTCGCTTGGGGTAAGGCTCCCAAATGTCAAGTCTTGAAAATATACACCGTAAACTTCAAAAGATTGTATACCAATCGAAATTAGGAAAACACTACGACAGACGACTCATCGACGAAGATATAAAACTGCTAGATATCACACAACTGCACAAACTTGAAATAATATCAAACTTTCACAACGACGATACATACAAACTTCAAACTCAACAAGCATATAACACAAGGAGAAGACAACAAAATCAACTCACAATCCCGAGATACTGGAATGAATACGGCCGCAGGAAATATGAGGTTACAATCCCTACAATTTTGAACGAGCTTCCAATAGAAATAAGGAACTTAACAAAACCAGCATTAATTAAAAAAGCTAAATCCTTTTACTTAAATAATGATGTATAAATAAAAACAAAAAAAAAATAATAACAAATTTTGAAGAGACTATTTTAAAACTCACTTGAAATTATATAAAATCATTTTTGTAAACAGTCTTCTGCAGACAAGCCAATTAGGCTTTGCAGATTTAAATTAAAATTTATAATATTTTATGAAAAATCAATAAAATTGAAAATTGATATCTGCATTCCACCCCTTCAAACAATCAACCGTAATACTCGTTATGCCATGAATGCTAATCAATTTACCCTCAATCCTATCTTCGGACGTACTATGAAAAATATAGAGATTCATTCCTAAACCGAACAACACGAATGTGGAATTCTTTACCAAACTTTACTTTACAAAACATATTGGTATATCGTCTTTCTTCTCCCCAATTACCTTAATGCCCGCGCTGTGACCAAACACTATAAGGGTAATCATAAACCCTTGCGCGTGCTAATTATAAAAAAAAGTATGTTTACCCAAAAGAAAATCAAAACAATTGAGAGCTTAAACTCTAACCATTGATTTGGTCGTTTGGTGAATGAATCCCACACTTATTCGCGTAAAAGAATACAAATTCTTTATTTTTTTGGTAAAATTTAGCCTAAACGAAACAAAAGATCTTAAAAGCGTTTAGTCGCTGAAAATCATATTTCTAGGAGCTTTTCTAAGACTAAGAGTGGGCCCATTGTTTTCATTCTTTCCTGCAATAATCTGTATGACAGAATCTAGAAAAGAATAGCACAACTTATCAAAAAAGTATTTTTGACCAAAAATCAACATTCTCAGCAGATGCCGGCTGTATTTGTCAAACAACAATTTCCTTACATTAGAGCACATAAAAACGATAAATTTCTTTCAAAAAATGTCAAAATAACCAACTGTACCTACCCCTGTATTAATAAAAGCTGATTAGCTAATCAATGACTAACATTGCAGTTTTTCTCATAAGAAATACTTGCGCAAATATCAAAAGTTAGTCACTGATAAGCTTTTCAGTGTTTATTAATACGAGGACCACTTTTAGCAGAAAGGATGAAGAAATCAATCCAACAAAGTTTAGTTTCAGTAAAATGAAAATTTAGTATGACGAATGGCTCATAACACGGTTTTCACACAAAACCAAATACTGATGGTTTCACATTTTCATTTTCTATTTTCATAAACTTGTTAGTCACAACGTAAGCTTTTCGAAACAGCTTTGTAGATGTCATTTTGTTGAAGTTTTTTGGAGCGAACACAGATTTTGATGTACTTCACACATGTCTTTCAAAGTTCACAGTCAGGTGACGTACAAGCTATCAGAATAATTTAATTTCTTAAAAACAATTCAGTTTCTGTTTATTTTTATATTTGCGGCAAAATTAATTAAAAAATAAATTTTTGAAGTGGAACTTCTTTTGAGACGGTGTGAATTGTATTTTCTGAAACGAAAAGCGTTACGAAAAAGATAAAACAAAATGCCCCAGCTGGTTCTGGAGTGTTTTGGGTATGTATTGAACAGGTGTATTGGTTCATCAGTAAACGCGTACATTGGTGTGCTATAAAAGATATCTATTGTTGGAAGTACATATCGCTTTAAAAGCAAACTGACAAAAGTAAAAAATTGGCGATTTTGAGTTGAGAGTTTGAGAATATGCATACCGATTCGAAAATAATACAAATTTTCTATCAAACCGTCTCTAAACTGACAGCGTGATGGCGAAGGTTTCGTTTAAGGAAGCATCGCTGGGAATGAACAACTTCAAACAGCTTTTCTAAAAATTTATGAATTTTGACATATGAAAGTTTGCTTTTCAAGCGACGATATGTCATTAAACATATCTATAGCTCTTAAACTGACAGCGTGATGGCGTAAGTGTCGTGGAGCATCGCTAGTAGTGAACAACTTCAAATAGCTTTTCTAAAAATTCATGAATTTTGACATATGAAGATTTGGTTTTCAAGCGACGATATGTCATTAAACCTAAGGCGGATCTCCCACTGAGGCAACAAGCAACAGGCAATAGGAAACATCCGATATCATCGCTAACAATTATTTTACATTGAATCAAATAAGAGGTCTCACATTAAAGCAACTCAATATCTGTCAAACGAAAAATGTTGCTGATGCGGCAACATTATTGCTGGCGATACACAGCGCATGTTGAATAGCGATATATATCGCGTCGTATTATCAATATTTCCGAGTAGCGATAGGTGGCTAGAGGCTTTTGCGCTTAGTACGGGTTATTTATTTGCGAAATATGTCGGATGATGCAGATTACAATACAAAGTTTGTAGAAATATTGGACAAATATGACATGACAGCTAGAAATTTCTGATAACACTGTTGCTGTTGGTTCAATGTGAGAATAGTTTAAAATTAAAGTTGCGTATTGCTTATTTCTAGTTGCTTATTGCATAGTGCTTGTTGGCTCAGTGGGAGAGCCGCCTAAGTGTGCGGTGTCGTCTCGTCACGTTGACGGTTTCGTGTTGGCATGTTGGTTAGAGAACGAGGAAGATAGTAGACGTACTGTTTGTTTTATAGCATAAAGGGTCGATCAGAATGCGTATCTGTAGCTGGTTTCTGTAGCTGAGTGAAAAGTTAAGAACAAGGCAACCCGTAAACGCTTACACAATGTGTATCTTCGTGAATCTGAAGCTTGAAGTTGAATAGAGGGCAACTTCATGCAAGAAATGTATGTTTCTTTTGACAGCGATGCAAGATACCAGCTACAGATATGCATTCTGAGCAGGCCTTAAAGGACGTTGATTCAGCAGCACCCCAAGAAAGTGTGGTAGTGTGTATTAGCAAAGATCATGAATTCTATACAGATGACAAATTGAGAACAAAAAACAGAAACTTTTGCTCAGTAGCTTCATAGTACGGGCGGGCGGTGTGCATGAAAACACATGAAAAACAAGAATAAAAACATATGGCGGGCTGTGCCAGCACGACCCGCCATAGAACAATTTTTCATATATGGGGTGCGTCATCTGTAAAGAATTCATAATCTTTGGTAGTAGGTACAATGTCTGTCAATAAGTAAATTTGGGAACGTTGTATTATATGTGAGCAAGATCTAATTATGAAAATTATTGGGGAGTCAAGGAACAAAAAATTCCTCGTTGTAAGGAATCAAACGAAAGTTGCTAGATATATGGATGTGCCATTTGGTAACATTTTCGGAAAAAGATTCTGTTATCGGGAAGGTTTGAGGGTAGGTGGCTAAAATGGTTATTTTCCTCTGAATGTTGAAATGACAGCTGATCGAATCCCCTGTCATAAATGTGATTTGCCGTGGGGCGGTTTTTGAAAAGATGTGTGTCTGACGGCTGGAGTCTGTAATTAAGCTGTCAATCCAAACAGGTAGATTTGATTGAGTTTTCAATGTGTTTGTGGTTATTGATAATGAAGATGTATTTTTGGAATTGGAGTACTGCCTCCAGGAATGATGGCGTTTTACATATGGCGACATATGACAGTATACCATATAGTCTAATCCTTGCTTTAATCCGTTTAGATGCACGTTAAATTATTGGTAAAAGGAGTCTTCTTGTGGCATAATTTTCGTGCTGATGTTCATATTTTTTTTTTTTTTTGTATTTTCAATTGCTGATGTGGATTTCAGGTTAATGCATATTATCTATTTATGCATTTCTTGCTGAAGGTAAATCATTTTTCAAACGCCCCAAGCTGTTTCGTAAGGGCCCTATATATGAAAGGTGGCAGAATCCAATTTTATTTAATAAAAATCGAGTGTGAGTTTACACGCGGTAGAAGTAAAACTGTATACGACGATAGAGTAGTGGGGACGAAGGATAGGGATATTATATTTAAACCCGTTTTATCTCATGTTACAAAGCCTAACCCTATAACTACAAGGTGGCGCAAAAGTAATCCTCCTATCAGAAAATGCTATAAATTTTGCGATTGGCCCCTAATGTCAGTTCTGTTTTGACAATTGTGTAGTAAACACATGTGAAATACACGTTAATAAACAATGTTACGCTACACTGATCCAGAACGCGGAGTATTGGTGACTATTTATTTGAGCAATAATCGGTCGGTGACTTTGGCACAACGTGAATTTCGTCGCAGATTTCCTAGCCGTCCAAACGCCTACTGGTGAAACATTGCGACGTTTAGCAGCTCGCCTCGAAGAGACTGGCACAACACGAGATGCTGCCAGGCGTGGCAGACCCCGGAGTAGCCGTTCTGCAGAGAATATTGCTGCTGTAGCCGAAGATGTCATGGAAGCGTCGTCGGCATCGACCAGACGACCTGCCACGCAAATGGGTATCAGTCTACGGTCTTTACAGCGAATTTTGGTACAACATTTGAAGATGTTTCCGTACAAAGTCCAGACGGTGCATCAGCTATTAGCTGCTGACCGCCAATCGCGTCTAACATACGCTCAAGCCATCCTTAATCACCACCAAGAGGAAGATGATTTTTCATCAAAAATAATCATGAGTGATGAGGCCCATTTCCATCTTAGCGGGTACGTAAATAAGCAAAATTTACGCTTCTGGGGCACTGAAAATCCGCGTGTAACCCACGAACAGCCATTACACCCACTCAAAGTCACTGTATGGTGTGCTGTTTTCGCTGGAGGAGTCATCGGAACTTTTTTCTTCGAAGACGTCGCGGGCCAAACGGTTACTGTGAATGGTGAGCGCTACAGAGCAATGATCAACGAGTTCTTTTTGCCGCAACTTGATGAATTGGGATTGGAAAACATGTGGTTCCAACAGGACGGTGCAACGGCACACACTGCACGTGCCACAACTGATATGCTGAAGGATGCATTTCCCGGGCGCCTAATCTCCCGTTTTGGCGATTTGCACTGGCCAGCAAGATCGCCTGATTTGACCGCTCCAGACTTCTTTTTGTGGGGCTTTTTGAAGTCGCGGGTTTATGTCAACAAGCCTCAGACTCTTGCAGCTCTTAAAGACAATATCCGTCAAGAATGTGAGGACCTATCGCCGGAAGTTTTGGCCAAAGTGATGGAAAATGCCATAAAAAGGGCTCAAATGACAATCAACTGTGGCTGCGGCCATTTACATGACATCATATTCTCGACTTGATGTAAAAAAAATTAAAAGACCAAATAAAAATAATCCACAAGAAGAATCAAAGTTTTTCATTTTTTTTTTAAATTACAGCCAAAAAACATCGGAAGGTTATTTTTGCGCCACCTTGTACATTAAAAGTTGCCTCTTTTTCGTTACACTTTTTCGTTTCATAAAACCCAATTCACACCGTCCCAAATGAAGTTTCGCAATAACAAGATTTTTGTATGTATGCGGCGAGTGACTAAATAGGATAACACAATAAAGAGCATGAGCTTATATCCCCTGTGGTATAACAATGGACTTTTAAATTGAAGACGAACTCCAACCTGACCATCCACAATAAATCTTCCGGTCTAAATCAATAAATTTTCAAAAACACCTTTCGTAAGCATATCAAAATGTACTAGAACATAAATTCTAGCATAAAGTACATTATATTTGATTTACGACCATTGAATCAGATTATTTATTAGCACTACAAGACCGGAGCTATTTCCATCGGCAATAATTATGAAATTCACTAAAAATCGATATCCGCACCATGCAATGTATTACGATTTACGACTTCAGGAATAGAAAAATATATTCAACACTATTATGGCACAAATTTAGCGCCAGGCGAATAAATGTTCTTTTTAAATTACTTTTCCAACCTGGAGAACCTAAATACAGAACCAAATCCAATTGATTTTAGTATGCAAAGTAAAACAAACTTAAATTTTAATTGCCGGTTTAAATTAGATCTGACTGACACACCTCTAATTGACTTTGATGTTGTTTTTGTTTACATTTCCACGCACAAAAATTACTCATACCAACAGTCAATTCGCATTAAGAAAAAAAAATAATTCAATTAACCCAAACTTAGCGCAATTTAAACAATAAGCTTGAGCAGTCATGTGGTGGCGATTAGGTCCAGAGAAAATTGCATTTTCAGAGTTGTAAGGGTCAATTAACCCAGAAAACGTCTGAAGATAATACGCAACATAACGAATGACGTCTCGTAACTAACGGAGGAAATTATAAATTTCGTTTTATTCTCAGAATGAAAAATAATTACAAAGATCTTTTTCGTGAATATACTTTAAGATATGTAGATTCAAACTTAGATCGTGTGATTATGCGGAAGTTGATCCATGTTGGGAATTGATTGTCAAGAGTATGCTTAGGTTTTGCGTTCAAATAAAATTCATGAATTATTAACGAACTTTTTTGTTTTTCTATGAATTTTGATCAGGTGTGCACTTTTTTGGGAGAATTTTGCAAGAATAAAATATTTTATTCAAGTTTAGATGGATCAGCTTTTGAAGACGGTTTACATGCTGTCGAAATTATAAGGGGTCATGAATAATGCAAAAATGATTCTTATCCAAATTAGCTTCAACGTTTTTTTTTTATTCACTTCGAGGAGAAATACGAAACCAACTACATATTTAAAAAGGGATACGTTTGCGCCAGAGTGGCTCATTTGCAGATACACATATGAGCCACTCTATCGATATCTGACACCAAGAGATATGCAATAGCAAAACTTATTGCCATTCCATGTTAGAGGGTCGAAGGTTAATACAATGTCGTAACCAAATTTTAGAAGGATATTTCCGCCAAAACTTCTTCCAATAAGTATCGTAGAACTGCAGATTCTGGCCAAACAGACAGATCATAAGTCCAACGAATTTCATGTTAAGATTCCGTGTTAAGATTCATCGTCGAGGCCGCATATGATAGCATTCCCTGCCTAAAGCTCTAGATCGATGACAGAATTCGGGATTTCGACGAACTAGATCCAATTGTTCATCAAACACCCAGATACAGAAGACAAAAACACGTCGATGGTATTGAGTCCCACACATTGTGCAAGTGATCAACAACCCCTTAGCCAATCGATCTGTGAAAGACAAAAACCCGCTTTGAGAGCAAAGTACCTACCCACTGATATAAGACCGATTAAACTGAATATCAGTAAGCAGAGTGCCAAGAATTGAGATATCAGAGCGATTAAACTGAAAAATATGAAGCAGAGTGCAAGAATTGAAGATGATGTAAACATTGTAATTGCGACAAAATGTGTCTCCAAAGTTGTCGAAAATAATTGGAGCATTCAAATTCAACTGCTGGACCCTTTACTAACGGGTGATCCAAGTAGAGATACTTTTTTCAATAGCCTTTTTTGACAGATCACGTGTGAGTCGTGTCATGCTGTCATGTTATTTTTGTTTAGTTTTGTTTGGCATTTCATAATGGAAAGACTTACGCGTGAACAACGTTTACAAATTGTTCAACTTTATTATGAAAATTCACGTTCTGTGAGGAATGTGTTTCGTGCACTTCGCTCAACTTATGGTCAACATAATCGGCCTACTGAGCGTACTATTCGCAACACCAACACCCATTTTGAGACCCAGCATTCATAATTGGATAATATTCGACCGAATATACCACGTCCAGCACGCTGTGAAGAAAATATAGCGAGTGTACACGAAGACCGTAGAGAGTCGATTCGGCGCCGTAACCGTCAATGGCGACCGTTATCGTGCCATGATAACCGACTATTTGATGCCTGAAATTGAAGCTCGTGATCTCGGCGACATTTGGTTTCAGCAAGACGGCGCCACTTCCCACACATCGCATCAATCAATGGACTTATTGAGAGAACATTTCGGTGAGCACATAATTTCACGTTTTGGGCCGGTCGATTGGCCACCAAGATCGTGTGATATCACACCGTTAGACTTTTTCCTGTGGGGATATGTAAAGTCAAAAGCTTATGCCGACAAACCCGCTTCGATTCAGGCCTTGGAGGAAAACATGACGCGTGTCATTCGCCAGTTACCAGTCGAAATGCTCGAACGAGTGATCGAAAATTGGACTCAACGGATGGACCATCTGCGACGTAGCAACGGCCAACATTTGATAGACATAATCTTCAAAAAATAAATGCCAAAGAATGTTCTTTCAAATGATAATAAACATTCTCCATTAAATTTGAATTTTCTGTGTTTTTTCTTTAAAAAAGTAGGGAACCTCGAAATGGATCACCCTTTATAAATTGCTTCCATAAAACGTCAAAAATAACCAGTTGTAGCCTTTTAACAGAAAAAGTAAGGAGAATCCAAGGCGTTAAGTAGAACTTACAATAGTTATATTCAAAAAAAAAACACTGAATCCGATTCAACAAATTTTTTTTTACTTTTACCTACCTGTATACAAGCTTATGAGTATCTAAAAGCAGCCTCATGTGAGCAACCACTAACGTATTTTCAGAGATATCGGGGGATCATTAAGTGGAACTGCGCAATTTCCAGTTAGGTATTTGTTTTTTCTTAAAAAGTTGATCATGAAAATATGTGTATCTCGTTTTTTAATTCGTAAAAATAGAATTGCTTGCCTTAACTGTGTGTTCATGGAGCTTATTTGCATACAAATATCCCTTCATCTTCTGATTAATTTCAGACATTCTGCAATCAGATAGTTGAATTAATTACTTTACCTGCATTATACTAAAGAGTATAGAAGTACATAGAGTGTGCATCTCATAAAACGAACATTTACTACGTGGGGTATTGAAATTGATACCCTAGTGGTACCACAGCATCAAAGGACCATAGTCGCCCATACGAACGACGAAAATTCGTCTTCCCACTTACCGCCCGCGTCTGAAACGGCTACACAATTTTTAGCTTTGATGCGTACTCTATGTAGTTCTATACTCTTTGATTATACATACATAATAAACCACCTGTACCTACCCACTCTTTTCACAGAAATGGTGAGGTGAGAAGTCCATAACATTGCAGAAATCTCTACTTCGCCAAGTGACTACAGAATCCAGGGGGATCAATAAGTGGAACACGCCTTTCCCTCGACAATACCAAACAACACACCTTTTTCAACTCTCAAAGGGCATATTACCTTCTAATTCGCAAAGTTTTGTCAAAGCTTACACTTATCTAAAGTGAAGCCACTCAAAAACCTATGGTAGTTCAACCAACACAAAATGTTGACATTGCAAAGGCGCCTGACACACGAAAAGCAAACATGCAACGAATTGTTTGCCCAGAAATAGCTACCTAACATAAAAACGTGACTACCATCTACTCTCAAAGTCGAATCGAGAACAATCGTTATGCTTTACAAAAAAAGCCGCATAAGAACATAGTCTGTAACTCAAGTCACGTTCCAAAAGTAATCAGTAGATACCAACAGCTCCCTCAAATGACCTTACCTAACCCCTTGCATAACGCAGTCGACAAATGAATAGAAAAGAGGAAATCATCCCTCACCCTAAAGGATGCTTACAGACAGCTAAAAGCCTCTTAAATTTAAAACAAAACAACAAAAAACAATTTTCTATATTCATATTCATTGAGCTTAAGTATGTGTCGGCATAATCCCAACCATAAATCAATAAAACAAAACCACCACCGCCACCAACAACTATCGCCGCCAGTAATAGCAACAAAATCGTATCGTCTCTGTGTCTGCAGCGAGCATTCTGGCTCTCAGAATAGTTGCTCCAATTTCGAAAATCATCCCCCGGTGTCGTCCGCACACCGAAACGGATCAATTGCAACGATGATTCTCGTAATGATTCAAGGGGTCTTGTTCGTGTGCAATTGAATGCGCAAAAGGTGCTCGGATTAATAAATCAGAATCATCTTGTGACATGACATTGGCACCATATTTATATATTTATATCTGGGCCCCCTTTTTCTTGAAAGCGGTTTTTTCTAACTATTTTATCAGTTAGTTATCATTTTTTTTTATTAAAATCTGCGATAACCACCGAATTATTGATTTATTTCAAAAACAAACCTGGGCACCGCTTCCACTCCGGCATTTCGCTATTAGTTGCGATGAGTGTTCTAATTTTAGACGTATTTTCGGCGAAACAAAATAAAATTGTATTTCGACGAACGTCTCCTCACTTTGCTAACTAAATATAAACATATGCCATCTGTTAGCGGTGGGAAAAAATGAAAATCCCCAACGAGCACTAAGCAACGCAAAAAAGTTTAACAACCTAAACTTTTCCGATGTTCCTTTTGACATTTTGACGAAACAACAAATTACTTGTCGTTGTCACCATTTACCATTTTGTTAGTATAACTGCAGTTTTTTGTCGGTTCAATATGGCTATAGAACATCCGTTCACCAAATGGAGTCCGTGTTAACCATTTTTTTTTCAACTCCACCATAAAAGGGGTGTGTTCGTTACACTATTCAGTTAAAGTTATATGTAGGTACATCTTTTTTCTCATATATCGGTACTTACCTAACTAAAAAATATTTTTCTATATTATGTTGGTTTTCTCCACTGAATATTGCACTAGGTGTAGAGTTTTTTTGTTTGTTGAAAATACAAATTGAAAACTCTTTTTTTTCTAAGACACAAATTATTTTTGATTTTTCTTTTTGAATTTTAATGATTTTTTGCACACACGCACACTTTTTTCTTTGGAAATTTTTTTAACTTCGCTCACTGTTCGCACTGTTGCCCGAATTCGATGAGAAACTCCACTGAGAGGATGGTTACAAAAGAAAATGCACCCCGGCGACGACGATGAAGAAAACTCGTAGTCTAACGTTTTGCCACCCAAATCGGATTTCCTTTCTTGCGTTGCGCACTACTTTGCTTTGACTGTAAAACTTGGGCAACGAATTTTCCACTCCACTCTCATGAAAGCGTTGAAATTGGTTTCACCTCGCCGATGGGGGATTCTATCATCGTGTTCGCACTCGCGGTGTTCTCTAGTGCGGAGCGAACGCAGACAGTGATGGCAACATAATTGAGTTGATTATGTGCGCATGAGAGGGAGTGGGATGGGCATGTGAGATGAGACAGTTGGATGGGGAAAAATGTCGCATTCGCATTATAGTGAGTGTTTGTGGAACGAGAGATGATAGTATTTTTTGTTGGTGAAACTGTTATACGAAAAACTATCATGGTAGATGTAGTACAGTGTGATAGTCAGATATATCCGTTAAATTTTAAAAATATAAAAATGTTTTATGAGGGATAACCGTTCTATGTACTCTTATTGTGAATTGTCATTTGTGATCCTTGGTTTTTATTAGTAACATGAGTCAGTTGAGCTGGATTGAAAGACTATCAGCCGTATTTATAAAAGCATTTTAGAGGGTGCCTAACTTTTGGCAACCTTTAAGTACTGCCTAAGTGCAAAATCGGTATTTATTTAGGCAACGTTGCCTAAAGGCTGCCTAACTTAAGCGCGAGCGAACCCTGCCTAGAGGCTGCCTAAGGAATTTTCATTTCATTTTCATTTTGACGTTTACGAGAATTTCAATCTGGAAATTTATTTTGAGATTTTGTGTGGTGATTTGCAATAAAGTGAAAATATTTTTATAAGAATGGACTCAAGCTACATTTCATTTGTGAATGATTTAAGTGTAGTGAATATTATAAATTCATACAGGCCAACTAGTAGGAGACCAAATATATACAAAACAAGATTAAATCCAATGCAACTTGAAGATAATTATTTTAGGAGAAAGTATAGATTCTCTAAGCCCAATATGGTAAAGTTAATCAACCTTGTGCAATCTGATCTGGAAGGATCAAATAGAGGTAGTCACATTTCTGCTGAACTCCAAGTGATGGCTGCTATAAGATATTGGGGGCGAAACGAGGTATATTATATATTATATATATAGTATTACAATATAATAGTTAAAAAATATAACAATTCCCTCTTAGATGCAAGAATATGGAGCTGACATTCATGGATTTAGCCAATCTGCGCTTTGTGTTATTTGTCAGAGAGTTGCAAAGGCATTTTCCTTAAAGAGACCGCAATTCGTAAAAATGCCGACAACAATGTCTGAGCAAATAAAGGAAATAAATGGGTTCCGAGATATACGTGGGTTCCCACAAGCTATTGGAGCAATAGACTGCACCCATATAAAAATCCCAAAAGTTGGTGGTCCAGCTGGGCAATATTATATAAATAAAGGGTGATCCATTTCGAGGTTCCCTACTTTTTTAAAGAAAAAAACACAGAAAATTCAAATTTAATGGAGAATGTTTATTATCATTTGAAAGAACATTCTTTGGCATTTATTTTTTGAAGATTATGTCTATCAAATGTTGGCCGTTGCTACGTCGCAAATGGTCCATCCGTTGAGTCCAATTTTCGATCACTCGTTCGAGCATTTCGACTGGTAACTGGTGAATGACACGCGTGATGTTTTCCTCCAAGTCCTGAATCGAAGCGGGTTTGTCGGCATAAGCTTTTTACTTTACATATCCCCACAGGAAAAAGTCTAACGGTGTGATATCACACGATCTTGGTGGCCAATCGACCGGCCCAAAACGTGAAATTATGTGCTCACCGAAATGTTCTCTCAATAAGTCCATTGATTGATACGATGTGTGGGAAGTCTTGCTGAAACAAAATGTCGCCGAGATCACGAGCTTCAATTTCAGGCATCAAATAGTCGGTTATCATGGTCCGAGTTGCTGCGAACGGCGCCGAATCGACTCACCACGGTCTTCGTGTACACTCTCAGCTACGGCCGCTATATTTTCTTCACAGCGTGCTGGACGTGGTCTATTCGGTCGAATATTATCCAATAATGAATGCTGGGTCTCAAAATGGGTGATGGTGTTGCGGATAGTACGCTCAGTAGGCCGATTATGTTGACCATAAGTTGAGCGAAGTGCACGAAACACATTCCTCACAGAACGTGAATTTTCATAATAAAGTTGAACAATTTGTAAACGTTGTTCACGCGTAAGTCTTTCCATTATGAAATGCCAAACAATACTAAACAAAAATAACATGACAGCCTGACACGACTCACACGTGATCTGTCAAAAAAGGCTATTGAAAAAAGTATCTCTACTTGGATCACCCGTTAGAAAGGGATATACTTCACTAAACACGCAAGTTGTATGTGACTCAAAATTAAAAATTCGAGACATCGTTTGCCATTGGAGAGGAAGCACACACGATTCCAGGATTTTTAGAGAGAGTCGAATAAAGGAAAGGTTTGAAAATGGAGAGTTCAAGGGACGCTTACTCGGTGATGGGGGCTATGCCTGCTCCAACATTCTTTTCACTCCACTGTTGAATCCTTAAACTAATTCCGAACAGCAATATAACATTGCCCATATAGCTACTCGAAACGTTGTTGAGAGGTGCTTTGGAGTCTGGAAAAGTCGATTTAGAATCCTACTTACAGGGTTTCGATGCTCTCTTAAAAATATAAAAACAACAGTTGCGCTTGCTATCCCGCACAATTTACCAATTGATTTCCAGGATAATATCTCTGGTAAAAATGAAATATCGAACCGTTGAACTAGCCCAACCTATTATTTTTTTTAGATGAAAGCAATGAATATGAAGGTAAAGAAGAACAACGTTCAGATAATCCTCAAATCCAGCAATTACACAGTGATAGAAACATATCCCGTAGAGTATTCATTGAGCAATTTTTTACCTAAAACTTGTTATAATAAAATAAGCTGAATATATGCATCAATTAACTTATATATTATTTACATAATATGTAATAATTACAAAAAAACAACAATAAAAAAAATAGTTCAGTCACATTTTGTAGTTCAGTCTTAAAAATAAATTATAAAAAAAGCAAAAATTAGGAATGATTTTGCGTCATCAGTTGCAGTTTTAACTGGTGCCCTTTCTCTATTCATTTTAATTTCATTTGATGCTCTTCCTCCTTTCTGCGTTCATCCTCCTCAAACGCTTTAATTTTATAAGCTCGTTCTATTCAAAGAGTTTCGATTTCTTCTCCCATCCGGTCTTTCAAAAATATGGATTCTTTATTTTTGGATTGAATAGCCGCCTCTAAAAATCAACCTTTAATTGGTCTTCATCAACCTTAAAAATAACAACGAAAGATACTTAATTAACTGATGATTTAATTTTATTTTCTTATACAGTTAGAAAAAAATAATTAAAGAAACTTATCTAAATAGGTATATAAATATATACATGTATACCAATTGATATACAATATACACATACATATATTTATATGTGTAAAACTATTAAAATAACTTAAAAATATGCTTAATTACTTTTGGCTTTGGCGATTTTTTTTGTCTTGATGTCGACTTCGGATTCGTCGTGTTGCTACTATCCTTCTAAACAAACCAAATAGAAATTACAAATATCATATACAATATTTTTTGAAAATATATGTTATCTTACTAAGATTGTTGTGGGTATATCATCCGTTAGTAAAAAAGCGTCCACCAATTCCTCATCCAAATACTTTTCGTTTTCGATTTCCAATGCATTCTAAACAAATATGCAAACAGTGATATATGTAGTTAAGATACCTTTTTTCTAAATAAACATGTGTGTAATGCTCATAATGCGCATTCAAAAACTTAATGTTAGATATCTTATTGGAATAATGTATCTTATCATTGGTTTGGGACCAATAGTAATTAAGGGCCCAGTTATAGCTATCATTGAAAAACATCATTGGAAATAAAATTTCAATACCATCATGTTTTTCGTTCCAATGAAGTTGTTCAATGATAGCTATAACTGAGCCCTAAGGCCTTTCCAATATATATTACAAAATCAAGTTATCGAGCGCATCATTTATGTTCATACCAATGTTTTTGTTTTCAATACTTACATCAGGGGCATCACAATCGTCATCGTTATGGTCTAATGCCTGAAACACATGTGCAGAATTCTCCTTGCAGAAAAGATAGAACACACAGTTTTCAATGGGAGCGAACACATGTAAAATCTGCAAGCGTTGCAGTACTGCAAGTTGTCTCTATTTCTAAATCCACTGCAAAAATTCAATGGCACCACAACACAAAAGAAAAAACGTAATATTAAGATATTTGGCATCATTGAATTATGACGTTTTATCTGCATAAAAAAAACATAAATCTTATTATGACCAATGGCATTATGCCTGAAACACACGTGCAGTGGTTCTGCATGCAGTGCGGAACGCAGTGCAGCAAGCAAAACACACGTGCATTATTTTTTTGTTTGACATACATGCAGTGCAGTGCCTCCTGTCATTACATTCAGCTAACTGTGGTGGTGTTTGGTGATATATAATTGCCTCATATTGCTTCATTATATGAAATAAATAAAATAAAATATGCATATGGTAGAGACTTGGGTTTCAGTTGGTTGAAGCATTCATTCCAAATACACATTGAAAAAAGCAATCTCATCTTTGATACTTTACTGGTTTTACTGTATGCTCATTGGTCATAATAAGATTTATGTTTTTTTTATGCAGATAAAACGTCATAATTCAATGATGCCAAATATCTTAATATTACGTTTTTTTCTTTTGTGTTGTGGTGCCATTGAATTTTTGCAGTGGATTTAGAAATAGAGACAACTTGCAGTACTGCAACGCTTGCAGATTTTACATGTGTTCGCTCCCATTGAAAACTGTGTGCTCTATCTTTTCTGCAAGGAGAATTCTGCACATGTGTTTCAGGCATAAAGCGAACTCATCCGGAATTAGTGCCATCAAGCGCGTATCCATAGGGTCCGGTGATTTAGGTGGTGGTCCACCACCAGTTGCTCCTCTTTGTTTTTTTACGCCGATAACCGATAACGAAAATGTTTCGTATCTATTTTCTTTTTTCTCCATTGCCGTTGAATTTGCGTGACATCTCTTTTTGTGATGGCGCAATTGTTGAATCTAAAATATGTTTTTAATTATTATATGTATTTAATATTATCTATCGAAAATACATACGAACAGAGAATCTCTTTCCAAGCTTCTCGTTTTGCCTTGGTCGTGTTTGTGTCTACACTCCTTTTATTAGTAATATGAGTCAGTTGAGCTGGATTGAAAGACTATGTCTTCATCACAGCCTGTTCATAAATTACGGAAATGTATATGTTTTGTATTTGACAATCCAAATCAAACAAATCGTCACTTGAAAAGCAAAATGTCATATGTCAAAATTCATAAATTTGTAGAAAAGCTATTTGAAGTTTTCCATTACTATGGATGTTTCCTTAAATGTCAAACGAAACTTACAGCTTAAGAGCTATATTTATAGCGGTTCGATAGAAAACTTATATTTTTGCAAAACGTATTGTATACTTACTTACTTAAGTGGCGCTACAGTCCGGGATGAACCTGGGCTTTAACCAACATGCCTCTCCAATTAGCGCGGTCCTTAGCTAACTACCTCCAGTTGGACACTCCAAGTTGGTTGAGGTCGGTTTCTACTTGTGCGCGCCACTTAAGGCGAGGTCTTCCTCTACTGCGTCCGACCGACGTCTGGCTGGGAATCGAAGACTCTGCGAGCCGGAGTATTGGTGTCCCTTCGTTCTACATGTCCTAGCCATCTTAAACGTCCAAGGGGTATGTCGCTGTACAGCTCGTATAGTTCGTGGTAGAATCTTCGTCTCCATAGCCCGTCAACGCAAACGGGACCGAAGATTTTCCGAAGAATTTTTCTCTCGAATCGACCAAGGATTTCTTCATCCGCTTTTGAAACGGTCCATGCTTCAGCGCCGTAGAGCAGAACTGGGATGATCAGGGTCTTATATAGGATCTCCTTAGTAGTTCGAGGGCTTTACTACTAAATTACCTTCTTAGCCCGAAGAAACAGCGATTGGCAAGAGTAATTCTTCGTTTGATTTCTGACGAGATGTTGACAGAGTTGATAGCGGAGCCGAGGTAGACAAAGTTTACCTCAAAGTTATATCTGTCAATGGCGACGTTCTGTACAATTCGTCGATGTTGTGTGTCCTTTCGCGTTGACAGCATATACTTAGTCTTACCCTCATTTACTGCTAAACCCATTTTTGCCGCCTCCTTCTCTATACCAGCAAAGATGGCTATGACATCACGTTGAGTCCTACCAATGATGTCAATATCGTCGGCGTATGCTAGTAGTTGTACCGATTTTTGGAAAATTGTGCCTCTGGTGTTGGCTCAGGAGTTTTGCACAATCCTCTCAAGAATCAAATTGAAAAAGTCACATGACAGCGCATCGCCTTGCCTAAATCCTTTTTTGGTATCGAATGTGTCGGTGAGGTCGTTTCCGACCCTGATGGTGCAGCGAGAATTCTCCATCGTCATCCTACACAAACGGACGAGTTTGGGCGCTATACCAAAACGGTATACCAAAACTAGACCTCAGCATCGACTGTGTCTCAACTACGAAATTTCCTTGTTCATCTCGACAGGATTCTGTTTGAGCCTCGTATCCTTGGCTTTGACATTTTACACTTTGGTAAAACTTGCGAACATCGTTCCTGGAGTGGCAACTCTCTATATCCTCGATCGCGCGCTTTTCTTGTTCTTGTTTCTTCTTTCTGAAAAGCCGATGTTCTTCCCTTCTTCTTTGCCTATAGAGCTCAATGGCAGCTCTCGTCTTCACTGCAGCTTATCCTTGTAGGCCTCGTTCTTGGCTGCGAGCATCTGTCGCCATTCCTCATCAAACCAGGGGTTTCTTGCTGGTGGCGGCGAGAAACCTAGCACATCAGTTGCGGCTGATCTAATGGCTTGTTGGCATCGTTGCCATTGTTCTTCGACATTAGATGCTGGTAGTGTGTTGTGAGTCGAGAGGTTAAGGGATACGCGTTGCGCGAAGGTCTTGTCGGTCTCTGGCGATTGCAGTCTTTCGACATTAAATTTTTTCACAGTATTTCTGTTTTTTTTGTGGCGTGGTGGATATCCGCATCCTTACCTTGGCTACAACAAGGTAGTGGTCCGAGTCGATGTTAGCCCCTCGGAATATTCGGACATCCAAAATACTGGATGCGTGACTCTTGTCTATCGCATTGTGATCAATTTGGTTGACTGTTCGTTGATCTGGAGACCTCCATGTCGAGGTGAGGAAACCGTGTGCTGGCTATAGTGGCATTTCGTTCCGTAGCGAAGTCAATTAGCCTAAGTCCGTTACCAGACGTGTTGTCGTGTAGGCTATATTTTCCGACAGTACTGCTAAAGATGTCTTCTCTTCCTACCTTTGCGTTAAAATCTCCCAGCACGATTTTAACATCGCACTTTGGTAGTCGCTCATAGGTTTTTTCGAGGAGCTCGTAGAAGCAATCCTTAATTATATCATCATTTTCCTCCGTCGGAGCATGAGCGCATATAAGCCTTATGTTGGCAAATTTGGCCTTGATGCGGATTATTACAATGCGTTCGCTTATGTCTTGGAAACATAACACTTCTTGCCTAAGTCTGGCACTTATAACAAATCCGCATCCAAATAGTCGCTGTTTCTGCTCACTATAACACGGTCCATAGTAGGGCCGGAAAAATACCGTTGTCAGTAGCCCATTTTGGGATATGAGCGCTGCCGTTGACCCATTAAGGGCTCCACCGCCACCATCTCTTTTCCAATACCCTGGCTCAGTATTGGAAATCCCTATAAACCTGGTGTTCAAATATGTCGAAGCAGCTCATATAGGGATTCCACTGCCAGTTCGATCAAACTGGAGCTGTAGGCGCCACCGTTGACTCCATCTAGGGAATTCCTCCGCTGCCACCTGAGAGTGAGTGCCTTATGGCTGAAACACAATCACGCTTTGGTGCGTTGCGTTTGCCGACGCACCTAGTTCAACCATATGAAATCAATGCTACCTATCCCAATTTAGCTTTGCCTGGCGTTGAGTTCCACCTCAAAATGAAAAACGTAAAATCTTAACGTAACGTTGCTGTAAAGCGCCATGGGCAAAGCAAAGGTTGGAAAAAGTGTGTATTGTCAAAATATTTGTTGTTGTTTTCTGGATTATTTTCTGAGAAGGTTGTGGAGTACGACATTTTTAGCAAAGATTTTAATCATTTCCCCCATTTTGTAGCAGAAGTTGAAACTGCTGAGAAATTAAATATGTCAAAGCGTGCGCGAAGCAGTTGGGCGTAACGTTGGTAAAGCGAAGCTCCAAAGCGTGATTGTGTTTTAGCCATTAGTGAGAGGATACTCCTCCCCCTCTCTCGTTTTCTGCCACCAACGACCTTCCACAGGGGTTTAATACCCCATCTCCAGTCGAGATACTAGCACCCACCAGTCACCACGTGGAGGTGAGAGTAGGAGTTGATAGTGAGAGGCTAGAGTGAGAACGCTTGTGTCCTCATGTAATCGCATCACTATCCTTAAGCACCAGCAAATCGTACTGTATACAAAAATCGCCAAATTTTGACTTATGTCAGTGTGTTTTTCAAGCGACGAAATGTCTGAATAGGTCCGAGCTGATTATAGGCATCATAATTGCGTTGCTTTGTTTTGTTTTGACCTATACTGTACCAATTACCTTCCAACAAAATCCACCCATATTTTCAATGATAATTAAAATAATTTGATCCCAGCTAATCATGATAAAACTTAACAGATATAAGGTCCGTTCGGGTACTCATGTGCAAGAATGAATTTGAATAAACTTTTATGTGAAACTTCACAAAGCCGAAACGAACGAAGAAAAAATTTAGTTTCGTTTATGTTAACCCAGGAGTTTGACAGAAACTAACAAATTTATTCTTTGTTTTGTTCCAAATATATTTTGTAGGTTCATCTTAATATTTGAGTTTGTAAAAATAATCTTCGAAGGTTTTATAGACAAAACACTTAAGTGGAGCGATGATTTTGTTTGTAGTCTCTTTCAACATACTTCAAAATTTGAAGTTTAGCATTTTTCTTTGCGAAACAGTATTGGTACCTACTTTTTGTTGATATGAGAAAATTCTCTCTTGATTTTAGAGATTTTACATTTTTCACTTTCCTTTACACAAAGTATCCGAACGGACCTTTTTTTATTTTTGTCTCCTTCTGCTCATTACATGGCAAAAAAACAGCATTCGTAAAACCATACCTAGGTCCTCATTCAGTAAAGTGATTTTCGTTTGACGATAACATTTAGACGGTACATCTTGCACCACGTATCTAAGATTAATATTCGTTTTTGCTGTCGGCGATATCACTTTATTTACTCCACTTAAAACAATAATCGTCAAACCACAGACGATTATTGAGCGATGGCTCATGAGGCCTCGACTACCGTCTGAGTGATACTCGTTTTCAAAGTTAAGGAATGACCCCTCTGTAGTAGTTATATCAAGCTTGGTAATCATTACTCCATCATAAAGACCATTAACCAAATAGCCGAACCCAAACTCTTGCAAAAATACTTTTTGGTGTCACGTACCTCGGTAAATTTTATTTCCACTGTGTACAACTCTTTAAATGTTCCCTCTTTGGCAGATCCTGAAAATCCAAATCGATACCCGCAACCTAATAATCGATTTCAAAGCCGCATACAACAGCTTTTATAGAAGCGAACTATACAGGGGGGCCTTTTCTAGTTTTTGTATACCGCCTAATCTCATCCGCCTGTGCAGGATGACGATGGAGAATTCTGGCTGCTCCATCCATGTCGGCAACAACCTTAGGAATACAAACAAAATTCAAAGAACAAAATCAAAGTATTTAAAACCCCAGGTGGTAATCCTGTTTTACTGGAAAATCCATCCTTTTCGGAGGTTGGCTCTACAGATTTAAGTCGCCTTCTACGACAGGCAGGCCTTACCTCGGGTATATTCTGACCCCTACCCGAAGTGATATATATCGTATAATCCGTTTAATGGATAAAATTGGGTCAATGTTAATCAATTCGAGAAACAGCAATACACACAGATGTTTGTTACGCGGTACACAGCGATCTACTGAACAAAACTGTATCGCCGCAAAATCTCAATCGGCCCTAGCGAGGTATCCGTCGGAGCGGAAAATTCTCCGATTTTGTACGATTCCGATGATTTTTGCTTCGAGGTATTCTTTTCGCTCTGTTCATTGATGATATATGTAATATTCTCCTTGGAATTTGCCGGAATCCTCATTAAGGTCCTTACTTACGCTGAAGACTTGGTACTGTTGGCTGAGAACCCCTTTACGCTTCAACTCCAAATTAACAGACTTCAATCGTACTGTGAGAAATGGGATCTCCATATCAACGTCCCAAAAACGAAGATAATGATCTTTGAGAGCCGCCAAAGGAGAAGACTGCGTGAGGAATCGTGGCGACTGAACAACGAGCGGATTGATGTAGTACGTGAATTCAAGTACCTCGGAGTGTTGTTCATATATAACTTAAACTTCGGCAAACATGTGAAAGAAAAATGTAATGAAGCTAAGTTGGCTCTTAACTTGATGTGGCCTCAATTTTTCGCGAATCAAGAGGTTGATCTATCATCAAAATATCAAGTGTTTAACGCGACTGTCAACACTTGCTTATGCTACGGTGTACAGGTCTTTGGAGTTAGCTCCTTTGATGGTTTTGAAGCTGTCCAGAGATATTTCTTCAAGCGATTACTACGATTACCGAACTCAACACCAACCTATGCCATAGAAGTTGAGTCGGGGCTTCCACCTATTTACATCCGAAATCTGAAAGCTCATTCGGACTATTTGATAAGAGTGATGAAGAGAAGTGGAAACAGTCTCCACAAATCAATTTTAGCTCAATTAATACAGACCAATGCTTCTCCATTCAGGGAATGGAATCAGATGGCGTCAACACAAAATCTTGCGGTATCTCTATCTGCAAATAATGTAAGCGAATGGCAGGATATATTTGCTTTGATCAAAGCTAACGTTGATGACATCATTTATGACCAGCACCTAAGGAGAGCATCATCATCAGCATCCAGATTAATTTACAAAAACTTAAACCACCAATTGTTAACTGCAGAAAGCTACTTCAATACCAAATTCAAGCCTGAAGTTATAAGCACCATTTTCAGAACCAGGGTTGAAAAATTGAACTTGAACTATATTCCTCATAGATCCAACCAACAGCAAATTTGCAATCTTTGCAATAGACGAGAAGTAGAAAATTCTTACCATTTCATTGCGGTGTGCCCAATTCTACAAGAAATCCGACGTTTATATTTCCAAGAAAGTTTTCTGTCTCTGTTGGTCCACCTTGTTTAAATTTGTCAAACATGCACTGAGCTATCGTAATAGCTTTTAGAAAATACTTTCAGTTCTGCAAGTTATTATAATATTATCTTACTCGTATAACTATAATTTGTTTATATCATTTTCTTTTTCATGTTCTTTTAACGAAATGTCAAATCCGGCAGACGGCAGAATTGTCATGTCCGTATTCTTAAGCAAAAACATTGTACATACTACTTAAAATGAAAAAAAAAAATAAAGAATCTATCTATCTATCAAATCTATCTATTCTTCCGAAAAGCTGTTCGGAATATTTCTCCGACATTTTGTAACGCATCCCAGCGAATTGCGTTAAAGTGCGTTCAGGTGCATTTTTCGTTCTATTTTTGACAGCTAAGTTTTCCTCCGACACAAATTCTTCGCGGAATTTGTTTACGAATTGAAGTGGAGTAATAGAAAAATGTAAGTAATTATATAAAACTATATAGTTAAGTAATTTTCGTACCAATCGTTTGAATTTGTGTTTCCAGGGCGAGTACAAAGGAAAAAACCAACCAATGCTTCGTCGTCGCATTTGTGTAGTATTTCTTTCCGATGACATATACCCGAATGAAATTTAAATCTCCGACGAAGTATCCGTTGCGAAAAATGTTCCGCTCCGACGGATACCTCGCTAGGGCAGAATAACGGCTACAGCTCTGGTTTCTGTACACCTTGAGAAGAGGACTCTTGGAGTTCTACACCTTGCTTTCCATACCATTTTCTTACTGATTGAGTTGTGATATGAATTAAACCATCACAAACATCCCACTTAATATAAACTTCCAGTTTTCAATTAATTTTTTGAGTACGAAAGTTAGTTTTTTCCCGTTTTTGAATGAATTGTCCTATTTGCTTAAGGTCTGAATGCCTGCTCTAACGGTCCATAACGATAGCAATCCTATTTATCGGCCGCGTGCTAGTTGCTGGATCAAACTTCTATAAATCTCTGCAGGATAGTGAATCAAATTTTAAGGACTTTCGAACACAAATATTTGTCGTCGAATATTTGGTTCTATATGCGAATTGAGAAGAAGACGCAACCACGAACTTTATAAGAACTGTACCAAGATGTGGGTTTTGTCCAAAAGATAACAAAACGTCTGCTGCATTTCCTGACCAAATTAAGCGATTGAACATCAATGCCAAAAGAATCTTTGATTCCTTGTGCTCACAGTCGAGATGACAAGAAGGACTGTACAAGACCTTCCTTTCTTCCTTCGCCGTCGATTCTGGAATGCTATTTCTAGTCAATTAAACTTAAACCAGGGCACTTAGAATCCGCAATAACTAAAGCAGCTTGTCTAGGATTGAAGAAAACACGCTGCATCTACTCATTCAGTCCATGTTACCTTATCTCAAGAATCGAAAAGGATGAAAACCGGCCTTCTCTCAGGCCGATAAGTAAATTAAGTATACTATCGTCCAAGGAGTAATACTCATAACAGAGATTAAGTAAGGAAGAGATAGGAAACGATCCATTGCACCTTATTTAGTGTTTTTAGAGTCCACCGTACAACAGTCTAACATCGCATATTTGTGTATTTTCAGGGCGAGATCATCCTATTTTCCGAATTAAACACGAGTTAACTCGAGAAAGAAGTTTTTCAATCAATTTAAATACAGAATTAGGTTAGAATCGAATTGCTGTTGACGTTCAGGTGAGCAGTCAAACTCACATATGCTTACGTGGGCCCATAGCGATACCCCTTTCTGAAAAGAATAATTGTACCTGAAAAACAATGTTATACTAGATTAGAGTATAATGGCTGAAACACAATCACGCTTTGGAGCTTCGCTTTACCAACGTTACGCCCAACTGCTTTGCGCACGCTTTGACATATTTATTTTCTCAGCAGTTTCAACTTCTGCTACAAAAATGGGGGAAATGATTAAAATCTTTGCTAAAAATATCGTATTCCACAACCTTCTCAGAAAATAATCCAGAAAACAACAACAAATATTTTGACAATTCACACTTTTTCCAACCTTAGCTTTGCCCATGGCGCTTTACAGCAACGTTACGTTAAGATTTTACGTTTTTCATTTTGAGGTGGAAACTCAACGCCAGGCAAAGCTAAATTCTGATAGGTAACATTGATTTCATATGGTGGAACTAGGTGCGTCAGCCAACGCAACGCACCAAAGCGTGATTGTGTTTCAGCCATAATACTTGTGACATTTGTGTGCTCTAAAGCGAGTGGGGTTCTAACCCTACTGTCACATAAGGAGATTCAGCTGGACGTTCCTAGTCTGGCTAGTTTGTCTGCCTTTTCATTTCGTGGAATGTTATTATGTGTTGGCACTCAGATGTTTTTGGCAGATGGTAAAATAACAAGCAAACAATTATTTTCAATTCCATTTGTGTGGACATTTTTAAAAATTTTTAAGAAACTAAATACGTGTACGATATATTCAGATTCAGATCTCAGCGACTTGTAAGCATTGATTTCAACAAGACTAGTAAAATTGCGACAAAAGCATTTTTATTTGGTTGGGGGGTTGCAGATTTTTGAAAGCAACTAACATCTGCAACAATAACTCCAGCACTGAAAACCTGCATCATGATTAGATTAAATTTACTCAGCGGTTAGTTAACTCTGGGTTAACTCAGAGTTAACTCATAATGGCCAAAATACAATTACGCTTTGGCGCGTTGCGTTGGCTAACGCACCTTATTAAATCAATGTTAACTATCACAATGTAGCTTTGCCTGACGTTGAGCTTCAATCTAAAAATGAAAAACTTAAAATCTTAACGTAATGTTGATTTAAAGCGCCGCGACGAGAGCAAAGCGAAGGTTGGAAAAAGTTCTGGGTTATTTTCTAAGAGGGATATCGATCAGTGAAAAATAAAATGTGATTTTCTGCGATAACTAGAATTAAAAACTAAAATATTTTTGGATAATCATGTTCTAAAATTCATAAGCATTGTTTTGACACCAACTCGCCAATGATTGAATTTATAAAAAATACCGGAAGAAGTAAAAGAAAATTTCCAATGATGTTTTTTTAATGATAGCTATAACTGGGCCCTAAAGCCCCGTATGCAGCTCGTACTAAATTTTATCTCCCATACAAAAATCTCTACAGAGATAAAATTTAGCGAGCAAATTTAACAGTGCAGTACGCAGCTCGCGAGATAAATTCTTAACTTCATAAAGATGGGTCACACAAATTGTAGGTAGGGTATAACAATATTATGTGTTATACGAAAAGTTTTATACTCGGCGGATGACAGGTCTCCACTTATTTATCTCGCGAAATTAATGTGCGAGGCATTTAAATCGGCGAAATTTTAATAAAAAAAAAGCAAAATGGAAGAAAATGAAGAAGAATATTTGATGGAAGAATTTCTCGAAGCAGACGACATCTTTATTAACAAAGAAAATATTAAAGAAAATAATCCACGCGATACAAAAAAAAAGGAACAAATTTACTTTATCAAAAATGCCTTTTTTCACTTTTTTTTTATTCCACTCACTATCTTTTGCTGATAATTTAGCAATTTTTTAAAACCGTCGCTTTCAATTGGTTTAAAAGTTATTAAACAATCAAAATTCGAAAAATCCCTATAGAAATCAACCACTTTTTGACATTTCACACGTAGCTGAATGATAAATACGAAGAAGAATATTCCAGTGCAGCATTGCCAGATAAAAAAAATTGAAATTATAAATAAAAATTCCCAAAATAGAAAAAAATATGTAAAAATAAATATATGAGTATGTGAAGTTGTCTGGCAGGCGCCTTAATCAACATTTTTTCGTTAATAGTACCCTGGGTGGACCGCTTCGCGGGAAAAAAAGGATTTCAACTCTCTTTCTGGGGACAGTCCACGCTCACGCAACTTCGTTGCTCCGCTCAGGGTATTTAAAGTCGTCAGGCAGGCGCCTTAGTCAACAGTTTTTTAACTTATAATATGGCAATGCCGCGTTAACCACTGAAGTAAAAAAAAAAAAAAAAGAAATGTAAATCTACAACAATTTGTATGGAAATATAACCCAAAAAGTGAAATTTTGCCATAAGCATAACTCTTAAACTAAATGTGAGCGACGATTTCTAAAAACGGATAAATGATCAGCACGTAAAGACGAATCTTTTAAGCCAAAAAAAGTGAAAAAAGGGAGTTTTTGCTTAAGTAAATTTATACCAAAAAAAGATCCGAAGTGTTTGCAAATAAATGAATAAAAGCATTGTTTTCAATAGAATGCACGTATACATTGAGTCGGATATACTCGCTACATTTTATTTGCAATGTTATAGAATGGAAGAATGCATTGTTTACAATCATATGTACGTATGATTACAAGAATACATAGATCAGATTGTACATATGTACTTTCATATCCAAATGTATGTAGCGAGTATATCCGACTCAACGTATACTTGTAGTCATACGTGCATTCGAATGTAAACAATGCTTTCTTCCATTCTATAACTTGAAACATATATATATAGTTGATGAAGGTTGTGTGTATATGTATTTATTAACAAAACTACCTATATATTTTAGTTGATGACTGCAACTGACATTTATGGCTGAAACACAATCACGCTTTGGTGCGTTGCGTTGGCTGACGCACCTAGTTCAACCATATGAAATCAATGTTACCTATCCCAATTTAGCTTTGCCTGGCGTTGAGTTTCCACCTCAAAATGAAAAACGTAAAATCTTAACGTAACGTTGCTGTAAAGCGCCATGGGCAAAGCAAAGGTTGGAAAAAGTGTGAATTGTCAAAATATTTGTTGTTGTTTTCTGGATTATTTTCTGAGAAGGTTGTGGAATACGATATTTTTAGCAGAGATTTTAATCATTTCCCCCATTTTTGTAGCAGAAGTTGAAACTGCTGAGAAAATAAATATGTCAAAGCGTGCGCAAAGCAGTTGGGCGTAACGTAGGTAAAGCGAAGCTCCAAAGCGTGATTGTGTTTTAGCCATTAAAGTTATAAACCAGTAGAAGCTGGGAATTCTCCGAATGCTTGTCGTTTTTAACCCCGGTATCGTCCAAACGAAGGTAAGCCGATATGAAATATTCAATACTGCTAATATAAATATATAATTTTTATTCAATTATAGAACATTTTCCAGCAATTCTACGGACGATCCTGTAGGAAATGAAGCTTCAGCATCTACTCCTTCATGAAGCTATTTACATGTTAGTATAATTAAATAGAATATATATTTGTTATAGTAACGTGTGTATCTGATTCCAGAAAAAACCGAAGCAGCGTAAGGACCCAATGCTGGAAAATGTAACATTGTTGACGAAGAGTGTCGCAGACCTGGTTCAACTAAGACAGGGAAATATGGCGACTGCACAGCCTATTCTCAGCAATTTTGCAATGTTCTACAACCTTGACAGGTTACTCAACCAGCTTCCAGGAGATGTGGTGGAGGAGTTTGGTCTTAAATTCAACCAGCTGGCAGTAGAAGAGCTACAAAAATGTAAAAAAAAAAATAAATAAATAAAAATACATACATATAGTTTAAAATATTTTGTGTTATTTTTGTTTTGTTTTTTTTTTTTGTTGTATAATTTAGTTTAGTTGGTGGTTTGTTGTGGCAGGCGATGTTCGCGTTTTCTCATCGCACTCATTGTGTGGTAGGCTCTTTTTTATCGTTGATTTCAAATGGTAAACAAATTTTATTGACGCGACTGATTATCTGACATTTACTGACATCTGCGAATGTATGACATTTCCCTGACTCATCTATATGCTGTGTACGAATTTAGCGAGCATTTATCTTTAGATTGGAGAAAACAAATGGAGAGTAGTAAAGATAAAAATTAGCGCGATCTGCGTACTTAGCTTAAGGCGCCATTATGTTGTTAAAATCTTTACAGGCGTAACGTAACGTAATACAATGATTATAAGGTTTGTAAATCATGATTTCAATGCCATCCCTGCGTATGAAAGTTGTCACTTTGTCAGTCGTTTGACAGCTTGTTGTCTACAATTAATTTGTCCTGTCGGCAAAAGTGTATGTTTATATATTTTGATAAAAAACAACAAGAAATAAATAGATTTTCAAATATGTCGAAAATGGGTGAGTTTAGAAAAAAGAAAACTGTTTCCATTCAAGAAGCCCTTGAAATGTACATTGTGCGCGTTGGTTTCTCATTAAATGTTATTAATCGCGTACACATTTATCGACCTTAGGAAGCGATAAAATCAAAGAAACGCCCTAATACATAGTATCTCATAAATACATTTAACTTTGTAACTTCTATATATCATCATCACTTATACATTACCCAACTGTGTACATCTTTCCAGTTGCTCAAGGTTCGATTGTGTCGTTTGTTGTTTCGTCCATTATTGTCGTCGTCCTACTGGCCACATTGCGCTTCTATAATGCATGGTTCAATGCTGCTCCTCAAAACACCGTAGTCGGTGGTTTTCTCGGATCGTGGCTTTTCATCTTCACACTCACATCGGTGTCCAACGTAGAAATGGTAGTTTTCGGTAGCAATTTCCAGGCGAAATTCATTCCTGAGATAGCCTTTTGTTTGGTCACTTCGGTAATCGCATGCGGTGTGGTACACAGGGTCTGTGCAACAACTTGGTGAGTTATTTCGATTTATCATTTCTAATACAAACATGACATTGTTATATTTTTCTTCTAGCATTCTCTTTTCAATCGTTGGATTGTTTTTCTTGAACAAAATCTCGCAAAAGTTTCACAACACCGGAGCAGCTGCATCTGTCGAACCAGTATCAGGTCGCAAATCCGGCGGAAAGAAGAATAAGTGAATAACCCACTTGTTGTAGTTTGTATCTATCATTATAATTACATATATTGTAATCTCAATGCCCTCTACTTGCATTTCAATAAAATGTGATTTTTATAAGAAAACTGTGTGAGTAAAATCTGGATTTCCTGAGGATCAAGATCAGAGTCATTTTTAATCTTTTTCCATCTTTGGTATAACCATTGGTTAAACATATGACAAACAACAAGGAATCGTTCATAGTCGATATGCTTTCACTTTTAGTTGTCAGGTTGAAGGAATTGACGAAAGCCCATGCATTGACGTTATTAAATCAGGAATTTTGGATTCATATATAACGTTGTTGAAGTTGTAAACATTGGAACTACTTGTTTAGCTAAACCAATTGAGAATCTAATACAATTTGGTTCCGGTAACTCATTGCGTATGAGACAAAGCAAACTATTAGTTTTTATTTCTCCTAGCTAATGCCTACCAACTCCGACTCTTGTCATCTCGTGGCGACCTCCGAGTGCGTAGTACCTTGACCGTACATATGGTTTCATCCCTGTGTAAAGATGTGTCCACACACTAAAGCACATCCTTGTGTCCCTTTTGTACCCAGCAGCGGAATAATTCCCAAGATATACAGTCCCAGTGAGGATGGGCAGAGTGAACAACCTAAATGAGTTGCTGCGACATGAGGATAACAGGTCATTTAGGAATCTCGAGTGTTAATCAGTTTTCTTGAACAGAGATGCTGGCGGAGGAGTCCAAAAGGCAAAGACATCGCTCGATATCGCAGTGGATACTGTCAGACTTGGTCCTTGAGTTTCTAATAAATTGGAGCTGGCCCTCCAGGTTGGGGGTTGTGTTTGGGTTACGGAGCAACCAATAGCCTCGGAAAGAACTGACACCCTGCTAAACAAAATAAAGGAAAGCAACGTTCGTATCTGTACCTGGAATGTGAGAAAATTAAACAGAAGAGGTGCAAGCGAACAACTGACGGAAACACTAAGCAGACATTACTGCCATCTAGGAAATACGATGGAATGGGCCGTGCAAAAAGAGGATGAAAAACTGTGACATCTACTACGGACCGTGTTATAGTGAGCAGAAACAGCGACTATTCGGATGTGAATTTGTTAAGTGCCAGACTTAGGCAAGAAACCCTTGGTTTGAAGAGGAATCCCGACAGATGCTCGCAGCTAAAGAACGAGGCCTATAAGGCTAAGCTGCAGGTGAAGACGAGAGCTACCATTGAGCTCTATAGGCAAAGAAGAAGGGCAGAACATCGGCTTTTCAGGAAGAAGAATAAAGAGCAAGAAAAGCGCGCGATCGAGGATATAGAGAGGTGCCACTCCAGGAACGATGTTCGCAAGTTTTACCAAAGTGTAAAACGTCAAAGCCAAGAATACAAGGCTCGAACAGAATCCTGTCGAGATGAACAAGGAAATATCGTAGTTGAGACACAGTCGATGCTGAGGATATGGAAGAACCACTTCTGCAGACTGTTAAACGGCGATGACGAACAACATTCCGCTGTCAGGCAGAACGAATCATTCAATGTTGGCAACGACAGCGAAAACTGCCAACTACCCGACCTAAGTGAACGAGGATAGCAATTTCTATAAACTCAAGCTTAATAAGGCTACCGGAAATGACGGCCTTCCCGCCGAGCTTTATAAAGCCACAAACTCAAAAGCCAAATCTGGTCTGATGAATATATGCCTGGAACCTCATCATCGTTGCCCAATCCACAAAAAAGGAGACCCTCTGAACTACGCACAACTACAGGGGCATAAGTCTCATCTATATCGCTTACAAGATCCTATCTGACGTAATATGTGAACGCCTGAAACCGTTTAATAACAACCTGATCAGCCCTTATCCGTGTGGTTTTAGGCGAGAAAGGTCCACAACTGATCATGATTCACACTTCGCCAGATCCTGAAAAAAAAACCCAAGAAGTCCAAATCGATACTCACCACCTATTTATCGATTTCAAACCGCATACGACAGCATTTATAGAGACGAACTATACAGAGCCATGTCTAGTTTGTCCGTTTGTGTAAGATGACGATGGAGAATTCTCGATGCTCCATCAGGGTCGGAAACGACCTCACCGACACATTCGATACCAACAAAGGCAAGGCGATGCGCTTCTTCTATTTGATTCTTGAGAGGATTGTTCAAAACTCCCGAGCCAACACCAGAGGCACAATTTTCCAAAAATAGGTGCAACTACTAGCATATGCCGAAGATATTGACATCATTGGTAGGGCTCAACGTGATGTCATAGCCACGTTTGCTAGTATAGAGAAGGAAGCGGTAAAAATAGATTTGGCAGTAAATGAGGGTAAGACTAAGTATATGCTGTTAACACGAAAGGACACACAACATCGACGAATTGGACAGAACGTCACCATTGACAGATATAACTTTGGCGTAGTACGGGACTATGTCTACCTCGGCTCCGCTATTAACTCAAACAACAACATCTCGTCAGAAATTAAACGAAGAATTACTCTTGCCAAAGCCCTCACTCGAACTACTAAGGAGATCCCATATAAGACCCTGATCATCCCAGTCCTGCTCTACGGCGCTGAAGCATGGACCGTATCAAAAGCGAATGAAGAAATCCTTGGTCGATTCGAGAGAAAAATTCTTCGAAAAATCTTCTGTCCCGTTTGCGTTGACGGGCCATGGAGACGAAGATTCAACCAATAACTATATGAGCTTTAGAGCGACATACTATGGCTAAGACATGTATGGCTAAGACATGTAGAACGAATGGACACCAATACTCCGGATCGCAGAGTCTTCGATTCCTAGCCAGACCTCGGACGCAGAAGAGGAAACATCGCCTTAAGTGGCGCCCACATGAAGAAACCAACCTCAACGAACTTGGAGTGCGCCACCGAGCTAAGGACCGGGTTAATTGGAGAGGCATATTGGTTCATTCCGGACTGTAGCGTCACTTATAAGTAGAGGTTTCATATATATAAGACTTCACTTTAATTTGATTGTTTTACGTTTACACTGTTAACCATAGTCCTGTAGGGCCATTTTATTCACTATTGTTCAACTTTCCGAAAACTCCCAATTTGGCTAACTTCCAAAGAGTTGAACAGCAAGTTGAAAAATGATTTTGTCACTATTTCAACTCTCGGTTTGAAAGTTTAGGGCCGATCAGAATGCATATCTGTAGCTGACTGATAAGTTAAAAACAAGGCAACCAGTAAGCGCTTACACAATGTGTATCATCGCGAATCTATAGCTTGAAGTTGAATAGACTTCATGCAAGAAATGTATCTCACTTTTGAAGATGCCAGCTACAGATATGCATTCTGAGCAACCCTTTAAAATTCGCAAGTTGGCGTACTTGCTGTTTCAATAAATTTCCTGGGATATTTGTGACTGATGAAACAAATATGTCAGTCTCAAGCTCAACTTTGCATTTGACTGTTATTCAAATTAATCAAATGTTATTCTAACGGGTCAGTCATCTAACGTTTTTTTTTTCATCTAGTGCTTATTTCGTGAATGGTAACACTTAGCTCATGTCTGATTTGACAGATAATTAGTTTTATCCTTCCGCTGAATGAAAATGGTTGTGTATACGCTTGAACAACGCTGGGAAATATTGCGACATTACTTTGAAAATCATGGTAATGTTGCAGAATGTGTGCGAAAATTGCGTACGAATTTTGGAAGAAGAGAAGCACCGTCAGCTCCGTATGTTCGTTATCTTGTGAAAAAAGTGAAAGAAACTGGCACCCTCATCGATAAAACAAAGCGTGAAAAGCCAAAAACAGTGCGTACACCCGAGAATATTGCTGCTGTGGTAGAAAGTGTGGGTGAAGCGCCATCAACATCAATTCACCGTCGTTCTCAACAATTAAACATTTTGGTCTCCATTCCTCATTGAGAGGAATTTTGCATAAAGACCTTGGTACGACGCTATACAAAGTCTAATTGGTTCAGGAGTTGAAGCCAACTGACCATCCAATGCGTTTTCGCTTCGCTAAGTGGGCCTGCGATCGACTTAGAGAAGATGCCGAATTTGCCAAAAAAATCATCTTTTCAGATGAAGCTCATTTTGATCTTGGCGGGTATGTAAACAAGCAAAATTGTCGCATTTGAGGCACAGAAAACCCGCACGCATACATTGAAAAGCCGATACACCCAAAACGAGTCACTGTTTGGTGCGGATTTTGGTCCAGAGGCATAATTGGGCCATTTTTCTTCGAAAATGAGCAAGGAGTGGCCGTTACAGTCAATGGCGATCGTTATCGGGCCAAGTTGAACGAATTTTTGTTCACAAAAATTGAAGAAGAGGATATTGGCAACATTTGGTTTCAACAGGACGGCTCTACGTGCCACACAGCCGAAGCTACACTCGATGTTTTGCGCCCTGTTTTTGAAGATCACATTATCAGCCGCAGAGCTGATTTCGTTTGGCCACCTCGGAGCTGCGAATTGACACCGTTGGACTATTATTTGTGGGGTGCCGTAAAAGATAAGTGTTACGCCGACAAGCCATAGACAATTGACGCTTTAAAGGACATTATTCGTGAAGCCATTGGTGAAATACAGCTGCACACAATCGATTATGTGCTTAAAAATTGGACCGATCGTGTAGGCTACTGCATGGCCAGCCGAGGCAGCCATTTGAATGAAATTATTTTCCATTATTAACCGGGAGGATTGTACACTAGTCGGCATAAGTATTTTGACGAAATAAAAATCGTGCATTTTTGAGTTTAACTTCTAAATGGCTTGACAAGAATTCATGTTTATTTTTTCATTTTTATATATAACTAATACAAACTTAAAAATAGGCAAACAAATATTTTTTCATAGAAGTCAAAAAAGATATAAATTAATTTGTAATTTCGTGTGTTGGCATAAGTATTTTGACAAGTATATAACTCTAAGAAAAAACATTTTAAACTTAACAAAAGTAAATAAATAAAGAAGAATTTAGTAAAATATATAAACTCCTTTGGCTTCAATAACTTTTTGAAGGCGTCTCGGTACTGAATCTACTAAATTTTGAAGAATCTCTGGAGATATCTCTTCCCAAAGGGAAGTGACCTCAGAAATCGTCTCCTCTCTGGTTTTATTTTAAGAAACTGTTCTTTTGCGTTTCAAAAGAGACCAGACGTTTTCTATTATATTTAAATCTGGACTTTGAGGTGGCCAGTCCAAAGTGGCAACACCAACATCCTTCAAAAATTTAGTTATCATCCTGTTGCAGGATAAATGATTCACCAATAAGCCTACCTCCGGAAGGAAAGGCATTATCATTTAGGGTTCTTAAATATTGACCTTGGTTCATCGAGCCGGTGATAGGAACCAATTCACCCAGGCCATTATACGCAACACATCCCCAGAACATGACAGAGCCTCCACCATGGCTCACTTTTTGACAAACGGGGCGTCTTTTTTGCCTTTCTACCTTTGGCAATCTAACGTAAAATTTGTTTTTTAATGAGTTATACTCAAAGGAGCTTTCATCTGTCCATAGAACGCTTCTCCAGTACTCCTTTGGCTTGTGCAGATGTTCCTTTGCGAAAGACAGTCTTTTAAGCTTGTTTACCTTTGATATGTACGGCACGTCCTTGGCTTTAAATGTTTTAAAATCTCCTTCCATTAAACGTCGTCGGACAGTGCGCTCACTGATTGGATTCGTTGCCGTCAAATTCCATTGATTTGCAGCAGTTTGAGGCTTCAGGAATATATTTCTTTTAAATTCCCGTAGAAGGGTTCGGTCTTCAGTGGGCGTTGTTTTGCGCTTAGCACCTGATCTCATTAGGTTTGTGATGTCATTATGCTTTTTAAACTTATTGATTTGATAGTGCACAGTTTGACGCGACACATTAAACTCACTTGCTATGTCTTTTACTGCCGTTCCAGCGTTAAACTTCGCTACCATTGAAGATCTGACAACCAAACTCAACTCAGCCGTTTTACCCATGGTTTTTAGTAAATTTTAATAAATTTTTATTTTGTTATCAACGTTTAATGTAAATTAAAGTTAACTACACAAGTTTTTTGGTTATCACGTGCTCAAAACTGTTAAAATATTTACACAAAGTTTCCGTCAAAATACTTATGCCACGTAAAAATTCTTTGTCTGCATGCGTTCTTATCAGCAGAAAGAGAATGCAAAAGGTAAACAATACAAAACTTGGCATGCATAGAGCTAAAAATAGATTCTTTGTTTCGCGCATCATTTTTGCACCGTTGTTTTAACGATACCAAGCAAAGTTAGTCTCAATAGTCACAAAAAGGTTTCGTCAAAATACTTATGCCGACTAGTGTACTTTCAATAGCATTTTCAAAAATGCGGACCCTTTATTTAAAAAAAAAAAACAAATAGTGAAAAAAACGAGATTGTTGGGTGTATTTTGAATATTGATGGTAAAAATGAATAAATAATGTCGAATTTTGATTATACGAACGTTTATTCCGGAATTTATAAAAAAAATAATGATTTTCCGTTATTGGCGAAAACTGAAAACTCCGGTTAGGGATAGTTGGGACAAAACTTATTATGTGGGATTGTTACAAACATCCCTTTCTAATCCCTTAGAAATTGCAGATGCTGCGCAACTAAAATAAATTTCAAATGAAAATTAAAATTTTTTTTGTGTGTTGCAGTTTGCCTCAGTTTTGTGACTGATTGTGAGTAGGATTCAAAAATAGTATCTTTTCAAAAACAAAGCGTCCGCTGCAACTGGATCTCCTTTCATAAATCCTCTGACAAGATCTTTATGCCTATCCATAAATTCAATAAATTTTGCCTCCTGGGAATTATTTTTGTGTTTGCCTTTGGTAAAATACATTCACACTTATCATGAATTTCGCCCGAACAGCATTCCGCATGAAAAATTTCCCTTTTTTCTTTTCCCCTATCATAAATTTCGCGTGAAAAAGAATCCTATGTTCGAAAAAATTCCCTTATTGCAAACACAAATTCCGGGCGAAATTAAATCTCAAACAGAGCTAAAATGTTCACTTGCTTTTTGGAAGTGAAGAGAAGGGAACACACAATTAAAATGTAAGTTACACTTTTAACTATGGCAAAAAGGAAATTTATTATTATTCTTATTATTTATTATTTTTCCTTTTCGGTTATAGAAAAGGTGTTTATTTGAAGATGGCGATATAATGTTGACGTGCGTGTCATCAATACAGCCTATAGCACCTGGAATCTTATATCTTGAATAAAAGTCTTGAAAAATTTTCCGTTGTTCGTCTGTCGTTCGCCGCGTTATCCATTGTGGACAAAGTTTTTCTTGAAAAATATCTAATACTTCGGAAAGTATGACACTGAATGAGGATTTCTGGTACCCACCTTATGCAAAAAAAAACGTAAGCAAGCGGCGTTCCACTATTGTTGGAACAGCAAATTTTTTTTTTGCTGGCACCGAAACGTTGACAAGTACATCCAGCAAGTACTTAAAAGCTGATATGTTTAGCCTATAGTATTGTTGATATCTGGTAAAATATAAATGTATTAATTTATTTTAACAAAGGCTAACATATTAGATAACATACAAGGGCTCACGCAATTCTTAAGGATTAAAATTATCTCTTAAATGCCTTCGAATCAATTTCAATTGGTTAATTTCTTCTTCATTTGATAAAATCCTCATGGCTATACTGTGCATTTTAAATTAAGTACAAAATTATAAAAACTGTTTACTCTATTTAAATATGCTAATTTTGTTTATTTTTCAACTGTTATTCCCCACTACTTGTGAAGATCAAAATTGTTCGAAATGTCACAGCTGATTCGAAGTGAAATTTCGTTCGGGTGGAATTCGCAATAACCTTTTTGTATTTCGGGCGAACAAAAATATTTCCGGCGAACAAAAATATTTCGGGTGAAATGCTGTTCGGGCGAAATTCATGATAAGTGTGATTATCGTTTAGTATATCTATTCAAAATCTAAACAACATTACTACACTCAGATATTATTCACTTACATTTTCAATCACGTCAGGTCATCCCAACAAGTTCACCGTTACTAAAATGATCGAATTGAATCACACACAAAACGATAAAACCGAATTGTGGAACATGGAAATTCATTTTTTTTTAACTTCGAAAAATGTGAAATTGAAATCGGTAAAAGTGAAATGTGGAACCCAAAATTTCACTTTAGACCGATTTTAATTTCATTTCGAGTGAAAGTGAAACGTAGAACCTAGCTGATAAAGTCGCTGTTGTCCCATTTGTTGAATTCAACAAGTATCAGCATCTTGTATTGCCGTCTTTCAACAGACAAATTTACGCTGTCTTCTTGATCTCCGCTGCTCGAAGAAGATGATATAGAAAGCACGAAACATTTTTATTTATAAATCGTATTTATTAATTTTAATGTAGGGCTCTATTACGACTCGCGAGTCGAACGTTCGACTCAAAGCAAACATTTTAGCGAATATCTCTAGTCGTGGTATTGCTAGAAGCGAACTACGGTATTCGAATTTAATCATTGAAAAAAATGATAAGAAATGATATATGATAATAATCTGTGTTGGATTGTTTTTTGAAGATCAGGAAACAAACGGAGGAGAATAGAAAACTATAGTTTCCAGAAAAATCCACATTGTCAGGAATTGTAGAATGTGTGGATGGAACCGACTTTGGAATCATTCAGTTTTTACATGAATACAAAAGGTTTGAATGCAAATGATTATAAGTGTTTGTGTTGTATTTGCACCGCTTATTTTATTTCAATAATTTCTTTTGAGAAAAAAAAACAAAACCACCTTTGAATTTTCAAACAAACAACGATTTCGCTCAAAGTCACCAAGAATTACAGTTCGACTGATTTTTAAAGAAAAAGACGAAAAGACGCTAAAGGTAATAGAACGAGATTTTAATTCGCCAAACTTTTTAACATTTGAATTTTTTAGGCGAGTCGCAAGCTGTAATACTAAATAGCAAAGAGGTATATAACTATAGAGTACGCATCAGGGCTAAAAATGTTGTAGCTGTTTCGGACGCGGGCGGTAAGTGGGAAGGGGAATTTCTGTCGTTCGTATGCATCGGCTATGCTGTTGCTTGATGCTGGCATGGCAATGTGCACACTGGGGTATGGTATATGTATGAGATGCGCACACAGTTGTATACTCTTTGCAAATAGTCACATTAACAAATTTTTCGCGCGATTCGCAAATCATAATATGGGCCATAGAAGAGCGAACTGTCAACAACTGAATAAAACCCCAAGTTTGCTTGGATAACTTCTACTATTTCGGAAAGTTGATAAATCAAAGGTTGACCAACTTTGAGTTTTCTCAACTTTTGAATATCATAAGTTGAGAGAGTCAACTTTGACTGAATAGAAACAATTCCTGCTGAAATTGATGATAAAAATCCCCAAGATGTGTTCAACTTCGAGTGAATAAAGCGGCCCAGTCCTCTGCCCCCAATTCAACGAAGCCACCCGCAAATAACAACACACACTGAATTTTTTTATATATATTTTTTGTAATTTTTATTTTTATATTTATTCTTAAATATGGTTTTTCATTCCGTTTTTTTTTTTGTTGTTTTTTGTTTCTTTTTGTTGTTTTTGTTTTTACATAATTTATTTATATGTATATTATATATATTACTACAATCATTCATTTTTGTTTTGTGTTTTTCTCTTAATAATTTTTTTTTCTTTTTGTTTATTTAATTGTATTATTTTTTTTTCTTCTCGTGCAACTTATTTTTCTGGTTTTTCATTTTAAATATTACTTCTTAATTATATATAATTTTATTTTTCATGTTTATTATTTTATTATATATATAATAATAATAATAGTATCCACCATTTATTTGCTAGAATATTTTTTTTGTTTTCAAGGGATTTTCATTTTTTTTTTTGTTCAATTAATTTACGCTTTTTATTTCATGTTTTTATATTTTTCTTAATTTTTAGTGGGGTTTTGAATTTATATTTTTTTTTAAGTTCTACTCCTTAATAAATTACACATCATGGTTTTTTTTTTTTTCATCATATAAGTTAATCTTTCTTGTTGTGGGTGGGAGGGGGACTCTCCCCTTCCCGGTGCTTGTATAGAATATTTTTCATGATCAATGATCATTTTATCAAGTGTGATCAAAGTCATTTGTTGTTTTTTTTTTAAGTTATCGTCGGTTTGTCGTTTTGTTTCTATCGGTTTTTTTTTATAATGAATAATCTTTTCATTGTTTAATGTACTTTATGCATTTTTTTTAGAGAAACGAGATAATTAATTTGTTTTCTTGTTGTATAAAAACATAATAGAAAGTAATAGTAAATAGAAAAAAAAAACAACAACAAAATGGAAAAAACGCATGCGTTTTTAAACATTTTCTGTCAACTCTTAATATTTTGTTTTTTAATTTTAAAATTTATTCTTTAATGCCAGCATTAGTGTGGCGTGTATTATCATATTATCAGCTTAACTCTGTAAGAGGGGGCGCGACAATAAAAACAAAACGAGATATTTTACAACTCTACAAACTACAAAATGTGTGTGTGTGTCTAAATAAGTTTTTTTTTTTAAATATTTATAGTTTGTTGTGTTGATTTCCATGATTTCTTTTTGTTGTATCCTTATTTAGCGAAATTAAAAAAATATCTATCCATATACAACTACAATATACATACATTTATATATTTAAAATATATTCATATAGTTAATTTTTTTTTATGTTTTTAATAATTATTTTATATATAAAAATGTAAAACGAAATATGCATTTATGAAAAGGGTTCATTCGTCCCTTTCGCTTGTTGTCTGTTTTTTTTTCTAATAACACCTTATATTTGACAAAGAAAATCCTTATGCTTATAGTTCTGGTTTTGCTAAAATTAAACAAAAAAAAAAAAAGAAAAATAAAGTAGGGGAGATGGGTCTTAATCGGGTATTTTTAAACATTATCTTTATTTAAACAAATTGATCGGTCATACAGCAGAAGAAGAAGGTTGTACACTACATTTCTATAATTATTTATACGTTTGTTTAGATTAAGTTTTTTTGTTTTGTTTTCTAAATTCTAAAAAGAGAAACATTTATGCATAATATTTGTATACCTATATATATGTATATAAAACGAAAAATAAAATTAAATATAATTACATAGAAAAATTAAAAAGACAAAAAGTATCATCATAGTTTTAAACAGACACATTCATTTGCAGATATAGCAACTCACCATCAGCATTGAGTTTTCTCTGCCGCTTATATATAATTTTAATTATTTTAAGGAAATATTATAGTTTATTAAATATTTAATAAGTGTATGGGTAATTTTAATCATTACTTAAACATCTAATTAAGTTACAATCTGCTGCTAAAACTGCTCTGAAATTTCTTTCGTTTTTCTATGCTTGCATTTTATTATGTTTGTTTAGTTTTATTCCCCCCATTTAGTTTATTATTATACAATTGTTTAATTAATTTGTGTTTAATCATTGTTTAATCAGTCATCACGGTGTGTAATTATTATTTTTTTTTTTTTTTGCTTTTTTTGGCTGATTTCTATAGAGTTTCTTGTGTAACAAATAGAAAAATACTTATTTTTCATTTACATACAGTGTGTTTCTTTATTTTTTATATATACTATATATAGGTCTATGTTAAATGTATTTTTTTAAATATTTATTCTTCTGATTTATATAGAGTGCAAGTGTATTTTTTTTTTTGTTTTCTTATTGTTGCGTCACGTATACATCGCTGGCGCAGTCTCAAATGTTAATGAATTTCTGTGTAGAAAAGGTGAACGGAAAAAATATAATATGCCCCGTGTTCTGTTTCGTTTCCTTTACCAACTCGTTCATCATCATCATCTTCAATCAATCAATCAATCACAGCATCGTTAACAAAGAAAATAATTAAAACTTGGTATACGTTTGGAGAAAAGAAACAATTTTTTGGAAACAAAAAAAAAACGAAAACAAAAGGAAAACATATTTCTGCTGTTCAACTTCTCCTCCGGTCGCTTCTATTATGTGTTGGACGCCTCATGCTTGTTTCCCTAACTGTACATACACAAACAAAAAACAAAACAAATTACAAAACAAAAAAAAAAGAAACGTGTCAAGTAATTTGCGACTACACAACTATTCTCCTACGAAATTTATATAGGTTTTCGGTTTTTATACAAATTTGAGAGTGACCTCTCCACGCTTTTGCTCATTCTCTTCGTTCCCCTAGCTAGACTATCTGCATCGCCTTGGCGAACCTCTTTCTATCGCTTTACACGCCGCCATCTATCATATCGCATTCCTCATCTGTTCAGAGCACGACCACGTCGACTTCTTGTCTACTACGCAACAGCGGCCGTAGTTGTAGTGGTCGCCGTTAGATTACTACTATTACTACTGTTATTATTATTATTACTACTACTACTACTGCTATTTCCTGTTATTGTTGCTGTTGTTGTACTAATATTACTATTTTTATTATTATTGCCAACGCCAACGCCAATGACGCCGCTGCTGCTGCTGCTTCCGGTTGTCTGTTGTGGTATGGTTGTTGATGTCGTTAGATTCTCAATGCTATTCGGCGCTGTTGTGGCCGGTGTTGATGCTGCTGTTGCTCCAGCCGATGAGGTGGATGATGACGATGGCGATGCTACAGATGAGGAGGCGGCCGCTACACCGATTGGTGCGGTGATATTGCTGCCGCTGTTACTGCTGCCGCAACTGCTGTTGCTGCTGTTGCTAATATCGTTGAGGGTGGCCGACGGAGGTACTAGGATCTCTTCGGATTTGTTACATGTTAGGCTGCTATTACTACTGCTACTGTTGCTGCTGCTGTTGCTATTACTACTATGAACATTGGTTGATGAGAAGTTGCCTGCGACCGCAGGTGTTGTTGTGGTATTTGTACTTGAGTCGCCAATTCCTGTGAGGGATGTGGCGGTAGCACTGTTACCAATATCATCCACAACTATCGCAGGTGGTTGGGCTTGCTGATGCTGCATTTGTAATTGCTGTTGCTTTCTAGCTTCGCCCGCGTTATTGCTTTCCTGCTGTTGCTGGTGATGTTGTCGCTGCTGTAGGCGATACTCCATCGATGGCATCGGTCCCGGACCACGAGACACTTGGAACAACACTCGCGATATAATCAAAGCCACCTGTTGATCGAGGATGTGACTCATTACCAGTCCCAACAATCGTTGCTCCTGTTGCATGAACAACGAACGATTGTCCGGATGCCTTGACAGATGCAACAATGTTCCAGCAGCTCGCCGCAACATATCTAAACTCGTACCCATCGAGTCGGGATTCTCACGGAGGTAATTGATGCCGTGCTGGTTGGCCACACCGAGCGCCGTCTGTTCGGCCTGCTCGATAAACGCCACCAGGTAGGAAATGCACGGCGATTGCAGGGCAACAGTGCGTGCCATAGCACTATCAGCAGCGGCGAGGTAATGCAGCAAATTCACGGAGAACTCACGCAGCACTTGATCTTCGTTGCGACACAAGTGGCGTGTGAGAACTGCGCACAGCTTCTCCAGCCTCGAGTGCGGTGGCGTTGCAATTACTAGATCGACATTTGCATCTGTGACGCACAACTTGCAGAGAGCCTCCAAGGCAAGACGTTGCGGTGACAACGCCGAAATAGGACCACACGAAGGGAACGGATCCTGACCGTGTGCCGAGGGGCAGACAGCCCAATGCAGCAGTCCATCGAGCACAGGTCGTGTAATAATCTCTTCGTAACGTGATAGCTCCAGGTGGCCGGCGATATTGGCCACAGCTACTAGCATATTCTCACGAATTGTGATCAGGTAATCCCACCACCACTCCTTCTCGCCATGCAGAGAGCTGCACGAGTCCGAAAAGTCCGTGTCCTCTTCCCGATCGTAGTTGCGTGTTTTTGGTGTCCGCAGCAGATGCTCGTGATTGAGCAGCAACAACTTGCCGAGGAGAGCGAGGAATTTCGAAGATCTTGCGAGAATCGTCTCGTTGCCAGGAACAAAGGTCAAATTGCGGAATATATTCGAGAGGCAGATGCATCGGCGCGCCAGCGAATCCTGACTCTCATTTACCAGATATAGGCTGGCCTCGTCGCGTGTATAGCACTCATCTTCGAAGCCGCTCATTCTGCGACGCTGTAGTACCATTGCGGGATCGCGCACACTCGACTTCGGATCGAAACTCGGGCGTGCCCCACCGTTGGGCAATACTCGGGGATGCTCAATGTCCATGTCGACTTCACGACAATCGCTGTCTAGTAGAAGGCTGTCCTTCGGTTTGGTTAGACTATCACTACTCTGTTCAGAGATCAATTCGTCGGGCTCCTCCTTCTTGATGGGGATTGTGGTAACGACACCAATTCCCTCGAGGAAGCTGCCGATTTTTGACTTCTTGCTGCTGATGCCGTTCTTATTGTTATTACTGCTCGAGGTGCTCGACATGCTGATGTGTCTTCGTTTCTTGTTAAACGCCAGCACTCTGCTACTGTTCTCCTCATCATCATCGCCCCCGCCCGCTTCGTCCTCATCCTGCTCTAGAGGATCATTGGCCAGCCGGCCAGATTTGTCTTTTCTACTACAGATGCCGCCCCTGCCTCCTCTAATGTATCGAGCAAATGGAATGTCAATGATCTCAGACTTAAAAACATCGATAACACTATCGTGTGGATCACGTTCGATGTGACCGTACGTCCAGGCCTCGCTGCCAATTGGTACCGTCAGCTGGTAGTTCCTGTTGGAGTCATAATCCCAAGGCTTGAGCTCTTCCGACACAAAAATGTCGTCATCGGCGTTTTGTATCCGCACTGGCATGTTCTTACGCGACACCATCGTGTAGTTGGGGGTGTTGGACAATAACAGCACCTTCTCTTCGGGATTTGTGGGAGCCATCAGTTGTCCCAGGTCCACGGTAAAGTTGCAGTCTTCGTCGGCGTTGTTCTCGTAGTGGCGTGCCTTGCTGTGACTACTGATGCTAGTGACGCAGGCCGTGTTCTCGTTGTCAAACATCTCCGCGAGGTTCTTCTGGAAATGCTCCAGCAGGAGACTTAGAAGGCCGGGCAAATGAGTTAGACCAAAGTACTGAATCGTGGTATCGTCGTACAGTAGAATGTTGAGTATGTCCAGAGCCCATGTGCTCTCGGAGAGCAGGCCCGACCGTAGCGACATGAATATCCGCCAGGGGTCGATGGGACAAACGTCGGTTTTGGCCAAACGCTTGCGACGATACAGGACTGGCGTGGTGGACTCTACGCTATCCGGAGGGAACACAATGTCTTTCTTCTGCATTTGAGCGACGGGCGCAAACGGACCCGGCTGGGGTGGCGGTGGCGTCGCTTTACTGCCACCCGGCATCACATTAGGGCCTGCTAAGACAGATGGACCGCTTACCACTACACCGGGTGGAGGGCCACCAACCGCACCGGGAGGGCCGGGAGGCGGAACACCACTGCTCGCATTCGGCTGTGGTGGTGGCATACTGAATGGAGGTTTACCGCCGCTGCTGGGCACTCCCGAAGGACCGACAACTGTGCCGCCTGGCATACGCTGCTGTGGCGGACGTAGTGGTGAGCCGGGACTTTGCTGTGGCGAACCCATGTTAGGCCAGGGTTGCTGTTGATTAGCTGGATACGGAGGCTGAGACTGTGGAGGGTAACGATGTTGATCCCACTGCGCCGCACCCTGTTGATTTGGCGGCGGTGGTGGGCCTGCTGTTCGCGGAGGATTGCACCATCCCTGTGGCGTCGGTGACGAGGGGTATTGGCCGCGATACTGACCGGCACCACCTTGCCAACTACCTGCAAATTAAGAAAAAAATTGTTTTCAAACCCAAAACGAAACCAAAAGATGACTGCAATACGTACCATACATCTGTGGTCTCTGGTTGTAGCCGGCATAGCCTTGAGAATCTTTTACAAAATCTGGATGCCTCCTTGGCTGAGGACTCTGTGCAAGAGAAGAGAAATGATAATCGTTAATCCATAGTCAAAAGGTTGTGCTCTTCAATGCTTACCTGCTCGGGTGGCCGATAGAAATCGGGCTGTTGTGGAGCCGCTGGAGGATATGTACTTGGTGTCGCTCCTGCGGGGCCTGTAGGCGGACCAGCAGGTGTTGTCGCTGGTCCACTGCCAGGCGGTGCCGTCGCTTGGGTGGCTCCTGGTGGCGGTTGAGTATACGGCCGACTCCCATATGAACCGTAAGTGTTTGCTGCCGGTGGAGGACTACAAAGAAAAAAAAAGTAACAGCTTAGCAAAGTTTATTCACAACCAAGACAAACAAAAAAGAAACCCAAAGGATATAAATTGACAACAAACACAATGACAATTGAAATGAAAATCGAAAGGGGCTAAGTTAAGGATCGTTGGGACAACTCACGCTTCTCCCTCCGGTCCATAGGGAGGATACATGGTACGATTTTGCGGTGGAAACTGGCCTTGACTTTGAGTAAACTGACCAGGCGGTCCGGATGAATTATATTGATCGCTGGACCCGTACTGGTTGTAGCCTGGTTGGCCTGGATATGGGGCACCTAAAAAAAGAGAATTTTACCAAAAGTTAGTAAAACAAAACAAAATAGATTCCATATAACGGTGAAACGAAGAAAAACATAGAAAACCATAAAATTGGATTTAATGAGAATGAAAAAAAGTTACAAAAACAACATGAATTCAATTTTTTCTTTTTTTGCAAATTAATGATATAAGCATTCATATAAGCAATCAATATAAAGAATAACGGTAATAAGAAGCATAAGAGATTGTTTTTTATGAATAATATGAGAAGCAAAAAGCATATAAATAAGAAAATTAGTTTTAAATAGGACCCCCGACACAGAGCCATTAGCTGTAGCAACATGCTATTTAAAAAAAGCTGCAGCTTGCGATTGGTAAAGAGCAAAGGGGCTGGCCTTTGAGTTGTCATATATCAGGGGGTGTCTGTCTTAAAAAGTAAGCTAGGTGATATTCTTCTAAAGTGTATTTCATTTGACAACTTCAAACTTTCAGTGTGAACGCACCCATTATCCGATTACCGACCTGTCAATGTCAATATATTCAGTAAAATTCACATTTTTATCACGGTGAACACGAAGGATGTCACGAAGGAACAACGTTTACAAATAATTAAAACTCGAAATTCCGAGTCGGTGGTCGCAACTTTAAGAGCGTTAACGCCAATTTTCGGGAATAATTCTCGTAGACAAGCAATTCATAGTCTAGCGGAAAAAATTGAGTCACAATATCCGCTGCTTGATGTTGCCGTGCCAGTGAGCCTTTGTTTTGCCCAAAGTTTGGAGAATATTGCAACCGTAGAGGCGTCAGTAGAAAAACGAGCCAAATCTGTCAATTTCACGGCGTTCTCAAGAATTGGGCCTCTCCCTGACCACATTGTGGCGAATTTTCGCGTAAGGATCTCGTTCTACACCCTTACTAGATTAAGCCGACTCATGAACTAAAGCCACTTGATCATATGAAGCGATGTACGTTCTCGAATTGGGCTCTGGGCATGATGGAAGAAAATGAAGAATTCCATCGTCTACAATGAAGCGCATTTTTGGTGAAACGGCTTTAAACGGTTAAGCAAAATATGCATTTCAAGACAGGTGAGGACCCTTAGTGCTTCATGCTAAAGTACTTCATCCGCAAAAAGTCATTGTTTGGTGCGGTTTTCATGTTTTTCGTGGTTTTTTGTAGATGAAAATAAATGGTATGCGCTACAGATACATGTTGGAACGTTATTTCTTTGAGCAATTGCATGAATAGGACATCAGTGATATGTGATTCCAACAAGACGGTGCCAAAAAGCCACACAGTGGGTGCAACAATCGAGTTATTGAAGTCTCAGTTCGGTGAACGTGTTATCTCGAGAAACGGACCCGTCGATTGGCCGCCGAGATCGTGTGATTTACGGGCTCTAAACCTTTTTTAAGGGGCTACGTTAAATCATTGTTCTAAGCCAACAAGCGGAGTTTAGAGCCGATATTGAACGAAAAATAGCTACCGTATCGGTTGAAATGTGCGTCCGGTTCATCAAAAATTGAGTTCAACGTATCGACCGCTGCATACGTTCCCGTGGTGGGCATATGAACGAAGTCGAGTTGCATTCATAAATGTTTAGACAGTAATTCACGCCAATAAATGTTTTTGTTGGGATATCTCAAGTAGTTTGCATTTTATTGAAAAGAGACGAAGTTGTCAAGCCTTTAATGAAAGGCCCTTTACTTAGATGTGAAAAGGTCTTGCAATCATTGTTCAATAAAAGTGTTTACAGACTCGTTTGGAAGCAGCGCATATTTCAAGTTATAATCTCAAAGGCAAGTGGAAATGCTATGCACATACCAGGATCAACCGAATTCTGTAGAGTCGGTTCAATTGAAATGAGCCACCCATAGTCAAAATCGGAGAAATGAACGCGATCATAAAAAGCTTCTCCAGTTGAAATGCTAGAATAGCTCGGTTTTGCTTTATACCGTCTGCGCGACTGTTGTAAACTAGCGACAACAACGTTGCTGTCAACAGACAGCATGATAGCTAATTAAGTTTGACCAGGAAGTGAAAGAATGGCAGGAGGATAACCAGTAACAGGCTTTCTTTAGTGTTACTGATGTTCGGAAAATCGCCCAGGCGGTCCGCGGTCCCACGAATAAAACATCTAAGCAAAATCAACTGATTTTCTAAAAAGAAATAATCAACTCTGGCATTTGGATCGGAATAATATTGTAGGTCCCGCCATTCGTACGAGAAGTAATTGAATTTCCTTTCACCTGTTCACTTCAACACTCCATCGCAGATTCTGCCGTAAGGATTATCAATGTTAAGGCAAATAAATACAAAGCTTTCGCACAACCATTCATGAGTGCGTGTGTACTTCTTACACGATGTGGGGACCTCCTGTTTTATGCCGACTCCAAACGGCTAAGTTAACATAAGATATCGATACTACTCGGACAATTTGAGAGATCATCACGATAGGAGGGCCAGAGAAAAATCATTTCGGTGTTTCCACTGCTGGGAATCGAACCCAGCCACCGCGCCCCTGAGCCCGTCAGTTAATGTTAAGACAAGTTTCCATAACTAAAGGCCGCTCCTTGCCAGCTTGGTCTTTTAAGTGACCGAACCGAGGTTAGTTGGGAAAGTATACGCGGACGTTGAAGTATATTAACCAGAGAGGTGAGCCAATGGATATGATATGATGGCGTTATTTTTTACTTTTTTTCGTTAACAGGCGTGTTGTTGTGTTGCCAAGTAAGTTTGAGAAAGCGAGGGCTGTCAATTGTCTTAGCAGACAAAAGGCAAAACATGTAGTGGGCTTAGCCTTATAGCAATCTGGTTTATTAGATGTAAATATCAACGCGGCAGTACTGATTTGAAGGCCGCGGTTACGACCAACGCTAGTTCGCGCTAGTAAATATAAGGTATGAACAATCAATAACCGCGCAGATCACGCTTTTTGCGTTCGCGTTAGTCCACTCTAGTCAGCGCTAGTCCAAGCGTCTAATTTGTATATCAAAACTCATTTGATTGTGAAGTTTACTTGCTTTAACTAGCGTGAATAATCGTCCCCGTTATTTTTACTAGCCCTCTAGTGAACTAGCGCACTCGTTTACTAGCGTTGGCCGTAACCGCGCCCTAAGGGTTGAGGTTGTACATAATCATTTGCATACGTCGCGGCAATTATGGAGTTCAACGATGAGGCAAACATCGTTGAACTCCATAATTCAGAGGAGTGGCTTAATGAACATTTTGTGCCTCTTAGATGTTCTTGTTGTTTTCAGGGCAAAGTATGCGTAGGCTCGAGGTAAATGATGCACAGACTCGAAAATTATGTTAAGGATTTTAGAAGTTTTTGTTGGTCTCCAGATTATGGTTGAAAAAATTGTTGAGAGAACTAACAACGCGTTATTTTAATTTATTTAACTTAACGTGCTCCTAACCGAAACTCTGTTTCAGACAAGGCCGGCTAGTTTCAAACTTCGTTTACGCCCAAATGTGCATTTATCTGATTTGATAATAGCATACGTCGAGCGGACATCAAAAGTTGATTCTATGGTTTAAGCTTTAACGTTATCGTGGCAATATGGCGATAGGGCCATAGCTAGCTGTTCGGCTCACTCGAGTTCCATGCCCACATCAAAACGAACATAAAAATAAATACAAACTGTTGGCAACTGCCTTGTTATGACCCATGGTATAGCTTTACCTCAAAACCATTCACATGAACGTGTGTACTTTTTGCACAATGGCGTAAACTCCAGCTTTATGCCGAATCCGAACGGCTGAGTTAAGACTAGTCTTTCGTGACAGTTGATTCGATGCGAATAATTTTTCAGATCATTAAGAGCAGAGGACCGAATATGTGTTCAGAACATTACCACAGAAGGCCCTTGGTATTGCCCGAATCGAACCCAGTACGTATGTGCAACGATTGATCGCACTAACCACTGTACCACAAAGCCCATCGATAGTGACTCTCCATAAGCTTTGTGAGCTTGGTTGGGAGGTTCTTATGCATACATCTTATAGTCGGGGATCTGGCAACATGGCGAATGGTTTTGCTGGTGAAAAAATCGTCTCAAAGACGCTTGTGAAAAACGACTATCCCTGGTTTTGTTTTGTCATTCAAAATGGCAACAAGTTATCAAACAAAATGGCGCATATTAGAACTCATTGTGTCTTAAACAAATAACAAACTTCTCAGCTCAGATGTCATCGTCTGCCATTTTTCAATTTCTTACACTTTCATGTGAACGCACCCTTAAACCGATTACCGAACTGTCAATGTCATAATATTCAGTAAAATCAACATTTTCATCGTGGTGGAGTACACGAAGGAACAATGTTTACAAATAATTAAAATTTACTACCGAAGTTTCGAGTCGGTGGTCGCAAATGAGCGTTAACGCCAATTTTCGGCCGTAATTCTAGTCCCAGTAGACAAGCAATTCATAGTCTAGTGAACAAAATTGAGGAAGCATATTTGCTACTTGATGTTGCCGTGCAGGGAGAGACCACGTTTTGGACGAAGTGTGGAGCAATTGCTGCCGTAGAGGCGCCCGTCGCGCCTCAAGAATTGGACCTCTCCCAGACCACATTATGAGTAAGGATATTGGCCTACACCCTTACAAGATCAAGCTGACTCTGAATATTCGCTGCTTGATGTTGCCGTGCCAGTGAGACTACGTTTTGCCAGAAGTGTGGAGAATAGTGCTGCCGTAGAGGCGTCCGTTGTAAAACGAGCCAAATCACAAGAATTGGGCCTCTCCCAGACCACATTATGGGGAATTTCGCGTAAAGATCTTGGCCTACACCCTTACAAGATAAAGCTGACTCATGTACTAAAGATCATATATGAAGCGACGTACGTTCTCGAATTGGGCTCTGGACATGATGGAAGAAAATGAAAACTTTCATCGTAAAATCATATTCAGCGATGAGCGCATTTTTGGTTAAACGGTTTCGTCAATAAGCAAAATACGCGTTACTGGACAGGTGAGAACCATCTCGTGCTTCATGAAACAGCATTTCATCCACAAAAAGTCACTGTTTGGTGCGATTTTAATGCCGGCGTGGTGGCGTCATTGGGCCGTGATTTTTCATCGATGAAAATGACCGTCAGCAATACTATGGATCGATTCGCGACCACATTTACTGTTTTTGATGATATTCATCCAAATCGAGCCCGTACCGTGCGTATAGAAGAAGCCATCGTCGCTGTATGGTGAGTATGATAGAGGACCCGAATTTATCTTTCCGACGGCGTTCTCAGCAACTCGGTCTCTGCCCGTCCACTACTTGGACAATTTTGAGAAAAGATCTTGGCCTACATCAATACATGATCCAACTGATGCAAGGATTAAAGCCAGCGAACCATCAATTGAGTCGTGTGCTCGGTGAATCGGCTGATAATCAACTGGAAGTCGGACCAGATTGTTACCGTCAAATCATCTTTAGAGATGAGGATCATTTCTGGATTGACGTGAGCACAATCCTTATGAGACCTTTGAAACTCCGTTACATCCCAAAAATATAACTGTTTGGTGCGGTTTACATGCCGAAGGCGTCATCGGCCCATTTGTCTTTTAATCGGAAACCGGTGCCAACATTACCGTGAATGACGAGCGCTTCGGGATTTTATTATTTCTCAAGTCATTGGAAATCATTTGGAGGAGAAATGGTTTAAACAAGACGGCACAACATACCATACATCGCGTGCAACTATGCATTTTTTTACCCAAAGTTTTGTTGACCGAATCATCTCAAGAAATGGACCTGTGAATTGGCCACCTCTTTCGTGTGATTTGACAACTTTGGACTACTATGCTAATCTATGCTGATAAACCAGCAACGATCACTTAGAATCCAACATTCGACGTACATCCTCTTTTTAGATTCTACCAATAGAAACAGAGACTATTCAAGGAATACGAACTTGACCATTAGAAAAATATTTCATTTTAATTTCGAAGGTGATCACACCGAAACGACAGAAATTGAATACGACGTTGTGTCTGTGAGATGTTTTCTATTGGATTTAACATCAACGGCGCGAAATAACTGACGGATATCTCTATTGATCGCATAGTTTTACAAACGATCATCGTCAAAACGATTGTTGAAAAAATCGCCAGTATTTTTACTATTTAGATGGTTTCGTAATAGTCATATCGATATCGATCAGACAAACGCGATGGAACCTTTAAAAACAATAATCGTCGAAACGATCGGCAATATTTTAACTTTTTGGGTAGTTTCGTAATAGTCAAAGCGATAATGATTAGACAAACGCGATTGAACCTTCACAACCAATGTCGTCCGTTCTTCTTGCAGGATTAGAGTCTCAAAGGTGTGTAAGCTATAATAATGCCACAAAAACTTTTTTCTATCTGTCTCCAGATTGGGTTCTGTTTAAACTTATTTTGCTGCTCCGTTCGGTTGGCACCGACAAGTGAACTGATGAGAACGGCTCAAATGCGAGCTTGATAGAAATCGCAAAGCAAGAAAACCGATTCGTGTCAAGGGATTATGACACGAATCGGTTTCAAAAAGTCGCGTTTGTGTCTAGAGCACACAATATCAACGTTCAGCTCCTACCTTCGCGGTTATTAGACCTTTCAATGTTTTTCATTATAAAACTTGTCACCAAGGTGATTAGTGGCATACAAACCTAATATGAATCGCCTGTGTCTAAAGTTCACAAGAACCGAAAACGGACCTTACTAAATGGAACCGAAGTGAGCCTTATACCTACAAAATTAAGAACCTAATGTGATTTTTATATGACAAGCCAACTTTGGCAGAATTTTTAAAATTCTTTTCCACAAAGGAAACAGAGTCCCACAGACTGAGTAAAGCTGAACAACACATTTCGTCTTGGCAGTTAAAGAGACACAATCACAAAATGGCATCAACAATGGTGATACAACAATGAAGGTCGTAAATTTAATAAAAAAAATAGCTTCGGTGTGAGGAATGACCGTTGGGGTACTCCATGTTTTTTGAACAGGGGTAGACACTGGGCACAAGATACAAACATTAAGTGTAGAATGCACCTTACACGTTTGTAAGAATCGCGTTGATGAATTAAAACACAAGCGCACTCGCCACACTTTACTATTAAGATAAACTACAACTTCAGAGGCAGAATTCTTCTCAATATCGCCTACAAGATCATATCTATCGTAGTATATCAATGTCTAAAACCTCAAACTGATATGTCCTTATTAGTGTGGTTTTAGGCCAGGAAGATCACAACTGATCAAATCTTAACAATTCGGCATATCCTGGAAAAAACGCAAGAAATCCATCTCGATACCTACCCCCTTTTCATCGATGTCAAACCCGCATAGACAGCGTTTCAAGACAGAGCTAAGCCTAATTTTGGTATACTAACCAATATCATCCGTCTGTACAGGATGACGTTGGAGAATTCTCGCTGTTCCATCAGGTTCGGCAACGACTTCATTGAGACATTCGATACCAAAAAGGGATTTATGCGAAGCGACGTACTGTCATGTGACTTCTTTAACATCATTCTTGAGAGGTGTGTGCAAAACTACCGAGCCAACACCAGCGTCACAAAATATTGCAGAAATATGTGAAACTGCAAGCGTACATCGACGATATTGAAGGACTACACGTGATGTCATAGCCACGAATGCTAGTATAGCGAATGAAGCGAAAAAGGGCAAAGATAAATTTAGGGTAACACCAAGTATATGCTGTCAACACGAAAGCACACACAACATCGACGAATTGAACAGACAGATATAAGTTTGAGGTAGTAATGAGCCTATTAACTCTGACAAACGACATATCGTCAGAGATAAAACGAAGAATTACTCCTGCCAACCGCTGTTTCTTCGGTCTATAATAAGGGCATCTATACATAGTAAAAATGAAAGTCCCCAAAGCGTGTTTGTCTGTATGAATACGCTGATCTCGAGAACTGCTGCATTGATTTAGATATGGTTTTCACTGTTCTGCATTTTCCTGGGCAGGATATAGGGTATTCAAAATTGCTAATATCACTTACAGAAGCTTAGCATTCAAGGTCTTAGTGACAGAAATCAATTTTTTCCGTCATTTAACAGCCCCTAACTCGGGGCTTATTGGATTTAAAAAAACGGAATGGTATTTTATAAATTCGTCCAAGATTCATTTGAGCTATAAATCATACTTCTGTGTTATATTAAAGCTGAGCTATGTTCAAAACAATTCATGAAATCATTGCCAGCAAATTTCCATCAGTGGAGACCGCAGCCAACATCCATACAGCAGGGTGTGACGTCATAATGTGTATATACGCGATGCATGAATACTCAACATGCTGAGTAATGGGTCAGGGAGCTGAGCAGTTAAGGTTTTGCTGCAAGTTCCGTTACAGATATGTAATATGTATGACAAAAGGAATTGTGTAGAATTAAATTTACCCGGGCGAAATCGGGCCTAGTTTAGCAACAATGGCCTCATTCGAACAAGTTTGGGGGATCCTCTATAAGAATCTTATCATCCAAGTCTTTCTCTCCGGGTCCGAAGAACTGAACGTATCAAGAGTGAATGAAGAAATCCTTGGTCGATTTGAGAAAAAAAATTTCTGTCCCATTTGCGTTGACGAGCTATGAAGACGAAGATTCAACTTTATAAGCTTTACAGCGACATGGACCTGGTAAGAAAAAATTCCGCATTGGATTTTAACGATAGCTAGGACATGTTGAGCGAATGGGCATCAACACTGCTCACAGAGACTTTGATTTCAAGACAGACGATAATAAGACAGTTAGATAAGGATCGGAATTGGAGAGGTATTTTATGTTGAGGCCCGGGTTCAGGTTAAGACTTTAAGTGCCTGGAAACACGTTCATCCCAACGACTTTCATTTCCATGAACGACATGGCCACACATAAAAACATGTCGTTTGAAACTTTTACACCTGGAACACGGGGTATCTGAAACAACCCCCTCATATTTTCGTGTCTAAAAATGAATAAATTTATGGCGCAACAGGCTCGGTAGTACCCAGAGCCTAGCTTTTTCTCACAACTGTTCATGTGTGCGTGTGTACTTCTTTGCACGATGGGGGGACCTCCTGTTTTATGCCGACTCCGAATGGCTTAGTTGAGATAAGCTTTACAATTAATAACTACTGGGATGATTTGTCAGAGGAGGGCTAGTAAAAATTCATTTAGGTCTTGCTACGTCTGAGAATCGAACCCAGACCTTCTGCAGTTCATAGCGCCACTGAGCCCGTCATATTTTCTTGTCTCTTATACCATAGTTGAGATCTGCAATTGGCGAAGACAAGAGTTTTTTTGCCTAAATAAAATGGTTAGGAAGTGAAACGTTCATGCCCATACCGAGAATTTAGTTTGAAATGGATTCTCGGTGGATTTTCGTTGCAATCTCCCTTCGCTTTTTGGCTCACATGAAATCTTTTTGGCTCACAATAAATCTACCACTCTCATTGGATATCACTTTCATTCTAATGAACGTGTATCCAGGCACTAACGTACGCCCTGCACGAAAGCTTGGATGTTTTAGGTCTGTTCCTGTAATGATTTCTACCTAAAACCGTTTCCGTACGTAATTCAAAACAAATATATTTCTGCAGTAAGAATCATTTAAAAATAATATTGTACGGGAACGGACCTTATATAGACTCCACAAAAATGTAAATCGTTGATCACGTTATCCAATAAAAGACTTATTGTTCTGGATCAATGATCATAGACATACACGCTCTCCCTATACCACTCTCATCTTTCAGAGCTCAAAGAATTTACAATGGTTAATGATCCATAAAAACGCGCACGTAGATAAGATATGCATGCATGCGTCATATCATATGAAAATTTGTTAGTAAACATAGACACACCCCTTAGTCAAGCCCTTCTACCAAGAAGATGTAAAAATCGATACAGAATTAAAAAAAATTCAACAAAAAAACTCAAAAACAAAATCACATTTACCATGCACAATATTTTTATGAAAGTGATAGAAGACATGAAACAAAAAATTTCAGCAAAGCATATGAAATGTCAAAAAGGCGACTTGTTGTTGCGCATACCAATTACAAAACAAATAAATAATTAAAACCCATAAACAAATAGACAACTAAGTATACAAAGAATACAAGTTTTTCCATATTGCAAATCAGAATCGAATATCTTTCAAAATTTTATCGTATGTAGAGAGAGAAGAGAGAGAGAGAGAGAGAAGAGCGCAAACAATACAAGGATAACAGAAAATAAATAATAATGGAAAACGAAAAGAAAAAAGAAGAAGTGAATTAATTAATACCTTGCGATCTAGACACCGGAGGATATGTACTACCCTGTTGATAAGGGGCACGAGGCGGTGCACCTACCGGGTCATCAAAAGGATTGCTGACACTAATATTATCACCAGCTGTTGCTTGAGTATTTCCTATTTATTACAATTGTAACATATACAAACATATACACGATTATAACTTAGTTAATAATTTAACAACAAAACAAACAGAAAAAAAAAATAGTAGTAGTAGAAGAATAGTTAATAATAAACTAACGAAATCATAAGAGAAAAACAATTTCGGTATACCGAGCGAGAAATTTTTGTATTTCTTAAATGTTTGCCATCAAAGGGATGCTGCTTATATCCTTTTACACACCGCACCAACAAAATATAACACAACTGGGCGAATAAACATTGTCGAAAGGAGAATTTTTTCCTTCAACATTTCCTAGTTCTTAAAACTTTTTGCTTACGCGATTTTTACGAATGGTTTTTAAACTTAACGATATCTCCGAGATTACTGTAAGAACACGATTACACTCCATGATACAACTACTACAGATATGGCTTTGCGCATGTGCGTCGATGACGTAGATGCGCAGAACAGGGTAAAAATTAAATTCTATCGAGGTATCCGTTCGGAAGACAAATTTCACCCATTTTTTCGAAATCGTAGAATTCTCCACCGAGGCTTACACTCCAATTACCAATTCTAAAATATCTTCCGGCGAATTTTATCGCACATGACAACTCAGCGCCATAAAGCGTTGAGTCAACTATTTTTGACAGCTAGGCGTTGAAATTCCACAAAAAAGGAGACCCTCTGAACTGCGCCAACTACAGAGGCATAAGTCTCCTCAACATCGCCTACAAGATCCTATCTGCCGTAATATGTGAACGCCTGAAACCGTTTACCAACAACCTGATTGGCCCTTATCAGTGTGCTTTTAGGCCAGGAAAGTCCAACTATTCATCGATTTCAAAGCCGCATATGACAGCATTTATAGAGACGAACTGTACAGAGCCATGTCTAGTTTTGGTATACCGCCCAAACTCGTCCGTTTGTGTAGGATGACGATGGAGAATTCTCGCTGCTCCATCAGGGTCGGAAACGACCTCACCGACACATTCGATACCAAAAAAGGATTTAGGCAAGGCGATGCGCTGTCACTTCTTTAATCTGATTCTTGAGAGAATTGTGCAAAACTCCAAAGCCAACACCAGAGGCACAATTTTCCAAAAGTCGGTGCAACTACTAGCATACGCTTGGTAGATTCGAGAGGAAAATTCTTCGGAAAATCTTCGGTCCCGTTTGCGTTGACGGGCTATGGAGACGAAGATTCAACCAAGAACTATACGAGCTGTATAGCGACATGCCCCTGGTCAAAAAACTCCGCATTGGACGGTTAAGATGGCTAGGACATGTAGAACGAATGGACACCAATACTCCGGCTCGCAGAGTCTTCGATTCCCAGCCAGACGTCGGACGCAGTAGAGGAAGACCTCGCCTTAAGTGGCGCGCACAAGTGGAAACCGACCTCAACCAACTTGGAGTGCGCAACTGGAGGCAGTTAGCTAAGGACCGGGCTAATTGGAGAGGCATGTTGGTTGAGGCCCAGGTTCATTCCGGACTGTAGCGCCACTTAAGTAAGTAAGTAGGCGTTGAAATTCTTCCGAAATTGTCCGACGAAAAATTATTGTGGAATCCATTGAATGCGATTGTTAATCTTTATTTATTGTCTTCCGCAACGAATACCTAGAAAGCAAACTGAGTTCCGATTGAAACTGACTTTTGTTTCGGAACTTCTTCCTAAGGGACGGCTCGATAGGGTTTGATATGTAATCCTCACTTTTCAAAGCAGAGATTTTCTGCCGAGACAAAAATTCATCTGCTTATCATGAAGGGAATTCATCATTATTATAAGCTGCGACGTAAAAAAACATTTTTTTGGCCAAAAAGAATCCCCACTTCTAAGAATATTCGGCCCTATCATGGTATCCGTTCCGAAAGAAAAATTCTTCGATTTTTTACGAATCGTTCCTATCAGTTATTTGGAACATTTCTCCGACAAAGCGTAACGCACATTGGCAGTCTTAGTTTCATCGGGTTGCATTTTTTGCATCGTTTTTGACACCCACACGTCAATTTCTCCCCTACATCTGTTCGTCGCGGAAATATTTAAAGGTTAAGCTTAGTACGCTGCTCGAGCGAAACTAAATTTTAGCTGCTCTCCATTATTTTTCTCCAAACACTAGCTAAAATCCTCGCTTAATTTTGACATAGAGTGCTTTGTGGATAAGTGTCACAACAAACAGCTGATCTTTGAAAAATAAGTTTATTTCAACAACTCAAAAGCACAACAGAAAAAAACAGTACGATGTGTCATAATTTAGCTTGAGAAAATGTCCCCAACTAAATTGTGACAGATACATCCAGTACAGTCTGAAATGAAAGTTTGAATTTTTAGCTGAAGCAGCGTACCGCTCGGCTAAATGGATTCGCTTAAATTTAGTTCAGCTAATTTTTGGAGAGAATTTTGTATGGGAGCTAAAATTAAGGTCGAGCAGCGTAATAAGCTTAAACGATAAAATCATTTTTGTTTGTTGTTTTTGTTGGAAACTGGTGTTTTAGGCCAAATCCAAATGAAAAAACAAGCTCCAAACAATCAGGCCTATCGCGTATAAATTTTGACAGAAAACTGTTCCCCTTCAGCAATCTAATTTACATTGCTGTCAAGGGAAAAATTCCCGGGAAAATTTATTCGCGATAGCCATGAATATAAGCTCTTGGTTGAGTTGATGCATGAGAAACCCGACATAGCTCGGAATTTCACCACGGGGACACCAGAAGAAGTTGCTGATTTCTGCCGATGTCAAATGAATGCGTTGATGCCCCTTCGGAAAACGGTTACTATGAACGTCAATACAGTCTCCGACTGGGTTTTAGTTGCGTAGAAAATTACTCTCCGAACGAATACCATTTTATGACCGATTGTTCCACTGAATAATAAAAAATCTATTACTAGACAGCGGAGGAAAATGTCTGAGGAATTGGTAAGTGGATCAAGCCTATAATTTTCCTAGATCTGAAGTAAAAGTATAGACCTACAGACTTATTCATTACTATTCGCAAAAACACCTTTAAATGGTTGCAAAGTTGGGCCGTATTACTGTGTATTCCTCAGCTCATTTGCAAATTCTTAAAAACGGGTTCTCTGTGGGCTACATTTTCGGAAATTGCTTTATGTTGCATTGCGTGCTCATTTGCAATTTGAAAAAAAAAATGGATGAAGGTTAGGTAATGTTAGGTTGCAGGTGGCTTTCTAAACGCGTTCTTGGATGTCGGCTTTCCAGTTCAGTTTCCTATCCGAAACCAGACCCAGGTATTTGGCTGATTCTGCGAACTTAAGACTGACGCCATTAAGTTTGGGAGGGTCAATGTAAAGAACTTTGTATTTCCTGCTATAAAGGACCAATTCGGTTTTTGGAGGGTTCGCGCCGATTCCATATCTGGCGGCCCATTTAGAGAGTACAGAGAGACCACTTTGTAATACATAGTTCTTTAGGGATATAAAGGTATTTTCTTGATACAGCTATTCCCACATCATCTGCGTAGGCAATCACATTGCATTTTTCCCCTTTTTAGATTTACTAGTAGCTCGTGACAAATCATTCGATGTCCGAGGAAAGGCCTGAGGGTAGACAGATTTGCATTCATAGCACAGCGCGTAATTTGGCTGAAATTTTGAATGGTAGGAATGTAACTGGCTATTTCATTTGAGCATTGATTGTTAAAATAGAGATAAAACAATGTAAGTCGGATATATTTCAGCTATGTTCAAGCGAAAATAAAGAGTTCGCTATTCCGATGTCTCCCATCAGTTTTTTTTTTTCAGACGCATATGAATCCTATATAGGAGGTGCAATGTTGTTTTTGGCGCACCTGACCAGACGTGACCGTTGAACTCAAGTTTGGGGAGTATAAAAGCTTTATATGTTGTGCCCAGATCAGTAGGGGTGAAATATTTCTTATATCGATTTATGAAACCTAAACCTAGACTTTGCTGCTTTTTAGCGACTACGAATATGTGAGCGTTTCAAAGTAAATCGTTACTAACACGCATACCAAGCAGGGAAAGCTTTTCGGTTTCGCTTTAATTAAAGAAACAGCATTGATATTTTTTTTTGTAAATTTTTCTCAGGTGAGGCGAACCATAACGCACCAGGAGCGCCTTGAGATGATGCTTGCAGATGAGGACAAAGGACCTGAAAAAGAATATGTGAAGCTGAGAGTACTGTCACCACCAGCGAAGGTATGAATTGGATTATAATTTGCAGACAGGAAATCACTTATAAAACTGAGAAACAGAGTCGGAGACAAAACTGAGCCTTGGGTAACACCAACATTAATTTGGTGAGTAGCAAACTCAAATCCGTCTAAAAAAAACTCGTTTCGGAAGATTACATATAATCCTCTTCCTAATTTCTCTTCGATTCCAAATGCACGCATTTTGGAATAAAGGGCTTTATGCCAAACCCTGTGTCTTGGAAATATCAAGCCCAATAATCTTGCTTTCTCCACCTTGGTGTTTTTTTCTCGAAAAGGATCATTTGGTGCGGTGTATTAAGAAGGATATTAAAAGACCATTCATATGAAAGCGAACGAACGTATGGACTAACTGCGAACTAGGAAACTAGAATACGTACTATTTAAAGAGCAGGATGTTTAATTATCTCTCTGGGAGGTTCAAAATAAAATGTCAAAATTGGCTTTGACCAATTGCAATACCAAAACTAATTGCAGTACTCCTACTGATTGCAAAACTCTACGCTAAAGTCACAATCACAATCAAAATATGACCAGGCATGTATACTTTTAGTTTTCCTTCGAACGTTTTTTCAGCCGTAAAAAATAGAACACACAGCTTTTTAATATCAAAACACACACATATACCAAATAATCGCACCAGTTAACCAACTGTAGATAGTTGCGACTGTTTTGTCTCAAAATAAACTGGGTACACTACACATTCCGTAACTTTTAAAACGCTTATCGTTGATGATAGTGTAGGAGACTTGCTCACTATCTCACTATCTTCAACGATTATCGTTTTGAAAGTTGCGGAATGGGTACCCTGGACCATATGGATGAGCATAAACAAACCTGTCTGCCACAAAAAATGGAAAATCGCAGGATTTAAACGATGTGATTGCTATGTGTCATATTCATATTGAAAGCTGTGAGTTTTATTTTTGCGACTAAATAGTCGTGCGACGGAAAACGCATATGCGCGCCTAGACTTAGACGTTTTTTATTTTTAATTTACCCAGATGGTCTTTGAGACGATGAGGCACACAGAAAAAAAAAACGTTATTGCAATGAAAAAAGTTTTACAGATGAAACATTCTGAAATCTAAAACAATCCTCTCTTATATTCGGGTCTTTGGTAGCTACATTGTGGGCATCACTAGTTTATGGCAAATATCAGATGTAGTTTTCTACCAAAATGTGAAGGCTTTGAAAAGGCTCATGGCCTACCGAGAATTCCATTTGAAATGGATTTTCTGTGGAATTTTGGGACAATTTTCTATGATGACTTTATTCCGGACATTACTTTCATTCCAAGAGGCGTGTGGACAGACAGACTTACAACAACTGTACGTGAAATTTATTATGAATTCGATCACGATCGTGGTCTGAAAGTTATTGGATGACCCGAGTTGATTAGTCTTCCTCGCTGATTTTTATTGATCATGGGGTACAATAAAAATTGTCGATTTTAAGAATTGAAAGCAAGATATGTGGCGTGTGGACAGACAGACTTACAACAACTGTACGTGAAATTTGTTATGAATTCGATCACGATCGTGGTCTGAAAGTTATTGGATGACCCGAGTTGATTAATCTTCCTCGCTGATTTTAATTGATCATGGGGTACAATAAAAATTGTCGATTTTAAGAATTGAAAGCAAGATATGTGGTGCTTTTGGGTCGTATGCAACAAGATGAGTTCAAGCTGTTTACCCATTTTTTTGAGATTTTTCTTAGCAAGGAATGCAAAAATATACACTGAGTTCGACTCAAAGTACTGAGATCGATCTCAAATTGAAAACTCGACATGAGACACATCTCGTTTTGATATGCAGAAGATGAGAAAACGAGTGATTTCGTGAGATTTCTCGTGAAGATGGCTGAATTTCAGCAAACCTCTGTAACACGTAGAAATTATAAAAATAAAAGGTGTCCACCTGGTGATGATTATTCGTCGGTTGTATCGATTTAGTGAAGAGGATGTGCGATTGTTAACGAAACACTTTTTGGTGCCGACTTTAAAAACACGTGGTGGTGCTTTAACAAATGAAGAAACATCATTCATCAGCTTTAGTTTTTACTTCATGTTGGAAATTTATTTTTATTTATTTGTTTCGTGGATGTCTTCACCAAATTGCTTTTTTATATTAAGCTTTCATTTTCATTACAGGCCTACCCAAGAATGCATATTATCTTGCATCGCTGTCAAGAGAGAAGTTTCCCTCTAATCAACTACAAGCTACAGATTCACGATGATACACATTCAAGAGAGATACATTTCTTGCATGAAGTTTCCCTCTAATCAACTACAAGCTACAGATTCACGATGATACACATTCAAGAGAGATACATTTCTTGCATAAAGCTTCCCTCTAATCAACTACAAGCTACAGATTCACGATGATACACATTCTGTAAGCGCTTAAGGGTTGCCTTGTTTTTGACTTTTCACTCAGCTACAGATACGCATTCTGTGCGGCCCTTACAGCATCCCTCTTCCTTGCTTAACATATTGGCAATTGCGATTTCTCTAGTAAAATTCTCTTTTTTGTAAATGCGGCTGTACACACGCAGGTAAAACTGTCCGGTATGCCTGTTCAGGCCGCCTTTGCAGTTATACCTGAACGAGTGTATGATAAAGTTGTCAGTTATTTTGGCCTGAGTAGTAGGCGGTCGAAGAAAAATCGAAAATTCAATAGTTTTGCCTGTGATTAGGAGAACCGGACTGTGTGAAGCATCAGGCCGTTAGGCCGTCATAGTGAAATTTATATGAGCGCAGACGGTTTTCGTTCAAAATATCCAACGATGAAAACACACAAACTGATGTGCCTCACATCAGTACCGGAGCGTGTGAATGCGCTATGGCGGTCCGGTAAAACTGCACAGGCGGCCTGAACAGGCAACACTCTCATTTTTACTTTCTGTAGACACTATTACTTCTTTTGTTTTATTTGTCGCAAAGAAATCGTAATCACAACTAAACACAACAGAGAGCTTTGAGTTAGATCTCAACTCCACCGAGTCAGACCTGTTGAGAACGATCTCTTTTTTTGCATATGAAACTGAGTCCGAGTTCCGCTTTCCGCGATCGATCTCACATGTCAGTTGAAGCTCGTCAGCTCTGACTCTGAGATCGTGCTCATCTTATGGCATACGTCCCATTGTGTAGACAGAATTTTCCCTGACTTGAGAAAGAAACTTCATAGAGAGTGTCTAGTGTTGATCGAAATTATGAACGCAGTACTTGAGTTTTCAATTGGAAAATTAAGCCCTCTGATTTGTTCGATGAGGTGTTCTATAGCACTAGCTTCACATAATTTTTTAACATATAGACAGTCCCATGTGTTAATCCCTCAATTGGGGATAAATTTCGAATGTGCTATAGTGCAGAAAAATGTGGTTCTATACATTTCGTTGTTTTTGGGTATATTATCTATCACCAATTGTTATAGCTATCATTGGAACACAAAACATGATGAAATTGAATATTTGCCTCCATAGCTGGCGATAGGAATTATAGGAAAAATGTGTTTCAATTGGGTAGAATGACAAACATTACTTCCGAAAGACGCAAGATGTAAACAGAAATGTCGAATGAGGCTTTTCAATCATAGAACTGGACCCTAAGTAACGGGTCAGTCATCTAACGTTTTTTTTTTCATCTAGTGCTTATTTCGTGAATGGTATCACTTAGCTCATGTCTGATTTGACAGATAATTAGTTTTATCCTTCCGCTGAACGAATATGGTTGTGTATACGCTTGAACAACGCTGGGAAATATTGCGACATTACTTTGAAAATCATGGTAATGTTGCAGAATGTGTGCAAAAATTGCGTACGGATTTTGGAAGAAGAGAAGCACCGTCAGCTCCGTATGTTCGTTATCATGCGAAAAAAGTGAAAGAAACTGGCATCCTCATCGATAAACCAAAGCGTGAAAAGCCAAAAACAGTGCGTACACCCGAGAATATTGCTGCTGTGGCAGAAAGTGTGCGTGAAGCACCATCAACATCAATTCACCGTCTTTCTCAACAATTGAACATTTCGGAAACATCATTGAGACGAATTTTGCATAAAGACCTTGGTATGACGCCATACAAAGTCCAATTGGTTCAGGAGTTGAAGCCAACTGACCATCCAATGCGTTTTCGCTTCGCTAAGTGGGCCTGCGATCGACTTAGAGAAGATGCAGATTTTGCCAAAAAAAATCATCTTTTCAGATGAAGCTCATTTTGATCTTGGCGGGTATGAAAACAAGCAAAATTGTCGCATTTGGGGCACAGAAAACCCGCACGCATACATTGAAAAGCCGATACACCCAAAACGAGTCACTGTTTGGTGCGGATTTTGGTCCAGAGGCATAATTGGGCCATTTTTCTTCGAAAATGAGCAAGGAGTGGCCGTTACAGTCAATGGCGATCGTCATCGGGCCATGTTGAACGAATTTTTGTTCACAAAAATTGAAGAAGAGGATATTGGCAACATTTGGTTTCAACAGGACGGCGCTACGTGCCACACAGCCGAAGCTACACTCGATGTTTTGCGCCCTGTTTTTGAAGATCGCATTATCAGCCGCAGAGCTGATCTCGTTTGGCCAGCTCGGAGCTGCGATTTGACACCGTTGGACTATTATTTGTGGGGTGCCGTACAAGATAAGTGTGTTACGCCGACAAGCCAGAGACAATTGACGCTTTAAAGGACAATATTCGTGAAGCCATTGGTGAAATACAGCTGCACACAATCGATAATGTGCTTTTGGCCAGCCGAGGCAGCCATTTGAATGAAATTATTTTCCATTATTAACCGGAAGGATTGTTCTTTCAAATAAAAAATTTTCAAAAAAAAAGTTATTTGGCGGACCCTTTATGTTTCAATTCACGGACCAGCCAAAGCCATCAGCCATCAGACTACTAAACACCCCTATTAGCCATGATACAATTCGTTCTTTCGAGTTCTGCGCATCTACGTCACCGACGCTCGTGAAAAGAAAAAAACATGCGCAAGGCCATATCTGTAGTACTTGTATCATGCCTGATAGCTGCAATAGATCACAGGTTCGCCAACCATGACTAACTACTAAACAACTGTGGGATATCCTGTCTTCGCTAGCATTTCTCCGATTCGCTAATACATTTTCAACGTGGATCGTTCGCAAGTTCGCCTTCATCTAAATGGTGCTCGATCGACGGAAACACAAAGAAATAGAAACAGGAATAGAGAGTGAAAGAAGAAAGCAAATACACGAGTCCTTGTGTGTGTTTACGCGGCGACTCAACAGAAAAGCTTCGAATTTGTTCAAAGTTTTGATGTTGTACGACAAAAAAAAAAAAACGGAAAAGAAAACAAAGAAACATTTTCGAAAGCCAACATAAAAGAAAAGAAAAAAACAAAACAGTTTGATCCTCGTCTTTCAAAAAGGACACGCTATTATGTTAGTAACGAAAAAAAATATATATAGGCAAACAAAATGAGGCGATGTTCTTATGTGGTGTTAATATGGTGGGTGGGGGGTTTTTGGGCGGTACTGAAACTTTACACGTTCAAAAAAACTAATGATAATGAAAAAACAGAAAAAAAAATCGTATTTACAAAGTTTTTTTTCTTTTCGTTCAGTTATACTGCCTTTTTGTTAAAAAAAATAAAAAAAATAAACCAAAAATAACATAATAACTCGTCGAGAAAATGATAATGAAAATGAATTTTGTTAATAATGGAATTGAAAGCATGTTTAGTCACCTGCATGCGGGGTTTGTGCGTTAGTTTGTGACGGTGGCCTTTGGATTTGAGCACCTGCATTATAGTCGGGCTGCGCTCCAGCCGGATAACCACTCGGATAACCCGGATACCCATCAATGGATGTGTTCGCCGCCACTGGTGCCGGGAACGAATCCTGTGAATTCGATGAGCCAGCTGTTGCAGAACCAGTTGTTCGTAAGTAAAATGTTATGATTTTGTTTTTTTTGTTTTTTATGGTGTTGGATGTGTTTGTGGTGGTGGTGGTGATGATAAAATAATGTTTTATATGTGGAGAAAGAATAAAAAAGAGAAGAGAGATGGAAAATATTTTTAATGTTTCATCATCATCAATTTGGCGGGTGAATCTTATTTGCAAAGTGATAAAAGTTCTTTGGTTCTCACATTTACCTGGTGATGGGACTGATGTAGCTTTGGCAGATTTCTTCTTTGAGCCGGCCTCCACTTGTTGTATGATCGGCCCCGGATCGATATCACCACGATCGAAATGACACTCGAATGCTAGGAGGTTTTTGGTGTAGTGCTTGCGCAGGGTATATGCGGCGCTACTACTCGCTCCGATTCCTAGTAGACCGGCAATATCTTTCCATGTTTTACTTTTGGTAACCTAGATGTGGATGAGGGTGGGGCGTGGGTAAGGGTTTTTTTTTTTTTTTTGGAATAGAGAACGAAAGAGAGAGAGAAAATTAAATTTAGATAGAGAGTCCTGGTATAAGAGTACATTTGCTAAAACGATGGCAAGCAATGAACTGAGTAAATCATTGATGCAAACTGTTTGCGAAATGTATTTTCTTTTTTGTTTCTTAAACACACACGCGCATTCATAAATAAAATGATAATTACATGTAGAGAAGTAAATTTAGTCAAACACGGGTACACATACAAACACATAAATTGATATAAAATCTGTTCTACAAATGGGTTTTGGGATGGGATCACTACGGGGCGATGATGGAATGCAATGGGATATACCAGTCAGTGGGTCCTCCCTATTGTGATGCAAAATTAGGTGTTAGTCGTTTGTAGTTTCTAGAGCTGTAAGAGGTTGTTTTTTTTGAAAGGGTTTACGACATCCTGCAAACTTATTATATTCCTTCCTCTCACCGTGAAATAATTTAGAATCGACGGAGTTAAAAGTTAGTACAGGGGATTTCAAAATTTACGACGCTTCGGCATACATTTGACGAAGATTCTCCCGTCAAACGTTCTTCATATTTCGAGGTATGACAAGAAATGCATAAGTAGTCCGTTCAAGTACTTGTCGCTATCATAAGAGCTTCATATAAATGGGAAATTCGTACAAGAACTTAGCGACACCAGAAGTGCTTCATATAAATGGGAAACAGTCACATTTTTATGCGACCATAATGCTTTTAGACTCGCACTAGATGGTGAAGGAAACAGAGTAAGGCTTAAGATAAATAGGGCTAAACAAAAACCCTCAGACTAACTAACAAAACTTTCAGGTTTGACTTATCATTGCTGGACAGAATTTCAAGAAATGTAATAGCTTTTGGGATCTAACTATCACGTTGGACCAATCATTACAAATATAAATTTTTGGAGCAACCTCCTGACGATATGGTGGAGTACAACATGCCTTTTTAGAAAACGACTCGGAACGGCTAAGTTGGGATAAGCTATTCTTGACAATTGAATCTATTTGGATGATTTGTCACATCATCACGAGAGGAGGGCCAGTGAAAAACCATTTAGGTGTTGCTGCGGCTGGGATTCGAACCCAGACCTGCGCGGCAGTTCACCGCACTAGCCATCGTGCCACTGAGACCGTCATTTCTGAGCAGAATTTCAAGAAAGTAAATAGCTTTTGGGATCTATGAAGCTTAGCTTGAAATAACATTTTAAACCGTGAGTATAAGTAGATTTCTTGACGTTCCAGGCGGGGATTATTTAGAAACGTTATGTTGCTTGTAGAATTGCGAAGAATACCTCCATATTTATTGAAAGACAAAGGCCAACAGAGACTACCATTAGATCACTTTTTTTCAAACTTAGGTCGGTTCTTGGTTACTAAAGCTACATGCGATAACAAGAAGTAACCCTTAGAAGAAAAAGCGACATAAGTTGTAAGATAACCAGGCAAATTTGAACCAAGTTTATCCAGACTAAGGAGATCGCATGTCAGAACCATTATAGGTATTCTAACAGGTAACTGTCCACTAGGACAATAAATCAATAAATCACGGACTTATTCTTTCTGATTGTATGTCTAGTTTCCCACCACCTATTGATCGATTTCAAAGTAGCACACGTCACTGTACAGAGGCATGTCTAGTTTTGGTACACCGCCCAAACTTTCGTCGGTTCGATGATAATGGAGACTTCTCGCTGTTCCATCAGAGTCAGCAACGACCTCACCAAAAAATTCGAGACCAAAAAATAATTTAGGCAAGGCGATGCACTTTCATGTGACTTTTGAAAAATCTTCAGTTCCGGGCTATTAAGACGAAGAACTGTCGCGCACTTCGTAAAAAACTCTCAGCAGCACTAGACATTCTCTTTCACCTTCTACCTCTTGATATTTTTGGCAAGCAAATGGCAGCTAACTCAGCCATTCTTCTTATAGCCATCCAACGGTGGTCAAATATACAAACTGGCGAATTAAAAAAAATTCTAAACGGAAATTCAAATATTTCTGAAAACACCCTCACAGGTTAAACTTTGAACAGAGATTCCAGGTCACAATCCCGAACAGATCGTTGAGGGAAAGTAACGAACCTGTGCAAAATAAATTACTCGATCCATTTTTATACCGATGGCTTCAAATACAGCCTAAAACTCAGCCTATCTTTCCGTCTTCCTGATCATTGCAACGTGTTTCAGGCGGAACTCATGGCGATCAAAGAAGCCTCATCTCAGCTAAAACAGAATGCAATATCTGCCAAAGATATTAGCATTTTCTCAGACAGCCAAGTGGCCATCAAATCCCTGGAATCGGTCTCAACAAACTTAAAGACAACCGTAAATTGCCGTTCACCTTTGCAGAAGATGTCAGAGCAGTTTTACTTTCACCTATGCTGGGTGAGGCTGGGTAAGGCTAATGAACTCGCCAGACACGGGACTAATTTACCAGTTGTACCCGACACAGTTGCACTAGCTATTCCTATCGCTGCATGCAAAAGCTTACTGGTGCAACATGCTTACAGCAAATCAAATCTCAGATGGAGTCTTGGCACGACGTGTCAAATAACCAAACAAATTTGGCAAAAGTTGGATTTAAGAAGATCCAAGCGAATGATTTCGACCAGACATTAGCGACACCATAGGTGTGATCTGTGGACACGGTCTAATTGGGGTATGCACGCAGAAAGGCTAGGCTTGGAAGAAGAAACAACAATTCATCTTCTTTGTAAATGCCCAGCCCTATCAAATAAAAGGAAGCTTCATCTTAAAGCCTACTTCTTTCAAAAATCTCAGCAATTTGACAAAAACGGATGTGAGAAGTCTCCTCCGCTTATATTGGTCTTCTCAAAGCTAACAAGGAGAATGAACGAAATCCATGTGGTAGCACAATTGGCCAAAAGTTGGTCTAAGTGTGCTGGCGAATAGCTGGCAGCCACTCTTACCTAACCTAAGTGGCATGTAGAAAGTAGACATGTAGAATCCGACTTCAACCCTGGTACACTCTGAAGTAAGCAAGTAAGAATGTCCAGTTGCCAAGCATACTATCGATTTGTTGATAAGTATACGTGCTCTAATGCTAATAATTGCACTTTCAACCTGCGGGGGTCTACTCCTTGTCAATGAGAGATTTTTCTATGTCATAATCAGGTCTCTCCATTCCTTTTTTCAAAATAAACAAACCCAGGTTTTCGCTGGATTTTATTTTTCTAAGACCTGGATGTATTCACTTCATCTTCCTCGTCATATCCTCTGCAGAGGTCGTTTGCATTCAGATTGAGATTATTAGCGCTTCAACAAAGTGTGTGTTGCGGGCGGTGAATGTTTCCACGAGGGGCATTAGGGAAATCCTAATAAGTTGATGTTCTGAAGGAAGGTCATACCTCTATGGATGTTATCTGAGCCATTGAAGAAAGAAGGTTTTGAAACCTGGTACGATCCGTAGCCAAGAGATGCGAGGGGTACACTCCATCCGGAATTCTCATTAAATCAACCAACCTCCAGCTACAATCAGGTCAACCCTGTGCACAGTTTAAGTACAATCAGTTTAAGTTTTCTGTTAGCGGTCGCCAAAAGGTGTGGTATTTCTTTACTACGGTTTAGTACTTACTCTACACCAGCTGTGAAATCTTAAACGATCTCTTTCTTACGATCGAGAGTCACTCTACCATATATTGCTAGGGATCTACGCTTCAAAGGTGTTTAGTAGTACAGGGATTATCAGACTTTTGTACAGTTGCTCAATACTTTGAGTTAGTCTCCTCAACATCGCCTACAAGATCCTATCTGCCGTAATATGTGAACGCCTGTGAACGTGTGGTTTTAGGTCAGGAAAGTCCACAACCTGGAAAAAAAAAACCCAAGAATTCCAAATCGATATACTCCACCTATTTATCGATTTCAAAGCCGCATACGAGAGCATTTATAGAGACGAACTATACAAAGCCATGTCTAGTTTTGCTATACTGCCCAAACTTGTCCGTCTGTGTAGGATGACGATGGAGAATTTTCGCTGATCCATCAGAGTCGGAAACGACCTCACCGACACATTCAATACCAAAAAGAGGATTTAGCAAGGCTATGCGCGGTCATGTGACTTCTTTAATCTCATTCTTGACAGGATTGTGCAAAACTCCCGAGCCAACACCAGAGGCACAATCTTCCATAAATCGGTGCAACTACTAGCATACGTCGACGACGGTAGGACTCAACGTGATGTCGTAGCCACGTTTGCTGTTATAGAGAAGGAAGCAGCAATAATTGGTTTAGCAGTTAATGAGGGTAAGACTAAGTATATGATGTCAACACGAAAGGACACACAACATCGACGAATTGTACAGAACGTCACCATTGACGTATATCACTTTTAGCTAATACTGAACTTTGTCTACCTCGGCTCCGCTTTAACTCTGACAACAACATCTCGTCACAAATTAAACGAAGAATTACTCTTGCCAGCCGCTGTTTCTTCGGGATAAGAATGCAATTCAGTAGTAAAGCCCTCACTCGAACTACTAAGGAGATCCTATATAAGACCCTGATCATCCTAGTCCTGCTCTATGTCGCTGAAGCATGGACCGTATCAAAAGCTGATTTGAGAGAAAAATTCTTCGAAAATCTTCGGTCCCGTTTGCATTGACAGGCGATGGAGACGAAGATTCAACCAAGAAGTATCCGAGCTGTACAGTGACATGCCTCTGGTCAAAAAAACTTCGAATTAGACCTTTAAGATGGCTAGGACATGTAAAACAAATGGACACCAATACCCCGGCTCGCAGAGTCTTCGATTCCCAGCCTTACGTCGGACGCAGTAGGGGAAGATCTCGCCTTAAGTGCGGCGCGCAAAAGTAGAAACCGACCTCAACCAACTTGGAGTGCACAACTGGAGGCAGTTATCTGGAGAGGCATGTTAGTTGAGGCCCATTCCGGACTGTAGCGCCACTTAAGTAATTAAGTAAGTTCGACAAGAGTCTGTCTGTCTTATCTCTGGTTTTGACTTAACATTTTGCTAACACGTCTAAGCATTATTTTTGGCAGCTCTTCATGGTACATTTCATGATGCGTGAGTTGTGTTTTAATGTATAGAGGCAGCATGCTATCTATCACCTGCAGCATTACCTTGTAATCATTGGCCGTGGTCCGGGTTTTATATTTCCCGAGATAACTTTGCCGATGCACTGTTCTCATTAGTCAATCCACCATGTCAAGTGACTAAAAATGCTCGATTGACCAATGAGGATAGTGCATCGGCAAAGTTAACTTCCTAAAACTAAAACCCGGAACACGGTCATTGTTATTGACTGCGAGTCCCTGTCGACATTTTTCGTCAAAAAAGTGTTTTCTTGGTAGTGGGGAAGAGAAACTCAGGGAATTAACCGAGATAGCCCTCATTTTTGACCAGAACTGCGTGTCAGCATTCTTTGTCGATAAAGGATTTCTTGTTAGAGGCGGTAGCAAACAACCAAATCAGACGTTCTGATGCCCTACAAGGTCTAATTTCTCGACTAGTCTATAAAATCCGATGTTGGCAGTATTGGGCTACAGATAGAAGGCTACGCGTTCTGCAAAAATCTAGGCGGTATCTCGCGACGAATGCCATTAAGGGGGTATGTAGGGAAATCTTATACAAGTAGTACAAGATCTTCATCGAGGCCATTTGCGAATGAAAGTGGTTCACAGCAATTAAAGGATCGCAGGCATTCGTTAATTGCAACAAGCTCACAAGTGTTATCAAAACAGAGTTTTCAATCTATAGCTTCGTTGATTATGACTTCTATACGAAATTTCCCTAAAGGGATAAGGGTAGGTTCAGTTAAAATGATTCACCCCGCTGCCACGCGGATAGGACACGTGCTATTCTACACTGCGATTCACCTGCAGACCAAAAACTAACTCCCCTTTGCATCACAATAAGGAAGAAACTCAAGACAAACGAAAAATGTCTACAAAACAAATTCGAAAAGCGACAAAACTATGAAAGAAAAATTCGTTTCGATATCTTTGAGAGAAAGAGAACAAAAAAATTAAGCTAAAGCAAGAGAAAAAGTTTTTGTAAGCATGCAAGTTGATAAAATTTTCCAAAAATTGAATTTTTAAAGATTTTTCTTGTCAATGTTACTCGCGTTTCTTTTTCTCTGTTATTTTTGTATTTTTTTGGGGTAATTGTGGTTGTGGTGGTTTTTTTTTTTTGGTTTTTTGGTTGGCTAGTTTGATTTTCTAAAAAAGTTAGTAAAAGGAATTACTACGGCACCTTGCATACCTCGACGAATCCTCCTCGTTCTTTTACATAAATATATAACCTATATAAATCTAAGGGCTGCTTGGAGATGGTTGGGCATGCGGTTATCGGGGATCGCCGTTCCTCCATGAAGCTGAGCAGTTTATCCAGCCATCCGCGACGATCTGGATTGTCGTCCATGTCGTAGAGTTTGCATAGACTATCGGATTTCTTCGATGAGGTCCGGAAGGATTCTTGAGGAACGTGGCTATTGAAAACCTGCTGTAGAGTTGAATGAAAATAATCGGAAAGTTAGAAGGGCTACAGAATGATGTGTATTTTTGCAACTAACCGGACTAGCTGGTGTTCGTGACCAATTTGGTGGTGAATTCATTTCAAAGTCCTCGTTGTGAGGATGGCCGCCGGGCGATGTGCTCGGTGGCGCTAAATGACTTTGGCTGTATGGATCATTCTTCCGTGATTTCGGCGTTGTACATTGCGGATCTTCACCCGATGCTGCAGGGGGGGATACAATAATTGAGAACATGTTTGCAATTTTGAGAATTGATGTGGGTGCATACCTGCTGAAGCATTCGACAGGGTACTCTGCTGGCTGGCTTCATCCAGCGGTGCACCGTCGGGTCCGGTCGTCACTACAGACGTCACAGGATGAGTGCTGGGCGTCGACGGCCCCGACGACGTGATACCATTGTCTTGTGAGATAACACCGTGATCCGGTGTCGAGCTACCATCTGTGGGAACTTGTGTTGATGGTGGACCCACGCCTGAGACGCCTTGTTGCGGACCTGATGTTGGCGGTCCCATATTTGTGGGACCATGCGGTGGACCCATATGGTGTGGCGGGCCCATTGGCAAATGCATACCCACCGGCCCATTGCCGTAGCCCTGGGGCGGTGTTGGACTAGAACCTCCCACATAGCTGCCCTTGTGCTGCAAGTGCTGCTTCAGGTAGTTGAGAGGTCGCGGAGATCCAACAACATTCGCCTGGGGAGGTGGTGGTGGTGTACCTTTGCCTTGCACATGATTGCCCATCATCGCGGCATGACCCTGCGGCGAGGGCGCTACCCAATTCTGCTGATATGGCGGGAATTGTGTGTGTGGAGTGCCACTGTGATTGGGCAAGGGTCGGCCTGGATACTGATTTGGGCCGCCTGGTGGCATACTGTTGGCAGATGATGGTTGATTTGTGGGTGGTGTTGGTGCATAGCTGCTTGGATATTGTGGACGAGGCGGGTAGTTTCCTAGAAAAAAAACAAAACGTAATCAGTGATTCAAATGTGAGGGGTGCGTGAGTGTGATGCGTTTTTTTTTTAGTAAACAGATGAATGATGCATTTTAGTACACACACGACACAGGTTTTTGGTTTTACTTTACCTTGGGAATATTGTTGCGACTGTGGAGGTGGTGGATATGGAGGCATATTCTGTGGACCCGGGCCGGGGCTTTGCCCCGAACCTGGACCCATCTTGTAACCATGCATATGAGATATTGGTGGCGGTTGTGTTTGATAGCTACCTTGTGTTGGCATATTGTTCACAGATTGATTTGGCGGCGTTTGTTGTTGCTGTTGCGACGCGGGTGTTTGTTGTTGCTGCTGCTGCTGTTGCGTACTACCAGCCGACGCGATTGGTGGCTGCCCTGGTGGCTGAGATTGCTGTTGTTGTTGTTGTTGTTGTGCGGCGGCAATTGATGCACTACTACTATGTGGCATGTGACTCGCTGTTGTTGGTGGCATTGGTTGGCCCGACTGAGATTGATTACTCGATGGTCGCGATATCGGAAGATTTTGTGCTAAAATATAGGAATGCATTGTTAGGCGTTGTCTCTATTGACTACAAGTCGTCCAATTTACTTACCCACAGCGGGGGACATTGATCTTGAACCTGATGAACCTGTTGGTGATGGGGTAGGTCGCATCACTTGTTGAGGATTTGGTGTACCAGGTGGGCCAGATCCCATACCACTAACACCACCACCCGACGAACTGTCGTTGCTATTTTGACCAATTAATTCCTGAAAAGAGTTAAGAAGAGTATTTCCTTTGTTAGTACATATGAACGGTGAGCAAGATGGAGAATTTATAATTTAATTCTTTTTTTTTAACGGGGCTTTATGGAATTTTGCTTTTAAAGCTCTTAACAGTTAATAGGAATTCTAATTCTATAGGAATTCGAAGTTGCTATGGAAACTCCTTAAGGCCACTATGGCACGTTTAAATATTTCATGGATAGATACGAAAACGTAGGGTGTTTGTGTTTTGTGCACAGTGTCAGTAGGATACTATGTTAGTCGTCCTTTTGATGGCAAATGAGTGATTTCAATTCAATGACTGAACCGTGAATCCTCTACCAAATGTTCTTTAGAAGTCGTTAAAGGTATTTAGTCTTCTAAATGGTATCAGATGATGGAAGCTTGTAAAAGTAGTTAAGCTCATGGTAATAAAAAACAAAAATAAAGTGAGTAGTCTTTGCTTTACATATTTTGAAACAATTGTTTGGGAAACTATCAGTAAAGACGGCTGTTATTTGTTTAACGGAAGGATTATAAGACTTTTATGCCAATGCTTGATGATTTGAATAGGAGAATAATAGCTGTTCCCACTTCTGACCAATACTACTGATCCCTAACATTTTGCTGGAAGTAATTCAAAAGACATTTGAAGTTGTGGGAAAAAATCAGTCAGTTCTACAGACTGCTGCATTTATTATTTGTGAATTCACTTAACTTGGCAAAGCAACAAATTCAATATTCATGGAGAAATCCCTACTATTTCAGATCAACATTTGTTTGTTTACATCTACAAAGTTCCCCACCAGCTACAGTAAACTAAAACAAACCATCCTAGGTTCCAACTTCCAAGTAATGAAACAACACTCCTATACAATGTACAAATATTCTACCCCATACGGCTATATTAAGCTATTACCGACTGAATTCACATCGCAAACATTACAGAAATTACTCACTCAATGAGTGGGAAATCCAACCAGCATGCCTTTGATTCATGCAACCGCGTGGTTTGAATCAATATCATGATCATCTTACATTCATCAGAACTTAAAACATTTCATTGGTGCGGCACAGTGATCGCGATTTTAATTGAACTGAGCTTTTGCAATTTTTCGTTGGATTGAGTCGAATTAATTGCACGAAAATGGACAGAGATTAACTACGGTGATATTATTTCTCGAAAAATGACGTTTTGAAGTTGAATCGATCAAATTACGATTTCAAAATATCTTTGACAGATGCGAATACAAAAGTGGGTATGTTCCATGATGTTGGACATAGAATTGTACTAGAATGGTAGTTGGTAAGAATGTTTGGAGATGTATGGGCAATTTTTACTTTTAGAAAATTATATGCTAAGTCTACCCAACATGAAAAAAAAAAAAACGGAAAGCCTTGTGTTAAATTTTGTTTCTACTAAATCGTGCCTTTTTTTATTTTAAACAGTGCATACGTATTAATGTAACAGGGTTGCTCAAATTCGTTTTCATAATGTTTCCCTATCTATAATAGTTATACCAAATTTGTGTCAAATAAAGTACCAACAATAAGGAGACTGTTGGCTCTTCCTTAGCTCGGCTTTCCGAAACGAAAGTCAGGGGTACAAAATATATTAAAAATACAATATATTAGCATTTGCTTGACAATTTAGGGTAGTTTCCATTTCCAGACAGAATCCTCAAAAATTCTTCGTTTATAACTTCGGAAAAAATCAATGCGTACCACGCTGTCAAAAATTATTGACGCATTATGCTGCTGCGCTATCATGTACGATAGATTTCGTCGGATTGTCGGAAGCACTGTTCGAAATGCTAATCCAAACGGATACATCGATAAGGCTGTTTATGTTTAGAGGCCAGTTCTACTGTGAGCTGTCGTAAATCTTTCAGAAATCCCAAAGAAGAACACCGTTAACAACAGAGGAAATTTAATAGATTTCTAAACCGAAATGTTGTTTTATATTAGACAAGCTGGCCCGTCAAACGTTGTTTTGACCGCCTACAGCGCCAACTTTTTTTTTTTTTTCTAAACCTTCGCGGAGCAATTACGAACAAATCGCAGAAGGAAGTATCCAATTTGGTCCAGTCGTTTTCGAGTTTTAAGCATCCGAACAAACCAAGATCCATTTTTATATATATAGATAAGATTACATGTTCATGTTAGTCATCGTAAAAGTTGTCAACTTGGTAAATATAATTTAAATTATTTAAATAAAGATGGTAAACGTCTTAAACTTTTAAAACAGTATTAACATTACTTTATTCCGTCAAATCCATAAATCAGACATCTATGTACATACTTCCATAATAAGGAAACTGTCAAAACAAAAATTGATTTTTTATACAAAAAATAAATAAACTGAAATTGAATTTATTGCAGTTTAAGGAAGTTCATGAAACGTTCGTGGTAGAATTTTCCACTCGTTGTAAACTTAATAGGTTGCATTGATAACCCTTTTATTTTTCCTCACGCTTTCATTAGGTAAAAAAAAAAACAGACCAATCAGATAGATAAATTGTGGTTTCTTTCGCCGAAAAAATTAATTATTCCAAATCATTTAAGTTTCAGCGTATAACTACGCATTCAATGTCTCGACAACACGAACTAATAAAACCTTTATGCAAAATAAAACTACAAAAATAGTACTAAGGTCGTGTGCCAATTGCGTTAAAATTTTAGCCAGTGGATAATTTTTGACATTAGTGTGGTGAATAGAGACTTCAAAATTTTAACCTGCTCAACAGCTCGCTAAAATTTATCCAATGGCTAATTTTTGACATTTGTTATACCTACTGAGGAGTGAGAGTGATGGAAAGCATACCAGTGTTCACATGTGTGGGAAAATAGCACAGCATTGATCAGATTTTAATAAAAAGCAAAGAATGTGTATTTCATTCCAGAAAATGTAAACAAAGTTTTAACATAAACTAAAATTGGGTTTTTAAAAAAGGATGGTTACACAAATGTTATGAGTACATTTGTTTCGGTATATTTTGTATGCGAAACGTGTGTAATTTGAACGAAGTAAAATGGATATCCTTAATATAATGAACACAAATCGTACAACAATCATGTTTTAATGTCAATAATAAATAATTAAGGTTTTTGTATGATATCTCTAAAGTCTATTCAGTATTTTTTTTTATTACAAGAAAATATATAGAAAGGAATTTTGTTCCAACTCTTTTGGGAAATCATTAAAAATAGTATTTAAATAACACCCCATTTAATCCAATTGACAAATTTTGTTTGTTTACCACAGCAAAAATGTCAAAAATTAGCCAGTGGATAAAATTTAACCCCATTTTTAACGCAATTGACACAAGGCCTAAATGAAAATGATTTTTATACAGCGATTAAAAATAATCAAACGTTATATAGCTTCGTTTTCCAGCATTATAAGTTCAGTAAAAATCCGTAACGTCAATGCAATGATGATGCTTCATGTATAAAAATACACATTGCAATTACAGTATGCAATTCAAAAAAGCAATTATGTTCTCTAATTTCACTACATTCCAAAAATACTGTGGATAATAGACGTACTAACAAACGAGATAGGAACACAGTTTTATTGGTATACATTCATATAAAAAACTTTCTATTGAACTTTGAAAAATAAAGTACAATAGTTTCTTTATTCCCCCTAAGTTTTTTTGACAGCTCCATTTCCATGGCATACTACATTTCTCAAAGTATTAAACTAATTTATATGTAATGCAGATTGAGATTCATACTTGAATTATAGAAAAAGATTCGTTGTCTCATTTCTTTACTAAAATAAATCGATTTTGATAAAAATAAAAAAAAAAACCTTTGCACGTGACCAATACGGTTGAAAACGTTTCAAATGTTATCAAAAAAAACATCAGTTGAGATAATTAAAAAAAAATATTTTTATCTACAATGATGATTGTAAAACAACTGTTAGGCATTTATTTTATTTTCTTTTTTCGTCATAAACAAGGAGTAATCGATCTGATTTTTTTATGTTGACGGCCTTGTCAATACATGTCTATTTAGGTAGCGAAGTTTTTAAATGTTTTTATCGCAAAGAACAACGACAGTAGCATCAAGCCCGCTTTCGATACAATCCCTTATTAGTTTTTTCGTAAATGACGCAGAAAAGTGTATGTATTGGTTCCTAAAAAACTTAATTGAGTATTCGTTTAAATCGTAGAAGTATGTAATTAAATAGGGGTCGTGTGAACGTAGCCCAAGAGTTTTTGGTTCTATTGGTTAGTGCTTCTTCCGCTTATGATGTTTTTTTATATAATGAATAATGGCCTTTTCCATTGGGAAAAAAATCAATTTTTTTTTATCTGAAGACCGATTTTGACAGTTGTTGTGTTCCATTGGGCGAAAAAATTGATTTTTTTTGATCAGAGATCAATTTTGCAAATCTGAATTTTTCGGCAGATTTACCAATACAAATGATAGCTGTCAGTTTGACAAGAGTGATTTTCATTTTGATTTTTTACTTCGGTTGTGAAAAACAAGAGTGCTTTGGGTTTAGATATTAATAATGGATATAGACACAGAAAATAAAGTTATACGTGAACTATTATTAAATTGATTGAATGAATTAAATGAAGATAATTTCTGTATTTTCAAATGTTTGTTATGTTTTTAATGTTGGCAGCTACACCGACGCTAACTTCACAGACACGAAATTAAACCAATACAATGACAAAAAAAAAATCTGAATCGTGTTCCATTGACACTCAAAAAGATCAAATTTCAGATCAAAATCAAGATTTCCCAATGGAAAACGCCATAAGTTATCGCAAGCAAGAAAGGCATTTCCGGCTGGTCAAAAATTGAGAACTGTCAAAATGTTTATTCTGGCAGTTCTCAGAAGGGAATTTCGCATATATTATTTCATTTATTTCAGAAGACATTGAAGAAGACACAAACGCTTCAGATAATTTATTTTTTGACTAATCGAAAACACGGTTACAAAGTCGACTATCAAAATAAATATTTTGACAGTTTTTCAGAATTTTGATTCTTGAATAAAATTTCATTAGAAATCACCTTTCGGATAAACCAGAAAAAAATATTTCGATAACAATAAAAAACAAACAAAACAACAACTGCTCAACATGTTCGACATACGAGAAAATGTTTGAGTGTTTATTACCGAACTAGGTAATTCTAAAATTAAATTTTAGTTTGGGACTGTGAATGTGTGACAATTACCACCATTCTTTGAACATTCATTTTGAATCATTAGTAGGTTAGGTTAGGTTAGATGGGCTGTTGACGCTCGGGTGAGTCGTCAAACTCGCAAACTGGTCTGTGTTGCTCCTTCAGCCCTAAAGAGGTAGTTGCTCCATCCTGATCTGCTACAAAAACGGACTATCAGCGCTATTGGGATAGTCGTTAGGTCACTTAGGTAATCGAAGTAAAGGCTGCCTAGTATTTTAAAACGACTGCCACTGATCGCAGGGCAGTGGCATAGCTGGTGTGAGACATCTTTTCGACGCCAGGGTCGCTGCATTTCCTGCAAAGTTGGCTCGCACCAGTCAGTTTTATCTTATTTGACTGCTTACCCAACAGGTTGTGACCTGTTATCACTCTCACCGCTATAGAAATGGAAGCTCAATTCAAAGCTAATAGCTTGTTTGATTTGCTGCCGCTTAATTCTGGCCAGAGAGATTTTGTGTGTGTACAAGTTATTGTATTTTGCCATCTTGTTATGGTTGCTTTTTGAGTGTGCTTAGTTATATCATGTTTTTTAAATGCTAGCGGGGGATTGATCCTTTTATCAGCTAGGGAAATGCAACTGGACGATCCTAGTCTGGCTAGTTCGTCTGCTTTCTCATTTCCTATAATGTCATTATGTCCTGGCACCCAGATAATTTGGACTTTGTTCTGGTTACAAAGAGTATCATTAGTAAAGGTTTCGGCAAAAGGAATTCTAATTTGAAAGAAATTAATAGCTTTGAATAAACTATTTTGGATTTGTGACATTGAAGTTAAAATACTCCATATTTCAATATCAAATGTCATAAACGGCAAACATGTATCATCAAATATAGATATCTCCATGGCCCAGTTGTATTTGAAGTACAAAATTGATTCATAACAATAAAACTGCCGACTAGTTCGTTTTCGAAAAGTCAAAATTCGTAATATGTATCTTTCTTTAATTATAATATTGGCCAAATTTCGTTGACATTTCATTTCATTGACGATATGTCAAAAACTAACAAATATTTGTTTAATTATTATTGGGGAACTGATATTTTCATTCTCTGAAACATCTCGATCGCATGAAGTTATTTTCACTTCTTGTTCCTCACAAACATTTGTATTTTGTCTTCCAACAGAAAACTACTTTCAGGTTCAATATCTATGATCAATTTACAAACTTCATAGGTATCTCGAATTGGCAATTATTTTGACATTTTAGTGTAAAGGTATTAGTTTACAAATTGAGGTGGTAATATGGATAATAGGTCTGTTCCCGTACTTTTTCAGTAAAAATTAGTAAATTCTCAAATTTCTTGGAGTGGGGGTAAATTATCTAAGAAAGAGACAAAATTACCAAAAAGTACGGGAACGCGTTTAAGTAAAAAACAGTAAAATTATATATATTGTATGCCTTTTAAAGAACAAATGACATTAATCACCTGTCAAAACAAGCGAGTTGTCACTTTTAGATACCAACTGACAGTTTACTGATTTTTACCAACAGAAATTTCTGCAGTAAATTTTTTTACAGATTTTTATGGAGGGGTAGTTTTTTGCTCTCTCGTGAGCTGTCTCTTTTACTTATTTTTGCGTACGGGAACGGCAATAAGTAAAAATCAGCAAGAATCAGTAAATATTATTTTATACGGGAACAGACCTAATATCAATTACAAAAAATGGACTTTCATAGGTACATAATTATTTTGCTTTGACATTTTGTGTAAACCGGAGTCAGGTAAGATGTAAAATGCTCAGTTGAAAATAAATTCAGCAACTTAAAAAAGCCAATATATGGAGAGGGAATGACTTAAAATTTATTAAAGCAGATTTGTAATTCATTGTGGCTTTGATGTTTGATGAAAGATGTTAACTGTCAAAACTGTGGGGGAATTCACTAATTTTGACAAAAGCAAACTTAACGCTTTCACAAAGAATAATTAAAAACGTCAAAGTTTGAAGTATTGTGAAGGAAGGAGACGAATAAAAATTAGTGTTTTCCATTTTAGTGTTTTGCCTATCAAACCTTTTCAGATTATGCATTGTGAATAAAACAAACAAACGAAAAAAAAAAAAAAACATTTTGTTGGTTTCATTTTTTTATTTTCCAACCTTTGGAAAAAAATATCAAAAATATCAACGAAACAACATTTATTATTCGTCCATCCTTTTAAAACTTTCTCAGTACCTACTCGAACGATTTCCCGAAGTTTCTAAGTTTATTCAAATTTACGCTTCAACATGAGTAGGTACGCGAACGCACTTAAAAGTTCGGTAGGTAGTCATATCCACTCCATGAAACAAATGTCAAATACAACAACGCATTATTTGACTCTTCCAATGAAGTGGCGAATTCAGTTTGACAATCGTTGCTTTAAAATTCGGCCACCCTGACACCTGTCGCAAACAGAAATTAAGCGGGAACACGAATTTTATTCCGTTTCTACAAATCATTAACCTTTTCAAAATGATTGTTAGAATACAGAGATATCGTCGAATTTGTTTTGAATCAATTTGGGCAAATCTCCACCCCCAATAACTCAACTCATAACAAATCCAACGTTGTCATGCCTTATTTGCACTTTGCTTTATTATCAATCATAAACACAATCACAAAGACAAAAACGAAATCAACAATAATTAATTCGCTTGCGCACGTTGTTTTGTCTTTTAAAATAAAAACCAAACGAGATAGATATACGGAAAATCAACCAACCAACAACAAAAAGGCGAGAAGAGACAGAGACAAAAAATGAAAGCACAGATAAATAAATAATAATAAGCCCCTTCACCTGTAGTAATCCCGAATTCGAAATTAATCAAAACAATACATTGACAAATAATGTGCCGGCTGTTTTGTTTTTGTTTTCCTATGTATTGCGGCGAAACCGATTATGACGAAAGTAAAAACAAAAAAAAAAAACTCCACGGTTCGCGGATGAAATGTGACTCCGTGTGGAATACAACAAAACAAACAGAACCACAACAACAACAAAAAAAGGCCAACACAGCTGACTTGACCTTATTACGAAAGTTAAAGCCCTTAAGCCGCAACGCCATCGACTTGCATATCTACCTACAATCACCTTCACCAGTTCACCACCATCATCGACCGGGAGGTGAACTGGAAAACGTGAATCGAATACTAAATTGAGGTGATATACCTAGCCCATGGAGTAGATACATCACTGCAATGTTATCTTTTATTTTTGGAGAGTAAAGAGGGCGCCGCCATCTCCTGTCCCCCATCCAACCACTATAGCTAGACACCTTTAGAAAAGTTACAAAATCAACTCCCTGGTCCTGAATAACACTGGCACATCCCTATCCTACCCAGTTGAACGTTTTAAATGGCAAAATGACTATACAACACCGCTCCAGCTTTAGAGATAAATTAAATGAATCAATAAGAGGATTTTTTAGCGCGTGTTGTTGCTATTCCTCCTGCTGTTGCTGCTATGTATTCTGTATGAGTATGAGTGTAGAGAATAGTTACCTTCCAGAGGGTGGTGGCTGGCAGTCCTTATTTTGTATCCGAGAGAATAATATCCAACGAAGCAAACGACAAACGTACGACGACAGGATCCAAAAAGGCGAAAAACCGATTGCAGTTCATGGACTACGAGTATAAGGGCGCGCACGCTAGCAAGTTAGTTAGTACCGACTGTGGCCAAGAGTGCTTGGCTTGCTTGCCTGGCATCGACGTTGGAAGGAAACGTCAAATGAAAACGACAAAGTACGACCGACAACGACGACGATGATGACGACGACCAGAAACACTACAACTCCACGGAATATTCACAACACTTGCTGGGGAAGGTGTGCTCAGGATGAGGAGGGGGTACACCTCTGGAGAACTTCGTTCCTTATACACTACACTACACAGCACTACTTCACAGCACACATCACATCATCATCATCATGACAATGACTGCATATACCCGTCGTAGTCGTCGAATGATTACACACTCAAAAATATAATGGAAGCAGAAAAATAAAGTATAAGACGAACGACAACGACAGTTGGAGCAACGGAGGGCCCGAAGAAAACCGGGTACACCACACCAGAGTTCGTCTCCGTATAGTATTTCTACACTTTGGGTATTTTTTTCTTTTCTTTTCTTTTTTTTGTGAACGTTAAAATCCCCTATCCATCCACTCTATCTGCTGCTGCTGAACTCTGAGTTTAAGTGAAGTGAACCAACTAAACCTTTCGTTCAACCAACTCACCAAAAAGACGACGACGACGACAGACCGACGACCAAAGACTTTGTAGAATGAAAGCAGATATAATATGGGGAACGACCGAACGAACGAACGAATGAGTATATTCGACGGGAATATGGATTGCCTCAAGTGAATATTACACTGCACAGGCCAGGCAGGCAGGCAGAGCTCTAGAGCACACACAAATCGAACCTCGGAACAGTGCTATAAACTTTTAAGAAACTCGACTGTGGCAACGACGACGACGACAACGATGATGATGATGACGACGACCATCAGTTGTTGGCTCAGCTTGCTTGCTTCGTTGCTCGACTAACTACATACCATTTGAGTTGGTTTTCGCCGAGTCATACACTGGGGCCCCGGCGGAGATATAAAATGACAACAGTTGCGGGTGAAAGTTTTCAAATAGGCGTGTTCGGTAGTAGCACACACAAGAGAGTTGTTGAGTCTTATATTTCGTAAGCTTATTATGGGTATTATATGGGGAACAACAGAAATGCAACAACAGCGGACGTAATTAGTGGACTGCACTCTGTCAGTGTTTTTCTTTTAACCTTTTGTAAGCGTATCCGTAATCACCGGTGTTCTTGTGGTGTTTGAAAAAATGTGGTAGATATTTATTTAGGAGGTTCGAAATGACTTACCTACTGTCAAGCAAGAGAAGGAATAACACCTGTCAAACTGAAGAGGTACCTACGGTTGTTGTTCAAAAAGAACACTAATGAGGGTATTTTTTGACAGCTGGTTGGGTGAAAATTTGGTATTTATTGATTTTACGAAGCAATTTACACATATCTGTTGTGTAATAATTGTGTGTATGTGGTGTACTGGAATTTCATCCCGACGCTGTCAAGTATTGAACCCTTTTTAGACTGAATTTGTATTTTATTTGCCCTGCTCACTTGTTTTATGGACTGAGGTGCTGGACTCTTGATAAAAGTGGATTGAAAACACGGTAAAAACGTAATGAATCAGATTTCTCTGTGCAAGTGGAAACAAATTGCAGATCCCTTATGAAGTATAGTCCGTACCAATTCAGTTGGCCATTCTACTGCGCAGGTCTCTTAAAATTTATTTTAAAATATCTTAAATTTCCCTTAAATCCTCTCTCTGCGCAATCGACCGTTGGCATACTAGTGCAAACCAAACCAGTTGGGCATTCTACTGCGCAGGTCTCTTAAAATTTATTTTAAAATATCTTAAATTTCCCTTAAATCCTCTCTCTGCGCAATTGACCGTTGGCCAACTGATTTGGTACGGACTATAAAACAGTTTTCGTTATTGTTATTTAAATGTGACTACGTGTAATGGAAACCTTTTTAGTTTTAACGGTATCTATGTACTCATTTTTTCACTACGAAAAATAAAATATTTGAAGCGCAACAACAATTTATGTCGACTCCGAATGGCTGAGTTGAGATACGCTTTTCTTGACAATTGACACTACTCTGATGATTTGTCAGGTCATCACGAGAGAAGGTGAAAGTCATTTAGGTGTTACTACGGCTGGAAATCTAACCCAGTGGACCTTCTGTAGTTTATCGTTCATCGCGCCACTGAGCTCCCTTCCCTGGTTTTTCCAACAATAGTGCAAAAAAGGTGTAAAGTGGATTGCGCTTATAATTAAAGGACTCTTAGGTTTAGTTTTGCAAGGTTGGCATTCAGTAGGAATTCCACAGTTCTAATTCCTTCATTCAGGAAAATAGGCTTTACTTTCTCGTTCTTCATAAACGCTATCGTTTACATCCCAGCTAGTTTTGCAATACGTAAAAACGCAAAAAAAAAAATAAACAAACATACATAACGAATATTTGCTTTTAAGGTTTTAACTCTCTTTGAACTCCCTGACTATTTTTTTCCAAGTCTTGCGTTTATGAATACGACCATGTACATTCATAGTCGCTTTGGAAAGATGTATCAGGTCGTTTTGATCAACCATTATGGATCGATTCCATTTGAACCAAATCCGCTGTGCGAATCGTTGAATAACCCAACTTTTTCAATCCTTAAATTAAACATTCCCAACAAGTGGGCGTGGCTAAAATCATTTTAAATATGGTTTATAGAAAATGACATTGTCACTATGTATATATTACTCAGACAGTTTATCAAAATCATCTGTGGTTCGGAAAAAAACACTTTTTTCGATCGCATAAGCCATGGCTTATTTTTTAAGAAAACGCCCCAAAAACTTGGGCGTTGCTAAAAACTTTATATGAATGAAACATAAACAATGGAATTGACTAAATAACTTGCTCAGGCACTTTTTTTAAAAGTTTCTTATGGTTTGCTAAAAAAACAGACGTTTATTTTAAAATGTGGGTGTGGTAGGGGGTGGATTTTAAAAATGTATACACTTGTTCTGCTCCTCGAACAGAGGGTGTATTTATCAAATTTCATCATTCTAGCTAAAAATTTAAGGCCCAAAATAGATGACAGACAGACATAGCTAGATCGAATCAGCTAGCGATTCTGAGTGGATCCATATACTTTAAGGTAAAACTATAGAAATGACTCCTCCATGTTTTAAACGTAATGTCAAAACTAATATACCCAAGTTATATGGTACAAAAAGCGTTAGTAGATAAAGAGAGCATATAGAATAAAGATGGGGCACTAGGTAGTTCGTCTGAAAATCAGCGGAACTAAATGTTGAGCACATACATACGTGTGCATACATAATCAATTTAGCTAATGACTAAATTAGACTAAGCCCTTGTGTCAATGGCTACGTTTATACCGTGGACAATAACCGGGACTAAGCCTACATTTGGTAAAAGTCTCATCGGTAAACACATCAAACAAGGACTAAATTATTTAGGTCAGTCCACTTATTTAAGTGACCTGGGGCCTGTACCACGAAACAACAAGTATTGTACAAGAAGTCATTTTTAACTTTTGCGTACAAAAACTCTTTAGTTCAAAATTACTTCTTGTACAATACTTGTTGTTTCGTGCTACAGGCCCCTGGACTATAATAAATTTAACTCTTTAATCTACCTTGCACATAGATGTCACCATAAATTCAACTGAAGTGCTATAATTACTGATATGATAGCGATCGTGGGTTATTGCCCACAATAAAAACATAGCCATTGTGGTTGATCCTGGGAAAACAAAATCCGTTCACGTCAATGCAAAAGATGTCTAATAAAGTATAGATGTCGTTAGTTCTGAATTTAGTCATGTACGGTGTAAACAGAAGATTTCTGAGACTTAAATATTTAGTTCCGGCCCCCTACAGTGTTGACATAGCCAATTACATTAATAGTGGCTAACTATAATTAGACTCGATAATTTTTGACAGAAGTGTGGTGAATATACACTTCATAGTTCAAGCCTATACTAGAAGAGTTATCCTATGGACATTTGTTAAGCTTATTGGGTCTACGTACATGAGTTTTCTTCAACCGTATTCATTATGGTTACTTTCCAAATACACGGGAATATGTTCAACCGGTTGGATTATATGTAATATAACAAGCTTTTGTGTATGTGTGCTGTCAAGTTTTGTTTCTTTTTAATGACCCCGATAATTTACAGCATAAGTAATTAAAATTGAGTGGTACAGATTTATTTTCTGTGTAAAATATTTTATTTGCTGAAATTCTTGTTTGTTTGTTTGTCCAATCAACAAATATGAGTTTCAACTGGTTGATTAAAACTCATGAGCGAAGGCCCATTGACACAATCAAGGATAATGACCGGACTAGTCATAAAAGCGTAGCGGATCACTTTTGATGGACCATTTGTAATTTTATATTTCCAAAACAAGGCAAATTTTAGGAAAAAGTAAAGAAACTGTTGTTTGGCAGAAAAGGTTCCCCTGCGGCGGTGAGAATGTTGTCCCACTGAGTCAAAAAATCTCAGCATAGGCAGCGGCAGAAAATCTCTAATGCCCGGTTTCGCAGTGGGAGCGCTTAATCCGTTGCATAGCTAAGCAAAAAGCAGAGCTTAAATTTGGTCTGTTAAGTTTTTTGGGTTTCACAGTTATCAAAAAAGTGTGGTTTAGCTAAGCCAAGTATAACAAGTCATTGTGAATGGTTCGTAGGTAATTTATTAGTTACGCGCCTAAAACTATACACCAAACGGGAATATTCTGCGAATATGACACAGTTACTACCCGAATTTATTTCAGACATCACCCATGGAGTAAGTCTCTACTACATCCAACATCCAAACAAATTTTTCTCTGACAGAAGTTAAGCCAATACTTAAGCCAGCAAAATCGGGGGCTTAAGTTTTATCAATACTTAAGTATGGTTGCCTCTTAAGCCGACACTGTGAAACACAAAGTTATGTTAAACCGTAGGTTAAGCTCCACGTGAAGCTTAAGCTCTCACTGTGAAACTGGGCATAAGGGATTCCTTAATGGAATGCTTCTAATATCCCTTATTTTGAAGTTCATTCAAAATTAAGTGACGACAATCATGGCGAATAAAACCCTTATTTTGCAACAATTTCAATAATTATCTTGGATTTTGAAATTCCGAATACAAAGATGTCCGCCATATTAAGGAACTTTTAGAACAGGAAGGAACATTTATTATCACTGGAACGAATTTCGGTGCAAAAATTTAAATATTGAAATTTCGAAGAAAACTTTGAAAAAAGAAACACGTACCCCCATATCTTAACAAGTATTTCTCCCTCTGCACTTGATACAACACGAATAACTAACCCGCATGTACTTATAATGTGTTTTTAATTTAAATCCAATGTGTCATCAAATTTCCACGCACCACTGTCCTATTCAACAGCAAACACGTATAAAATGATAAAAAAAAAACCTAACCCAGTCATTTCGTAAAATTCACAGAGTCGCAGTCATCGTCGATTCGGTTTTTCTATGTCTTCTTCTATATGTGTGCGAATCGCGCGCACAAATGGCATTAGCACAGCAGAGCAGAGCTCTACGAGCGCACACAGCACAAGAGAACGCCAACAGCGCAAATAACATTGGTGTACGGGAGGCAAGCGTTTTCAGCGACCGACTAACTTCTGCCGGAACCGAACCCCTCCCGGTCGTTGATGGTGCTAGTACCGGGGCTGTTTCTGATGATGTTGATGGCTGTGCTGTGTGCTCTGCTAATGCCTTTGCCGCTGTGGCTCGTCGCTCATGTTGCTTCAGCTGATGTCCCACATACACGACTACGACGACGACGAGCACAATATAATTTCAGTTTTAGCAATTTTCTCTGTTCTCAACGACTCCGTCGGCCTGCCAGTGGCACAACGATGACTATGACTTGACTACACAGCTACGACGAACGCAAATGGTAGAGAATTGGATGGATGGCAGGCAGGCAGGCAAGGCAATACAGCCCCCACAGCACAAAGAGCTTATTCCGAGAGATACAGAATTATTATTACACAGAGGAGGGAATTGTATAGAACGACGATGACTACGACGACGACGACGTGGTGGTGGCTGGCATGGAGGATGTGGATAGCAGCGACGTAATGAGGGATGGACGGATGGATGGATGGTTGGATGGTTCATGGTGGAATGGTGGAATGGGAGCTGGTTGGGGTTTTGTGCTGGTGCTGCTGTTTCACTGTGCTGTGTTGGCCTGGCCTCCATGTCGTTTATATATTCTCTACTCCACACCGTGCTTGCTTGCCACAGCCGCACCGTAGTGAGTAGAAACGCTGTGCTGTGTGTTTGTTGTTCATGCTATGTCGGATCGGATCAGGTCGAGATCTTAATGTCATGACGTGATGTGGATGTGTAGGTATATGTTTGCTCGATTCTATGGAGTGCCAAAGCACAGAGCTGGTTGTTATAGCCTGCTTTGCTGCCGCTGCTGCTTCAGCTGCTGGCACTGGCTGATAGACGAGATAGGTGGTAGTAGTAGGTATAGAGCAACGACAACGTCGAATAAAAAACAGGAAAACGCACAGTGAAAGCAAAAAAGCACCGAATGCCAACCACATTTAATGTGATATAGTATATTGGATGGTTGCGTTGTTGGGTGATTTGGTATCTTTTTGCTTGATGCCGCCGACGTCGCCATACCGCGCTGCTGCTCCTAGTTTCGTAATGAATTGAAGAATGGTGGTTGGTAGGGTAGAGTATGGTATGCTCGTGGAGCAGGGTGAATTGTTTACGGGACGGGGAGACAGCACACAACACAAAAATAATAAATGGAATGAATTCGTGTCGGTCTTTGAGCGGATTTTAGTGTTGCCATTGCCAATGATGTGGCAATGGGTAATTTGAGTGCTTGTTCACTTCACTTTGTCGTCGTCGTCGTCGATGCAACTGAGGAAGACTTGGAAAAACTTTACTCTTGTGCACCTATACACAGAACGTGGTGGGGTTTTTTCTACTTTGAATAAGCTAACATCGATTTTAGTTAAGGATTAATGGTCATTAAGAGAGGCAAACTAAAAAAAAATGAGAATGAGAATAGTAAAGAGTCTACCAAATAATATTTGTCACAGTTGAGGGATTAAAATTTACTTATAGGTGGCGGTTTGCATTTGCGAAAACATGTTGAGTAAGTGGTGGTTTTACCAGTAAAATGCATGAATACATATACTACCTACTGTCTCTAATAGGCAGGATGGATTTATATAGTTAAAGCTTTGAACGCAACCAATTATAATGGAAGTCGTCGAACGTAATCGTGAAATGTCAATTGGGTTCTTGAAGTTTGACATCAGTTGAGGTTAGAAGTTCAGGTTCTGTCAGTTTGGTGCCAGATTAAACAAAAAAAAAATCATTGTTTCTGAATAATGTACGACTGTGTACCTGCGAACGCAATCTTGTGCGAAAGTGTGTTTGTCAAAGAGCTGTCAAACGGCAGGCAAGTGTGACACTCGTTTGTCAAAAAACCTGAGTAAATGAGGTAAGAAAGAATACACAAACATTGACTGTTTTATAGGATTTTGGGTGTTTTCGTCTAAATGCTAGGTAGGTACCATTTGTTAAAAAGGAATTTATAAGAATTGCACTGATTCGCAACTGTGTTAAAAAATAAAAGATTCTCAGCTGACAAAACAACGACTATACTTTACAATTCGATTACAGTTATAAGCTTAACCGTAATAATAATAACTATACTAATGTAGGTACCTAGTACCTACTTGAAACTTTTCTGGTTGTCTGAACGAAGAAATTTTGGCAAATGACAGTTGCATTTTATACATTTCTATCAACTATGATGAAATTTTGGCAGATGACAGTTGACATTTAAGCATTCTATCAACTAAGATGATTACCATTACCCATTACAACTAGAATAAATCTAGAAGCTGTTGGAGTCAGTGCTGTGAGCTATAAAGATGTCAGACTCTGATCGTCATTACTTCAATTACCATTACCACCTAGTCCTTTGTATTGATGGCATAATTAACCGCGAATAAAGAGTTACTCGAGGGGAGATAAAGAAGTAATGAAATTGGAAATACGTACTCTGGCTGTGCTCAATCAGTTGAACTGCAAAAAGGATTCTGACACATAAAAAGCGTTTATATAACTTAACGAAACATTACAAATGTCGTAATATTAAAGCGATATCAGGGGCTTTATCATGCGACATTTAACTTTTATCGACGCTTTTTAAAAATATTTCAAAATGAAACATTACGTTTAAGACTCAATGGAATTTACGGCTTTATGACATCACGATTAGGGAAGGTTTCTTCTGAAGTGGAATGAATCGTTCGTTCATATAGAACCATATTAACTAAATTGCACAAAATATTTGATATAAGAAAAATAACTCTCAACAACGACTTTGAAAGTTATAAATCCTAAACGCAAAGATGTGCTGACATGGCGATGAAGTATCTATTAGATGATGTCTGACTTTCAAATGCTACGTTAGTACAAAGGGCCGAAATCTGCAAAGCTCGATTTAATGAAATAAGAAATTGAAATTGATAAGGGGGATAAGAGGGCTCAAAATCTAGCTTTCTATACATTTTTATGTGGGAAGTTTTATTTGTGGCAAAACGAAACATCGATTCTGACTGTCAAATTTGAAAAAAAAAACATGTTCTGGCAGTTTTTTCACTCATGAATGTTTGTCACGACGTTCCAAAAGATTGTGCAAAAATTACATTCTGGATTTGATCTAGAGTTATTCCCCTTGCTTAGTAGTCTAAACGAACTGAACACTGACCGCCATTAATAAACTCTGATTAGCTATCTGACTAATTTGGACATGTCCGCGTCTAATTCCTCTTAAGAGAACAGTCAAATATACTCGTTAGGATTGGAGGAGAGCAATCCCGCCCTTTGACAATATTTCAAGCTTTGATTATCTACCAGTCATAGAAATTTCAAACATATACCTAACCACTCCGAAGTCATTTAACTTTGAGGAGAATTAAAAAGGGGCACATCTTACAAACGATTTCGTTCACATTGAACTTAGAAGAGGTTTAATGAAAGGTGATACTAAAACTCTTATGGACAACTGTAGAGTGTCATTTAATGACAATGAAAAGGTCTTATAAAGGCAAAAATGCCGCCTTGTTCCCATTACAGTTGCTACACAAAACAGTCTTCAAAAGATCGCAGTTGGTTATACATATGTTATGTGAATGTCCAACACAAATGTTTAAGTAGGCGGTATCTACAGGGTGGTGCAAAAGTCAATTTTTAAAATATGGTTAAAATTAATTTTTGTATAAATTTCTTTTAGAATTATACCTAAGTATGGCTATAAATGTTCAGTTTAAAAACAGCTCATTTGAACTTTTCCAAACATGTACTGGATTCCGAGAAGAAAACGCGCTATCATGCCATTTCTTCATAAACTTGTGATGGAAATATAGAGCGTGTTGGAGGTATAAAAACAGAAGGTACTATCTACGCATACGCAGACGATATGACATAATTGGCTATTCACATCATGCAAAACAAGGTGTATGCTATCAACAAAAAAAGTACTGACAACCTTGGACAAAACGTCACTGTTGATAGAAACAACTTGAGGTAGTTTAAGAGTCCATCTACCTCTGAGTCAATATCTACCTAAATGACAACACATTGGACGACGAAGACTGACGATAGGAAAACGATGTGACTTTGGTTAAGCGAAACAAACGGGATGAAAACTTCTAACTCGAATGTCCAAATGCTTGCTCGATTGGTCTTAAATCTTATCAGTCCTAATTTATGGCGTCCAGTATTGGATAATAAGGAGGAAAGCGGAGCAAAATTAAGCATCTTAGAAAGTAAAATTCGTCGAATTTTCGGTCTTGGATGATGCGCGGAAGGCGAATGGAGGGAAGATAAAACTTGGAAAAAGGTAAAAACACGTCGACTACACCGAGCGAATGATTTTTGATGCTCCAGTCAAGACAATCATATCGAATCCCAGCCTTTAGTTTCGAGACGACAGGGAAGCAAAAGTTCCGGTCCAACAGCTTTATCTTTTTAAAATTACAATTTGAAGCTATTAGCAATCGCTGGCTTCAAAGAATATTCATCTATAGTCCGACAACTTGTCCTTTGTATGACGACGACGACGTTAATAAAGAATGGCCTAATAAATATTTGTGTTTCATAAAAAAATTTAAAAAAATATATAAGCAGAAGAGTTATTTTTATAATTTCGGAATGTCTTCTAACTCCTTTACGACTGACTCTATCAGGATCAGGAAGGGGTCCTAATGTGGAACACCATAAAAAATAATAATTAAAAAAAAGCGATAAGTGTGGAACTGCTTACGCAAAAAAAAAACCTACTATTGTGTGTTCTTACCCCAACTAAAAAGACTACACGTATGTATACTAGGTCATAGGAACATAAAAACACAGTGCCCTCGAAAGCGAAGCATTATAAAACGAACTTGCTAAAAAACACGTAAATTTTGGCAATTCCTCTTTAGAATTTGACTTCTCGAAGGTGACGCCAAATTATTTCTTCCAGTTATCAAGACATCCGAGTAATAGGAGTTCGAGTTATCAAATAAAAATGACATGTAGTCTAGTCTTGGCGCTATTGCCAACCAATTTCATTCGAGTTATCGAAGTTCGACTGTATATGTTCTCAGTAAAACATATATGTTTTCAGTAAGACATAATCCTGATTAAACTCTGAGTTAACCCAAAAAAATAACCCCGTATTAATAAACGCTGAATAGCTAATCAATGGCTAACCTGACAGTTTTCTTCATAAGAAATACTCGCGCAAATGTCGAAAGTTAGTCACTGATTATGGGGATATTGTTTACACTGAATGATCGTGAGACAAATCTAAATTAGAGAGAAAGAAGAATGTAAACAGAGAAGAAACTGTTAGGTACAACAAACTCTATGGAGTGCGGGTTTTAAATCATGAAAGACACCAGCAGTGTTCCAAAAATACAAAAAAATTGATGAAAACAAAAAAAGATAATGGAATGGCAAAATATTAATTATGAATGGTGGGTGTCAACATAAATTCTGTTTTAATGAAATGTACTATATATGTTTAGAACATTTGGTCCATTGAGCGCTATCAAATTATTAAATTCCACTGATCTAGAGCATTATTGGTTGTGAATTGATAATAATTAACCATTTTCATTTTTTTGCAACAAAATATTTCGTTATTTCGATTTATCGATGGCGATGAGATGACTATCGGTAATTCTCCGCTAGACGCTTCCACTCAAAATGGTTGGAGTACTTATATTATGTACCACCCCATTCTGACAGTTGTCATTGTAGGTAACATTTTAATAATTTAACTAATTTGTATGGAAAAAACATTTTAATTTCTCAAATTTCTTAATATTAACTGTGCACAGTTAAAATGAATGCATAACATATTATATAATTATAACAAACAATCCCACATCAACAAATATTCCCAAATATAATTTCTCTCACAGTAATTTCCATCCGATCTCTCTTCGTGTTCATCAGTGGATAATTTAAAGCCAACAAAGGCTACTAAATGTCGGCCAATTACTAACCGGCGACACCTAATTTGCATTAAGTTTCCTACTTTCCTTCTGGGGTAACATATTAAACTATTAATCCACCATCTGTAAACAACAAGAACGGATACCCAAGTCCAACCAAACTTCTTCTAACCCAAATACCTACACTTAAATCCAATTAACTTCATTTCGAAAACATAAACCTCGTGTCCTTCAAGGTTTTTTTTCTAGAAAACACAAAAAAAAAGAACATCACCCAGCCCCATCTCCCAATTAAACACAAAAACCTATTATACCCCCATCGAAATGGCAATGGCATCACTAAAAACCATCCTTCGGACAACCATGCCGAAAAAGCAGCACACACAGCGGCACATCCCTCAACAACCAAGTAAACAAAAAACGGGAAATGAAAACAGATACAACGTTATTAATATAAATGCACCCTTTCTCCTGTGCACTCGAGCTCTCTTCCCTAAACGAAAATTCATTTTGATTTTCTTTGTGATATCCAAAGTTGTTATCCTGTGACCAGACCAGCCCGCCGCCGCCTGTGCCCTTTTGACGCAGAGAAATAGGATAGTGCTGTTGTTATTTGCCGGTGATGGTTGTTGTGTAGTGGTGCCGTCATTTCTGCCAGTACTCGCCGTTCTACACCTAAGATGAGCAAACTTCCGGCTTTTCTTCATCTTCTTGTCCTTCTGGCTCATTCATTATATTTCAACAAAACAAAGCACTTTGTACAAAAACATTTCAAAAAACACACACACACATACAAAATCCCTTTTTGGGTTGAAGAACAAAAAAAAAAAAAATAAAGCAACACATTTCGCCCTATGTTGGTGAGGCTGCGATGTTTACCAAAGTTAAGACTGTTTTATGCTGACGAGGGGAAGAGCCAGCACAGTCTTAAGTCCACTCGAAAACATCAGCTACACTAACCGAAAAAAAACCTACGACGAGTATACAGCAGTGACACTCCCACTAAAAATTGCCAACGACACGATGGGATGTGGAACCAACTCACATGACAGTTTCAAATAGATTTTACTCACCCCAAACCACCACCCAGAACCCACCACACCCCCTCTACGACGACGACGACGACGCTCATATCTATCTTCATCTATCCCTCTGCACAATGGGTGGGTATACAAGCGAAATGGTTGAAGGAAGACCAGATATCTTCTTCTATACGTTCCGACGGCAGTGGGTTCCTTGTTCCTTTTTTGTTGTTGCTTTGCAAGCAAGTATGGCGGATGGTTTCTGGGTAGATATTTGCTCTATCGCTTCGTCTATCTACGATGTGGAAGAGCAACAACACAACGAGCAAAAAAGAAAAGTCGAAATAAATTGTCGGCAAGAACTCAAGAAGAAGCGAATATCTAGCAAATCCGTACCTACAAGAAAAAAACAACGAACACAGAGCATTATATCCTCCCGCCGACCGCCGCCTTCAAACCGACTCTATACAGAAAAATTCTTCTATAAAAGCTTTTTGAAGCAGCAGCTCACAGAGCGTAGGAACGACAACCGCAAAAGAAAATGACGATGACGATGACGACGACGACTACCGACCAAAACAACGAGGAACTACGACTCTTCGAATAGTTAAAGTAGAATTCCAATTCCAAAGGGGGTTGGTATGGAGAACCGAGTGGGATGACAAAGCCAGAGAGGTGGAACGAAACCAACAAAAAGAAGAAAATGACATAGAAGACATTAATCACATACATTTTTCAGCTTAGAACACATTCCTCTCCTGTGTGACGCCCGCCCCCTTCCGACCCTTTTTACCATCTTCTTGCTCTTTGAAGGATTTAATTTTTTTTTGGTTGCTACCACTTTTTTTGTTGTTGTTGTGCTGCCGTGTTGGTAGTGTTGATGTTGATGAAACGAGAAACGGACGCGAAATTGAGATCGGTGATGTTTGAACTTTAGTTGGCCTTAGCTCACATTCTAATGGATCCTCCTGTCATTCACAGCGCCAGGGGGGTTTCTCCCCCCAAAATTTCAAATTGCGATTAGATACTAGGACTCATGAGGGGACCCATCGTGTGTATATATGACAAATAACCGAAAACAGGAGCAAACAAAAACTAGAAAGAGAATGAAAGTGCAGTGTGATTTGGTTGACTGCGCTAGCTGCAAAAATAACACCCAAGGGGTGGTACGGAACATGGTTCGGTTTGGATATCTTTTCCCAACCATACAAACACAATTGCAGCCGGGAAGCGGTGGTAGATGCATACATATGTACCGACTATATGTAAACCCGGGTTGGTGTTTTTTTTTTGTTTTCTTCTGTTTAAATAGTAAAAAGTGAGAGTAGCGTAAAAAGTTCTGTTCGGGGGTTTTTTTTTTTAGTTGTATTGCAATGCACTTTCGTTCGTGCGTTCTCGCGAAGGTCACTGGGTGGTGGAAGATTTGGGGGGGTAGAGTAATAATAATAAAGAAAATAAAACGAAATAATGTAGACGTACGTACATATACATACATACACTGAATGGGGTCTGGTTTATAGAATTTCCCGAGATGATTTAATGCCTTTGGCATTTCTTTTTTCGTTTTTTTTTTGCGTTGCATATTCATTCTTTATATCAATTTGAGGGAGGAGTCGGACGTGATTGTTGTGTCTGTTCGGCTTGTTACGTCATAAGGTTCACGCATATGAATCATTACCCGTTCGTGGAGTTCCGTATTTTATTATTTTGTTTCCCAATGTTAGCACAACAAGTAGCAATTTCTAGGGTTGACACAATTTATTTCGTCATGTTAAGAGTTGAAACAATTCGAATGGAATGTCTTGTTTGTGTCGGTTGTCTTTTAGCTGACATGAAACAACTTTAAACTGAAAAATGGCAACTATTCAAAACTAAAGTAACAATAATGCGAGTAAAGTGATGTTATCAATTTATTTATTTGTTGACACTTGCGACATCTATTGGTAATGACAAGCAAGCACAAAATGTCAGTTGGCATATTTCTAACTCACACTATACACAATTGACGACTGAAGGATCCCTTTTTGCGGCCGAAGTGAGAAGCTTACCACCTTCGATAGCTGATATATTGGCTGTTTTTAGGATTTCAGATTGATGACGTTTTCCATTGGTAAATATGGATTTTGATCTAAAATTTAATCTTTTTAGTGCCAATGGAAGACATGAACAATGGACTTGCGCATGTTCCCGTACAAAGTTCAGTGCGTGCATCAGCTGCTGTCGGTCGATCGCCAAACGCGTGTAACCTTCGCCCAATCTCGAGGACAAAGGCGACGATTTTTCGACCAAAATCATAATGAGCGATGAGGCTCATTTCCACCTCAGCGGTTACGTGAACAAGCGCTTCGGGGGCACCGAAAATCCACGAGTAATACACGAGGAGCCATTACACCCGCTCAAAGTTACTACATGCTGCGCTGTTCACGCGTAGAGAACGCCGCTTGCTGGTCAAACGACAACAGTGGACGGTGCGCGCTATAGGGCCATGTTCACAGAGTTTTTTCTGCCGCAATTGGACGAATTAGGACTGGAGGACATGTGGTTCCAACAGGACGGAGCAACTGCACACACTGCCCGAGCCACAACCGATATTCCGAAGGTTGTTTTGGCCCACCTTGTATTAGTGTGTGTGTTCAAGGAGGGGTAAATCTGCGAAAAATCCAGAATTGCAAAATTGATCCGAGCAAAACAAAAAAAAATCCCAATACCCGATGGAACTCAATAACTGTCAAAATCAGTCTTTTGACAGATTTAGATAAAAAAAAGATTGATTTTTTTACCAATGGAAAACGTCACTAGTAAGATAACTTAGATGAAGCTCCGTCCTCTTTGGTCAATCGACCATTTTGTCCAATGAAAACAGATAACTTACAAAATCTGAATTCCGGAACACAGCCATTGTTGAATTTGAAATTTAAGAGAAATTAGTCATACCTAAGTGATATCGCAATGTTTACATTGGATGGGAATTTAGCAATTATTTTTAAATAGGCAAAACAAGTGGGTGGTTAATAGACGTTTTTGTGGGTGCGTTCAGTTCAATGATTTGGTACCACCAGAGAGCGTATACAAACTTTTCTCGTCGTTAATGGTTGAACAAATACTTATTCAAGAAGAGTTAAATTTATTCCATCATATTAGGAGTTGAAAGAATATATTAGGTCTGATAATATTTCAACAGTTAAAAAACTTAGATCCGACGTTGCTTTAATATAGGCGTATTAAAGCAACGTCGGAAATTCGTTGTAAACGTGATAATCTTAGGAAGTTGTTAAATGAACTGTCAAAATTTGTATGAAAACAACTTTATCAACAAAATAGGAAATTTAGCATACAAATTGGGTGTGTAAACTGAGATCGTAAAAGTCGTAAAATTTTAAATTGGTATTGTGACATAGTGATTGTATTTTAGATAATAATCAGGTTCGTATACATCGGGTGTTTCTCATACAAAAACAATCATCTGGGAAAAAAACGCCAATTATCAAATTTTTTTTTTGACATTTGTGACATTTATTGATATCGACTAGAACATTTAGTAGTTAAAAACAATTTCGGACGGCTACGTCCTTTGAATGCCATCATATCGGTCATGCATGAGTGACTTAACGTAACTCGATAAAATGTTGTCCAAAGAAGTCAAATCAAAGGTGGCCAATTTACAGGTCGATTTCATAAAATGATCGCTTGCCAAATGTGACCCGATAAAGAATACATTTCTGTTATAATTTACAAGAACCAAAAGGGTTATGATGAATACTTTTATAGTGATTTTTAAACCTTTGTAGGGTTTAAGTCTGAGTGGGCATTTCAAGAATAGAGGAATGAAGAGAATGAAAAATGACGTTTTGTGTAGTGGAAACATATTCCATGGGTGGTGTTCAAACTAATCAGCCCTAGCGAAATATCCGTAAGAGCGGACAATTTTTCGCAACGCATACTTCCTCGGAGGTTCAAATTCCACTTGAGGAATGTGTCATCGGGAAAAAAATACTACACAAATGCGAGGGCTTCACTTCACTACAAAATTCGAAATATATTCCGCGAAGAATTTGTGTCGGAGGAAATCGGAAAAGAATTGGACTTAGCTGTCATAAATTGCACGAAAAATGCACCTAGCGCACTTCAATGTAATTCGCCGGGATGCATTACAAAATTTCGGAGAAATATTCCAAGCAGCTTTTCGGAGAATACCTGGAAGCAAAAATCCTCCGAATCGTAGAAAAACGGAGAATTTTCCGTTCCGACGGATACCTCGCTAGGGCTGAATATTGCAGCTTATACCTCTCAGATGGTAGATTATGATTATGAGCACCGTAATTGAACGTATAAGTTAAGCTTGGTATAGAACGTGCATTTTTGAAAAAAAAAAAAAATGCAAAAATTATAACGTCGAACACACAAATGAAGGGAGAAGTTCGGTTTGTAATGTCAGAATTTAGTTTCACGTACATTTTTGAAAAAAAGTGAAAAGGTACTTGTTCATTCTGACAGCTGGTTTTACAGATAACCCTCTAGAAAAAATCTTTAGTTGCTGCTTTAGTCAACAATTAGGTTAGAAGGTATGGTAGCAGCATACCGCGGACAGCACGACGGGGACCAGAAAGCTTGCTACAAAGCTACCAATGTTAATATTTACTACATAACCTAGGTTTTCAAAGAAGAAATTAATTGGAGAGCTCTGAACATGAACAGAGAAAGTGGAAAATGGTCTCCTCCTACTGATGCAATCAGCTTCTACAGTAGTCAATGCTGCACTGGTATATTTACATATAAAATCTGTGTCCAGTTAGGACAGGGGTGCTTATATGAAAAAAGAAATTAAACCCAGTGATTTGATTGCTGCTTGGCTATCGCAGAAGTTACAGATACTATTTCTGGATATCACGTTACACTTCAGTCAGGATAAGACTACTAAAATGGCGGGCTGAAAATCGCAATAATAATAAGAATGACGAAATGATTTGGTCAAACATTTCGGAGAACCACACACACCAGAGCCAGTTTCAAAGCCATTCGTGTAGATTTGAATCGATTTGTCATTTTCAAAAGGAAAGTCTGAAAGTTACACTCGAAACTGAGTTGTTTGGTGGTGTAATCGGTGATTTATGTAATCAGGGCTAAATTTTAACGGGAAACTGTTCCATTCAGCAATCTGATTTACATTGTGCAATCAAACAATTATTCAGAAGGTATGACGTGCCAAAATGTGATACTTATGTGAGTTAAAATATTTTTTTTTTGATATTTAACTCGCATTGGTCACTTCAATGTTTAATTCTTTGACAAGATAGAGGATTATTACTGAGGCCATTGGTAAATACCCAGGATTTGGTAAGAAACTTTATATACATATATTAATCAATTTTATAAATACGTCATACTGCTCCGATCGACTTTCGTAATATTCCATGGTATTAGCCTGAAACACACGTGCAGTGGTTCTGCATGCAGTGCAGCACGCAGTGCAGCAAGTAAAACACACGTGCATTATTTTTTTGTTTGACATACATGCAGTGCAGTGGCTCCTGTCATAACATTCAGCTTACTGTAGTGGTAGTTGGTTATATTTAGTTAATTTCGGATATGTCCTAACTTTATATTTTTAAACGTTTACGTCTTCTGATTCGTAGTAGGGGCATTCGTGAGTAATTTTAAAAGTTATGGTTGAGTTGAGAAAAAGTCTCTTTCATTTTTTATACATTTGTTTTGTTATGGCATTTATTTGTTTTGTTTTTATGCGGATTAAACGTCATAATTCAATGATGCCAAATATCTTAATATTACGTTTTTTTTCTTTTGTGTTGTGGTGCCATTGAATTTTTGCAGTGGATTTAGAAATAGAGACAACTTGCAGTACTGCAACGCTTGCAGATTTTACATGTGTTCGCTCCCATTGAAAACTCTGTGTTCTATCTTTTCGTGTATACCTAATGCCTGAAACACATGTGCAGAATATGTGTTTCAGGCATTATACACGTAAGAACAGTTGCGTAGAAGAGCACATCGCACTCGGATAGAAAACATCGCACTCGGACAGAATTTCTGTCAGATGTCACACTTAAAAACATTTTTTTTCTAGTTAAACTAAATACGCGACGCAATTCTTTCAAATTTGTTCCAAAATGAATTTAACGCTTTAATTGATTTATGTAATACTCGAGTAATCATTTTTGTTTGAAAAAGCTTAGATAGGAATGAAAGAATCTTCTATCGATTTCAGAGATTTGACATCTTTCATTTTTCTTTCAACCCAAGTACACGAGTGCATCAGCTGTCAGCTGTCAATTTAAACAAAAGAAATCACAATGATCTGCTTTGATATTGTAAAAATTTTGTAAAATATTGCGGATGATTTTATATGATTGATAGTCTATGTGACATATAATCAAACATGATGACAATAAAACGAAAGATAACAACAATAAGAAAACATAGCATATCAGTGATATTGAAGAAGCCTTGTAATACCTACCACCGATTTCTGCGCGATTTATATTGAACAAGGTCAGCTCTTATAAGAGTCAAGTTGAAAATTGACATTCGTTGATTTTTCCATGACATCTATTTTTTTTTATTTAAGAGTAATGAGTGTCACTGTATGCACATTTTTATTTACGTCTTCTATTTATAAAACAACAGCAAAAAAAAATAAAATTAACTGACAACCATTTATCAGCATAAAACCACAAAATTCCCCCAAAAGAATCAAATCGCCAAACATCGCCGAAAATAAGAACACACACACATCCGCACATAAAGATCACACCAAAACAGATTAAGATAAGAAAAAATGTTTAACATTTGTGCACATGTTACACTCAAGTTGAGTGAGTGTAGCTCGACAATGTCAGGCGGTTAGCTTTTGAATAAACTTCGTTGTTAGCCCCACAAAGTGCCCAAAGTGGAATGTGCGAGTGTGTGTGTTTACTGGTCTCTTTCAACAACACGGGCGTATTTCATTTTCAAAACATTTCTTTCTTTTTTTTTGCTATAAAATAAAAGTATAAACGACTCTCTTCACAACAAGCGACCCCACTTTGCGTTTCGAAAAAATGTGCCGCGCTGAGAATGCATAATTTTTGCCGCTTTGGCGGACTCAATTGGCGCGCCTGTTTGTCCTAAAACGTTATCAGCAACACTTCACTGGAAATAAATGATATCAGGTCTGCGCCGCTCTTAAGCCCGTACAAAACACACACATCTACACACATAATTGAAAGTCCGTCTGTTTTTAAATTGCCATGCGGTTCCTGCGATGGCGATTGCGAATGCGATTTCTTGTTTAGCTCATTTCGCTAAATAAACTTAATCAACAAAAAAAAAATTAAAAAAAAAACAATTCACTGGAACTGGAACTTGAAATTGAGTCATTGATAAGAAAAAAAAAACACAAACACACATGCAAACAACACGAGTAGGGTAAACTGAGAAATGTGTGCTTGGTTTCTATCTGAAGTTTATTTTTATTGGAAAAAAAACCCTGAGAATGGTTTTTGTTGGTGTTATTATAATGACTGCGGTTTAGATTGTGGCGAGTTTTGGTGTGTGTTCAAGTCTTGTGATGACTAAGATAGTTGGCGGATGCGAGAAATTGTTTTCACAAATATTATGTGACCAGCGCATTTTTTTTCTTTTTCAGAGTGAACCCGTGTTTAACTAGTGCACGGGGTTTAACTTACAAGATTATCTAAGAGCAACTTGATGACGTAGAGATTTTGGGTTTGAGAAATGACAACAACACTAATCAAAATAAACAAAACAAAAAGCAATTATTACACGAGCAAGCACAGAGAGGTTATGTATAAAAGAGTAGTACACTTGACATTGACATCGAGTGGGATTGCGTCAACTAATTGGACACTCGTCGAAACATCGATGGCGACTTTCCATAAAAACTTACCTTATGTGGGCGCCTCTAATGGATTGGGGCGCACAAAGATATGTGTCGGGACAGCATAATATGTGTAATTTAATGACATTTCTGATTGTTTGTTGGACTTAATCGATGTTTACATTCGGAGTGGTTTTAGATCGTACGTCAAATATAGACTGACAGTCGGAAATATTGAGGATTGGAGGTAAAAGTGTTGACACACAGTTTGTAACATAGAAGAATTGACAGTTGGAAGAAGGGAATAAATCCACCTGACCTTACTTTTGGGAAAACGCAAAAACCTCAGTACCTTCTTTATTTGACGATTCTCAAATTTTTGACATATGGATATAATAAAGTTCTCAATGTTTTGAGTTGCATGAGGTACATTTTTACAGATGCGTCTACGCCTAGAGATGACATTTGCATAAAAATGTGATTTCGGGAATTTTTTGGACTTATCCCTTCTTCCAACTGGTGATTCAATTAATAGGATGACTTGTCAGATCGAAAGTCGATAGGGGTGTGTAATTTACATTTCGTCTATAAAAAAGTTTTCAACCCCGTCCACCCATTACTTAATTCGATTATCGCCTGACGATCACACGGCTCGAGGATATTCTTGCATTACGCAACAACAATAATCGATATCGCATAGGTGGAGGATCTGCCATGAAGCAGGAACGGAGCATTAGCACTACTGTATTAGATGACGTCGAGAGAAATACCTTTCACAAAATGGCGGATTATTATTATAAACCAGTGGTGTCCCCTGCTGCTTTAAAAGGATTTTAGACATTTCAATTGATTTCCTTAATATCTTTGTTCAAGTAAAGGATTGGAGAGCCGTAGGTACGTGCAATGGCTGTGGTAAGTCCATTGGAGCACTAAGCGAGCGATCCCGAAAGAATATATAACAACTTTTCACTGCCCCACCTCTTGGAAAAATCTTACAATTTTCAATTATCGTAGCCACTCTTGTTCGGAATCGAAGCTCATATGCACTCATTCGATCTAACAACGATAAGAACAACGCAGTAAAACTAGTTTTGCTAAACAAGCAAACAACGGAACGAACTTTCAGAAGACGTATTTCTAGCAGTACAAAATCTACAAAAGTTCAAGAGCAGAGTCAATAAATATTTACAACCTAAGGGAGCTCTTTGAGCGTTACAAATTCCCCGCAACTGAAAAAATAATGCAATGGGAAGGCTATCAAAGCTATCTATCCGATCTTTGAAATTTGTCTCACTATACATACTAGCAGCACTCGATCTGATGAAATGGACGAAGACCTGCCCAACGTTCTAAAATTTGAGAACGTTTTTCCTTGGTGTTTACTACTCCGATTTGTCGCGTAGGTATATGGACGTTATACCGGTTATTCCTTATCAAATATAAGTAAGCTTCAGCCTACTGCTTTTATTTGCCCACCATGAAAGTTAAAAGTCACCTTCTATTCATTTTATAGGGTGGTTCCAATAAATAGAATGTGACGATCCCCGTAGTGCACATGATATCTAAACGGACCAAATTTTCGCACTAATAAGTGTGCATGCGTACGGTTTCAGCCGTTATTACCTAACGAAGTCTTTACTTTAATGGTAGGCAATCAAGCAAAATGAAGCGATGCGACGACGTTGAGGAGGTCGTGTCAAACCTACGACCCCATACTGCTCTGTGATCAACACCCTAGTGTTGGAAGTACTTTGGACATATTTACACGAGGCCCTGCATTAAACCCTGGTAAACATTACATAAACATTACTGTAGCCCAGATAGTCCGCTTCTGCGACAGTTCAAGTATCGCTGTCTTACTGCTCTCATTTTTCTATCTCAAAAGTTTCGTGGGGCTGTCATATATTAGCCTGACGCATACTTACAGGAGTCATAGCTGTCACATCTAAGAAAAGATGAGTAAATATCGAAAAGGCCTTTGATGCGGTCTAGATCGACAGATTTATAAACTTATCCGACATGAATTTGCACCTCATCCCTCAAGAATGATAATCAGCTTTTCCAAGGTATCCGTTCGGAAGATCCAAACGGAATGCGTAGCTGTCAAAAATTGTTCAAATAACGCATTACGCGGCAGTGCGATGCAATTCGACGGGAGATTTGTTTGGAATGGTAATAAAAACGGATACTTCGGTAAAACCTATTTGATTTCGATCAAAATTGGAAAAATTTTTCTCACGAACGGGCGAGACGGAAATAAATTTGTCGTAACAGATAGGGAGTACATGACTTACGAATGTTTTAGTACCACGAATTGTCATCTGCAAGGCACAGTAATCGTATAAAATGATAAAAATCGAAGACATATTATACAGACTCAGCTTCAACGCAAGTTTAACAAATTTAAAATGTTCTACTCGGATCTACTCTTCCGCACTATAGCAAGGCGCGGTAACTCCCATTTGAGGCGCAACTGGAAAACCTCACAATTACGAGTATAAGTGGTATTCACCTCGAGTTGAAGACGGTTGTAACGTATTTGGGTATTTATTTGGACAAAGATTTGTAATAGAATGAACAAACAGGTGCCCAGCTAGAGAAGTCGAAAGCGGCATTTATTTCCTTCAAAACCTAGCTGTCTGACATCCGATGTGAAGATTAGTTGTTACCGAGAATAAGTTCGTCCAATTCTGACTTATGCGAGTCCAGTCAAACATTAACCCCCATATTTATAAACGCTGATTAGCTAATCAATGACTAATTTTTGACATTTTCGCAAGTGTTTCTTATGGGAAAAGCTGTCATGTTAGTCATTGATTAGCTAATCAGCGTTTATTAATACAGGGGTAACTAATTATAAATAGAAAAGCTTCGAGTCTTTGAGCATAGGAGTGCACATTCAGACTTTCGAAATAAGTAGATAGATAAGTAGATCGTTTTTGCGATACTCGACTTACGGAGTAATCACTTTGTACGTTCTCCACTGGAGACATTATTGATTGTGGATCCATATGGCTATTAATCAGGATCAACAAGTGCCGATACTATATCAAGCTATAAGGAGAGCAACAGATCACGAATCCATTAGATACTAGACTTTTGATTCGGGGTGGTGTGAATAGATATCTGAGATTCTTCTTTAGCATGGGTACCTAAAATAAAGAAAAATAACACAAAAAGGCCGAATAAATAAAATAGTGCTGACTGAGACTGCGAAGCTAACACGAAGGTAAAGTTAATCAGGGCTCTGATATTTGATTGATGATCCGACAATTTTTTAAAGAGTTATAGTAACAGAGACAGCATATATATTGGGAACCTTACTCATAGTATACAGGGTGCACAAGCTCAGTGCCGCGATGGTTGGTGCGATGAACTGCCGCGCAGAAGGTCTGGGTTCGATTCCCAGACGAAGCAGCACCATAATGATTTTTTACTGGCCCTCCTCTTGTGATGATCTGACAAATCATTTGAATAGTGTCAAGAATCTAAATTTAGCCGTTCGAAGTCGGCATAGAACAGGAGGTCCCGCCATCGTGCAAGAAGTACAGACGCACACATAAATGGTTGTGAGAAAGCTAGACCCTGGGTACTAACGAGCATGTTCCGCCAAAAACTTTCGTATTTGTATACAGGATGCACCATCTAACTACTCAGGCGACTATTGCGCCAAAAATTTGTATTTCGTATTTGTACACAGGGTGCGCCATCTTTTATGTCGATATATAAACATTGACTAACTTTGACATACCGATTGACTTGAGAAGACATGTTTTTGAAACGTCAATTCGGTACAAATTTTCGATTTTGGTTTACACCAAAACAACGCGCCGAAATATTGACGCTGTACATTGAAAATTAGTCATTCAGTTGTGTTCAACGAGCAAATCGTCCAAAATATATCAAGCACCGTCCAACACTATTCGTCGTTTGGTGTCGAATTTTGTGGAGCCAGGGACAGTGGGAGATCGTCGTTATGCCGTTCTTTAACGCCAAAGGCGTTTCAGTAGAGAGGTTGAAGCAGTAAGAGAGAAGCTAGATATCACTGCAATAAAAACAGTGGCATACGCTGATAACGTAGTCCTCATGGCATGCGGTAAATTCCCACCGACACTGAGTGAAATTATGCAAAGTAGTCTCAATATACTCAGCAAGTGGGCAAAGTCCTGCGGGCTGGGTGTAAATCCAAACAAAACAGAACTGGTTCTCTTTACTAACAGGAGATCGATCCCAGCATTTCCGGCACCGTCTTTGGAAGATTCGACTCTCTCATTGTCAGCAAGCGCGAAATATCTGGGGGGGATACTCGATAGTAAACTGAACTGGAATCTTAACATTGAAGAAAGAGTAAAGAAAGCAAATATTGCCCTCTATAGCTGCAACAGAATCTGCGGCAAAAAATGGGGCCCATCCCCGAAGGTCACAAAATGGCTATACACAGCCATTGTCAGACCAATCCTAACATACGGCTGCTTGGTCTGGTGGAAAGCTATGAAAAAAGCAAAACATATGACCAAGCTTACGAAAGTTCAAAGGACAGCATGCATACTCACGACAGGAGCCATGCGCACTAGCCCCACAGTAGGGTTAGAAACAATACTAAACATAACACCAATTGACTTACAAATCAATGACACAGCAGCAAAACGCGCAGCAAGACTCAAAGAAACGGGCAATCTACTTACGAAGCCTTTTGGCCATAGCTCAATATTAAACTCAATGGCATATGAGGATGTAGCATCTGACTACATGATCCCACATCACGACTTTGATACTAATTACTCCATCAGAATACCAAGCAGAGACGAATGGTCTTCAAACAATGTGTTATCTAACACAGAAATCTATACCGAAGGATCCAAAATGGAAGTCGGAGTGGGCTCTGGTGTCTACTTTGAAAAAATCGGGCTAGCCCTGCGGTCAGTGGCAGTCGATTTAAATTACTAGGCGGCCTTTACTTCGAGGATCTTAGTGACCTAACGACTATCCCAATAGCGCTGATAGTCCGTTTCTGTTGCAGATCAGGATGGAGCAACTACCTCTTTGAGGCCGAAGGAGCAACATAGACCAGCACCGCATAAGTATCACAAGCGAACTTAACCTCTTTCTCTTTTTCAGGATTCTTCTTCGAAGGGTTTCGCTATGGGCCCACGTAGGCCTATGCGTGTTTGACGACTCGCCCGAGCGTCAACAGCCCATCTAACCCAACCTAACCTAAGAGAGAGGGAGTTTTGGAGGTCATTGTGTCCTCTTATCAACGCCATCATCATTTGGGCGTTAGTGGAACCACTGTGCGGTGCATTAAGAAGGATGACTTGCATTTCTTTTCGTATAAAGGGCCGGTGTTTGCCAAAAAATAAATGTCGGCCATTTTGCTTCAGAGAAGGCGAAACAGTCGATGGTAGTCCATATCAGTGGATGCTTGAAAAAGTAATTGAAAACGCAACTTACCGATACAAAAGATGGCGCACCCTTTATATAAAATATCTAATAGCTTTTAAGGTTATAGATGTGATGTAAGTAAATAAATAAAAATTAAAATGAAGGTGAGATGCTAGAATGCCTTTGAGAATTTCTGGCACAAATTCGCGTATGTATCTAAATAGTCTAAAATATCCTCCTATTTCCTATTTCTCGGTAGGTAAACTTTCTCCAACGTTCTCTACAATAGCATTCATTTCCCATGTGATTTTTTGAATTTCCCGCCAATTTACGTGTGTGCAACTTCACTCGAATTACAAGTTTTATGTTTTTTTTTTTTTTTTAATTTTCCAAAGGATGATGTGCATGAATTGTTAATACAAAAACATTCCGCGTGTATCTTTTCCCACGTCCGTCGCGTCGCTTTACTCCGGTTTACTGCCCCGTGCCCTAGTTGGCGGCGCCATCTCGTTGATATCGCATATCAATGGGAGCTACTCTCACGACATCGCCACCACAGCAATATCATTCACTAGACTTTCATCAATGAAAACACACAAAATATACAGCCATATGCATATATATTGAGAGCATGTTGTGGATGCCGGTCGGTCTGTGATGCAAAGATACAAAGATACAGATTGACTTACATTCAAATATACCTACATACGTAATGCGGGGGTACCTATTTATAGAATCACCTAGTGTTTGAATGATGATGATGATTTTTTTTTCTGTATTTATTTAAATCATCCGAATTGAGAATAATGAATGAAACGTACGACTTCCGTCACCTGCGCCTCCCCTTCGGTTTATCTACAGACACATCAACCAAATCAATCTCGTCCCGATTTCATTTTTTTTTCAATTATTTTTCTTCGTCGTCATTCTGTCGTTTGGTTTTTTTTTATGCTGAATTTACATACACACAACCGAACGAGTAGATAAAAAAAAATAAAAATAAAAGCGAAAGGTTTGAAAAAAAAAAAAAAAAATTATTCCCAACAACAATTTATGGGCAAATGGCGCTAAGAAAATTGGGGTAGGTAAATCTAAATAGGCATCGCGGGACAACCACAACAACCGGTACCGGGGTTCTAGTGTTGTTATTGTGATGAAATGATGGTGGTTGTGGAGGATAAGTGGGGTGTGGTGGGGGGGAGCAGAACAAGTTGCCGGCATTTTTTCTTTCTTGTTTTGTGGCACATTTTTCAGATGCACGGCGCTAGATGGTACTTAATTCATGGCACCATAGCGCAGGCATATATAACAAACAAACAAACAAACATGTGTACGTACATATATCTGGTAAAGAAATGTAGGTCGAACTTGAGAAAAGACTGGCGCTCGTTGCTGGTGAGTTTATTTATTTTCAATTGGGTGTAATGACTTTGACTGCGGTGTGCTACTGCAGTCAGGTTTAGCCGGGGGAATCCCTTTTCAGTGATTTCCCTTTCCCCGGGCCACTCCTTTCATTCTTGTTGGATTGTTTTGTGTTTGGTTCCTGCGATATAAACACACGACCTTTTTGTGTTTACTTTTGCACCCGTATTTCATGGAGGTATGTCTGAGGTTCTTCTTCTATGTGTTCATTTCAAAACACGACAAAGCAACAAGTTTTTCTCCTTTTTTTAAGTTTAAGTGGTTCAAGTTCTAACCCTTTAATATTTATTCATAATTCAAGCGTTTAATGATGATGTGGTGCCGATGGCAATGGCAATTGGTAGCCCAAGACGGAATGATTGCTGTTTGCATTGAGGAGGAGTTGGCTTTATTTGTTGAGAGGGAGGATATGCATACGGAATCATATTATGGTTTGGAATGGTATTTGTGTTTACAGATTATGTTTCATTGAAGGGATTTATAGCAGATGTTGGGTTGAGGATATAAGTCAAATAAGACAACAATTGTTCGCTCTTTAAAGAGGTTGTGGTGTTTGCCTTAAAAATGTGAAGACTCAACAGTTTAATTATATTTTTGGAGTTGATTTCCTGACAGGCTTACAAAATCGTTCATTTTTGGTCTGTTTTTGAGTATTTTATCGCAGTATTTACACGCCTTAAGTATTCGAAAAGAGTATACGATTCCATTCCTCATACTAGATTTTACAAAAAATGCATCAGTACGGCATATTTCGTAGATTTGTAAATTTCGTTGCATACCTTATGGCGCATATTTAAATGAAGAAAATGCGATTTTTTACCTGTTCACGACCCTGAATCTCTCGACGAATATAGCATATGTCCAGCATTAAATGTTGGCCATAATCAAGCCATTGGAAAGACCTCGAGTGTATACTAGCGGTTGAAAGTTCCCAAAAATATATTGTAGCATTCTCCATCCCAACAAGAAACCTCTACACTTTAATATGGTCCACTCCATGACGGTCATTTTTGAGGGTCGTAGACATTCAAACATGGGCGAATAAACTTGGGTAGGAAAAATCCATTGTTCCTTCCATGTTCACGTTATGCACTCATCAACACTTTTGTAACCCTTTGACGACGAATGGGACACATATGTCGCATGATTTTTCTTTAGAAATTTTAAACAACACTTCAGTCTTGAAATATTGTGTTTCCGAGTAAGAATCCGCAAAAAAGTTTTGAATACTTTCAGCGGGTTAAGCAAAGGTTCAGAAGCAAAATTAAATGAAGTGGTGGAGTAAATAAACGAATAAAACTACTTTCTCTCTACAGTTGGGTGTGCTAAGTTATATTTTTGCCACAAAACTCCTGTTTGACGACGACTCCGAACGGCATATTTGAGAAGATTCTGAGAGAAACTAAGCGACTTCTATACCTACTGTTGGATGTTTGTCAGACTTTAGCATGAGGTGGGCATTTAGACTAATGCTCTACCACGCATAGTCTTCTGTCATACATCCATACATTCATTGTAGTAGAGGAAGGCCCATTTATTCAATTGGCTAAAACAGAATGTTTATTGGACCAATGCTCTGGCCCGCATATTTTACTTTCTTTCAGCCATATGTTCAATCCAGTAAAGGAAAATCTTTCCTAAGTAGATAGAATCAGACCTCAACTAACTAGGAGACGGCAACTAGAAGCAGTTGGATAAGTACCCGACTATCTACTGAAGAATGTAGATTAATATCCAGGTTTACCGCGATACTTATGCAAGTTAGTATGACAAGGCACCGTTGACTTTCCCACCATATATCCTCCAACTTTTCAGATTAAACTAATTGGTGCAGTGCAATAACCCCAAAAAGAGGAAAAAGCCCCCGTGAGGCTTTTTTCTTTTAGAAATGGAAATACACCCCACCATCATAAAGCATTAACACCCGCGGCTGTTATTGCCATTTGAAATTGGCAGTCTAGTCAAGTTTGTTTGTATGCAAAGTTTGAAGGGGAATGCTGCCGGCTTGCAACCCCCCTGCTTGGGCTCACTGTTGGATTTGGGTTGCGTTCGAGTATGGGTGCATGCAAGCAAAAGGCTTTAACAGCTTCAGGACTTATTCCTATTTCCAAAAAGAAATAAGCTCCGCGGGGGTTATTAAAGAACAGAAATCTAAATCCATCAGTTGAAATTCATTTCTACAATTCGAAAGGTTCAAACAGTTATTGAAAACCCTACCTTTAATAACGGACAGCGTAAGCAGGTTAGTGAAACCCTAATAACATCCGACAATAGAAAGATTAATCTGATTGCAGTTTGGCATCACCCTTAGGGTCAATTGTCAGAACTTTCGGAAATTTGCAGGGTTGGCGATCTATTATGTCGGTAGTAAACATTGAATAACTTTGAATAACGATTGATTTGAGTTGGCATGTTTTTGAAACGTCAATTTGATACAATTTTCGCAAAGAAACAACGCGCCGAAATAGTGACGTTGAAAATAGTCAGTCAGTTATGTTAACGTGCATATTGCCGAAAATATCTTGGCTAACAAGTTGGTGTCGAATTTGGTTGAACACGGGACAGTGGGATATTGTCGAAATTTCGTTCATAAACTCCCAAGACGTTGCAATAAAGTTTTTGAAGCGGTAAGAGAGTTTTGCGATAGTCCATTTTGGGTCTATGACTTAAAGAAAATTCCCGACAGTACGGTCAAACATTGACTCGAATGTTTGACACTGAACCTGATATTTGGAAGCAAATTTTAATGAACGAAGAGAGCCATTTCATATTCTCTATCGTGATTAACAAGCGAATTTGGGAAATCACCATTGGATGATCAAAAAGTGCCCCAAAACCATCATTGGCACATTTTAATTCTGAGATGGCGAAACAGTCGATGCGAATCGATATTGACGATATCAAGTATCCGTCTATTTTAACAACCCCTATCGAGATATCCGTTCGGAAGAAAATCGAAGAATTTTCTACCGAAGTAATCGTTCCGATTAGCATTTCGAACAGATCTTTCCTACGAAATGTAACGAACATGATCTCGCAACGGCGTAGTGCGTTTAGTCAACAATTTCTGACAGCTATGCATTGAATTTCCTCCGAAGTTGTCCGAAGACACAATCAGCCCTAGCGAGGTATCCGCCGTAAATTCTTCGATTTTGTACGATTTGGAGGATTTTTGCTTCGAGGTATTCTTCCGAAAAGCTGTTCGGAATATTTCTCCGACATTTTGTAATGCATCCAGGGGAATTGTGTTGAAGTGCGTTCAGGTGCATTTTTCGTGCAATTTGTAACAGCTAAGTGCAATTCTTTTTCCGATTAACGCCCACACATATTCTTCGCGGAATTTATTTACGAATTGTAGTGAAGTGAAGCCGATTTTTTTTTCGATTACACATACCTACCTCAAATGGAATTTGAACCTCCGACGAAGTATGCATTGCGGGAAATTGTCCGCTCGGACGGATATTTCGCTAGGGATGAATATCCGCCAAACTTTGGTAATACATACTGGGATCCATGTATGTATGTGAAAAAAAACGGTTACTGGTTTCAACAAGATGCGCCACGCCACACTGCAAATCAAACAAAGCACTTTCTGTAACGAAAATTCCCTGGACGTGTGCTGTCAAAAAAGGCAGATCTCCAGATTTGAACCATCCTGAATTGTTTTTGTGGACCAGACCATTGACGAACTGAATGGAAACATTCGTGTCGAAATCAACTCTATAGGTACCACACGAGATTCTTGGAAAAGTGATGGAAAACGCACCAAATGGGGCACATTTTGCTTTGGCCAATAGAGGCTGACACTTGAATAATAACGTATACTTAAAATCTAGTCCAAAAAAATTATTAAGGACCAAATTATATATAAAAACCTCGATTTTCCTTTAAGTTATTCAAAATTCTCACACCAACATAAAAGATGGCGTACCTACTAACAGGTGATCCAAGTAGAGATACTTTTTTCAATAGCCTTTTTTGACAGATCACGTGTGAGTCGTGTCCTGCTGTCATGTTATTTTTGTTTAGTATTGTTTGGCATTTCATAATGGAAAGACTTACGCGTGAACAACGTTTACAAATTGTTCAACTTTATTATGAAAATTCACGTTCTGTGAGGAATGTGTTTCGTGCACTTCGCTCAACTTATGGTCAACATAATCGGCCTACTGAGCGTACTAATCGCAACACCATCACCCTTTTTGAGACCCAGCATTCATTATTGGATAATATTCGACCGAATAGACCACGTCCAGCACGCTGTGAAGAAAATATAGCGGCCGTAGCTGAGAGTGTACACGAAGACCGTGGAGAGTCGATTCAGCGCCTTTCGCAGCAACTCGGACGCATTTTACGTCAAGATCTTAAATTGAAAGCGTACAAAATACAGCTTGTGCAACAACTGAAGCCGCTCGACCTTCCATCGCTTCGCTCTTGAAAAGTTCCAAGAAGATCCGACGTTTTCGAGGCAAATTTTGTTTAGCGATGAGGCCCATTTCTGGCTCAATGGGTATGTAAACAAACAAAATTGCCGCATTTAAGACGAAGAGCAACCTGAAGAGATTGAAGAACTGCCACTTCATCCAGAAAAAACAACGGTTTGGTGTGGTTTGTGGGCCGGTGGAATCATCGGTCCATATTTCTTTAAAAATTATGCCGGTGCGAACGTAACCGTCAAAGGCGACCGTTATCGTGCCATGATAACCGACTAATTGATGCCTGAAATTGAAGCTCGTGATCTCGGCGACATTTGGTTTCAGCAAGACGGCGCCACTTCCCACACATCGCATCAATCAATGGACTTATTGAGAGAACATTTCGGTGAGCACATAATTTCACGTTTTGGGCCGGTCGATTGGCCACCAAGATCGTTTGATATCACACCGTTAGACTTTTTCCTGTGGGGATATGTAAAGTCAAAAGCTTATGCCGACAAACCCGCTTCGATTCAGGCCTTGGAGGAAAACATCACGCGTGTCATTCGCCAGTTACCAGTCGAAATGCTCACGAGTGATCGAAAATTGGACTCAACGGATGGACCATCTGCGACGTAGCAACGGCCAACATTTGATAGACATAATCTTCAAAAAATAAATGCCAAAGAATGTTCTTTCAAATGATAATAAACATTCTCCATTAAATTTGAATTTTCTGTGTTTTTTTCTTTAAAAAAGTAGGGAACCTCGAAATGGATCACCCTTTAGTTTATACAGTACGCCATCTTGAGGTGCATGTACGGCCGTTGAGGTGTATGAAATAAATGCTTTTGTTGGACGACACTTGCTAAAGTAGGAAAATTAATACATAAACGTATAGAATAGCTGCTGGAACAACGGATATACATCAAGTCCCAACATTTAAGTGTTAAAAAAAAATTCAAAGTTGAAAGTCGTTTACACGGTTTGGGATTAGTGTTGACTAAGTGAATGTATATTGAACACGATAATTTGATAAATGGTGTTCCAATATAAATGTTATCGAACTTTTGAAGCCCATCTCATGGAGATCACTGCACTGACATGTACAATTTCAATATTTGTGTACAGAGAATTATAAAAATTACTGTCAGAGTTTGACATACTCAATTGTTATTATCATATAACAACGTCAACCTCTATGACGCGTCACAAGACTAACCCCGACCTAGGGTAACACATCAACAAACGAAATCTAACATCCCGGTCACATGTGTAGGTATTTGTTTACAAAACAAAGCTACCTCTCATTTCATTTAGGTACGTAAGTATATCTATTTATATATATCACCACCATTTCAGATTAATTTCAATTCAAATCGAATTGAGTAACCGGCAAGGCAAACACAGCCAATCAAACGAAAATAAAAATAAAATTGCAAATGCAAAGCAAAACAAACAAACAAAAAAAAAATCAGGTAAACTTCTCTATTAGATAACAGAAAACTGCAGACAATTCGTTGCCAGTTTTTCCTCCTGTCACTTCTCCTCCAAACCCATCCTGCTGTGTCCCATATCATCATCATCAACAATTCATCATCAATCCACATGTAGGCGATTTGATAACAAAAGCAATCTGGGCCAGTGGCACCAATTCAAATGCAGAGAAAAACAAAAAAAAAAAAAAAACAAACAAGTCATGAACAAAGGAACATAAAAAAAAATCCAACACAAGAGAGACGTAATAAAAATGGAAATCAAAGGAAAGGAACAAAAAAAAAGATGTAAAATCGCGTGGAGGAGGGTTAATGACCTAAAAACCGCCGCTCTATACCTAAGGAAAATATAGACCACGTATATCATGATGGAGGGCTGGCGCCGGCCGGCCATAACACCATCAAACATATTTCGGGGCGGCGCACCAACAACAGTACGGGGGTCGGTAAAACCAAAGACTGACTATAAACAAGGCCGGTGATAGCGCGCGATAATACCAACTGTAGGTTTATAGTACGTACAGAGCTCCCCCCGCTCGCCGTCAACTTTTGTATATTTATATCGTTGTTCCTTCCCCTGCTGCGGCTCTTTCATGGCAATTGTACCTCACCAATAGTATCGGTACGTTTTAGTAGCTAGATGTAGGTATATGGGTCGCCTGCTTCAACCCATCATCGGCGGAGCTAGTGTGCCACACACACAACCCCCACACGACGACGACGATGTTCTAAACACACAAAAATCCCATTCATCAAAATGGGTCAATGTCAAGGCCGTTTTCAGTTTTCCGTTTCCCGGTTTCCGTCGTCTACGTCGTCATCAACATCATCGTCGTCGATTTACTGCTGGTTAACAGCGGCAGCACTAGTGGATGGTTTCCCTTGTTGTTGTTATCGGTGGTACTTGCCTCAATGACGATTTTTACTTTTTTTTTTTCGTCAGTTTTGTTGGGCGAAAAAGGGGCTCGACTCTCGACGGGAGGGAGAGCAAAAAGATGTAAAATCGGAAGAATGTTACGTAAACACTACACCCCGGCAAATGTGCATATAAATATATAGACTACATGTATATGACGACGTCGAGAACGACGACGATACATGCTGTAAGTACGTATGTCTGGCAGTATCTCCGTATCTGGTTCGCCACCGCATTCCTCTGCGCCTCCATATGCTGGTGCTGCTGCGTCTGGTTCTACTATAAATTGTAAACACCAAGCAGCAGGCGATGGCAGGCGGCTTATAAAATTGGGTAGACTACGTCTATGACTACGACAACGGCTATGCCAACGATATAGATTGCACCAAAACTATAGGAAAACTATTGCCACTGGGCCTGGCGCTGTTATCGGGTATCTACGAGATGATGGTGGTCTATAGACCGGGCAACACGTACACACATAGTACTACACACAGCGGATGACAATGAGGGAGAGACTATGTCAACATCGCCAGATGCTTGTGACTATACAACGTTATACCTACGCTCTATCTAAGCCAAACTAACAACAGCAGTAGCAATCGTCGACAAAAACAACGACAACAACAACAGATACGACGACGACGACGATGTCGACGACACATAATGCCGGTGTGTATTGTGTTCAATGTCATCCATGTCGTTGATTAACTCTCAATTTCGCTGAGGCCAGCCGAACCATCCAGCGAAAAGCCAACGACACAAAGATACCAAGTATCTATATACAATACATCTCCACGTAGATACGCCGCACTAGAAATTCTATACGTACACGCTATCTCACTATTTCACGGGTGGAGATATAAAAACCTAAACTGTGTTAGAGCGGGATAGACTAGATTTGATGCACTGCAGGAAAATGTATTCATTCCTTCCAGTCGCGGATGGCGTACACAAAAGCCGACGACAGCCCTTACAACATCACCCGACCCCCAGTGTCCCATGGAGCAGACACGTTGTGCTCGGTAGCTTTTCAACGAAATTATCCAATACTTTGGAGAGACTAGTTTTGCAAAACTACAGCGGAATATGTTTACAAAATAAACTTGAATGGCAAAGTAGTGACCTCCTTCTGGGACCGTCGGCGTCGCGTCGGTCGTTGTCGACGTTACAGAATGTCACACGAGTAAAAGTATGCGGCAATGGTATGCATTTTGTTTCCTTGGATAATAGCAGCACTTAACAACCTGGGTACAGGATGTAATTTTTTTTTCTCTCACTTTTAATGAATGAAAGATCTAAGGGAACAAAAACAAAAAATCGTTTGAATCCCGTGGATATACACAACTATACGATGTCAAGGAAGTAAAGTGGAATGTTGTGTGCTGCATCCGTTTCGGTATACGGTGTGAATTTGACAACATGGTACGAGAGTCCTTGCAAGTTCCAGAGGTGGGTCTCTATTATTCATCGACAATTCTTTAGAAATCCGTATGTTCGCCTTGGAGCAAACAAATTAATGCAATCTTTAGGAACAGCAGCGGTTTGAGCTGTGCGTTGGGTGAACAGTCAAGTCAAGGATTTCTTGAAAGCGTAAGCCCCATTGTTTATAACAAAGTTGAAAATGGGTTGAAGAAGCACTTTATGTAAAGTAAAACACATTATTTGAAGGCACGTTACGTCGATTACATTACATGACATCGATGACATTTCATTAATTTTTGCATGACACGTAAGGCATGCATTAAATCAGCATACATGTGATCCTTGGGGTCATATTTTTTTACGAGATGTTATCAAAATGACAGGATAACATCTCGTAAAAAAAAATTATGACCCCAAAGTTCACAGGAATGCTGATTTAATTGTGTCTTCCTGGGTAGGTGATAACCCATGCGAATGACGTTGCTATCGCATTCTTTGGATAACCTTCAAATAGATTGAAAGAAGTTCTCCAAAACGAATTACAAAAGCTTTCCAAATTGACTGAAGAAGACAGAACCGGTATTATTTACTAGGAAACACAAGATTGCGTATGCGTATATTTACTCAAATCCTAGCTTTCTTAGAAAAAGTAAAATACCTGGGTCTCCTGTTGGATAGAAAGATACGCTGGAACTTAACTTTTGCAAACAAAAAAAACCTCAGGTACAAGGTGCGGAGGTTAACCCCCTTACGAGGTATCCGTTCGGAAGAACATTTTATTCAATTTCGAAATCAGAGAATTTTCTTACGTGGTATCCGTTCCGATAATTGTTACGAAGCAACTTAAGCCTCGGAAAGGAGTAAAGGACTGCTTTTATTTTTGACGACCATGGTTAACGAAAAAAAAGGACAACAACGTTCGTATCTGTACCGGGAATGTGAGAACATTAAAAAGGAGGTGTGCGAACAACTAAGGAAAGCCCCAAGCAGCCAAAAAGTAGACATTACTGCCATACAGGAATTATGATGGGATTGGCCGGGCAAAAAGAGGATAAAAACTGTGACATCTACTACGGACCGTGTTTAAGTGAGCAGAAACAGCGACGATACGGATGTGGAATTGTTGTAAGTGCCAGGCAAGTACCAGAAGAGTGCCGAGTGTCGAAAGATGCTCGATTCTGCAACGGAGTCCTAGAAAGGAAACTGAGTTCCGATTGGACCTGATTTTCTTTTCGGAAATTGTTACGCAGCGGATACCTCGGAAGTCTACACCTTGTAGTAGTGTGGTGAGCAGCACACGAAAAAGCTATAAATCGCAATATGATACGCAGGATACAACGATCTGTCTGTGCATCCGTAGTACACCCCATTCGACTCAATTTCATCCAACATGAGTAAAAATTTAAGATAAACACTCAACAATTTCAAAGAATCACATAAATATCGCTGAAAGCAATAATTACACCCTTACTAGGGAAAATGTTGACAAGAATTTTCTGGTCACTAACCCTGACAAATGAGGGCTTAATATAGCGATGAAGGTCTGCATTGATGAAGTCCCGCTTCACCTTCATGCAAACAACTTCAGCTAGATAGAGCTGCTTTGGCGAAGAGACAACTCTCCAAAACCATCGCTTCCCAAATCTATGCTATTTGTTAGAGAAGGGATAAGTAGATACCAAACCCCCTAAAGGCTTCACAATCCAGGTATTTTCTGAACGATTTCCGGCAGCTGAATACTGGTTGTGATCATCCGTTCGTACAGTGCTCTTAATATGCTCCTCGTTTCGCAAGCATGTATGCTGAACTCAAACGCACTACAAAAAAAAAAAAAAGCATTTCGACATTTAGCTTAGCTAGTCCTTAGGACTAGAAGGGTTGCGTTGACTGAGAAAATCTCCTACGGGTGCACTTCAAACCATTGTCCAATTGCTAACGATTGCCTCCGACTATGGACAGATACTCTCCAATAAAAGAGGGAATACCGTAGGGCTTGCTTAAATTCTAACAATACGAGACAGAAGGATTACCTTCCTAACAAAATGGGCCTTTTACCTTCTACTCCAATTTTACATTTTGGAAAGAAGCGTCTAAAATCAGCTTGACTATAATTTCACAGACTAACCATTAATAGACGACAGAATTGACGACTACTCAAGGTACTTCGTGAACACAAAAACAACATCAGCTGTGCGAATCGTTGATTACCCTATCCCATTCCATCCTCAAATTAAACATCCCCAAAAAGTGGGCGTGGCATTGTCACAATATATTGCTCAGACAGTTTATCAAATATTCGACAAAAAATAACACTTGTCTCCTGCATATGCTATGGGGTAGGGTATACAAATGGTTTTTATCAAAATACGCCCTAAAAAGTGGGCATCGGCTAAAATGGTCTATGGATGAAATATTCATGTTAATATTACCAATGATTTTGCGTCAAAAAGTGGGAGTGGCAGAACAACTTTGTATAGAAAAATATATATATTGGGATTGTCTAAACTGTTTTTCAGACACTTTTTCAAAATTTCCAACCGTTTTCCAAAAACAACGTTTTTCTGAAAGGTGGGCGGATTTTAGAAATGTTTACACGTGTTCTGAAGTAACGCAAAATTTAAGGCCTTAAAATCGGTGTCATACAGACGGACAGACAGACATAGCTTAATCGATTCAGCTAGCGATTCTGAGTCGATCAAAGTATATGGATCGATTCAAATTATTTCTCTATATGTCAAATTATATCAAAACAAACTGGGATAGGGTATACAAATACTATTCATGTGTGCGTATGTACTTCTTGCAAAATGGCGGGATCTCCTGTTTTTTTGGGGCATCCAAACGGGTAAGTTGGGATAAGCTTTTCTTGAAAATTGACACTACTTGGATGGTTTTTTAGATCATCACGAGAGGAGGGCCAGTAAAAAATCATTTAGGTGTTGCTCAGGCTGAGAATCGAATCGACCTTCTGCGCACTAACCATCGCGCCACTTTTAAACCGAAGTCGTCGCTATCCAAAAGCCTGCCATTTGGTTGAAGAATACTCCGATATCACCCAGAGATATTTTGATTTATATTGACAGCCAAGGTGCGATCAGAGGCATGTTCGTTGAGGTCAGGGTTCATTCCGGACTGTTGCGGGTAAGCTGCGATCAGATTCCTAGTATCAAACACGAACATTTTGTATTGCCAATCTATAAATGAGATTGCCCGGGAGCACTCAGGTATTTCAGAGAACTTTACGGCTGATAAACTGGCAAGTAATTGCTCTCAAAATGTAATAAGTAGAAATCTTGACTACGTTAATAAGCATTATAAAGAGGTGGTCACACTGCAATACGTCCCTGCATATTTGACTCACACTCGATGCCAAAGGTCTAAGTACCTTCCTTATCCAAATGAGGCATAATATTGGTGCCAATTTCATCACGGAAAACTACATCCAAGGAAGCTATGTTCTTATAGATCATATATGGCCTCCAACGATTTCTGTAAAAGCCGCAAAAACAAGGAAAATATCGTCTTCGGTTTAGTTGTTCAGTGCTAAGTTCAATCGGAATTAACCCAGAATTAAGTAACACCGGAATAAATTTAATCCAGAGATAGCTGACGAAGCAGTTCTTCAGTGACGGATTAATTTTGACTCCGTGTGTGGTGATTTGATTTGGTAGCACTAATGTTTTATCGATTTTGATATCAAAAAGATATCTAAATGTATACAATCTGCAACAGCTATGTTATCAGCTGTTTGGTTTCTTTTCCCCAAACAATTTAAAATACTTTTGTCGCGATCTTACATGTTTTTTGTTTCTTAAAACGGTTGAACTCAATATTTAAAACAATTTCGAGTCGGTGAGATTTGAATCTTAATATTTCGCACACGTATTTAGTTTCTAAAAATTTAATAAAATGTCCGCTCAAGTGGTATTGAAAATAATTGTTTGTTTGGTATTTGATCATTTGTCAAAAACATCTGATCATTTTATTCCAGGGCTCAGCAAATTTGCTGGATTAAGTCGAAATTAACTCTGGATTTACATTGACTGAAAAACTACTTTCTCGAATTATCTCGAGTTTAATCCCGAAACTAGGATGATGTCGCACTGAAAAACGGAGCCTTATATAGAACACACCCTGTCTATCGAATATATGATGAAGGGAGAATGATCTTAGGCTGGGTATTGCCCCAACGATTTCTGCAAAAGTTTTAAACCAAGGTTCGTTTGAACAGCACTTGCTTTCAACAGTTCGAAGTCGGTAATCTAAATAAGACTTGATATCGCTTTCAAAATATCCAACATCACGGGACCCTGGCTGCTAGGCAGAGATATTTGCTAAATATTTTTGGACAAGCCCAACAGAGACTCAGAACAGGTGTTTCTAATAGAAGAACACTTATCCCTAAATCTATCTTAGCGACCTTAGCTGATTTATCAAGAAGTCTATTTGGTTTCAGGAGTTGCCAGTCAAATTAACCCTAGCGGTATGTCAATTTTGCTACATTTACCTGAACTAATTAAGAACCAACCAGCCCAAACAAAATGCTACTGCCACGTCAAAAAGTGACTCATTGGATGTCGAAATCTGAAATTCAGGAAAAAAAAACATGTCCTGAACAACAAAAGCACCTCTTCCCTTCGACATCCTGGAGGTGCAAAAACAAACTGTCATTCAATACTTTGCGTTTACGTCACAAATTGATATCCCTTACGTTTTCACATTCTCGACGTCATATTTTGTGGGAAAAATTAAGGCTTCGCTAGCAGCGTGTGACTATGACACAGCAGCACCATCGTCATCACTTGTTTGGATATCATACCACGAAGGAGAACCAACGAGGTGGTGTAGGAGACGTTGATGGTGGATGATATGAATCAGAATCAAACAACTTGCACTATTATAGGTTATGCACTAAATCCGAAAGTGTGTCTCTATGTCTATCACGGCGTACACACGCACACTTCTATTGAAATACTTTCCGACCGATATAAGTGCAAGTTGAGTTGCTAGGTATGCATGTAGGTAGGCTTGGCAGTCAGCTATAAATTATGTGATAGTGGCGGCGGCGCGCGGTGGCAGATGTTATATAGCTGCAAGCGAGATCCCCGACCGAGTGGTCTTAATACGTACTGAAGTGTGCTCATGCCGTAGAATAGCATAATACTATTATAGTAGACCACGAGAACTAAGTCGACGACTACAACCATACGATGGCTATCACCATACGCTGTACGACACCGAGGAGGGCTATATACGCAGCAGCAGCAGCACCGGCGGGACACAAAACGAGAGACGCATGAAGAATCGGTCTAATTTTAGAAGCACATTTATTATGTTCTCTAGTGGCACATACACTATAGCGTGGACTACCACCTCCCCCTATACAACACAGCTGTGGAGGTGATGGTGACGGCGGCGGCGTTGGTGATGATGATGGTGGTGCTCCTGCATCCACTTATTCGTAGCAACCTGTTTGTTTTTGTATCGTCGTCGAGGACGTAGTCGTGCTGTTTGGTGCAGCACGAGGCAAAATTGGTAAATGGAACAAATTTCATGAGGAAATGCATTGGCAGCAGGCAGTAGCAGTAGCATTAGCAGAAGCATCGCAGCAGACGTTGCTAGTTGATGTTGCCGCATCGTCTCCACGCTACTACTGGCCGATTGTCTGGCTTGTTGGCTCTATGACATGCCACCCCCCAGCCGTTTTCAATCCAGTTTCGAATGCGATTCCCTCTCAAACGAAAGGAAAATCAAATATGTAGTAGTACTTCCTCTTCGCCTCTGTCTCTCATCGTCGTAGGCAGTAGGCACCACCATCAACAGCACCAAGTTTAGCCGCCCGGTAGGAGTAGAATCATCTATTGAACGGCCACTAGTAGATGCATCAAATCAAAGCCTCAAAGAAGACATCTGTGTAGGCTGGCTTTTCGTAGCACCACCGATGATGATGACGATGACGATGACGATGGTGGTGGTGGTAGTGGTGGTTGTGCTCTGTGGAATGGAATTTTGATTCCATTCAGCTTTGGAGTTTGTTTTGCTTTTGGATTTCGTTATTGTTGTTGTTGTGCTTTGCACGTTCATCAAGAATGAATGATGTCCGGTGTATACGACGCAGCAGCACCAGCACCACCACCACCACCAACAACAGGAACCGGCACAGCACCATAAATGAATGAATATTGTTTTAAGTTTTACTTTCCTTTCAATCTATCCTTCTCCTGCTTTTTTTGCCGTAGTTTTTGTTCCTCTCTGTGTTGTGTATGGAAAAGGATACTCTACTCCTCTCTTCCGCATTCCGGAATACGGTATAGTGGACCTTTCGACGACGACAACGATTAAGTAAAGGAATAACGAAAATGTAATGGGTACGATAAACGGGCACGCAACAGGAGGACAAAGGGGGTGGGTGATACTCACTCACGCTGTGTTGGTAAACACAAATCAGCTGATGGAATAGACTTGGAGCAGGTAGTAGTCACAAAGTGAATTCCATTGCTTGTCGAGTTTGTTCATAGAGATATCGGATATCGGCAAAGGGATGTGAGTTGTCTGACATTACGTTGTCTTCGTAGTGGGAAATTAATCCAACGTTACGTAAATTAAGATTTTCTAAACACACACAGCGATGACAGACATCACGAAACAGATGACAAAAGATACTGAAATGCTTTACAAGTTGTTTGACAGTAAATCAAAATGTCTAATTCATCACTCTATTACAAATGTCATACTATGCTTCATGAACGACATGAATATGACGCTTGACGCAAGCACGCACAACATGCCAAGCAACACAATATATGTATATATGTGTGTAGTGTATGTCACTTTCCTCCAACCTTGCTCACTGATATCTGCAAACGTCAACTTAAATCGACATAGTGTCACAATCAGATAAAGTCATCACATCAATCATTATTCATGATCAATGTGTGGGTGTGGCGATGGTTGTATTATTGAAACTTAAAATATGTAAGCTAAACTACCAATAAAACAATCCTAAGAGGTGAAAGGACTTTCTTCACAATATCTAAGAGTTCTGCCATTTTTTATATATTCCCATTCCAATCAAAGCATGGGGGCCATTTTTATGACTTTTTGACGTTTCTGGTTGGTTTAAATGAGTTTTCTTTCAGCCTAGATAATTTTTCGTTTTAGATCAGTTTAACACCAAGCGGGTGCGTTGCATGTTTTTTTTTAAGTTTGCATGTTTAGATTCAGAAGACTATTCCTGATTTTCGTCTACGAATGACGTTTGATTTGTTAGCTGTTAATTTTCTGAATTAATCAACATTTTTAATTATTAATTCAATATTTTTAGGGAGTTTTTAATGAGTAACTAAACAGTGGGTGCAGATGTCAAAAAATATTCAGTCGTCCCCCATCATGTAAAATGTGTTTCAAAATCGAGTGTTAGCTGCATATAATTAGACGTAAATGGCAGAATAAACTCGTCATTCGAATGTAAATACGAAGTTCACAATGACAAGACAATTCCTTACAAATCGAGAAACTCTTTCGTTAAGCTTAACGAATTAACTTTACGAGAAAAATAACGTTCTGAAGTTAAGCATTGCGATTAAGTGCAACACAAGTTGTTTTTTGATGACAATACTTGAATATGTTTTAGAATAAATGGTATGATTACCTTAAGAAATGAATCATAAAACGTCATATATACAAAAAATAACGTCAAAACGTAACGCATTTTGATTTAATTTAACATACGTCAAAAACATTCTTTATTCTTAATTTTTCATCAATATCCGTTGTTCCATGACAATGCTTTAATGCAGTCGAAAGTAAAGAGGGGCGCCGAACCGTGAGAGGCAAAGATTTTAGTTTGCAACTTAATGAGGCTATACTGACAGTAATGCACATCTTATTTGTTACGTACGCTTTCTGTCTCATAATGTTATTGTTGAAGAACTTTTATTCTGCAAAAGCATTACCGAAGGACATTGCGAAGGAGTTGTTTAACATTCTTGACAAGTTTATTGCAGAAAAGGTTTGGATTGGGATAGGTGTATTGGTGAATGTATTGATGGAGCTCTTCCTCCATACCAGCCAGACATGGATCGAGCTCCATCAATACATTCACCAATACACCTATCCCAATCCAAACCTTTTCTGCAATAAACTTGTCAAGAATGTTAAACAACTCCTTCGCAATGTCCTTCGGTAATGCTTTTGCTTTACAAGCGCTTATTCGTACAAAAAAGCTCCGAAAGGTATGTGGACCTATGCACCATCCATAGGGAAGTTCTTGCATCAAAGTCAATCAGCTTTGAATTGAACCAAGGACTAGAATGTGTCACTGATGCAGTAAACTACATAAAAAACTAGGCCGCTAAAGTCCAGACTTATAAAAAAAAACGATGCACAGATAAAGGAGCTGAACATACGGCCCTGCTGTATGATTGCAATTCACGATGGCTTTCAAGTGGAAATGTCTTATTTCGTGTGATCAAATTATACAAGGTTGCGCAAAAGTAATCCGCCTATCAGAAAATGCTATAAATTTTGCGATTGGCCCCTAATGTCAGTTCTGTTTTGACATTTGTGTAGTAAACACATGCGAAATACACGTTAATAAACAATGTTACGCTACACTGCTCCAGAACGCGGAATATTGGTGACTATTTATTTGAGCAATAATCGGTCGGTGACTTTGGCACAACGTGAATTTCGTCGCAGATTTCCTAGCCGTCCAACGCCTACTGGTGAAACACTGCGACGTTTAGCCGCTCGCCTCGAAGAGACTGGCACAACACGAGATGCTGCCAGGCGTGGCAGACCCCGGAGTAGCCGTTCTGCAGAGAATATTGCTGCTGTGGCCTAAGATGTCATGGAAGCGCCGTCGACATCGACCAGACGACGTGCCACGCAAATGGGTATCAGTCGACGCTCTTTACAGCGAATTTTGGTACAAGATTTGAAGATGTTTCCGTACAAAAACCAGACGGTGCATCAGCTGTTAGCTGCTGACCGCCAATCGCGTCTAACATACGCTCAAGCCATCCTTAATCACCACCAAGAGGTAGATGATTTTTCATCAAAAATAATCAGGAGTGATGAGGCCCATTTCCATCTTAGCGGGTACGTAAATAAGCAAAATTTACGCTTCTGGGGTACTGAAAATCCGCGTGTAACCCACGAAGAGCCATTACACCCGCTCAAAGTCACTGTATGGTGTGCTGTTTTCGCTGGAGGAGTCATCGGACCTTTTTTCTTCGAAGACGTCGCGGGCCAAATGGTTACTGTGAATGGTGAGCGCTACAGAGCAATGATCGACGAGTTCTTTTTGCCGCAACTTGATGAATTGGGATTGGAAAACATGTGGTTCCAACAGGACGGTGCAACGGCACACACTGCACGTGCCACAACCGATATGCAGAAGGATGCATTTCCCGGGCGCATAATCTCCCGTTTTGGCGATTTGCACTGGCCAGCAAGATCGCCTGATTTGACCGCTCCAGACTTCTTTTTGTGGGGCTTTTTGAAGTCGCGGGTTTATGTCAACAAGCCTCAGACTCTTGCAGCTCTTAAAGACAATATCCGTCAAGAATGTGAGGACCTATCGCCGGAAGTTTTGGCCAAAGTGATGGAAAATGCCATAAAAAGGGCTCAAATGACAATCAACTGTGGCGGCGGCCATTTACATGACATCATATTCTCGACTTGATGGAAAAAAAATTAAAAGACCAAATAAAAATAATCCACAAGAAGAATCAAAGTTTTTCATTGTTTTTTAAATTACAGCCAAAAAACATCGGAAGGTTATTATTGCGCCACCTTGTATAAAGAAATTCGCACTTTTCTACAAGAAGAACGTCATGAAATCGCCATATACTTTGCTGAACCAGATTTTTTGCTAAAACTAGCATATTTCTGCGATATATTTGAAAAAGTTAATAAATTAAATCTATCTTTGGAAGGCAACAAAACGCACATTCTGAATTTATTGGAGAAGATTGCGGTGTTTAGAAAAAATCGCAGTTGTGGAAGATGAATGAAGGTGGCGCTCAAGATTGCTTCCCGCAATTGTATAAATATGCGGCATCTAATGAACTGGTTTTCTCGCAAGACCTGATGGCCCTTTTTACGGAACACCTTTCGAAACTCATTGAATGGTTTTCAAAATACTTTACTGATGATGATGTTGAAAAGTTTTCCAAGATCCATTTCATGCACAAGCTCCAATTGAATTCATATCACAAGAAGAAGACAGTCTGACTGAACTTTCTTGCGACAGCAGTCTTAAAACTAGATTCACTTGTTCCGGTTTAATGGAGTCTTGATTATCGATTCAAAATGAATACTCAAATCTAATTTCAAAAGCTTTAAGAATTTCCATTCCGTTTGCAATATCATATTTGTGTGAAGCTGGATTTTGAGCTGTAGCTGTAGTCAAAAGCAAATATCGCTCGAGGATCAATGTGCAGCATGAAATGAGACTAGCAGTGTCAAGCCATATTCCCCGCTTTAAAAAAAACTATGTGGAGATCACCAGGCTCACCGTCACATTGATTTGACTGAGTAGCCATTGTACAGGGTGGCGCACGAATCGTGCTACAAAAATAAAACGTAATAACTTTTTTTCTGTGTGAGTAATCGGCTTATTTTTTTTTATTTTGTAGGTTACTATTTAAATTTATAAAAATGGATGCTTGGGATACGGAGAAAAGAATTTGGATAGTGCAACGGTACCCTGCTTTGCAGTCCGTCATTTCCGTTCAAACGGAATTTAGGCGGGAGTTTGGCGGTAATCCCCCGAGTAGATGGACCATTATGAGGTTTGTAAACATGTTTGCCGAATCTGGAAGCATCGCACGAAGGCCGTACCATCGAGATGCCAATGTTCGGGTTCAGGATACAATCGCAGCAGTAGCATCTGCAATACAGGCCAATCCGAGCGTTTCGACCCGAAACTTATCGGGGCAAATTGGAGTTAGTAGACGGTCATTACAACGGATACTTCATGACGATTTAAACTTGTTTCCGTACAAAGTCCAAATTACTAGCAAGTTAAATCCTCAGGATTTGCCTGTTCGCCTGGAATTTTGCCAAAAAATGATATCATTGGCCGAAGAAGACAACACATTGATCAATTGTTTGTTCATGTCTGATGAGGCCCATTTTGATCTTACCGGCAAGGTAAACAAGCAAAATTGCCGTATATAGAAAGAGTCTAATCCAGAAATGCTCCATGAGACGGAACTGCACCCAGAACGAGTCACTATGTGGTGCGCAGTTTCATCAAGGTGTATTGTCGGGCCGTACTTCTTTGAAGAAAACGGTGTAACCGTTATTTAAAGATGTTGAAGGAGTTTTTTTTACCAAGAACTGCGCCGAAGACGTATACCATTCAACAGCGTTTGGTTTCAGCAAGATGGAGCAACTGCACATATAGCCAGACCAGTTATGGCGGAGCTAAACAAAAAATTCGCAAACAAATTAATTTCTAGGAACTCCACTCTTCGCTGGCCCCCAAGGTCACCTGACCTGACTGCACCAGACTTCTTTTTATGGGGTTATGTCAAGCAAGAGGTGTATAAAACGAAGCCCAGGAATTTAACTGAATGAAAGCAGTCCATAACGACAATAATTGAGGCGATCCCAACTTCAACTCTTCAGGCCGCAATGAAAATTTTTTGATCAGGTGCCGCATATGCGTGGGAGAGCGTGGAGGTCATTTGCGATCTATAATCTTTAAAAACAACTAACTATTTAAAATAAAATTTAATTTTCTAACCAATAAAAAAAAAATAAATGATATACATCGATTAAAAAAAAAGTTATTTGAATTTCTTATTGTAGCACAATTGGTGCGCCACCCTGTATTTTATTTTTGTTTCATATTGTGGATGTTTTAATTTTTTTTTCCTATCTATCTATTGTTTCATTTGACTGTTTCTGTTTTTCAAATGGCTAGGGTTGCGTAGACCTTCTGTGCCTTTTTGGGTCTGTGCTGGCATGCTTGTTCCCTCTAATCTCGTTGGTGGATGTAGGACTTGACCCTTGGCCTAGCACAACAAAAAAAATCATGCCAGTCTTGTCGTCCTGTTGGTACGACGAATGCGAGAAATTTTCTCATAACCCTCCCTACTATACTCGCCTAAGTAACCCCTATCACTTGCCACTCTTTACTTACTTCGTTTTGCCGCCATTATCGTCCTTCGCTATCCGGCCATTCTAATCCCTTTCATACACTCATAATCAAATCAAACTTGTAATTGCACACTGCTTTAATGTGTTGAAACCTTAATGCTGCAGTGTACTGATATTAAATACCATGTTGTCTTACTTTAAAGCATCATTATTAACGTCATCATTTAATCAAATTAAAGTCGTCATTACTTGTCAAACCAAGTGTCACAGTTCGTTACAAAAGTGCCTAAAACGTCACAATGTGTAAAGTTTGGACATTACAGATGATGGTTCAACCGTTTTACGTGCCAGAATCATCTTTAAATCGAACATTATTCATCATGTATAATCAGTATTCGGGGTTTTACAAGCTAATGCTTTCAATGTGTTTAAAAAAAAATATCGCGATATTGTGATATTTAAAACTACATTTGGTCCAACATTTAATGACATAATAGCATCATTATTAAATCATATGGCAGGTCGTCATTTCATGTCAATTAATTTCATAAAGCATGACACAGTATCTATGTTTGAAAAATATGCTTAACGAAAAGGGTATCAATACTTTTAAAACGAAACGTCAATTAAATATATTTTCGATGAAATGATCTTTTTAAAAAAAAAAATCTTACTTAGCATTGATTCTTAAAATATAACAATATGTTATCAAGTGTCATAAAGCGTTAATAAAATGTAAACAAGCGAATGTTGACAACCATCTCGAAATGTCAATTAAACAATTCTTTATTAAATATGAGAATTTATTCACCCTTAGTCATTTTACGGCATTTGATCAGAATTTAATTTGATTTATATCGAGTGAATCAACTCGTTACTCAGTTTTTTTTTACCAAAAAAAGAATGTAACGGTGTAATTGTCAATTCAAAAACATCTGTAAGTGAACATTTAAGTGTATACATTATGTATGGCATTTAGTACAAACACATACAATAATATGTATATTCACCATGAAAAGAATACTTTTGGCATTTTCAAAAAGCGATGTCAATCGATGAATACGTCAGATATCGAAATCAACGAATTAACCTTCAAACGCAGTTGCATTTTGCCGACGGCATTTGACAAGCCATTTTCAATTGTTCTATATATACGAAGCTTTAAAATAAATCAAAACGTCTAATGCGCAGAAATCCAAACAATTAAATTTTTTTCCTAAACCGCTCCCAGCCTTCATTATATTAAATTAAATAAAAGTTCCAACTCGGAAAACTATAACTGTGAAGTAAATCAATCATCAAATGTTAAGTTTGCAATTTGCCGACGGCAATTGTCAGAAAATTAATTTTCTGTGACGCATAGATTTTCGATTTATTTGACGTCTGCTTTTGACTGAATGTTTCATTTATATCATTTCTCATTAGGGATAGTAAATTAATTTGAAATGTGATATCAAACAAATCTTGGTTTCGTATATGACGTTTCATGTCATAAATGAGAAAAACGTTCATCTATAAACGGTTGCGATGTTGAAATTTAATAAACAAGCTGTGTGTGGGGTATTTTAAGGAAATTGGTTTGTTTTTATTTGAAAAGCACATGAATGCTATTTTGTATTGAATATGACATTGGCATCGTTAAAACATATATCGGCTGAATGCAATAACCTGGGTTACATTGATTTTGAGGGCATTGGTCAGCTACGGGTTGTTGGCATAAATCTGCTATTTCAGAAAAATAAGTCAACATGTCAAAACCGAGGATTTTAGTGGACAATTGACGTCAAATACGCATGTCATAACCCTAGCCTCAAATTGTTCATTCAGAATGTCAATTGTGGTGGCACGTAGAGTGGTACTGTTGAAACCACATATCCACGTCCATATCGTTTAATATGGCCCAAAAGAAATTGGTTATCATTGATCTGTAGCGCTCGTCATTGACGTTTTTGGCCATCGTCATTTTCGAAGAAGTACGAACCAATGACGCCGGCCTGCGGCCCAAAATACAGACCAAACGGTAACCTTTTGTGGATGAATTGCAACCTGGTGAACCTAGTTAGTGTACGTTGACGTCGCCTTATATACGGCAATCTCGCTTGCTAACATAGCCATTCATCCGAAAATGCGCCTTGTCGCTAAAGATGATTTTTTTGGCCACTCGAACTCAAGTCACTCAAGCAAGGGACAAACGGCGTCATCTATAGTCATTAACTTTGAACTCCTGTGTTAGCTGGGTCCTTTACAGGTGCAGGATCAAATCCCATCCCAATTCGCCAAGTTGAAATCTCCCAGAGGCCGAGTTCTTGAGACAGCGAGGAATCAACTGCCTCGGGTTCCACACTTCACGGACAACGTCGATGTTCTCAGCTGATCTGACGTTCATTTGACGTAGGTGTACTGGCTGATTGCTTACCAAACCGAATCTGGCTACGAAACGTTAGAGACTCGACTTTGAAGCGCTACCGTGTCGTAAAATGGGCGAAACGCGCGAAACCTTTGAATTAACGAACACGCATTTTAATAGTTATGTTATGTCATTGGAAGTGTTGCATATCGTGTTACTTGCAATGCTGATTTGTCATGAATGGTTGAATAAAAAAACAATAGATTTGACAGTGGCGGCCAAAACAACATGGCCGCCACAGACTGTCAATATCGACCCCTACATATTGGAAAACCGTTTATAATAGATGCACAGTCGATAATATGTCTTACTGACAATCGATATAAAGGGTGTTACAGATAAAACTGACATTTTGTGGTCAAATCGGGCAACTCTAATGTCATTTATGTTCAGTTTGGTTTGCCATTTCATCATGAACATGTTGACAAATGAACAACGCTTGCAAATCGTGCAAATTTATATCGAAAATAATGGTTTAGTTCGCGAAGTTTACCGCAAGCTCCGTCCATTTTATGGTCGACATAATCGTCCATCAGAGCAATTAATTCGGTTAACCATGGATCGCAGAGACATCGAACAGTGCGCACCAAAGAAACAATTGCCGCTGTAGAGCAAAGTGTTGAAGAGGACCAGAGTGAATCGATTTGCCACCGTGCACAGCAATTGGAGCTCTGTCCATCAACTTTATGGAAGATTTTGCGCAAAGATCTTGGCTTACGACCTTACAAGATCCAGCTTGTACAAGAATTAAAGCCGCGTTAAAATGCGTCGTGATTTTGGTGTATGGGCCAAAACTGAGATTGATCTCGATGCTGATTTTCATCGCAAAATTTTGTTTAGTGATGAAGGCCCATTTTTGGTTGAATGGCTACGTCAACAAGCAAAATTGCCGCATTTGGAGTGAAGAAAATCCACATGAGACCCTTGAGAAGCCATTACATCCACAAAAAACTGACTGTTTGGTGTCATTTATGGGCTGGTGGAGTCATTGGGTCATACTTCTTCCGAAATGATGCTGGAGGGTCAGTTACCGGTAATGGAGACCGGTATAGAGCCATGATAACCGACTATTTTGTTCCCGAATTAGATGGCATGAATGTGGATGAGATGTGGTTCCAACAAGATGGCGCTACATGCCACACAGCGCGCGTCACAATCGATTTATTGAAGGAAACATTCGATGAGCGCATAATTTCGCGGAATGGACCTGGCAATTGGCCACCAAGGGCGTGTGATTTGACACCATTGGATTATTTTCTTTGGGGATATGTGAAGTCGCACGTCTACGCCAACAAACCAGAAACGTTAGGGGACTTGGAAGCCAACATCGCGGCCTTTTGCTCGAAAAAGTGGTTGAAAATTGGACCTCTAGACTTGGCTTTATTCGAACCAGCCGCGGCGGCCACATGCCCGAAATCATATTTACACATTAATGGCATAAAAGTATTCTTCCAACGAAGCCAAATTGATGGACATTAAAGCGATTTTCTTGTGCTTTATTTCAATTCGAAGTTCTATATCTCTAAAAAAAAAAAGTAAGTAAGCTGTCAAATATTGCTCGTGGAGACAGTCGATAATGTCTTACTGACAATCGATATAGGTATAAAGCATAATTGGGTGCGTTCAAAATGTTTCAAAAATTTGATGTCACATTCACGGTTTTATTTTTACTTTTTTGAGACCTAGGAACTTTTTTACACATTCCACCCGGTATCCGGTTAAACAAAAAGATAACCAGATACGTGTAAGTGTGGGCTTTTATATTACATACTTTCAAATCGTTTAGGAAGTCATCTATTCGCTGCAAGGTTTTCTAGTATTTTATAATTCACAGTAAGGATAAATTTCGATGTACAAGGTGGCGTAAAAGTTGTCACCCGATGATTCTTGGCAGTCATTTTTTTAAGTGTTTTGCAAAAAAATCGAAACAATTATTATAGGTGGCGCAAAGGACATGAATCGTGGAATAAATTTTTCTACTTTTTTTGCGGAAGAATTCAAATATTTGCAACCAAAAAACATCGGGTGACAGCTTTTGCGACGGGTGACAACTTTTGCGCCACCTTGTACAACTTTATGTACAACTTTCAACAAGTCACAAATTTAATTGAAAAGGCAGACAGTCAGTCAAACTGTCAAAATATTATATTTAAACATCAAATATATGCCTGAACTGTCAAATTAGCTACCAAAAATCGATTATAACAAATCGGCCAAGTCAAATTCTTGAATGGTTACACGAGTTTCTTTTGAAAATCATCACCTTTAAATAGACTTCTATACCGTGCATGACAATGCCTGTCATCTAAACCTAAGGTCGATGAATTTTGAAGGCTTACGCAAACTCTGTATATTTGAAAAGCATCGCTTTTTTATCAACGTTTAGACCAAATATGATAGATTTCTTCGTCTAGTTCTGAGATTGATGATTTTCAAAGGTTAAGACAAAATCTAAAAAGTCCAAAACTTCCAACAAAATACATATTGCATTGTTTTTCAAGGCACGGAATAAAATACTTTAAAGATCTTTCGGATTTAGCTTAAATCTTTCGAAAGATTTTTCATTATTCAAGTTGGAAACACTATCGACCCAAAAAGAAATGCCAAAATGGTGCACCCATCGAATGAACCTCTCTGAATACTCTCTTGTTCTAGATGTTGTCCCATAAATTCAACACAAGTGAATCTTATATCAGATACTAACCTGTCAAACATTGACAGATAAGTCAAGAATGCGCGTTTTTTTTTTAAAAGTCATAAAGAAATCACGGTGAAAGCAAATAAAAAATAACAAAAGACGTTATGTCTACATTTCAAGTGGTCACGTGTCAAAATACATATTGACAACGACGTTTGTTTTTTTTTTGTTTTTTTTTTTGCCGGCAATTAGATACTCGTGCCCGCTTATTGATTAAGCTTTATTATCAAACACACTTGTTTCCGACTTATTGTTGACCTAATCTTTCAATGTAAACACACTCTTTAAAAATCCCCCTATACCGCACAGTTATAATTATAGACCGCATTTTATGAATGGAACCACATTTTCTGGGGCAAAAAGTCAAGTTCACTCTCAAAAATACACTAAATGACTCATCGCCTATAATATATGTATAACCGTACACAACAACAATTACATGAGAAAAGAAAACGTAAACAATCCGGCTATGCCACTCGTTGCGGCCATTAAAAGAAGGATCTTACGCAATTAAGCGTGTGCTTAATACGCTTCGCACGTTCACATTTCTTTGGAATTACATATCTGGATAGGCGCAGGCAAGGCTGTGGCTGTAGCTGAGTGGCAAGCGCACCACACAAACTTCGTGTTCTCGTGGTACTTTGGTGAGCAATTAATGCACTCTCGCAACGACAACGTCTTAATATTTTACTGTCAATGACATCACCCCATCGACTGCAATAAATTGCCGGTGATTTTCTCGGTCTATTCGTTTACGAGCGCGCCAATCATCCCCGACCGACATGCAATGGAGGTACAAAACGCTAAATCCAATGGATACGAGTCGGCTCAGCTATGCATGCATTTTGCGCCACCCAAAACAGCGCACAGAGTCGCCATCACCATCACCAACGGTTATGCGAATATCTCACCTACCGCAGTACAATGAGTCGCAGCAGCAGCAGAACAACTACGACAGCGGCAAGCTCAATGCAGTGTCATTGTTACACCCTCTTGAACTGGTAAAGTCGAAGTTGCTCGTTACTCGTAGTCGTTACCATCGTCGACGTCGTCTTGCGAGTGCAAATCCACTCTCCTTTGGGCGCCAACTCGATGCAGCACCAGCACACAGCTCAAGAAATAAATTTATATACTAAACCGCATGGTTCGTTGGTACCTTTAAGCGCATTATAAATTCAGCTCAACTGAACACCCAGAGGGGCCGAGCCTCGTCCTCTGTACGCTGCGCGTTTTTCCTACAGCTTTTTAGCCGGGCTATTTGTTCTTTTCCCTCTGTGAATGTGGATGTGTGGGGATGTGCCTGTATGCCATAACATTACGAAATACCAATGCAGCCGAGAGGAAGGAGATGCGAGTTTTCAAACGATAAAACCACCATCAACCACTACCACCACCGTCGAGCACGAGGCCAAGAGTACACTCGGTATCTTGGCGTAGCACGTTGCTGCCGCCACGTTTATGTCTTCATCCTTAAATTTTATTATTCAAAAATGAAGAAGAAGTGCATGGAAGGAGCAGCAGCAGAGCACCAGTGCTCGCTGCTCACATAAGAGTTGGGTTTGGTTAGTTTTTCGTTCGTTAGTTGTTGGCCTGTTTTTGCTGGTGCTGGCTTGAGTTCGGGTTAACTTAGTTTGTGTGTGGTGTGGCAAAATACCATGCGACAAGAAGGTTTCAGAACTACCACAAAGGGGGACGACTCCGCACTCAACTGCACTGCATTGCACTTGTATGGGTGGAGGAAAAAGTTGCGCGCTTTTGAAGTTCCCACACACGTACTGGGTTACGACCGTGAAGGAATTTTAACGCGCGCGAATGTCAAATTCAATAAGGAATGCCCTAAACTATCCGAGATTATAGTGACATTTACAAGTGGCTCTCCTCTGTTTGTGTGCTCTGTGGATGTGCGTTTACTTTCTTGTGCTGCTGCTGCTGGTAGTGCGCTGCGCTTCATGCTTGTCAGAGACTCGGTATATTTGCTGTTGCCGTTGTCATTGTAGGGTGTTTGTTGAGTTTTATGCGGCGCTCTCGATGTGCACATCAGTGACAGCGTGTGTCCGTGTGTATGTGCTCAGACTTGTATATTTATGCGCTTAAAATTTATTGGCCTGGTTTTCGGATGATGCATCCCATTGGAAAGAGATTAGGAGTGATTGTATGTTGATCAGTAGAAATACTGGTTATAGGTACGGGGAGTATGACAGCAGAGACAACGTCGACAGCAAAAATGGGTTATCTGCAGTCAATTATTTAGATAGACGTTGAAGTTGCATGCAAATGTAGATATACGAATATGATGCGAAGTTGGGGTTTGCATGTATGAATCTGTTCAGCTACGAACTAGGACCTTGAAAGCGATTTTGGAAGTTACTGAGTAATGCGGACATCACGCTTTCGATGGGGTGGTGAATGAATGTAATAACCCTTTGGATTGGATAGACCATATGTAAAAAGGTGACAAACTGTTAGGAATGGTGACTGAACCCTTTTAATTTGTTGCAGAATTTTGTCAAAGCGTCTTTTCAATTGAATTCGCTTTTGATATGTCATGTCTGGGAAAGGGTCACCGAGATTTTCAAATTGATTTTGTGAATAGGTAGTTTTTCATCTAAGTGAGCTTATTATAATCATCCAAAGGATGTGTACGTCCATGACGTGCTCATTGAAAATTAATTATTAATGTACCAACATTTTTGCGTAATATTCAACAGAGAAGACGCATCCATGTAGGGATGGTTTAGAAATATATCTGCACCCACCCCAGTCAAGTAGCGCTTGCCGTAAAAAGCGACTTTGGCTACGTCAACATGACTGGTGTTCGATTAATGTATTCTTCCGTTTACGGTTTCATCGCACGGTTCCAGGATTAAATTTGTTCACAGCCTAACCTGTCGACATAGACTGATAAACACTCCAGCAGTAAACAACTGTCATGAAAAGCTTCTAAAACTTGCAGTTCACAGTCGACGTTATGTTGGAGGTCCCATTCTTTGTACCGAAAATATAAACTTTGAACAAACCGTTGAGCACAAAGGCTGGGCTTGAATGTTTGATATGATTATATAAAAACACAAGTGGCGGGATGGTAAGTGCGATGAACTGCCTTACAGAAGGCCTAGGTTCGATTCCCAGCATTATGAACAACTAAGCTGTTCGGATAAATAAACATCAGATCCCGCCATCATGTATGGAGGACACACGCGCACGCGTGTCCTTGCGAGCTTGTTTCTGCAAAATATATTATATGATATTTTGGGTATACTACCTTAGTATCTTTGGGTACCTAATACCTAAGCTATAGATTAATAACGAGCCAATTTGTTAAGTCTTGGTGGAAATAGAAGAGAGCGGCAATTAATGTCACCTTTCACTAAGGCACCATTTTCTTTTCTAGACAGCAACAGAAGAATTCGCAAAGAAGGGCTCAATGAACGGTGACGGTTACAGACCCTAGAAAACCAACATTAACTGCTCTGACATATTCGGAAAACAGAACATGTAGGAATTTCAAGGGGTTTGCAACGATTTTCGCAATGATTTGACACATTACCCAAGTAGTGTCAACTTTTAAGTCAGTGGTTCCGATTCGTCATCAAACTGTAGGTCCCGTCAATGTGGAAACACAGGCTTCACAACATCTCGTCTGTCAATGGACTTACCCTAGGCGGACTTAACTTCGCTGAGTAACAAAATGTCACTGTACCCTGCAAACGGTTTGCTCAGCTTGATTTCAATAAGGGAAATTGTGGTTTCGGGACTAACAAACTACCCACATTGTATAAAAGACAAAAGCCACACATTCCGAGCAGCTAATATCGACTCGATTCTTGTTGCAGGCAAGGTAAGCATGGGGATATCCAATATGCCTCAACAACAGCAAAGACGAGAGCTGCTAAAAAAGATTTTGTCAGCTGTCAAGTGATTTATGTTAAGTTTGTAAACTGTAAGTCCTGCCAATGTGGAATATGGACACATTGTGCAATATGCCGGGAAACACAGGCTTCACAACATCTCGCCTGTCAATGGACTTAGGCTAGGCGGACTTAACTTCGCTGAGTAACAAAATGTCACTGTACCCTGCAAACGGTTTGCTCAGCTTGCTCGTCAACGATTATCGTTTTGAAAGTTACGGAATGAGTATCCTGGATTTCTGACAAGTTTTGGGAAAGAATGCCGACGGATAATTGCAGCCAAAAATAAGGCAGAAGACGAGAGCTGCTAAAAAAGATTTTGTCAGCTGTCAAGTGATTTATGTTTAGTTTGGTTTGGCATTTCAACATGAATAGACTGACGTCTGAACAACGCTTATAAATTGTGCAAATTTGAAAATCATGGTTCTGTTCCAATTAAGTATCGCGAGCTATGTCTATTTTACGATCAACATAATCGTCCATCAGAGCAATTAATTCGATTAAGTATGGAACCTATTCGTACCAAGTTTACTCTAAATGACAATACGCAATCACAGAGACGTCAAACAGTGCGTACAGAAGAAGACATTAGGTCTGTTCCCGAACAAAATAATTTTACTGATTCTTACTGATTTTAACTTATTGCCGTTCCCGTACGCAAAAATAAGTAAAAGAGACAGCTCACGAGAGAGCAAAAAACTACCCCTCCATAAAAATCTGTAAAAAAATTTACTGCAGAAATTTCTGTTGGTAAAAATCAGTAAACTGTCAGTTGGTATCTAAAAGTGACAACTCGCTTGTTTTGACAGGTGATTTATGTCATTTGTTCTTTAAAAGGCAAACAAAATATATAATTTTACTGTTTTTTACTTAAACGCGTTCCCGTACTTTTTGGTAATTTTGTCTCTTTCTGAGATAATTTACCCCACTCCAAGAAATTTGAGAATTTACTAATTTTTATTGAAAAAGTACGGGAACAGACCTATTGCTGAATCAGTCTATCCGTCATCGTGCACAAGAATAGGGTATATGTCCATCCACTTTATGGAAGATTTTGCGGAAAGACCTTGGTTTGCATGCTTACAAAATCCAACGAGTGCAAGAATTGAAGCCCCAGGAACAGCTCGAACCACTCTTTGGGATATCGTCGGTTCTACTTGCGTCAACGGGCTATGGATACGAATATTAAACCACATAATTTACGAGCTGTACCGAGATAAAGGACTGTTAAAAAAAAACTCGTAGTAGACCTTAAATATGGCTAGGAAAATGTAGGGAAAATGGAAACCAATAACCCGGATTTTCAGTTGACACAATAGAGGAACCCTCGCCTACCTAATCAAGTAAAAACCGACATCAACCTACTTGAAGTGTGCAATTGGAGGCAGTTAACTAAGGACCGCGTGTGGGGCTAATTGGAGAAACATGTGGTTTGAATCCAAGGTTCACACCGAACTGTAGAGCTACTTCATTATTTTAGTTAGACCTCAACCAACTTGAAGCTCACAACTAGAAGCGTGTGGGACTGATTGGAGACATTTTGGTTGAATTCAAGGTTCACCACGGACTGTGGTCCCATTTACGTAAGTTAAGTTAGGTTCTTTCGCACACTCATGGTTACTTTACTTACGTGGCGCTACCATTTGACACGCAATCGGTCGACCATGCCTTTTTCGGCCGTATTGAGACTACCCCATTAGCCATCGAACCATTTTCTTCGAATTCCTTCGTAATTCATCGAATCATAAGCTCAGAAGAACACTCAATACGACCGTAATGCCTTTGACACATTGGTGGTATAAATACCATGGCATTGGTACCATTGTATTGGCAATACCTTGGGTGGTAACACACGCTTCATGTAGTATGAGTTAAGAAATGGCAATGAAAAATAAAGTTCCTAATCGAACCACTTAAGAAGAATGGCGCTTCGATCGGTAGAATTATATGTATTCCACCGTAAAAATGCTAGTATTTCGACAAGCAGATATTATGCTGACATACGCGTGGAATTTCCTGACACATAGGTGGTGCATCCGTATACTAGGTATTGATACCACCAGTGTGTCAAAGGTGTAAGGGTAGAATTGCCATACAACATTTTTTACGTCTTCGATTCGTTGCAGAATCATGTAGCTCTCTATGTTCAGATGGTGACTATAACCAATCACAATGAGTGGAAAACAGTGCGTCAATACCTCACCCAAGACAAGACTTCTCTACAATGCGTCAATCCATAATCCAAGCCAAGGCTTCAAAAAACAAAAAAAAAAGAAATAGAATCCTAATTGCAAATTATCCAATAGCAATCGAATGCAGGCATTTGCCAAGTGAATCAAATTAAACCCTCGTCATTATGCCGAGCATACACATTAGGTAGCCTCAAAATAATCCCCAAATAGCCATACACGCATACTGACATATTGACGCAACAAACAAAAAAAAAAATTAAAAAAAAAAGGATATATCCAACTCTGATTACTGAAATTGCAAAATAAGCCCGAGGAGCTTTCCTGGGTGTTATGTTGCCTCCTCCACGCACGCATCTCATTAAGGCAACCCCCCCCCCGGAGTCGGCAGCACCCAACCCCAAATGAATTGTAATGATAATGTATCCGCGCGCACAAAAATTTGCAATTCGTCGTTGTATTGATTTTGAATTTTAATTAGCCAATGGCCCATCGCCTGATGTAGCGGCTATGGATGCTACTGCTGCTGCAACTCAATCAAAAATTAGTGAGAAAAAAAAACGCGTATCCTTGTTAAGTTTAAAATACGCACACGCACATTTTTTTAACACCACATTCGTAACAACAACGCATGTTGTGTATGTGCATAGGTATACACCTAGGCCAGAGAAAACGCACAATATTTGCGATGGATTAATTTAAATTCGCTCATTATATTAATGCGATACGTTTTTTTTCGTGTTCGTCCTTTTTTTGTTGTTGATAGCATGCGAGGCGTGTGTATTTGCCACTCCATTGCCAACAACAACAAGTACAAAAAAATTAATTAATTTGAACAATAAGTTGGTGTACATCAAGTGCATACACAATCAAAAAAAAAAAAAAAAAAAAAAAAACACGGGACGCGCATAAAAACCGGAAAGACCAACCCAAAAGGACTGCAATCAGCAATTGGCTCAATGTGAAACTACAAATCATCAGGCGGCGGGTGAATTCGCCAGAAATGAAACATGCATGCAATGCAGAGCAGCGGACCCTTCGCTTTGTGTATCCTGCTGCTGGCGCGGACTCTATGTAGAGAGATACCTCGTACACACACACACAGTAGTGTGTAAACCGTTTTGCCGGTGCTCATTTTTATCCGAGGACGAGGACACAAAAAACAGGACCTCTCCTACTATCTATCTGCATAATGCAAGCCATGGAAGCTAGCAAGCAAAACCAAGTACACCACATATAAGGACTACCAACCGACCGATTGCTGAGGGGATATTTTTTGTTCGCAATTTTTTTTGTTTTATTCGTCCATGTGTGTGTGTAGTAAATTGTTCGACTTAACCGGACATATGACAAAAATTCCCTGTCTGTTTTTTTTTTTTTTTTTTTTTTTCTGTTGGCTAGTATACTCGCTCGGGTTTGGTAAAAGGACACCATCGGATGGTGTTTTTGCGACGACAAGGGGGACAGAGCGAAATTCTTTGTGAATGGTTGGGTTTCTGTCTGAATAACCACCCACCCATCCGTACGGCACCGCACTGACAGATTATAATCTCTGGAATGATATTTGCAGTGCAAAACCGCGCGCTCAGGAACTCAAAACTCAGAACATAAACATACACTCAGGCTCAAGCAGCACACACTTACACACGTTGGAGTAGATGGTGAACATAGAGTAAGGGTAGGGTTTTGGCTAAGGTAAGGTTTTTCATTTTCCGGTCGTTCGAAAGTTGCACTGCACTGGCACTACGGACGACGACGACGACGACACACCTATTACACTTTCTATACACATGCGATCGCGCGTCGCATACCGAAAGGACACCCATAATACGGTCGATAAATTAAAATTCGTTAAAAATTAATTACCTGATGGGGTGATGGGGATGCCTGCGATGGTTGAGGCGATGGACTTGGTGCAGCATGTCCGGGACTATTGGGTGGTGGTCCACCGTGTTGTGGTTGATGTGGAGATGCTGGAGGATGCGGATGACCACCGGGTCCGGGACTAGCAGCAGGCGAGGATCCACCTGGCCAAGGTCGATTTGGTTCAGGATACTGAAATGAGAAAAAACGATGCAAAATCAGTTTCAATGCGGGCTCTCCTTGTTTCATATAAACGTATATCATTCGTTTTTTTTTTTTTTTTGTTTTTAACTGTTTTTGAAATTTTGATTGATGATGGGTGGTCATCAGTGGGTGGTGCATACAAACGAGGAGTGGGTATTTTTAAACTTATGTGAACGGACTGTGAACATACATAGATGTGTAATTAAAAAAAAAAACGAATTTGTGTACACACAGGGATACATTTTTGTGTTGTGTATTTGCATTCGATTTTTTTTTTGTTATAATTATTCGTTCAGCCAGACTATCTCATAGGTACACATACACAGAACACCAAACACTATACCCGAGTTGAGGCAAATTTTTCACAATTTTTACGCAATGCGGATGTAGAAAATAAAATAATATAAATTTCATTAGGCGGCCATTTCAACAAAATAAATGAAATTTTTGGTCGGGGGATGAAGTTTTTTTTTTATTATTTGGAAAGGAAGTCCTGGGACGACACATAAAATGTTGCCTGGGCGCCTGTTATGGCCCTCTGTGGATGATAGTTCCGACGAATGCATGTATGTATGCATTTTTATTAAATAATTCAATTTTAATTGGAATTTGTTTGAAATAAAATATATCGGTATACTGGTCAAACAGGAAGGACTGTTTGTAGATACCTTTTTTCTGTTTTTTTTTGTCCATTGTGTATAGGTAGGTTGATTTCGTAATGAAAATGAATATTGCGTATAGAACGCGCGCATTTTTCATGGTTTCCGGGGGAAAAAATATAATTGGATTCATTTTATTCAATTACAAGGCATGACGCAAATGAATCCTTTTTTGAGGTGCATGCATAATGTGCACACAAGGGCGACACTGTGAAGCAGACAGAGTTTCAAAATTGTATAAAGTTGATTTTTTGATTTCTAAAAAAAAAAAAAAAAAACAGAGAGAGCACTCCTTTGAAATGCCCGAATCCCAAAATGGTATCTACCTATAGTGCAAATTTAATTACACGCATTCGGCCTTCATTTGCTATTTTTGATGCCCCATTTAAGGCACACATTCAGAAACGTCATGAGTCCTAACAGCTTCCTTACCTGCTTAAATAATTGTTCGCCTCGATTATTAACACTAGATGAAGGTGGCCAAAAATGTACCACCCTATCGGAAGATGATAGAACTTTTGCAAATGGCTGTGTTCGTTCTGCAGCGAAATTTAATGAAAGACTTTACTTCAAGCCTGCAGACCTCCAATAGCGTCTAAAATTGTCTTAGGTTGTCTGGATCTTCAACGAAGAAGTGGACGATTTTCGGTCGAAATTCATCACGACCGAGCGACAAGCCCGAGGTGACAATACCTAAGTTATTTCACTGCTCCGCCCCTTGTGGAAATCTGACAAAAATCCAAGATTAACGCTGTCATGAGAAGCTCCTCAAATTTGCCGCTCGGATTCGGCGTTATACAGGAGGCCATTCAGGTGGGTAGGTAGAGGGGGCGGTTCATGCATGAACCCGAGTAGCACTGATGTGCCTTTTTGTTACCACGACTCGTGTAACCTTTTTTATGATGATTGTTGAGGTTGTAATACAATCCGGATCTAGATCCAGCATGTGGATCTAGACGACCCTAGATGTCGCTTAGGTCGTCAGGGAGTGGTTGGTCAATCTGGCTCTTTCTAGCGCCGGAGATTTGCAGATGAAATGAGAGAGGGTTTCTTTCTCATTTGCGTTTTCGCAACTGTGGCATTGGGGATTGTATGGGATCCCTAGTTTGGCCGCATGGTCTCCAATTGGCCAGTGCCTCGTGACCATCACCGTAATTCTTGTTATATCTGAGCGGGTTCTATTCAGTAGGTCGTTTCTTCTGTTCTTTTCGTAGGTAGACCATATCTTCCTCTACATTTGGAATCGGGTTTATGCAGAAAGTATGAGTGGATTTGTCCATTATCGCATCTAGTGGGATATGGACCTTTGCCGCAAGTGAGCCGTATAGAGCTGAGCCTTGCTAGTTTTCTTCAATGCCACTGTGCCCTGGGACCCAGATAAGTGTGACCCTGAAGCGATTGCTCAGACAAGCAAGTTCTGTCCGGCATTCCCGTACCAGCCTGAAGGATATGGTAGCCGAGTTGATGGCTTAAATGGCACCTTGACTATCTATGAGGATAGCAATACTTTGCTTTTGTGTAGTTTCACGCTCCAGTTGCGTTTCACCGCCTGCCTCGGTTTGTTCCTTCAGGTGCTCGTTGTGTTTGTCAACGATTGCCTGGTATCTGATTTTGTCCGACTGGTCCCTTTCGTGGACCTTTCTGAAAGCCTCATTTTTTGCTATCTTTCCTAAAATGAAGAGGGCCTTCTGGTACTTGCTTTCGTTTTGTTGTCAGTGGTTGTTTTATGGTCGAGATGCTAGCCTTAGCACTTTTTCGTCGCTTGGTGGACGGACGATTGTCTCCTGACTGGAGACCAGAAATTTGTCCTCTGATGAGGTGCCTACCTACCTTCTTTTCATCCATTTTTTTATGTATATAATTTGATTACCACGAGTAGGACCGGAAAAGATTGTCCATCCTGGCAGAACCGTCTTACCAGGACAAGGCACTTATACAACACTATGACGGAGGTGTCATTGTGCATATTTAACTAGGACCCCATAGGTAATACTTAGTTCATGTAAATGGTAAGCTATACAGAACTATTATCATCGAGTGATTGTTTTTGCCCAAATTGGAACTGGTCGATTTGACAACAAACTTCTACGAAAAATCTTCGGTCCCGTTTGCGTTGACGGGCAATTTAGACAAAGATTCGACCAAGAGCTTTACGGCATAGACCTAATTAAAAATCAACTCCGCATTAGATGTTTATGATGGACACCAACACTCCAGCTCGCAGAGTGTTCGATTCCCATCCAGACGTCGGGACGCAGTAGAGCAAGATTTCGCCTGCAGTGAATTTTGCGCCATTTAATAGTACTGTTTTGCCAATGGAAAAAAAGATAATCTGACAGCTGACAGTTCAAGGTTAGTAAAAATAAAGCGCCACGCGAAAGAACAACGCACTTTCATTGTTGAGCAATATTTTAAAAATAATGAAGGTTTGTCAGCAACAGTCTGCAATTTTTGTACAAAATATGGCCGTCAGTGATTTAAAATCATAAACTGTGAAGAGAATACTTGAAAAATTCAGGGAGACTGGATCAATTAGTGATCTTAGACACTTTGGGCGTCCTAACACAAGAAAACATCGAGACAGTTCGCGAGAGTATTGCTGACAGTCCAGGAACAATCAATTCGGTCGGAATTGGACCTTTCGAGAAGCGCTTTACAGCGAATTCAAACGAAAGACTTGGTAACTTCATACTTGCAAAGTTCAATTGACTCAAGAACCGAAGACTACGAACCGAAGATCATGCAGTGCGAAAAGAGTTTGTTGAATGGATATTGCAATTTGGAACAACAGCAAGTGGACGCTGATTTTTCGAACAAAATCCTCTTCAGTGATAAAGCTCAGTTTTGACGGCTTCGTCAGTCGTTAAAGTTTTTGTGAAATTGTGTGAATTGTTGTGAATTGTGCAAATTCAATCTGACATTTGGTGTATTTCAGCTAGGTAGGTAGTAGTGGGAGTTCATACAGGCGGAAAATTCTCCGATTTTGTACGATTCGGAGGATTTTTGGAATATTTCTCCGACATTTTGTAACGCATCCCAGCGAATTGCGTTCAGGTGCATTTTTCGTGCAAATTTTAACAGCTAAATGCTATTCTTTTTCCGATTTCCTCCGACACAAAATTCTTTGCGGATTTTATTTACGAATTGTAGTGAAGTGAAGACGAAGCGTCTGTGTAGGTTGTTTTTCGATGACATACCTATACCTCGAATGGAATTTGAACCTCCAACTCCGACGAAGTATGCGTTGCGGAAAATTGTCCGCTCCGACGTATACCTCGATAGGGCTGAATGGTCGTTTAATAGTGTTAACTAACGTGCATCCCGTGGTAAATATCGTTGAAATTCGCGGCGCATTTTGAAGGGTGATTTGCATTTCCGAGGTTCCGTATGGAAAATATCGTTGACATTCGTGGCGCATTTTGAAAGATGATGATTTGCTTTTCCGAGCTTTCGTATAAAGTGCAATTGACCCAAAGAATATTGCCGAATGGTTGACACTGGCTGATTTTTGGAAGCAAATTGCACACACTCTGGCGACGTTAACAAGCAAAATTCCCGCATTTGTGGAACAGAAAATCCACACGTGTTACATAATTCACCTTTGTGTGACAGTTTGGGCAATTTTTCTTCAGATAAGTCAAAAAAAGTCGATGGAAATCGACATCGGTAGATGATGGCTCATTATGTTTGCCCACAAATGTGTGAAAAAAAAAGGTCTTAACGCTTACTGCTTTAAATAAGACGGTGAGCCATAGCACATTGCAAATCAAACAATACAGTTTCTGGAATTAAAATTCACTGGAAGTGTGCTGTCAAAAAATGGAGACATTGACTGGTATTCCAGATCTTCACGATTTGACCCCTATGGACTTCTTTTTGTGAGATTATTTGAAAAGCAAAGAGTATGAGACCAAGCCTCTGACCATTGACGAGCTTAAGGCAAACATTCGTGCCAAAATCATCGCTATACTGTCTGAGGTGCTCGAAAAAAGTGACGGAAAATGCAGCAAAAAGGGCAAATTTGGTCAATAGAGTCCACTTTATTGATGTTGTAGTCAAAAACTATTCCAAATAAATTGTAAAGGCTCTATAAAGCGTTGCTAGTTCCACTCGCTTATGTAAATCAGGGATGAGTTTGCATTTTTTTTTTCATTCTCACAAGTAGTTTTTTTTATTTTAAAAAAAAGTCTCTTCCGGAATTCCTTTAACATCAGACCCTATGACCTGTGATGTGAGCTACGTCTACTCCCACCATTGGAATGAAAAAATAAATCGATAACGAAGAACCAGCAAACAAAGTACTCCACAAAAACTCAATCTCAATGGAATAGAGATTACGAAAAACTACAGAAAACCGTACACTTGCGGTAAGCCGCCTCTATATGCCTTGTGGCCCCTTTCGGCATCTCATCTTTTAAAGAAAACGCATGCTACAACTGGACATTGACCCCATTAACCATCGATTTGAAATGACAATTCCTATGCACAGTAGTCGACTTGCAGTGTCTACTTCATGTTTCGCATGTGTGCACGTGTGTACATGCATATCACCGCAAATTGCAATCTACTTAATCACGGTATCCGAGTAAGAAGGGCAGATCAGCGATAATTATTGCTATATGAATGCATTAGTGGACAACGATGCGGATTGTGGCGTTGGCGACGACACGACAGCTGTAGATACTCTTCCTTCACATAGATACTCATTATCCGACACATATGTACGCGCACACATAAATTATAAATTATTTTACATTATAAGTCGAATATTATATGTGTGTATCCATGGGAGGACACTTCATACGATAAAAGGTGTCTAATTACCTGATGCGTTGAATAGGCAGTCCTGTGATTTGGTCCTGTCGCCGGTCCTGGTGGTGTGGGGTATCGTTGCGGGTATGGTGAATATTGAGATGTACCAGAGCCCTGCGCCGTCGACTGGGGTGGTGGTGGTGGTGGTCCACCTGGCTGTTGTTGGGGTGAACTGGGATAGGAACCTGAATTTTGCCCATGCGTTGGAGGATAAGGTGATTGACCTCTGGAAGTATTTGACTGCAAATAGAGAAAGAGGGAGATAATGAAAAATCAAATAAAAACAATCAGCACGAGGATGTAACTGTTATGAAACACTTAATTGCACAAAGGAAGAGCCAGGGTGAACAATACATCATGGCTTGTTATAAATAATGTATTTGTAAAAATAAGCACCATCTTCAAGGTTGTTCTCAAACCTTTTACATATTTTTTTTTATTAAATAATCATGTAGGGTAGAAACACAAAAATTTCGTTGGCATTAAAGAATATTAAATGTAATTTAATTCCCAACAAAAGGTAAATAGGAGAAAAGAAATTAACAATAGGTATATTCGAGTACATTTTCCAAATACAAACGTCTTATATGCTGGAGCGATATAACAACATGTGAATGTGCCTTAATTTTATGCAAATGGCGTAATATGTCATTACCCCCGTTTGTTGTCACTTATAAATAGTGAAGACCTGACAGGTTTGCAATATTTTGAAGGTTAGTACTAGCGTTAACTGTAGCAGTGACATTTGCTGCCAGAGGAAATATAAACACGAAAAAAAAAACAAAAACAAAACTACACAATATGAAAATAAATAACTTGCTAGAAGTGGAGTCTAAAGTCTCGAAAAATTATCCACACTTGAATCCTACTTTGAACCATATTGACAGTGATAGTAGGATATTGACCAGATTTGCAAAATTCTCCTTCACTTTACTTAGGAGAATTTGTAACGGGTGATTTTTTAGCTGGTTTGGTTTTGGCAACACTGGTTTTGACAGCTGACGTGTGTTTAGTACCTTGTGTCACTGTCAAACAGCTTCAGTTTGGTTTGCAATTTAACCATGGATCGTCTTACAAATGAACAACGCTTGCAAATTATTGAATTTTACTATCAAAATTCGTGCTCGGTTCGAAATGTTCATCGCGCGCTGCTTCCATTTTATGATCGGCATTCTCGACCTTCTGAGCAGTCTATTCGGAAGATTGTGACCAAATTTCGCACCAAATTTACTTTGTTGGACATTAAACCACCAACACGTTTACGTACTGTGCGTAGTGAAGAAAATATTGCGGCCGTATCAGCTAGTGTGACAGAAGACCGCGAAATGTCGATTCGGCGCCGTTCCCAGCAGTTAGGCCTTTGTTACAGCACTACGTGGAAAATTTTGCGGAAGGATTTGGGCGTAAAGCCTTTTAAGATACAGCTGGTGCAAGAACTAAAGCCAGCCGACCTACCACAACGGTGAATGGGCTCTTGGAAAGCTGGCCGAGGATCCGCTTTTTTATCGAAAAATTGTGTTCAGCGATGAGGCTCATTTTTGGTTGAATGGGTACGTAAATAAGCAAAATTGCCGCATTTGGAGTGAAGATCAGCCAGAAGCATTGCAACAGCTACCAATGCATCCCGAAAAAGCCACTGTTTGGTGCGGTTTATGGGCCGGCGGCATTATTGGGCCATATTTCTTCAAAGATGATGCGAATTGCAGCGTTACTGTCAATGGTGAACGCTACCGAGCGATGATAACAAACTTTTTTTTGCCCGAAATGGAAGTTCTTGACTTGCATGATATGTGGTTTCAACAAGACGGTGCCACATGCCACACGGCACGCGAAATAATGGCGCAATTGCGAGGCGAGTTTGGTGAACAGTTAATTTCACGTTTCGGGCCGGTCAATTGGCCGCCTAGATCGTGCGATTTGACACCATTAGATTATTTTTTGTGGGGGTATGTCAAGGCTAATGTCTATAGGGACAAGCCCGCTTCGATTGACGCACTGGAAGCCAACATCCATGCATTCATTCGTGAGATACCGGCCGATATGTGTGAAAGAGTATGCCAAAATTGGACTCAGCGGATGGGCTACCTGAGACGCAGCCGCGGTCAACATTTGCATGAAATTATCTTTAAACATTAAATTGCAAGGTTCAAACTATCGATTCAAATAAATATTTCATTAATTTTTTCGAATTTTTTGTGTTTTTTTTTTTTTTAAAAAGTTCTAAACCTCTTAAAAAATCACCCGTTATAAATTAAGACTCTGTTACAATTTCTTCAGGCCCGTTCACGTACTCATGTTCATGAGTAAACTTGAATCCTACTTTGAAAAATATTGACAGTGAATTGCAGTAGGATATTGTACTAGATTTGCAAAATTTTCCTTCATTTCACTAATATCGGGTTTTTCAATTAGAGCGCTACAAAAGTTTTTTTTAAATAAAAGAAAAACGGTTTTGGATATCAATGAAATTCATTATTCCTGTGAAAAGTACGTTCGATGCCATTATGTATGGAACTCGATTTCTTTTGCATGGCCACCACGGGCACGCTTGCAGAAGTCCAGACGCTAAACCCAATTTTCGACGGTTTTCAAGCATAAATCGGCCGATACTGCTGCAATTTCACGTTCGATATTCGTACGAAGTTCATTAATCGTCGCTGGCTTGTTGGCACAGACCATAGACTTGACGTAGCCCCACAGGAAATAGTCTAACTTGGTTTCCAATAAATTGATTGTGACATTCGCTGTGTGGTTTGTGGCGCCGTCCTGTTGGAACCACATGTCCTCCAAGTCCATATCATCCAATTGGGGCCAAAAATATTCAGTTATCATTGAACGGTAGCGATTCCCATTCACAGTAACGTGCCGGTCTTGATCATCACGGAAGAAGTACGGCCCAATGACGCCGCCGTCCCATAAACCACACCAAACCGTATTTTTTGCGGGAAGCAATGATGACTCATGGAGTACGTGTGGATTGCTGCCTGACCGATACCGCATATTTTGTTTATTGACGAAGCCATTCAGCCAGAAATGAGCCTCATCGCCGAAGATGATTTTTCGATGAAAATCCGAATCATTTTCAAGTTGTTGCTCAGCCCAATTCACGAACATACGACGCTTCTGGTGGTCAAGCGGCTTCAGTTCTTGCGTCAATTTATTCTTGTAAGGATGTAGGCCAAGATCTTTTCGCAAAATTCGCCACAACGACGTCACAGTGATGCCCATTTGGGCTTTCTTCAACAGAAGCCTCAGCGGCAGCAATATTCTCGACACTACGAGCACTTCTTTGTCTCACTGGCACAGGAACATTTTGTACTGTGCCTGTGGATTCAAATTTTTCCAATTGTTGATCTGCTAGGACGATCTTGACGACCATAAATTAGACGTAGCGCTCTTATTGTTGAGGCCACTGACTCCGAATTTCGGTAGTAAATTTTAATAATTTCGACTCGTTGTTGTCTCGTATATCTGTCCATCATGAAATGGCAAACCTTACTGAAGAGAAATGTCAAAAGAGCGGCAAGAAATATGGCGTCGTTTGCTGTCCCTGTAGCTCTACTTTTGTAGCGTCCCTGTTGAAAAACCCTTTATGTTGCAAAAAAAAAAAGGGGGGCATTGTGTAAATTAAGGCCGTGTGACAATTTCTTCAGGCCCATTCACGTACTCATGTTCATGACTATACTTGAATCCTACTTTGCAACATATTGACAGTGAATTGCAGTAGGTTATTGTACTAGATTTGCAAAATTCTCCTTCACGTCACTTAGATGTGGCAAAAACAAAGGGGCATTGTGTAAATTAAGACCGTGTCGCAATTATAGCTTTAGACTCGTTTGCATACCCATGTTCATACGTAACTTTGAATATAATTGGATGTGAAACTTGGCAAAACCGGTTGAGTACTTGGCAAGTTCTAAAAAGCTGAACAAAGACAACAATTAGATTCGTTAATTTTGTCGCTATTTTCTTCATGTAGAATTTTGGTTGGTGAGAAGTTGAAAACTGACAAAGGACTGTCAGGAGTATGACAGAAACCAACAAAGGTATTCCGTGTTTTATTCCTAAGAGGAAATATGAATGTTGTGTCGTTAATATTCGAGTTTGCAGAAAATAATCGTGGAAAGTTTGATAGGCAATACACTTAAGCGGATGGATAATTATTATTCATAAACTTCAAACTTTCACGTTTTTCATTTTCCTTTGTGAACCGTATGGGTACTTTTTGTTAAAATTAGTGAATTCTCCCTTGATATTGGATGTCCAACCTCTTAATTTTCCTTCACATGAAATTACCCGAAACTCCCTTTTTAATATTTAACCAGAAGATCATTTTTGACATTATTGTGGTGAATATAGATCTCACATTTTCTCACGTTTGGAATGCCTGTTGGGGGATTGAGAGAAATTTTACACCTCAAGTATGTCACTAAGTTCAATCGAACGCTAAAGTTACATGATTTTTAGGGCCTATTTCTACTCCGCGATTGTATGGGAACGCTTTTTTTTATACCGCTCGAACTCGTTCATTTTTTATGTGAATGGGTGAAACAGGCTGGGCAACAGCAGCAGTTCTTTCAGGCAATTAAGTTAGTACTTAAGTCCGAACTCGAACTTACTACAAATATCGCAAAATTTAACGTTCCGCGCGCTTCGCCCATTTAAAGGTCGTCATAATCGTCCTACCTAGAGGATAACTCGCAGTGTGGTGGATATATTTGAGTTCACTGAACGATAAATCAACAACCGTACGTCGATGAAACGCTAGATCTGTCGAAAACATCGCCGTTGTCCGTGCAAGTGTGCGCAGGAGAGTCCGAAGTTGCAGATTTCACTTCGCTCACAAGAACTCGACCTTTCGCAGACCACAACTTGGCGAATTTTGCGTCGTGACTTCAGCCTGCACCCGTACATAATTCAACCTACCCAGGAGCTGAAGGAAAACGAACATAGACAACGATATGTGTTCGCTGAATGGGCTCTGGACCCTAACTTTCATCGAAAAATCATCTTAAGCGACGAGGCCCTTTTCTGGGTAAATGGGTACGTCAACAAACAAAGTTGTCGAATTTGGGACGATACCAATCGACATCAAACAGTGACTGTTTCGGAATGCATTGGCGATCCAAGAGCGGTGTGAATTTTGGACAGGGAGTTCATCGGTTCATGTTTCTTTGACAACAACGTTGGCCAGGCCTTCACCATCTACGACGAGCGCTATAGGTCGGTCATTACCAACTTCTATTGGCCTAAATTGGTTGATAAGGGCACCATCGAGATGTGGTTTCAACAGGACTATGCTACGGGCCACACAGTTCACGCTACATTGGAAATTCTACATGAGCGATTTGAAGGCATGGTGATATCACGAAAGGTGATGTGAACTGGACACCGAGATCATGCGTTTAGGGGGTTAGACTTTTTCTTGTGGGGTTTCTGAAGTTGCAGATCTATGTGAATAAATCACAAAACCACAGCATAATCCATGCCTTCGGTCAAATTCAATTGTAAAGTTGAACATTTGGGATGAGCGCCACCCAGAGAACTCGCGGCGGATAAACGGATATTCCATACACATTGGCATCAATGGGCCTTTGAAACGAATAAAAAATGTTGATGATATCTAACACACACTTTGTATAAAATCTGAGTTTCTAAAGCCAATACACCAACGTCACAGAACTTGAGCCTGGGTACTCCTGGATATTGAATTCCCCTTTAATAAATTAAAATAAAGGACTGTTTCGTAATTGCTTTGAAGATAAGGAATCCACGTCTCATTTTTTCTCCAATATGTGTCGACGAGTATGAAGAACAAGATTCAATGAAATGGAACTGACCAATTCACCAGTTCCATGGAGTTCATATGAGATAAAGCGAGAACTAACATACTTCCCAGTTCACTGCGCAGGTTTCTTCAGCGATTTTTTAAATCGTACAAGATATAAAAACTGGGAAGGACTGTAACTGTAAAATGGTAATTTGGTTATTAATTTCTTTAATTGGACAGGCATGTTGGTTAAAGCCCGGGTTCATTCCCCACTACTATAGCGCCACTACTGTCGAATACTCTCCTTTTGCAATCGATTGCTTGACAAATGTTTTGGGTTGAGCTATACAGTGTTGAAAGTACACTTGCATACCAACCGATGGACTATTCAAACAGCTTTTCAGAACGCAAGACAGAATAAACTTCAAGCACCCAAATGTTATGTCTGTGCCATCAACACTTTACCGCCCTACAAGTCTTTATGAGACAACTTTTACAGGAGAAATACTACACTAAAACCACCTTATAGGTTAGGTTGGTGGGTTGATGAGGCAGACGGTGTGTGTCTTCCCTCATCAGTCAATATAGACCCATTGTGATGCCCGTTGGGGGTCCACTTGTGTGGTTGGTTCATTGTCCTAATACTATCCATTCCTCTTTCCAGCCATCCAGATGTTGTTGCAAACCTGAAAAGATTAGGGAGAGGTCATGGAAAAAGTATTTTCCTAAGGTTCCCATTCTTAATTGGCTGAGGCCTGGGCAGTGGCACAGAAAGTGGAGGGTATCCTCGTGAATTTCTTCATCACCGCAGCCTCTACAGAGGTCATCATCTATGAGATGCATTTTCAGTTTGTGGCTTTTTAGTAAGTTGTGTCCAGTAAGAATCCCAACTAAAGTAGAGGCAGATTTCCTGTTTCTACGAAGTAGTTTATGGGTTCTGGCTTTGTCATACTCAGGCCACATCCTTTTGGAAGTTTCACAGGTGGGAAGGGAGTTCTACCTGTTTTTGGCAGTGATTTCTGTCCCACCCGAGATTGAGGTCACATAGTAGTGGTTTGACAGACTGGTCTGCTTAGTCAATGCTGAAGGCAGATCCTTTTATCGCCAGTTCGTCAGCAATTTCATTGCCCTGTATGCCTCTGTGTCCGGGGACCCAGCAGAGCTTAACATTATGTTGGATGCCAAAAACCTTTAGCCCTTCACGACAATGTTTCACAAGCCGAGATTTTATTTCGACAGCAGAGATAGCTTTTATTGCAGCCTGACTTTCAATAAAGATGGTGATATCATCTGGTGGTATCGCCAGCATTGAGGTCGCTTTGGCTGCCTCTGCTACTGCCAATATTTCGGCTTGGAAGACACTGCTGTGCTCAGGGAGACAAAAGGTGCTGTTTAGCTTTTGTGTTTCTGAAAACTCCAACGCCTACATCGCCTACATCCATTTTTGAACCATCAGTGTAGATGGATATGGTTTCGGTGTCCAATTCGTTCCTCTCCCACTCATCTCTGCTTGGAAAGATGCAGGAGAATGGTCCTTGAAAGTCATGGTGAGGCAGCATGTAGTCAGAGGATACAGCTGAGCCCAGATATCTGTGTCGAATTTGGGCATGTCCTCCTGGCTTCTCTTCAGTGTCGAATAAAACCACCTTATAAGGAGTGAACGCAGCATGCACACCTCCAACACACCTACTAGGAAAACAAATGTTGTATAATCTCTGCTTTAAAATATGACAGCATTCCCAAGTCACCTGCAAAAATACAAATGGACACCGGCCAACAAATTATTGCACACACATTTGTGTTATGGTTATTCCCAGTTAAGTTGACAAGTAAAACCCCAATTAGTGACTGAAATATGCCTTCACTTTGTTGATCTCCTAATTGACACCTTGTTCACATATTCACACAATTTTATTTCCGTTCTTTTGTTGTATCAAAAATAAGGTCAAATTACACTCCTCCACTTTGTGTGGTATGAGACTTTTACAAAGGGTACACCAATTCACATGACAAGTGAATTCCCCCGACACCCTTTAGGCACAGTCCAATTATCTCTCCTTATCAATGGAAGAGGAAGGAGAATTATTATAGGTTGCCATGACCCAGTGGAATTCAAAATTGTTCCTGCCTGGTTCTTGCACACATGTGGAAGTACACACCAAAGAAAGACGAAAACACAGCTGTTTTCATCTTCCCATATCTGATCTGTATACACTTGGATATGGGTTTGTAGTCCTCCTCTCTCCAAAATTGGTGATATACCTTGCCCTAGACATGCTCGTACATATAAAATTCCACTGGTATGGTTAACCTTGAAATCAATTCCATTAGTCGCATTTTCTATCCACTCTTTTTTGATCGGGTGTGTGTGTGTGTGGATGTCTACTTTGGTTGTATCTCAACTACTTATCGTTTCACGCGAGAGGACAATTATTCTGAATAGTTTATTATTATGTCCCTGTGTCTTGACAATTACCCGACGGAATAATTTTGTAATATACGTTCCGGTTGGGTGTGTTCTCGCATTTCAATTGACGGTTGTACGTACACATGAAGCACGACCCCAGTCAACGTATAGTCAACACTTTCACATTACTTTTTGGGGAACGGCTTTATTTTTTTTTACTTTCAGTTTTTTTTTTTTTTTTCGTGTGTAAGTATCGTGGCGGGAAGTCCCTATATACTTTGGGTGTCATTAAGGAACAGGAACAGGTGGGTCATAAATCATTTTAACCAAAAGCCGCAACAGAGAAGGATATATTTGATGTCCTATTGCGTATGGATTTCTGCCCACAGCGACACATTTGTGTAGTTCATTCAACCAAGTTGATGATTTTATTTATTTCATACTTGAGAATATCGAAGGCAATCATTTGGATTGCTTTGAGAAATGTCATCAGAGACTTATTACGGAAATGTCTTGATAAGTATAAATGGACCTTCTATCTAGGACCACAATTCGCAATGTTATTGACAAATTTTTACCAACAAAATCGAGGGCTCCTTATACATTGACATCATCCATCGAATCAATTAACTTGCGGTCGCAAATATCTAAATTCGTAGTTAACTTCTAAAACCAAAATATTCTAAGGTGTCCCTTAAGAAAACCGTGTCGCAATTCACTTATTGACATTATATCTGACAAGACAAGAAGGACTGTCGATGCCATTCGGCATGGAATATAACATCGTTCAAATGTCCGCCACTGCTTCTCTATCTGGGGAAGTCGGGGGCTTTTTAAAAATCGATTACTGCAAAATAAACAATCGAACGTATGAATCTGAGTCTTAATAAGTTAAATTTTGCTTCTTCAAGTAAAGTATTCCTAATATGACTGTCAAGGACACAATTTACAATATTACTGCCAGAAATTAATCTATTAAACATCGATAACTTAAAAGAAAAAATCGATGCATAACGCTCTCTTTGCACATGTCCTCAAATTGCACGGTTTGACACGTGTGCATCTCAATAACCGACACATTTGCCAGTTGATGCCCACTTAAGTCAGTCATTGGCAAAAAAAAATCATTTGTCAGCTGATTGCAATGGAAATTTAATTGACAGCGATTTCTGGTTGCGCTTTCCGTTTATACGGAAATTGTACTGAACGACGGAAACAGGCATTTAAGAGCAACACAAACCCCATTCCAATCACGTTTTGTTCCCTCTTTTACTGCATAATTATCTGATGTTGACAACATGGAATCCCTTATTGATTTTTATGCGCCATAATCAAATCCAAAAATACGCAAAAGAAAGAGTATCACTATCAGGGGTGCAGGTGTTCCTTACTACTTTCCTTCGATTTATTTATAGGTTTAGGTTTCAAAAGCATTCTTACGTTTTGTGCCATCCTACGTCGTTTAGTTGACAAAACTTTCAACAGAATCCCAATACATTTTCAGTCTCAGTTGAACACGATGCGACGTTTTGTTTGTCAGTTCAGTTATATGCACTTGTCATTAAAATAACGGGTGATTTTTTAGCTGGGGCTCTATTACATAAAACGAAACGAACGGCAAGTAAACGAAACAGAAGTATACGATAGTCACGACAAAGCGCGATTGCGTAAAACGAGAAATTTATGACAGCTCAACGAAAACGAAAGCTATACGACTGCCCAATGCCAGTCGTAAGAAATTACGAGTATCGTAAAATCAAGAACGATACTCGTTTTATGTAATCGAATTTCAACGAGAACGAAGTGATTTCAACGATATTCGTTTTATAAAATATGGCCCCTGGTTTGGTTTTGGCAACACTGGTTTTGACAGCTGACGTGTGTTTAGTACCTTGTGTCACTGTCAAACAGCTTCAGTTTGGTTTGCAATTTAACCATGGATCGTCTTACAAATGAACAACGCTTGCAAATTATTGAATTTTACTATCAAAATTCGTGCTCGGTTCGAAATGTTCATCGCGCGCTGCTTCCATTTTATGATCGGCATTCTCGACCTTCTGAGCAGTCTATTCGGAAGATTGTGACCAAATTTCGCACCAAATTTACTTTGTTGGACATTAAACCACCAACACGTTTACGTACTGTGCGTAGTGAAGAAAATATTGCGGCCGTATCAGCTAGTGTGACAGAAGACCGCGAAATGTCGATTCGGCGCCGTTCCCAGCAGTTAGGCCTTTGTTACAGCACTACGTGGAAAATTTTGCGGAAGAATTTGGGCGTAAAGCCTTTTAAGATACAGCTGGTGCAAGAACTAAAGCCAGCCGACCTACCACAACGCCGAATTTTTGGTGAATGGGCTCTTGGAAAGCTGGCCGAGGATCCGCTTTTTTATCGAAAAATTGTGTTCAGCGATGAGGCTCATTTTTGGTTGAATGGGTACGTAAATAAGCAAAATTGCCGCATTTGGAGTGAAGATCAGCCAGAAGCATTGCAACAGCTACCAATGCATCCCGAAAAAGCCACTGTTTGGTGCGGTTTATGGGCCGGCGGCATTATTGGGCCATGTTTCTTCAAAGATGATGCGAATCGCAGCGTTACTGTCAATGGTGAACGCTACCGAGCGATGATAACAAACTTTTTTTTGCCCGAAATGGAAGTTCTTGACTTGCATGATATGTGGTTTCAACAAGACGGTGCCACATGCCACACAGCACGCGAAACAATGGCGCAATTGTGAGGCGAGTTTGGTGAACAGTTAATTTCACGTTTCGGGCCGGTCAATTGGCCGCCTAGATCGTGCGATTTGACACCATTAGATTATTTTTTGTGGGGGTATGTCAAGGTTAATGTCTATAGGGACAAGCCCGCTTCGATTGACGCACTGGAAGCCAACATCCATGCATTCATTCGTGAGATACCGGCCGATATGTGTGAAAGAGTATGCCAAAATTGGACTCAGCGGATGGGCTACCTGAGACGCAGCCGCGGTCAACATTTGCATGAAATTATCTTTAAACATTAAATTGCAAGGTTCAAACTATCGATTCAAATAAATATTTCATTCATTTTTTCGAATTTTTTGTGTTTTTTTTTAAAAAAAGTTCTAAACCTCTTAAAAAATGACCCGTTACAATGACATTTATTGACACATGCTGATAGCCAATTCAAAGACAGTTCTTTTGACGGTATTTCCACATGTAATTTTTCTAAACACGTCTATTTCAATCAACAAGCAAAACATATCTTAATACACGAAATCGAAAGTTGTTATCGATTGTTTTCTTTTAAACATATTTTGTAGGAGCTGCAAATTATTTTCTGGATAAAGTCCAAGGTTGTGTTTTATTTTTGAAATGCGGTCATTTCTATTATATTCTTAATTTTCCGGCTTTAGCTTGACATACCTATTTGTAATTCCAATAGAAGCTGCTACTTTCGTTGTTTCTTTTTTATTATCATCTGTCAACACGACATGACTTAAATTCATCAAAATTTTTCAGAAAACTCAATCAATTACTTTGGTAATGAATTTTGACAGTTCAGCTTTTCAGTCGTGGAGTATAATCCACCGTGTTTTTATCGTTACAAAAATTTATCGAAGTGATCTATCGATTATTGTGGTGACATGTTTAAAGAAGAATTAACGTGGTATTGAAGAGATATATTTATCGTTTTGTGAATACATTTGAAGAATGACACTGTGTAGCAGTTAAGCAAAGCTTGAGCCACAACGTGCGTGAATGGGTTGAAGATGAATGTGGCGTTATGGTAGCTGTTACTTATAAACGTAATCGTTTAGGGAATGAATTTGAATGAGATTATGTGGCAGATAAGCAGAATGAATATGGCGTTAGGGTCAATGTTAGATTAAAACGTAATCCTAACATGATTGATATTGTTATGAGGCCTCAAATTTTTGTTTTGAGCTTGGTCAACATGCAATGAGCAAACAATGTTGCAATCGGAATACAGAGCTATCAGTTTCCACAACGTATTATATCAACAAATGCAAATGTGGATTGGCTTCCACTTATTTTTGTTAGGAGATTTATACATATTCTGGCAACTTGAATTAAACTCATACCATTTCTGTTCGTGGCATAAATCCCGAGATCAGATCTGGATATTTTATAAGTTCAAAGCTATAAATGGTAGTGACCAACCGTTTGGTAGATCCTATGTTTTAATATTTTGGAATATTTCTCCGACATTTTGTAACACATCCCGGCAAATTGCGTTGAAGTGCGTTCAGGAGCATTTTTCGTAAAATTTTTGACAGCTAAGTGAATTTTTTCCGATTTACTTAGACAGAAATTCTTTGCGGAATTTATTTACGAATTGTAGTGAAGTGAAGCCGTCGCATTGGTATAGTATTTTTTTCCGATGACACATACCTCGAATGGAATTTGAACGTCCGACGAAGTATGCGTTGCGGAAAATGATCCACTCCGAGGGATACGTCGATATTGCTGATTGTTAATGTAACACAGCTTTGACACTTAAAATTGAGATGTTTTGTGGTTGTGGGACGAACTCTTAAAAAAATTCGCGCCGATTTAATCGCTTGATTCCATACTTGAACTCTTTCTTTTCGAGATTTTAGATTTGAGGTTTTAGTCATAGGGATTCTCTCTTTTGAGATTTCTCTGTTGGAGAAAATTTGTCACATTTTGTTCCTTGTTTACATGTGAAATCGATACCTATCGGTTGCCCTTTATACACAATACCAAACTTATAATCGTCGATAACTTCGATAACAAACGATTCTTACAACACGAGATAATCTCGATATCAATATCAGATCACGTTGGGTAAATGACAGAGAAAAAAGTAACACGCAATGAAAAGTCTGCGTTAGAACTCTAAATCCGCTGGCTTTTCTTTCCACAGGAAACCCAATATTTGCTTCATATTACAAAAATGGTTGGTACCGTCTATGGACAATTGTCCAAGAAATACAAGAATTAAACTTTATAATCGTCGATTCATTATCGATATCTTTCGATTACAGATTGAAATACGAGAAAGTTTCGACACCGATCACTTTGGGTTAATGACAGGTAAAGATGAAACTCACAATGGAAAGTCAGCTTTGGAACTCTAAATCCGCCGAACCCAATATATGGTTCATATTGCATAAATGCTTGTTCTTACCGTCTATGGACAATTGTCAAAGAATTTCTAGAATTTAATTGGACCCGTTTGGTGGCGTTTTTCGAAAACCAAAGTCATTGCATCTTTCATTTGAAGCAGCTCCTAAACATATCCTAGGAAACAGATATCCAGTAGAAACCCCGATTTAAGATGTTGAAATTCTTGTCGAAAGTTTAGTGTGACAGTAGTAAAGATCGCGTTTCAAGAACTCCTGCTGCAAAGGATAGCACACAGATTTAAAGGAATTTTACAATTTTCAAGATTCTAGTGGTTCAGAGGTTCAGAGATTTGTAAAACCTCGGAAAATGTTAAGTACATCACACCATTTTCCACAGGAATCTCCTTTTTTTTTATTTTTACGACTTTCAAAACATTTTTTCTGTGCCTATTTCTTCAAATTTATTCAGAATAGTACTGAAGGTCAACAAAAACAATTTGTCCCATCGGTCACGTAAGAGACTGACATCTCTGTTAAATGTATGCTTTGACCGTAAAGAACGCATACAACGTACTTGTAAGGTGACAACCCGTAGAATTATTGCATCCGTTGCGTAGAAAACACATACAACGTACTTGGGTTGAAATTTTTTTCAAATGAAAGCTCGATCACTGCTTATAAAAAGCGACCAACGCGGATATGACGGATGGAATGGAAGAGTTTAGTCAACCTTCTGCTTTCTTGTCCGTTGAATACGGTGAGTATACATTTACAAATTGAAATAAATCACATTGGAAACAATAATAAAATAAAACAAAACATCTAAGGAACTGTGTCATTGTCTGTGAACGTACGCAATGGATGTAATCTAAACAGTCCTTCTGTTAAATACCTACACAAAGGTTGAACGTAAACGTTTTTTACTTCCACTCTTAAAAGTCTGGCGACGTAAAACATTAAAACAAGGGAAAAGTCAGCTTGGCAGGACCAGATTCCAATGAATAGGTAATTTCTATACATAACGGGTCCGCCATCTTACGTTTTTTTAAACTAGTGCTTATTTCGTGAATGGTAACACTGATTTGTCTGATTTGACAGATAATTAGTTTTATCCTTTTGTATACGCTTGAACAACGCTGGGAAATATTGCGACATTACTTTCAAAATCATGGTAATGTTGCAGAATGTGTGCGAAAATTGCGTACGGATTTTGGAAGAAGAGAAGCACCGTCAGCTCCGTATGTTCGTTATCTTGTGAAAAAAGTGAAAGAAACTGACATCCTCATCGATAAATCAAAGCGTGAAAAGCCAAAAACAGAGCGTACACCCAATAATATTGCTGCTGTGGCAGAAAGTGTGCATGAAGCGCCATCAACATCAATTCACCGTCTTTCTCAACAATTGAACATTTCGGAAACATCATTGAGACGAATTTTGCATAAAGACCTTGGTATGACGCCATAAAAAGTCCAATTGGTTCAGGAGTTGAAGCCAACTGACCATCCAATGCGTTTTCGCTTCGCTAAGTGGGCCTGCGATCGACTTAAGAGAAGATACCGATTTTGCCAAAAAAAATCATCTTTTCAGATGAAGCTCATTTTGATCTTGGCGGGTATGTAAACATGCAAAATTGTTGCATTTGGGGCACAGAATACCCGCACGCATACATTGAAAAGCCGATACACCCAAAACGAGTCACTGTTTGGTGCGGATTTTGGTCCAGAGGCATAATTGGGCCATTTTTCTTCGAAAATGAGCAAGGAGTGGCCGTTACAGTCAATGGCGGTCGTTATCGGGCCATGTTGAACGAATTTTTGTTCACAAAAATTGAAGAAGAGGATATTGGCAACATTTGGTTTCAACAGGACGGTGCTACGTGCCACACAGCCGAAGCTACACTCGACGTTTTGCGCCCTGTTTTTGAAAATCGCATTATCAGCCGCAGAGCTGATGTCGTTTGGCCACCTCGGAGCTGCGATTTGACACCGTTGGACTATTATTTGTGGGGTGCCGTAAAAGATAAGTGTTACGCCGACAAGCCAGAGACAATTGACGCTTTAAAGGACAATATTCGTGAAGCCATTGGTGAAATACAGCTGCACACAATCGATAATGTGCTTAAAAATTGGGCCGATCGTGTAGGCTACTGCATGGCCAGCCATTTGAATGAAATTATTTTCCATTATTAACCGGAAGGATTGTACTTTCAAATAAAAAAAGAAATTTGAGAAAATATTCAGCAGTTTTTTTATAGCATTTTCAAAAAAAAAAAAGTTATTTGGGGGACCCTTTACTTCATTTGGACACATACTTTGACGCAACGATTTTTTTAAGTCGTTTCCGTTGAAAGCGGTGACTTATAAGCCAGAAGCCCTGGGATATACTGTAATTGTAACCAAATCACCTCAATAAAGAAGAACACCTCTCTTATACGGTATCTGGTATTTTAAGCAATTTAACGTTCAATAGAGTTAGCCAGACAATAATATTTTTCTTGGTGCTTCAAACGTCTCCGTGCCTTCAACAAAAACCAACAATAAAGGATATAATCCATGACTGTGGACTAAAAAACTTGAACTTGATAACAAAACCGACAGCAAAAAAAAAACCAAGTAACTAGTTGGCGGCCATGGTATTTTGCAATAAACTCAAATTTCAATTTCATTCTGAAGAATTATAATATCAACCTAGTTCCATTGAGAAACCCAACCGGTCCCTCTATTGTGTCGTGTGCGGTATAATGGTACAATCCGATTCAATACTCCAGGCGCATTTGCATGATAATAAGTGTACCACGAGAACTCATTCACTTTTCCGAAAGTTGTTTTGTAGACACAGATATATAGTTACCACATAGCCATAGCCATAGCCATAGCCTCCGCCCCGAGGAGTATTTCAAATTGTCCATGATGATTATATCAGATATGTATTTTTGTCAAACTTATAGGCCTGGTCCTAATTTGAATAGGACATGTATGCCTGCATTGAATGTGTGGTCGGAACAAAAGCATCGACTAAATTTCGTGACAACTTTTAGGTTGGGGAATGAATGTGTTTTGGAGAATAGTATTTATATACATTTACATGCAAACACAAACCATATGATTATGTGGTGTAACTAGATTTTGACAATTCCGAATATGGTAACAGCTTACACGTTATCCTCGGAGAATCGATTGCAATTTATAAGGTCAGCGTGTATTTTGAACAACAAAAAGGGATGGTAAGCACCTGTCTATTTTTTTTTGAGAGATGTCGTATTGGTTTTATTGACATTAAAGGGTACTATCTGACATAACTTGTCGCTTTAAAGGTGCTACTGAAAGTATGCCGTTGACACGTTGATTGGTGTATTACTTTGATGTGTGCAATCATTTAATTCACACAAGTGGTTACCACATTAAATAAAAAAAAAACTGTCAAACTAGAAGATATATTTTAACACAACCTACAAAGCATAACCTAAAAAAACCGTCCTTGAAAGAGTTCCTAAAGTAGTAAGCGTGCAAGTAAAAATTTCTAAATATATTCGTTAATGTAAAATTTGACAATTCGTTTTACAAAATGTTCATCTGTCCTCTGAATATGAGTCTTCTAAAAATGTTCGTTAATGTCAAATGTGAGAACTCGTCCTACAAACTTGCCATCTGTCATCTGAATATAATTTAAAACAAACAAAATGGAGTTACTTATTAGTTTCACTGAGACAGTGTCAGGTTAGACATTGGAATGAAATAAAAATGGATCAAAATGTTTATGAATATTCTTATTAGGCGCTGAACGCAATGAATCTGTGAACCAAAACTGAGACTTCTAGTTGATGTATCTTTGAATTTATAAACAAAGAGCCAATTATAGGTAATATTTGAACTAAACAACTTTCAAAAACATCTGTCAGGTACCCATTTGTTTTGCTTTTTAAAAAAGAATTACAAAATTCGGCTCTGTTCACTAAATTCTCTTAAATTTAGAATTTAACATTCTGTCAGCCACAAGGTAGGCCAAAAGAAGTCATTCGATGTTGTTTACTTACTTACTTACTTAAGTGGCGCTACAGTCCGGAATGAACCTGGGCCTCAACCAATATGCCTCTCCAATTAGCCCGGTCCTTAGCTAACTGCCTCCAGTTGCGCACTCCAAGTTGGTTGAGGTCGGTTTCCACTTGTGCGCGCCACTTAAGGCGAGGTCTTCCTCTACTGCGTCCGACGTCTGGCTGGGAATCGAAGACTCTGCGAGCCGGAGTATTGGTGTCCATTCGTTCTACATGTCCTAGCCATCTTAAACGTCCAATGCGGAGTTTTTTGACCAGGGGCATGTCGCTGTACAGCTCGTATAGTTCTTGGTTGAATCTTCGTCTCCATAGCCCGTCAACGCAAACGGGACCGAAGATTTTTCGAAGAATTTTCCTCTCGAATCGACCAAGGATTTCTTCATCCGCTTTTGATACGGTCCATGCTTCAGCGCCGTAGAGCAGGACTGGGATGATCAGGGTCTTATATAGGATCACCTTAGTAGTTCGAGTGAGGGCTTTACTACTAAATTGCCTTCTTAGCCCGAAGAAACAGCGGTTGGCAAGAGTAATTCTTCGTTTAATTTCTGACGAGATGTTGTTGTCAGAGTTAATAGCGGAGCCGAGGTAGACAAAGTCCCGTACTACCTCAAAGTTATATCTGTCAATGGTGACGTTCTGTCCAATTCGTCGATGTTGTGTGTCCTTTCGTGTTGACAGCATATACTTAGTCTTACCCTCATTTACTGCTAAACCCATTTTCGCCGCTTCCTTCTCTATACTAGCAAACGTGGCTATGACATCACGTTGAGTCCTACCAATGATGTCAATATCGTCAGCGTATGCTAGTAGTTGCACCGACTTTTGGAAAATTGTGCCTCTGGTGTTGGCTTTGGAGTTTTGCACAATTCTCTCAAGAATCAGATTAAAGAAGTCACATGACAGCGCATCGCCTTGCCTAAATCCTTTTTTGGTATCGAATGTGTCGGTGAGGTCGTTTCCGACCCTGATGGAGCAGCGAGAATTCTCTATCGTCATCCTACACAAACGGACGAGTTTGGGCGGTATACCAAAACTAGACATGGCTCTGTACAGTTCGTCTCTATAAATGCTGTCATATGCGGCTTTGAAATCGATGAATAGGTGGTGGGTATCGATTTGGACTTCTTGAGTTTTTTCCAGGATCTGCCGAAGTGTGAAAATTTGATCGGTTGTGGACTTTCCTGGCCTAAAACCACACTGATAAGGGCCAATCAGGTTGTTGGTAAACGGTTTCAGGCGTTCACATATTACGGCAGATAGGATCTTGTAGGCGATGTTGAGGAGACTTATGCCTCTGTAGTTGGCGCAGTTCAGAGGGTCTCCTTTTTTGTGGATCGGGCAAACGATGCTGAGGTTCCATTCTTCAGGCATATTTTCATCCGACCAGATTTGGCTTATGAGTTGGTGGATGTTACTTACCAAGTCATCTCCGCCGGCCTTATAGAGCTCAGCGGGAAGGCCGTCATTTCCGGCAGCCTTATTAAGCTTGAGTTTAGATATTGCTATCCTCACTTCACTCAGGTCGGGTGGTTGGCAGTCTTCGCTGTCGTTGCCAATATTGAATGGTTCGTTCTGCCTGACAGCGGAATGTTGTTCGTCATCGCCGTTTAACAGTCTGCAGAAGTGGTTCTTCCATATCCTCAGCATCGACTGTGTCTCAACTACAATATTTCCTTGTTCATCTCGACAGGATTCTGTTCGAGCCTTGTATCCTTGGCTTTGACGTTTTACACTTTGGTAAAACTTGCGAACATCGTTCCTGGAGTGGCACCTCTTTATATCCTCGATCGCGCGCTTTTCTTGCTCTTTTTTCTTTTTGCTGAAAAGCCGATGTTCTTCCCTTCTTCTTTGCCTATAGAGCTCAATGGCAGCTCTCGTCTTCACCTGCAGCTTAGCCTTGTAGGCCTATTCGATGTTGTTTGGCTCTCATTTTTTTTTCTAAATGAAACGGCAGTGTGTGCCGTTGCTCCGTCCTGTTGGAAACACGTGTCCTCCAGTCCTTATTCGTTCAATTGTGCCAGAAAAAAACTCGGTTAAAATGGCCCTATAGCGCGCACCGAACACTGTTGTCGTTTGACCAGCGGTGTTCTCGAAAAAAAAATGGCCCGATGACTCCAACGGGTGTAATGGATCATCGTGCATTACTCGTGGATTTTTTGTGCTTCAGAAACGATTGTTTTGCTTGTTCAAGTACCCGCTGGGGTGGAAATGAGCCTCATCGCTCATTATGATTTTGGTCGAAAAGTCGTCCACTTCCGCTTATGCAGCACTGGCGCAATGGCGCTTAAAAATTCTTTAGGTTCAGATGTTACCATTATGATATGATGATATGATAGGGCGATATAAAAAATCGTCTTCTCGTGAGTGCAACATCTAAATGATAAATCAGTACATACGTTGGAGAAATACTGATCGATGGATTCCTATGGGGCTTTTAAAAAAAGCAGGGATTTGAATTTTCATATTCACATTCCCAAAAGCGATCTGTTTTTCGAGCGATAGCTGTCTAGTTGACAAATTGAAAAGTTGTTGTGACCAGAAACAGCTGTGAAATTTTTCGAAAAGTAAATAAAGAATTAGAAACATTATTCTCGGCCATGTTACTATTTTGTTCCAACAAAAACTTAGTTTGTTACAAAACAAGCAAACAATGGAACGGACTTCCGAAAGACGTATTTCCACCAGTGTACAATCTAGAAGAATTCAAGAACAGAGTCAATAAATATCTGCAATCAGGTCTGCCTCACCTGGGTACTCATTCCGTAACTTTCAAAACGACAATCGCTGACGATAAGAGACTTTCTGGTTACGTACCGTGAAAGTTATATACATGTTCACACACACAATATAAATATTACACCGTAGGTACCTAGCAAATCTCCTACGCTATCGTCAACTATAATCGTTTTAAAAGTTACGTAACGAGTACCCTGAGGAAATACTAAGGATTATTGACAAATGAAGCGGGAGTAGCCTTGGTATTTTAGCTTCGTATTGTTTGACATTTAATAACCTAGCATTTTTAACCTAGCACCGCGCAAGGCCCTCTAAAAGAACAGGCCGTAATGCTTCAGTGAAATTTTAAATATCATTCTTGCGATAGGGCTAAAGACCTCGTAATGGCCCTTTAAAAGAACAGGCCGTAATGCTTCAATATCATTCTTGCGATAGGGATATACAATTGTGACCGAAATAATTAAAAAGGAAAGTAAAGCGCCGAAACCCGCCGCAGTATTTGGCGCGGTTAAGAAGCAAATTCCATTAAGGTTGGAAGCAACCAAAGAAGGCAATCTTCCCATAAGGTATTAACAGGTACATAATGATTGATTGCCGATTGATGATTTCTGATAAAAAGTTGTCTCTTTCAGGTCATCACAAAGGGTTGTGACACTGGTCGTTTGACATTTGCAAGTGCAAGCAGTGCTATTTTCCCATTTTCGTTTCGAAAGCCGCCTTTGAGAAAACAAGTAAACACACCGCGCGCCGACTTCGCAGCAAAAGTCACATGGGTGACCAAATATGGTGAGTCAGATCTCGCCGAAACAATCGCTGTATGTCCCACTGGCAAGTATCCATTATAGAGACCCTCTGAACTGCGCCAACTACAGAGTCAGCTTTAGTATACCGCCCAAGCTCGTCCGAGAATTGTCGATGATCAATAATTTAATTTTTAATTATTTTATAGCACAACGCTTAAATTACACTGACATGACAGCTCAAAATATAAGCCCGACGGCAAATGTGTCATTCTCATGAGTAACGACCTGTTCCATTAGAAAGCCTTATTCAGCTAAATTACGAAACTCAGCGATCACCGAGGAATGTGTTTCATACTCTAAGGCCAACTCATGATCGAAATAATCGGCTTAAAAAAACAACAATTCCCTATACCGAGCTTTTTTAATTCGCGAACAAATAGACCACATCCAGCAAGGAAATTTAAAGATGGTATACGCACGATGAACCGATTCGAAGCCGTTCTCAACATTTCTTGGCTTGTGATATGCTACGAGCTGAGATATTTATTGTATGGATCTAGGAACTAAGGCAATTATAGTAAAGCCCGTGCTAGAATTGAACACGCCGACCTTCCGAATCGTCACCGTTTCATTCTTTGGCCTTATGAAAAACTGAAAGAAAGTTCCACTGTTTTTGACTGAATTTATTTCCTCAATTTCTGGCTTAATTGCGAAGTCGATAACAACCAGAGTTGTTGTTTTTGTACCCAGGTTTAAAACATGCCATTATATCCCAACAAAAGAACGGGCAGGCATTCCTAGGTTTAGATTAGCATTTGAACCGTCCGTGACTTTCAAAACGATACTCGTTGACGATAGTTTAGGAGACTTTCTGGGTACGTACCATGAAAGTTGTATACATGTGCACATACACAATATAAAAATTACACGCTACGTACCTATCAAGTCTCCTTCACTATCGTCAACGACAATCCTTTTCAAAGTTACGGAATGAGTGCCTAGATCTTTCGAGGAAATTTATCGCACATGATCGCGCAGCGGAATACTGCGGTAAGTGAACAAAATTTTGAATTTCTTCCGGAGTTGTCCGACAAAGAATTGCTGCGGAATCCATCGAACGAGATTGTAATCTTTATTTATTGTGTTCCGCAACAGTTATATCGAAAGCAAACTGAGTTCCGAATCGAACTGACTTTTCTTTCGAAAATTCTTTCGAATCGATTCCTCGCTAGGGATGTTTATCCATGTTCGAGACGATTTAGAAGACCAAACCTGCAGATAACATTCAAGCGATAGGGAATGCCGAAGCCGTTGGACTTAATGAATAGAACCATAGTTCCCAGAATATCCAACCTTTAGCTCAGGAAAGACTTGTAAGAGATCGTTCTCCTTGTTAACAGCAGATGTTAGAAAAATCGTCTCGTAAGGCTATATTTGAACAACGGTGTTACAACTTAAAGACCTGCTCAGAATGCATATCTGTAGCGTGTATCTTGCATAGCGATGCTGTCACCCCTTCGGGTTAGGCATGCCTGTCGTAAAAGGCGACTAAAATCCACTCCCCGTATACCGAGTGTAAAGCGTATACAAACAACAAAAATGCAATGAGTACAACGAAAAGATTCAATACCCCAGGTGGCAATTCAGTTTCACTGGAAAATCCACCCTCTCCGGAGGTCGGCTCTACGGATTCTGGGGAGAGTCAATTATTGCAAATGTGTAACCCTTTCGGGAAAAGTTCAAGGGTAACGAGGTCACCTACATCTGGATCTCAAAAAAATATATGTGTCTCAAGGAGCTCGACAACACCAGAAGTGTCAGCCCACGAAAAACGAGACTCAATGAAAAATAAGAGCCTAAAGGAAGAAAACGACGTTCTTCCAACAAGGCTTAACAATGTCGAACTACTCTGCGAAGAGCTTCGTAAAGAAATTCTCCATCTAAAGGAAGAAAATATGACTCTGAAGAGTTCATTTAAAATACCTAATGAGCCAAAACCAAGTTCAAACGACCCCGTGCATTCGGAATACCACACGGATGAAGAAGAACTCAGTCGCGAAACTGACTCGATCATAAAGAAAAGACCAGTAAAAAAGAGGAAAGTTGTATCCTCTCCTGAAATAATAAACCGCGACAAAGAGATTATTAATAAAGCGAAACAGCTAAAACAACGTCCCCCACCGCCAATTAATGTGATCGGTATTGACGACAAGTTACATACCTTGATAAAATCGTTGTCATTATCGGGCTACCAAGTAACTTCGCTAAGAAAAAATACATGGATAGTCTGCGTTAAAGACCCTGAAAGTTACCGTCTATTATCTCGCAAGCTTAATACCGATAAAATAGAATGGTATTCTTTTGAGAATAAATCTGAAAGGCATTTACGCGTTGTAGCTAGAGGGTTACATGCGTCGTGCTTAAAGGATGACATATAAATGATCTGAAAAGCAGGCAATTTAAAAAAGAGAGATACATTTCTTGCATGAAGTTGCCCTCTATTCAACTTCAAGCTACAGACTCACGAAGATACACATTGTGTTAGCGCTTACGGTTGCCTTGTTTTTAACTTTTTACTCAGCTACAAGCATCAGCTACAGATACGCATTCTAGGCGACCCTTAACGGCACACAGTCCAACTAACAAGGATACGAACAACACAATACCATAACTCTTTATTTTTTTAACAACAAACTGGAAGAACTTCAAGGATACTTGTACAATCTACAGCAGTTTAAGAGACGATTAAAATAAAAAAATAAACATCTACAAGCATCATCTCAAGGCGCTCTTTAAGGGTTACAGGTCGCCAGTCCACAAAGTAAGCGACTCAAAGTATCATCTTGTAAAGAAACCCAAGTATAATCAAAGATCTCCACCCACAAAAGGAATTCCTAGGTACCTCCTCAAGACTTAGCCACATCTAAAGCCTTACTCAACGCATACATTATGCTCAAGTACCGACGGACTCTTTCACATTATGTCAATAACTTATGGTAATCCATTCCGAACTATATCTCATTTTCCTATCCTTCGGACAGTGTGTTCTCTTCTCTTCTCACAGAGTTCCGATTGAGGAATTAGTGTCACCCGCACACCGTAAACAAAATTTCTATCGAGACATCCTGTGAGAGCGAGTATAGTCATACAACTTCTAGTGGCCTGCAAAGATTATCTACTGATTTTATCATCTTTCCCCCATTACACACACACACACAGTGTCACAGCCCCACCGTCAAGCACACAATGTCCAATCGATTAATTACATCTAAAACCGACCTTTGTATGGGTAACTTTTTGTATGCGGATGAGTGTGTGTGTGTGTGTATTTGTATCTATGCCCAAAAACCTGAGTCCTGACATTCTTGAGGCAGCCGCCCTATTAACAAATTTACTCCCTCTCGGACACACAACGTTCTCCATTTAATGATATTGATGTGCATACATCAAACGCTCCCTACCGCCGGTTGCCGCGACGGAAGGCCACCCCCTCAGGAGGCAGTAAAGTAGGCAATTATGTGCATGCACATGTACAGCGTATGGTTATCGCCTGACAACATAACCACCCATCCACCCAACAGCAGCAGTCAGGATTGAAAGCCACCCAAAAAACATGAAATGAACCATGGCTTGGTGTGTTGCACTTTCAGCTCTAAGGATCACCATGATGACGATGACGACGATGATGATGATGACGGAGGGAGGACACATCACTTAATGCCTCGCACACGTAATCGGGGGAAGAGACTTTTTTTTTGCCTTTTTGGGAGGAGCGGGCAAACTGTAATTGATGTATAAAGGACACTTGCATTGGTAACAATGATTTACTACCATCCTTGATGCTCGATTACACATTTGTCAATTGAATTAAATAATTGTCCCAATTTTGTTTGACTTGTCAAAATTGGTTGAGAGGGTGGAAGGAGACGAATATCCTTGCAAAAAAAAAATCGAGCATATCATCATCATCATCACTATCGATTGGATCCTCGAAAAGGAGGCAAAAATTAAACTAACAACAAGGAATATCTGATGGAACAAAGAACCAAATAAATAACAGAGAGGAAGAGGGAAAAAATGTTCAAGCGAAAAACGAGAACGAACGGAAAAGCCAAAGCAAAAAAAAAAAAAAACTACGACATAATTTATATTCCAGCAAACAATTAAAATCAGATTACCCATGGTGGAATGGAGGAAAATAATAAAAACCAAGTTCTGTGCGGGGGTGAGAGACGCCTATCCCTGGCTGTATGTGTGTGTGTGGCGAATAACGTTGGGAAACAAACACAAACGAACTCTATACAAGTCATAGTGTCGGAGCAGGGAATATTTTCATTTTTTGTTGTTCGTGTTTCGGGTATTTTGTTATTCGGGTTCGGTTCGGTTCGGTTGGCTCTATCATCTGCGCCTTTAGAGAATTTTATTTGATTGCTCTCCGTCGTCCTGTTGCCGTCTCTTTTCCGTGCAACTGCCGAGCGTAGAGAAAATGGCAACCGACTCTATTCGCACTGCTCCACCCTGTGGAAGTATTTTAATCGATTTTCCACATCCAATCCTCCTGGCTGGCGGACTCGCCTGGCGTTGAACGTTCAAGTTGCAAAGCGGCATACGAACACACGAACGAACGATGTGTACACTATCTGGGACTGTGTATCTGTGTGTATCTATCCCATCCGTAGGGAGAGCAAAGGCAGTAGCATAGCATTCCAATTCCAGTGTCGGTTTTTCTGCTTAAATATATGTATGTGCGGGGGTTCTTCATCCTTCAGCACCAAACAGCGAATTCAACCCAACGAACCGACCGACCGACCTTCTACCATCATCATCATCATCGTAGTCTTCGTCGTCGTCGTCGTGTTTGTTGTTGTTGCTGGTGCTGCTTCTGCTCTTGTTGTTGTCCTTAGTTCTGTCGACGTTTACAGTTCTGCTTTCCTACTTGATTCTCTATGCTGTGTGTAGATGGATGTGTCACAGGCAGGCTTTACCTTCGAATTTAGCAGCAGTGCTCCGGCTCCGGTATTCACACAGAGTTCTGGTTCTTCGGGCTCGTTTATAGCGCACACACAGCACAACGCTGGTGCTTATATTCAGGCTTTCGTTCCATAACACAAAACTACCCTCGCTACAGTGTAATCGCATTGCACACATACACATCTATAAGAGCGGCATTAATGAAAGGATTTTCATTTTCCCAAGCCCTTGTATGTATGTGAGCCGCGCGGCATCACCCGGTGTATTCTCTATGCTCTGGCTGTGTACTGCTTTTCGTCATGCCAGTGCCAGTGGTGTGGAATATTAAAAGAGGGATCACGAAACAAAAAAAAAAACGAGGCAAACAAAAAAACCTCGTACAAGGGAATATAACAGACTCTTGTGTACAGGGATGAAGGATAAATACCACGTACAACGACGAGGGGTGCAAATGTTTTGTGAAATACGTTTCATTTTTCCTTTTTTGTTCCCTTGATGGTTTTGCTTCGTCGTTTTCTGTTTTTTTTTTTGTTGTAAAAAGTCGAACACACACTCACTGCATGATGCAGAAGCAAGAGGAAGATTCATTAATGACGACGACGAGGACGACATTTCCAAGAAGTTCCAATTGCAGAGAAATTTGTATAGATATACCCAAGCGCAAAGCCAACCCACCTCTTGCACCTTGAGTTGAGAGGACTAAACCGAGGGATGTGAGGACAACTACGAAAGGAGAGAAACACCACATCGGGGTCTTAAGTTTTAAATTGGTCAACACAACAAGGCACGTTTATCCTTTTACTACCTCCTGGCCATAGGGAGTATTCTTTCACTTTTGCATTTTGATGTCTTTTAGATTTTGAAAAAAAAAAAAAAACGAACCACCACGAAGGAAGAGAAGGACATTTTTAGGAACTGCAACTGTTTGAAGTGTTCAGAGATTAATTATTCACCACAGTAAGTAATGATGGATTGATGGCAGGTAAACGATGCAACGGGTGACTCCCTTGTGACATTCTTCGAAACGAGGGAAAATGTGTCAAAACTTAAAGTGAAGGTAACCCTTGATACACAGTAGCCGCGGCACAGCGTCATTGAGCGCACCGGACTTAGACCAGCGAGGCATACAAAGAGAATTGTTCAAGTTCCGGGTGATTATGTTCGTTTTTAGAGAACAGGGAGCTCAAGCAGCAGGAGCAACATTTATATTCATCTTGCACGTACTGCTGCAGAAAGATGCTGGGATACGGAAAACGTGCACGAAGGATGCTTGCCTTATAATGGAGAGTTTAATGGCATATTACTGCCATCAGTGTCTGATGAGGGGTGGGGATTATTAAATGATTTCAAGAGTTACATATAGAATTATGATGGGGGCGGGGAGGTTTATTACAGTTAGTGACAAATTGGATGCATGGAAGGAGGAAATCCTTTGAAGCGTATACAGAATGAATGAATCCACTAAAAATAAGGGACATCACAGAGATTAAGTCGAGCGTTAGGTACAGGACATAATGATGCTAGATGTGACAGTGGCGTAGGGTCTGTAGAAGCAGATTCCAATGGATTACCTAATTTAATTGTACTGATATACGGTGTGTGTTGTCACACAATTTGAACATTTAGCTTGATATGTGGTACATTAATACGTGGTCAAGTGAAAAATAGTCCCTTTAACATATTTTCAGCAGAATTCACACAAAAAAACTGTTATTATCGTGGTAGTATGTATATCGAACTGCACAACTATTTTCATTTGAATGGAAAGAATTGAAACATTGGTAGGACCAAGGTAGAGAAGATTTTTCGGAGCAAAGTATTCTCTCGAAGGCTGTTCATGACATTTTTCCGAAACCTTGTTAGACACACCGATAAGTTTTGGAGTGCGTGCATGTTCTCCGATAAAATTGCTTCACGGAATGTGTCTACGAATTGCAGAATATTTTTCGAAGACAGGTCAGACACGTCCTCGAATGCAAATTGAGCGACAGAGTGTGCTTTGCGGAAAATTGTGCGCTCCGACGGATATATCGGTGGAGCCGATGAACTGACAGTTCTATCGAGGTTTCCGTTGGGAAGTACATATGTCCGAAACGTAAATCAGTTCTAATAGGAACTCAGTTTGCTTTCGAGGTATCTATTGCGGAACAAAATAAATGAAAGTTACAATCGCGTTCGATGGATTCCGGAACCATTCTTCCTCGGACAACTTCGAAAGAAATTCAACGCGTAGCTGTTTGACCTAGAGCATTACGCTGCGCGATCATGAGCGATAAATTTCATCGGAAGATCTATTCGATATGACAATCGGAACTGAAACGTTCTCTGAGAGTTCTCTGATTTCGAACAAAATGGAAAAATCGTTCTTCCGAACAGATACCTTGAAAGGCATGTCAGTTCATAACCTGAAAAATAACTTTTCTCCTTCAGATGCTAGGAATCCACTAAAAATAACGGACAACACAGAGATTTATGTCGAGCGTTGGGTTCAGGACATATGAATCCAGATGTTACAGTGGAGTAGGGTCTAAAGATGCAGATCCCAATGGATTACCCAATTTAACTGTACTGAAATACGGTGTGTATTGCCAAACAATTTGTACATTAAGCTTGATACAATAATTCTTTGTCGGAAAACTTCGAAAGAAATTCAACATGTAGCTGTCAAAAATTGTTGACCTAAAGCATTACGCTGCCCGACCATGTGCGATAAATTTCATCGGAAAATCTGTTTGATATGACAATGGGAACTGAAACGTCGGTAAATAATTCTCTGATTTTGAACAAAATGGCCTGTCAGTTCCTAACCTGAAAAATCACCTTTCTCATGCAGATTTTTCGACGCATGGATCGGATATGGATCTCAATTTCCTAAGACATAAATTGATTGAATTCATCTCCTCTACCCTTTCTGCTCAAAGGGTACACCTGGTTATTTTTGCCGTTTCATGCAAGAGGATTTAGTTCCACTTGATCCAAAAATCTCAGTCGAGAGAGCTCTCCTCTGGTCATTTAATTGTTTTCTTTACAGTATGGCCGGAAACCCTTAGAAATACAATTGCACTTCCATGTATGGAGTAATCCCAAAAACACTGGTTCTTTATCTGGCGCACAATAACTACATGTAGAAGAGGACAATTCTGTGGAAACGCTCAAGGATCTTCGACTGACAGACTTCAGCAACGTCTTTCTATCTGAGACCTACCTAGAAGACATATCTGTGGAAACGCTCAAGGATCTTCGATTGACAGACTTAAGCAATGTCTTTCTATCTGAGACCTACGCGGTTAAAAAGCAGCTCAGACTACGCCATCAATTGAACTAGCCTAAATGTAATTTAGCTTTCAGCGTAGAGCTCCACTTAAAGCGATTAACTCCAACCTCTTGAATGCGTCACAGATTGCATCTTGGCACTCAGGGCTTTAAGTCATAAATCGGATTTCCTCGGATTGTCAGAGTGGAAGAAACTGAAAAGCGTATAAACTGGACAGATGTGGTTTCGATCGCAACCCAATATTTGCGGACGCTCAAACCGCTCAAACCTTCATAGACAATACAAATTACAAAATTTGACAACGTCACGATAAAATTGGCAAGAAAACAATCGTACATCAGTGGTTGCGCTATAATGCAGTCTGGTGCAAAAAATTGACAACAAAATATCAAGGACTCGATCTATTCTCTTCTTATAGAAGCAAAATACGGATGCTCGTTGGGGTGAACGCCCCCGGAATGACTTCTGCAGAAGGTGCAAAGACAAAGAGGAAACAGGGTGCTAAACAAATTTATTGACTAGGACCAATGAAATATGTGGCATCAACAGCCCATACATGGGCTCAAACCTAGCTTCTCCCGTTATTTTTGTGAGCGAAGTTATTGTTTTTGCCACAGAGAGGACCTCCTATTTTACGGCAAATTTGAGAAGCTTCTCATGCCATGACACATACTTTTCGCCATTTTGTTATGAAAAATAGAAGACCGTTTACAAAGTAATAACATTAAATGTCAAACAAAAATGACGAATGTGTCACTCGTGTATATGAAGCATTACTCTTGGATGTTTGTCAGACTTTCGCAAGAGGTAGAGCAGAGAAAAAACTTAGGTGTTGGAACTTTCGAGAATTGAACCAGGGCGCTTAGTAGTACAACGCACTAACCACTAGGCCATTGCACGCAAGTACAACACCAAGTGGTTGCGCTATACCCCGTAGTCTGTGGTCTTACATTGACAACAATAGAAGCAAAATGCGAATGCATGTCGGACAGACACTGCATGGGCTATGACTTTAGGTCGGATTTAAGTCCTCACTATTACAGATCGCCTCTGGTGTTTACCTTTGCAATTTTATTCGAAGATTTTTGCTTTCAACCTCCAAAAAACCAGAAACATCCCATGCTTCACTGCCCAGCTCTACAGAAACGCAGCTTATCGTGCATAGGAGAACAGTCTAAATGGACACAAATAAATTTCCAATGACGTTCTCCAGCTACTCGAAGTAAGTCTTTGGACTGATGGCTATTGAAGAGATAAATCTTTGTAAGAGACATAATACGATGTAAAGCTATAGTCACGGGAAGTAAGATGAGTCCTCTGATAGTCAGAGAAAATCAGTAACAATCCAATCCCCCTTACAGTTGGAGGGTTAATTTGGACTCTGTAGTCTAAGTTGTGACGATTTCGATGAAGCGATATAGAAATCCTGTTAAGGGATTAAAAAAAAGTTCCGCATTAGACGTTTAAGATGGCTAGGACATGTAGAACGAATGGACACAAATACCCGCAGTCTTCGTTTCCCAGCCAGACGCCGGACGAAGTAAAAAAAAGAACCCGCCTTAAGTCACAAGTAGAAAACAATCTCAACTGGAGGCAGTTAGATAAAAACCAGGCTGCTCGGAGATGTCGGTTAATGCCCAGGTTCATATCGGGCTGCAGCTCTTAAGTAAGTGCAACAATTGGTGTTGAAATTGCAAGCTCAGTTCCATAAACAGATCCTTTGAGAACTCCGTAAGAAGAAGAAGTGATTGCGGAAACTCAAATTTGTTGGGTACGGTTGTTTATTTTTGACGTTTCATGAATGGAATTCATATTCATTGCACAGAATGGTGTTTAACTCAATCTGTGGAGAAAATCTCTATGGTATCCGTATCGCACTTCAATAACGCGATTTAGGATTTTGAATCCCGACAAGCACTTGTCAACATGTTCACTGATACAATGAGGCACATGGCGTCAAAAAAAACCGCCATCCATCCGCTTTTCATTGAAATAAATGCGTGCTTCCGATAAACCTCCTCGTGCTATCCCATAAATCTTGCATAACGTTGGCTGAGTCCTAATTGAAATGTACACAACATAATATATGGGGAAACCCACAGGTAGTGTATTACCGCACTTTCGGAATTAGGACAAAATCGAGTCATTGACTTTTGCTCCGAAAGGTCCAAAATAAAGAGGGAGAACAGAGTGCGGATTTTATGGAATGGGAATTGCGGGAAGTGCCGAAAGGAAATATAAGAGAAGAATACAAAAGGTTTACGCGCTGATGGTGAAGCTGCTGCAACACGACTACGACGATGATGATGACGAGGACGAGGACGAGAACGACGACGTACCCAATAAACATATAACCCCATTCGGTTGGAATCCCTTAACACAAGGTTGAGCTGGTTTCAGTTTCGGTTGGGTTTCGTTTGGTTTGGTTGGTTATACCTTATACTATAACTCCCTACATCCAATCTTGCCTACCTACAAACAAATCGTTCGTCAGTCGGTACGACCTACTGATTGCGAATATATAGGTACGCATACACATACATATATATGTACTTACGTACAATTTTGCTTCCTTTTCTGCGAGCGAATGAATGAAAACATTTAAGGCTCACAAATATACACATCGTCCTTCACTCGTCGTCATCGGTTTCTTTTTTTTTTTTTGTTCCCGTGGTAGTAGTATGGTCTCTCGTTAGCACACGTCACTTCACTTCAAAATATCCAAAACAGAAGAGAAGACAAATAACAAAAAAAAAAAAGGATAACCCGCTGCCTAATAATGCCGGCATATACACGGAAACAAAACAAACAAACCAACTGAAGGGATAAATATGCGGAAAAAGGTCAATGGGCAAAAGCCCAGAGTAACATCCGTCGTAGTAGTATGAAGTCATCTAGTAGTAGTAGTAGTAGTGGCCGCCGTCGTCAACGTCGCCATCATCGCTGCCAGTTAGAGTCGGAGGAAAGTTTATAAATACGACCTCGACGCCCGTCCCTCTCAGCATTTCCATAACACTTTGCAGACTGAAAGTAGGCCCATTACTTTGGCATGATAATGTTCGGTTCCAAGTGGAAATCGATTTTAGCCTTTTTTTGCTGCTCTGCGATGAGTAGTTATCTTGAAATGGTTTTACGACGCTAGGAGCACATGCCTGTCACCGGCAACATTTCCACCACCCGCCCCTCACCGAGATGACATAATTTCGTTTTTCGAACAGAAAGTAGAAAAGTTTTTTTTTTTTTTTTTTTTGACAAAAAGCGAATTTCCTTTTCATGTTGTCGACGAACGGGAGGAAGATATAAATAATATGTACACACGCTGAACAACCCCAAAAGAGTGCATCATCCTTGTAGCTATTTGCTATAGATGTACAAAGCTATGTCCAAAACAGGAGGAGTGCACTACACATGAAAAGACGCTGTCGTTGCTATTTTCCATTTTCCTTTGCTAAAGGCGATGGCGGCGACGTTTTCACTTTTTTTGTTTTTTTTTTTACGCCCGGTTACTAGTTCTGTTAGAGCTACCTTAAGTTTTGTATCTCAGACATCTAATGCATTGTGGGTAGTAGATATGGATGGGCTACACTACACAGACATAGGAAGCAAATCTTGAAATGTTCTTCAGATATTTGTACAAGGAAGAAATTTATCGATTTTCATAGGTACTCCTTTTGACGAGGTTGCAGTACGTATTTCTTTTTGTGTTTCCATGTTGTATGCTTCCTTGTATATATTACCGGATGCGAAAGTTTAGGTAGGTGGAGGTTAACAACCGGGACATGCTTTTTAAGTCAATAACAGTCGTTGAGATATGAAATTTCAGCTGAAATTGAGTTTTCGGAAAAGGATGTTTGTGAATGGAGTTACCTGGAAGGTATTATTTTTTGAAAGCTTTAAAAAAGAAAAAGGGAATCAGTGCGAAATAGGTAGGTCAGTGCTGAGTTGGTCGATGAAAAAAAAAGTCCAACGAAAACAGCCTTAGTTTCAGATTAATGAATTTCACCAATCGTAACAGGTGTCTAACAGCATTAACGTCACCCTAATGAATTTCAGCAAATGATTATCGAAGACAACTTCTCGTTGGATAATTTGAATGCCACTATCATGCACTGAAGTCCGTACCTTGTGTCCAAAGAGAATTTCGGCGCACTTTTAACGGCACGCTTCCTAGCAAATGGATCATAATGCGATTGGTAACCTCTTTTTCCATGCATGGGACAATCGCTTTAAGGTCTTATCACAGAAATCCTTCAGTTCGGACAACGGAAACAATTGCTGCTGTAGCTGTGCCCATACAGGATACTCCACTCGTTTCCACAGGGAATTTGTCTTCTCAAATCGATATCAGCAGACAGGCTACGTTTACATCGTGGACAACAACCGGGACTAAGTCTACATTTGGGTTGATATTGGCTACGTTTACACCACAGATGACCCCCAAATTCTTCATGAGAATGAACTTCATCCAGTTCGAGTTACAGTGTGGTGTTCAGTTTCCACAAGCTGCATTGTTGGGCCATACTTTTTGAGGAAAACGCAAGCACTGCACTGTAACGGTCCAGAATTACCCCGGAAGAGAATTCCTTTTAATTCTATCTGGTTTTAACAAGATGAAGCAACTTCTCACGTTACCAGTTTACCAAGCCTGTTATGGCAGAATTACAACAAAATTGTCCAAATAAAATAATTTCCAGAAACTCTTCATTTCGTTGCCCCTCCCCATCATTATTTGTCACTTTCAAGCAAAAAATTAATCGTCGAATTTTTGCTCCTGGGGCCAAATTCCGTGATTCCACACCATGCTGTGAGTTTGAGTGTGCTAAATTAATAATTTTTGCCGAGTGAACTGTATTCATTTTCATTAAACGCACCGTGGTGAACAATACTTTTGGTTCGCCCATTTTGTTCACCCTGCCTTATGGCGTTTTCCATTGGGAAAAAAATCAATTTTTTTTTATCTGAAGCTGTCAAAAGACCGATTTTGACAGTTATTGTGTTCCTTTGGGCAAAAAAAATGATTTTTTTTTTTGATCTTAGATCAATTTTGCAAATCTATAATTTTCGGCAGAATTACCAATACCAATACAAATGATAGCTGTCAGTTTGACTAGAGTGATTTTCATTTTGATTTATTGCTTTAGTTGTGAAAAACAAGAGTGCTTTGCGTTTGGATTTATTAATGGATATAGACACAGAAAATAAAATTATACGTGAACTATTAAATTCGTCTTCGGAAAAAGATGAAGATAATTTCTGTATTTTCAAATTTTTGTTATGTTTTTAATGTTGGCAGCTAAACCGACGCTAACTTCACAGACACGAAATGACACCAATACAATGACAAAAAAAAATCTGAATCGTGATCCATTGATACTCAAAAAGATCAAATTTCAGATCAAAATCTAGATTTCCCAATGGAAACGCCAATATTTACAAGATGGAGTTAATCATTTGTTTCGGCTATACAGATGGCGCAAAAGTCGGCACTCTTTCAGCATAGGCTATAATTTTTGGGTTGCCGGCAAATGTCAATTCTACTTTGACATTTGTGAAGTAAAGTTTGCCACCCTATCGTGTCTTGTTGGCGTGTAATTTGTATCTGTTTACTTGAGAAATGTTCAAGCAGAATTGACATTTGCCTCCATCTGCAAAAATCCATAGCATCTTCCGATGGGGTAATCACTTTTGCGCCATCTTCTAGCAATCAGAAAAATCCACAAAAAAACTGATATGTATTTGGAAAGTGCATTTGGATTGAATTTGCTCAAAAATGGAATCAGTTACCAGAAACATAGAAACACACGTGCAGAATTCTCCTTGCAGAAATGATAGAACATAAAGTTTTCAATGGCAATGAACACATGTAAAATCTGTAAGTGTTGAAGTTCTGCAAGTGGTCTCTATTTCTAAATCCACCACAAAAGTCATGGCCACCAAGATAAAAAAAAAGAAAATAAAATTAATTTTTAAGATATTTGGCGTCATATGACGTTTTTTCCGCATACAAAAAAAAAAAAAACAAATAAACGCCAAAACAGACTTCTTTCTCAACTCAATCAAAACTTTTACTGTGCAGCCAAATTACTCACGAATGCCCCTATTACGAACCACATGACGTTATCATTTAAAAATACAAAGTAAAGACATTCCAAAGACAATTGAATAAATATCACCAAACACCACCACAGTAAGCTGAATGTTATGACAGGAGCCAATGCTCTGCATGTATGTTAAACAAAAATTCTGCTCGTGTGTCTTGCTTGCTGCATTACATCCAGAACCACTGAACATGTGTTTCAGGCATTGGGCTTTTTCAATAAAAGTGCTACCAAATTACATTTTTTTTGCAAACATTTTATGTATTTCACTTTTGCTTTTCGAAGGTGTCTATATACAAGTATAACATGTCTCAGAATATCTTTACACAATTATAAGAAAAACACGTTTAAACGGGAATAGTTGAGCATATTTCAGTAAAATTTCTAATACGCATTATTTAAAACTTAATTAACCGGAAAACGCTCTTCAGTAGTTTTTTTTTATATTTATTTACTGAAGAGTCAATCCGTATTTACTAGGAAAGTTTCGAAATCTGTTTGTGAAATGTTTCCACTGTACACTATTTCAAAGGAGAAAACAGAGCGACATTAAAAAATATCAAAAAACATGCGGAAACTTTAAAAAAAAAATCGAAAATTATACTAACTCTACACTGTTTTCGAGGACAAAATCGAGTGAAATGTCAAAGATCATATTGAAAATAAAAAAACATATGAGAAAGCTACAATCAAACATTATGGGGATGAAATTAGAAAATGGCATTGACACAACATATTGTTCAGACAGTTTATCAAAATCTTTTATGGTTGACAAAACACAACGTTTTTCTATTACACACGCATGTTATGGGGTAGGGTGTACAAATAGTTTTTATAAGAAAACGCCCATATTAAGTGGGCGGAGGTTAAAATAATTTATAGACGAAATGTTTATATTCGAATAGAAATAAAACTGACGTTTTGTGGTCAAATCGGGCAACTCTCTACTGTCATTTATGTTGAGTTTGGTTTGGCATTTCATCATGAACAGGTTGACAAATGAACAACGCTTGCAAATCGTGCAAATTTATTTCGAAAATAATGGTTCAGTTCGCGAAGTTTATCGAAGTTAATCGTCAAATTAATTCGGTTAACCATGGATAGTTTTCGCACTACGTTTACTCTGTGTTACAATACGCATCCGCAGAGACGTCGAACAGTGCACACCGAAGAAACAATTGCCGCTGTAGAGCAAAGTGTTGAAGAGGACCCGAATGAATAGATTCGCCACCGTGCACAGCAATTGGAGCTTTGTCCATCAACTTTATGGAAGATTCTGAGCAAAGATCTTGGCTTACGACCTTACAAGATCCAGCTTGTACAAGAATTAAAGCCGCGAGACCATGCAATGCGTCGTGATTTTGGTGTATGGGACGAAAATTAGATTGATCTCGATGCTGATTTTCATCGCAAAAGTTTGTTCAATGATGAGGCTCATTTTTGGTTGAATGGCTACGTTAACAAGAAAAATTGCATGAGACCCTTGAGACGCCATTACATCCACAAAAACTGACTGTTTGGTGTGCTCTATATGCTGGTGGAGTCATCACTTCTTCCGAAATGATGCTGGAAAGTCAGTTACCGTTAATGGAGACCGGTAGAGCCATGACAACCGACTATTTTGTTCCCGAATTGGATGGCATGAATGTGGATGAGATGTGGTTTCAACAAGACGGCGCTACATGCCACACACACGTCACAATCGATTTATTGAAGGAAACATTCGATGAGCGCATGACAAAAAGCATTTAAATCGGTGAGTGGAAGAACAGTACAAGCGCCAGAAATAATGCTCTACGTATCTTAACCTACCAATCAGCAAAATAGGAGTACATTTGAAAGCCGAATATAAAAAAATAGACTAATATAGTGCTTACACACCGAATCATAAACTGAGTTTTTGGCAAAAAGTTTACGTAAATTACTGCATGCTTTCACACCGACTCTGACCAGGTTTCGTTTGACATTTCAATCAGCTGTGAATTGTGATACAAGCTGCAACATTTGTGTGTGAAAATATTGTTATTGAATAATAAAATTAATTCTAATATAATCAAACTAATATTAGCATTTGAAGTTCAAAATGAAACAAATCTAAAAATTTTGACAACAGTTTTTGACTCTCAAGCCCGCCGCTTGTTTTGTTTTTATTTCATATGGTGTGTAAATTTCTGGAAAAAAAAACATTTGTTTTGTCAGCGAGTTCATCAGCTGTTTTGTGGGACGTGTGGAACACTTGTAGAATGTATGAAAAGGTGTGTTCTTTCCAACAACCTGCAACGAGATGACGTCTGCGAAGTGATTATGAGAAGGTTACGTCGTAACCTACTAGGTTTTGAGAACTGACAATGTATGGGAAGGAAAACTCGGTTTTCGATGAAGGTTTCAGGTGTTTTTGCGAAAACTCAGTTTTCGGTTCGGTGTGAATGCACTATTACGTCGTAACCTACTAGGTTTTGAGAACTGACAATGTATGGGAAAACTCGGTTTTCGATTAAGGTTTCAGGTGTTTTTGCGAAAACTCAGTTTTCGGTTCGGTGTGAATGCACTATAACGCTGTTCGCTGATTATGTGGAAGAACAGTACAAATCTCGTGAAATTTCTGTTTCTGTTTTTTCTCAAAAGCGATATTTTGTACATGTTACGTTCTTCCACTCACCGATTCAATTATATATGCAACTCGATGAGGTAAATTCATAGAGAACGTCACTGTTTATTTTGTTCTAATCATTTGACAACCAAAAGTCAAACGTGAAAGCCAATCTCATTTCATGACTTCATCTCAGTTTTGTAATGCACACTCCAAGCAAATGTGAACAAGTGCATAAAAACAGACTCTCAGATGATGAATAGAAAATTGTGCAAAAGAGGAGCAATTCATTCAAGTGCACAACACCCAAAGGACTACATTAATCATTTACAGAGGCGGACATTTACTCCTGAGTGCATTGTTGAAAAAAACTGCTCTATGAGCTCCATTTCAATTAGAAACAAAGTAGTGTCCATTTCCATATTTATAAGACCTGTTGGATTTTTTTTTTGCTCAAAGTCAGCAGGAACTGCTACTTAATTGGGTGCAAAAGTCAAACAAACACAATTAACCGCGTGCTAACGCAACTTGTCCCTCTAATTATCGTGCCGTTTATTTCGTAATGAACTTTATATCTCAATAAAAAATAAAAAAAAACAGAAGAAATAGTAAAATTTGTACTAGACTACGTCAAGATATAAAAAAAAACATACCAAGCCAAGAAACTGCATTCGTGCGCTGATTGAACGAATTATGCGAGGAATGTGTGGTGTTGTGTTTATGGCTTTTCTGGGTCAGAAGTTTGGATTTCTTTTTATTTTGTTTTTTGTATTTTCGTAGTTTGCTCTTTCGTTTCCATTTTATTTTTATATTCTCGTAGTTTATTTTTATTTCACGAAACCAGCTGACTACGACGACAACAACGACGATGACTACGGCGGACTGGTTGATTGGCGTGAAACTAGCTAGCGACGTGTATGTATGTAAGCTCTGAATTCAATATCTATCTGCAGCAGGTAATTGTGCTGCATATGGTTGCACACACACAATACACCATCTAAACAGAGCTATAGAGCAGCTGTTGGCATGGTAGTCGTCTATATTCCGCCACGTCCACGTGGTATGCCATGGCATAGAGACGGAAGGGGGCGGTTGGGTCGGGATGGTGTGTTTAGGATTTGGTGGTGCTGCTCATATATCGTCGTATCTCCTAAACACAGAGAACGACGACGAGTCGCAGACTATATAACGCTAGCTAAGCCGGCAGACATACCAATCCACTGCCGCATTAGAGGAATTTGAACTTGAATATTCATAATTTCTATGCCATTACGTAACTGTAGAGCTATAGGACTGACTGTGTTTTGTTGGGAGTATCTGTGTTTGTTTTTATTAGTGCGACGTATCCCCATCCCGCCTCCACCCCGTTGGATTCGTTAGATTTGTAAAATATAGTAGACGTCACTTGATGTCTATGTGTGTACATTCATCAATTCAAAATAAAAAAATAAAAAACGATATCACGGTTCTAATCAACGAGGAATATATACATACATACATTCAGATAGATTTAGATACTCGCGCGTACAAGTCATTTAGATTTTTTTTTCTTCTTTCGTTTGTTTTGTATTTTATTAGTTTGAGAAGGGTGCCGGTTAGGGTAGTGGGGGAGGGCAATGTCGACCCGGAATTCCGAGAGACAAATTTCGAGCGCGCGCCAATATTTTTCAGTAAACAATAATAACAGCAATAAAACTGTGATTCATTGTGACGACAACACCAGCTACGGACGACCATCATGACAAGGAAGAAGGGGGTACGAGATGGTGATGGTGGTTTATGATGCCGTCGTGCCGCCGCTTCGGGGCGGGTTAATAAACTTTATAGAATGCAAGACAAAATAAAACACGATTTTTGTTTTAATCACGATTCACGGTCGCCGTTGATGTACCTCTTGTCATGACATACATACGTAGGTATGTACAAATATTTATGTACATAATAAAATGCATCAGAAGGTATATCCCTTAACCAGTCTACTAACAAACGAGGATGATGATGATGATGGAGTAAGTATAGTACGAGGAGGTGATGGTGGTTGCCGGATGTAGCGCAAGTGAGTGTCCCTGACGTGACGTAATATTTCTTCGTTTCTTTCTCGATTGACCGAGTTTTTGTGGGATTTATATGGAGCACATCGCGCGCAGAAAAAAAATGGAAAAAAACATAAAACACAATGTGATGATATCGCCGTTGCCGCGCCGTTTGGAGAATACGAGAAGGTCTGATAAAAAAGGGCACAACGAGACCAACAAAAAAAAACACGGTCGAACTAAGTAAAGTACCCACAGAGAGCACACACTCCGCACAATGTGCACATCTGAAGGTAACGAAAAAAGATACAAACGTAGTCAGCTGATGAATAAAGGCACAACAGCGTTTTTTTTTTTTTGCAAATGGATTTAAGTGGCTGAAAATGTTTTTTTTTATTCTTATCTCGTCAAGGGAAGGGGTTACATTGGTGGCTTACACATGTGCTACACATTTGACACAGTTCATTTATGAGTTTACTTTTTGGGAAGAAGAGACGGAGTTCATATACAGTGAGTAGAGGCTATAAAAGCTAAAAAGATCAAGGTTATAGGAGATGGTAGTATCTAGGTGCTGCATAGAGACAAAATCTATTACGTTTATGGAGCTGGAGCTGGAGAAGTTCAAGATCAGGCCAACCAACAAAGGTGGTTTTTATAACGGGTGATCCAAGTAGAGATACTTTTTTCTATAGCCTTTTTTGACAGATCACGTGTGAGTCGTGTCATGCTGTCATGTTATTTTTGTTTGGTATTGTTTGGCATTTCATAATGGAAAGACTTACGCGTGAACAACGTTTACAAATTGTTCAACTTTATTATGAAAATTCACGTTCTGTGAGGAATGTGTTTCGTGCACTTCGCTCAACTTATGGTCAACATAATCGGCTTACTGAGCGTACTATTCGCAACACCATCACCCATTTTGAGACCCAGCATTCATTATTGGATAATATTCGACCGAATAGACCACGTCCAGCACGCTGTGAAGAAAATATAGCGTGGAGAGACCGTGGAGGGTCGATTCGGCGCCGTTCGCAGCAACTCGGGCCATGATAACCGACTATTTGATGCCTGAAATTGAAGCTCGTGATCTCGGCGACATTTGGTTTCAGCAAGACGGCGCCACTTCCCACACATCGCATCAATCAATGGACTTATTGAGAGAACATTTCGGTGAGCACATAATTTCACGTTTTGGGCCGGTCGATTGGCCACCAAGATCGTGTGATATCACACCGTTCGACCTTTTTCCTGTGGGGATATGTAAAGTCAAAAGCTTATGCCGACAAACCCGCTTCGATTCAGGCCTTGGAGGAAAACATCACGCGTGTCATTCGCCAGTTACCAGTCGAAATATGCTCGAACGAGTGATCGAAAATTGGACTCAACCATCTGCGACGTAGCAACGGCCAACATTTGATAGACATAATCTTCAAAAAATAAATGCCAAAGAATGTTCTTTCAAATGATAATAAACATTCTCCATTAAATTTGAATTTTCTGTGTTTTTTTCTTTAAAAAAGTAGGGAACCTTGAAAGGGATCACCCTTTACAAGCAAAAAGGTTTGGAACAAGAAAAACAAACTGACATAAGTCAAAATTTGGCGATTTTGAGTTATACAGACTGATTCGCATAGAAAATGCAAATTTTCATCAAAGCGTCATATCTATGGCTCTTAAATTGACAGCGTGTAAGTGTTGTTTGGCATTTAAGTGAACATTTGGATTTAAGTGAATACCTATCAATAATGAAAAACTTTTCTGAAGAATTCTGAATTTTGACATATGACAGTTAGCTTTTCAAGCTACGATATGTCTAATGTATAGTGAAATCTCAAATTTGGACACCCCTCTAGTGTTAACCCACTTTCCCGAGACGGACACTTTTTCAGTTCTTCATGCAGAAGCATGGCATTAAATTTCTTTTGGGTGGAAATTCTCCTAAACGAACTGTACAAATATTGTTTCCTAAAAAGACACCAGAACCATGACGGACTTTCAAAATTCGCTCGAAGAGTTGCCTAGAATATCAGTAGCTGATCCCGACGGCATTTACAACCACGTTTTTTCTCTCGAGCACCAACACAATGACATTAGAAGAAGAGTACACCTGAATGCTATAAAAGCATATTTGTGGCAATATGACAGGGACGATAGAAAATACATTTTGCCATCAGTAAACATGTCCGCACAAATGGATTTCGATGTCTCAAACATGACCCATTCAGGCCTATTGCGAATAAATTTTCCAGTGAATCTATCCCTTGTCAGTAATGTAAATCAGATTGCTGAATGGGAACAGTTTTCCGGAAAAATTTATTCGCGATAGGCCTGATTACCTGTGGACTGAAAACATAAAAAAGAGTCATTACTGACAATTTGGCCAACAGGCTTGTTAATACCCAGAATAAAAAAATACAAATTTTTGGCGCAACAGGCTCGTTAGTACCCATTGCCTAGCTTTCTCACAACCATTCATGTGTGCGTGTGTACTTCTTGCACGATGGCGGGACCTCCTGTTTTATGCCGACTCCGAACGGCTAAGTTGAGATAAGCAATTCTTGACAATTGATACTACTCGGACGATTTGTCAGATCATCACGAGAGGAGGGCCAGTGAAAAATCATTTAGGTGTTGCTATGGCTGGGAATCGAACCCAGGCCTTCTGCGCGGCAGTTCATCGCACTAACCATCGCGCCACTGAGCCCTCTGTTTATACCCAGAACCTAGCTTTTTTCACATTTATGTGTGAGTGTGTACTTCTTGCAGGACGGCGAGACCTTCTGTTCTTACATAGACTTCAACAAAATTCTCTGCTTATGATGTATCGCAACCGAACCGTTCAGATAAGCTTTTCTTGACAATTGATGCTATTCGGATGATTTGTCATATCATAGCCAGAGGTGGGCCAGTGAAAAATCATTTAGGTATTGCTACGACTGGGGATCGAAACTAGACCTTCAGCGCGTCGGTTCGTCGCACTATCTATCAAGCCACTGAGCCCGAGAAAATTATGGTACAGTGCATATTTTTACGAAAATTGGCTTTAAAACGGTAATTCTCATCTTAAAAGCTTGAAGTTGGAAACTTCTAAAGTGGTTTAAAAGTACTTTTCTAATACATCGATTTGCCAGCCTTTAAATCAAGGTGTGACCTAGTTTGCTTGTAACAAAAACAACTTCGTAGGGTTGGGTACGGTTTTCCGATTTTTAAAATGTAGTTTTAAAAAAATCGACCGCCATGGTAAAAATACCGACTGATCAAAATGTCGATTCTTATAAAGTCGATTTTGAAAATATCGACTGGTAAACGGAGCCGCATGCATGTGAACATCATTCACTTTATCACTGTCGATTAGCAAGCCACTATCGAATAATTGTTAACATTTACATTAAAAGTATAATTTTAATCATATCAACTTGCAATTTCTTTTTTATGATAAAAGTTGATATTTTTACCGACAACTTTTCAATCGACATTTTAATGGTCTGAATTTTACTTTTTTTTTTGTCAATCAAACTTTAGTCGAGATTGGAACAGTCAATAAATTTTATATTTGTCCAGTCAACATTTTTTTGTCGATCATTCGTACACTTCCTAAGAATAGATAAACTATCTTTGAGGCCCTGTATGGGCGGTTAATGTCAGACATTAAATTTGTTTCAAAGCGGTAAAAATTCAAGCGGATGTATGTTTTCAGTGACATTACAGTCAATCGCGCTTTGAGTTTGGCACACGATAATGTCTTGAAATCAAGAGCTGAATCTTTTCGTCAGACTAGCTCTTGTTGTAAAAATAATTCACTAGATGTTTATTATATGTAATAACGGGTGATTTAAGAGGTTTAGAACTTTTTTTAAAATAAAAAAAACACAAAAAATTCGAAAAAATGAATGAAATATTTATTTGAATCGATAGTTTGAACCTTGCAATTTGATGTTTAAAGATAATTTCATGCAAATGTTGACCGCGGCTGCGTCTCAGGTAGCCCATCCGCTGAGTCCAATTTTGGCATACTCTTTCACACATATCGGCCGGTATCTCACGAATGAATGCATGGATGTTGGCTTCCAGTGCGTCAATCGAAGCGGGCTTGTCCCTATAGACATTAGCCTTGACATACCCCCACAAAAAATAATCTAATGGTGTCAAATCGCACGATCTAGGCGGCCAATTGACCGGCCCGAAACGTGAAATTAACTGTTCACCAAACTCGCCTCGCAATTGCGCCATTGTTTCGCGTGCTGTGTGGCATGTGGCACCGTCTTGTTGAAACCACATATCATGCAAGTCAAGAACTTCCATTTCGGGCAAAAAAAAGTTTGTTATCATCGCTCGGTAGCGTTCACCATTGACAGTAACGCTGCGATTCGCATCATCTTTGAAGAAATATGGCCCAATAATGCCGCCGGCCCATAAACCGCACCAAACAGTGGCTTTTTCGGGATGCATTGGTAGCTGTTGCAATGCTTCTGGCTGATCTTCACTCCAAATGCGGCAATTTTGCTTATTTACACAATTTTTCGATAAAAAAGCGGATCCTCGGCCAGCTTTCCAAGAGCCCATTCACCAAAAATTCGGCGTTGTGGTAGGTCGGCTGGCTTTAGTTCTTGCACCAGCTGTATCTTAAAAGGCTTTGCGCCCAAATCCTTCCGCAAAATTTTCCACGTAGTGCTGTAACAAAGGCCTGACTGCTGGGAACGGCGCCGAATCGACATTTCGCGGTCTTCTGTCACACTAGCTGATACGGCCGCAATATTTTCTTCACTACGCACAGTACGTAAACGTGTTGGTAGTTTAATGTCCAACAAAGTAAATTTGGTGCGAAATTTGGTCACAATCTTCCGAATAGACTGCTCAGAAGGTCGAGAATGCCGATCATAAAATGGAAGCAGCGCGCGATGAACATTTCGAACCGAGCACGAATTTTGATAGTAAAATTCAATAATTTGCAAGCGTTGTTCATTTGTAAGACGATCCATGGTTAAATTGCAAACCAAACTGAAGCTGTTTGACAGTGACACAAGGTACTAAACACACGTCAGCTGTCAAAACCAGTGTTGCCAAAACCAAACCAGCTAAAAAATCACCCGTTATATGATTTATATTGACAGTAAATCACCAAAAGACCATTCAAATCATTCCAAGGACCTACTTTGATGTCCAACTTTTTAATTTTTACAGTGCCGACGTTTATTCCTAAACTATGTAAAGCCTAATGAGCAAGATTGCAATTTCAAATCCCACATCCACGGTATGGCATTGATAATGCACTTCAAATGTACCACATTCATAAAGTATGTTTTGTGGTTTAACCAAATTATTTTTAATCTAGTACATATTGTAAATAATTAAAAAAAAACGATGTAACCTCTCCATTAATGTTTTTACCATGCAAATCAATTTGTTTGTATTTACAGATGAGTTCAAGTTGACAGGAGTAACGAGAGACATTTAAAAATGAATAATAAGATAAATTGTACTGGTTGCTGCTGACAATGTGTCAAAAGTAAAGCATAAAACATTGAACAATCGAAATATTATTTGTAGTCAACATTCCAAACGAAGGGCGTGGTTTGCACTTACATTTTTAAATGAAATGTTGCAAATTCAAAATTTATCATTTGATGTATGTACTAGATTCATCCATCAGTTTAAATTTTATCTAAAATCAAGAAAAATAAATTCAAATTAAGAGCTTCACATCTCAACATCAAAAAACACGCAAGACTATACAATATTATGTAAATGCCTCTATAGTTTATGCATATTAAACTATTCGAGTAACTTTCCAAGGGTAAAAATAGATACTCATGATATGAAGCCCCATATTGACGTATACAAGATTTTGTTTTATTAACCAATTTTGACTTACAAATTCTTAAATGGCTTAAGAAAGGTCAATGGATGCAAATAGTTTAATTTGTATATTGTGGGAAAAAGACGTTGGGACAAACTACCTACTGTTTGTAAAGTAGATATTGCCTACTACAATTAATTTAGAGGCAACAAATTGTATGCAGAACTAAGCTAGCAGATTCGGTTGAATAGAATTAATTTTACGAAATCATAGTCCGAATGAAATAAAATGTATATTCAATTAGTATACGGATCAATGTTTGGAAGATGTAATACACAAGAGCAGCAAAACAAAAAAGTACAAGATTTCATGCATCGAATGTCTTTGGTCAATATCAAACAACCGAATTACTATCAATTCCTACTTATAGATTCTAATTGTCATTTTATTTGTTCCATACGATTTTTGACGTACCTATGTATTATACAATTTGGAATGTTATTGAAATGACATTTCCATGTTTTCTCTGCTAAGGCCCTTTGAATGCCAATTAGCTTTTCTTACTCATAAGCCTAATATTCGAATTGTGTTAAATTCTAGCGTTAAAACTCTCAACATGTTTTCTCCAAACCATAAATGATGACATACATTAGCAGATGTCAAAAAATGTGATTTTGATCCTTCGAACTTATTTTCCTATTAATAATCTCGTTATTATAAACCGACAACTTAATAAGGGTATTCATGCAACGTCGTATTTTTATTATGTGCGAAAAATTGTAATTTTACGACGACGTTTCATGAACGACCCTAAAACTGCACCACTAACCCACTGAACTCAATCTCATTTTATAGTAATTTATTTATTGATAATTTTTTTCAGTTTAGCACATACGTTTGATGTGTGAAAGTGACTGATTAAATGTCAAAATAGCATTTCAAAAGTTTACAACGTTTACCACCTCAGTTTACGCATCCAATTCCTGTGAGAAAATTCCGATTTTATTAGAAAAGATTTCCCATACAAATTTTGACAGTTCATTTATCACGTCGTAATTTTATCACGTTTACAACGTTTACGACGACTTTCCGACGTTGCATGAATACCCCTAATATCTGTTTAGTAAATTTAAACCTTAAAACAATGCGTCAAACACTAGGTGCGCACCGAAACTCTGTTACACCTAAGTAGGTAAGGTGATTCGAAACGCAAAATATCTCTGAATGATTTTTGTTTTGTGAGAGATGACATTTGTTTTGATTTCTACTTATTTTATTCCAAAATTATAAGTTTCCTTTTGCATTTCAAATTTATTTACAGAAAAAAATACATGTTTCCTAAACGACATTTCCAAACTTCAGAAATGCAAGTTACGACAAGAAATATAAAAATCCCAACAGACGTAGACATGTGATCCAAATCGAACAATGGTCGCATGAGTAAAATAAATTTTGTAAGACATTAGCCAATAGAAGGAAAAATTCAAATGTTTTCACAGTTTGACGTCTAACTCACAAATAAAATAAAAGGTTCGCCTACGAAATGGTCAGATGTTATCAATTTTTCCAAATGAGGCCAATAATAGTCACACAAAACTAAAATTATATCGGTTAAAGAAAATTGCATTCCTACAACTGTCAAAGTAATTACTTAATTCAAGCTTTTATCAGAGCTCAATGACAGATGGTAATAAAAAAGACACCAATAAATAAAGAAATCATCGCCTTGAAACTCTAATTGGAGATATCCTTAATTGAGTTCATATATAGAAGGAATACAAATTCTTTAAAGGCTTTACGCCATTTTTTGTTCTGAGGAAAAAAACACATGTATGTCAGTATTAACAACACCATTCAACAATCAGACAAGACATTGTTGCTTCAACATCCCACTCCAACGAACAACAATCTGGAGAAACAATTAAAAGTGAATTCTTCTTTAAAAAAAAAACATAAAATGCGCTCTTCATACCAAACCCCCTCCTGTGGTGCCGACGCTGTCATTATCATCGGCAAATTTCTGGTTGAAAGCAATTGTATGAGTATTTCAGCATTTAAGAATTCTTTTCCGTTTTTTTTTTACCTCGATAATACCCAAATAAAAAGGAAAGAAGAAAAGAAATGCGAGGAACATAAAAGAGGAATCCCAACCAAACGCAATGTTTACAAATAACCAAACGACGAACGAAAAATTTAAGACACCGGTTGATGTTGATGATACAATTGAGAAAAAGGGAGAGGGGTGTCAATGTGGATGACGGTATTGGTGGTGGTTGGTGCCAGTGGCGGCAAACAAAAATCCGACTGGTCATAAATTAACGTCATCAATGTCAATGTCAGGAAAGATTGTACTACACAAGCAGCAAGAATATACAATTTATTTTGCGGACTTTTTTTTCTTCTTTCTGTTCTCGTTTTGTTCTTCTTATGTGGACTTGTGTAGTTTTTCCCAACATCATCACTTGTTTTGAAAAGTTGTGGTGGCTGGCATTAATCAAGTTGTTTCAATTGACTACAATTCATAAGGTATACAAATAGGTTCTTTCATATACATTTCGCGTAGAAATGCTTATACTTTTATTTATCTCAAGTGGTGGTCTGCAGAGATAGAATATGACTCATATCCTTGATTCTTGGGATGAAACAAATGTCAGTCTCCTTTCAGAGTTGTCATTGCAAAATGTAACGAATCGTAATGTGGCAGGTTGTTGTGTCACATAAGAAATAATCTTATCGTCCTTTTCTTTTGTTGCTGTAGGTGAATTGATTCAGAAGGCAAAAGCTACTCTTACTTTTCTTTTGACAGTTCAAGGTCGTTTGCTTGTTAATTGGTTCTGTGACACATGCTGTGCTGAGCCGGGAAAGGTTAAGTATTACAAGGTAAAGAGATTTGTTCATCTGTCAGATGATAAGTTGAATTATTTTTGCTAAAACAAATTTCTTCATCTGTCAGATCAGAGAAATTGAAATGCTCAAAGGGACAACATATATTGAATATGTCAATTGAATTAGATGGAGGATGGTTTGAAAGATTTGACCAAACGTACTTTGATTACTTTAAAAGTAAAATAAGTTCAAAAAGATAGAAATTATATAAAAATGATTTTGACAAGAATAGGCACTGTCATTTGAAATTTTTAATTTACAAAAAAAACGCACAACTTGCCGAGGATATTTCTGTTTCAATCGAGTACTGAAATATATCATTGTATCATTCGCGAGCATAGTGCATGAAGAGGATAAATTGGCAAAACCAAGCAAAACCCTAGAAAATAGCACATTCTTCCGTTTAGAACCTTTTTTCAAATGAAAATTTTAATACCTTAGTTGTCTACTTTCAACTAAGGTATTCAAATTGTAGATTCCGGTCGGTATATACACAGATCTTCTCAGTCCAACTGAACCCGGATGATGCATTAATAGCTTACTTTTGACCAAAAACCTCCTTAAATGAAGATATGCACAACATGATAAATTTTAGCAGTTGTATAACTATGGTTATCCTCATATTCCATCAAAACCTATACAAATCGTCGCTCGAAAAGCAAACTGTCATATTTCAAAATTCATACATTTTCAGAAAATCTATTGAAGTTTTTCATTACTGCGGATGATTCCTTTACTTACGCCCTCACATTGTCAGTTAATGTACATTTATGACGGTTTGATAAAAAATTTTCATTTTTTGGGAATCATTTAGATTACTCAACTAAAAATCGCCAAATTTTGACTTTTGTCAGTTTGCTTTTCAAGCGAAGAAATGTACCCTAGCACTACCAAACCGGGCCTTAGGGCTTTAACTAAAAACGCGATCTAAATTAAGAAGAATTCGGTTTAAGGTCAATCTCTGCCCGAATAAATTTTGCAATCATTACGAATTCGAATGTCTTGACACTTTCAATAACAATGCATTAACTGTTTGCTAACCCAACATGCTTGGAAACTATCTCACGCTTTCATGAAACTCACATCACAACGAAACACAACACAGCGTAAATTATCTATGCGGCATTGGCGAGTTTCTATTACGGATTTCTAGGGGCTTTACTCCGCTACCTCAACTGGTTAAGTCGAAAAACATTTTCAGCAAATGTAAACTTCATCTGTCAAAAAAAAAACTATTTTCTTATTTGACAGCACATAATAGGTCTGTTCCCGTACTTTTTCAGTAAAAATTAGTAAATTCTTAAATTTCTTGGAGTGGGGGTAAATTATCTCAGAAAGAGACAAAGTTACCAAAAAGTACGGGAACGCGTTTAAGTAAAAAACAGTAAAATTATATATTTTGTATGGCTTTGAAAGAACAAATGACACAAAACACCTGAACAAGCGAGTTGTCACTTTTAGATACCAACTGACAGTTTACTGATTTTTACCAACAGAAATTTCTGCAGTAAATTTTTTTACAGATTTTTATGGAGGGGTAGTTTTTTGCTCTCTCGTGAGCTGTCTCTTTTACTTATTTTTGCGTACGGGAACGGCAATAAGTAAAAATCAGTAAGAATCAGTAAATATTTTTTAGTACGGGAACAGACCTAATGATGATGAAATCCTTTCACGAAACGTCACAAATATTCAGCTGTATCCTTTTAGTAAAAAGGGTGAGGAGGGATATCCAAAAAAAAATTGTCTTAGCAAATTAAAAATTCTCCGAAGATTTCGGATGGTTCCCTAAGACGAACTGACATAGCGAGTCAAATGTTTGCGTCTTATTCGAAAGATTGGACACTTTTTACAGATTTACACGATAAAATCCGTCACACTACTTTGCAAAAGAGAAAACTTTTGTCAGAAAGACACCGGACCTACAGATGTTTTGTCAAAAGTTCTCGAGCACACACTGGACCCACATTTAAGAAATCAAAGCACTTACGAATCGCAAATTCGCCTATACGAACGTTCACCTTTTTTTTTGTAATAAAATTTAAAATAAATGAAAAGCTCTTGACTTACCGGTGGCGGTGTCCTATACGCCTGCGAGGGTCCCAATTGTGGACTGTATGGTCTTGGCGGTGGCGCCCAACCCTGCTGGCCACCGTATGGCTGATGTGGTGGAGGTGGTGGTGGATGCTGCTGTTGTTGTTGTTGCTGCTGCTGTTGTGGCGGCGGCGGCTGTTGCGATTGTTGTGATCCCTGTTGCTGTTGTTGTTGTTGCTGAGGATCATAACTATTCGAATATCGATGTTGGGGCGGCGGTGGTGGTGGTGGATGCGATTGAAGTAATGAATTCAATGTTGGCGTAGGTCCTTGTGGCGGTTGACCCGGTATATAGCGTTGTGGTGGCGGTCGATTTGGTGACGATATACCTGATGGCGGTGGCGGTGGTGGCTGCTGCTGTTGCGGTTGTTGTTGCTGCTGCTGTTGTTGTTGGGATTGTGGTTTGCCACCTCCTCCGCCACCGGCCACTGGACCAACAATTCCACCGCCAGGAATCGGTTGCATTGGCGAATGTCCATAGCGATATGGATCCATATTGGGATCACCGTGATGGTATCTTCCGTACGCGGATGGATGATGACCAGGTGGTGGACCTGGTGGGCCTGGTGGTGGTGGACCGACACCTAAGGGTGGTGTCGGTGGGGTATACGCATTTGGGCCGTCGTCTTTGGCGGGCATTTCAACGCCGCCCGATTGTTGTTGTGACAGATGATGTTGGTGTTGCTGATGTTGCTGCTGCTGTTGGTGCTGTTGTTGCTGTTGGTGTTGTTGTTGTTGATGTTGCTGATGAAGATGATGATGCTGTTGCTGATAGTGTGACATTGGATTATCGCCAACATAGGGAGGATGATGTTGTGGCGGTTGTTGCTGTTGTGGAATTTGTCCCTCGCTACCATTATTTGGAGGCACTCCACCTGGATTAGTGCCACTGTTACCACCACCCTGACCGGAGGGTGATTTTATCTTTTCGTTCATTGTTCCTGGTTGCTGCTGCTGATGATGGTGCTGCTGTTGTTGCGGCATTCCTCTAGAATTATTATGTTGTTGTAAATGTCGACTGTTACTGCTACTGCTACTGTTGCTACTGTTCGAATCAGATCCATTTTGAAAGTTTTGCTGTGAATTTAACAAGTGATTCTTCGAGTGCTGCTGCTGCTGCTGTTCATCGACAGAAGCGGCGACGCTATTTCCGACTGCTGTTAGATTTACATTCACATCATTCAAATTGTTCTCCGTGGATTGCAGATGGGCCATATTACACAATGCACACGCGTTAATTTAGTTGTTTTGTTGGCCCTCTTTCCACAGTTATTTTTTTTACATATATTTGTAACACAGTTTCTTATTTAGTACGTTTTTTTTTTTTTTTTTTTAATTTTTAGTGGAATTTACTCCTTTTTACTCGTTTTTCATCACACAATGCACATTATATACTTGACACATATATACACGCATTTTTTCTCTTTTTCTCTTACTCTATCTCTTTCGCTGGAGAAAGGAAATTATTAAAAAAAAAATTGTTAACAAAAATTAAAACGAAATTTTTTTTTTAAGTGAATCCTAAAAAACTCTATTTTATGTGTACAAGGGGGAGTGGTAGGTTGTGGGCGTCAAACACTCAGAACGAACGACAAAATAGAAAAAAAAAAAACCGACAAAACGACCGTGTGTACACGCGCGACGCGAGGGCGGCGGGTGAAAGGAAAGCACAAAGAATATACAACACAAATTTGAAAACACACACGAGAAAAATATCTCGCACTCTCGGGCTCCCCATCAAAATGTGGAAATCGTATTTTGTGTAGTTCTCGGTTTTTTTTCGCCTGCCGTTTTTTTTTTTTTTTTTTAGCTTTTTTCGTATGTTTTTGTACGTTGGATGGGAAAGGAAAAATCAATCGATGCGGCGCAGAACAACTGCAAAAGCAATCATCATCATTACTCTTTGGGCTGCTCGTTCTTTGCTCGGATGTGTCGATTGTAGTGGTTCAGTCAGTTTTTGGTGTTGTTGTGTGGATATTCTCCAATTTCCAATTCCAATTGCCTGTTCTGCTTTGTGTTTTCCTTCTACACCGCTCACATATACACACTCACACATTCACGGCAAATATACACAACGCGCGGTTTATATTTTATATCCCACTCATACACATAAACAAGTGGTGATTACAAATATCGCTTCGTTGTTGAACGTCGTCGGGTACCGACAAGAGGACAGACAAACCGCCGAGCGGCAGAAATAATACACACCGAATATCTACAATGTACACACACAGGCACACACACTCAGAGAACAGCGAGTAGAACACACACACACGCACGCACTGTTGGCATATCGTTTGTTTCGTTTGTTCGTCCGTCGGACGTCGTTACGTCGTTCGCCGTTTCGTTGGTTCGGATGAAATGAGTTTCGTTGCCGATGCGGCGATGATGGTGGTGCTGGCTTTTGCTGGTGCCAGTGTTGTTTCGGCCGTGTGGCTTTGTGTGTGTGTATATTGTATGGAATGGTGTCTTTGCACCAGTGTTGTTGTTGTTATGCTCTGCCTTACACAAAATGCCCGATTGTGATTGTCATGCTATTTCGGTTGCACTAACCCGCTTTGATTGTATGCTATCTCACGCGGTGGCAATCTCTCTTTCCTATTTTCGTTAAAATCAATTTTGTTTTTTTTTTGTTCCTTCCCTTGTCGTCTTCTTTTGCAAATTAATATTCAATGAAACGAATTTATATTTCAAAAAGAAAATAACACAGAAATTAGGAATACAAAATAAAAAAACAAAATTCTAGGAGGAAAATTTTAATGCTTACGCTTCTGTCACTTTGTGTTCTAGTACTTTAGTGGAGAGTTTTTTTTTTTTTGTGTTTCTTTGGATTGTCTCTCCTCGTCGAACCGAAACGACAAATAAGAAAAATTTATTAACACTGCGGCGGATGGCGAGATGGGAAGAGAACACACCACGTAGGTAGAAAGTTTTGTTCCCTACACTGCTGTGTGTGCTGCACTCTCACTCCAAGAAAAACGATTCTGAAATAATTTTTCGTTCCATGGCACTCGAGAAAATGTCTTCTCTTCTGATATATTTTATTTTAGCGCAATCTAAAACAGAATATAACACAAAGTCCAATTAACCTTCCCTCTGTAGACACTATTTTCCTCAGTAAAAAAGTAAAATTTCTACAATTGCCTCATGCTAGATTAACATTCTTTCCGTTGGGTCCGAATCGCGAGACCTCTTCACAACACGATTAGACAGAAAAAAAAATATTCCAAAAACAAAAAAACTTTAACAGCAAACGGACTGAATACTCTTTTTAAGAAAAATAGGTAACGAAAAAAAAAATATAATCAACGCCAACACCCGAGACATTTGGTGGCAGGCAGCACAGCAGCAGAAGGCATAGCAGCAGCAGCAATGGCGATTTTACGTTTTTCTTGTATTCCACACATCACTTGCAAGTTTTTAGCAAATTTCTTCGATTTCACTGTGGCACTTACGTTTTATTTATACATATTCACAGAGTAAATTATTTGGGAAAGAATTTTTTCCACTTTTCACATGAAACACTTGTGTATTTGATGGGATTTATCGTTTGGGAAATACGAGAAAAAAGATTACAGAACCGAAAAATATGGTTCCCGGATTTTTTTTTAGTTTCGGCTTCGACTTTGCGTACTTTGCGCGGAGAATTAAATTGGAGCGAGCGAGACAGGGGGTGTGTGTGTTTATTGCCTGTTAGAGGGAGATTTCGATTTTGTTCTAGTACAATAACTTTCAGTTCGTCTTATAGCTAGGTACTAAAAAAAAAAAAAATAATACGAACAAAAAAACTAAAATACAAAAACTTGTTTCGCGGCACTGATGATGGTTTTTTTTTTTTTCATCTACTTGCGACTTTTTTTTTCTTCTCTATATTATATATAATTTTCTCATCATTTGAAGGAGAAAATATGGAACTGGCAAATTGATTGCGTTTATTAATTGCGAGGGAATTATACGGTTTCTGAGAGATTTTGTGTTTGTCTTGTTGTTTTCCAATTTGAAGTCGAGTAGAGAGAACAATTTACAATTTGAATTTGCACTGCACACACACACAATTGGATAACTTGGGTATTTTTTGTATCGAAAATGTGTCAAATCACTAAACACTGTTTTACACACAATTGCTTGGGTTAATTTATATAAATTTTTGCACATTTATTTGGAGTTTTCACATCGATTTTTATTGAAATTAGTGAAAATATTTTCGCACATCGGACATGGCTCCATTTCGAACATGAAGACGCGAACAATATGGCGGTCGGAAAATGACTTAAAGTTCTAAAAATATGAGATCAACGAATGAGAATGTAGTAGATTAGTTGTTACAGGACTAGATTGAGGCGGCATATTGTTACGAAATGGCTGGGTTTGCATGATGGTGAATATAATTTTATATGTTGGTAGTCTATTTTTATGTAATTTTTACAGCTTTAGGTTAATATCACAGACCAGAAAAGGTTCGTACGTAGAAAAACACATTTAGGGCCCAGTTATAGCTATCATTGATAAACATCATTGGAAATTTTCTTTTACTTCTTGTTGTTTTTTATAAATTCAATCATTGGCGAGTTGGTGTCAAAACAAAGCTTATGAATTTTAGAACATGATTATCCAAACATATTTTAATTTTTAATTGTAGTTATAGCAGAAAATCACTTTTTATTTTTCACTGATAATGATTTATTTTTGTGAAGTAATGTTTGCCGTTCCACCGAAATGAAACGAAATTTTCCTACTATTCCTATAAGCAGCTATGGAGGTAAAATTTCAATTCCATCATGTTTTGTGTTCCAATGAAGTTGTTCAATGATAGCTATAACTGAGCCCTTATTCATAACTGTCTGCTGAGGTGTTGTCAGAACCTGAATAGTTAAAAAAATGTTTACAAAAGTATTGAGAAGTTGATGGCGTTTCTTGATCTGATTCGGGTCTAATATAAGTGTTATATACTTGTGACATTTATGTCACGGGTTTTGTTTTTGTTGGTTTTGTTAGTGGATGTGCCACTTTCAAATGTTGTTGGGTTCTAATACTGGTATGGCAATATGATATTACAATAGAAAACTTCGCAACAACAATTTGTATGATGCCAAATTCATTATGGCAAGCATGGTGGTTGTTTTCTGAATATATTTTTTTAAATTGCTTGAAAATTGTGTGCAAGTTCAAAATAAGAACAGGGTACTCATTCTGCAACTTTCAAAACGATATTAGTTGCGGCTATATAGTGAATGAGATTTTCTGGGTGCGTAGTACGTACCAGGGATGTTGCGGATATTCACTTCCGCATCCCCAATCGGGAAATTCCGCATTCATTTTATGGCGTTTTCCATTGGGAAAAAATCTATTTTTTTTTTATCTGAAGACCGATTTTGACAGTTGTTGTGTTCCATTGGGCGAAAAAATCGATTTTTTTTTTTGATCAGAGATCAATTTTGCAAATCTGAATTTTTCGGCAGATTTACCAATACCAATACAAATGATAGCTGTCAGTTTGACAACAGTGATTTTCATTTTGATTTTTAACTTCGGCTGTGAAAAACAAGAGTGCTTTGGGTTTAGATATTAATAATGGACATAGACACAGAAAAGAAAGTTATACGTGAACTATTAAATTGATTGAAAAAAATGTTTGTTATGTTTTTAATGTTGGCAGCTACACCAACGCTAACTTCACAGACACGAAATGACACCAATACAAAAAAATAAATCTGAATCGTGTTCCATTGACACTCAAAAAGATCAAATTTCAGATCAAAATCAAGATTTCCCAATGGAAAACGCCGTTAGTATCCGCATCCACAATAATCAATGCTATTTTTTTTGAGGATTCGGATTTTCTGCAAAACGTGAATGATTCGACTGGCAGTTGTGCTTTGGAGCACAACAATTTATTTGCCATATCCACATACTTAGACCCTCGCTTTAAGCACAAATTTTTCAAACCAATGACCGAAGAAAAGATAAAAGAAGAAATATTGGAGGCCAAAAAAATATTCCGAATTTTCCGAAATGGGAGGTTCCTTTGAAAAAACACAGATCCTTGGTACGTATTTGTATACATACGAGCATATACCCAATATAAAAATTACACGCTACGTACCAACAAGTATCCTATACTATCGTTAACGATTATAGATTTGAAAGTTACGGAATGAGAACCCAGAACAAATTATAAATCAAATAAAAAAAAACATTAAAAATTAACACCTGTAATTTTTGATAAAAGATGAACATAATAAGGGTATTCATGCAACGTAGTAATTTTATTACGTGCGAAAGATTGTAATTTTATAACGACGTTTCATGAACGACCCTAAAACTGCACCACTAAATAATGCGGTAAACCACTGAATTCAATCTCATTTTAGTAATTTATGGCTAAACACACAATCACGCTTTGGAGCTTCGATTTACCAACGTTACGCCCAACTGCTTTGCGCACGCTTTGACATATTTATTTTCTCAGCAGTTTCAACTTCTGCTACAAAAATGGGGGAAATGATTAAAATCTTTGCTAAAAATATCGTAATCCACAACCTTCTCAGAAAATAATCCAGAAAACAACAACAAATATTTTGACAATTCAAACTTTTTACAACCTTTGCTTTGCCCATGGCTCTTTACAGCAACGTTACGTTAAGATTTTACGTTTTTCATTTTGAGGTGGAAACTCAACTCGCTTTGAACTAGGTGCGTCAGCCAACGCAACGCACCAAAGCGTGATTGTGTTTCAGCCATTATTTATTGATAGAATTTCGTTCTTATTTTTTTTCGTTCTCGATAATATTTTTTCAGTTTATAGCGCATTACGTTTGATGTGTAAAAGTGAATAAGATTAAAGGTTCTCGCACGTTTACAACGACTTTCCGACGTTGCATGAATACCCCTAATAATCTCTATTAAACGAACACTTATCAACTTAGTTTGAAATCGCATTTATGTTCACACATTTCAATGACACTGGTTATCAATTTGACACTTTTTACTTCAATTTTATAATTCAACAAATTCGCTTGGTATTTTTATATAAAATTTCTGTTTCACTTTGAACAACGTATATTTTTATATTTGTTTTCCTGCATATTCTTTTGACGTTTTAATAAAAGAGACATCGCACTTATGAGGGACATAGTTTCCCGAAGTAATCTGTTCAAATGTCATGCCCAGTCGGTGATTCACTGAAAAGTGACGGATATAGGATAATCGCAGATTGCACTAGTGCAAAAATGAAAACAATACCCAAAGTCCCAAAATGGATTTTACTTTCAAAGCAGCAAAACACGCTTGACATTATGAATGTTAGTAAGAGCTCTCATGTAAAGATACATTAACACATATAAATGCCGCTTGTATCAAACGTAAATATAATCCGAGGTAACGTAAAACTATGCGTTCTGCAAAGCTATTGGGCTTGTCTTGCGATTCCAGTGTCAACAATTAAATCCGTTCATTCCTAGGCTCTGGTTACTGCCTAATAATGTTTTTTCCTTGAGTGGGTAGTTATAACCGGATATTTTGTTCCAGTTATTCTGACCAGGCTTTTTATAGAGTTTTTTGTTTTGTCTTCCGGTTGGATGAGACCAATATCCAATGGATACCTCTGGGAGGTGACATAAACACAATTGCTGCATAGTCAAAGTTTCAATGACTTTAAAGCTTGTCGGCCTCAAAGTTGGGTCTGTAGATTCAAATGATTTTTGCATTAGAAAAGCTTGTTTCAGCGAAACATAAACGAAAATGCAAAGAAGATGGATTTTCAAAAAACATTATCTAGATCTGATGGCCAAAACACAATCACGCTTCACTTTGCTGATGTGCTTTGCGCATGCTTGGACATATATTAGCTATCAAACGTGTTAAGGTTATAACTTTTTGTCAATTGGAATTTTCATATTTTGCTCTCAATTTTCACATTCCCAATACAACACAAAGAATGTTTGTTAACAATAAACACCAACCCCCTTATTCAAGAGAATCCACTAAAACACATATAAATGATTTCGCAATTATAGTGTACTTACTCACTTATGTATTCTTATTTATAAAATATTTCTCCTTCCATAATATTTATATAGGGTATGTTTCAAATAAAGTCCTAAAATGAGGGAAATCTATTACAATTAGCTGTTTCACAGCTCGGCAGAGTTGCCAAGGGATTATTTGTATGGTTGCGAAACTCGTTACAAAAACTTACCCCTTTGCTAATAAACGCTGATAAGCTAATCGCAGTGACAAACTTTTGAAATTTGCGCGAGTATTTCATATGGGGAAACTGTCAAGTTAGCCATTGATTAGCTAATCAGCGTTTATTAATACGGGGGTTATTTTCTACACTTTTATAACATTTTCTTGACTCTCATACATCAGTTACAATGTTGGGTGTATGGATAGAGAAGATTAAATTAAACCTTCAGATGCTTAAATACAAATATACACAGGACGTTTTTTTTTTCAATTTGAAATTGAATCATTGGTAGCCTTGATACTATCAGCCTTCTGTGATAGACAGAAATAAAGAAATTATAATACCCTTATACAGGCACTATTCAACCATCAGACGTGTTTAGGTTATGCAGCCTATATTCAACGTTTGTATACGTTTTTGAATAAGGTTTTTGCGTTTAAAGACATTTTAAGGAGTGCATAATTTTATACACTCCTTATAATGAGTTTATGAATAAAGTCTTCAACCTTTTTATCTAAATTTGGTCGGATGAAAGCATGTTTGAAGAAATGGAAGCGTTGGTCTTTCGTCTCATCCGCCACTATCTCTGTTCAAGTGGCATGACTAACCCTTGAGATTCCTAAATGACCAGCTGTTTTACAAATATGTATGTACCTCGTGTATATCATCATTAGAAGAGCGCAACTGGCTGCAAAATCTCCAATTAGCCCCGGTCTCTATATAACTAGAGACTGGGGCTAATTGCAGAGGCATGAGGCCGCCAGATTGATTCCAGACTGTAGCGTATTTATGTATGTAAATAAGGAACAACATTAGTTATGTTCCATTTAGGAATCTCCGATAAATCCGTGAATAGAACACAATTCCACACATTCGTCTCCGCACTTTTTCTGCTAAAAGAGTACAGCTGCTTATTTTGTATGTATCATGAAGGGAATTCATCATACTAACTAATAGCGTTTTCGATTGGGATTTTTAGATTTACTCTCAGATTTCAGATTTTACCCCTCCCAATCGAACATTAAAGAGGTTACTCTGGTTTTGTGTGTGTGTTAGTGTGCCATTTGACATCTTATTGTTTATCTTTAGGCCGCAGTTATAGCCATTAGCTAACATTGAAAACCATCATTTGAAATTTTCTTTTACTCATTGCGGCTTTTTTTATGAATTCGACCATTGGCGAGTTGATGTCAAAACAAAGCTTATGCATTATAGAACATGATTATCCAAAAATATTTTAGTTTCTAATTGTAGTATTCGCAGAAATCACAAAAAACACAAATCAAACTGCGAAATGCAAACTTCAAACTGACATAAGTCAGATGTTAAATGTTTTTTGTGTTGGTGCATGTAGTTGTAAATCTCACTTGGAATCCAGATTCTTCAAAAGTGCTCTAGAGTAAAAAAAAGAGTGCTTTTTGTATCCCAATCGAAAACGAAAAAATTGATCTAGAGCAAAAAAGTGCTCTAGAGCATAAAAAGAGTGCTTTTTGTATCCCACTCGAAAACGCTAAAGAAAACAATTTTTTGACAGACAAAGTTCCCCTCTGGAAGTGGAACACCTCCTCAATCAATTGTACAAAAGGAATCTCTAAAAGGAACGCCCTATAACCACATTTTGACGGCCGCTACTGTATCACAACCGATAACCAATTCTGATCTGACAGCTACTTCACCTGTTTCAACAACCAGTTGAACCGGTGCACAAGCAAGTTTGTAGAAATGCTCATAATATCCAAGTTCCTGGGTCCAGCAAGTACTTCGCCTTTCTTTCGCACGCACTTGCAGCACTTAGTCAAGATTAAATACTCCAGAATGGCAGCAACACGTCCCCAAATTTATGTAACCCGTCCAGATTACGCCGCCGTTGGTCTAGACATCTTAAGGAACGAGTAAGTAGCAAACAGAATCATATAGAGCGTGCAATTTCTTATCAGTTCGTCTCGCTAGATGTGATATATCGATGTGGGGCGAGGCCAGCCCAGTGCCACGGGATGAACTGCTGAAGAATATCGTTGGTAAGAACGCCCTTTACTGTGCCCTAACAGATAAAGTGGACAAAGAGGTGCTGGATGCTGCTGGTGCTAATTTGAAGACAGTTTGTACCATTTCTGTTGGGTTCGAGCACATTGATATAGCCGAATGTAAGAAGCGGGGTATACGTGTGGGATACACACCCGACGTTCTCACAGACGCTACGGCCGAGCTGACGGTGGCATTGCTCTTGGCGACTAGTCGTCGTTTGTTCGAGTCAAACAAGGAAGTCTACAATGGCGGCTGGAAGTCTTGGGCTCCAAGTTGGATGTGCGGGCAGGGTTTGAAGGATTCCACATTGGGCTTAGTTGGTTTTGGACGAATCGGCAATGAAATTGCGAAAAGACTGGTTCCCTTTAAGCCGGCTCGCCTAATTTACTCGAACCGCTCGGAAAGAGCCGAAGCTAAAGCACTTGGCTTTGAAAAGGTTTCGTTTGAAGATTTGCTTAAAGAGGCCGATTTCATTGTTGCTTGCTGCGCTTTGACACCTGACACAGCCGGGATTTTTAACAAGCAAGCGTTCGACAAGATGAAATCGAATGCAATTTTCATTAATACCGCTCGTGGTGCGGTTGTGGATCAACCGGCCCTAGTTGAGGCTTTGCAAGAAAAGCGCATTATGGCTGCCGGATTGGATGTTACCACGCCAGAGCCGCTGCCATTGGATCATCCTCTGCTCAAGTTGGATAACGTTGTGATATTGCCCCATATCGGAAGTGCAGATACGAATACAAGGATTGAGATGTCGAAGATAACTGCAAACAACATTCTGGCGGCGCTAAATGGAGGTCAGATGATCGCTGAGGTCTAGATCTCCTGGTAAAAACAATAAAACTCCATTTTTTCATTTTATTTTGAAAATATTTGTATTGGTCTTTTAAATCCATCGGCACAGTGATCAGGTACAACGAGATGTGTGACTGTCTTAAAGCCAACTTCTCCACTCAGCAGGTAGTCCGTGAAATCGTTTGGTTTAAACGTGATCTCTTGGTAGTTTTTAAATATCTCTGGCTATAATAAAAGAATTTCTCTTGAGGCAATTTTTTTAAAGAATTATTCGACTTACCGTCAGCTTCTTCCTCCGCTTGTATCCGTCCCAAGGTTGAGCTTCCAAAATCAATTTCCCACCTTCTTTCAGTTGAAGGTACATCCTTCGAAATGCCTGCTTCAGCGCATTGTCCCCGAAATTCAAATGAATCCACTTGGTCACCGACAAACAGAGGATCAAATCAAACTGCGGATGCTGGCACTCCAGCAGTAAATCGTTTTCCACTACATAGTTGCCATGAACAAAGCTTATATTGAATGGGAATCCTTCTCTCACCCCAGTCGTAAAGGTCTTCTTCGTCTTGGTAACTAATTTTATTGTCTTGTTCACCAGCCCCTTGTCAATGTCAATACCTGTTATATGCTTAACAGACATACTCTTTGCAATTTCCATTGTTACAAAGCCACTATTACAGCCAATGTCCAGCACCTCCTTACCCTCAAACAGTTCCCTGTTCGCTTCGAACACCTCTAATCGCACATCCTTGAAATCTTTTGGATTCCTATAGCCGTAGTAGCGATTGTAATTGCCGTAGATGAATTTCGGTTTTGTCTCCGGCTTGGCGATGAAGTTGATCTTTTTCTTCGGACTATGGTGTGGCTTTACTCTGGGGACGGTATCATAGAGATCATTTTTTTGTTTTTTCGAGGGGGAACTTATCACTTCTGGTTCAGATTTGCGCTTTAATGTAACTGGCTCCGTTTCGGTGTCCACTTTTGTATTCAAATCCTCGGGAAGATTATTGTTGTTGATCGCTGTTACACACTCCATTTTTTTGATTTAAGAGCACTATTTAAATTATCACGAATAATTGGGGATATACTTCATTGTTTTGAAGAAAATTTTAAAACGTTTTAGCGGGTTTTGTTTACGTTTGACTCCATGCGGCAAAATTCACCGCGAATTTTGACATACAGCTGTGGTGTGGGGAGAAAACCACATCGTTCAGAGAGATAGTGGTGTTGGATATATTATTGTTGCGCGTAATTACCGGCAAAATATTCAAATCTATGTAAAAAAAAAAATCTACGAATTAAATGTAGTAGAACACATTTATGCCAGCGTTTACATTAAGAAGTAAGGCAGTACTTAACTGCAGACGTTCCTGTTTATACCCTATCCCATAGGGGGGTATATTAGTTTTGATACTTAGTTGGTAACATAGAGAAATAATTTTGCTACATATACCTCAAAGTATATGGATCGGCTCAGAATCGCTAGCTGAGTCGAATTAGCCATGTCTGTCTGTCCGTCCGTCCGTCTGTCTGTTCGTCAGCGGTTTTTGGGCCTTAAATTTTGAGCTAGGATAATGAAATTTGGTATATAGGATCCTCGTCCGTGCCACCAGAACAAGTGTAAACATTTTTGAAATCCGCCCACTGCCACGCCCCCTTTTTAGGAAAACTTATTTTTTGGCCAAACCGTAAGGAATTTCAAAAAAGTGTCTGAGTAGCATATTTACACAATCCTAATATCTATATTTCGTTCATACAAAGTTTTTTGCCACGCCCACTTTTTGGGGGCGTTTTTATTAAAAAACGCTTTTTGTCCAAATTTTAAAACTTTCGAAAGAAATTTTGATGCAAATACTTCCGAAATGGTAATATAAACATTTTGTCCATAGATCATTTTCACCTACGCCCACATTTTGGGGCGTTTTCTTACAAAAACCATTTGAATACCCCATCACAAGGCATTAGCAATAGAAATACGTTGTTTTTTGTCGAACCACACAAGATTTTGAGAAACTGTCTGAGCAATATATTGTGACAATGTCATTTTCTGTATTTCATCGCCATAAGGCCTATATTTTGAGGATATTAATTTAAAGGATGGGATGGGATAGGGTATTCAACGATCCGCATAGCGGATTGTAGCCTCTCATATGTTTTTAATTACAGTGCCGATCACTTGAATAGCACCCCCCTTTGCTGTGAGTTTTAAGCTTAATATCTTCAAAAATAATTATGGTAATGATTTTTTTTTTCTAATGAAAGTTTATTAAATTCTGTAAATAAAACAGAAGGAATGGAATTCATATTTACAGTGGTAATTTTTTTTATAAATTTTGAAGCGATATGACTCAAAATATACACATCACATTTTGGCTCACTTGAATAGCACCCCCTCATAAAAAAATTATTTAAAAATGTTTTCACACTGTTGGACTTAAAAATTTATTAGGAACACAATTAAGAATTAAATTTTGAATTGAATTTGAATTATAAAAAAAAAAAAAAAATAGTAACGGGTGCTTCCGCCTTTGTTATAAATAACCTCATACATCCTGTTAGGTAGGGAATCATACAATTTCTTGATGTAATCCAGTGAAATGGAGGCCCAGCTACTTCTAATTGCTGCTATTAGCTCCTCCTTATTGGAGTATTGCTTCCCTGATTCGTACACCTTCCGAGCAAGCCATCCCCAAACATTTTCGATGATGTTTAGGTCTGGCGAGTATGGTGGCCAATCCAACAATAAAATGTTTTGACGCCCAAGAAATTGTTTTACCACTCTGGCATTGTGAATTGGTGCGTTATCCTGCTGCAATTTCCACGGCAAGTCACCAAATAATCCATTAATGGAAGGGATAACGTTCTCTAGTACTCCAATGTAGGACTGAGCGTTCATACGAGGAGTTAGGAACTGCAACTCCAAAGTGCCATAGTACGTTATGGCTCCCCAAATCATAACACCGCCAACTCGACTGTGCAAACGATCCAATTGATGTTCCTCCTTCCGCAAATCATGAAAGTAATAATTAAAACCGTCAGGACCCTCTAAATTAAATTGTTTTTCGTCGGAGAAAACAACACGGTACCATTCCTTGCTCCATGTCATGTTAGCACGGCAGAAACTAAGGCGTTGCTCTTTGCGATATGGGTTAAGCGGTGGTTTTTTCTTTAATTTCAATCGCTATAAGTGCTTAGCCTTCGAAATAATCCGCTTTACTGTGGACACGCTTGCTTTAACACCACTTTTTTCTCTTATTTTGGCTGCAGAGTCGTGCGAATTTGACGCGAGCCGCAGAATTGCTCTTTTTCCAGTTGGGGTAACGGCACTAACTGTTCGTCCTTTCATGGTTTTGCCATAGTTGGACTCGTTCCGTAAAAATGTGGATATCACTTTGCGGCTTCGTTGAGTTTTTTTGGCTATTTGGTGAATAGACAGGCCACACTCACTGTAAGCCTTGATTTAAGCTTTCTCGTCCTCTGTCAGTAATTTGCCACGACCCATTTTAACTAAAATTATCTTAAATTAATTAAATGATTATTAGAAAATACTTTTGCTTAACCACCTGATTTGGCTTCCACACGAAAACTGAAAATAAAGGGGGGTGCTATTCAAGTGAGCCAAAATGTGATGTGTATATTTTGAGTCATATCGCTTCAAAATCTATAAAAAAAATTACCACTGTAAATATGAATTCCATTCCTTCTGTTTTATTTACAGAATTTAATAAACTTTCATTAGAAAAAAAAAACAAGTCATTACCATAATTATTTTGGAAGATATTAAGCTTAAAACTCACAGCAAAGGGGGGTGCTATTCAAGTGAGCGGCACTGTATAAACATTTCTCTGGAGCTGCATGATGTTTCCAGATGATTGTGAATATATATCTCTTGGAATCTTATTCTATTCTTCTATTATTTGATTGTTTTAAAACAACGTAGATTCAGGCGTTTAGTTGTTCCTTCTTGAGCCCTCAAAAAACTTTGAGAAATATATAACCACAACAAAATTCTGAGAAAAAATTTCTGAAACAAACATTTTTAGAAATGGCTTTCCTAAACCAAATAACAAATAAATTAGTTTTCTAATAAATTCAATGGTGTTTTCCATTGGTAAATATCTAGAGTTGATCTTGAAATTTGATTTTTTTTTGTTACTAATGGAACACGATTTCAGATTGATTATTTTTTGTATTTGTATTGTTGTGGGGGCTCAGTGGCGCGATGGTTAGTGCGATGAACTGCCGCGCAGGAGGTCTGGGTTCGATTCTCAGCCGTAGCAACACCTAAATTATTTTTCACTGGCCCTCCTCTCGTGATGATCTGACAAATCATCCGATTAGTATCAATTGTCAAGAATAGCTTATCTCAACTTAGCCGTTCGGAGTCGGCATAAAACAGGAGGTCCCGCCATCGTGCAAGAAGTACACACGCAGAAATGAATGGTTGTGAGAAAGCTAGGCCCTGGGTACTAACGAGCCTGTTGCACCAAAAATTTGTATATGTTTTGTATTTGTATTGTTGTGATTTCGTGTCTGTAATGTCACACAAGTTGGTTGTTTTTGATTTAATTAATATTTCACATAGAACTGCGACAGTTTATATGATTAATAACAGTTTAATAATAATAATTATTATAAATCAAAACAAAAGTCACTTTAGTCAAACTGACAGCTATCATTTGTATTAGTATTAGTGCAAGGAGGGGTAAATCTGCCGAAAAATCCAGATCTGCAAAATCGATTTGAGATAAAAAAAAAATCAATTTGTTTGCCCAATTAAACACAACAACTGCCAGTCTTTTGACAGATCTATATAAGAAAATGATTTGTCTAACAATGGAAACCACCAAAAGACTTAATTGTTCATTTGTATGGCTGAAAAACAATCATGCTGGACAATATAAAATCAACGTTACCTATCACAATGTTGCTTTTCCTGGCGTTACGCTACAACCTTAAACTGAAAAACGTAAAATCTTAACGTAACATTGCTGTAAGCGCAGTGGATCAAAGCGAAGGTTGAGAATTGTCGTAATATTTGTTGTTGTTCTCTGAGTTATTTTCTGAGAGGGTTTTGGAGTATGCTATTCTAGCGTAGATTTTAATCATTTCAGCCATTTTTGTAGCATAAGTTGAAACCGTAGAGCAAGTAAATATGTCAAAGCGTGCGCAAAGCAGTTTGGCGCAACGTCGGTAAAGCGAAGCTCCAAAGCGTGATTGTGTTTCAGCAATTAGCCATTAAGGCCTGCTCAGAATGCATATATGTAGCTCTCCAACTAACAATTTCGCTTCGATAAAGCACTATCGAAGCTATATCCCTTCCAGCAATATTACTTGTAGGAAGTCTTATGGAAAAACATTTGGCGCACTTTTAGGAAGCTATTTACTTCTATAAGACTTCTTTACATACTTCTAATAAGCCTTAAAGAAAAATCTTAGTTTGCTTATAAACGGCCATACAGAAGCAAATTATAAGTCGAAGTTTGAAAATAACAGTATTCTTCGGTAGGTTCCCGATCTTTTCACCTTTTTTTCCATTCTTTACACCTTGTCCCGATCTTTTAACCTTAGCTTTTTAAGCCTTCTTTCGTAAGCTCTATACGTGCTATGCTTCGGATTAACTTGTGCGAAGTTCTACCGAAACATTTTAACTTATGGTACATGTACACACATCTCCGGAAGCATAAAAACAACCTTACAGAAGTTTCGCTATCGCGATTTCAGCGTGAAAAGTTAAAATCAAGGAAACCCGTAAGCGCTTACACAATGTGTATCTTCGTGAATCTGTAGCTTGAAGTTGAATAGAGGGCAACTTCATGCAAGAAATGTATCTCCCTTTTGACAGCGATGCAAGATACCAGCTACACATATGCATTCTGAGCAGGCCTTGAAGCTTCAATGAACAACAGACAATATGTACAAAGGTACTTTTAAGTTTTAACAACAGGAATCGGTCCGGGGGAAGCAGTCTTTTACGTCGATTTCTTTGTAATTGTATATGAAATTTTAATTGAAGGTAGTACTCCATGAATTAAGGGAAAATGTTTTTGTACTTGGACGCCCTAGCTATTGTTGATATCACGAACATTTCGAGAGCATGTTAAAGTGTTAAGTTCGGTAGCCTTCAGATTTAAAGATGCGGGACTTTTCAATATTAATGGTAATAATATTGAGAAGTCGAAATTTTGTATACGCCAAAGTCTAAGTCTATACCAAAATCTCCTAGGCAGGTATGTAGATTCCTGGGAATGAGGAGATGGTACCGGAGGTTTGTAAATGACTTGTCTACTATAACAACTACAATTACAAATACCCTTCAATTTAGTCAAGAAGCGTTGAATTAATTTAACCAACTTAAATCTATGCCTACTACAGTCGCAGTCTTAATCAACCCCGATTATGAAAAAGAATTTATATTACTTTGAGTCGCGTCGGCTGTGTTTTATGCCAACTGGATGACATAGGCACCGAGCGACCTATTTTCTACTATTCGCACAAGTTGAACCCCGCCCAACGAAACTACAGCGTTACAGAATGCGAGTGTTTAGCCGCAGTTTTGGGACTTTAAAAGTTTAGATCATAAATTTAAAATCATTATGTACCATGCTAGTCTTAGGTGGCTTATGAACAAAAAAGATTTATTTGGTTGGTTAGCTCGATGGAGCCTTAAGGCCTTCCCAGAATGCATATCTGTAGCTGGTATCTTGCATCGCTGTCAAAAGAGAGATACATTTCTTGCATAAAGTTGCCCTCTATTCAACTTCAAGCTGCAGATTCACGAAGACACACATTGTGTAAACGCTTATGGGTTGCCTTGTTTTTAAATTTTCACTCAGCTACAGATACGCATTCTTGTCGGCCCTTTAAACTAAAATGTTTCGCCTCTGATATTGAGCATCGAAAAGGCTCACTGAGTGTGGTCCCGGATGCCCTTTCTAAAGTATTAAGCCTAGAGGTATGGCAGCCAGATGTCTCTATGTCAAAGGATAACGTCGATGTTCTGAATGTAGACTTTTTTTTTGTAATTCTGACCTGCCTAAGCAGTAATATACACACCGACCTAAAAGATCTATTGTGCTTGCCGTCAGATGTTTTTTTAGGTTAGTAGCGCTTCTACTTTCCTAATGTAGCTGAAAATACTTTCAGACGAAGATTTCCTCAGTTCTTCGGGACTTAAAAATTCCTTGAAGAACGATTCCCTTCACATACCGTAAAGGGCCGGGCATTCAAATATGATATGCTCGGCTGTTTCGTCTTCTTCTAGACATAGTCTGCACTCCGGTAAGTCGACTATACGCATTTTATTTAGGTGATATCGCAGACCGTGATGACCAGTTAGGTAGCCTACTAAGTTTTTGATATCGTGCCTGCGAAGACTTAGTATCTTATTGGCATCTGATTTGAAGGGCTGAATAGCTCTTTTGGCCTGTCTTAGGCCTGGGATGTTTCTCCAGTATGAAACACATTTGTTTTGTTCCCAGTTAAGTAGATTTATGGCTGATTTAGGGATGGTACAGAAGGGTTCAGGTCCAATGAAGGGGGTTTCCGAACCTTTTCTGGCTAGTTTCTAGGTTTGCGCATTCTTTTATGGCATGGAGCTCAGCTTGGAATACACTTGGGTTTTTTTCCCATAGGTATTGAAATGTTTTTATTTGGTCGATGTATGCCAGCTCCTACCCCTGAGTCCATTTTAGAACCATCCGTATACCACTTTAGGCCGTTTAGGCAGTTTGGTGGGTTGTTGCTACACCATGCTTCTCTGGTTGTGATCTCCGTTGAGAATCTTTTGTAGAAGCATAGTGTCTTTGGTAAGCGGTCTGTAACCGCACAGATCATGTCAAGTTCTGGAAGTTCGGATAGAAGTTCAATTAGTTTCAGGTGTTCACTAATGTTTAATTCTTCCGCTTGTGTCAAACTTGCTGAGCTGCGAATTGCCACTTTTTTTATATAAATGTGGAGGGGTGTTAGTCCTATTAAGGCTTCTATAGCCGCTGTGGGACAGGTACGTATAGCTCCGGTAATGCCCAGACAGGCAAGCCGTTGTACCTTGTTTAATTTATTTATAGTTGTTTTTTGGATGACTTTGTTCCACCATGGATGGTTGGGTGTTGTAGAACGAGGGTAGACTCTGATTGGCGTTATCTTGGCAATGCCCAGTGTTGTAACTCTGACTACACATCAAATGTGCTTATTTTTACCTGCAAGTGGTAACCATCGGGTACTGGTCTCATCCAACCGGATTTGACTTGCTAAACGATAAGTGCGAGTGTTGATAGCACGACGAAAAACAGCAACACTATAAACACCCTGGTGAGAATGGCACGGATGAATACCCGGCCTGCTGTCCCAGGCGAACCTAGATGAGCTGCTCTGACATATTCGGACAACAGGTTGTCTAGGAATTTCAAGGGTTAGTCAGGCCCCTTGAACAGAGATGGTGGCGGATGAACCAAAAGGCCAACGGCAGCGCTCAATCCCGTAGTGGATACTGATGACCCCGTGTCCTAGGGGTATCTAATAAATTGGAACTGGCCCTCCAGGTTGGGGGTTGTGCTTTGGGTTACGATGCCAACAGGCCATTAGATCAGCCGCAACTGATGTGCTAGGTTTCTCGCGCCCACCAGCAAGAAACCCCTGGTTTGATGAGGAATGCCGACAGATGGCCTACAAGGCTAAGCTGCAGGTGAAGACGAGAGCTGCCATTGAGCTCTATAGGCAAAGAAGAAGGGAAGAACATCGGCTTTTCAGCAAGAAGAAAAAAGAGCAAGAAAAGCGCGCGATCGAGGATATAGAGAGGTGCCACTCCAGGAACGATGTTCGCAAGTTTTACCAAAGTGTAAAACGTCAAAGCCAAGGATACAAGGCTTGAACAGAATCCTGTCGAGATGAACAAGGAAATATTGTAGTTGAGACACAGTCGATGCTGAGGATATGGAAGAACCACTTCTGCAGACTGTTAAACGGCGATGACGAACAACATTCCGCTGTCAGGCAGAACGAACCATTCAATATTGGCAACGACACGAAAACTGCCAACCACCCGACCTGAGTGAAGTGAGGATAGCAATATCTAAACTCAAGCTTAATAAGGCTGCCGGGAATGACGGCCTTCCCGCTGAGTTCTATAAGGCCGGCGGAGATGACTTGGAAAGTAACATCCACAAACTCATAAGCCAAATCTAGTCGGATGAAAATATGCCTGAAGAATGGAACCTCAGCATCGTTTGCCCGATCCACAAAAAAGGAGACCCTCTGAACTGCGCCAACTACAGAGGCATAAGTCTCCTCAACATCGCCTACAAGAACCTATCTGCCGTATTATGTGAACGCCTGAAACCGTTTACCAACAACCTGATTGGCCCTTATCAGTGTGGTTTTAGGCCAGGTAAGTCCACAACCGATCAAATTTTCACACTTCGGCAGATCCTGGAAAAAACTCAAGAAGTCCAAATCGATACCCACCACCTATTCATCGATTTCAAAGCCGCATATGACAGCATTTATAGAGACGAACTGTACAGAGCCATGTCTAGTTTTGGTATACCGCCCAAACTCGTCCGTTTGTGTAGGATGACGATAGAGAATTCTCGCTGCTCCATCAGGGTCGGAAACGACCTCACCGACACATTCGATACCAAAAAAGGATTTAGGCAAGGCGATGCGCTGTCATGTGACTTCTTTAATCTGATTCTTGAGAGAATTGTGCAAAACTCCAAAGCCAACACCAGAGGCACAATTTTCCCAAAGTCGGTGCAACTAGTAGCATACGCTGACGATATTGACATCATTGGTAGGACTCAACGTGATGTAATAGCCACGCTTGCTAGTATAGAGAAGGAAGCGGCGAAAATGGGTTTAGCAGTAAATGAGGGTACGACTAAGTATATGCTGTCATCACGAAAGGACTCACAACATCGACGAATTGGACAGAACGTCACCATTGACAGATATAACTTTGAGGTAGTACGGGACTTTGTCTACCTCGGCTCGGCTATTAACTCTGACAACAACATCTCGTCAGAAATTAAACGAAGAATTACTCTTGCCAACCGCTGTTTCTTCGGGCTAAGAAGGCAATTTAGTAGTAAAGCCCTCACTCGAACTACTAAGGAGATCCTACATAAGACCCTGATCATCCCAGTCCTGCTCTACGGCGCTGAAGCATGGACCGTATCAAAAGCGGATGAAGAAATCCTTGGTAGATTCGAGAGGAAAATTCTTCGAAGAATCTTCGGTCCCGTTTGCGTTGACGGGCAAAAAACTCCGCATTGGACGTTTAAGATGGCTAGGACATGTAGAACGAATGGACACCAATACTCCGGCTCGCAGAGTCTTCGATTCCCAGCCAGACGTCGGACGCAGTAGAGGAAGACCTCGCCTTAAGTGGCGCGCACAAGTGGAAACCGACCTAAACCAACTTGGAGTGCGCAACTGGAGGCAGTTAGCTAAGGACCGGGCTAATTGGAGAGGCATGTTGGTTGAGGCCCAGGTTCATTCCGGACTGTAGCGCCACTTAAGTAAGTAAGTTGTTCCACCATACTCTTGAAGCGTATGTTATAATGGGCCTGACCATGATCGTGTAGATCCAGTATGTGGTCTTTGCAGAGATTCCCCAGGTTTTACCATACATGCTTCGGCAAGCCCAGAAAGCTTTGGTTGCTTTTTGAATTTTGTTGTTAATGTGGGAGGCCCAGCTTTTTTATCGAGGATCACTCCAAGATATTTTACTTCGTTGGAATACTCAATGTATGTACCATTAATTAAAATTTGGGTAGATTTAATTTCCTCCTTTTTGTAAAAGGGACGATGATAGCCTTGCTGGGGTTTATAGAAAGACTCTCTTTATTACACCAGCCTATGACTATCTTAAGGGCGTTTTGCAAACGTGTTGTAACGTCGTTTGGTTCTTTGCCCTTTATTATGATGACTAGGTCATCGGCGTATCCAATTATATTGAAACCTGCATTATCGATAACCAGAGACCATAGTAGGGGTGAGAGTACTCCTCCCTGAGGTCAGCCTTTAATGGCTGTTACTGATACTGAGGTCAGTGCTGATGAAGCAGTTATTTTTCGACTTTCAAGCATCGCTTTGATCCATTTGATGGTGAAGTGATCTATTCTTCTATGAGTCAAAGCATTTGATATGGAGTCATATCCAGTGTTGTCAAAAGCACCCTCTATGTCTAGGAAGGTACATAAAGCTACTTCTTTGTTTTCGTGAATGTAGACTTGATTGTCTCAAATAATTTCGTCTACAAAAAGCTGCAACACAGTACAGGCCAGTGGCCACCCACTACATATTCAAAAACATTCAATCGGGCTCTGTCCAAGATAATACCAGAGGCCCAGTTTGGTTTCAGGGCGGAGAAGTGCCAAACTCGATCGAAAGCCTTGGAAATTCCAGGGCAACAGCTCTCGATTCTCCATGATTTTCCATCGCAGATGTCCATAGATGGGTTACATAAGTTGAGCGTTTCTTTTAGAACCCATATTGCCGATCTGTTATTGAGTCATTCTTTTCGACAATCTCGGGTTAATTGTTTTTTTCCGTTACTTTTGAAAGTACGGGTAGAAAATCAATGAGTCTGTAATTTTCAGGGATCTGTTTTCTTTCTTTTTGGGACTCGGTTAGATCCTAGGGGAAACCAGTTGATCTTATGACATAGAAAATAATCTGCATAGAACGGGTGCAAGTTCGGGTGCGCATTGTTTTAAGTACATTACATTTGGATTCCCGTCAGATCCTGTGGCTTTTAAGGGAGGCAATGAAGAGTGGGTAAAATTATTAATGGCAATTGAAAAAAATGTCCGTGAGCCTCTCTGAGGTTTCGAAGTTTCATTTTAGGCTACTTTGTGGCTTCTATTGAATGATGGCCTATGTTTTACTGGTTGATGGAAACTTATATTTTTTCTTCGGCTGGATCCAAAAAAAAAACGTCTTGAATCCTTGGCACGATATGGGTGGTGTATAGATCGCTGTTACTAAATTGAGAGCTGAATTTTCTAATGGAGATTATGCTGAGATTAAGGATCTGATGAAAAAAATGTATCCACAATTTTTTCAAAGTTGTTATAGATATGTATTGGTTCCTACGCTTCCGCTAGTTGTTCCCCTTCACCTCTACTGTTTAATATTCTGTCATTCCAGGTGCAGATACGAACGTCGTTGTCCTTTTTTCGTTTAGCAGGGTTGTCAACAATAAATTCAGTCCTCTCCTATTCTATTGGTTGCTTCGTCACAATGGTTTTCTTCCCTGGGTGGGTAGTAAACCCAAAGCACAACCCCCAAAATGAAAGGCCGGTTCCAATTTATTAGATACCCCTAGGTGGGCCATCTGTATCCACTACAGGATTAATCGCTGCCGTTGGTCTTTCGGCTTATCCGCCACCATTTCTGTTTAAGTGGCCTGACTTACCCTTGAGATTCCTAATATGTCGAAGCAGCTCATCTAGGTTCGCCTTTTTAGCAGGTTGTTCAAGGGGCCTGACTTATCCTTGAGATTCCTAGATAACCTGTTGTCCGAATATGTCGAAGCAGCTCATCTAGGTTCACCTGGTACAGCATGCCGGGTATTTCGTGACATTCTGACCAGCCTGTTGGAGTAGTGTTTATCGTCTTGTTATCAACACAGCACTTATCGTTTAGCAACTCAAATCCGGTTGAATGAGACTAGTAAGGTTACCACTTGGAGGTACAAATAAGCACTCTTGATGTGTAGTCAGAGTTACGACCACTGGGCAAGTTAAAAACAATCAGAGTCTACCCTCGTTCTACAACATCCAAACATAGGAATGCTTACACTTACTTAAGTGGCGCTACAGTCCGGAATGAACCTGGACCTCGACCAACATGCCTCTCCAATTAGCCCGGTCCTTAGCTAACTGCCTCCAGTTGCGCACTCCAAGTTGGTTAAGGTCGGTTTTTACTTGTGCGCGCCACTTAAGGCAAGGTCTTCCTCTACTGCGTCCGACGTCTGGCTGGGACTCTGCGAGCCGGAGTATTGGTGTCCATTCTTTCTACATGCCCTAGCCATCTTAAACGTCCAATGCGGAGTTTTTGACTAGGGGTATGTCGCTGTACAGCTCGTATAGTTCGTGGTTGAAACTTCGTCTCCATAGCCCGTCAACGCTAACGGGACCGAAGATTTTCCGAAGAATTTTTCTCTCGAATCGACCAAGGATTTCTTCATCCGCTTTTGATACGGTCCATGCTTCAGCGCCGTAGAGCAGGACTGGGATGTTCAGGGTCTTATATAGGATCTCCTTAGTAGTTCGAGTGAGGGCTTTACTACTAAATTGCCTTCTTAGCCTGAAGAAACAGCGATTGGCAAGAGTAATTCTTCGTTTGATTTCTGACGAGATGTTGTTGTCAGAGTTAATAGCGGAGCCGAGGTAGACAAAGTCCCGTACTACCTCAAAGTTATATCTGTCAATTGTGACGTTCTGTCCAATTCGTCGCTGTTGTGTGTCCTTTCGTGTTGACAGCATATACTTAGTCTTACCCTCATTTACTGCTAAACCCATTTTTGCCACTTCCTTCTTTATACTAGCAAACGTGGCTAGGACATCACGTTGAGTCCCACCAATGATGTCAATATCGTCGGCGTATGCTAGTAGTTGGATTGGATTGTTCGGACACCCAAAAAACTGGATGCGTGCCTCTTGTCTGTCGCAATGTGATCAATTTGATTGGCCGTTCTGTTGACCTGGAGACATTCAAATCCCCTTAAGGATATCACCGTGAGGAAACTGTGTGCTTGGTATAGTGGCAAGTGCCATTTCGTTCCGGAGCGAAGTCAAGTCCGTTGCCAGACGTGTTTGTTGTCGTGTAGGCTGTGTTTTTCGACAGCTTTGGACCGTGCTACTGGAGAGGCACGTTGCTTGAGGCCACTTTAGCGCGCCACCTAAGTATGATATTCCTGCATGGATAGTTCAGTGATTGTCTCGCCCCGTTTGAACATTTACTTCTTTATTACATTTATTTGTTAAAATTTTACAAACCAAATATTGTATTCACACTGGGAAAACGTAACGTTAACACACAGCGATCTGCGTCTCATGTTCATTCTTCTCCTCTTTTATACATAATGATAGTTTAATACAAAAAAATATAGTATACCTATACTATCTTACTCGTGTCCTTACACTACCATGGTCTTACATCTGATTTTAAAATTCTTCCTTACACTCGCTAAGTTATGTTATTTTAAATACACACATCCTTACATTGTAGTTAAAGTAGAAAAGAACTAAAAATTGTTTTCTGGCGAAACATTGTTTCGATACATGCAACAACGGACTAAATAAATATATAAATGTACAATAAAATTGTCTTGTGAAATCTATCCTATTTTTTTGTTTAATTTTTACAATTTTTGCCTTCTGAATCGATGATAAACTTAAATACAAACTAAGTTAGACGTAGAGATGGGAATAGATTTAAACACTTCGAAAGCTTAGAATTTCTTTTCACTGATCATGGGGGGTAAAAAGGGCTTTCGAAATATCAAAGAGAGACTAGGTTTCATGCAAAATTTAATTAACTAAATAAAAATAAAACTGGTTTATCGTTCAGTCCGATTTAGATACAATTACTTGAGAAGATCTTAGATTTTCTATTCTTTTACGATGTTTACTTAGATTTAATATTGTGTGGTGATATTTACAGCATGAGATGAGAAACAAGGTGATTTTGTTGTGGGGAGAGGTTCTCTGACTCTCACCTATATAATGTCGATAACATAATAAATATATACTTGGCAAGATACGCTTTACGTGGGGTAGACGACACCAGAGTTGTTGTTTACTTTTCAATCTTTATGTGGCCCATGATGTCGCCGATGTTCGCTTGAACAAATTGCCCGGAACCGAGTGAGACAAAGTTGGCGAGATTTGATGGCAGATTTAGGACGGTGGTATCGTGGCTGCCGAGTGCTTTCAGAGTTGCCGTTTGATTTGGATCACTGGCTTGAGTGATGGTTATCGTTTGACCGGAGAGATCATGCGTTGTCACCACGGGAAGATGCAATTGCATTATCTGTTGTTGAGATTGTTGTTGAATTAACTGATGTTGCTGTACTATTTGATGCTGCTGTTGCTGTTGTTGCTGCTGCTGTTGTTGTTGCTGCTGTTGTTGTTGCTGCTGCTGTTGTTGCTGTTGCTGTTCATTTATTTCTGCCGACATGTTGTCATCACTCGCCTCCTCCTCGTCATCCTAGAAATGGAAACGGTTAACTGATAAGTCACGCTGATCTATAAATCTGGCAAAATGTTGACTATGATCGTGTCTTTGTGTTTTGAAACCGAGTGTCATTCATTGTTGTTTGCTAGGAAATTAAGGGGTTCTTACAAAATTGAGGATTGGAAATGTTTGTATGCTTTTTTTGCAACTGTATAAAAAAGACACGATGGGCGAAGAACCCTGAGCGGTTGTTGACTTCGACTACACATCATTGAGCTTATTCTACCTCCCAGAGGTAACCATGCATCGTATATTAGTCTCATCCGACCGGATTTGGCTTGCTTAACTTATAAGTGCTAGTGTTGATAATACAACGAAAAACAGCAACACTATAAAAAGCATGGTAAGAATGAATGTCATGAAATATCCGACCTTCTATCCACAGGTGGTCCACTAGATTGTAGTTGAAGCTTTGGGTAGCTCATTACCGTTACGAAGCAACAAAGAGCCTTAGAAAGAATTTATTTAATTGTTGCCGACCATGCTTAATGAAAAAAGGACAACAACACTCGTATCTGCACCTGGAATGTGCCAATATTAACCAAAAGAGGTGCAGGCGAACGGCTAGCTGAAGTCCTATGCTTCTCCAAAGTAGACATTCTTGCCATCCAGGAAATACGATGGGATGGGCCCTCCAAAAGGATGCTGAAAAACTATGACATCGTCTACCGTCCGTTTTATAGTGAGCAGAAACTGGGACTATTCAGTTGTAGGTTTGTTTTAACTGCCAGACTTAGGCAAGAACTCTACTGCATACAAGACATTAGCAAACGCAATGTAACAATCCGCATCAAGGCCAGTAGCGAACATAAGCCTTATATACGCTCACGCTCCGGCGGAAGAAAAAGATGATATAGCGAAAGACTGCGTCTACGAGCTTTTTGACAAAACCTTTAAGTGACTACCACAGTACGATGTTAAAATCGAGGTGGGAGATTCTAACGCAAAGGTAGTGAGAGTGAACATCTTTAGCAGTATTGTCGGAAAACACAGCCTACACGCACCACGTCTGGCAACGGACTCAATCCTTTCGTTGCCATTCAATATTGGCAACGACAGCGAAAACTGCCAACCACCCGACCTAAATGAAGTGAGGATATCAATATCTAAAGTCAAGCTTAACAAGGCTGCCGGAAATGACGGCATTCCTGCCCAGCTTTATAAAGCCGGTGAAGATGAATTGGTTTGTAAGATTCATTAACTTATAAACAAAATTTGGTCGGATGATAGGATATCTGAAAAATGGAGCCTCAGCATAGATAAATAAATAAATATCCGACATTTACGGCCCATACAGGGCCTCAAACCCAGCTTCTACTTTCATTTGTGTGTGCGAAGTTATTATTTTTTGCAACATATAAGAGGACCTCCTGCTTAACGCTTAATCTGAACGGCAAATTTGAGAAGCTTCTCATGACAATGTTACGTTTGGATGTTTGTCAGACTTTCGCAAGAGGTGGAGCAGTGAAAAAAACTTAGGCGTTGTCATTTTGGGGATTAGAGGCAAGGACCCCGCGCTTAGTAGTCCAACGCACTAACCACTAGTCCATTGCACGTGATTGCCGTGATATGTGAAACTGTTAATCAGCAATCCAATCGGCCCTTATCAGTGTGGTTTTAGGTCAGGAATGTCCACAACTGATCAAATCTTAACACTTCGGCAGATCCTGAAAAAAAACTAATCGATATCCACCACCTAGAATCGGATTCAAAGCCGCATACCTCAGCATTTATAGAGTCGAACTATAGAGGGCTATAAGTGATAATTCTAGCTGCACCACCAGAGTCGAAAACGACCTCAGCGACACATTCGATACCAAAAAAGGAGGCAAGGCGATGCACTGTCATGTGACTTCTTTAACGAAATTCTTGAAACTCCCAATCCAACATGAGAGCTACAATCTTCTTCGACGATATTGAAGTTAATGTGATATCACAGCCACGTTTGCTACAGAGGAGGAAGCGGCTAAAATGGGTTTAACAATTAATGAGGGTAAGACCACGTATAAACGAAAGCACTCACAACATCAACAAATTGGACCGAACGTCTCCATCGACATATATAACTTTGAGGTAGTACGGCACTTTGTCTATCTCGACTTCGCTATTAACTCTGAAAACGAAATCTCGAACTACAGAGGACTACAAGCCTACAACAAGACCCAGATAATCTCAGTCCGAAGCATAGACCGCATCAAAAGCGGATGATGAAATCCTTGGTCGCAAAATATTCGGTCCCGTTTGCGTTGGCGAACTATGAACACGAAGATTCAATCAAGAACTTTACGACCTACACAGCGACATAAACTTGATCACAAAACTACCCATTGGACGGACGTTTAGAGCGAATGGACACCTATACTCTGGATTGCATAGATTTTGATTTCCAACGAGACGTCGGACGCAGTAGATGAAGAAGAAGTGGCGTGGTAAAGTAAAAACAGAAGAAGAAGTGCGCAACTGGATGAAGTTAACTAAGGGCCGGGGTAATTTCAGAGACAAGTTGGTTGAGGGCCAGCTCCATTTCTGACTGTAGCACCTCTATACCAAGTACTGATGTCGAAAGAAAATCGAAGCTTTCGAAACGCTGTCACCAAAAGGAAACATGTTCTTGGCGTCACACATAATGTTAAGCTCTGCTGGGTCTTTGAACACAGGCAAGACAATAATCTGCCACTGAAACTGGACGGAGATTATGTCAATCCGCTATTATGTGATATAGCACTGGTTGGAAAGAAAACATTCGAAATTGCCTAAAATATATGAAGGACTATCCCACCATTGAATGCTAGAGTCTGGCGAAGCTACAACACACGCACCCATTTTTTAAACTTTTCCACACCATCTGGATGGTTAAAAACAAAAAACAATGGGAATCATCAACACAAATGTGTCAAAGGAGTCATCCACATGTGAACCACCTATATATCGGAATGGGTACATTTATCTGAATGTGTTAAGGAAGACGAACAAACCCTGCCTCATGAACCCACTAACCTCAGTCTGCGAGTTAGGGAACAGATGCGATATTATGAATTTTAACGGAATTAGCAAATAACAGGCAGATGGCAGATGCTCCATAAAAGACGTGCGCCATATCATGTGGATAAGCTAGGAAAAGGGAGCATTTCGCAGCATGAATAGACTTTAGACAGCACGAATCCCAATCATATTTAGATTATTCCAACGAATTTCAACTTCGAATGGAGATGGAAATACAATTGCGAGCTTTATGAGTTGTAAAGAGTAAGACCACGTCCACTACATTGACACAGACATTGAGGTTCGAGACATCATCGAAGACAGAATCAATGAGCAGCGTAGGTTAGGTTAGGTTGTAGTGGCTGCACGCGATGCGAGTGCACACATAGACCAGAAATATTAGTTGTGGTACCACATGGATCTGTCGACTTTCCCTATATTCGTTCGCCTAATTGAACCATTCAGAGCTGACTATATAGCGTAGGAGGTTTCCGACATTGATATTAGCCAGCTCACCTAGATTATCAAAGAAGAAGTTTCCCAGATGTAGTTTTCTTTTGTCATATAGAGCTGGACAAGAGCAGAGAAGGTGAGAAATACTTCCCTCCTCTTCTTCGTCCAAGCAGCTTCTACAAAAGTCATTGCTGAAGAGGTCCAGTCTTTTTGAGTGTAGGCCTATAGGACAGAGTACTGTAAGGACACCGATTATGGGGCTGATGTTTGATCTGTTCAGCATTGTCTGGTTATAGTTTGGCCAGAGTTGCCTGGATATTTGACACGTTGTGCCGTTTATTCATCTGCGGTTTGCTTTCTTGATCGCATCCAGTTTGAGCTGTAATTTACATGTAGCGAGGGGCATACCTTACATATCTACTGGCGGTAGAATACCAAGGGTGGTGCCCTGTCTGGCAATCTCATTCGCCTTGCAGTTCCCTGGAATGTCTCTGTGGCCTGGCACCCAGAAGAGGTGAATGGTGAAATGCTCTGCCATCTCATTAAGAGATAGTCGGCATCCGTGGGCTGATTTCGATTTGAAGGAGGTGGATTTCAGGGATTTGGTTGCCGCTTGGCTGTCACTGAAGATGTTAATATACTTCGTGGATATTACATTCCTTTTCAGCCAGGACTAGGCTTCTTTAATTGCCATGATTTCGGCCTGGAAAACGCTACAACGATCGGTAAGGCGAAAGTTTATGCCTAGATTAATCCTCTCGGAGAAAACACCTCCACCCACTCCAGATTCTGTTTAACCGTATTGATTTGAATCAAGCTATTGGTTCCGATCGAATCCGAGTCCCATTCAAAACTGAGTTGGGTAGTGGTGTGGTCGGTGTTTTCTTCAATGTTAAGGTGATTCAGAATCTTTGTGTGTTCACCTTGAGTGGGTGTCCATTGTGGCGAGGCTCTCAGTCACAGAGCTGCACAAGCTGCGGACTGTTTGGCATACATATCTAGTGGCACTAGATGTAGGATAGCATCAGGGCTACGAAGGGGGTTGTTCATACAGCAAGCTAATGCAGATGCAAGCTGATCTTGAACTTTACCTAGTAGGTTGCTGTTGGAGGCGGTTTCTAAAGCCGTCCACCAGACTAAGACACCATACAGGAGTATGGGTCTAATGATCGATACGTAAAGCCCGAAAGAGATATGTGGTTGCATACCCCATTTCTTTCCGATGCATATCCAAGAGTATAAGACTACGGTGGCTTTCTTGACGCGTTCTTGGATGTTGGCTTTCCAGTTCAGTTCCTTATCCAAAACCAGATATAGAATCGAAAATACTGGGCTGTTTGAGAAAGCTACACAAACAGTAGAACAACTCTAGACGAACAGCCAGTGACAGAACACATTCCCGAACCACTTGAGAAAAATCAGAATTCCGTGAATACTTATAAACATCTCCCGCAAGGTTACACTGCTCCATCATTAAGGGCAAATCTAACATTGCCAAGTAAATCACGAAAGCAGCACCTCAAACGGTCGTTCAGATATCCGTTCAAAAATCAATTCATCACGTTTTTCAAGTGGCTGGGTGGAACAGTTATAGATTCAAACAATTTTTTTGTTGACCATTCATCTTACCTTCAAAGCAGTCCCAGCTGCTTCGCTAGCATTCTTCTCGTGTATCAGCTTATGTTGGATGTAGTACAGTTTGACGGCGAAACTCTTGCTACAAATCTCGCACACGAAATTGCCGGAACTCGCTTGATCTGTGTGGGTCCTGTTAAAGAAAGGACGTGTGATTATCATTCTATGGGCAACCCACCATGACTTACCGCTTGTGTTTGTTGAGATTATCTTTCCGTGAGAAGAGTTTCTGACACATGTCACAACTGAACATCTTCTTGCCGGTGTGCGAGACGATGTGTCGCATTAGATGCTCTTTTCGACTGAATGCCTTGTTGCATCCGTCCTCGGAGCATTTGAACGGCCGTAGGCCAGCATGCAATTTGACGTGCTGAGCTAAATGTTCCTTCTTCTTGAATACCCTACCGCATACCGTGCAATCTAATTTGGAGCTTGTGCTGATGATACTTGTTTGACTGCCGCCATCCGAAGATGTGTTGTTGTCAGATTGCACGGTGATTGTCTCCTTTTTAGCGGCTGGTATCGACATAACTTGGGTTATGATTGGTTGCATTTGCTGTTGCTGCTGTGGTTGTTGTTGTTGTTGCTGCTGCTGCTGTTGTTGTTGTTGCTGAACTTGTAGCTGCGGTTGCTGCTGTTGTTGCTGTGATATTCGACTAATGGTAACATTTTGCTTATTCAGCATGGGTAGACGTGTGGGCGGCGCTTGTTTTTTCACACCTTGCTGATTTATTCGCTGAACTGTGATACCACCAAGCTGATGTGGCTGCTGCTGCTGTTGCTGTGTCTGCTGTTGCTGTTGGGTCTGCTGCTGCGGTTGTTGTTGCTGCTGTTGTGGCTTCTGTAATTGAACGGTTTGGTGTTGAATTTGATTGGTGGGCGTAATCGCAATCGTATTGCTGCCACGTAACGTTGTAATCCGATACTTTGTCTGTGGAACGAACTCATCCTGGTCATTGGTGGACGTGGCCGCATCAATACCCCCAGAAGTGGTTATGATTTGGTTACTTGTCAATTGGTTCGGGGCCGATTGGAACGTGGAATTGCTGAGTCCCTGCGGCGCCAACTGCAGCGTTGCTGGAATGGATGTTGGTGTTAATTGCATAATCGGTTGCCCATCGACGGTTGCAATTTGCGGCTGTAACTGAAAATTGTATATGGAATCAGAACGTAAATTAAAACTCCAAGATCTGACTCACCTTCATTTGCAGCTGGTACGTTGTAGGTAAAACAAAGTTTTTCGCATCGATATGCGCGACTATCTGCTGATCAGAGTTCTCGTCCTTAATTGTGATTGGCAGGTAGCACTTGTTCGGCGAAAGAATTTTCATGTCTTGAATTTGGGAGTGTTGCGTCATCGGCGTTAGCGTTGGCAACGAAATGGTTTTGTTTTGCTGCTGTTGCAGCTGAATTTGTGGTTGCTGTTGTTGCGCCATCTGTGTGGTGGGTGATGATATCACGAAGTTAAACTTGGGCTTCTTGTTTTTCGGACTGTCATTGTCTTGGGTGATGGTTATCTGTTGCTGCTGGAGCTGTTGTTGCTGCAATTGAGCAATGAATTGTTGGGCGGTGGTTTGTTGTATATGCAAAGTTTGCGGCTGCTGCTGTTGTTGTTGTTGCTGCTGCTGTTGTTGTTGCTGTTGTTGGAGTTGTTGTTGTTGCTGCTGCTGTTGTATCTGTGTGTCTTTTTTCTTAATTGGGGTTACACGAATGTTGGGTTTCATTTTTAGAAACTCCTCAAGCGCACTGCAAAAAAAAACCGTACATTTGTTAAACAAATCTTGCGGAGGAAAGGCAGGTCTAAAGATTCCTTGGTTATAGTTTGTTTGTACACAAAGGCCTACCATGGTCGACATGGCGAGATTAAGTTGAATTTCTACAATAAATTTACGATGGTGCCTAGTTCCTACCCTTGGACTTACTCGATCATGAATGCCCCAATTTCCGCCACTATTGTATGTTGCATATCTACGTAACGAATCAGCAAATAGCATCGGAAATGGTTCGTTTTTTTTACGACCATGTTAAATTTAAGGGCATTCCGATCTGCTTCTTGATTCTTAAAAAGAGCGTGACAATACTACGACTTCCTGTATAAAACCCACAAAAAGCTCGTACCAGTCAGTAGAGAGAGAAGATATTTTAAGTTGTAGGTCATATCGCGAGTATTAAAGGCCGTAACCAGTGCCGCAACTATAAACAAGCCATTCGACGAAGAATGGGGGCAGGTCCATGCAGATAATATAAGTCATACAAGGCATTAGGACGATGGTTGGATGTTGTAAAACGAGGGTAGACTCTGATTGGCTTTAACTTGGCAATGCCCAGTGGTTGTAACTCTGACTTCACATCAATGATGCTTCTGTTTACCTCCAAGTGGTAACCATCGGGTACTGGTCTCATCCAACCGGATTTAACTTGCTAAACGATAAGTGCGAGTGTTGATAACAAGTTCGAAAAACAGCAACACTACTCCAACACCCTGGTCAGAATGGTACCGAATACCCGGCCTGCTTCGACATATTCGGACAACAGGTTATTTAGGAATCTTAAGGGTAAGTCAGGACCCTTGCACAGAGATGGTGCAAGGTTGATACTGAAGGCCCCGTGTCCTAATAAATTAGAACTGGCCCTCCAGGTTGGGACTGGGAGTCGTGCTTTGGGTTAACTACCCACCCATGGAAAAAAAAACCATTGCTACGAAGCAACCAATAACCTCGGAAAGGACTGATTTTATTGTAGACGACCCTGCAAAACGAAATAGGACAACGACCTTCGTATCTGCACCTGGGATATGAGAACATTAAACAGGAAAGGTAAAGGGGAACAAGCAGCGGAAGCACTTAGCTGCTTCAAAACTGACATTACTACCATCCACGAAATACGATGGGTTGGGCCGTGTAAAAAGAGGATAAAAAATTGTAACATCTACTACGGAACGCTTTATAGTGAGCAGAAACAGCGACTATTTGATGCGAATTTGTTATAGCTGCCAGACCTTTTTTTTTAAATTCTGACTTGCCGAAGCAGTAATATACACATCGACCTAAAAGATCTATTGTGCTTGCCGTCAGATGTTTTTTAGGTTAGTAGCGCTTCTACTTTCCTAATGTAGCTGATAATACTTTCAGTCGAAGATTTCCTCAGTTCTTCGGGACTTAAAAATTCCCTGAAGAAAGATTCCCTTCTCATACCGTTAAGGGCCGGACATTCACATATGATATGCTCGGCTGTTTCGTCTTCTTCTAGACATAGCCTGCACTCCGGTGAGTCGACTAGATGCATTTTATTTAGGTGATATCGCAGACCGTGATGACCAGTTAGGTAGCCTACTAAGTTTTTTATATCGTGCCTGCAAAGATTTAGTATCTTGTCGGCATCTGATTTGAAGGGCTGAATAGCTCTTTTGGCCTGTCTTAGGCCTGGGATGTTTTCCCAGTGTGAAAAATATTTGTCTTGTTCCCAGTTAACCAGATTTATGGCTGATTTGGGGATTGCACGGAAGGGTTCGGGTCCAATGAAGGGGGTTTCCGAACCTTTTCTGGCTATTTCATCAGCTTTTTCGTTACCTTCAACTCCCTTATGTCCGGGGACCCACCATAGTTTGGTTTTGTTCCTGGAACTGAGTGTTTGGAGGGAATTGAAGCAGTGTAGTACTGATTTGGAGTCAATAATGTGTGAGCTAAAGGCTTTTATAGCTGCTTGACTGTCTGTGAATATATGGATGTTTGCGCCTTTAATACCTGAGTTGTGTATGAGCATGGAGCTCAGCTTGGAATACACTTTAGGCCGTTTAGGCAGTTTGGTGGGTTATTGCTACACCATGCTTCTCTGGTTGTGATCTCCGTTGAGAATCTTTTGTTGAAGCATAGTGTCTTTGGTAAGCGGTCTGTAACCGCACAGATCATGCCAAGTTCTGGAAGTTCGGATAGAAGTTCAATTAGTTTTAGGTGTTCGCTAATGTTTAACTCTTCCGCTTGTGTCAAACTTGCTAAGCTGCGAATTGCCACTTTTTTATATAAATGTGGAGGGGCGTTAGTCCGATTAAGGCTTCTATAGCCGCTGTGGGACAGGTACGCATAGCTCCGGTAATGCCCAGACAGGCAAGCCGTTGTACCTTGTTTAATTTATTTACAGTTGTTTTTTGGGTGACTTTGTTCCACCATACTATTGAAGCGTATGTTATAATGGGCCTGACCATGATCGTGTAGATCCAGTGCGTGGTCTTTGGAGAGATTCCCCAGGTTTTACCATACATGTTTCGGCAAGCCCATAAAGCTTTGGTTGCTTTTTGAATTTTGTTGTTAATGTGGGAGGCCCAGCTTAGTTTTTTTTTTATGGAGGATCACTCCAAGATATTTTACTTCGTTGGAATACTCAATGTATGTACCAGACTGCCAGGCAAGAAGTCTTCTGTTTCCAAGACATTAGCGAACGCATTGTAACAATTCGGGTCCGGATTCTCCAACATAAGCCTTATATGCGCTCACGCCCCGACGGAGGAAAACGATGATATAGCAAAAGACTGCTTCTACGAGCTCCTTGACAAAACTTATAAGCGACTACCGAAGTACGATGTTTAAATCCTAGTGGAATATTTTAACGCAAAAGTAGGAAGAAAACACATCTTTAGCAGTATTGTCGGCTATATAACGCCACTATAACCAGCACATGCTTTCCTCACTTCGATTTCCACAAGGGGACATAGCTACGCACGAAGTTGGAATACTAAGGAAATTCTGCATAACAACCTGATTATGTTAGGCAATCCTTGGTCGTTACGAGCGCAAAACTTTGAAAAATCGTTTGCGTTGGCGTGGTTTTGGAGGCAATGATACATACTAAGCCAAACAAATATTCATTGGACGTCTGAAATCGCTGTGAAATGTAGACCAAACGATCACCAACGCTTAGCACAGCACCTTTGAAACCTACCGAGACGTTCATCGTGTTAGAGGAACAATTAGTCTTAGACGGAGAGCACAATTAGAAAACGTTATCAACCGACTTGGAATGCGATATTGAACACAAACCACATGCTAGTTGAGTTACAGGATCACCCAGGATTGAAGTGCTGCCTGGATATAGTAAATCTGGCATTAATGGCCCATATAGGGCTTCAAACCTAGCTTTCCCTTCATTTGTGTGTCCGAAGCTATTATTTTTGCAACAAAGAAGAGAACCTCCTGCTTAACGCCGATTTTGAACTGCAAATTTGAGAAACTTTTCAGACTTTCTCAAGAGGTGGAGCAGTGGAAAAACTTAAAAGCTTTCGGCATTTGAAGCAGGGATCCCGCGCTTAGTAGTTTAATGCACTAAGTTCTAGGCTACTGCACCAACATCTGATAAAGAGTTTGAAAAATAATTTAAGGACTGTCTGTATAACTTAGAGCCTATAAGGGCTATACCACCTACTTATGTTTCAATTGTTTTTCGGAATGTTGCTGCTGTTGTTGTTGCTGCTGCTGTTGTTGTTGTTGCTGCTGCTGCTGCTGTTGTTGTTGCTGCTGCTGTTGTTGTTGCTGCTGCTGCTGTTGCTGCTGCTGCTGTTGCTGCTGCTGCTGTTGTTGTTGCTGCTGCTGCTGTTGATGTTGTTGTATCTGCTGCTGAATCTGCTGTTGTGTATCGACAGAGCATTCTTCGAGTTTGTACTCTATTTGATCAGTCTTCATGCTTCCCTTGTCGAGAGTCAACGTATACTGGTGGAAAATTTGTGGTTTTGTGTCGACAATTTGATGTTGTTGCTGTATTTGCTGCTGAACTTGTTGCTGCTGTTGGTCATCATTTTGCTGAAAGAAAAACCGAATGAATTAGCTTGCAGGCTATTCACAGAACATCTCATCAACTTACCTGATTAATTCCGACCGCTTGAATTATTGAGCTTAGAAAATCAGGCCCCTGAACGAATGCTTCCAGCGGATTCTCTTTAGGTTTACTGATCACTGGCGCTCCCGTTTTTAAGGTATCTTTGATGTAGACTTTCCCACCATTTTGTATGGTGGCTGATGTTAGGCAATTATTCAGCATACCTTGGGAGTTGATGCATGTGACACGAAACTCAGCAATTGACTCAAGTGTGTGTAGGCATGGTGTGCACACGACCTTTGGCAGGCGATCTTTCTCATCCACCTGTTGATGGAGGAATGTATTTTGAGAATAAAGTGTGGGAAATATAATTTGAGGGGATGGTGCGGAAGTGTTTTCTAAATTTATTTGGGAAATCAGAATTTTGTGAATTTTTTTAAACATCTACCGCGAGGTTACTCTGCTTCGTCATTACATGCAAATCTAACATTGACAAGTAAATCTCGAGAGCAGAACCTCAAACGGTCGTTCAGATATCCGTTCAAGAATCAATTCATCATGTTTTGAGAGGTTTGTGCTATGGCATGGGCAATGTTGGGTTGTCACGGTCAAAATGGAGTCGTTTTGGGGGAGTAAGTCTATGGGGGCAGTTGAAGAAGACAAAAAGGGATAGAACTGTTTTACAATGTAGGGGCTGCTTTGGGAAGGCCTGCGAGCTATCACAACAAACGGCCTATTGCAGAATACGCTTGGTGGATGTAATTTTTAAGAAAACAACAAAATTCATAAAAATTCTTGTTAGGGTGTCTTAACTGCGTTCCTTCTATCCTCGCATGGGATGCATATGTTCTGTTAAAAATACTACGAAGCTTCAATGACTGGCGCGAAGATTGTCTTTCGATTGTTGGACAAATGGATTTAAAACCGATAGCACCTCCATTGGCAACGTTAGACTCCTTTTCTCTTCGCCGTTGTATTCCTTTGGTTTTCAGGCGCAAGTCTTTGCTTTCCTTTTAGTAGATTGGGACGAAGTATATGGTTACCTTAACCTGTGGGATCCTTTCCGTTTTCACAAAGCAGACCTGTCAATGACATAACTCTCCAGGAAAGCACATACACCTGAAGGAGCTCAACCTTATCCTTGATTTGAATGGGAAAAATACTGCACATGGATTTAATGACAGAAAAATAAACGAGTTAAGCAAGCGGATGAAAGAATCCTTGCTTTCGACCTGACAATCCTTCGAAAGAGCTTCTGTCCGATTTGAGTTGATAGACTGTATGGGCAACTACGAACTTGACGAGTGACATAGGTTAGATTCGGGTCAATATAGACCCATTGTGATCCCCGTTGGGGTCCACGTGTGTGGTTTGCTACCTTCATTTTCCCCGTTACTGTCCATTGTCGTTAGTCCCTTTCCAGCAATCGAGATGATGTTGAAAACCCGAAGAGATTAGAGAGAGGGATTTCGGATAGATCTGTGTGATCTTGGAAAAGGATTTTCCTTCTTAATTGGCTGAGGCCTGGGCAGTGGCACAGAAAGTCAAGATTATCCTTGCGTATTTCTTCATCACCGTCGCCTCTGCAAACGTCATAATCTATAAGATGTTTGTAAGAATCGCCCTACTAGTGTCGAAACGGATTTCCTCTTTCTTTGAAGTAGTTTGTGGTTTCTGGCTTTGTCATACTCAGGCCACATCCTCTTGGATGTTTCACAGGTGGGGAGTCAGTTCCTCCTGTTTTTGGCGATATTTAGTGTCTTGGTCTGCTAATCAATGCTGCTGGTAAATCCTATGTAGCGTAGGAGGTTTCTGACATTGATGTTAGCCAGCTCACGTAGATTGTCGAAGAAGTAGCATCCCAGGTGAAGCTTTCTTTTTCCTCAGAGAGATTTGGACAAGAGCATAGAAGGTGAGTAATACTTTCCTTCTCTTCTTTGTCGAAGCAGCTTCTACAGAAGTCATTGCTGAAGAGACTTTGTCAGTTCATCAGCAGTTTCATTGCCGTGTATGCCTACCCATAGACTCAGCAGAGCTTAACATTATGTTGAACGCCAACAACTTTAGCTCTTCACGACAACGTTTGCATTTTATTTCGACAGCAGAGATTGCTTTTATTGCAGCCTGACTGTCAATAAAGATGGTGATATCGCCAGTATTGAGGTCGCTTTGGCAGCCTCTGCTACTGCCAATATCTCAACCTGGAAGACACTGCTCTGCTCAGGGAGGCGTAAAGTGCTGTTTAGCTTTAGTGTTTCGGAAACTACGTCCACTTTTGAAACAACAGTATTGATGAATATGGTTTCGCTGTCCAGTTCGTTCCTCTCCCACTCCTCTGTACTTGGAAAGATGCAGGAGAATGGTCTTTGAAAGTCATGGTGAGGCAGCATGTAGTCAGAGGATACAGCTGAGCACAGGTATCTGTTTAGAATTTGAGCGTATCCTCCTGAGATTTTTTTTCCCAGCTGGCTGATTCTTAGTGCACTTTTGGCTGCAGATTCTTGCATGTATATAAAGGTCTAGCGGTAGCCGGTTGAGGATGGTTTCCAGTCCCGCTGTTGGTGTCTTTCTGATTGTACTAGTAGGACCCACACATGCTATCCTTTGTACCTTTGTCATATTTTTCAGTTCGGCGACTTAATTTGTAGATTGCCACCAGACAAGTCCTCCATATGTTCAGATAGTTCTTACAATGGCCGTATACATCCAAAGGATAATTCAGGGGGTTCGGACAGCAGTTTTTACCGAATGTATATAAAGCTATTTTGGCATTTTTTTATGCGTTCCCGCACATTTAGCTTCCAATTGCGTTTTCTGTTAAGAATAACACCCAAATATTTGCGCTATTTCCTGTTTCAAGGCCTGAGCTAAGAAAAGCGTGTTTTTTCTTTATCCTATGCAGCATTTTCTTCTTTAGCCTTCTTTTGGGTATGTTTTCGTCCTCCACTGTCACTTCTTTATTGGAATGATACTCATACCATGGACTTCTTTAGAGAGAGGTTGTTGGTAGCACTGGGTGTATTTTACTCACTTTGATACTGGTCCTGATTAATGAAGATGTTGGCGGTGGCTAAAGAAATAGCGGAGTAAAACAAATCATTAGTTGAACCATGTATTCCCTAACCAGAACTAGAGACATTTTAACCGCCTAAAATATTTACGGGTCGGAGTAAACAAATTGATAACTTTTCGCAGGTGAGGTAGGTAAACCTATAATGCTCCAGCAGAGCCCTGATATTGCTCTTGAATTGTTGTAGATTATTTATTTGAGGGATTGTACATCGAATGGAACCTAGCCAAGGGACAACAAATTCAACGGGTACAACAGTAGAACTCGATAATTCTGAAGTAGAGTGAGAGGGGTCAATAAGGCTAAGGTGGAAACAAGGATTTAGAAGATTTTTTCATAGACAATGATAGCACAAAAGACCTATAAGCGACGTACATAGTTCATAGATGAGTAGCTATCGACCAACAACCCCAATTTCGAAAAGTTGTTCGTCCAATCAGATCAAACATTTGTACCTACGCGCTTGATTTTTTCAGTCGATCCTATAACAAGGATTGGGACGAATCTATTATCACTCTACTATCCGCTTTCAAACCATTGAATTTATATCCCTTCATCGTGGCCCTTTTTACTCTTTGAGTTGACGGTAATTCTTTAGATAAACAACCGCAGCTGTTTAGTTGGTTCCATTCAAGAAACTGGTTATCGAACATAATCCGGTATAGAGCCCCTCATGTGAATAGAATTTTAGCTATTATGACCTGCTCCATGAAACAAAAACCAAACTATTCCCACCAAACAATCAAACCCCATTTGATCAGTACAATTCCAACGAAAAAAAAACACTCTTTCAACTTTCTATGACGTACACCGGCAACTGCACCATATACCACCTACTGTATCTACATTCCCTTCGTATTCAAACACTTACCTCTACCGTCAGACATTCGGAGATTTTTTTACACAAATTCTTGCGTTTTCCTTCGATGGAGAAGATATTCATTCTTGAATCCGAACTGGACGTACACAGTCGACACAAATCGAAATAGTTCACACACCTGTATCCAGCCATTTGTAGGAGATTTGTTTTGTCAAAATAAAAAAAAAAAATTATATTCCAACTCGATAAGCTTTTATTTATAGAACTCCCGCCACTCTTGCGAGCACAAGTCCGGCACAATGTCCTTTACACGGAATTTACGCACTTTTTCATCTTATCCATACAGTTTGACTGCATTCTATTATCACGAGAAAGAAAATTGCATGCGCAAAATTTCTCGCGGTCTGGCATCCGCAAGGAAAGTCGCGATTCACACACAATCAACAAAGAAAATCAAATATTCAACTTGGAATCCTTGAGCTGGGGTCGCGTGGGGTGTTTTTTAATTTTTCCTACACAACTTGCGCTATAATTGAGGTGTATTGCACGAAAGTAATGGAAAATTTGTTTAGGCGACAATTGTGAGATTATTTTTTTTAGAAATATAAACAAATTATGCAATGAAAAGCCCTTTTGTGTGACGCTTTTCTTGTTATTTTGCTTGGTTTTGCTTTTTCGCCTTTGCAAAGTGACATTCGGAACAATGTTTAGAAAACAATCGATTCTAGATTTTTTTTTTGATGCGCTTGTTTGCAGCGGATGGTTTAATGATAGGTGAGCCGCTGTATGCGGATATGTTGTCCACCACACAGTGTGTGGTATGTTGGGAAATTAATATTAAATATTGACGAATGGAATGTTTTGCGCACTCTGGTTGTTAATTTTGTATAGTAAACCACTTAAAAAAATATTATGTTCTGTATATTATCTAAGAAGAGAAATTTTTGGAATCCACTAAAAAAGCACGAACACAATCAACATCCCTATTGTGAATAGCAGGTTTTTATTAATTCACGTATCGGCTAACACCTATGGTTGACAATTCACAGTTTCAGAATAGATTCAGTTGTCCCTTTGGAATTTAGAATGATTGGATTCTCATTCTCAATGGAAACCTTTATTATTGCTATCACTGATAAGCATCATTATTGAAACACGTAAATGGATGAAAATTAAATTTTATTTCACAAGAAAGTTTGAAAAAAGTCATTAAAATCAACACAGTAAGGGAGGAAACAGATTTGAAGGTAAGGACTGGATTTTAAAATATGCTCTGGTAGTGCAGCTTTTTAAAACCAGAAGTTTAGTTTCGCCAAACCAAAGAAGCATCGGTTTTCCATTTTCGTCGAATCACCACTTAAGCGTCAATCGTGGATTTGATGTTGAATCCGAGGTATATGAAACTTTTAACTACCTCGAACATCAGTGACATTTTGTCCAAAGTTTGTATCGACAGTACTTGGTTTAATGATAGGTGACCGGAAATCTCCTTGTTGGAATGTGGTGCATGTTTAGAAAATAAGTTCAGATGAGCTGTTTCCAAACTTGAAGTTGCATCGTGTGTTCTCCAGTGTTGAACGACAGTTTTGATGGTATCCCGAAGTTCGTCATCGCTATAAAGAGCTCCAAGCGATGGAAACATTGGATACGCGATCTTTACGTCGATAAAAATATTATAAAATTCGTTGGTCTTTTCCAGGATTTGCATTATGCCTAAAAGCAGAATTCACCATGCAGAAAATAGAACACAGTTCTCAATAGTAGTGCTTCTATTTCTAAATCCACTGCAAAAGTCTTGGGCACCACAACACAAAAGAAAAAAAATAATTTTAAGATATTTGGAATATTGGATTATGACGTTTATTTCGCATAAAAAAAAGTTAACATATCTACCGATAGCTTAAAGCTATTTTTGTGTTAAATGTTCAACACACACCGCCACAGTAAGACGAATGTTTTGACAGGAGTCATACTCCGCACTGCATGTATGTCAATAAAAAAATCTGCTCATGCACTGCATCCAGAACCAAAGTACATGTGTTCAGGGCATTAGTCTGAAAATTTGGTCTATGTCCGATCCGTGGAGCCTGAAGCCCCGTACTGGTACCTGCTGATAAGTGTATTGAAGAAAAGACATTCACATACAGCACATTGAATAGGATCTTCTGTAGATATTTATTTATAAGGGGTTCGCCTCGATAGCTTTTGTAGACATCGAATCGCCTTTCTTCTAGATGGCACACATGGAGGTTATATTAAGGCATGCTCCCATCCATCCAAACTTTGTTGATTCTTTGGTGCATGCCATCCTGGTAACCAATCAGATGCGGTTTACTTGCTGTTCTTCAGTTATTTTTTCTGGGTGCACTAACTTCTTTAATACTGGAAGGGGCGTTACTTCTTTCTTGGCCAGAGGTGGTGCGAATTGGCACACTATCACTCTATCACGATATTATACCTATTAAGCAGCCCCTGGAAATGCTGTTTGAATAGACCTTCAATCACCTGCGCGCGTCAGTAACTAGGTTCCCGTATTTTTGTTTCATAAAGCCTGCGCTCCTACTTTGAAGTCTGTTGCCATATGTTTGGCTTTTTTGCAGAATTAACGGCCGTTTTTCTTTTCGCGAGACTCTTCGATTACCCTGAGCTGGTAGGCTGCATGTTTACATTTTTTCATACTCTTAATTTTTTTTTTCTTTTGTCTCTTTCTGGCTGGAGCTGGATACTCTTCCTACGAGGCGGTGGTTTTTTCCGTCTCTTCCAGCTGTTATCTCTTTTTGGTTTTTGTAAATATCATCACATCATGGACATCTTTTCTGAGGTGGCTAGTAGCCAATGGTGGTTTCTGCTACTTCTTTGTTGATGTTACAGTTCTGTTTCTACTGGGTGTTGATATTGGTGGAAGATGAGGGCACAGCGGGGAGTCTCTCACTCAGTTGTTATTTGTAGATTTCGGCAACTTCTGGATCACTAAGGCGATCTACGTAAAGTACCTTTTTTGCACCATTCGTAGCATCATCTCGTTGGACAGCCGATCTCTAAATTTGGCTGCAACGAGAAAATATTCAGAGTCGACGTTTGCCCCTATAAATGTGGTTACATATGCAGGATGTTGAATGCGTGTCTCGCATTTAAGAGCCCATGGTCGATTTATGGTTGGTGGTCCGACTATATGGAGATCTTCAGGTTGACTTGTGAAATTGAAGCCATATTTAAAAACCAAGTGCTGCGGATCGCAGTATTGCATGCTACTGCAAAGTCTGTCAGTCGGAAACCATTATCTATTGTCGTTTCGTTTCGTGGCGGCTGTGTTTTTTAAGTAACCCGTCGAAACATTTTTTCTTACCGATTTTTGCATTGATGTTTCCAACTAAGATTTTCACATCGTACTTCGGAAAGACACCTTCCAGGAGGACGTAAAATTCCTTTTTGATATGGTCTTCAGTCTTTTGGGTACGAATTGTGCACATTTAAAACTGATACAAACCACAGCCATGAGATCACTAAACATCTTTAAGTAAATTACCACAACGAATCATCATTCTAATATCTACAGCCTATGGTGTTACAATTGTTACAAATGTCACATGTTTTTTTTTTTGGATTTCTGATCCTACCTATCGTATTTCCTGAACCGCGGTAAGATATAAGGCGGCTCTCCCACTAAGGGAACAAGCAATAAGCAACTAGAAATAAGCAATACGCAAAAGCAACTTTTATTTTAATATATTCTCACATTGAAGATTGAAGCAACAGTGTTGCCAGAAATTTCTAGCTGTCATGTCATATTTTTTCCAATATTTCTACAAACTTTGTATTGTAAACTGGAGAGTAGGACCTATTTCCCAAATTAACTAAAACGTAGTAAGCGCAAAAGCCTCTAGCGATCTGTCACTACTCGCTCGCAAGCATTGATAACACGACGCGATATATATCAGAGATCAATGTTGCCGCAATCAGCAACTTTTTTCGTTTGACCGATTTTGAGTTGCTTTAATGTGATACCTCTTATTTGATTCAATGTCAAATAATTATTAGCGATAATATAGCCTGCTTCCTATTGTCAGTTGCTTGTTGCCTCAGTAGGAGAGCCGCCTAAAGTTGACACCCTTTCGACGGACAAGTACTAGGCACCAAGCGGTTACCACAGGAAGCTGACAGTCGGAGTTGGTAGGGGTCAGCTAGGTGAAAACGTGTTTTCATATAATCCCATTCCTTACCATTTGACTCCTCAATTCAAAGTTCAACTTAACTACTTAAACTTCCGACTATGTCCGTGAATTCTAAGCCGACTCCAACCATACTTCAATCTTCCATGCAAACGTAGTAAACTACATTCTACGAACGCACCCAATCATGGTGAATTAGTGTAGAAAAACAATAGAAAAAAATCGATTTAAATTCGCATATACCCCTCTCAGTTGTTCCAACGTATTTACTCCTAATTATTAATTACTCGCCGCTACAATATCCTACCGTCTCTTTCGCACCCAACCTAAAGTAGCCGCTGCAGTACAGTTTTTTTCGCATTATCAATCTTGTTCTCCCGCGGAAAAGGCGTGTATTGCTTTACACATACGTCGCGTGAATTTTGCAAAAATACAAAAAAGTTTCCCAGCTCGCATATTAATTATTTCATTTTGAGTAAATACACCGCGAAAAGTAACCAAATTCAAAATTGAGAAAATGTCAAGAAACGAGTGCCGGATCTATGTTGGTAATTTGCCGCCAGACATCAGAACCAAGGATATCCAAGATTTGTTCCATAAATTCGGAAAAGTTACATTTGTCGATTTGAAAAACCGGCGTGGTCCGCCATTTGCATTTGTCGAATTCGAAGACGCTAGGTAAGGGCTTTTTTTTTGTTTAATAAATGCAAACATATTGAAAAGATTTTTTATTGCAAGTGCGTATTTTATTGATTGTGTGTACGTTTCGTTTTATTTTTGTTGTAGGGATGCCGAGGATGCGGTAAAAGCTCGCGATGGATACGACTATGATGGGTACCGTCTGCGTGTTGAATTCCCTAGGGGTGGCGGCCCCGGCAGCTACCGTGGTGGCCGTGGAGATCGCAGTCGTGGCGAAGGTGGTCGTGGTGGTGGTGGAAGTGGCGGAGGAGGCGGTGGCGGCCGAGGCCCACCAACAAAGCGTTCGCAATTCCGCGTTATGGTTACTGGCTTGCCGCCGAGTGGATCATGGCAAGACTTGAAGGACCACATGAGAGAGGCGGGCGATGTCTGTTTTGCCGATACCTACAAAGATGGCACAGGAGTTGTGGAGTTTTTACGTCACGAGGACATGAAGTACGCCATCAAGAAACTTGACGATTCCAGATTCCGTTCGCATGAGGTGAGTTTTGTGTGTTTGACGAACGAAAACTATCATCTTGGTTGTCGGTGATGTCGGCAATTGTTTTTTTTTTTATGTTATCTTCCTAATTGAATTACGTTAAGTGGTGATGTGATATCGGTGGGCTCGCAGGCATATTACGCAAGGCAAAGAATTGCGTCTCTCCACCCTCTATAGTGGGACGAGTCGATTTAATCAATTTTCGATGAGAAATTGCGTTTTATTTATGTGTTTGCTTTGTCGGTAGTGATGGAGGCCAACTAGTTTATGTACCTGTACCTCTGTATCTGTTGGAATACTTGCACTCACTTAATGGAAACGATACGTCGGGTAAAGTTCGAAGGTTTAGGTTGGCTTACCCGAGTAAATCGTTTACGAAGTTTGCATTTCTTTCTCTAGTCAGGTCGATAGAGTGCTCTAAGGCGCCGCAAATTTGCAAACTTTTCTGCGGCTGATATTGGAAGGTATTCTTCAAACAGCCTAGGTCTGTATCTTTTACTTTAATATGCGTGGCTTGAAAACAAATGGAAAAAAACGTCTGATATGGTTAAATCGGGATGTCTTGCGTGTCAGTTGCAAATTTCTAAAACACAAGCTGTTTTCGATTGGCGCATAAGAAGAGTCTAGAGTGTATCAGTTTTTTGTTGTATCATCCCACTCCTCCATTGGTAAGCGAAATATCTGGATTCTCGAGTTTTACCAGTAGAAATCGGCATAAATATCAAGGAAACCTTTACTGCGGAATGTCCAATATTGCTCGCGATGTCACTGGGCTTCCACCGCCCTGCTGCAACAACATGTTCGTTTTGTCAATTTGTGGTACGAAAAAGCCGTTGATCCAATTTTATAATTTTAAATATTTGTACCACTTGTCTGACCAGCGTTCTTCATGCAATTTTTATTCGTTTGCAAGGCCTATCGATGCCATTATGTCTGGAAAACTTAGTTTAGATGTCCGCCGCGGATTTTCTATGTGGCGCGCATCTGAAATGTCCAACTTCCCATAACTCTGGCGCATAAATCAGGCTGAATTTGACCGATGGCATGGGCTTTGAGGGTCGCTGTGGTTTGTGGCCACAAAAAAAGTCTAACGGGATAAAATTGCACGACTCGGGGGCCAGTTCACATGAACTCCACGTAAAATTATCATTCCCACGAATCGCTCGTGCAGAATTTCCAATGTAGTGTAAGATGTGTTGAAATCACATGTCGTTGGTGTCCATATCACGGCCAAACGAAGTTGGTAATCATCTACCTATGACGATGATGGCCTGGCCAACGCCGTTCTCAAAGAAACATGGACATGGACGCAGCCCAAAATCCACACAAAACAGTAACTTTCGGGATTCATTAGACACTGGGATCTCATGTGGATAGGTATCGTCCCAATTCGAAATTTTGTTTGTCGACGTACCCATTCATCTAGAAATGGACCTCATCGTTGAAGATGATGTTTCAAAGAAAATTAGGGTCAGTTTCCATTTGCCCCAGAGCCCATTCAGCGAACGCACGTCGTTGCCTATGATCGTTTACCTTCAGCTCCTGGGTCAGTTGATTTTTGTACGAGTGGCCGGCAGAAGTCACGACGCCAAATTCGTCAAGTTGTGGTCTGCTAAATGACGAGTTCTTGTGAGCGATGCGAAATCGACTGCTTTGGATTCTACTGCACGTTCTCACTGACAGTGGCGATGTTTTTTGGGCAGATCTTGTGTTTCGCCGACTTACGGGTGTTTGTTTATCGTTTACTGAGCCAGTGGATTCAAATTTATCCACCACACTGCGTATAGTTTTCTCGGCGGGACGATTATAGCGACAAAATGGGTGAATCGCGCGGAACGGTGCCCGAACAGAACACCCAATTTATCATTTGCACGTGTTGTTGAACGCTCTATGTCCTCCATTGAGGTCGGTTTCTTGTGCGCACCACTTAAGGCCAGGTCTTCCTCTGCTGCGTCCGACGTATTGGTGTCTATTCGTTCTACATGGCCTAGCCATCTTAAAATCAATCAATGCTGGTTTATATCAGCATAGACGAGAGATTTGACGTACCACCACAAAAAGTAGTCTGAAGGTGTCAAATCACACGAACGAGGTGGCCAATTCACAGGTCCATTTCTTGAGATGATTCGGTCAGCAAACGTTTGGCTCGACAAAGCCATGGTTGCACGCGCTTCATGGCATGTTGCGACGTTTTTCTTCCAAATGATTTCCAAACGAATCATTGCCCGTAGAGCTCGCCATTCACGGTAATGTTGGCACCGCCTTCGGATTTAAAGACAAATGAACCGATGACACCTTCAGCAAGTAAACCGCACCAAACAGTGATTTTTTGGAATACAATGGAGTCCCAAGAGTCTTCTGAGGATTGTGCTCATTCTAAAATCGACGATTCTGCTTGTTGCATACCCGTTAAGCCAGAAATGAGCCTCATCGCTGAAGATGATTTGACGATAGAAATCTGGTTCAACTTCAAGTTGATTCTCAGCACATTCACCAAACACACGACGTAATTGTTGGTCCACTGGCTTTAATTTTTGCACCAGTTGGATCTTATATGGATGTAGGCCAAGATCTTTCCTCAAAAAGTTCCAATAAGTGGGCGGGTTTCTGAGAACCACGTCGAATTGATAGATTCGGGCTGGTTGGATGAAGGCCAAGATCTTTCCACAAAAAGTTCCGATAAGTGGACGGGCAGAGACCGAGTTGCTGAGAACCACGCCGAATTTATAAATTCGGTTCCTGTGTCACAATCACGTCTCCAGCAGCAATGACTTCTTCTGTACGTACGGGGCCCGATTGGGATGAATATTATCATTATGATGATGGACGATTATGCGCACCGTAAACTTAACGAGGTGCTCTACAGGGTGGGCCATCTAGTGGATTCTTTTCAAATCATAGGTTATTTTGACACTAATAGCTGTTCCCCGCTCGAAATCTTGACAGAAAGTCTGTACAATACCTCCGCAGAAGAAAATGAAACGCACAGACGAGAATGTGGCTGCTGTAGCCGAGAGTGTGAGACTCCATCGATCTTAACCGCTCAACATTTCACGCACTAGACTGAGGAGAATTCTGGACAAAGATCACGCATTATTCGCTTACAAGGTCCAATTGACGCAGAAATTGAAGGCGGAAAACCATCGGGTTCATTATCGCTTCGCAGTTTGGGCCTCAGTGCAGCTTGAATTGGACAACGATTTTGGGCGAAAAATCATCTTTTCTGACGAAGGCGCATTTTCATCACGGCGGTTCGAAAAACCCGCACGTTGTTGTCGAAAAGCCTTGGCATTCATATGGTGTGACAGTGTAGTGCGGATTATGGAGAGGTGGGCATCATTGACACATTTTTTTTTCAAAATGAGGCGGGGAATAACGTTTTGGTCAACGGTGGGCGTTACAGAGCCATGTTAACCGACTTTTTTTTTTTACTGAAATTGAAGACATGAATTTGGAAGACCTCTGGTTCATGCAGGATGGCGCTACATGCCACACAGCCCGTGCCACAATCGATCTTATGCGCACGAAATTCCCAAATCATGTTATCAGCAGCCTTGGCGATGTCAATTGGCCCCCTCGGAGCTGCGATTTGAACCCTTTGTACTTTTTTGTTTGTGGGGAACCGAGAAGTATCGATGTAATGCCAACAAGCCGTAAACGATTTAAAAACTTAAGGTCAATATCATTCAAACAATCTGTGAGTTACAGCCCGAAAACATCAAAAAGGTTTTGGAAAATTTGAGTGACAGAATGCGCTACTGCGAAAGTGCGAAGCCAGTCGAGGCAGCCACTTAAAGAAGGTTGTGTTCCATAATTAATGGGAATGATTGCTCTTACTGAAAAAGCTATAATACATGGAAAGAATTTAATTTTGTTAATTTTATTGGATTTTTAAAAAGAATTGCCCACCCGTTATAATTTTTGGCCAACAGAGCTCGAATTTTGGAAATAAATTCCACGATTTGTAAACGTTGTTCTGGTGTAAGTCTTTCCATGATGATTTTCCAAAGTATACTAAAAAAAGATAAACACACTTCATTAGTATGACAGCTGGTTTGACAGTTCCCTATCGGAAGTTCTATACCTCTAAAAACGCGCTTTACAACGGAGTCAGCGTCAACCCCACGAATCACACCTAAGTATAGATACGACGAAGACTGACCCTAGGAAACTGATGCAACATCGTATGCAGTATGCAAAACCGATTTCGTTCAACCCTCGAAAGTGGTTATCCCGCTTATTAGAACATCCGTTGGGCATCATTCGTATGATCAAGCGAACCTGCCATCCGTTTAGGATCAAAAATTAAATAAAACGTGGATGACGTCTCGCGACTTTAGTGTCTTCTGGCACAGATATTCGTTTAATTGCATAGTATCTGCAGCAACAATAGCCTCAACCTAAGGGCCCAGTTATAGCTATCATTGAAAAACATCATTGGAAATTTTCTTTTACTCATTGCGGCTTTGTTACAAATTCAATCATTGGCGAGTTGGTGTCAAAACAAAGCTTATGAATTTTAGAACATGATCATCCAAAAATATTTTAGTTTTTAATTCTAGTTATCGCTTGAATCACTTGAATGATGTTTGTTTAATGATAGCTATAACTGGGCCCTAATAGTCTATCGTCATGAAGATGGTTAGATCAAACCGTGACAATGCAAATAACAAACGTGGTGTGCGCTTAATCTTTTGACAATTTGAATTTATTTTTATTAGCTTCATGTGAGGGCTGTACAAATATCCCGAGAAATATCCAGTATATGTACTAAAGATTGCTCATGCTTTGCATAATAACATCAGCGGCAATAAAAGTGCAATATTGTCATTTAGAATTAGATTGCGATAATAAAGCTTTGCACATAGCACTTGAGATACGTAGAGGAATATTGTATAACGAAAGATAATTACGAATGTGTTGACAACTTCATTTGCTCTTGGTGTACACTTTGCTAAATGATTCTATTGGATGTTATTATATCACAAGCAACCTCAATATATTTATTAAATCGGGTACACTCTGTATAGTCCCATGAATTACTTACTATAGTCCGGATTGATCTTGGTCCTCAACCAACAGACACACATATTTGGAGCAATAGGCTCGTTAGTACTCAGGGCATAGCTCTTTGTCACAAGCATTCATTTTTGTGTGTGTACTTCTTGCATGATGGCGGGACCTACTGATTTATGCCGAATTCGAACGGGTGAATTGAGATAAGGGTTTCTTGACAATATTACTCGAATGAAGTCTGATCACCTTGAGAGGAGGGCCAGTAAGATCTAGTCCTTCGTACGGCTGGAAATCGAGTGCGCAATCCTTCTAGGAGCCAGTTTATCGCACCAACCATATCACTAATGAGTCCACTCAACCAAGATGCCTCTCTATAAAGCCTGGTTTCTTGCGAAAACACACACATCTTCTTTTGCGAACTTTAAGGTGTTTGTGTTCGGTTTATACTTCTGAGCGGCGAGATTTTCCTTTACTGTGTCTGATGTCTGCCTGGGAGTCGAAGACGGCCAGACGGTTGGTGGACGATTTCATGCGTTCATGTCGTTCACTGGAAGGTGCCCCCAAGTAAACGCAAAAAAAAAACATATAGACCGAAAAATCTATCCGCAAATCGCTGCTTAATCGCAACAAAATCCGACCATTTCTGAAGCGGATGGTGACCGGTGTTGAAAAGTGCATCACTTGAACGTTCAGAACGATTTTGCTTTGTTTTTTTTTATATGATTAGCACGAGGTAAAGGGTTTATAAGTTAGGAAGGTAGAAGTGGCGGTTCGCCATGAACCCAAGTAGCACTTCTGTGCCTTTTTGTTACCACGACTCGTGTGACCTTTATTATGATTGTTGTTGTGGATTTGATACAGGCGGTCTCTAGATCCAGCCTGTGAGGTTTAGAAAACGGATAAGATCTTGTATCCTTTTACCCGAGATGTCGCTAAGGTTGTATAACGCACGCAATCTCTTGTTATTGCCGGACATTTGCAGATTAAATGGGAGAGGGTTTCTCTTTCATATGCGGCATTGAGGATTGTGTGAGATCCGTAGTTTGGCCGCATGGTCTCCAATTGGCCAGTGCCGCCCCGTGACTATCGTCGTAATTCTTGCGATATCTAGGCGGGTTCTATTTAGTAGATCGTTTTTGTTTTTGTCGTATAAGGGCCATATCGTCCTGGATATGACGGAATTTGTTAACCTTCTCTATTAGGAATTGGCCTTTTTCAGGAAGTATGAGTGAATTTGTCCCTTAACCGCACCTAGCGGGATACGGATCCTTGCCGCAAGTGAGTCGTGAAGAGCTGGGCCGTCCCTGGCCAGCTCGTCTGCACGCTCGTTTCCTTCAATGTCACTGTGCCCTGGAACCCAGAGAAGTCTGACCCTGAAGCGTTCGCCAAGATGGGAAAGTTCGTTCCGGCATTCCTATACCAGTTTGGAGGATATGGTAGAAGAGTTAATGGCCTTTATGGTCGCTTGGCTATCTATGAGAATAGCAATATTTTGCTTTTCCGTAGTGTCACGCCCCAGTAGCGTGCAAGCCTCTCGGATAGGCAGTAGTTCCGCCTGGAATACGTTGGCAAAGTCCGGTAGGCGGTATGATACTGATATTTTCAGTGATTCCGAGTAGACTCCGGACCCCACACCACAGTTTATCTTAGATTCGGTGTATAAATACAGCGCGGTTTAAGGAGAAACATTCCACATTCGTGTTTGCTCGGTTTAGGAATGAATCTGTTTATTTCATATTCATAGTACTCATGGCATGGTGAGTATTACGGTTGAATGTTTGAAGGGGCGGAATGCAACGTGCTAATTTCCTTTGAGCATTGCCTGTTATCATAGCGGGAAAAGTGTCTTAGGCAGGGCATTTTACTACGATGTCCAAGCAAGACTATATAGTTCGCTACGGTTGAATCTCCTATCAGTTTTTTCGATGCCTTTTCTATCTCATCCAGTTGGTGCATTCATATTTTTGCTGCACCCGACCAGATGTGGTCGTTGAACTCAGGTTTGGAGATTTACGCTTTATGCATGAGGCCAGATCAGAAGGGGTGAAATATTTCTTACATCGATTGAGGAAACCTAGACATTTCTCTGCATTTATAGTGAATTCGAATATGTGGTCGTTTTAACGAAGTTCGTTACTAACTCACATACCGAGCATGAAAAGTGTTTCGGTAAATTTTGGTTTCGCTTAGATGATAGAAGAAAGCATTACGTTTTGGAAGCATTAAATTTCGCTCTAGATTGACCCATTTTATTATGCTATCGAGGACGAAATTTAATGTTGCAACGGCAAATTTGGGAAGCTTCTCATGACAATTTTTATACTGTAGGATGTTTGTCAGACTTCCGCATGAGTTGGGCTGGAACGGGTCTTTTTTTATTTTCTTAAAGTGGCGCTTCAGTCCGGAATGAACCTGGGTCTCAATCAACATGTCGCAACCTTATTCGAAGTCCTAGCCATCTTTAAAGTCCAATGTGGAGTTTTTTTTTAACTAGGGGCATGTCGCTCTAGAGCTCGTATATTCTTGGTTGAATCTTCATCTCCAAGCCCGTCAACGCAAATAAGACCGAAGATTTTTCGAAGAAATTTTCTCTCGAATCGACCAAGGATTTCTCTTTATCCTCTTTTGATACAGTCCATGCTTCAGCCCGTACAGCAGGACTGGGGTCTAATATAGGACCCCTTAGCAGTTCGAGTGATGGCTTTACTACTGAATTGCCTTCTTAGCCCGAAGAAACAGCGGTTGGCAAGAGCAATTCTTCGTTTGTGGTATTAGTGAGGTAGGAGTAACAACGATTCTAACTAAGGGGGCCTACCCCTGACAAATGTCTGATTATCAATTGAATGATTGAAATTACAACAACAAATTGTGTACAACGACACTATTTGGTTGGAGTTATAGCTATTTCGGACATTACCAAGTGTCCTCATCAGATTCCTTCTAAGAGTGATGCTATTTGAACGTTCAGTTCTCTGTATAATTATTGAACCAATTCCCTAACCGGGGATTGAACTTGTAATCCCGTGCCTACTACTTGCGCCACTGAGGTCTTGGTTTGGGAAGAGTCGAATTGTTCAATTGAATGAACTGAGAGGCTGAACTGATGTCAATATCGTCGGCGTATGCTAGTAGTTGCACAGATTTTTGGAAAATTGTGCCTCTGGTGTTGGCTCAGGAGTTTTTCACAATCCTCTCAAGGATCAAATTAAAGAAATCACATGACAGCACATCGCCTTGCCTAAATCCTTTTTTGGTATCGAATGTGTCGGTGAGGTCGTTTCCGACCCCGATGGTGCAGCGAGCATTTTCCATCGTCATCCTACACAAACGGACGAGTTTGGGCGGTATACCAAAACTAGACATGACTCTGTATAGTTCGTCTCTATAAATGCTGTCGTATGCGGCTTTGAAATCGATAAATAGGTGGTGGGTATCGATTTGGAATTCTTGGGTTTTTTCCAGGATCTGCCGAAGTGTGAAAATTTGATCGGTTGTGGACTTTCCTGGCATAAAACCACACTGATAAGGACCAATCAGGTTGTTGGTAAACGACTTCAGGCGTTCACATATTACGGCAGATAGGATCTTGTAGGCGATGTTGAGGAGACTTATGCCTCTGTAGTTGGCGCTGTTCTGATCGTTTCCTTTTTTGTGGATCGGGCAAACGATGCTGAGGTTCCATTCTTCAGGCATACTTTCATCCAACCAGATTTGTCTTAAAAAGTCATATCCGCCGGCTTTATAAAGCTCAAAGGGAAGGCCGTCATTTCCGGTAGTCTTGTTGAGCTTGAGTTTAGATATTGCTATCGTTGTCGTTGCAAATATTAAATGGTTCATTCTGCCTGACAGTGGAATGTTGTTCGTCATCGCCGTTTAACAGTCTGCAGAAGTTGTTCATCCATATCCCCAGCATCGACTGTGTCTCAGCTACGATATTTCTGTGTTCATCTCGACATGATTCTGTTCGAGCCTTGTATCCTTGGCTTTGACGTTTTACACTTTGGTAAAACTTGCGAACATCGTTCCTGGAGTGGCACCTCTCTATATCCTCGATCGCGCGCTTTTCTTGCTCTTTTTTCTTCTTTCTGAAAAGCCGATGTTCTTCCCTTCTTCTTTGCCTATAGATCTGAATGGCAGCTCTCGTCTTCACCTGCAGCTTAGCCTTGTAGGCCTCGTTCTTGACTGAGAGCATCTGTCGGCATTCCTCATCAAACCAGGGGTTTCTTGCTGGTGGGCGCGAGAAACCTAGCACATCAGTTGCCGCTGATCTAATGGCTTGTTGGGATTGTTGCCATTATTCTTCGACATTCGATGCTGGTGGTATGGTGTGAATCGATAGGTTCAGGGATACGCGTTGCGCAAAGGCTTTGGCAGTCTCTTGCGATTGCAGTATTTCGACATTAAAATTGTTCATAGGATTTTTGGTTTTAGCATTCTTACCTTGGCTGCAACAAGGTAGTGGTCCGAGTCGATGTTAGCCCCTCGGAATGTTCGGACATTCAAAATACTGGATGCGTGCCTCTTGCCTATTACGATGTGGTTGACCGTTCGTTGATCTGGAGACCGCCATGTCCCCTTATGGATATCGAGGTGAGGAAACCGTGTGCTGGCTATAGTGACATTTCGTTCCGTAGCGAATTGAATAGGCAAAGTCCGTTGCCAGACGTGTAGTCGTGTAGGCTGTGTTTTCCGAAAATACTGCTAAAGAACTCAAATCTACCAGCACGATTTTAACATCGTACTTCGGTATTCGCTTATCGGTTTTGTCAAGGAGCTCTTAGAAGCAATCCTCATATACGCATATAGACTTATGTTGGCGAATTTGGCCTTTATGTGGATTGTTTCAATGCATTCGCTAATGTCTTGGAAACATAAGACTTCTTGCCTAAGTCTGGCACTTATAACCAATCCGCTTCCGAGCCAGACGCAAAGGCATGGCTTATATGATAGGGGAAAGGGTTAACGGCCAAGAGGTATACTACTATCAATAGAATCCTGTCAACTCTCGAAGAATTGTTTTATAAAACAGAACCCAGCTAACTAATTGTTTTCTTCTCTCTCTTGCAGGGTGAAGTATCATATATTCGTGTCCGTGAAGATAGCGGCGAAGAAAGAGGACGCGGTGGCGGCGGCGGTGGTGGTGGTGGCGGTGGAAGTGGCGGCGGTGGCGGTGGCGGTGGTGACTACCGCGATAGGTAAGCTAAACATTTGAAACATGCGCAAAGCCGCAACACATTCTAACATGATGTTTTGTAATTCCATTTGCAGATCACGCTCCCGTTCGTATTCACCCAGACCCAGACGACGTGGCACTCCCACATATTCTCCAGTACGCCGGACATCATATTCAAGGTCACGTTCAGACTCCAGATCAAATTTTTAAACTATCAATCACCCTAACCAATCAGAAATCAAAAAACAAACTTTATATTTAAAAAAGAAACAATTTTTTATCAATCAATCCAAAAGCAAAACACACTCTCACCACTTTACTTATTACAATATAGATGTATACAGTTATTTCTAAAACTTTTTTGAAAACCAACAACGACGACTTTTACGCCGCCCCTTACTTTCTCTAAGTCATACAAAAGTTGTAGATAATTTTTTTTTTTTTTTCATTTTTTTCTCAAACATTTTCCATACTTGACAATAATTTTACTGGAGTCGAAAAAATTTGCTCCTTTTTGAGAGAATCGGTTTTCAATCATAACGCGCTTTCCACATTCCTTGTAACGTTTAAAAAACAAGCAAATTTTTTTAAGAAAACCATCATTCACTTGATTGCTTTCATTGGTTGACTGGCATACACCTGCGTCCACTCTCTCTCTCTCCCAATTGTGTATTGCAGGACCAAAAAAACCAAATTGAAATCCCCCCCATTCTCATCAACAAAAACAAGCGCGCTTTTTATTTAAAATCAACCAAAGCATTTAAATTTTTTTTTTTAGCTTTTATTCATTTAAAAAAATAAACTTAATGCCATTTAAAAAAAAAAACAAAAAAACAAACCTTTTACCCTCAAAGAAACATTTTATTAACATTTTTCTTTCTTTTTCTTTCACAAACAAAAAAATAATAATATTTGGATTCGGATAGTTTGGTTTGTTGCAATTTGGAAGAGGAAAAGGATTTGAGAATAGAAAATGGTGTTCCACACACACACCGTGAGAATGAGCGCAAATGGAGCTCAGGAAAAATATAGATTCTCTATGGAACAGGACCAAAATGTGCGTGTGTGTGTTTGGTGGTTCCCTAAAAAAAAACCCTGGATTGTGAAAGTCTCAGCACACACACATCAGGATTACGAAAAGCCAAAATTTAAATAAGGATTTGTATTTCTCGGAATAAGTATGTTAATAGGATAATAGGACACTCACTCTCGTGGAGGATTTCATTTACTTCTCCATATGGCGCATGCGCGCATTCCCGCATTCCCGGCTGCTTGCTGTCGCTTTCACGTGCGTACAACTCTCTTGTCGTCCCTCCGTATGTCGGTAAACCCTCTTCTGATGGAAGACGGAAACACACTACAGGAGGATGAACAAAAGCCCTCTGTGACAATTGTAAAAAAAAAAATTCTGGATTTTGGAATGGAAATCATTTTTCTTCTCAAGGATTCCTTTTTGTGCTTCTCCTCTGCGCGCTGTAGGACGCCGTGGGAGGATTTTCAAGTTTGAATTCACCTCTCCCATCCAATCAAAACCAAGTTTTGGAGGAAAACTCTTCTCCCCCACCGACACAACTGCGCGGCGTTTCTTCTCTCCAACATACAGAAATATAAGAAAAAAAGAATCACACACACACCTTTCGTTATTAAAAAAAAAAAATTAAAATTCACACAAGGATACAATCTCTATTTTGGATATGCACCCTTCGGACATTGTATTCAAATATTTGTAAGGACAGGATTAAGGAATTTCCTCGATGGATTATGTGGGCGAATGAATCCCGGGATCGCAAGATTTAAGTTCCACTTGTCATATGTTGCATGTGTGTAATTGTAGGTGGTCGGTCGGTCAGTCAGTGGTATGTTTCTTTTTTTCTAATTTTTATTTTCTCATTTTTCTTTATTTTGTTGCTCATTTCTTGTTTTTTTTTTTAATTTTTTGTTTTTTGATTAACAAAACTATTTTTCTATTTGTTTATGGTGTACAATGAATTAACAAAAAACGAGAGTGTGGCATCATCACACACACAACATAGGCTCAAGGATATATTATTTCAAAATTGAGAAACCCTACGACAAACTCTTGATGCATGTATTTCTTTTTTTTTTACTTGAAATTGGTTTATTTTTTTTTTAAATTCCTTTTGTTTCTACAAAATTGTACATTTATGTGAAAAGGAAGAAGAAAGAGTTTCAAAATTAAAAATACTACCAACTAAAGTTTGATATTTAGGAGATTTTGTCGTGTTGAGTGTTTTTAATCAAAATAATTTATGAAGGACGAATATAATAAAAAAAAGAGAAAAAATAAATTATCTAGTTTTTTATTTGAGAAGAGAGGTGATTTACTTTTCAGGTAGCAAAAGGAAGCTCTCTGTAGCTTTAGATGGCTTTAACAGGTAATCAGTAATTTGGAATGGATTTAGAGGAATTACACAGGCCTCCCAATTACGAGCATCTAAAAATCTAGTACGATACTCGTTTAATGTAATCGAATTTCAACAAGAACGAAGTGATTTCAAGGATATTCGTTTTATAAAATATGGTCGCAGTAGACTCTCGATAACGTGAACAACTAAAAACCAAGGTAGTTCACGTTTGGGGGAGAATTGTCGTTCGCAAAGGTCAAACTTTCATAAAGGAATGGATTTTCATTTTAAAACGTTTTGTATTTAACAAATATAGAACGTGGGTATGCTCTGGGGCTCTATTTCATAAAACGAAACGAACGGCAAGTAAACGATAGTCACGATAAGTGCGATCGTGTAAAACGAAAAAGGCGTAAGAAAAGTGTTGCCAAATGAAAACGAAAAAAAACATATATTTTTGAAGCGCAACCAACTTCAATCCTATTTAGGACTGTCAAAAATTTAATAACGTAAACAAAAAGTCGTGAAATCGGGAATAATTAAATTCTGTAAAAATGTTTTTTCATTGCGATTTATTTTTGGATAGTGATGATGATTCTTGGCTATTTGGCAAATAATTTTTGGCGAGATCTGGATTGAGTTCCATGAACGCAGTGAGCAAATCCATTTGCTTTGTTTGTGTTGGTGGCCTATTAAATTTATAAATTATACAATTTTTTTCTATTTTCTATTTGTTTTTGCTTACATTTTAACAGCTGAGGACAATCACTTGTAGACAAAACAATACGAAAACGAAAGCTATTGACGACTGAAGGCTAGCATTTTGGTATACATTGCAATATTCCTTTTTTCTCTACTAGTCGCAAAAGTGGCGCTATTCGTATGGAAAAATAGCGCCAAATTAAAATTACATTTTTGTATTAAAATGATAATTTAATCGCTCAGCATTTCATATATTTAAAAAGTCCATTATTTATTCCATTAAATGCCATATCAACTTGTATATTGCCTAATAGTAAAATGTTTGGAAATACGCGTTTGGATTTTCGTCTTAAACACCGTTTTCTTATGGTAATCCTGTATAAATTAAAATTTCCCTTAATTCTATAGCACTTAGGATATTCTTTTTTTCACATGTAGAGGCGCTTTTCAAACTTTTCCACACGTCAATACGACTGCCAAATGTCAGTCGTAAGAAATAAAGAGTATCGTAAAGCCTAGATCGATACTCGTTTTATGTAATCAAATTTCAACGAGAACGAAGTGATTTCAACGATATTCGTACGATACTCGTTTTATGTAATCGTTTTTCAACGAGAACGAAGTGATTTCAACGATATTCGTTTTATAAAATATAGCCCCTGATTGGCTTTAACTTACCAATGCCCAGCGGTTGTAACTCTGACTACAAATCAACTGCGATTGTTTTTACCTCCAAGTGGTAACCATCGGGTACTGGTCTCATCCAACCGGATTTGACTTGCTAAACCATAAGTGAGAGTGTTAATAACAAGACGAAAAACCGCAACACTACCAGCTAGGTTCTACGTCTCACTTTCACTCGAAATGAGATTAAAATCGTTCTAAAGTGAAATTTTGGGTTCCACATTTCACATTTACCGATTTCAATTTCACATTTTTCGATGTTAAAAAAAATGGATTCTATGTTCCACAATTCGGTTTTATCGTTTTTTGTGTGATTTCAATTCGATCATTTTAGTATCGGTGAAATTGTTGGGATGAGCTGACGGGATTGAAAATGTAAGTGAATAATATCTGAGTGTAGTAATTTTGTTTAGATTTTGAATAGATATACTAAACGATAATGTATTTTACCAAAGGTAAACATAAAAATAATTCCCAGGAGGCAAAATTTATTGAATTTATGGCGAGGCATAAAGATCTTGTCAGAGGATTTATGAAAGGAGATCCAGTTGCAGCGAACGCTTTGTTTTTGAAAATATACTATTTTTTGGATCCTACTCACAATCAGTGCATTAACTGAGAAGTATTCTTTCCTGCTTTCGATGTCGATGACCCCAGGAATAAGAAATTCGTCAATGAAATGTTGTTTTGATATCCGTTTTTCTTCATCCGACATGGAATGTTTGACCATCTTGGACAAATTTTGTTCTCCAAAACATTGAGAACTCTTCAAACAACGGCCCAAAGCAACATCAGAATCTTTTCCAATTGATCTCAGAAAGCTTCTTTCGGTAAGAAACGCAAAACTGAGGCAAACTGCAACACACAAAAAATCTGGAAAGCATGTTTATTAACTCGATAATATGACATAAATCTAAATGAAATAACAATTTTTAATTTTCATTTGAAATTTATTTGTTTCAGTTACGCAGCATCTGCAATTTCTAAAGGATTAGAAAGGGGTGTTATCGTACACCTTTTTATTTTTCCTCTGCGTACTTTTGTTTTTCAACTTGCAACACCACAGCAATATAAATAGCACCCAATATTTTATAATTTATTATTTATTTTATAAAAATTAAGCAAAATTTGTAAACAAACAAATTTATCAAAATAAAAATAAATTTGCATTGTCCCATATGACAGATAGTATCAGCTATCTTTAATTTCACCGAGTGATTTCGAAAACTTTTCGAAGTTATGAAATGGGTCGGAATGTGGACCACCAAAAACAAATTCACTCGATTTACAAAAATAATTTCACTTTCATTTCACTCGATTTCTGGAACCTAGCTGTACAACAGCCTGGTCACGGATTACCCGGCCTGCTGTCCCAAACGAACCTAGATGAGGTGCTTCGACATATTCGGACATTAGGAATCTCAAGGATAAGTCAGGCCCCTTGAACAGAGATGGTAGCGGATGAACCGAAAGGCCAACGGTAGCGCTAGTGGATACGGAGGGCCCCGTGTCTTAGGTGTAGGTATCTAATAAATTGGAACTGGCCCTCCAGGTTGGAGGTTGTGCTTTGGGCTAACTATCCACCCATGGAAAAACCATTGTTACGAAGCAACCAATAGCCTGATTTTATTCAAGCCTATCGTAGATTCCGGCATATTGATATAGTGCTTTAAAAGAAATAGAATGGACAGTCTATGTATGTATTTTGATTTATATGACGACGAGGAGGAAACCGTACCCTCAGCTAAAAGTTTGAAGACATACTTAAACGTATGTTTTAGCTTTATTTTGTGATTTAAAATTGACTTACAAACAAATAATTTCAGATTTGTTAAAAACTTTGCGCTTAAAAAAGCGGCATTTTTATATGTTCTGGATGTTCTTAAACCCAACACAAAGTCCTTTTCAATCTCACATGAAATGCGCTTGTTTTGCTTGACATTTTTAGGTTTGTGATCACAGGCAGCGGATACGATGTAAAGATACAAGTTTTCCAGGGTCCAATCACGACTCCTTTGTATGGAATAGCAGCAACGTCAGCACATATTTTTCCAATCGATATTATAACGGAGATAGAAATACGAGGCTTCTCGGTACATTTGTGATTGCAATTTGTTTAAAGTAATACATGAAACATTTTGTTTGCAGCTGACGCTGGATATCCGCTTCTTCCATGGATCGAAACACAAATTCCTTACAGTTTGGTCAAAAATTGAGTTTTTCTTAAAAGGGGGCGTGGTAGTGGGCGGATTTCAAAAATGTTTACACTTGTTCTGTAGGCACGGACAAGGATACTATATACCAAATTTCATTATCCTAGCTCAACATTTAAGGCCTAAAAATCGGTGACGTACAGACGGACGGACGGACGGACAGACAGACATGGCTTAATCGACTCAGCTAGCGATTCTGAGTCGATCCATATACTTTGTAGCTAAAGTTTTTCTCTATGTTACAAAATAAGTATCAAAACTAAAATACCCCTATGGGATAGGGTATAAACAGAACAGTTTTCTTTTCATATACAAGGTGGCGCAAAAGTAATCCTCGTATCAGAAAATGCTATAAATTTTGCGATTGGCCCCTAATGTCAGTTCTGTTTTGACATTTGTGTAGTAAACACATGCGAAATACACATTAATAAACAATGTTACGCTACACTGCTCCAGAACGCGGAATATTTGTGACTATTTATTTGAGCAATAATCGGTCGGTGACTTTGGCACAACGTGAATTTCGTCGCAGATTTCCTAGCCGTCCAACGCCTACTGATGAAACACTGCGACGTTTAGCCGCTCGCCTCGGGATTGGCACAACACGAGATGCTGCCAGGCGTGGCAGACCCCGGAATAGCCGTTCTGCAGAGAATATTGCTGCTGTAGCCGATGATGTCATGGAAGCTGAAGGATGCATTTCCCGGGCGCCTAATCTCCCGTTTTGGCGATTTGCACTGGCCAGCAAGATCGCCTGATTTGACGACTCCAGACTTCTTTTTGTGGGGCTTTTTGAAGTCGCGGGTTTATGTCAACAAGCCTCAGGCTCTTGGAGCTCTTAAAGACAATATCCGTCAAGAATGTGAGGACCTATCGCCGGAAGTTTTGGCCAAAGTGATGGAAAATGCCATAAAAAGGGCTCAAATGACAATCAACTGTGGCGGCGGCCATTTACATGACATCATATTCTCGACTTGATGTAAAAAAAATTAAAGGACCAAATAAAAATAAGCCACAAGAAGAATCAAAGTTTTTCATTTTTTTTTTAAATTACAGCCAAAAAACATCGGAAGGTTATTTTTGCGCCACCTTGTATATTCTTTTCCCAGAAGCTAGTACCTATAAATGTCATATTTTCCCACAGTCAGTTCGGAGCGTAAAGCCAATATGGGCGTGAAGTCAATTGTAGCGATAATATGAATCCATTTTGTTACTGACCACAAAATCCATTTACAACCACTTTATGAGATCATCAAATCCCTGCGCCTACTCTTTTCGTCTACGCAATTTCAGTTGCCACGCCATCACAAATCTTGTTGTGATTATTTGACTTAATGATCTTCATTAAAGCCGTGTAATAGCTTAATAAAATTAGCCACCGCCTACGCCAAACTGCACCGCAGAACGACATCTCTTGTAATTGCTTGCATCTTATTTGCATAACTCATGACTTCATGAGTATTATTCAAACATTTACATCGTTGTCGGCGTATGACAAAGGCACTTCCTCATAAATAAATCGCAAAATAAAATGTGCTCTGAATTTGAATATCCAAAGTACTTACTTTACACGGCGCAAACAATTCGCAAGCAATCGCAATTATTTAAATAATCCCAAGCGCACAGCCACCACCCACTTGCAGCTAGCTAATGATTTAATTTCACACGCTTCGTGTTGAAATTTCCATACCGCTGGCTCCAGTTATCTGGCTATGAACTCGCTAGTCCTGCAGAGTTGTCATAAATTTATCAAACGATTAACAAGTGATTGGAATCTTATTTAGAAGTCACTTAAAATACCGCGCTGACATAGTTACAGTGGGGCCTGAGTGTAGGCGGTTGTAGTACCAATCATGGACAATAGGCGGATTATTGTACCCAGGTGTCTTGGGAGGGACGAGTTTGACTTACGAACGTCAAAATTTATTACTTTTGCAAATGAAGTTGCTAAGTATAATTGAATAGAATTGGTTGTGCTTATGATTTATATTACGTGATTGTGGGTTTTCTAATATTCGATATTATTTATCGTGTTTTCGACGCGTGTAACTAATGGTTTGGATCTAACATCGAGTCTTACGGTTAAGGGGTGGCTTAGTTTATGCTAATTAGTGTACTCACGATTTTAATCCTATGAATTACGCAGAAGAGATAAGTTTTCAGGAAATGAAAGGCAACACAGTTCAAGGAAAATCACTCGGATAAGATGTACAGCGAATAATGATCATAACGGGTGATCCAAGTAGAGATACTTTTTTCAATAGCCTTTTTTGACAGATCACGTGTGAGTCGTGTCATGCTGTCATGTTATTTTTGTTTAGTATTGTTTGGCATTTCATAATGGAAAGACTTACGCGTGAACAACGTTTACAAATTGTTCAACTTTATTATGAAAATTCACGTTCTGTGAGGAATGTGTTTCGTGCACTTCGCTCAACTTATGGTCAACATAATCGGCCTACTGAGCGTACTATTCGCAACACCATCACCCATTTTGAGACCCAGCATTCATTATTGGATAATATTCGACCGAATAGACCACGTCCAGCACGCTGTGAAGAAAATATAGCGGCCGTAGCTGAGAGTGTACACGAAGACCGTGGAGAGTCGATTCGGCGCCGTTCGCAGCAACTCGGACCATGATAACCGACTATTTGATGCCTGAAATTGAAGCTCGTGATCTCGGCGACATTTGGTTTCAGCAAGACGGCGCCACTTCCCACCCATCGCATCAATCAATGGACTTATTGAGAAAACATTTCGGTGAGCACATAATTTCACGTTTTGGGCCGGTCGATTGGCCACCAAGATCGTATGATATCACACCGTTAGACTTTTTCCTGTGGGGATATGCAAAGTCAAAAGCTTATGCCGATAAACCCGCTTCGATTCAGGCCTTGGAGGAAAACATCACGCGTGTCATTCGCCAGTTACCAGTCGAAATGCTCGAACGAGTGATCGAAAATTGGACTCAACGGATGGACCATCTGCGACGTAGCAACGGCCAACATTTAATAGACATAATCTTCAAAAAATAAATGCCAAAGAATGTTCTTTCAAATGATAATAAACATTCTCCATTAAATTTGAATTTTCTGTTTTTTTTTCTTTAAAAAAGTAGGGAACATCGAAATGGATCACCCTTTAGCTGCACATAAAACTATCGTGAGCAGTGTGTTTTTTCATATTAGGGTTGAAGCGTAACGCCAGGCAAAGCTACATTGTGATCAGTAAAATTGATTTAATATTGTTTAGCTAGGTGGGTCTGTCAACGCAACGAATTGCAAAATTGATCTGAGACCAAAAAAAAAAAATGTTTTGCCCAATCGAACACACAACTCGGTCTTTTGACAGATCTAGATCAAAAAACGATTGGTTTTTTACCAATGGAAAATAACTTTAGGATTTTCAATTTCAAGAATTAACTCTCTATCAGGCCTTTATTCTTAAACCACAAAATAAGGCTCTTGAATAATAACACTCCAGGAGCGCCCTACAGATGTTACGTTGTTTGTGTAGTTGTTGCATGGACATCGTTTCTGTGAGCTGAAACTGTGTGTATTGTCGTTGAAATGCAAGGAGTCTAGGGATGGTTTTTCTGAGCTCCTCCGAACATATGCATTTTAAATATCTGCTGGTGCTTAAGGATAGTGATGCGATTATATGAGGACACAAGCGTGAAGTAGGCTTCTACGAGCTCCTTAACAAAACCTATATGAGTGACTACCGAAGTACAATGATAAAATCGAGCTGTGGGGTTTTAACGCAAAGGTAGGAAGAGAAGACATCTTTAGCAGTACTGTCGGAAAATATAGCCTACACGACAACACGTCTGGTAACGGACTTAGGCTAATTGACTTCGCTACGGAACGAAATGCCACTATAGCCAGCACACGGTTTCCTCACCTCGATATCCATAAGGGGACGTGGCGGTCTCCAGATCAACGAACAGTCAACCAAATTGATCACATTGCAATAGACAAGAGGCACGCATCCAGTATTTTAGATGTCCGAACATTCCGAGGGGCTAACATCGACTCGGACCACTACCTTGCCGTAGCCAAGGTAAGGATGCGGATATCCACCACGCCACAAAAAAAAAAACAGAAATACTGTGAAAAATTTAATGTCGAAAGACTGCAATCGCCAGATACCGCCAAGACCTTCGCGCAACGCGTATCCCTTAAGGCCTGATCAGAATGCATATCTGTAGCTGGTATCTGTAGCTGAGTGAAAGTTAAAAACAAGGCAACCCGTAAGCGCTTTCACAATGTGTATCTCCCGTGAATCTGTAGCTTGAAGTTGAATGGGGTTCAACTTCACGCTTCAGATTCACGTTTGACGTTTCACTCAGCTACAGATACCAGCTACAGATATGCATTCTGAGCAGGCCTTTAACCTCTCGACTCACAACACACCACCAGCATCTAATGTCGAAGAACAATGGCAACGATGCCAACAAGCCACACTCAGAGAAAAAATGTAAACTAAAATGTAATACGATCTATTTGATTTTACGTGGAATAAACTTTGATAAATAATATTTACTTTCACATTGAAATATATTTGATTTGAATACGCAATGTGTAACAACATGGTAGTACACCAAATACTACCACTACTACTAATACTAATTTCAGTACAATGGCATCACCATTGTCACACGATGTGCGACGACATCGTGTATCTATCCACATCCAGACACACATCAATGCAACAGACAGATCCCGAATAACCGTTCACGTCTACGATGCGTGTACACATTTTTCACCACACCCAACACACAAGGGGTATATTTACGAGACAACGAACGAATTGAAGGATTCGCATTTCATCCTCCGCATGAAGCGGACATCATCAGTTCCTGAGTTCCAGAAGAAGTATTTTTATGTACACCAAAAAAAATAGTAATAAAGATTGTATTATTTTTGATTTACAAAAGCGTTCAGCTGTTAAAAATGTAATTTTAAATAAAGTCATCCTAGATTCAAAGTGAAACGTTTTCACTTTTACATTGAAACCATTTTTGTTTTAAATATTTAAGCTACTCTCAACGTAGTTTTGATGTGTAACCTGATAGTATTTGTCCATTCAAAGTGTTGCATAGTTAATTTAACTTTGTTTTAAATCGCCATCAACTTCAAACCGTTGCGTATTTATTTATGCCGAAATTTTTTGGTGCAGACAAATAATGCTTACATGCATTTTCCTCACACATCGCAGTTTCAAACTTGAATCAACGTTAATTTAAAGTGTTGCATATTCATTTTAAAGTGGCAACAATCTAGAAACAAAGTGGAACATGTTCGTCGTGCATTGATGCTACTCATTTCAATAAAGATCAACGTAGATTCAAAGGGAAACATACTTATTTTTATGTCCCGCTAACTGTCTCCTTCGGTTGTGTAAAGATAGAAAAAATTAGTGTAGTCAACGAAAATGTAGCGCTCATAAATATCTTTGATTTGACTCAAGAGATTCAGTGTCAGTTGTCTGAAGATGACGAAAAGTTAAAAAAATTACTGGCCAGTTTGAAATGCAATGCCTGTTTCCAGTGTTAAAATGTAAGTTTTATGTGATTATATATAATGTATTAGAAATAAAATTAAGTGCATTGATTCGCAGGCGAGACTTACAAATCAAGTGTAAGTTAAACATGTTTGTATGGAAATAATTTTGTTACGAACCATATTGTGCAATTTAAAAGTAAGAAAATAGGTATTAACTTGATATTAATACCTCAGGATAAAATCACGTGTGCGAAAAAATGTATCTGGTTTTAAGTGTTCGATTAGAAATTAATAGTGTGTATACAAAACGGTTAATTAGTGCATAGTGCATATCAAAACATAATAAGCATACCTACATTGATTTTCCTAATTTTCTCAAAATTTCTTGTATAATATAGTACAATTTTTCAAGCAGTCAACAATAATGCACAAACAAAAATTATTTCCATATTAGTTCTTAAAGGATTGCACTTAATTTTATTACTTTTTGCTTGTAAAAGCTTTTTACTTATTAAAAAAGAATTTCATTTCAGCCAATGACATAACGTTTTCGAGATAAGTCTATTTAACAAATGAAGACAATACAAATACCATAGCTAGTATCGGCCAGAGAGCAGAATTCAGGGCAAAGCTTTTTGTGGTAAATGTTAGAGACAATGTCGAATATAAAGGTACTCTGTATAAAAAGAATTGTTACTTGATTTATTATAAAAAAACATCATTGGAATTATTTAAAACACATGTCTTTGCATTTCAAAATAATAATTTGTTTGTTTTTTGTTATCCAATTGAAGAAAAATCATTTAGTAGGCATTTTCAAGACTTAAAAATTGGCAACAATATTAACCATGTGGTGATAGAAGATATATCCTTTTTTACGAGCTCACCTTTACATTTAATCCAGTAAATAATAGGAAAACATATTTCAAAAATAATTTTATCTAGGAAAAAAAAAGAATAATTGTATCTTTAGGTTAATAATGAATAATTTAAGAATTTTATGTTATTATGTCATTGAAAATAAAATTTATGAATTCCAAATTATTGTTGTTTTGATTTTTATACAAGAAAACAAAAATGTATGTACTAAAATTTTAAATTTTGCGAAAAATTTATTTTGAAAATACATACCTTTATCAAGTAAAAATTGAAATATACAGCCTTTAAAGTTAAAAACATTTGATTCTACAACGAACTATTGTTGTATCAAATAATAAACGTGATATTTTAAAAGTCGAAGGATCATGGTAAGATTAAAGTTAAAAAATGCTAATTCAAAATGGTTTCATTTTAAATCAATGCCTGAACGAATTTAAATTAAAGCTAAGCATAGTACTTTCAAAGTTGGATTTGTTTGAATACACAATGCATAGCCATTACTTCAAAGTGTAGTCGTAGTGTTTTTAAAGTCAAATACATTTGATTCTACGATGCGTCATTGTTAAATTAAAGTTAAAGCATATTATTTTCAAAGTTGAATGTGTTTTAATCTACGATGCATTATGGTTGAATCGAATTCCACAAACTTTGATTTAAAGATAAATGAATTTGATTTAAGCATGATCCCACATCAAATAAAGGTACATACGTGGTTATATCAAATTAAAACGATATTCTTTTTAAAGTAGGAAAACCCTTTGAATTAATATCATGCCACTTTGATTTAAAAATTTTCGTAGTCGAAGCTAAATCATTCCGAAAAATATTTAAATCGAAGTAGTTTTCTTTGATTTTACGTTGTTTTTTCTCTGAGTGCATTAGATCAGCCGCAACTGATGTGCTAGGTTTCTCTCGGCCACCAGCAAGAAACCCCTGGTTTGATGAGGAATGCCGACAGATGCTCGCAGCCAAGAACGAGGCCTACAAGGCTAAGCTGCAGGTGAAGACGAGAGAACATCGGCTTCTCAGAAAGAAGAAAAAAGAGCAAGAAAAGCGCGCGATCGAGGATATAGAGAGGTGCCACTCCAGGAACGATGTTCGCAAGTTTTACCAAAGTGTAAAACGTAAAAGCCAAGATACAAGGCTCGAACAGAATCCTGTCGAGATGAACAAGGAAATATCGTAGTTGAGACACAGTCGATGCTGAGGATATGGAAGAACCACTTCTGCAGACTGTTAAACGGCGATGACGAACAAAATTCCGCTGTCAGGCAGAACGAACCATTTAATATTGGCAACGACAACGAAAACTGCCAACCACCCGACCTAAGTGAAGTGATGATAGCTATATCTAAACTCAAGCTTAATAAGGCCGCCGGAAATGACGGCCTTCCCGCTGAGCTTTATAAAGCTAAGCCAAATCTGGACGATTGAAAGCATGCCTGAAGAATGGAACTCAGCATCGTTTTCCCGATCCACAAAAAAGGAGACCCTCTGAACTGCGCCAACTACAGAGGCATAAGTCTACTCAACATCGCCTAAAGATCCTATAATATGTGAACGCCTGAAACCGTTTACCAACAACCTGATTGGCCCTTATCAGTGTGGTTTTAGGCCAGGAAAGTCCACAATCGATCAAATTTTCACACCTCGGCAGATCCTGAAAAAAGAAGGCAATTTAGTAGTAAAGCCCTCACTCGAACTACTAAGGAGATCCTATATAAGACCCTGATCATCCCAGTCCTGCTCTACGGCACTGAAGCATGGACCGTATCAAAAGCGGATGAAGAAATCCTTGGTCGATTCGAGCGAAAAATTCTTCGGAAAATCTTCGGTCCCGTTTGCGTTGAAGGGCTATGGAGACGAAGATTCAACCACGAACTATACGAGCTGTACAGCGACATATCCCTAGTCAAAAAAACTCCGCATTGGACGTTTAAGATGGCTAGGACATGTAGAAAGAATGGACACCAATACTCCGGCTCGCAGAGTCTTCGATTCCCAGCCATACGTCGGACGCAGTAGAGGAAGACCTCGCCTTAAGTGGCGCGCACAAGTGGAAACCGACCGCAACCAACTCGGAGTGCGCAACTGGAGGCAGTTAGCTAAGCACCGGGCTAATTGGAGAGGCATGTTGGTTGAGGCCCAGGTTCATCCCGAACTGTAGCGCCACTTAATTGGATAATTGGAATTGAATTGGCAAGCTTCTGATCTGAACTAAAAAAAAAACATCTTATGCCAGCCCCATTTTTTTAAAAACCCGCCCCAAACTGTTACTCTCTGAGGTTGCAACGTCTTCTTAATAATGCCGTCAGGTCCCAACATGTTAAAAATAGCAGTTTAGATGAAAATGCGTCTTGTCCGAAAAAATCGCCTTCACTATCTTGCCTGCATAATATACGAATATCTAATACCGTTGAACAACAACCTAATCGACCACTAGCATTCTCGTGAAACATATTGTTCAGTCTTCATAAGGTTGGTAATGACTTTTCAACGTTCAAAGTCCAAAAACTGGTGATAAATATGGACGGATCTTCCGATATAAAGGGTGGTCCAACCATAATGCACGATGTGAGTCAAACCTTAATGTCAATTTTTTTGCCCAACTTAATTTTACATTTTTTTGTTTCAGTGTTTGAGAAATTCAACCATGGAGAGGTTGAGTACCGCGTTAAGATTGTTCAAGCCTTTTACGAAAATAGGCGTTCAAATCAAAATTCATTTCGTGCACTTCGTGATTTTTTTGGTCAGCATAATCGACTAAATGTGTCCAGAAAATTGTGCGCAAATTTCAGCGAACCGGGTCTATAGGAAATGTTAAAACACCTGTGCATGCTCGGCCAGTTTGTTCTGCGGAAAACATTGTTGTTGTTCGTGATAGTGTGGCAGAAGAGCCGTCAACCTCGACTCATCGTCGTGCCCAACAATTGAATATATCACGAACATCACTGATGGACACCTTCACCTCAGTGGATTCGTTAACAATCAGAATTGCCACATTTGGGCAAATGAGAATCCACGAGTGATTGTTGAAAAACCGATGCATCCACAAAGAGTGACGGCTTGGTGCGGTTTATGGGCTGACAACCTCATCGGGCCGTACTTTTTCGAAACTGATGTCGGCCAAGCAATTACCATGAATGGTGTTTGCTATCGCGAGATGATAACGAACTTCTTGTGGTCAGATATGGATCTGGACGATATGTGCTTCCAACAGGATGGTGCCACTTGCCCCACAGCCAACGAAAAAATGACTCCTTTGCGCGAGAAATTCAATGGCCGTAATATCTCACGTCGTGACGATGGCCGCCACGATCATGTGATTTGACACCGTTGGAAAATTAACATCGTGCGCTTTCGTTGGACCACCCTATACATATACATATAAACAACTATATGTCTGTCCTCATCATATTCCAATATATTGAAACAAGGAGAATCCATGCCAATTCCGAAAGTCTTTAAAACATCTGACCGAAGACACATCATCTTGTGTCTTCAAATTTGTTTTACAGCATCAAATCCTTTCCTTCGATACTTCCTACAAAAAACTTTCACAAAAGCCACACCATGAGACTCCAATGTGTCCTCAATCTCATGTTCTTACACGAAACTCTTAATATAAAAAAACCGCTAGACCTCCGGGCCGCCACATTTAATGTTGATGAATGAGCCATGTGAATCTGTAGAAAGCCACGTAAGACAATAAATAATTCAACGTCATCGCCAACTGAGCTGCGCCGGATAGAAACCTCTCATAAGGCCAAACTGGAATCCAAGATATGAATCATCAATGACCACGACCGATCAAACAAAACAGCAGGGATTGGCTAGAAGACTCCTCACAGCTTAGACTATTAAAATACCTTGACGTTCACGTTGAGCATTTTCCAATTAGAAACTCACGTGGAACTGCCTTCGAACACCATTATTAGCCACCGGAGCTGATAATGAATCTGTGGCTACCTCTTCCATCGACAAGAGATGATTCCTTCTATTTCTTATACAAGCACTGACAGGGCACAATCACGCACGCTATGAGGCCAACTTAGGGACGAACTACGCGATCGGCTATTCATTCAAGATTCAACCATTTGACATACATGGTGGGAATTTATGGAAGCTCATGCTCGACCAGACAACAACCAACAGAAAGTCATTAAAGCCACCAGAAGAATGGCCATTACTTGGCCGAATGCTCGGTGAATGCTGAGACAAGCGCGCGTCTGCAACATCATCAGCGCGCGATTCGGCCAAAGATCTAACCCGGGCAGACACAGCTGCAGTCGGGTAGTGGCTTCTTGTTGGTTTTTCTCTTCCTGTTCGATGATTTGTCGTGGACTGTGCTGCTGCGCGGTACGGTTGCGTGATTTCTTCTTCCATCGCGCAAGACGCGTGAGGCGAATCGTTAATTGGATGATGGACCGAAGCTATGCAATTGTCCTATCGATTGAGGAAGCAAAGATATACACTCGTAGATGGGGTATTGACTGCAGGCCTAGTGAATGGATGCGACGAACTGGTTAGGCATTGTGGTCTTTGGGATTCTTTTTTATGGGAACTATGGGATTAATTAATAAATTCAATTTCAGTACGTTGCGAACTTTTGTGTGCGAGACAATATTGGCGTCTAACTGTCGTGCCCGACGGAGAAGGCCTGTGCCCAGTTCACAGAGTCAAGTAAATGGTCATCTATTTCACTTTTAATTAGATTCTAATATGCTGCGCAGGCATGTGAGTTGGTTAATCATGTGGATGAGTTATGGGAAAAGCTGCGCATGCATACAGCTTGTTGGAAGAGAATGTACAGACGCTTGAGCAGTCATTTAAATTAAAAAATGACAGCGGAACATGTGATTCGAAACTCACTAAAATTGGTAAGATTTTATTGTTTTTGTATTATCGCAGATATTACAATTAAAAAAAAATTCCTGATCATTTGCATCCGTTGCGTCGACGTAAGGCAAATTATCGGCATGCGTAAGCTAAAGAATCCGTTGAATCCGTTGACAGTTTTATACATTCTGACAGTTAAGTTCAAGAAAATGTAGATATTGGTGCGCCAAGTTTAGTATCGTCAGTAATTGTGAGGTTTGAACTAGAATTTGTGGATTCTTCCATTTGGTAAATTTAAAATTTAACCAGCATTTGTCTTGGGTTTGAAAAAAAAAAAACAAAGAGACTTAATGACACTAAAAATGTATAGCGATCTTCAGTTTCATTCCGACAAAAAAACGATAAACTGGAGGCCCTATCAGCTATGTAACCCATTTATGAACAATTGCGGTGATTGGAAGCATCCAAGGCAACAGGCCTTGGATGCTTCCAATGCTTTCAATGGAGTTTAGAATGGCTAAGCAATTTGACAGCATACGGACTAACTTAAAGACTGTGAAGCTGCATGGAAAGTTTTATCAAGAACAGATATTTAGAATTGATGGGGTTTCTTCAGGTTTGTATTCTAAAAAGCACTGGAGTGCCGTAAGGATGAATTCTCTTACCCACTCTATTTCTGCTGCACATTAATGAGATTTTTATTTACCTACTTAAGTGGTGCTACGGTTCGGAATGAACCTGGACCTCAACCAACATGCTCCAATTAGCCCGGTCCTTAGCTGACTGCCTTCAGTTGCGGACTCCAAGTTGGTTGAGGTCGGTTTCTACTTGTGCGCGGCAACTAAGGCGAGGTCTTCCTCTACTGTGTCCGACGTCTGGCTGGGAGCCAGAGTATTGGTGTCTATTCGCTATAAATTAGCTAACCATCTTAAACGTCTAATGAGGAGTTTTCTGACTACGGGTATGTCGCTGTACAGCTCGTATAGTTCGTGACCGAAGATTTTCCGAGGAATTTTCCTCTCGAATTGAGCAAGGATTCATGTATTCCATGCTTCAACGCCGTAGAGCAGGACTGGGATGATCAGGGTATTATCTAGGATCTCCTCAGTAGTTCGAGTGAGGGCTTTACTACTAAAGTGCCTTCTTAGCCCGAAGAAACAGCGGTTGGCAAAAGCAATTCTTCGTTTCATTTCTGACGAGATATTGTTGTCAGAGTTAATAGCGGAGCCGAGGTAGACAAAGTCCCGTACTCACAGTTATATCTGCCAATAGTGACGTTCTGTTCAATTCGTGGATGTTGTGCGTCCTTTCGTGTTGACAGCATATACTTAGTCTTACCCTCATTTACTGCTAAACCAATTTTTGCCGCTTCCTTCTCTATACCAGCAAACGTGGCTATGACATCACGTTGAGTCCGAACAATGATGTCAACATCGTCGGCGTATGCACCGATTTTTGAAAAATGTTCCTCTAGCGTTGGCTCGGGAGTTTTGCACAATCCTCTCAAGAATCAAATTGAAGAAGTCACATGACAGCGCATCGCCTTGTTTAAATCCTTTTTTTGGTTTCGAATGTTTCGGTGAGGTCGTTTCTGACCCTGATGGAGCAGCTAGAATTCTCCATTGTCATCCTACACAAACGGACGGTATACCAAAACTAGACATGGCTCTGTATAGTTCGTCTCTATAAATGCTGTCGTATGCGGCTTTGAAATCGATAAATAGGTGGTGGGTATCGATTTGGACTTCTTGTGTTTTTTCCAGGATCTGACGAAGTGTAAAGATTTGCTTAGTTGTGGACTTTCCTGGCCTAAAACCACACTGGCCGATTAGGTTGTTGGTAAACAGTTTAAGGCGTTTACATATTGCGGCAGATACAAACTTGTAGGCGATGTTGAGGAGATATATGTCTCTGTAGTTGGCGCAGTTCAGAGGGTCTCATTTTTTGTGGATCGGGCAATCGATACTGAGGTTCCATTCTTCAGGCATACTTTCATCCGACCAAATTTGGATTATGAGTTGGTGCATGTTACTTACCAAGTCATCTCCGCGCGTTTATAAAGCTCGGCGCCGTAATTTCCGGTGGCCTCATTAAGATTGAGTTTAGATATTGCTATCACTCACTTCACTTAGGTCAGGTGGTTGGTAATTTTCGCTGTCGTCGCCAATATTGAACGGTTCGTTCTGCCTGACAGCGGAATGTTGTTCGTCATCGCCGTTTACACTCTGGTAAAACTTGCGAACATCGTTCCTGGAGTGGCACCTCAAGGATATATCATTGATCGCGTGCTTTTCTTGCTCTTTTTTCCTTTTTTCTAAAAAAGCCGGTGTTCTTCTCTCCTTTTTCTCTCCTATAGAGCTTAATGGCAGCTTTCGTCTTCACCTGGAGCTTAACCGAGTAGGCCTCGTTCTTGGCTGCGAGCATCTGTCGGCATTCCTCATCAAACAAAGGGTTTTTTGCTGGTTCTTTGCTTCGACATTCGATGCTGGTGGTGTGGTGTTAATCGAGAGGTTAAGGTATACGCTTTGCGCCAAGGCCTTGGCGGTCTATTGCGATTACAGTCGTTCAACATTATATTTTGTCACAGTAATTCTGGTTTGTTGTGGCGTAGTGGATATCCGCATTCTTACCTTGGCCACAAGGTAGTGGTCCAAGTCGACGTTAGCCCCTCGGAATATTCGGACATCCAAAATACTGGATTCGTGCCTCTTGTCTATCGCATTGTGATCAATTTGGTTGACCCTTCCTTGATCTGGTGACCGCCATGTCCCCTTATGGATATCGAGGTGAGGAAACCGTGTGCTGGCTATATTGACATTTCGGTCTGTAGCGAAGTCAATTAGTCCGTTGGCAGACGTGTTTTCGTGGTGTAGGCTTAACTACCGAAGCACAACCCCTTACCTGGGGGGCCAGTTCCAACTTATTCGATACCACTAGGATACGGGGTTTTTAATATCTACTGGGGATTGAGCGCTGCCGTTGGTATTTCGGTTCATGCGCCAGCATTTCTCTGTTCAAGGGGCCTGACTTATCCTTGAAATTCCTTGAGAGTCATCCCCCCGCTGTCATCTGTTGCCGCCAAGACTTTACACAGGGGTTGAAACTCTATCTACGTCCAATGTAAGGCACTCATAGCGGTCGCCACGTATATGCTAAGAGTCAGAGTTGGTAGGCAGCAGCTAAGTGAAAACTCACTACAAATATTTTTAAATCCCCACCCCGGCCATTCCCACTTTTAAAAGAAAACGTCGCAAGGAATTTTAATAGAGTGTCTGAACAAGGATGGAATGGAATAGGATATTAAACGAATCGCACAGGGGATTATAATTTTCTCAATATTTTCTCATATGTCGAAATTCATAAATTTTTAGAAAAGCAATTTGAAGTTTTTCATCAATAGGGATGTTTCCTTAAATGCCAAACGACACTTGCCCCCTCACGCTGTCAGTTTAAGAGCAATCAACATGACGGTTTGTATTTATTTTCGCGAATCGGTCCGTATACTTGATCGCCAAATTTTGACTTATGTCAGTTTGCTTTTCAAGCGACGATATATTTAAAGGATACTATAACGATAGCTTTTAAGAGCTCAGGGAAATAAACCCTAAACTTCTTAAATTTGAACGACTTAAAACATACGTAGTTGCAGCTCATAGGCACCCAGTACATCTAACAAGAACACGAGCAATACAATACGAACACTTTTTATGTCACAGAACAAGTAAACAATGGAACAAACTTTCAGCTAGGAGAAGAGTCAATAAATATCTGCTGGCATCATTTAGGGAAGGTCTTTGAGAGGTTTACCTAGGTAAGCAAAATAAATAAAGTTGATCAGACTTTTTTTGGAATCCAGAATCAAAAAAAGATGCGCGATTTGTATACAATAGGCGTGCCCAACTCCTGATCCCTCCAAAATCTCTTACAAATCCGTAAGTAGAACACGATTCTTCACTTGACAAGGAGAAGATTATCAACAACATGCTGCGACTATAATTTAATAAAATAAACCACACATGCTTGAGTAATATTTTTTACGCAGTTAATTTGTTCAATAAAAAAAACGCCATAAAAGCGAGGTCGTTGACAGCTAGTTACAACAACAACGACAACCAAATCCATGCTTTCAGATCGTTCTGAATCAAAATGCCAACGATCAAGCCTAAACATTGTATTTTGCTTGAAATTTCAAAACTCAAATTCGTTTTATTTAAGTGCACATCAATATTGATATTGGTCATCGTCGTACAGTCACCTCAATGTTTACTTCTACTCCCGCGTACCTATCATTGTCTGTCCTAGTCCACCTAACTCGTAAACTGTAACCAATTCTCTTCCTCAAAACTGTTTAAAATCCCAAAACAAACTTCTGACAAATGTTATGGTTTTGGTTTTATTACGCTTCCACATAAAACCTACTGCATGTTGCATACTAGTCATGCACATTCCACGATCCTGATTGTTTAATTCCAAGACCTCATAAACGTAACTAGGTATCGTCTTTCCCTCCCGCAATCGAAAATAAACATTTCAACCGTCCTCTTGCCATCCCCTGCTTCTGGCTGTCGGCGATCGCATCCATTTGATCGTGGCACACACATGCGGTGGCGATCACCGCGCCAGTTCAACAATCGCATTATGCCCATATATCATCGACTGCCCACATACACATGCAAGTAAATGAGAGAGAAACCCCAACGATCTAGCAAAAGCGATTGCGCTCAACTCCAAACCGAACCGAAATAAATCGCAATCAGGTGTGATGATGAATACCTACTTTCTCAGGTGTTGAACTCGGCCTCACCGCACGACCAACCGATCGACGCGACGGACATACAGACGGTGCCTTATGCTGGAATAATCCCCGCCAAATGGAGATCATATTCGGAGGCACCGCGCAATGATTGCTAATGCAATTTACGGGCCGAATTGATGATTCAAGACCAGAGTTAGCGCCTGCCTGCCCTACGATCAACATGCAATTCAGGTAGTACCGTTTAAGTCCTGTCTGCGACTATTGCCACTTTTTTTCGGGACTTTCATGGGTGTTCACACCCTCCAGTGTGCTCCATTCGTAGGCATGTTTATCATGTGGGGGAGGAATAATTAAGATCGCGAATTAGAAGTTGATTGACAGTCAGACGGATCCATATCGCAGGGCGCATTGGTATGCGGAAAGTGACCACGAGACGTGGGAGCTAGCTTTAGACAATTTTATTTACGAATGCAAATTGGAGACAGTCACCATTAGTTATTCGAAAGATTTAAATCAGATTGCTTGGTAAATGGATATGGAGGTGTCTTATGGGTTTTATTACCTGTAAGGCGGAGTAATAGCGGTGGAATAGGCACGTGCGTCTTCTGAGCTCAGCATCATGGTACAGCGCAACAGCACACAAGACTTTTCAACTAAAATGGCGGTGCACTAGCGTCCTACTTATTTATTTAACTAAAGGATGGTGATACAAGGGAAGATGAACAAACAACAGTTATACATAGAAGGGATGTGAGACATAGGCAAATAAAGGGTTTTTCAACAGGGACGCTACAAAAGTAGAGCGACAGGGACAGCAAACGACGCCATATTTCTTGCCGCTCTTTTGACATTTCTCTTCAGTAAGGTTTGCCATTTCATGATAGAAAGATATACGAGCCAACAACGAGTCGAGATTATTAAAATTTACCACCGAAATTCGGAGTCAGTGGCCTCAATGTTAAGAGCGCTACGTCCAATTTATGGTCGTCATAATCGTCCTAACAGATCAACAATTGAGCGTCTAGTGGAAAAATGTGAATCCACAGGCACAGTACAAAATGTTCCCGTGTCAGTGAGACAAAGAAGTGCCCGTAGTGTCGAGAATATTGCTGCCGCTGAGGCTTCAGTTGAAGAAAGCCCAAATGTGTCTCTCACACGTCGTTCTCAAGCATTGGGAATCTCTGTGACGTCGTTGTGGCGAATTTTACGAAAAGATCTTGGCCTACATCCTTACAAGATTAAATTGACGCAAGAACTGAAGCCGCTTGACCACCAGAAGCGTCGTATGTTCGTGAATTGGGCTGAGCAACAACCTGAAAATGATTCGGATTTTCATCGAAAAATCATCTTCAGCGATGAGGCTCATTTCTGACTGAATGGCTTCGTCAATAAACAAAATATGCGGTATTGGTCAGGCAGCAATCCACTCGTACTCCATGAGTCATCATTGCATCCCGAAAAAATACGTTTTTGTGTGGTTTATGGTACTTCTTCCATGATGATCAAGACCGGCACGTTACTGTGAATGGGAATCGCTACCGTTCAATGATAACAGAATATTTTGGCCCCAATTGGATGAGATGGACTTGTAGGACATGTGGTTCCAACAGGACGGCGCCACAAGCCACACAGCGAATGTCACAATCAATTTATTGTAAACCAAGTTTGGAGAACGTGTTATCTCAAGAAATGGTGCAGTCGCTTGGCCGCCTCGGTCGTGCGATTTGACGCCGTTAGACTATTTCCTTTGGGGCTACGTCAAGTCTATGCCAACAAGCCAGCGACGATTGATGAAATTCGTACGAATATCGTACGAGTATCGCCCGATTTATGCTTAAAAACCGTCGAAAATTGGGTTCAGCGTCTGGACTTCTGCAAGCGTGGCCGTGGTGGCCATGCAAAAGAAATCGAGTTCCATACATAATGGGATCGAACGTACTTTCACAGGTATAAAGAATTTCATTGATATCAAAAACCGTTTTTGTTTTATTTAAAAAAATTTTTGTAGCGCTCTTATTGAAAAACCCGATAGATCACCATTTTGGATCTGGAATTATGCCCAGAGAGAAACAAAGGGATAAGAAAATACTGAGGTATTTTGAAGGTTTTACTGGTCGTTTGCACTTCCAGGGGCAATCGCTGCGGGCAAACACAAATACTGCTGGGGTGCTGTCGTCGAACTCTATTTGTGAAAGGACGTTTTTTTTTAGAAAAAAGAAGAAAGACAATAAATTGAAGCACTCTTGGGAGTTAAAAAAGTTAAAACATCAAAGCCAGCAAGGCAAGGGCTAAACAGACCTATGAGATGTGGAGCAGGTATTTAAACTTTGCATACACCCAAACTCGCACTCTGATGTATGCAAGCATGAAGCCCCTTTCTTGGGCTTACTGTTGGATTTGGGATTGGTGCGAATTTGGATGGAAATTCATCATTATTTCCATCGGCTTTATTTCACTTCACCTGCATTCACATGCATTTCGAATCGAAGAAAAACTTCTTCTATGGATTAGAAATTATGATTTAAAACGTTCAATTCAAGTTATTTTGAACGGTATCAAGACTGCTACTCACCAAATAAATTCTGGTGTTCCGCTGGGTTACATTTTTTCCCCGACTCCCCTTCTTTTTATAAATGATCGCCTTCCCGCAACTCCTAATCCAATTTATTCCATCGCTGATGACAGTTCTCTCAGCTTCTCATATTCGTTTTTTAAGACCACCTCCCTCATCTTCAGACGTGGACTCTCAATTATGTTAAGCAAATCGAAACCGGTGCTTAAGGATAGTGATGCGATTATATGCGTTCCACTCTAGCCTCTCACTATCGACCATGCTAAACGAAAAAAGGACAACGACGTTCGTATCGGCACCTGGAATGTGAGAACATTAAACAGGAGAGGTGCAGGCGAACAACTAGCGGAAGCCCTAAACTGCTACAAATCAGACATTACTGCCATCCAGGAAATAAGATGGGATGGGCCGGGCAAAAAGAGGATGAAAACTGTGACATCTACTATGAACCGTGTTATAGTGAGCAGAAACAGCGATTATTTGGATGCGGATTTGTTATAAGTGCCAGACTTAGGCAAGAAGTCTTATGTTTTCAAGACATTAGCGAACGCATTGTAACAATCCGCATCAAGGCCAAATTCGCCAACATAAGCCTTATATGCGCTCATGCTCCGACGGAGGAAAAAGATGATACAACTAAGGATTGCTTCTACGAGCTCCTCGACAAAACCTATGAGCGACTACCAAAGTACGATGTTAAAATCGTGCTGGGAGATTTTAACGCAAAGGTAGGAAGAGAAGACATCTTTAGCAGTACTGTCGGAAAATATAGCCTACACGACAACACGTCTGGTAACGGACTTCGGCTAATTGACTTCGCTACGAAACGAAATGCCACTATAGCCAGCACACGGTTTCCTCGCCTCGATATCCACAAGGGGACATGGCGGTCCAGATCAACGAACAGTCAACCAAATTGATCACATTGCGATAGACAAGAGGCACGCATCCAGTATTTTGGATGTCCGAACATTCCGAGGGGCTAACATTGACTCGGACCACTACCTTGTTATAGCCAAGGTAAGGATGCGGATATCCATCACGCCACAAAAAAAAAACAGAAATACTGTGAAAAAATTTAATGACGAAAGACTGCAATCGCCAGAGACCGCCAAGACCTTCGCGCAACGCGTATCCCTTAACCTCTCGACTCACAACACACCACCAGCATCTAATGTCGAAGAACAATGGCAACGATGCCAACAAGCCCTTAGTTCAGCCGCAACTGATGTGCTAGGTTTCTCGCGGCCACCAGCAAGAAACCCCTGGTTTGATGAGGAATGCCGACAGATGCTCGCAGCCAAGAACGAGGCCTACAAGGCTAAGCTGCAGGTGAAGACGAGAGCTGCCATTGAGCTCTATAGTCAAAAAAGAAGGGAAGAACATCGGCTTTTCAGAAAGAAGAAAAAAGAGCAAGAAAAGCGCGCGATCGAGGATATAGAGAGGTGCCACTACAGGAACGATGTTCGCAAGTTTTACCAAAGTGTAAAACGTCAAAGCCAAGGATACAAGGCTCGAACAGAATCCTGTCGAGATGAACAAGGAAATATTGTTGTTGAGACACAGTCGATGCTGAGGATATGGAAGAACCACTTCTGCAGACTGTTAAACGGCGATGACGAACAACATTCCGCTGCGCCAGGCAGAACGATCCATTTAATATTGGCAACGACAGCGAAAACTGCCAACCACCCGACCTAAGTGAAGTGAGGATAGCTATATCTATACTCAAGCCGGAAATGACGGCCTTCCCGCTGAGCTTTATAAAGCTGGCGGAGATGACTTGGTAAACAACATCCACCAACTCATAAGCCAAATCTGGTCGGTTGAAAGCATGCCTGAAGAATGGAACCTCAGCATCGTTTGCCCGATCCACAAAAAAGGAGATCCTCTGAACTGCGCCAACTACAGAGGCAGGTTGGGGTTGTGCTTTGGATTAACTACCCATCCACGGAAAAAAATATTGTTACGAAGCAACCAATAGCCTCGGAAAGGACTGATTTTATTGTTGACGACCATGCTAAACGAAAAAAGGACAACGACGTTCGTATCTGCACCTGGAATGTGAGAACATTAAACAGGAGAGGGTTTCAGTTTTTCAACTTTGTTGAAGGTCTGTTCTTATTGGTCAATCGACCATTTTATTCACGTGACATTGGAGGGGAAATGACTGACAATACAAGTTAAACATTTTCTCATTAGCACTCAGATGTAAATGAAACAGCTGATTTTGCTCGACCTGTCATGAAAGTGTTTTTGATTTTAGCAAAAATTCTCGATATTGTTGGTTTTTTAAGTTACTCCTTATTTTTTTGATAAAGAATAATTATTCTGAATACATAAAAGTTAATAAAAATCTATAAATTTGAAAAAATGAAACCATTCAAGATAATTTGCGTTCCACATCGGATTACCATAATTTTCAGTTGTAATCTGCAATGTGGACCACGACCATTTGGAGTTTGAGTGAGATTTGAATTTAAAATTTCTGTTTGCAGATGTAACGTACGTACAATCGCACTCAATTTGGATGTGGAATTGTGCACAAGGTACAGCTGCAGTTTAAGAAGTGTAAAGAATGGCACCTTTTCAGCCGTTTGCTCTTATTTCAGATGCAGGTGCAAACAAAAAAATGTTTGTTTTTGAATGGTTGTGTTGTTGTGTGTTGGTATCTACATCTTTTTGTGAATGAATTTTATACTTGATGGATTGCATTGGTGGAACCACTCGCTATGTGTTTGTTTATACTCGTAAGCAAAGGTAAGGTAGGGTAGATAGGTTGAATGAAAACAAGTCTGTTTTGGCACTCAATCCAGATGTAATCTATCTAGAGTACTGAGCAATAAATGGTGTTGCAGGAAGTTCTTTGATATTGTCGTCGTTCACTTGCATTATATTTCCCATAGATATTACGAATAAAACACTCAAATTTGCATCAAATATTCAAAATTTTTATTGTAATCGATAAATAGGCCTTTGCAATTTACGTTTTAAAGAGAACTTCATGTACATGTTGTCCGCGGCTCCATTTCAAATGGTACATTCGGAAGGTCCAATTTTGCGTCACTTTTTCGAGCATTTCGGCCTGTATTCCACGAATTACGCGTGTTATGTTATCATGTAAGACTTCAATCGTGTTCAGCTTGTCCACATAGACTAACGACTTTACATAACCCCACAAGCAATAATCGAGAGGCATTAAATCGCATGATCTTGGCGGCCAACTCACAGGACCATTTCGAGAGATAAGCTGCTGACCAAATTCATCCATCAACATTTCCATTGTTTCACGAGCTGTGTGGCACCCAACTGGGGCGAAAAAAAGTCGCTTATCATGGCTCGATATCGTTCGCCGTAATATTTCTTTAAAATTCTTACGTGGAATGCCAATGGCCTTTGGCAAAAACTTGGAGAACTTGAATCTGTTTAATATCCGAAACTCACGCAAAGAGTAATACGAACTTAAAGATTAAAGGCTACCTCGACTATCATGCTCTACATCCATCGAATAAGGCTAGAGGTGGAGCCTCACTATATATAAGAGAGTGTATCGAACATTCAAGGCCAAATTCGCCAACATACGACGGAAGAAGAAGATGATATAGCTAAGGATTGCATCTACGAGCTCCTTGACAAAACCTATGAGCGACTACCGAAGTACGATGTTAAAATCGTGCTGGGAGATTTTAACGCAAAGGTAGGAAGAGAAAACATCTTTAGAAGTATTGTCGGAAAACATAGCCTGCCCTACAGGACAACACGTCTGGTAACGGACTTAGGCTAATTGACTTCGCTACGGAACGAAATGCCACTATAGCCAGCACACGGTTTCCTCACCTCGATATCCATAAGGGGACATGGCGGTCTCCAGATCAACGAACGGTCAACCAAATTGATCACATTGCGATAGATAAGAGGCACGCATCCAGTATTTTGGATGTCCGAACATTCCGAGGAGCTTACATCGACTCGGATCACTACCTTGTAGCAGCCAAGCTAAGAATGCGGATATCCACCACGCCACAACAATCCAGAAATACTGTGAAAAAATTTAATGTCGGAAGACTGCAATCGCAAGAGACCGCCAAGACCTTCGCACAACGCGTATCCCTTAAAATCTCGATTAACACCATACCACCAGCATCGAATGTCGAAGAGCAATGGCAACGATGCCAATTGCCAACAGGCCATTAGATCAGCCGCAACTGATGTGCTAGGTTTCTCTCGCCCACCAGGAAATAACCCCTGGGTTGATGAGGAATGCCGACAGATGCTCGCAGCCAAGAACGAGGCCTACAAGGCTAAGCTGCAGGTGAAGACGAGAGCTGCCATTGAGCTCTATAGGCAAAGAAGAAGGGAAGAACATCGGCTTTTCAGCAAGAAGAAAAAAGAGCAAGAAAAGCGCGTGATCGAGGATATAGAGAGGTGCCACTCCAGGAACGATGTTCGCAAGTTTTACCAAAGTGTAAAACGTCAAAGCCAAGGATACAAGGCTCGAACAGAATGAACAAGGAAATATCGTAGTTGATACACAGTCAATGCTGAGGATATGGAAGAACCACTTCTGCAGACTGTTAAACGGCGATGACGAACAACATTCCGCTGTCAGGCAGAACGAACCATTCAATATTGGCAACGACAGCGAAAACTGCCAACCACCCGACCTGAGTGAAGTGAGGATAGCAATATCTAAACCCAAGCTTAATAAGGCTGCCGGAAATGACGGCCTTCCCGCTGAGCTTTATAAGGCCGGCGGAGATGACTTGGTAAGTAACATCCACCAACTCATAAGCCAAATCTGGTCGGATGAAAATATGCCTGAAGAATGGAACCTCAGCATCGTTTGCCCGATCCACAAAAAAGGAGACCCTCTGAACTGCGCCAACTACAGAGGTATAAGTCTCCTCAACATCGCCTACAAGATCCTATCTGCCGTAATATGTGAACGCCTGAAACCGTTTATCAACAACCTGATTGGCCCTTATCAGTGTGGTTTTAGGCCAGGAAAATCCACAATCGATCAAATTTTCACACTTCGGCAGATCCTGGAACAATCCCAAGAAGTCCAAATCGATACCCACCACCTATTCATCGATTTCAAAGCCGCATACGACAGCATTTATAGAGACGAACTATACAGAGCCATGTCTAGTTTTGGTATACCGCCCAAACTCGTCCGTTTGAGTAGGATGACGATAGAGAATTCTCGCTGCTCCATTAGGGTCGGAAACGACCTCACCGACACATTCGATACCAAAAAAGGATTTAGGCAAGGCGATGCGCTGTCATGTGACTTCTTTAATCTGATTCTTGAGAGGATTGTGCAAAACTCCAAAGCCAACACCAGTGGCACAATTTTCCAAAAGTCGGTGCAACTACTAGCATACGCTGACGATATTGACATCAATATCGTTAGCGTTGACGGGCGTTGACGGGCTATGGAGACGAAGATTCAACCACGAACTATACGAGCTGTACAGCGACATGCACCTGGTCAAAAAACTCCGCATTGGACGTTTAAGATGGCTAGGACATGTAGAACGAATGGACACCAATACTCCGGCTCGCAGAGTCTACGATTCCCAGCCGTACGTCGGACGCAGTAGAGGAAGACCTCGCCTTAAGTGGCGCGCACAAGTGGATACCGACCTCAACCAACTTGGAGTGCGCAACTGGAGCCATTTAGCTAAGGACCAGGCTAATTGGAGAGGCATGTTGGTTGAGGCCCAGGTTCATTCCGGACTGTAGCGCCACTTAAGTAAGTAAGTAAGTAAGTAGTAGTATCGAACATTCGATTGATCTTAAATTATAAATCGAAACAGTGCAAGTTAGCTCTATACAAGTCAAAAGCAGACAATCCTTTCTGAAGATATCGTCTATTTACTGCCCACCACAATGCAAGGTTCAGAAAATTGACTTTGAAAACTTGCTTAATTCCCTTGGACAACGTTTTGTCATCGGAGGGGACTTTAATGCAAAACATACATTCTGGGGATCTAGATGCATATCACAGAAAGGTAGGATGCTTTATGATGTAGGTAGAAAGTACAATACCGAATTTCATTCTACGGGAAAACCAACTTACTGGCCAACTGATGTTAGAAAAATACCGGATTTGATCGATTTTTTCATTGTAAAAGGTCTGCCGTCCAATCGAATTAAAGTTGAAGAATGCTTTGATCTTTCCTCTGATCATTCTCCAGTCATTTTAACAACGAGCGAGTCACTGATTATAAATGAAGAACCACCCAGATTAACAAACGGGAAAACCAACTGGGAAAAAATCGTGCCCCGCAAGAAAAAAACACATCTCAATCGGTTGAGTAATTTGCTATCAAATTCGATTAAAAATTTTAAAAACCATGCAGTAGAAAGTTATCTGCAAAGCCTAACCGCTGGAAAGGAATCGAATTATTCGCTCTGGAAAGCAAATTGAGTCATAAAACGGCCAAAAATCGCTGTGCCGCCAATAAGGGTTACTCAAGACGTTTGGGCAAAAAGCGATAAGGAAAAAGCTGACGTTTTTGCCTCACAACTTGAGGAAGCATTTAAGCCATTTGATGTTCCAGCGCAAAATGAAAACATTAATATATTCGAGAGTACAGCCGATAATAATATAGTAAAGGGGAAAAAACAGAAACTAAAGCCTAAAAAAGCTCCGGGTTATGACCTGATTACAGGAGAACTTCTTAAAATGTTGGCCTCGGAAAGCATTAACTAAGCTTCTTTTTATTATAAATGCAGCAATCAGATTAGAATACATACCAAGACAGTGGAAAGTCGCGGAAGTGATTATGGTTCTAAAAATCACCGAATGAAATAAAATCTTACAGACCTATTTCACTTCTTCCAATAATTTCAAAAGTTTTTGAACGGATATTACTCGGTCGCTTACAGAATGTTACAGAAACGTCTCTTACCTGACCATCAATTTGGGTTTAGAAGTAAACATTCAACGGTGGACCAAGTACATCGAATTACAGATGAAATTGAGAAAGCTTTCGAAGAAAAGAAAATTTGTTCAGCCGTATTTCTTGACGTGGCGCAAGCTTTTGACAAGGTGTGGCACACAGGCCTTACGTATAAACTAAGTCAAGTTCTGCCAGAACAATTATATAAAGTCCTCGTGTCGTATCTTGAGCATAGACTTTTCCGTGTGAAACTTGGAAGCGAATATTCCGAGTTCAAAGAAATAATGGCAGGTGTACCACAAGGAAGCGTCCTTAGACCATTCCTGTACCTCCTATTCACTAGTGATATCCCACAAACAAGCGATACAATAGTTGCAACGTTTGCTGACGATACTGCTATACTAGCAGTTGGCACAACAATAGAGGAAACAAATATCAAATTACAAAACGCTCTTAACGAGGTTAATGAATGGACTTAATCCTGGCGGATTGCTCTTAATGAGAGCAAATCGATCCATGTAGATTTTTCGTATAAACGGACAAACAATTTGCCTGTATTTCTAAATACGGTTCGAGTCTCGTTTGCAAATGGATCGAAATATCTCGGTATGACACTCGATGCAAAATTAAAATGGAAGTCGCATGTAAAAAAGAAATGCGAAGAACTTAAGAATAAATACAGAGAACTGTACTGGTTGCTCGGAAAATATTCGAAGCTTAACCTTGATAACAAGCTGCTATTATAAAGGGTGATCCATTTCGAGGTTCCCTACTTTTTTAAAGAAAAAAACACAGAAAATATAAATTTAATGGAGAATGTTTATTATCATTTGAAAGAACATTCTTTGGCATTTATTTTTTGAAGATTATGTCTATCAAATGTTGGCCGTTGCTACGTCGCAGATGGTCCATGCGTTGAGTCCAATTTTCGATCACTCGTTCGAGCATTTCGACTGGTAACTGGCGAATGACACGCGTGATGTTTTCCTCCAAGGCCTGAATCGAAGCGGGTTTGTCGGCATAAGCTTTTGACTTTACATATCCCCACAGGAAAAAGTCTACCGTGTGATATCACACGATCTTGGTGGCCAATCGACCGGCCCAAAACGTGAAATTATGTGCTCACCGAAATGTTCTCTCAATAAGTCCATTGATTGATGCGATGTGTGGGAAGTGGCGCCGTCTTGCTGAAACCAAATGTCGCCGAGATCACGAGCTTCAATTTCAGGCATCAAATAGTCGGTTATCATGGCACGATAACGGTCGCCATTGACGGTTACGTTCGCACCGGCATAATTTTTAAAGAAATATGGACCGATGATTCCACCGGCCCACAAACCACACCAAACCGTTGTTTTTTCTGGATGAAGTGGCAGTTCTTCAATCTATTCAGGTTGCTCTTCGTGCCAAATGCGGCAAGTTTGTTTGTTTACATACCCATTGAGCCAGAAATGGGCCTCATCGCTAAACAAAATTTGCCTCGAAAACGTCGGATCTTTTTGGAACTTTTCAACAGCCCATAGAGTGAAGCGATGTCGCTTGGGAAGGTCGAGCGGCTTCAGTTGTTGCACAAGCTGTATTTTGTACGCTTTCAATTTAAGATCTTGACGTAAAATGCGCCAAGTCCTTCCATACGTCAGTCCGAGTTGCTGCGAACGGCGCCGAATCGACTCTCTACGGTCTTCGTGTACACTCTCAGCTACGGCCGCTATATTTTCTTCACGGTGTGCTGGACGTGGTCTATTCGGTCGAATATTATCCAATAATGAATGCTGGGTCTCAAAATGGGTGATGGTGTTGCGAATAGTACGCTCAGTAGGCCGATTATGTTGACCATAAGTTGAGCGAAGTGCACGAAACACATTCCTCACAGAACGTGAATTTTCATAATAAAGTTGAAAAATTTGTAAACGTTGTTCACGCTTAAGTCTTTCCATTATGAAATGCCAAACAATACTACTTACTTACTTAAGTGGCGCTACAGTCCGGAATGAACCTGGGCCTCAACCAACATGCCTCTCCAATTAGCCCGGTCCTTAGCTAACTGCCTCCAGTTGCGCACTCCAAGTTGGTTGAGGTCGGTTTCCACTTGTGCGCGCCACTTAAGGCGAGGTCTTCCTCTACTGCGTCCGAAGTCTGGCTGGGAATCGAAGACTCGGCGAGCCGGAGTATTGGTGTCCATTCATTCTACATGTCCTAGCCATCTTAAACGTCCAATGCGGAGTTTTTTGACTAGGGGTATGTCGGGTACAGCTCGTATAGTTCGTGGTTGAATCTTCGTCTCCATAGCCCGTCAACGCAAACGGGACCGAAGATTTTCCGAAGAATTTTTCACTCGAATCGACCAAGGATTTCTTCAACCGCTTTTGATACGGTCCATGCTTCAGCGACGTGGAACAGGACTGGGATGATCATGGTCTTATATAGGATCTCCTTGTCAGAGTTAATAGCGGAGCCAAGGTAGACAAAGTCCCGTACTACCTCAAAGTTATATCTGTCAATGGTGACGTTCTGTCCAATTCGTCGATGTTGTGAGTCCTTTCGTGATGACAGCATATACGTAGTCTTACCCTCATCTACTGCTAAATCCATTTTCGCCGCTTCCTTCTCTATACCAGCGAACGTGGCTATGACATCACGTTGAGTCCTACCAATGATGTCAATATCTTCAGCGTATGCCAGTAGTTGCACCGACTTTTGGGAAATTGTGCCTCTGGTGTTAGCTTTGGAGTTTTCCACAATTCTCTCAAGAATCAGATTAAAGAAGTCACATGACAGCGCATCGGCTTGCCTAAATCCTTTTTTGGTATCGAATGTGTCGGTGAGGTCGTTTCCGACCCTGATGGAGCAGTGAGAATTCTCTATCGTCATCCTACACAAACGGACGAGTTTGGGCGGTATACCAAAACTAGACATGGCTCTGTACAGTTCGTCTCTATAAATGCTGTCATATGCGGCTTTGAAATCGATGAATAGGTGGTGGGTATCGATTTGGACTTCTTGAGTTTTTTCCAGGATCTGCCGAAGTGTGAAAATTTGATCGGTTGTGGACTTTACTGGCCTAAAACCACACTGATAAGGGCCAATCAGGTTGTTGGTAAACGGTTTCAGGCGTTCACATATTACGGCAGATAGGATCTTGTAGGCGATGTTGAGGAGACTTATGCCTCTGTAGTTGGCGCAGTTCAGAGGGTCTCCTTTTTTGTGGATCGGGCAAACGATGCTGAGGTTCCATTCTTCAGGCATATTTTCATCCGACCAGATTTGGCTTATGAGTTGGTGGATGTTACTTACCAAGTCATCTCCGCCGGCCTTATAAAGCTCAGCGGGAAGGCCGTCATTTCCGGCAGCCTTATTAAGCTTGAGTTTAGGTATTGCTATCCTCACTTCACTCAGGTCGGGTGGTTGGCAGTTTTCGCTGTCGTTGCCAATATTGAATGGTTCGTTCTGCCTGACAGCGGAATGTTGTTCTTCATCGCCGTTTAACAGTCTCTATAAGTGGTTCTTCCATATCCTCAGCATCGACTGTGTCTCAACTACAATATTTCCTTGTTCATCTCGACAGGATTCTGTTCGAGCCTTGTATCCTTGGCTTTGACGTTTTACACTTTGGTAAAACTTGCGAACATCGTTCCTGTAGTGGCACCTCTCTATATCCTCGATCGCGCGCTTTTCTTGCTCTTTTTTCTTCTTGCTGAAAAGCCGATGTTCTTCCCTTCTTCTTTGCCTGCAGCTTAGCCTTATAGGCCTCGTTCTTGGCTGCGAGCATCTGTCGGCATTCCTCATCAAACCAGGGGTTTCTTGCTGGTGGCGCGAGAAACCTAGCACATCAGTTGCGGCTGATCTAATGGCCTGTTGGCATCGTTGCCATTGCTCTTCGACATTCGATGCTGGTGGTGTGTTGTAAGTCGAGAGGTTAAGGGATACGCGTTGCGCGAAGGTCTTGGCGGTCTCTTGCGATTGCAGTCTTCCGACATTAAATTTTTTCACAGTATTTCTGGATTGTTGTGGCGTGGTGGATATCCGCATCCTTACCTTGGCTACAACAAGGTAGTGGTCCGAGTCGATGTTAGCCCCTCGGAATGTTCGGACATCCAAAATACTGGATGCGTGCCTCTTGTCTATCGCAATGTGATCAATTTGGTTGACCGTTCGTTGATCTGGAGACCGCTATGTCCCCTTATGGATATCGAGGTGAGGAAACCGTGTTCTGGCTATAGTGGCATTTCGTTCCGTAGCGAAATCAATTAGCCTAAGTCCGTTACCAGACGTGTTGTCGTGTAGGCTTTGTTTTCCGACAATACTTCTAAAGATGTCTTCTCTTCCTACCTTTGCGTTAAAATCTCCCAGCACGATTTTAACATCGTACTTCGGTAGTCGCTCATAGGTTTTGTCAAGGAGCTCGTAGAAGCAATCCTTAGCTATATCATCTTTTTCTTCCGTCGGAGCGTGAGCGCATATAAGGCTTATATTGGCGAATTTGGCCTTGATGCGGATTGTTACCATGCGTTCGGTAATGTCTTGGAAACATAAGACTTCTTGCCTAAGTCTGGCACTTATAACAAATCCGCATCCGAATAGTCGCTGTTTCTGCTCACTATAACATAGTCCGTAGTAGATGTCACAGTTCTTCATCCTCTTTTTGCCCGGCCCATCCCCATCCCAGACATTACTGCCATCCAGGTTGCTAGTTGTTGCCTGCACCTCTCCTGTTAAATGTTCTCACATTCCAGGTGCAGATACGAACGTCGTTGTCCTTTTTTCGTTTAGCAGGGTCGTCAACAATAAAATCAGTCCTTTCCGAGGCTATTGGTTGCTTCGTAACAATATTTTTTTCTGTGGGTAAGTAGTTAACCCAAAGCACAACCCCCAACCTGGAGGGCCAGTTCTAATTTATTAGATACCCCTAGGACACGGGGCCATCAGTATCCACTACGGGATTGAGCGCTGCCGTTGACCTTTCGGTTCATCCGCCACCATCTCTGTTCAAGGGGCCTGACTAACCCTTGAAATTCCTAGACAACCTGTTGTCCGAATATGTCAGAGCAGCTCATCTAGGTTCGCCTGGGACAGCAGACCGGGTATTCATCCGTGCCATTCTCACCAGGGTGTTTATAGTGTTGCTGTTTTTCGTCGTGTTATCAACACTCGCACTTATCGTTTAGCAAGTCAAATCCGGTTGGATGAGACCAGTACCCGATGGTTACCACTTGGAGGTAAAAATAAGCACATTTGATGTGTAGTCAGAGTTACAACACTGGGAATTGCCAAGTTAACGCCAATCAGAGTCTACCCTCTTTCTACAACACCCAACCATCAATAAAAATGACACTCGATGCAAAATTAAAATGGAAGTCGCGTGTAAAAAAGAAATGCGAAGAACTTAAGAATAAATACAGAGAACTGTACTGGTTGCTCGGAAAATATTCTAATCTTAACCTTGATAACAAGCTGCTATTATACAAGCAAGTGCTAAAACCGGTTTGGACATATGGTATACAACTATGGGGTTGTACCAGTGAAACAAATCTAAACATTTTACAAACTTTTGAAAACAAAATGTTAAGATCATTCGTCAATGTACCGTGATACTTAAGGAACGAAGATCTACGCAGAGATCTGGGTATTCCCGCGGTTAACGATGAAACAAAAAATTTTGCACGAAAACATAACGTTTATTAAAACACGTTAACACAACAGTCCTCCAAATTCTTGACGAAACAAATATATTGCGGTGTTTTCAAAGATCTAAACCCTTAGATTTGGCCCGATAATAACAAACCGCGCTATAAATTGCGGAAAAAGCAGGAACTCTCAAAGGAAAGTTACCTGCCAAACATATTATATATACTCGTGATAAAAAAATTGCTAGATAAGTCGAATACTTAGTTGCAATAGAAATACAAAATGGGTGCTGGTTTTAGTGAGTAAAAATCTCAACCTACTTTGGGCACGTGCTCATCGTGTCTATGAAGATTTCCACCAGCCCACGGGAAAAAAAACTTTGACGGATGACGTTTAGACGCCATTACTAACCAGTGCTGCCAACCTGAAAAACTTAACTCTTAAAAAACCACCCGTTATTATTATTTTTTGCCACGCGTGCAACGTGGCACGTTGAAGAACGTACGTATTGTTATTTTTCAACTCTTACTACATTAATCGTGTGTCACCAACCAAGGAACAATGATACCAATGCTATGGTATTTGTACTACCAGTGTAGTATTTAAAAGAGTACTCTGTAATATGTATGTTTTTTTAATAATATACAAATATAACTAAAATATAATTTCACCGTTTATTGATTTTGTAAGTGATGTCTGATGTCAAACTAAATAACCTCTATGTTCTGTTATATCCCACTACCAAATGTACTAAATGATGTACCTGTAGATGACTAGTATAAAATTTGGAAAATGTCTGCTTTTGAATGCTGCTTGTATTAAGCTCTCTACGCCCCAAATCTGGTAGTCAAAACGTGTGATATAGTGGCATTTCTTTTTGCAGAGAAATCAAATAGACTAAGCCCGTTGCCAGCTATGTTGTCATGTAGGCTATGTAGGCTTTACTGCTAAACATGACGTTTCTTCCTACCTTTCCATTAAAATCTGCCAGCACGAGTTTTATCCAGGAAGTCATATACAAACCCCACCCTTTGCAATGTCATATTTTTCATGCGTCGGAGTGTGAGCGCATATAATGATTATGTGGCCTTGATGTTGATTGTAACAATGCCGTCGCTTTTGTCTTGGAAGATTTATTGATCGAGCCGACATCTGAATAATCGCTTTTTCTGCTCATAACACGGAGCATAGTAAATGGCACAGTTTTTCATTCCCTTATTGCCCGGAGTATCCGTATTTCCTCAATGACAGTAAAGTTTTGCTTTGTTGAAGTTTAAGTCTTCCACTAGTTTTTCGGCTGCATCTCTTCTTATTTTTAGTGTTTATTATTTTTGCCTCAGAGTTGAGGACTGTCTAAAAATTAAATATCTGGCATTAACAGGCCTCAAACATAGCTTATCCCTTGATTTGTGTGTGCAAAGTTATTATTTTTGCCTTAAAATAGAGGACCTCTTGTTTAACGCTGAACCCGTCAAATATACCAAGCTTCCATGACAGTGTGTTGCTTTTGGATGTTTGTGAGATTTTTGCAATTGGTAGAGCGGTGAATAAAACGAAGAAGATTGAAAATTAGCTTCATCACTGAAGATTGTTTGAAGCATAACATTTAAGTCTTTCGTGAGAATTCGCTGTAGAGAGCTTCTCGAAATGCCCAATTCTTGAGAACACTGCCGAATTGATGTTCCTGGACTGTAAGCAATACTTTCGCAAACTGCTATGATGTTTTCTACTGAACAAGTTGTGAGGACATGACACCCAGAATGTCTAATTTCACTAATTGATCCAGTCTTCCTGGATTTTTCGATTTTGCTCTTCACAGTTGATGGGTTTAAATCAATAGCTGTAAAACCTTCATTATTTTTAAAATATTGCACAACAATGAAAACGCGTTGTTCTTTCGGATAGCGCTCCATTTTTACTAACCCCTAACTGTCAGCTGTCACATTGTTATCTCTTGGCACAGTACTATTAAATGGCGCAAAATTAAATTTTTGCGTGAATTATGGGGCAAACTTAACCTGCTCAGAATGCATATCTGTAGCTTGTATCTTGCATCGCTGTCACAAGAGATACATTACGCATTCTGGGCCGCTCTTTATAACCGGACTCTTTCCAGTAAGCTACTGCATTCACTCTGAAGTAACTGATTTTTAAAATAAAAAAACACAACCATTGTTTTAAAACTCAGTTCCTGTTATGATATAAATAAACTTAAACGCTTAATATAAATAACTTCAAATTATGGGGTAATTGGCTTTGGCAGCCCTATGTTCACACTCAAGCATTACCACTCGTTTCAATTCCGAGTGTTTCCATGGCAATCGACTTGAGTATATTTACTTTATAATCGCCGCAGAGGAAATTCATACACTTTCTGTTCTGCTTCTGAATTTCTAATGTTCAGTGCATGTGCGCTTTCAAAAGAATCACTCCATGGACCATCATGATTCATGACTCCGTTCAGCATTATACTCAACCTTCAGCTTGAGCATGAATTTTTCATCTGCCACTGCCACCAGCATCAAGCACCAGTTATCCAGTATCCAGTTCCAGCACCAGTCGACTATCGGTGATTCGGTGTTATTGAGGGTAGAAAGCATTTTCCGCAGCGCAGCCTAGAATCAAAGTGAGGTCGTAACACCATAAGCATAACACAACGTCACTCTATCGTATCTCGTATCGTGGTATATCGTAGACAAGTTCTTCTTCACCATCAGTAAGTGTTGTTGTTGTTACTGCATCGGGTAGTTGCAGTGCTGGTGAATGGTGGTGCCTGGCCTTGCAGAGGAAACATATCAACATCCCCCGCTGTCACTTTACCATTCCTTACACAAGCACAACCAGACAACCACTCAACCACTGTTGGTATTTTGTGTTTCAATTCCGATTCCGTCCAACTCAACTCATTTTCGGTGGAGCGGTGGTTGCCGTTTGGCCTGTTCGCAAAAGTCAGTTTTCAGTCAATCGGCGGCAGCGGAATATCTCGATTCACGGGCACACTGGTTCCGTGTCAGTTGGTGGTGATTTTTGTTCGTGTGTTCACGTTGACGTTTGATAAACGGATAAAAAAAAGTTAATCATCTTTTTTTTTTTTATTGTTTCTCGCGTGTCAGTTTATTCGGAACACCGGTTTTTTCGTGTCGATATTTGTAATTACGCGTGCGGTTTTCTTTGGAATGTGGCAATGTTTTGATTGTTCTCTGTCGTTCAATTTTTTCGGGTGAAATTAATTGAAATCATTAATATTCTCCACTTGAGGTCAGTGTCAGAAAAGAATTGCTGCATCTGCATCTCTGGCGATCCCTCTACTCTTGTTGGCAGTAGTAAAAAAGTTTCGCAAAAGCATTCTTTATCAGTGGATGCTAGTGCTCTTATTTTTTTTTAATCTCTAGTGCTATTATATTAAAAAATTAAAAAGCAAGTGCGCAAAGTGCGAGTGAATCCATCCAAAGTAGTTCATAAATCAAATTCCTTTTTGACACAAGCCAGTCATTAATTAAAAGATACACAAATCGAATAGCAAGTCGATATCCATTCATATTCCGTTTGATTTAATTTGATTTACAACGCAGCCCGCAGTGTGTGAGATTTATTGCGCGAATTCGAATGTAAACATCAGACACACGGCATAAACAGTTGGTAAGCATTCTAAAGTATTTTATGTGGTTGAGAGATCATTGTTTACAGTTTGATAATTGCTATAATCCTACCTACATACTAGTTCTAGATGCGCGTGTTTACTCTGGTGAAGCTTAAGATGTTCGCAGCATTTCGCAAACATTATAAAAATCAGCCGCCTCTGTACACAAGTTCTTTATTTTATAAAATATATGAAGCACGTGGCTGAGGTTCATCGTATGGGTTTAGAGATTTCTAAAGTCAGATACGCGAACCAGGAATGGCGTGGACGTGTTAATAGCATCTGAAGATGTGGCCTTGATTGCTCGCTCTTTCAACGAGGTGGCTATTTACCTCCCTCCCATGTAAATGTTTTGATAGATGTGTCATGAGTTTAATTGCATGTACATCAGGAATGAAATAGGGAGTTAATTTGATTTATGAGTTTGACATTAGGAATTTTTGACATGAGTTTTGATGAATTTGTTTGACTTAACTCCTCCGTTTCTAATAGCGTTTTCGATTAGGATTTTTAGATTTACTCTCAGATTTCAGATTTTACCCGTCCCAATCGAACATTAAAGAGGTTACTCTGATTTTGTATGTGTGCAAGTGTGCCATTTGACAGCTTATTGTTTATCTTTAGGCCGCAATTATAGCTATTAGCTATGAATGTAAACCATCATTTGAAATTTTCTTATACTCATTGCGGCTTTTTTATAAATTCAACCATTGGCGAGTTGGTGTCAAAACAAAGCTTATGAATTTTAGAACATGGTTATCCAAAAATATTTTAGTTTCTAATTATAGTTTTCGCAGAAATAACAAAAAACACAAATCAAACTGCGAAATGCAAACTTCAAACTGACATAAGTCAGATGCTAAATGTTTTTGCGTTGGTGCATGTAGGTGTAAATCTGGGGTCGAATCGCGTCCTCCGTGAACGGATCGGCAACAGTGATGAAAAATGGCTTTTAAGCAATGTATTGAAATTTGAAAACAAAATCTATTGAAAGTGTACTTAATAATTTCCATAATATTCTATTTTATACAATTATAATAAATCCTTTGTATGAAGAAACGTTCATACAGCTTAATAAACAAACTTACAAATCCATTTGTCACTATAAGTGACCTGCTCGAGCATGCATTGAAAACTCTTAACGAGGAGACAAATCAATGTAGGCTTGGTTTCAACCCCAAGGAAACAGAACTCGTTCTCTTTACTAATAAGGGAAAAATACCAATATTTGACCTACCGATTGTCGACGGGACTACCCTAAAACTTAATCCAATAGCGCAAATAGCGTAAAATATCATGACAGAGAACTCAACTGGAACCTAAATGTGTGCGAACGCATAAAAAAGGCGTGTAACCGAATATACGAAAAAAAAACCTGGATCATAACCTCAAGATTATTTACACGGCTATTGTAAGACCTAACATGTGGAAGACTTGTCTTAGTACAAAGGATAGCATGTGTGGGCACTACTAACGCAATGAGAAACACTCTAACAGCGGGACTGGAAACCATTCTGAACCTACTACCGCAAGAATCTACAGCCAAAAGTGCTCTAAGAATAAGCCAGTTCAACTGCTGGAAAATAAACTTAGAAGGACACACTTAAATTCTAAACAGATACCTGGGCTGTATCTTCTGATAGTACTTTTCATCTCTCTGAGCATAGCAGTGGCAGAGCCAGCCAAAGCGATCTCAATGCCACCACCAGATGATATCACCATATTCATTGACAGCCATGCTACATTAAAAGCAATCTCTGCTGTCGAAATAAAATCTTAGATTGTGAAGCGTTGTCGTGAAGAGATAAGGGTTCTTGGTGTCACACATAATGTTAAGCTCTGCCTCCAGCATTGATCAGCCAGTTGAGTCTATCAAAGTACCACTATGTGACCTCAAATCACGGGTGGGACAGAAAACACAGAAAACATCCAAAGGATATGCCCTGAGTATGACAAAGCTACTTCAAAGAAACAGGAAATCTGTTTCGAAACTAGTAGAAATTCGTCGCCTTAGTGACAAAAGAACGTAACTACATTTTTTTTTCGATTTTGGGCTGGGTATGCAGCCTTACTTAAAATATAGAATTTCTATATTGTGACGAAAAATTGTGCATCTAAGTGAAGTAGAATAGAAGTAAGCATTTTACAAAAGTATTCATGATACTTATAAAAATGAATAATTTTTAAATATTGACACACGTCTTTGTGTCACTATGCTACAAACTGCCACGACTTCTAGATGATGACCTTTGTAGAGGGTGCGGTGAGAAAGAAATATACTAGGATACCCTCCACTTTCTGTGCCACTGCCATATCCTCAGCCAATTAAGAATGAGAACCTTACCTTTTGAGGTTTGCAACAATATCTGGATGACTGGAAAGGTACTAACAACAACGGCATCACAATGGGTCTATACATTGCACATACTTAAATAGGAAGGCAATTGGGAAGTTCCATGTATTTTTAAATTTTTATAAGATACAGTTTTTCTTATAAAGCATCAAATAGCTGATCAACTATATACAGGCAAAACAATGGCACTAATATATCAAGTGATTTTGAACTGACAAAAAATGGGTACGTTTAGTGAAATTGATATAAACTCGAACGGATTTTTCGTAACAAAGCAAATTATGTGTTTCTAAAACATATTTTGATGAAAAAAACCTATTAAAATAGGTGCAGCATTAATTGTATCGAATTTTATAAAAGTGTATTTGTGTACTGTGGCAATGCCGATTGTATCAAAAACAGTACAATTGTATCGACTTTTGCAACCCTATTCGGCAATCGTACGAACAACAATTACGTGTTTCGTCGTACGAAGGCACGTATTGAGATCGTGTCATACGAATGCTCACGCAACGTAATTTTTAGTTTTACATGGTAGGTAGTTGTACTAGAATAAAAGAAACATTTTAATAGTCCGACTGAACATCAAATAAATGTCATTGGAAAGTAAAATTCGGCAACATACAAGTTTAAAAAACATTTTACAATATTAAACGGATTCGCGGAGTTGTTATTTTACCTAAGTTCTTAGACAAAAGTTTTGATAATGAAAAAAAATGGAAAGCAGCAATTGTTTAAGTGAATCTCTGAAAATAATGTACATAAAATATTACTAAGTGGTTTCGTTAAAATAAAGAGGCATTTTTATATGTATTTAAGAAACTTGACTTCTGTGGACAATTTCCCACCGTAGTACCTCCCGTATTGCAATCAAAAACACTTTCTCTCTTAGGAAGTAAATGTTACCAATACACTGTCTTAGGTGTACGATTTTCCTTCAATTTGTTTGTTAAATTCTGATCCAATCTCAACATTTTCTTGAAGAAGTGTCAATTTGCTATCAGTTGTTTTTAACGTTTTCCTTTTTTTGGGCTTTGTGACGACTGGCTTCGTACTCATTTTTATCTTCGCTTCCCGTTAAAAAGCCTTCGTACCAATAACCAATGAAATCCTCTATTGAATCCTTGGACGCAGTACTTTTCGGCGTTGTGGCAGCCTGCATCAGAGATTGGTAACTCGGAATTTGCAAATGTTTTAGCATTTACAATTTCCCCAACTGATGGTTCTAATCTAGTTGCTTAAAATTTTAAATTATCCTCTTCGGTGAGATGCTTCTTCTCATACGGTCTACCGCCTGTTGTATTGAAAGATAATTTCTTTTTCGTCTGAAATTGTTGGTCAGCCAAAACCCTTAAAAAAATTAAATAATAAACAGCAATAAACTTAAATGTACCTTCCAAACTTCTTCCACGCTTTAACTTATTTAACCGCAGGTACTACAATATTTATCTTAGTGGTCAAGCTATCTCACATTTTAAAGGATGTAGAAGTCTTGCCTTGAGCTTTATTTGGAAGCAAGTTTTTTGACAAAAGATACTCTTTTGAGTTTGATTTACGTTTTTGCAATTTGTTCTAAAAATGTTTTTTTTTGTGTATATATATTAATTAATTGACATCTTTATAGTTATTTAACATTTATAAACTATCAATATTATTAAATTGACATTTTTCTTCATTATTTTGCATTAAGCATTAAGATTGAGCTTGTACGTTCAGGCATTCGTTCACTTAAGTGCTGATGCCAAATTACGTTAACGTCTATACGTTCACGTTTGTGATAATACCGAATGCACACTTTACGAAAACGATTTACTCGATCACTGAGGTCGCGATTCGACCCCTGACTTGGAATCCAGATTCTTCAAAAGTACTCTAGAGTAAAAAAAGAGTGCTTTTTGTATCCCAATCGAAAACGAAAAAATTGATCTACAGTAAAAAAAAAGTGCTCTAGAGTATAAAAAGAGTGTTTTTTGGATCCCAATCGAAAACGCTATAAAATCTCGGAGCGATTGAACATGATTCTTCAACTTAGGAATTGGAGACTTTTTTGCATTTGCTGATACCAACAAGTGTTGCCGGAGAGAAGTATTATAAGGGAGTACTGCAGCCAAACAAGGAGAGTATTTTGAAAAAAAAAAAAAAAATAGGAGTACAGCCTCTTTTTTTAGTCTCTAAATTTAAGTATGTGCACAACATCTTTGTATACCCTATCCCATAGGGGTATATTAGTCTTGTTTTTAAGTTTAGTTTTTAACATTATATACCTTAAAGTATATCATCAGCTAGCCATTCTTAGTCGATCTAGCAATGTCTGTCTGTCTGTCCGTCCGTTCGTTTGTGTGTCACCGATTTTTGGCCCTTACATACCTGAATTTTGAGCTAGAGTGCACAATAAACGTCTTTTCTAACCAAATCATAAGAAATTAAAAAAAAAAAAGTGACAGCTAAAAATGTATACTATCAGCCTTATTTATAAACTCATTATAAGGAGTGTATAAAGTTATGAACTCCTTAAAATTCCTCTAAACGCAAAAACCTTATTCATAAAACGTATACAACGTTGAATAGAGGCTGCACATCCTAAACGCGTATGATGGTTGAATAGTGCCTGTATAAGGGTATACAATTTTTTTTTTATTTCTGTATACACTGACGGCTGAGCATCAGGGCTACCAAAGTTTCAATTGTATGATGAAAAAAATCATCCAGGGTATTTTTGTATTTTAGCAGTTGTGTTTCACTGTTAAATTTGTTCAAATGGTAATTTTTCTTTACCTAAAGACTCAAAATTGTAAATGATGTTATTGAGTCAACATAAGTCATCAATATGTTATAAGAATGTAGGAAATAAAATTATCACCATGAGTTTCGCAACCATAAAAATGATCCCTTGGTAACTCTGCCGAGCTTTTTGGTAATTTATTTGACACAAACCCTGTATAACTATTGTGGATGGGGAAATATGTTATGAATAAGAAATTGTTCGACCCTGAATAGAGGCTGTATAAATACTTTTGCACTGTATAAATATACAACCGTTGAGATGTGTTTTAGTGAAATCTAATGAATAAGGGGGTATGTCATTATCTATATTTCTTTCATATATAGTTTTTGACCAATTTTTGCCGGCGTTTTATTAAAAAAATGGGATTTTCGCCAAAAAAACATTTCGTTGCCATATATAATTTTAATTCAATTTTTGGGGGTGTTTTCCTACAAAAACCCTTTGTATAGCCTACCCAGCGTTGCCAGACGTCCCGATTTGGTGGGACGTCCCGATTTTTAGCCCAAAATTAAATTTCCGCTCGGGACAGGCACAGTCCCGCTTTCAAGACATGTTCATTCCTCTCTTTCAAATATCATAGCATTCGTGGCAACTATGAATGTTAATTGTGGTAGCAATAGTTTCTAAAGTATTGACAAAATAATTTTGAAGGATGCAATACGAAATTTTAAAGAATATTCATTCTATTTGATTTCTAGGGATGCCAGCAATATGTCTGCGATATTTCAGTTTCGAGAAAGGCATACAAAACAAATTATTGGATTTTGTAGAGAGTAATGATAATAACAAAGGTACTTAGTGAAACATTGGATAAACATAGCTTACAATTATCACAAGTAACTTCATATGAAGCTGACAATGCAAATGTAAACTTCGGTTCAACTAAAAAAATAAGTATTCAAAAAATACTGATTACTTATGCTTTTTATGTCCCGCTTTTATCAAAAGGTTTCAAAATCCCGCTTTGCCCGAAAAAAAATCTGGCAACGCTGACCCTACCCCATAGCATATGCCATAGAAAAACATTTTTTTCGTCGAACCATACAAAATTTATATGAATTGTCTATTCAACCATCCTTAAAATAAATGACCCCAAAAAGTGTAAATATGTCTAAAACTGAATGGAGAAGAAACATAGAAAATGTCACATCTGATTAAGAAAGTTTATCTTATTTCTTGGTTCGACAAAAAAAAAGGCCTTTATCTATGGGATCGTTTTTACAAATAGTTTACGAAAACGGCCCCAAATATATAGTGGGTTAAAATGATGTATAGACCAAATGTTCATAGAATTACTTACGAACCATTTTTAAATTGTACCTAAAACCGTTGTTTACTAAAAACGATCGAAAAAGGGGGCCTGGCTAAAAGATTTATATGTATGAATTATAGGTTTTTGAAAGATCTTTACCGTTTGGCCAAAAACAACGTTTTACTGAAAAGCGGGCGTGATTTTTAAGGCCTAAAATTTGGTGAGGGACAGACAGGCTAATTCGACTCAGCTAGCAATTCTGAGTCGAACCATATTATTTAAGGTATATTGTTAAACGAAAATGATTGTAAAGATCAATAAAGATAGACCCTTAAGTATTTATTGCGAAAACACATTTTGCATGTTTGAAAATAGAGCGTCATGACGGCATGCAGTTGAACGATGTAAAACATAATAAAACAAAAATAAAAAGTGATCACAAGTGAATTCGAGTTTTATTAAATAAAAAAATTATTAAATCAAAACAATTATACAGCTATGGGATACGGAATAAACACACAAGAAAAATGAAAATCACTTTTTGATGACAGTTTTGAATTTTAAGTGAATTAAATTTATTTTGGTTGACATTCACCTAGCTGCAAGTGTATGATATTTTAGGTCTTTAAAAAATAGGAGTACGAATGTGAAAGGAGGAGTACGGGAGTACGGAGGTGTTGAAAGTAGTACAAAACTCCTATGGGAGTACTTTCGGCAACACTATGACGTTTCATGAAAGAATTCACCATTATTATGTGATGTGGAAAAAAAGTTCTCCTCTGCTGAGAATGTTGTTCCATTTATAGGATTTTACGATTAGGGTTTTCAGATTTTTACGTGTCCAATCGAATATAAACGAGGGTGATTATTGTTTTTTGTCTCTATAGGGTCCCATTTGACAGTTTGTTTGCTTTGCTTTTTGATTAGTGACTTTTACTTTGGCTTACATTCTTAAATAATGACGGAAATATAAACAGAGTTTTCAAATTTTAGTCACTTTTTTTGGTCAAGAACACTTTTGAACAATCTCCATTTTAAGAGATCTACAAGGTGTCGCAAAAATAACCTTCCGATGTTTTTTGGCTGTAATTTAAAAAAAAATGAAAAACTTTGATTCTTCTTGTGGATTATTTTTATTTGGTCTTTTATTTTTTTTTTACATCAAGTCGAGAATATGATGTCATGTAAATGGCCGCCGCCACAATTGATTGTCATTTGAGCCCTTTTTATGGCATTTTCCATCACTTTGGCCAAAACTTTCGGCGATAGGTCCTCACATTCTTGACGGATATTGTCTTTAAGAGCTGCAAGAGTCTGAGGCTTGTTGACATAAACCCGCGACTTCAAAAAGCCCCACAAAAAGAACTCTGGAGTCGTCAAATCAGGCGATCTTGCTGGCCAGTGCAAATCGCCAAAACGGGAGATTAGGCGCCCGGGAAATGCATCCTTCAGCATATCGGTTGTGGCATGTGCAGTGTGTGCCGTTGCACCGTCCTGTTGGAACCACATGTTTTCCAATACCAATTCATCAAGTTGCGGCAAAAAGAACTCGTTCATCATTGCTGTGTAGCGCTCACCATTCACAGTAACCGTTTGGCCCGAGACGTCTTCGAAGAAAAAAGGTCCGATGACTCCTCCAGCGAAAACAGCACACCATACAGTGACTTTGAGCGGGTGTAATGGCTCTTCGTGGGTTACACGCGGATTTTAAGTGCCCCAGAAGCGTACATTTTGCTTATTTACATACCCGCTAAGATGGAAATGGGCCTCATCACTCATGATTATTTTTGATGAAAAATCATCTTCCTCTTGGTGGTGATTAAGGATGGCTTGAGCGTATGTTAGACGCGATTGGCGGTCATCAGCTAACAGCTGATGCACGGTCTAGACTTTGTACGGAAACATCTTCAAATCTTGTACCAAAATTCGCTGTAAAGACCGTCGACTGATACCCATTTGCGTGGCACGTCGCCTGGTCGATGTCGACGGCGCTTCCATGACATCTTCGGCTACAGCAGCAATATTCTCTGCAGAACGGCTACTCCGGGATCTGCCACGCCTGGCAGCATCTCGTGTTGTGCCAGTCTCTTCGAGGCGAGCGGCTAAACGTCGCAGTGTTTCACCAGTAGGCGTTGGACGGCTAGGAAATCTGCGACGAAATTCACGTTGTGCCAAAGTCACCGACCGATTATTGCTCAAATAAATAGTCACCAATATTCCGCGTTCTGGAGCAGTGTAGCGTCACATTGTTTATTAACGTGTATTTCGCATGTGTTTACTACACAAATGTCAAAACAGAACTGACATTAGGGGCCAATCGCAAAATTAATAGCATTTACTGATGGGAGGCTTTTGCGCCACCTTGTATATCTAACATCTACTTGCACCAACACCAACACATATTTTACAACTTACTTAGTCAGTTTGAAATTTTCATTTCCGTGAACAATTTTTTGAATAATGAGATAATTAAGTTTATTTATATCGAGTGAATAATGAATATATTTTGTTAATTAAAAAAAATATAGTCTGATGTAGTGCCAGAAACTCTGTGAGGGTAATCGCCGCGGTTTTACTAAAGGGCTGAGTGCTGACCAGAATGTGAATCTTTAGCAGTGTTGCCAGACCATTTTCAACAGTTTTCCCTAGATGAACGTCAAGTCATCCCTATAAATCCCTAGTGTAAACAAAATTTTGACAAAAACGACCGAAAAGAGCAAACATCAAACGAAATGTGCGTTTGCCAGTAACTTGGTAGGTACGGATGGTTGCGTTTGTAGTTGGCAATTGTTGGGTTAATATCACAATTATACGTAATGCTTAAATTATCCAAAAATGTTATTAAATGCATATTCTAATATTTACATTTTAATTTTAAATGGTAGACAAATATTATTAAAATTTACCGGAAAATATAAAATTAATTTGGGTTCATATTCTCCCCTAGAAATGCCCTTGCACCTAGAATGTCCGAAATTGCGCTGTTTTTTTTTATCCTAGACTAGGAAAGAATCCCTAGTTCTGGCAAAAACTCATCTCCTAGTTTGTATTGTATATCGCTTTCAAAATAGGAGAACCACAAGTTGCTGTGGTATAGAGTACAACGTCAATCTGACATATCATGTATGAAAGCAAATTCATAGCAAAAAACTACTCCCGACCACCATGCCTTCATACATATCATTTGTAGCGAAGTACTTTATCGACTGCTTGTCAAAAACTTAATCTGTCAGCATTTGTGTAATTAAAGTGTTTTTTTTAGAGTTTTTTTTTTTAAACTGGCAACACTGTTTCTATACATTGTCACTGTCAGGTCAATTTGACAGTTGAAAGTTGAATTGCGTTTTGTCCATTTTACGATGAATACATTAACGCCAGAACAACGCGTTGGAATTTTGCAAACTTTTTTTGAAAACCATGGTCACAAACTTATCGTGGGCTACGTCCATTTTACGGTCGACATAACCGTCCATCTGAGCATGTTATTTTGGACACGATGATTCCTTTTTCGCACTCTAGAAGATAATACGCATCTCCAACAGATTAACAGTGTGAACAGACGAAGTTATTGCTGTTGTGGATCGCAGTGTGGAGGAGAATCCGAATGAGGCGATTCGCCATCGGGCACAACTGTTGAACCTATGTCCATCCACTTTGTGGAAGATTTTACTGAAAGATCTCGGCTTATATAGTTATAGATCCAGCCTGTGCAAGAGTTGAAACCGTGTGACCATTATACTCGTCGTAGGTTTGGTGAATGGGCCCCGAAAACATAATTCAAACAGTTATCTGAGTGGATAAAACACAGAAGCCTTTGTCGAGATGTCCTTACCACCATTAAAACTCACTGTATGTTGTGCTTTATGCCCTGATGGAATCATCCGGTCCATATTTCTTTAAGGACGATTCCAGAATGTTACCGTCAATAGAAAGCGCTTTAGAAACATGGTTTCTGGCTTTTTCATTCCTTAGTTGAATGGCATTGACGTGAATGATCTTTGGTTTAACAAGATAGTGCAACATGCTACACATTAATTATTGTGGGAAACATATGGTGATCGTATAATTCCGCGTAATGGCCTCCAACTATGATCACCTTCATAATTATGTGAAGTCACTAGTCTATCGAGATAGACCAAAGAAAATAAATAAGAAAATGTTTCCAATTCTACCAATTTTTTTAAATTATTATAAGTAATAGCGGGAGGACAAAAAACCGTAGCGACATTGAAACACAGTGCTAGCTAAAGAGGTAAACCCCACATGAATGTTGATGTACCTTAAGCCTCCAACTTTCACAGTACATAGTTAATTACGAAACAAACTCTCCACAATCACTTGTTATGCTTAGCTTAGCTAAACCACACCTTTTAAATGATTGTAAAACACGAAAAATTTAATCCCAAACTTAAGCTCTACGTTTTCCTTAACTAAGCTGAGACTTAGCTCTCACTGTGAAACCGGGCATAATAGTTCGGGGTACAAGCAACAGATACGTATTCTGAATCTGATCGGATTCTTACTTATTCTTCTAAAATGTCCAAAAAAAAAATAATTAATAAAAATTTAAACGTGCCAGAAATAACTGCAATGCCCCCATTAAGCGTGTCAAATTCTTGCACGGCCAAAAGTTGAGGCAACAAATTCTACTGTGCCCCAAAGGTAGTAAAAACTTTTGGTCGTTTGTAAAAAACATTAAGAATTCGACCTTATCTTCCATCCCAACGCTCATTTACAATGAGATTCCAGCTGTCAACTCTCTAGACAAAACTAGTCTGTTCGCTGCTCATTTTGCAGCCAATTCCACGCTGCCAGATTGTGCCCAGTCTCCTCCTGTACAAGAGAACCTACAACATTTTATGGAACCAATCCACTTTTGTACTCGTACTTCAGCTTATAAAATATCTTGAATCACGAGAACTCCTCAATGACCGACAATACGGTTTTCGTAGCAACAGGTCCACTGGTGATTTGATGTCATATCTCATCGAAAAGTGGAACCAATAAATCCACCTTGGTGGCGATTGATATTTGAAATTTTATTTCAAAGGCATTGGACAGGGATTGACATCAAGTCCTTTTGTCGAAAATGCGTGCTTTTGATATCGATGATACTCATCTTCAATGGATTAGAAACTACCTCTCGAAACGGTCATTTCAAGTAGTTTTGGACGGTTTCAACTCTCCTACTCACCAAATAAATGCTGGTGCTCCTCAAGGCTTAGTTTTGTCTCCGACACTCTTTCTCATTTTTATTATTGTCTGCAACTTCTAATCTAATCCATTCCTTCGCGGATGACAGTACCCTCATTTTTCATATTCGTTCTCGAATTCACGCCTTCCACCTTTGGATGTGGAACAAAAACGACAATATATGTGAAGTTCATTAAATTTAGACCTTGACAGCATAATTAAATGAGGTAATAGAGTGGAATTCAATGCTTCCAAAGCGCAATGCTGTCTTCAAAAAACTTTCCATGCTCGGTATGTGTGTTAGTAACTACCTTAGTGGGAACGACCACATATTTGAAATCGCATTTTCCATCACTTTGGCCAAAACTTCCGGCGATAGGTCCTCACATTCTTGACGGATATTGTCTTTAAGAGCTGCAAGAGTCTGAGGCTTGTTGACATAAACCCGCGACTTCAAAAAGCCCTACAAAAAGAAGTCTGGAGCGGTCAAATCAGGCGATCTTGCTGGCCAGTGCAAATCGCCAAAACGGGAGATTAGGCGCCCGGGAAATGCATCCTTCAGCATATCGGTTGTGGCAGGTGCAGTGTGTGCCGTTGCACCGTCCTGTTGGAACCACATGTTTTCCAATCCCAATTCATCAAGTTGCGGCAAAAAGAACTCGTTGATCATTGCTCTGTAGCGCTCACCATTCACAGTAACCGTTTGGCCCGCGACGTCTTCGAAGAAAAAAGGTCCGATGACTCCTCCAGCGAAAACAGCACACCATACAGTGACTTTGAGCAGGTGTTATGGCTCTTCGTGGGTTACACGCGAATTTTCAGTGCCCCAGAAGCGTAAATTTTACCCGCTAAGATGGAAATGGGCCTCATCACTCATGATTATTTTTGATGAAAAATCATCTTCCTCTTGGTGGTGATTAAGGATGGCTTGACCGTATGTCAGACGCGATTGGCGGTCAGCAGCTAACAGCTGATGCACCGTGTGGACTTTGTACGGAAACATCTTCAAATCTTGTACCAAAATTCGCTGTAAAGACCGTCGACTGATACCCATTTGCGTGGCACGTCGTCTGGTCGATGTCGACGGCGCTTCCATGACATCTTTGGCTACAGCAGCAATATTCTCTGCAGAACGGCTACTCCGGGGTCTGCCACGCCTGGCAGCATCTCGTGTTGTGCCAGTCTCTTCGAGGCGAGCGGCTAAACGTCGCAGTGTTTCACCAGTAGGCGTTGGACGGCTAGGAAATCTGCGACGAAATTCACGTTGTGCCAAAGTCACCGACCGATTATTACTCAAATAAATAGTCACCAATATTCCGCGTTCTGGAGCAGTGTAGCGTAACATTGTTTATTAACGTGTATTTCGCATGTGTTTACTACACAAATGTCAAAACAGAACTGACATTAGGGGCCAATCGCAAAATTTATAGCATTTTTTGATAGGAGGATTACTTTTGCGCCACCTTGTATAGTAAAGGGTCCACCAAATAATGAAAATGCTATAAAAAAAAACTACTGAATATTTTCTCAAATTTATTTTTCTATTTGAAAGTACAATCCTTCCAGTTAATAATGGAAAATAGTTTCATTCAAATGGCGTCTCGGCTAGCCATGCAGTAGCCTACACGATCGGTCCAATTTTTAAGCACATTATCGATTGTGTGCAGCTGTATTTCACCAATGGCTTCACGAATATTGTCCTTTAAAGCGTCAATTGTCTCTGGCTTGTCGGCGTAACACTTATCTTTTACGGCACCCCAGAAATAATAGTCCAACGGTGTCAAATCGCAGCTCCGGGGTGGCCAAACGACATCAGCTCTGCGGCTGATAATGCGATCTTCAAAAACAGGGCGCAAAACATCGAGTCTAGCTTCGGCTGTGTGGCACGTAGCGGCATCCTGTTGAAACCAAATGTTGCCAATAGCCTCTTCTTCAATTTTTGGGAACAAAAATTCGTTCAACATGGCCCGATAACGATCGCCATTGACTGCAACGGCCACTCCTTGCTCATTTTCGAAGAAAAATGGCCCAATTATGCCTCTGGACCAAAATCCGCACCAAACAGTGACTCGTTTTGGGTGTATCGGCCTTTCAATGTATGCGTGCGGGTTTTCTGTGCCCCAAATGCGACAATTTTGCTTGTTTACATATCCGCCAAGATCAAAATGAGCTTCATCTGAAAAGATGATTTTTTTGGCAAAATCGGCATCTTCTCTAAGTCGATCGCAGGCCCACTTAGCGAAGCGAAAACGCATTGGATGGTCCTCCTGAACTCCTGAACCAATTGGACTTTGAACTCCTGAACCAATTGGACTTTGTATGGCGTCATACCAAGGTCTTAATGCAATATTCGCCTCAATGATGTTTCCGAAATGTTCAATTGTTGAGAAAGACGGTGAATTGCTGTTGATGGCGCTTCACGCACACTTTCTGCCACAGCAGCAATATTCTCGGTCGTACGGACTGTTTTTGGCTTTTCACGCTTTGGTTTATCGATGAGGATGCCAGTTTCTTTCACTTTTTTTCACAAGATAACGAACTTACGGAGCTGACGTTGCTTCTCTTCTTCCAAAATCCGTACGCAATTTTCGCACACATTCTGCAACATTACCATGATTTTCAAAGTAATGTCGCAATATTTCCCAGGGTCGTTCAAGCGTATACACAACCATATTCGCTCAGCGGAAGGATAAAACTAATTATCTGTCAAATCAGACATGAGCTAAGTGTTACCATTCACGAAATAAGCACTATTTGAAAAAAAAAGTTAGATGGCGGTCCCGTGAGATAATCTACAGCTACACACAGTGGATAGTCTACACACAGGTTGCCTCAGAAGATACAATTTTATTTCTTTAAAAATCTATCAACATAAATACAATAATTTCTTATTCTAGGTACCTCTAAAAAAATATAAACAAAAACTTAACTGTCAAAAAGCCACTGACCTATACGCACGCGAAACTACATCATTAAAATCCATGATAGCTGATACGTGAGCCGATATCACTTGTTTATGTACAAACGCAACCACTGTCATTAATTTGCAATTAAGTGGTAATTATCACCTGCTCCCTAGATTTTTTTATGCTTCCAGATAAACTACGTTTCAATAGAAAACTGTTTAAAAAAAAAACTCAACCAAGTGTGAAAAGATCTACATGAACGGAATCTCAATAATCATCGGGTATACGTGTCGTGGGAGGGCGATACATCGCCTCTGCATTCACATGACCGTCGATCATACTTTAGTATCGCATTATATAGGGATTAACGGCTGCGTTCGTTTGTTATCTCAACTGTGCTGTGTTCGACAAGTAGTATGAATGAATGCATTATCAAAACACTTGAAGGTAGCAAATAAATTATTAGATTAAGTTTCACTTTCTAATCTGGTTAAAAACGTTATACGCATGGGTCGAGATAAGATACTCCAAATGAAGGTCAGATTAAATTGATGCAGGTCGCTATTTTTGTAAATTATGTTTACAAAAGAAATAAACACACGCAAACGTGATGAACGATTTGTAGAGCAAGTTCAATTCTATATGGTGTTGTAATATCTGTCAAATAGACTGTTGGTTTGTATGCTTTTTTCGTTACACATATGATAAGAGATAACTATTGTTGGCAATGGAATTTTTAATCGAAATTATTCCCTATGGTGGTTGGTACTTTTGGAAGAAAAAAACTTCAGTTGCATCTTGGGTTAACAGAAAATGCATTTTTTTTTCTTCAAAACTATTTAAAACACGCTATCAAAGAATTACACACTCAGTCAAAACATTTAAAAAAATTGTCTATTTACACAAACGTTTCTGTCAGTCTGCAGTCTGCACATCAAATGTGCTTATTTCTTACCTCCAAGTGGTAACCATCGGGTACTGGTCTCATCCAACCGGATTAGACTTGCAAAACGATAAGTGCGAGTGTTGATAACAAGACGTAAAACAGCAACACTATAATCTGGTCAGAATGGCGCGGAATGAATACCCGGTCTGCCGTCCCAGACAAACCTAGATAAGCTGCTTCGACATATTCGGAGAACAGGTTCTCTAGGAATTTCAAGGGTAAATCAGGCCCCTTGAACAGAGATGGTGGCGGATGAACCGAAAGGTCAACGGCAGCGCTCAATCCCGTAGTGGATACTGATGACCCGTGTCCTAGTGGTATCTAATAAATTGGAACTGCCTCTCTAGGTTGGGGTTGTGCTTTGGGTTGACTACCCACCCATGGAAAAAACTTTTGTTACGAAGCAACCAATATCCTCGGAAAGGACTGATATTACTCTTGACGACACAGGGGTTTCTTGCTGGTGGCCGCGAGAAACATAGCACATCAGTTGCGGTTGATCTAATGGCTTGTTGGCATCGTTGCCATTGTTCTTCGACATTCAATGCTGGTGTGAATCGAGAGGTTAAGGGATACGCGTTGCGCGAAGGTCTCGGAGGTCTCTTGCGATTGCAGTCGTTCGACATCAAGTTTTTTCATAGTATTTCTGGTTTGTTGTTGCGTGGTGGATATCCGCATCCTTACCTTGGCTGCAACAAGGTAGTGGTCCGAGTCGATGTTAGCCCCTCGGAATGTTCGGACATCCAAAATACTGGATGCGTGCCTTTTGTCTATCACAATGTGATCAATTTGGTTGACTGTTCGTTGATCTGGAGACCGCTATGTCCCCTTATGGATATCGAGGTGAGGAAACCGTGTGCTGGCTATAGTGGCATTTCGTTCCGTAGCGAAGTCAATTAGCCTAAGTCCGTTACCAGACGTGTTGTCGTGTACCCTATATTTTCCGACAATACTGCTAAAGATGTCTTCTCTTCCTACCTTTGCGTTAAAATCTCCCAGCACGATTTTAACATCGTACTTCGGTAGTCGCTCATAGGTTTTGTCGAGGAGCTCGTAGAAGCAATCCTTAGCTATATCATCTTTTTCCTCCGTCGGAGCATGAGCTCATATAAGGCTTATGTTGGCGAATTTGGCCTTGATGCGGATTGGTACAATGCGTTCGCTAATGTCTTGGAAATATAAGACTTCTTGCCTAAGTCTGGCACTTATAAAAATCCGCATCCGAATAATCGCTGTTTCTGCTCACTATAACACTGTCCATAGTAGATGTCACAGTTTTTCACTCTCCTTTTGCACGGTCCATCCTATCGTATTTCCTGGAAGGCAGTAATGTCTGCTTTGTAGCAGTTTAGTGCTTCTGCTAGTTGTTCGAGTGCACCTCTACTGTTTCATGTTCTCACATTCCAGGTGTAGATACTAACGTCGTTGTCCTTTTTTCGTTTAGCAGGGTCGTCAACATAATATCAGTCCTTTCCGAGGCTATTAGTTGCTTTTTTCCATGGATGGGTAGTCCCCCCTACCCCCTCTATCGTTTGCTGTCACCAACGACCTTCCACAGGGGTTTATTACCCCATCTCCAGTCGAGGTACTAGGCACCCACCAGTCACCAGCGTGGAGGTGAGAGAAGGAGTTGATAGTGAGAGGCTAGAGTGAGAACGCTTGTGTTCTCATGTAATCGCATCACTATTCTTAAACACCGGTCGTTTGCCCGATCCACTAAAAAAGCGACCCACTGAACTGCGCCAACTACAGAGGCATAAGTCTCCTCAACATCGCCAACAAAAAACGAAAAATATTCGGTCCCGTTTGCGTTGACGGGCTATGGAGACGAAGATTCAACCAAGAACTATACGAGCTGTACAGCGACATACCCCTGGTCAAAAAACTCCACATTGGACGTTTAAAATAGCTAGGACATGTAGAACGAATGGACACCAACACTCCGGCTCGCAGAATCTTCGATTCCCAGCCAGACGTCGGAAGCAGTAGAGGAAGACCTCGCCTTAAGTGGCGCACACAAGTAGAAACCGACCTCAACCAACTTGGAGTGCGCAACTGAAGGCAGTTAGCTAAGGACCATGCTAATTAGAGAGGCATGTTGGTTGAGGCCCAGGTTCATCCCGGACTGTAGCGCCACTTAAGTAAGTAAGTAACTTTACTGAAGTCATAAACATTTCCATGACAGGTCGTAGAAAAATCATCTGTTTCAATCATATCTGAGTGTCCATGAGTAAATTTTCAACTTGTTTTGTCAGTCATTTCCCCTCCAATGACACGTGACTAAAATCGTCGATTGACAAATGAGAACAAGATTCAACAAGATATCTTACTGATAGCGTTTTTCATTGGTAAATCTGGATTTTGATCTAAAATTTGATCTTTTATGGTGTCAATGGAACATGATTTCAGATTGTTTTTTTTTGTCTCTGTATTGTTGAAATTTCTTGTCTGTGAAGTTAGTGTCGGTGTAGTTGTCAAGTTTCGAGTCACACAGGTTGTTTGTTTTTTATTATATTTCACATTGAAATGCTGTATAATAATAATAAATCAAAACGAAAATCACTTTGGTCAAACTGACATTTGGTCATTTATATTAGTGGGTGCAAGGTGGTGCAAATTTGCCGAAAATCCAGATTTGCAAAATTGATCTGAGATAAAAAAAAACAATTTGTTTGCCCAATGAAACACAACAACTGTCAAAATGGTTCTTTTGACAGATCTAGATAAAAAAATGGGAAACGTCATAAAACTGAAACCCGGAACACGGCCATTGTATTTGAAGATACAATGCATCTGAAATGATCTAGTTCGGCAGAACTGAATATTGACGGTTATGAACGATGTTTACATAATGTGAAGTGCAGGTGTTAGTAAAATACCTGCACTGCACATATTCTGGCATTCAAAAACGGATAAGAAAATAAATGCGATTGTACACCTACGCAGATTTTTCACGTTCATGAACGATCACTGGACTCGTGATGTGTACTTCAGTGAACAGTGTGAAAGCGTGGATCGATTCGCTCACGCTTAGGGGTTTAAAAACTAAATTTTACCAATGACCTTATAAAGGACAGCTTTTGATGGTACATGCAGGTTCTCAGGACTTCGCTTAGCCTATGTACTTTCAGTAATCACATAACCAAACAATCAGCCCTATCGAGGATCCGTCGGAGCGGACAATTTCCCGCAACGCATTTTTCGTCAGAGGTTGAAATTCCATTCGATGCATGTCATCGAAAAAAAAATACTACAAAAATGCGACGGCTTCACTTCACTACAATTCGTAAAGAAATTCGGCAAAGAATTTGTGTCAGAGGAAATCGGAAAAATAGTTCCACTTAGCTGTCCAAAATTGAACAAAAAATGCTCCTGAACGCAACTTGCGTTGCGGGATGCGTTAATGATTTCAACTATCGACTCGAACCGGACAGCCGTTTTCGTGTTTCATGTTTTTTCGTTGTCAAAATGTTATTTTGTCCTAAAATGTTGAGCGATGTGAGATTTGTTCAAGTTTGAAGGACTTAATGTTGGGTGATTTGACATAGAAGTAGGTATTGGGTTCGTTTAGGCAGGGATTTCCCTGCTAATGCGAGATTTTAAATAAGCGAAACATAAAGTCGTTTGTCTCATTCTGTGCATCTACGTCCTCGACGCTCGTGGAATTCGGTGCTAGAGCGAAAGTTTCAATAGGCAAAACATAAAATCGTTTGTCTCGTTCTGCGCAGCAGATAGTAGTATCTGTTGTGGTTGTATCATTCCCGTTCTGCGAATCTACGTCATCGACGCTATTGGCAAAAACCACAAATGCGCAAAGCCATATCTGTAGTAATTGTATCATGAGTGCAACTTCTACAGGGTTGATGACATGCATGGTGAAATTGGTATTTAACTTACAATTTGCTTCATAGCGGTTCATAGGAATCTGATGATTATGGCTCTATGCCGAACTTACATAGCTGCTTGAGTTAGGACTTCATTACCCAATCCCCTTTTTTTAGCACGTACAAAAGTTGACTGCCAAATGTTGGCCTTGCGTCTGGCGGCCTAATGGTTTGTGCGTTGGACTACTAAGGGTCCCTGGTTCAAATCCCGAAAACCTACGTTTTGCGAAAGTTTGACAAACATCCAACAGTAACACTGTCATGAGAAGCTTCTCAAATTTGCCGGTCCTCAAGGTCCTCTTCTTTATGACACAAATAATAACTTCTCCAACATAAATGAAAGGAGATACTAGGTTTGAAGGCCTATATGGGCCGTAAATGTTTTCAATTTCTTCGGATTTTTCCAGTTATGTGGACTTGATCTGATTTTGTTGTCCTAAAACTACATTGTTTGAGGCCGATAAGTTTGTTTGTAAAAAAATTTGGAATTCACGCATAATACGGGATATATCGTCGCTTGAAAGCAAACAGACATAAGTCAAAATTTGGCGATTTAAGATCTTAAACTGAAAGTGTGAGGGCGTAAGTGTCGTATGTAAGTATGACAGTTTGCTTTTCAAGCGACGATATGTTGAGGACTTGAGGATAATTGTGTCTCTGCAATTGGTGCACTTCGTGGCTCTCAATTCTTGTAGACCGGCAAACTATGCTGAGGTTCCAATTTTCAGGAATACAATCACATACCAAATCTTCGTTACCAGAACGAGATTGAGGTTAGGTTACACGCGTTTGGCGGTCGACAGGCAGCAGCTGATGCAGGGACTGGACTTTGTACGGGAATATGGGCAAATCTTTGACCAAAATTCGCCTTAGGGATGACCGGCTGATGGCTAATTGCGAGGCACTGCATCTGGTCGATGTTTCCGGCGGCAGCTCGACATCCTCGGTAACAGCGGCAATATTCTCGGCACAACGGGAGCTCCGGGGCCGGCCACTCTTGTCAACGTCTCGTATGTTCCCATACTCTTCAAGGTTCGTGGCCAAACGGCGCAGTGTTTGCGCAGTCGGTGTCGGACGGAATTAGCACTGAATTGTTACGCAAAAAATAGACACGATTATTCCGCGTTCTTGGGGAGTGTATCGCTCTATGGCTTGTTCACTTGCATTCTACATCTGTCTAGTCCACAAATGTCAAAACAGATTTGACATTTGCGGCCATTTGCTAAAATAAGAGCATCTTCCAATAGGGTGATCTCTTTTGGCCCACCTTGTAGAATGCCACAATACCTTCTCTGGCATCGTCAAAGTAGATAACATGCATCTTGCTTCATGACAAATCCGCACAAGCGGTAGTGTTGCTCACTATAACACCAATTGTAAATTGTAAATGTCACAGTATTTCATAACTTTGTTGTTCAGTCCATTTCATTGTATTTCCAGAATCGCAGTAATGTCTACCTTTTAGAAGCCACTAACTTGCTCTGATTCCTTGTGGCTAAACGCGTCCAGTAAGAATAGACCCAAATGCCAACAACACAAAATGCAACTGCATTCATTTGTCGTTAAATTGTCGTAAATATATATCTAGACACCATCCCATTACTCTACATAGCTTCTACTTACACATTGCGTAAGTAGGTACTTAAATTACTATCCTAGTATAAAAATCCCATTAGTACCTACTTCCTTTGCCTTTCAACATTTCAATTCGAAGTGCTTCTTCAATTTACGACGCAAACATCATGAAACCAATCCATCTTTATTATTATTCTATGACTACCCCTTCCAATATGTGTTTCAAGCACCGAAATACCTTAACATCCACAACAATGATAATCAATATGTTTCCCATCCCAAAATAGGATCCTTGAACAATTTTTTTTTATCACCTTCCCTGCTGTGACGTTTCTACTTCCATTTTAGGGTGCCATGCAATCAATGAACAAACACTCGACTCTTGTTGACATTTAAATGTATACGTTTCTCCCTCACTCCTGCTTCGTATTTATAACTATGCAATGTACACATAGTTACCTACTTAGATCAGAATTTAAGCGCAAGGTAAACACAGCTAACGATGTTCTCATCAATATCTAAATCGAACTGACCTTTCCGTCTTCCTGGTGCTAGGTAGGTAGGTGTCTTCTTTAAAGACGTCACAGATTGTCACAACATTTGCGTCATGTCTGTCAACCGGTCGTCCGATAAGAAGTGAATTGACAAATCAACAACACAAAACAATTGCATGTACATACAAAATCGCGTACACGCTTTTATATCGCTATTCTCTTTAATTAGTCGCCTCTACAATGATCAATTCAATTCACAATGCAAATCTCCATAGATGACCTACATTCCATGTACATCACGTATACAACACGCCGCATGAAACAATTAATATGCTAATAAGCAAACAATTGTTTATTTTTGTTTGTTTTCAATTTTACTGCGTATAAAAAAAAAACAACAAAACGAACAGAACTTATGGCGCTGTTCAGCCCGACATTGTGTTTAGCGGATGAGTGCCGCCACACGATCAAATTTGCAAAAATCGCGGATAGATGAGCCGCAACTTCTTACTACGCCTCGCTGTGGATCACCCGGCTTATTTTTAGTTTGCCGCAATTCACATGCTGCGTGAAATTGTTTAGAAAATAGTTTCTTCGAGTGCCGCACGTTAATGTGTTGCGACTGGGCGCTGAAAGAAAACATTTTGATGTCTCAACGTTCAATGCTAGAACCGCCTTGATTGGCGCAGGGACAGGGACTCATTTCTCCCTGATGTTTGGATGTATGCAAAGCAATCCACACGGTTTCCTCGTTGCCGATCTAAATTTATTTATTTGGAGTCTTGTTTTGTTTTTACCCCCAAGTCGGCATGTGTGACGGACACAAATAGAAAACGGTTTGAGGCGCTTTTCTCGGTTTGTGGATAAGATGAAACGATTAACGAAATGCGGCATGGTGTCATTAAGTAAATAGAAAGAACGGGTTCACAACTATTTCATTATCAATTAATAATCGGAAAATAAATACGATGACTGCTAATGGCGGGCGCTCTTATGTTAGTGATTTCATGCGCCATGGGTCATTACACTCAAAAATGATTACAAGTTCTGTTTGTTTGTGTAAATTATCCGTTATTATTTGATTGATGATTAAAAAAGCACCAAGACCCACATATTGTTGTTTTGATTTGATGTTACACAACATCAAGCAGATGACATGATAAGAATGCAATTTATTTTCACGGATGCAAATGACAATCTTGATTTCATCAAATGTCAAAACATTGGCACCACACTTTCCTATATATTCGAACGGATCTGATGTGACAACGGACTATCTGTCAATTTGGTTTAAGAATTACTGAACGGACGAAGATGAACTTGTTAATGAAACGTTAAATGCCAAGCGCAATGTCGACGTTGACAGCTCCAAATAAAAGACAACAGGAGTGCGCATTTTTTTAACCCAGAAATTGATTGTTTTATGTTAGCAAATTGCGAACTCTGATCAAACGAATATTTGCAATTTGCCAGAGACACCATTAAAGGTCAGCTGTCAGTTGGGAAGATAATTGTTGGCGTGTTTTGTGAAGTATGTTGAAAATACGAATCATTTGTCAGTTTTATGGCAGTTTTACCTCCTTTCTGTTCGCAGGTAATTTTAAATTTAATATTTACGGAGATTTGATATTAAGTGCTGGGGGTGAATGTAGGAATAGAAATGTTTGTTCCACAGTTTGTGTGTCTTAGTCATTTCTATTTTCTATGTAGAACAAGTATAGTAATTTATGCCATCAGATAATAACAAGGTAGACACATAAATTGCTGTTAATGATAAAGAACGACATTTAACGACCATACTTAACGGAAGGAAATGTTTTGTTGTGCAAATAAAAACAAAAGTCTGAGTAGAAAAATCAATAAGAATTTGCCTAAATGTTCGCCTGCGGTGACTGTCGTTCTATAAATAACAAACAAACATGAGACGAATGTCAGCGCACCGACTGTCTTCAGTGATATTGTGACAGAAGACCGAAATCATCAGTCAGCTCAATTTCAATGGAAAATAAATTTACATTTCAAATGACAACCAGACAGGTGTCTAAAGGGAAAAACACATATCAACTGAACACAGCTGTCACAATGTTCATTGACAACATCTGCAGTCTGTTATAATTCATTTTCAAATAATATAAATGGCGATTAGGTCGATTAGATATTCAAATGGATTTTTGTTCAGAAAAAAAAACACGGAAATGTGCATGTAATGTCAAATTGTTTTTAATAAATTGGCATTACAGGTATTAATGTTTGGTTTAATGAATTGCTGAATGGGGAACGCACTCATTTGCAACTATCGCAAAAAATGACGTAAGCTGTCAAAAAATATTTATGTCAGTCAGTCAATCAGGAAAAATAGGGTTTAGTTTTATATTCATTTACGAATGTCGAATAGTTTTTGACTAGAGGATGACACAAGAAACATCAGAACCATAGGGAAGTCTGATGTTCGTTTCGTGACAAATAACATCATCGGCTTGAAAATATGTTAGGACCATCTTTTTGAAACCAAACTTTTAATGGGATAAGAAGAAAAATTAAAACAATTGGGGATTAGAATTTCCAGAATTATGCTCAAAGAAGATTTACCAGTGCAGTTTTCTTAAACTTTCTTTCCAATTAAGACGAAACTTATAAGACATGGAGAAAACGTATGGTTTACTAGTGATATCCGAAAACTTATGAAAAAAACGCGATAACGCGTATGATCAGTGGAAGCGTTTTAGAATAGAAGAGCACCACAGGGTATATCGAACTCTCCGTAACAAAGTTGTTTGCGAAATACGAGCAGCGAAAACACGCCTTTACTCTGAACGCATAAATGTGAACTTAAATGGTAAACAGCTATGGAAAAATTTAAAGGAAATTGGCGTAGGCAAGCAAAAGAACAGACTTCTCGATAATGTTGATGGTAATGAACTTAATCAAAATTTTGTGTCCCATACTCCTCCGACGTCTCTATCTCCTTCACATTTTCGTAACTCTAATGTCACCCGTTCTATATTTCCCTACGATGAATTTGAATTTTCCCTTGTAGAACAGCAGGATTTGGTTGAATGTTTGCTCTCCCTTAAATCTAACTCAGCTTGAGTTGACGAAATTCACCCTAAGTTCTTAAAAATTATTTTGCCCTTCATTTTGCCTTATGTCACACATATGTTTAACTACATACTTACAACAGGTGTATTTCCCTCGGCTTGGAAGAAATCCAAAATCATACCTTTACCTAAGAGCCCTAGAGGTAAAGATTTTCGTCCAATTGCTGTGCTTCCATTTCTGTCTAAAGTCTTCGAACGTATCATGTGGTGTTCCTCAGGGTTCCATTCTAGGACCCCTTCTGTTCTCTCTTTATGTTAATGAGTTACCTTCTATTGTAAATTGTTCTTCTGTTGAAATGTATGCCGACGACACCCAGTTACATGCTAGTTGTCCTCTTGATTCCATCGATCAATGTGTCAACAGTATAAACATAGATTTGGAAAAAATATGTAACTGGTCGCAAGAAAATCTGTTAGTCATAAACCCTAAGAAGTCTAAATGTATTGTCATATAACGGGTGATTTTTTAAGAGGTTTAGAACTTTTTTTAAAAAAAAAACACAAAAATTTCGAAAAAATTAATGAAATATTTATTTGAATCAATAGTTTGAACCTTGCAATTTAATGTTTAAAGATAATTTCATGCAAATATTGACCGCGGCTGCGTCTCAGGTAGCCCATCCGCTGAGTCCAATTTTGGCATACTCTTTCACACATATCGGCCGGTATCTCACGAATGAATGCATGGATGTTGGCTTCCAATGCGTCAATCGAAGCGGGCTTGTCCCTATAAACATTAGCCTTGACATACCCCCACAAAAAATAATCTAATGTTGTCAAATCGCACGATCTAGGCGGCCAATTGACCGGCCCGAAACGTGAAATTAACTGTTCACCAAACTCGCCTCGCAATTGCGCCATTGTTTCGCGTGCTGTGTGGCATGTGGCACCGTCTTGTTGAAACCACATATCATGCAAGTCAAGAACTTCCATTTCGGGCAAAAAAAAGTTTGTTATCATCGCTCGGTAGCGTTCACCATTGACAGTAACGCTGCGATTCGCATCATCTTTGAAGAAATATGGCCCAATAATGCCGCCGGCCCATAAACCGCACCAAACAGTGGCTTTTTCGGGATGCATTGGTAGCTGTTGCAATGCTTCTTGCTGATCTTCACTCCAAATGCGGCAATTTTGCTTATTTACGTACCCATTAAACCAAAAATGAGCCTCATCGCTGAACACAATTTTTCGATAAAAAAGCGGATCCTCGGCCAGCTTTCCAAGAGCCCATTCACCAAAAATTCGGTGTTGTGGTAGGTCGGCTGGCTTTAGTTCTTGCACCAGATGTATCTTAAAAGGCTTTACGCCCAAATCCTTCCGCAAAATTTTCCACGTAGTGCTGTAACAAAGGCCTAACTGCTGGGAACGGCGCCGAATCGACATTTCGCGGTCTTCTGTCACACTAGCTGATACGGCCGCAATATTTTCTTCACTACGCACAGTACGTAAACGTGTTGGTGGTTTAATGTCCAACAAAGTAAATTTGGTGCGAAATTTGGTCACAATCTTCCGAATAGACTGCTCAGAAGGTCGAGAATGCCGATCATAAAATGGAAGCAGCGCGCGATGAACATTTCGAACCGAGCACGAATTTTGATAGTAAAATTCAATAATTTGCAAGCGTTGTTCATTTGTAAGACGATCCATGGTTAAATTGCAAACCAAACTGAAGCTGTTTGACAGTGACACAAGGTACTAAACACACGTCAGCTGTCAAAACCGGTGTTGCCAAAACCAAACCAGCTAAAAAATCAGCCGTTAGTTCTATCAAGGGAGTACCTTAATACACTTACAAAATGGTCTCTCTGTATTCTCCAAATGGGCCGCCAGTCCACCCTGGCGCAATTAATCAAAAAAACAAACTGGTCCTTTCCAGCAGGAAATACAAAGTCCCGCAGTTGACCCTCCGAAACTAATGGCGTTAGTCTCAAGTACGCAGAATCAGTACCTGTGTCTGGTCTTGGATAAGAAACTGAACTGGAAAGCCAATATCTTAAAAACAAAAGAAAACTCCATCTCGGAGACCACTTCTTTGACAATAAAGGTAGCTGGCTTATATTAATGTCAGAAACCTCCTCCGCATTATAGTTAGCTTGGAGTGTTCACTTAGGCAAACCAATATTAGGACAAGTCGACAGATACACGTGGTACCAAAACCTTCCTTTTATGATCTAAGTTTGCACGGTAATCGCGTGCAGCCACTATAACCTAAGCTTACCTAGTCGCTTCTTGATATAGTGATCAAATCATTTACTATTTAAAAGCGATTTTTTCCATTAGCGAATAAAGCAAACAAAGGATCACCGGACAAAACTCTGAAGTCGTCCAGAAGTCTGACTGATTTTGACAATCAAGGAGCTTCGGCGAAGAATCTAGTACCTTTCCAAATGTCCATATTTGAACCCTCCTTTGATAACACGTTTGCATCTTCTGTCTGTTCATCCATGGTTCCATAGTTCTCTACTGTGGAAAAATAAAATATGGTGTACATGGTCTCAAACCTACCTTCTCCATTCATTTACGTGTGCGAATTTATATTTTTGGCACAAATTATGGGACCTAATGTTTAAAGCAGAATCAGAATCTTGTAATCTTCTATGTTTGTCAGACTTTTTCGAGCTGTAGGACGTAGGTGTTGTTTTTCAACCATGGACCCCATGTTAAAATGACCACTAGGCCACTGCACCCACAATGTCATGTATGGGTATTGGGTGCTATGTTGTCTACCTAGACCACGTTCCTTGGTTCATTTACTTAGCTAACGTGCTCCCGATCCGTGTATGAAGGAAGCCTTCTTGATCATGAGCACGCTGCTTCAGTTGTTTATTCCAAGAATCAAAGCATCCACGAGTATTATTCTACAATTCGCTCAATACCCGTTTTCCCCTTACGAAAAGACATTCCTTCGCTGCCTCAGCTGAGTTTTTTTTTTAATTCAGGGTAACAATCAGTACCAACACCTAAATGATTTTTCACTGGGCCTCCTCTCGTGATGATCTCACAAATCATCCGAATAGTATCAGTTGGCAAGAAAAACGTATCTCAACATAGCCGTTCGGAGTCGGCATAAAATAGGAGGCCCCGCTATCGTGCAGTACACACTCACACACGAATGGTTGTGAGAAAGCTAGGCCCTAGGAACTAACGTGCCTGTTGCCTCAAACATTTGTATATTGGAACAATCAGTACAGCGACACTTTTTCTGTCAAAAAAGGTTATCTTACTTCGCAGCTTTCAATAATGGTGAATTCTCAGGTTTACTCTTTTAGAAGAAAGGGCGAGAAGACGAATCCAACATATTGCAAAAAATCTCCCTTTGCCAAATGAGGTGTCGTTTTCCACTTACGGATTTGTCGGAGATCTCGAAGGGGTCCGTGAGTGAAACATGCCTTATGTGTCGCAGCCGAATTAGTCCCCCAGTTTTTTGTACTTCATTCTTATCATGGTAAAGCTTATCAAGTTTTATCTTCTATGCACCTACTATCATATCGACTCCTTGAATACTATTTACTTACTTACAACTGGGCGTCTTCAATTAGCATGCACCTTGGTTAAGTGCCATCAGTTACTTAAAATTGGTTGATGTAATAGTGGGAAGCTTATGCCAATTTTTTAAAGGTGGGGCATTATAAATGGCCGTGTTCCGGATTTAAATTATTAACTGAAGCTCTGTTGTCATTGCTCAAAATGGTTGATTGACCAATGAGAACAGAGCTTTATCTAAGATTCTAAGATATCTTACTTAATCTGAAATCCGGAAAACGGCCATTGAAAACGTTTATCTAGTACATTACCGGTTGTCAATATTTTTAAGCGGTCCGCTAGTTTTAAAAGCAAAAGAGAAGGAATAGCTGATCATTAAGCTTGGTTGGTTTCTTCTTGGTCGGGCTTATTAAAGACAGGCCTTGGTCTATTGCGTCTGGCCAAGCATCGAATATTCTTCGGGCCGGGGTTTGGGTATTCATTTGGTCTACATTTCCTAGCTATATCAGGCTTACATAGCGCCGTTTTTCAACCACGTTTATGTCGTAATACTGCTCGTAATGTTCCTGGTTCAGTCTTCGTCTCCATGACTCTTTAACGTAAACGGGACCGAATATTTATCGAAGAATTTTTATTTCAAAACGAATCAAGATTTCTTCAGCCGCTTTTAATATCAATTGTCAATGGTTAAGGGTCATAAAGTAGTAGACCTGTGATGATGAGTCGTTTATGGGATCTCCTTAGTAATCGGAGTAAGGCCGTTATCAAAAGATTCCATTCGTAGCCGGAAGAAATAGCTAGAGTGATTCTTCGTTTGTTTTCTAACGAGGAGTTGTCATCTGTAGCCGTTGATTGTGACATTCTTTCCAATTCGTCAGTGTTGGGTGTTTCTATATTTGATTTAGAGCCCTCGCTTACCAACCTTGCCCGCTTTCTGCTGTAAACTCGCAAACAATGCCATACGGGGCCGTAAAGTAGGACTGGAAGGATTAAGTTTAGATGTAGCAAAAAAAAGAAAAAAAAGGAGACCCTCTGAACTGCGCCAACTACAGAGGCATAAGTCTACTCAACATCGCCTACAAGATCCTATCTGCCGTAATATGTGAACGCCTGAAACCGTTTACCAACAACCTGATCGGCCCTTATCAGTGTGGTTTTAGGCCAGGAAAGTCCACAATCGATCAAATTTTCACACTTCGGCAGATCCTGGAAAAAACCCAAGAAGTCCAACTCGATACCCACCACCTATTTATCGATTTCAAAGCCGCATACGACAGCATTTATAGAGACGAACTATACAGAGCCATGTCTAGTTTTGGTATACCGCCCAAACTCGTCCGTTTGTGTAGGATGACGATGGAGAATTCTCGCTGCACCATCAGTGTCGGAAACGACCTCACCGACTCATTCGATACCAAAAGAGGATTTAGGCAAGGCGATGCGCTGTCATGTGACTTCTTCAATTTGATTCTTGAGAGGATTGTGCAAAACTCCCGAGCCAACACCAGAGGCACAATTTTCCAAAAATCGGTGCAACTTGCACACGCCGACATTATTGACATCATTGGTAGGACTCAACGTGATGTCATAGCCACGTTTGCTAGTATAGAGAAGGAAGCGGCAAAAATGGGTTTAGCAGTAAATGAGGTTAAGACAAAGTATATGCTGTCAACACGAAAGGACATCGACGAATTAGAAAGAACGTCACCATTGACAGATTTAACTTTCAGGTAGTACGGGACTTTGTCTACCTCGGCTCCGCTATCAACTCTGACAACAACATCTCGTCAGAAATCAAACGAAGAATTACTCTTGCCAATCGCTGTTTCTTCGGGCTAAGAAGGCAATTTAGTAGTAAAGCCCTCACTCGAACTACTTAGGAGATCCTATATAAGACCCTGATCATCCTAGTCCTACTCTACGGCGTTGACCGTATCAAAAGCAGATGAAGAAATCCTTGGTCGATTCGAGAGAAAAATTCTTCGAAACATCTTCGGTCCCGTTTGCGTTGACGGGCTATGGAGACGAAGATTCAACCAAGAACTATACGAGCTGTACAGCGACATATTGGACGTTTAAGAGGGCTAGGACATGTATAAAAAATGGACACCAATACTCCGGCTCGCAGAGTCTTCGATTCCCAGCCAGACGTCGGACGCAGTAGAGGAAGACCTCGCCTTAAGTGGCGCGCACAAGTAGAAACCGACCTCAACCAACTTGGAGTGCGCAACTGGAGGCAGTTAGCTAAGGACCGGGCTAATTGGAGAGGCATGTTGGTTGAGGCCCAGGTTCATCCCGGACTGTAGCGCCACATAAACAAACAAACAAACATTTGGATTTTTTGGATTTTTTGGATATCAAATACAGGATTCAAGATACATCTAACCCTATAAAGTTTTAGGTAGAGGATAATCTAAACACGTTTCTCTTTCCTCGGCAAAACTTTCACCCTCGATATATAAAGAAGAAGATTGTAAAAGCTGTTAAAACCTGCGCCTACTTCTTAGAAAGCTGCTCCACCACAAAGGCACACAGTCTTTACAATTCTATGAAGGTACCTACTATTGTATGTCAACCATCTGGGGACCAACTAAATAACATTGACAGCAAGGTCTTCTTTTGTTCCAAAAACAGTTTCCATTTGCATATTCTTCTGCCATGAATCCATGACTTAGTACCGAGAATTCTGTAAACCCCTTTCGTCATTCTCACTAGCTTCCTAGAATTACCTGCAAGCGTCTCAAGTTCCAATGCATTTCGTTCCCCAAAAGTGAAATTCATTTAAATCACGTTACCAACCATAACTTCTTGCATCGCGCATCCAATGCATCACGTTTATACTTTTTGACCCGAGAGAGGACGAAGCACATAAACTGCTTACACTTCAGTATAAAGCCGCTTTCAAGCCACTCTTGCTTGGTGTCGAGTGCAATCCGCTTAAATCAGCTACGCTCCTATAAAATGAAATATGAGCATCGACGCATGGCTTCATGCATACAACCACTAAATTTTAATTCAATCTTAATGCCACACCACCACCCTCATTCCACCGCCATCACCATCATCATCATCATCATCATCGTGATCGTAGTCATATCAAATACTCGAAACGGTTGAATGCAAGAACTAGGTGTGTCCGGGGCACGGGTAAATCCATGGATGCGGACATTAAGCCTCCTCGCCGTGTCATAACTTCTTGAAATGACATTTCAATAAATGTGCATCTGCATGCAAAAACGACAACGACAACGAAAACCAAGTCAGCGAAGTCTGTCTGTCTGCTCGTTTGCGAAACAAGCAATAAGCGCAAAACAAATGAACAACAGCACATGCAACTTCTGCTCCGATATAACCGTTCTACGGCTGTCTGTCAGTTGTACTCTGTAGGTGCTGCATATGCCGATAGTTTCGCTTTTTTGGGCTAATACATCTCGATGCTCGTGCCTTCCTGGTACTCGGTGTCGGCTGTCGGTATACTCCTAATGAATTGAGGAAATTTTCCAGTCGATTTATCCCGATTTCAGTGACTCCCTCTGCTCTGCATCACCCAAGCAAATCGCTATTTGCCACTCAACGCACTGCATATGCAGACTTAACTGTCAGATTGAATTAATGCGAACAGACACAGTGGCAGCCGATTATAGAGGAACATTTTCGGATGCATTCGAGTGATTTCTCAAGTGATCACGGAACACACGCACTGCGATACGACTTGGAGTACTTGCAGTAACGTTGTTATGTACAAACATACGGGCAAATAGATAGCGAGGTGTGTCAAAGTTGCTAAGTGACAGTCGGAGTACTGCACCTGGACCTCCCCGATAGATGGTGTTGGGTTAGGTATAGGGTGTGTTAAAACAGACGTAGAGAAAAAAAAAATACCCACACGTGGATTCATGAAGCGTGAAAAATCAACACCACCACTAACGGCAGGAAACGTTGCAGCACATAACTGGACAAGTAAATATTATCCTCTCGGACAAAAGGGCACCGCGTAGTTCCTTTGTAATATGTGTCGTTCTATAGGTATACCCTAGAGTTGGCATAATTGAAGTGCAACCGTAATGAAAATACCTTCCATTGATGTGTTGCAGATCCGAGGGTGTCCTTTGTGCTGCTGATGTTTTTTATTCAAAGAGACTGCCATAGAAAAACTAAAATATAACCTCGCCTTGAGGTTGTTTGCGTAGTCTATATGGGTTGAGGTGCACGTAGATTTTTTTTAATCTAAAGTTAGTTTTAGAAGTAGGTACGTAGATTTTTTTTAATTAATGTTGCGCTATGCAAGTGCAAGTGTTTAGTTAGCGCAGTCATTATTCTCAATAGCTACGATTACGATCTCTTGCTTTTGTTTCACGGTTGGTATTTCAGTGGCTTCTAGACATTATTTTAGGTTGAAGGGAAATGTCATTTTGAAGGGCAAGCTATTGTGCATTTTTTTTAATGAGGTCACATATCGGTATGGAAATGTAAATGTGTTTTTCTCAGTGCACACAGCCTTGTAAAGGCAGTTAAATGGTGAATAGTGAATAAAATGGGGAAGCAGTGTTAGAAATCGTATACCACGCGCCATTTAAGCTTCATCTAGATCTAGAGGAAACCATAAATCCTTGTTGATCATTGTTTGTTTGCTTAAGTGGCGCTACAGTCCGGGATGAACCTGGGCCTCAACCAACATGCCTCTCCAATTAGCCCGGTCATTAGCTAACTGCCTCCAGTTGCGCACTCCAAGTTGGTTGAGGTCGGTTTCTACTTGTGCGCACCACTTAAGGCAAGGTCTTCCTCTACTGCGTCCGACGTCTGGCTGGGAATCGAAGACTCTGCGAGCCGGAGTATTGGTGTCCATTCGTTCTACATGTCCAAGCCATCTGAAACGTCCAATATGTCGCTGTACAGCTCGTATAGTTCTTGGTTGAATCTTCGTCTCCATAGCCCGTCAACGCAAACGGGACCGAAGATTTTCCTAAGAATTTTTCTCTCGAATCGACCAAGGATTTCTTCATCCGCTTTTGATACGCTCCATGCTTAAGCGCCGTAGAGCAGGACTGGGATGATCAGGGTCTTATATAGGATCTCCTTAGTAGTTCGAGTGAGGGCTTTACTACTAAATTGCCTTCTTAGCCCGAAGAAACAGCGATTGGCAAGAGTAATTCTTCGTTTGATTTCTGACGAGATGTTGTTGTCAGAGTTGATATCGGAGCCGAGGTAGACAAAGTCCCGTACTACCTCAAAGTTATATCTGTCAATGGTGACGGTCTGTCCAATTCGTCGATGTTGTGTGTCCTTTCGTGTTGACAGCATATACCTTGTCTTACCCTCATTTACTGCTAAACCCATTTTTGCCGCTTCCTTCTCTATACTAGCAAACGTGGCTACGACATCACGTTGAGTCCTACCAATGATGTCAATATCGTCGGCGTATGCTAGTAGTTGCACCGATTTTTGGAAAATTGTAACTCTGGTGTTGGCTCGGGAGTTTTGCACAATCCTCTCCAGAATCAAATTGAAGAAGTCACATGACAGCACATCGCCTTGCCTAAATCCTTTTTTTGGTATCGAATGTGTCGGTGAGGTCGTTTCCGACCCCGATGGTGCAGCGAGAATTTTCCATCGTCATACTACACAAACGGACGAGTTTGGATGGCATATCAAAACTAGACATGGCTCTGTATAGTTCGTCTCTATAATTGCTGTCGTATGCGGCTTTGAAATCGATAAATAGGTGGTGGGTATCGATTTGGACTTCTTGGTTTTTTCCAGGATCTGCCGAAGTGTGAACATTTTATCGATTGTGGACTTTCCTGGCCTAAAACCACACTGATTAGGGCCGATCAGGTTGTTGGTAAACGGTTTCAGGCCTTCACATATTACGGCAGATAGGATCTTGTAGGCGATGTTGAGGAGAGGAAGGCCGTCATTTCCGGCGGCCATATTAAGCTTGAGTTTAGATATTGCTATCCTCACTTCACTTAGGTCGGGTCGTTGGCAGTTCTCGCTGCCGTTGCCAATATTAAATGGTTCGTTCTGCCTGACAGCGGAATGTTGTTCGTCATCGCCGTTTAACAGTCTGCAGAAGTGGTTCTTCCATATCCTCAGCATCGACTGTGTCTAAACTACGATATTTCCTTATTCATCTCGACAGGATTATGTTCAAGACTTGTATCCTTGGCATTGACGTTTTACCTCTCGTGGCACCTCTATATCCTCGATCGCGCGCTTTTCTTGCTCTTTTTTCTTCTTTCTGAAAAGCCGGTGTTCTTCCCTTCTTCTTTGCCTATAGAGCTCAATGGCAGATCTCGTCTTCACCTGCAGTTTAGCCCTGTAGGCCTCGTTCTTGGCTGCTAGCATCTGTCGGCATTCCTGATCAAACCAGGGTTTTCTTGCTCCTGGCCGCGAGAAACCTAGCACAGCTGGCTCCCTTGATTTTATTTTTGGGTCATTTCTTTAGTGACAAGTGATTAAGAAAGGGGTATACATAAACCCAGCTTGGCCAAACCATGCCAATGCGTACGCTGGATTTAGGAGGACGCAAAGGTTACCTGCTGTGCTGCAACATTCAGTCTTTAAATGCTTAGCTAGCGATTCTGATTCGATCCATATACTTTAAGGTATCTCAACCTCAATTATTTCTTTATGTTACAAACTATGCATCAAAACTAATACACCCCTATGGAATAGGGTATAAACACAACATCGTTCATAAGCCCCAGATGGCTCCAATTACATACCAGGGCCCCTACTTTGTTTCGAAAGTTGTTCGATTGGTGCGTTTGAGATTGGGGTACAACTTACTTTTACATTGAGAAAGATGGCGTCATCATCTATAGTCCAATGGTTTTATTTTATGTGTAGTTTAGGTCTTGCAATAATAAAAGGCCTAAATCCTGCCTACGGTGGTGTAAGCAATCCCTGATAGTTGACTTCACAATTCGAGTGGCTTATTTCGAACACTCACTTTGGTGATGTTTTGGCATGTACGTGCATATAAATAAAAATGTTTGCAACAACAGGCACGTCCTGAAGCCTAGGACCTAAGTTTTTCTCAAAACCATTTATGAGTGCGTTTATGTTTATTGCTCGCACCTTTGTGGGACCTCCTATTTTAAGTTGAATCCGAACTCCAGAATGGTAATAAGCTTTTCTTCACATTTGACAGTAATGCCAGTAAAAAAGTTCTAGGTCTTACATAAACCGGCCTATTTGTGTTAATATTTTAATTTATTTTTAGAATCTAAGTAACGAACATAAATGAGTTACAGATTACTAAAGCTATATAAATATATCAAGGATTAATGGATATCCGGCATCCCTGTACCCGGTCTAGTAATTATAAATATCGCTTTATGCTAAAAGAATTACCCAACAGCAACACAGACCACTTGTGGTGCTACCAAAAACTCTTTGTCAGTGAACTGTCAAGGTCAAATCACTCGCAGTCGCAGATTTGCAATTCCCTTGGATAGGCTACGTTTTTCAATATACGAGATGGCTTTGAACCTTGTAGCGCTTTTATCTCTAAGTGAACGATTTTTTTTGTGGATTCGTAATTTTCATTTGGATAAATTACGAAACTGGGAAAATATAAAAACTGACGAAAATTAAAAACAAAAAAAATCCGAAAACGGAAAATCGAAAGAATACAATAAAAAAAAGGAAAATTTTGTACCGACGTTATAAAAATGGGGGAATGGACGCACCCAATTGAATTTTTATTCTGACGGAAAAAAATGTTTTGCTACCAAGTGTACAAGAAAAGGCGCCATCTTTGCTCTCGAGTGGAATTATATCCCGAAAGTTTGTCGGGTTAAGGGTTTTCCATTCGGGTATCCTCCTTTAAAATAATTTTTATGTTCAGCTCGGGGCCCTTGTTGTTGGTCCCTCAGATTATTTGTTGTTACTTCGACTGCTGTTGGTCGGTTTGGGAGATGTTGGGCAGTATCACAGCTGCCTTTGGACACCTTGAAAGTTGTCTTTGGACTGTCACAATTGCCTCAGGGACATCGCCTTGTGTCTTTCATGTTATATACATGCTTTGGTGATGTCCCGAGTGTTTGATGTTCATGTCTGGTGTCGAGATATGTGTTTTTGATGTGGGGAGGGTGTTTATAAATGGCCGTCGATCTTAGTTTTTAAAGTTGCAGCTTTGTTGGTGGGGTGTTTTTTGGCCGCCCGCCTCACGCCTATGCTGCTTCTCTCCGTTGGGTGAAAAAGGAGAACGTTTACTCTTTATCATCTCAAACCTTTTATCGAACCCCTAATACGATACCACAAACGCTTCGAGCGGTGTAGAAATCATCCTCTCTCAACCATGGATCCATTTAGACCGCCTTGTATGATGCTGCCCGTCGTGAGTCTCACACCGTCAGTGGGCTTCGACGACGGTGCTGTACTCGTGTGGACCACCTGTCGCACGTTTATGTTGCTCCGTCGCGTCGTGCGTCTCCTCATTCTCCATGGGGCTGCACCGCACGGAGGTTAAACTCGCTCGATCTAACTGTATTTGGTTACATTCTCCAGATCTGAAGGTCTTGGACCAATGGCTGATGAAACCATGGCTGTTCATTACTTCCTCCAAATTCCAGGTTTGCAACTACAAAGAAATGAAGGAACGACTGGATTTAAGGGGAAAGGAGCCAAATTCCAAGTTTGCAACTACAAAGAAATGACGGAACTTCTGGATTTGAGGGAAAAGGAGCCTCAGCCGGACGGAGATTGTTTCTTACTGCAGATTTAAGTCTGATATAAACTAAAGTTGTATTGAAACAGCATTTATATTAATGTCATGCTAGCATGAAATGACACATACTTTTCGCCATTTTATAATGACATTTTTGTAATGAAAAATATTGACAAATATAAGACCGTTTACACAGTAATGACATTAAATGTCAAACAAAAATGACGAATGTGTCACTCGTGTAAATGAAGCATAGCTCTAGATTAAAATGAATTTAGTGGGAGATTTTAACGCAAAGGTAGGAAGAGAAGACATCTTCAGCAGTATTGTCGGAAAATATAGCCTACACGACAACATGTCTCGTAACGGACTTAGGCTAATTGACTTCGCTACGGAACGAAATGCCACCATAGCCAGCACACGGTTTCCTCACCTCGATATCCATAAGGGGACATGGCGGTCTCCAGATCAACGAACAGTCTGGTAACGGACTTAGGCTAATTGACTTCGCTATGGAACGAAATGACACTATAGCCAGCACACGGTTTCCTCACCTCGATATCCATAAGGGGACATGGCGGTCTCCAGATCAACGAACAGTCTGGTAACGGACTTAGGCTAATTGACTTCGCTATGGAACGAAATGACACTATAGCCAGCACACGGTTTCCTCACCTCGATATCCATAAGGGGACATGGCGGTCTCCAGATCAACGTGAAAAAATTTAATGTCGAAAGACTGCAATCGCCAGAGACCGCCAAGACCTTCGCGCAATGCGTATCCCTTAACCTTTCGACTCACAACACACCACCAGCATCTAATGTCGAAGAACAATGGCAACGATGCCAACAGGCCATTAGATCAGCCGCAACTGATGTGCTAGGTTTCTCGCGGCCACCAGCAACAAACCCCTGGTTTGATGAGGATTGCCGACAGATGCTCGCAGCCAAGAACGAGGCCTACAAGGCTAAGCTGCAGGTGAAGACGAGAGCTGCCATTGAGCTCTATAGGCAAAGAAGAAGGGAAAAACATCGGCTTTTCAGAAAGAAGAAAAAAGAGCAAGAAAAGCGCGCGATCGAGGATATAGAGAGGTGCCCCTACAGGAACGATGTTCGCAAGTTTTACCAAAGTGTAAAACGTCAAAGCCAAGGATACAAGGCTCGAACAGAATCCTGTCGAGATGAACAAGGAAATATCGTAGTTGAGACACAGTCGATGCTGAGGATATGTAAGAACCACTTCTGCAGACTGTTAAACGGCGATGACGAACAACAATCCGCTGTCAGGCAGAACGAACCATTTAATATTGGCAACGACAGCGAAAACTGCCAACCACCCGACCTAAGTAAAGTGAGGATGGCTATATCTAAACTCAAGCTTAATAAGGCCGCCGAAAATGACGGCCTTCCCGCTGAGCTTTATAAAGCTAAGCCAAAATCTGGACGGTTGAAAGCATGCCTGATGAATGGAACTCAGCATCGTTTTCCCGATCCACAAAAAAGGAGACCCTCTGAACTGCGCCAACTACAGAGGCATAAGTCTACTCAACATCGCCTACAAGATCCTATCTGCCGTAATATGTGAACGCCTGAAACCGTTTACCAACAACCTGATTGGCCCTTATCAGTGCGGTTTTAGGCAAGGAAAGTCCACAATCGATCAAATTTTCACACTTCGGCAGATCCTGAAAAAAACCCAAGAAGTCCAAATCGATACCCACCACCTATTCATCGATTTCAAAGCCGCATACGACAGCATTTATAGAGACGAACTATACAGAGCCATGTCTAGTTTTGGTATACCGCCCAAACTCGTCCGTTTGTGTAGGATGACGATGGAGAAGTCTTGCTGCACCATCAGGGTCGGAAACGACCTCACCGACACATTCGATACCAAAAAAGGATTTAAGCAAGGCGATGCGCTGTCATGTGACTTCTTCAACTTGATTCTTGAGAGGATTGTGCAAAACTCCCGAGCCAACACCAGAGGCACAATTTTCCAAAAATCGGTGCAACTACTAGCATACGCCGACGACATTGACATCATTGGTAGGACTCAACGTGATGTCATAGCCACGTTTGCTAATATAGAGAAGGAAGCGGCAAAAATGGGTTTAGAATTAAATGAGGGTAAGACAAAGTATATGCTGTCAACACGAAAGGACACACAACATCGACGAATTGGACAGAACGTCACCATTGGCAGATATAACATTGAGGTAGTACGGGACTTTGTCTACCTCGGCTCCGCTATTAACTCTGACAACAACATCTTGTCAGAAATCAAACGAAGAATTACTCTTGCCAATCGCTGTTTCTTCGGGCTAAGAAGGCAATTTAGTAGTAAAGCCCTCACTCGAACTACTAAGGAGATCCTATATAATACCCTGATCATCCCAGTCTAGCTCTACGGCGCTGAAGCATGCACCGTATCAAAAGCGGATGAAGAAATCCTTGGTAAATTCGAGAGGAAAATTCTTCGAAAAATCTTCGGTCCCGTTTGCGCTGACGGGCTTTGGAGACGAAGATTCAACCAAGAACTATACGAGCTGTACAGCGACATGCCCCTGGTCAAAAAACTCCGCATTGGACATTTAAGATGGCTAGGACATGTAGAACGAATGGACACCAATACTCCGGCTCGCAGAGTCTTCGATTCCCAGCCAGACGTCGGATGCAGTAGAGGAAGACCTCGCCTTAAGTGGCGCGCACAAGTGGAAACCGACCTCAACCAACTTGGAGTGCGCAACTGGAGGCAGTTAGCTAAGGACCGGGCTAATTGGAGAGGCATGTTGGTTGAGGCCCAGGTTCATTCCGGACTGTAGCGCCACTTAAGTAAGTAAGTAAGTATTCATTTTGGTAGCAATTGAGAATATCGATTTTGCTGTCAAAAAGCTATCGATATCTATTAGTTGTCAGCTATCAATAAAAAAGGAGACATTTTGCTATTGCTGTATAACTTCTGATTACTTAATAAAGGGTTGATTCACCGAAGTTCTTAACTCAGGTTTAAAATTTACTGAAAAAGCATAACTCGAGGTTAATCTCGAAACTGTCATGATTTTGCTCAGGAAAACTGCCAAAACATTTCGATATTTTTCTCTGGGTTGCTAATATCGAGAAGCTACTCTGTACATTATATAAATCGGATATCGTTTTAATGGTAGCGATATAGTAGCAATGTAGATTTATCTCGACTACTCTTAATTCGTGTTTCTAAAAATAGCAATCTGTCAAGATAAGATAATAGAAAGTTCCTCTGCATGACTCGGTTATTTTAGTTTCTGCTAATTTATAGCTGTGAGATACCGTAATTGATGCAATTAATTATGTCCAAACACATCCTACCACACCCTAAACATAAACAAAAATCAAACAAGACTTGCAAAAATGCATTTGCGCTGTTTGTTTACACGAACATGAAAATGTTAATTGATTTCCCGCAGCATGTTGCAGCATATAGCGCTGAGGGTAGCATTGCTGAACACAGTAAGAAACCGTCCAATTCACTTGTGGTTGGTAAAAAAAAAAACAATAAATGAAATAAACGTTCAAATTAATTTATTTTGAATTTTCGTTAATAGAATCATTCGGCTGCCGGTGATTCATTTGACTTAAACATTAACATGATTTGCATAATTAATATTTTAAAGCGATTCGATACGTCAGCGATGCTATTTGACATATCTGTCAAATTAATAAACCTTTTACGAATTAATTAAAACAAAACTGCCTTTTGTTGGTTTAAATTAAACAAACAGAGCGGATACATAATTTAATTGTGCTTGCGGTATAATATGAGTAACAATCAAATAAAATTAAAAAAAATGCGGAATTGAATAATTTACGATAAGCATTTAATCAATGTGGATATTGCATTCGAATCGACTCATCAATTCAAAAAGTAAATTGGAAACAAATTATGAGGACATTTTTTGCATCTGCCATCTGCTGCGAATATGCGATAATAGAAAGTGGCGTTCGTTTTAATAATTGTCGCTGACAAGCTAATAATTGAATATTTATGCACATGCGGTATAAATGCTGTATACATGACCAGTTTTTTTTAATCGTTTTCTGATTTGATTGAAACAAATCGCAGCGCGGAAGCAATTGCGATTCCGAATAGGACTACTTTCACATGCATTACCACATGTCAGTGTTTGCATGGTGAACGTTAATCCGTGTGGATATATACGTGGTGGTTTTACATCGTAGATTCGTTGACGTTAAATATTATTGAAGGGATCAAATCCAAAGGGAAGGTATTTAAATACAGTTAAGCGATTTTCTAAAAATTCACTGACGAACACTTGTAGAAATGAATTTATTCAAATAGAAAACTCACCGCAGGAGATAGTCGTTGGTCCTAAAGGGTGATCCAATAACTGAATTAAAAAATAAAAAAAAATCAATGTAGGAAGGTCTTCATTTGAGGTGTTAGTTTGGTTTATGTCATTTAATGCGTTGCAGATAATTTCCTTCAAATGTTGCCCACGAATAACTCTCTGTGGGTCCAATTTTCAACCGGTATTCCATGAATAGCACGAGTTATGTTGGCTTCCAAAGCTTCAATCGTTGCGAGTTTGTCGTCAAAACAAGTGATTTCACATATCCATATAGAAAGTAATAGATCATGGTGGCCAATTGTGTTAGGACCATTTCTTGAGATGATGTTTTCATTGAAATCAATAAAGCGATTGATTCGCTAGCTGTATGGCATGTTAGCGCTAACCTCTTGAACCTCTTGAAACAGCGCTAACCTCTTGAAACAGTTACTCAGCTACTCCAACATCTCTAATTTTCGACAACAAAATTTCATTGATCATTGCCCTGTAGCGATCTCCATTAACAGCAACACGCGTTCCTTCCGCATTTTTTAAAGAAATAAGGTCCGATGATGCCGCCTGCCCATAAACCACACCAAACAGTGCATTGTTGGGGTTGCATTGGTAGCTTTTAAATTGCCGCTAGCTGTTTATCGGCTCTCCTCTACCTAAAAATGATTCTTCAACAAAAAAATGGATCAATTTGAAGCTGTTCCGAGGCCCGTAAATCGAAATTAAAGCATTAACCAAAGTCAGTCGTCTCGAATTCTTGAACGAGCTGTATTGTATACACTTTTAAACCAAGATCACGCTTCAAAATACACCCAAAATGGGCATCTCCATAACAGATGCCCGAGCCCTGACAAAGGCGACGAATTGATTGAACACGATTCATAGCAATATTCTCATTATTACGGGTTCTACGCACTCTGGTTGTTGGATGAATGTCCAATGAAATTGGTTCGGAATTTGGTGATGATTTCATAAATAGTGCGTTCAGTTGGACGATTATGACGACCAAAATGTGCGGTCGAAGAACTCTATTACAATTTTTAACTGAGCACTGAAATTGGAAATATGGCCGTGTGCCAATAAGGGGCTAAATTTTATCCACCGGCTAATTTTTGACGTTTCTGCTGAAGTTAACAAAATTTGGCTTTTTGTAGTTGGATTACTTACTTACTTAAGTGGCGCTACAGTCCGGAATGAACCTGGGCCTCAACCAACATGCCTCTCCAATTAGCCCGGTCCTTAGCTAACTGCCTCCAGTTGCGCACTCCAAGTTGGTTGAGGTCGGTTTCCACTTGTGCGCGCCACTTAAGGCGAGGTCTTCCTCTACTGCGTCCGACGTCTGGCTGGGAATCGAAGACTCTGCGAGCCGGAGTATTGGTGTCCATTCGTTCTACATGTCCTAGCCATCTTAAACGTCCAATGCGGAGTTTTTTGACCAGGGGCATGTCGCTGTACAGCTCGTATAGTTCTTGGTTGAATCTTCGTCTCCAAAGCCCGTCAGCGCAAACGGGACCGAAGATTTTTCGAAGAATTTTCCTCTCGAATTTACCAAGGATTTCTTCATCCGCTTTTGATACGGTCCATGCTTCAGCGCCGTAGAGCAGGACTGGGATGATCAGGGTCTTATATAGGATCTCCTTAGTAGTTCGAGTGAGGGCTTTACTACTAAATTGCCTTCTTAGCCCGAAGAAACAGCGGTTGGCAAGAGTAATTCTTCGTTTTTTTTTTGAGATGTTGTTGTCAGAGTTAATAGCGGAGCCGAGGTAGACAAAGTCCCGTACTGCCTCAAAGTTATATCTGTCAATGGTGACGTTCTGTCCAATTCGTCGATGTTGTGAGTCCTTTCGTGATGACAGCATATACTTAGTCTTACCCTCATTTACTGCTAAACCCATTTTCGCCGCTTCCTTCTCTATACTAGCAAACGTGGCTATGACATCACGTTGAGTCCTACCAATGATGTCAATATCGTCGGCGAATGCTAGTAGTTGCACCGATTTTTGGAATATTGTGTTTCTGGTGTTGGCTCGGGAGTTTTGCACAATCCTCTCAAGAATCAAATTGAAGAAGTCACATGACAGCGCATCGCCTTGCCTAAATCCTTTTTTGGTATCGAATGTGTCGGTGAGGTCGTTTCCGACCCTGATGGAGCAGCGAGAATTTTCTATCGTCATCCTACACAAACGGACGAGTTTGGGCGGTATACCAAAACTAGACATGGCTCTGTACAGTTCGTCTCTATAAATGCTGTCGTATGCGGCTTTGAAATCGATGAATAGGTGGTGGGTACCGATTTGGACTTCTTGAGTTTTTTCCAGGATCTGCCGAAGTGTGAAAATTTGATTGGTTGTGGACTTTCCTGGCCTAAAACCACACTGATAAGGGCCGATCAGGTTGTTGGTAAACGGTTTCAGGCGTTCACATATTACGGCAGATAGGATCTTGTAGGCGATGTTGAGGAGACTTATGCCTCTGTAGTTGGCGCAGTTCAGAGGGTCTCCTTTTTTGTGGATCGGGCAAACGATGCTGAGGTTCCATTTTTCAGGCATATTTTCATCCGACCAGATTTGGCTTATGAGTTGGTGGATGTTACTTACCAAGTCATCTCCGCCGGCCTTATAGAGCTCAGCGGGAAGGCCGTCATTTCCGGCAGCCTTATTAAGCTTGAGTTTACATATTGCTATCCTCACTTCACTCAGGTCGGGTGGTTGGCAGTTTTCGCTGTCGTTGCCAATATTGAATGGTTCGTTCTGCCTGACAGCGGAATGTTGTTCGTCATCGCCGTTTAACAGTCTGCAGAAGTGGTTCTTCCATATCCTCAGCATCGACTGTGTCTCAACTACAATATTTCCTTGTTCATCTCGACAGGATTCTGTTCGAGCCTTGTATCCTTGGCTTTGACGTTTTACACTTTGGTAAAACTTGCGAACATCGTTCCTGGAGTGGCACCTCTCTATATCCTCGATCGCGCGCTTTTCTTGCTCTTTTTTCTTCTTGCTGAAAAGCCGATGTTCTTCCCTTCTTCTTTGCCTATAGAGCTCAATGGCAGCTCTCGTCTTCACCTGCAGCTTAGCGAAAACGTTCCATACTTAATCGAATTATGTGCTATGGTGGACGATACGTATTTCGAACAGAATCATGATTTTCAAAATAAATTTGCACAATTTGGAAGTGTTGTTCAGACGTCAGTCTATTCATGTTGAAATGCCAAACTAAACTAAAAATAAATCATTTGACAGCTAACAAAATGGCTGCCAGTTAAAATAGTGTTGCCAACCTAAAGTTCTATACCTCTAAGAAAAAAAAAAACACCCGTTATTCGTGCGCGCCACTCTGCGAGCCGGAGTATTGGTACCCATTTGTTCTTCATGCCCTAGCCATCTTAAACGTCCAATGCGGAGTTTTTTGACTGGGGGCATGCCGCTGTACAGTTCGTGGTTGAATTTTCATCTCCATAGCCCGTCAACGCAAACGGAAATCGACCGAGGATTTCACCATCCACTTTTGATATGATCCATGCTTTAGCGCCGTAGAGCAGGATTGGGCACATTACGGGTTTCTTTATTCAGAGGCTCGATTTCGGATGAAATACCGGCTCTCCGTTTCTAGCTAGGTCTCTACTTGGGGACCCGATTCGATTCGCTTGTTAGATAGATAGATAGATAGCTTTATGTCGTTATAATTTTACAATGGCTTTGTTATTGCACAATATAATATTAATTACAGAGATTTGATATGTTCAGAATATATCTTTCTTCTGAGAAGTTATTACAAAATTGAAAAAATAAAAATATTAACTAGAGAAGAAAAGGAGTTTTGAAGGAAACACGACAAAAACCTTCAATATAAGTCAAAACAGAAAGTTAATAAATAAATAAATACAAATACAATCAAAAAACAAAGTAAATAAATAAATATATAGATAAATAAACAATTAAATAAATAAATAAAAAGACAAAAATAAATAAATAAACGAACAAGTTAATAAATAAATAAATATATAAATAAATAAATAAATAAATATATACAAATAAATAAATAGCTAAATGAATATATAAATAAATAAACAAATGAGTAAGTAAACAATCATATAAATAATTAAAAAAAAACAACAAAAAAATAAATAAATAAACAAACAAGTTTCTAAATAAATAAATAAATCATATATTTTGAGTAGTTGTTGCAAACAGATTACTAACTAGGGGATTGTCAGCAAAAGCGCAAGAATTCACAAACTTTTTAGTGATTTTGGATATTCTTTCAGATACTAATTCAACACCCGCTCTTTTATGAATGTGTATAGTAGGATAATCCCATGGTAGATTTAACATTATCTTTAGAACTCTATTCTGAGCTACTTGTAATTTTTTTATGTGGCAGAGGGCGGAGTTTCCCCATACTGGACAACCATAAAGAAGAATAGCTTGAAATATAACTTTTAATATTATTATTTTGTTTGACAGAGAAAGTAATGATCTCCTATTGATAAATGGGTAAAGGACTCTCGTTGCTATATTAACCTTAATCCCTGTCTGTGAGATGTGTTCCTGGAATGTTTACTTGGAATCAAGTTATTTGACAGAATTCTGAAACTTTACATTTGTTCAATTGATCTGTAAGTTAGAGGAAGGCAAAAAACAAGCTTTTCTTTTTATGTGTGATGTTTATTTGTATATAGGCTGTTTTGGTCGATTATTTTCAATGCAAATAAAAACAAGTTTATTCCATAATTTTCTCCTACGTTTAGGCAGTTTTTTTCCACCTTCCTCAGGGATATTTATTGAATATTATTATTTTATTTTACATTTAGTTTGTTTATTTGCACTTTTTCCCGATTGCAATTGTCAAATAATAAATAAAAAACATTGAAAAATATAAATAAATTAAACACCATGATATAGACTAGAAAAAACAAGGAAACTGACGTGAACACATAATTTTGAACGCAACTATTTAATTGCTAGCATGTATGTGTTTCTAGTGAAAAAGATAGCTTGTAGTTTGTCCTTGTTTAATTGGATCTTCCATTTATTTAAATACGTTTCTAGTATTTCCATCGCATATTTTAGACTGATCTCAATATTAAGAGCAAAATCATGGGATGAAAATACAGCTGCGTCATCAGCAAAAACAGCTAATCCACATTCAGGCAGATCTTGAAGGTCTGAGGTATATAAATTATAGAGAATGGGCCCCAACTTCAAGTAAATTACATTAGATACACCACTATTGACATGCACTTGAAAACGACGATCAGACAGAAAACTTAAGATTATATTGCACAGATAAGGAGGGAAGTGTAGATTTATCATTTTATATATCAATCCATTATGCCAAACACAGCAAAGGCCTTTTCAATATCAAGTAAAATCATGCCGGTCGATTTTCCTATCGACCGGTTACTTTTAACATGATTATAAATTCTTTGTACTTCAAAGGCAGTGTTGTGGTAGCGTCTAAAACCGAACTGTTCATCTGGAAAGATATGGTTATCATCAATAAATTTTTTAATTTTTTTCTTTTAGAATTTTTTCACAAATCTTACTTAGGCTACTAAGTAGGCTTATTGGTCTATAACTAACTGGATTAACAGCTGCCTTACCCGCTTTTAATATGGGTGAGACTTTGGCAAGCTTCCATTTGATTGGAAAGTACTGCATTTTAAGGCAGGCATTAACAATATACGCCATCACTTTGATCCCTTTTTTAGGTAGTTCCTTAAGGTAGATATTTCTTACATGATCTAATTCTCCAGTCTTTCTAATTACCAGATTATTTATAAAAAACAAGATGTCTTCTTCGTTTACGTAAGCATCTACAGGTGTATTCATGTTCATTGTTCTTAGTCTTTCAACTGAACTGCCAACCTTGCTTGATTGGGAGTGTTTCACTTTCTTCCTCAAGACTTTTTTGTTTCGCTTAGTTCTGATTTTCGCTCGCTGGAGGACTTTTTTTCGGACTTTTTTCCTTAAACTTTTTATAAAAGGGTCATTGGGTTGAAATAAGTGTCTCTTCTCAGAATTCTAGGGCCGACCTCCGGTGGATATTCTACTCCTACCAGATCCTAGGGGACCACTAACCCGAAAGGGGACCTAAGTTTAACGGAGAAAGATGGATCGTCACATTGTCACGTAAACTTTGGTTGGCTCTATGCAGATAATCCATTCCTAATTTGTGAGAGGTCGCCAAGTATAAGGATCCTCTATTATCAATGGAGGTGTGGTTTCAAATAACTTGGGTGGATCATCAACATGATTCCAAAATCAATAGGAGACTCAAGTGTTGGTTTCAGGACTGATCTAAAGTTTTGACATAGAATTTGGCGACCACCTGCTTATCTCCAAAAAAAACGTTAGGTCCACTATTTTCCTTAAACAAATTGAATATTCCTCTTTATACCCCATAACCCACCCCCACTTTTTTGGGGCGTTTTCCATTTTGTATAGCTATCCCACAGCTGTTATAGAAATAGATAAACAGATAAACAGTCTGAACAACATGTGGTGGCAATGTCATCTTCTATATTTCAACCGCCATAGGTTTTAAGACACGCCTACTTTTTGGGGACATTTATGGGATGGGATATGATGGGAAGGGATAGGGCATTGGATTGTAGCCTATTATTACACTTTCAATGTAAATCCTCCTCACCCCTGTCTCAATGATCAGAAATCGATTGCCAATTTCAAAACTCTACCCTTTACGACTTATCGATGCAATAAAACTTAATAGACAGGAAAATGCTAAGCACCAACCACTTAAAACACCAATGCCCCGAACATTCATCGTCGCAGCAGTCGCAGTTAATATATTTCGTTTGTTATTCAGCTCAAACAACTGTCAGTCAGAGGCAGTGAGCATTTGGCATCAATCAATTTACAATCGCACATACACACACAGATTATTCAGCCACCAGAGATCAGTTGAGATATTCACCCATTAACGTCACAAATCCACGGTCGCCATGTGTAAGCATGAAAATTTATTGCAATTGCATCCAATCGTAGATCTGGTATCACTTGTATGCTGAACATTTCGATGACGTCTGACTTTTGACAGCAAAACAAAAAAAAAAACACAGGATAACGTGCATTGACAGCAAATGCGTGTATTGAAACAGCCCGCGCCCAGACGAAGAGTCCAATTTAAACTAACAAGGTCGTCACATCCGCTCCTTCTCGACGCTGACCTGTGCTGCCAATCTACGACAGCATTTGCTTAAATTGATATTCCATATCTTTGCATCATCGTCCTTTATTGAATTTATGAATTTATGAGATAAATTATGGACAGGCAGAGACGTATCTCATCAGCGTGCCGATCACTTCTTCTGCTACTCGTCTAATTGAGCTTCCGTTTGATTGCCAGTCGTTCTGAACGAACATCCCAAGATGGCATAAGTTTTGTCTGCGTTCGTTTATTTGCTTACGGATCATAAAAAAGATCGCTCTCAAAGCCAAAGGTGCATGATCGAGGCGCAGCGACTCTGGCGGACGTCGCGTCGCCGAACCTCGACATCTCTGAGGTTGCTTGTCGAATACTTGACTCCACTTAAGGAGGCGCGCGGTGTGTGTGAGCGTAGAATGTGGATTTGTTTTGGTTTTTCAAAACCTGTAGTCGGGGTTTCATTTTTTTTTTGCGAGAGATACACGTTTTGGAAATACATACTCATTTAAGGAAACTGGTTCTAAAGGGACCCACATAACTTCTTTTGAGTTTTTTTTTGTTGATGTTGTTGGTCTGAATGTCTCAATGGAAATGCTGTACCGTTTGAGGGGCGATGGCCAACAATGAAATCGTCAATGGTTTGGACAGAATTTTTCGGTTTCTTGTTATCAGCTGAGAAAACCAAAACAAAACGAATAAAAAAAAATACAATACACGTAACAAGTTTTCGTGAGTCTTCTTGTTTGGCAGCCTCATTATGGCTTTTAGGTATTCTGTGCGGAACAGAGTCTTCACGCACCCGTATTCCTAATGGATAGTGGCCTATTTTCTGACAGCAAGTTGTCCTAGTTCGGGTGGTATCTATGTTTAATGGTGATATTTACATACGTAATGGGTGTTTCACACCGTTTTGTCACGGTGATGATGAGAACAATAAAAGTGAATCTTATCGCTGCACCAGTTTAGAAAACATGCATTTTGACAACAGAATTCGACGATGTTAATTGCCGGATGATGGTACCTATAGCTACTCACTGACTGTTAGAGTTCTAATAAACTCGTCTGATATAGATCCACCCTGTGGCATTTGAGAAAGCTGTCGGAGAAGTTCGAACCTATAGTTCGTTGTCTTATGGCTTTTATAAGGTTCGACATTCACAAAGCAGATGACTTAGAATTTATCTCTCCATTGCATGCACACAAACAATGTGTGTTGTGGGCAAGTCGTAGAACCTCGCGTACCACCTTTATAAATCTACTAATAGAGTCTCGAGTCGTTGTCATGTTGTAGGGTAACACAAACCTCCTAATTCACAAACCTCCTAAAGCAAGATTATTTCTTTAATGTATTCGGAAGTTTTTAGAAATGCACGCTCCTAACCGGGACCTAGGTTAGGAGTTAGGCTAATCGCTGTTTCTTCGGGCCCTAGTAAAGCCCTCACTCGACCTACTACGGAGATCCTATACGATCATCCCAGTCCTGCCCTACGGCGCTGAAGCATGGATGAAGTGGGCGAAGAAATCCTTAGTCGATTTGAGATGAAAATTCTTCGGTCCCGTTTGCGTTGACGGGCTATGGAGATGAAAATTCCATTCTTTCTACATGTCCTAGCTATCTTAAACGTCCATGCGGAGTTTTTTTTGACTAGGGGTATGTCGCTGTACAGCTCGTATAGTTCGTGGTTGAATCTTCGTCTCCATAGCCCGTCAACGCAAACAGGACCGAAGATTTTCCAAAGAATTTTTCTCTCGAATCGACCAAGGATTTCTTCATCCGCTTTTGATACGGTCCATGCTTCAACGCCGTAGAGCAGGACTGGGATGATCAGGGTCTTATATAGGATCTCCTTAGTAGTTCGAGTGAGGGCTTTACTACTAAATTGCCTTCTTAGCCCGAAGAAACAGCGATTGGCAAGAGTAATTCTTCGTTTGATTTCTGACGAGATGTTGTTGTCAGAGTTTATAGCGGAGCCGAGGTAGACAAAGTCCCGTACTACTTCAAAGTTATATCTGTCAATGGTGACGTTCTGTCCAATTCGTCGATGTTGTGAGTCCTTTCGTGATGACAGCATATACTTAGTCTTACCCTCATTTACTGCTAAACCCATTTTTTGCCGCTTCCTTCTCTATACTAGCAAACGTGGCTATGACATCACGTTGAGTCCTACCAATGATGTCAATATCGTCGGCGTATGCTAGTAGTTGCACCGATTTTTGGAAAATTGTGCCTCTGGTGTTGGCTCGGGAGTTTTGCACAATCCTCTCAAGAATCAAATTGAAAAAGTCACATGACAGCGCATCGCCTTGCCTAAATCCTTTTTTGGTATCGAATGAGTCGGTGAGGTCGTTTCCGACCCCGATGGTGCAACGAGAGTTCTCCATCGTCATCCTACACAAACGGACGAGTTTGGGCGGTATACCAAAACTAGACATGGCTCTGTACAGTTCGTCTCTATAAATGCTGTCATATGCGGCTTTGAAATCGATGAATAGGTGGTGGGTATCGATTTGGACTTCTTGAGTTTTTTCCAGGATCTGCCGAAGTGTGAAAATTTGATCGGTTGTGGACTTTCCTGGCCTAAAACCACACTGATAAGGGCCGATCAGGTTATTGGTAAACGGTTTCAGGCGTTCACATATTACGGCAGATAGGATCTTGTAGGCGATGTTGAGTAGACTTATGCCTCTGTAGTTGGCGGAGTTCAGAGGGTCTCCTTTTTGTGGATCGGGCAAACGATGCTGAGGTTCCATTCTTCAGGCATGCTTTCAACCGACCAGATTTGGCTTATGAGTTGGTGGATGTTGCTTACCAAGTCATCTCCGCCAGCTTTATAAAGCTCAGCGGGAAGGCCGTCATTTCGGGCGGCCTTATTAAGCTTGAGTTTAGATATTGCTATCCTCACTTCACTCAGGTCGGGTGGTTGGCAGTTTTCGCAGTCGTTTCCAATATTGAGTGGTTCGTTCTGCCTGACAGTGGAATGTTGTTCGTCATCGCCGTTTCACAGTCTGCAGGAGTGGTTCTTCCATATCCTCAGCATCGACTGTGTCTCAACTACGATATTTCCTTGTTCATTCTGTTCGAGCCTTGTAGCCTTGGCTTTGACGTTTTACCCTGAAAAGCCGATGTTCTTCCCTTCTTCTTTTCCTATAGAGCTCAATGGCAGCTTTCGTCTTCACCTGCAGCTTAGCCTTGTAGGCCTCGTTTTTGGTTGCGAGCATCTGTCGGCATTCCTCATCAAACCAGTGGTTTCTTGCTGGTTGCCGAGAGAAACCTAGCACATCAGTTGCGGCTGATCTAATGGCTTGTTGGCATCGTTGCCATTGTTCTTCGACATTAGATGCTGGTGGTGTGTTGTGAGTCGAGAGGTTAAAGGATACGCGTTGCGCGAAGTTATTGGCGGTCTCTGGCGATTGTAGTCTTTCGACATTAAATTTTTTCACAGTATTTCTGTTTTTTTGTGGCGTGGTGGATATCTGCATCCTTACCTTGGCTGCAACAAGGTAGTGGTCCGAGTCGATGTTAGCCCCTCGGAATGTCCAAAATACTGGATGCGTGCCTCTTGTCTATCGCAATGTGATCAATTTGGTTGACTGTTCGTTGATCTGGAGACCGCCATGTCCCCTTGTGGATATCGAGGTGAGGAAACCGTGTGCTGGCTATAGTGGCATTTCGTTCCGTAGCGAAGTCAATTAGCCTAAGTCCGTTACCAGACGTGTTGTCGTGTAGGCTATATTTTCCGACAGTACTGCTAAAGATGTCTTCTCTTCCTACCTTTGCGTTAAAATCTCCCAGCACGGTTTTAACATCGTACTTTGGTAGTCGCTCATAGGTTTTGTCGAGGAGCTCGTAGAAGCAATCCTTTGTTATATCATCTTTTTCCTCCGTCGGAGCATGAGCGCATATAAGGCTTATGTTGGCGAATTTGGCCTTGATGCGGATTGTTGCCTGAGTCTGGCACTTATAACAAATCCACATCCAAATAGTCGCTGTTTCTGCTCACTATAACACGTTCCATAGTAGATGTCACAGTTTTTATCCTCTTTTTGCCCGGTCCATCCCATCGTATTTCCTGGAAGGCATTAATGTCTGCTTTGTAGCAGTTTAGCGCTTCCGCTAGTTGTTCGCCTGCACCTCTCCTGTTTAATGTTCTCACATGCCAGGTGCAGATACGAACGTCGTTGTCCTTTTTTCGTTTAGCATGGTCGTCAACAATAATATCAGTCCTTTCCGAGGCTATTGGTTGCTTCGTAGCAATATTTTTTTTCCGTGGATGGGTAGTTAACCCAAAGCAAAACCCCCAACTTGGAGGGGTATTTGGGGTATGAGCGCTGCCGTTGACCCATTGAGGGCTCCTCCGCCACCAACTCTTTTCCAATACCCTGGCTCAGTATTGGAAATCCCTATAGACCTGGTGTTCAAATATGTCGAAGCAGCTCATATAGGGATTTCACTACCAGTTCGATCAAACTGGAGCTGTAGGCGCCACCGTTGACTCCATCTAGGGAATTCCTCCGCTGCCGCCTGAGAGTGAGTGCCTTAGTGAGAGGACACTCCTCCCCCCTCTCTCGTTTGCTGCCACCAACGACCTTCCACAGGGGTTTAATACCCCATCTCCAGTCGAGGTACTAGGCACCCACCATTCACCAGTGTGGAGGTGAGATTAGGAGTTGATAGTGAGAGGCTAGAGTGAGAACGCTTGTGTCCTCATATAATCGCATCACTACCCTTAAGCACCGGCAGAGCTAGAGTGATGAAATTCTCCGACAAAGCAGTACAAGTGTAAACCTTTTAAAATCCCCCATTGCCACTCCCTTTTTTCAGTAAATCTTTATTTTTGGCCAAACGGTTAAGAAGCTTGAAAAACTGTCTTAATAGATTACTTAGACATTGGCAATATCTATATTTCGTCCACATACATTTTTTGACACGCCCTCTTTTTGGGGGCGTTATTCTAGAAAAACGATTTGTAAACCTATCCCATAGCATAGCCATAGAAAAACGTAGTTTTTCGTTGAACCATTAAGGATTTAGATAAACCCTCTGAACAATATTCATTCAGTTTTTTGCAACGCCCACTTTTGGGGGCTTTTATTAATAGGATAAGATATGCTAACCTTTTCTTTCATTCATTAATTAATTATTTTATTATTTCTTTCTAGGTAAGTTGTGCCAAAATCTCTCCACACTAACTGGTGGTGTTACCATATAGGTAAACTATTTTTATTAATTTGTTTTCAATATAAGCTTCAAGCTGTTAAGGTCTTTGATCATACACGGCCTTTACTCTTTCAATTCGACTATATTCATCTAATTCAGGAAGGTAATCTAGCATGCGGAATATCGAAATGATGTTAATTTATTGTTATCAATATAAGGGATAGAGCATGGCCAGCTGTCCTCGGACTTAGATAATTAAGGAAGTTTTTGCGCCAACTTATGCCTCCGAATGCGATTTTTTGCAGGTGCATATCGCTGTACAGCTTGTAAAGTTAATGGTTGTTTCTTCGTCTTAAAACTTCGTCAGATCTAGGACATAATCCAGAAAACCAAAAATCCAAAATCCCGAAAACCCAAAAAGACCGAAAATTTTCCAAAAAATTTTTCATTCAAAACGACTTAGCCCAGCTTCAGCGCCGTAGATGTAGTTGTCAGAGTTAATAGCGGAGTGAGGTAGACTTATTACCGCCAAGTTGCACCTACTTACTTACTTAAGCGGCACTACAGTCCGGAATGAACCTGGGTCTCAACCAACATGCCTCTCCAATTAGCTAACTGCCTCCAGTTGCACACTCCAAGTTGGTTGAGGTTGGTTTCTTAGTGTGCGAGTCACTTAAGGCGAGGTCTCTCTACTGCTTCCGACGTCTGGCATGGGAATCGAAGACTCTGCTAGCCGAGTCGGAGTATTGGTGTCCATTCGTCCAAGCTATCTTAAAAGCCCAATTCCAATTTTCTTGACTAGGGGCATGTCGGTGTATAGCTCGTATAGTTCTTGGTTGAATATTCGTCTGCATAGCCCGTTAACGCAAACGGGACCAAAGATTTTCTGAAGAATTTTCCTCTCAAATTGACCAAGGATTTGTTCATCCGCTTTTGATACGGTCCATGCTTCAGCGCCGTAGAGCAGGACTGGGATGATCAGGGTCTTATATATGATCTCCTTAGTAGTTCGAGTGACGGCTTTACTAATGAATCGCTTTCTTAGCCCAAAGAAACAGCAGTTGGCATTGAATAATTCGTTTAGTTTCTGACGAGATATTGTTGTCGAGTTAATAGCGGAGCCGAGGTAGACAAAGTCCCGTACTACCTCAAAGTTATATCAGTCAATGGTGACGTTCTGTCCAATTCGTCGAAGTTGTGTGTCCTTTCGTGTTGACGGTATATGCTTAGTCTTACCCCCATTTACAGCTAAACCCAGTTTTGCCGCTGTCTTTTCTATACTAGCAAATTTGGCTATGACATTACGTTGAGTCCTACCAATGATGTCAATATCGTCGGCGTATACTAGTAGTTGCACCGATATTTGAAAGATTGTGCCTCTGGCTATAGCTCGAGATTCACATGACAGTGCATCGCCTTGCCTAAATCCTTTTTTGGCATCGAATGTGTCGGTGAGGTCGTTTCCGACCCTGATGGAGCAGAGAGAATTCTCCATCGTCATTCTACACAAATGGACGAGTTTGGGCGGTATACCAATACCGGTCTCTATAAATGCTGTTGTATGCGGCTTTTAAATCGATGAATTGGTGGTGAGTATCGGTTTGGAGGTCTTAGGTTTTTTTCCGAAGTGTAAAAATGTTATCGGTTGTGGACTTTCCTGGCCTAAACCCTCACTGATAGGGCCGATTAGGTTGTTGGTAGACGGTTTTAGGCATTCACACGCCAACAAGATCCTATCTGCCGTAACATAGGATCTTGTAGGCGATATTGAGCAGACTAATGCCTCTGTGGTTGGCGCAGTTCAGAGAGTCTCCTTCTTTGTGGATCGGGCAAACGATGCTGAGGTTCCATTCTTCAGGCATATTTTCATCTGACCAGATTTGGCTTATGAGTTGGTGGATGTTACTTACCAAGTCAGCTTTATAAAACTCGGCAGGAAGGCCGTAAATTCCGGCAGCCTTGATAAACTTGAGTTTAGGTAAAGCTATCCTCACTTCATTTAGTTCGGGTAGTTGGTAGTTTTCGCTGTCGTCGCCAATATTGAATGGTTCGTTCTGCCTGACAGTGGAATTTTGTAAGTCATCGCGGTTTAACAGTCTGCAGAAGTAGTTCTTCCATATCCTCAGCATCGACTATGTCTTAACTACGATGTTTCCTTGTTCACCTTGACAGGATTTTGTTCGAGCATTTTATCCTTGGCTTTGACGTTTTACACTTTGGTAAAACCTGCGAACATTGTTCCTGTGTTGGCACCTCTCTTTATCCTCGATCGCGCGCTTTCCCTGCTCTTTTTTATTCTTTTAGAAAAGCCGGTATTCTTCCGTTCTTCTCTGCCTTTAGAGCTTAATGGAACCTCTCAGCATAACCGTGTAGGAATCGCTCTTGGCTGTAAGCATCTGTCGGCATTTCCGTCAACCAAGGGTTTCTTGTTTGTGGGCGCGAGAAACCTAGCACAGCAGTTTCGACTGATCTAATAGCTTTTGGCATCGTTGCCATTGTTCTTCGACATTCGATGCTCATGGTATTCGATGGCATTGGCGGCTTAACCATTGATTTCGCTTTATAAGTCTTAAAGTTATCAGTGATTGAAATCTAACGGTATTTTGTCACGCAAAAAAGTTAAATCGACTGTAAGTGTAACGTCAAAAAACGAGTTTTGTAATTTTTATTTTTGTCAAAACCACGTTCAGTATTTTATTAACTTATGACGTTCAGGCTCCAAGATGGATGGATTACATTTATAATTGTAGAACTATACACACAGTCTTGAAGTCTTTTAAAAGATTATGTGTACAGGCCAAAACACATTTGTTAAGAGTTTCCTGCAGAATAAAATGTAGAACACACATTTACAAAGACTCGCATGCGTTGCAGTTCTGCAAGCTGTCACTATTTCTGAATCCACCGCAAAAGTCAAGGCGACCACCATAAATAAAATAAAAATTGAGTTTCCCTTTGGACTAGTACAATACGTAAAATATTAACGTAATGTCAACAAGAATTCATGTCTTTTACTTGCACTTTTCACTGTCAAAAATGTCTGCATTTGTTTTTTGGGCATGATACCGGTGCGATGTTAATTTCTGAATTTATCAAACATTTTGGGACAATTTCTTCAAACCATCGGCACGCGTATTGAAAACATTGTTTAATAAGTTCAATATTTTTGGACGATATTTATTGCTAAGAAATTAAAATTTCATTCAAATTCGAATTCTCGTTGGCATTTTTCGTGTCGCTATATATCTGACTTTTTACGAGCCTTATATAAATATATTTTCAGAACGACGCCATCCCTTTATGTATTGTCCGCTAAAATTCCCACAAGAAGGCAGCACGACGTATTACGCAAGTTTTTCCTTCTTTCGTTCCCAACCGAGTGAATATTATCCCCCTAAGCTGTGTTCGTTTAATTGTTTCTCCTAGCCATGGTAGACGTGTTAAATCCTAAGTGACATTAATGTGCTTTCACTTAATGAACAAAATTTATGACATTCAAATTGGGCTGTGGGAAAGAAAGGAAAATCTTAATTTTTTTTTTTATTATCAGAACTCAAGTGACATTCAGAATAAAAATTTTTTATTTTATTTATGACAAGTTGAAACCAGCTGAAGCGAATGCGCTAAACAGATGAAACCCAATTCATTTTATGAGTTTCTAACTTTATAATTCTCTTTTATCATTTTAGGATTATTACGCAATTCAACATGGCCAGTGCGCTTAAGTGTCAATTGAATTGAGTTTTGACAAGTTGTTCTCAACGTCAGTTACAATAGAACATGTGCAAGTAAAACGTTTGACAGAACTCCGAGCCACATACGATTTTATTTTATAACCTCGAATAATGTTCAATGTTTGACGTCAAAGTGGCAATTGTTGTTGATTGTCAAACGACAAATAATGTTGGCAAATTCGTTACCTGACGTTGACAGTCACGTTCAATTGAACAGCGCACTCTGATTGACAGAACCTATTGTCAAGTATAGAATGGTCTGTCAAGTGCTTTAGAAAAGTGACAGTAGTTGCTTACTCTGAATGTTCAGTGTCTTTAAGTGGTAATTAAACATGTAATTGAGAATACTCGACCTACTAGCTGAAGTTGCCGCCTGCATTGATGCACTTCACCTAACCGATTTCATCAGACAACAAAGTGATTACTCGAAGCGCACCCTACACTTAACCGCATTTGCACTTTTAATCAAAAGGCACCTTCTACACTTCAGAAGTGAGAAACGTCATTCTCCGATGGTTTGTCTATTTTTAGAGCTGTTCTCATGACCAACTGAAGTAGTTATTGCGGTTATTTGTAAACGTAGTACTTGTCATGGAAATCGGTACTTTTTGATGAGTCGTCAGTGTCATCAACAACATCATCATCATAGTTGTCGGCATAATGTCATCACAGCCATATTGGTGTGATGAGTGAACAAAAAAAAAAAAAAGTGTGCAAACAAAATTGATTAGACTTCCAAACGATTGACATGTCTTGAGTGAGTGTTTAACAAGTGAAGGAGGATTATACTTGTAGCTATCTACTTGCGAGGGATTTGTTTATTTTTTGTTTTATTTTGACAAGTGGGTGATGGGGGGGGGGGGGGGGGGGCCTTGATTGCTGCAGAACACACTACTACATGTAACAGATCCCTGTAAGGGATTATCAATTTTAATTGCAAGCCTTGAAAATCGATTTGCTTGGCTAAGCATGTAACTGGAATTAAATTGGTTTTTATGTGTTCATGGTTATACCGTGTGATGCAGATTAAGAGCTTAACACTGTGCTAACAATTTCAGAGCTTAATTTATTTTATTATGTGGTAATGGGATGTAATTGCATACATATTTAATGTCGTTTTGCAGGATAATAGTAATTGTTTGGTGGTGGTAAATGGAGATTTAAGGTTTGTTACACATGAACTGACGTAGTGGCAATTTGACAGCAGAATGGTTCTTATTAATAATGTTTAGGTCTGTTGACGTTTTATGTAACTTACAGGTGGCGTAAAAGTTGTCACCCGTCGCAAAAGCTGTCACCCGATGTTTTTTGGTTGCAAATATTTAAATTCATCAGCAAAAAAAGTAGAAAAATGCGCCACTTATAATAATTGTTTCGATTTTTTTGCAAAACACTTTAAAAAATGGCGGCCAAAAAACATCGGGTGACAACTTTTGCGACGGGTGACAACTTTTGCGCCACCTTGTACTATCTTTATTGACGCCTGTCAATGAGATATGCCCAATTTTTTGTAGTTTTGTATACACAATTTTTGACTTTTCTTTTGAAATTTTGACAAATAAAGACAAAATTTGGCGTATTCATTAGATACTTTCATGTAGAGTTTAAACAGTTTTTTAGGAATTTTAACTGGTCACTATGTTTCCTCGATAGTGACGTGGATTCTGCTACTGATATGATATCAAACATCATTCTTCATGGTATGAGATATTTTATTCCCAACAGAATAAAGAGTATCAGACCAATGGCAAAGGGTGGTATGACTTGAGCTGCAAAGAAGCTATCAGGTTGAGAGAGCCAAACTTTCGGTTCTACAAGACCAACCCATCAGAGCAAAACCGAACAAAGTTCAAACAAGCCAGAAATGACTGTAATGTCCATTTAAAGCGTGTCAAATTCCTCTTTGACAAAAAGTTGAGGCAAAAAATTCTACAATGTCCCAGAGGTAGTGATCATTTGTTAAAAATATGAAAAAATCTGCCTCTTCATCAATTCTGACGCTCATTCACAATGACATTCCAGCTGTCAGCTCCATAGACAAAGCCAATCTGCTTGCTGCGCATTTCACAGCCAGTTTTACGTTGCCAGATTGTGCACTGTCTCCTCCTGTACTTGAGAGCACAAATCATTCTATATGACAAATTCACTTTCGTACTGGCACAGTTGGAAGAGTTTTATTTGATCTCGACATTCATAAATCCGCTGGTCGAGATGGTATATCCCCCACTATTCTGAAGAGGTGTTCTTCTACGCTAGCAAAACCACTGCGTAAGCTTTTCTATCTATCCTACTCATCAGGACTCTTTCCGAGTAGATGGAAAACTGCTTTTTTTCTTCTCTCTCCAACTACCGACCAATTGCACTTGAGTCCCTTCTTTCCAAGGTCATGGAAACGCTGATAAATCGTCAGCTTATGAAATATCTCGAAGCACGAAAACTTCTCTATGACCGGCAGTATGGTTTTCGCAGCAACAGGTCTACTGGTGATTTGATGACATATCTACCCAAAGGTGGAACCAATCAATCCAACATGGTGGTGAAAGCAAGATTGTTGCACTTGATATTTCAAAGGCATTTGACAGTGTTTCGCATCAAGCCCTTCTGTGGAAAATGCGTGCATTTGGAATCGATGAAAAACTTCTTTTATGGCTTAGAAATTATCTTTTGAAACTTTTAATTCAAGTTGTTTTGGACGGTTTCAAGTCTGCAACTCACCAAATAAATGCTGTTGTCCCTCAATGCTCAGTTTTGTCTCCGACTCTCTTTCTTTTTTTTATAAATGATCTCCTGTCTGCAACTTCTAATCCAATTCATTCCTTCGCTGATGACAGTATCCTCAGCTTCTCTTATTCGTTTTCAGGTCCTCGTCCCTCATCTTCGAACTTGGACTTAAAACGTCAAAATATGTAAAGCTCATTGAATTCCGACCTTGACAGCATTAGCAAATGAGGTAAGTCCAACAGAGTGGAATTCAATGCTTCCAAAACACAATGCTGTCTTCTGTCATAAAAATGAAATCAAAATCTGCAGACATTATCCATGAATGGCACTTACGTCGAAGAAACCGGAAAGCTTTCCATGCTAGGTATGTTTGTTAGTAACGACTTACGTTGGAACGAACACATATTCCAAGTCGCTAAAAACGCAACGAAATGTCTAGGTTTCCTTAATCGATGTAAGAAATATTTCACCCCCTCTGATCTGCCCAGAATATATAATGCGTTTATACGCCCAAAACTTGAATTCAACGGCCATGTCTGGTCAGGTGCACCAAAATCAACATTGCACCTACTAGATAGGATTGAAACTCGTGCGAAAAAAACTTATAGGAGACATACAAATAGCGAACTCTTAAGTTTCGCTCGAACATCGTCGAAATATCTCTTGACTTACCTTGTTTTATCGCTATTTTAACAACCAATGGTCAAATAAAATAGCCAGCTGCATTCCTCCCATTCAACAATTCAGCCGCAATACTCGTTACTCTATGAATGCAAATCAGTTTACCCTTAAGCCTATCTTCGGACGCTGAAATATAGAGATTCGTACATAAACCGAACAACACGAATGTGGAATACCAAACTCTGTTTTTCCTTTCCATTACAACTTACAGGCATTTAGAACCAATGTGCATCGGTATCTCCTTTCTTCTTATCCTGAATTTCCTTAACGCCTGCACAGGGTACGAAAAATTCTGGTGGTTCCATTCAATAAATCGAAGAGGTTTTTTAGAGATGTTTTTGAAAATAAAATTTTAATCGAACATTAAGCATGGGTCTATAATTTCCTCAACTTTTATAATTTATTCATCTCTTTGTGATCTTGCGTTTCAATTTTAAGTGAATCGATTTTATTTTATCCTAGTTAGTGCCCTACATCTCTACTCAAACGCAAGAATTTCGCCAATCAATGATCCCAAAACCGGGTCAAGATTTTACATATATTGCTGATATGTTATCCCACTACGTCCTCCGAATATGTTGAGATGAATTCACCCATTTTCTGGTATAAGCGAATGGATGAAAAATTAAACAACGTACCTATGCAACCCCCAATAATTTGGCAGCACTGCGGATGTATTGTCATTACCACGACAATATTGACAAATGACATTAGGCCCAATAATAATAACTCAAAGCGAAATATTGCTACTGGGTTTCCATGTGTGGTATAATTATTCATTTTTGGAATTAAATTATCCTCTGCAATTTAAATTTCCATTATTGTATACGAATTGTGCTAAAAATAAATTTTAAATTAATTCTTTTGTCGATATAGTGATGTGACTCTCATTAGCTCTACCTTTTACTTATTTTTGCGTACGGGAACGGCAATAAGTGCATAGCAGTATATTCCAGTAAGAATCAAATAACATTGTATGGGAGCAGTCCTAATAATGTTTGTACCCCCGACCGCGAATGCTTATGCTGTATAAAGAAACTGCGAAACCACCACAATACTAGCAAATGTGGGTTCGCCGGATGAGTTAAAGGTTGCGCGTTTAATCCCAGCCAAAATCCGTGAAACCATTATTCAAAGAAATAAAACAAAAAGTTTGGTAGTTATTCGCCTAAGAGTATACTTACATACTTACTTAAGTGGCGCTACAGTCCGGGATGAACCTGGGCCTCAACCAACATACCTCTCCAATTAGCCTGGTCCTTAGCTAACTGCCTCCAGTTGCGCACTCCAAGTTGGTTGAGGTCGGTTTCTACTTATGCGCGCCACTTAAGGCGGGGTCTTCCTCTACTGCGTCCGACGTCTGGGAATCGAAGACTATGCGAGCCGGAGTATTGGTGTCCACTCGTTCTACATGTCCTAGCCATCTTAAACATCCAATGCGGAGTTTTTTGACTAGGGGTATGTCGCTGTACAGCTCGTATAGTTCGTGGTTGAATCTTCGTCTCCATAGCCCGTCGACGCAAACGGGACCGAAGATTTTCCGAAGAATTTTTCTCTCGAATCGACCAAGGATTTCTTCATCCGCTTTGGATACGGTCCATGCTTCAGCGCCGTAGAGCAGGACTGGGATGATCAGGGTCTTATATAGGATCTCCTTAGTAGTTCGAGTGAGGGCTTTACTACTAAATTGCCTTCTTAGCCCGAAGAAACAGCGATTGGCAAGAGTAATTCTTCGTTTGATTTCTGACGAGATGTTGTTGTCAGAGTTAATAGCGGAGCCGAGGTAGACAAAGTCCCGTACTACCTCAAAGTTATATCTGTCAATGGTGACGTTCTGTCCAATTCGTCGATGTTGTGTGTCCTTTCGTGTTGACAGCATAGACTTAGCGTACCCTCATATACTGGTAAACCCATTTTTGCCGTTTCCTTCTCTATACTAGCAAACATGGCTATGACATCACGTTGAGTCCTACCAATGATGTCAATATCGTCTGATCTAATGGCTTGTTGCCATCGTTGCCATTGTTCTTCGACATTAGATGCTGGTGGTGTGTTGTGAGTCGAGAGGTTAAGGGATACGCGTTGCGCGAAGGTCTTGGCGGTCTCTTGCGATTGCAGTCTTTCGACATTAAATTTTTTCACAGTATTTCTGTTTTTTTGTGGTATGGTGGATATCCGCATCCTTACCTTGGCTGCAACAAGGTAGTGGTCCGAGTCGATGTTAGCCCCTCGGGATGTTCGGACATCCAAAATACTGGACGCGTGCCTCTTGTCTATCGCAATGTGATCAATTTGGTTGACTGTTCGTTGATCTGGAGACCGCCATGTCCCCTTATGGATATCGAGGTGAGGAAACCGTGTGCTGGCTATAGTGGCATTTCGTTCCGTAGCGAAATCGATTAGCCTAAGTCCGTAAGCAGACGTGTTGTCGTGTAGGCTATGTTTTCCGACAATACTTCTAAAGATGTCTTCTCTTCCTACCTTTGCGTTAAAATCTCGCAACACGATTTTAACATCGTACTTTGGTAGTCGCTCATAGGTTTTGTCGGGGAGCTCGTAGAAGCAATCCTTAGTTGTATCATCTTTTTCCTCCGTCGGAGCATGAGCGCATATAAGGCTTATGTTGGCGAATTTGGCCTTGATGCGGATTGTTACAATGCGTTCGCTAATCATCCCATCGTATTTCCTGGATGGCAGTAATGTCTGCTTTGTTGCAGTTTAGGGCTTCCGCTAGTTGTTCGCCTGCACCTCTCCTGTTTAATGTTCTCACATTCCAGGTGCCGATACGAACGTCGTTGTCCTTTTTTCGTTTAGCATGGTCGTCAACAATAATATCAGTCCTCTCCGAGGCTATTGGTTGCTTCGTAACATAATTTCTTTTCCATGGATGGGTAGTTAACCCAAAGCACAACCCCCAACCTGGAGGGTCAGGCCCTTGTTTTGACCCTAGGACAGCGGGCCGGAAAAATACCGATGTCAGTAGCACATTTTGGGATATGAGCGCTGCCGTTGACCCATTGAGGGCTCCTCCGCCACCAACTCTTCAAATACCCTGGCTCAGTATTGGAAATCCCTATAGACCTGGTGTTCAAATATGTCGAAGCAGCTCATATAGGGATTTCACTACCAGTTCGATCAAACTGGAGCTGTAGGCGCCACCGTTGACTCCATCTAGGGAATTCCTCCGCTGCCGCCTGAGAGTGAGTGCCTTAGTGAGAGGACACTCCTCCCCCTCTCTCGTTTGCTGGGGTTTAATACCCCATCTCCAGTCGAGGTACTAGGCACCCACCAGTCACCAGTGTGGAGGTGAGAGTAGGAGTTGATAGTGAGAGGCTAGAGTGAGAACGCTTGTGTCCTCATATAATCGCATCACTATCCTTAAGCACCGGTGCCTAAGAGTATACACCAACTTCAAAATTCTGCGAATATAGTGAACACACAAAGCAGTGACTCCCCGAAATTAGTTTGAACACCCATGCACCCCTTCTCTAACGCCCGCACTGTGGTAAATCATTTAAAGGGTATTCGTATTCATAATCCCTTGAGTGCGCGCAAATTATTTAATAAAAAATGTTCAACACATCCAACTTAACATGTTCACATGTCAGATCTCCGTTGGCCCACTGTCATAAGTTGTCAAGATTTTCTCTTAAGTATACAAAAATTCTGGCCACACAGTAGCGCCACAAGTTTCGCTTTCAATCTTCAACTAAATTTCATAATTGACAACTTGTCAAGTTTTCAAAAGTGTGACACGATCTGTCACACTCAACTTTGCCTAAAATTGCAAAATAAATCAGCCTGTCAACTTATAAGACCTCTGCCATGATTTCAATTCACCACAACATTATACACATGCATTTAAAGTGTTTGCATGTAAATGTTTACAGGATGCACATCAACCAAACAAATTGAAACAATAAACAGATTGTAAAGTGTAACCAAATTTCGTTAACTTCACCTAAATTGAATGTCAATCATTGTCATTGTGACTTTTATCCGTTTACTTGGCGCTTTCTAAACGGCACGTCCATCACATTTGCCTGTGTGATACTCTCCAATCAATTGTCAATTTTTGTATGCATTAACAATTTTCCTGTCAATCCTCATCTTGCCCCTAAAAAAAAAACTATTTACACACGCCAATCGACCTCGTAAATAAATTGCAGCAAAAACAAAATAGCACCTCCAATGGAGGCTTCAAGCCCAGAGCGCCTTTTACAAATAAAAGCTCCTTTCCAGTGTGCGTCGTGTCGGGGAAAATATTTATCGAGAGTGCATTTGCAACGTGCTCTAGATGCACGTTGTCAGTGTCAATAGACGTTCAATTGTGCACAAACGACAGCTGGCTGACTATCTGACGTCCAAGTGTTTAGTATTTCGTGTGTGTAATGATAGATTGGCTCTCATCCCGTACCTATAACGCTCGCAAATGATTTTATCCAATCAAAAGATCCATGTATTGTGGAGGGGGGATTTAAACGTAAGCCGATGGAATAATCCCATACACGGATGTACAATTTTTTTTTGTTGTTCTCTGAAAGTTTGAACGGATGGAACCTGGAACGTCTGCAGATCAGTTTTCCACGCTCTTTAAGGTGCATACATAAAGACAAGACAACAAAACAAACCATACAAACACCGAATGTGCAGTCAAGTGAGTGGAAAAAATGTTCATTGCGAGCTGTGTTTTGCGTTGCGAAAGAAAGACATGCATCCTTTCGAAGAATGAAAGGAAAACCTTGTAGTCCCTTTCGCTGAAACTCGTGTTGTCTGTTCCCATCATACTCTCCCACGAGAGACTTTCACTTTAACAAGTCGAGTTTGCCGTTTTTTGTTAGTATTCTTCTTTAAATGAAAATGGAATCCTCTTCCGTTGCATCCGTTGCCCCCAAAGTCAAAGAAACTGATTTTCCTTGCACTCCATTCTTTTGCAGTTTTGCGCGGGAAATAAAATTAAAATCAGCTGGAGAGCTTTTAAATTTATTACAACAATTATTGGGGCGCTCTACGGTCCTTGGATAAAATTACAAAAGCGCCAGAAAAAAATGAATGTAAGTGCAGATAATTTGTCAGGATGTCAGTAATTCAGGATATTCCCCGAAGGGAGGTACAGATAGGGTTGTTGGGACGGGGCTATTTTTGAATTTAAATTTCCCTCCTGTGAAAGGATAAAAATGAATTTTATAATAATTGTCTGCTTGCTGCAGTTTGACAGCAGACAGATGGAAATGAAATATAATGCGAGCAGAATGGAACTGAACGCAGTCATTGTGGGCTGACGGGTTTATTTTTAGGGCGATCCGAAGATTAAGGGATGACATGGGAGGCACATAATTATCGTTATTGTCGTCGTTTAGGAAACAGAAAAACTTGTTTGTTTTTTTTTTGGATTATAATAAGTGTGTGTGTGTATTTTTGTCATTTAAATGAGGAACAACTTTCACAAAAGAAAAAAATCTGTATAGACTGCTTCGTATCATCCGTCAGTTGTCCTATGAGAAAAAAAACCCAAGGAAAGGGACTGGTGGTTTTTATTTAAATCACAGAAGGATAAACACAATTTAATTAACTCAATTCTTGGTTCCACACGATTTGACCTCACGTAACCGGGATGATTTTGAAAATTGGGTCGCCAGCACGTTTTACTGGCAATTAGTTCAAAATTATCCTTTTGTGTTATTTGAAGATACGGTTTTTTTTACTTGGAAGTTATGGGAATCTACGGAGATGGGCCCCATTTGAAAGTTTGGTCACGAATTCGATGTGAAAGGACAAACTGAAACTGAAACCACAAAGAAGATTCCGTATTACGTAAGTTTTCATCCTTTTTTTATAAGAAAACCGTATTTTAAGACTCCCTCTCATGGGTATCCGGGAATGGGTATAAACTGATTAATGTGTGCCGAGGACAATTATTTTATCTTAGACGTGTAAAGGAAATAGCGAGAATCTTTAAACGTATCCTTGCAGTGTAGATATGCGAATGGAAAAAGTGAAAAAAGCGGACCTCTAAGGTGGACCAATAGGTATGCAGTAGTGTGGAAGGTTTGTAATACTTTTTGAATGGCATATGAAAATTAGATGTGATGTTTCCCCTTGCGTATGTAAGAATGTTTGAAGTCTCCCGAACTGTTATGCCCGAAACACATGTGCAGTGCTTTTGGATGCAAGCTAGACACACGAACAGAATTTTAGTTTGACATGCATGCAGTGCAATGACTCCTGCCATAAGTTTCAGCTGGTGTTTGCAACTTGCAGAACTGCAACGCTTGTAAGTTTTACATTTGTTCACTCCCATTGAAAACTGTGCATTCTTTATTTTTTGCAAGCAGAATTCTGCATGTGTGTTTCAGTTCGATCACCGCCAATCCCTTTCATATAGTGGCAATACCGATTGGAAATATTGGATGAATTCCAAAACGTATTTCTGATTGCAGGTTGAGGATACTTTTGCGCTGCTTTGCATTCGTTACGCATCATGATCATTCACGATGCTTTTTTTTTTGCTATTGCCTGTGCAGATGATGCATTCAGAATTCGTTTTGTAAAAGTAGCATAAAAGTAATCCGTTGGCGTTTTCGAACGCTTGGTTAAGTATTAATGCCTAATACCTTTGGTGGTATCAATTCTATATTACGGATGTACCACCTATGTGGCAGGAAATACCACGCTAATGTCACGAAAGCAGCAAGGTATTTGTGTGGGTTAATACTACAATTTTTAATGTAGTATACATGGATTTCTGTCGATCGCAGCGCCATTTTTTCTAAGTGGTACGTTGAAGGACTAAATTTTGTATTGTCATTCTCCAACTCATACTACATGAAGCGTGTGTCACCACACAAGGTATTGCCAATTCAATGGTACCAATGTCATGGTTTTTATACCACCAATGTGTTAAAGGTCCGCATTATGACGCCGCGTCCGCCATATTGTTTTTGTTCGACCCACACATTAACCATAAGCATTTCAAAGTATGTGATAGATCTAGTGGTACTTTATACCTTGAATGGTTAAAGCCCCGTTTCCCAATGGAGATGTGGGTTACCATAAAATTATAAAAACGTTTCCAGATTTTGTCTGATTAAGGAGGTCATTTTCTATGTGCTTTATACAGATTTGACGAAACAGTCGAAGCTTAAAAGGACTCCAAGATAAGTCGAATTTCTATTCGAAATCTATGAATAACAGGTAGAGCTGCCAAAACCACAATGTTCGGCACCAAGTGCGTCTTGTAGGTGTTCCATTTCTTCAGTAGCATACAAATGTCCTCCAGTTCCTTTGACAGATAATGTTTGAGAATAACAAGCTGTCTTATCAATAAGTAAAACACAGGTAGGATTTAATTCAGAAATTGAATGGCATTAACGGCCCATTCAGTGCCTCAAAACTAGCTTCTCGCTTTGTTTGTGTGTGCGAGGAGGATCTACTCTTGGATTGTTAAACTTTCGCTAGCAGTGGAAAAGTTAACAAACTTATTTAGATGTTGTCACTTTCAGGATTTGATCCAGGGTCACCGTGTTTAGTAGTAAAACGCACTGAAACTATGCCACTGCACCCACCCTTCCTTTCTTATAAGTGTAGCTACATCCCGGAATGAACCTGGGCCTCATCCAACATGCCTCTCCAATTAGCCCGGTCCTTAGCTAACTGCCTCCAGTTGCACACTCCAAGTTTGTTCAGGTCGGTTTCTACTTGTGCTCGCCACCTAAGGCGAGGTCTTCCTCTTCTGTCTCCGACGTCTGGCTGGAAATAGAAGACTCTGCGAACCGGAGTATTCTTGTCCATTCGCTCTGTATGTCCTGCAATCTTAAACATCCAATGAGGAGTTTTTTTTTACCAGGGGCATGTCGCTGTACAGCTCGTATAGTTCTTGGTTGCATTTTCACCTCCATAGGTTTGTCGAAGAATTTTTCTCTCGAATCGACCAAGGATTTCTCCGTCCATTTATGATACGGTCCATGCTTCAGAGCCGTAGAAGAGAACTGTGATGATCAGGGTCTTATATAGGATTTCCTTAGTAGTTCGAGTGAGGCTTTACTACTAAATTGCCTTCTTAGCGGGAAAAAACAGCGGCTGGCAATAGTTATTCTCCGTTTAATTTCTGTCTTTAAATAGCGGAGCCGAGGTAGACAAAGTCCCGTACTACCTCAAAGTTATATCTGTCAATGGTGACATTCTGTCCAATTCGTCGATGTTGTGGGTCCTGTCGTGTTGACAGCATCTACTTAGTCTTACCCTCATTTACTGCTAAATCCGTTTTTGCCGCTTCCTTCTCTATACTAGCAAACGTGGCTATGACATCACGTTGAGTCCTACCAATGGTGTCAATATCGTCGGCGTATGCTAGTAGTTGCTCCGATTTTTGTAAAATTGTGCCTCTGGTGTTGGCTCGGGAGTTTTGCACAATCCTCTCAAGAATCAAATTGAAGAAGTCACATGACAGCGCATCGCCTTGCCTAAATCCTTTTTTGGTATCGAATGTGTCGGTGAGGTCGTTTCCGACCCTGATGGTGCAGCGAGAATTCTCCATCGTCATCCTACACAAACGGACGATTTTGGGCGGTATACCAAAACTAGAGACATGGCTCTGTATAGCTCGTCCCTATAAACGCTGTCGTATGCGGCTTTGAAATCGATAAATAGGTGGTGGGTATCGATTTGGACTTCTTGAGTTTTTTCCAGTATCTGCCGAAGTGCGAAAATTTGATCGATTGTGGACTTTTCTGGCCTAAAACCACACTGATAAGGGCCGATCAGGTTGTTGGTAAACGGTTTCAGGCGTTCACATATTACGGCAGATAGGATCTTGTAGGCGATGTTGAGTAGACTTATGCCTCTGTAGTTGGCACAGTTCAGAGGGTCTCCTTTTTTGTGGATCGGGCAAACGATGCTGAGGTTCCATTCTTCAGGCATGCTTTCAACCGACCAGATTTGGCTTATGAGTTGGTGGATGTTGCTTACCAAGTCATCTCCGCCAGCTTTATAAAGCTCAGCGGGAAGGCCGTCATTTCCGGCGGCCTTATTAAGCTTGAGTTTAGATATAGCTTTCCTCACTTCACTTAGGTCGGGTGGTTGGCAGTTTTCGCTGTCGTTGCCAATATTAAATGGTTCGTTCTGCCTGACAGCGGAATGATGTTCGTCATCGCCGTTTAACAGTCTGCAGAAGTGGTTCTTCCATATCCTCAGCATCGACTGTGTCTCAACTACGATATTTCCTTGTTCATCTCGACAGGATTCTGTTCGAGCCTTGTATCCTTGGCTTTGACGTTTTACACTTTGGTAATACTTGCAAACGTCTTTCCTGGAGTGGCACCTCTCTATATCCTCGATTGCGCGCTTTTCTTGCTCTTCTTTCTGAAAAGCCGGTGGTTTTCCCTTCTGCTTTGCCTATAGAGCTCAATGGTAGCTCTCGTCATTACCTGCAGCTTAGCCTTGTAGGCCTCGTTCTAAGCTTCGAGCATCTGTTGGCATTCCTCTTCAAACCAGGGGTTTTTTGACTGATTGGCGCCAGAAACCTAGCACATCAGTTGCGACTTGCGGCTGATCTAATGGCTTGTTGGCATCGTTGAGGTTAAAGGACACGCGTTGCGCGAAAGCCTTGGCGGTCCTTTAAATTGCAGTATGTCGACAATGTGCGTGCACACTTAACGTTCGTTCGTTGTGGTACTTGGAGTTTACTTCTTTAAAAATCTCTACGATTTGTAAATCACGAAAGTGAGAAGGCTTCATTAATAGCACAGATTGGTTTTACTGCAGATAAGAAGGAAAAGCCACAAGATCCACGTGGTCACACAATAGACCACAGCCTGGTTTGGCAAATTCGCTGGTAGCATTTCTAGCCTAACCTATCGCCTTGCCCATTCTATCGTATTTCCTGGATGGCAGTAATGTCTGCTTTGGAGCAGGTTAGGGCTTCCGTTTTTAATTGCCTGTACATCTTCTGCTAAATGTTTGCACATTCCATGTGAGGAAACCAACGTCGTTGACCTCTCTTCGTTAAGTATGATCCTCAAAAATTAAAGCAGTCCTTTTTAAGGCTTTTGGGTGCTTCGTAACAATGTTACATTTCTATGGGTTAACTATCCAACCCCAGGGCCAGGCCCATGTTTGACCTGTAGACAGCAGATGGGATACTCAATGCCAGTCATTCTGACAAGGATTTTTGAAAATGTTGCTGTTTTTCGTTTTGCTATAAACACCCGCACATATAAAGGTTCCAAGTCAAATCCGGTTGGATGAGAGCAGTATCCGATGGAGGTAAAATAAGTTAATTGATGTGTAGAAAGTAAGAGAGTAGCCAAGTTAATGCCGCTCAGGGTTCGCATTCGTTCTACCACTTCTAACATTCAATTAAGATGTAAGCTCTTAAAAAAATACCTTTTCCATGAACTATGTGAAATGCTCCTTTCATATCTGTGCATGTTGCAACAACATCAACTAGACTTAATGTGCATGAACACCACAAACAAGGAGTTACACACCCCAAAACGTGCATGAAGAAGAACGAACATAATCGACCCCTTCAACCCACCAACCTTACCTTATCTGTGTCAGTTTTCATTTTCTTACCAAATCCAAATTCTGCGTAAAGAAAATGTAAAAATGAACGAAACTACATCAAAACATTTTCGCAGAGTTTTACATCCAAGCGATCGGCCATCAATTTTCGTTGACAAAAACGTTTACTTTACCCTTCACCACCTTACCGACATTTTAAATGCAAGCTCTTGTCGATAACGCAATGGTGAACTCACTTGACACTTCAAAAATACAAAACGAAATACATTCCGGGAATTTTCTCAATTCCCCGATGACATATATGCCATGACAATGTAACGGTTTCTATGAAATTCATTCGTCTACATAAAATTCCAAGCACCTGCATGCACTGACAAATGAATGACGTTGCGCGGTCTCAAATTTTAATTATTTAATGGCCGAGTTAATGTTTTAATTGAGCGTTGAGTGTGCGCTTTAAAAATCCTCACCCATGCATTTGTGTTGTGTTGTTGTAATCATAAAATGGACCGCATTTTAATGCATTCACGCGTTTTTTTTCTATTAAATCTGAAATTATACGCTCGCCCTATGCTAGTCTGGCATGCTTTCGAAAATATTTCACCGAATCCAATTGGAAGTTTATGGACGACGCGGCTAGATTGTTTCTTGCGTTCTAATGGGTTCATACGTGCAGCTGATGAGATTGTGTTTAGTGGCACGCTGCTGTAAAAGTGTTTCAAACAGTCGGGGAATTTTTTTTTAATGAATCGGTTTTATGGACGCACATCATTAAATAGAGATACGGTACTTTATACGATTTGTATACAGAAATTTGTTAAATGTAAGTTAATGGACAGTTTTATGTGGCGCTATCTTTAGTATTTTTAGATATTTTTTTGGGGTGATCTGCATGTGAAGTGATAATGTTGTTAGGTGGCCGTCAGGCTGTGTTGGTAAATGGAATTTCTTTTAATTTGTAACGACCTTTTGTTGTTGGAAAAAGGGTTCGAGTTTATGGGGAAGTATCACCTTTTTCTTGGTGTATCTACATGACAACTTTTAATTACATCAGTACTTGCCAGTAAGGAATGAGGTTCTAATGACACACTAATCTCAGGTTTAGGGAGCGTCAGCATTAGCTAGCATATTTAGCAGGTTTCGGAAAGTGGTTGGAGACAATTTTACACTATTGTATGTGTTTTTTCAGAGTTACTCGCTGTCACACCCAGAATATTGTATCACTTTTCTGGTGCACAAAAGATAAGAGTTAGGAGTTGGAAGCAAGTTGATGGTTGGGTGCTGTAGAACGAGGGTAGACTCTGATTGGCGTTAACTTGGCAATGCCCAGTGTTGCAACTCTGACTACACATCAAATGTGCTTATCTTTACCTCCAAGTGGTAACCATCGGGTACTGGTCTCATCCAACCGGATTTGACTTGCTAAACGATAAGTGCGAGTGTTGATAACACGACGAAAAACAGCAACACTATAAACACCCTGGTGAGAATGGCACGGATGAATACCCGGCCTGCTGTCCCAGGCGAACCTAGATGAGCTGCTCTGACATATTCGGACAACAGGTTGTCTAGGAATTTCAAGGGTTAGTCAGGCCCCTTGAACAGAGATGGTGGCGGATGAACCGAAAGGCCAACGGCAGCGCTCAATCCCGTAGTGGATACTGATGGCCCCGTGTCCTAGGGGTATCTAATAAATTGGAACTGGCCCTCCAGGTTGGGGGTTGTGCTTTGGGCTAACTACCCACCCACAGAAAAAAAACATGGTTACGAAGCAACCAATAGCCTCGGAAAGGACGGATTTTATTGTTGACGACCCTGCTAAACGAAAAAAGGACAACGACGTTCGTATCTGCACCTGGAATGTGAGAACATTAAACAGGAGAGGTGCAGGCGAACAACTAGCGGAAGCCCTAAACTGCTACAAAGCAGACATTACTGCCATCCAGGAAATACGATGGGATGGGCCGGGCAAAAAGAGGATGAAAAACTGTGACATCTACTACGGACCGCGTTATAGTGAGCAGAAACAGCGACTATTTGGATGCGGATTTGTTATAAGTGCCAGACTTAGGCAAGAAGTCTTATGTTTCCAAGACATTAGCGAACGCATAGTAACAATCCGCATCAAGGCCAAATTCGCCAACATAAGCCTTATATGCGCTCACGCTCCGACGGAAGAAAAAGATGATATAGCTAAGGATTGCTTCTACGAGCTCCTCGACAAAACCTATGAGCGACTACCGAAGTACGATGTTAAAATCGTGCTGGGAGATTTTAACGCAAAGGTAGGAAGAGAAGACATCTTTAGAAGTATTGTCGGAAAACATAGCCTACACGACAACACGTCTGGTAACGGACTTAGGCTAATTGATTTCGCTACGGAACGAAATGCCACTATAGCCAGCACACGGTTTCCTCACCTCGATATCCATAAGGGGACATGGCGGTCTCCAGATCAACGAACGGTCAACCAAATTGATCACATTGCGATAGATAAGAGGCACGCATCCAGTATTTTGGATGTCCGAACATTCCGAGGAGCTAACATCGACTCGGATCACTACCTTGTAGCAGCCAAGGTAAGAATGCGGATATCCACCACGCCACAACAATCCAGAAATACTGTGAAAAAATTTAATGTCGGAAGACTGCAATCGCAAGAGACCGCCAAGACCTTCGCACAACGCGTATCCCTTAACCTCTCGATTAACACCATACCACCAGCATCGAATGTCGAAGAGCAATGGCAACGATGCCAACAGGCCATTAGATCAGCCGCAACTGATGTGCTAGGTTTCTCTCGGCAACCAGCAAGAAACCCCTGGTTTGATGAGGAATTCCGACAGATGCTCGCAGCCAAGAACGAGGCCTACAAGGCTAAGCTGCAGGTGAAGACGAGAGCTGCCATTGAGCTCTATAGGCAAAGAAGAAGGGAAGAACATCGGCTTTTCAGCAAGAAGAAAAAAGAGCAAGAAAAGCGCGTGATCGAGGATATAGAGAGGTGCCACTCCAGGAACGATGTTCGCAAGTTTTATCAAAGTGTAAAACGTCAAAGCCAAGGATACAAGGCTCGAACAGAATCCTGTCGAGATGAACAAGGAAATATTGTAGTTGAGACACAGTCGATGCTGAGGATATGGAAGAACCACTTCTGCAGACTGTTAAACGGCGATGACGAACAACATTCCGCTGTCAGGCAGAACGAACCATTCAATATTGGCAACGACAGCGAAAACTGCCAACCACCCGACCTGAGTGAAGTGAGGATAGCAATATCTAAACTCAAGCTTAATAAGGCTGCCGGAAATGACGGCCTTCCCGCTGAGCTCTATAAGGCCGGCGGAGATGACTTGGTAAGTAACATCCACCAACTCATAAGCCAAATCTGGTCGGATGAAAATATGCCTGAAGAATGGAACCTCAGCATCGTTTGCCCGATCCACAAAAAAGGAGACCCTCTGAACTGCGCCAACTACAGAGGCATAAGTCTCCTCAACATCGCCTACAAGATCCTATCTGCCGTAATATGTGAACGCCTGAAACCGTTTACCAACAACCTGATTGGCCCTTATCAGTGTGGTTTTAGGCCAGGAAAGTCCACAACCGATCAAATTTTCACAGATCCTGGAAAAAACTCAAGAAGTCCAAATCGATACCCACCACCTATTCATCGATTTCAAAGCCGCATATGACAGCATTTATAGAGACGAACTGTACAGAGCCATGTCTAGTTTTGGTATACCGCCCAAACTCGTCCGTTTGTGTAGGATGACGATAGAGAATTCTCGCTGCTCCATCAGGGTCGGAAACGACCTCACCGACACATTCGATACCAAAAAAGGATTTAGGCAAGGCGATGCGCTGTCATGTGACTTCTTTAATCTGATTCTTGAGAGAATTGTGCAAAACTCCAAAGCCAACACCAGAGGCACAATTTTCCAAAAGTCGGTGCAACTACTGGCATACGCTGACGATATTGACATCATTGGTAGGACTCAACGTGATGTCATAGCCACGTTTGCTAGTATAGAGAAGGAAGCGGCGAAAATGGGTTTAGCAGTAAATGAGGGTAAGACTAAGTATATGCTGTCAACACGAAAGGACACACAACATCGACGAATTGGACCAAACGTCACCATTGACAGATATAATTTTGAGGTAGTACGGGACTTTGTCTACCTCGGCTCCGCTATTAGCTCTGACAACAACATCTCGTCAGAAATTAAACGAAGAATTACTCTTGCCAACCGCTGTTTCTTCGGGCTAGGAAGGCAATTTAGTAGTAAAGCCCTCACTCGAACTACTAAGGAGACCCTATATAAGACCCTGATCATCCCAGTCCTGCTCTACGGCGCTGAAGCATGGACCGTATCAAAAGCGGATGAAGAAATCCTTGGTAGATTCGAGAGGAAAATTCTTCGAAAAATCTTCGGTCCCGTTTGCGTTGACGGGCTATGGAGACGAAGATTCAACCAAGAACTATACGAGCTGTACAGCGACATGCCCCTGGTCAAAAAACTCCGCATTGGACGTTTAAGATGGCTAGGACATGTAGAACGAATGGACACCAATACTCCGGCTCGCAGAGTCTTCGATTCCCAGCCAGACGTCGGACGCAGTAGAGGAAGACCTCGCCTTAAGTGGCGCGCACAAGTGGAAACCGACCTCAACCAACTTGGAGTGCGCAACTGGAGGCAGGTAGCTAAGGACCGGGCTAATTGGAGAGGCATGTTGGTTGAGGCCCAGGTTCATTCCGGACTGTAGCGCCACTTAAGTAAGTAAGTTGGAAGCAAGTTACCATATCACTGTGGCCACAGTTGGTCCTATTGTGATTTACTCAATTAGTGCTCACTCATGATAACGGACTTTGTGATGAATCCTAGTAAATCATTGAGTGAGCTGTCAGATATGTCATCTGCCTCAAGGTAGTGTTTACCTAGATGATGTTGACGTAATCTGTTTAGGCAGTTGCAGTGACACAGAATGTGTTCTGCTGATTCTTCGTCCTCTTTGTATATTCTGCAAGTGTTATCTTGAGTTATTAACATAGTCATGAGGTGTTTTTTGGCTCTACAATGTCCAGTAAGGAACCCATTGACAATTCGAATCTGTCTTCTAGTTAGATGTAGGAGTTGTTTCGTTCTTGTGTGGGAAGTGTTTGGCATGAACATTTTGGCTTGTCTGTTACCTTCGCTTAGGATAACTTCCAGTGGGAGTTGTTCTAATTGCGCTCGAAATGCATACACAAGCTGGTCTTTGAAGTTTGTTGAGCTTGTCTTGTGTTGATTTTTGTTTCTTTTTTTTTGCAACCATGCGTGAGCTGCATATGTGACAATTTCTTTTCCGTGGATGGGTAGTTAACCCAAAGCACAACCCCCAACCTGGAGGGCCAGGCCCTTGTTTTGACCCTAGGACACCGGGCCGGAAAAAAATACCGATGTCAGTAGCCCATTTTGGGATATGAGCGCTGCCGTTGACCCGTTGAGGGCTCCTCCGCCACCAACTCTTTTCCAATACCCTGGCTCAATATTGGAAATCCCTATAGACCTGGTGTTCAAATATGTCGAAGCAGCTCATATAGGGATTTCACTACCAGGTCAAGTACCACCCCCAGATATTTCGCGCTTGCTGACATTGAGAGAGTCGAATCTTCCAAAGACGGTGCCGGAAATGCTGGGATCGATCTCCTGTTAATAAAGAGAGCCAGTTTGGTTTTGTTTGGGTTTACACCCAGCCCGCAAGACTTTGCCCACTTGCTGAGTATATTGAGACTTCTTTGCATAATTTCACTCAATGTCGATGGGAATTTTCCGCACGCCATGAGGACAACGTCATCAGCGTATGTCACTGCTTCTTAAGTACTTCGTTGACTACTAGTAGCCATAGGAGTGGGGCTAGTACGCCTCCCTGAGGGGTACCTCTTGACGTTGTGATCTTAGTTAGGCTGACGTTTATGAAAACACCCATACCTTTGTTCTGCAAAACTGGTCCGTAGTAGCATATGAAACAAACAAATGATGTATGGAAGCCGTAACCTTGACTACTGTAGCATTTTGTTTCAAAGTCAATTAGCCCCAGTGTCGTGAAGGCTACAACAGATTCCCTCTCTTTTCTAATTGCGCTATACGATTTTAAATTCTTGTTGTTGTAGATCATCATGTGTTGTTTCAAGGAACTCCCAAGTTTCTTTGCTACATTGGAGCATGACCCTTTTTATAAAACCCTCTAAAAATGTCGTGACAAAAAAATAAAGCAATATCTACCTATTTGCATTGAATGCCAACTCACATTAGCTTATGAAATACCCACTCATTCCAAATGCCTGAGCTTCTAATATTGTGCTAATTAATTTAACCCGTTTGAAAAAGTGCATGACTTCATGTCATTGAATTAGACACTGATTGTCAGATTACAAGATTAGATTAACAGACTACGATGACCAGCGTCAGAAACTCATTTTAAATTAGCGCTATAAATTCATTTCCAACTAGTGATCTGTAACCGTAATTAGCATCAGTTACGTCAAGCTGGGCTTTCACTGATGGAATACTAAACTCATACATAAAACCTTTCAATTTTGTTTTGTTCTACTCCAGCTTTTAAAATTGTAATTCCCCAATATCCATCACCCAACTCACCTTACACCTTCTACCTTACATTTTATAAATGATAGTCATTTAAGAAAAATGACATTAAAGCCATACAGATGTCATTGCATTCCACCAACCGGACATCCAAGATCTGATAAATGATCATTTAAACAAACATCCCTTTGCCCTTGCGTATCCTCAAATGCCCTCAATAAAAAAAACAGATCCTATGTAAACCAACAAACAAAAGAAAAACCAGAAACCTTGTAAGCGTTTAAATAATTGATAACCATCAGCCAACAATAAAAAAAAAAAAAAACAACCTTAAACGGATGCCGCATAACTGAGTGCACACCCACCAGGACAAAAAAAAAGAACACACCATCTCGTAAATAAATTATTACACCACATTATCTACGCTTCTCTGCACCCCATATACGAGTAGTCACATCACATCCTTCCCATGCAACTCTTCTACCTGTCATTAATTTCACATGACGATCTCACTCACACACTACCCAGCTTCGGCGCGAATGCACCTTTTCAATTTCGCTGACAGAAATGTGTCAGACGACTACAACAATGCACCGCTACCTTGAAATTTAACGATCCTGAACGCTGTCAACAAAAAAAAAAACAAAAACTCTAAAAAGTTCCCACAAAGTAAATTCACTGCATATTTTACAATTTCATAGTTTTGTGTGCGTATCTAAGGATAAGAGATGCCTTTCATCAAGGAATGTCACCTGACACTGACACTATCATCACCTCGTTGGTGTTTGCAATCTTTTGTACAAAATACCACTCGGTGCATACGACGCGGCGACGGCTGTATGCGTGAACATAATAAATCATTCCACCTCGAGAGCCTGGATATAAATCGTAGAATGTGGAATCGGGAAGCCGCTATGCAAATACCAGAATGACGTTTCTCGTAAATGACTGCCAAAATAAAATAAAACACATACGTCAGACTGCTTCGCCTCTGTCAGGGATGTAAGTTGCGTCTTGTATGCTGTGGTCATGCGTATGTAAATTTTAATTAGCAACGAACGAGATTTATTTTCCGACACTCGAGCGCAGTGTGTATGCATACGGTAAACGTCAAAATGTAAGCACTTGGCCTAGGTTCGCTAATTTTGGATGTAATTCGAGGGAAGCAGGCTATTTTTGCTTATATCGTCAACTTGAGATCTAGTCGTTTGTTATTAAGATTCCGAAAAAAAAGGAGAACTGTCAAGTGGTTGTGTGTTTTTCGTTTTCAGTGCTGCCAAGTTCTTTTGTAGGAGTATGACATTATGCTTGTAAAATAGAGAAATAATTGCAGTATATATACCTTAAAGTATATGGATCGACTCAGAATCGCTAGCTGAGTCGATCTATCCATGTCTGTCCGTCCGTCCGTGCGTCTGTATGTCATATGATTTTTGGCCGTCAAATTGTGAGCTAGAGTGATGAAATTTGGTAAATTGTCTTTCCGTCAATAGATATTCCTTAAAGTAGATGGATCGACTAACAACCGCTAACTGAGTCGATCTAGCCATGTCTGTCTGTCCGTCCGTGCATCTGTATGTCACCGATCCTCAAACAAACGTTGATCTGACTACACATTTGTAACAAGTTGGTGTATGTTAATTGACAATTCATCTCTTATGATTTTAAAGGGTTTAATTCACGAAAAAATTGAATTTTGCCTCATTTAATAGTTCTGCGTTTCCAACGGAAAAAAAGATAACAATGTGACAGCTGACAGTTTGGGCTGAGTATAAATGGAGCGCTATACGAATCAACAACGCATATTCATTGTAAAGCAATATTTTAAAAATAATGAAGGATTGTCAGCTACATTCGGCAATATTCGTACAAAATATGGCCGTCATAGTGATTTAAAACTATCAACCGTGAAGAGAATAATAAAAAAAATGCAGGAAGACTGGATCAATCAGAGATCTTAAACACAATGGGTGTCCTGTCACAAGTCGTTCTCGCAGTTCGCGAGAGTATTGCTGACAGTCCAGGAACATCAATTCGACACCGCAGTCAAGAATTGGACATTTCGAGAAGCTCCACACAGCGAATTCTCACGAAAGACTTGAAACTTCATGCAGTACAATTGACTCAAAAACTGAAGGCTACTCACCATATAGCGCGACTAGAGTTCTTTGAATCGTATTTTGGAACAACAAGTGGATGCTGATTTTTCGAACAAAAAGTGATTTCATTTTCAAAAAGTGATCATTTTCATCTTGCTGCCTATCTGCCGCATTTGGGGTTCAGAAAACCCACGAGTAATTGTTGAGAAACAAATGCATCCCCAACGCGTGACTGTTTGTGCCGACTGTAGCTCACGGAATTCTGGGATGATATTGGCATTAAGCGAATAAATCGTTTCCGGATTGTTATCCGTCACAGTTCCCCACAAACAAATCAAAGTCACACCTCCGAGGCGGCCAATTGACATCGCCAAGACTGCTGATAACACGATTTGGGAATTTTGTGCGCAAAAGATCGATTGTGGAATGGACAGGCTAAATCTCAGCCTTATTTCCGTTTTCCTGATCATTGCATCGTGTTCCAAGCAGAATTTGTGGCGACCAAAGAAGCCTTATCCTGGCTGAAAGAGAATGTAATATCTGCCGAGGATATAAGCATTTTCTCATTTTCACAGCCAAGCGGCCATCAAATCTCTCTCAACAAATTCAAAGACAACCCTAGATTGCCGCTCATCTCTGCAAGAGGTGTTAAAGCTGTTTAACATTCACCTGTGCTGGGTGTCTCGGCAAAGTGACATTCCAGGGAACTTTAAGGCTGATGAACTCGCCAGACATGGGACTAAATTATAAGTCGTACCCGACACGGGTGCATTAGGTATTCCTATCGCTACATGCAAAAGCTTACTATCGCAGAATGGAGTCTTGGCACGACGTGTAAAATAACCAACCAAATTTGCGAAAGCTGGATTTAAGCAAATCCAAGAGACTAATTTCGCTCGATAGATCATACATTAGTTACCACCAAGTGGTAACCATCGGGTACTGGTCTCATCCAACCGGATTTGACTTGCTAAACGATAAGTGCGAGTGTTGATAACAAGACGAAAAGTAGAAAAACTATAAACAGCCTGGCCAGACTGACACTGAATACCCGGCATGCTGTTCCAGGTGAGCTGCTTCGACATATTCGGACAACAGGCTATCTAGGAATCTGAAGGGTGAGCCAGGCCCTTGAACAGAGATGGTTGGCCTTTCATCAACAGCAGCACTCAATCACGTAGTGGTTACTGATGGCCCCGTGTGCTAGGGGTATCTTATAAATTGGAACTGGCCCTTCAGGTTGGGGGTGTGCTTTGGGTTAACTACCCACTCATGGACAAAACCATATGTTACGAAGCAATCAATAGCCTCGAAAAGGACTGAACTTATAGTTGACGACCCTGCTAAACGAAAAAAGGACAACGACGTTCGTTTCTGCACCTGGAATGTGAGAACATTAAACAGAATAGGTGCAGGCGAACAAGAGCCCTAAACTGCTACGGACTTAGGCTAATTGACTTCACTATTACGGAACGAAATGCCACTATAGCCAGCACACGGTTTCCTCACCTCGATATCCATAAGGGGACATGGCGGTCTCCATATGAACGAACAGTCAACCAAATTGATCACATTGCGATAGATAAGAGGCACGCATCCAGTATTTTGGATGTCCGAACATTCCGAGGGGCTAACATCGACTCGGACCACTACCTTGTTGCAGCCAAGGTAAGGATGCATATATCCACCACACCACAAAAAAAACAGAAATACTGTGAAAAAATTTAATGTCGAAAGACTGCAATCGCAAGAGACGGCCAAGACCTTCGCGCAACGCGTATCCCTGAACCTCTCGACTCACAACACACCACCAGCATCTAATGTCGAAGAACAATGGCAACGATGCCAACAGGCCATTAGATCAGCCGCAACTGATATGCTAGGTTTCTCGCGGCCACCAGCAAGAAACCCCTGGTTTGTAAGGAATGCCGACAGATGTTCGCAGCCAAGAACGAGGCCTACAAGGCTAAGCTGCAGGTGAAGACGAGAGCTGCCATTGAGCTCTATAGGCAAAGAAGAAGGGAAGAACATCGGCTTTTCGGAAAGAAGAAAAAAAGAGCAAGAAAAGCGCGCGATCGAGGATATAGAGAGGTGCCACTTCAGGAACGATGTTGGTAAATTTTACTAAAGGGTAAAACGTCAAAGCCAAGAATACAAGGCTCGAACAGAATCCTGTCGAGATGAACAAGGAAATATCGTAGTTGAGACACAGTCGATGCTGAGGACTTCTGCAGACTGTTAAACGGCGATGACGAACAACATTCCGCTGTCAGGCAGAACGAACCATTTTTGGCAGCGGCAGCGAAAACTGCCAATCACCCGACCTAAGTGAAGTGAGGATAGCTATATCTAAACTCAAGCTTAACTAGGCCGCTGGAAATGACGGCCTTGCCGCTGAGCTTTATAAAGCCGGCGAATATGACTTGGTAAGTAACATCCACCAACTCATAAGCCAAATCTGGTTGGATGAAAGTATGCCTGAAAAATGGAACCTCAGAATCGTTTGCCCGATCCACTAAAAAAGGAGACCCACTGAACTGCGCCAACTACAGAGTCATAAGTCTCCTCAACATCGCCAACAAGATCCTATCTGCCGTAATATGTGAACACCTGAAACCGTTTACCAACAAGCTGATCGGCCCTTATCAGTGTGGTTTTAGACCAGGAATGTCCACAACCGATCAAATTTTCACACTTCGACAGTTCCTGGAAAAAACCCAAGAAGCCCAAATCGATTCCCACCACCTATTTATCGATTTCAAAGCCGCATACGACAGCGTTTATAGAGACGAACTGTACAGAGCCTTGTCTGGTATACCGCCCAAACTCGTCCGTTTGTGTAGGATGACGATGGAGAATTCTCGCTGCTTCAACCGGGTCGGAAACGACTTGCCAACGACTCTTGCCAACCGCTGTTTCTTTGGGCTAAGAAGGCGATTCAGTAGTAAAGCCCTCATTCGAACTACTAAGGAGATCCTATAAAAGACCCTAATCCTGCTCTACGGCGCTGAAGCATGTACCGTATCAAAAGCGGATGAAGAAATCCTTGGACAACTCGAGAGGAAAATTCTTCAAAAAATCTTCGGTCCCGTTTGCGTTGACGGGCTATGGAGACGAAGATTCAACCACGAATAATACGAGCTGTACAGCGACTTACCCCTGGTAAAAAAAAAACTCCGCTTTGGACGTTTATGATGGCTAGGACATGTAGAACGAATGGACACCAATACTCCGGCTCGCATAGTCTTCGATTCCCAGCCGTCGGACGCAGTGGAGGAAGAACTCGCAATTGGAGGCAGTTAGCTAAGGACCGGGCTAATTGGAGAAGCATGTTTATTGAGGCCCAGGTTCATCCCGGACTGTAGCGCCGCTTAAGTAAGTAGTAACCTACCTTGGCTGCAACAAGGAATTCGTCCGGGTCGACGAAATTCTTACAACTAAAATACTGGATGCGTACATCTATCGCATTGTGGTCAATTCAATTGGCTCTTATCCATACCATGGTGTTTCCATCTTATAGTGGCATTTCATTCCCCAGTGAAATCAAGTCTGTTGTCAGACGTGGTAATGTTGCTATTAAAGATGTCCCCTCCTCCTATGCGTCAAAATCACCCAACACAAATTAACATCGTTCTTCAGGTATTTGACAGTTTGAAAACTTGCGGCTAAACTGATTGACAACCATTCATCTCCTCTGATTATCTTCTCAGCTTTCTTTCCACTAAACTGCCCCACTGGAATCATGTTTGCACTTAGTAATTTTATTTTAATCCATTAATTTGAATTTGCCACTATTAGGCACGACTCCTAACAACTTTTTACCAAATTTCCAATTCGTTCTCTTTGCAGGATTATAGGCAAACATTTGTACATCGCACGACAACTGCACACTTGAGAGGTGAGTAAATCCATGCACTGACACTTTAAAACATAATTCATCATCCTCCGAAGCCATAATAAACATATAAAGACTCCGTCCCGTTACTTTATACATAATTAATGGAAAACCTGTGCACTGTAATGCACAATCCGTGTTTACTTTCTCCCGCCACCTGTACAAAACAAAAACCTCAATCCAGACAAAAAAAAAAAGTGTTTAACCGCAAAACCACTTTAGAGTTTTGTTTTTCACAAAATAAAAATAAAACAATGGCATGGAAAATAATGAGCAACACTCTTCATCATCCATCTCAAGGACTGGGAAGACGAAAAAGGATACCAGCAAAATAACTCTGTTTAACAAAATGCCGATCCGGTGTCGCTGCACTTTCGAAAATTGCATGCAACAACCCTTTGCCACGACGAATCAAGTTTTCCATTCTTGAAAGGTGCATATAGATGGATACGTGTATACACGTTCCTGCTTCGTTATGGGTTTTTGTCCTGGCCTGTGCCCTTTTTGCCTGCACTCCGTCGCCCTAGATGGTTAGGTACTTCAATTGCATTGCGCGCAATTGGCTTCATTCATGTGCATGGCCAGTGGCATTGGCAGCAATGAGCCATCCCGTCGTGTTGGAGTTGGTTGGAGTGGAAAAGATGTGTCGACGACCACGACATCATCGATAGCTGCGACTTCTGATCGAAACGACCGATTGAAACCAGAATCGATGATGTTGCGGAGTATCTTTGTACACTCGGCGAATAAGACGGTCAATCAACCACCGCTGTGTGGTGGTGCAAGTTCAGCGGTTTTAATTTTTTTTTCTTTGAATCATCATCGTCGTCATTACCATCATCAACATCTCGTGGTCTGCCTCCTCTCCAACTCTGACCGAAAGATGGGAGTGTAATTTGGACCGGTTTTTTGTAGGTTTGTCGTCCCTTAAAGGATTCTCCTATGTCTACCATCGCATCTCGAAGATTTGGTGTAGGTACACAACGGTACGCGAGGGTACTGTGTGCTGTACGGCCAGGAATCGGTCACGACTTGCATATTAAAAGTAAATAATCGTTCCGTTTCTGGACCGCAGAGAAGACGCGCAGAGGTTGGCCTGCAATGTTACCAGAGGTCGTCTCGTCTGCCATGACTTGGTGTAGTTGTTGTCGCGAATTGCATTGTCGTGTCGGACTGTTCCTCTATCTCTCTCTGGTTTTTGTTCGCTCATATTCTTGTGCTTGCGTCTTGTTGTTGCATTATTCATTATTTTGTGCGCACTTTGGAATGGAAGTTTCCACCAAACAGAGGACAAAGAGATGGCGAAAACAGAAAGGAGTGCAGTGATGTAAAGTTTTTCTTCAAGTGAACGGAGAAAATGTTTTTGTAAATTCCGTATTACAAGTTTTCCAAGGATATTAAGTACGTCTGGGTGTGTGTGTGATGAAATTAGAAAAACTATACAAACGAGATAACAATTGACAAATAAAATGGACTTCTGTTGATGCAGAGCATCGTTTTATTGAGATTGAAGAGAGGCTAGAAACTTTATTTTGAAATTAGTTCAATCTTGTGTTGGAATCATAGCTACATGCAATCACTGAGCCGGGTCTTCTATTAGGAACTGTAGATTTGTATTTTAATTGTGAATACACCTTTAGGCAAACTCTCTTTTAAGCTCTTGAAATTGTTCAGATCGACAAACTCTGTAGCATTCAAAACTATGTACCTACGTGCCAACAAAGAGTTTAAGCAACTATGCACCCAGAAACGAATGCTCTACCTTAAAAGCCTTGCAACCAGGTTACAGCACGCCAAAAACTCCAAAGAATTCTGGTCTAACGTTCGTGAGCTGGGTGGGTGTAGCCGAAGTATGAAGATTGCTCTCGAAGTAGAAACTTTAGCTGCTCATTTTAAAACACTACTGTCAGCGAAGGAGAATCTTCATACTTTTAGCTATGCATTACAGAACGAAACTTTACCTGTGCTTGATCGTCCAATTTCTTTAAGAGAACTCGAATCATCTCTGGTAACCATGAAGAACAACAAAGCTCCAGGAAGTGACGGTATCCCTATTGAATTCTTTAAAAATGCAACAGATCAACTGAAAAACTACATAGTGGAGTTTTTCAACATAATATATAACAATGCTTGTGTCCCTTTTTGTTTTACCAAAGCGCTTGTGTTTCCTATTTTAAAAAAAGGGAACGCGAGTATGGCAGAGAATTATAGAGGAATCTCCATTCTCAATTCTCTCAGAAAGATTCTTGCTACGATCCTGTATTCAAGACTGTCCATTTGGATTGAAGACAACAATCGTCTGAGCAAGTATCAAGCTGGATTCCGTGCAGGCTTTTCTACTATTGATCACATTTTTGCATTGACTAGTATCGCTAGAAAATATATTGAAAGGAACAAGAAGCTGTATGTAGGCTTTGTAGACTTTAAAGCAGCGTTTGACACCGTCAACAGACAAGCTTTAATCTACAGACTGGCATCGCTTGGAGTAACAAGAAAGTTCCTTTTAGTATATGAAAATTTTTTGTCGTCATCAAGTGCAGCTGTGTGGGATGGATCTAAGTTGTCTGAATGGTTTGACACGTCTGCAGGTGTTCCACATGGTTGCATTTTAAGCCCAGTTCTGTTCGCCTTGTACATTGATGCCATATCAGATATTCTGCCTGGAGGCGTAAACTTTGCGGGCAATCACATAAAAGTACTCCTTTATGCAGATGACTTGGTGTTGCTGGCGGATAATCCATTTGCGCTCCAACTGCAAATAAATAGACTTCAGTCGTTTTGTGAAACTTGGGATCTCCAAATCAACAAGACGTCGTGAAGAATCCTGGCGCCTTAACAACGAGCGGATTGATGTGGAATTATGAATTTAAGTACCTCGGTGTGCTATTAACAAACAACTTAAACTTCCACAATCATGCGAAAGAAAAAAGCAGCGAGGCAAAACTGACACTAAACATGATGTGGCCGAAATTCTTCGCAAACCAAAACATTGATCAGTCCTCTAAATATCAAGTATTCAATGCTACAGTTAACACCTGCATGTGTTACGGTGTGGAGGCCTTTGGTGTGAGCCCCTTTGAAGAATTTGAAGCAGTTCAAAGATTTTTCTTTAAGCGTCTATTTCGACTACCGAACGTGACACCAACCTACGCTATCCACGTGGAATCGGGCTTTCCACCCATTTACTTGCAAAACCTAAAAGCTCATTCAGATTATCTAACTAGATTGATGAAGAGAAGTGAAAACAGTCTTCATAGGTCAATATTAATTAGATTATTGCAAACAAATGCTTAACCTTTCAGAGTTTGGAACCAACTGGCGTTATCGCACGACCTCAATATTTCTCTTTCAGAGAGCAACATTACTGAATGGCAGAATATATTTGCAATGATCATCGCTAAGGTCGATGAAAAAATATATGACCAACATTTAACTAGAGCATCTTCCTCGGCGTCCAGATTATTGTACAAACATTTAAACCATCAAATCCTCTCCCAAGAAAGCTATTTCAACATCAAATATTCGTCGGAAATTATTAGCACCATTTTCAGAGCCAGAGTTGAACTACTAAAGTTAAATTTCATTCCACATAGAGCCGATCTTCAACAAACTTGTAATCTACGCAACAGGAGAGAACCTGAAAACATCTACCATTCTATTGCGGTTTGCCCGATCCTACAAGAAATCCGACGTTTACATTTCCAAAAAAGTTTTTTGTCCGTAAGTAGTCTTTACCTACAACACTCCGCAGTCTGCGATCATTTCTTGGATTGTCAAGCTACTACAGGCGCATCATAAGAGATTATGCTAAAATTGCTAAACCTCTGACGAAGTACTTGCGCGGTGAGAATGGGAGCATAGGCAGCAGGCAATCCAAAAATATTAAGATAGATTTGGATGACGAAGCACTTGATACTTTTAACAAAATTAAGAAAATCATAGCGTCAGAGGATGTGTTACTTTTTTACCCAGATTATGAAAAGCAGTTTGATTTAACGACGGATGCATCATCCCATGCACTCGGTGCTGTCGTTTCTCAGGGTGGCAGACCGATAACTATGATCTCTCGAACGCTATCCTCTACGGAACAAAACTATGCTACTAATGAACGAGAGTTACTGGCTATATTGTGGTCTTTGCAGAAACTTCGACATTATTTATACGGAGTAAGAAACTTGAATATCTATACAGACCATCAGCCCTTAACTTTTACAATATCCAACAGAAATCCAAATACTAAAATGAGAAGATGGAGAGCATTAGTGGAAGAATGTTGCCCCAAATTTCACTATAAGCCTGGAAGTGAAAATTTTGGCGCTGATGCTTTATCAAGGCAACACATTAATGCGTTAGGCAGTTCTGGAGGCCAAGATTCCTTTACACAGTACATAGCGAAGAATCCTTAACTTACACGATTTCTACGGTTAAGAATCCAATTAATTGTTTTAGAAACCAAATAATACTTAATGCAGGTGCAGAATTAAGAAAAACTACCAAAATAATTTTTAAAAGTCTGATAAGACATACGAATATACGATAACATTCAGTAATGTTGATGAACTCTTTCGAATATTTCAAGATGTCGCAAATCCTAGTGTAGTAAATGCAATTTTTTTCGACTTACATATCCTATCTCAAATTCAGGATGGTCTCTCAAGAAAATTCCCCTCAATCAAATTTGTTCATGCTGAAAAATTTGTTACTGACATATTTAATGAGGATGATCAATCAGAAATACTAACCACAGAGCACAATAGAGCTCACCGATCTGCTCGTGAGAATAAGAAACAAATTCTTAATGCTTATTTTTTCCCCAAAATGCAAGAGAAATTGAAAGTCATAGTTTCCAACTGCAAAATATGTCATGAAGCTAAGTATCAAAGGCATCCACCGAAACCAAAATTAGGAGAATCGCCCATACCCGGAAGTGCAGGAGAAATACTCCATATAGATATTTATTCGACTGCAGGAATTCATTTTCTCACCTGCTTGGATAAATTCTCAAAATTTGCTGTTGTCAAACCAATAAAATCACGTGCTATTGTTGATATCAAAGAACCTCTTCTTGAAATAATAAACAAATTCAGAAATAAGAAAACCATTGTGTTTGATAATGAGCGATCACTGAACTCAGAGACAATAAGATCATTGCTTAGCAACCATTTCGGGATAGTTGTTTTCAAAACACCACCATTCCATAGTACCACAAATGGACAGCTAGAGAGATTTCATAGTACGCTATCTGAAATAGCTAGATGTACAAAGTTGGAACAGAATATCGATGATACTGCAGAATTAATTCTACTTGCCACTGCAAAATACAATAGAACGATCCATTCAGTTACCAATCATATACCATCGACATAATTCACGAAATTCCAACCACTCTTAAAGACGAAATTACAAAAAAACTATTGCAAACCCAGTCAAAAGATTTAAATTACCATAACCAAGCTCGAAACACTCGTATATTTAGACCAGGTGACAATGTATTTGTACGAACGAATAAACGAATAGGTAACAAATTTTCGAAGCTTTTTATCCAAAAGATAGTTCAGGCGGATCTCGGAACCACGGTTCTTATAGATAGCAAAGAGATACATAAAAGTAACCTTAGATAAATTATCTATTTTCAGACTGCAAATGTCTTCACTATCCCAATCCAAACTAATGGATTACTCACGGTATTAAATGGGGTATTAAATGGGGCACGAGGTTGGCTCGTTTTGTATAAATTTTGTAAGCATGCCCTTACTTATCGGAATAGCTTCTGATAAGTTAACACTAACCACACGTCTATTTTCATTAACTGCTTTTTAACATAGTTTTATTTGTTTGAAAGCATTTAAAATTGCCACTTTTTATGTTTTAAATCATTTAAAATTACAAGCTTTTATGTTTCAAATCATTAAAATTGCACATTGACCTCTCGCTAGCTCATTTTTATTTATTCTCTTTTCAAATATTAATATTTATGTATCTTTCGATTGTTCGCAATTTCTTTTTTTGTATGCATATATATTTTTGTTACATCTTCTATTTAGACCATTTTATCCATATGAAATTTCATTTCCGGCAGACGGCATAATTGTCAAGCCCGTATTTCTACTAAAAAAAAATGTAATTGTTAATGAAATAAAGAAGAATATAATAATAATAATAATACACCTTTAGGCCTGGTTTATTAGTGAGAGATCATTCTTGTTTCGGCACTAAACTTGAGTTAACTCGAGAAAGTAGTTTTTCAGTCAATCAGCCTTATCGAGGTCTCCGTCGGAGCGGACAATTTGCCGCAACGCATACTTCTACGGAGGCTCAAATTCCATTCGAGGTATGTGTCATCGGGAAAAAATACTACACAAATGCGACGGCTTCACGTCACTACAATTCGTAAATAAATTCAGCGAAGAATTTGTGTCGGAGGAAATCGGAACAAGAATTCCACTTAGCTGTCAAAAATTTCACGAAAAATGGTCCTGAACGCACTTCAACGCAATTCCAAAATGTCGGAGAAATATTCCGAACAGCTTTTCGGAAGAATACCTCCAAGCAAAAATCCTCCGCGTACAAAATCGGTGAATTCTATATATTTCGATAGTTTTTTGATCAAAATCGATAAATCATGAGTGCTACCGAATTAAATCACCACACACGAAGTCAAAGTTAATCCTGCACTGAAAAACTGATTCCTGAGGTAGGTTAGGTTAGATGGGCTGTTGACGCTCGAGTGTGTCGTCAAGCTCGCATAGGCCTACGTGGGCCCATAGCGATACCCTTCGAGGAAAGTTCCCTGAAATAGAGAAAGAGGATACCGGGTTAAGTTCGCTAGTGATACTTATGCGGTGCTGGTCTGTGTTGCTCCTTCAGCCTCAAAGAGGTAGTTGCTTCATCCTGATCTGCTTCAAAAGCGGACTATCAGCGCTATTGGGATAGTCGTTAGGTCTTTAAGGTCATCGAAGTATAGGCTGCCTAGTATTTTTAAACGGCTGCTACTGATCGCAGGGCAGTGACATAGTAGGTGTGAGACCTCTTCTTCGACGTCTGGGTCGCTGCATTTCCTGCAAAGTTGGTTCGCACCAGTCAGTTTTATCTTATTGGAGTGCTTACCCAACAGGTTGTGACCTGTTATCACTCTCACCGCTATAGAAATGGATGCTCTGTTCAAAGCTATTAGCTTGTTTGATTTGCTGCCGCTTAATTCTGGCCAGTGAGATCTTGCCATCTTGTTATGGTTGCTTTTTGAGTGTGCTGGGTTTTTTACATGTTTTTTAGATGCTAGCAGGGGATTGACCCTTTTATCTGCTAGGGAAATGCAACTGGACGATCCTAGTCTAGCTAGCTCGTCTGCTTTCTCATTTCCTATAATGTCATTATGTCCTGGCACCCAGATAATCTGGACTTTGTTCTGGTTACAAAGGGCCTTCAGCTCTTCGCGGCAGCGTCCAACTACCCGTGATTTTACTATATTGGATGCCAGAGCTTTAATGGCCGCTTGACTATCCACGTAGATGGAGATTTTCTCATGTGATATGTCTAATACCCTAGCCGATTCGGCAGCTTCGAGTATGGGCAGGATCTCAGCTTGGAATACACTACACGAGTTTGCTAATCTCAGGGATGTAGCTAGCCCGATCTTTTCAGAGTAGACACCAGAGCCCACACCGACTTCCATTTTGGATCCGTCGGTATAAATTGCTATTTCAATGTTAGATAACACATTGTTTGTAGACCATTCGTCTCTGCTGATAGAGTAATTAGTTACAAAGTCGTGGTATGGGATAATGTAGTCAGATGCTGCATCCGCATATGCCATTGAGTTTAATATTGAGCTATGGCCAAAAGGCTTCACGAGTAGATTGCCCGTTTCTTTGAGTCTTGCTGCGCTTTTTGCTGCTGTGTCATTGATTTGTAAGTCAATTGGTGTTATGTTCAAGATTGTTTCTAACCCTACTGTGGGGCTAGTGCACATGGCTCCTGTCGTGAGTATGCATGCTGTCCTTTGAACTTTCGTTAGCTTGGTCATATGTTTTGCTTTTTTCATAGCATTCCACCAGACCAAGCAACCGTATGTTAGGATTGGCCTGACAATAGCTGTGTATAGCCATTTTGTGACCTTCGGGGATGGGCCCCATTCTGTTGGAGGGCAATATTTGCTTTCTTTACTCTTTCTTCAACGTTTAGATTCCAGTTCAGTTTACTATCAAGTACCACCCCCAGATATTTCGCGCTTACTGACATTGAGAGAGTCGAATCTTCCAAAGACGGTGCCGGAAATACTGGGATCGATCTCCTGTTAGTAAAGAGAACCAGTTCTGTTTTGTTTGGGTTTACACCCAGCCCGCAAGACTTTGCCCACTTGCTGAGTATATTGAGACTTCTTTGCATAATTTCTCTCAATGTCGATGGGAATTTTCCGCACGCTATGAGGACTACGTCATCAGCGTATGCCACTGTTTTTATTGCAGTGATATCCAGCTTCTTAAGTGCTTCGTTGACTACTAATAGCCAGAGGAGTGGGGATAGTACACCTCCCTGGGGGGTACCTGTTGACGTTGTGATCCTTTTGGTACAATCGCCTAGTGTTGACGAAATGATCCGGTTATTGAGCGTGGTTAAGATCCAATTGCTAGAAACCGTTCCTATTTCAGCTTTGGCAAGTGCCTCAGCAATTGCTTCAGTGCTAACGTTGTTGAAGGCTCCTTCTATATCTAGAAAGGCTGCTAACGTATGTTCTTTGTAATGCAGTGAATTTTCTACTGTGCGGACTACTTCGTGTTGAGCCGTTTCCACCGATTTGCCCTTTATATAGGCGTGTTGGCTTACAGATAGGTAACCTGAATTCAGGTTGCTACGTATTTGGATGTCGAGTAATCGTTCCATCGTTTTCAGTAGGAAGGAAGACAGGCTTATGGGTCTGAAATCTTTCGCTACGATGTGGCTGCATTTACCTGCCTTCGGTATGAATATAACTTTAACTTCACGCCACACTTGTGGTATGTGGTTTAGTTTTAGACTTCCACGGAAGATGGTAAGCAGTGTTGGCATTATGTGATTAGCAGTTTTTCGTAGCATGATAGGGGTTATGCCGTCAGGGCCCGCTTATTTATTTGCTTCCTGAGGTAACTCTAGATTGAATTTATTCCAGGACTAGTTAACTCAAAGTTAACTATGCACTAAAAAACTGGACCTTAATGTTTATTTTTTAAACCATTTAAACGAGTAAAATTTTGCTAATATGGCAACACTCAGACAGGTTATCTGACAGCTGATGTGCCACCATCATTGAATTCGTATTGTTTGCTGAATCATCATGCAAAATTGTCAACAATTGTCAACGAATGTTTCCACGAATGAACCCTCTTTTTTGACAAAGGTGACGGGCCAAAGATGTAGGATCAGTTTCAAGACCATTCCTATGGAATACAATGTGCGACGGAGTATTGAGCATAAAGAAACACAGGCCTGTGGTCATGAAAAAAGGTATTTTCCTAAGTTTCTCATTCTTAATTGGCTGAGGCCTGAGCAGTGGCACAGAAAGTGGGAGGGATCCCCGTGTATTTCTTCATCACCGCAGCGTCTACAAAGGTCATCATCTATAAGCTGCATTTTCAGTTTGTGGCTTTTAAGTAGGTTGTGTCCAGTTAGAATCCCTATTAGTGTCGAAACAGATTTCCTGTTTCTTTGAAGTTTTTTGTTTTGTTTTACCCCTAAGGGTTTCTGTATCATTCTGGCTTTCTCATACTCAGGTCACATCCTTTTGGATGTTTCACAGGTGGGGATGGAGTTCCAGCTGTTTTTGGCTATATTCAGTGTCTTCTGCCCACCCGTGATTTGAGGTCACATAGTGGCGGTTTGACAGACTGGGCTGCCTGATCAATGCTGGAGGCAGATGCTTTTCTCGCCAGTTCATCCGCAATTTCATTGTCCTTTATGCCTCTGTGTCCGGGGACCCAACAGAGCTTAACATGATGTTGGACGCCAAGAACCTTTAGCTCTTAACGAAAATGCTTCAGAAGCTATGGGTTTATTTCGACAGCAGAGATTGCTTTTATTGCAGCCTGACTGTCAATGAAGATGGTGATATCAGCGGGTGCTATCTCCAGCATTGAGGTCGCTTTGGCTGCCTCTGCAAATACACATTTTTGGCGCAACAGGCTCATTAGTACCCATTGCCTAGCTTTCTCGCAACCAAATGGTCTTTGAAAGTCATGGTGAGGTAGCATGTAGAGGATACAACTGAGCCCAGGTGTCCGTTTAGAATTTTAGAGTGTCCTCCTAAGTTAAATTTCCAGCAGTTGAGCTGGCTGATTTTAAGAGCACTTTCTCGTATGTAAAGGTCTAGCAGCAGCATGTTTAGGATGGTTTCCAATCCCTACGTTGGTGTGGTTCTCATTGCGCTAGTAGCGCCCAGACATGCTATCCTTTGTTCCTTTGTCATATTTTTCAGATGGGTGACTTAATTTGAGGATTGCCACCATACAAGACCAGTCTGCCAAACCGCCACTATGTCACGCTACTGTGGCCTGTTAAAGATTTGGGTTTCATTTGAGTTTTTTTTGTCAAGAATGACCCAGATATTTTGCGGACTATCCTTTCTCATTAGTAGCTGTAGTCGGCTTGAGCTTTAAGGTGGAAAAACTCACAATTGAGTCGAGGCCCTATACAAAATAATTAGCGCTGCTCCTAGATCACGTGCCTAACTGCTGAAAACACTTAAAGCACACGATTGAGAAGGCTAGCCGAGCAGTTTCGGGATCTCAAACCTAATGGCGAACATTGGAGGTCGAATGTAGTCAGAAGAAAATCTTTCAAGGTATACTGAGCAGACAGATGGTTTCTAGGGGATACGATAAGTGTGAGGGCAGCACGATTAGCTACTTGGCTGGAGGTTAAAACCTCAGCGTGAAGATACACCTACTTGCTTTCTTAAATTGTGCTACCAGGGACCTTAACCCAGGGCCTCAACCAAAATGAGTCTCCAGTCAGCTCGATATTTAGCAAGATACCTCAAGTTGCGCAATTCAGTCGGTTGAGGTTGTGAGAAACATTCCAGGCGGGATCTTCGTCTATTGCGTCTGCCATTTGAGAAGGATTTGAAGGTTCTTCTGGCTGGAGCAATGCTCTACTTGTCATAGCCATCTTAAACGTTTAAAGCGGAAGTAGTTTGATTAGGTTTGTGTCAAGGTCTGTGTCGATATTTAGCAAGTTGCCTGAGGTCGGTTTCTACTTGTGCGCGTCATTCAAGGTGGCGTCTTCCTCTATTGCGTGTGCCATATGGGGAGAGTCAATCTACAGCTCCTAAAGATCGTTGTTGAATCTTTATCTCTGTCAATATTTTATTTTCAAAATATAAAGATGAACATTTAAGGACAAGGGCCTTTGGAGAAACCGCAGATATAGAACGCCATACACGAGAAAATACAGCAACGGGTGCACAAAATGTTGCTGAATACAAATACAGCAACAGTTGGCGTAACAGCCTCTTTTGTATCCAGGTCTTAGCATTCTCTTGCATGAATTATTGTACGCATGGACATTTCTTGCACGATGGCGGGAGCTCCTGTTTTATGCCGAATCCGTACGGCCTAGATGAGACAAGCTTTCCTTTTCAATTCAATATACCACGCTGGGTCGTCCTTAATTTGAAATACTTTCAAAATTTTGATCGAAATTTTAAATTATAGTGACCTCGTTGTCCTATATTTGTAAAAACTTCCCGCCGAGACCAAAGACTTGTTGTAGGAAGTCTTTGCTAGCAATATCTCCGGAAATGGAAATGTGGCCTAGCTTCCAAGATTGTGTAAGTTGACGCTGCTGGACTTTTTCCTTGTGGGAATTTCGTGGAGACCTCTCACCTCAGTAGAATGGGGATTAGTGTGATGAATTACCGCGCAGAATACCGCCTGCATAACTTAGAGTGAGACCGATTTGTATCTATAGAATAACCACTTTTTGTAGGTATTCTGTGGCCTAAGACGTCTATACCTTATGAGGGTATCTTAAGGTATCCATTTGTGTGTCTTGTTTTGGTTACATTTTTATGGGGAAGATATTCGGTACCAGTTGTGTTCGATTGTCGTTTTTTTTTGCCCCGCGAGGCCAAATTCCCGAAAAAATGGAAACAGTCCCCACGGGGCTTATTTAAAAGAAAATAAGACTCGGTTGGCCTGTTTCTTTTTTTGGGAATTTGTCCAATGGGGTTTAATTCTGCGAGGGTTATTGCACTGCACCAGTGAGATCATTTGCTTACTCCGTTGATAATTCCATTTCAATGTCCATTTTCCTGTCGCACTACCTTTCTGACGCTAGGAATCAATGGTCATCACTTCAGCAAGTACGAGCTTCCGACATCGTTCGGTTTAAAATTGTGACGCATACAGCTGTGGCTCTCATCTCATTGTCCTTAAATGTGTATGGTATGTGTGACTGACATAGAAAGTCCTCGTTTGTATGATCACCTTTTGCCATTAACCTTGTCAGTGCATTTGTAATCTTTTCAGCTCTATCCAATGCCGATTTTATCTGGTGACAGGAAGTGAACTCTGTGTTTGGGACCATTCCTAGGTGCTTCACCTTCCCTTTCCTGCTTAGAAGTTCAGGGCAAACTTGAAAATCCACGGTAATCGGAAACTTTTTTCTGATCTGAATGGCTGATTTAGAGAAATTCAGAGCAAACTTGAAAATTGACAATAGTCGGAGATTTTTTCCTGGTCCGAAGCTCTAATTTAATTTTTCCGATGGACAGAACTTTTCCATGCTTCCACCATCTATAGATGCACACGTCTCATTATTTCGTTTTCGTTGCGTGATTTCTTTGCGATGGGGCAGTATCGTCTGTATATCCCACCAGGAACATGTCTTCAGGCATCATCATAAGAAATTTCCTACAGTAGGATTGACGCCAGAGCTACTCCATCGATGATTTGCTACCTGTGTCTGAACCTCGCGGTACTTAGTGGTACGCGTTCAAGAACACAAGTCAAGCTAGATTTTCTTGAGCGCGTTCAATATGCCTCTCCATCTGGCTGAATTGAAGACATTCGTTGGTCCACTTTCGCCAAATTGCTTTGTTTCATACGCATGATCCATGAAATTAAATATTTGGCATTAACGGCCCATATTTGGCATTATCAGCCCCTCTTACCTAGCTTCTCCCGCCATTTGCGTATGCGAAGTTATTGAAAGAAGACGACCTCCTGCTTTTACGCCAAATCCGAACGGAATATTTGAGAAGCTTCTCATGACAGTATTACTCTTGGAAGTTTGTCGGACTTTCGCAAAAGATCGAGCAGTGAAAAAACGTAGGTGTTGTCGCGCTAAGTAGCCCAACCAACTAACCACAAAAACCCTTCGATGTCATCGGTTGGACACAAAGTTATGAAACCTCTGATGTCAAAACCTTTCGGGCTTTATTTTTGGATCACAAAAAGTGCAAAAAGAGTTTTTTTCCATTTAGGACTCTAAAGAAACCATCTAAACTCGTTGGCACCTGCGGCCCTAAAACCTTATTTGCAATTAAAACCAAAAGCTTGACAAGAAATACAAATTTTTGGCGCAACAGGCTCGATAGTACCCAGGGCCTTAAAACCATTCATTTGTGCGTGTGTACTTCTTGCATGATGGCGGGACCTCCTGTTTTATGCCGACTTCGAACGGCTAAGTAAAGATAAGCTATTCTTGACAATTTATACCTACTACTCGTTTGATTTGTCAGATCATAACGAGAGGAGGTCCCAGACCTTCTGCGCGGCAGTACCTCGCACAAACCATCGCGCCACTGAGCTTGACAACATTTCTTTTATAATTTAACTTTTATTTAATAAATAGTCTTACTCAAGAACCTTCTTAACACATACCTTTACAAACTGTACAATTGACCATTGTATTGAACCAGGTATGCCTTCTTAGCGACTTGTAGCTTAGCTGCCCTGCTTCGACTACCTTTAGCCAATGCAAAACGCTCCGAATGAGGATTGTTCAAGTCTTCTTCCACCTCAATGAGTTCAATGACATCCTCGTCTTCATATTCGACAATATCGTCCTCGATTTCGGCGGACTCTTGAGAAGGATTAGCATCATCAATTTCGTTCACCTTTGTCTCAGCGACATCATTTTCGATTTCCTCAACTTCATCTTTGACAGTCTCTTCAGGTGGCCCGTAGTTCAAAGCTGGTGTTCCACAGGCCTGAGCTTCCTCCTCAACTGGTGGCAGATAGGTGTTGTCCGGCTTTGCTTGTGTTGGCAAGTCAAATGGAATATCGGGCTTAAATCCGGCCGCGGGATATGGAGTCTGTGATGGAATATCCTCATTTAAATCTTCGATAGCTGTTGTCGATAGAATTTCATCAGGCTGCTCTGTTGTTGTTGACTCCTCGTTTGAAAGAGTTGTCGTGGTAAATTCTTCCACGCCCGCTTCAGTTGTTGTTGGCGCCTCATCAATGGGAGCTTCAGTTGTGGTTGATTCCTCCGCTGGAGGGAGATAGGTGTTATCTGGTTTCACTTCAGTTGGCAACTCAAAAGCCACATCAGGCTTAAATCCAGCTGCAGGATATGGCGTCTGTGATGGTATATCCTCGGCTAGTTCTTGGCGAGCGAAGAACTTTGATTTCGATGCACTTAACCTCGCTGGTGATGCGTTGCAAATCGCCACCGAAATAACGAGTACAACGGCAATGCTTACGAATTTGGCCATTTTTTCCGACGGTTTAATTGTCTCGTGTTTTGTGCAAAGCTGCTAGAACAACTGATGCCTACTTCGCAAATCAATTGTCTATTTAAGCAACTTGGCATGCACGAATTTTCTCACAACACATCAAGTGCGCGTACAAGGTGAATTGACAAATGAAATCGAAATTTGAATGCAAAATAGTGTGTCGCTACTTCCGATATGCGAGTGCTGCGAGTACTCGCTACTCGTTACTATTTTTCCGAACTCATTTTCATCGTTTGCACGCAGTTGCGTGGTTCATTGAACGAGTGAATATTTTTGACCACGGTTATTCCGATTATGCATGCACGTAGGTACTTTGAGGGGTAAATGTAACGAGCGATGTTTTTTTTTTGAATTTATTATATTTTGATTATTTTTACGAATGTTATGCGTAATATGTAAGCGACACAAAGTATTAAATATTAATTTATAAGGAAGTTCTTTTTGAGACGTTTAATGACCATATTGGTTGCGCTGTACGGTGTACATGTTTGTGTATTACATGACAGCTTCAATGGAAATCAGTGCTGCCAGTGCCAATCATTTTTTTTGTTTGTTACATTATTTTACCTAGAATAGTCATAAATAATGTTACACCACAATGTACACGAAGCAGTAAACGCAGCCATTTCATGTTGACAGCTATTTGACATGTGGCATTTGTTTATGCAACATTGACGGGTAAAAAATTGTTGACATCAGGTATTCAAGTATGTTTTATGTCTGACCTTTTGCTATACCGTTTTCGTTGTGTAAATACTTACTTACTTAAGTGGCGCTACAGCCCGGAATGAACCTGGGCCTCAACCAACATGCCTCTCCAATTAGCCCGGTCCTTAGCTAACTGCCTCCAGTTGCGCACTCCAAGTTGGTTGAGGTCGGTTTCCACTTGTGCGCGCCACTTAAGGCGAGGTCTTCCTCTACTGCGTCCGACGTCTGGCTGGGAATCGAAGACTCTGCGAGCCGGAGTATTGGTGTCCATCGTTATACATGTCCTAGCCATCTTAAACGTCCAATGCGGAGTTTTTTGACCAGGGGCATGTCGCTGTACAGCTCGTATAGTTCTTGGTTGAATCTTGGTCTCTTGGAAGATTTTTCGAAGAATTTTCCTCTCGAATCTACCAAGGATTTCTTCATCCGCTTTTGATACGGTCCATGCTTCAGCGCCGTAGAGCAGGACTGGGATGATCAGGGTCTTATATAGGATCTCCTTAGTAGTTCGAGTGAGGCCTTTACTACTAAATTGCCTTCTTAGCCCTAAGAAACAGCGGTTGGCAAGACTAATTCTTCGTTTGATTTCTGACGAGATGTTGTTGCCAGAGTTAATAGCGGAGCCGAGGTAGACAAAGTCCCTTACTACCTCAAAGTAATATCTGTCAATGGTGACGTTCTGTCCAATTCGTCGATGTTGTGAGTCCTTTCGTGATGACAGCATATACTTAGTCTTACCCTCATTTACTGCTAAACCCATTTTCGCCGCTTCCTTCTCTATACTAGCAAACGTGGCTATGACATCACGTTGAGTCCTACCAATGATGTCAATATCGTCAGCGTTTGCTAGTAGTTGCACCGACTTTTGGAAAATTGTGCCTCTGGTGTTGGCTTTGGAGTTTTGCACAATCCTCTCAAGAATCAGATTAAAGAAGTCACATGACAGCGCATCGCCTAGCCTAAATCCTTTTTTGGTATCGAATGTGTCGGTGAGGTCGTTTCCGACCCTGATGATGCAGCGAGAATTCTCCATCGTCATCCTACACAAACGGACGATTTTGGGCGGTATACCAAAAATAGCTCGTCTCTATAAATGCTGTCGTATGCGGCTTTGAAATCGATGAAAAGGTGGTGGGTTTCGATTTAGACTTCTTGAGTTTTTTCCAGGATCTGCCGAAGTGTGAAAATTTGATCTGTTGTGGACTTTCCTGGCCTAAAACCACACTGATAAGGGCCAATCAGGTTGTTGGAAAACTGTTTCAGGCGTTCACATATTACGGCAGATAGGATCTTGTAGGCAATGTTGAGTAGACTTATGCCCCTGTAGTTGGCGCAGTTCAGAGGGTCTCCTTTTTTGTGGATCGGGCAAACTATGCTGAGGTTCCATTCTTCAGGCATATTTTCATCCGACCAGATTTGGCTTATGAGTTGGTGGATGCTACTTACCAAGTCATCTCCGCCGGCCTTATTGAGCTCAGCGGGAAGGCCGTCATTTCCGGCAGCCTTATTAAGCTTGAGTTTAGATATTGCTATCCTCACTTCACTCAGGTCGGGTGGTTGGCAGTTTTCGCTGTCGTTGCCAATATTAAATGGTTCGTTCTGCCTGACAGCGGAATTTTGTTCGTCATCGCCGTTTAACAGTCTGCAGAAGTGGTTCTTCCATATCCTCAGCATCGACTGTGTCTCAACTACAATATTTCCTTGTTCATCTCGACAGGATTCTGTTCGAGCCTTGTATCCTTGGCTTTGACGTTTTACACTTTGGTAAAACTTGCAAACATCGTTCCTGGAGTGGCACCTCTCTATATCCTCGATCGCGCGCTTTTCTTGCTCTTTTTTCTTCTTGCTGAAAAGCCGATGTTCTTCCCTTCTTCTTTGCCTATAGAGCTCAATGGCAGCTCTCGTCTTCACCTGCAGCTTAGCCTTGTAGGCCTCGTTCTTGGCTGCGAGCATCTGTCGGCATTCCTCATCAAAGCAGGGGTTTCTTGCTGGTGGGCGCGAGAAACCTAGCACATCAGTTGCGGCTGATCTAATGGCCTGTTGGCATCGTTGCCATTGCTCTTCGACATTCGATGCTGGTGGTATGGTGTTAATCGAGAGGTTAAGGGATACGCGTTGTGCGAAGGTCTTGGCGGTCTCTTGCGATTGCAGTCTTCCGACATTAAATTTTTTCACAGTATTTCTGGATTGTTGTGGCGTGGTGGATATCCGCATTCTTACCTTGGCTGCTACAAGGTAGTGATCCGAGTCGATGTTAGCTCCTCGGAATGTTCGGACATCCAAAATACTGGATGCGTGCCTCTTATCTATCGCAATGTGATCAATTTGGTTGACCGTTCGTTGATTTGGAGACCGCCATGTCCCCTTATGGATATCGAGGTGAGAAAACCGTGTGCTGGCTATAGTGGCATTTTGTTCCGTAACGAAGTTAATTAGCCTCAGTCCGTTACCAGACGTGTTGTCGTGTAGGATCTGTTTTCCGACAATACTTCTAAAGATGTCTTCTCTTCCTACCTTTGCGTTAAAATCTCCCAGCACGATTTTAATTAACATCGTACTTCGGTAGTCGCTCATAGGTTTTGTCAAGGAGCTCGTAGAAGCAATCCTTATTCCTTAGCTATATCATCTTTTTCTTCCGTCGGAGCGTGAGCGCATATAAGGCTGATGAATAACTGCGCAGAAAGTATGGGTTAGATATGCAGTTGTACCAAGAGCAATATATTCGTCATTTATCCTTCAGGAAATACTTACTCTCGCATGAAAGGTTATGTAAAAAAGGTAAGCCTTGGGTTTCACGATAACAGTTTTCGATAACTATCGAGGCTTTTTGGCATTTTCGATAACAATTGGTTTGGAAAAACAGAGTTTGGTAGATCATTCTACATTCGTGTTGCTCGGGGTTATGAACGAATATCTACATTACAGCGTACACCTGGAAATAGTCTTGAGGATAAACTAATTTGTATTCATATCGTAGCGAGTATTGCGGCTAAATTTTTGAATGAGAGGAATGCAGCTGGCTATTTCAATTAACCATTGGTTGTTAAAGTAGCAATAAAACAAGGTAATACATGAGATATTTCGACAATGTTCGACCGAAACAAAAGAGTTCGCTATTCCTAATAAATAAATAAATAGCCTTCTTAACACATGCCTTTACAAACTGTATAACTGACCATTGTATTGGACCAGATATGACTTCTTGGCGACTTGTTGTTTAGCTGCCCTGTTTTGACTACCTTCAGTTAATGGAATACGCTCCGAATTGGTCTTATTTAAGTCTTCTTTCACCACAAAGAGTTCAATAAAATCCTTGTATTCATATTAGATTATATTGTTCTCGATTTCGGCGCACTCTGGAGAAGGATTACTTACTTAAGTTGCGCTACAGTCCGGGATAAGCCTGGGCCTCAACCAACATGCCTTTTCAATTAGCCCGGTACCAAAGATTATAAATTCTATACAGATGACGCACTCCATATAAGAAAAATTGTTCTATGGCGGGTCGTGCTGACACAGCCCGCCATATGTTTTTGTTCTTGTTTTTCATGTGATTTCATGCACACCGCCCGCCCGTACCATGAAGCTACTGAGCAAAAGTATCTGTTTTTTGTTCTCAATGCGTCATCTGTATAGAATTCATAATCTTTGCCGGTACATAGCTAACTGCCTCCAGTTGCGCACTCCAAGTTAGTTGAGTTCGGTTTCTACTTGTGCGCGCCACTTAGGGCGAGGTCTTTCTCTACTGCATCCGACGTCTGGCTGGGAATCGAAGACTCTGCGAGCCGGAGTATTGGTGTTCATTCGTTATACATGTCCTAGCCATCTTAATCGTCCAATGCGGAGTTTTTTGACCAGGGGTATGTCGCCTGTCTCAGCAACATCATTTTCGGTTACCTCTACTTAATCTTTGACAGTCTCATCAGGTGGACCGTAGTTGCTGGTGTTCCACAGGCTTGAACTTCCTCCTCAACCGATGGCAGATAGATGTTGTCCGACTTTACTTGTGTTGGCAATTTGACAATGTTCGAGCGATACGAAGGAGTTCGCTATTCTTATGCTTCCTATACGTTTTTTCGCACGCGTTGGATACCTATCTAGGATGTGCAAAGTTGTTTATGGTGCACGCGACCAGACATGGGTTGAATTTTAGTTTGGGGGCGTTTAAATGCTTTTTATATTGTGGGCAGATCAGAAGGAGAGAAATAACTCTGACATCTATTTAGGAAACCAACCGCAGTTAAATGCGTTCGTAGCGTCTTTTTTCCCCTACGTAAGTATTTATTTACAAATATATCGGGCATGAAGAGTACAGCTTGAACCAATGCAGTTTACAATCTATACGGTAAGAGTGCTGATTATTAGGACAGACGGGAAAACTTACCCAGAGGTGTTGCTAGCGTAAAAGAACAGCGCACCTCTTCAAAACAACAGGGGATTCACCATCTATACCAGTGGGCTTGTGAATGTCAAGATCAAATAAAACGCTTGCGGTTATCAAAGTGCTTTTGTTTCATAGAAAGTTCTACGTTCTCAAGTTCAGAAGGAGACTGACAACGTGGAACTTTCTGCGAATTGCATAGCAAAGAGATTGGCTTTAACCAAAGAGCTGACAGCTGAAATATTATTTTAAATGAGCATAAGTACTGATTAAGAGGCCGAAATTTTTATATTTTTGACAAATGACCAAAAATTGTTACCACTTTTAAGAAATTTGAAATTTCTGATTATGGAAAGAATTTGACACGTTTTGCCAGCAGTTTATACTTTTGGTTTACGTTCTATTTGGAATAAAGGATCTGACACTAAGAAGAGTCATGTTTTCATCCAGCATGCATTTCGGCTTATTTACGACCTACATTAAGTTTTTTTTTTACCTCAGAATAGATCTCAACATGGTCTGACCAGAATTTTGAATCATAATTTAAGTGTGACATGCAGGGATAAAATTCTTGAGATGGAGTCTGACAGCACATCAAATTCGTTAAAAAGTTGATTGCTATCAACCTTTGGGCTGCCAAAAATATACCAGAATGCGTTTTTTCGTTAATTGATAATTTTGACTGCGTTCGTCTCTCCTAAGAACTTGGCAGTATTAACTTAACTTATCCGATAGAAATCGATTCTTCTTGAGACGTGTTTGGGTCTTTAAGCTTCGTACTACATCAAGCTTTGACACTCGTTCTGTCATGCAGCATCTTCATCTCAGCTGTCATTATTTGTGTTTATACTTCTTAAACTTTTTTCAACATTGTGAACACCGGTCGCACAAATGTGAGACTTACAATAATACGGTTGCCTATTATAGACAACTCGAATATAAATTGTCGAATGCTTTCCTCAAGCATTTGAAATTGTACTATGAATACAATTTTAAATTGTCAAAGGGCGGTAGTTTGTCCACGTTCCCAGCTTCCCTGTTTCTTGCGTCCTCTGCCAATCGAAAGTGTTATTTATCTCGACCATTTCACAATTCTAATGTCAACTTATGGTCTGATTATGTAATAGCAATCGTCAGCTTTTCGACGGTTCATGGTAAATGAAAATTTGCCAGGCATTCGATCGAGTTTGGCACATGGCTTTGGTATCCAAATTTACAGCACACGGACTCCATGAAATACAGTCCTGATGGATGGAAAACTTTCTTAAAGACAGATGTTTGCAAGTAGAGGTGGTGCGGCAACCATCAAGGGACTCAGTTGCAGCCTCGTAGCACACAGTTCACCTAACAGCGACATGAAAAACGCGATACCAACAACGAGTAATCCGCCTTATAGACGATTCTTCTATTCAATTCTATAACCATTGGATCAGCGAAGACTTGTAAGAGATCAGTCTCTACGGGAGATTTGTTTCTATAATTGCAAATGTTGCAATTATGTTGCTCATAGACAAACAGTCCATCTAACAAGGACTCGAACAACGCAATACAGAAGGAGCAACCTATAGAACGAGCTTCCTTTTCAGCAATTTGCAATGCATATGCAACCATAACCTCAGGGAACTCCTTAAGCGTTATAGGTTTGGCAAGATGGTTAATGCCTGTTTCTACGTGTTGTAGTATCGTGCCAAACTTGATCAGAAATAATATCGGTGACAGTGAGCAACCTTGGCTTAACCCATGGGAGTGTGTTTGTAAGGAGTTTGTCTGGTACTCGAACGATGAAGCTCAAGCTATGGTTTTTTTTCAAATGGGTTTCCACCTACTTTCCGTAAAGTTTTTCGTTCAATCTTCGGATCAGTCTAAGGTTGTGCGCCGTAAAGTAAAGTATCGAAGTAACACCAAGTTGTTAGATGCTTTCCTCATTTTATTACTGACGAGGTACCTTTGTCAGAATTAAAAGTGGAGTCAGATCAGAATTTAAAATGCTGCCAAGGTAGGTAAAGTTCTTAACTATTACTGACTTAACAGCAGTTACGTTTGGCCGTTTTATGATCAACTTTCGTTGACAACGTTGATTTTGTCGTGCCAAACTTGATCAGAAATAATATCGTTGACAGTGAGCAACCTTGCCTTAACCCAAAGGAGTGTGTTTGTAAGGAGTTTGTCAGAAAGTCGATTTAGTGTCCTGCCAAACTTGACCAGAAATAATATCGGTAACAGTGAGCAACCTTGCCTTAACCCAAAGGAGTGTATTTGTAAGGAGTTTGTCTGAAACTCAAACGATGATTTCATATGGTTTTGATTTACCCCATCCTCTCTTCCAGTGTCACTATATTGCTAACACACAACGGTAACTGATACCACATAAATCCTTTATAACTAAACCCACCAATCGGGGTAAATTCCTCATAATGATCACTATCTATCATCGGCTTTAATTTGTCTTAAATGTCTTCATCTTAAAACACTCCCAACATGCCACATCTGGTAGAGAACTGTCACCCACCCTTGATTTATCCGCCACCGATCATTCTAACGATTGTGTCCACACAAGCGTAAAAGAATGTAAATTTCCAAAACATTACACGCGTGTAATTAATTGCCCAACAGAAATAAACATTTCCATTCAATCAAGACCCCGCGTGTTTCCATTAAGCGTCACAAAGCGTGTCAAATGAACAAGAACGATCCTCCAACCGCCAAATGCGTCGTGAGTGTATGCACTGCGCTCGAACTCCTCCCAATCGAAACGAATTCCTTCCCTAACCCTCGCACCTTGACTGACTGCGGAGGCAGCCAATTAATTAAAATCTCGTTGCGTAAATCCTACTGCACCCAACTATCCAACAACGGACCGTTGAGCTGCGCCGACTGATTATGCGCTTCCATCACGCGTAAATTCGTTCCAAAAATCAACTCAGACTGAGCTCTTTTCAAATGACACCGCGTGGCTTGTGCTCGTGCCACACCTCCTTGAATGCAGGCAACTGATGTGTTTGTGCGGCCGCCTTTCATGTTTATCCAGGAAATCCGAATTGCATGAGTGCAACATTGTTGGAGGGCATTCCTCTAGCCACCGCCATCAGTGCCGCCTGCGCTCCATTGACGACGACTCAAAGTCAATAAATTTCACGGTAATTACACGCTTCATCGAGCGTTTTGCTCCATGGTGCTGAGTCTAAATTTAGGCCCAACCACACGGCAACGTCCGTCAAGTAGGTACTAAACCTATTCGGATTGCGAAACTTTTGCCCGAGAACGACACATCCAGTTGGCTCTCTGTCTGGTGGTCATAAATCCACTTCGAATGGCGTCGGACGACGGATTTAGTACTTGGAAACATCTGTTCGAGAATAGTTGTCATATGTGCTAAGCGTTATGTTGACAGCACAATGTTGGTTCGATGGCAAGATAAAATTGCATCTCCAATTTAAAATCTACTCCAGATGACAGATCGCCACTTGACAAAAGAACATCGCTGATAGGATAACGGATGCCGATGCGCGGACACCCTCTTGAATAATTTTTTTTTTGGTAAAGTGCTTGTCACACTTTACATTTACAGTTGTGTTAATGTTTTGTGATAATTGCTGACACATGACAGCGGATGACTTGTCGTTTTTTTTTTACGACGAAGGCGATTCTTTGTCGCCAAAGGAGCAATGTCTGGTTTAGGGTAGCTTAGGAGTCTTGCTGTGGCTCTTGTAGTCAATATTTTTCAAGTCTGATTTGACAGTCACTGTAATTAATGAAGATGAAGATGGTGGTGTAAAGTTACAGAAATAGTTGTGGCCCTGGTGGATGGGGTTTTGGAGACGCGCAACACTCCCCCAGACGAAACATGTGTTTCCCCTTTCTGACGTATGCTGCGGTTGTAATTGCTTGTAAATGGCTTGAAAGTGATTAATTGGAGTCATCCTGGAGGATACCGCCGCAGTCTGCTCTTTCCATCAGATAAAACGAGAGTAATGAGCGTAATAAAATTGAGATTTCCCGTTTAGATGTCGTGTCCTCGTCGTTGAAGTCGACGTCTGCATTCCTGAGAAATGTGTCATTGAAAAAAAAAAAAAAAAAATAGGCTCCTCTTTGTTTTATTGTCTTTTCCGAAGAGGGGTCGTTTTGATTTTATTGTTCTAGTAGTTTGCAGCATGTAGAGGTGGCGAGTGATTTTAATTTTATTGCTCGATTAATGGTTGACAACATTAAAATTCTACGTAGAGGAACTGCAATACAATGTGAAGGTTTAACGATGTCCTGAACCTTTTAAATTAAACAAAATGCCCAACGGGGATTATGGACCGTTTAAAGTGGATTTTGGAAGTACTCTAATTTTAATGAGCAGTTGACACAGTTATGCTTTGAAAACAATTTTGGTTATCTGATATCCAAGAGTTTTTATAACAATGGTCATCATCTGCAAGTGCAAGTGCTGCGGTAAGTAAAATGTGTCGGAAATCATCTAAAGGTAGATTGTATGTTAGATAAGAAAACTCATGCAATTTGCATGAATTGTAAATGCGACCACCCCGCCAATTTTCGCGGCTGCGAAGTAGCTAAACAGTTGACAAAAAGACGGACGAAATTTACTACCAAAATTTCACAGAAATTAAATTTAACTAAGCAAAAGCCTCAACTTATACCAAAGCTAAAGCAGGCTACAATCAAAAAACCAAAATTTAAAGAAAACAAAATGAAACAAATGCGGCGGCCATTAGAATTGCTATCGGATCTTGTACATCCAAAACCAAATGTACAAATTTATGCCCAAGCAGTAGAAACTTATCTGCAAAGCCTTACCGCTGGTAAGAAATCGAACTTTAAACTGCAGAAAGCAATCAGAGTCATAAAACGGCCAAAAAACGCAGTGCCACCAATAAGGGTAATTCAAGACGCTTGGGCAAAAAGCGATAAGAAACGAGTGGTGGGTGCACGACTGGTTCGTACGCAACTTTCTCTTTCACAGCGAGTTGGGAGTTAGATAAAATAGGAAGTACTTACTTACTTACTTAAGTGGCGCTACAGTCCGGGATGAACCTGGGCCTCAACTAACATGCCTCTCCAATTAGCCCGGTCCTTAGCTAACTGCCTCCAGTTGCGCACTCCAAGTTGGTTGAGGTCGGTTTCCACTTGTGTGCGCCACTTAAGGCGAGGTCTTCCTCTACTGCGTCCGACGTCTGGCTGGGAATCGAAGACTCTGCGAGCCGGAGTATTGGTGTCCATTCTTTCTACATGTCCTAGCCATCTTAAACGTCCAATGCGGAGTTTTTTGACTAGGGGTATGTCGCTGTACAGCTCGTATAGTTCGTGGTTGAATCTTCGTCTCCACTCTCCATAGCCCGTCAACGCAAACGGGACCGAAGATTTTCCGAAGAATTTTTCGCTCGAATCGACCAAGGATTTCTTCATCCACTTTTGATACGGTCCATGCTTCAGCGCCGTAGAGCAGGACTGGGATGATCAGGGTTTTATATAGGATCTCCTTAGTAGTTCGAGTGAGGGCTTTACTACTAAATTGCCTTCATAGCCCGAAGAAACAGCAATTGGCAAGACTAATTCTTCGTTTGATTTCTGACGAGATGTTGTTGTCAGTGTTAATAGCGGAGCCGAGGTAGACAAAGTCACGTACTACCTCAAAGTTATATCTGTCAATGGTGACGTTCTGTCCAATTCGTCGATGTTGTGTGTCCTTTCGTGTTGACAGCATATGTTTAGTGTTACCCTCATATACTGGTAAACCCATTTTTGCGGTTTCCTTCTCTATACTAGCAAACATGGCTATGACATCACGTTGAGTCCTACCAATGATGTTGCACCGATTTTTGGAAAATTGTGCCTCTGGTGTTGAATCGGGAGTTTTGCAAAATCCCCTCAAGAATCAAATTGAAGAAGTCACATGCCAGCGCATCACCTTGCCTAAATCCTTTTTTTGGTGTCGAAAGTGTCGGTGAGGTCGATTTGGTATCGATTTGGACTTCTTGGGTTTTTCCAGGATCTGCCGAAGTGTGAAAATTTTATCGACTGTGGACTTTCCTGGCCTAAAACCACACTGATAAGGGCCGATCAGGTTGTTGGTAAACGGTTTCAAGCGTTCACATATTACGGCAGATAGGATATTGTAAGCGATGTTGAGTAGACTTATGCCTCTGTAGTTGGCGCAGTTCAGAGGGTCTCCTTTTTTGTGGATCGGGCAAACGATGTTGAGGTTTCATTCTTCAGGCATGCTTTCAACCGACCAGATTTGGCTTATGACTTGGTGGATGTTGCTTACTCGATCATCTCCGCCAGCTTTATAAAGCTCAGCGGGAAGGCCGTCATTTGCGGTTGGGCTAAAACTAATTATGTGGAATTGTTTCAAACTATAATAGTAGTATATAAATTAAATTTTATTCAATTTGACGTAGAAGTTTGCGAGAAATTAACAATTTTCTTAAATGGCCTAAATGACAAAATCCGTTACATGGATTTTCTCGAAAAAACCGGGTATGCACTTATGCAGTTTTGTTGGAATTAATATGGTTATAGTATATATAAAGTTTGATCAAATTCGTTAGAGCCATTTTCGAGAAAATTGAGGTTATGTGTAATTTTTATATGGCAGGTACCGTTAATAACATGGCTAAAAGCAAACAAAAAAAATGGCCTAGAATTATGACTAAAACAACCCGACAGACCGACAGACCAACAGACCGACGGACGGAATTCCAAAAAACACTTTTTTGGGTTCCGCTATCATTGTAATGTTAGAATCAATCAAAATCTCGAGGTCGAAAATTTTCACAAAAACAATATCTTTCTCTTTGTAAGAGAAAGTTAAAAAACAGACGTTTTTGCCGCAGTGCTTGAAGAAACTTTTAAGCCATTTGATGGACCAGCGCAAAATGAAAGCCTTAAACGGGAAGTACAGCAACAAAGCCTAAAAAAGCGCTGATTACGGGGGAACTTTTTTAAAATGCTGCTTCGGAAAGCATTAACTAAGCTTTTTATACCCTATCCCATAGGGGTATATTAGTTTTGATACATAGTTTGTAGCATAGAGAAATAATTTAGCTACATATACCTCAAAGTATATGGGTCGACTCAGTCCGTCCGTCCGTCCGTCCGTCCGTCACCAGTTTTTGGGCCTTAAATTTTAAGCTAGAATGATGAAATTTGGTACACGTGCTCTTTGTTGCTTCCAGCAGAACAAGTGTAAACATTTTTGAAATCCGCCCACTGCCACGCCCCCATTTAAAAAAAAACGTTGGTTTTGGCCAAACGGCCCACTTTTTGGGGTCGTTTTCCTACAAAAACCATTTGTATGCCCTACCCCAAGACTCTTCTGTGCTCAACGAAATTCGACACCAAACGACAAATAGGGTTGTCAGATGGGGCTTGTTTGCCACGATATTTTCGAGTTAGCACAACTTTCGTTGTTAAGCAATTCATGCCGAAAATAGTGTTGAATTGACGTTTCAAAAACATGTCTACTCAAGTCAATCGGTTGGTTAAAAAATCCCAAAGTTATTGAATATTTCCACGCCGATATGGCACACCCTGTATGTTTTATTATTCCCAGAGACCACGTCCTTCAATCTTCAATAATTAAAAAAAAGAATGCCGAAACCCGGGATCGAACCGGGGACCTTTAGATCTTCAGTCTAACGCTCTCCCAACTGAGCTATTTCGGCACATGTTGTTTGACATTTCCCCGGTACGATGCTGTCATTGTCTTATCAGGTGTGCGGTGACAAATTTCAACCATAAACTGGTTTATTGGTTCGCGAAAGGCTAAAAATAGGCATTACCCTAGACACGAGTACCTATCTGCTAATAGAATGCCAGATTTGTCATTTTCTTCGTCACAAGTTTCCGGAAGTAAATAAAAAAAAGCCCCCCCTTAACGGATCTGCGTCATTTCGAAAATTCATTGCTCACTTTCGAAAAAATGATGTGAACCAGCTCGCACCACCAACCCCATTTCATCGCAACATCCATTTCAAGGACTTGGAAATTAAAACCCTGACGCATAATGATGCAATAAAATTCCAGGGACACACATCCAACACATAAGCGACATCTATATATGACGAAACCAAATGGACGGGGGGGGGGGACTAATTTGAATATGAGTTCCATTCCATCCATTGTTGTGGCGCTCGGTCTTGGTGTCTACCAATCATCCAGGTGGGGAGTAGGAATTTACCCGTGTGGTTCTCCCCTCGGTGGAACACAAGACCAACACCCGTGCCAAGGAGAAGAATGCATGTAAGTAGACATACCTCACACGCCTCGGTGGGTTTGGGTTGTCCCCAGCTCGGTGTGTATGTGTGTGTGCAGTGGCAACATAATACGAGAAATTAAAAACCCAAAGGAGACCAAAAGTGCACGAGCATAAATTGTATTTTATTTGCATAGAAATGAAGTGAAGTACACCACTTTACCCACTTTGCTATTGTTGTATGCTCAAGTGTGTCCTCGTTCTCTGAGAGGCATGACAAGGGGACACAGGCGGCGCCTGGGGTTTTTCATGAGGGGTTATGTGGAAGAGGGGCGCTCTATTGTATTGGATGGTGATTGAGTCATTTGACTTGCAGGGGGTGAGGTGGTAAACATTTTTAAATAGCGTCCTAAATGGGTTCATGAAGTTGCAACTGCAATTACTTAAACTGCAGTAAAGCGAGCTAGACACGCGATTAACCTTTGCAAAAGGAACCAACTAATTAGTTAGACTGTGCAGAGGTCGGATAGATTGGGATAATGAGAGGGAGGGAGATTTCCTATTTTTTTTTTGTCAGAACATTGGAATATGTGATGTAAGCTGGGAGAGTAGTATAAAGAAAGCCTCTTAACCTCCAGAGGGTGAATGTAATCCTATTGCGTGACCCTAGTTTTCCTAAAAGGATACTGAACTTGAGGGCGTGTTTGTCTGAGACCAGGCAGCTTTTAAATTTCTTTGGTCGTTGGTCATGTTGTTCCGAGGAATGTAGTCCAAGTGGTCTAGCATCTGAGATTCTTAAACCGTTGGTTCGGTTGTCACATAGTATCTAAGCTGGGGATTGTGGTTCGTAATATGGTTGCTGTATTTTATTGTTTGCCGCATTTCAACGTGGGGATTTATCCTCTTAGTCGGAACTTTGCTGTTCATTCAACCGATCTCACCAAGCAAATGCTGTATCTGTGGTTTTGCATTTAGGACGTCATCCGGACACTAATCTGTTGGCCTATTGTTGGTAGAACTGCGAATATCGGCCAATGAGATCGTTTCCCTACATATATTCCTACGCATTTTCCTTACCCTCTGTACCGGTCAGATCTAGAAAAATCTGGTTACTTATCTGCTATGGGCACAGCAACTTCCTTGATTCATACTCGTCGGATTAGTCGGCTCTCCCTTCCACCGATTATAACGGGTGATTTTTTAAGAGGTTTAGAACTTTTTTTTAAAAAAAAAACACAAAAAATTCGAAAAAATGAATAAAATATTTATTTGAATCGATAGTTTGAACCTTGCAATTTAATGTTTAAAGATAATTTCATGCAAATGTTGACCGCGGCTGCGTATCAGGTAGCCCATCCGCTGAGTTCAATTTTGGCATACTCTTTCACACATATCGGCCGGTATCTCACGAATGAATGCATGGATGTTGGCTTCCAGTGCGTCAATCGAAGCGGGCTTGTCCCTATAGACATTAGCCTTGACATACCCCCACAAAAAATAATCTAATGGTGTCAAATCGCACGATCTAGGCGGCCAATTGACCGGCCCGAAACGTGAAATTAACTGTTCACCAAACTCGCCTCGCAATCGCGCCATTGTTTCGCATGCTGTGTGGCGTGTGGCACCGTCTTGTTGAAACCACATATCATGCAAGTCAAGAACTTCCATTTCGGGCAAAAAAAAGTTTGTTATCATCGCTCGGTAGCGTTCACCATTGACAGTAACGCTGCGATTCGCATCATCTTTGAAGAAATATGGCCCAATAATGCCGCCGGCCCATAAACCGCACCAAACAGTGGCTTCTTCGGGATGCATTGGTAGCTGTTGCAATGCTTCTGGCTGATCTTCACTCCAAATGCGGCAATTTTGCTTATTTACGTACCCATTCAACCAAAAATGAGCCTCATCGCTGAACACAATTTTTCGAATAAAAAGCGGATCCTCGGCCAGCTTTCCAAGAGCCCATTCACCAAAAATTCGGCGTTGTGGTAGGTCGGCTGGCTTTAGTTCTTGCACCAGCTGTATCTTAAAAGGCTTTACGCCCAAATCCTTCTGCAAAATTTTCCACGTAGTGCTGTAACAAAGGCCTAACTGCTGGGAACGGCGCCGAATCGACATTTCGCGGTCTTCTGTCACACTAGCTGATACGGCCGCAATATTTTCTTCACTACGCACAGTACGTAAACGTGTTGGTGGTTTAATGTCCAACAAAGTAAATTTGGTGCGAAATTTGGTCACAATCTTCCGAATAGACTGCTCAGAAGGTCGAGAATGCCGATCATAAAATGGAAGCAGCGCGCGATGAACATTTCGAACCGAGCACGAATTTTGATAGTAAAATTCAATAATTTGCAAGCGTTGTTCATTTGTAAGACGATCCATGGTTAAATTGCAAACCAAACTGAAGCTGTTTGACAGTGACACAAGGTACTAAACACACGTCAGCTGCCAAAACCAAACCAGCTAAAAAATCACCCGTTATTTTCCCAGAACTGATATTCCATAAACAGCGGAGAAGCTGGATTTCCAACGACAGAGAGAGTTAGACAGCCCTATAGAGGTATCCGTCGGAGCGGAAAATGCTACGATTTTGTACGATTCGGAGAATTTTTGCTTCGAGGTATTCTTCCGAAAAGCTGTTCAAAATAGTTCTCCGACATTTTGTAACGCATCCCTGCGAATTGCGTTGAAGTGTGTTCAGGAGCATTTTTCGGTAAAATTTTTGACTTACTTACTTACTTACTTAGGTGGCGCTACAGTCCGGAGTGAACCTAGGCCTCAACCAACATGCCTCTCAAATTAGCCCGGTCCTTAGCTAACTGCCTCCAGTTGCGCACTCCAAGTTGGTTGAGGTCGGTTTCCACTTGTGCGCGCCACTTAAGGCGAGGTCTTCCTCTACTGCGTCCGACGTCTGGCTGGGAATCGAAGACTCTGCGAGCCGGAGTATTGGTGTCCATTCGTTCTACATGTCCCAGCCATCTTAAACGTCCAATGCGGAGTTTTTTGACCAGGGGCATGTCGCTTTACAGCTCGTATAGTTCTTGGTTGAATCTTCGTCTCCATAGCCCGTCAACGCAAACGGGACCGAAGATTTTTCGAAGAATTTTCCTCTCGAATCTACCAAGGATTTCTTCATCCGCTTTTGATACGGTCCATGCTTCAGCGCCGTAGAGCAGGACTGGGATGATCAGGGTCTTATATAGGATCTCCTTAGTAGTTCGAGTGAGGGCTTTACTACTAAATTGCCTTCTTAGCACGAAGAAACAGCGGTTGGCAAGAGTAATTCTTCGTTTAATTTCTGACGAGATGTTGTTGTCAGAGTTAATAGCGGAGCCGAGGTAGACAAAGTCCCGTACTACCTCAAAGTTATATCTGTCAATGGTGACGTTCTGTCCAATTCGTCGATGTTGTGTGTCCTTTCGTGTTGACAGCATATACTTAGTCTTACCCTCATTTACTGCTAAACCCATTTTCGCCGCTTCCTTCTCTATACTAGCAAACGTGGCTATGACATCACGTTGACAGTTCAGTAAAATTCTTTTCCCGATTTCTTCAGACACAAATTCTTCGCCGAATTTATTTACAAATTTTAGTGAAGTGAAGCCGGCGCATTTCTGTAGTATTTTTTTCCGATGACACATACCTCGAATGGAATTTGAACCTTCGACGAAGTTTACGTTGCGGAAAATTGTCCGGCCCTCGATAGGGCTGAGAGAATAAGAAAACTGTGGTTTACTTATATACACCAAATATCTTGTTTAGAACTTTTTTAGAATTCCTTGCAGTTTGACCAAAATTTTTTCTCTAAAAAGTGGGCGTGACAGCGGGCAGATTTGGAATTGTTCTGCTTCGTTAAACAGAGAGTTCACATACCAAATTTCATCATCCTAGCTGCTAAAAATTTAAGATCCAAAAATAGGTGAAATACAGACGGACGGACCGTAAGACATAGCTATAGCAAAACTTCGAACACTAGACAAAACATTCTTTGCGATTTTTTTTAACAAGAACGTCAGAAATCCGATCACCTTCTTAGATCCAACTTAATGGGTTGACAAACGAAATTTTGGCATTAAAATGGTGGATAATACCGTTAGTTTTGTAAGTTAGTTATGAACCGAAATTAAACTAACTAACATCCATAAACGGATGCAGTGTACATAGTGTTCGCGGTTGCAACATCTTATTCGTATAGAAAGGACCAAATACTCGGCCGACATTAAAACCCTATTTATTGATTACCTTCCTCTTATTAATTTGTATGATTAAAAGGCTTTGCAGGACATGCCTTCGATAAGCAAACAATTGAACTGAGAGTCCGTCCCGATCATGCCCTGAACAGTGAACATATGACAACGTCAGTAAAGTCAGTAATTTTGAATTAAGTTGCTCGTCCTCTCTGTGTATACTGTTGTTCCAGAACATGAATTCAGTTCCACTCTTTCTGAATCGATATACGAAAACGGTTGTGATGACTATGATTACGCCTATAAAGTGTTTCCAATACTTCACCTCTGATAAAGATCCATTTGCAGCAGAAATAGAATAGAGTGGGTGTGAGAATTGATCCCTGAGTTACCCCAGCGTTTATAGAGAATCTATTTGAGAAGACGACATCCACCACTGCTTGCAAAGCTTTGTCTTTAAAAAAGTTTTTCATCCAGCGGCACAGTATTTGAGAAAGTCCTGTTGCTGTTAATTTGGCTAGCAAAACCCTGGGCGAAACTCGATCGACAGCCTTGGTAATATCCAGGGCTAGATTCATCATGATTTTCCATAGCAGATGTTAACAGATGGGCTACATAACTTAGCATGACTCCAATTTTCCAGCAACTTGTTAAAACCTGTTGGTCATATGACTAAAATAATCTGAAAGTTCAGGTGCTCATTTTTCGAGTACAATAGGTGGATCTTTGTCTCCATGACTTGCCAACGCAAACGGGACAGAAGATTTTTCGAAGAATTTTCTTCTCAAATCGACCAAAGATTTCTTCATCCGCTTTTAATACGGTCCATGCTTCAGCGCCATAGAGCAGGACTGGGATGATCAGGGTCTTATATAGGATCTCCTTAGTAGTTCGAGTGTGGGCTTTATTACTAAATTGCCTTCTTAGCCCGGAGAAACAACGTGGAATTACGCGACCAGGAAACTTCTCACGCACTAAAGCCATAATTGGTCTAATTGTGTGGCTTGTTGCCCCGACTTGTTGGAACCACATATCGTCCAAGTCCTGATCTTCAATCGCCGGCCAGCAAAAATCGGTTATTATTCGATCATATAGCTTCGAATTGACTTTAACCGTCTGCCCATTGGCACTTGCACACTTGCATTTGCAGCAGCAATATTTTCGACTGAGTGTGCATTACTATGATACACAGGCCTTACAACATCAGTAATGTTTCCACTCTTTTCAAATGTCTTCACAATTTTACCGATTGCTTGAGTAGTTGGTCGATTATGACGACATCGCGTAATGCGCACAAAGTGGCTACGTTTGAATCACCACTTTTGTAGTCAATTTCAATAATTTTAACGAGTTTTTCGATTATAAAGCGATCCATTATCGTAAATGGCAAACATTCAACTAATATTATGATACTTCAAATGATAGCTGAGTTTGACAGGTGTCAAATGCTAGCGCTACCATTTTGAAACCACGAAATTAATGACCCGATACCAACAGCAGCAATTCAAGAACAGAGTCAATAAGCAACTGGGGGTATCATCGAATTTCACAAAATAAAGGGCTCCACCAAAAGCCTAATCACGCCGCTCCTGGAAACATCCTGAAAAAAACATAGATGACGTACAAGATGTGAATCGCTATTTTAAGGGCCGTTGTCATACCATTCATCTGCCAAATAAATTCCACAAAATAAAGGGCTCCACCAAAAGCCTAATCACGCCGCTCCTGGAAACATCCTGAAAAAAACTTAGATGTTTCCTCCACATGACTATCATGCATAAAGAGCGTACCTGACTTACAAAAAAAAAAACACGATCCAGGAGAAAGTTCTGAACGCATCCCCACACTACATAACGACATTTGTTACGTCGTGCATAACCTCAATTCTTGCATGCACCGGATATGCACTCCATGGGGAGTTGCCTGAATCCATGCATAATTTTTGTGTACTTAGGTCAGATGACTTATGATGATGACGATGATGATGATGACGACGGAGATAAGGTGAATTACATTCAGACGTTTTGTCTGCTTTGCTCACTGAATACCTTCTTGGGATAATCGCCTGTCAAAACTTTTGCACACTGGCAGTGCTTGATGCAGCTAGGTGCATTAATTCGTTCGCCCATGTTCACAGTGTTGCAAAAGTATGGCTTTCCTATCTACAACCAGACTGTATAGTACAGTTTAGAGTGCCTTAAGGATGCTGCTGCATAGTGCGTTGCGTCGTGACTAAAGGTACGAGTGCATCATGTCTGTTTAAGTTTCCGATTAAGTTTTGTGTGCTTCTATATGGAGCGCTCTACCCAGGACTTGGGTTTGCCATCGTACGCAAATGCTAATTGAATCGTTTAATGAGATTTCTCAAGGAGACGCTGATTGCCGGAGAAGAGAGCTTATTTGCTGAACGTGCAAACCAGGTTTTTGTGTACTTTGTGATGTTTGTGTCGTTCTGGTGCTGATGACTGGCGAGTGAGGTGCGTGTGGACTGCAACGATGTTTTTCAGAATTTTAGCACTTCTGGTGTTGAGGGATGCCAAGCAGTCGTGTTTTGGTTTATTATTTGAGGCTGGTTAGGCTGCACAACTTTGACTGTTAGTACCTCAGAGTTTTGAGCCATATTAGAGGTTTGTAAAGAAGCCACAAGAACATAAGTCAAAACGGAAGTGGATAATAGTTTTAAATGGACACTAAGGATACTTGTTTGGTGATTGTTTCAAGCAGAAAGCCAAAATAATTTGGGCTTAACTGTTAGGAGGGCTACCAAGCCTGTTCGACAAATAGCTACAACAGAAAAATTCCACTCTGATCCTAGCCATTCGGTGCAGGGCACTGACATTCGTGTTCTCTCTGGTTCAGTCTCTTCTTATGTGTTCCAGTAAATGTTCTCAGGTTCACGTCTTTTGCTGTTATAACGTATTCCTTTATTCACCTTCTGAAAACGAAGGTTTACATTTCTAAAAAGGTTTTTTTTTGGTTTGAAACTGCAATACTCTGTTGTTAAATATTAAGCACTTTACGCCAAGGTTAGGACTGACAAGATCCTGAATTCATTACAACTGCCAATTACAAAGCCGTAACCCCAATTGTCAAAAGAACTTGGATAACCTTTTAAATTTCAGTCTTCGTCGAAGCCTCATTTAGTCATTTGTGTTTTTGACTTCGATCATATAACCTTCATTAATATCTGTGTTAGCCCCTACAACGTATGGTAGGATCTATAGATGTTGTTGTGGATTCCTTCCTGAAATATTTTTCTGTTTTCTGTCCATCAGTGACTAAAAAGTATCAGCTGTACTCCAGATGCTAGCTTTCGTGGTTTTACGTCAGAAACTGTAAATTTTCTTATTGGAATCTCCTCCGACTGGCAGGTCTGCGAAGATCCTAAGTGGGACATCGAACTAAACGCTCTAGATGTCTGTGACTTTAGCTATACATCAGATGGAAGGTTATCTGGTGAGAACCAACCGGAGTCTGTAGACTAAGGGATGCTTTCTGGACATCAAATCGGGGTCCGGTAGTTCCAATTTCGAATAACTCCTACCGCTCTTATTCAAAAACATGTCTAGGTTGGAGAAAGTGGAGAAAAGGTTAATTCCTTCACGCCTTCAGTATATCCTGATGGCGGATGGTTTCGCGTGGACTCCAAAACCCAAGTAGATAGCGAACATGTCGGAAAAATTAACCCCAGTATGCACTTTATTCGGATGGTTGCAGATGAAAAGTTTGAGAGGTGCATGGCCCGAAACAAGCGCTTATGGAATGAGCAGCTAACAAAATGTAGATTTTGACAGAAATGTGGAGAATTCAAGGTGCAAGTGGTGCGAGTAGCGCAGGTGAAGCTGAAAATGGATAAATGTCGGTTAAAGTCAATGCTGCGTTTTCCTTTTCCATTTTCATTCCTGCTGACCGTTGATGGTATCATGTGGTTACCAGTGAACCATCCGTTGAAACGATTCTTTGTAGCTCCCATGGGGGTAGATGACGGATTGCATGGGTTCTTCTATTATAACCCATAGTACTTGACTTAGTCTTGCTGATAAGAAAAATGCTTCTAAGAAGTTAGTCCCGAAGAATTACAGTTTACAGGCACAGGTGACAGAAAATCGCTTCACCCGTCTTTTGCTTTCCACTATGATCTGACACGTACTAACGGGCTCAGTGGCGCGATTAATAGTGCAATGAACTGCCGCTATGATCTGACAAAACATTCGAGTAGTATCAACTGTCAAGAGAAGTTTATTTCTACTCAGTCGCTTGGATTCGGCATAAAACAGTAGGTCCCGCCATTATGCAAGAAGTTCACAGGCATAACTAATGAAAGATTATGGGAAAAAGCTAGGTCCTGAGTACAAACCTGCCTGTTTCGCTAACAATTTCTATTTGTAAGCTAAGTGCAGCTCAGTAAGAAAGGCTTTAACTCGTCTACTTATTTTCTTCCTCTTGATAGCTGAATTCTAACAGATCTCCGGGTCTATTTTAATCAACTTCTCTGCACTCTACAGAATCGTGCCATCGAGGTTGTGTTTGCGAATTCTGCTGGCAGTGAGGGACCCATACTCAAAAAGCCGGAGGACCCAAAAATTCCTTAACCAAGTCTAAGAAAGGCTTTAACTCGTCTACTTATTTTCTTCCTCTTGATAGCTGAATTCAAACAGATCTCCGGGCCTATTTTAATTAAATTCTCTGCACTCTACAGAATCGTGCCATCGAGGTTGTGTTTGCGAATTCTGCTGGCAGTGAGGGACCCATACTCAAAAAGTCGGAGGACCCAAAAATTCCTTAACAGAGTCTTGTCTATCAAGCCCTTTGAACACATTTTTTCAAAAGGTCTATCGTGTGACCCTAAACCCATACAAGACTCAATGAGTTGGAATAGCACAGATAAAGCTTCACTGTTTCTATGGTAAGCTGAGGGTTAAGCATGCACTGTGTAAGCTGTGCCTAAACATTATCCCCCTTGTTACTAAACGCTCAGAGTTCCTAATCAGTGATTGACTTTTTACATTTCCGCGTGCCAGTCAGGAAAGTCAGAGATGCGATTATCTATCAGCGCCAGCGTTTATTAGGACGGGTGTATAAGTCCTTTAGCGAGCGCTTATTTGAAATAAAATATAAGGGAGGTTAGGCAGACGCAACAGACACATATACTCTTGCCTTACATGAACACTAGGGCAGCATAGGCCTGCGGCTGAAGAATATAGCCATACCTCCCAAATAAATGACCAGGCCTTGTGGCGCTATACAGCTCGTATAGTCCGTTTTTTTTTTTTTTTAAACGTTTATTTATTCACAATTTCGTTAATATTAATTAATAGCCTAAATAAACTTAAAGACTAGACATTTTTAACTTTTGCCAAAGTAAAAGACCATTATGGTTCGCATTACATGATATATAATTTTTTGTTTAATTCAATTTTTATATTTTTTGTGAATTTTTGTATTATTGTTATGTACTATATAAAATTTTTTTTTGAAAATAGGAAAATGTGAATCAAAACCTATTAGAAGACTAAAACCTACAAGACTAACTTAACCTATCTAAACCTATCTAAATCTATCTAGGCCCTGTCATGTGATCTCTATTCCATTAACTAACAAGTCATCGTTAGATCAGAGATCACATGTCAGGGCCTAGTTTTACTTAACCTAAGTATCGGCTTCAGCCCAGGCTAGCCACCAGTATCGGTCTCTATTTAACCTGTTAGTGTTACTTTTGTCGCTTTCAGGTATGCTAATGCAGTATCTAATTTGATCAGTATTCCCGTCCCCCGACTCAAAAGGCTCATAAAGGATCCTTTTATCTCTTGCTCTCCTTGCAGCATGGTATATTATTGGAACGTTCGTTGAATCCGATAGGTAGCCATATGCATCCAGAAACAGAAATGTTTCTGGCGGAATGTATCCACTTTCCAAGGCATTTCTGAAATACCGAGGATTCGGATAGAATAATCCAGAGATTAATTCGTTTTCGCTAACACTTGCCGAACAAACAAAGTGATTCCTTACAAGATCTAGAATGACATTGTCAATTCTGGACACACCGGAAGCATCCAGAAGTCTTTTGTTTGAGACGTAATGCCTATAATCGGAATGTGCACTCCTATACATCTGTGTGCAGGCTCTAAGCCATTTGCGCTCGAACACTCGAAGTTTTTCCATATACGATGGGTTAATGTTCCACCACACTGGACTCGCATAAGTCAGAATTGGACGAACGAATGCTTGGTAACAAATTATCTTCACATCCGATCTAAGATAGTTGGAATAAAACAGGCTTTTTAGCGACATGAATGCCGCTCTTGCCTTGTCTAATTGAATATTTATGTGTCATTGTAATACAGAAACTTGTCCAAATGAACACCTTAATATTTTACCACGGTCCTCGACTCGATCCGAAGACCATTTGAACTCGTTATTTTAAGATTTCTCCAGTTGCGTCTCAAATCTGAATTACCGCGTCTTATTGGGGTGCGGAACAGTATGGTTTCACATTTCGTATAGTTTATTTTAAGCTTCCATTCGGAACAGAAAGCTTGAAACCTATCAAACTTGCTTTGAAGTTGGATTTGAATGTCTTCAATTTTTGAGCCGCTTGCATACAGTGTAGCGTCGTCGGCAAATGCCAATGAATTATCGAGTTCCCTTAGTATATCAGAAATGTAGATATTGAAGAGCTGTGGAGCAGTTACTGTGCCTTGAAGTAGACCATTATGGACATTAAAAACTTCAGCTGTCGAGTATTCTCTATCTGTTACAACAAATTTCTTTCCGTATAGCATGGATGCTATCATCTTTGTAAGATGAGATGGAAATTCATATCGAATAAGTTTGTAAATTAACCCGGCAATCCAAACCGTGTCAAAGGCTTTTTCGATATCCACTAGGCAGGCAGCTGTACATCTTTTGGCGTTGAGATTCCAATTAACATCCGAAATCAATTTTGTAATAGCATGCACTGCCGAGTGATTTCTTTTGAACCCAAATTGATTCCGCGGTATAATCTCCTTTTCATTACAAACGAACAAAATAGATTTATTAATAACTACCTCAAAAATCTTCCCGATATTAGGCAGGAGACTTATAGGCCTAAAGTTAGAAGGATCAGAAGGATCCTTCTTTTTCTTAATTATTGGAAACACCTTTGATATTTTCCAGCAACTAGGGAAGTAGTAGTTATTTAGCAGATTGTTAAAGATAACGCAGTATTGCCGTATGATATCAATTGGTATATGCTTAAGCACGATGTTTGGGATGTTATCCAAACCACTTGACCTTTTAGTGTTTAGTTTCCTAAATATGTCAGTCAAGTCGTCGAGGGTCGTGAAGTAATTGTAAGTCTGTTCATCTGTCAGTTCGTCAGCTTTTAACCACTCAGAAAATGTCAATAAAGTAGGGTTCTCGCTATTGTTAAATCTCCATAGTTCATCTCTTACTTCGACCGATTTGGAGCTGGGAAGTTCCCTGGCGTGAACCGCCTCAAAATGAGACCCAATTACTTTGAGCTTGTCTGCTCACTATCTATAATATAGTGGTTATTGATGATGGGATAACCTAATATATTAATCCCTAGCTGGGATAGATGCATCTGCGAAGACAGTGGTACCTTCAGTTTAGGAATTTTGACAACGTTACGTGGTTTAAACATTTTATTTATTTTTGGAAACATGTTCCTGCCGTAATATAGTATAGTCCGTACCAAATCAGTTGGCCAATCTACTGCGCAGGTCTCTTAAAATTTATTTTACAATATCTTAAATTGCTCTTAAATCCTCTCTCTGCGCAATCGACCGTTGGCCAACTGATTTGGTACGCACTATACCGTATAGTCCGTAGTTTAATCTGCAGCACTGCCCGTCAACGCAAACAGGACCGAAGATTTTTCGAATAATTTTTCGCTCAAAGCGACCAGAGATTTCCTCATCCGCTTTTAATACGTTCCATGCTTCAGCGCCATAGAGCAGGACTAGAATGATCAGGGTCTTGTATGGGATCTCCTTAGTAGTTCGTGTAAGCGCTTTACTACTGAATCGCCTTCTTAGCCCGAAAAAACAATGGTTGGCAAGAGTCTTCGTTTGATTTCTGACCAGATGTTGTTGTCAGAGTTAATAGTGGAGTCGAGGTAGACAATGTACCGTACTACCTTAAAGTTTTATCTGTCAGTGGTAACGTTTTCTCCAATTCGTCGATACTGTGCGTCTTTTCGTGTTGACGGCATATACTTGGTCTTAACCTCATTTAGGAACTGCCGAAGTGTGATGTTTTGATCAGTTGTGGATTTTCCTGGCCTAAAACCACACTGCTAAGGGCCAATCAGGTTGTTGGTAAACGGTTTCAGGCGTTCACGTTTTACAGCAGATAGGATCTTGTAGGGGATGTTGAGGACTTATGCCTTCGTAGTTGGCATTTAATAGTAGTGCGCTTTACTTAAGCTTCATTTTCCACTCCTGAACCTACTATGTGGTATGAGATTGGATTTTCTGCAGGCTATGGTTTTTATCGATTATGACTATATCGCTGTAAATCGCATTTAATCTTTGCATCCAAAGGTCCTCAAGGCAAGCCTAAAGATTTTTTGAAAAGTTTGCACTTAAAACAGACACCTATTTTTAATACGACTTTAATACGGTCCATACTTCAGCATGACTTGGGCGATAAAGACCTTCTACATGATCTTTTAAGCAATTTGGGTTTAGGCTTCTTTTCTCATTTGCCTGTTTAGTCCAACGAAACGAGCATTTTTAAAAGGTATTCATCGTTCATTTTCTGACGAGATATCATTTTCATGCTGTCTTTGGCGTCTACAATCCAAATAACATTAGTTGGTCCTTTATTGTCATAAAATGTTGCTAAAAAACCTCAAAAACAGATTTAGTCGCTTTAGTCCTAACATCTTTCTAAGATATAGAGGGATCTTTCAACAACGGTCTCACTGGATCTATTCTTGAATCTCTGATCGAGCTAGGTATTAAGGAATCTGTAAGCCAATGGATAGACTCTATGCTCGGAGCATTATCCAGGCAACAATTGGCATTAGTCATTAACCAAATTTGCCCATAGAGGAACGCCACAGGGCGGCGTCATCTCTCCTCTACTCTAGGGGAGGAACGGGTCAATGTTGTGGAGTGTGCGGATGAAGTGGTGAACCTAGTGAAATAGGAAAATTCTCCTCCGTGATAAGTGAAATCATGCACTAGGGAGGTTAGCACCTGGTCTGCAAGTTGTTGCATCGGTGTAAAGCCGAGCAAAACGGATTTGGTGCTATTCACCACCAAAACAAAATTACCTGACTTCACCCTACCTCGTCTAAATGGCCAACCACTCCCACTATCTTTCAGGGTTAGGTATTTGGGTAAAATGCTTGACCCAAAACTTAACTGGAAATACAATATCGAACATAGAGTAAGGAAGGCGTGTGTTACCTTCAATGCTTGCAGCAAAACTTTAAGAAAGAAGTGGGGACATGTGGATGTACACAGCAGTGCAGTGGTAAGTCCAATTCTCACATACCGATTACTAGTATGGTGGCCCGCATTGAGTAAAGGCTTCAACCTCACAAAACTAAAAAGGATGCAAAGAACAGTCGTTATAGGCACCACGGGCGCACTGAGGTCGGCGTTAACGGATGCTCTTACTGTGCTACTGCATCTCTTGCCTCTCGACCTACATATTAAAGATACCGATTTATGCAGCTCAGTGAAACTCAAGGAGTCACGATGCTGGATTGCAAGGCCGAATGGCCACAGTAATATCCTGGCCTCGTTACCAAATGGCATAGTCCCGTTGCCAACAGACTACATCACACCTACACTAAGCTTCAAGAAAGGGTTCCACGTAGGCTTTCCTACCAGAGCTCAGTGGAGGAGGAACGAGGAATTAAGAGATTTCGACATTGTCGTCTACACCGACGGATCTACGATGAACTGTTGTGTAAGGTACGCACTCTACTCGGAATCAACGAAAATATCAGTATCATACCGCCTAACGGATTTCGGGCGAACGCTTCAGGGTCACACTTCTCTGGGTTCAAGGCATTGAAAGAAACGAGCGTTCAGACGAGCTGGCCAGGCAAGGCTGAGCTCTACACTGCTCACTTACACCAATGGTCCATTTCCCGCTAGGTGCGATTAAGGGACAAATCCACTCATACTTTCTAAAGAAGGCGGACTCCAAATGGAGAAGTTCAACAAATTGTGCCATATCGAGGAAGATATGTCCTTCCTACGACAACAACAGAACAGAACGATCTACTAAATAGAACCCCGCCCAAATATCGCAGGAATTACGGTGATAGCCACTTGATAGTCACGGGACACTGGCTAATTGGAGAGACCATGCGGCCAAACAAGGGATCCAATACAACCCTCAATGCCGCAGTCGCGGGAACACAAATGAGAGAGAAAACCTCTCCAATTTCATCTGCAAATGTCCGGCACTAGCAAGAGCCAGATTGCATGCCTTAGACCAAACATTTTTCGTCAACCTTAGCGACATCTCGGGTAAAAGGATACAAGATGTTATCCGTTTTCTAAACCTTACAAGCTGGATCTAGAGACCGCCTGTATCACATCCACAACAATCATCATAATAAAGGTCACACGAGTCGTGGTAACAAAAAGGCACTACCGCATGTTTGGATCAGAAGATCTAGGTGATTAACTAAGGTGATCCGTCAGGACTTGACCTTTCTACTCATTTGCTTTCTTATTCCGTCAAAAAACGCGATTGTAAAGATGTATTTATCTTCTGACGAGATGTCATTTTCGGCCCTTATCAACCACTCTTACACCCAACCCTTATCACCTTATTTGTGTCTTGCAAAGGCACCTTTATATTTTAAAAAAGGTTAACTTTTGCTGCAATAGTCTGAAGTTATTTAACTCAGAGATGCTTACTGTCTAGGCTAACTTGTTGGTCTACATGGCTTCCTGAGGTATGCTCAGTTTGTGGGTGCAGTGCGCAGTCCCTTATTCAATTCCCGATAGCAACACCACCTAAGTTTTTTTCACCGCCACTTCACGTCTTTCGAAAGTCTCACAAATTCCCAAGAGTATGATAAGAAGATCCTTAAATTTGCCACTCGGACTGGGGATTAAAAAGGAGGTCCTATTCTTTATGGCAATTATATAACCTAGCAAATATAAATTAAGGTAGAAGGTAGGTCTGAGGACCTGTATAGGTGTTAATGCGAAGTATTTCATTGCATTTCATTTCTTCATCATATTGATCTATGAAAATATACAAGGTGGCGCAAAAATAACCTTCCGATGTTTTTTGGCTGTAATTTAAAAAAAAAATGAAAATTCTTCTTGTGGATTATTTTTATTTGGTCTTTTATTTTTTTTACATCAAGTCGAGAATATGATGTCATGTAAATGGCCGCCGCCACAATTGATTGTCATTTGAGCCCTTTTTATGGCATTTTCCATCACTTTGGCCAAAACATCCGGCGATAGGTCCTCACATTCTTGACGGATATTGTCTTTAAGAGCTGCAAGAGTCTGAGGCTTGTTGACATAAACCCGCGACTTCAAAAAGCCCCACAAAAAGAAGTCTGGAGCGGTCAAATCAGGCGATCTTGCTGGCCAGTGCAAATCGCCAAAACGGGAGATTAGGCGCCCGGGAAATGCATCCTTCAGCATATCGGTTGTGGCACGTGCAGTGTGTGCCATTGCACCGTCCTGTTGGAACCACATGTTTTCCAATCCCAATTCATCAAGTTGCGGCAAAAAGAACTCGTTGATCATTGCTCTGTAGCGCTCACCATTCACAGTAACCGTTTGGCCCGCGACGTCTTCGAAGAAAAAAGGTCATTTGACTCCTCCAGCGAAAACAGCACACCATACAGTGACTTTGAGCGGGTGTAATGGCTCTTCGTGGGTTACACGCGGATTTTCAGTGCCCCAGAAGCGTAAATTTTGCTTATTTACGTACCCACTAAGATAGAAATGGGCCTCATCACTCATGATTATTTTTGATGAAAAATCATCTTCCTCTTGGTGGTGATTAAGGATGGCTTGAGCGTATGTTAGACGCGATTGGCGGTCAGCAGCTAACAGCTGATGCACCGTCTGGACTTTGTACGGTAACATCTTCAAATCTTGTACCAAAATTCGCTGTAAAGACCGTCGACTAATACCCATTTGCGTGGCACGTCGTCTGGTCGATGTCGACGGCGCTTCCATGACATCTTCGGCTACAGCAGCAATATTCTCTGCAGAACGGCTACTCCGGGGTCTGCCACGCCTGGCAGCATCTCGTGTTGTGTCAGTCTCTTCGAGGCGAGCGGCTAAACGTCGCAGTGTTTCACCAGTAGGCGTTGGACGGCTAGGAAATCTGCGACGAAATTCACGTTGTGCCAAAGTCACCGACCGATTATTGCTCAAATAAATAGTCACCAATATTCCGCGTTCTGGAGCAGTGTAGCGTCATATTGTTTATTAACGTGTATTTCGCATGTGTTTACTACACAAATGTCAACACAGAACTGACATTAGGGGCCAATCGCAAAATTTATAGCATTTTCTGATAGGAGGATTACTTTTGCGCCACCTTGTATTTCTATGATATTTTTGCTCCATTTCATCTTATTTTTGTAAATAAAATAACCTCGGCTTTGAGAGGATTGTCAACATGTCCAAACGTAATAAACCAATCGTCTCGTAGTAAACCAATCTCTCTCTCTCCCAGAAAGTACAGAACGTCATCCCCATAAGTTCACCTAAATGCAGGATGACCACCATACATCACAGCAGAGAACCTAAGACGCCACCTTGTGGGCACCCACTTTTCACTCCCGTCATGATGTATTCGTCGCCATTTAAATTGAATAATTCTCCATTACTAGTGATCTGTCTTCAAAAGCTGAGTCCCCATTTTTGACCACAAGTCATTGCTTCTTAATGAGTAGCCAGGAATCATTAGTTTTTTTTAAAGGCAATGTACCTATCAAGTCTTCTACATTTTGATGAAAATAGATTTTCCCCCACCCAACCCAATTCCTAAAAGGTCAGCTTACCCACTTGCCCCTTAATGAATCTTTCTTCGTTACATCACCAACTGAACCAACACACCCAATTTGAATAAGCTATAATGAGCCACCTAAAAATAAACAAAAAAAATAACGGAACTACCTCTGATTGACGTCCACAAAAAGAACCAAAACCACTTACCAACTACGGCTTCCAGGGCAACCGAAGCACGAAAAAAAGGTGAAATTGAAATTCACTAAACGAAGTGAAATTGTCCTCGTTCAAGACGCCGTAGTGCGCGTTCGTCCTTACATTGCCCCACCCCACTCATGTATAAATTTCAATTTAGGACATGTATACTCTGCCTACTTGAAAGAAGCACACCTATACAGAAAATGGACACGAGTAAGGCAGGCAGGTACCTTTAAACCAAAACAAAAAAATCCTTACTACGTTCGCCAGGACACGCGGCCAGAAATTAAGTATGCCACTCTGCCCGTCAACCATTGTAAGCAGGACTCACACAAAAAAAATAAAAGTCGACAAACAAAAATCCCAACAGCAGTAGAAAGACCAAAAGGAGAAACCGTTTCACTTTGACGTGTGAATTTTTGATTGCAAGGACCTCGACAGTGTTCGCATTGTTTGGAGAGCAAATTGCCTCAGCACTCACGGACAGGTGGACTTTCCTTAACCAGTTTGAAGAAATTCCCTGGCATTCGAAAGTGATATATCTTGATGGATGGGCGGCACCCGGCACCAACAAGCTACACGTCCTCAGCGGAAGAAGGAATAAGCAAATGGAGCGTCGTCGCGTCGCGTCGTCGTTCCGATGGTCTGCATTTATTCAAATTTCATCATTCGGCTATTTAAGTCTCCGCTGGGTGGATTAAGAGCTGGAGTATCTGTTGCCTCCTTTCGTGTGTTTGCAGACAAAAAGAGGAACAATTGGCACGGAACGGAACAGGCTTTATGCGCGCCTAAGGGTGGTTGGTTATACCGGTGGTTGGAATATATATAGGTGCACGAGTATTTTTTTTCCCCTCTAAATACCTGATTCCGGAGAAATGGGGGGCAGCAGCATGTATTTGTTTGTGATGGACTCCGTTTTTTTTTAGCTGCAGCTGATGTTGAATCACCTTTGTTTGAGAAATGCTTGAGGTTTATCTCCACAAAGCAGGTGCAGACCAAAACACACCAGAGCAGGTGTAGAGGCAAAAAGGATTCTGGAGAAAAATCTGTTTAAGGGATTTCTTTGCGTTTAGCTGATTTATTCTTGTTCAAGCAGGTGGAAATTATTTCAAGGAATTAGCTGGCTTTTTTCTTTATTTTAACCTTTGAGTCGGAGGCGAAGTTTAAGTAGGCCGTTCTATTTCTTTGAGGAGCTGGTTTGGTTAGGAGGTTTTTGCAAGGATGGAAATGGTTTTAAGTTTTATCACTCATTTGGGAGTAGTTGATTTTGAAAATGGGTTACGGATATGGGTTGGCCGGGCTATGACGAATAGGAATGCAAAGTGCGTACCAGATTCCGCTTTTGTAGATTCAGATTTGTTGAATTAAATTTAAAATGTAAGGTCAAACCAATCACAAAAGTCCAGAGACATAAGGGTGTAAAAACAAATCCTTGCAACCTTTTTCGCTTAACTTAAACGAAGAACTTGTATTCACTGCCGACATTTTCTATGATGCTATAATCCTCTCTAGATGGAATACCAAACCTGTATCCATGCAGCTCCTACAGAAGTCGTTTGAGAAAAGGCCTAGACTTTCTGCGTGCCTACCTATTAAGCAGTTTCCCGTGATAACACCTATGGTATCGCAAATATGCGGTCTATCGAGCGAAATCAGTCCCTTTGATCTTCTCAAATCTAGCTTTGGCCAATTTTGTTTGGTTATTTGACACGTCGTGCCAAGACTCCATCTGAGGTTTGATTTGCTGTTAGCATGTTGCGCTAATAAGCTTTTGCATGTAGCGCTAGGTATAGCTAGTGCAACCGTGTCGGGTACAACCGGTAATTTGGTTTCATTTCTGGCGAGTTCATCAGCTTTATAGTTCCCTGGAATGTCACTATGCCCAGTCACCCAGCATAGGTGAATGTTAAAATGCGTTGACATGCAGAGATGATCGGCAATCTAGGGCCGTCTTTGTATTTGTTGTGACCGATTCCAGGAATTTGATGGCCGCTTGGCTGTCCGAGAAAATGCTAATATCCTCGGCAGATATTACATTCTCTTTCAACCAGGATAAGTCTTCTTTAATCGCCATGATTTCCGCCTGGAACACGCTGCAATGATCAGGAAGACGGAAAGATAGGCTGAGATTTAGCCTGTCGGAGAAGACGCCAGCACCCACTCCGTCATTTGTTTTGGAACCATCGGTATAAAAGTGGATCGAGTCGTTGAGCACAGGTTCGTTGCTCTCCCATGACGTTTTATCTGGGATTGTGATCCGGAAACTCTTATCGAAGTTCAACCTGCTGAGGGTGTAATCGGTGTTTTCAGGAACATTTTTGTATATTCGTTTAGAATTTTCGAGTGGCTATATTTAGTATTTGACCACTGTTGGATGGCTTTAAGACGTATGGATGAGTTAGCTGCCATTTGTTTGCCGAAAATATGAGGGTGATGTACGGAGTGCGCCACCGATGTACAGACACGCAGCTCTCTGCACATTGGCCAGTTTCTTGCTGTTCAAAGCGATTTCAAGTGCTGTCCACCATACTACTACTCCACAAAGAAGTATCGGTCTTATAACCGATGTATAGAGCCAATGCGTGATACGAGGTTTCATTCCCCATTTCAAGCCTATGGCTTTCTTGCAGGAATAATGTGCTACCGTCGCTTTCTTTACTCTTTCTGTTATGTTTAGCTTCCAGTTAAGCTTCCTGTCCATAATAAGTCCCAGGTATTTAGCTTTGTCTGAGAAGACTAGTTCGATTCCGTTAGATGGGGGGGTCAATGTGAGGAATTTTATATTTTCCAGTTTATATATTTTCGCTTACAAGATCCTATCTGCCGTAATATGTGAACGCTTGAAACCGTTTACCAACAACCTGATCGGCCCTTATCAGTGTGGTTTTAGGCCAGGAAAGTCCACAATCGATCAAATTTTCACACTTCGGCAGATCCTGGAAAAAACCCAAGAAGCCTTGTCCTGACTGAAAAGGAATGTAATATCCACGAAGTATATTAACATCTTCAGCGACAGCCAAGAGGCAATCAAATTCCTGGAATCCACCTCATACGAATGCCGACTATCTCTTGATGAGATGGCAGAGCATTCCACCACTCACCTCTTCTGGGTGCCGGGCCACAGAAACATACCAAGGAACTGCAAGGCGGGTGAGCTTGCCAGACAGGGCACTACTCTTCAGATTCTACTGCCAGTAGATATGTTAGGTATGCCGTCGCTACATGTATATCACAGACCAAACTGGATGCCATCAAGATTGCAGGTCGATAAACGGCAGCCACGTTAACCTAACCCCTGCTTCTACCCCTGCCTACAACAAATATCTCACAAGTTTTAAAATGTCTGGTTTTCAATGACAATTCAGTGGCAGTCGGGTCCATATCAACTTCAGGATTACATTCGTAAAAGACCAGACTAATTGAAGTTAAGGTCACGCTGGTGCTAAGGACAAACGGTTTGTACTTACTTATCGGGCTCCCGACCCGTGAAGGGTCTCTGCCTGAGACACTGCAGCCTCCCATCCTCTACGATACCTGGCTCGCTGCTTATTGTTGTCTAGACCAAGCGCTCTGGCATCCGCGATGGCTTGGTCTTTGAAACGGAGGTTCGGTATTCCTTGCCTTCTCGAATCTGGGGGCTGGGATTCGAAGATCCTCTTAGTTGGAGCATTATTGTCCATTCTCTCGATGTGGCCGAGCCAATGTAGTCGACGTGTTTTGGCTTTTTGGGACTACATCCACGTCTTGGTACAGCTCATAGAGTTCGCGGTTGTATCTTCTCCTCCATTCCGCCGAAAAATCCGCCGAAGTATTTTTTTTTTTTCGAGGGAGCCCAGTATCAGCTCTCCTTTCCTGCTTATCGTCCAGCATTCGGCACCATAAAGAAGAACGGGCAGGATAAGGGTTTTGTAGAGCACACATTTCGTCCTTCGAGTTAGGAGTTTTGAACCCAGTTGTTTCGCCAAACCGAAGTAGCAACGGTTTCCTAGGGTAATTCGACGGATCTCCACTAGGGTGTCATTCGTGGAGTTTATGTTAACTCCGAGGTAGGTGAACTCCTTAACTACCTCGAAATTGCTGCTATCAATAGTGACGTTTTGTCCTAGGCGGTGGACAGATACTTTTTTGTTTGTTGATAGCATGTACTAAGTCTAGTCCTCATTTACTACTTCAAGGCCAACGGATTTCGCCTGTTCTTCAATCTCCGTGAACGCTTTTATCACGAAAAAAAAAAAACGGTTTGTAGACTTTTGATTAATTGATTTCAGTAACCTCACCTAGTCCCTATATGAGCATAGTGTCGTCTACAAATTCATCTTCGTCCTATCTGAAGCGCTATCATTTTAACCGTCTACCTTGTGTAAAATTCAGCTAACAAATACGCCTCCCTCACTACCATCTGCCGCTTGCATCTATTCAGAGTTTCTTTACAATCAAAATCAAATCTTCCAGTGGACTAAACTTTAGGAAGCGATAATCTGCAGATCACCTCCAAAGAGATTTTTAACGGAGGAGAGGCTCCTACATCGAGACAGTAAAATGCAAACAGGTTTCTGGGGAACAGCTTTTGGGAAAGAATAACTCGACCTTTGTTGTTTAAAGTTTTTACATTGTCCCTTGTTCCAAAACGCAACTAAGTATGTACCGATTGTGCAGAAGTGCAGTAATCCTGAGTCACCATTTCCTTCAATATGGCTATGGAAGATACCTGACCTGTAGCAAAAGTAATAGCAAGGCTACATAGTCCGCACCTATCATCATTAAACCCTCAAAACCCATTCGTTCTGGCTCAAAAAAAACTTCTCTGAGATCCCGCCGCTAAGGAATGTCCACCCTGTCAATGGAAGTGAGCGTAAAATTCCAAATTAGAGACATAAAACCCTGGTCACCTCATGCTGTGGAGTTGTGGACACAGCACTGTGACGCTTACTCTCCACTCGTTAAGCTCTACATCCTCAGATAAAATGAAAACCTAACTTCTCTCGAAAAGACATTACTGTACGCATCCCTGAACAACAGACCAGCAACCGCTCAGTCATGGACTCCGGCGACATTCTTTAAATTGCGCTCCTTTCGTTTCTTCCTTAATCGCGTGTCGTGTCTTCCCTGGTGCCTTCTTTCGTCGCACTTGACGACAACACACACCATCTCGCATCTCCATAAAGTCGCTCACCTTGGACTAAATTCATGTTCCGACGATGCGCCGCTGCCGACGACAATGACGTTGACGAAGGAGACATCGTCTGTGAAGCAGGAACACTAGCACACATTACCCAAATGCAAACGAAGAAGATAGCGACAAAGCAGTCAAACGAAAACACTATAAAGGAAGACGAAGACCTGGTGCGCGATATATGAAGTGATTCCAGCCGTAAAACGGAAGCTCTCCCTAACACGAGGAGAAGAGAATCGCTGCAGAGATTGAATTTCATGATATACTCGTATCAACATTGTGCCAATCCAATCCATGCAGCTACCTGCTTCTATAGATACTTCCCGCACGCTGCTCACCTTCATGCTTGATGAGTCAAGACGAGATGGGGCTACGATAAGATTCCTTTAACGTTTGGATAAGCATCTCTTCCACATCGGTGAAGGTGGATGGTGGAGTCGGAGTGTGATGATACGAGAGGTTCCATTCATAGTGGAGTTGGTGTTCTGATTTCTTTTTTTCTCTTTAAAGCAATATCGCTGTACAAGGTCGTCTCTGACACATGCCGAATAAAAAAAAAACCAAACCCAGCTGTCGAGGGATCCAGGATAAAGTATTTCCTCCTTGGAGTCTTCGGACACATGTACATGATATTTAAATTGGAGATTTATTTCACTTTGATTGTGTGTCGGGATTAAGATGTGTTCCTCCTGGATGTTCCTCAGTTTTGTTCTCTTTGGGGCTACAACCATCTAATGAGTCACATTTCATAAAGCGGGAGTGCTGGTGAGGCGCTAGGAATGTGTGCGGTTTCAGATTCTGGGAAAGCATTCCCATACATCACTTTGAGGAACTAACCGAATGTGTTAAGAAATTGTGGGTATTTAGCCAGATTAATGGCGAAAGGAAGCCGCCATTAATTATTGTTAGCTAGTGCCTGGGTGGGAGTGTATGTTTAGATAGATGTTCTGCGTTTGAATAACAGTTCAAGGAATTTTATTGCGGATGTAATTCGATGTGTCAGGGAAGCATTTAGGATTCCACAGACCGCAGAGTTTCTAAATGGATTTTTGGAATTGCAAAGGCAGTTTTAAGGTTTTTTTTTCTCAGTAGGAAATCCCAACGCTCAAGATTTTACCACATTCGAAGAAAAGACGGTTACATTCATATTCCTATACATTTGAGGTCAGGCAGTTAAACTGGTTCGATAATGACCTATTCACTGATATCTAAACGCCGTTGCTGCTAAAGGTAACGATTCCTTGGCTACCAGTGTTGAGTCCTTTTTGTTTTTCAATTTCCTTGGATTGATCTCTAACTATTTCTGATAAAAATAACTTTTTTAGAAAAATGATTTCTGCAACCGGAAAACTCAAAGGGGTCCACTGTTCGGAGTTACTAATATTTCTAAGTGGCCTCGTTTGTGTACTTTAAGATGGTTAAGATCAGTTCTACTTGTGTGCGCCACTTGACCGACACCGACGCGACATCTGGCTGGAAATCTAAGACTATGCGGACCAAAGTATTGGTACCCATTCGCTCTACATTCCTTATCCATTTAAAACGTCCAACGCCGAGATTTTTTTTATCTGGAAATGTGGATTTTCTTGAAATATTTTGGCGTAAAATTTTCGCTGGAACTCCGATATAACAGGCCATGTTACATGACGACAGATTTTTCAAAAAAGTATATCCCGACAATGCAGATTAATGAAACTGCAACTCACACTATGACTCAAGCTGGGTGCAATTCTGTCCCTTGGAAAATTCCGGGTTAACATCTCACCAGCCTCATTGGTGCCTTTAAACGTGCGCCGCAACAAAGTTTACCGACGCCAGCACATGATTGGCTGAGGTGGTCGGTTCTACTTATGTGCGCTACTTGGTGCCTGGTCTTCCTCTACTGCAGCTATCATCCGACTGGAAATCAAAGACACTACGAACCGATGTATTGGTACACGCTCTACATGTCCTATCCGCCATCATAAACGCACAATGCGTAATGCAACTCACACTATGACTCAAGCTGGGTGCAATTCTGTCCCTTGGAAAATTCCGGGTTAACATCTCACCAGCCTCATTGGTGCCTTTAAACGTGCGCCGCAACAAAGTTTACCGACGCCAGCACATGATTGGCTGAGGTGGTCGGTTCTACTTATGTGCGCTACTTGGTGCCTGGTCTTCCTCTACTGCAGCTATCATCCGACTGGAAATCAAAGACACTACGAACCGATGTATTGGTACACGCTCTACATGTCCTATCCGCCATCATAAACGCACAATGCGTAGTTTTTTGAGTCGTTGTACAGCTCGTTTACTTACTTAAGTGGCGCTACAGTCCGGAATGAACCTAGGCCTCAACCAACATGAATCTCCAATTAGCCCGATCTTTAGCTACCGGCCTCCATTTGCGTACTCCAAGTTGGTTGAGGTCGGTTTCTATTTGTGCGCGCCACTTAAGACGAGTTCTTCCTGTGCTGTGTCCGACGACTGGCTGTATGGCTGATGGAGCAACGAGAATTCTAGACATGACTTGAAATCGATGAAAAGGTGGTGGGTATCGATTTGGACTTCTTGGGTATTTTTTCCAAAATCGGCCAAAGTGTGAAGATTTGATCAGTGACAGACTGATAAGGGGCGATCAGGTTGTTGGTAAACGTTTTCAGGCGTTCACATATTATGGCAGATAGGATCTTGTAGGCGATGTTGAGGAGACTTATGCCTCTGTAGTTGGCGCAGTTCAGAGGGTCTCCTTCTTTGTGAATCGGGCAAACGATGTGAGGTTCCATTCTTCAGACATACTTTCATCCGACCAGATTTGGCTTATGAGTTGGTGGATGTTACTTACCAAGTCCTCTCCGCCGGCTTTATAAAGCTCGCAGGAAGGCCGTCATTTCCAGTAGACGTGTTAGGCTTAGGTTTAGGTCGTCACTTAGGTCGGGTGGTTTGTAGTTTTCGCTGCCGCTGCCAATATTAAATGGTTCGTTCATCGCCGTTTAACAGTCTGCAAAAGTGGTTCTTCCATGGACAGTGTCTCAACTAAGTCGCTCATAGGTTTTGTCATTGAGCTCGTAGAAGCAGTCTTTCGATATATCATCTTTTTCCTCCGTCGGAGTGTGAGCGTATGGTAAGAGCACACATTCCCATAATTAAGGAACACAACGTTGTTCAAGTGGCTACCTCGGCTGAAGCGCATTCTGTCACTCCAATTTTCAAATACCTTTTTGATGGTTTCGGGCTGCAGCTTACGAATTGCTTGGATGATATTGACCTTAAGTGCTTGAATCGTTTCCGGATTATTGGCATAACATCGGTCCATAACGGTCCCCCACAAAAAAAGACCAAATGGGTTAAATCGCACCTCCGAGGCGACCAATTGACATCCCCAAGACGGGTGATAACACGATTTGGGATTTCGGTGCGCAAAAGATCGATTGTGTCATGGGGTGTGTGGCATGGCGCGCCATCATGCATCGTCGAAAGTCATGTTTTCAATTGCATTGACAATAAGTCGGTAAACATATCTGTGCAACGCCCACCGTTGACTGAAACGTTGTTCCCAGCCTCAGTTTCGAAAAAAATGGCCCAATGATGCCACCACTCCACAATCCGTAACAGACTTTCACTCTCTGTGGATGCATCGGCTTCTCGACAATAACGTGCGGGTTTTCCGAGCCCCAGGTGCAGCATTTTCATCTGTTAACGTAGCCGTCGAAATGAAAATGCACCTTAGTCTTCGAAAAGATGATTTTTCGCCCAAAATCGTTGGCCAATTCATGCTACAGCAGCAGCAGGCCCAAACTTCGATGCGATTACGAAGCACATGGTCGTGCGCCTTCAATTGCTGATACAATTGGACCTTGTAAGCGAATAATCCGAGATCTTTGTACAGAATTGTCCTCAGGCTTGTACGTGAAATGTTGGGCTGTTGAGATCGATGTTGAGTTGATGTTCATGAATTGAGTCTCATACTCTCGGCTTCAGCAGCTCTGGTCTGTGCACACACTAGCATACCAGATTGAAGAACTTTTGTTCACAAACTTGCTTACAGCAGGCGTGGAGGGTGCTTCATTTCGGTCAAAACTTCTTTTCACACAACACTAACTTTCGAAATAGGTTTTCAAAATTTCCCAACGTTATTCAAGCGTAAGGCGACATATTTCGATCCGCGGAGGTATCACACTGACTTTCTGTCAAGATTTCGAGCGGGAAACAGCTTTCAGTGTCAAAATAACCTATGATTTGAAATGAAACCACTAGATGACCCTGTATTTCCTGTAATGGCACCTCTCTATATCTTTGATCGCGTGCTGTTCTTTCTCTGTTTTCTTCTTTCTGAAAAGCCGGTGTTCTTTTCGCCTTGTTTGCCTATTGAGCTCGATGGCAGCTCTCGTCTTGACCTGCAGCTTTGCCGTGTAAGGCTCTTTCTTGCCTGCGAAAATAGTTGAATTAACGCATATCACCGATGCGCGATCATGTGCGTTATATTTGAACGGAAGATCTGTCCGAAATGCTTATCGGAACGGATACCTCGGCAGAAAAATCTCCGATTTCTAACATATCGGAGAAAAATTTCTCCCGAACGGATACCTCGATAGGGGTGAATATTTTTTCACAGTATTTCTCATTTATTGTGACCTGGTGGAAATCCGCATTCTTACTTTGACTGGAAATGGGTAGTGGTCCGAGTCGATTTCAGCCCCGCGGAATGTTCGAATCACTAAAATAGTATACGCGTGTCCCTTGTCAATGAAGTCAATCTGATTGACCGTTTAGAAGTGAGAAGACCACAATTACCCCGTATGGAAACCAAGGTGATGAAACTCTGAAATGGCTGTTTGTTTGTACTGCGACCGAACCCACCTCCCCACATAACGAAATACACGGCTTTGCTATACCTAGGGCATCGATACCGCACCGACAAGTCTGCAACTGACCTATCTATGCCGCTAAGTCACTTATGACGCATTCGAATAGCCGAATAATCTGATAACGCGGATCGTTGTTCATCGTCCCATTGTATTTCCAGAATGGGTGTAATGACTGCTTTGTAACATCTTAGGACATTCGAATTACCGAATATTCTGATAACGCGGATCGTTGTTCATCGTCCCATTGTATTTCCAGAATGGGAGTAATGTCTGAACATCTTAGGACCTCCATCTAGTTGTGTGGCTGCATATTTTTTTGTAATTGGGCAATTGGAACGTCGTTTGGCTTGGTCACCAACAACAAGATAACTCCATATCCGAGGCTCTTGGTTGAAAGAGTGTGAAGTCGAAATTCGCTTAAATTTCCTGCATATTCGTAGCTGTGACGGATGAATTTTTGAATTTGGATTGATTTAAAAAACCGCTTTTTACCCACATACGAATTTCAAGGACTTGCCAGTAAAAATCATCTTTCCACCCACTTGGTAAATGGGCTCCTCCCAACCAAAAAATCACTTTAGATCGTTATGATGCATCTATTCCATTGAAAGCTATATAACCACCGCATACTTGCGCAAGCTATTTATCACCGCCCGTTGCACATTAAATTCAAAAATTGCTTTCTAGTGATTCACTGGCATAGTGCACCCTTGAACTTGAATCCATAAAACCCACAACATCTGCGTTAATTCATTCGCAATTTCAATTGATCCGTCTGATTGCTGCAGATGCAAACAAATTGTATCTAAAGTTGTATAATTGGCTTGCCACTCATTGTTTTTGTTTTCCTTATACCGCCCGCCTCCCCATGTACTAATTAATCAGAGAAAAGTCGAGAGCAGATAAAAATGAAAACAAAGCCAGATGCAATAATATTTCAATAACCATCTGTCGAAGTCTGCGACGTCTGAGCTTGTGGCAGCAAAGCGAATCTCGCTAGAAATCACTCCTCAAAGGCTGTCCATCGTCCATCGTCCATTCACCATCCGGCTGTCAGTATCTCGTTCAAAATTAAATGAAAAGATTTACTAGATATTCCGTGGCCTGGCATGATGGCATTCATTATTCAGTTGAAAGATTGCACTAATTCCCCCCGTCATCTTCTCGGCGCTAGAACTCTATTTCGAAGGCGCATTTTCGAGGCGCTCATTTCGCTTGCAAGATTACGAATTCATTTTGCATCCGAACACAAAAGTGCATCTGCTTTGTCTCGTCCTGTATAATACTCGCGCGTACTTCGGCTGTGTACGAATACGAATCGCGAACGATGTAATGAAAAGGAATTTATTTCTCTTTTCCTTTTTTTTTCTTTTCGCCACTTTGGGGCTTTGGAAGTTTCTATTTATATTGTGAAGTCCTATAGTTGTACAGTCAATTTGGTACAAGAGTTTAAGAGCTCCTCCCCCCTCCTCTCCTGCCTGACAGATGCTGGAAATGACTTGGAAATTTGTTCAAAAATTAAAAAAAGAAAAACCACACCCGATACCCAAGTGAGATGAGTTTTTGAATCAAACATGGGATTTGGGCAGGAAATGTGCGAAAATATCTTTGCCGTGCGAAATTTCATCGCATGATAGATTTTTTTTATCTCGCGTGTAAAAACTGAAACGATGTGACACCTCATTTGGATGGGTGCTGAGATGAGGCGGGACATGCGAGTGTGCAGTGTTTTTGATTTAAAGCAGGAAGCACATGTTAAATGTAATGCGTGGGATTTAATGGTGCAAGTAAGTTGCCATCATAAAGGAAATGAGCCATCAATATGAAAGGGGGTGACAAAATAAAATAAAATCACGCTGAATATGAGTTCACTTGGCATAAAAGGCTTGTTAAAGGGTTGTTCCTATCTTTAAATTTAAATAAAACAAAGTGTGTGTGAGACATCATGGACATTCTTCGTTTGACAGGCCTATGGAAGACATTTTGTACGAAATATAACATCGTTCAAATGTCCGCCGGGGCTTCTCTGGGTGGCGTCCATCTAATACGTCCAACTTTCCATGACCCTAGCGCATAACTCAGGCTGAATTTGGCCGATTTCATGGGTTATGTCGGCTTTGAGGGCCGCTGTATTTTATTGCTTATTCGCATAGACCTGCGACTTTATAAAACCCTACAAGAAAAAGTTTAACGGGGTCAAATTGCACGATCTCGGTGGCCAGTTAACATCACCTCGACGTGAGATGACCCTGCCCTCGCATCGCTCGTGCACAATTTCCAATGTGGCGTGATCTGTGTTGTACGCAGCGACGACCTGTTGAAACCACATGTCGTTGGTGTCAATATCATCCAATTCAGGTCAAATGAAGGTGATAATCATCGACCTAAAGCGCTCGGTGAAGGCCTGGCTAATATCTTTCTCAAAGAAATGTAGGCCGATGACGCCGTCAGCCCAAATCCATACCAAACAGTGACTTCTCCGGGATGTATTGGACTTTTTGGGAAATTATTGGATCTTTTGTGGTTCCATTCAGCCAGAAATGGGTCTCATTGCTGAAGATGATTTTTCGATGAAAATCAGTGCCAGTTTCCAACTGCTCCAGAGCCCATTCAACGAACACACGGCGTTGTCTATTCTATGGTCGTTTACCTTCAACTCCCTTCTGGGTCAGTTGAATTTTGTACGGGTACAGGCTTAAGTCGCGACGCAAAATTCGTCAAGTTGTGGTCTGTGAAAGTACGAGTTCTTATTAGCGACGCGAAATCTACTGGATTTGGATTTTCCTGCAAATTCTCACGGACACCGGCTACGTTTCCGGCAGATTTTACGTTTCGTCGACGTACGGGTTGGATGCTGATTGGCTTTGGCACTGCCCAGTTGTTGTAACTCTGACTACACATCAACTGTGCTTATTTTTAGCTCCAAGTGGTAACCATCGGGCACTGGTCTCAACCAACTGGATTTGACTTGGTTAACGATAAGTGCGAGTTTTGATAACAAGACGAAAAACAGAAACACTATAAACAGCCTGGTCGGACTGCTGCGGAATACCCGGCTTGCTGTCCCAGGTGAACCTTGATGAACTGCTTCGACATATTCGGACAACAAGTTATTTACGAATCAAAAGGGTAAGTCAAGCCCCTTGAACAGAGATGATGGTGGATGAACCAAAAAGCCAATTTCAGCGTTCAATCCCACATGTCCTAATAAATTGGAAGTGGCAACCCAGGTTGGGGTTGTTTTTTCCATGGGTTGGTAGTTAACCATCCACCCATGTTGATAACAAGATCAATAGCCTCGGAAAAAACTGATTTCATTGTTGACAACCCTGCTAAACGGAAAAAGGACAAAGACGTTCGTATCTGGACTGGAAATATGAAAACATTAAACAGGAGAGGGCAGGCGAACAGCTAAACGGAAGCCATGAGATGCCATAAATAAGACATTACAGCCATCTAGGAAATACGATGGGATGGACCGGACGAAAAGAGGATAAAAAACTGTGACCGTGTAATAGTGAGCAGAAACATCGACTTTTCGGATGCGGATTTGTTATAAGTGCGAGACTTAGGCAAGAAGTGTTATGTTTCCAAGACTTTAGCGAATGCATTTTCACAATCCGCATCAAGGCCAAATTCGCCAACATAGGCCTTATATGTGAGTGCATATAAGGCCTATGTTGTAAGGCCTCTCCGACGGAGGAAAAAGAGCTCGAAAAAGAAACACAGCCCACACGATAACACGTCTGGCAACTGACTTGGGCTAATTGACTCAGCTACGGAACGAAATGCCACCAGGTTTCCTGTGGCGGTCTCCAGATCAACGAACGTTCAACCAAATTGATCACATTGCGATAGACAAGAGGCACGCATCCAGTATTTTGGATGTCCGGACATTCCAAGGGGGGTTTTTAGGCCAGGAAGGTCCACAACTGATCAAATCTTCACACTTCGGCAGATTCAGGAAAACACCCATGAAGTCCACATTGATAACCAACACCTATTCATCGATTTCGAAGCCGCATATGACAGCCATGTCTAGTTTTGCCAAAATTCGTCATGGTCGGAAACGACCTCACAGACACATTCGTTAACAAAAAAGGATTTAGGCAAGGCGATGCGCTGTCATGTGACTTTTTTAATCTGATTCTTGGGAGGATTGTGCAAAACTCCCGAGCGAACACCAGAGGCACAATTTTCCAAAAATCGGTGCAACTACTAGCACACGCCGACATTATTGACATCATTGGTAGGACTCAACGTGATGTCAGCCACGTTTGCTATATGCTGTCAACACGAAAGGACACACAACATCGACGAATTGGAAGAACGTCACCATTGACAGATATAACTTTGAGGTAGTACGGGACTTTGTCTACCTCGGCTCCGCTATTAACTCGGACAACAACATCTCGTCCGAAAGGCAATTTAGTACTAAAGCGCTAGTAGTAAAGCCCTCACTCGAACTACTAAGGAGATCCTATATAAGACCCTGATCATCCCAATCCTGCTCTACGGCGCTGAAGCATGGACCATATCAAAAGCGGATGAAGAAATCCTTTGTCAATTCGAGAAGAAAATTCTTTCAAAAATCTTCGTTCCCGTTTGCGTTGACGGGCTATGGAGACGAAGATTCAACCAAAAACTATAGTAGCTGTACAGCGACATACCCCTGGTCAAAAAAAAAATCCGTATTGGACATTTAAGGTGGCTAGGACATGTAGAACAAATGGACTGCGGCTCGCAGAGTCTTCGATTCCCAGCCAGACGTCGGACGCAGTCGGAGGAAGACCTCGCCTTAATGGGCGCGCAGAAGTAGAAGCCGACCTCAACCAACTTGGAGTGCGCAGCTGGAGGCAGTTAGCTAAGGACCGGGCTAATTGAGGAGGCATGTTGGTTGAGGTACATGTTCATTCCGGACTGTAGCGCTACTTAAGTAAGTAAGCAGGCTTAATTCACGACGCAAAATTCGCCAAATTGTGGTCTGCGAAAGTCCGAAAGTTCTTGTTAGCGGCGCGAAATCGACTTTCCTATGCACACGCTCACTGACAGCGGCTATGTTTTAGGCAGATTTTATGTTTTGCTGACGTACGGGTGTTGGTTTATAGTTTACGGAACCATCGGAACCATTAGACTCAAATTTATTTACCAAACTGCAAATTGTCCGTTCGTTAGAACGATTATGCCGACCGTAAAGTGGGTGAAGCGTGCCTAACGTTACCCAAACAGAACACCCATTTTTATAAAACAATGTTTTGGCAAAACAGATGGAACAAATGACAGCCAATTTGACAGATGTAGCTTCAACAAAATGGCCGCTATCGAAGAGTATAGAACTACATAGAGTACGCATCACAGCCAACAAATTTGCCGTTTGCGATGCGGGCGGTAAGTGCGAAGGGGAATTTTTGTCGTTCGCTATGCTCGTGTTTGATGCTGGGGTACCAATGTGAACACTGGGGTATCAATATCAGTACCCCACATAGTATTTTTCGTTGTTTGATGTGCAAACGTCTGGTTCTGGTTCCATACTCTTTGCCGCTATCAACTGTCAAAGTTCGGAAGTCCTTATTGGAAGACCTTTTATAAGGGTGGAATGCAACTGTCTATTTCGTTCGAGCTTTTGCTGTTATAATAGCGGTAAAAGTGTGTTAGACAGGATACATTCCTACGATGTTGAAGCGAGAGTATAGAGTTCGCTACGGTTGAGTCTCCTATCAGTTTTATCGCATAATTTTGTATCATAGCCAGTAGGTGCAATTTTGTTTTCTTTTTTTCAGCAACAAACTAGATGTGGGCGTTAAGCTCAAGTTTGGGGCGTATATATAGGCTATTCTCGCATCTGTATAGGAAAACTACACATTTTTCTGCGTCTTTAGCGACTTCGAATAAGTGTTCGTTCCAACGAAGAATTCCTCTTTGGAAAATTCCAGCTACGGTTCCACAGTCCAACTTTAATCCATCTGTGCACAATTGCACATCGATCTAATTTTGGGTTTATTCCGATTCCGTTTGTCTCTTCTCGGAAATGATCCAGAGAATGGTCCAGGTTGTGAGATAATTAATCAGAGCTTACTCCGGATACAGCTGTTTTTAATGGATTATCCAGGGATATATTCCTTTTAAGATGTAAATTAAAGTCATACAACAATAATTTAAAATGCAGGCTGTTCCAAAAGATAAAAGTTTATTAAAATTTACCAGCAAGCTTCCTATTTGCATATCATAGGAAAGGAAGCATTTTGTCTGTATCGACATTAATCCATTCCCAAGCCAAGCATTTTATCAAGTTCCTGCACCAAAACCCATTGTCAAACGAAGCTATATTGGAAATGACAAAATGAAATTGCACGGCATTCCGAGACCAACCCAATACAAGGTCATCATGCAACTTACCTGCATCTTGCACGTTCCACCACCTTCCCGTTGACCTAGAATCCCGAAAATAAATCGATTTTGTTGGGGAGGTGACACAGACAATTCACTCCAAGTCCCTTCATCTCTCCACATGCCGCATTTTAATAGTCCTGCCGAAGGCACAGTAGTAAAGCAATTAAATTTAAATTGTATTGCAAAGAGAATACGAAATTTGCACTCAAGCACACCATTCATCCGACCGCCCAGCCTCCCCCTTTGCATATTTCCATAAAAAAACCTTCAGCATTAAAATTTTTGCGCGAATTCCCAAAATGATTGCAATTTCGAAATCTTCCTTTTCGGAGAAGGAAATGTTTCACATTTTGCGGAGACGGTCCTCTTGGATGCAGCACAACACGAATTCCCAATTTGCCGAGTGAATGTTTGGAGAAGAGAATTTTTGGGCGCGAATTACTCGCGCGGAATGCAATCCATTCGTCGAGCGATATAAATATTCGTCGAGCGATATAAATATCCGTTGAGGAGGGAATCCGCGCTGAATCCGCGACCACCGCACACTCCAATCGATAAATCGCAATCGCGAAAAGCCAAAAAATCATTTCAAACTCACACACACACTTGACTGCTGTGGCGCTGCAATTTCATTTACTGCGAGGACCTGCTGTCAAGCTATGCCTTTCACTCTTTGGGCTGGATATTGCCAAAATGGAATCAACTTCGCATTGCATTTCCCAGGCGTGCAACTTTTTCCACAGCCGAATGAAAATGTGAATGCAATCGTTGGGGTCGTTTTTCCGGGCATGAAAATTCCTTTTTCGCAGATGAACTTTGGGAGTTTTTTTCTTTTTTTTGCTCGATGCTGGACGACCACGATGACGACGACAATGATGCGATGGAAGCTCAACAGAGAACGGAAAGTAATCCGCTTGCATGCATCTGCTGCGGTTGATTGCTGGTCGTAATGCGAATACGATTCCGTATGACGCTGGATGGAGATGGTGGTGGTGATATGGCGATGGTGGTGATGGTATGCGAAAGAAAAACGAAAACTGGAACTACACGTTGCTGGCTTTGTTTGAGTGCACCCTCTAAGTGCTTTAATTGGGATCCGTGTTATCCTGCAATACAATATTATTATCCGGGCTTGAGGCGTCTCCTCTCCGCCTCTTCCTCTGGCGCTCATACTGCACGGGCATGGGCGAGCACATGCTGACATGTAACAACACTGAAATTGCATGCTAATGGCATATATCGCGCAGTCAGAGAGAGAGAGAGTGATGCATATTGTTGGGCTGCAGATACTCTAAATGCGGCAGCGACATGCATGCGTGAGCTTGCGAATTGTAAATGGCCAGAGTGCCGGCTTAATTAAGTCGTTGAGGTTGACAAATTTGACAGGTTTAGTTCATTGACACGGTTGTGAACACGAATGTCGCAGTGTACGAGTAGTTGTGTGTGGGATAGGTTAAGATTACGAAGGACAATGCCGAGGAAGTACGAGTAGAGTGCTTGCATAACTTGGATGATGCAACATAGCACAACTCTGGAATCTGGTTGGTATCTGGTTTATTTTTCACAGTTTTGCGCAATCGCATGCTTATGAAAAATGACGCCAGATATGGGTTGTTAGTTGGACAAAGTTGGGAATTTGTTAATGGAGCGATCTAGTTATACTGGCTTGGAATTTCAAAAAATTGATGGCAGGTAAGGGTAGGTACGGAATGCTACCGAAAAGACCAGGCGAATTTTCAATTTTCTGCTTATGTAGACTAGCTTCACCACCCGGCATGAAACAAGTCTTATTTTACGAATCCCTATTGAAAATGGATATTTATGTAATGTGTAGGGATTAGTGACAGATAACGCATAATTCATGTCAAACTGCAATGCAAAATATCTATTGTTTGACATTTCGTCATGGAAAGACTTCGCCTGGTGCAGCGGGTATAATAAATCCTTCAGTACTACGAAAATCAGCGTCCTTTGGGGAATATGTTTCGTACATTTAGGTTAATTCATGGTCCAAATAACTAGCTTACGAAACGCACAATTCGCGTTACCATCGAAAAGTTTGACATCCAATTTTCCTTACTGGATAATATGCTACCGAAAAACCACATCCAACAAGTAGTGAAGGCAATTTTGCAGCGATAGGTCAACAGCTTGACTTATCGCATGCAACCACTTGGTGCGTATCTTACGTAAGAATCTTAGTTACAAAAATCGAAGACCTGCATAATAATTAAACCCAGCTTACCTTTCGAATTGTTACAGTATCAGTCTTTGGGCTGTTGAAAAGCTTGAAGAAGATGATCCACTGTTAGCGAATAGACCACGAGGAGAAACCCGAAGAGGATCAAAGGATGGCATTACATTGCATAACGTTACATCGTGTTTCCCCTAATGTTAAGTGACACAGCTGTTTCAGTTTTATAAAGGATGCTATCATACGCGGCTTTGAATTCGATGAAAATATGGTGTGTTTCGACTCGAAATTGGTTGGTCTTCTCCAGGATTTGCCTTAGTGTGATCTGACAGATCGATCTGCCGGGCCGGAAGCGACAGTGTTACGTGCCGATAAATGTGTTGCAGAAAGGCTTTAGACGTTCAGACAGTATGTTGGATTGCATGGCATTCCGATTCCAACCAAGCACAATTTCATCTTGCAACTTACCTGGATCTTGCATGTTCCACCACATTCCCGTTGACCTAGAATACCGAATCCATTTAGCAGGGATATCCCTCGGTAGTTGGTGCAAAAATATCGCCTTTTTTGAAGTTTGGACCTGGACATATGAAGCTAATATTTCAGCCATCGGGAATGCTCTCATCCATTCAGACTTTGTTGATGGTTTGGTGCATGTAACGTCAATAGCAACGACTTCGTATTTGAAGAGTTCATCAGAACCAACTTTCTTGTTGTTCTTCAGTTTTTTTATTTCTGCTCTAACTTCTTCAATACTGGGAGGGAGCGTTACCTCTTCGTTGGTGGGCTAGTTTCTTGTCCTATCACCCTTTCGACAGTATGCCCATTAAAGAGCTGCTGGAAATGCTGCCTCAATTCATCTACAATTCCTTCCAAATCAGAGACTAGGTTGCCATTATTATTTTGTAGAGGCAGTGTTCCTACTTTGAAGCCAGCTGCCAGTGGCTTGGCTTGTAGAATTGACGGGCTTGTAGAAATGACGGATGTTCTTGTTGTCGCGAGACTCTGTGATTTCCCTGATCGGGGAGGCTGCGTGTTCTCGTTATTTCTTTCACATGATTTTCTTCTCTTCCCTTCTCCTGGTTCGGTATCCTTCCCATGCAGCTCCTGTTTTGCGTTGCAGCGCCTTGATATGTGCCTCTTCTGCCATCTCTTTTTGGTACTTGGAAATATCATCATACCACGGGCATCTTTTCGGGAGTGGCTGGTAGCCTATGGTGGTTTCGGCTACTTCTTTTGTGACATTGCGACTGTATTCATTGGGTGTAGACTTTGGTGGAGGATGAGGCACAGCGGGGAGTCTCTCACCCCGTTTTTGCTTATAGACTCATGCAATCTCCGGCTCACTAAGACGTCCAACGTGAAGTCTCTTTTTTTTGCATCAGTCGCAACTTCTTCTCATTGGGCTTTGATTTTGGCTGCGACAAGAAAATGGTCAGAGAAGACGTTTGCCACTCAGAATGTGTGTACATCCCGGATGCTAAATGCGTTCCTCGCATCTATGAGCACATGGTTGATTTGATTAGCGGTGAGATCATCTGGATATCCCCAGATTGCTTTGTGGATCCGAAGTTGTGGGAACATAGTTCTGCTGATAACAGTTTTACATGCTGCCGCGAAGTCTGTTAGGCGGAAGGCATTTTCTTTAGTCGTTTCGTATAGGCTGTGCTTTCCAACTAACCCGCTGAAGGTTATTTTCTTACCGATTTTCGCATTGAAGTCACCTAGTAAGATTTTCACATCGTATTCAGGACACCATCAAGTAGGTCGTAAAATTCGTACTTGATAGGGTCTTTCGTCTTATCGGTAGGGCCGTGTGCACATAATATGTGACGTTTCTCTGGTTCGGATCACAGCACAACATCGAGTTGGAGTTTTTTTTCTGGATGTAACAATGGCACTGATCTGAGCCCATATTAGTTGCTAGGTATTCGACCAGCAAAATACTACAGTTGCGCCATATTTTATGTCGGTATGTAAACATTGGATAACTTTGACATTTATCAACCTTTCATGGATATCTAGTCATGTTTTTGAAAAGCCAATTCTTCACACTGAAACAAGCAACGTGCATATCGTCGAAAATATCGTCTATTCGTGGTTTTCTGTTGATGTTGTTGACAGTTGGGACAGTGGGAGATCGTCAACATGCCGTTCATCAATGCCCAAGACGTTCCAATTGAAGCGGTAAGAGGGGGAGTTGCCACTAACCCACATATCGTCACTTTGCGGCGCATTTCGAAGAATGATTTGCATTCGCTTCCGTATAAAGTGCAAGAGACTCAAAGAACATTTCCGACAGACCATCCACGTATCTTAGAATAAAGAGAAATAGTCGCTCGAATGTTTGACACTGAAGCAAATTTTTATGGCCTACGACACGAGTGCCATTTGACAGTCTCTAGTCGAACGTAAATGGAATCCACATGACCTCATGAGACACAACTGCATGACTAAAAAGTGAATGTTTGCGTCAAAACCATCATTGGGCCATTTTTCTTCAGAGAAAGGAAAACAGTCGATGAGCATCGGTTTGAGTGGATCTTGGCTCGTTATGTCTACCCACAAAATAAAAAGGTCTGGACGGTTACTCGTTTTAACAAGACGGGGCATAATGCCACACTGCAAATCAAAAGATGCCAAAAATAGCTACATTGTCTGGTCATCCAGATCTCCATATTTGACACTTCGGAACTTTTTTTTGGGTTCTTTTAAAAGCAGGATGTACACCAGCAAGACTCAGAATGTTGACGAGCTCATGGCAAACATTTCTGCCGAAATCATCGCTATACCGCCCGAGGCGCCGCCTGGAATGGAATATGTGCCTTAGTGTGAGTATACATCTTCTCCCCGCTCTTTCATAGTTTACGCAGGGATTGAGACTCTATCTATGGTCAAGGTACTAGGCACGCAGCCGTCGCCACGGATTGGCTGAGAGTGGGAGTTGGTAGGCATCAGCTAGGTAAAAACTCAAAGTTTCATATAATTGCATTGGGTACCATTTGTGTTCGTTAATTTCCCAGAATCTTTTTTTTATGGATTTTGGCTAGGGTTGATCGCACAACAACACATGATTACCTTTTCGGTCCCAAAACACTGAGGCCCAGATAGTGGTTTTGATTTTTTTTGCAGATGGCGATTTGATGTGACGTTGCTGTGACTGATTTTGGAATCATTAGTAAATATAATGAGCGCAGCACGTTACTTCCACTTGGCGTTTTTGCTTTCACGCATCTGAAGATTACTACTACTTACTTACTTAAGTGGAGCTACAGTCCGGGATGAACCTGGGCCTCAACCAACATGCCTCTCCAATTAGCCCGGTCCTTAGCTAACTGCATCCAGTTGCGCACTCCAAGTTGGTTGAGGCCGGTTTCTACTTGTGCGCGCCACTTAAGGCGAAGTCTTCCTCTTCTGCGTCCGACGTCTGGCTGGGAATCGAAAACTCAGCGAGCCGGAGTATTGGTGTCCAATGCGGAGTTTTTGACAGCTCGTATAGTTCGTGGTTGAATCTTCGTCTCCATAGGCCGTCAACGCAAACGGGACCGAAGATTTTCCGAAGAATTTTTCTCTTGAATCGACCAAGGATTTCTTCATCCGCTTTTGATACGGTCCATGCTTCATCGCCGTAGAGCAGGACTGGGATAATCAGGGTCTTATATAGGATCTCCTTAGTAGTTCGAGTGAGGGCTTTACTACTAAATTGCCTTCTTAGCCCGAAGAAACAGCGATTGGCGAGAGTAATTCTTCGTTTGATTTCTGACGAGATGTTGTTGTCAGTGTTAATAGCGGAGCCGAGGTAGACAAAGTCACGTACTACCTCAAAGTTATATCTGTCAATGGTGACGTTCTGTCCAATTCGTCGATGTTGTGTGTCCTTTCGTGTTGACAGCATATGTTTAGTGACCCTCATATACTGGTAAACCCATTTTTGCCGCTTGCTTCTCTATATTAGCAAACGTGGCTATGACATCACGTTGAGTCCTAACAATGATGTCAACATCGTCGGCGTAGCTAGTAGTTGCACCGATTTTTGGAAAATTGTGCCTCTGGTGTTGGCTCGGGAGTTTTGCACAATCCTCTCAGGAATCAGATTGAAGAAGTCACATGACAGCGCATCGCCTTGCCTAAATCCTTTTTTGGTATCGAATGTGTCGGTGAGGTCGTTTCCGACCCTGATGGTGCAGCGAGAATAATTATCCATCGTCATCCTACACAAACGGACGAGTTTGGGCGGTATACCAAAACTAGACATGGCTCTGTATAGTTCGTCTCTATAAATGCTGTCGTAAGCGGCTTTGAAATTGATAAATAGGTGGTGGGTATCGATTTGGACTTCTTGGGCTTTTTCCAGGATCTGCCGAAGTGTGAAAATTTGATCGATTGTGGACTTTCCTGGCCTAAAACCACACTGATAAGGGCCGATCAGGTTATTGGGAAACGGTTTCAGGCGTTCACATATTACGGCAGATAGGATTTTGTAGGCGGAGTTGAGCAGACTTATGCCTCTGATGTTGGCGCTGTTCAGAGGGTCTCCTTTTTTGTGGATCGGGCAAACGATGCTGAGGTTCCATTCTTCAGGCATGCTTTCAACCGACCAGATTTGGCTTATGAGTTGGTGGATGTTACTTACCAAGTCATCTCCGCCAGCTTTATAAAGCTTAGCGGGAAGGCCGTCATTTCCGGCGGCCTTATTAAGCTTGAGTTAAGTAATAGCTATCCTCACTTCACTTAGGTCGGGTGGTTGGTAGTTTTCGCTGTCGTTGCCAATATTAAATGGTTCGTTCTGCCCGACAGCGGAATGTTGTTCGTCATCGCCGTTTAACAGTCTGCAGAAGTGGTTCTTCCATATCCTCAGCATCGACTGTGTCTCAACTACGATATTTCCTTGTTCAACTCGACAGGATTCTGTTGGGGCCTTGTATCCTTGTCTTTGACGTTTCACACTTTGGTAAAACTTGTGAACATCGTTCCTGGAGTGGCACCTCTCTATATTCTCGGTCGCGCGCTTTTCTTGCTCTGAAGATTACACTGCAGTTTAAAGAATACTGTTGCAAGAACCATTTGGTAAACACTTAGTTAATTGCTTTGGACGGGTGAATAGACCTCTTAGACTTTTCCTTTCGGGTCTACGTAAGGTCAAAAGTATGCCGGATTATAGCAATGAGTCTACGATGAGGAATTTTAGGCCAACCCTACCCTAGTGAATGGCCAAATATCACTTGAATTGCCCAACGGAAATTCAGAATGGAGAATGTTAGCAGCAGTTGTTTGTGGTTCCCATCAAGGCGCTATTTTAAACCCAAATTTTATCAATTTAAAGACTAAAATTCGTTGGTATGTAGGATATAATAGTTTAATCTAGAATGCCTTCGAATTTGCCGGATGGGATTTCCTAGTCCTGATTACATAAAAAAGTTTCAAAAAATGTTACCGCTTTTAAATTTTGATATATAAGGGCAGCAATGCCAGTATTCTTAGTCCGATCTATCTTACTGTAACCGTCCAGATCTTTTTCACACATTTGTTGGCAGAAATAATTAGCCACCGATATCGATTCCCATAGACTGATTTACCTTCTCTGAAGAAAAATGACACAATGAAGGTTTTATCGAAAAACCCATCCCGAAGTGTCACTTTTTGGTCTTGCAATGCTATTTCATAGATCTCGTCGCACTCGCACTCGTTGGTCACCCAAATTTCCTTCCAAAAATCAGGTTCAATGTCAACTATTCGAGAGATATTTCTTGAGTCAATTGCACTTTTTACGGAAACAAATGAAAATCATCCTTCAAGGGTTGTTCTACTAACCAGCGGTGACGATGCCACATATATGGGTTCTCGGCAACATTGTCTATAACCGCTTCAACGGGTTCATTGAAAAGTCATGGGCGTTAATGAACGTCATTTCGACAATCTCTGTCGTGCTCAACAAAATTCGACAAGAAACGTCGAATAGTCTTGTTGATAAATGTTAAAGTTATTTCAAAATCGCTAGAGCCGTTTCTGAGATAATTGCGGTTTTTTTTTTTTAATTTCGTTATATGGGTTAATATTAGAGGTAGGACTCAATTTTTACAACCCTCCGTAAGATCAGCAATCTCTTTAACGCCCGAAAATTCATTCCAATAGACCGAATACTAAGGGCTCTAGTATCAGTAAAAGACTTCAGACCACAGAGTCCGGTAGCAGAGATTAATTTTTTTAAAATTACTTTTTTGGACTCAGGGTACCTCAAAAACTGAATTGCGAATTTTAATGCCATTTTAATGTAATCCTATCCCATATGGTTAAATTTTTCTTACCGTACCCGAATGTTTGTTCAAAATTTCGAAAAAAACCGCCCCTTCTTCGCCCATTTTCAGACAAACATCGTTTTTTTGTTAAAACATAAGAATTTTGGAAAAAGGGTCTGAAAATATATTTCATTCATATTTTTATGCAGCATATTTTCACAATTTCGACATAAACACGACATCAAAACAAGGCACCGGTTTGTTGGTACACAAATCGATTCCTTATAGAGTAATTGACATCAATTCAAATATATCCTCACTTGCCGTAGAAATCCAGCATCAAATTAAATTGACAATTGTGTCAATTTATATTCACCCATCTCAACCTTCTTCGGCCATAGACATAGAAAATATCATAAGCTCGTTTGGGAATCCTGTCATTTTAACAGGAGATTTTAATTCTTGGAGTCCTCTCTGGGGCTCTCCTGTAGGAAACCCAAGAGGTAAGGAAATTGAAAACTTCCTAACCAATTCCAATCTATCTCTTCTTAATGATGGTAGCCCAACACATCTTTCTACACACAAAACATTAACACATATCGATCTTACTTTTATTTCCACTAATTAAGTACCTAACACCATTTGGAAAAGATCCGAATATCCACATGGTAGCGATCACTTTCCCATTCTTACCTCAATAAAATTAGGAACTCAGTACAATCTTGCAAATATAACCCCGAAATTTGTTACCGATCATGCCGACTGGTATCTGTTTCAGAGTAAAGTAACCGAACTGTTGAGTACACATCCTACGGCTAACAACATAAACCGGGAGGCTGCAACGATCAAAAAATGTATTCTGTCTGCAGCAAATGTTTCGATTCCCCAAACGAAACCTAAAATCTACAAGAAAAATGTGGCATGGTGGAATCCCGAAATTGCATCGTTAAGAAAATCCAAACAAAACTTTTGGAAACAATTTAAAAAGTACCCCAATGACACTAACCTTGTCAACTACCGGAAAGCAAACGCTTTATTTCGCAAGAAAGTAAAAATAGCGAAAGTAGAATGTTTCCGTAAGTTCACTGAACAAATTAATCCGAACACTACCAGCAAAAAAATATGGTCTGATATTAAGGCACTCACTAGCGGCTACAATCCACATAATATAAAAGTGACTTCAACACCCCTTGGAACGCTTACTGATTCTGACAAAATTGCTAAGCATTTCGCCATAAGCTGGTCATCATATTCTAACGACTCAAATTTTCCACCTTTATTCCGTGACTCTAAAGTACTAATTTTAAACGATGATCTTATAACACTCACCCTAAGTACATCCGCCAAACTAATGGAACTTCCCATCAACACATTAGAATTCGAATTTTGTCTCAATAATGTCAAAGGCAAGACACCAGGCTATGATCGTATCTCCTACCCAATGCTTAAAAACGCGCCAACCATAGTAAAACAACGCCTAGTATTGCTTTATAATAACATTTTTAACAATGGTGTAATTCCACAAACGTGGAAAACAGCTACGCTTATCCCAATCCCTAAACCCAATCAATATTTGCTTGACAACAGTTATAGACCCATTTCTCTTTTATCTTGTACAAGCAAACTAATGGAAAAAATTGTTTCCAAAAGATTACTTTGGTTCATAGAAAGGAATAATCATATAAACCTCAACCAAGTTGCCTTTAAACATGGTCGAAGTACTATTGAGTCCTTACTCCACATTGATGAGTTTGTTTAAACAGCTCTCTCTTGCAAAAACCACGTATCGATTCTTTCTATTGACTTCGAAAAGGCTTTCGAGCGTATTGGTATCCATATTGTACTAAATAAACTTAAAAAATGGAATATCGGACCAAAAATGTATAAATTTATAAAGTCATTTCTCTTACACAGAAAATTCAGAGCCAGGGTAAATAACTCCTATTAAAATATTTATAGCTTGGATAATGGTATCCCCCAAGGGCCCCCCCTCTCTGTCGTTATTTTTATCATTGCCTACGATGATAACGGGTGATTTTTTAGCTGGTTTGGTTTTGGCAACACTGGTTTTGACAGCTGACGTGTGTTTAGTACCTTGTGTCACTGTCAAACAGCTTCAGTTTGGTTTGCAATTTAACCATGGATCGTCTTACAAATGAACAACGCTTGCAAATTATTGAATTTTACTATCAAAATTCGTGCTTGGTTCGAAATGTTCATCGCGCGCTGCTTCCATTTTATGATCGGCATTCTCGACCTTCTGAGCAGTCTATTCGGAAGATTGTGACCAAATTTCGCACCAAATTTACTTTGTTGGACATTAAACCACCAACACGTTTACGTACTGTGCGTAGTGAAGAAAATATTGCGGCCGTATCAGCTAGTGTGACAGAAGACCGCGAAATGTCGATTCGGCGCCGTTCCCAGCAGTTAGGCCTTTGTTACAGCACTACGTGGAAAATTTTGCGGAAGGATTTGGGCGTAAAGCCTTTTAAGATACAGCTGGTGCAAGAACTAAAGCCAGCCGACCTACAACAACGCCGAATTTTTGGAAAGCTGGCCGAGGATCCGCTTTTTTATCGAAAAATTGTGTTCAGCGATGAGGCTCATTTTTGGTTGAATGGGTACGTAAATAAGCAAAATTGCCGCATTTGGAGTGAAGATCAGCCAGAAGCATTGCAACAGCTAGCAATGCATCCCGAAAAAGCCACTGTTTGGTGCGGTTTATGGGCCGGCGGCATTATTGGGCCATATTTCTTCAAAGATGATGCGAATCGCAGCGTTACTGTCAATGGTGAACGCTACCGAGCGATGATAACAAACTTTTTTTTGCCCGAAATGGAAGTTCTTGACTTGCATGATATGTGGTTTCAACAAGACGGTGCCACATGCCACACAGCACGCGAAACAATGGCGCAATTCCGAGGCGAGTTTGGTGAACAGTTAATTTCACGTTTCGGGCCGGTCAATTGGCCGCCTAGATCGTGCGATTTGACACCATTAGATTATTTTTTGTGGGGGTATGTCAAGGCTAATGTCTATAGGGACAAGCCCGCTTCGATTGACGCACTGGAAGCCAACATCCATGCATTCATTCGTGAGATACCGGCCGATATGTGTGAAAGAGTATGCCAAAATTGGACTCAGCGGATGGGCTACCTGAGACGCAGCCGCGGTCACATTTGCATGAAATTATCTTTAAACATTAAATTGCAAGGTTCAAACTATCGATTCAAATAAATATTTCATTCATTTTTTCGAATTTTTTGTGTTTTTTTTTAAAAAAGCCTCTTAAAAAATCACCCGTTAGTTCAAAAACCAAAACTATTATCTGCACAGATAGCCTCTCAACGCTAACTGCTATTCTAAACATAAAAAACCGCTCACCAATCATTAGTAAAATTCGTGACACCCTAATAAAAGGAAAAACGACCCTGAAACTAGTGTGGGTTCCAGGTCATGCTGGTATTCGGGGTAATGAGATAGCAGATCAGTATGCAAAAATCGAAAAAATCGATTATTTCAAACTTGCCAATTCTTATTGGGCACAAAAAAAGGTAGAAAACTGGAGACTATACATGCATCACTACTCCAATATCAATCCAAACCCAATTGTTTATCCCATCTATCCTACAACCACAACATCAGCAATGAATAAAAGCTTTCTTAGACTACGACTTGGACACACCCAGCTTACTAATTCCTATCTACTCAACAGGACCACATCTCCGATATACCAATTTTGTCAATCCAACGAAAGATTAACTATAAAACACCTAACAGTAGATTGTCTACAGATAAAAACAATTTGCAACAAATTACATAACGAAGACTTTTACAATCTTTTATTAGTTCCTTCAGAATAAAATATAAAAAACGTTTACATTCTCCTAAAGAAATTAAATCTTGAAATCTATATATATAAAAATGGATCTTGGTTTGTTCGGATGCTTAAAACTCGAAAACGACTGGACCAAATTGGATACTTCCTTCTGCGGATTTGTTCGTAATTGCTCCGCGAAGGTTTAGGAAAAAAAAAGGTGGCGCTGTAGGCGGTCATTCCATTTGATAATGGCAAAACAACGTTTGACGGGCCAGCTTGTAATAATAATAATAAAGCACACTCACTGTTTGGCGCGTTTTCTTAAATTTAAAAAAAAAATTGTGGGTAAATTAAAAAAAAAATTGTAAAAGTTTCAAACAAATCCTTAGACAATATGACTATGGGATAGCGTATTAGACTATTCGCACTGCGGATTGTGTAGGCTTTTGTATATTTTTAAGCAAAAGTGCTGCCAAATTGCATTTCATAAATTGTTTGTCGAGGTTGATTTGAACGGAAAAAAAAACTTTACGTCAATAAAACCACGAAATGCAATACAACACATTTTGTGTGAAATAGGAACCGCAATTAAGCGAGACACGCACCGGTGATTACAGAATGCAATTCAAACCTTACCAGTACTATTGCAAGCCTCCACATGACTAACACCTTCAGCTTGTGTCACTGCAAGATAATCCCCTCCCCACCGCTCATTTATCAGCGCAGTAGTCGCCTCTGTTTGACATTATCTGCAAGACACTTGTCACAAATCTGTTGAACCACACTCACCTTTTGCGCATAATAATTACTGAAACTGTTAATTGAATTTTCAACAAGCCCATTAAATCCCGAGCTGTAATTAAACAACAAATGTATCTGACGAACACAGATTGACAACAAACTGCGATTAGCAATTACCTGCGAACAGCTTGCAAATTAAGATCACAACATCGTCTGTAAAATGTTTTATGCACATTTGCTCTGCTCTACGAGCACATAGCACTGAGCACAGAGCACACTTAATGTGATCAAAGTACAGCCGAAGCGGCTTAATAGCGCCGGCCAGTGCATTCTAATTGAAAGCGAGGTGCGCCAGATTTCATGTTGCTGGTGTGCAGCGATCAAAGTACCACTACAGCCAGACACATACAGACTGACTGTCAATTCGAGTGCTCCCAGAAATTCCATCATAGGCTAGCAAAGCTCATAAAATTACAGTTGCACGTCAGTGCTGCTTAGCTAATCGGCTAGTGTTCCTGACGGCAATAAAACAGGGACACTGCGGTCAGTGTGGCATTTGCGTGATTGTTTGGCTAATAGCATGGAAATTGCATTTAGACTCCTTTTGTAGATTGTAGCTCGTAAGGATTTTTTTTTGGTTAATGTCATGATTGCCAACATTTCCTGCAGTCATGCCATTTGACAGAAACTTACATTTTTTTTTGCATTTTCTAAAATTTGTCTTTTCTTCTTCGTTGCAGATAAAAGGACGATAACGGGGACGAAGAAAGAAGTAAATCTGGCGAAATTCCCAGATATTTTCTCATAGGAGAAGGACTCTCCTTAATAGTCTCTCTCTTTAAAGAGGTGAGTGTGTGTGTTTAATTTTTTATTTTATTTTTTGTGAGAGGGGATTGTACGTCACTTCCGTAATCCGCCGAATACGGATGTGCTGGGTGGTTGCTCCTGCTTCTGCTTCCCTACTCTTGACATACAACAAAAGGGGGGCGAACATTATTCTCACTAAATAACCTCATAAATCTTAAGTAGCTGCTTTATATAGACAGAGTGAGGTCCTGCGGCTCGATGAGAGCGAATAGCAGTCTCGACCTTAGTTTTATAGTTTCTCACGAGGAGATAATAGGAATGTGTGGCTCCTTGGGCGCTTTTGGCAAGCAGATCTTCATTAAGTTTATCGTCGCTGTTTCGGTAGAGATTTGAAACCTCGACTGACTGCCATTGCCACTGACGGGGTTTTTATGAGCGGAGCGACATTAAAAAGTTTCAAAGCAATTTATAGTCCCGGCATTCACTTGTTATGGAACTCTAAAGTTGCAAGGCAGCAGCAGGAGTTAGAGTCCTTGGGGGTAAGGAGGAGTGGCAGTTGTGAAATACCGCCAATTTGTTTGTTAATAATAGAGTTGTCAGGGGCAAGTGGAAGGCTCTGGCGATGAGGTTTATAATTCACCAGCTGAATGGGTTGTTTTTATGACAGTTGGCATTAGCTGCATACTTGGAGGTGGTGTTTGCCGTGTGATTTGAAATGAGAGTTATAAGGGAAGGTCTGGTTCAATTATGGCGCTCATTTTGTCATATTTGCCCTGTCAAATAGGATGAACCATTGAACGAAGATAGCTTAAGTTCACATTTGTTAAAATGAAGAATGATGAGGGTAGGTCAACATGCTCTAGATGGGCACAAAGTTAAAAAAATATTAGATGACATGTCAACATTGTCGATGGATTGACCAGGCTCAAAGTTGTATTAAGGTTTTGGACGATGTTATACAAGAACGCAGTTTCTCATTACAGTTTTATATTCTTAGTTTGTCAGACTTTTGTAAGGGATGGGGCAGTCGAAACAAGTTTGGCACACGCAAATAAATGGAGAAGCTAGTTTTAAGGCACTGTATGGGCCGTAAATGCCATACAAGGACCTTTGCTGGAATTATCACCGTGTATGAAGCAAATACCAGATGGAAGACCAAACTGTAGGGTGAAAAAGTCAGAACACTGAGACACTGCAATTCCGAGACCCGAAAAAAAAAACTAAGCAACGGAGGGTACATGTTAACGTTAAGAAAGGCGTTGCAAAGATCCAACCATTGACAATATTAGACACGATAGTTGGCTTCGAAGGTTCCAAAACAGAACTAAGTAACGTCTTCTTCTAGACATAGTCTGCACTCCGGTGAGTCAACTAAATGCATTTTATTTAGGTGATTTGGTCATTGATACTGAAGTGGGTTTACTACGAAAGGCTGGGTCAGCTGGGTTCGAACTTGGAGTGCTTTTGCTTCCAAGTGAACGATATGTTTTTGGACGCTACGTGATTCTTTTTGTTGGATAAATTACGAAACCAGAAACCAAAGCTTCAGCTTAAGTGGTGCTACAGTCCGGAATGAACAAACATGCCTCTCCAATAAGGCCGGTCCTTAGCTAACGGCCTCCAGTTACGTACTCCACGTTCTTTGAGGTCGATTTCTCTTATGCACTCCACTTAAGGCGCTGTCTTCTGCGTCCGACCGCGACTTCTGGCTGGGAATCGAATACTCGAGCTGGAGTATTGGTGTTCATTCGTTCTACATTTCATATCCATCTTAAACGGAATTTTTTTGACTAGGGCCATGTCGCTGTACAGCTCGTATAGTTCGTGGTTGAATCTTCGTCTCCATAGCCCGTCAACGCAAACGGGGCCGAAGATTTTTCGAAGAATTTTCCTCTCGAATCGACCAAGGATTTCTTCATCTGCTTTTGATACGGTCCATGCTTCAGCGCCGTAGAGCAGGACTGGTATGATCAGGGTCTTATATAGGATCTCTTAGTGTTCGAGTGGGGGCTGCCTTCTTAGCCCGAAGAAACACCAGTTGGAAAGAGTAATTCTTCGTTTGATTTCTGACGAGATGTTGTTGTCAGAGTTAATAGCAGAGCCGAGGTAGACATAGTCCCGTACTACCTCAAAGTTATATCTGTCAATGGTGACGTTCTGTCCAATTCGCCAATGTTGTGTGTCCTTTGTGTTGACAGCATATACTTAGTCTTACCCTCATTCGCTGCTAAACCCATCTTGGCCGCTTCCTTCTCTACACTAGCAAACGTGGCTATGACATCACGTTGAGTCCTACCAATGATGTCAATATCGTCGGCATATGCTAGTACCTGCACCGATTTATGTCTGATTGTGCCTCTGGTGTGGGCTCGGGAATTTTGCACAATCTTCTCAAGATTGATATAAAAGAACTCACATGACAGCGCATTGCCTTGCCTAAATCCTTTTTTGGTATCGAATGTGTCGGTGAGGTCGTTTCCGACCCTGATGGGGCAGCGAGAATTCTTCATCGTCATATCCTACACAAACGGACGAGTTTGGATGGTATACCCAAACTATACATGGCTCTGTATAATTCGTCCCTATAAATGCTGACGTATGCGGCTTTGAAATCGATAATAGGTGGTGGGTATCTATTTAGACTTCTTAGGTTTATTTCCAGGATCTGCCGAAGTGTGAAAATGTTATCGGTTGTGGACTTTCCTGGCCTAAAACCACACTGATAAGGGCCGATCAGGTTGTTGGTAAACGGTTTCAGGCGTTCACATATCACGGCAGATAGGATCTTGTAGGCGATGTTGAGCAGACTTATGCCTCTGTAGTTGGCCCAGTAGAGAGGGTCTCCTTTTTTGTGGATCGGGCCAACGATGTTGAGGTTCCATTCTTCAGGCATACTTTCATCCGACCAGATTTGGCTTAAAAGTTGGTGGATGTTACTTACCAAGTTATCTTCGCCGGCTTTATAAAGCTCGGCGGGAAGGCCGTCCTTTCCGGCAGCCTTGTTAAGTTTGAATTTAGATATTGCTATACTCACTTCAATTAGGTCCGGTGGTTGGCAGTTTTCGCTGCCGTTGCCAATATTAAATGGTTCGTTCTTCCTGACAGCGGAATGCTGTTCGTCATCGCCGTTGAAAAGTCTGCAGAAGTAGTTCTTCCATATTCTCAGCATCGACTGTGTCTCAACTACGATATTTCTTTGTTCATCTCGACAGGATTCTGTTCGAGCATTGTATCCTTGGCTTTGACGTTTTACACTTTGGTAAAACTTCCAAATATCGTTCCTGGAGGAGTTGCACCTCCCTATATCCTCGATCGCTCGCTTTTCCTGCTCTTTTTTTTCTGAAAAGCTGGTGTTCTTCCCTTCTTCTCGGCCTATAGAGCTCAATGGCAGCTCTCGTCTTCATTTGCAGTTAGCCTTATAGGCCTCGTTCTTGGCAGCGAGCATCTGTCGGCATTCCTCATCAAACCAGGGGTTTCTTGCTGGTCGCCGAGAGAAACCTAGCACATCAGTTGCTGCTGACCAGACATTCGATTCTGGTGGTATGGTGTTAATAGAGAGGTTAAGGGACAAGTGTTGCGGGAAGGCCTTGGCGGTCTCTTGCGATTTCAGTCCGTCGACATTACATTCTTTTTACAGTACTTCTGGTTTGTTGTGGCGTGGTGGATATCCGCATCCTTACCTTGGCTGCAACGAGGTAGTGGTCCGAGTCGATGTTAGTCCCTCGGAATGTTCGGACATCCAAAATACTGGATGCGTGCCTCTTGTCTAACGCAATGTGATCAATTTGTTTGACTGTTCGTTGGTCTGGAGACCGCCATGTCCCCATTAGATATCGAGATGAGAAAACCGTGTGCTGGCCATATTGGCATTTCGTTCCGTAGCGAACTCAATTAGCTTAAGTCCGTTGACAGACGTGTTATCGTGTAGGCTGTGTTTTCCAACTTACTGCTAAAGATGTCTTCTCTTCCTTCCATTGCGTTACAATCTCCCAGCACGATTTTAACATCTTACTTCGGTAGTCTTTCATAGGTTTTGTCAAGGAGCTTGTAGAAGCTATTTTTAGCTTCTTCCTCCATCGGTGCGTGAGCGAATGTTCGCTAATGTCTTGGAAACATACGACTTCTTGCCTAAGTCTGCCACTTATAACAAATCCGCATCCGAATAGTCGCTGTTTCTGCTCAATATAACACAGTCAGTAGTAGATGTCAGTTTTCCATCCTTTTAACGCATAGCCCATCTTATCGTATTTCCTCGATGGCAGTAATGTCTGCTTTGTAGCAATTTAGGGCTTCCGCTTGTTGTTCGCCTGCACCTCTGCTGTTTAATGTTCTCACATTCCAGGTGCAGATATGAACGTCGTTGTCCGTTTTTTGTTTGGTATGGTTGTCAACAATAAATCAGTTCTTTCCGAGGCTATTGGTTGCTTCGCACTACCTCCAACCTGGAGGGCCAGTTCCAACTTATTGGGACACGGGGCCATCAGTATCCACTACGGGATTGAGCCTGCCGTTAGCCTTTCGGTTCATCCGCCACCATCTCTGTTCAAGGGGCCTGACTTACCCTTGAGGTTCCTAGACAACCTGTTGTCCGAATATGTCGAAACAGGTTCATCTAGGTTCATTCCGTGCCATTCTGACCAGGCTGTTTGTAGTGTTGCTGTTTTTCGTCAAAACACTCGCACTTATCGTATAGCAAGTCAAATCCGGTTGGATGACACCAGTAGCCGATGGTTACCACTGGGAGGTAAAAACAAGCACAGGTGATGGATAGTCAGAGTTTCGACCACTGGACATTGCCAAATTAAAGCCATTCAGAGGCGACCCTCGAACTAAAACATACAACCAGGATGTCGAGGACCAGCTAGATGTCGAATCCCGATCTTTGAAATATATCTCTAGGTTATAATAACCCTATCTGAACGAAGTTAGGTGAAGGAATCCATGCGAAAGAATGGAATTCTATGTAATCTTGAAAGCTCACTAAATAGTTTACAGCTCTTCTGATCGTAACTGATCGTTTACCAACTTGAATTTATTGATTTGCCTTACTAAATCAGTAGCTTTTGCGCACACAACCTTAAGGTATTCTATATCACTGCCCGCAATCGAGCAACATTCTCAACCGTTGATCTTTTCCCTAGGTCTTAACTTTGCTGATAAAAGCAACGACTTAGATGATTCCTCTTGCCCGTGATAGGCTTAACAAGGTTAAATAGTACCCAAATAAACTCCCTTACATAGTTATTTCTCTTGTCATTACCGTCTCCCTCAATAAACCAACGCTCAAACCAAATTAGACAGCTTTGAACATCCCATACTAAGTGCATTTCAATTCCAAAAGCGGTCCCATCTCCCCATTAAATTGAAGAAACAAAAATGATGTCACTCTCAGTCATATCCTTCAATTGTCTTGTCTACATCTAGGTCCGAGTTTAACTTTCCCTTTTCAACCGCAGCATCCCACTCACACAGACTATGAACCAGCTCCAGGTCAAACGAATTCCTAAATCAAACAAATTTAGCAAACATCCCGTATACCGCTATAAGTGTCAGCTATTCTCACCTACGCACACTTGGCTCAATATCTACAAAGTGTCAGCCGGCATGGACCATAATTCTTCGTTTTCGCAAATATGCTGGCATCTGCATCCTCTAACACTCGCAATCAACAAATCACAGTGCCCCCCTCTATAGCATACGCACTCAATGAGCCTCTTTGCCTTTAGGCCGTCCGGTCCGCCCGCCTACACCCACCATAGCCGCATAGAGCTCTCGCAAATTATCCATTTATGACTTTTTTTTCTCCAAATCACCTATACAGGGCGGCTTCATCGCGTTCAAGATCTCGTTCTTCTGTTTGGTTGAATAGGCGTGTGCACTGAAGTGCTGAACTGTAATAGACCTTAAAAGCCACCCACTCGCAAGCAACTGTAACGCAGGCGAACGGCCGACGCGAGGCTTGCGGGGCACCTGTAGGTGTGGGTATCTCGTGCATCTGCCTCGTTTATTCCGCATTTTTGCGGTAGAATTAGACGAGATGCAGACATCTTCCAGACGAGATAAACGTCCTCGCAAGCTCGCTCAATTGATTCCAACTCAACTGTAAGCTGGCGAATGATGCGTGCATGCAGATACTAGTACTAGATACATTTCTTGAAATTATTCCGCTGATTGCCTGCACAACATGTAAAGTTCGAGTGTGGTGTGTGGAGTGTGGTGTGTGGCGTGTGGAGTATGGGGAGTGTGCCCTGTGTGGGCAGTTGTTGAGTTGGAGAAACTAACCATCAAGCGTAGGTTTACATGCGATGATGACCATTAAGTGTTGAATCTGAATGGTAATAGGAACCCGCTGTTAACTGGCGCACGAAATAAATGAATGAATGGGATGAAACCAACGCCATATGGCCCATTGGCCGTTCGACTTCCTGCCATTCATCATCGGAGTGAGGAAGCGATTAGACTGTAGGGGGGAAGATGCACATTGACGAGGCAACCTCTTCGCAACACCCACCGAATTGATTGGATTTTAATGTTTAATTAATCTTGTGTGGTGTATCTATCTATCTACTGGTGTCGTAGTCCCATTCCAAATGCCCAAATGCTTGAGTGACTGGCGTGGGCTTCTCCATTGGATTAGGCATTCATTGTCATCGTCTATGTATCCATAATTGGTAGATTATACTCCGAATTATGGTAATTTCGTGCGTTGATTTAAAATGCTAGCTGGGCGATCTAGATCGGACGTGGTCTAGTAACGGGTGCTTGGAGTGCCCTGGTGCGTGGATGTGAGCCAATTAATTTCCAGGCGATATCCTAATGGAGTTGTTATTGATTGCGTTATGGTGGGGCTATTCATTTGGGTGAAGCAAACAAAAAAAATCGAAAAAACCGCTTTAATGGGAGGCAGAGTGCCGCCGGTCTTTTGCCAGACATGTGGTGGGCTTTGCTCGGACAATGACAAATTACAAAACGATTACGGCTGACGTTGAAAACGTTGTAGACTCGGGGGAAAATAATGAATGGCGCACTTCAATATACATTAGGGTTGTCCTGTTGTTGCTGGCAAGGTGTTAGGTTAGGTTCCCATAAGGGTCAAGATACGTGCAAGTTGTGATTTGACACATTATTTGTCAACCTAATGGGCAATATCGATGATGTGGAGAGTGATGAAGAAGGTGATGGATCAAGGGTGATAGCAACACCCACTTAAGTATCGCTTTAGTCTGGCGTGAACTTGGTCCTTAGCCAAAATATCTAACGATAGCAAAGTGCATGCAGTTAGTTGGCTTAGACCGTGGTCTACTTTTGCAGGCCTATTAAGGCGGTATCCCTATCTATTACATCAACCATTTGGGATGGAATTGAAGACTCTACAAGCCGCGGCATTAGTTTTGATTGGTTCTACATGTCCTCAGCTTCTTAAACAAAGTAAGCGTGGTAAGCAAACGAACCGTTGGAGAAAATCATGGATGATCCGATACCTGGGTTTCATACATGATGTTCTTTCTGAAGAAGTTTCGTTTTCAAAATAGTTGGCGGATCCCAAAAAGAAGAATAAGTTCGACACTACTGCAAATGTCTTCTGCGACGTTCTATCCAATTGGTCGATTTCGTATGGCCCTTCTTGTTAACCTGCATTATAGATGAATTCAGCCTTTTTACAGCGAGCTGCGTAAGTTAAAACCACAATGTCGGATTCTTCGTTTTTGGCAAGGAGGTAAATATACGATGAAGTCAGTTTGGCAATTCAGTCGCTAACAATACGAAAATCTGCCGGTCTGGAGACTTAATTCATCCAGAGAACCGTTTAGGAACTGGGTACACTGAGAATGTCGGATCCATAGTTTTGGTTAGGTAGGTAAATAGTCTTTGAAGTCACTTCTGCGATGCAAGCGTTGAAAGTGTCAAAATCTACCGATGTGGATGAAAGCCGTCCAGGAATGCTAAATACCCTAAACCCCCAAAAGGGTCCTATTGTTTCAGCGTCAACAATACGTGACATGGCTCCGGGAACACTATGAAATACCAAGGCATTGTCAAACTGTGGTTATTGTTCCCTTTATCAAAGGGCGGCTCTATTTCCCTTATAAACCGTTTTCGATGTACAGGAAGCATGTTCAAAAAGTTTAGTAGATTCTGTGATAGGGAGAATGCCGTACTTGCAATACGGTGGACAATTTTAACAAAATTTGTCAATGATAACCAAACTCTCAGAACTGTGATGGGTGATTCTAAATGCATTATATGCCTCAGGTATACCACATACCATGTATACCACATAGGAATTTAAATCTTGAGCCATCAACCCCAAAATATCAGGGAAAATTCCTAATCCAGATGGGCACAGATCATGGACTTGGTGCATCCATATATAAGAAGGTCTAACACAAAATCGTTTATCGGATAATACAGCATCCCAGGAAGGTTTCGGAAGATGATAGGTGGCCATGCGCATTATGTGAAATACCTGACAGACAGTGACATCCTTGCTCACTCTACTAATGCTTTCTCTATTTTGGAGTTTTACTACATCAATAAACCGAAGAAATGCCATTTCGTCAGCTTCACCTAGACGTTGAACGTTTAAGGTAGATTATAGAACGAATGGACAACAACAAATATTAAGTCCGAAATGTCTCAATTCCCAACCAAATGGAAGATGCAGCAGAGGAAGACCTTATCTTAAGTGGCATGCACAAGTAGTAACAGACCTTAAGCAACTTGAAGTGCGATACTGGAGCCAGACAGCTAAAGAGAGGCGAGAATTGGAGAGTCGTTTTGGTTGATACCTAATCTTACCCCGAAATCCAGGCTTAGAGTGAAAGAGTTATGTTTTCGGGCAAATAAGACCAACCCTACAAAGAAAAATTCAAACGACCCAGAAACGCCTGCAAAGCTAACATTAAGTGTGTCAAATTCTTTCACGACCAAAAGTTCTACTATGTCCCAAAGGTAGCAAAAACTTCTGGTCGTTTACAAAAAAAACTTTAAGAATTCGACCTCATCTTCCATCTGTCATTTACAATGACATTCCAGCTGTCACCTCTCTAGACGAAGCCAATCTGCTTGAGTCTAATTTTTCAACCAATTCCACACGACCAGATTGTGCTCAATCTCCCCCAGGACTAGAGAACAACATTCTATCGGACTAATCCAATTTCGTAGTCAGAAGAGTATTAATCGATCTTGACATACACAAATCTACCCCATAATTCTGAAGAGGTGTTCTCCAACGCTGTCAAAACCACTGCATAAGCTTTTCTATCTATCCCAATCATCAGGACTCCTTCCGAGTAGATAAAAAACTACATTTGTCCAGCCGGTCCCCAAGGAAAAAGTCGAAAATTCTTCTCTCCCAACTACCGACAGTTGCACTTACCTTCCTTCTTTCTAAGTTCATGGAAACGCTGATAAACCGTCAGCTTTTAAAATATCTGGAATCACGAAAACTCCTCAATGACCAACTATACGTTTTTTTAGCAACAGGTCTACTGGTGATTTGATGTCATATCTCACCGGAAAGTGAAACCAATCAATCCACCTTGGTGTCGAAAACAAGATCGTTACACTTGATATTTCAAAAGCATTTGACAGGGTTTGGCAAGCCCTTTTGTCAAAAATACGTGCTTCGATGCCGATCGATGAATCTCTTTTTCAATGGATTAGAAACGACCTCGCGAAACGATCAATTCAAGTAGGTTTGGACGGTTTCAAGTCTGCAACTCACCAAATAAATTCTGGTGTCCCTCAAGGCTCAGTTTTGTCTCCGACACTCTTTCTTATTTTTATTAATGACCTCTTGTCTGCAACTTCTAATCCAATCCATTCCTTCGCTGATGACAGTACTCTCAGCTTCTCATATTCGTTTTCAGGTCAACGTTCCTCATCTTCGAATATGAACTCTAAACGACGAAATATGTTAACCTCATTGAATTCCAACCATAATAGCATCATCAAATGGGGAAAATCCAACAGAGTAAAATCCAAGCCTCCGAAACACAATGCTGTCTTCCTTCGAAACCAAAATCTAGACCCATTATCCATGAATGGCACTTGTGTCAAAGAAACCGAAAAACTTTCCATGCTAGGTATGTGCGTGTTAGGAACGACCACATATTCCAAACGCAGCGAAATGTCTAGGTTTCCTTAATGGATGTTAGAAATATTTCACCCCCTCGATCTGGCCACAATATATAAAGCGTTTATACGCCCTAAACTTGAATTTAACGCCAGCGTTTGGACAGGTGCACCAAAATCAACATTGCACCTCCTAGATATGATTCAAACCCGTGCAAAAAAAAATTTAGTAGACATTAGAATAGCGAACTCTTTAGTTTCGCTCGAACTTCGTCGAAATATCTCCTACCTTACCTTGTAGTATCGCTATTTTGACAGCCAATGCTCAAATGAAATAGCCAGGTGCATTCCTCCCATTCAAGGATGCATCCGCAATACTCGTTACGCTATGAATGCAAATCAGTTTACCCTCAAGCCTATCTTTGGACGAACCCTGAAATATAGGGATTCGTACGTAAAAACACGAATGTGGAATGCTCTGCCAAACTCTGTTTTTCCATTCAATTATAACATACAGGCATTTAAAACCAATGTGTGTCTTATGCCCGCACTGTGCTAAAACATGTAAAGGGAATTCAAAGCCCCTTGAGTGCACGCAAATGATATAACAAAAATATCAACCAATGAGTAATGGTCGGTGATAACCGTAAACCTAACTCCCTCGAGGTATGGTCTTTTGCCCACAACAGAGCTAAATCCTTTTCGGTGGTCACATTGATTGAGCGATCTACTCAGATAGCACATGACCTTCTCACCCTCATCAAAGTTTTTACTTAATGCAGCCATAATCTCAAAATCCGAGGCAACAGTCTGAACGACGAAAGTCCTTATAAAATACGGGCACGTCAGGATTGGCACTGCTACTAAACACTCCTTAGCTGTTCTGAAGCTCTTCTCACAAGCATCTCTCCAACAGAACTTTCTGCTCTTCTGCAATTCGGTCACCGGCTTTACCAAAGCAGCAACGTTGGTTATAGATCTCCTTTACCAGGACATCTGCCCGACGAAGCTTCTTGTTATTGGCTGCGAGCATCTGTCGGCATTCCAAGAGTTTCTAGCTGGTGGGCGCGAGAAACCTAGCACACCAGTTCCGGCTGATCTAATGGATTGTTGGCATCGTTGCTATTGTTCTTCGACATTTAATGCTGGTGGTATGGTGTTAATCGAGAGGTTAAGGGATACGTGTTCCGCGAATGCCTTGACTGTAATTTGGATTGCAGTCTTTCGACATAAAATTTGTTCACAGTATTTCTGGTTTCTTGTGGTGTGGTGGATATCCGCATTCCTACCTTAGCTGCAATATGGTAGTAGTGGTCTGAGTCGATTTTAGCCCCTCGCAATGTTCGAACAATTAAAATACTGGATGCGTGCCTCTTGTCTATCGCAATGGGATCAATTTGGTTGACCGTTTGTTGATCTGGAGACCCCCATTTCCCATTAAGATATCATGGTGAGGAAACCGTGGCATTTCGTTCCGTAGCGAAGTCAATTAGCCTAAGTCCGGTGCCAGACGTGTTGTCGTGTAGGCTGTGTTTTACGTTGGCGAATTTGGCCTCGATGCGGATTGTTCCAATGCGCGTTCTCTAATGTCTTGGAAACATAAGACTTCTTGCCTAAATCTGGCACTTATAACAAATCCGCATCCGAATAGTCGCGGTTTCTGCTCACTATAACACGGTCCGTAGTAGATGTCACAGTTTTTCATCCTCTTTTCGCCCAGCCAATCCCATCGTATTTCCTGGATAGCAGTAATGTCTGCTTTGTAGCAGCTAAGAGCTCCAGCTAGTTGTTCGCCTGCACCTCTCCTGTTTAATGTTCTCACATTCCACAATATTCTCACAACGTCGTTGTCCTTTTTTTCGTTTGGCAGGATTGTCAACAATCAAATCTGTTCTTTCCGGGCTATTGGTTGCATCGTAACATATAGGTTTTTTCCAAAGCACCTGGAGGGCCAGTTCTAATTTATTAGATACTCCACTACGGATTTGAGCTGAGCCGTTGGGTCCTAACTTACGCTTGAAATTCCTAAATGACCTTTTGTCCTAATATGACGAAGAAGCTCAACTACTAACGCAGGCCGGATATTCAGTGCAAGGCATTCAGTCCAGACAGTTTATGGTGTTGCTGTCATCTGTCACCTAGAAAACCTCGTATTAATTGGGAACAGTTCACTTATATACGTTATATACGTAGCTGACAATGCTTCCAAAAGTTCCACTTTCAAGTGTTCACCACCCAATTTATTTAATCTCTTAGATCCTGGTTGCATCATTATCCTGATAAGTGCATACATTCCCACGAAAACGTGTCTTCTAATTAAACAGAAGCGTTCTTCTTAATTTTACGTGACTTTCGCTTTGGGAAATAGTTTCCAAATGCCAGATCCACACTGGCGTATGCTGTACCTTCTCCAATTTCACTTTTCATTCAGTTTTGTAAGTAAACATCCCTTTTGCTCCTCAAAACATCCTACAAAGTGCAACCTGTGCACATCGTGTATACACGAACATCTCTGCGAACTTTTGCCAACCAAGTTGAAACTTTTCTAAAACTTCCGGTAAAACTTTTTCTTGCAAATAGATCCACATTCAGCTATGATCTTCTCAAATGTATTCGAAGCTTTGTGCAACCACTTAACTAGTTGAAGAGTTTTATCCGTTCCACAACAGCAATAACGAACCTAATCGATGAGGAAATGCACTTCAAACCCACGACCACCTATTAATGATGACAAAACCCACCACCCGTTCCTCCATTTTCAAAGATTTGATTCACTTTGGGCGAAAATTTTCTTCCTCTCTCGTACTGTCACTTAGCATGTGTCAGTTACAAACGGAAAATGAAAAAAAAAAAATTGACACCATCCGACGTTGCTGTCATCATTTTCACCTTTTTTTTGCGCACTCAAAGTGAAAGATTCTGCGGGAGATGTGTGATTGGATTTTCATCGAATACCGATGCCCACGTCTTCCTGTGCGCAGAGTGCAGTGTGCAGCATGCATGGAACACCACCATATACGTAGGTGGTGTTCCATTCGTTGGTGTCCCATGAATGGGATGCACCGTCGTCGTCGTCTTGTGAATCAGAGATAAAATTTCATTCATACTCGTGGCCGGTCGCAGATCAATGGACAGTCGTTGGTCATTTGGACGGGATTTCTAGTTTCTAGCCATGGCGTGAACAATGTATCTGCGCTTGTGATTAATTTGCCGACAAGTATGTTCTTCCGGGTAGAAAAGGCACACCACATTCCCAGGCACTCCTCAGGCGGACATTCTTTTTTTTTTTTTTTTTGATTATTAGAAGAACCACCATATTTGGCAGCACTTATATAGGGTGTTGCCAGCATTTCGTTGACCCAATTTTGATGATTTTGAAACAAATTACGGAATTGAACTGGAAAAAGTTAATAAAAGCTGAGAGCAGTTCATTAAACGCACACCAGATATGGAGAACGTTTTATTTTATTTCACAAAACCATCTAACCCGCAACATGGCGTTGTTTCATTTGGTTACCGTGCTGGTAGTTACCATCTCACTTAATTGGAAAAATCTCATAAACCGGCATAGAATGTGTATCTCAAACTGTGTTGACTATTTGCAAAGCGATCATCAGCACAGCTGCAGTTCAGTTTTTTTTTTTTTTTTTTTTGAGAGAAAAACCCAGCATAAGCGCTGATGTTTGGCGCGGTGATTCTCGGCAGTTTGCTTGGTTTGTTAACGTGTTTCGGTCGAGACGACTAACTAATGGCCTACGGGTAACGTCTCCGTATTTGTACGCAGGCCTATCGGGTTTGATCTCCATGCAGAGGCAAAGCGTAGTTACAAATTTATCATTTAAAAGGTGAGACGATGAGAAAATACATTTTTGTACCAGCGGTTTGTTTTTTTTTTTTTTTTGCGTGGTGAACGGTTTGGGGGCAAATTTATTTGAAATGTCAAATGAATTGTTAGCAGGTGTCAAGTTATTTTAATCTCGTGAAGATGTTGTAAATATTTTAATGGAATTTTGTTGTTTATGATGTCTTCTGGGAAAATATTTATCTGAAGAGACGGGTATTTGTGGGACTGAAGGCTTTTATAATTGTTATGCAATATCGGAGGCCATCTTGGTTCATCGTCCTTTGTTTGAGTTTTTTCAATGTAGTAGGTGTAGTCTAGTGGCCTGCGGTAAAATTGCTCAAAAGGCAACTAACTTATATAGAAGCGTACGAAATAAACCTAGGCCTCAACCAAAATGAATCTCCAATGATAGTGATCCCTAGCTAACTGAATCCAGTTGAACACCTCAAGTTGGTTGTGGGAGTCACTTAAAGCGAGCCATTCTGCTGCTTTCGACGTCTGGCTGGGAATTGAAGTCTCTGTGAGCGGGAGTGTTGGTGTCCATTAAGGCTATATATCCCAACCATCTTTGCATGAATGAACGCTTGACCAGGTCTATGCCGCTGTATAGCTCGTAAAGTTCTTGGTAAAATCTTTGGTTGAATAGCCCGTCAACGCAAACGGGATCAAAGAATAGTTCCCTCACCAAGGATTTCTTCGTCCGCCTTTGACACGATCCATACTTCGGCGGTGTAGAGCAGGATCATGATGAAGAGGGTCCTACGTTTTTCGAGTAAGGACTTTTTTTTACTAAATTTTCTTCTTAGCCTCGTTTCGTTGGACAGAGCCAAGTTGAGATAATTAAAGTCCCTTTCTAACTCAAAGTTGTGCCTGTCAATGGTGAGGTGATGTTCTGTACAATTTATCGATGTTATGTGTTGACACCATGTATTTGGTTTTACCCTAAGCCCGCGAAATGGCCTCCGTGAGGCTTATTTTCCATTTCGAAATGGAAATATGAGTGCAGGAACATGCTGCCCACCTGCAACCCTTTGCTTGAACTCACTGTTGGATTTAAATTGCGTGCGAGTTTGGATTTTTGCCAAGGAAATAAGCCCAACAAGCAAACGGCATTACCAGCCGCAGGGCTTATTTCCTTTTTTGGGAATTTAGCCCTGCGATATATAATTCCGTGCGGGTTATTGCACTGCATCGACGAATGATGTCAATATCGTCGGCGTATGCTAATAGTTGCACAGATTTGTGGAAGATAGTGTTGGCTTGAGAGTTTTGCACGATCCTCTCAAGAACAATGTTGAAGAGGTGGAATGACAGTGCGTCACCTTGCTTAAATCCTTTTTTGGTATCCAATGTTTCGGTGAGTTTATATTGCCGATCCTTATGGATCAGCAAGAATTCTCCTTCGTCAAACCAGACATGCCTTTGTACAGTTCGTCTTGATAAATGCTGTCATACGTGTCTTTGAAATCGATTAATAGTTTGTGGTTGGTATCGATTTGGACTTCTTGGGTATTTTTTTCCAGGATCTACCAATTCTCCTTCGTCAAGCCAGATATGCCTTTGTACAGTTCGTCTTGATAAAAGCTGTCATACGCGTCTTTGAAATCGATTAGTAGATTGTGGTTGTTATCGATTTGGACTTCTTGGGTATTTTTTCCAGGATCTACCAAAGTGTGAAGATTTGATCGGTTGTGGATTTTTCTGGCTTAAAACCACACTGGTAGAGGCCGATCTTATTGTTGGTGAATGCGGTTTCTGGTGTTCACATATTACGGGAGATATGTGATTTCTTGTAGGCAATGGTGAGGAGCCTTATGCCTCTGCAGTTGACACACTAGAACTACTTATTAAGCAGTCACAACTAACATACAGATCTGCATGTCGATTTCTATTCTCCACCTATGATCCCATCATCCTTCTTTTCGTTCGGTTCCAGAATGGTTTTCGCAAGCATCCATTTTTTTCGTAGCCACATGGTATGATATCTCCAAAAGGTGCTAAAAGATCGTGCTATTAGCATGCATGATTCGCATCTGACTAATCAGCTCAGGAATTCTCAAACGTACTAATCCGTAAACTCGTCTACCACTCTCCACGCGGACTGCCGTTAGGCGCGGGGCTGGCTATCTTCTCAGGCTGTACACCCGTCTTCAGCGTTCTGTTGTCTTGTAACTTTGTAAAATTAAATTTCTTCAATTTGTTTAGGATGCAGGTAACAAAATGGTTTACTCTCTTTCATGCATTGAGAAAACGAAGACGGTTAAAAACAACCAACTTTCAGCTGAAAATAACCTAGTGATACTGTTAATATAGCTCCTATAGAGTTAATTGGTTAAAATTAACCTAGGCAACTCGTTTAAAAAAATCAGTTAATAATAACCAACTAACTCTGTTGAAAATAGACAACTTACTCGGTTGAAATTAGCCAACATACTCGGTTAAAATCAACAAAGGTACTTGGTTGAATTTAGACATCAAATCTGTTAAAATAAGCAAACTCTGTACTAACTCTGTATTAACTGACATGCTTGGCTGAAATAGCAAATCAAATAGTTAAAATCAACCAATATTTTTCGTTAAAATTAGCAATCCTACAAGGTTGTTTTTAACCAATCTTCTCTTTTAAAATTGCAAACGTACTCGGTTGTTTTTAACCAACCTACATGGTTAAAATTAGCAAACCTATCGATTGTTTTTGACCAATCTACTTGGTTAAAATTAACAAATCTACTCCGTTGTAATTAGCTTACCTACTTGGTTAAAGTTTTCATTAAAAAACTACATGTATCTGAAAACTCAATAAATTTTAAGGGAAAACCAATATAAACACTTTGATATAAAACATGTATTAAATATTTCATTAAAACAAAAATTAACAATTTTTTTAAGAAACAAATTGGTATTAAGCGGTGATAAATATTATATTATAGTGTGCTCGGAATTAGCGAAATAAAGGATTCAAGAAATATTGTAATATCTTGCACTTTTGGAAATTCTAGTTGGTATGCATAGTAATGGACATTAAAACATAAAGCCTCTAAAATAATAGGCAGAAGATACTTTGTGTCATGAATAATAATAAAATAACTACTTATATAACTAAACACGAACCAACTTTGAGAATGAAGTGTTGAATAGTGAAGCCTGCAGGAGTTTTCGATGCGACGTAGTGAAATTGCTTCATCTATCTCTGCATCACTGGAAACAATTGTTATAAAGCCATCGCGGTCTTCTGATTTGGATGGCCTCTACACCTTTTTAGCCGTGCCATTTCGCCATATTGTTGTTGTTAACAGTAATAGAATCAGTAGGAAGGCACACAGGTTACTAGTTTCTTCAGACACTGAAATAAACAAAATTAGAATTTATATCTAGAAAGTTTGATCTATTAGATGATATGGTATTTTATTTAATTTTACTGAATGCAATAATTAAAAGAAAAAAAAGGTACTTACAATTTTCTGGGCAAAGTATTTTTTTTTTTCAAATATTTGTCCTTCTTATTAGCTTTTTTGATACAATCTGCATAATTGTTTTTTTAAATGTTGGAAAGTTCACCACCAATCCTATAGAGTGGTCGTTATGGATTGTATCCTTTTCCAACTGCTAAAAAATAATGAAAAATATATGTTACAAAATTGGATAAACTTGTTAATAAAGGAAATTACGGAAATTCTTCAAAATATTGGAGTATATTCATTTTCATGAAAAGATGAAGCCAAGTACCTCTTTATAGCTCTCCAAGTTCCACTCTTGCAGTAAATTGCAGACGTCTTCATCAATGATCTTTATATCTGTAAAGCATTTGTAATAGCACAAACAATATTTTTTATTATGGACCTATTTAATTCGCAGAATACCAAAATAAATGAAACCTAAATTATCATTAACTTGTCGTGCTTTAAAATCGGTCGACTTCGTTCTAAAAAATATAGTCGCGTCTCGCGTATGTGTAAAAACAAACATAGATCTCAATTAAAAATAGCGATTTCACTTTGTAAAAAGTAAATAAGCGAAAGGTAAAAAAAAATAACCGAGCGGTGTTCCACATCGGTGAAAAAACAACCGAGATCTCATTTAAAAATTACCGACTACACTTTTAAAAAATTGAATAAGCTATAGGTAAAAAATAACCCAGTGTCTCGGTTGAAAAAAAAACAAGCTCAGACGCGAACATTACAATTTATTAATTTCATTGAATATAATTTGTATATGGTGTATTTTGACCCCAACCATGTATCATATCACAACAAAACAAACGAATAACCGAGTGTGCTTCACCTCGAAAAAAACCTAGACCTCATTGAAAAGCACACGACGTCACTTGTAAAAAAGACACGAGCCATGTACTCGTACAAAAAGGGACACAAATTGCACACTCTAAAATACGTTTAATAAAACTATTATAGAATAGAACAGAAATGAGTATATTTACCTTAGGCTTATGATGAACTATAACGAAAAAACATATGAGATGGCTACAATCCGCTGTGCGGATCGTTTAATACCCTATCCCATCCCATCCCATCCTTAAAATTAATATCCCCAAAATGTGGTCTTTATGGTCATAAAGTATTGAAATTGGCGTTGTCACAACATATTGTTCAGAAGGTTAATCAAATTCTTTTATGGTTCGACGAAAAACAACGTTTTTCTATTGCATATGCCTTGGGGTAGGGCATTCAAATGTTTTTTTGTAAGAAAACGCCCCCAAAAAGTGGTCGTGGGTTAAAATGGTCCATAGACGAAATGTTCATATTAATACTACCAATGATTGTGCATCAAATTTTTTTTTGAAAATTTGACCAGAAAACGTTTTTTATAAAAAAAACATATGAGAGGCTACAATCCGCTGTGCGGATCGTTGAATACCCTATCCCATCCCTTCCTTAAAATTAATATCCTCAAAATATAGGCCTTATGGCGATGAAATACAGAAAATGACATTGTCACAATATATTGCTCAGACAGTTTATCAAAATCTTTTGTGGTTCGACAAAAAAACAACGTATTTCTATTGCTAATGCCTTGGGATGGGGTATACAAATATATTGCGGGCGTAGGTGAAAATGATCTATGGACAAAATGTTTATATTGCGGAAGTATTTGCATCAAAAACTTTTTCGAAAGTGTTAAAATTTGGACAAAAAGCGTTTTTTACTAAAAACGCCCCCAAAAAGTGGGCGTGGCAAAAAACTTTGTATGGACGAAATATAGATATTAGGATTGTCTAAATATGCTGCTAAGACACTTTTTTGAAATTCCTTACGGTTTGGCTTATAACTACGTTTTTCTAAAAGGGGGCGCGGCAGTGGGCTGATTTCAAAAATGTTTATACTTGTTCTGCTTCGTCGGCCAGAGAGTCTATATACCAAATTTCAACACTCTAGCTCAAAATTTAAGGCCCAAAAATCGGTGACACACAGACGGACGGATAGACAGACATGGCTTAATCGACTCAGCTAGCGATTCTGAATCGATCCATATAGCGATTCTGAATCGATCCATAAACTTAATATCAAAACTAATATACCCCCCTATGGGATAGGGTATAAAAACGCCCCAAAAAGTGGGCGTGGCAAAAAACTTTATATGAACGAATTTTTTAAAATTCCTTACGGTTCGGCCAAAAAAATACGTTTTCCTAAAAAGGGGGCGTGGCAGTGGGCGGATTTCAAAAGATAGTGGACAATTGCAGAGCGTGTACTAGACTCATCTTTCATATGATGTACTTCAATACCCGTTGATGTTCTGTCGTGGAAAAGATGGATATCACTTCAATATAAAGATGGTCTATCCAACGACAGGTTTGTTTACAAGTCATCACTCTTTTAACATTCTACAACTATAGTTCGAGCTCATATTTCAGGAGAAGAAACGAATAAGAAGGTCAGCTCAATGAAATTTTAAGCGTATCGATTGATGATTCGGCAAGATGTTGACAATCAACTGTTGAGGTATCGCCAGTTGTTTCAAAATGCTGCACCGACGTATACGTTAAGGTCGAAACAGAGCTTCTCAATTTCATTTGATTCAATCAGGCGAAGTTACGATCAGAGGAGTTCATCCACTTGCCATCGTTACTGAAGGGGACGCGGCCAACATCGGTGGTTTGACCATTTTCCCAGCAACTTATGTTGGAAACCCGCGATGATGTACGTGCGGAATTACGGACGCCCGGATTTATTCATCACGTTCACTTGCAATCCAAAATGGCGAGAAATTACGAATGCTGACAGGAAGAAGGAACTCATCACCAAAGTGTTCCCCTGGATTGCACAAAATTATAAAAATCTCGATTGAATACTAGCAGCGAAGAATAGGACGTCGATATCTTGAATTTCATTATTTTAAGTCAAATCGCTGGAGGGCTGCATTCGTACAAATCCGTTGACAGCGTGACAAACGAGGATGAAGCGACAAACTAACCGACGGAATTTTTGAACTCACTTGTGCTATGAACTCCGCCGCATAATTTACAGCTGAAGGTGGGATCGATCATAATCATGTTGCGGGTTCTGAATCATCCGAAATTGTTCGTCAAGAAACTGATAAACAATGTGATTCAAGCGACGATCATCAAGGACAAATTCAAAGGAGAGGAAGTCCTTAACACACGAATTCCGATTATTCCAACTGATCTTCCATTCTAATTAAAGCCGATTCAGTTCCCCGTTCGATTTGATTTTGGGTTGACAATCAATAAATCGCAAGGCCAATCGTTGGAAGTCTGTGGGATTAATCTTAAATTTCCCTGTTTTTGGCACGGTCTTCCGTACGTTACCAGTTCGCTTGTTGGCAAACCGTCTTCGTTATTTGTTTTAGCGCTGGAAAACAAATGAAAAAACATTGTTTATCATATCGCTCTCTACTGCTTTCGATTCCATTCAAATAAATCAAATTGATATTTGAGCTATCTGTGTGAAGGCGTTAAATAGGGGCGAAGTTCGCCGGGTCAGCTAGTAATATACAAGATTGTTGTCCTTAATCAAAAATCCGATTGCTTCTGTAAGGCTATCAGATATTCAGTAACTCTATATAGACTCCTTAATCTCTAGTCAAAGTGTAAATAAAAGTCCCAAGCCTTACACAGTTAATATTATACTGGAGTTTCGACAAAACCCAGGATTATAGTGGCCTCCGATGGTTGTAGTTTTTTTTTTTTTTTTTTTTTCTTCCGTGGGCTGGTGGAAATCTTCATAGACACGATGAGCACGTGCCCGAAGTAGTGTGAGATTTTTACTCACTAAAACCACCACCCATTTTGTATTACTATTGCAACTAAGTATTCGACTTATCCAGCAATTTTTTTATCACGAGTATATAATATGTTTGGCAGGTAACTTTCCTTTGAGAATTCCTGCTTTTCCGCAATTTATAGCGCGGTTTGTTATTATCGGGCCAAATCTAAGGGTTTAGTTCTTTGAAGACGCCGCAATATTTGTTTCGTCAAGAATTTGGAGGACTGTTGTGTTAACGTGTCCTAATAAAGGTTTTTTATGTTTTCGTGCAAAATTTTTTGTTTCATCTTTAACCGCGGGAATACCCAGATCTCTGCGTAGATCTTCATTCCTTACGTACCACGGCGCATTGACGAATGATCTTAACATTTTGTTTTCAAATGTTTGTAAAATGTTTAGATTCGTTTCACTGGTACAACCCCATATGTCCAAACCGGTTTTAGCACTTGCTTGTAACGGGTGATTTTTTAGCTGGTTTGGTTTTGGCAACACTGGTTTTGACAGCTGACGTGTGTTTAGTACCTTGTGTCACTGTCAAACAGCTTCAGTTTGGTTTGCAATTTAACCATGGATCGTCTTACAAATGAACAACGCTTGCAAATTATTGAATTTTACTATCAAAATTCGTGCTCGGTTCGAAATGTTCATCGCGCGCTGCTTCCATTTTATGATCGGCATTCTCGATCTTCTGAGCAGTCTATTCGGAAGATTGTGACCAAATTTGGCACCAAATTTACTTTGTTGGACATTAAACCACCAATACGTTTACGTACTGTGCGTAGTGAAGAAAATATTGCGGCCGTATCAGCTAGTGTGACAGAAGACCGCGAAATGTCGATTCGGCGCCGTTCCCAGCAGTTAGGCCTTTGTTACAGCACTACGTGGAAAATTTTGCGGAAGGATTTGGGCGTAAAGCCTTTTAAGATACAGCTGGTGCAAGAACTAAAGCCAGCCGACCTACCACAACGCCGAATTTTTGGTGAATGGGCTCTTGGAAAGCTGGCCGAGGATCCGCTTTTTTATCGAAAAATTGTGTTCAGCGATGAGGCTCATTTTTGGTTGAATGGGTACGTAAATAAGCAACATTGCCGCATTTGGAGTGAAGATCAGCCAGAAGCATTGCAACAGCTACCAATGCATCCCGAAAAAGCCACTGTTTGGTGCGGTTTATGGGCCGGCGGCATTATTGGGCCATATTTCTTCAAAGATGATGCGAATTGCAGCGTTACTGTCAATGGTGAACGCTACCGAGCGATGATAACAAACTTTTTTTTTGCCCGAAATGGAAGTTCTTGACTTGCATGATATGTGGTTTCAACAAGACGGTGCCACATGCCACACAGCACACGAAACAATGGCGCAATTGCGAGGCGAGTTTGGTGAACAGTTAATTTCACGTTTCGGGCCGGTCAATTGGCCGCCTAGATCGTGCGATTTGACACCATTAGATTATTTTTTGTGGGGGTATGTCAAGGCTAATGTCTATAGGGACAAGCCCGCTTCGATTGACGCACTGGAAGCCAACATCCATGCATTCATTTGTGAGATACCGGCCGATATGTGTGAAAGAGTATGCCAAAATTTGACTCAGCGGATGGGCTATCTGAGACGCAGGCTATCTCGATTGAATACTAGCAGCGAAGAATAGGACGTCGATATCTTGAATTTCATTATTTTAAGTCAAATCGCTGGAGGGCTGCATTCGTACAAATCCGTTGACAGCGTGACAAACGAGGATGAAGCGACAAACTAACCGACGGAATTTTTGAACTCACTTGTGCTATGAACTCCGCCGCATAATTTACAGCTGAAGGTGGGATCGATCATAATCATGTTGCGGGTTCTGAATCATCCGAAATTGTTCGTCAAGAAACTGATAAACAATGTGATTCAAGCGACGATCATCAAGGACAAATTCAAAGGAGAGGAAGTCCTTAACACACGAATTCCGATTATTCCAACTGATCTTCCATTCTAATTAAAGCCGATTCAGTTCCCCGTTCGATTTGATTTTGGGTTGACAATCAATAAATCGCAAGGCCAATCGTTGGAAGTCTGTGGGATTAATCTTAAATTTCCCTGTTTTTGGCACGGTCTTCCGTACGTTACCAGTTCGCTTGTTGGCAAACCGTCTTCGTTATTTGTTTTAGCGCTGGAAAACAAATGAAAAAACATTGTTTATCATATCGCTCTCTACTGCTTTCGATTCCATTCAAATAAATCAAATTGATATTTGAGCTATCTGTGTGAAGGCGTTAAATAGGGGCGAAGTTCGCCGGGTCAGCTAGTAATATACAAGATTGTTGTCCTTAATCAAAAATCCGATTGCTTCTGTAAGGCTATCAGATATTCAGTAACTCTATATAGACTCCTTAATCTCTAGTCAAAGTGTAAATAAAAGTCCCAAGCCTTACACAGTTAATATTATACTGGAGTTTCGACAAAACCCAGGATTATAGTGGCCTCCGATGGTTGTAGTTTTTTTTTTTTTTTTTTTTTCTTCCGTGGGCTGGTGGAAATCTTCATAGACACGATGAGCACGTGCCCGAAGTAGTGTGAGATTTTTACTCACTAAAACCACCACCCATTTTGTATTACTATTGCAACTAAGTATTCGACTTATCCAGCAATTTTTTTATCACGAGTATATAATATGTTTGGCAGGTAACTTTCCTTTGAGAATTCCTGCTTTTCCGCAATTTATAGCGCGGTTTGTTATTATCGGGCCAAATCTAAGGGTTTAGTTCTTTGAAGACGCCGCAATATTTGTTTCGTCAAGAATTTGGAGGACTGTTGTGTTAACGTGTCCTAATAAAGGTTTTTTATGTTTTCGTGCAAAATTTTTTGTTTCATCTTTAACCGCGGGAATACCCAGATCTCTGCGTAGATCTTCATTCCTTACGTACCACGGCGCATTGACGAATGATCTTAACATTTTGTTTTCAAATGTTTGTAAAATGTTTAGATTCGTTTCACTGGTACAACCCCATATGTCCAAACCGGTTTTAGCACTTGCTTGTAACGGGTGATTTTTTAGCTGGTTTGGTTTTGGCAACACTGGTTTTGACAGCTGACGTGTGTTTAGTACCTTGTGTCACTGTCAAACAGCTTCAGTTTGGTTTGCAATTTAACCATGGATCGTCTTACAAATGAACAACGCTTGCAAATTATTGAATTTTACTATCAAAATTCGTGCTCGGTTCGAAATGTTCATCGCGCGCTGCTTCCATTTTATGATCGGCATTCTCGATCTTCTGAGCAGTCTATTCGGAAGATTGTGACCAAATTTGGCACCAAATTTACTTTGTTGGACATTAAACCACCAATACGTTTACGTACTGTGCGTAGTGAAGAAAATATTGCGGCCGTATCAGCTAGTGTGACAGAAGACCGCGAAATGTCGATTCGGCGCCGTTCCCAGCAGTTAGGCCTTTGTTACAGCACTACGTGGAAAATTTTGCGGAAGGATTTGGGCGTAAAGCCTTTTAAGATACAGCTGGTGCAAGAACTAAAGCCAGCCGACCTACCACAACGCCGAATTTTTGGTGAATGGGCTCTTGGAAAGCTGGCCGAGGATCCGCTTTTTTATCGAAAAATTGTGTTCAGCGATGAGGCTCATTTTTGGTTGAATGGGTACGTAAATAAGCAACATTGCCGCATTTGGAGTGAAGATCAGCCAGAAGCATTGCAACAGCTACCAATGCATCCCGAAAAAGCCACTGTTTGGTGCGGTTTATGGGCCGGCGGCATTATTGGGCCATATTTCTTCAAAGATGATGCGAATTGCAGCGTTACTGTCAATGGTGAACGCTACCGAGCGATGATAACAAACTTTTTTTTTGCCCGAAATGGAAGTTCTTGACTTGCATGATATGTGGTTTCAACAAGACGGTGCCACATGCCACACAGCACACGAAACAATGGCGCAATTGCGAGGCGAGTTTGGTGAACAGTTAATTTCACGTTTCGGGCCGGTCAATTGGCCGCCTAGATCGTGCGATTTGACACCATTAGATTATTTTTTGTGGGGGTATGTCAAGGCTAATGTCTATAGGGACAAGCCCGCTTCGATTGACGCACTGGAAGCCAACATCCATGCATTCATTTGTGAGATACCGGCCGATATGTGTGAAAGAGTATGCCAAAATTGGACTCAGCGGATGGGCTATCTGAGACGCAGCCGCGGTCAACATTTGCATGAAATTATCTTTAAACATTAAATTGCAAGGTTCAAACTATCGATTCAAATTTTTTGTGTTTTTTTTTTAAAAAAAAGTTCTAAACCTCGTAAAAAATCACCCGTTATAATAGCAGCTTGATATCAAGGTTAAGCTTCGAATATTTTCCGAGCAACCAGTATAGTTCTCTGTATTTATTCTTAAGTTCTTCGCATTTCTTTTTTATATGCGACTTTCATTTTAATTTTGCATCGAGCGTCATACCGAGATATTTCGCTTCATTTGCAAACGGGACTCGAGCCGTATTTAGAAATACAGGCAAATTGTTTGTCCGTTTATATGAAAAATCTACATGGATCGATTTGCTCTCATTAAGTGCAATCCGCCAGGATTTAGTCCATTCATTAACCTCGTTAAGAGCGTTTTGTAATTTAATATTTGTTTCTTCTATTGTTGTGGCAACTGCTAGTATAGCAGTATCGTCAGCAAACGTTGCAACTATTGTATCGTTTGTTTGTGGGATATCACGAGTGAATAGGAGGTACAGGATTGGTCCAAGGACGCTTCCTTGCGGTACACCTGCCATTATTTCTTTGAACTCGGAATATTCTTGAGTCTATGCTCAAGATACGACACGAGGATTTTATATAATTGTTCTGGTAGAACTTGACTTAGTTTATATGTTTGTGCCACACCTTGTCAAAAGCTGGCGACACGTCAAGAAATACGGCTGAACAAATTTTCTTTTCTTCGAAAGCTTTCTCAATTACATCTGTAATTCGATGTACTTGGTCCACCGTTGAATGTTTACTTCTAAACCCAAATTGATGGTCAGGTAAAAGACGTTTATGTTCAATTATGGGGTGTAAGCGACCGAGTAATATCCGTTCAAAAACTTTTGAAATTATTGGAGTGAAATAGGCCTGTAGGATTTTATTTCATTTGGCGATTTTCCTGGTTTTAGAACCATAATCACTTCCGCGACTTTCCACTGTCTTACTTACTTACTTAAGTGGCGCTACAGTCCGGAATGAACCTGGGCCTCAACCAACATGCCTCTCCAATTAGCCCGGTCCTTAGCTAACTGCCTCCAGTTGCGCACTCCAAGTTGGTTGAGGTCGGTTTCCACTTGTGCGCGCCACTTAAGGCGAGGTCTTCCTCTACTGCGTCCGACGTCTGGCTGGGAATCGAAGACTCTGCGAGCCGGAGTATTGGTGTCCATTCGTTCTACATGTCCTAGCCATCTTAAACGTCCAATGCGGAGTTTTTTGACCAGGGGCATGTCGCTGTACAGCTTGTATAGTTCTTGGTTGAATCTTCGTCTCCATAGCCCGTCAACGCAAACGGGACCGAAGATTTTTCGAAGAATTTTCCTCTCGAATCTACCAAGGATTTCTTCATCCGCTTTTGATACGGTCCATGCTTCAGCGCCGTAGAGCAGGACTGGGATGATCAGGGTCTTATATAGGGTCTCCTTAGTAGTTCGAGTGAGGGCTTTACTACTAAATTGCCTTCTTAGCCCGAAGAAACAGCGGTTGGCAAGAGTAATTCTTCGTTTAATTTCTGACGAGATGTTGTTGTCAGAGTTAATAGCGGAGCCGAGGTAGACAAAGTCCCGTACTACCTCAAAATTATATCTGTCAATAGTGACGTTTGGTCCAATTCGTCGATGTTGTGTGTCCTTTCGTGTTGACAGCATATACTTAGTCTTGCCCTCATTTACTGCTAAACCCATTTTCGCCGCTTCCTTCTCTATACTAGCAAACGTGGCTATGACATCACGTTGAGTCCTACCAATGATGTCAATATCGTCAGCGTATGCCAGTAGTTGCACCGACTTTTGGAAAATTGTGCCTCTGGTGTTGGCTTTGGAGTTTTGCACAATTCTCTCAAGAATCAGATTAAAGAAGTCACATGACAGCGCATCGCCTTGCCTAAATCCTTTTTTGGTATCGAATGTGTCGGTGAGGTCGTTTCCGACCCTGATGGAGCAGCGAGAATTCTCCATCGTCATCCTACACAAACGGACGAGTTTGGGCGGTATACCAAAACTAGACATGGCTCTGTACAGTTCGTCTCTATAAATGCTGTCATATGCGGCTTTGAAATCGATGAACAGGTGGTGGGTATCGATTTGGACTTCTTGAGTTTTTTCCAGGATCTGCCGAAGTGTGAAAATTTGATCGGTTGTGGACTTTCCTGGCCTAAAACCACACTGATAAGGGCCAATCAGGTTGTTGGTAAACGGTTTCAGGCGTTCACATATTACGGCAGATAGGATCTTGTAGGCGATGTTGAGGAGACTTATGCCTCTGTAGTTGGCGCAGTTCAGAGGGTCTCCTTTTTTGTGGATCGGGCAAACGATGCTGAGGTTCCATTCTTCAGGCATATTTTCATCCGACCAGATTTGGCTTATGAGTTGGTGGATGTTACTTACCAAGTCATCTCCGCCGGCCTTATAGAGCTCAGCGGGAAGGCCGTCATTTCCGGCAGCCTTATTAAGCTTGAGTTTAGATATTGCTATCCTCACTTCACTCAGGTCGGGTGGTTGGCAGTTTTCGCTGTCGTTGCCAATATTGAATGGTTCGTTCTGCCTGACAGCGGAATGTTGTTCGTCATCGCCGTTTAACAGTCTGCAGAAGTGGTTCTTCCATATCCTCAGCATCGACTGTGTCTCAACTACAATATTTCCTTGTTCATCTCGACAGGATTCTGTTCGAGCCTTGTATCCTTGGCTTTGACGTTTTACACTTTGGTAAAACTTGCGAACATCGTTCCTGGAGTGGCACCTCTCTATATCCTCGATCGCGCGCTTTTCTTGCTCTTTTTTCTTCTTGCTGAAAAGCCGATGTTCTTCCCTTCTTCTTTGCCTATAGAGCTCAATGGCAGCTCTCGTCTTCACCTGCAGCTTAGCCTTGTAGGCCTCGTTCTTGGCTGCGAGCATCTGTCGGCATTCCTCATCAAACCAGGGGTTTCTTGCTGGTGGCCGCGAGAAACCTAGCACATCAGTTGCGGCTGATCTAATGGCCTGTTGGCATCGTTGCCATTGCTCTTCGACATTCGATGCTGGTGGTATGGTGTTAATCGAGAGGTTAAGGGATACGCGTTGTGCGAAGGTCTTGGCGGTCTCTTGCGATTGCAGTCTTCCGACATTAAATTTTTTCACAGTATTTCTGGATTGTTGTGGCGTGGTGGATATCCGCATTCTTACCTTGGCTGCTACAAGGTAGTGATCCGAGTCGATGTTAGCTCCTCGGAATGTTCGGACATCCAAAATACTGGATGCGTGCCTCTTATCTATCGCAATGTGATCAATTTGGTTTACCGTACGTTGATCTGGAGACCGCCATGTCCCCTTATGGATATCGAGGTGAGGAAACCGTGTGCTGGCTATAGTGGCATTTCGTTCCGTAGCGAAATCAATTAGCCTAAGTCCGTTAGCAGACGTGATGTCGTGTAGGCTATGTTTTCCGACAATACTTCTAAAGATGTCTTCTCTTCCTACCTTTGCGTTAAAATCTCCCAGCACGATTTTAACATCGTACTTCGGTAGTCGCTCATAGGTTTTGTCGAGGAGCTCGTAGAAGCAATCCTTAGCTATATCATCTTTTTCTTCCGTCGGAGCGTGAGCGCATATAAGGCTTATGTTGGCGAATTTGGCCTTGATGCGGATTGTTACTATGCGTTCGCTTATGTCTTATCCACTGTCTTGGTATGTATTATAATCTGATTGCTGCATTTATAATAAAAAGAAGCTTAGTTAATGCTTTCTGAGGCAACATTTTAAGAAGTTCTCCTGTAATCAGGTCATAACCCGGAGCTTTTTTAGGCTTTAGTTTCTGTATTTCCCGTTTAAGCTCGGCAATACTTGCATATCTTACAATATTATTATCGGTTGTACTCTCGAATATATTAATTTTTTTCATTTTGCGCTGGACCATCAAATGGCTTAAATGCTTCCTCAAGATGTGAGGCAATAACGTCAGCTTTTTCCTTATCGCTCTTTGCCCAAACGTCTTGAGTTACCCTAATTGGCGGCACAGCGATTTTTGGCCGTTTTATGACTCTAATTGCCTTCCAGAGCGAATTATTCGATTCCTTTCCAGCGGTTAGGCTTTGCAGATAAGTTTCTACTGCAAGGTTTTTAAAATTTTTAATCGAATTTGATTGCAAATTACTCAACCGATTGAGATGTGTTTTATCTTGCGGGGCACGAGTTTGGTGCCATCTTTTACGAGCTTTTCTTTTTTGTCTTACTAAATCTTGTATTTCTCGGGGGTACTTAATTTTACTATAGCTCACAATTTTGTTCTGTTGAGGAGTATTATTCCATGCTGCTTTTTGGATTGTATCGATAAAGGAGTCAACCGCGACTTAGAGTTCCAATGGGGTTCTAAGCGATACACCCAGTCGGATATTATTTTCAATATCGTTTTTGAAACCTTCCCAGTTGGTTTTCGCGTTTGTTAATCTGGGTGGTTTTTCATTTATAATCAGTGACTCGCTCGTTGTTAAAATGACTGGAGAATGATCAGAGGAAAGATCAAAGCATTCTTCAACTTTGATTCGATTGGACGGCAGACCTTTTACAATGAAAAAATCGATCAAATTCGGTATTTTTCTAACATCAGTTGGCCAGTAAGTTGGTTTTCCCGTAGATTGAAATTCGTTATTGTACTTTCTACCTACATCATAAAGCATTCCTACCTTTCTGTGATATGCATCTAGATCCCCAGAATGTATGTTTTGCATTAAAGTCCCCTCTGATGACAAAACGTTGTCCAAGGGAATTAAGCAAGTTTTCAAAGTCAATTTTCTCAACCTTGCATCGTGGTGGGCAGTAAATAGACGATATCTTCAGAAAGGATTGTCTGCTTTTGACTTGTATAGAGCTAACTTGCATTGTTTCGATTTCTAGTTTAAGATCAATCGAATGTTCGATACATTCTTTTATATAAAGTGAGGCTCCACCTCTAGCCTTATTCGATGGATGTAGCATGATAGTCGAGGTAACCTTTAATTTTTAAGTTCGAATTACTCTTTGCGTGAGTTTCGGATATTAAACAGATGTCTATATCTTTTTCCTGCATAAATAATTCAAGTTCTCCAGTTTTTGCCAAAGGCCATTGGCATTCCACGTTAGAATTTTAAGCAATCTATTCATGTTAAAGGTGGGGTACTTCTATTGCGAATACTATTATCGAGCTTAACGAGCCTGTCAAAAATAAGTTTATTCGTTTTGCTTTGTTCCTCAAGTTTTGAAAGAATAATCGAAAATACATTTGAAACTGGGTCAGGTGAGATATTTTTTTGGGCGTTATTGGATACTGTAGCTTGAGCATACGTTTGTACATTTGGTTTTGGATGTACAAGATCCGAACGGATATCTGATGGCCGCGTAGTTTGTGAAAATTTAGGTTTTTCGATTATGGCCTGCTTTGTCTTCGACATATTTTTAGTCGGAATTTTAGGCTTTTGCTTGTTTAAATTTAATATCTGTGAATTAATACTATTAAATTTCGTCCGTCTTTTTTGCAACTCTTTAGCTACTTCGCAGCCGCGATAATTTGCCGGATGATTGCCTTTACAGTTAATGCAGATAGCAAGAGTTTTCTTATCTGACATACAATCTACCGTCAGATGATTTCCGGCACATTTTACACACCGCGGTTCTTTTTGACAATAGCTTTGCGTATGATTGTATCCTTGGCAGTTGTAGTTTGAACCAATTAAAAACCTTACCCTCATAAAACTTCACTTACACAGGTTCGACTGTTTTTGCGCTTCCACGATAAACAAATACCCATACGGCTATGTTCACAAATGCTCTGCAAGGATGTGGTAAATGTTCCATTTGCATAATCCTATGCGCAATCAAATTTAAACGTCATAATCTGAATAAATAATTTAGCTCAACAAATTTACTTTGCGTTTCCATTTACTTTCCGTTTTATTCATTTCACTGCGACATGGCTATTCAGGTCGATGCAGGTATATGATAGGAAGCACTGAGTAATGGACTCGTAATGCAAACGCAACGGAAGGCCTAATTGCGACTAATGTGCCCAGCTGCCGCCCCCTTTATCCGCTACTGCACGTATCATGTTTTTATTTTTTAATTCGAGGCCTCATTGAAGAACATGTTTCCATTTGACACTCGCCTGAGAGAAGTTGGCACTCACTTCATGCAGAACGAATACCAAAGACCTGTCGCTGCCTTCTTTTGTGGAGCGATGTTGCGGTTCGCCTGCCCGACTGTCTGTTGGAAATTTTCCCTGCTTCTCATGCACAGGCACACACATGACTTGCATGACGTGTAAAAGCCACAAAATCGCTACGCTACGCCATTCGTGGTAATGATGGAGCTGGTAATCCATGCTCTGGAATCACCTCTAAGCTGATAAGAAATACATGCCTGCTCAGTGTCACTCTATCAGAACGAACGCATGTCCATTGGTGCGAAACGTTCACTAAAGTCGCAAGTCAATACGCAAAACACTTACCGCAGTTGACACTTGAGATATGAAGCGAACACACTTGTGCTGGCAACTGACGTTTGATTTCACCGCTCGATGCATTTTATTGAATTGCGGTCGATTTAAGTCGGTGAGTTCCGACTTCAATTTAATGCCTGGTCAGTCAGAGAGAGATACGTGAATGGGGATTATCTAACACAGTTGACCTTAACCTCTGGATATATCGCTCAATTGAAAAATGTCCTTGATCCCCATAGAGACACAGTATGTGCAGGAGGAAATCCTTTCTCACTGCGGACAAACTTTCCCCATATATCGACTTAACAACGACCTAATTCTGTACGAACCAACCACCCTCATACAGTACGATGCACTTTGAAAAAAAAAAAAATCCTCACCTAACCGAAATCCTAACGAATCCTTTCTCTACTCCCCCGACAATCATATACTCGCTTGTATACGTGTGTCGAGTAGAGTATGCGTCGAGTTTCGCCCTCATATAGTGCAGGATGTCGAGATGAGTTGCTGAGTCTGTGCTTGATATGCGGAAGCAATCATTTTCTGGAATTTCCCAAATCAGGAAATGTACAGGAAATCAAATGTGCAAAAGGCATTCGCTCCGTCCCGCAAGTGTGCTGCAATCGCATGTCGACTTCCCTTCGAATGCATGCGGTCGTGTTCGGCGATATCAATTTGTTTGGATAACATGCGACCGACAAACAAAAATTCAACAGAAACAAGGACATGAAGGACATGTGGTGCGGTTTTGGGTGGAGAGTCACAGACACGGACCGTTTTAATTTCCTAAGTAATTGGATTTTGAAAATGTGGATTATGTGCAGAGGAGGACGGAATTATGTGAGTTCATGTCATGTCGAGCATGGACTTCATTCAGTTCGTCTGAATTGTATAACCAATGGAATGGCGACAGTAAGCGGACGAAAGGGATAAATATCTGTTATTACAGGAGATTTGGGGGAGAGCAGATGGCTTTTCCTGTTCAGTGAAGAGTTGGCCAATGTGAGCTGAAAAGGAAGAGTTATGTAATGATAGACGGACACGGAAAGTGAGAGTGTGCAGAGGAGTCATGGGGATCTGCATCAGAGATCAAGTTTGATAAGACATGGATTCTGTCATTTATGAATCCAATTACAAAATCTGTCTTATCGACCGCCGATTCGTACACGGAACCCGCGTGAAAACAGTCAAAGCGCTTATGACTCCGATAACCTTCTTTACTGCAACCGGCGTTAAAAGACAAATATATGGTGGCAGATCTGGATTTGTATGACGTAGACTTATGATCACGGATAATAGGGCAATGAATGCTTACAAAACAACATTACGAACGAGCTCTCAAGGGTTACTACCTCCACCCCTACAAAATGATCCTTGCTGATGAAACAAGTACAATAAGCTTCAAGCATGTAACAAATAGGACCTGATTGCTGGTTGAAGGCGCCTTTATTAGCAAACTTTTTAAGGGAATTAGTCGATCATCAATGGTGAGGTCTGGAACCTTGTTTACAAACACAAGTTTTTTGTGAAACAGCCTCTAGGGCCTAGCTTTTTCTCAAAATCAATCAGACGAGACCTTCTGTTTAATGCCGACTCCGAACGGCTAAGTTGAGATAAGCTTTTCTTGACAACTGATTGTACTCGAATAAATTGTCAGATCATCGCAAGGGCCCTCCCCTTGCTACGGCTGAGAATCGAACCCAGTCCTAATTACCACATATGGCTCACTAGTATGGTGACCCGCGGATGCACTTACTGTGTTACTGCATCTCTTGCCTCTCGACCTACACATAAAAGAAACCGCTTTATGCAGCTCAGTAAGACTCAAGGAGTCAGGATGCTGGATTGCAAGGCCGTATGGTCACGGTGATATCTTAGACTCGTTACCAAATTGCATGGTCACGTTTCCAACTGACTACATCACACCCACACTAAGCTTCAAGAAAGGTTTTCCTACCAGAGCTCAGTGGAAGAGGAACGAAGTTGTAAGGGATTTCGACACGGCCGTCTACACCGATGGATCTAAAATGGGGTCCGGTGTCTACTCGGAACCACCGAAAATATCAGTAACACACCGCCTACCGGATTTTGCCGGCGTATTACATGCGGAACTACTGGCTATCCGAGAGGCTTGCACCCAACTGGTTCGTGGCACTACGAAAAGGCAAAATATTTCTGTCCTCATAGATAGTCGAGCGGCTATTTTGGCCATCAACTCGGCTACCATATCCCCCCAACCTGGTACAGGAATGCCGGAATGAACTTGACCGCCTGGGCGAACGCTTTAGGGTCACACTTCTCTGGGTCACAGTGACATTGAAGGAAACGAGGGTGCAAACGTGCTGACCAGGCAAGGCTCAGCTCTACACGGCTTACTTGCTGCTAGGGTCCGTATGCCGCTAGGTGCGGTTAAGTGACAAGTCCACTCATACTTTCTTGAGAAGGCTGACTCCAAACGAGAAGGTTAACATAGAACAAACGACCTTACTGAATAGAACCCGCCCGCAGATATCGCAAGAATTGCGCTCTCCAATTGGCCAAACTAGGTATCCCACATAACCCCCAATGCCGCAGTTGCGGGAACGCAAATGAGAGAGGAACCCTCTTCCATTGTATCTGCAAATGTCCCGTTCTTCGACGACCTTAGCGACATCTCGGGTAAAAGGATACAAGATGTTATCCGTTTTCTAAACCCCACAGGCTGGATCTGGATAACGATTGTTTCACATCCTGAACAATCACCATAAAACAGGTCACACGAGTCGTGGTAAGAAAAATGCACATCAGTGCTACTTGGGTTCATATACTGGACCGCCACCCCTACCTACCCACCCCTATGGGAATGTATCCTGGTGTCTGTACCCTGTAGATTTTAGGTCTTCCAAGATGTAAAAGAACATCCTGCTTTATTAAACCCGTTCGGACGGAAGAGCCGCAGTCTATAGTCGCATACATTAGGGTTTGCGCACTCAATAACGAAACTACATTCATCTTAGAGCGACTAGAAGCGCGTCCAAGGCTCCCGTTGCTCAATCCATCAAATTGAACCCTTTTTGAGTATTTTCATCTGCAAGGCAGGAATGCTTGTCTATCTATCTAGCTCTCGGTACTGCATTGAGTACCTGGGTAAGGAATGTCGATACAAAGATCTCAAACCCATCCAATCTAGCCAAACCTATCTAGCTATCGACACTACCCACAGGAACTGCTCAGAGGTAAATATTGTTTGGTTTCTTCAAGGCACGAAAGACTCCCATAAGGCCATATTTTAAAATATTTGGAAATATAGCTTTATGACGCTTTCATATCCTGCCTTGAATACCTAGATAGATGTTAAAGCAGTTTTCGTCTCAAATAGCTCAGACGTATTTGCCGGAAATCTACTACATATATGCCTGACAGGATTCAATAAGGAAATCATAAAATCGGTCTCAAATAAAAGCATGCCATATGAAAAAGCAAATGGTTGATAATTTGAAGCATAAAGCTTACCAAAAGTAGCTCAATAGTTGTTGACAATCCTTCAAAACCGAGGCCTGAATTTTCTGATTTTTGATACTTGTGACGACCTCTTCTATACTGTTAAAGAAATTTAAGTTTGGTAACGTTATTGTGCCTGCAGCTGCAATGGCAGAACGCGTAGCGAGCTCACACTTAGACCAGGAAGGTCTGTTGTGATACCACACGGATCTCTTATCTTTCTTCAATTTGTCTGCCTATGAGATGAGCCATCCTGAGCTTCCTATGATGACCACTTCTAACGAGGACCAGTACTTTTCGGGTGTAGGACGTTATTGCAGTACTTTGTTAGGATACCGATGATGGTACGGATACTACGAGAGCGGCTCTATATAGAATCAGGCCTCCGTTGTGAGGATAATAAGCACGTTGGGCCATTGGTGTGTCGGCAACTTTTTTGATTCCATTTAGTCTGTTAGGTTAGGTTGGTGGGTTGATGAGGCAGACGGTGTGTGTCTTCCCTCATCGTACTCTGGTCAATATAGACCCATTGTGGTGCCCGTTTGGGGTCCACTTGTGTGGTTGGTTCATTCATTGTCCCGTTACTGTCCATTGTTGTTAGCCTCTTTCCAGCCATCCAGATGTTGTTGCAAACCTGAAAAGACTAGGGAGAGGGATTTCGGATAGATCCGTGAGGTCATGGAAAAAGTATTTTCCTAAGGTTCTCATTCTTAATTGGCTGAGGCCTGGGCAGTGGCACAGAAAGTGGAGGGTATCCTCGTGTATTTCTTCATCACCGCAGCCTCTACAGAGGTCATCATCTATGAGATGCATTTTCAGTTTGTGGCTTCTTAGTAAGTTGTGTCCAGTAAGAATCCCAACTAAAGTAGAGACAGATTTCCTGTTTCTACTCAGGCGACATCCTTTGGCAGTTTCACAGGTGGGAAGGGAGTTCCACCTGTTTTTGGCAGCGATCAGTGTTTTCTGTCCCACCCGAGATTTGAGGTCACATAGTGGTGGTTTGACAGTCTGCTTGGTCAATGCTGGAGGCAGATCCTTTTCTCGCCAGTTCGTCAGCAATTTCATTGCCCTGTTTGCCTCTGTGTCCGGGGACCAAGCAGAGCTTAACATTATATTGGACGCCAAGAACCTTTAGCCGAGATTTTATTTCGACAGCAGAGATAGCTTTTATTGCAGCCTGACTGTCAATAAAGATGGTGATATCATCTGGTGGTATCGCCAGCATTGAGGTCGCTTTGGCTGCCTCTGCTACTGCCAATATTTCGGCTTGGAAGACACTGCTGTGCTCAGGGAGACGAAAGGTGCTGTTTAACTTTAGTGTTTCTGAAAACACTCCAGCTCCAACGCCTACATCCATTTTTGAACCATCAGTGTAGATGGATATGGTTTCGGTGCCCAATTCATTCCTCTCCCACTCTGCTTGGAAAGATGCAGGAGAATGGTCTTTGAAAGTCATGGATGCGGCAGCATGTAGTCAGAGGATACAGTTGAGCCCAGATATCTGTGTAGAATTTGGGCATGTCCTCCTGAGTTCGATTTCCAGCAGTTGAGCTGGCTGATTCTTAGAGCACCTTTGGCTGCAGATTCTTGCATGTAAAGGTCTAGCGGTAGCAGGTTAAGAATGGTTTCCAGTCCCGCTGTTGGTGTGGTTCTCATTGCGCCAGTAGCGCCCACACATGCTATCCTTTGTACCTTTGTCATATTTTTCAGATGGGTGACTTTATTTGTGGATTGCCACCAGACAAGCCCCCATATGTTAATATAGGTCTTACAATGGCCGTGTACATCCATAGGATGATCTTGGGGTTCGGAGCCCAGTTTTTTTCCGAATATTCGGTTACACGTATAGAAAGCGACTGTGGCCTTTTTAATGCGCTTGCGCACATTTAGGTTCCAGTTGAGTTTTCTATCAAGAAAGACACCCAGATATTTTGCACTATCGGCTAGTTTGAGGGTAGTCCCATCGATAGCCGGTAAGTCGAATATTGGTATCTTCCCCTTGTTCGTAAAGAGAACGAGTTCCGTTTTCTGGGGGTTGACGCCAAGCCCACATTGTTTTGTCCACTCGTTGAGAGTTTTCAATGCCCGCTTGAGTAGTTAGTTTAGGAATTTCCCTTTAACTAGTATCGCTACATCGTCTGCGTAGGCTATGGCTTTTACCCCATTTCGCTGTCTGTCATTTAGTCTGTACATGTTCATGTAGAGAGAGGCAAACCAACCAAACCGTCGAGGATGGTGGTGATTTTGGCGCGATCGTCGGCCTTACACTTCCCTGGCATATCCCAGTAGCCAGTATAGGTGAATGCTAACATGCTCTGAGAAAGACGGCATTCGTGGGCTGTTTTTGATGTTAAATATGTAAATTCCAAGGATGTAATTACTGTTCGGCTGTAGCCAAAGATGCATATCTTAAATATCACGTTACACTTCCCCAAGGAGCAAGCTATAACTACTATAACTTCAGTATTCGAAAATGCTACAATCATCAGGAAGGCGAAATATATGCTGAAATTGAGCATCTCGAAGAAGACAAGTGAATCAGTAATGGACCCAACCTGGAAGATGTGTAGATATGAACAAAGTTGTCATTTCCAACCAAGTACAACTCCCATTTGAGAAACTGGGAAACCCATGAAATTTGGGTAGTTACGTGGTCGTGGTTTTCTTTAGTGTGATATAGGATATTTGCAAGTCCACTTTGAGAGGTTTCCATTTAGTTTAACTCTCAGACTAATAGCACTACAAGCTGGGGTCTGTTTGCCAAAGACGTCTAAGGGCACTAAATATAGAATAGCGTCTAGGGCGGTGGGGGTGATACTTTTTAGAGTACCGGTAATGTTGGGTATTTGCTGTCAGATAGGCGATAACACCACACAAGTATGAATGAATCTAATGATGGCCACATAAGGCCAGAAATTGCTAGTCAAGGTAATTGGATGATTCAATAAATTTGAGACTGACGACTGAAATTTAAAAATTCTAAATTGACTTGGAAAGAGCATCACAACATACAGATATAACTTGTCTACCTCAGCTCCGCCACCTACCTACCTCAGCTCCGCCACCTACCTACCTCAGCTCCGCCACCTACCTACCTCAGCTCCGCCACCTACCTACCTCAGAAATAAATCGAAGAATGTCGCTTGTCAACCACTGTTTCTGTGGGCTAAGAAGGAAATTTAGTTACAAAGCCCTCACTCGAACAACGAAGGAGATCCTATATAATACCCTGATCACCCCAATCTAATGAGCTTATGAACATCTAACCTCCGGTTAAAAAAGTCCTAAATTTCCAGCTAGACGTCGCGTCGGACGCAGTATAGGAAGAATTCGCCTTAAGTAGAGCACACAAGCAGAAATATGCCTCAACTAACGTAAAGTGCGCAACAGGAGGCAGTTATCACGAATCGGGCTAATTGGAGAAGCATGTTGCTTGAGGACCAGGTTCATTCCGGACTATACAGCCACTACAAAAAATTAAATAAAATTGGCGCAACAACCTCTTACCCAGGACCTAGCTTTCTCACAACCATTTACGCGTGTGTGTGTGTACTTCGAGCGGGATCTCCTGTTTTATCTCCTGTTTTATGCCGACTCCGAACGGCTAAGAAGAGATAAGCTTTTCTTGATGACTCGGACTCATCAAGAGAGGAGGGCCAGTAAAAACCATTTAGGTGTTGCTACGGCTGGAAATCGAACCAAGGCCTTCTGCGCGGCAGATCTTCGCACTAACCATAGCGACACTGAATCCGAACAGCTACTTAAGTAAGTTAATTTCACAGATGTTATAAAATCGGCTTAATTTACAAATCTCTGTCAAATTCAAGATTTGGAGCTAGATTTGACATCACTCTTCAGTTTCCTTCAGCTGGGTAATGTATGTTCGCACTAATTCCTCAACATAATTTCCTTCTTGTTTCTGCCATCGTAGACTTATATAGTCTCCGACTTTATTAGAAAGCATAAAACTTTTTAGGGATACAATTCTAAACTACTCTGAACTATTTCGACCCACACGTCTTCTAAGTTTCTGAGGACATAGAGATTATAACTTCAGAATTTTTAGCTACACTCTGTCCACCCTCCGTGTAAAGTCCCTGAAAAGCATATTACTCCCAAAAAACCGTTTAACCAATTTTTAACAAAATAGCACATCAACTGTCACCATTCTTCAACAATGACAACTCGTATGAATGGCGATGCAACAACACCCCCCTAGCGCCACTATTCAGATCCGAAAACAAAAGAAAACAACAAAATGCTAGCTCATACAGATCTAGAGGAACCGTTAAGCATTTCCTCATTTCATAGGGAAAAAATACTCTCCTTCCAGCTGGAGGCGCTCAGGCCCTACCCTACGAACAATAGACTTTCATCGCGGCGTGAGAGTATAAAATAAAAAAGAAGACACATCTCATCCCATTCACATCCCACAAATGCACATCTCTGCTCAATAGCTCGTTGGAAAGTTCTCATGGAACCACCGACCGACCGACAACAACAATAAAAGATTTCTTCATAAACAGTGCAAGATACTTCATGGCGCGGGCTGAAACAGGGGGGGCTCTGGCATAGAAAGTGGGTGTTTGCTCATCTGGCGTGCATTATACGAGTACATGCGATATGCATTGCTGTGCAATCACAATGCAATACTGTGTGACCCCTTTTGCGCTGACTGCATCGGGTCATACGGGTCTGTGAATGACATTTAAAGCTACCACAGCTGACATAATGTCAAAATTTATTGCTATTTAGCACGCGCTGACTGTGTTGTGTTTAAGGGATTTGGGGCGTTCCCAAGGAATTAAGGTGTTGGAAATGTTTTTAAATTCGGAACTGGAAATTGATGAGCGTAAAGTGTAAAGTATACTTTAGGGGGCTTTATGATGACAGATTGGTTGACATTGTTGTTAACGAAGCTGTCAAAATATTATTTGTTGAGATTACCTTTTGTTAATGATAAGTTATAGGCTTTTTGGCAAATTAGTTGGTAATCAGTTTTCAAACTATCCCAGGGTGGGATATACCACTTACGCTGTAATTAGCTGACCCACCCGCTAGCCCGTGTTTAATAAATCCTCTTAGGGATGGAATTCGAGGAATGTATTGCCCTTTTGGTAGAGTGGTTTGGTCTGTTTTTTGTCTTTCAGTCAGTCAGGGAACTGATTTTTTAAAAATGTTGGGGCGTTCCACATCGCTGTCCTAAATTTGAACATACAAGTAGGTTAGTTTAGTCTTTGTTGAAGTTTGTTGTTACACCGTTGTAAAATCTTGGCTTTTTCAAGCATGCCACTTAAAACTGTTTACAGTCCAAACACGGGATTATTAGGGGCTCATATAACGCCTTCTTATTGTTTCGGGATAATGATGTTATTTGAGAAGCTTTCCATAACGGTGTAACTTGGATATATGTTAGACTTTCATAAGTACTTTAAAAACAATTGCCAAAAGTTTGTAATCTCGGTTTTTCAGTAACTGATAATGGTAGTAACATGAAATTTTAAGAAACCGCACTTCCATGACCGACGACTCACCTTAGAAACATAAATTCTATAAAAAACATATGAGAAGGCTACAATCCGCTGGGCGAACTGTTTAAGTCCCTATCCCATCCCATCCTTAAAATTATGAAATATTGAAAATGGCATTGTCCAAACATATTGTTCAGGCAGTTTATCAAAATATTTTATGGTTTGACAAAAAAACAACGTTTTCCAATTGCATATGCCTTGGATAGGGTACACAAATGCTTTTTGTAGGGAAACGCCCCCAAAAAGTGGGCGTAGGTTAAAATGGTCTAAGGACAAAAATCATATAAATTTTATGAACGTTTTTGCATCAAAAGTTTTAATTCTAATATTTGGACATTTTACCGAAAAAGGGTTTTTACTGACAACGCCCCCAAAAAGTAAACGTAGCAAAAAGAACTTTGTGTAGACAAAATATAGGCATTGGGATTGTCTATGTTGTTCAGAAATTTTTTTCCAAAAACGACGTGGCCGTCGGCGGATTTTAAAAATGTTTACACTTGTTCTGAAGCAATGCACAAGGATCCTATATACCAAATTTCATTCTCGTAGCTCAACATTTAAGGCCTAAAAATAGGTGACATTCAGACGGACGGACGGACAGACAGACATGGCCGGCGTATACTACCGACTTCACATATTCCCACAGAAAAATTCAAATGGTGTTAAAAATTGCACGTCTTGGAGGCCAATTCACAGGACCAAAACTTGAAATTATGAGCTCACCGAACGTTACCTTCAACAAATCAATTGTGGCACGAGCTGTGTGACATGTTGCGCCGTTTTGTTGAAACCACAGCTCCAATACATCATGGTTATTCAATTGATGAACGAAAAAGTCCGTAATCATGGCTCCATAGCGGTCACCATTGACTGCAACGTTCTGGCCAGCATCGTTTTTAAAGAAGAACGGACCAATTATTTATAGCTCAGGATTGCTTCTAACGAGCTCCTTGACAAAACTTGTCCTTGTGTACGATGTTAAAATCGTGCTGGGAGATTTTAACGCAAAGGTAGGAAGTGAAGACATCTTTAGAAGTATTGTCGGAAAACATAGCCTACACGACAACACGTCTGGTAACGGACTTAGGCTAATTGATTTCGCTACGGAACGAACTGCCACTATAGCCAGCACACGGTTTCCTCACCTCGATATCCATAAGGGGACATGGCGGTCTCCAGATCAACGAACGGTCAACCAAATTGATCACATTGCGATAGATAAGAGGCACGCATCCAATATTTTGGATGTCCGAACATCGACTCGGATCACTACCTTGTAGCAGCCAAGGTAAGAATGCGGATATCCACCACGCCACAACAAACCAGAAATACTGTGATAAAATTTTATGTCGGAAGACTGCAATCGCAAGAGACCGCCAAGACCTTCGCACAACGCGTATCCCTTAACCTCTCGATTAACACCATACCACCAGCATCGAATGTCGAAGAGCACTGGCAACGATGCCAACAGGCCATTAGATCAGCCGCAACTGATGTGCTAGGTTTCTCGCGCCCACTAGCAAGAAACCCCTGGTTTGATGAGGAATGCCGACAGATTCTCGCAGCCAAGAACGAGGCCTACAAGGCTAAGCTGCAGGTGAAGACGAGAGCTGCCATTGAGCTCTATAGGCAAAGAAGAAGGGAAGAACATCGGCTTTTCAGCAAGAAGAAAAAAGAGCAAGAAAAGCGCGCGATCGAGGATATAGAGAGGTGCCACTCCAGGAACGATGTTCGCAAGTTTTACCAAAGTGTAAAACGTCAAAGCCAAGGATACACGGCTCGAACAGAATCCTGTCGAGATGAACAAGGAAATATTGTAGTTGAGACACAGTCGATGCTGAGGATATGGAAGAACCACTTCTGCAGACTGTTAAACGGCGATGACGAACAACATTCCGCTGTCAGGCAGAACGAACCATTCAATATTGGCAACGACAGCGAAAACTGCCAACCACCCGACCTGAGTGAAGTGAGGATAGCAATATCTAAACTCAAGCTTAATAAGACTGCCGGAAATGACGGCCTTCCCGCTGAGCTTTATAAGGCCGGCGGAGATGACTTGGTAAGCAACATCCACCAACTCATAAGCCAAATCTGGTCGGATGAAAATATGCCTGAAGAATGGAACCTCAGCATCGTTTTCCCGATCCACAAAAAAGGAGACCCTCTGAACTGCGCCAACTACAGAGGCATAAGCCTCCTCAACATCGCCTACAAGATCCTATCTGCCGTAATATGTGAACGCCTGAAACCGTTTACCAACAACCTGATTGGCCCTTATCAGTGTGGTTTTAGGCCACGAAAGTCCACAACCGATCAAATTTTCACACTTCGGCAGATCCTGGAAAAAAACCCAATAAGTCCAAATCGATACTCACCACCTATTCTTCGATTTCAAAGCCGCATACGACAGCATTTATAGAGACGAACTGTACAGAGCCATGTCTAGTTTTGGTATACCGCCCAAACTCGTCCGTTTGTGTAGGATGACGATAGAGAATTCTCGCTGCTTCATCAGGGTCGGAAACGACTTCACCGACACATTCGATACCAAAAACGGATTTAGGCAAGGCGATGCGCTGTCATGTGACTTCTTTAATCTGATTCTTGAGAGAATTGTGCAAAACTCTAAAGCCAACACCAGAGGCACAATTTTCCAAAAGTCGGTGCAACTACTAGCATACGCTGACGATATTGACATCATTGGTAGGACTCAACGTGATGTCATAGCCACGTTTGCTAGTATAGAGAAGGAAGTGGCGAAAATGGGTTTAGCAGTAAATGAGAGTAAGACTAAGTATATGCTGTCATCACGAAAGGACTCACAACATCGACGAATTGGACAGAACGTCACCATTGACAGATATAACTTTGAGGTAGTACGGGACTTTGTCTACCTCGGCTCCGCTATTAACTCTGACAACAACATCTCGTCAGAAATTAAACGAAGAATGACTCTTGCCAATCGCTGTTTCTTCGGGCTAAGAAGGCAATTTAGTAGTAAAGCCCTCACTCGAACTACTAAGGAGATCCTATATAAGACCCTGATCATCCCAGTCCTGCTCTACGGCGCTGAAGCATGGACCGTATCAAAAGCGGATGAAGAAATCCTTGGTAGATTCGAGAGGAAAATTCTTCGAAAAATCTTCGGTCCCGTTTGCGTTGACGGGCTATGGAGACGAAGATTCAACCAAGAACTATACGAGCTGTACAGCGACATGCCCCTGGTCAAAAAACTCCGCATTGGAAGTTTAAGATGGCTAGGACATTTAGAACGAATGGACACCAATACTCCGGCTCGCAGAGTCTTCGATTCCCAGCCAGACGTCGGACGCAGTAGAGGAAGACCTCGCCTGAAGTGGCGCGCACAAGTGGAAACCGACCTCAACCAACTTGGAGTGCGCAACTGGAGGCAGTTAGCTAAGGACCGGGCTAATTGGAGAGGCATATTGGTTGAGGCCCAGGTTCATTCCGGACTGTAGCGCCACTTAAGTAAGTAAGTAAGGACCAATTATTTCACCAACCCATAAAGCACACCAAACAGTCAGTTTTTGTGGATGTAACGGTGTCTCAACATACACTTGAGGATTATTATCACTCCAAATACGGTAGTTTTGTTTATCGACGTATCCATTCAACCAGAAGTGGGCGCCATCGTTTTTTAAAATTAGGATCAACGGCAATCTTTGGTCCCATTCACCGAATCTACGCCTTGCATTAAATATTGTAGTCTCAGAAATTGTCTACTTAAACCCAATGTAGGCTTATTCTCGCGTATTGTCCACGATGTAAACGTAGCGATTGGTATTTTTTGTCCTTTTCCTTTCTCCTTTCCGTCAATTATGTGACACCCGATATATAAAGATAATTCATTAAATTGTTTTCCACACATTGATACTCTTTTACTTTTTAATTTTCTCCGAGGAAGTTTGTCCGTTTCGTGTCGGCCCGTTTATATTATTTATTACTCAGGAATAAAACATAAACAACGACCAAGCATTAATACGTTGCCTTAAGTCATCATTGAAATTAAAACACAATTACGGCATCCAAATGTCAAGACATACCTGATCGAATGCTGATTATCGTAAACATGATATCGTGAGCTTAACTCAATAAATTTCCAATATTATTGATATTTTAATTCGAATGCAATTAAAATGAAGCCATTTTGTTTTAGTTTATTGCATTGAACAAGTTCTGGCTAATATAGGTGTTGACTATTCAAAGTGATTATCGAGGTGGCTTATGGCCGAGGTAAACACGGGGGGAGATAAATTTAAATAAAAAAAAAATCATTTTTATTTCAATGTGATTTATTAAACACATGTTCACATGTTCTTATTCATAAAGGTGGAATATAATTATCGGGTTGTGTTGAAATATTGGCGCCACTAAGCGGAAAGGAGGGACGATAAATACCACTTGCAATTTGTCAGAGATAATTGTTTTTGTGATTTTATTTGCCGTTAAATAATTGTTTATTTCCACTTGGAATATATGACGGTATATTAAATATTTTGACAAGAAAATATTTGCTGCTTGGAAAATATTCAAAAAAAAACCTTCAGTTAGTAAAAAAAATATATTGGAAGACTACCAAGAAATGTGCGAATCATTTCTAGAATTAAGTCATAAAGCAGTTTTTCAGTGCAGGGTTAAATTCGACTCAATGTGACGATGTATCTTGCTGTCTTTGCTGTCACAAAATTATCGGAATAGTTTCCTTTTCCCCAAACAAATGAAAATGGATTCGTTACGGTCTTACAATACTTTTTCTTCTTAAAGCACTTAAACTTAATATTTCAAACGATTCCGAGTTGCTGATATCTGAATCTGAATATATCGTATACGAATTTAATTTCTAAAAAAATTTATAAATAACTCACATAAATAGTTACTTACTTACTTAAGTGGCGCTAAAGTCGGGGATGAACCTGGGCCTCAACCAACATGCCTCTCAAATTAGCCCGGTCCTTAGCTAACTGCCTCCAGTTACGCACTCCAAGTTGGTTGAGGTCGGTTTCTATTTGTGCGCGCCACTTAAGGCGAGGTCTTCGTCTACTGCGTCCGACGTCTTGCTGGGAATCGAAGACTCTGCGAGCCGGAGTATTGGTGTCCATTCTTTCTACATGTCCTAGCCATCTTAAACGTCCAATGCGGAGTTTTTTTTTTGACTAGGGGTATGTCGCTGTACAGCTCGTATAGTTCGTGGTTGAATCTTAGTCTCCATAGCCCGTCAACGCAAATGGGACCGAAGATTTTCCGATGAATTTTTCTCTCGATTCGACCAAGGATTTCTTCATCCGCTTTTGATACGGTCCATGCTTCAGCGCCGTAGTGTAGGACTGGGATGATCAGGGTCTTATATAGGATCTCCTTAGTAGTTCGAGTGAGGGCTTTACTACTAAAAAGCATTCTTTGCCCGAAGAAACAGCGATTGGCAAGAGTAATTCTTCGTTTTATTTCTGACGAGATGTTGTTGTCAGAGTTAATAGCGGAGGCGAGGTAGACAAGGTTCCGTACTACCTCAAAGTTATATCTGTCAATGGTGACGTTCTGTGCAATTCGTCGATATTGTGTGTCCTTTCGTGTTGACAGCATATACTTTGTCTTACCCTCATTTACTGCTGAACCCATTTTTGCCGCTTCCTTCTCTATACTAGCAAACGTGGCTATGACATCACGTTGAGGCCTACCAATGATGTCAATATCGTCGGCGTATGCTAGTAGTTGCACCGATTTTTGGAAAATTGTGCCTCTGGTGTTGGCTCGGGAGTTTGGCACAATCCTCTCAAGAATCAAATTGAAGAAGTCACATGACAGCGCATCGCCTTGCCTTAATCCTTTTTTGGTATCGAATGTGTCGGTGAGGTCGTTTCCGACCCTGATAGTGCAGCGAGAATTCTCCATCGTCATCCTACACAAACGGACGAGTTTGGGCGGTATACCAAAACTAGACATGGCTCTGTATAGTTCGTCTCTATAAATGCTGTCGTATGCGGCTTTGAAATCGATGAATAGGTGGTGGATATCGATTTGGACTTCTTGGGTTTTTCCAGGATCTGCCGATGTGTGAAAATTTGATCGATTGTGGACTTTTCTGGCTTAAAACCACACTGATAAGGGCCGATCAGGTTGTTGGTAAACGGTTTCAGGCGTTCACATATTACGGCAGATAGGATCTTGTAGGCGATGTTGAGTAGACTTCTGCCTCTGTAGTTGGCGCAGTTCAGAGGGTCTCCTTTTTTGTGGATCGGGCAAACGATGCTGAGGTTCCATTCTTCAGGCATGCTTTCAACCGACCAGATGTGGCTTATGAGTTGGTGGATGTTGCTTACCAAGTCATCTCCGCCAGCTTTATAAAGCTCAGCGGGAAGGCCGTCATTTCCGGCGGCCTTATTAAGCCTGAGTTTAGATATTGCTATCCTCACTTCACTTAGGTCGGGTGGTTGGCAGTTTTCGCTGTCGTTGCCAATATTAAATGGTTCGTTCTGCCTGACAGCGGAATGTTGTTCGTCATCGCCGTTTAACAGTCTGCAGAAGTGGTTCTTCCATATACTCAGCATCGACTGTGTCTCAACAACGATATTTTCTTGTTCATCTCGACAGGATTCTGTTCGAGCCTTGTAGCCTTGGCTTTGACGTTTTACACTTTGGTAAAACTTGCGAACATCGTTCCTGGAGTTGCACCTCTCCTCGATCGCGCGCTTTTCTTGCTCTTTTTTCTCTTTGCTGAAAAGCCTTCTTCTTTGCCTATAGAGCTCAATGGCAGCTCTCGTCTTCACCTGCAGCTTAGCTTTGTAGGCCTCGTTCTTGGCTGCTAGCATCTGTCGGCATTCCTCATCAAACCAGGGGTTTCTTGCTGGTGGCCGCGAGAAACCTAGCACATCAGTTGCGGCTGGTCTAATGGCTTGTTGGCATCGTTGCCATTGTTCTTCTACATTAGATGCTGGTGGTGTGTTGTGAGTCGAGAGGTTAAGGGATACGCGTTGCGCGAAGGTCTTGGCGGTCTCTGGCGATTGCAGTCTTTCGACGTATTTCTGTTTTTTAGTGGCGTGGTGGATAACCGCATCCTTACCTTGGCTACAACAAGGTAGTGGTCCGAGTCAATGTTAGCCCCTCGGAATGTACATGAACATCCGTTGTATATTTTAAGCACATTTTCCAGCAGCATATTGAAATGTGCTTTTGTACCATCAAATGTCATACAAAGTTGCCTTGCGAAATCAACGATCGCGCATTCACAAAATGGAAAGAAAAAGCCCATGGATTCCCGGTCTTTATAAGTGGGGACAAAATGACAACAAACAAACCGATCCCCGATCCCAAATGACAACTTCTACACTCAAACTGATGACTCGGTAGCATGTACGTGCGGTATAGCTAGTTGCTGTGTTCTTGTTCGAATTCGAACGGATGCAAGTTGGTTTCGTGTTAGGTTTATGTTTTGTGTTGTGTAGACGGCAGAATTTCTTCATTTTTTTTTGTTGTTGGCTTTGGCACATCGCATCGACATACCACACGCATCGCCGCACCGTGTTTTCATTCCCCCAGGGACTAAGCGCGACAAGACTTCTAGAAGCCCATTAAGGATCGTTCCGATGGATACGTTTTCATTTGAGTATCAAACTTGCGTGCACACACAAATTTTATGGTTATTGTCTGCGATTTTCTTTGAATTTATAGGAACTATGCGATTTTTGATCGTCAGCCAATTGAGGCAGAGTTGGGGGCGGCTTAAGAACGAGTAGATAAATATTCCTATATAATGAGGATGGGTAAACCTGGGTGACTGCTTGAAGTGCACATTTGCACAGTATAATAAAAATAGATTACAGACTTGGAATGTTGGGGATTTTAAAGGACTGATAATTTTATATTTCAAAACAGGATACACTAAAGTATGCGAATAAGTGGTGAAGTAATGTGAGATGATGGTTTGGAAAAGGTTTGCGGTTTTGAAAGCATGTTTTTGTAATTACCAGCAATACGTAACTAGATAGATGGTGGAGCAGATATGTTAAGTGAATCCTAGCGGAGAGAATAGCCATAATATACATTGCATGTTGAATGTGAAATGGGATGTCGACAAAATGTCACACAAAACGAAAGATTTGAGGGGAAAATTCCAACGAGGATACGCCACCAGTTATACAACTGATAGCGTGCAAAAAATTGGAGACAAAAATACATCGGGTCCAGATGAAATCCCACAAACAGAGGATTGAAACGGCAATTAGCTTAAAACCTGACATTCTTATGAAAACAATACAGAGCTGTCTAAAGAAAGGGACATTCCCAGACCACTGGAAACTGCAACGATTGGTGCTTTTTTCCATGGGAAATAAACCTTCAGGGGTTCCCTCATCATATCGCCCTATTTGCATTTTGGACAGGATGGTAAAAATCAGTACGGATTCTCAAAAGCTTGCTCCACAGTAGGTCCCATTAAACTGATTGTCAACACAGCTGCAACAGCCATCAAGGGAAAACGAAGGCAATTTGGAACAAAGGAGTACTGTGCGGTTGTCAATCTAGACAACAAAAATAACTTTTGCTTCGTCCAAACGTATTCCTTTGTTTTAAGAATACTTTCCGTTTGGCACAAACCCATAGTTCATAATTATCTTTGTTCGTTAGCAAACTGTTAACCATTCCAAAAAAAATATTGAAAACACAAGTTTCGACCAAGTTAGCATATATTTTGGAATGTGAGTAATTGTCAACTTTGCACCGCAAATGTCAAAATATCGAATATCGAAAATTGTAGTAAATTTAAGGGTGATTGTCATAAACAAATTTTTTGTTTTACCAACACCCCTTAATTCTGCAAACTGGTCACTCATCTTGAGCTCTTAAGCCAAAATGAATGTGGCCTGCCTGGTTGACTTTGAAAAGGCCTTCGACAACGTATGGTTAGAGGGACTTTTCTACAAGCTAACCAGACTGGCCATGCGTAAACCCCTGCTACATATGATGTATGAAATGCTTATGGGAAAAAAGTTCGTTAACCACATATAAGTAACGTAATTTGGAGTAAAGTCTCTCATATTAAAAACGGTTTACCACAGGGGGCGGTGAGCTCTCTCGATATTGTTTAACATTTGATCTTGTAGGTTTTCTCAGACTCGCCATAGCGTACGCTGATGATCTAGTGGCATACAGATCAGATCCGAAAATCGAGGTCATCAAAATTCTTTTGCAACGTGACTTCGATCACATTAAGGGATATTGCGATGGTTGGAAATCGAAGATCAATTTCTTAAAAAAAAACCGAAACAATTCTGTTTAAAACTCCATTGCTTAGGACTTCTAGCGATACCAGAAAAAACTTGAAAAATGTGCGTATCATTGGACAACATGAACAGCCGTTGGCGGTGAGAATTGAAGTTAAATATCTGTGCATCTGGCTTGACAAGTCTCTGTAATTTAACAAAAAAGTAGATGCTTGTCTGGCCAGTGCTAGGAGGGCTTATGCTCTGACAAGCAGACTGTTTCAAAGCAGTCAATTTGTGCTAAGGGTGAAAGTCATATGCTACATGGCCCTTATAAAGAAAATCATTGCTTACCGTTGTCACATGTGGTTTAATGGAGCACCATCCTACATGGAAAAGATACGGCTGCTTGAGAGGCGGTGTATCGAACCTACTTAGGATTTTACCAAACGCGAGACTCCGAGTACATAAAATATTATCGCAATAACAAGGTATCAGCTGAATAGAATTGACAATTTCCTTACTAAGGTGAATCGTTCCACAAGGATCAGTTTTTGGACCTCTTCTGTGGAATATTATGCACGATGGTGATTTAAGGCTGCCAATGACACTTATGTGATATGGCCATCGTTGACGTGGCAAAGCCTGGTTGGAGTAGCCCGCCCCCTTAGCTAACTGCGCCTCCAGTTGCGCAAATCAAATTCTCTACTGCGTCCGACGTGTAGGAATCGAAGTATCTGCGAGCCGGAGTATTGGTGTCCATTCGTTCTACATGTCCTAGCCATCTTAATTGTACAATGCGGAGTTGTTCCACTAGGGATATGTCGGTATACAGCTCGGATAACTCTTGGTTGAAACCTCGCCTCCAAAGTCCGTCAACGCAAACGGGACCTCCAGTTGCGCAAATCAAATTCTCTACTGCGTCCGAGGTGTAGGAATCGAAGTATCTGCGAGCCGGAGTATTGGTGTCCATTCGTTCTACATGTCCTAGCCATCTTAATTGTACAATGCGGAGTTGTTCGACTAGGGATATGTCGGTATACAGCTCGGATAACTCTTGGTTGAAACCTCGCCTCCAAAGTCCGTCAACGCAAACGGGACCGAAGATTTTTCGAAGAATTTTCCTATCAAATCGACCAAGGATTTCTTCATCCACTTTTGATACGGTCCATGCTTCAGCGCTGTAGAGCAGGACTGGGATGATCAGGCTCTGATATAGGATCTCCTTAGTAGTTCGAGTGTGGGATTTACTACTGAATTGCCTTCTTAGCCCGAAGAAACATCGATTTGCAAGAGTAATTCTTCGTTTAATTTCTAACGAGAGCCGAGGTAGACAAAGCCCCGTACTACCTCAAAATTATATCTGTCAATGGTGACGTTCTGTCCAATTCGTTGATGTTGTGTGTTCTTTCGTTGACAGCCTTAACCTCATTTACTTCTGAACACATTTTTGCCGCTTCCTTCTCTATACCAGCAAACGTGGCTCTGACACCATGCTGAGTTCGACCAATAATTTCAATATCGTCGGCATATGTAAGAACCCGCACCGATTTATAGATGATTGTGCCTCTGGGGTTGCTCGAGAGTTTTGCACAAACATCTCAAGAATGATGTTAAAGAAGTCACTGGACAGCCTTGCCCAAATCCTTTTTTGGTATTGAATGTGTCGGTGAGGTCGTTCTCAACCCTGATGGAGCAGCGAGAATTCTCCATCGTCATCCTACATAGACTGACGAGTTTGGGCGGTATATCTATACTATACATGGCTCTGTTTAGTTCGTCTCTATAGATGCTGCCTTAGAGGCCTTAAAATCGATGATATGGCGGATATCGATTCGTCATTTTTGGTTTTTTCCCAGGATCTGACGAAGTATGAAGATTTGATCCGTTGTGGACTTTCGTGGCCTAAAATCACACTGATAAGGGCCGATCAGGTTATTGGTCAACCGTTTAAGGCGTTCACATATTACGGCAGATGGGATCTTGTAGGCGATGTTGAGGTGATTTGAGATCTGATGTACTAGCTGCATCGGCTATAAAGCAGGTAAATAGTCATTGGAAAGATGCCAGTAAGTTAGGTTCATGTTTTACGGTCAAACTTTTTACCTTAGACACGTTTTCTAGGCTTTTCATACTTTTGGCTTTTATAAAGGAGGCTGACACTTTGAATGTCTTCATCCATGAAGAAGTGTCAGTACCTCCTCACGTCTGGAACAACTTAGTATTCAATCATTAACAAAAGACTGAGTTCAAACCTCTGTACCTCCAAACGAAACCATTTTTTATTGCCAATAGATGTCGCTATTACAAATAATTGGAAATGTTCGCCCACAAAGTGAGATGTTGACATCTACAACCACAACATCCCCATTGATTGCATACCATCTATCATCGTTAGTAGCTAAACATGACACCGCCCGACATCCGTTTCAGCACTCTTATTAAATTTACCTACAATCCATCAGTCTCTCAACACACCTTATCCTAACCATCATCTTCTTGTTCATTCCAGACACCATCCAGCTCATGCTACAGATTACCATCAGCCAGCAGCAAACTACAAACATGGAAACCAATCTAAGCTAAAAGACCTCCCAAGGTTTTATTCAGCTCGGGTAAATATCCCCGCCCAGCACATCTCCTCATCGTAACCTTCGGAAGAGCAGCCTCAGCTAGCGCACTCTTGCAATTATGTGGTCATATCGAACGAATCGTCTCGCATTGATTGCAATCGTATCACTCATTTACCTCATGGATCTGCTCTCTGCGGCGGAAAATGTACCCTCCCCAGGCAGTAGAGATACGGCATCCTCCAGCTCGCCGGTGCAATCATCATCGTTTGCATCATCATCAGCATCAGTGAGAAGAAAGTCTCGCACTGCATCATCAAATAACAGCCAACGGGCTAAGAAAATTGCCAATTCCCATCACAATCACGAGCACCGTCATCACCAGCAACAACAGCAGCAGCAGGGTGGTCTACCCACGCTCCCACTGACAAGCAGTGCGGACACCTCATCACCATTCAACTCGATCCCATCAATGGCACAGGGAATGCGTGAACGCAAGCCCAACATCATTCTCATCCTCACCGATGACCAAGACGTGGAGTTGGGCTCATTGAATTTCATGCCCCGAACGCTGCGTCTGCTGCGTGACGGTGGCGCCGAGTTTCGCCATGCGTACACCACAACACCAATGTGTTGTCCGGCACGTTCGTCCCTGCTAACCGGCATGTATGTGCACAATCACATGGTGTTCACCAACAACGACAACTGTTCCAGTCCGCAATGGCAGGCGACGCACGAGACGAGGTCCTTTGCAACGTACCTCTCGAATGCGGGCTACCGGACCGGCTACTTTGGCAAATATCTGAACAAGTACAATGGGTCGTACATACCGCCCGGCTGGCGGGAATGGGGCGGTCTCATAATGAACTCCAAATACTACAACTACAGCATAAACATGAACGGTCAGAAGATTAAGCACGGCTTCGATTATGCCAAGGTAAGTGGTCTAGGCCAATAGTTTCTTTGAAAACGGAACTCATCTCTCTCTTTTTTTTATTTTATGTGGCTAACGGCAGGACTATTATCCGGATCTGATAGCCAACGACTCGATAGCATTCCTGCGGCAATCAAAACAACAAAACCAAAGAAAACCTGTGATGTTGACAATGAGCTTCCCAGCACCGCACGGACCCGAGGACTCGGCGCCACAGTACAGTCATTTGTTCTTCAATGTGACAACGCATCAGTAAGTAGACAGAGTATATGTGTGCATGTGTATCGAGGTGGAATCGTATTAAGTGAAATGTGGAATTCTATTGGGAATGTGTTGTTGTTGTGAGCCAAACCGCCACAAAGGATTCTATTGAGTTGCCAAGCGACATGCTCACCGAGTGATGGAAGAGGAGTCTGTCAAGTGGATTAGTTTTGAAAGTGATGGATTCATTGGGATCCGACGTCCTGGCGTTATTGAGATGGATATATGTGTTTGTTTAAGTTATATTTTGCAATATCTGGTGTCACAGGAGCTACCGCACCCTTGAACAATTCAAGGAATGTGAGGTTAGTGTATTGTCAAAATGTCACGTATGTATGTCTCTGTGGGTGGAATGAATTACGTTTGTGGAATATTTTTTGAAGATTGGATACATACATGAGGTCTCTCAGAGGATTTAACTCTTGAGTGGTGGATATCCTTTGCTTTCCATACATAAATGTTAACGACATGCCTATTAAATGCCAGCTCAGTGCTGAGAGTCTTGGCTTGAGATGTGTACAGACCCCTTTCGAATATTTTCATTTACTCTGGAGGACAATTCTCCGAATTCGAAGGCTTTTAGGAACCACAGAGAGAGAGTGCTATTTCTTGAATTTTTTTTTATGGAAAAGCTTTGATCCGCAAGACATTCGTAAAACCTTCCATAGCTTCCAAGAAGTGCTTCCAAATTGGACGCACTTAAAAAATCCCCTTCCATGGTTCTCAGCCATGCGATTTGGCAACCCCAACGAGTCGGTAGAATTCGAATCAATTTGCTCTCTGGAAAGATGCAAAAAGCTTAAAACAAAAAACTACTAGGGTTCCTATAAATCGTCTTTCATCTGTGCGATTTATCGGTTCAACCTGAAGACGTACCGGTAGAACCCCAATTTCAATTTTTTGGCCTACTACTCCTACTGCAGCGATTCTCAACATCCTAGGCTTTGAGTTGGAAACAAACGATTTTTAGGACTCATTTCTCCTTCTGGCGTTATAGTCCTTGGTAATGTAGACACATGTGGAATTTGAAAGATTATTATCAACGACCTTTCCTGACATACATGGTCTAGACTTTCGAAAATAACTTCCAACACGGGTATCATATAAAAATAATGTTGTCCCCTAATCTCGATACCCCATAGCTCTTGACAGATTCAACGCCATAGATTTCTATAAAAAAGCTTTGATCCCCAAACATACGCAAAACCCCCCATAGCTTCCAAGATGTGCTTCCAAATTGGACGCACTTAAGAAATCCCTTTCAATGGTTCCCCGCTATGCGATTTGGCAACTCCAACGAGTCGGTAGAATTCGAATCAATTTGCTCTCTGGAAAGATGCAACAAGCTTGCGATTCGTCGGTTCGGCCTGAAGACGTACCGGTAGAACTCTCGATTTCATATTTAGGCCTATTCCATTCCTCTTCCGTGATTGACTGATGATGTCAGTTTGACAGAATTCGAATTGATAGGTTCTTTGAAGCGAAAGCTTTTTTTTGATCTTTCGCTTCAGTTTGACAGGATTTGTCAAATTGAGAGGTTCTTTGAATCGAGCTCTGTTATTCCTGTATTAGTCCGAAGCATCTTCATCTTTGCAGCAAAGAATAACCAATGCACTTCGGAGTCTGTCTACTTCCTTTGAAGCTGAGAATTAAGAATTAAAATAAATAGCAAGGACTTAGCCTAATTCCCGATCTGTTAGGGCCGCAGTTCTTTTACTTAAGATACCCCTTTGTCACGGAGTTATCGGTATCTAGTACTTAACTCAGCGCTGCCGCCTTTTCCTTGAGAATCCTGGAGGTTCCTAAATCATCTGTTTTCAGAATACATTTATCGAAACAGCTCATTTCGGTTGTTCACTTTATCCATACGAACTGGGACTGTAGTATACGCCTCTATTGATTACATCATGGGAACTTATGCCTTATTGTGAGGACACATCTTCCAACTGCTTTCATCTCGTGCTGCCAAGATTTTGCACATGGATTGTTGAATCCTTATATACCGTCGCCTCGAGAAAGATGAGCGTTGGAGTTGGTAGGCAAAAGCTTGGCGAAAGCTTGGCGAAAGCTCAATTTGTTTCATAAAATCGCATTGCCTACCAGTTGACCAGCCATAATAGGAAAAGGAAATGCAGACAAACTAGCTAGACTTGCTTCGCTTCGCTATGCTTCTCTATTCCGCGGAAAGGCAAATCCCCTAAAAAGCTTTTCAAAAGCTTAAACATTTAAGAATCCAGATGGTGTCATATCTAGTGAACCTGCAGAACCTCAAAGCTATAGTATCAATTAGGCTGTTAGCTCGCAACATACAAACTATTAAAACCATTCTGGCGAAAGATGAGGCCATCGCTCTTGCCGCGTCAAATCGAATGAGTTTTACCAGCAAATTCTGTTTATGTTGGCCCCGTTGTATAAGACTGGTGTTCTGTGAAGTCCAATGTAGCTTCTCAAACACCCGTATCTTTTCCATTTAAGATGGGCCAATGTTAACCACACCGGGCACCCATAGGCAATCATCGGCCTGATGAGGGTCATGTTGCAAATCACCTTCACCCTGCTATTAAGACGGCTGCTATAAAACAATCGTCTTGTCAGGGCATACGCTCCCCTAGCTCTCGACGGAGCAGCATCTACATGTCTTCCGAAATATAGATTCTGATTCAGGCAGATTCCAAGGTACATTACTACATTTTTACTCACCAGTGGCTGTCCGTTTGGTCCAACGGTCCTAAACAGGAAAATTTTCCGATTTCTGAAAGTTGATTTTCAACTTCCAGTCATCACAATATCTCTGGATTTTGTCAAAGTCCCGCTGCAAAAGAGTTCAAATGACCTCAACAGTAGGGGCTGTTCTGTAAGCGATAAGATCGTCCGCATACGCAATTGCCTGAGTAAGTAAACCTATCATATCGCTGTTTAAATGCTGTTGCAGACCATTTTTAATGAAAAATTCTGTGATAGATGTTACGTTGCCACTATTCAAACGTTCTACCAGTCAACAAGTTAGGAAGCATGTATAGCAGTGGTTTACTTATGCCAAGTCTTGTTAGCTTCAGATAGAGGCCCTCTAACCATACGGTGTCGAAAGCCTTCTCCAAGTCTATCAGACATGCACCCTTGCACTGTTTTTTGGCTTTTTTTTCATTGTTTATCGGAGACCAGTTTGGAGGCGACATAGTGTCATATCCCGCCTTGAAACCAAAGTGGTATTATCGTATTTTCCTCAGACCACTTGAACAGAGCTCGATTGAGAATCTTTTCGAAAACCTTACTGATACTCAAAAGGAGACTTATCGACCGGAAATTTACCGGATTGGAGTTATAATTTCCCTTTTTCGGGAGAGGATGAACCACCGCCGTCTTCCACCGCACTGGTTAACATGCATTATTCAGCGAGTTGTTGAACAGCGTGGCGTAAATGTCCGCAGCTTCATGGGGTAAGTGTGGCATTACAATATTGGATATACCATCGACTCCCGCTGACTTCTATTTCTTTATGGAATCGAAGATGATCTGGAGTTCCACCTTCGAAATTAACAGGGGACTAGCCGCACTTCGCTCAGCGACTATACGTTTGCCAAGTTTTCGTCATCGAACCGCGTGAAATCTTATTGATTTGTAGAAACATACTCGGGTCGCTGGAATTCACGGCCCGAATTCTGTTATTCCAAAACAAATTAATGGACAACCGATAGTTCTCCTGGATCAATTGGTTGATGTTTCTATTCGGCTCCTTCAGTGTTCTAATTTTCGCGTCGCGTGTGATTATTAGTCGTCTGTACAAGAGTTTAAGTCTCATCAGAAGTCCGCTTTTTTGTCTGTGCAGTGCGTCAATGGTCGGGTTACTGTACGTAGGGTAGACGTTGTGTCACGTTAATTGTTCTTTGAATAGTTTCGTCCATTTGTTGTAAGTTTTCGTCGATCTGTCCGATTAAACGCTCCCCTAGCTTTCGCCAGTCCAGCATCTACATGTCTACAGTTATATAGATACTGATCCAACCAAATACCAAGGTACTTTACTACACCAGTGGCTGTCCGTTTGGTCTAACGATCACCAGCTTGCGCCAGTTCTTTTTCGTATCCCTAGTCATTTCTATGGAGGGGTATGTTGCTGTACAGCTCGTTTAGTTCTTGGTTAAATCTTCGTCTCCATAGCCCGTCAACGCAAACGGGACAGAAGATTTTTCGAAGAATTTTCCTCTTGAATCGACCAAGGATTTCTTCATCTATTTTTGATACGGTCCATGCTTCAGCGCCGTAGAGCAGGCCTGGGATGATCAGGGTCTTATATAGGATCTCCTTATAGTAGTTCGAGTGGCTTTACTACTGAATTGCCTTCTTAGCCCGAAGAAATAGCGGTTGGTACGAGTAATTCTTCGTTTGATTTCTGACGAGATGTGAGATGTTGTTGTTAGAGCGAATAACAAAGCCGAGGTACCTCAACGGCATGTCTGTCAATGTTTCGTTTTTTCCAATTCGTCGATGTTGTACGTCCTTTCGTGTTGTTGGTGTTATCCTCAGTTACTGCTAAACCCATTTTTGCTGCTTCCTTCTCTATACTAGCAAACGTGGCTATGACATCACGTTGAGTCCTACCGATGATGTCAATATCGTCGGCGTATGCTAGTAGTTGCACCGATTTTTGGAAAATTGTGCCTCTGGTGTTGGCTCGGGAGTTTTGCACAATCCTCTCAAAAATCAAATTAAAGAAGTCACATGACAGCGCATAGCCTTGCCTAAATCCTTTTTTTGATATCGAATATGTCGGTGAGGTCGTTTCCGACCCTAATGGAGCAGCTTGAAGTCTCCATCGTCATCCTGCACAGACGGACGAGTTTGGACGGTATACCAAAACTAGACATGGCTCTGTATAGTTCGTCTCTATAAATGCTGCCGTATGCGGCTTTGAAATCGATGAATAGGTGGTGGGTATCGATTTGGTCTTCTTGGGTTTTTTCCAGGATCTGCCGGAGTGTGAAAATTTGATCGATTGTGGACTTTCCTGGCCTAAAACCACACTGATAAGGGCCGATCAGGTTGTTGGTAAATGGTTTCAGGCGTTCACATATTACGGCAGATAGGATCTTGTAGGCGATGCTAAGGAGACTTATGCCTCTGTAGTTGGCGCAGTTCAGAGGGTCTCCTCTTTTGTGGATCGGGCAAACGATGCTGAGGTTCCATTCTTCATGCATACTTTCATCCGACCAGAGTTGGCTTATGAGTTGGTGGATGTTACTTACCAAGTTATTTCCGCCAGCTTTATAAAGCTCAGCGGGAAGACCGTCATTTCCGGCCGCCTTATTAAGCCTGAGTTTATATATTGCTATCCTCACTTCACTTAGGTCGGGTGGTTGGCAGTTTTCGCTGTCGTTGCCAATATTAAATTGTTCGTTCTGCCTGACAGCGGAATGCTGTTCGTCATCACCGTTTAACAGTCTGCAGAAGTGGCATCCATATCCTCAGCATCGACTGTGTCTCAACTACGATATTTCCTTGTTCATCTCGACAGGATTCTGTTCGAGCCTTGTATCCCTGGCCTTGTATCCCTTGTATAATTTTTACAATTTGGTAAAATTTGCGAGCATCGTTCCTGGAGTGGCACCTCTCTATATCCTCTATATCCTCGATCGAGCGCTTTTCTTTTTTTGTTTTCTTCTCTCTGAAAAGCCTGTGTTCTTCCCTTCTTCTCTGCCTATAGAGCTCAACGGCAGCTCTCGAAGAAGCTTAAATTTGTAGGCCTCGTTCTTGGCTCAGAGCATATGTCGGCATTCTTCAAGGGTGTATGCTGTGTTTTTCGACTTACTGCTAAAGATGTCTTCTCTTCCTACCTATACGTTAAAATCTCTCAGCACGATTTGAACATTGTACTTTGGAAGTCGCTCATAGGTTGTGTCAAGGAGCTCGTAGAAGCTTAGAAGGCTTATGTTGGTGAATTTGGCCTTGATGCGAATTGTTACAATGCGTTCGCTAAAATCTTGGAAACATAAGACTTCTTGCCTAAGACTGGCACTTTTAACAAATCCGCATCCGAATAGTTCTGTTTCTGCTCACTATAGCACGGTCCATAATAGATGTCACAGTTTTTCATCATCTTTACGCATTTCCTGGATGGCAGTAATGTCTGTTTTTTTAGTAGCTTAGGGTTTCCGTTAGCTGTTCACCTGCATCGCTTCTGTTTAATGTTCTCACATTCCTGGTGCAGATAGAAACTTCGTTGTCCTTTTTTCGTTAAGCATGTTCGCGAACAATAAAATTAGTCCTTTCCGTGGCTATTGGTTACTTCAAAACAAAAATTGTTTTTTCTATGGGCCAGTTCCAATTTATTAGATACCCCTAGGACATGGGGCCATCAGTTTCCACTACGGGATTGAACGCTGCCGTTGGCCTTTCGGTTCATCCGCCACCATCTCTGTCCAAAGGGCCTGACTTGCCCTTGAAATTCCTAAATAACCTGTTTTCCGAATATGTCGAGCAGCTCATCTAGGTTCGCCTGGGACAGCAGGCAGGGTATTCCCTACCAATCTGACCAGGCTGTTTATAGTGTTGGTGTTTTTAATCTTGTTATCAACACTATCACTTATCGTTTAGCAAGTCTAATCCGGTTGGATGAGACCAATACCCGATGGTTACCAGTTGGAGGTAAAAATAAACACAGTTGATGTGTAGTCAGAGTTACAACTACTTGGCATTGCCAAGTTAAAGCCAATCAGAGTGTACCCTAATTCTACTACATCCAACCATCCATCAACAGTTGTACAGAAAGGCTACTAAATTGTAGGCAGTTAACTAACACGGTCCATACACCACACAATTCTGCATGTACAATCGCAAGCATGCATAATCTTGCTTCCTCCACACACTATTAATGCAAACTTCGTAGTACTTGTTTAAGTTCTAACCAAATGTTCAATTACTTTACTGCACATGCAGACTTTTGTGAGGTATAGGCCTTATAAAAACCTGGCTACTCAAACTGCCATAATGTTGAAAATATGTAGTTTTAAGAGTTTCCAAGTTCTGCATCATGATTTCGATTTGTTGGTATGCAAATTAAACGTCTGTATCGAAGCCAACCAACTCCAAGCAAATAATTTAAAAGCAACACGAAACTAAGTTCAAATTATCATAAAATGAGAATGACTGCAATGCGTCTACAATAGCAGACAGGCCACTCGAACTGCAGCTCATGACTTCATTGGACTATTTTTCAAATTGACCAAAGTCATATAGCATATCCAGCCAAACACACTTATCAGCAGAGGGGAAAACCAATCTATGCCATTGCCACTGCCAAAGCAATTCGTCACAAAATGAAAAATTATTTCCAAATAAAAATGTCCTTTCAATACATGCACATGCACACATCCAAAAGATTTAAGGAATAAGATTGCACTCTCCGAGCAAATTCACTTTTCGTTTTCATTTTGGAAAATGTAACCTTCACCTTGGCGTTTATGAAATTAAGACGCCATTACAACTTCTTTGCATATATAAATCTTTGACACAGGTAACGTGTTTACACGTTCGCATTTATACCGAATCCACTCTCGTGTGACACCGTAAATTCGGTTTCCCTTGCAAAGTTTTTTAATTAAATTTTTCATCTAGGAGATTGAAAGCGAAGGAAAAGCCAGCTCTCTCTCTGCACACGTTTCTGAAGACCAAAAAAAAAAGGAAACGAACCATACAATGTAGGTCCTCATCAGATAGGTGAAGCTTTTTGGTTCAGCCCAAGCAAAGATTAACGATGGAAGTTTGCATGAACATGGTGCATGTGAAAATATACGACAACATGTCGTAGTGATTTTCTGAAGGAAGATATGGGGATCCTTAAATTGGAATTGGCGTCTAAAACATATGCCAGTGCAATTTTGGGCGTAATGCCAAACTATAACGAGAAGCAATGAATGTCTATTAGGGCGATCAATTTCAAAAATGGTTTAGGATTTGGGTTGAGAAGTGCACCAACTTATAGAAGATTGTGGAACAATGTATTTGAACAGTAGGACTATTGTTTTAAAATGAAAGTGGGGTTGCCGATTATGGTTCTCATTATATGACATTTACTGATGTCGAATGGGTTGATAGACTTCAAGTCAAAAATGCTTTCTTCTGCTCAAAATTTAAGACGTGGAGACAAATGCTTTCAGTGACAGAAGATGTTATGAAAAAGTAAAGGAACGATTTTGTAGTAAGATTTTGCTACATCGTACTGTGATTTACACAAAATAAAGCATTCACACACGAAACCGGATCCGCCATCTAACGTTTTTTTTTTCAACTAGTGCTTATTTCGTGAATGGTAACACTTAGCTCATGTCTGATTTGACAGATAATTAGTTTAATCCTTCCGCTGAACGAATATGGTTGTGTATGCGCTTGAACAACGCTGGGAAATATTGCGACATTACTTTGAAAATCTGCGAAAATTGCGTACGGATTTTGGAAGAAGAGAAGCACCGTCAGCTCCGTATGTTCGTTATCTTGTGAAAAAAGTGAAAGAAACCGGCATCCTCATCGACAAACCAAAGCGTGAAAAGCCAAAAACAGTGCGTACACCTGAGAATATTGCTGCTGTGGCAGAAAGTGTGCATGAAGCGCCATCAACACCAATTCACCGTCGATCTCAATAATTGAACATTTCGGAGACATCATTGAGACGAATTTTCCATAAAGACCTTGGTATGACGCCATACAAAGTCCAATTGGTTCAGGAGTTGAAGCCAACTGACCATCCAATGCGTTTTTGCTTCGCTAAGTGGGCCTGCGATCGACTTAGAGAAGATGCCGATTTTGCCAAAAAAATCATCTGTTCAGATGAAGCTCATTTTGATCTTGGCGGGTATGTAAACAAGCAAAAATGTCGCATTTGGGGCACAGAAAACCCGCACGCATACATTGAAAAGCCGATACACCCAAAACGAGTCACTGTTTGGTGCGGATTTTGGTCCAGAGGCATAATTGGGCCATTTTTCTTCGAAAATAAGCAATGAGTGGCCGTTACAGCCAATGGGGATCGTTATCGGGCCATGTTGAACGAATTATTGTTCACAAAAATTGAAGAGGGGGATATTGGCAACATTTGGTTTCAACAGGACGGCGCTACGTGCCGCACAGCCGAAGCTACACTCGATGTTTTGCGCCCTGTTTTTGAAGATCGCATTTTCAGCCGCAGAGCTGATGTCGTTTGGCCACCTCGGAGCTGCGATTTGACACCGTTGGACTATTATTTGTGGGGTGCCGTAAAAGATAAGTGTTACGCCGACAAGCCAGAGACAATTGACGCTTTAAAGGACAATATTCGTGATGCCATTGGGTAAATACAGCTGCACACAATCGATAATGTGCTTAAAAATTGGACCGATCGTGTAGGCTACTGCATGGCCAGCCGAGGCAGCCATTTGAGTGAAATTATTTTCCATTATTAACCGGAAGGATTGTACTTTCAAAAAAAAAAGTTATTTGGCGGACCCTTTACTATGTTGCCTTTATTGGCTCATGAGGACCGTAATTGGCGGTGCACAATACCCTCTCCAGCACTGGGCATTCTGTTTCTCGATAATAATGCCATTCAACACGGTGTTCATTTTGTAAGTGTAGGTGTAACTTCCAAGTGCCGGTGGGTTAAATCGAGAGAGCAAACTTTCCACTCTGTTTCACCTTTTATTGAGATAAGGGGCCCCTAGAAAGTGTTTCCTCAAAACATTCATCGATCCCCTCTTAGTGTGAACCATCGCTACGTTCTGTTGAAACCAAATGTCCTCCAAGTCCAAATCATCGAGTCGTAGGAAAAAAACATCCAACATGTCCACATAGCGATCTTGTATCACTGTTATTGTGACCACATTTTCTTCAAAAAATAACCTGATTAAGAACAAGAACTCTTTCTCAGACCACATATACAACATCCACTTTGGATGACTTTCACCCAAACCTGAAGGTTTTCAGAAATAAAAAAAAAAACAACTGGTCACTTTATACAGATCCATTATCCAACAAACTTCTCTCCGACACCTTATAACAACCTTAGCACAACCGAGGCTATCCAATAACAAGATGGAACTGAATAGCCTAGTAGCAACCCTCTCACGAGCCCTAAACGATGCAATGTCATCAGCCTCCCCTATCTAACGGCCTCGTGGAAAGGCCAAGCCTCCCTGGTGGAAGTCCAACATCGGCACTCTTAGGAAAAATTCGAATCTAGGCAACTATTCAACAAAGCCAAGAGCTTCAAAGACACACTAGATTAGGACCACTATAAGTCGTCTTTCAAAACATTAAAAATCTCGATGAGGAAGAAAAAGAGAGCATCCTGGAGTACTTTTGTGGTAACATTGAAGAAAACTTAAAGCTTCTAGACCCTGTAGAATCCTCTCCACCAATCCACCAATCTACCAATATCCAGCTACCTAATTAAACCAGGTGGTCAATCAAAAAATCAAAATCAAAACTAATTCTACCATGGAAGCCATTGACCTACTTCTAGACACTTACTTTCCTGCTAGCTTCTCAAACCCTACGGATGTTCAACCAAACACTCTCGAACATCAATTCCACATATCAAGGATTGATCATTACGAAAGGAAAACTTCTTTGGGCAATCAAAAGATTCAAACCTGTATGGAGCTTCAATACAACCTTGATATCCTGCTATCATGGCTACTAACCATTATGACCAGTTGTCTGCGGTTGGTACACGTTCCGAAGGCATGGACGGAATCAGTAGTTTTATTCATCCCCAAAGCAGGAAGAAGCTCACATCTAAATCCGAAGGATCTCTGTTCGATCGTTCTATCCTCCTTTCTTTGGAAAGCTAAAATGATCAATACACCTCTGTACCAGTATTGAACCGACTAGGATCTCCATGTCATGGTGGACTAATGCACTTTCAGATTTGTATGTCAATGATTCGCTGGGTGTGCTAATAAATCAGCTACTTGCGGGAAGAATTATAAACACAAATCTTGGAGTTTCAAATCTGCTGTAAATCAGGATGGAACAACTATCTCTTTGAAGCATATAAAAGTCAAACCTCTCTCTAATTTAACATTCTTCTTGAAGGTACGCAACTCATCAACAAATGGTATGTCGATGGGCCCACAAATGCCTATGCGAGTTTGTCGACTCACTTGAGCGTCAGCAGCCGATCAAACCTAACCTAACCTAATCGAGAAAGTGAAGGTTGCAAGGTGATTGACTACGGAGATGACGTGATAACAGCTGTATCAGAAAAGTGAAGACCTATTACAAAATGGTCTCTCTATACTTCCGAAATTGGCCGCCAAATGAGGACCCGGCCCGAACCCTCTAAAAACTTAATTGGTCCTTTTCAGCAGGAAATACAAATTCCCGCACGTTGACCCATCAAAACTCAATGCCGTTAGTGGTTCGTCTCAATTTCGCAGAATCAGCCAAGTCTGGTCTTTTAAAAGAAATTAAACTGGAAAACCTATATTCAAGAAAGCGTTAAAAAAAACCGTCTATCTCTTAACGAGATAGAAGAGCACATTACCATTCACCTCTTTTGGGTGTCGAGTCACAGAGAACTGTGAGGCGGATGAGCTTCACTACCCTTGATATTCTACCGACAGTATAAATGTTAGGCAAGTTCCTCGCTACATGCAAATCATCATGGTAGGAATTAACTTCCCAGGTTATACTATGAAGACCTCCCTAACCTAAGAATTACTCCCCCAGCTTATGCAACAGTTTTTTTGGTTGCGCAAAGGATGTGTAATGTTGTGTATTCTTCTAAAGATATCAGTTACCCGGGTTACTAGCCTGTACGATTCGCAAACATCGCAATAATCGATGCCAGGAAACGTACTAAACCACACCCTGAACACTTCAACCACTCTGGCCGCGGGACTACCGTTAGGTATTACTTTGTGGGGCTGGTTAGCAATCTGTGCTCTTCTTCAGCGTTTTGTTGCCGTTTGGGCTTCGTTTTCTCTGGTGATCTCCCTAACTCTTTCCAACCGTCGAAGTTTTACTTAAGTGGCTCTACAGTCCGGGATGAACCTGGGCCTCAACCAACATGCCTCTCCAATTAGCCCGGTCCTTAGTTAACTGCCTCCAGTTGCGCACTCCAAGTTGGTTGAGGTCGGTTTCTACTTGTGCGCGCCACTTAAGACGAGGTCTCCCTCTACTGCGTCCGACGTCTGGCTGGGAATCGAAGACTCTGCGAGCCGGAGTATTGGTGTCCATTCTTTCTACATGTCCTAGCCATCTTAAACGTCCAATGCGGAGTTTTTTGACCAGGGGCATGTCGCTGTACAGCTCGTATAGTTCGTGGTTGAATCTTCGTCTCCATAGCCCGACAACGCAAACGGGACCGAAGATTTTCCGAAGAATTTTTCGCTCGAATCGACCAAGGATTTCTTCATCCGCTTTTGATACGGTCCATGCTTCAGCGCCGTAGAGCAGGACTGGGATGATCAGGGTCTTATATAGGATCTCCTTAGTAGTTCGAGTGAGGGCTTTACTACTAAATTGCCTTCTTAGCCTGAAGAAACAGCGATTGGCAAGAGTAATTCTTCGTTTGATATCTGACGAGATGTTGTTGTCAGAGTTAATAGCGGAGCCGAGGTAGACAAAGTCCCGTTCTACCTCAAAGTTATATCTGTCAATGGTGACGTTCTGTCCAATTCGTCGATGTTGTGTGTCCTTTCGTGTTGACAGCATATACTTAGTCTTTCCCTCATTTACTGCTAAACCCATTTTTGCCGCTTCCTTGTCTATACTAGCAAACGTGGCTATGACATCACGTTGAGTCCTACCAATGATGTCAATATCGTCAGCGTATGCTAGTAGTTGCACCGACTTTTGGAAAATTGTGCCTCTGGTGTTGGCTTTGGAGTTTTGCACAATTCTCTCAAGAATCAGATTAAAGAAGTCACATGACAGCGCATCGCCTTGCCTAAATCCTTTTTTGGTATCGAATGTGTCGGTGAGGTCGTTTCCGACCCTGATGGAGCAGCGAGAATTCTCCATCGTCATCCTACACAAACGGACGAGTTTGGGCGGTATACCAAAACTAGACATGGCTCTGTACAGTTCGTCTCTATAAATGCTGTCATATGCGGCTTTGAAATCGATGAATAGGTGGTGGGTATCGATTTGGACTTCTTGAGTTTTTTCCAGGATCTGCCGAAGTGTGAAAATTTGATCGGTTGTGGACTTTCTTGGCCTAAAACCACACTGATAAGGGCCAATCAGGTTGTTGGTAAACGGTTTCAGGCGTTCACATATTACGGCAGATAGGATCTTGTAGGCGATGTTGAGGAGACTTATGCCTCTGTAGTTGGCGCAGTTCAGAGGGTCTCCTTTTTTGTGGATCGGGCAAACGATGCTGAGGTTCCATTCTTCAGGCATATTTTCATCCGACCAGATTTGGCTTATGAGTTGGTGGATGTTACTTACCAAGTCATCTCCGCCGGCCTTATAGAGCTCAGCGGGAAGGCCGTCATTTCCGGCAGCCTTATTAAGCTTGAGTTTAGATATAGCTATCCTCACTTCACTTAGGTCGGGTGGTTGGCAGTTTTCGCTGTCGTTGCCAATATTGAATGGATCGTTCTGCCTGACAGCGGAATGTTGTTCGTCGTCGCCGTTTAACAGTCTGCAGAAGTGGTTCTTCCATATCCTCAGCATCGACTGTGTCTCAACTACGATATTTCCTTGTTCATTTCGACAGGATTCTGTTCGAGCCTTGTATCCTTGGCTTTGACGTTTTACACTTTGGTAAAACTTGCGAACATCTTTCCTGGAGTGGCACCTCTCTATATCCTCGATCGCGCGCTTTTCTTGCTCTTTTTTCTTCGCTCTGAAAAGCCGATGTTCTTCCCTTCTTCTTTGCCTATAGAGCTCAATGGCAGCTCTCGTCTTCAACTGCAGCTTAGCCTTGTAGGCCTCGTTCTTGGCTGCGAGCATCTGTCGGCATTCCTCATCAAACCAGGGGTTTCTTGCTACAATCGAAGTTCCTTCATCATTATCGCTGTAACCTGTTTCACCGCTTCCCATATTGCGCTCGATATTTTTTTTTAATTCTTTTCTCTAGTTTCTGCGTTGAAAAGTGTGCACTAGAAAAATGGGTGCTGCGCATTTTCTCTGGACTCTCCGCAATTTTGACAGTTAGGAGACTCCTTGACACAAAATCTGTTCTGATATGCTCGAAAGCCGCCATGCCCGGTTAGGATCTGGCTTAAGTAGAAATATACCTCTCCGTAATTCCGTTCCATCCATTTGTGGATATCCGGTATAAGTCGATGGATCCATCTCTCCTGCCATGCTCTCATGCTTCGCTGTCTTTCATTTAGCTTGATATCTCTGATTGAAGCTGGGGGTTCCTGAATTTTGGCATCGTAGGTCCTTTGCAGCTCGTTAGCCAAAATATCTTGCGGTAGCATTCACGCGATGACACATAACGGGTGATTTTTTAGCTGGTTTGGTTTTGGCAACACTGGTTTTGACAGCTGACGTGTGTTTAGTACCTTGTGTCACTGTCAAACAGCTTCAGTTTGGTTTGCAATTTAACCATGGATCGTCTTACAAATGAACAACGCTTGCAAATTATTGAATTTTACTATCAAATGTTCATCGCGCGCTGCTTCCATTTTATGATCGGCATTCTCGACCTTCTGAGCAGTCTATTCGGAAGATTGTGACCAAATTTCGCACCAAATTTACTTTGTTGGACATTAAACCACCAACACGTTTACGTACTGTGCGTAGTGAAGAAAATATTGCGGCCGTATCAGCTAGTGTGACAGAAGACCGCGGAATGTCGATTCGGCGCCGTTCCCAGCAGTTAGGCCTTTGTTACAGCACTACGTGGAAAATTTTGCGGAAGGATTTGGGCGTAAAGCCTTTTAAGATACAGCTGGTGCAAGAACTAAAGCCAGCCGACCTACCACAACGCCGAATTTTTGGTGAATGGGCTCTTGGAAAGCTGGCCGAGGATCCGCTTTTTTATCGAAAAATTGTGTTCAGCGATGAGGCTCATTTTTGGTTGAATGGGTACGTAAATAAGCAAAATTGCCGCATTTGGAGTGAAGATCAGCCAGAAGCATTGCAACAGCTACCAATGCATCCCGAAAAAGCCACTGTTTGGTGCGGTTTATGGGCCGGCGGCATTATTGTGCCATATTTCTTCAAAGATGATGCGAATCGCAGCGTTACTGTCAATGGTGAACGCTACCGAGCGATGATAACAAACTTTTTTTTGCCCGAAATGGAAGTTCTTGACTTGCATGATATGTGGTTTCAACAAGACGGTGCCACATGCCACACAGCACGCGAAACAATGGCGCAATTGCGAGGCGAGTTTGGTGAACAGTTAATTTCACGTTTCGGGCCGGTCAATTGGCCGCCTAGATCGTGCGATTTGACACCATTAGATTATTTTTTGTGGAGGTATGTCAAGGCTAATGTCTATAGGGACAAGCCCGCTTCGATTGACGCATTGGAAGCCAACATCCATGCATTCATTCGTGAGATACCGGCCGATATGTGTGAAAGAGTATGCCAAAATTGGACTCAGCGGATGGGCTACCTGAGACGCAGCCGCGGTCAACATTTGCATGAAATTATCTTTAAACATTAAATTGCAAGGTTCAAACTATCGATTCAAATAAATATTTCATTCATTTTTTCGAATTTTTTGTGTTTATTTTTTAAAAAAAGTTCTAAACCTCTTAAAAAATCACCCGTTATAACATCATTTAACACCGTCAGGGCACAAAGTCGATTGACGGAGTTGTTCTTTCTTGCATACGACTTAATTGTCACTGCTTTGGCCCATATTGGCGCCGCATACATTATGATTGACTGCACCACCCTTGGCAAAACTAGTCTCCTTTATTGTCTGGGCCCTTTAATGTTCGTCATTGTTCTAGCTAGGGCAGCACTGACCCTTGCAGCTTTATCGCAGGTTCTTTCGAGATGTTCCTTGTAAGCGAGTCTAGCATATATCATGATACCTAGGTATTTGATTGCCTCTCTTTTCTTGCGACTACTTCTGTTCTGTTTTTGCGGCTGCTTCTGTTTTGTGCTCTGCAAGCTCTCACCGAACTGCTGCCATTCATCGTCTCACTTTTCTGATACATTAGTTGCCAATGTCCTCAATGTTTTGCCGCCACGGCAATTGCAATATCACCGGCAAAGCTTATGATTCCAGGCCAAGCCTTAGAACCCTATCCATAGGATTGAACTTAATACCGACCCTTGCGGAACTTCGCCAGTTATGGTGGTACTTACTGCCTAACTCCACCATCGGTCTCGAAATAGCTCAGCATTTTTTTTTTATTATGAACAATGACATCATCATTGACCTTAGCGAACGCACTATAATTTCCCAGTTTGCAGAGCTGAACGCATTTTTGATGTCCAATGTTACTACGGCACTGTATTTTTTTTTGCACCTCCTTTCATCTCCTGCACTGAATAGTTTCTTCCAAGGTTGTAGTTACCCTTCGTATAGCATCTACTGTAGAACCAGCCTTTCTGAATCCATACTGTTGGTTGGAGGACTCGGCTTCTTCGATTGCCATCTCCTGTCGGTTGCATATGGACTAACACCAATTGACTGTATTTCTATGTCGTACTCAGGGAACTCATTCCGTAACTTTCAAAACGATAATCGTTGACGATAGTGAAGGAGATTTCATGTAATTTGTGTATTTGTTTGAATGACCCACACGACAGACATGTGCAGGACATAGACTAGACATACAGTCCAACACAGTCCAACTAACAGCATTGGACTGTATTTCTATGTCGTACTCAGGGTACTCATTCCGTAACTTTTAAAACGATAATCGTTGACGATAGTGAAGGAGACTTCGTGTAATTTGTGTATTTGTTTGAATGACCCACACGACAGACATGTGCAGGACATAGACATACAGTCCAACACAGTCCAACTAACAGCATTGGACTGTATTTCTATGTCGTACCCAGGGTACTCATTCCGTAACTTTCAAAACGAGAATCGTTAACGATAGTGAAGGAGACTTTCTGGGTACGTATTTTTATATTGTGTGTGTGAACATGAATACCTAGCAAGTCTCCTTCATTATTGTAAGCGATAATCGTTTTAAAAGTTACGGAATGAGTATCCAGGGCATAATTTTCTTGATACAGAATAAGCTAAGAATTGAGCAAACTACTGGAAGACATAGGCCTGGAACACATTGACACGGCAGCTCTGACATTAAAGACTGCGTTTTAAATTGTCCCAAATTTGATGTTGCTGCCGACGTTATTAATATCTGATTGTGCTATTAATGTTGCTTTGTCAATGTGTTTTAGGCATTATAGGCTCGTCTCGTCTCTCTCATCAAACTCAAAAGTAGTGCGCGTACAAAAAGGTTGACAACATCGCTCATTCAGTTCCGAAAATGGTGGAATTGTATCCCTCATTGGACTTAACTGTCATAAGTAAAAGTGCTTCCGACCTACTTGCCAGCTCTAAATATCTTTTCAAAAAAACTATCCTCACCTCTGGAAATGTTTTTTGCTCACCTTCTATCATATCTATTTTCAACTTCAACCTAACCTTTAAAGTTTCCTATTAAGCCAGTAACCACAAGGACATTGCTATGCATATTCATGGAGCCGTTGAAACTTATTTCAACTTCTAGAATCTAAAATTATCTTCCAACACTTTATGACATCCACCTATATCCGTAAAGCGATAGAGAACTTACTATCGTTCCAGTACACCTGTCAACATGTTTTCAAAGTTATACGATACAGGAGACTCCACACACACACACCCTGAGAAAAAGGATTGTCGCGTCGTGCTAAATTTAAATTATCGCCCATCTACATTCGATGAAAGTGAACTTATGAACTTCTGAAGTCTAATGAAATTTTGTAAACAGTTATCTGCAAGATATATATAATCCGGTCTGAAACAACAGTCAGACGGTTTTATTGGTGACATACATTTTATAACCTCAATGTACACAATGACATGTTTTACGGTGAAAGTATATTTTGACAACCTGATCAGATGGTTTATTTATCCGTCGAAGGCAATGTATTGGCAAAACTTTTTTTGAGGGGCGCATATGTTTTGGTTGCGTGTACTTCATCCATTAGCTGATGGGTGCAGTTGATCATCTTTATACTCCACCGCATCGTGTCCTGGTTTTTGTTCGTCTCTTTTGTTCGAATGAATAATTTACAGTTTTTCACCTTTTGATGGTGGAGCAAATGAATTCCTGTGTTCCACACGGGGAGGGGTTTGAATAAATAGATGAAGCTAAAGCTTAAGCCGTGCCGTGCCCCAGAAAGACACGCGAGGGGAAACATTAATTCAAACCAGGGAATGGCGCTTGGGTCGCACAGTTTTTATCTACGAAAATAAGTAGTTTTGTTTACATTTCATGTAAGACTAAGGACAAAGGATATTGATTAAGTTAATTTATTAATAAATGGGAGGAGGGTAGTACCACTACAGCGATTATGCCATTGTGGAGTGTTTATTCATAATATTCCTTGAATGGTCTTTTTGGCGAACAAGGAAATGGGCCTAGGGGTGTTTTCGGTTTGGAGTGAAACTATGAAGAATCTTGCAATTTTCCCTATTCTACAGGGTGGCGCATGAATGTATCTCATTTATTTTTGTTTTATTGTATAGAAAATTAAATTTGAACGATGTACAGATGAATCTATTTTAATGGAACCCCGAATTATATGCTCTAGGCCGGCGGTTCCCAATCTTTTTTGGTCGAGGAGCACTTTTTAGGTCAAACATTCCTCGCGGAGCACTTCGTTACACTTACGTTATTTTCGCAGTTATGTATGTGTAAAAAATGCAATACTCAAATTTTTTTATATTTTATTAAATTCAAGTAAAACAAGTAACATCAACGAAAAAAACAAGAACAATGTTAATTAAAGAACATAAGGAATTCAATATCTAGTGAGAATAATGTGCCTGTTTGGTTTTGCATAATGCTTGTATATCTGGTTGAATTTGGGACAACTGCAACCGAATATCTGGCTCTGCATCGAGACGGGATCTATATTTTGTTTTGGTTCCAACGTAGGCGGAGAATCCTGATTCGCACATGTATGTTGTTGCAAACGGCAGAAGAATTATTTTGGCTCTGTCTGACAAAATTTTGAATTCGTCCTTCAACATACACCAGAATTCTGATAAAGACTTCTTAGTTTCAAAATTTGCCTTTAAAGAAGAATCTGATGTCAAATCAATTAAGCACTCAAACTGCAACGATGTCAGAGATGCTGGCTTTTCCAACGCGGCGGAGTACGGGTCTGCAACCCACACATTTTCTTTAATGTTTGAATGGTATTCTTCCGGAAAGTAGCTTTGGAAGTTTTCGAGCAAACTTAGCAGATGTAAATGAAACTCATTTAAAATGTCGTCAGGAATACCCAAATCTATTTCCTCTTTACATTCGCTGACCATTGGGAAGCTGTCTAGGTTTCGATTTTTAAAGATTTCGCACAAAACTTGATTTTTTTTTAAATGCTTCGACCTTATCACTGGCATCGAAAACAGTTATTGTCTTTCCTTGAAGTGATACACTCAAATCATTTAATTTTTTAAAAATATCGGCTAAATACGATAATTTCAAGAGCCAACGCTCATTACACAATCTGTCGCCCAAATCAAAGTCGTCGTTCATAAGGAAGGTTCTGACTTCAGCCCTCATTTCGAAAAGCCGCGTCAGTGTTTTGCCGCGAGAAAGCAAAGAAGTAAAGACGTATGTAGACTACCCATTTCATCGCACAATACTTTGAATAGCCTTGAATTCTTAGGTCGAGATTTAATAAAGTTAATTATTTTCACGCTTTCGTCTAAGACGTCTTTTAAGGAGAGTGGCATTTTTTTCATTGCAAGGGCATGGCGGTGTAGAACGCAGTGACTACTGCTGCATTCCTTGGCATTTTGTTTTATTCTTGAGACGGCACCGGACGTTTTTCCAGTCATGGCCTTGGCACCGTCTGTGCACACATCCACGCAGTTAACCCATGGGATATCATTGACAATAAAGAAATTGTCTATTAATTTAAAAATTTCAGCACCAGTTGTTGTAGTTTCCAACGGCTTGCAGAAAAGCAGATCTTCTTGAAAGGACTGTTGGTATTGGTAGCGCACAAATACTATTAAAATAGCCAACCCTGCAATATCTGTTGATTCATCCATTTGCAGCGAAAATTTTGTGACTTTTATTCGCGAAAGTAAAGTAGTTTTGACATTCTCTGCTAAGTCTCCGATTCTTCGTGATATTGTGTTATTTGACAAAGGAACGGTGTCAACTAATTTTTTGGCCTTTTCACCCAACATACACTCAACAATGTCCTTAACGCATGGTTTTCAGCGATTGTATGGGCTTCGCCAGTTTTCGCAACTCGGAAACTCACTAAGTAGGACGCCATCAACGCATTTTCGTTCACTGTCTTTGAGTGGTTAGTAATAATTGTTTGGGATTTTGTAAGTCCACCATACTTCCTTTTAAAAAAATCAGTCGGTTTGCTTTTACAATCTGGATGAATCCCCTCAAAATGACGTTTCATTATTGCTGGAAACATCGCACTATTCGGCAACACTTTGCCGCAAATTACGCATTGGGGTTTGTTGTCACTTGTCTCAGCAAATCCAAGATTTAAATATGAATCGTGGTACTTCCTTTTTACTGTTTTTTTTTTCTGCAGTACTGATCACCATAGAACTAGTACTAGCCACATTGTCTGCCTCAAATTCTTCAGAAAGTTCTGACGCCGCTGTCTCTATTGCGTCATTTTCCTTGGCTCTAGAATAGAACAATAATTGGAAAACGAGCAAATTCACAAATCTGAATTGAGGATAACAACAGAAAAAAAATATTATAAATCCAACAAAACGCATCTAATACAAATGCGGTTCTAGCGATAGGAAACTTCCCATTATGAAATAAACAAATATGGTTTTGTATTATGTACCTGCCAGTTGCTGACTCTTTAGTAACTACTGGGGGTGCTGTTAAGGAGCTTTCAGCGGTTATTTTTAACGACGCAGACTTTAGTCAGCGATTCAAAGTACCTATTATTTTTGATCTCTCACGATCTTTTGATCTTTTCACGTCGATAGACCCACAGAGTCACATCAATGTAAAAAAAAAAAACAAATAAAAAGTAAAATTCACGCACTAAAAGCAAAATATAGATTAAATACACCGCACTACGATTCGTTTTAACCTGTATAAAAAGATACCGACCCAACAAAAACCGTCTATTGGGCGCGTTTAAAACCAGAGAAACGTCGTCCCAGTACAAATTTCAGTTAGCGTCAGCGTATATGATCGTCTCTGGTACGTCTCTTTAATAATTTTCATTTGTCGGGGATTCCCACATCTTTTTACACGAATTATTTTTTAGTTTGTTTCAAATTCGATTGCCGCGATTAAAATGACAAGTTCAGAAGCACAAAATGAAATAGTCACTAGTGTAATGGAATTTTGCTATTTCGTTTTTTTTATTTTGCCGCGGAGCACACTTTGGGAAACGCTGCTCTAGGCGATAAATAAGTGGCGACTTGAAATTCGTTGGTCGTATCCAGATTTTGTCAAAATGGTGCTACGAAAATTACAGCGAGTGAACTGTCAATCAATCATTTGCCCCGACTGTTTGATTGACCGCGACCAATCCGAAAAACGAACAACGGTGGAGAAGATTAAATTACAGAAGGAGGGCACCGCACTTTCTCAGAAGCAGTGAACTTTGAGGAAGAAGGAGATGATTAACTGTCAAAACCCAATTTTCCGCGAACCATGTTGGTGGTTTCGAGTGCAGGTTTTGGATTCAGGGATTTCCATTCGGGTGCCATCATTAAATTATTTTTATGTTAGGCTCTAGGCCTTTGATTTGGGTGTCTTTGGGACCATATTTTATAAAACGAATATCGTTGAAATCACTTTGTTCTCGTTGAAATTGGATTACGTAAAACTATTTTCGTTCTAGGTTTTACGATACTCGCAATTTCTTACGACTGGCATTTGGCAGTCGTACAGCTTTCGTTTTCGTTGATCTGTCATAAATGCTACTCGTTTTACACAATCAGGCTTATCGCGAATGAATTTTCCCGGGAAACTGTCCGCCAATATGACAGCTTTCAGATAGTATGACAGCTGCCTTTTAACCGATAGATAGTTGTCTTTGGACCTGATGTCCCATGTCTTTGGTATCCATGTTTGTGTCTATGCTGTGTTTGGTGTTATTGTGGCGAGTGTGTTTGTTCATGGCCGTCCGCCTTAAAATATCGGTTGCTCCTCCGTTGCTCCAGCGTTGGGGGAAAGATACCGTCTCTTAGCCATCGACCTAGCTTTTAAAGTTGCGACTTTGTTGGAGGGGTGTCTTTTGGGTCGTCCTCCTCTGCCGCTCCCTCGTTGGGTGAAAAAGGAGAACGTCTACTCCGTGTCATCGAATTTTTTGCGTTTCCGTCCATAATGCAGGGCGCAAAAGATTCTTTAGGGTGTAAGCTCCAGGGATCGTCTTCCCTAACCTCTCATCATCATGTTGGGCTCGACGAGAATCGCCTTCCCTCACCCATCGAACCATTCAGAGCGTCCTGTCTGATGTGGCTCGTCGCGAGTCTCCCAACGTCCTTGGGCTTTGACGACGGTGTATTCTCGTGGACCTCCTGTCGCAAGCTTATGGTGCTTCGTGATGAGTCTGGACTGCACCACACGGAGATTACCATCACTCGCTTGCTGTACCTATTATTGGTTGCATTCCTGATCTGAAAGTCGTGGAAAATAAAGTAAAGAGGGAACGAAAGGATTTAAGATGATAAGAGAGTGAGCCCTGTTGCGCTTCTCTACATTTTACTGTAACAACGGGTATTCATCAGAACCGGCTGCCGGTTTTGGTATTCAACTTGTTGATATTTACGCTGACTTCTTCCATCTTTTTGGGGGTGACTGGGAGCCTATCGTGGGTACGGCTACACCTTTAATGATATTGCAATCCACTAAGTGTTGGATGGATGGTGAGGGTACACTCGGGTTTACTAAAGCAACCAACTTAAAGTCCCTTTTTCTGCACCATTCCAAGATTGTTCTATTTGAACATAGTCGAGCTATGAATTTGTACAGTCAGGGTGATAAATGCGCGCCTAACATCTATGAGAATATAGTTGAATTGGTTGACAGTTGCATATGCTGATTTCCATCTGCTTTTTAGATTCGAAGTTCAGGAAACCTAGTCCTGCTGATCGCAGTTGTACATTATCTGTTGTCATTTCAATTAACCCGCCAAAGACGTTTTCCTTTCCGTATCGGCTCCGCCCAGGAGGTCGTAAAATTCCTCCTGGATTGGGTCTTTAGTCACATGGGTAGGGTTGTGCGCATATGAGGTAAAACCTTACTCTGATGCGCTTCATGGAGCGTTGCCTTGTAGGTTTCATTTCTGGCTGTGGGCATCCTTCAGCACATCAGCTGCGACGCTCTGTTAATAACATATATAGGGATATGTTAGAAAGTTACTATATGAACTAACACATGGTCTAGACAAACCTATTCGTTGCGCCATTTTTTCTTCCATTCCGTCCGGTCTGTCATGGACTGTTCAGTGGTCCTTTGCCCAACTGCTCCCTTATAATCTCCGCCTTTACAGAGAGTTGGTTAAATTTTGACCAGATTATGCGTCATGTCGCAATCATTTTTCAAAGCCACCCTTATTGCTTCAGACACAAGCGGATCACTGAAATCGCCTTTGGGTTATTTCTAATGCTGGTCTACTATGACTACTTCCTGTTCTGCTTCAACAACCCACCGACCACACGTGAAGAGCAAATCAACCGACAAAATGTCACAACTTTACAACAACTCATGTGTGTGGTGTTACATTCAATGTATTGCTCACGTCTTAACGACTTAAACCTATTAAGGAATACGGGTTGCTTACTCAAATCGTTTGTTCACATCATCAACAGAAGAGCGAAACGTATCCAGGTAGCTCTTCACATTAATCCCCGCCATTCAACCGCTAATACTTCATATGAAAGGGATCGTACATGAGTTTACCCTGGCATGGAGTACACCAGTCAAGCTAAAACCCTCCCTTCTGCTTTGTACATTGGATATCAAATGACTATAGCTACCCTCCAGGTTAAGTGGTACTTTTTACCCTTTTAACCATTTTTGCCACTTTGCCGTTCGATATTGTTTCGCCTGTTTTTTTTGTGGTAAAAAGGTTCGATACCGTTGGCAGTGTATACCGTCAGAACAATAAAACCAAAACAAAGGAATTAATTTTACAAAATTTGTATATATTTGGAATGGAACAACTCTTCAACTCGAAACATTGAAACCAATAAACCGACCCCCAGGGCATGGGTCCATTTCATTGTGCACCTTTGCATATCGAAAACGAGGAATATCCTGTTTGCCAGAGTGGAAGTCAATAAGGAAGGGGAAATTTTAATTTCTATTGGAAAAGCTCTTCATGTTTAATTTCCACTTCAGACGGATCGTTATGGAAAGGTATCTTGAGGACGACTACGAGTACTCCATTTGGAAGTTATAAGAGCGCATCCATTAGTAATTTCGAAATAATGGAATTGGAATGATTGATGGTTGGATGGTGTGAGCTTTTAAGCCTTGAAAAACAAAATTTACTTTAATGGGTGAACTGCTGGAGCTGGCCCTCCAGGTTGTTGGTTGTTATGAAGAAACCAAGAGCCTCAGAAAGAACAGATTTTATTGTTGACTACCATGCTAAAGGAAGAAACGACAGCGATGTTCGACGTTCCTACCAGCACCTAGAATGTAAGAACATTAAAAAGGAGAGGTGCAGGCGTACAACTAGCAGAAGCCCTAAGTTGCTACAAAGCAGACATTACTGCCATCGAGGAAATACGATGGGATGGGTTGGGCGTAAAGAGGATGGAAAACTGTTACATCTACTACGGACCGTGTTATAGCGAGCAGATACAGCGACTATTCGGATTCGGATTTATTAGAAGTGCCAGACTAAGGCAAGAAGCCATATGTATTCAAGACATTAGCAAACGCATTATAAAAATCCGCGTCAAGTCCAACATAAGCCTTATATGCGCTCATGCTCCGACGGAGGAACAATGTGATATAGCGAAAGACTCCTTCTAGAGCTCCTTGAGAAAACTTATGAGCGACTACCGAAGTAGTCCAACAACGAGGCCTACAAGACTAAGCTGCAGGTGAAGACGAGAACTGCCATTGAGCTCTATAGGCAGAGAAGAAGAGAAGAACACCGGACTTTCAGAAAGAAGAAAAAAGAGCAAGAAAAGCGCGCGATCGAGGATATAGAAATGTGCCACTCCAGGAACGATGCTCGCAAATCTTACCAAACTGTAAAACGTCCAAGCCAAGGATACAAGGCTCGAACAGAATCCTGCCGAGATGAACTGGGAAATATCGTAGTTAAGACACTTCTGGAGACAGTTAAACGGCGATGACGAACAACATTCCGCTGTCAGGCAGAACTAACCTTTCAATAATGGCGACGACAGCGAAAACTACCAACAACCCGACCTAAGTGAAGTGAGGATAGCAATATCTGAACTCAGGCTTAATAAGGCCGCCGGAAATGACGGCCTTCCCGTCGAGCTTTATAAAGCCGGCAGAGATGACTTGGTAAGTAACATCCACCAACTCATAAGCCAAATCTGGTCGGATGAAAATAACAAAAAGGATTTAGGCAAGGCGATGCGCTGCTTTTTCTTTATTTGATTCTTGAGAAAATGGTACAAAACTCTCGAGCCAACAACAGAGGCACAATCGCCGACGATATTGACATCATTATTCGGACTCAACGTGATGTCATAGCCACGTTTGCTAGTATAAAGAAGGAAGCGGCAAAAATGGGCTTAACACGAAATGACACACAACATCGACGAATTAGACAGAACGTCACCATTGCCAGATATAACTTGAAGGTAGTACGGGACTTTGTCTACCTCGGCTCCGCTATTTACTCTGAAAACGAAATCTCGTCAGAAATTAAACGAAGAATTACTCTCGCCAATCGCTGTTTCTTCGGGCAATTCAGTAGTAAAGCCCTCACTCGAACTACAGATCCTATAAAAGACCCTGACCATCACAGTCCTACTCTACGGCGCTGAAGGATGTACCGTATCAAAAGCGGATGAAGAAATCCTTGGTCGATCCGAGAGGAAAATTCTTCGAAAAATCTTCGGTCACGTTTGCGTTGACGGCCTATGGAGTCGAAGATTTAACCACAAACTATACCAGCTGTCAAAAAAAATCCGCATTGGACGTTTAAGATGGCTAGGACATGTGGAACGAATGGACACCAATACTCCGGCTCGCAGAGTCTTCGATTCCCGGCCAGACGTCGGACGCATTAGAGGAAGAACTCGCCTTAAGTGGCGCGCACAAGTAGAAAACGACCTGAACCAACTTGGAGTGCGCAACTGATGGCAGTTAGCTAAGGACCGGGCTAATTGGAGAGGCATGTTAGTTGAGGCACAGGTTCATTCCGGACTGTAGCGCCACTTAAGTAAGTATGTAGGCGCATTCCTGAGTTGATTAGTCAGTTGCGACTTGTGCATGATAGATCTCATATCCTGTAGCGAAACCACAAAAAAAAACCTCACACAATCTCTTGCGATAATCAAGAAAAGCCTATCTCAACTCCGACATTAGGATTCGCTATGAAACAAGAGGTGCCGCCATCATGCACTCATTAATGGTTGTGAGAGATAGCCTTCCATTCAGTTATCTCCTACACCCAATTGCTTTTTATCACACAACCCATTTGCCTTCCTTCCATCACTAGTTTTCAAAACCTTCAAAAACTGGGCCCTAAAATGCAAATCAGTTGTTATTCTTTGTCTATCGACCCTAATCGGAAATTAGCTGGAGAATTGATTTTTTAAATACACGACATTTGTCTAGGTTGCCTTCCCTTTATCCCCTCGAACTATTAGAGCACGTCACAGGGGATAACATATCCCTAAGCTCGTGACTTTCATGTCAAAAACATTAAAACCAAACAAATTTTGTTTATTTTGTGTAAACAAAGGACACGCCCTTCATGTACTGAAATCAGAAAGCACATGTTCCTCTAATGACAATACGGGAAAACAGCCGTTCAAAACAATCCTCGCGCTGATATTATTTCCAATTAGACACATTTCTCTCCATGTCCGACAGCTAACAAAAGCCATTAACCTGCCCCATATGATCCCCAAATAATCCGCACTGAGTCACCGGCCACAGCGTGAATTATTAATTCTTCCCACCGACAACGGCACACAAAGGCTGCACCCAAATTAGGGTTCCACGCCAAACCATAGCGCCAACATTTGGGGGAATAATAAAGGAATATAGGAACACACACAAATCCAAAGCGTTCCATGATAGCAGGATATTACTTTTCGGTGCAATGGACGACGGACTCCGTCTCTCCTGAAGCACCACGCCAAATTGACAGCGTTCGTGTAGAAATAAATCGCCATAAGCCATTCGCTGTATATTATGCAACCTCTCTGGATGACTTCTTGCCCTCGCCTCTAGCTCTAAGCCAAGTCCTGTGCCGTCGCGTCGCATCGTTCGTCAGCCCACGCCCTCTGTATTGCAATTATTTCCATCTGATTAGCATCCGAATGTAGTCGTTTGCACTAATTAGTCCGATAATGGACCGCCATAAACACACAGCGGCACGGTCCTTTTCTGGACTCGTGCCCATGATGTTGTTGTGGCAACGATGGCAAGCCTAAGCCAGACATCCAAATGACTTTTTGTCATAATTAATGTCACTTGGGAGGGGACGTGTAGCTCTCCCGGATCTGTTTCACCTTGAAACTCATTTTGCATATGCAATGCATATGGGGAATTCCAGAAGCGATGGGACATCAAATCGTTCAAGACTCGATTCTTTGTATACTCTGCGGGCGATGTTTTCTGTCCCCATCCCCTACTTGTACCACCCCCCACAAATATTTATGTAAATTCGTTATCTTGTAACGTGTAATGGAGCCAAACAGCAAGGATTTACTTTTTGCCCGACTCCTCAAAATCGTTTCCGTTACATGACATGTTTGGGGTGTTGCTTTTTTTTTCTTGTGATGAGTGGCGTCTTTCTGGGCGGGCTAAGAAGGTGACACTTTGAATATACCACATGGAGGAGATGATACGTTTGCGTTTGACGCGGGTGCTGCTTTACTTTCAACATGACAAAGTTTGGGTTTCCTTGTGGCGGGGATGTGTTCGACATACGGTTGTCCTTTTGATATGCAAATACAGAGTGGCTCATGAGTGTAGGTGAACGGAGATATAAAATATTAAATGACGAAAAATGACAAGGGAATCATGGAAGAGGTGGGCATAATTGAAAAGAATACTTAGACGAACTTTGGAGTAAAGGCGGAGACGATAAACCCAAAAAATAAAGCGGGATGACGGGAAAAAATGGAATTTCTTCAAAAGATAATTTAAATGCCATTAATTGGGTTGGAAACGGCTTTGACAGGAGAAGGACGTTTTTCTTGTGGGTTAAGTGTTTAAGGCTGTTGTTGAAGGTCGTTTGAGAGGTGGGGTTTTCGTAATTCTATGGAGTCTATGAATAGATGGGATGACAAGTAAACATGACTACATAAGTTGTGACAAAGTAACTAGAAAAACATTTGGAACTGTTCAAGTTTTGGAATCTAAGTTTTAGAGGTTTTGATTTGTCAAATGGTTGGGAGATCTTTAAAAAACGAGATGATAGAGAGTTTGTGTGTTAGCGATGACGTATGTTATTAACAATGTTGCCACTCTGTCGAAGATATTTATAAAAACAAAAATTTACCGAAAAACTGCGATGAAAAACCAAATTTTTGGGACTAGGGTCATGCATTCCCTTACAACCATTTATGTGTGAATGTTGGCTTCTTACACGGTGTCAAGACCTCCAGTTTTATGCCGCATCCAAACGACTGCGAAGAGATTAGCTTTTCTGACAGGTAATACTTACTTATACGTATTAAATTGCGCTACAGTCCGGAATAAACTTGGGGCTTAATCAGCTTGCCTCTCCAATTAGCCCGACGTCTAGCTGAAACTTCCTTCGAAGAATTATTTGCCCAAAACTACCAAGGATTTCTTCATCCGCTTTTGATACGGTCCATGCTTCAGCGCTGTAGAGTAGGACTGGGATGATCAGCGTCTTATATAGGATCTCCTTAGTAGTTCTAGTGAGGGCTTTACTACCAAATTGCCTTCTTAGCCCGACGAAACAGCGGTTGGCAAAAGTAATTCTTCGTTTGATTTCCGACGAGACGTTGTTGTCAGAGTTAATAGCGGAGCCGAGGTAGACAAAGTCCCGTACTACCTCAAAGTTATATTTGCCAATATTGACGTTCTGTCCAATTCGTCGAAGATGATGACAGTGCGTCGCCTTGCCCAAAACCTTTTTGGTATCAAATGCGTCGGTAAGGTCGTTTCCAACGCTGATGGAGCAACGAGAATTCTCCATCGTCGTCCAACACAAACGGACGAGTTTGGGCGGTATACCAAAACTAGACATGGCTCTGTATAGTTCGTCTCTATAAATGCTGTCGTATGCGGCTTTGAAATCGAAGAATAGGTGGTGTGTATCGATTTGGACTTATTGGGTTTTTTTTCCAGGATCAGACGAAGTGTGAAAATTTGATCGGTTGTGGACTTTCCTGGCCTAAAACCACATTGATAAGGGTCGATCAGGTTGTTGGTAAACGGTTTCACTCGTTCACGTAGTATGGCAGATAGGATCTTGTAGGCGATGTTGAGGAGACTTAAGCCTCTGTAGTTGACGCAGTTCAGAGAGCATTAATACTGAGGTTCCATTCTTCAGGCATACTTTCATCCGACAAGATTTAGCTTAGGATTTGATGGATGTTACTCACCAAGTCATCTCCGTCGGCTTTATAAAGCTTGGATGTAAGGCCGTCATTTCCGACGGCCTTGTTAAGCTTGAGTTTAGATATTGCTTTCCTCACTTCACTTAGGTCGGGTGGTTGGCAGTTTTCAATGTCGTTGCCAATATTAAATGGTTCGTTTGCAGCGGAATGTTGTTTGTCATCGCCGTTTAACAGTCTGCAGAAGTGGTTCTTCCATATCCTCAGCATCAACTGTGTCTCAACTATGATATTTCCTTGTTCATCTAAACAGGATTCTGTTCGAGCCTTATATCCTTGGCTTTGACTTTTTAATCTTTGGTAAAAACTGGCGAACATCGTTCCTAGAGTGGCACCTCTCTATATCCTCGATCTGAAAAGCCGGTGTTCTTCCCTTCTTCTCTGCCTATAGAGCTCAATGGCAGCTTTCGTCTTCACCTGCAGCTTAACCTTGTAATCCTCGTTCTTGGATGCGTGCATCTGTGGGCATTCCTCACCAAACCAGGGGTTTTTTGCTGTTGGCCGCTATTAATCAGTTACTTCAAAACATCGTTATCCATTTTATGAAGGTTTTTTCATCACCAAAATATCTAAGCTTACTAGAATGAGCGCTTTGCTACACTTTATCGGAAGTTTTTGATGTATCCAAAGCAATCTTTCTATATTCACCGTAATGTTGAATCCAATTGTTCCATTTATCTATAAGGTAGACCATGAGATCACATGAAGAACATTACTGATGGAGCCATACAGAGGCTGAAGATGATTTTTTGCTACAAGTGTAATACCCCTCCTGCATATTTTCGGCAAGCAAATGGCAGCTAACTCAGCCAATGGCCTTAAAGCCATCCAACTGTGGTCAAATAATCAATCTGGCCACTCAAAAATTCCAAACGAACAAACAAATGTTCCTGAATACACCGATTACACCCTCACCAGGTTAAACTCTGATAAGTGTTTCCATGCCATAATTCCAGACAGAACGTCATGGGAGAGCAACGAACCTGTGCTATCCACTCGATCCACTTTTATACCGATGGCTCCAAAACAAATGATGGAGTGCGTTCTGGTGTCTTCTCCGACAGGTTAAATCTCAGCCTATCTTTGAGTCTTCCTAATCATTGCAGCGTTTTCCATGCGGAACTCATGGCGATCAAAGAAGCCTTGTCCTGGTAGAAAGAGAATTTAATATCTGTCAAGGATATTAGCATTTTCTCAGACAGCCAAGCAGCCATCAAATCCCTGGAATCGTTCTCAACTAATTCAAAGACCACCCTAGGTTGCAGATCATCTCTACAGGAGATGTCAACGCATTTAACATTCACCTATGCTGGGTGCCTGGACATAGTGACATTCCAAGGAACTGTAAGACTGATGAACTCGCCAGAAATGTAACTAAATTACCAGTTATACCCGACACTAGTGCCCTAGGTGTTCCTATCGCTACATGCAAAAGCTTACTAACGCAACATGCTAACAGCAATTCAAACCTCAGATGGAGTCTTGACACAACGTGTCAAACAACCAAACAGATTTGGCCAAAGATAGATTTGAGAAGATGAAAGGGACTGATTTCGCCCGATAGACCGCGCCACCATAGGTGTCATTACGGGACACTGTTTAATAGGTAGGCACACAGAAACGCTAGGCCTCTTCTCAAACGACTTCTGTAGGAGCTGCATAGACGAAGAAGATGAAGAAACAATACCGGCCCCGGCCCTACAAAAAAAAGGAAGCTACATCTAGGAGCTTACTATTTTCAAAATCACAGTGATTTGGCAAAAACGGAAGTGAAAAGCCTCCTACGCTTCAAAAGCTCAGAATGGTTTTCCCAGGGATAGTAGGATAATGGACAAGATCCACGTGGTATCACAATGAACCAAAATGGTCTAAGTGTGCTGGCGAACACTCTAACCTAACCTACCCCTCCTGCATCCCTCGTTACTTCATGGCTCAGTATGTCCATTATCCTGTACCAGCTGCTTTTAGAGTACCCATAATAAGAACACTGCTAAGTCCTTAATCGAACCCTTATTTCCATGGCACATCTCATCACCTAACCTTGAAAAGAGCAAAAAAAAAAAGGAAAAACAATTTACGAGCACCCTCCTCGCCTCAGTCACTTTTACATACATTACCGCCGGCATTGATCCGTCAAAAAGCCGAAACCCATTCCTGTTATTAAATATATCCAAGGAATTCCCCCTCCCAAAAAAAAAACCAAACCCCTCCAAAGTTCTGTTAAAAAAAAGAGTTAAGGCGAAGGGATAAATTGCGTGCTTACGGTTGACTCAGGGGCTGTATATAGCCGATGGTGTGTCGGAATTTCCCTCATTTAACCTTTGGTTGGTCACTTTTCGGAATCAATTCCGAGGGTCAGCCACCTCGTTGGGTTAATAAAATTCACCCCTCCCCAGCAACACAACCGAATCTGTGCGACGATGACGATAGCAGGGAATCGTTTTATTGCCCCTAATGGGAAGCCAACAATGATGGCCGGCGAGGGTGCCCCGGATATTTGTTGAGTCTCCATTTTTTGTGTGCATGCCTTTTTTTCTGATTTATTTCCATTCAGAAGTAGGACCTTGTCCTTGGCTGTATATTTGATTTGAGGACATTTATTTCGCACAAGCCAAATTGATTTTTTTTTGTCCATTTTAGCCTAACAGGGACATTTTTTGTTCGTCCTTTGAATTTCTGTTTGTTGGCTTCGGTATTACTGAATTTTAATGGGAAAGCGTGGGGGGGGGGGATGAACAAACGCATGAGTTTTTATTGATTTTCATATTATATTCGGACAACATAAATATCCTTGAGCCGTTTGAGAGTCATCCTCATGGCATTCGAAACGTAATAGGTCGTTAAAGTTCTTTGACAATTGGAAGTGGGGCGGCAGATTCTTGTGGGTAATTGGATTCAACTTTATATTGTTTGCATCCAATAGGTGGGCTAATTTCAGATTCGAAAGTAATCTGGTAATCAAATGATACCTTTGGGCAATTTATGTGGATGATTGAATTTTATTTACAAAGAAACCTAGGGGTACGATAGACAAAAGGACATTTCAGGTATTGGAAAAACAGATATTCAGATGAAATCAATAAAGAAACGAATGGATTCTCAATGGCAAACATTACTTAAGTATTCGACCACATTTTAGGTGGTTTTCTCCCCAAAATGCTGCATTCAGACTGAGCTGATGGTTACTATTCCGACTTTTCAGATCATTAAAGATTGGGAATCCTGGTTCAACCGATGAACGACAAGCTGATTACCTCGTCCTGGTTAGACAAAAATTCGTTACGAATAAATTTTCGTGATTTTAACTGTAAGTTTAAGTGTTGGGCTACTTTTGGTACTTTTCGGAAGTATTCCGTCAGCACTTAATTACTTAAGTGGCGCTACAGTCCGGGATGAACCTGGGCCTCAACCAAAATGCTTCTGCAATAAGCCCGCTTCTTAGGTAACTGCCTCCAGTTGCGCACTCCAAGTTGGTTGAGGTCGGTTTCTACTTGTGCGCGACACTTAAGGCGAGGTCTTCCACTACTGCGTCCGACGTCTGGCTGGGAATCGAAGACTCTGCGAGCCGGAGCATTAATGCCCATTAGTTCCACATGTCCTAGTTCCATCTTAAACGTCCAATGCGGAGTGTTTTGACCAGAGCTGTACAGCTCGTATAGTTCGTGGTTGAATCTTCGTCTCCATAGCCCGTCAACGCAAACGGGACCGAAGATTTTCCGAAGAATTTTTCTCTCGAATCCACCAAGGATTTCTTCATCCGCTTTTGATACGGTCCATGCTTCAGCGCCGTAGAGCAGGACTGGGATGATCAGGGTCTTATATAGGATCTCCTTAGTAGTTCGAGTGAGGGCTTTACTACTAAATTGCCTTCTTAGCCCGAAGAAACAGCGGTTGGCAAGAGTAATTCTTCGTTTAATTTCTGACGAGATGTTGTTGTCAGAGTTAAGAGCGGAGCCGAGGTAGACAAAGTCCCGTACTACCTCAAAGTTATATCTGTCAATGGTGACGTTCTGTCAAATTCGTCGATGTTGTGTGTCCTTTCGTGCTGACAGCATAGACTTAGTCTTACCCTCATTTACTGCTAAACCCATTTTCGCCGCTTCCTTCTCTATGCTAGCAAACGTGGCTATGACATCACGTTGAGTCCTACCAATGATGTCAATATCGTCAGCGTATGCTAGTAGTTGCACCGATTTTTGGAGAATTGTGCCTCTGGTGTTGGCTCGGGAGTTTTGCACAATCCTCTCAAGAATCAGATTAAAGAAGTCACATGACAGCGCATCGCCTTGCCTAAATCCTTTTTTGGTATCGAATGTGTTGGTGAGGTCGTTTCCGACCCTGATGGAGCAGCGAGAATTCTCTATCGTCATCCTACACAAACGGACGAGTTTGGGCGGTATACCAAAACTAGACATGGCTCTGTACAGTTCGTCTCTATAAATGCTGTCATATGCGGCTTTGAAATCGATGATAGGTGGTGGGTATCGATTTGGACTTCTTAAGTTTTTTCCAGCATCTGCCGAAGTGTGAAAATTTGATTGTTGTGGACTTTCCTGGCCTAAAACCACACTGATAAGGGCCAATCAGGTTGTTGGTAAACGGTTTCAGGCGTTCACATATTACGGCAGATAGGATCTTGTAGGCGATGTTGAGGAGACTTATGCCTCTGTAGTTGGCGCAGTTCAGAGGGTCTCCTTTTTTGTGGATCGGGCAAACGATGCTGATGTTCTATTCTTCAGGCATGCTTTCAACCGACCAGATTTGGCTTATGAGTTGGTGGATGTTGCTTACCAAGTCATCTCCGCCAGCTTTATAAAGCTCAGCGGGAAGGCCGTCATTTCCGGCGGCCTTATTAAGCTTGAGTTTAGATATAGCTATCCTCACTTCACTTAGGTCGGGTGGTTGGCAGTTTTCGCTGTCGTTGCCAATATTGAATGGTTCGTTCTGCCTGACAGCGGAATGTTGTTCGTCATCGCCGTTAACAGTCTGCAGAAGTGGTTCTTCCATATCCTCAGCATCGACTGTGTCTCAACTACAATATTTCCTTGTTCATCTCGACAGGATTCTGTTCGAGCCGTGTATCCTTGGCTTTGACGTTTTACACTTTGGTAAAACTTGCGAACATCGTTCCTGGAGTGGCACCTCTCTATATTCTCGATCCCGCGTTTTTCTTGCTCTTTTTTCGTCTCTCTGAAAAGCCGATGTTCTTCCCTTCTTCTTTGCCTATAGAGCTCAATGGCAGCTCTCGTCTTCACCTGCAGCTTAGCCTTGTAGGCCTCGTTCTTGGCTGCGAACATCTGTCGGCATTCCTCACCAAACCAGGGGTTTCTTGCTGGTGGCCGCGAGAAACCTAGCATATCAGTTGCGGCTGATCTAATGGCTTGTTGGCATCGTTGCTGTTTTTTTGTGGCGTGGTGGATATCCGCATCCTTACCTTGGCTACCACAAGGTAGTGGTAGTCCAAAATACTGGATGCGTGCCTCTTGTCTATCGCAATGTGATCAATTTAGTTGACTGTTCGTTGATCTGGAGACCGCCATGTTCCCTTATGGATATCGAGGTGAAGAAACCGTATGATGGCTATAGTGACATTTCGTTCCGTAGCGAAGTCAATTAGCCTAAGTCCGTTACCAGACGTGTTGTCGTGTAGGCTATATTTTCCGACAGTACTGCTAAAGATGTCTTCTCTTCCTAACTTTGCGTTAAAATCTCCCAGCACGATTTTAACATCGTACTTTGGTAGTCGCTCATTGGTTTTCTCGAGGAGCTCGTAGAAGCAATCCTTAGTTATATCATCTACCTCCGTCGGAGCATGAGCGCATATAAGGCTTATGTTGGCGAATTTGGCCTTGATGCGGATTGTTACAATGCGTTCGCAATGCTGCCACCAACGACATTCCACAGGGGTTTAATACCCCATCTCCAGTTGAGGTACTGGTACCACCAGTCACCAGTGTGGAGGTGAGAGTAGGAGTTGATAGTGAGAGGCTAGAGTAAGAACGCTTGCGTCCTCATATAATCGCCTTTCGTCTTCGACGTCTTTCGACGTTAAATTTGTTCACAGCATTTCTGGTTTGCTGTGACTTGGTGGATATCCGCATTCTTACCTTGGCTGCAACAAGGTAGCGGTCTAAGTCGATGTTGGCCCCTCGGAATGTTCGGACATCCAAAATAATGGATGTCTCTTGTCAAACACAAAAAAAATATAAATGTTATTAATGACAGTTTATATAACATCTGCAATATCCTACTATTAGGTAATAATTGTCAATAAGTTTCGCAGTAGAATTCAGCGTTTGAACATTTTTCGAGAATCCAAACTCGTATTTGCTCCCACTCCTTATTTATTTATTTTCATATACTTAGTGCAAACATTTTTTCCTTGATTTTTTATTTGTTTTGAAATGAAATGTCATTGTTAGTAAACTCGTGCACTAGCCTTCAAAATATTGCAAACCTGGCAGTTACGGATCGTTTTCGTTTTGAGAGCCGGTTTACTCCATTTTACTTCAGTACAGGTACTTGATGGCGTTTTCCATTGGTAAAAAAATCAATTTTTTTATTTTATCTATCTCTGTCAAAAGATCGATTTTGACAGTTGTTTTGTTCCATTGCACAAAAAAATTGATTTTTTATTGATCATTAAAACTGTAGCAGTTAATTGTGAAAAATAAATTAACTCAAAAACTAACACCTGTGTGACTTAAAACTTGACGGCTACACCAAAACTAACTTTACAGACAAGAAATTTCAACAATACAGAGACTATAACTAAATTGGCACCAAAAAAGATCAAATTTTAGATCAAAATCCAGATTTATACGCAGTTTTTAAAAATCTACTTATGTACAATTTTCTAAGATATTCGCATAGTCAGCCCTATCGAGGTATCCGTCGGAGCGGAAATTCTTCGATTTTGTACGATTCGGAGGATTTTTGCTTCGAGGTATTCTTCCGAAAAGCTGTTCGGAATAATTCTCCGACATTTTGTAACGCATCCCGGTGAATTGCGTTAAAGGGCGTTCAGGAACATTTTTCGTGAAATTTTTGACAGTTAGGTTCATTTTTTTTACGATTTCATCCGACATAAATTTTCGCGGAATTATTTACGAATTGTAGTGAAGTGAATCCGTCGCATTTGTTTAATATTTTTTTCCGATGACACATACCTCGAATGGAATTTGAATGTCTGACGAAGTATGCGTTGCGGAAAATTATCCGCTCCGACAGATACGTCGATGGGGCTAAATATTGCGTAATGTCATTTACTCGTTTTAATGCTCTATTTATAGGTTGATTGTTGACATTTTGTTTAGGAAGCCACTACAGAAATAAAAGTTCCCCTCAAAACTATCTAATTTCCTTGAAAAAAAAGTGACAAAATGTTTCATTGAAAAGGTCAATGTTGATATCCTTCCGATATTAATTAAACCGGCCATAAGTCCCTTCTCTTTTTGTACTTACAGTCCTCATGACCTTGGGTGTCAATCAACAAATCGCAAATTAACGATAAATTAAATGGCTTTATATCAAAGTTTTAGTGGTGCCTTAAGCGCTTTTTATTACAAACCTACACTACAGGACTTAAAATCCTTCTACCCCCGACGAAGAACTACAGGATATTGTATAATAACATCAAAGCGCTACACAACAACTTTTACATTAATTAGTTTTGCTATACATACATACAATCGACATTCATTCAGTGTATTCTGTCAGCCAACTGGATTAAGTAAATGTAAATGTCAATAGAATTCGATTAAATGACAAATTAACTCTGGACACACAATAGCTCATTTTGTTTTATCTGTCAATGGATCATAGAGAATTTGATGAGTAAAGTCCTTCTTCTTCTACACTCGGATGGAATTAATTGATCAATTTGACTAATTGCGAAAAGCGGAATTCAATGGTTTGGTAAATAGTTGTTCAAATGACGTTAGTCAGGCCATTAACCACACCCGCCCACCAGAACATGCGTTCACAAATCTGTCAAAAGTGTAGAATTTCTGTGTTTGTGTGGGTGGATTTAGGTATTGACCCCGAGTATGGTGACATATAAATGTAGGTTCGAGATAACGGCCATAGTAGATCTATTTGAAATTTAGTTATGCGTGACATTAAACTTGTGTGTTTGACTAAATTGTAGATTTATAATTGAGAGGATTGTATCTGATCTGGTTGGTGGTAAATAACTACGTATGTGTAGGATAGTTGGTGTTTAAAAATTAATGAGCATTTGCATTTGAGGTTGGAATATCTAATGAGGGTCAGGTTACACTAAGAAAATATATCATTTGCGTTGTTCTGATAGCAACGCTTGGGTATGCTGGTTTAATTTCTATAAACACATTTAATGAATTTTAAATTCATGAACTTGTTAAATAAATAGGAATGTTCCCATACTTTTACGTCAAAATTAGTAAATTTACCCCACTTGAGTGTGGGTAAATTTCCCCAGAAAGAGACACATTTATTGAAAGGTATGGGAACGCGTTTAAGTCAATTACAGTAATATCGTTCGTTTCGAGTGTCTTTAAAAAACAAATATCAAAACAAACGACTTATCACTTTCTGATACCAAGTGACAGTTTTCCGATTTATGTACAACAGAAATTTCTGCAGTCAATTATTTTACAGATTTTCATGGAGGGGTATTTTTTTCCTCTCTCATTAGTCTCTCTTTTACTATTTCCTGCGTACGGAAACGGCAATAAGTAAGAATCATTAAAATTCAGTACGAATCACTTTAAAAAATATTGCATACGGGAACATAACTAAATATTCGGTTGTCGGAAAAGTGACGTACTTATGTAAAAGACGTGATAGTTTATTTTTAAAAGTACTAGAAGCAATTGAAACAAATAATTTGCATAAATAATGACACTTTCTTAAAAAAAATTGTCACAAAAACTTCGAATTTTTGCACCATCAGAATAATTTCCAATACCACTTACTTACTTACTTAAGTGGCGCTACAGTCCGGAATGAACTTGGGCTCAACCAACATGCCTCTCCAATTAGCCCGGCCCTTAGCTAACTGCCTCCAGTTGCGCACTCCAAGTTGGTTGAGGTCGGTTTCCACTTGTGCGCGCCACTTAAGGCGAGGTCTTCCTCTACTGCGTCCGACGTCTGGCTGGGAATCGAAGACTCTGCGAGCCGGAGTATTGGTGTCCATTCGTTCTACATGTCCTAGCCATCTTAAACGTCCAATGCGGAGTTTTTTGACCAGGGGCATGTCGCTGTACAGCTCGTATAGTTCTTGGTTGAATCTTCGTCTCCATAGCCCGTCAACGCAAACGGGACCGAAGATTTTTCGAAGAATTTTCCTCTCGAATCGACCAAGGATTTCTTCTTCCGCTTTTGATACGGTCCATGCTTCAGCGCCATAGAGCAGGACTGTGATGATCAGGGTCTTATATAGGATCTCCTTAGTAGTTCGAGTGAGGGCTTTTCTACTAAATTGCCTTCTTAGCCCGAAGAAACAGCGGTTGGCAAGAGTAATTCGTCGTTTAATTTCTGACGAGATGTTGTTGTCAGAGTTTATAGCGGAGCCGAGGTAGACAAAGTCCCGTACTACCTCAAAGTTATATCTGTCAATGGTGACGTTCTGTCCAATTCGTCGATGTTGTGAGTCCTTTCGTGATGACAGCATATACTTAGTCTTACCCTCATTTCCTCATTTACTGCTAAACCCATTTTCGCCACTTCCTTCTCTATGCTAGCAAACGTGGCTATTACATCACGCTGAGTCCTACCAATGATGTCAATATCGTCAGCGTATGCTAGTAGTTCCACCGACTTTTGGAAAATTGTGCCTCTGGTGTTGGCTTTGGAGTTTTGCACAATCCTCTCAAGAATCAGATTAAAGAAGTCACATGAGAGCGCATCGCCTTGCCTAAATCCTTTTTTGGTATCGAATGTGTCGGTGAGGTCGTTTCCGATCCTGATGGAGCAGCGAGAATTCTCTATCGTCATCCTACACAAACGGACGAGTTTGGGCGGTATACCAAATCTAGACATGGCTCTGTACAGTTCGTCTCTATAAATGCTGTCATATGCGGCTTTGAAATCGATGAATAGGTGGTGGGTATCGATTTGGACTTCTTGAGTTTTTTTCCAGGATCTGCCGAAGTGTGGAAATTTGATCGATTGTGGACTTCACTTCACTTCACTTAGGTCGGGTGGTTGGCAGCTTTCGCTGTCGTTGCCAATATTAAATGGATCGTTCTGCCTGACAGCGGAATGTTGTTCGTCATCGCCGTTTAACAGTCTGCAGAAGTGGTTCTTCCATATCCTCAGCATCGACTGTGTCTCAACTACGATATTTCCTTGTTCATCTCGACAGGATTCTGTTCGAGCCTTGTATCCTTGGCTTTGACGTTTTACACTTTGGTAAAACTTGCGAACATCGTTCCTGGAGTGGCACCTCTCTATATCCTCGATCGCGCGCTTTTCTTGTTCTTTTTTCTTCTTACTGAAAAGCCGATGTTCTTCCCTTCTTCTTTGCCTATAGAGCTCAATGGCAGCTCTCGTCTTCACCTGCAGCTTAGCCTTGTAGGCCTCGTTCTTGGCTGCGAGCATCTGTCGGCATTCCTCATCAAACCAGGGGTTTCTTGCTGGTGGGCGCGAGAAACTTAGCACCTCATCTAATGGCCTGTTGGCATCGTTGCCATTGCTCTTCGACATTCGATGCTGGTGGTATGGTGTTAATCGAGAGGTTAAGGGATACGCGTTGTGCGAAGGTCTTGGCGGTCTCTTGCGATTGCAGTCTTCCGACATTAAATTTTTTCACAGTATTTCTGGATTGTTGTGGCGTGGTGGATATCCGCATTCTTACCTTGGCTGCTACAAGGTAGTGATCCGAGTCGATGTTAGCTCCTCGGAATGTTCGGACATCCAAAATACTGGATGCGTGCCTCTTATCTGTCGCAATGTGATCAATTTGGTTGACCGTTCGTTGATCTGGAGACCGCCATGTCCCCTTATGGATATTGAGGTGAGGAAACCGTGTGCTGGCTATAGTGGCATTTCGTTCCGTAGCGAAATCAATTAGCCTAAGTCCGTTACCAGACGTGTTGTCGTGAAGGCTATGTTTTCCAACAATACTTCTAAAGATGTCTTCTCTTCCTACCTTTGCGTTAAAATCTCCCAGCACGATTTTAACATCGTACTTCGTTAGTCGCTCATAGGTTTTGTCAAGGAGCTCGTAGAAGCAATCCTTAGCTATATCATCTTTTTCTTCCGTCGGAGCGTGAGCGCATATAAGGCTTATGTTGGCGAATTTGGCCTTGATGCGGATTGTTACTATGCGTTTGCTAATGTCTTGGAAACATAAGACTTCTTGCCTAAGTCTGGCACTTATAACAAATCCGCATCCGAATAGTCGCTGTTTCTGCTCACAATAACACGGTCCGTAGTAGATGTCACAGTTTTTCATCCTCTTTTTGCCCGGCCCATCCCATCCTGAATGGCAGTAATGTCTGCTTTGTAGCAGTTTAGGGCTTGCGCTAGTTGTTCGCCTGCACCTCTCCTGTTTAATGTTCTCACATTCCAGGTGCAGATAGGAACGACGTTGTCCTTTTTTCGTTTAGCAGGGTCGTCAACAATAAAATCAGTCCTTTCCGAGGCTATTGGTTGCTTCGTAACAATATTTTTTTCTGTGGGTGGGTAGTTAACCCAAAGCACAACCCCCAACCTGGAGGGCCAGTTCCAATTTATTAGATATCCCTAGGACACGGGGCCATCAGTATCCACTACGGGATTGAGCGCTGCTGTTGGCCTTTCGGTTCATCCGCCACCATCTCTGTTCAAGGGGCCTGACTAACCCTTGAAATTCCTAGACAACCTGTTGTCCGAATATGTCAGAGCAGCTCATCTAGGTTCGCCTGGGACAGCAGGCCGGCAATTCATCCGTGCCATTCTCACCAGGGTGCTTATAGTGTTGCTGTTTTTCGTCGTGTTATCAAAACTCGCACTTATCGTTTAGCAAGTCAAATCCGGTTGGATGAGACCAGTACCCGATGGTTACCACTTGGAGGTAAAAATAAACACATTTGATGTGTAGTCAGAGTTACAACACTGGGCATTGCCAAGTTAACGCCAATCAGAGTCTACCCTCGTTCTACAACACCCAACCATACCACTCCGGAAGTAAGAAATTGTGGGTGACGAAGTCCATTTCACTTAAATGGATTCATTTGACCTTGTCTATAGCGATTTACAGCTCGTTAAGTTCTTGGTGAAATCTTCGTCGTCATATCCCATCAAGAAAACAAGACCGACGATTTTCCAATGATTTTTTCGCTAAAAACGACCAAAAATGTTTTCATCCGCTTCTGATATGGTCCATGCTTCGGTAGGACTATGATTCCCGGGGTGTTGTATCGGATCACCTTCGTAGTTCGAGTGAGGGCTTAATTACCAAGTTGCTTCTTTAATCGTAAGAAACAACTTGACAGATTCGATTAATTACAAGATCCGCACAGTTCGGAATGGGCCAAATACCTCTTTTAGGCAACAATTCAAATCAACAAGGCGCATATGTTATACATATGGTATACAGGGTGGGCCATCTATTGGTTTCCTTTTAAATCCTAAGTGATTTTGACACTGACAGTTGTTTCCCAAGGCGCATATGTTATACATATGGTATACAGGGTGGGCCATCTAGTGGTTTCTTTTTAAATCCTAAGTGATTTTGACACTGACAGTTGTTTCCCGCTCAAAGTCTTGCCAGATAGTCAGCTGTGTAGCCCAAACAGGTCGTTGTTTGAAAAGAAGTTTTGGCCGAAAAGTAGCACCCTGATGTATGCAAGTTTATGCAAAAAGTTCGTGAGATTGGTATGTTAGTGTACAACACTCATGGTACCCGTCGTCGTTCAGACGAGAATGTGGCTTCTGTAGCCGAGAGTGTGAGATTCAATTCACGAACATCAACTCGCTATGGATCTAAACCTCGGATTATTCGCTTTCAAGGTCCAATTGACTCAGCAATTGAAGGCGCACGACCATGTACTTCGTTATCGCTTCGCAGTTTAGTCCTTAGAGCAGCTTGAATTGTACAACGATTTTGGGCGAAAAATCATCTTTTCTGACGAGGCGCATTTTCATCTCGGCGGTTACTTTAACAAACGAAACTGCCGCATCTGGGGCTCGAAAAACCACATTATTGTCAAGAAGCCGATTTATCCACAGAGAGTGACAATTCGCTGCGGATTATGGAGTGGTGGCATCATTGGACCATTTTTCTTCGAAAATGAGGCTGGGAACAACGTTTTGGTCAACTTTTTGGATTTTTTTTTTTACCGAAATTGATGAGATGCATTGGATGATCTCTGGTTCATGCAGGATGGCGCACTATGGCACACAGTCCATGTCACAATAGATTTTTTACGCACCAAATTCCCAAATCATGTTATCAGCCGTCTTGACCCCTTTGGACTTTGTTTTTTGGAGAACCATGAAGGGCCGACGTTATGCCAACGGTCTTCGAAAATTGAAGTGACAGAATGCGTTACTGCGAAGTCAGCCACTTGACGTACATTACTCAATTTTGTAAGTACATATACTCCAAAGGATATTTAGGCCCAAGCAGGCATATGCGAGCTTGGCTATTCAACCGAACCTATGCATAACCACGTTATCATTCTTGGAGTTCCATGGAATAGGTCTTTTAACCTTTTTCATTGCGGGAAACCTGCTTTCACAAGATCTTTGCATGCTGATTCATCCATTTTTGGTGTACCTAAACGATTGTGCATTTAAAGTCGGCCTAACATGAGATTCTCTCTCCATTGTCTCAGCCCTTAGAACCATTCAAGATAAGAAGTTCGGCCTAGGAGAATCCAGAAGGTCCGTTTCTCGAAGTGATACTTGCTGCAATCATCACGGAAAGAGGCTCTGAGCTAACTTAGGTTAGATTTACAAATACAAAGTTCAAATACTCCAGGGAAGTCAGTTTTACAAATTTAGTTTGAGATAAACCCACAGGATTGAGGCCAATTTATGTCCCCGAAGTTCAAATACGCCAGGGAAGTCAGTTTTAAGAATTTAGTTTGAGATGAACCCACAGGATTGAGGCCAATTTATGTCGCCGAAGTTCAAATACGCCAGGGAAGTCAGTTTTAAGAATTTAGTTTGAGATAAACCCACAGGATTGAGGACAATTTATGTCACCAGAGTTCAACTGCGCCAGGGAAGTCAGTTTTAAGAATTTAGTTTGAGATAAACCCACAGGATTGAGGACAATTTATGTCACCTCTCCTGGAGATCATTTTGCAAAGTAACATTTCACGAACCAGAAGCGCATTGGGAGTGTGTGACGCCGTTCTGCTGAAACCATGTTCTTTAATTGTAGAGTGGTAAGTTTTACAATTCAGGCACCAATAAGTCCTCTGACACCTCCACATAACGCTCTAAATTCACTGTAAATGCATGTCGCTTTTGATATTCAAATATAAGCGGCGGTAATTCCTCGCACCGACATTGCAGCCAATACGGTCTCTTGAGGCGATAAAAAGGGTTTCTGATGCTTGCGGTTCTGGATTCCTTTGGACTCCAGTTGCAGCAGTTTGGCGTGAACAAGCCAATTAAGATGATAAGTCCATTAAGATGATAATTTGCTTTATCCGAATGTAGGTAAACGTTAAAAAGCACCAAATTGTCTGGTTTACCAAGTCAAGCCTCTGACTGGCATCCTGGGGCTATAAATCATTCAGCAATTGAATTTTTTTTAGGAATGCAGCTTTAGGGCTTTATGTGCAAGATGCGAATGATATATGTATTGCGGCTTACGATTCGAATCGCCAAAAACGAATGCTCGCACTTCATGCTATAGGGGTTGTATAGCGAGATGCCATGCATGATTGTACAGTTTTGTTCCTTACCCTCCCGGTCAGTTGCTATCATCGCTTCAACTTTGGGCCCTTCCCCGGATTGGAAGTCATTGGTTACAAAGGTCATTACGTTTAAACAAACATCGAGTGTGACAAGACGAAGAACTGGGCTCCCTTCGAGTCCACTGGGCCCATTCTATTTGATGTGAGAAAATTGAGGCAGTGAGAGCTTTAGTCTTGCCATCCCTTAGGCTTTCTGCGGTCAAACATGCATCTACCCTTGAACTTTCCGATTAGTCAGTAAAGCGAATTCTTCACGAAGACCTTCATAACAGTACAAGTTGGCAATAATGCAGGAACTCTCCGAAAACGACTTCAATTCTTAAAAAAAGTGCCGCTTTTTGAAAAAGTTCCAGAGCAGGCAATTGTTTATTTTATTTTTCAGTGATAAGGCTTATCTTCACTTGGAACATTCACAGAACATTCGCAGACTGGGATGATACCAATCCCCAGGAATTACATCAAAGGACTACGCATTCATCTATAGAGTCACAGTGTGGCATGCAATTTCCTCAGTGGGGATTGTTGTTTCTTGATTTTTGAAAGAAGATTGGTATTCTAGATCCTTGTCTAACTAGTCCTAAATAAAACAGCAACGGGGCTGACACCAATCCCCAATTACATCAAAGGACTATGCATTCATCTAAAAGTCACAGTGTGGCATGCAATTTCCTCTAGGGAGATTATTGGTTCTTGACTTTTGGAAGAAAATGATGTCCAACTAGTCCTAAAAAAAAACAGCATCGGGCTAAGGCTACTTTCAAATTTTATTTCAGTGACTTGTTAGCTGTCTTTAAACGTTGGATTTAACTATTTGATACCTTACTTCCCTGCACTGTGAAGGCGCTCCAATAAATGTGATGAGGTCTGTATGTAGTAAGAGCTTAACTTCTCACTGAACTCTGCCTTATACCTACTTTCACCACGAATTTCTAAGCTTTTCGGAACTCAAATTGGAGATCTTCCTCTTTAATTCTCATTAAATCACGTTTAACCCTTTCTTCCTTACTCACATCCCTTCTCTTCTCCTTACAGTACACCATCCTATGACCACGCCCCGAATCCCGATAAACAATGGATCCTTCGTGTGACTCAACCCATGGAACCGGTGCATAAGCGTTTCACAAACATTCTAATGACGAAAAGACTCCAGACGCTGCAAAGTGTCGACGTGGCAGTAGAGCGAGTCTACAATGAGCTGAAAGCTCTTGGTGAACTGGACAACACATACATCATTTACACCTCAGACCATGGCTATCATTTGGGACAATTTGGCTTGATCAAGGGTAAAAGTTTTCCCTTTGAATTTGACGTACGAGTGCCGTTCTTGATTCGCGGACCTGGTATTCAGCCCTCAATTGTGTAAGTATAACCAAGCAACCATTAAAGTTTTACTTTGCACTTCTCAACACCTCGTGCCCCATTCCAGAGTGGAGGAAGTGGTTTTGAATATCGATTTGGCGCCAACATTCCTCGACATGGGTGGTGTTCCAACACCCTCGCACATGGACGGTAAAAGCATTTTACCTCTGCTGCTGAGCAGACATCGCAGCATACGTGACCAGTGGCCGGATACGTTCCTAATTGAGAGTTCCGGTCGACGCGAGACGCCAGAGCAGATAGCCGAGTCCAAGGCTAGGCTACAAACGGAGAGGCTAAACATGAAATTAGTTAACAGTACTTTAGTGGAGGACATACCAAAGAACCTGAGCAGAGGGCCGGGCGAGGGTGGTGGCCGTGGTGGCGGCATTGACGACAACATTAACTTGGAGTCGCACGAGGAGCACGATGATTTCGACGACATTGATGGTGAGTACTGTTGATTGAATGACGGGAGAGAGAGAGAGAGAGGACATGGCAATTAACGGTTTCTTTTGATCTTCATTTCGCAATTAGATGACAACAAGTTCACTGATGATGATGAGGATGATGAGGATGACTTTGATGCAGACGTTGAGGATGATAGGGACGTGGAGAGTTCGACGGGCGTTGTTGACTATACGGGGAGTGAAGATGCAACAGATGTCGCAACACAACAGGATCAATTTGATAATCACTTGCCATTGGCGCCATACATGACGAAGATGATGCGATTGAATTCTGAATGCTCGGATCCGGCATTGCTGGAGAATTGCCGCCCCGGACAGAAGTGGAAATGTGTGAATGAGGCCGGACGCTGGCGCAAGCATAAGTGCAAATTCCATGTGAGTCACGATGATGGGGTGGTCTTATTTGTTTTTTTTTTAATGAGCTGGTATGGCTGGGGGTTTTAAAGGGTGGGCGGTCTCAATGGACACCTTTTATTTAGGATTATAATGCCGAAAAACCGCGACAGTACCTGGGAGAGGGATACTTTTAATCGCTGAAGTGAGGATGACACAAATCAGGAGTAACCTACGGCCGAACTTCTTGATGAATATCTTCCCATTTCGGGACAACATTTAAATCTTCAACTGCAAAGATCCTAAATACCCCACATAAGCTGACTAAACACCCATCATCATCGAGACAACACTGTCCAATCAAAACATTTACAAGTTTCCTTTTTTCTAGTTACAGCTCCAACATCACCTTGCCGAAATGAACAAACTGCCAAAGCAATCAAAACGGAATTGTGCCTGCTTCACCCCGGACGGTGTTGTGTACACAAAAATCAAAACCAATCGGAACTACTTTGGAACAAGACTCCGCAAGAGGTAAATCCTTGTACATCCACTTTGAAAAATTCCCCAATGAATATACAATTTGTCTCTTCCTTCCGCAGGAATCAAGCATTCTACACACGTCGCCACAAACGTGAAGCACTCCCCAGTGCAGTCGATAAGGAGGACTCATCTTTTGACGATGAATACGAACATGACCACTTCCCCGGGGAGATTGAGCAACTCCTTGACATATCAAATGCGCTATCGCTAATTGAATCTCATCTTCATGGTGACACCATTGCCAAGCAAGCTGAGCAGGGGGGTGAGGTAAAATCACGCCAGAAAAGAGACACACCTAACAAGACCGCCCCCTCTGACCCAATAACCAAAGTCATTCAAGAGATCCAGAGCACTCTGGAAACGCTCGAAGTTAAATTCCTCGAACACGAACTGAATACGAACAATTTAACGCGCACCGGGGGAGGCGCGGGTTTTGGCAAACCACCTAAAGCCGGCAAGCTAGGGGCGAAGTGCTTCATCGAATCCGAAACGGGCAAAGTCAATTGTTCCGATGTGATTTACGACGACGAAAAGACATGGAGAAAATCTCGCGGCCAAATCGATTTGCTGATCAAAGTTCTCAAGGACAAGATAAATCATCTGAAGGACATCAAGAAGCAATTGAAAGAGAATAAACCGATGATGACAGCAGCTGCTACCTCTGGCGGCGAAGCGCCTGGTGGAATGATAAAGTTCGATGACGACAATTATAACGCTGGCAGTGATGTCGAGGCTGATGATGATTTAATCATCAGCTCAACGGCTGAGGATGAGTTGCCTGTACGGCGACCCATTAAGGGCGGCAAGCGTGGTAAATTCGATAGGCAGCATCATAATCGTCCGAAAAAACAGCATCACGAGGATGGCACACTCTTCGACATGAGTTACTTTAACGCACAGACGACGGATCGTAATGACATTCCCGAAACTCCACATCGTGGACCGGCGTATGGAAATCATCCACGTCGACGAGGACCCGGTCATCATCGTTACAATGGGCGACGTCCATTTGAGCAAAGAGTCAGTGTTATCACTACAAGTACGACGACGACGACGACGGCTGCCACTGTCACTGGCAATGACTTGCTGCCATACAATCAAACAACTGCCAGTCCAATTGTTTCCTCATCAAATGGACAAGTGGATTCCGTCACTTTAGCGAAGAATGAAGATGGGGAGGAGCTGGACATGATGACCACATTAAATCCACCCCACCAGCCCACCGAGCAGAGTGTGAGCAGCTCCACCTCCTCAACGCCGAGTGCAAATGACATCTCAAACAACTTTAATGGTAAGTGTACCGTTGTACATCGATCAAAAAGGAAATTTTCCTGTTTTTTATTGCCACCAAAGATTCACATCCTTAGAAGGACACATTTTTATATGCGTTACATTTTTTTTTTCTATTTACAGAGGAAGACTATTCGACTACTCGTCTGCATCAGCAGCAGCATACTCCACAACAGCAGCCGGGGCGAAAGAATGACCCATTGAGTCAGGGAACAATTCAATACTCTGGACCAGCAGAGTGCTATTGTGAGCCGGAAATTGAAAGGTTAGTTATTTTCCTTGGCAAAAAGAGATGAAACGGTTTTCCGCACATCCTGTATGCGGTTTGGGGGGGTCGCTCGTTCCCCCGGTTGAAGTGCTCAAGAGTGAAGCATTAACTTTTGTAAAGAAAAAAAGGTTTTCCGCTTCTTTTTATGGTTGATTGCTCGCTATGTGTGGTCTTGACTTGGGGTGTGGTTATATTTTGTTAGTCAGGAGCATTCGGCATGACTGGCAGCGGCAAAAAAAAGTTGAAATTCACATTTGTTGAGGCGGAAAATACTCTAGATGGGGGTTTAACAGGAGAAGGATTCAACAAGCGAAATGTTGCTAATTGAAGTTAATTTTGGTAAATAGACGGAAGACGTATTGAGTTTTTCTGTCGATATTGCAATTGGTTGCTTTAGCATGTACGGGGAAATCGAAATAGTTGTGTGACGTCATACTACTGCGAGGAGTAAGTGCCTCGGTTCGTAGTTGTTGGCTGTCGCGTCAGTTGAGCAATTAAATGTTGTTGTATATCGACGGGGCTATGATCGGGAATTGTGGACTGGTATTCAAGTGGGATTTGCCGTGGAACACTTCACTTTGAATCACAGTGCGAAAAGCTGTACAGGTTTTCCTTTTCTCCAGTGATACGCGCACATAGTCACCCTTATTTGTTGTGCTTTCAAATGTCAATATTGTGTAGGCAATTTCTCAACAGAAAGTTGCCAAATGTTGAAAACAGACTGTAGAGAGTCAGTATGATCAAATCAAATCAAGATGTAAATGTTAGTTCCAGGTATCAAATCTTCCCTTGCTCTCTCTGCGCAGTATTATAACGGGTGGGCCAAATACAAATTTAATCGCAATAGACCGCCAAGGCAATCACGAAACGCGTATCCTCCTCTCGAATAACACCAGACCACCATTATCGAATTTTGAAAAACAATGACAACGATTAGATCAGCTGCAACTGATGTGCTAGGTTTCTCGCTCACGAAATCCCCGGTTTGATGAGAAATGCCGACAGATGCTCGCAGCCAAGAACGAGGACTACAAGGCTAAATTGCAGGTGAAGACGAGAACTGTCATTGAGCTCTATGGGCAAAGAAGTAGGAAAGAACACCGGCTTTTCAGAAAGAAGAAAAAAGAGCAAAAAAAAGCTCGCGATCGAGTATATAGAGAGGTGCCACTTCAGGAACGATGTTCGCAAGTTTTCCCAAAGTGTAAAATGTCAAAAATAAGGATACAGACTCAATCAGAATCCTGTCGAGATGAACAAGGAAATATCGTAGTTGAAACACAGTCGATGCTGAGGATATGAAAGAATCATTTCTGCAGACTGTTAAACGGAGATGACGAACAACATTCCGCTGTAAGGCAGAACGAACCATTCAATATAGGCAACGGCGGCAAAAACTGCCAACTACCCGACATAAGTGAAGTGAGCATAGCAATATTTAAACACAAGCTTAACAGGGCGGCCGGAATTGACATAGTGAGTAACATCCACCAACTCCTAAGCCGAATCTGGTCGGATGAAACTATGCCTCAAGAATGGAACCTCAGCATCGTTTGCCCGATCCATAAAAACGAAGACCCCCTGAACTGTGCCAAGTACAGAGGCATAAGTCTCCTCAACATCGCCTACAAGATCCTATCTGCCGTAATCTGTGAACGCCTGCAACCGTTTACCAACAACCTGATCGGCCCTTATCCGTGTGGTTTGAGACCAGAAAAGTCCAAAACCGAACAAATTTTGACACTTCGGAAGATCCTGGAAAAAATTCAAGAATTCCAAATCGATACCCACCACCTATTCGTCGATTTCAAAACGGCATACGACAGAATTTATAGAGACGAACTATACAGAGCCATGTCTAGTTTTGGTACACCGCCCAAACTCGTCCGTTACGCACACGACATCAACGAATTGGTCAGAACGTCACCATTGACAGATATAACCTTAAGGTAGTACGCGACTTTGTCTACCTCAGTTCCGCTGTGACAACAACATCTAGTCAGAAATCAAACGAGGAATTACTCTTGTCAACCGCTGTTTCTTCGGGCTAAGAAGGCAATTTAGTAGTAAAGCCCCGAACAACTAACGATATCCTATATAAGACCCTGCTCATCCCAGTCCTGCTCTACGGCGCTGAACCAGGGATCGTATCAAGAGTGGATGAGGAAATCCTGGAGGCAGTTAGTTAAGGACTAATTGGAAAGGCATGTTAGTTGAGGCCCAGATTCATTCTAGACTGTAGCGCCACCTAAGTAAGTAACTAGGTAGAGACGTGGAAGCAATTTTAGTTAAACTATGCCGCAGTAGCCTTTTATGGAATATGTACCAAAGTCATTATGGCAGTTGGATGTTGTTTTTATACTCTATGCTGTGAACCAAGTCATACTATCGACAGAGCCTACAGCTCTTGTTCACGTTTGTGTGTGGATACTCTCTTTAAGTCATTGATGACCATGTAGTTCCTTCATAGCTATCCGGTTGTTGCAAAGCTGAAAATATAGGAATCAACGTGTATGACTCTGTGCCAAGAGACCAAGTATGGCTTAACATTGTGAGCACTCAGCTCTTTGCGACAGCATTTAACAAGCTTAGATTCAATTTCGACAGCAGAGTCTATCGATTGTGGTGGTAATATCATATTGTGGTAACGCGAACATTGTGTGGCTTTGGCTGGCTCTACTTACTCACTTAGCGGGCTACCAACCCGTTGAGGGCCTCTGCTTACGACTAGGCAGCTTTCCATCCTCTTCGATCCAGGACACCGCTTGCAGCCAATTATTTACTCCAAGCGTTCTGGCATTCGTGATCGGTTTTCATTGTCGTCTAAGGGCTCGAACCTGAAGGCTGTGATTCGATGATTCGTTTGGCTGGAGCATTATTGTATATTCGCTCGATGTGGCCGAGTCTTATTCTTACGTCAATGTGGTCTTGAGTTGGGGTGTGGTTATATTTTGTTAGTCAGTAGCATTTGGCATGACTGGCAAAAAAAGTTGAAATTCACATTTGTTGAGGCGGAAAATACTCTAGATGGGGGTTAAACAAGTGAGCCGGAAGCCACACTGGTATGTGCTGATGAGTGTGTTGCAGCAAGGCTAACCAGGCAATGATGTTTTCCTTACCGATTTCCTCATTAAAGTCCCCTAGTACGATTTTCACATCATGTTTCGGACGGTCTCCGTTCACGTGGCCTATCCTCCTTAATAGGTTATCGAGTCTCATGGGTAGACGCATGTGCACATGTAAAACGTTGCTTTGATGAGGATCACATCCAGGCGATCACTAACCAACTTGAAGTCGATTACTCTTGACGTAGGTCGGCCCCCCACAACGAATCTGCATCCGAATATGTCCAGCCTGGCAGCTGTAAAAAATGTCACAAGTTCTTGGTTTTTGTATACCTAATCCTATCAAACGCATAGATTCAAGCTTTTGAGTAGCACCCGAGGTGTACAATATACATCGTGCTTGCATTGCAGGTGCATATTACTTAGTAGATGTGCTTGGTCGTTCCGGGTCAGGTTGGTATTTGAAAGGTACGTTGTCTCTTTGATAACAAACTATTTTTGAAGTAGTAAGGGAGTTACCCTGAGGGCACAACCCCTATCCCGGATGGGCAGTTCTAATTTATAAGATACCCCTAGAACAAAGGTCCATCAGTATCCACTACGGAATTGAGCGCTGCCGTTGGCCCTTCGATACATCCGCCACCCATCTCTGTTCAAGGGGCCTGACTAACCATTGAGAATCCTAGTTGATCTGTTCGAATACGTCGAAGCAGCTCATTTAAGGGTTTTTACTTTTTTTTTATCCTAATTGGGACTGCATACGCCACCGTTGATTCCATCTTGGGAGTTCTTTCGCTGTCGTTTTGGAAAAGGACTATGTGCCTTAATCTGATGACACATCTTCCCCCAAGTTCTCATCTACTGCCAACAAGACTGTACACAGGAATTGGAATCCCATCTACGGTCAAAGTACTATTCATAAAGCGGTTCCTAAGCGGTTAGCTAAGAGTTGGAGTTTTAAGGTTAGCTAGGTGAAAACTCAAAGTTTCATATAATCACATGGCCTACCATTTGACTACCTGGCTACCACTGCTACTACCAATATCTTCCTACTGTGATAGGGAGGAGAAATGTACTTTTTTAGTTCCAACGTCTACGCAAGTTGGATTCGGTGTTTCGTTCATCTCCCATTCCTCTCAGCTTAGCAAGGTGCAGCAGAATGGTCTTTCAAAGTCAGGATAGGGCATAATGCACTCAGTGAATATATCTGCACCCAAAAATCTTTTTAGGACTTGAACATGTATTCTTAAATCTAAATTACAGCAGTTAATCTGACTGATTTACAGAGTCTATTTACTTATTGAAGTGGCGCTGCAGTCCGGGGTGAACCTGGGCATCAACCAACATGCACTTCAAGCTGGTTGCGGTCGGTTTTTACAATGTTGATATTTTTGACCAGGTCTTCGTAAAGTAAATTTTTGAGCTCGTAAAGTTCTTGGTTGACTTTTGATCTTTAAGGTCAGCCTACGAATACAGATAAATGATTTTCAGGAAAAAATGGTCCCACAAAACGAAAAATTATTTCTTCATCCGCTGTAGAGCTAGACGGAGACGGAGATGTAGTAAAGAACAAGAGATGATCAATGTCGATATATCCTTGTATCAACTTATTGGTGCCACGACCAATGTGAACAAAGATTGGTTAAACAAATCTCACGAAAACTGATCGCAAAACCCAATGGAGCGGTTGTGTCTTTGTTGTTGGCGTTTAAAATCTCAGCAAATCTTAAACAAATAAAATGACATCAAGTCAGCTTGCTACCGACAAACCAACTTTTCATAAAAATTGTTTCCAAGAACGTCGTACCAAGCTTAAATCCTCAGATATTCTAAAACTAACAATTCTTCAGATCGACCTTCTTAAGTTTTAAAAAGGGTCTTGCACCATCTATCGGACTCAACAAGTTGTACATTTCCGTATTGACAAATTCTTATGCAGGTGATTTAAAAAAAATCCGATAAATCCTTTCGTTCTTAAAGAAAAATATATTTCCAATCCATGTAAAACCACTCGAACAGACTCGTAAGCGAAACTCCGAGCACCATTGCCCTTTATTGACCTTTTCTCATCTTTTCTCGCCTTCTTTATATCATAGCGATCCCGATGAAAAAGAACTAGCGCGAGAAGCCCGTCGCAAACTTAAAGAGGAACGTCAACGCAAAAAGGAACGTAAACGCATCAAGAAGGCACGCTTGGAGAAGGAATGCCTCTCGGAGAAAATGAACTGTTTCTCACATGACAATAGCCATTGGCGAACAGCCCCACTATGGAATGACAGTCCCTTTTGTTTCTGCATGAATGCCAATAACAACACATATTCCTGTATAAGGACAATAAATGCTACACATGATTACCTGTACTGTGAATTTACCACCGGACTCATCACCTACTATAACCTAAGAATTGGTAAGGATGTCAATATATGTCTGATATATAGGTCCTTAAACTACTGCCCCTCTCTCTCTCACACTCTTTTTGTAGATCCATTTGAAACACTAAATCGAGCATCCTCCCTCACAATGGAAGAAAAGGCGTACATGCACGATGCATTGGACCGTTTGAAAAGCTGTCGCGGAAGGAGTTGCACACTGAAACGTCATAATATACCCTTGGACTCCATTCAGCATACAGTCCGAGCACCGAAACGTAAACATCCTAGTTTAGGTAAGTTGGCAATCGTTCTCTTCTAAATGAAACTATCAAATGTACCGTTGCACGCATTATTTTCGCACTTTTTTTTTCAATGTTTCTGTCGATTATATTTTGTGAATTGTTTTTGTGTCTGTCTCTCTCTACAACAAAATGATTTGTCCTATTTCAGTGACGTCTTCTTCGTATCCAGATTTTGACGGACCACAAGCGAAACGAAGGAAAATAACTAAGTATGGACATTCATAATTCTATTTTTCTTATATTTTTGTGTTTAATAAGACCTGAAACGAGCATGTAATATATTATTTACGTTTTTAGTGACTCGTTTTTTGTAAGCTACTAATCCTTAATCTAAATTAGGGAAGCCGCCATTTTGGAGAGTTTTGTTTGCATCAAACATTAATTTATTAATATAATGTCCCCTTCTCCTTTTTCTGATTTTGTACTGATAATTTAAGCAGTGTCATAAGTGAATCGTGTTTCCTCAGCTGAGGAACTAGAGGCTTTCAATTAGCTGAGACTTACTTTGTTTTGACTCAACTCCGCATCCTTTCTGCTTAAATCAAACTGCAGGTACTGCTACGGGAAAGCAGTTAGTTAAAATACAATCAGGCTTATTTATTATAATTCGCCAAAACACCTCTAAACAGTTTTATTGTTAATCAGTGCATAATGTTTTATGCAGCCTTTATTCAGGGTCGCACAAATTCTTATTATTGGCTTTGTGTCAAATAAAGTACCAAAGAGAAGAAAATCTATTACAATTAGTATTGTAGAACTACAAACGAAAGTTGCGAAACTAATAGGAAAAACTAAAGTTGTAGTTAAAAGGTCTCATCTCAGGGGTTTTGTTTTTAGCTGGCAACACTGTTTCTACAGATTGTCAATTTGACAGTTGAAAGTGGCTTTGTGGTTAGTCAGTACGTTTTGCTATTTTACCATAAATAATGGGTGGTCCAATCAAAACGCACGACGTTAATTGTAAATAAAATAAAAAGTTTTCAGAGAATTACAAGGTGGGCCAAAAGAGATCACCCTATTGGAAGATGCTATTATTTTTGCAAATGGCCGCCAATGTCAAATCTGTTTTGACATTTGTGAACTAGACAGATGTAGAATACAAGTGAATAAGCCATGGAGCGATACACTCCCCAAGAACGAGGAATGATCGTGTTTATTTTTTTTTTCGTAACAATTCGTCTGTAGTGTTGGCGCAGCGTGAATTCCCTCGCCGGTTCCTCGGCCGTCCGACACCGACTGCGCAAACACTGCACCGTTTAACCACCAATCTTGAAGAGTATGGGACCACACGAGACGTGCCCCAGAGCGCCTGTTGTGCCGAGAATATCGCCGCTGTTGCCGAGGATCTCGAGCTGTCGCCGGAAACATCAACCAGACGCCGTGCCTCGCAATTAGCCGGTCGTGCCTCTGGTGTTGGCGGGAGTTTTGCACAATCCTCTCAAGAATCAAATTGAAAAAGCCACATGACAGTGCATTGCCTTGCGCAAATCCTTTTTAGGTATCGAATGTGTCGGTGAGGTCGTTTCCGACCCTGATGGTGCAGCGAGAATTCTCCATCGTCATCCTTTACAAACGGACGAGTTTGGACGGCATACGAAAACTAGACATGGCTCTGTATAGTTCGTCTCTATAAATGCTGTCGTATGCGGCTTTGAAATCGATAAATAGGTGGTGGGTATCGATTTGGACTTCTTGGGTTTTTTCCAGGATCTGCTGAAGTGTGAAAATTTGATCGATTGTGGACTTCACTTCACTTAACTCAGGTCGGGTGGTTGGCAGTTTTCGCTGTCGTTGCCAATATTAAATGGTTCGTTCTGCCTGACAGCGGAATGTTGTTCGTCATCGCCGTTTAAGAGTCTGCAGAAGTGGTTCTTCCATATCCTCAGCATCGACTGTGTCTCAACTACGATATTTCCTTGTTCATCTCGACAGGATTATGTTCGAGCCTTGTAGCCTTGGCTTTAACGTTTTACACTTTGGTAAAACTTACGAACATCGTTCCTGGAGTGGCACCTCTCTATATCCTCGATCGCGCGCTTTTCTTGCTCTTTTTCTTCTTTCTGAAAAGCCGATGTTCTTCCCTTCTTCTTCGCCTATAGAGCTCAATGGCAGCTCTCGTCTTCACTTGCAGCTTAGCCTTGTAGGCCTCGTTCTTGGCTGCGAGCATCTGTCGGCATTCGTCATCAAACCGGGGGTTTCTTGCTGGTGGCCGCGAGAAACCTAGCTCATCAGTTGCGGCTAATCTAATGGCTTGTTGGCATCGTTGCCATTGTTCTTCGACATTAGATGCTGGTGGTGTGCTGTGAGTCGAGAGATTAAGGGATACGCGTTGCGCGAAGGTCTTGGCGGTCTCTGGCGATTGCAGTCTTTCGACATTAAATTTTTTCACAGTATTTCTGTTTTTTTTTTTGTGGCGTGGTGGATATCCGCATCCTTACCTTGGCTATAACAAGGTAGTGGTCCGAGTCGATGTTAGCCCCTCGGAATGTTCGGACATCCAAAATACTGGATGCGTGCCTCTTGTCTATGGCAATGTGATCAATTTGGTTGACTGTTCGTTGATCTGGAGACCGCCATGTCCCCTTGTGGATATCGAGGTGAGGAAACCGTGTGCTGGCTATAGTGGCATTTCGTTCCGTAGTGAAGTCAATTAGCCTAAGTCCGTTACCAGACCTGTTGTCGTGTAGGCTATGTTTTCCGACAATACTTCTAAAGATGTCTTCTCTTTCTACCTTTGCGTTAAAATCTCCCAGCACGAATTTAACATCGTACTTCGGTAGTCGCTCATAGGTTTTGTCAAGGAGCTCGTAGAAGCAATCCTTAGCTATATCATCTTTTTCTTCCGTCGGAGCGTGAGCGCATATTAGGCTTATGTTGGCGAATTTGGCCTTGATGCGGATTGTTACTTTGCGTTCGCTAATGTCTTGGAAACATAAGACTTCTTGCCTAAGTCTGGCACTTATAACAAATCCGCATCGAAATAGTCGCTGTTTCTGCTCACTATAACACGGTCCATAGTAGATGTCACAGTTTTTCATCCTCTTTTTGCCCGGCCCATCCCATCGTATTTCCTGGATGGCATTAATGTCTGCTTTTTAGCAGTTTAGGGCTTCCGCTAATTGTTCGCCTGCACCTCTCCTGTTTAATGTTCTCACATTCCAGGTGCAGATACGAAGGTCGTTGTCCTTTTTTCGTTTAGCATGGTCGTCAACAATAATATCAGTCCTTTCCGAGGCTATTGGTTGCTTCGTAACAATATTTTTTTTCCGTGTGGATGGGTAGTTAACCCAAAGCACAACCCCCAACCTGGAGGGCCAGGCCCTTGTTTTGACCCTAGGACAGCGGGCCGGAAAAAATACCGATGTCAGTAGCCCATTTTTGTGGTATGAGCGCTGCCGTTGACCCATTGAGGGCTTCCAGGGCTCAGTATTGGAAATCCCTATAGACCTGGTGTTCAAATATGTCGAAGCAGCTCGTATAGGGATTTCACTACCAGTTCGATCAAACTGGAGCTGTAGGCGCCACCGATGACTCCATCTAGGGAATTCCTCCTCTGCCGCCTGAGAGTGAGTGCCTTAGTGAGAGGACACTCCTCCCCCTCTCTCGTTTGCTGCCACCAACGACCTTCCACAGGGGTTTAATACCCCATCTCCAGTCGAGGTACTAGGCACCCACCAGTCACCAGTGTGGAGTTGAGAGTAGGAGTTGATAGTGAGAGGCTAGAGTGAGAACGCTTGTGATTGTGTCACATACATTCCAAACACTATTTCCAAACTTAACTGTCAGTCCTATCAAGTATCAGTGGGATTGGATCGCCTATAATAACTTTAGTGGTGGGAAATGTCAGCCATTTGGATTTAATGTCCCACATCGTTTGCCCGTAATAACGGGTACTTCTTCAATGTAAGGAGTACCTACCTCTTTTAATCAGCCCTATCGAGGTATCCATCAGAGCAGAAGATTATCCGATTTTGTACGATTCGGAGGATTTTTGCTTCGAGGTATTCTTCCGAAATGTTGTTCGGAATATTTCTCCGACATTTTGTAAAGCATCCCGGCGAATTGCGTTCAGGTGCATTTTTCGTGCAATTTTTGATAGCGAAATGCTATTCTTTTCCCGATTTCATCCGGCACAAATTCTTCGTGGAATATATTTACTAATTGTAGTGAAGTGAAGCCGTCTTTTCGATGACAAATACCTCGAATAGAATTTGAACCTCAGATGAAGTATGTGTTGCGGAAAATTGTCTTCTCCGAAGGATACTTCGATGGGGCTGAATATATTCGCAAAAAGATTGTTATTTTAAATATTTCTAACAAAACAGTGTACAATTTTGTCGTCAGTCAGAATAAGCAGTTTGGCACGAGATCTAACAAAATCATTTCCGATTCGTCACCGCTGTAAGTAATAAGGTTTCTGGAAGCGATGGAATTTATTACGATTAGGCCGTATGACTTGCTCTTGCTTGCCTTGAATATCTCTACCAGGAGAGTTCTTTGTTTCTAATTCTTCGTGAATGTGTATAAATAGCCATTAAATTTAAATTAAATTAGAATTGATTTTTTATTTTCTACATTTTTTTAAGATTCGTTTCAAATAGCCCTCCTCTTTTTAGTTTTCCAACGCCAATCAGGATATCTAAATAATAAATGTATTTAATAATCAGATATGAAAATTGCGTTCCACACATATTCAAAAACAGTCTTCAAAATAGAATTCCCTTGAAGGTGCCTCCCGTCCCTCCGGTAGTTAATCGATTTTGCACCTTCGGAAATAGGATATCCATTTATATTTAATTATTTCCATCATAATCACCACCAACGACGGCAATGACTGTCCCACCTCTGTATATTTACCTTCGATAGTTAAAGCATTTCTATCGTAATGCGATGTCTGCTCTTGCCCGCGCCTCCGGGTCAAGTTAAATTATAAAATCAATACGTGTTTAGGTCACAAGCTTTTTCTGTCGTAGTTTAAAAACCCATTAGACTAAGTTCACTGTACCCTAATCCAACTCTTCTCCCTTCACAGATGGACAAATCACACAAAAAGAAAACCCTGGAAACAACAGCCGCTCCATCACCAACATAAATTCCACCAGTACGGCCAGGATGCGCAACCACTCCGTCGAAATCGATTCCACCAGGGATGGCATCACCAACAGCACCAAAATCAATCACATCACCAGCACAACAAAAGGCGTCAAATTTGGGCCGCAGCCGAATAAGTAGAATTGGAGGACCAATCGCTCACGCCACGCCCACTGTTTCTTCTTCCGTCGTGCGTGCGCTTGAGATAAAACCAAGCGATCCCAGCCACCAAACTACAACCAGTGAACATCGACATACAATTGTCCTTCTTATATTTATTATTAGCATATAAATGATAGTTATAGTTTAAATTAATTTAACAACAACAACATGTTCATAGGATTAAAAATTTAATGAGAAAAAAAATATTTAAACCAAATTGCGCACGCGCGCCCGTAGCTAAAACAATTTTCTTTGCCGTGACACAAAACAAAAGCTAAAAACAAATAAGCACTTCTTTTCGAGTTCAGTGTTGCGTTGCGAGGGGAATTTAAATTCCCATGAATATTTTATTTTCAGCATAAGTAGTATTTTTTATGTTTATTATTTAATTTAAGCAATTTCATAGCAAATTATTTTTACACATTAAGTTAAAAATTCTTTCTATTTCTTTTTTTTATATATATAAATAATATTTAACTATCAACAAAAAAAAAAAGACTGTTTTAGGTTCTAACCGCTGAAAAGTGTCACTCTGTTCCGTTTTGTGAATGTGTTTTACCTTTTACGTTTAGTTTTCATTGTGCAGCTACACTAAATAAAATTAAAGATACTTGCCATCGGATTGCAATAAAAAAAAAAGTTTTATTATATTTATAAGTAAGGTAATTTGTAGAGAAACATATTTTTCTTTTTAAGATTTGTTTTTATATTTTTTTATACTTATTTCATATCTAGAAATAATATTTGCCTAAACAATAAATATGACAAAGGTAGAAATCATATCATTAAATCTTATGTAAATTTAAAAATAAAAAATACAATAAATAATTAAATATTAATTGAAAACAATTAAGCTAACAAAAATGTTATAGTGTTATGTAAATATTAATGATAATTTTAATGTTTAAATTGAAATAGAACAACAACAAAAAAAATAAAATAAAACTATTATATTTACGTGTAGTATTAAAAAAATGAAATTAAACAAATTGGTAGACAAATTTCAAATTGTAATTGTATTAATTAAATTATTGCCCAATAGATATTAAATTAATAATTAAAAATCGCTAAACAAAGAACACTAAAAATAAACAATAGAATGATAATTTATTCATTGCAATTATGACGTTGTTGATTATTTATTGATCGGAAGCAGCAATGCTTGATATCCATAAGGGGAGATTGGCGGTCTCCAGATCAACAAACAGTCAACCAAATTTATCACATGGCGATAGACACGAGGGGCTAACATCGACTCGGACCATTACCTTGTTACAGCCAATGTAAGGATGTTGATATCCACCACGCCACAACAAACCAGAAATACTGTGAAAAAATTTAATGTCGAAAGACTGCAATCGCCAGAGACCGCCAAGGCCTTCGCGCAACGCGTATCCCTTAACCTCTCGATTCACACCTTTCCACCAGAATCTAATGTCAAAGAACAATGACAACGATGTCTAAAAGCCATTAGATCAGCCGCAACTGATGTGCTAGGTTTCGCGTGGCCACCAGCAAGAAACCCCTGGTTTGATAAGAAATGCCGACAGATGCTCGCAGCCAAGAACGAGAAGCAGTTGAAGACGAGAGCTGGAATTGAGCTCTATAGGCAGAGAAGAAGGAAAGAACACCGGCTTTTCATAAAGAAGAAAAAAGAGCAAGAAAAGCGCGCGATCGAGGAAATAGAGAGGTGCCACTTCAGGAACGATGTTCGCAAATTTTACAAAAGCGTTTAAAGTCAAAGCCAAGGATACAAGGCTCGAACATAATCCTGTCGAGATGAACAAGGAAATATCGTAGTTGAGTCACAGTCGAAGCTGAGGATATAGAAGAACCACTTCTGCAGACTGTTAAACGGCGATGACGAACAACATTCCGCTGTCAGGCAGAACAAACCATTTAATATTTGCAACGACAGCGAAAACTGCCAACCACCTGACCTAAGTGAGGATAGCAATATCTAAACTCAAGCTTAACAAGGCCGCCGGAAATGACGGCCTTCCCGCTGAGCTTTATAAAGCTGATGGAGATGACTTGGTTAGTAACATCCACCAACTTATAAGCCAAATTTGGTCGGATGAAAGAATGCTTGAAGAATAGAACCTCAGCATCGATGCTCTCTGAACTGCGTCAACTACAGAGGCTTAAGTCTCCTCAACATCAACTACAAGATCCTATCGGCCATAATACGTGAACGCCTGAAACCGTTTACCAACAACCTGATCGGCCCTTATCAATATGGTTATAGGCCGAATGTCCACAACCGATCAAATTTTCACTCTTCGGCAGATCTTGCAAAAAACCCAAGAAGTCCAAATCGATACCCACCACTTATTTATTGATTTCAAAGCCGCATACGACAGCATCTATAGAGACGAACTGTACAGAGCCATGTCTAGTTTTGGTATACCGCCCAAACTCGTCCCTTTGTGTAGAATGACGATGGAGAATGCTCGCTGCACCATCAGGGTCGGAAACGAGCTCACCGACACATTCGATACCAAAAAAGGATTTAGGCAAGGCGATGCGCTGTCATGTGACTTCTTCAATTTGATTCTTGAGGTGATTGTACAAAACTCCCGAGCCAACACCAGAGGCACAATTTTCCAAAAATCGGTGCAACTACTAGCATACTCCGACGATATTGCCATCATTGGTAGTACTCAACGTGATGCCATAGCCACGTTTGCTAGTATAGAGAAGAAAGCGGCAAAAATAGGTTTAGCAGTAAATGAGGGTAAGACTAAGTATATGTTGTCAACACCCAACACGAAAGGACACACAACATCGACGAATTGGTCCGAACGTCACCATTGATAGATATAACTTTGAGGTAGTACGGGACATTGTCTACCTCGGCTCCGCTATTAACTCTGACAACAATATCTCGTCAGAAATCAAACGAAGAATATTCTCTTGCCAACCGCTGTTTCTTCGGGCTATGAAGGCAATTTAGTAGTAAAACCCTCACTCGGAGATTCTATATAAGACCCTGATCATCCCAGTCCTGCTCTACGGCGCTGAAGCATGGACCATATCAAAATCGGATGAGGAAACCCTTGGTCGATTCGAGAGAAAAATTCTTTGAAAAATCTTCGGTCCCACTTGCGTTGACGGGCTATGGAGACGAAGATTCAACCTCGAACAATACGAGCTGTACAGCGACATACCCCTGGTCAAAAAAATTCGCATTGGACGTTTAAGAGAGCTAGGACATGTGGAACGAATGGACACCAATACTCCGGCTCGCAGAGTATTCGATTCCCAGCCAGATGTCGTAACCACAGTAGAGGAAGACCTCGCCTTAAGTGGCGCGCACAAGTGGAAACCGACCTAAACCAACTTGGAGTGCGCAACTGGAGGCAGTTAGCTACGGACCGGGCTAATTGGAGAGGCATGTTGGTTGAGGCCTAGGTTCAGTAAGTTTTTTATTAGGTGTCCAGAGAGCTTATACGAAAATTCGAAGGAGGTGTTTCAGAGATAAAAGCAACCCACTAAATTTATGTGAAAATGAGTAAATGTTCAAAAAAAGAATAACATCGACAAATTGAATTTTTTTCTTGGCTTTGTGCAGCAGTTTAGGGTCAGCAAAGAATGTTTCCTGAAACTCATTAAATTTTGTTAAGTATATATCCCTTTAGCTAAATCTTAATGAACACTCATAAAAATAATCGAAATTTCAATTTGTTTTTTTCTTGATGGACATATTTTGTTTAGGTTCCATTTTTTTCGAATAAAATTTCTGCAGACGGTAACTATTTTCTATCGAGTGATGTTTTTGTTTCATAGGGCATGTTCAACATTGTGTGCTGCCATATCTGACGATACAATCGAGGATAGTCGATTGAACCAAAATATGTGCTGCCAATCGTCGATTGTTACGATAAAACTCGATTGTATCAGGTTACGTGCTGGCACCCCAGATATTGAGGTTAGTAATCCAGCAGTTTTATGGCGTTTTCCATTGTTAAAAAATCAATCTTTTTTTTATCTAGATCTGTCAAAAGACCGATTTCGACAGTTGTGTTGTTCCATTGGGCAAAAAAATTGACTTTTTTTATCTCAGTCCAATTTTGCAAATCTGGATTTTTGGGAATATTTACCCCTCCTTGCACTTACACTAATAAACATGATAGCTGTCAGTTTGACTAAAGTGATTTTCGTTTTGATTTATTATTATTTCGGTTGTGAAAAACTATTATTGATCATTAGAACTGTAGCAGTTCAATGTGAAATATACTGACATTAACTTTACAGGCAAGAAATTTCAACAATATAGAGACAAAAAATCAATCAGAAACCCTGATTAAATATTAAGATGATTTGTTAATGCGGTACATAAGGAACAAAGATCTACGAAGAGATCTGGTTCCATAATTTATAAAACGAATATCATTGAAATCACTTCTTTCTCGTTGAAATTCGATAACATAAAACGAGTATCGTTCTTGATTTTACGATACTCGTAATTTCTTACAACTGGCATTGGGCAGTCGTATAGCTTTCGTTTTCATTGAGCTGTCATAAATTTCTCGTTTTATACAATCGCGCTTTGTCGTGATTATCGGTTACTTCTGTTTCGTTTACTTGCCGTTCGTTTACTTGCCGTTCGTTTTGTTTTATGTAAAGAGTCCCTGGGTTAAAACTGAAACGAAACATTTTGCACGAAAACATAAAAAAAAGTTTAGATATTGGGACACGTTAACACAACGGTCCTCCAAATTCTTGACAAAACAAATTTAAACCTACTATGTTCCAATACAAATACAAAAAGTGACCAAAAATCTCACACTACCTGGGTACGTGCTCATTGTGTTTGTTGTCTATAAAAATATCCACAAGTCCACGGAAAAAAAATTAAACCAAGATTAAAAAAAAAAAATCAAAACCGCTTTGGTGGTGCGATGATTCTATTGTCAGGTGATTTTCAACAAACGTTGCTAATGATCAACGTCAGCCGACGAACTAAATGCATGTTTGAAGTCGTCCATTTTATGGAAATACTTCAAAACATTTAAATTATATGAACATGTTGCAGAACGGCCAATCTGGAGAAGTTTTTTTCCAAACGATTGCTCGACATTCAATGCCCATTTTTGTCAATTTACTGGATCAAACGTCATCTGTCAAAGTGAAAAGTTTTCAGTGTACTTTGCCTAAAGTCATTTAACTTTAAGTTTTTAAATTAATATTGTCAAACCTTAAATAGGTTAAGTGAATCAATTTGTGTTAGCCAGACCAATACAAAGTCGGCAATAAAGATCCCTATAACAAATGTAAAAATTTATCAATGTAAAACAACTCAAGTTTCAAGTCTCAGTATACTTTGCCATTTAATCACGGAAAGACTTACAAACGAGCAACGATTGCAAATTATTGAAATTAATTTTCCAAATTCGTGCTCTGTGAAAATGTGCAAATCCGCTGTTTTGTCGAAAAATTGTATTCAGCGATGAGGCTCATTTCTTGCTCAATGGATACGTAAATAAGCAACACTGTCCCATCTGTTCAACAGCCACATGTCTTACAAGAATTACCGATGCATCCCGAAAAAACGACAGTTTGGTGTGGTTTATGGGCTGGTGGCATCATCGGTCCATTTTTCTTCAAAGACCGTGGAAGAAACGTTACCGTCAACGGCGAACGATATCGAGGCATGATACGCGATTTTTTTTCCCAGTTGGCTGAGTTGAACTTGGTTGACATGTGGTTTCATCAAGACGGTGCCACATGCCACACAGATCTTGAAACAATGGAAATGTTGAAGGATGAAGTTGGTGAGCTGCTTATCTCTCGAAATGGCCCTGTGAGTTGGCCGCCAAGATCATGCGATTTAACGCCTCTTTATTATTTCTTTTTGGGGTTATGAAAATGTGGACAAGACTTACAGGATAACATAACACGCGTAATTCGTGGATTACAGGCCGAAATGCTCGAAAAAGTGACGCAAAATTGGACCTTCCGAATGGACCATTTGAAACGGAGCCGCGGACAACATTTACATAAAGTTGTCTTTAAAGCATACATGGCAAAGGCCTACTTATCGATTACAATAAATATTTGAAGCAAATTTGAGTGTTTTATTCGATTTTTAAAAAAACTACGGTTAAAAAATCACCCGTTATGGTTTCGAATGACATGGTTACAATTTCCATTGCGACTTGCATTTGGAATGTCGATAAATAATTTGCAAGGGTCGATAAGTGTTTGTGGCATCAATTTTTTTTTATAATTAGCACGTGCTAAAGGGTTTGTCCTTATAGTGTTTGAGCACAGCGCGGGTATTAAGGAAATTGAGGAGAAGAAAAGAGGGGATACCGATGTTTTGAATTTCTGCAAACTGTAATGGAGAGGAATAACTGAGTTTGGGAAGCATTCCACATTCGTGTTGTTCGATTTAGGAATGAATCTCTGTATTTCATAGCCTTGAAAATCATAAAAATCCATGCTTTTCACACGCCCAATTATATGTGAGAAAACCATGAACACTATTTATTCCGTGCCAGAAAACAAAACTAACAATTTTGTGTATCAAAAAGTATTACCATAAGCAATACGTTTTTGAAATATTTTTTTTTTATTATTTCTTCCAGTTCAAATTGAATATTCATAGCTAAGAGAGGACAACGTCTGTCGGGTCAGCTAGTTTAAATATACAAATCTTATGTTCTTAATGAAAAATCTGATAAAAAATACTTTGTTCCACATTACTCAAAGCATTTCCCCCCTATTTATTTTCAATCGATTTTTATCACATCCATTGAAATTCATCGAATAATTTAAATAAAAAATTCCTAGACTCACATTTCAGATACACTTCTGTGTACTTACTCTTTGAGCAGCTTTGCAACGTTCCATGATGGAAATTGCAGTTTTTCATTACTGATTCCATCGTTACATCCGTCTTCAAACAGATGTTCCAAAAATTGTATAGACACGGTATTGCTATTCTTAAGCTTCATTGATTTTATAGATGTTCGAGAGGAAGAGGAAATAATTGAAGTATCATTGTAAAGGTTAAATCTATCGCAAATTTTGTTTCATTCGAAAAGGAACAGTTCTCACAGTACTGGTTGAATACCATCTTCACCCATCATGTAATAATTTAAAAAAAAATATAGTAAGACACCGTAAACTAACCTAGATCCAATCGATGGAAACTAAACTGGTTTAATATAGTCACGTCTTAGTAGTTTGAGTGAGGGGTTTATCACTTAATTGTCTTCTTAGCTTCTTTGAACCTGCGGCTGACGAGAGTTATTCTTCGTTTCATTTGTGAGCAAATCGAATCGTCACCTCCAAGTGGTGCCCGCTGGATAGCCGTAAGTTGAACTAGCGACGATCGTAGGATTCATACATTGGATCTATAAGCTGTGATACCTGGGTTATCTTCCCAGCAAGTAGGAAAAAAAAAGGCCAAGAGCGTCTGGCACATATTGTGCGGCACAGTGGTCAGCGTCTGACCCCAGAGGGGCGGCTGTATAAATACTGTGACTAGAAGAAAGTAACTGATCTATTTACGTTAAAAAAAAAGTTACAATAATAATGATGGCAATGGAAAAAACAAAAAAATTATATACCCCAGGTGACAGACCAGTTAAACTGGTAAATCCACCCTCTTCGGAGGTCGGTCCTAAGGATTCTGGGGAGGACCATTTATTGGTTTTAGAAATTAATCGCGGAAGGAGTTCAAAAACATTAAGAACTCCACCAAAACAAAACATACCAGGGGTTACTACATCAAAAATCCCAACGAATAATCTAAATGATTTAGTAGCATCATATGAAAAGATCACCAGTGCAAGTCAGCAGTGTTCCATCAATAAAATGAAGGAGAACCCTCAAGTTGCTTCAAGTAATTACTATACAGAATGGCAAAACGAAATTATAGCCAGGAAACAACTGGAATTATTAGTAAGTAGTGGCGAGAGGTCTGCATACCTCATGTGATTCCAAAGAAATTGTTGAAGACCTTGCTCAAAAAGGCTTTCAAGCTCTGGAAGCCAATAATCTTTATAAAAATGAGACAATTAAAGACCCCACTGTGGAGCCAAAGACAAAAAAGAGGGGTCTACCATTATTTATGCAGACCTTTGACAATAAAGAAAGTCTCGAAAAGATCTATAGCATTAGATCAATTTTGGGAATAGTTGTTAAAATTGAACCTTTACGAAAGCCAAACAAAATGTAAACGTTGTCAAGCTTTTGGTCATACACAAAAATATTGTAACCGTGACTTTGCTTGTGTTTAATGTGAAGGAAAACATGCGACCATCAACAACAGGAACAGGATGCAAAATATAGCTATAGAGGATGCCCAGTTGCTAAAAAGTTTCAAGACAGTAAAATTGAACACAAAACTAACATTACTGACTTATTGACTTTTTCGTAGCTAAGGGAATTAAACGGAATCATATAAGTGTCGAAGGTAGTAATGACTTATCGTCAGACCATACCCCAGTTATCTTGTCACTAAGCGAAACGGAAATCGAGAAAAAAAGTAATCCAAAGCTTGTGAACAAAAGAACAAACTGGACACAATTCAGAGAAAAACTTGAAAGATTTGTTAACCTAAGATCTCCTATGGAAACAAATGGGCAAATGGACCATGAAGTGGAACAATTCATTGCAGATATTCAACAGGCGGCAGAGGAAAGCACTCCAATTAGTTCGAATAGAAGAAACGCAGAAACTGAATACCCTGTTCAAATAATGGAATTAATAAAAGAAAAGAGAAGAGCTCAAAGAAAATGGCAAACTACGAGGTTCCCCGATGATAAGACAGCTTTTAACCGTCTTAACAATGACCTTAAAAAACGAATTAGTGAATTCAAAAATGAATCACTTAGCAGTTTCCTACAAAATCTAACGACGGATGCGTCTACCGAATACTCAGTATGGAAAGCATCTAAATACCTGAAAAGACCGCAGTTACAGAACGCACCATTAAAATTACAAGACGGAAAATGGATCGGAAACCCGAAACAGAAGGCTGATCTCTTCGCAGAACACCTTTCGATGGTTTTTAAGCCGTTCCCATCAAGTGCTCCAAATGAAGAAATACAATTCATTGATAGAAACGACGAATGCAAAATTCCTATTGTCACACTCAATGAAGTAAAAAGCGTATGTCAACATTAATTTTCGAACAAAAAAGCACCAGGATACGATTTAATAACTGCTCAGGTTTTGAAAGAATTGCCACCAATAGCTTTTCAAAAATTTCAATTATTTTAAATGCATGTCTAAAGCACCGATATGTGCCGCATCGCTGGAAAATTGCTGAAGTCATTGTAATACCTAAAATAGGAAAACCTCCAACTGAAGTTTCTTCTTACAGACCAATATCGATTATACCAATTCTGGCAAAAGTTTTCGAAAAATTGCTACTGAAAAGACTAAGCAAAATTATAGATGAAAGAAGACTCATTCCGAATCACCAGTATGGATTCAGGAATAAACATTCCACGATTGACCAATTGCATCGTATTACGGATGTTATAGAAAAGGCACTGGAGGAAAAACAATTCTGTTCGGCTCTTTTTCTAGATGTTGCTCAAGCCTTTGACAAGGTTTGGCATGAGGGACTTGAGTATAAATTGCATAGGGATTTACCAAGACAGTATTATGAAATACTAAAATCATATATTTCAGACCGACTCTTTAGGGTTAGATATGAACAAGAATAATCAGAACTTAAGAAAGTCGAAGCAGGTGTTCCGCAAGGAAGTGTCCTAGAACCAACCCTGTATCTGTTATATACTAGGGATATTCCAGTGGATAACAATGCTCTCATGGCTACCTTTGCTACGTTCTGAAAGCAACAGAAAAACTGCAGAATGCAGTCAATAAAGTTCAAAATTGGACGGAACAATGGCGTATCAAAATCAATGAGACAAAATCCTCTCATATAAACTTCACTAATAAGAAGATTAACAATGTTCCCTTATTCATTAACCACCAAGCTGTACCTTACGCAAATATGGCTAAGTACCTTGGAATGGATTTGGACGCGAAGTTAAAGTGGAAAGAGCACGGCAAAAAGAAAAGAGAAGAACTGAACCTAAAATATAGAAAAATGTACTGGTTACTGGGAAGAAACACAGACCTTTCCATCCAAAATAAACTCATGCTATATAAGCAAGTGCTGAAGCCTGTTTGGACGTATGGCATCCAATTATGGGCCTGTACTAAGAAAACAAATACAGAAACCATACAAAAATTCCAAAACATAGTCCTTCGTGGAATAGTAAATGCCCCTTGGTATATTAGAAATAGCGATTTGCACCGTGATCTACAAATCAACATGGTTACAGAAGAAATTAAAAAACACGCTATATCACACAATCAGCGTCTACAAAATCATGAAAACTCCGAGATGGAGAGAGTCCTAAATGTACGAAACAACATAAGGAGATTAAGAAGAACCATTCCTCATGAGCTTATGGCCTAATTATATGGGAAAATATTACATTTGTAAATCTTCCCCAAAGCGATTAAAAAAAATAAGAAAATAAAATCTGTCGTCGATCTTTCATAGATTGGTACTGATTTTCGGGTGGTTTTTGTGCGGTAAAATCCCACACTACTTGATACCGAGAGTGTCTTTTTAAGATTTCCACCAACAAAAAAAAAATTGTGAAGAGATGAATATGAAAATGATTGAGATGGATAAATATCAATATTCAAAGCGCCACCTATCTTTTTCATTCATACAATTACAAATGTCATAACATATCTAATTGCTGTCAAATTTTATTGAAAATTGAAATTTCGATAATAACTCAACCCCAACTGCATCTACTGGGTGCAAAGAAAAAATCATATATATACCTTCGTTAATATAAAACAAAAAAACAACAAAAAAACAAAACAAACATTGAAAAACAAAAATTAAAAAAAAAAATTAAGAAAATCAGTAATTTGTTTCCATTACACGTTTTGACATACATACCTACTTTATAACACAAAGAGATAATTTAGATTGATATACCATAATGCAAATACATATATGGGTCGACTTAGAAATTCAGAATATCTTGCTGGTTCGATCTAGCCAACTCCGTAAAGAGTTTTTAAATAGTTTCTAAAGAAGATATTTGGATAACGTCATTGTCTAGATATCATCCATGTAAAGTTTTTAGCCACGCATACTTTTAAGGGGCAATTTCGTTACAAAACAAAATTTGGGAAAAGTTTAAATAAATTCGAAAAAAAGTTTCTATTAAAATATTCCGACAATATTATCATATCCATTTCGTCTGTAGATCATTTTAACGGACGCTTACTTTTTTGAGGCTATTTCCGTCTGAAAATGTTCATCAAAGTTTTTGAAATTTGATGTAGAAGCTCTTTGTTCATGCCTTTAGTTGAAGTCTTAATATTTTTAAAATGTTCCCACTTTTAGAAAAAAAAACTTCGATTTTGGCCAAACCATAGAGAATTCTCATCAGGAGTACGAACTACATTTAGGCAATGCCATTTTCTACATTTTATCGTCATAAAGGTTATAGCCAGTCCAACTTTTTGCGGTGTTTTATTTTTTGGTACATGTTTATAGAAATCTTTAACGATGATGCTTAACAAAAAAAATTACAATGGCGTGACGTTCGTATCTGCACCTGAAATGTAAAAATATTAAATAGGAAGAACAACTATCGGAAGTCCTAAGCTGCTCAATACTGAAATCCAGGAAAAACGATAGAATGGCCCGGGAATCTACTACGGACCGTCGAATAGTGAGCAGAAACGGCGACTATTCGGACGTCGATTTGTTATAAGTGTCCGTCTTAGGCAAGAAGTTTTAAGCTTTTAAGACATTATCGAACGCAATGTGACCATTCGCATCATGGACAAATTCATAAACATAAGCCTTCTATGCGGTCACGCCCCGACGGAGAAAAAGAAGATATTCCGAAAGACTGTTTCTACGAGCCCGTGGACAAAACTTAAGGGCACTACCAAAGTACGATGTTAAAATCGTGCTAAGTTTTGTCAGAAAACACGATAACACCTTTGGCAACGGCCTCAGGGTAGTTGATTTTGCTGCGGAACGAATGCCAGCATACGGTTTCTTCACGTCGATATCCATAAGGGGACATGGCGTTCTCAAGATCAACGAACGGTCAACCAAATTGATGACATTTCGATAGACAAGAGGTACCCATCAAAATACTGGATGCCCAAACATTCCGACATCAAATCGGACCACTACCTTGTTGCAGCCAAAGTAAGAGACAGTCGACGCTGAGGATATGAAAGAACCACTTCTGCTGACTGTTAAACGAAGAAACGACGAACAACAACATTCCATTGTCAGGCAGAACGAACCGAACCCGACCTAAGTGAAGTGGGTATAGCAATATCTAAACTCAACCTTAACAAGGCTGCCGGAAATGACAGCCTTCCTGTAGAGCTTTATAAAGATGGCGAAAATGACTTGGTAAGTTATATCTGCCAACTCATAAGCCATATATTGGCGGATGAAAGTATGCCTGGATAATGGAACCTCAGCATCGATCCACAAAAAGGAGACCCTCTGTACTGCGCCAACTACAGAGGCATAATAATATAATATCCTATCTGCCGTAATATGTGAATGCCTGAAAGAGTTTACCAACAACCTGATATGCATTTATCAGTCTAATTTTAGGCCTGGAAAGTCCACAACTGATCAAATTTTCATACTTCGGCAGATCCTGGAAAAAACCCAAGAAGTCCAAATCGATACCCACCACCTATTTATCGATTTTAAAGCCGCATACGACAGCATTTATATAGACGAACTACAGAGCTATATCTAGTTTTGGTATACCGCCCAAACAATTCAAACACTTCCGTTTGTGTAGGATGACGATGGAGAATTCTCGCTGCTCAATCATGGTCGGAAACGACCGACACATTCGATACCAACAAATTATTTAGGAATGGCGATGAGCTGTCATGTGAGTTATTTTATATCATTCGAGAGAAGATTGTGCAAAACTCCCGAGCAAAGACCAGAGGCACAATTTTCCAAAAATAGGTGCAACTACTAGCATACGCCGACGATATTGGCATCATTGGTATGACTCAACGTGACACGTTTGCTGGTATAGAGAAATCAGCGGCAAAAATGGTTTTAGCAGCAAATGAGGGTAAGACCAATAACACGAAAGGGTACATAACATCGACGTATTGCACAGACCGTCACCATTGACAGGTGTAACATTGGGGTAGTACTGGACTTTGTCTACCTTGTTGTCCGCTATAACCCGGACAACAACATCTCGTCAGAAATTAATCGAAGAATTACTCTGGCAATAGCTATTCCGGGCTAAGAAGACAGTTCAGAAGTAAAGCCCTTACTTGAACCACTTAGGATATCCTATACAAGACCCTGATCATCCCAGTTATTCTGAAGCATGGACCGTATCAAAAGCGTATTAAGAGGAGGACCTCGCCTTAAGTGGCGCACACAAGCAGAAACCAACCTTAACCAACTTGAAGTGCGCAACTGGAGGCAGTTATCTAAGGACCGGGCTAATTGAAGAGGCATGTTTGTTGAGGCCCGAAATGTAGCGCCACTTAGGAAGTAAGTTAGTTTTTAAACACAACATCAGTAAAGTAAAGTATTAGCCTATATCGACTTGAAGCTAAATTTGGTTCCATCCCATTTTCGAGCATCTAGGGTGGTATAGCGTTGAATTCGGCACGAAAGTTTGGCTTGAGCTCGTCAATGGTCTGAAGCTTGCTGGGATATACTTTGCTTTTCAAATAACCCCACAGAATAATTTCCAAAGGGGTCAAATCTGGAGATCTAGACTCAGGGAATTTTCGTTGCAAAAACTGCAGTATGGCATGAAACACTTGTTAAAACCAGTAACCCTACAGACTTTTTTTCACACAGATGTGGACAGACATAAACAGCCAACATCCACTGATATCGATTTCCATCAACTGTTTCTCCTCTTCTGAAGAAAAATTGCCCAATTATGGTTTTTCATGGGCCTCGTGTGGATTCTCCGTTCCCCAAAAGCGACAATTTAGCTTGTTAACGGCGCCAGAGATTGTGAAATGGGCCTCGTCGGTCATAAACATTTTCTTCCAAAAGTTAGGCTCAGTGTCAACCATTTGAGCGACTGATTTCAACCGAAGTGGATGATCTGTCGGCAATATTCTTTGAGTCAATTTCACTTTATATGAAACAAGTGCAAATCATCCTTCAAAATGCGCCGCAAAGTGGTTCCAAACAGCCCAAAGTGCTGAGCTCGGTGACGATACGACACATGCGGATTCTCGGCAACATTCTCTTAGTCCTTCAATCAGTTCATTGGAACGTCTTGGGTATATCGACGATTTCCCACTGTCTCGTGATCAACAAATTACTGCACCAATCCGTGCTTGTTGGTCACGATATTTTCGACGATATCCACGTTGAGTTAATACAACTGAACGACTATTTTCTATGTAGTATGTACAGCTTCACAATTTCTGTATTCTGTGCATTATTTCGGTGTGAGGCGGTTAAAATTGTTATGAATTGAAGTTTAAAAAAAAGCCTACCTACTCAATTCATTCGGTTGATAAACGTCAATGTTAGGTCAAGGTTATGGTGCACCGTGTATAGATGGTATAAAAAATAAATAAAAAAAATTATCGGAAAACTCAGTAATAATCCAAAGAACAATTCAGCAGATCTTCTTGTTCATGGTCCATACTGCCACAGTTAATTCATAATTATTTGACAACCAAATTAAACCCACCAACCACAAATTTCCACAAATCGCCTCACCATTACTTCAAATAATCTCTTGTGACTTCTAAAACACACCCAAAATCCTCCAGTTACACGAACAAATTATTTACTCTCACTTTTTAAATAATTCAAACGCTTAAAAAGGCCAAAATGCCTTTAACTCCCTTCAAGGACGACAGTCCGTGCAGTGTTTTTACTTTCGATTTCAATTCCCCCCAGGCGTTGACTTCCTCGTCGAGAACTGATACCGAGGTTAATTGGATTTGCATATTAAAATCTCGTCAGTTTCCTGCGAGGCATGATTAACCCAAAAACACAATTCACCATCAGTATGGATTAACGTCCAAGTGCAGTGCTGTGTTCTGTGTATCCTACAATGCACTGGTTAACTCTGTTCATTCTCCATTTTGTTTGCAATTGCAATTCGCAGACTATGGGAAATTTTGAAGAACATTTGTTGAATGACTACTTTGTGCAACTTCGTCTGCTTCTTACGGAAATCCTCTACATAACACCCGTGGACCGATGTTTTGCCATAATAACCGATGACACCCACTATCCAATTTTTGACAAGTCATTCTTCGAAAAGTCACCGAGGATGCATTTACATTTCATTCTGAAGATTTCCGACTCGGAGGACTTGCTATCGCCGCACTATCAGACTGTGCGAGTGTTAAAGAGTATTCGGGCACATAATTGTGATCTTCACTTTGTTCTGCTAGCGAATGGACTGCAAGTGAGAAGGTTCATGGTATTTCTGGACGAATATAGGGTTTTGAATACGCGTGCAAAATATGTACTCCTCCATGATCATAGAGTGCTGGCGAACGACATGATTTACATTTGGAGGAATGTCCTGCAGAGTATTTTTATAAGATTAAGGATTGATAAAGGTGATTCAAAACGGTAAGACAATTTGACAATCTTTTAAGTTCTTTACAAAGCTTTTTGGTTTATTTCACTTAGAACTTTAAGCCTGTTGACAGTGCCCTATCCGAAAATACTGAATGGGATATTAACGTTGAAAGAATTGACCAAATGGAACAAAGGGAAATTTGAGAAAAAGGTCGACATTTTTCGTGATAAAACCGCGGATTTTAAGGGTAGGTTGAGTAACTTCTCAAGGTCACTTATACCAAAGCATTTATTATTCATTTAGGCAGGAAATACCTGTGTTGTTGAATAAATATGTTGGTTCAAGTGACCTTTAGTCCCAGTTTTTCAGTGCGAGATCATCCTAGTTTCGGGATTAAACTCGAGTTAACTCGAGAAAGTAGTTTTTCCGTCAATTTAAATCCAGAGTTAACGTCGAGTTAACCCAGCAAGTTTGGTGAGATAAAATATCAAGCAAACAATTATTTTCATTTACATGCGCCAATTGCGTTAAAATTTTAGCCAGTGGATAATTATTAATTTTTGACATTAGTGAGGTGAATAGAGACTTCAAAATTTTAACCTGTTCAACAGCTCGCTAAAATTTATCCAGTGGCTAATTTTTTACATTTGGTATACCTACTGAGGAGTGAGAGTGATGGAAACCCAGTCTTCACATGAGTGCGGAAATAGCACATCGTTCAGATTATTAAATAAAAAGCAAGGAATTTGAGTTTCAAAAAAATGTAAACAAAATTGTAATACAAACTAAAATTGTGTTTTTGAAAAAGGATGGTTACAAAAATGTTATGACTACATTTGTTTCGGTATATTTTGTATGCGAAATATATTTAACATGAACAAAGTAAAATGGATATCCTTAATCATGAACACAAATCGTACAACAATTATGTTTTAATGTCAATAATAAATAATTAAGTTTTTTTTGTATGATATCTCTGAAGTCTATTCGGTATTTTTTTATTACAACATTAACCTCCATTTTAACGTAACCCTGATAAATACACCATCAATGTATTATCGCCTCTAGGTTCGTCAGACCACTGTATCATATCAACAAATTTCTCGTACCCCAACCACACAGTTAAAGAGCAGATTCCAAAAAAAAACTGTATGGCAATACGAGAAAGCCAAATGGGAAGCATTAAACAGTTTTTTAGGAATTTTAACTGGTCACTATGTTTCCTCGATAGTGACGTGGATGCTGCTGCTGATATGATATCAAATATCATTCTCTTTGGTATGAGTAATTTAATCCCAACAGAATTAAGAGTATCAGACCAAAGGCAAAAGGGTGGTATGACTTGAGCTGCAAAGAAGCTATCAGGTTGAGAGAGACAAACTTTCGGTTGTACAAGACCAACCCAACAGAGGAAAACCGAGCAAAGTTCAAACAAGCCAGAAATGACTGTAATGCCCATTTAAAGCGTGTCAAATTCCTCTATGACCAAAAGTTGAGGCAAAAAATTCTACAATGTCTCAGAGGTAGTAAAAACTTTTGGTCATTTGTTAAAAATATAAAAAAATCGGCCTCATCATCAATTCCGACGGTCATTCACAATGACATTCTAGCTGTCAGCTCTGCTTGCTGCGCATTTCGCAGCCAATTCTACATTGCCAGATTGTGTTCAGTCTCCTCCTGTACTTGAGAACGTAGATCATTCTATGGGACAAATTCACTTTCGTACTCGTACAGTTGCAAGAGTTTTATTTTATCTTGACATACACAGATTCGCTGGTCCAGATGGTATATCCCCCATCATTCTGAAGAGGTGTTCTTCTACGCTAGAAAAACCACTGCGTAAGCTTTTCTATCTTTTCAATCAGGACTCTTTCCGAGTAGATGGAAAACAGCATTTGTCCAGCCTGTACCAAAAAAAGGCGAATCTTCTTCTCTCTCCAACTACCGACCAATTGCACTTACGTCCCTTCTTTCCAAGGTTATGGAAACGCTGATAAATCGTCAGCTTATGAAATATCTCGAAATACGAAAACTTCTCAATGACCGGCAGTATGGTTTTCGCAGCAACAGGTCTACTGGTGATTTGATGACATATCTCACCGAAAAGTGGAACCAATCAATCCACCATAGTAGCGAAAGCAAGATTGTTGCGCTTGATATTTCAAAGGCATTTGACAGGGTTTGGCATCAAGCCCTTTTGTCGAAAATGCGTGCATTTGGTATCGATGATACTCTTCTTCAATGGATTAGAAACTACCTCTCGAAACGTTCAATTCAAGTAGTTTTGGACGGTTTCAAGTCTGCTACTCACCAAATAAATGCTGGTGTTCCCCAAGGCTCAGCTTTGTCTCCGACACTCTTCCTCATTTTTATTAATGACCTATTATCTGCAACTTCTAATCCAATCCATTCCTTCGCTGAAGAGTACCCTCAGCTTTTCATATTCGTTCTCGAATTCACGCCCCTCACCTTCGGATGTGGAAAAAAACGACAAAATATGTTAAGTTCATTAAATTCTGACCTTGACAGCATAATTAAATGGGGTAAATTCAACAGAGTAGAATTCAATGCTTCCAAAACACAGTGCTGTCTTCTGTCATTAAAGCGAAACCAAAATCTAGAGCCATTATCCATGAATGGCACTTACGTCGAAGAAACCAAAAAGCTTTCCATGCTAGGTACCTATGTGTGTTAGTAACGACTTACGTTGGAACGACCACATATTCGAAGTCGCTAAAAACGCAGCGAAATGTCTAGGTTTCCTAAATCGATTTAAGAAATATTTCACCCCCTCTGATCTGGCCACAATATATAAAGCGTTTATACGCCCAAAACTTGAATTCAACGCCCGCGTCTGGCCAGGTGCACCAAAATCAACATTGCACCTACTAGATAGGATTCAAACACGTGCGAAAAAACTTATAGGAGACATAAGAATAAGGAACTCCTTAGTTTCGCTCGAACACCGTCGAAACATCTCCTGCCTTACTTTGTTTTATCGCTATTTTAACAACCATTGTTCAAATGAAATAGCCAGCTGCATTCCTCCCATTCAACAATTCAGCCGCAATACTCGTACTAAATCAGTTTACCCTCAAGCCTATCTTCGGACGTACGCTGAAATACAGAGATTCATACATAAACCGAACAACACGAATGTGGAATGATCTACCAAACTCTGTTTTTCCTTTCCATTATAACTTACAGACATTTAAAACCAATGTGCATCGGTATCTCCTTTCTTCTTATCCCTAATTTCCTTAACGCCCGCACTGTGCTAAAACATATAAAGGGTATTCATAACCCCTTGAGTGCGCGCAAATTAAAAAAACAAAAAATTGGCGCACGCCCTAATTACGTGTACGATATATTTTAATTCAGATCTCAGCGACTCTAAATTTTTTTAATAACAAAAAGACCAGTAAAATCGCGACAAAGCATTCAATTGTTTTGAAAAAATAAACCAAATAGCTGATGACTGACAATCCATTTTGATAACTTTTTGACAGCAAAATGGAAATCATGAGTGCTAGCAAATAAAATGACCACACACTGAGTCAAATTTAATCCTGCACTGAAAAACTGCTTCATGAGTTAACTCTGGGTTAACTCAACACTTAAAAACCGCTCCTTAGAAATGTATTGAAGACAACATTATAATTTATTTTAATAGGAGCCTCATTAAGGACAGTCGTATTCGAACACATTCCGATGGTAACCAAGTCGAAAGATGGCAAATATTCTGGCTTGGAAGTGGAAATCATTCGTTCGCTGGAGAAGAGTTTAAACTTTAAGGCGAACTTTTATGAAACAAATGACGCTGAGACCGAACGATGGGGACGAATCTTACCAAATCGAAGCTATACTGGTCTTATTGGGGAAATGGTGAGTTAGTATTGCATGTTCTATTAAATGATTGTTTGTCTAGTCTAACCTTCCTGTCAAGCCCCCTTTCTGGGGTAATCGTTGATCAATTTGAAAATTCGGTTCGGAGGTTTTTGTGATTAAGGGGAATTTATAAGTCTTGTTATGGGCCATCAATATTGAGTCATATAGGCCTGCTGTAAGCCTTAGTCTGGTAGAATGATTATTCAATGAAAATTAAAATCATGTGAGAAGGTTACAATCCGCTGTGTAGATGGTTAAATACTATCCCAGTCCACCCTTAAAATTAATATCCCCAAAATGTGGACTTACTTACTTACTTAAGTGGCGCTACAGTCCGGAATGAACCTGGGCCCCAATCAACATGCCTCTCCAATTAGCCCGGTCCTTAGCTAACTGACTCCTGTTTCGCACTCTAAGCTGGATCAGAATGGTTTCTACTTGTGAGCGCCACTTACGGCGAGGTTCGATGTAATTCTCTACTGCGTCCGACTGCGTCGCGTCGTCTGGCTGGTAATCGAAGACTGCGAGCCGGAGTATTGGTATCCATTCGTTTTACATGCCCTAGCCATCTTTATCGCCCAATGCAGAGTTTTTTGACTAGGGGTATGTCACTGTACAGCTCGTATAGCTTTTGGTTGAATCTTCGTATCCATAGCCCGTCAACGCAAACGGGACCGAAGATTTTCCGAAGAATTTTTCTCTCGAATCGACCAAGGATTTCTTCTTCCGGTTTTGATAAGGTCCATGCTTCAGTGCCGTAGAGTAGGACTGGGATGATCAGGGTCTTATATAGGATCACCTTAGTAGTTCGAGTTAAGGCTTTACTACTAAATTGCCTTCTTAGCCCGAAAACAGAGGTTGGCAAGAGTAATTCTTCGTTTAATTTCTGACGAGATGTTGTTGTCAGAGTTAATAGCGAGGCCGAGGTAGAAAAAGTCCCGTACTAGCTCCAAGTTATATCTGTCAATGGTGAGGTTTTGTCCAATTCGTCGATGTTGTGCCCCCTTTGGTGTTGACAGCATATACTTAGTCTTACCCTTATTTACTCCTAAACCCATTTTGCCGCGTCCTTCTCTATACTAGCAAACGTGGCTATGACACCATGTTGAGTCCTACCAATGATTTCAATATCGTCGGCGTATGTTGGTAGTTGCATCGATTTTTGGAAAATTGTGCCTCTGGTGTTGGCTCGGAGTTTTGCACAATCCTCTCAAGAATCAAATTGAAGGTCATATGACAGCGCATAGCCTTGCCTAAATCCTTTTTTTGGTATCGAATGTGGCGGTGAGGTCGTTAGCGACCCTGATGGAGCAGCGAGAATTCTTCATCGTCGTCCTACACAGACGGACGAGTTTGGGCGGTATACCAAAACTAGACATGACTCTGTGTAGTTCGTCTCTATTAATGCTGTCGTATGCGGCTTTGAAATCGATGAATTGGTGATGCGTATCGATTTGGACTTCTTTGGTTTTTTTTTCAGGATCTGCCGAAGTGTGAAGATTTGATCAGTTGAGGACATTCCAGGCCTAAAACCACATTAATAAGGGCCAATCAGGTTGTTGGTAAACAGTTTCAGGCGTTCACATATTACGGCAGATAGGATCTTGTAGGCGAAGTTGAGGAGACCTGTGCCTCTGTAGTTGAAGCAAATCAGAGGATGGATTGTTGTTCTATTCTTCAGGCATACTTTCATCCGACCAGAATTGGCTTATGAGTTGGTGGATGTTACTTACCAAGTCATCTCCGCCAGCTTTACAAAGCTCAGCGGGAAGGCCGTCATTTTCGGCAGCCTCGTGTATCCTGAGTTTAGATATTGCTATCCTCACTTCACTTAGGTCGACAGGATTCTGTTCAAGCTTTGTATCCTTGGCTTTTACGTTTTACACTTTGGAACGAACTCCTGGAGTGAAACCTCTCTATATCCTCGATCGAGCGATTTTCTTGCTCTTGTTTCTTCTTTCTAAAAAGCCGGTGTTCTTCCCGTCTTCTCTGTCTATATAGCTCAATGGCAGCTCTCGTCTTCCCCTACAGCTTAGCCCTGTAGGCCTCGTTCTTGGCTGCAAGATTTTGTCGGCATTCCTCTTCAACCAGGGGTTTCTTGCTGGTGGCCGCGAGAAACCTAGCACATCAGTTGCGGTTGATCTAATGGCTTGTTAGCATCATTTCCATTGTTCATCGACATTCGATGCTGGTGGTATGGTGTGAATCGAGAGGTTGAGGGATACGCTTACCATGGCTGCAACAAGGTAGTTGTCCGAGTCGATGTTAGCCCCTCGGAATGTACGGACATCCAAAACACTGGATGGGTGTCTCTGTCTATCGCAATGTGAATAGTTTGGTTGACTTTTCGTTGATCTGGAGACCGCCTAGTACCCTTATGAATATCGAGGTGAGGAAACCGTGTGCTGGCTATAGTGGCGTTTCGTTCCGTAGCGAAGTCAATCAGCCTTACTTCGTTGTCATGCGTGTTGTCATTTAGGCTATATTTTCCGACAATACTGCTAAAGATGTCTTCTCTTCCTACTTTTGCGTTAAAATCTCCCGGCACGATTTTAACATTGTGCTTCGGTAGTCGCTCATAGGTTTTGTCAAGGAGCTCGTAGAAGCAATCTTTAGCTATATAGTCCTTTTTCTCCGTCGGAACTTGAGCGCATAGAAGGCTTATGTTTACGAATTTGGCCTTTATGCGAATTGTTACAATTCGTTCGCTAATGTATTAGAAACATTAGGGTTCTTGCTTAAGTCTGTTTCAAACACTAAGTTTCTGCGCACTATAACAGTTTTTCCTCCTCTTTTTGCCCAGCCCATCTAATCGTATTTCTCGGATGACAGTAATGTCTGCTTCGTTGCAGTTAGGGCTTCGCCTGCACCTCTCCTGTTTAAAGTTCTCACATTCCAGGTTCAGATACGAACGTCGTTGTCCTTTTTCGTTTAGCAGGGTCTTCAACAATAAAATCAGTCCTTTCCGAGGCTATTGGTTGCTTCGTAACAAGTTCATTTTTCATTGGGTGGGTATTTAAGACAACGAAAAACCTACGAGGACCAGTTCCAATTAATTAGATACCCCTAGTGCACGGGTCATCATTATCCACTACGTAATTGATCGCTATGCCGTTGGCCTTTCGATTCCTGCGCCACCATCTCTGTTCAAGGGGCCTGACGTGTCCTTGAGATTCTTCGATAACCTGTTGTCCGAATATGTCGAAGCAGCTCATCTAGGTTCACCTGGTACCTGGCATGCCGGGTATTCCATGCCAGTCTGACCATGTTTAAAGTGTCGCTGTTCGTCTTGTTATCAACACTCGCACTTATCGTTTAGCAAGTCAAATCCGGTTGGATGAGATCAGTACCCGATGGTTACCACTTGGAGGTAAAAATAAGCACAGTTGATGTGTAGTCAGAGTTTTAACCACTTGCCAATCAAAGTCTACCCTCGTTCTACAACCTCCAACCATTATATCCTATAAATAAGTTTTTTTATCCACGAATCGTTTTGTTAGAAAAATATTTGAATCCCTCCCACTTTTGTGATGGGATAGGGTATTAAACGATTCACACAGTAGATTGTAGGCTTCTCATATGTGTTGGTTTTTTAATTCTTTGCAGATAAACCGTAAAGCCAAATTGGCTATTGGGGATCTACACCTAAACCTGCTTTACACGACTGTCATGGATATGAGTTCACCACACACCCATGAGTGTTTGACATTTCTAACGCCAGAATCATCTCAAGATAACTCATGGAAGACATTAATTTTACCATTTAGGTAATGATTAATTAATTTAACCCCTTATTAACAATCAATGGCTAACTTGGCAGTTTTCCTCATAAGAAATACACGCGCAAATGTCAATAGTGAGTCACTGATTAGCTAGTGACTCACTTGTATGTGTACGTATGGTCACTTTTGACATTTGCGCGTGTATTTCTTATGGGGAAAACTGTCAAGTTAGCCATTGATTAGCTAATCAGCGTTTATTAATACGCGGGCTATTGTTTATTTTGTGATGAATTCAAGGATTTTGGTAATTGTATGCTAAATTTTCTCATCCAAGTAATATTTAGGAATCCAAACCAATGGAATTGAAAAATCCTATACCCTATCCCAACCGGGTGTTATATTAGTTTTGATTCGACATAAATCTGATTTACATTTAAAAGTCACAATCTTCTCAAAGTTAGGTCTCATGACATCTGTTTTCTCTCTCATTTCAGTGGTGATATGTGGGCATGCGTTATAGTGGCACAACTTGTAGTCGGTACCATTTTCTATGCAATGTCGTACACACATTCTGTAAATATTACCAAATGTGGTTATAAAAAACAAAACTTCTTCTCCGCCTTTAAAAGCCGTCATTCTACAATAGATCCTCAAAAATTTCGCGACGTGAAATTTCGTTCGTCACTCAATAATCGGCTACCACGACTGGAGACAAAAGATTTATTCGATGACTATACAAATTGTATTCTGCTGACGTACAGTATGTCACTTTATGTGGCACTTCCCAGAATGCCAAGGAACTGGCCACTTCGTATTCTGACCGGGTGGTATTGGATCTATTGTATTACGCTGGTGGTATTATATCGAGCTAATTTCACTGCAATTTTAGCTAATCCAGCACCAAGGTAAGGAGATTAATGTTTTTGATTTATTATATGTACAGGGTTCAGTTTATGTTCCAGGGATTTCAGTTACTTTAAAATGAAATAAAATATTATAATTTATAGTTTATTGATTGATAATTATGGTCTTAAACATTATCCTCCTTATTAATAAAGGCTGATTAACTTATCAGGGACTAACTTTTGACATTTGCAGGGGTATTTCTTATGGGGAAAACTGTCAAGTTTGCCATTGATTAGCTAATCAGCTTTTATAAATACGGGGGCATGTACGGTACACGATGTCGGACAAGTTGGCCCTTCTGGCCGTGGTGGAAAGTCGAGCTATATAAGAACATTGCATATCAATTTCGCAGACTTCTGCTGTAATTTCCGAAATTTCGTTTCTATTGTTAGGCGTGTTTTGTTGAGAATTCGGTACCAAGTGAAGTAATATTTAACACGGGGTGCAAATACAATAATTGACTTAGAATAACTTTACCTTTTTATGTAGTAAGATTTAATTGGAATAGACAGTACATGCTACTCAACATCAGGGGTCGCTGCAAACAAATTTTTGAATTTCTGAGTTTTGTATTGGTACCCCTTCCATAGATTGGCATTTCTTGTCTTTCGTTGAAAGAAAATGGACGGCCACAATGGGCCAACTTTTTTAAATCCGTTGCAAAAAGTATACTTAGCTTGTGCTTAAAACCCAAAAATAATTTATTTACTGAATTACGAAGCTTCAAAATCTGTAAGAAATTTTAAAATTAGTCTATAGATTCTGCTGATACATGTAGTCAATGTTTCCTTATTTTCAAAATCAAAGAAAAATTGTTAGTTTTTCTAGAAACCTAGTTTAAAAATTATATTTTTTTTTTATTTTAGGTTATAAAAATGACCATTTGTATTACATTTACAATTTTTTTAATATTGCAAAATTTTAAGATTTTAGGAAAGCGGTTTTTGACCCAATATTTTGACTTTGATTTGAGTTATAAAAAATCTTTAAGGGTCTATAGTCAACACGGAAATTTGATCTTTGACTATTTTTGAAACATTAACCAGCTGCCACTTTTTGCCTATTTGCGAAATAGAGAGATCATACGGAATGCAGTCAATAGAACGATTCTCTCCAGAAATCCTAAATTTGTAATAAGATAAGAATTTTCAAGAAATCTAGTTTTTAGTTTTTGTTAACTTTAATTAACAGTTTTTACCTTAAATCTGTAAACAAACCAGTTTTAAAAAATGTATTGTTGATTGAAACTTAAATATTTGATTAAAAGCATTCCATTCTTTTTTTTTGCATGACAGTATTATTGCAGTTTTTTAAAAAAAAATGATTTGTATATTTTGGTCGTTAACTTTTTTTACAAAAAATCTGAAACACCCTGTGCACAAATTTTTTAACTAACGAAATTGGTAGCTGTGGGTTTTACCTTTATTTGGCAACCAAAAATGAAAACGGACCCACTGTTTATTTTGACAACAAACGTCATCTGACTACGAGTAGGCGCACCAATCTTCGAATCTTAAAATCCAAATTGAGTTTGGATCGTTTTGTTGAGAATCGTTTACTTTACTTTGGTTAATTCTCAACAGAACACATCTGTTGTTCTTAAACATCGAGGTTGTGGTTGGTTTGTTGATGTCCACCATTTCCTTCAAGTACCCCCATAAGAAGAAATCGTACGATTTAAATCAGGAGATCGTGGGTCCAGTCGATACCACTACTTTTCGGACGGGAAAATTTGTTCGTAAAATTCGCTTCGTCGCACGAGCTATGATTTATATGGGACCGTCTTGTTTTAACCACATGTTCTGTAGGAGTATTTAATTAATCCAATTCAGGCATAATAAAGTTTTCGAATATCTCCCGATAGCAGTAACTCTTACAACATTGCCTATGGCACCCTCAAAGATATATGGCCCAATGACTTCGCCAGCCCAAATGGATGTGTGATGGTCTTTGCTATACCAATCAAAGGTTTTCAATGCCACAATAGCGGCTTTTCTGTTATTTAAGAAATCCAGCACAGTCGAATTGTGATTCGTCACTTATAATAATTTCTTGCTAAAAATGGCGGTCATCTATAGCGAGCTGTAAAACTCGATCACTTCAATAATTCAATACGTTGTTGCTGTGTTAGATGCTCAATAATATATCAACGACTGTCAAATGTCAACTGACAAATTTCATTTACACAAAAGTGGCAACCAAAGAAAATCGACTTGCAATATAAAATCGATGCTTAATTCTTAAACCGGAAGTTCGGCCTTACTTGTCGCCTCGAAACTGAAGGCTGGGATTCGATTATTCTTCTGGCTGGTGGATTATTTTCCATTCGCTCGATGTGTTTTTGCTTTTTAGACTACATGCACATCTTGGTTCAGCTCATAGAGTTCGCGGTTGTATCTTCTCCTCCATTCGCCCTCCTCGCGCACAGTACCAAAAATTCGCCGAAGTATTTTTCTTTAAAAGGAGCCCAGTATTAACTCTCCCTTGCTTATCGTCCAGCACTCGCCACCATACAGCAAAACTGTCAGGATAAGGGTTTTGTAGAGCACACATTTCGTCCTTCGAGTTAGGAGTTTTGAACCCAGTTGTTTAGCCAAACCGAAGTAGCAACGGTTTACTAGAGTAATGGTAGGTGAACTCCTTAACTACTTCGAAATTGCTGCTATCAATAATGACGTTTTGTCCTAGACGGTGGACAGATGCTTGTATGTTTGTTGATGTATAAGTCTTGTCCTCATTTACTGCAAGGCCAACCGATTTCGCTTGTTCTTCAATCGCCGTGAACGCTTTTATCACGGCACGCTGGGAGCGACCGATGATGTCAATATCATCCGCATAGCCCAGCAGCTGGGCGGACCTGTTGAAAATAGTGCCTTCCGTGATAACACCTGCCCTGCACACTATCTGCTCCAGTACGAGATTGAAGAAGTCACATAATAGCGCGTCTCCTGCCGAAATACGGTGCATGTTTGAAACAGTTGGGGGGAGCTACATCCAAACTGCACGTTGCAGCGCGTGTTTTCCAGCGTCACGCGACACAACTGAATCAGTTTTGTCGGGATTCCGAATTCGGCCATCGCCATATAGAGCTCCTGGCGATGTATGCTATCATACGCGGCTTTGAAGTCGATAAATAGGTGGTGAGTTTCGACTTGAAATTCGTTGGTCTTTTCTAGGATTTGCCTCAGTGTGAAAATTTGGTCTATAGTCGATCTGCAGAATGGTTTTAGACGTTCACACAGTTCGTTGGATACGATCTTGTATGCGACATTAAGCAGGAATATGCCTATGCCTTCTTGCAAGACATAGGATCGCCCTTTTCTGTAGATGGGGCATATGGAGCTGATAGTCCAATCACCGGGCATGTTTTTTCCACCCATACTTGGTTGATGATTCGGTGCATGCTCCCTAAGAGAAAACATCGCCGCCGTATATAAAAAGCTCCGCTGGAGCCTGTAGCAATGTTGTTCTTTGGCTTTTGTATAGTTAGGCCAACTTCTTCTATACTAGGTGGTGGAAATAGTTCTTCATTGACTGGACGTGGGTTCTCTTCTTGCCCATTTAGCAGCTGTTGGAAATTCTGCTTAAACATATCTACTATTCCCTGCGCTTCGGTGACTAGGTTTCCTTCGCTGTCACGAAGAGCCTGCGTACCAGTTTTGTAGCCAGTTGGCCTTTTTATAAAACCTCCGGATGTTGTTACAATCGCGCGACTCTTCGATCTCTTTGAGCTAAGATTCTGCGTAAGCATGGGTTTCTTTTCCTCCCTTCTCCTGGGTATATACTCTTCTCTGGCTATCCTTGTTTTGCGCTGCAGCGCTGTACACACATTAATCAGCATACCACGGGCTCCTTCCTGGGGGTGGCTGGTAACCTACAGTGGTTTCGGCTACCTCCTTGATGATGTCTCGATACTGGCACCACTGATTGTTGCGTCTGTGGTACTTGAGTACACAGAGGAGAGTTTCATACTCAGGCGCTCGCTGTAGGCTCTGGCTACTCCAGGTGTGCTAAGGCGTCCAACGTCGAATTTCTTCTTTTGGGCAGTTCGCAGCTTCTTCTTGTTGGACAGTCGTGCTCTGATTTTAGCCGCGACAAGAAAATGGTCAGAGTCGATGTTTGTCCCCCAGAATTTGTGTACGTCGAGGATGTTGAATGCGTGCGTCTCATCGATTAGCACATGGTCGATTTGTTTGGCGGTTCGAACGTCTGGAGAGCGCCAGGTTGCTGTGGGGATCCTTAGCCCTGGGAACCTAGTGCTACTTATCAGCGTTTTACGAGCTGCTGCGAAATCGATTAGTCGGTAGCCGTTGTCTGTTGTCGTTTCGTGGATTCTGTGCTTACCAACTAAACCGCCAAAGATGTTTTCCTTTCCGACTTTAGCATTGAAATCCCCGAGTGCAACTTTTACATCATACTCCAGACAGGCTCCGTAGGCTCCATCCAGGAGGTCATAAAACACCTCCTCGATGGGATCTTCAGTCTCGTCGGTAGGGGCGTGTGCACATATTAGGCGTATGTTTTGGAACGTAGCTTTGATGCGGATCACAGAAAGGCGATCACTTATCGGCTTGAAGTCAAACTTTTTCTCTTCATTATAAATGATCCTATTCATCGTATCTCCTGGATTGCGGCTATGTCTGCCTTGTATCGCGTGAGGACAGATTCAAGTTTTTGAGAAGTACCCGGCGTGTAGAGTGTTCGTACATTCCAGGTACATACTCTCGTATCATAGTCCATTGACGTTCTGGGTCTTGTTGCCATATGAGGAGTTTCATTATCCGAGGCTGGTTGTGTCTCTCTCATAACTAATAGTTTTTCCATGTTCGGGAAGTTAACCCGACAGCACAACCCCCAACCTGGATGGCCAGGCCCTTGTTTTGGAATATGAGTGCTGCCGTTGACCCATTGAGGGCTCCTACGCCACCAACTCTTCTCCAACACCCTGGCTCAGTGATGGAAATCCCTATTTGCTCTACTTTCCTGCTTATTATCCAGCACTCGGCGCGCCGTCAAGTAGTATTGGTAGGATAAGGGTCCGGTAGAGTAAACATTTGGCCTTTTAAATTGAGAGTGTTGACCCCATTTGTTTCGCTATTTGTTTCTTTATCTTATCTTCGCTAAGGTGCCATTCGAGGCGTTGAAAAAAACTCCTAGATAGATGAACTCCTTGCAATCAACAATGACATTTTGCCCAAGGTTATGCGTCGACAGTACCTATACAGTACCCTACGTCAACGTTTCGCCTCTTCATCAATCGGCGTAAATGGGAGCGACCAATGATGTCGATATCTTCTGCGTAACCCAGTAGCTGGACGAATTGGTTGAAGATAGTGTCTTCCGTATTTGCTCCCACCCTATTCAAGGAGGAGATTGAGGAAATCGCAAAGTAGTGCGTCTCCTTGTCGCAAACCGGTACATGTTTGTAAAAGTTCAGATGAGCTGCTTCCAAACTTAACGTTGCATCATCCAGTGTTTGACATCGACATCACATTTAGAAAGATCTGTTTAGGGAATGATATGCATTTCAAAATATAAATATATTTGGTATTTATACGTCTTAGCCAAAAATGACGACGGTTGCACTTACGTATCCCTACGAGATCCCTGAACAATCCGTAAGTGGAATAAGATTCCTCGCTTGGAAAAGCAGAGATTTTCTCTTATATCCTGAGACCAAAGCTTGTTTAATTTTATTGGATTTTGTTTGATCCATCTCCCATTTCTTGGTACTTATACGTCTAAGCCAATAGTTACGACTGTTCCACTATTGTTTGACAGAAAAAGCTCCCCTCTGCTGCGAATGTAGTTCCACTGAATCCAAAAATCTTAGCGAAGAATAATCTCTAAGGAATCTATAAGTGGATCTCATCTAATCAAATTATGTCCACATTCTAATTAATTTCAAGAACACTTTCATATTTTAGAATAACCATCGATTCGATTGAAGACCTTGCCAATAGTCGCATAACATCAAGTGCATGGGGCACTGAAAATAAAAAATTCTTCACAGACGCTTTTGACGATTTTGCCCAAAAAATCGGAAACAAGATGGAAATGGTGGATGACATTTATGGTGTTGTAAGTATGTAATGCGATGAAAAATTCATCAGAGAGAGTCCATCTTTTTTTAGCAGTCAAGTGAAAAACTATTCATAACCTCAATTATTTATTTACAGACAGATCGCATTGCAAAAGGCTACTACACCTACTACGACAATCAATTTTTTCTACGGCATCTTCGTTATTTGGGAAGTAAGCGACGAGATGATGATGAAGTTTTGCACATAATGAAGGACTGTGTGGTTCATATGCCGATCTCTATCGGAATGGAAAAGAATTCTCCCCTAAAGCCCAATGTTGATAAATATATTATGTGGATGCAAGAAGGAGGTACAGGATCATGCCTATAGTCATATGCATTTACTAATTACTAATTACACAGGACTTGTATCGAAATGGCTTAAAGATGCAACAAACGATCTACCCTCGGAGGAAATGGCACCACAAGAAGCGCTTATGAATTTGAAAAAGTTCTGGAGCTCATTTGTTGCTTTGGGATTAGGTTACATTTTGAGTATTCTGACTATCTTCAGTGAAGTGCTTCACTTTAAGTACATCGTTGAACGACATCCATTGTATGACAAATATAATCCGAGGATGTATTACAATTTTCAAAGGAGATTTAATTAGTAGCGCAGCACCTTTATTTGTTCGAAAACAACATTAAACTGATGTTCTGTCAAGAGGCAAGAAGAAGGAATATTGTTTTCCTTCTAACCCATATAATAATTGCTCCGATGACTTCGGATTGCCGAAAGTGGAAGAGCAGTACTCCGAAGTCACTTTCATATACCTTAAATAACGTTTCAGATGGGATTAATAATGATCGACAATGACATAAACCAAAAGGCAAAACAAACCCATCCGCTCTACCAGATGCACTAGGTACAAAGTTGGAAATGTCAAAAAAAGTCACAAGCATAACAAATATAAGTATACACTCGTCTCTCTTCGCACTATTTTTAAGTAGTAGTAAGTATCATAAGGTGACACTCAGTCACAAAGCACTATCCTTTAACAAAAATGACAGCGTGCGGCATACAAACAAATTCGTAATCGAAATCGAAACGTTACAGCCACAGTTGTTATATTGACGAGTGGAAAAGTTTGAAAAGCACCTCTACATGTGAAAAAAATAACATGCTAAGTGCTATAGAATTAAGGGAAATTTTCATTTATACAGGATTGCCATAAGAAAACTGTCTTTAAGACGAAAATGCAAACGCGTATTTCCAAACATTTTACTATTAGGCAATATACAAGTTGTTATGGCATTTAATTGAATAAATAATGGACTCTCTAAATATATGAAATTCTGTGCGATTAAATTGTCATTTTAATAGTATTAACAAAAATGTTATTTTAATTTGTCGCTATTTTTCCATACGAATAGCGCCACTTTTGCGACTAGTAGAGAAAACATATGAGAGGCTACAATCCGCTATGCGGATCGTTGAATACCCTATCCCATCCCATCCTTTCAATTAATATCCTCAAAATATAGGCCTTATGGCGATGAAATACAGAAAATGACATTGTCACAATATATTACTCAGACAGTTTCTCAAAATCTTGTGTGGTTCGACAAAAAAACAACGTATTTCTATTGCTAATGCCTTGGGATGGGGTATACAAATGGTTTTTGTAAGAAAACGCCCCCAAAATGTGGGCGTAGGTGAAAATGATCTATGGACAAAATGTTTATATTACCATTTCGGAAGTATTTGCATCAATTTTTTTTTCGAAAGTTTTAAAATTTGGACAAAAAGCGTTTTTTACTAAAAACGCCCCCAAAAAGTGGGCGTGGCAAAAAACTTTGTATGAACGAAATATAGATATTAGGATTGTCTAAATATGCTACTCAGACACTTTTTTGAAATTCCTTACGGTTTAGCCAAAAAATAAGTTTTCCTAAAAAGGGGGCGTGGCAGTGGGCGGATTTCAAAAATTTTTACACTTGTTCTGGTGGCACGGACGAGGATCCTATATACCAAATTTCATTATCCTAGCTCAAAATTTAAGGCCCAAAAACCGCTGACGAACAGACAGACGGACGGACGGACGGACGGACGGACGGACGGACGGACGGACGGACAGACAGACATGGCTAATTCGACTCAGCTAGCGATTCTGAGTCGATCCATATACTTTGAGGTATATGTAGCAAAATTATTTCTCTATGTTACAAACTAAGTATCAAAACTAATATACCCCCCTATGGGATAGGGTATAAAAAGGAATATTACAATGTATACCAAAATGCTAGCCTTCAGTCGTCAATAAGGGCTCAGTTATAGCTATCATTGAAAAACTTCATTGGAACACAAAACGTGATGGAATTGGAATTTTACCTCCATAGCTGCTTATAGGAATCATAGGAAAATACCGTTTCATATCGGTGGAACGACAAAAATTACTTCACAAAAATAAATCATGATCAGTGAAAAAAAATTTTTTTTGTGGGGGTTCGCTGGAAGGAAAAATCATCGAAAGACATTGCAGAGGTTTAATCGCGAGGGAACCTTCTGCAATAGTGAGGGACTTTAACCCGATCTAAAAAACCTCCCGAAGACTGACTTTTGTATGTCTTCAAGGAATCGCACCTTGTCGTTAGACTAATCAGCAATTTATTTTTCACATGTATTATATTTTATAAAAATATAAAATTTAAAGGTAATTCCGACGTTGGTCGGATTTCTATGAGTTTTGTATGAAATTGTACTTAAGTTTCAGTATTTCTTTTTTTTATATATATATATCTTTAGCTACATAGATAAAGGGGTTTAACCCGTCTTAATCTCCTGACTATATTGTCGGTTCTTAAAAGCTGTGCTATTTCTAAATTAACATGGCTGAGAAGCCTATCTCTGTGTCTTAGAGCTACTTTTTTAGCTTCATCTTCAACCATTTCAATATATAGATCTCTATGTAGATCGGTGTTACGTATGTACCACGGTGCGTTAACTATGCTCCGTAGTACTTTGTTTTGGAAGGTTTGTGTTCTTAGTAAGTTTGTCTTGCATGTGCATCCAGCTGTGGGCATGCACATGCAAGACAAACTTACTAAGAATACAAACCTTCCAAAACAAAGTACTACGGAGCATAGCCCATAGGTCCATACTGGTTTAAGAATTTGCTTATATAGCAATAATTTATTGTAGTTGGATAAGGGCGAGTACCTCCCAATAAGCCAAAATACATTTTACTGTAGCGGATGTTTAGTTAGTTAGTTAGATTGGCTGTTCGTACAAGACGAAACACAATTAGCGCTGAGGTGCGCCGCTTTGATGCCAAAAACTCGTGCGGTTAAATGTTATGTCTTGTTGTTAGTTGGCGTGTACTAAATCCAGTGGCATTAAGGAAGGCGATCAGTTCTTTGATGTGTTTACAGAGAGGTCGCGGATATTGTCAAAGAAAGGTTTGCCTAGGGTTCGTTGTCTTGCTTTTGACAGAGCCGGGCATTTGCGGTGGCATAGTAAAATCTTTTGAAGGATGTTTTATAAGCTGTAGGAATAGTTACCAAACTTCTGGTATTGACCCGTAAATTATAGGAATCTATGTTTCTTACAGAGTAAAATCCCGAGTTTTCGAAAAATATTTTTAAGACTTTGTAACAGTAAAGATGCCTTAAGGGAAGAATTTCAAGGTTTCTGAACAAAAGAAGACTTGGAGTTCTGCGATTTACTCTGCATAAAATCCGTATTGCATGTTTCTGTTTTATTAATAGTGACTCCGTTTTATTAAAATAAGCACCACCCCAACAAGAGATACCATATTGCAGCTTAGATTTTAAAAGACCATTGTAAACGAGTTTTGTAATTGATTGTGGACAATATAGACTTAGATGATAGAGTTGTTTTACAACTCTATTGAGATATTGTTTGAGATAAAGTGTATGATTATTCCAACAGAGCTTGTTATCTAACACTATACCTAAGTATTTAAAATTGTCAACGCACTCAATCCTAAAACAATCATTGCAACAAGATTTTGAATTATTGAATGTTGTGAAATTATCATTTATATTAGTTAAGCTAAATTGTAAGCAACTTGGAGAGTGATAATAAATCGGTAAATCATCACAGGTTTTACTTTTAATATTAAATATCATAAATTTGGTTTTATCACTGATTATTAGTTTATGATTTATGAACCATTTCCTTAGTAAATCGAGGTCATAGTTAACATCTGCAAAATTATTCAGCAAACTTGTGTTTGAATATGAAAGAGCAGTATCATCAGCAAACGCTGTAACTTTACCCTTAAAAGGTTGAGAGAACAATGAATTGACATATATCAGGAACAAAATAGTACCCAAAACTGAGCCTTGTGGAACCCCAAGTTCAATGCAATTCGGAGCGCTATAAATATTTTTGATTTTTACCATTTGCTTCCGATTTTTCAAATAGGAAACAAACCAATCGTATATATAACCCCTAAACCCTATATGAAAAAGTTTGGCAAGTAATATTGAGTGATCTACCATGTCAAAAGCTTTAGTGATGTCAATAAACAAGGAAGACGGTATTTCTGATAAATTTAAACTGTTATACAATTCACCAGTTAATTTTAACAGTGCTGTCTCAGTAGACCTTCCATTCCTAAAACCAAATTGACAATCACTAAAGAAATGTTTTTTTATCTAGAAACGAAACCATTCTTGATTTAATACCTTTCTCAAATACTTTTGAAAATATCGAAAGTAGAGATATAGGACGATAGTTATTTAAAATAGTATTATCACCTTTTTTGTGGAGTGGTATTACTACTGCTGTCTTTAGGGATTGTGGAAAAATACCTAGCTGTATACTAATATTAAATATATAACACAAAAAATCCGAAATTTGAAACGTAATTTTTTCAACATAAAGCTTGATATATTATCAAAAGAGGTAGAATTTGATGTTTTAAGAGAGCAAATTATTTAAGAATCTCCAGCGCAGTGAATGGTTCACAGAAAAAACTTTTAGTATGACTATCCGTATTTAGTCTTGTTGTAGCGAGGCCACATATCTCTTGAAATGGCGCACCCACTGAGGTTAACCCACCTATTTTCTGCTGTTTTAAGAGAGTGTGTGTTGATATTATTCATGATAGTTTTTAAAGGAGTGAGAATGCCGATTGCGCGTGAGCTGGGAAGGGACGAGCCCAACCTGGCTAGGGCATCAGCCTGTTCATTTCCATCTATGTCACTGTGACCTGGAACCCATATGAGAGTGATACTGTATCGACTCCCAATGGAGGCCAGTTCGTTTTGGCATTGAAGTACTAGTTTTGATAACGTCGATACCGAAATAATCGCCTTAATAGCGGCTTGACTGTCGACAAAAATAGCGATATTTTGCTTGGGAGTACTATTGTGTTTAATCGCGTGACATGCCTCCCTAATAGCCAACAATTCCGCTTGGAATACGCTGGAGGAATCAGGGAGGCGAAACGATTTTTTTTATTTTTAGTGTGTCCGAGTAGACACCTGCGCCCACTCCGCAGTCCATTTTGGAGCCGTCGGTGTAAATAAGTGTGTCAAAATCTTTTTCAACCAATGCGTTTTTCCAATCCTCTCTAGTTGGAAAGCCAGCGGTGAAGTGATTGTGGAAGTTCAGTTTGGGTATCATGTAGTCGGTATGATGGTCAGCTAGACCTGCTGGCAATGAATCTAGGATATTGCTGTGCCCATAGGGCTTATTGAACCAGCAGCCAGATTCTTTGAGCCTGACTGCACTACACATTGCAATATCTTTGATATGGATATCTAGCGGGAGAAGTTGGAGAAGAACCGTTAAGGCATCAGTGGGACAAGATCTCATGGCCCCAGTTGTGCCGATACAAGCAGTTCTTTGTACCCTCTTAAGTTTGTCAATGATATACCCTTTACTCACAGAAGGCCACCAGACTAGTGCCCCATAGGTGAGTATCGGCCGAACAACAGCAGTGTACATCCAAAGTGTCATCTTTGGTTGTAGGCGCCATCTTTTGCCGAATGTTTTTCTACAGGCATAGAAAGCTATACATGCTTTCTTGACCCTTTGTTCTATGTTGGTTTTCCAATTAAGCTTAGTATCTAGGATAGTCCCTAGATATTTGGCATTGGATGAGAGTGAGAGCGCTTGTCCATTAAGTCGGGGGAGGTTAAAGGCTGGTATTTTGGTCTTCGTGGTGAAAAGCATCATTTCCGTTTTGCTCGGATTAACACCCAGGCCACAGCTTGTAGCCCACGTGCTCACAGAACCCAGAGCGTACTCCATGATTTAACTCATCTCTTTTTTCTTTACATGTGCTTTCCAGCGCAGTTTGGCGTCTAGAGTCATCCCTAAATATTTAGCTGTATTTGAATATTCCACTACATTACTATTTATGTATACTGGAATGTGTGGTACATTTTTTAACGTACAATTTATATGAACTGACTTCCAGGTCATTTAATCTGATCTAATAATTTTTAGTCCATTCTGAGATATTGTTTCCTGCCTTTTGAAGCTTTTTTGTAGCTATTTCGACAGTTTCTCCTACAGAAAGTATAGCAGTATCGTCTGCAAAGGTAGTTAGAGTGATTTCGTCACTTTCTGGGAGATCACTATTGAATAGGAGATATAGTACTGGACCTAAAACACTGCCTTGAGGTACACCAGCCTTAATTTCTCTTAATGTTGAGTTCGTTGTTTCTTGTTTAATTCTTAAAAATCGCTGTAGAATATACGACTCCAGTATTTTTGAATACTGCTTCGGCAGTTGCTTTTGTAATTTATGGATCAATCCTTTGTGCCATGCTTTGTCGAAAGCTTATGATATATCAAGAAATACTGTAGAGAATACTTTTTTCTCTTCAAAAGCATTTTCAATTTTATCAGTGATTCTATGTACTTGGTCAATTGTTGAGTGTTTATTCCTGAACCCAAATTGATGGCTCGGTACTAGCGATATGTCTACAGTAATATTTTGCAGGCGTTTTACCAGCATCTTTTCGAATAGCTTGGACAACATTGGTAGTATCGATATTGGCCTATATGAGGTTACTTCGCTAGGTGGTTTACCTGGTTTTGGAATCATTATAACCTCCGCGACCTTCCATAAGCTTGGTACATATCTTAATCTAAATACAGCGTTTATGATCTGCGCTAGATGTTTCAGTATTTTTTTTGAGAATTGTTTTAAAATTTCCCCCGTTATTAAATCAAACCCTGGGGCCTTTTTTATATTTATACCTACTTTTATTTCTTTGGCAAGTTCTTTAGACGTAACCGGTCGAATTGGTACATCTTCCTGGAACGTTTCTTCCATTCCTTGATAGTCTTTATCTTCATATGGATGGAAGATGCCTTCAAGATGCTCAGCAAAAGTATTTGCTTTTTCTTGACTGCTTTTTGCCCATTTTCTTTTTATTTTTGGAGTTGCAGCCCATGCAGCTTTTTGTATATTGAGTGTAAATAATTGCACTGCTTCCTCTCTCTGAAGTAGCTCCAGTCAGTTAGCTTATTAACTAGTTTTGGACTTTGTTCTTCCATTATTATTTTATCGCCAAGTGTGAAAAGTATTGAAGAGTGGTCTGACTGTAGGTCTGGCCATATTTTCACATTTATATTATTTGAGGAGATATTTTTTGTTATAAAGAAGTCGACAAGATCTGGGGTTTTATTCCTATCTGTTGGCCAGTACCAGTAGGTAGGTTTTCTTTAATTGTTTCCACATTCTGCCACATTCTTTAATTGTTTCAAGTAAAGCTCTTCCTCTAGTATTCGTAAGTCTAGATCCCCAATACTTATTTTTGGCATTAAAATCTCCTCCCGCAATGAATCTATTATGAAATATATCTAGAAGACTTTTAAAGTCATTTTTCTGTATTCTAAAGTGTGAAATAAAAAGTGATTTTCTGCGATAACTACAATTAAAAATTAAAATATGTTTGTATAATCATGTTTTAAAATGCATAAGCTTTGTTTTGACACCAACTCCCAACCAACTTGAATTTATAAAAAAAACCGCAAGAAGTAAAAGAAAATTTCCAATGATGTTTTTTAATGATAGGTATAACTGGGCCCTAAATACACACATACATGCGTAACAAATATATACCCCTCTGAACAACCCTGGTTTTCTGACATTTCTCGAAATTCCATCTCTATTCAACAAGAATCGGTACAAATTACTACAATGGTTTAACAACATAACATTATGTTATATTTATATTTTTCCTCAAAGAAAGCTTAATATATAGAAAACATTTTATTTTTTTATTGTAAACCCATTTACTTATATTCTATTATTGTTTTAATATATTTAACACACGTCATCTATTGTTAAATTCTTAAACTTTCTAATGTCACACCTTGCATTCGCAAGGTGCACTAATGAAAGCCATATTCTTCAGTTTGCTTCACTTTTTTTTTATCTAGGTAGGATTTCAGCCTTTCGTTTAATGCTCATAGGGAGGGACTTAAAATAAAATATCTAGTCAAAATATAAATATCTAGTCAAATAATTATTGCAGACCGACCCTTAACTCACTGCGTTTGACATCCGGAAGCACCATGATGTGCTTTGTACAGTAAGAATTAGAATACTTACTTTACTAAAGTGGCGCTACAGTCCGGGATGAACCTGGGCCTCAACCAACATGCCTCTCCAATTAGCCCGGTCCTTAGCTAACTGCCTCCAGTTGCGCACTCCAAGTTGGTTGAGGTCGGTTTCTACTTGTGCGCGCCACTTAAGGCGAGGTCTTCCTCTATTGCGTCCGACGTCTGGCTGGGAATCGAAGACTCTGCGAGCCGGAGTATTGGTGTCCATTCTTTCTACATGTCCTAGCCATCTTAAACGTCCAATGCGGAGTTTTTTGACTAGGGATATGTCGCTGTACAGCTTTTATAGTTCGTGGTTAAATTTTCGTCTCCATAGCCCGTCAACGCAAACGGGACCGAAGATTTTCCGAAGAATTTTTCTCTCGAATCGACCAAGGATTTCTTCATCCGCTTTTGATACGGTCCATGCTTCAGCGCCGTAGAGCAGGACTGGGATGATCAGGGTCTTATATAGGATCTCCTTAGTAGTTCGAGTGAGGGCTTTACTACTAAATTGCCTTCTTAGCCCGAAGAAACAGCGATTAGCAAGAGTAATTCTTCGTTTGATTTCTGACGAGATGTTGTTGTCAGAGTTAATAGCGGAGCCGAGGTAGACAGAGTCCCATACTACCTCAAAGTTATATCTGTCAATGGTGACGTTCTGTCCAATTCGTCGATGTTGTGTGTCCTTTCGTGTTGACAGCATATACTTAGTCTTACCCTCATTTACTGCTAAACCCATTTTTGCCGCTTCCTTCTCTATACTAGCAAACGTGGCTAGGACATCACGTTGAGTCCTACCAATGATGTCAGCATCGTCGGCGTATGCTAGTAGTTGCACCGATTTTTGGAGAATTGTGCCTCTGGTGTTGGCTCGGGAGTTTTGCACAATCCTCTCAAGAATCAAATTGAATAAGTCACATGACAGTGCATCGCCTTGCCTAAATCCTTTTTTGGTATCGAATGTGTCGGTGAGGTTGCTTCCGACCCTGATGGTGCAGCGAGAATTCTCCATCGTCATCCTACACAAACGGACGAGTTTGGGCGGTATACCAAAACTAGACATGGCTCTGTATAGTTCGTCTCTATAAATGCTGTCGTATGCGGCTTTGAAATCGATTTGTGGGTATCGATTTGGACTTCTTGGGTTTTTTCCAGGATCTGTCGAAGTGTGAAGATTTGAACAATTGTGGACTTTCCTGGCCTAAAACCACACTGATAAGAGCCGATCAGGTTGTTGGTAAACGGTTTCAGGCGTTCACATATTACGGCAGATAGAATCTTGTAGGCGATGTTGAGTAGACTTATGCCTCTGTAGTTGGCGCAGTTCAGAGGGTCTCCTTGTTTGTGGATCGGGCAAACGATGCTGAGGTTCCATTCTTCAGGCATGCTTTCAACCGACCAGATTTGGCTTATGAGACGGCGGGAAGGCCGTCTTTTCCGGCGGCCTTATTAAGCTTGAGTTTAGATATAGCTATCCTCACTTCACTTAGGTCGGGTGGTTCGCAGTTTTCGCTGTCGTTGCCAATATTAAATGGTTCGTTCTGCCTGACAGCGGAATGTTGTTCGTCATCGCCGTTTAACAGTCTGCAGAAGTGGTTCTTCCATATCCTCAGCATCGACCGTGTCTCAACTACGATATTTCCTTGTTCGTCTCGACAGGATTCTCTTCGAGCCTTGTAGCCTTGGCTTTGACGTTTTACACTTTGGTAAAACTTGCGAACATCGTTCCTGGAGTGGCACCTCTCTATATCCTCGATCGCGCGCTTTTCTTGCTCTTTTTTCTTCTTCCTGAAAAGCCAATGTTCTTCCCTTCTTCTTTGCCTTAAGAGCTCAATGGCAGCTCTCATCTTCACCTGCAGCTTAGCCTTGTAGGCCTCGTTCTTGGCTGCGAGCATCTGACGGCATTCCTCATCAAACCAGGGGTTTCTTGCTGGTGGCCGCTAGAAGCAAGAAGCTCGTAGAAGCAATCCTTAGTTATATCATCTTTTTCCTCCGTCGAAGCATGAGCGCATATAAGGCTTATGTTGGCGAATTTGGCCTTGATGCGGATTGTTACAATGATTTCGCCTATGTCTTGAAAACATAAGACTTCTGGCCTAAGTCTGGCACCTTTAACAAATCCGCATCCAAATAATCGCTGTTTCTGTTCACTATAACACGGTCCATAGTAGATGTCACAGCTTTTCATCCTCTTTTTGCCCGGCCCATCCCATCGAATTTCCTGGATGGCAGTAATGTCTGCTTTGTAGCAGTTTAGGGCTTCCGCTAGTTGTTCGCCTGCACCTCTCCTGTTTAATGTTCTCACATTCCAGGTGCAGATACGAACGTCGTTGTCCTTTTTTCGTTTAGCATGGTCGTCAACAATAATATCAGTCCTTTTCGAGGCTATTGGTTGCTTCGTAACAATAGTTTTTTCCGTGGATGGGTAGTTAACCCAAAGCACAACCCCCAACCTGGTTGGCCAGGCCCTTGTTTTGACCCTAGGACACCGGACCGGAAAAAATACCGATGTCAGTAGCCCATTTTGGGGTATGAGCGCTGCCGTTGACCCATTGAGGGCTCCTCCGCCACCAAATCTTTTCCAATACCCTGGCTCAGTATTGGAAATCCCTATAGACCTGGTCCCTTGATAGTGAGAGGCTAGAGTGAGAACGCTCGTGTCCTCATATAATCGCATCACTATCCTTAAGCACCGGCTTAATTGAATAGATTAGAATATATTTTAGGAAAAAAAACTACCGATAAATTTTGCTACATAATGCAACCAAAGCCATTTTATTATAAAAATTGTATTGTTTGACAAAGATTTCATCGCTCAAGTGTTATTCAAAACGGATGAGTGTACACTCCCATTGGATTATTTTTAACGTGTTCCATATTGGTTTATGTTCTAACTAAATTGCTAAAGGTTAGTGTATCGACTACTCTGTTCCGGTTGTACACTAATAATCGAAATTTCTAATAATAACCCATTTTTTTAGTAATGGCCCCCAACTCAGGCATTGCTTACATATAAGAGATTTCAAATACACAGGAAATACTAAAACCATGACGTTTTGAGCGTTCATTGGATGAGAATTTATTGCAAAATGGATTCATTAATATTTTTATATCGCAAAAATGTCTACTGTTCTACTTTTCAGTAAATTCAGAAATAATAAACGTGACACAGATAATAGGAAGGAAAATTAATTGAATCGTACATTATTTCCTTCTTGATTGCGTGGTAGGGGTAAGTAATTATAAATACCTTGTGTTCAAACCTTGTGTTTGCATAATTTGTCTGAAAAACGAAATCGACATTTTATTGCCGACGACATAATTTGAAAACGACTTGACCAAAAAATTACCCATCTCAAAATGGAATTGCGACTCGTTTTTTTTTCAGGAATTGCAGTGGTCGAACAACTCATACGGCAATCAAGTTCCTGATGAATGACACTCCAACTTGCCAAAAAATACCAACCACCCGAACTAAGTGATATGAGCAATAGCAATATACAAATTTAAGCTGCCGGAAATGACGGCCCTTCTGCCGAGCTTTATACAACCATGGTGATGATAATCCACGAATGTACTTTCCATTTCTCTCAATCCTCGGTAGGTATACCAAATAATGTCTGTATTAGCGAACGGGTTAAAAATTTCAAGTTTATATTCACCACACTAATGTCAAAATTATCAATAATGAACATTTTAACGAAATTGGAACACCGCATAAGTATTAATAAGTTAATACTAGACCTAGACCTTTACATGCAAGAATCTGCAGCTAAAAGTGCTCTAAGAATCAGCCAGCTCAACTGCTGCAAATCGAACTCAGGAGGACATGCCCAAATTCTACACAGATATCTGGGCTCAGATGTATCCTCTGACTACATGCTGCCTCACCATGACTTTCAAAGAAAATTCTCCTTTATCTTTCCAAGCAGGGAGGAGTGGGAGAGGAACGAATTGGGAACCGAAACCATATCCATCTACACTGATGGTTCAAAAATGTATGTAGGCGTTGGAGCTGGAGTGTTTTCAGGAACACTAAAGCTAAACAGTATCTTTCGTCTCCCTGAGCACAGCAGTGTCTTCCTAGCCGAAATATTGGCAGTAGCAGAGGCAGCCAACCTCAATGCTGGCGATACCACCAAATGTTATCACAATCTTTATTGACAGTCAGGCTGCAATAAAAGCTATCTCTGCTGTCGAAATAAAATCTTGGCTTGTGAAACGTTGTCGTGAAGAGTTTGTGGCGTATGTTATTGCTGCTGGCAACGACACAAACGTTTAAACTTAATGGCAACACCTACTCATACTCGCTACTTTGACAGCCACAGTCTTTTTGACATTGGCACTTTTCTTTTTGACTTACCGCTCTTACAACGTGTATCGTCTATTGCGAAAACCTAACCTATTGTTACCTAAATAAATAAAACATCTAAATTTGATAGTCTTAGTGGAAGACCCGTTTTTTATTTAGTTTGTTTTCGGACATTTGTGGAAAAGCCACCACAAGCTAAAGGTTCTTGGCGTCCAACATAATGTTAAGCTCTGCTGTGTCCCCGGACACAGAGGCATACAGGGCAATGAAATTGCTGACGAACTGGCGAGAAAGGGATCTGCCTCCAGCATTGACCAAGCAGACCAGTCTGTCAAACCACGACTATGTGACCTCATATCTCGGGTGGGACAGAAAACACTGATTACTGCCAAAAAAAGGTGGAACTCCCTTCCCACCTGTGAAACTTCCAAAAGGATGTGGCCTGAGTATGACAAAGCCAGAACCCATAAACTACTTCGAAGAAACAGGAAATCTGTCTCAACTTTAGTTGGGATTCTTATTGGACAAAACTTACTAAAAAGCCAAAACTGAAAATGCATCTCATAGAAGATGACCTCTGTAGAGGCTGCGGTGATGAAGAAATACACGAGGATACCCTCCACTTTCTGTGCCACTGCCCAGGCCTCAGCCAATTAAGAATGAGAACCTTAGGAAAATAATTTTTCCATGACCTCACGGATCTATCCGAAATCCCTCTCCCTAATCTTTCCAGGTTTGCAACAACATCTGGATGGGTGGAAAGAGGCTAACAACAATGGACAGTAACGGGACAATGAATGAACCAACCACACAAGTGGACCCCCAACGGGCATCACAATGGGTCTATATTGACCTGAGTGCGATGAGGGAAGACACACACCGTCTGCATCATCAACCCACCAACCTAACCTAACCATTAATAAGTTGCGTTGCAGAACGACCACTTTGGAGAAGTTTTTTTTTCAAAACAAATGCTGGACTTGGCAATGGCAAAATTCGTGTTGACATTTCATCTGGAAGGATTACGTTCGCTGTTGATTTTGGTCAGTTCAGCGAATCAAAGATCTAACTCATCGGATAGTGTTCCTAAACATTGCTCAAAATTATAGAATTCATGTATGATTGAGCGAACGTGTTATATTGGCTGTTAATAACGTCGATGTCAATAAATTTCTGTGTATACGATCAACTATTTGATTTTCTAGAATATTCTCGAAAACTTTTCACATGGTTAGAAGGATTATTATATGAATCGAAGGATGTGCTTGCTTTGCGAAAGGAATTATTCTGGCAGCCTTCCAATTATTAGAAAACGTATAATAGGTTAGGCAATAGTTACTAATATGGGTGAGTGAGAGTCTTAAGTCAGACATGAGGATTTTTATAGTTTATAGAAGATGAGAATCCATCTACTGGCTTCTTGGGCTTCTTGACCTAGAAGTCATAAAATTAAAGGGAAATAAGAAACGACCGTTGGAATTTCCCAAGATCAAACAATGAACTACATACTTGAAAAGCGTATAAAAACATATGAGAAGGCTAGAATCCGCTGTGCGGATCGATGAATACCCTATCCCATCCCATCCTTAAAATTAATATCCTCAAAATGTAGGCTTTATGGCGATGAAATACAGAAAATGATATTGTCACAATATATTACTCAGACAGTTTCTCAAAATCTTTTGTGGTTCGACAAAAAACAACGTATTTCTATTGCTAATGCCTTGAGATGGGGTATACAAATGGTTTTTGTAAGAAAATGCCCCAAATGTAGGTGAAAATGATCTTTAGACGGAAGTATTTGCATCAAAAGTGTTAAAATTTGGACAAAAAGCGTTTTTTTAATAAAAACGCCCCCAACAAGTGGGCGTGGCAAAAAACTTTGTACAGGCGAAATATATATAATAGGATTCTCTAAATATGCTACTTAGACACTTTTTTAAAATTCTTTACGGCTTGGCTTAAAAATACGCGTGGCAGTGGGCGGATTTAAAAATGTTTACACTTGTTCTGCTTCGTCGGCCAGAGAGTCTATATACCAAATTTCAACACTCTAGCTCTGAATTTAAGGCCCAAAAATCGGTGACACACAGAACGGACGGACAGACAGACATTGCTTAATCGACTCAGCTAGCGATTCTGAATCGATCCATATACTTTGAGGTATATGTATCGAAATTATTTCTCTATGTTACAAACATAATGTAAAAACTAATATACCCCTATGGGAAAGGGTATAAAGATGCGCCACTAGGATGAGACCATTGCGAATATTACGTTGCAGGAGTTCACATCAGCGTTTTTTTAAGTTTTATTAAGAATATTTAAAAATGTGTTGAATAGAACCGTTTTTATTTAGTTAAAAAAATTCTCAGGTCAAGAAATCGCAAGGGAGCTTAATAGAAGTAAGAATGTTGTAAACTGTCATCCTGCGGATCAGACGCACGGCAGAAGCAACTTAAATAAGGGCCGACAGCGGTGTATCAGCCAGCATAGCAACTGTTCGAAGGATTATACGGAAAAGTGTTACCGTATAGAGAAGGCAACTTTTTTTTTATAATTTGCGCGCACTCAAGGGGTTATGAATACCCTTTAAATGTTTTAACACAGTGCGGGCGTTAAGGAAATTCGGGATAAGAAGAAAGGAGATACCGATGCACATTTTGTTAAATGTCTGTAAGTTATAATAAAAAGGAAAAACAGAGTTTGTTAGAGCATTCCACATTCGTGTTGTTCGGTTTATGTATGAAGCTTTATATTTCAGCGTTCGTCCGAAGATAGGCTTGAGGGTTAACTGTGCAAATCAGTTATTATAGCGTAACGAGTATTGCGGCTGAATTGTTGAATGGGAGGAATGCAGCTGGCTATTTCATTTGAACATTGGTTGTTAAAATAGTCAGGAGATATTTCGATGATGTTCGAGTGAAACTAAGGAGTTCGTACGTGTTTGAATCCTTTCTAGAAGGAGCGATGTTGTTTTTGGTGCACCCGACCAGACGTGGCGTTGAACGCATGTTTAGGGCGTATAAACGCTTTATATATTGTGGCCAGATCAGAAGGGGTAAAGTATTTTTTATTTCGATTAAGGAAACCTGGACATTCGCTGCGTTTTTAGCGACTTGGAATATGTGGTCGTTCCAACGTAAGTCGGTTCTAACACACATACCTAGCATGGAAACTTTTCGGTTTCTTCGACGTAAGTGCCATTCATGGGTTATGGCTGTAGATTTTGGTTTCGCTTTAATGACAGAAGACAGCATTGTGTTTTGGAATCATTGAATTCTTACTTACTTACTTAAGTGGCGCTACAGTCCGGAATGAACCTGGGCCTCAACCAATAAGCCTCTCCAATTACGCACTCCAAGTTGGTTGAGGTCGGTTTCCACTTGTGCCAGGGGCATGTCGCTGTACAGCTCGAATAGTTCTTGGTTGAATCTTCGTCTCCATAGCCCGTCATAGCAAATGGGACCGAAGATTTTTCGAAGAATTTTCCTCTCGAATATACCAAGGATTTCTTCATCCGCTTTTGATACGGTCCATGCTTCAGCGCCGTAGAGCAGGACTGGGATGATCAGGGTCTTATATAGGATCTCCTTAGTAGTTCGAGTGAGGGCTTTACTACTAAATTGCCTTCTTTACCCGTAGAAACAGCGGTTGGAAAGAGTAAGTCTTCGTTTAATTTCTGACGAGATGTTGTTGTCAGAGTTAATAGCGGAGCCGAGGTGGACAAAGTCCCGTACAACCTCAAAGTAATATCTGTCAATGGTGACGTTCGGTCCAATTCGTCGATGTTGTGAGTCCTTTCGTGATGACAGCATATACTTAGTCTTACTCTCATTTACTGCTACACCCATTTTCGCCGCTTCCTTCTCTATACTAGCAAACGTATCGTATGGATATCGAGGTGAGGAAACCGCGTGCTGGCTATAGTGGCATTTCGTTCCGTAGCGTAATCAATTAGCCGAAGTCCGTTACCAGACGTATTGTCGTGTAGGCTATGTTTTCCGACAATACCTCTAAAGATGTCTTCTCTTCCTACCTTTGCGTTAAAATCTCCCAGCACGATTTTAACATCGTACTTCGGTAGTCGCTCATAGGTTTTGTCGAGGAGCTCGTAGAAGCAATCCTTAGCTACATATATCATCGTTTTCTTCCGTCGGAACGTGAGCGCATATAAGGCTTATGTTGGCGAATTTGGCCTTGATGCGGATTGTTACTATGCGTTCGCTAATGTCTTGGAAACATAAGACTTCTTGCCTAAGTCTGGCACTTATAACAAATCCGCATCCGAATAGTCGCTGTTTCTGCTCACTATAACACGGTCCGTAGTAGATGTCACAGTTTTTCATCCTCTTTTCGCCCGGCCCATCCCATCGTATTTCCTGGATGGCAGTAATGTCTGCTTTGTAGCAGTTTAGGGCTTCCGCTAGCACCTGTCCTGTTTAATGTTCTCACATTCCAGGTGCAGATACGAACGTCGTTGTCCTTTTTTCGTTTAGCATGGTTGCTTCGTAACAATATTTTTTTCTGTGGGTGGGTAGTTAACCCAAAGCACAACCCCCAACCTGGAGGGCCAGTTCCAATTTATTAGACACCTCTAGGACACGGGGCCATCAGTATCCACTACGGGATTGAGCGCTGCCGTTGGCCTTTCGGTTCATCCGCCACCATGTCTGTTCAAGGGGCCTGATTAACCCTTGAAATTCCTAGACAACCTGTTGTCCGAATATGTCAGAGCAGCTCATCTAGGTTCGCCTGGGACAGCAGGCCGGGTATTAATCCGTGCCATTCTCACCAGGGTGTTTATAGTGTTGCTGTTTTTCGTCGTGTTATCAACACTCGCATTTATCGTTTAGCAAGTCAAATCCGGTTGGATGAGACCAGTACCCGGTGGTTACCACTTGGAGGTAAAAATAAGCACATTTGATGTGTAGTCAGAGTTACAACACTGGGCATTGCCAAGTTAACGCCAATCAGAGTCTACCCTCGTTCTACAACAGTCCAGGGTCATATGCAAGAAGATTATCTTTCGAATAAAGTAAATTTCATTCCATTCAAAGTTCTATACTCCAAAAAAAACCTACAGATGTAGATTTTTGCAAAATTACTTGTATCCTTGGCTATGAATATTTATATGTATAAGATTGGTTTTAAAAGAAAATCATCAAAATCAGAAAATTATTAAATTTTAAAAATGTTGCAATGTTGATAAATAGTTCCCCTCTTATACAAAAACTTTAAACCAAATCCATCCACAAGTTAAAATGTCAATACCTACGACAGCACAGTTTCCCTACCTTTTTAGTATACCTACGCTCGTAACATTTTGCTTCCTCTCACCTCTATCAACAAGAAAAATGTAACCGAATGTACATACACATAAATGTATCTACGTTGAATCCAAGCCCAGAAAAGAACAATCCCTCGTTTCTTGAAATTCTTCTTCAACTTTCCCCACCACAACCAGAAATACATTTCCCAACACAACGATAGAGCTTACATCAGTCATATCTACGCCACGCGTGCATGTATTTCGATTCACAACAAAAAAACGGTACAATAGCAATAGTACCATCCAAACCGCCGCGCCAGTTGAGAAAGTGCACTCGGGGCTCCACGCTCGTATTATGCGGTAGCAAGCAGGTGAATCGTTATAGCATCGGGTCGGGCGGTAGTATAATTGGTCCAATCAGTCGTATTCACGTGAAGCCAATTAAAGAGTCGTTGCAACTCAAGATACAATTCAGTCCAGTCAGTCCGTGGATATTCAGATTTGCGGATGTTGCAGAGAGAACCCTCACTATGGAGGACGTAAAGGATAAACAGTGTTACGAAAGTGGTACGTGAAGGTCGTTGCTAGGGATACACGCGCGAAAAAGCTCACAACAATACCAAACACATTCGTGTTTTGCGCGTTAGTGGGTCAAACTTGATTAATTTTTTTTTTTTACCAAAACGAAAGCGTGAAAACTTTCTCCATGGACTTATGTGCGTTCTTTTGTTTTGTTGACGTTTTTTTTCTGTTTATGTTTTTGTATTCGTAGCAAATGGTACAATGCCAGTAACAGGAGAAGAGAATCCCGAGGCAGTGAAGTATCTGGAACATTTGTTGAATGAAGGAAGCGAAGCGGAAGACGATGGTCGGGACTTGGAACTACCACCGTGGTACGATGAGGAATTATTTAAGCGGTAAGTGGAATGTCAAGTAGTTATATTGGGGGTATCTATAATTATATTATACATGTGTGTGTTAAAAGCTCGATGGTGTTGTCAGAGGTGCTTTATTGATTTCTATTGAATTCATTCATAAAATGATGCAATGAGTGCAAGTTAGATGTGTGCGGGAGCGATGTTTGACAATGACTTCATGAGAATATGACAGATGGGTGTTTAGATACATTGGAGCATATCGTTTTCACCCAATTATGAGGCGGGAGCGTGACATAAAGTGAGATTAAATTAAAAACATCAATTAAGAGGGTATCTACCAGCTGTTAAACTGATTTTAATTATGGTCGACAAAGTGACAGTAAAAGTGCAGTCAAATGTGTAATTAAATAATAATTTACGATAGAAATATGTCGTCTCTCAAAAGAAAAAATTAACGAATGCAAATTGTTCACGAGAGGAATAGAAAAGTATTCGTGTTGGTTAGTGAATTTGAGCTACATAAAAAAATGCTGAATATAACATTAAAGTCGTGACATATTGCGCTGTAGTATGTCATGGATAGGGATGAAGAAAGGTGTTGTTGTCCCATGGTTTGCAGCGGGTGGCACGCTTGTGGATGCTCGGCATCAGCTCGTCGGATCGGGGGGGGGTTGTTGCTGCTTAAAATCCTTCAACAAAATTAATAATCGTGCCTGAAATTCTCCTCTTCACAAAAGATCAAAACGCGTCAACTTCTCACAAACACAAACCTCGCGACAGGTGTTAAAGTCGTATATAAGTAACCATTGAGGCTACTTGGGGGCAATCCCACATCCTCCGAGATACATACTACCTCGCGACCTTGTCCAGCTCTGCCCTATGTTCGAGCCGAACCCCTAAATAAAATTCCCTTCCTACTCCTAACTATCCTCTCATTCTACCTTCATTCCCGCCCTTAAAAAAAATAAACTTAAACACTCATGTTTTTATCGCAATAGATATACTAATGTCTCAACTTTATTAAAACTCTTTAAATTAACGAACTTCATTAGTTATCAGATAAAAGAAAGTGAATTTAAAGTATTAAATTGATATTCCATAATCAAATTGATCTTTAACATTATTTAAATAAATCAAAAAAAATTTCAAACAAGGCCTTTCGTTGGTTAAGAGATTACCAATAAATTACTAAAATTTAAAAGCTTAGATTGTATCGGGATCCGTTTTTGATTTTTCAATTCAATCAATGCAAAAATAAAGTATTAACGCTATGTACTCACGGTTTTCTGTTGATGCTCCAGCTGATGTGCGCACGCCTGCTGTTGCTGAGAAAAAAAAGGGTCTTCGTCTTGTGTTCGACGGACTACGCAAATTAGGTTCTACTGGATCACGAACTACAATGTTAGCATTTTATAACACCTTTCTGTGTCATCAGATTTACAAATAATCGGATACCTTTTTTGAAATTACTTGAAAAAAATTAAATAAACGAAATTAATATAAAAACAAATTAAAAGCAAAATTATGATAAAAACTAGCAAAACAAAAAAAATTCACTGATTAGCGGCGATCACTGGCCTGCTTGCAGATTCTATGTTTCTGCTCTCGTTCCCTTGTTGTTGTTATCTGCATAAGCACATCAATCGCATTCCAGCGTGATTAGAAATTGTGTATCCCTCCGATTAAGGGGGGGAGAAGAGTCTTGAGGATCGATCATATATTGATCGCAACTGATCGATTTGGTGTACGATGTGTGTTGTGAGCTACGCCTCTGGGGGGTGGTTGGGGATCTCTAATGGTGGTTTCTGATAACCCACTGAGAAGATGATTGTGTTGTTGCTTTTTGGGGTCACGGAAAATTCGTCTCGTGATCGGTACTGCCGGTGATGGTTAATCTTGTGCTCGGTAGCGGTCTGGCGAAGCTATCGCGGCGAAGAGGGGGCTATGCTATGCGCTCCGAATGGGTGGCAGCCAAAGAGGGGTATGCCCAAGCACTTTCGCACACGCGTTCTTCCGATTCCGCACAATAACTCGAGCACAATTTGAGGTCACTCTAATAAAGAAATCACTTTATCAATTGAAAAAAGGTATGTTGAGCATAGTGTTATTTTTACGAGTACGGAGACGTAAAAAAAAATGGTGCGTAAAATAAACTTTCTGGGTCACGCAATTCAAGCTGTCTACTCAGCGGTTGTATGTTAAAAGAACGATCACTTGGTCTCCGCATGGCAGCAGAGGGCCAAGCTTGGTTTTTTGAATAGCGTTCACTTGCTGTGAAGTTATACTGAGTAAGGGATTTTTAGAGTTGTGCGCATTAGCGCAGTGCAATAACAAAAAAAAAATCTATTACAATAATAGTCGCAATCACGGTTATTAAAATTATTGCTTTAAATGATTATTTTATTTTTAATGTGTACCTATTTTCAAAAATAGATTAGGAAATAGTTAAGATTCATTACAAGTAATAGTTTTGCATAACTAAAAATATATGAAATGTTTGGAAAATGCTCTACGAATGTGTCCTAATCCCAAATCAAAAACAAACAAAATTTATTTATTTATTTATTCATCTACGGATATAAAATCTTAAAGATTACTAACAATTCATAAAATTAGTTATTAGATATCTAATATAAAAGATAACTTAAAGCTAATGTACAATGTTTCGTAATTTTATTTTAGATTCCAATCTGTTTATTGAGATATCAAGTTCATTACATTTAGTATTAAAAAGATTCATTGCAACCATAATTGTATCTAACGGGTGATTTTTTAAGAGGTAACTTTTTTTAAAAAAAAAACACAAAAAATTCGAAAAAATGAATGAAATATTTATTTGAATCGATAGTTTGAACCTTGCAATTTAATGTTTAAAGATAATTTCATGCAAATGTTGACCGCGGCTGCGTCTCAGGTAGCCCATCCGCTGAGTCCAATTTTGGCATACTCTTTCACACATATCGGCCGGCCACCATTGACAGTAACGCTGCGATTCGCATCATCTTTGAAGAAATATGGCCCAATAATGCCGCCGGCCCATAAACCGCACCAAACAGTGGCTTTTTCGGGATGCATTGGTAGCTGTTGCAATGCTTCTGGCTGATCTTCACTCCAAATGCGGCAATTTTGCTTATTTACGTACCCATTCAACCAAAAATGAGCCTCATCGCTGAACACAATTTTTCGATAAAAAAGCGGATCCTCGGCCAGCTTTGCAAGAGCCCATTCACCAAAAATTCGGCGTTGTGGTAGGTCGGCTGGCTTTAGTTCTTGCACCAGCTGTATCTTAAAAGGATTTACGCCCAAAATTTTCCACGTAGTGCTGTAACAAAGGCCTAACTGCTGGGAACGGCGCCGAATCGACATTTCGCGGTCTTCTGTCACACTAGCTGATACGGCCGCAATATTTTCTTCACTACGCACAGTACGTAAACGTGTTGGTGGTTTAATGTCCAACAAAGTAAATTTGGTGCGAAATTTGGTCACAATCTTCCGAATAGACTGCTCAGAAGGTCGAGAATGCCGATCATAAAATGGAAGCAGCACGCGATGAACATTTCGAGCCGAGCACGAATTTTGATAGTAAAATTCAATAATTTGCAAGCGTTGTTCATTTGTAAGACGATCCATGGTTAAATTGCAAACCAAACTGAAGCTGTTTGACAGTGACACAAGGTACTAAACACACGTCAGCTGTCAAAACCAGTATTGCCAAAACCAAACCAGCTAAAAAATCACCCGTTATGTTTGGGATTGTTAAAAAAATGACGAAGACGAAATCTTCTCTCCGGAATATAGATTTCAAAGTAGGTAAGAATTTGTGGACACTTAATACGATATGAAAATACATCATGAATGCACTGAACAGAACGTCTTTTTTCTAATGAATCTAGACCAATCAAGGCACACCTAGATGCATATGAAGGAGAATCAATTCTCCACCCCAGCTGCCTGACTATAAATCTTGTAAAAGCCTTTTGAACTCTTTCAATACGTGTTATCCCAATAGAGGAAGAAGGACACCATACAATTGAACGATACTCAAGAATTGGACGAACTAAAGACATATAAACCGATTTTTAAGCATAGGGGTTAGAGAATTCATTGCAGTTTCGCTTAACGAAACCAAGCATTGAATTTGCCCTTGCTATTATAAAGTCTACATGTAACGAAAATGACAACTTTGGATCAAAATTTACTCCAAGATCACGAATCTCAGATTTGCGATCAATAATCTGATTGAAAATTTGGTAGTTGTGTATCATTGGAACTAAAGTACGACGTGCCGTAAGAACATTACATTTTTTTAATATTTAAAGGAAGAACATTTTTTTTACACCAATCGGATAAAACATTTAAATCATTTTGAAGATTTTGATGATCAATTCTATTTTTTATGCATAGATATATTTTTATGTCATCAGCATACATCAAACATAAAGCATTCTTAAGAAGAAATGGGATATCATTAACGAAAATGTTAAAAAGGAGTGGTCCGAGGTGAATTCCTTGAGGAACTCCCGATGAAGCTTTGATGGTACTAGAGAGGAAATTTCCTTAATTTCACACATTGCGTTCTATCATTAAGGTAGCTGGATATCCATTTCAGGAGCAAACCATGAATACCAAAAACTTTAAGTTTAGCTATAAGTATAACTATGACAAATTGAATCGAAAGCATTGACAAAATCTGTGTAGATAGTGTCAACCTGGTAGCCAGATTCAAAAGAATCGTTGACATATCTACAGTAAAGCATTAGATTTGTTGCGGTAGATTTACCTGACATAAATCCATGTTGTTCATCACAAATGTGTTCTTTTATACTAAAAAATAGATTATCCTTAACTATAAGCTCAAATAGTTAAGGGATTGCTGAGATCTTAGAAATTGCACGATAATTTATTACCAAATTGTTTGCGCCTGATTTGTAAATAGGACTTACATATGAAAATTTCCATTGATTTAAAAAAAAGTCCAGTAGAAAGAGATTTATTAAAAATAATCAGAAGCGGAAAAGCTAACGAGAACTGGCATTGCTTTAGAATAAAAGATGGAATTCTATCAGGGCCAGGATTCAAGCTGGATTTTAATTTAGAAATACCATTAAGGATATCGGTTTCAACAAGATTGAGAGTTGAAATATTAGCATTACTGGTGGAATGGCTTTCTGTTTGACCGATATTTAATATGGAATGGTCAACATAAACTGATTTGAAAAATTTAGAGAAAAGTTCACACGAACTTTGTATGTCATTTGATGTTTGACCATTGAATTCCATATATTCCTGAAGAGTAGCAGATCGTTTTTTACTATTCAAAAAAGTCCAAAAAGCTTTTGGATTACATGAAATGCGGATTTGAATATTCAGTACATATTGCTGGTGTAAATATTTGTTCAGAAAATGATATTCCTTTCGAAACTGGCAGAAAAATTTTTTGTCAGTTTCGGAATTTGATTTTCTGAATTTTTTAAAGGCTTTATTTTTTACATTTTTTAAATTAACCAAACGTTTATTAGACCAAGGAGTTTTAAATGATTTCCAAGACTTTCTTTTTGGAATGTATAGGTTTAACCCGGCAGATAAAATGTCCACGAATTTGTTGTACCCATCTTTAAATTTGTAGTGAATTACATTTATTTGACCTTCAAAAAACAAATACAATAGGCCCCGGCTGCCACTTTGGTCATTTGCATCCAAATTTGGAAACTTTTTTTTTGATCTGGTCGCTTGGTAATTTTTTTTTACACATGGTCGCTTTTTCTAAGGAAATTAAAAAAAAACACGAACTTTAATTGGTATGTTCTAGTAAAATTGAATGCATGGAGTGCATCATAATATTATGTAAACGATGCATAAATGTGTTTAGGTAAACACACTGCACAGTATTATCCATGCACGACGCACGACACACGACTAAATACTCGTTTTCTTCATTTGATTTTGTCAATTTGTTGACAGATGACGGAAAATTTAAATTATTTTGTATTTAAACAAAGCAAAAGTCGCTCTCGCTGTATGAAACCTTAAGATCAAACATATGAGAGGGTTACAATTCGCTGTGCGGATCGTTTAATACCCTATCCCATCGCATCCTTAAAATTAATATCCCCAAAATGTGGGCTTTATGGCAATGAAATATAGAAAAAATGTTCACAACATATTGTTCAGACAGTTTATCAAAATATTTTATAGTTCGACAAAAAACAACGTTTTTCTCCTGCGTGTCCTATAGGGTAGGGTATGTAAACGCCTCCAAAAAGTGAGCATGGGTTAAAATAATCTAAAGACGAAATGTTCATACTATCAGAACCATTGATCCTGCATCGAAATTTTTTTTAAATATTTTAAAAATTCACCGAAACACGTTTTTTACTAAAAACGCCCCCAAAAAGTGGACTTGGAGCAGAGCTGAAGCCGAATCTCCACCTACGCTCAACATGTTCTTAGAAAAAAAGAGAAGAGCAATCGCGGAAGTATTTCGGAAACCGAAGGGACAGGAAGAGTTGTTAGTTGACGTATAACTTTCATAAATGGGAGTGGGATTAACAGGAATACTCAACTCCAAAAAACACCTCTTTATGTTGCATAAAGCATTTCGCCTTCCCCCAATGGGAAAAATGTGATTATCAAGAACCACGATAAACTTTTGTTCTACGTCAGCTTGGGCGGAGCATTCTACTTAAAATGTTCACCCAATTGATGAGTTGATCACATACCTAAATCTGCTGTTCATTGAACCGCTTGACAATAAGGTTAGGAATTGAAACTGTCCCAAAAGTCGACTTGACCCAACTGGAGATCACTGGTGTCACAAATTTACGCTTTAGGGATGAAGATTTAACAACGAATATTAAGAAAATTTGAGGCCCAACGATTTGGTGTAAACCTAGCATTGAAGGCTGTTAATCCTGAGCGTAAAAAAATTAACGACCAACCTACAAGATTCTCAGCTTAAATCCTTTTGTAATGCAGTACAGAAAGACCATATGGAACGTGATAATTTGAAAATAACCGACTAAACTAAAGGCATTAAGCTAGTGACCAGCTCACTTCAGCAGTCCTTAGAAGATGATAGATAGCGTTTTGCCTTCATAGCTCTAGCTGTCTATAAAGGAACATGTCCGACTATTCACAAATCTAGATCCCTTTTCATGCTTTGCAATGTAATAATTAATCGGCCATCCTAAACAAAATCTTCCAGTGAAGGTTTCTACAAAAAGAAACTCCAACCTAAGTGCATCAATCCAGAAGCAGCATAACAATGACATGATGGTATCTCTTACCAGGAATGTATCTTAATAATTGTCCTACCCCACAGATATAATTCAAATTCCCACCGCATTCGCCATTCCTCCAACAAGATCCACGAGATGATCAAATCTTTTCAAATATTTTAAAAATGTATCGAAACACGTTTTTTACCAAAAACGCCCCAAAAAGTTGACTTGGAAAAAAACTTTATATTGACGAAATATAGAGATTCTGTAAATATGTTGCTCACACACTTTTTAGAAATTCCTTACGGTTTAGCCAAAAACTACGTTTTCCTAAAAAAAAGGGGTTCTGCTTTCCTGCACAAGAATTCTATTTACCAATTTTCATTCTCTAAGCTCAAAATTTAAGGGCTAAAAATCGGTGACATGTAGACGGACGGACTGACAGACATGGCTTAATCGACTCAGCAAGTGATTCTGAGTCGATCCATATACTTTGAGGTATATGTAGCTAAATTATTTCTCTATGTTACAAAATATGAATCAAAACTAATATACCCCTATGGCATAGGGTATAAAAATGGCAAACTCTATGATTTTTGGTGTATTTCATACAACGTTTTCAAATTTTAAGTATTTTGGTAACATTTTACTGCGTTTGGTCGCTTTTTCTTAAATTTTGAAACAAATTTTATTTTCAAGTGGCAACCGTGAATAGGGGTATTCATGCAACGTCGGAAAGTCGTTGTTAACATTAAGGGTATTCTTGCAACGTCGTAATTTTATTACGTGCGAAAGATTGTAATTTTACGACGACGTTTCATGAACGCTCCTAAAACTGCACCACTCAATAATGCGGTAACCCATTGACTTCAATCTCATTTTAGTAATTTATTTTTTTGATAGAATTTGGTTCTGTTTTCGATAATTTTTTTCAGTTTAGCGCATACGTTTGATGTGCGAAAGTGACTGATTAAATGTCGAAATAGTATTTCAAAAGTTTACAACGTTTACCATCTCAGTTTACGCACCCAATTCCTGTGATTCCAATATTGTTGTAAAATATTTCCCATACAAATTTTGACAGTTTATTTATCACGTCGTTATTTTATCACGTTTACAGCGTTTACGACGACTTTTCGACGCGACGTTGCATGAATACCCCTACTGTAAACGTGATAAAACTACGACGTGGTAAATAAACTGTCAAAATTTGTATTGGAAATCTTTTACAACAATATCGGAAATTTCCCACAGGAATTGGTTGCGTTATCTGAAATGGTAAACGTTGTAAATTTTTGAAATGCTTTTTTGACATTTAATAAGTCAATTTCACACATCAAACGTATGCGCTTAACTGAAAAAAAAATTATCGAGGGCGGAAAGAGAACAATAGGAAAAAATTTCTATCAATAAACATCGTTCATGAAACATCCCCGTAAAATTACAAACTTTTGCACGTAGTAACATTACGACGTTGCATGTATACTCTTAATGCCAAATTTATAGTTTTTTGTCCACTTTAACGTAAATATGAAAGAAAAAAAAACGTTATGGTTTTACTGAGCATTATATTCTCGACAAACAAATTGTATTCTCTCAAATGGACGAAGGATTTCTTCATCCGCTTTTGATACGGTCCATGGGATGATCAGGGTCTTAGGTATATAGGATCTCCTAGTAACGGGTGATTTTTTAAGCGTAGTTTTTTTTTTTTTAAATCGAATAAAACACTCAAATTTGCATCAAATATTCAAAATTTTTATTGTAATCGATAAATAGGCCTTTGTCATTAACGCGTTAAAGACAACTTTATGTAAATGTCCGATTTTGCGTCTCACTTTTTCGAGTATTTCGGCCTGTATTCCACGAATTACGCGTGTTATGTTATCCTGTAAGTCTTGTCCACATAGACTAACGACCTTACAGAACCCCACAAGAAATAATCAAGATGCGTTAAATCGCATGATCTTGGCGGCCAACTCACAGAGTCATTTCGAGAGATAAGCTGCTCACCAACTTCATCCTTTAACATTTCCATTGTTTCACGATAATGTGTGGCATGTGCCACCGTTTTGATGAAACCACATGTCAAACAAGTTCAACTCAGCCAACTGGTTCAAAAAAATCTCGTATCATGGCTCGATACCGTTCGCCGTTGACGGTAACGTTTCTTCCACGGTCTTTGAAGAAAAATGGACCGATGAAGCCACCAGCCCATAAACCACACCAAACTGTCGTTTTTTCGGGATGCATCGGTAATTCTTGTATGGCATGTGGCTGTTCATCACTCCATATGCGACAGTTTTGCTTATTTACGTATCCGTTGAACCATAAATCAGCTGAACACAATTGTTCTATAAAACAGCGGATTTTCATGGAGGCCATTCACCAAAACTTAAACGTTGTGGTAGGTCATTACTCATTTGATAGGCTTTCAAACCCAAATCGACACGTAAAATTTTCAATGTGGTTAAGTAACACATGCCCATTGCTGAGAACGGCGACGAATTGACATTTCACGATCTTTATTAACATTGGACGCCACGACTGCAATAATCTCTTCGGTACGCACTGTACGCATGCGAGTCGATGGTTTAATGTCCAACAATTTTAAATGTTGAAATTTGGTGATAAAAGCACGAATTTTTGATTCACCAGGTCGATTATGACGAACATAACATAATAAATTTCAATAATTTGCAATCGTTGCTGGTTTGTAAGTCTATCCATGATTAAATGGCAGAGTATACTGAAAACTTTTCACTTTGACAGATGGACGTTTGGACGCCATTACTAACCAGTGCTGCTAACCTGAAAAACTTAACTCTTAAAAAAATCACCCGTTAGTTCGTGTGAGGGCTTTACTACTAAATTGTCTTCTTAGCCCCAGGAAACAGCGGTTGGCAAGAGTAATTCTTCGTCTAATTTCTGACGAGATGTTGTTGTCAGAGTTAATTGACGAGTGGAAAAGGTTGAAAAGCGCCTCTACATGTGAAAAAAACAACAAGTTAATTGCTATAGAAATAAGGGAAATTTTCATTTATTCAGGATTGCCATAAGAAAACTGTATTTAAGACGAAAATTCAAACGCGTATTTCCAAACATTTTACTATTAGGCAATATACAAGTTGATATGGCATTTAATTGAATAAATAATGCCCTTTCTAAATATATGAAATACTGTGCGAATTGATTATCACTTTAATACAAAAATGTAATTTTAATTTGGTGCTATTTTTCAATACGAATAGCGCCACTTTTGCGACTAGTGGAGAAAAAAGGAATATGTCGATGTATACCAAAATGCTAGCCTTCAGTCGTCAATAGCGGAACTGAGGTAGACAAAGTCCCGTACTACATCAAAGTTTGTTCTGTCAATGGTGACGTTTTGTCCAATTCGTCGATGTTGTATGTCCTCTGGTGTTGATTTCATATACTTAGTCTTACCCTCTTTTACTGCTAAACTACTGATCTCACGTTGAGTCATACCAATGATGTCAATGTTGTTGGCGTATGCTTAAGGTGACCATACGTCCCGCTTTCGTCGGGACAGTCCCGCTTTTGAGCTTTGCGTCCCGATGTCCCCAAAGAACACAAAATGTCCCGCTTTGAAAAAGGCTACCCTATATGGATGCATGTTTCGAGGATATTGTTGTCTGGCGCCTAAATTATAAGAATACCTTCGTAAGGCTTACTATAACTTTAACGGATGCTTCAAACCTTCTTCAAATACTTCAACCAAAATGATTTCCTGTCCTTTTTCGCAATACGAAGGAGTACAACACAAGTATAAAATTTCGAGTTCCAGGAGCTACCAGGTGAAACAGGGTGATTATTCGAAACAAGTGTTGATAAAAAATGAGCTAAAATAACATTTGACATTTTGTGGAGGCAATTGAAAAGGAGCTAATCATGTTTGCTGGAAATTGAACATGTATCTTGGAAGGACAGTCTTATGAATATGAAGTGGAGCTCATATAATCCACAATGCAATCAAAACTGCTGCAGATTGTCTACCTATTGATTTTGAATGCCTTATTGTGAAGATTTATTAAATTTTTTACATTTTTAGCATTCGTGTTAAAACACTTAAAGAATGCTGTCATGCCTCTGACACAGAATATAAGAAACTTTAGGGATACAGTAAAAGTCACCTAGCTTTCGCTGATGCTGGCGCTAGAAAGAGTATTGCAAATGTGTCATAGTTGAAAAAAAAAACTATTTTCTAAGCATTATTTTGAAAGATTTTTTTAACAAACCTAGCTCAGATTTATGGTTCTTCTTTATGCACGGTTAGTCAGCTACGTTTAAACAAACTGTGTTAAAGATCGAGAAAAAGAACGTATCTCCAACAGAGGCCGCGAATGAAATAAATCAGCTCGTAAGCAATTTAATGATTTTGGCTTAAAGTTCATGCTTCCATTCCCACGCCACCCGTAATATAATGGCGAAGTTACAGGAAAGTGGTGCTATCAATTAGGGGAATGTAAAAACTGCACCAGCTGAATTTTACAAGACTAGTAATTAATATTAAAGCGACGCCACTGCTCCAACTTTAACGCTGAAGTTGAAATTTTTGATTGTGCGAACCTAACGAGAGGGAGGAGGTTCAAAAAGCGTTGGACTTATTAATTAATAATGAATAATAATAAATAAAATTTGTTTAAAAAAATAAAATAAGAAACAAACAAAATTATTTGTTTTGCCAAAAGATATATGTATGCAGGTGTCCCGCTTTGAGAGGAAAAAATTATGGTCACCTTACGTATGCTAGTAATTGCACTGATTTTTGGAAGATTGTGCCTCCAGTGTTGACTCGGGAGTTTTTCCGGCGGTCTTGTCAAGCTTGAGTTTTGATATTATTGTCCTCACTTCACTTAGGTCAGTGGTTGGCAGTATTCACTATCGTTGCCAATATTGAATGGTTCGTTCTGTCTGACAGCGGAATGTTGTTGGTCAGAGCCGTTTAACAGTCTGTAGAAGTGTTTTTTTTTATATTCTCAGCATCGACTTTGTCTCAACTACGATATTTTCTTGTTCATCTTGACAGGATTGAAGTTGAGCCTTTTATCCTTGGCTTTGACGTTTTACACTTTGGTAAAACTTGCGAACATCGTTCCTGGAGTGGCACCATTCTATATCCTCGATTGCGCCGGTGTTCTTCCCTTCTTCTTTGCCTATAGAGCTCTTGCCTTCACCAGCAGCTTAACCTTATAGGCCACGTTCTTGGCTGCGAGCTTTTGTCGGCAGTCTTCAAGGTTTTCTTGCTGGTGGGCGCGAGAAGCCTAGTACATCAGTTGCGGCTGATCTAATGGTTTTGAAATCGTTGCCATTGTTCTTCGACATTACATGATGCTCATCGAGGGGATACGAGTTGCGCAAAGGCCTATTTACCAAAGCTCGCACTTATTGTTTAGCAAGTCACATCCGGTTGGATGAGACCAGTATCCGATGGTTACCACTTGGAGGTAAAAATAACCACCATTGTTAAAGCCAGTCAGAGTCTAATCTCGTTCTACTAGCTAGACAATTTATTTAATTATTTTCCTGTACAAACAAGTGTTCAATGATGCACTTGTCATTAAATTTACATCAAATCCACAATGCACTTATCATTAAATTTACATCAAATCTACGTTTCCAATATCATGATACCATTTTTTCTGATGTTGTTTCCTGATTACTTTAACCGGCCTCTTATGAAATACTGTCTGAACTGTAAAACCTGATCCATGTCAACGACCAAACTAATTAACTGTATTACTTTATTAATAAACGTTAATATCAAATTCCAAAAGTCATATTAAATTGTTAAGAAACGCCATTAACATCAGATCTGTGTGGTAATACAAGCAACAGCATGTAAGAGTTAAGATTTGCCAAAACAAAAGCATGAGTTAGTGTGAATAAAAACAGAACAAACAAGTTTTTAATATCTAAATCGATAACAAAAGCAATAAAAATGATTTATTTCAAATTCACTTTATATTAATTATTAAAGACAAAACAGGTTTGATATACACTTCCACGTAAAAACTTTATTCAAACTAAGGTTCAATCATACAACTGCGCAGAATACTTTTGGACACATGCAGTTAAATTACACTCCTGGTAAATTCTACTCATGCAAATGATAGGCTCATGCCAACCATAGATGGTTTTATTATAAGGTTTATGCAAAATATTTCATGAACTCATCCTTTTGAATGTATTTACGGTATTAGGAAAGCATTACACGGTTAGTGTGTCAAATTTGTACATTAGTCATAGTTAATTCCAGTTTGCAGAACGCAATTACTTTTAGCGTAACATTATACCTTTTACTTGTTTTCTTCCAACCGATTATATGGTCGCTAAATGTTCACTCAGCTAAAGATATGTCAGAAAAATGACATACGTTGGCAGATGCCTTTTGGATTAGTCGCGGAGTTACGATTTGTCCCTTAATACCACAAACAGAAATTTTATTTTTATTTAAAAAAAAAATTATTTTCCTTCGCTCCCTCAGCTGATATTTTTTGATTCAGTTTCAGCAAACTATTTCTGTCAAACAACAGTTTCCTTACTACGTAGCTTATAATAATGACGATACATAACAATTTACTGTACTACTGTACTGTACTGTAATACATCCAGTGCTGCCAGAAATCATGATTTAGCATGATTATCATGCTTTTTGGACTCAAATCATGTTTTAATGTTTTTGAGTCAAAAATCATGCTTTTTGTATTTAAAGTTCTATAATCACTTTGTATCTTCATAATCACTTTTAAAAGCAACATTACCACTTACATGCCCAACCTACCCGACACAAACACGACTCGACTACACTATTTTAAAACAAATATACATATATCGGGCTTCAACTGAAAAGCAGAGAGGATGAACAGTGACACTTTATTTGTATGGTTGCTTGTTGTTTCTGTACTTCCATTTCACTCATTCCTTCCCCCGTCAATGTACTTGTTTTACTCGTTACAAGTCACAATTTGCTTTAAAAGTGTCTATTTTAAGTTCTCTCCCTTTTTTAATTTACCATTATCCAACTACGAAATGAATCATGCTTTTTTAACTCAAATCATGCTTTCAAATCATGTTTTTTTGAATTTCTGAGTGGCAGCACTGAATACATCGTCGCTTGAAGAGCAAACTGCAATACATATGTCAAAATTCATAAATTTTCAGAAAAGCTATTTGAAGTTTATCATTACAATGGACGTTTCCTGAAATGGCAAACTTAACTTACGCCCCACGCTGTCAGTTTAAGAGCTGTATAGGTATGACGGTTTGTATTTTTTGCGAATCTGTCTGTACACTTAACTAAAAATCGACAAATTATGACAGGTCAGTTTGTTTTCAAGCGACGACATAACCGACATATGGTTAAATGAAGTTAAAAAATTAGCACGCGAACAGGATACTACTTTGCTACTTATGATTTACAAAACTCAAAAGCTGGAACTATTTAATAACAAAAAAAATATAAGTGAAACAAAAGAAAAATGACAACTTGACATTTAAAGCGTTTATGTTCCTACTCAAAAGTATTCCCCCCTTATTAATAAACGCTGATTAGCTAATCAGTAACTAACTTTTGACATTTGCGCGAGTATTTTTTATGGGGAAAACTTAACTTGATAGTTTTCCCCATAAGAAATACTCACTAGATTATCCAGCTCATGATTGACCAGTGATACACTATACAGTATACAGTTAGCTATTTGATTTTTTTTAATTTAATATTAAATCGCGTGACAAGTATTAATGTTAATTTAATTTAAACTCGTTAAAACAGTTTTTTTTTTAATTTTTAAGACATGTAGTGGAAGATAAAGGGTCCCCCAAATAACTTTTTTTTTGAAAATGCTTTAAAAAGAAAACTACTGAATATTTTCTCAAATTTCTTTTTTTAATTGAAAGTACAATCCTTCCAGTTAATAATGGAAAATAATTTCATTCAAATGGCTGCCTCGGCTGGCCATGCAGTAGCCTACACGATCGGTCCAATTTTTAAGCACATTATCGATTGTGTGCAGCTGTATTTCACCAATGGCTTCACGAATATTGTCCTTTAAAGCGTCAATTGTATCTGGCTTGTCGGCGTAGCACTTATCTTTTACGGCACCCCACAAATAATAGTCCAACGGTGTCAAATCGCAGCTCCGAGGTGGCTCTGCGGCTGATAATGCGATCTTCAAAAACAGGGCGCAAAACATCGAGTGTAGCTTCGGCTGTGTGGCACTTAGCGCCGTCCTGTTGAAACCAAATGTTGCCAATATCCTCCTCTTCAATTTTTGTGAACAAAAATTCGTTCAACATGGCCCGATAACGATCGCCATTGACTGTAACGGCCACTCCTTGCTCATTTTCGAAGAAAAATGGCCCAATTATGCCTCTGGACCAAAATCCGCACAAAACAGTGACCCGTTTTGGGAGTATCGGTTTTTCAATGTATGCGTGCGGGTTTTCTGTGCCCCAAATGCGACAATTTTGCTTGTTTACATACCCGCCAAGATCAAAATGAGCTTCATCTGAAAAGATGATTTTTTTGGCAAAATCGGCATCTTCTCTAAGTCGATCGCAGGCCCACTTAGCGAAGCGAAAACGCATTGGATGGTCAGTTGGCTTCAACTCCTGAACCAATTGGACTTTTTATGGCGTCATACCAAGGTCGTCTCAAGGATGTCTCCGAAATGTTCAATTGTTGAGAACGACGGTGAATTGATGTTGATGGCGCTTCACGCACACTTTCGGCCACAGCAGCAACATTCTCGGGTGTACGCACTGTTTTTGGCTTTTCACGCTTTGGTTTATCGATGAGGATGCCAGTTTCTTTCACTTTTTTCACAAGATAACGAACATACGGAGCTGACGGTGCTTCTCTTCTTCCAAAATCCGTACGCAATTTTCGCACACATTCTGCAACATTACCATGATTTTCAAAGTAATGTCGCAATATTTCCCAGCGTTGTTCAAGCGTATACACAACCATATCGTTCAGCGGAAGGATAAAACTAATTATCTGTCAAATCAGACATGAGCTAAGTGTTACCATTCACGAAATAAGCACTAGTTGAAAAAAAAACGTTAGATGGAGGACCCGCTATTAGTTCAGTAGAGATGGAGGAAAAACTTGAATCATGAAAACCTTTTCTCACACACAGCCGATTTGACGCACGAAAAAAATGAAGGAGGCTAACTATATCCAGTAAGATTCAGTGGACCTTCCAGCCGAGCTATAAAAAGTTGGTAACTTCCTTAAGTGGCGCTATATACTGTCCGGAATGAACCTGGGTTTCAACTAACATGCCTCTCCAATTAGCTAACTGCCTTCAGTTGCGCATTTCAGTTTGGTTTCTATTAATGAGTGCCACATAAGGAGAGGTCTTCCTCTATTGGGTCTGACGTCAAAGCCAGACGTCAGACGAAGTATATAACGCAGCAAGAAGCTCAAATTCGGAAACCTACTGGTGTCTCTCAGCTTAAATTCAAAAGCTGGGTCAATAGTGCTAAACGCACCTCCTGGTGTAACTTCTGTTGTAGTGTAGACAGGTCTGCTGAATCAGTCAGGCTTAAAAAAATAATCGCACAGTCCACCCATGAATCCTTAACATATCTACTGGAAACCCATTTTCCAGGTTGTAATTCATACTCCGGTAGGACTCTATGACAACCCTATGATAGCATATGGATGTACAGGGCCATTGTAAGACCTAGGGGGACTTGTCTGGTGGCAATTCCCAAATCTGAAAAGTATGAAAATGGTTCAAAGGAAAGGAAAGACAATGGTTCACCAACAGCCGGACTGCAAACCATCCTTAACCTGATACCGCTACACCTTACAAGCAAGTGTCTGCAGCTTAAAGTGCTCTAAGAATCAGCCAGCTCAACTGCTGGAAAATGAACTTAGGAGGAAACGCTCAAATTCTAAACAGATATCTGGGCTTAGCTGTATCCTTTGACTACATGCTGCCTCACCTTGACTTTCAAAGACCCTTCTCCATCATCTTTTCAAGTAGAGAGGAGTAGGAGAGGAATGAAGTGGGCACCGAAACTATATGCATATACATACACTGATGGTTCAAAAATGGAGGTATGCGTTGGAGTTGTCTTCCAGTTGCAGTATCTTCCAGGCTGAGATATTGGCAGTATCAGAGGCAGTCAAAGCGACCTCAATGCCGGCGATACCACCAGATAATATCACCATCTTCATTGACAGGTTGGTTGCAATAAAAACAATCTCTGCTGTCGAAATAAAATCTACACTTGTGAAGCGTCTTCGTGAAGAGCTAAAGGTTCTTCGCGTCCAACATAATGTTAAGCTCTGCTGGGTCCACAGACACAGAGCCATACAGGACAATGAAATTGCTGATGAACTGGCGAGAAAAGGAACTGCCTCAAGCATTGATCCAAAAGGATGTTGCCTAAGTATGACCAAACCAGAATCCACAAACTACTTCAAAGAAACAGGGATTGGAACCTACTACTTCGACAATAGTAGGGATTCTAACTTGGACACAACTTACTTAAAAGCCAAAAACTGAAAATGCGTTGTAGAGGCTGCGGTGATTAAGGATCTATCCGAAATCCCTCTCTCTAATCATTTCGTGTTTGCAACAACATCTGGATGGCTGGAAAAGGACTAACAACAATGGACAGTAACGAGATAAATGAAGGAACCAACCACACACGTGGATCCCCAACGGGCATCACAATGGGTCTATATTGACCTGAATGTGATGAGGAAAGACGCACACCGACTACCACATCAACCCATCAAACTAACATAACCTAACGTCTGGCTGGATATCGAATCGGGATATTGGTGTCCATTGGCTGTACATGTCTACCAAACAAAATTGATCAGTTGTGGACTTTCCTGGCCCATACCATACTGATAAGGGCCGATCAAGTTATTGGCAAACGGTTCAAGGCGTTCACAAATTACGGCAGATAGGATTTTGTAAACGATATTCAGGAGACTTATGCATCTGTAGTTGGCGCAATTCAGAGGGTCTCCTTTTTTGTGGATCAGGCAACGATGCTGAGGCATTCTTTTATCCAAACAGATTTTGCTTAAGAGTTAGTGGATGCTACTTACCAAGTCATCTCCGTCGGCTTTATAAAGCCCGGCGGGAAGGTCGTCATTTCCGGCAGCATTGTTGAGCTTGACTTTAGATATTGCTATCCTCACTTCACTTAGGTCGATTGGTTGGCAGTTTTTGCTGTCGTTGCCAATATTGAATGGTTCTTCCATATCCTCGGCATCTACTGTGTCTCAACTATGATATTTCCTTGTTCATCTCGACAGGATTCTGTTGGAGCCTTGTATACTTGGCTTTGACGTATTAAACTTTGGTAAAACATGCGAATATCGTTTCTGGAGTGGCACCTCTCTATATCCTCGATCACGGGCCATTCTTGGTCTTTTTTCTTCATTCTTAAAAGCCGGTATTCTTCCCTCCTTCTTTGCCTATAGAGCTCATTGGCAGCTCTCGTCTTCCCCTGCAGCTTAGGCTTTAAGGCCTCGTTCTTGGCATCTGTCGGCATTCCTCATCAAACCAGGGGTATCTTCGTGGTGTGCCAATGCTTGTTGGCATTGTTGCCATTGTTCTTCGACATTCGATGCTAGTGGTATGGTGTGAATCGAGAGGCTAACAGATACGCGTTGCGCTGAGTCCTTGGTGGTCTCTTGCGATTGCAGTCTTTCGACATTACATTTTTTCACAGTATTTCTGGTTTGTTGCGGCGTGGTGGATATCCACATTCTTACCTTGGCTGCAACAAGGTAGTGGTCCGAGTCGATGTAAGCCCCTAGGAATGTTCAGACATCCAAAATACTGGATGCGTGCCTCTAGTCTATCGCAATGTGATCAATTTGGTTTACCGTTCATTGATCTGGAAACCGCCATATCCCCTTATGGATATGGAGGTGAGGAAACCATGTGCTGGCCATAGTGGCATTTCGTTCAGTAGCGAAGTCAATTAGCCTAAGTCCGTTGGGCTGTGTTTTCCGACAATACTTCTAATGATGTCTTCTATTCCTACCTTTGCGTTTAAATCCCAAAAGTCGATTTTAACATCGTACTACGGTAGTCGCTCCTAGGTTTTGTGAAGGAGCTCGTAGAAGCAGTCTTTCACTATATCACCTTTTTGCTCAGTAGGAGCGTGAGCGCATATAAGGCTTCGTTGGCGAATTTGGCTTGATACTGATTGTAACAATGGGTTCGCCAATGTCTTGAAAGTATATAAAGTAGTAATAGAATACCACTAGTCTGTCACAGTCAACTATAAAAATGGTTTCCTTGAAGCAAAAAAATAAATGACGACGAAACGTATTTGTGCACCACACTGTTACTCCCGCAATAATACATTCCAACAACAATGCACCTACCTATAATAGTACTAATCATTTAGTTAAATTAGCACTTGATTGCTTATGTGTTTAACCAAATGAAACTTTCATTTTGGACACTTTACAGACACTCAGTCATTATACAAATTTTATATTTATTTTGGTTTGGTAGGCAACTTAATGTTTGCAATTCACATCGTCGGATAACTACAATCCGCAATAGCGTTATTTTTAAAATGAAATGTCACCGCAAAAATCGAGAAAACAAATTATCTATGCATGCTGATGCACATTTACTTCCTAGATTGTGTTTCAGCATATTTGGAATGCGAAAGCTTTTCTTGACAGATAGTTAACGCTAGCCGGTTCAATTAGTAAAAATAATTAAAGTTACAAATAGTAAAAGCTGAGTAAGCGTGTTTTGTATTCTGTGCTTGTTTTTATGTTCATTTTTTGGCCTTGAAGTGGGAATTCGTAGATAACTTTGACGTAGATATTTTTAAACTCAATTTGTGTCGTATTCTGTGGATTGCAGTTGAAAATTGCTAGTGAAACTTCTTTTTAGATGGTGAGAATTAGATTTTATGAAACGAAAAAGTGTAACAAAAAAATAGCTGTTGCTGTATTTATAGGGTTTAGGCTGTAAGAGATGAGATGCGTTTCTATAAAGTTTCCCTATCTTTCGTCTCCTCTTTGTACTATGGTTCGCAGCGTCCCAACTTCTCTTGCATCGTATACAGTTTTTTTTTCGAGAAAATCCATATAATGGATTTTTTCATTAAGGCCATATAAAGAAAATTGTAAATTTCTCGCAAACTATTTTGTGAAATTGAATAAAATTCAATATATATACTACTATTACAGTTTGAAACAATTCCACATAATTAGTTTTAGCCCAACTATCACTAAATGGAATTTTCGGTTTTGGCCAATAACGGAAAATCATTATTCACATAGACACCGATTCCTTCAAATTTCGGAGTAAACGTTCGTATAATCACATTTCGACATTTTATATAATTTTTAGCATTAATAATCAAAATGCGTACTCGCTGTGAAAAAGAAAGTTGTGTACGACCCAGTCGTGCACCCGCCACTCATTTAAATTCAGTCGCTGAGATCTGAATCTGAATATATCGTACACGTATTTAGTTTACAAAATTTTAAAAAAATGTCCACATAAATGGAATTGAAAATAATTGTTTACTTGGTATTTATCATCTGATCATTTAATCCCAGAGTTGACTCACCAAACTTGCTGGGTTAACTCGAAGTTAACTCTGGATTTAAATTGGCTGAAAAACTACTTTCTCGAGTGAATTTGAGTTTAATCCCGAAACTAGGTGATCTGGCACTGAAAAACCGGGCCTAAGTAATCGTTAATATTTTTTAGATGTTTTACAGAAGAAGGTTGTAATTGATTTTTAAGTTCCATAATTTTTTAACAGATGGCGTTGAGGGTTATAAAGGGTGATCCATTTCGAGGTTCCCCATTTTTTTAAAGAAAAAAACACAGAAAATTAAAATTTAATGGAGAATGTTTATTATCATTTGAAAGAACATTCTTTGGCATTTATTTTTTGAAGATTATGTCTATCAAATGTTGGCCGTTGCTACGTCGCAGATGGTCCATCCGTTGAGTCCAATTTTCGATCACTCGTTCTAGCATTTCGACTGGTAACTGGCGAATGACACGCGTGATGTTTTCCTCCAAGGCCTGAATCGAAGCGGGTTTGTCGGCATAAGCTTTTGACTTTACATATCCCCACAGGAAAAAGTCTAACGGTGTGATATCATACGATCTTGGTGGCCAATCGACCGGCCCAAAACGTGAAATTATGTGCTCACCGAAATGTTCTCTCAACATTAATTGATGCGATGTGTGGGAAGTGGCGCCGTCTTGCTGAAACCAAATTTCGCCGAGATCACGAGCTTCAATTTCAGGCATCAAATAGTCGGTTATCATGGTCCGAGTTGCTGCGAACGGCGTCGAATCGACTCTCCACGGTCTTCGTGTACACTCTCAGCTACGGCCGCTATATTTTCTTCGCAGCGTGCTGGACGTGGTCTATTCGGTCGAATATTATCCAATAATGAATGCTGGGTCTCAAAATGGGTGATGGTGTTGCGAATAGTCCGCTCAGTAGGCCGATTATGTTGACCATAAATTGAGCGATGTGCACGAAACACATTCCTCACAGCACGTGAATTTTCATAATAAAGTTGAACAATTTGTTAACGTTGTTCACGCGTAAGTCTTTCCATTATGAAATGCCAAACAATACTAAACAAAAATAACATGACAGCATGACACGACTCACACGTGATCTGTCAAAAAAGGCTATTGAAAAAAAGTATCTCTACTTGGATCACCCGTTATATTTGATTTTTCATTCATAAACTATATCCCCCCTATTAATAAAAGCTGATTAGCTATTCAATGGAATTGGATGCGGATTTGTTTTAAGTGCCAGACTAAGGCAAGAAGTCTTTTGTTTCCAAGACATTAGCGAACGCATTGTAACAATCCGCATCAAGGCCAATTTCGTCAACATAAGCCTTATATGCGCTTATGCTCCGACAGAGGAAAAAGATGATATAACTAAGGATTGCTTCTACGAGCTCCTCAACAAAACCTATGAGCGACTACCAAAGTACGATGTTAAAATCGTGCTGGTAGATTTTCACGCAATGGTGGTAGTCTTTGGCAGTATTGTCGGAAAATATAGCCTACACGACTACACGTCTGATAACGGACTTAGGCTAATTGACTTCGCTACGGAACGAAATGCCACTATAACCAGCACACGGTTTCCTCACCTCGATATCCATAAGGGGACATGGCGGTCTGCAAATCAACGAACAGTCAACCAAATTGATCACATTGCGATAGACAAGAGCCACGCATCCAGTATTTTCGCGATCGAGGATATAGAGAGGTGCCACTCCAGGAACGATGTTCGCCAGTTTTACCAAAGTGTAAAACGTCAAAAACAAGGATACAAGGCTCGAACAGAATCCTGTCGAGATGAACAAGGAAATATCGTAGAACCACTTCTGCAGACTGTTAAACGGCGATGACGAAGAACATTCCGCTGTCAGGCAGAACGAACCATTTAATATTGGCAACGACAGCGAAAACTGCCAACCACCCGACCTAAATGAAGTGAGGATAGCAATATCTAAGCTCAAGCTTAATAAGGCCGCCGGAAATGACGTCCTTCCCGCTGAGCTTTATAAAGCTGGCGGAGATGACTTGGTAAGTAACATCCATCAACTCATAAGCCAAATCTGGTCGGTTGAAAGCATGCCTGAAGAATGGAATCTCAGCATCGTTTGCCCGATCCACAAAAAAGGAGACGCTCTGAGCTGCACCAACTACAGAGGCATAAGTCTACTCAACATCCCCTACAAGATCCTATCTGCCGTAATATGTGAACGCCTGAAACCGTTTACCAACAACCTGATCGGCCCTTATCAGTGTGGTTTTAGGCCAGGAAAGTCCACAATCGATCAAATCTTCACACTTCGGTCGGAAACGACCTCACCGACACATTCGATACCAAAAAAGGATTTAGGCAAGGTGATGCGCTGTCATGTGACTTTTTCAATTTGATTCTTGAGAGGATTGTGCAAAACTCCCGAGCCAACACCAGAGGCACAATTTTCCAAAAATCCGTGCAAATACTAGCATACGCCGACGATATCGACATCATTGGTAGGACTCAACGTGATGTCATAGCCACCTTTGCTAGTATAGAGAAGGAAGCGGCAAAAATGGGTTTAGCAGTAAATGAGGGTAAGACTAAGTATATGCTGTCAACACGAAAGGACACACAACATCGACGAATTGGACAGAACTTTGAGGTAGTACGGGACTTTGTCTACCTCGGCTCCGCTATTAGCTCTGACAACAACATCTCGTCAGAAATCAAACGAAGAATTACTCTTGCCAATCGCTGTTTCTTCGGACTAAGAAGGCAATTTAGTAGTAAAGCCCTCACTCGAACTACTAAGGAGATCCTATATAAGACCCTGATCATCCCAGTCCTGCTCTACGGCGCTGAAGCATGGACCGTATCAAAAGCGGATGAAGAAATCCTTGGTAGATTCGAGAGGAAAATTCTTCGAAAAATCTTCGGTCCCGTTTGCGTTGACGGGCTATGGAGACGAAGATTCAACCAAGAACTATACTAGCTGTACAGCGACATGCCCCTGGTCAAAAAACTCCGCATTGGACGTTTAAGATGGCTAGGACATGTAGAACGAATGGACACCAATACTCCGGCTCGCAGAGTCTTCGATTCCCAGCCAGACGTGGGGCGCAGTAGAGGAAGACCTCGCCTTAAGTGGCGCGCACAAGTAGAAACCGACCGCAACCAACTTGGAGTGCGCAACTGGAGGCAGTTAGCTAAGGACCGGGCTAATTGGAGAGGCATGTTGGTTGAGGCCCATGTTCATCCCGGACTGTAGCGCCACTTAAGTAAGTAGCTTATCAATGACTGACTTGACAGTTTTCCCCATAAGAAATACTCGCACAGATGTCAAAAGTTAGTCACTGATTAGCTAATCAGCGGTTATTATTATGGGGGTATATGATTATTATGTTGTATTGATTCTTTGTTTTGAAACAAAGGCACTTCTTTCACAAAAGTAGTCAAGAGGGAAACTTAAGAACTGATGCCAATAATTGAATAAAATTGAAATAAAGAGTTTGTTGGAATAAGTTAAAAAGTCAAAAGTTATTTATTTCTCTGTCATGGCGTGTCAATTTTATATTTCCTGTGTATTCACCGCAATAAGTGTATCTGCTGGCAGTTCATATATATAAAATAGAATATCTACACAAAAGGGTCAAATAGACATTCATGTAATTGTACAGTAATGTAATATCTTCTGACAGTAATATTACATCAGACATTCAATTACATACTATGTGTCATTCATTTTATTGTGTGCATTTGAATAAAGTTTTCCACGCAAATTACTAGATTCCCTTTCGTTTGTATATTAAATTGAATGTAGCTTATTAGTTGATGTATGGACATTGCACCGATTTATTAATCAACACGGCATGATATTTAATTTTAGTGCAATTGAAATACATATATTTAGGTTTTATCGGGTAACATAGTTGAGTATGGCGTATACGTACTATTCTGAAAAAAAAGTCCTAAGCCCCCATCTGTAATCCTTCCTACCAGTATATCAAAAATTAAAAAAATTAAACATTTTCCCATTCTCGTTTCAGTGGACAACACTACATGCAGAAGTATCGCTTTGTGATGTTCTCTGGCATGATGACTGGCCTAATAGCTGTTCTAGCAATCCCATCGATCCTTAAAGTTCTTATCTGCACACGACAGTCATCTACACCATCTACAGCATATCGACGATATGTTCGAACGATATTCCACGTCCTCGCATGGTACGATCACCCATTACAGAAAGGTTCCAAATTTTGGGAAAGCCTTAATATGGTTCGTAAGGCCCATCTTAACTCGAGTAGAGCTTGCTCCAAACAAAAAGCAGGAAGGATCTCACAAAAAGACATGGCGCTCACTCAATTCGGTTTTATTGGCTTCATCACACTAGGTGCACCGCGAATAAGTTTGTACGATCAAGAATTTCTCGAGGGAACCTCTCACATGTGGCGAGTGTTGGGCTACCTATTGGGCATCAAGGATGAGTACAATATATGCGGCGAAAACTGGAATGAGACCAAGTTGCGATTGGACATAGCCATGCGTAAAATCTATCAGCCCGCCCTGGATAATGCCCAACCCACATTTTACGAAATGACAAAAGCTCTGATTGAAGGTCTACAGCCTGTGAATACGTTCCTAACCACTGGGTCGTTTATATTTTTCACAAAACGACAGGCCTACTGCAAGGGCTATGAGATTTTTGATGCGGATTTCCCCAATGGCATTCGCATTCCAAACCAAAAACAGTACTACTATGATCTTGGATGGTGGGATCGGTTTCTCGTCTCTTATGGACTGTTTCTGGTCACGTATCTGCATAAGTATACGATAGTTAGATGGTATTTAAATTTCAGAGTTTGGGTGATTCAATTCTTAATGTATTATCTGCCGTACATTGCCTTCTTCAAATATGGAATAAAGTGGTCTTATGTAAGGATCTTCGCCCAAGGCAATGGGGAACATATTGATTGAGATTGTGGTTGTGAGTTTTTTTTTCTTGATGGCCTTATAGCTGTAGGTACGTAATTTTAAGAAAATGATGTTTTATATATATTTTGGTAGAGAGTATGATAATTTACTCAATAACATTTTGAACGCGTTATTATCTTTTAAAATAAAATGTTTTATGAACACAATATGGAACTTTAATTCTGTTAAATATAATAAATGTAGCGTGTGAAGGATGGAAAAAAGAGCATCCTGGTGAAGAAACCTCAAAGGCTTCCAGACTCCGTAAAATCCTCTCCATCAATCCACCTATATCTATAGCTACCTACTTGAAAAAGATGGTCAATGGACAACCTCCAGCATGGAAACCATGGATCTACTTTTGGACACCCACTTTCCTGACAGCTTCTCTAACCCAGTGGGTACTGAACCAGAGTTGATCAGCATATCCATTCCACATACCCATATATTATTATCACCAAAGAAAAACTTATTTGGGCCATCAAACGCTTCAAACCATTTAAATCCCCTGGACCAGGTGGTATCATAATTGCGGAACTCCAATACAACCTTGATATCCTGCAACCGTGGTCACTAACCACCATGACCGGTTGTATACTGTGGTTGATTTTCTTGATATAGACGGAGCTTTTAACAATGTCAAAGTAGAAGAAATCACTAACGTCCTTTCGAATTTAACTTTTGATGACTCTCCCAGCGTCTCATTCGCAAGTGGATCTTTCATCTGTGGCACCCCACAAGGCGGCGTCCTGTCTCCTCTTCTATAGAATCTAGTGGTCACCGAGCTACTAGTAAATCTAGAAAGAGAAGGATTCAAAGTGATTGCCCTCGCGGATGACGTGGCAATAGCTGTATTCAGAGAAATACCTCAATACCCTTGAAGAACTATTACAAAAAGGCCTCTCTGTACTGTCTTAATGGGGCGCCACATGTGAACTAGGCGGGAACCATCAAAAACCTGAATTGGTCCTTTTCAGCAGGAAGTACAAAGTCCCGCACATTAACCCTCTCAAACCTAATAGCGTCAGGATCAAATTCGCAGAGCAGCCAAATACCTGTGTCTGGTTTTTGGTAATTGGAGAGGCATGTTAGTTGAAACCCAGGTTCATGTCTGGTTTTGGATGAGAAACTGAACTGAAAAGCCAACATTCAAAAACGCGTTAAAAAAGGCACCGTAGCCTTATACATTTGTAAAAAGGCAATCGGAAAGAAATGGAGTATGCAACCTTTCTTCTTTCTTCCTTCTTTCTGGTTTTACGTGTCTAAAATTAGACCCATACACATACTCCTGCATGGTGTCTTAGTCTGGTAGACGGCTTTAGAAACAGCAACCTACTAAGGTAAAGTTCAAAAATCAGCTTGCATATGCATAAGCGGAGCTTTAAGAACAAGGCACCGCAGCCCTAGATGCTTTCCTACAGCTTGTTCACCTGTGAGACTGAGGCTCGTCACAATGGACAAATACTCAATGTGAACACACAAAGATTCTGAATCACCTTAACAGTCCAGAAAGCACCGACTACACCACTATCCAACTCAGTTTTGAGCATAACTTCAGGACAACCATTCCCAGTCACCTTAAATGGGAGTGGGATGCCATCGGAACCAATAACTCGATTCACATCTACACTGGTGGATCGAAAACAGAATCTGGAGTGGGTGGAGATGTTTTCTCCGAGATGCTTAACTTTCACCTTCCCGATCATTGTAGCGTTTTCCATGCAATTAAAGAAGCCTTGTCCTAGCTGAAAAGGAATGTTATATTCACGAAGTATATTAACATCTTTTGTGACAGCCAACAACAACATCTCGTCAGAAATTAAACGAAGAATTACTCTTGCCAACCGCTGTTTCCTAGGGCAAAGATGGCAATTTAGTAGTAAAGCCCTCACTCGAACTACTAAGGATATCCTATATAAGACACTGATTATCCCAGCCCTGCGCTCTACGGCGCTGAAGCATGGACCGTATCAAAAGCGGGTGAAAAAATCCTTGCTCGATTCGAGAAAAAAAATCTTCGGTCCCGTTTGCGTTGACGGCCTATGGAGACGAAGATTTAACCAAGAACTTAACGAGCTGTACAGCAACATACCCCTGGTCAAAAAAAACTCCACTTTAAGATGGCTAGGACATGTAGAACGAATGGACACCAATACTCCGGCTATTCCCAGCCAGACGTCGGACTCAGTAGAGGTAGACATCGCCTTAAGTAGCGCGCACAAGTAGAAACCGACCTCAACCAACTTGGAGTGCGCAACTGGAGGCAGTTAGCTAAGGACCAGGCTAATTTGAGAGGCATGTAGGCTGAGGCCCGGATTCACCCGGACTGTAGCGCCACTTAAGTAAGTAGTAACTTTGTAACTCAGAGTTGAAAACACGAGGACCGGGTTTTACGTAATTGCTCCTTGTGCTCACATGAAACTCAACTCAAAGCTTTGTTTGCTTGCCATTGCAATGCTTTCTTGGAAAGGGTCTTTCAATAGAGACTAACCAACTTTGACAGTTGATGGCGGCCATATTATTGAAGCTATAACTGTCAAATTATCTGTCATTTATTCAATCTGTTTTACCAAATCACCATGCATGGATATAGCGTTCAACGACACGTGCAAATGATAAAATTGTTTTATCAATATCGGTGTTCTGTTCGGGCAACGTTTCGAGCTCTTCATTCATTTTACGGTCGCCATAATTGAGAGGACTATTCACAAAACATTTACGTCGACCAAATGCAAGATCTAACGACAATATCGCCGCTGTCCGTGAGATTGTCCAGCCGAATCCGAAGCAGTTGATTTCGTGTCACTCAAAAGAAGTCGGCCTTTTGCTGAATGGGCTCTGGAGCAGTTAGAAATTTACCCTAATTTTCATCGAAAAATCATCTTCACCGAGGCCCATTTGTGGATGAATGGATGCACCCATACCAATCCATACCATGCCAATCCAAATGCGATCGAAGAGCGGGAGCAGTGTATCCCGAAAATGTCACTTTATGGTGTAGATTTTGCGCTGGTGGTGTCATCGGTCTGGACGGTCTCAGTGGCGCGATGGTTAGTGCGATAAACTGCCGCGCAGCAGGTCTGGGTTCGATACCTAGCCGTAGCAATATCTAAATGATTTTTTCACTGGCCCTCCCCTCGTGGTGATCTGAAAAATCATCCGAGTAGTCTCAATTGTCAAGAATAAATTATCTCAACTTAGCCCCTCGGAGTCTTCATAAAACAGGAGGTCCCGCCATCGTGCAAGACGACGCACACATGAATGGTTGTGAAAAAGCCAGGCTCTGGGTACTAACGAGCCTATTGCGTCAAAAGTTTGAATTTTTTTTTGGTGTCATCGGTCCATATTTCTTTGGCCATTCCATCACCGATGATTACCAACATCTTTTGGCCTGAATTGGATGATATGGACACCAACGACATGTGGTTTCAACAGGTCCGCGCTAGGTACCACACAGCTCACGCCACATCGAAAAAGAGCCATTAATGGTCATGGACATCTAACGTGGAGGTGATGTGACCTGGCCACCGATTTCGTGCGATTTGACTCTGTTAGATTTTTTCTTGTGCAGTTTTCTGAAGTCGCAATCGCAAGTCTACGCGAATAAGTCACAAACCACTGTGGCCCTTAAAGCCAACATAACCCATGGCATCGGTCAAATTCAGTCTGATAGTGTTGTTCGCAGAAGATGAAAGTAAGATGCAAGTAGCTGAGTGGCAAGGTCTTCAACCAAACATGCAGTTCTGCAAAAAAAAACTGCTCATGACTTGAAATATTCTACTGTTCAGTTGCGTTGGAAGTATTCGGTTTATGTATTGGATAAATCATCTGGTATTATTTAGAATGGTTCGTTTCCAGAGCGATCTGTACTGGTATAATGTGTCTTGGGTAAATTTAAGACTTCAATCGAAGACATCCATTTTGCTTAGTTAAGTCAATTTTTATATTTGCGCCGAAAGGTATGACCCACGATTTACCATTTGAATTAATCAAATACAGTGGTTCTCAAACATTTGTTTTTTAAATAGGTATTGGATGCCCTTACGCCCAAAAATGTATATGCAATATCCTAGCTTCGATAAACAATAATAAACATAATAATTGCATTTATCAAAATAAACCTCTTTATGAAGTATAACATATAAAATAATTATTAAAAAATTATATTTATATTTATGGGTACAGTACTCAAAACAAATAAAACGTATCTCCTTACTTAATGTATTTCATGCGTTAATCAGCGTGTGCATACGCGAAATATTTGTTAATGGAATCGTAGGTTTTCAAACCCCAGAGGGTATTCCCAAATGGCAGTGACAACGAATCAGAACAGTCAAAGTACCAACACCATTTAATTATTTATAATTGACAAATCATTACACATTTCTTGATAATACTTGAACTATGCATTACGTAACAAGTAGTCGCAACGTAATATTATTTTTCTTCAATGGAGTGTTTTTGATACAAAAAGGGGTGGTTGGAATCTACTAAGGTAATTAGTGATAAGTAATCATCACAATCTCTCTGAACTGACAAATCACCCGGGTGGTATCAATTTTTAAGAAAATATTATCTCAACTCAATTGTTGGGAATCGATATAAAACAGGAGGTCCTGCCATCGTGCAAGAAGTAACTTTAGAAGTACTTTTTTCAGAGCTATCCTTCGGTAGTTGGAGCCTGAACCAGTAGATGGAACAAATAGAGTTGATTGGCTAATTCGAAAAGCATTACCCCCGTAATAGTCCATCAGAACCGTCCACCCACGGACTCTTCTTTAATTTTCATTCTCTAAGCACTACGCCTTATAAACATATGCTAGAAATTCGGTCTGAATAGGCCATACTTTTGGGAGTGACTGGTAGTGGACTCGGCTATCTGGTTAATAATGTTGAAATACTACACCCACTGACGTGCTGACGTTGTTGGTGGAAGATAAAGAAGTGAAGACCCTCTCACTGAATGATTATCGAAAGTCTCTTTTTCTCTGATATTCGTAGCTTCTTAAGAAATACGAACTCGGGACCAGTCTATTAGACAAAAGGGAGCCGATTCATTGCACAGAAAAAAAAAAGTTCCGCGGCGAATGATTCCAGGGTTGACAACAGTGAATGAGACTTTCTGGGTACCTTCCGTGTGATTTATATACACGTGGATACACACAATATAAAAATTGCACTCTACGTACCTGAGAAGTCTCCTACACTATCGTTAGGTAAGGTTAGGTTGGTGGGTTGATGAGGCAGACGGTGTGTGTCTTCCCTCAGCGCACTCAGGTCAATATAGACCCATTGTGATGCCCGTTGGGGGTCCACTTGTGTGGTTTGTTCATTCATTGTCCCGTTACTGTCCATTGTTGTTAGCCTCTTTCCAGCCATCCAGATGTTGTTGCAAAACTGAAAAGATTAGGGAGAGGGATTTCGGATAGATCCGTGAGGTCATGGAAAAAGTATTTTCCTAAGGTTCTCATTCTTAATTGGCTGAGGCCTGGGCAGTGGCACAGAAAGTGGAGGGTATCCTCGTGTATTTCTTCATCACCGCAGCCTCTACAGAGGTCATCATCTATGAGATGCATTTTCAGTTTGTGGCTTTTTAGTAAGTTGTGTCCAGTAAGAATCCCAACTAAAGTAGAGACAGATTTCCTGTTTCTACGAAGTAGTTTATGGGTTCTGGCTTTGTCATACTCAGGCCACATCCTTTTCAAAGTTTCACAGGTGGGAAGGGAGTTCCACCTGTTTTTGGCAGTGATCAGTGTTTTCTGTCCCACCCTAGATTTGAGGTCACATAGTGGTGGTTTGACAGACTGGTCTGCTTGGTCAATGCTGGAGGCAGATCATTTTCTCCCCAGTTCGTCAGCAATTTCATTGCCCTGTATGCCTCTGTGTCCGGGGACCCAGCAGAGCTTAACATTATGTTGGACGCCAAGAACCTTTAGCTCTTCACGACAACGTTTCACAAGCCGAGATTTTATTTCGACAGCAGCGATAGCTTTTATTGCAGACCTGACTGTCAATAAAGATGGTGATATCATCTGGTGGTATCGCCATCATTGAGGTCGCTTTGGCTGCCTCTGCTACTGCCAATATTTCGGCATGGAAGACACTGCTGTGCTCAGGGAGACGAAAGGTGCTGTTAAGCTTTAGTGTTTCTGAAAACACTCTAGCTCCAATGCCTACATCTATTTTTGAACCATCAGTGTAGATGGATATGGTTTCGGTGCCCAATTCGTTCCTCTCCCACTCCTCTCTGCTTGGAAAGATGCAGGAGAATGGTCTTTGAAAGTCATGGTGAGGCAGCATGTAGTCAGAGGATACAGCTGAGCCCAGATATCTGTGTAGAATTTGGGCATGTCCTCCTGAGTTCGATTTGCAGCAGTTGAGCTGGCTGATTCTTAGAGCACTTTTGGCTGCAGATTCTTGCATGTAAAGGTCCAGCGGTAGCAGGTTAAGGATGTTGGTGTGGTTCTCATTGCTCCGAAATTGCCGAAATGCCAACGGCACGGCTTAATCATGTAGTGGTTACGGAGCTGACCCTCTGGAACATATTAAACCAAGACAAGAGCTGCCTTTGAGGCAAACAATGATGGGGGACACCGGCTATTCAGAAAAAAGAGCAGAAAAACGACACGATCATAGTGGAAAACGACAAAAGCCAGAAATACACGGCGCGAACTGAATCCTGTCGAGATGAACAAGGATTGATCGTAGTTGATACACAGTCGATGCTGAGAATATGGTAGAACCACTTCTGTAGATTGTTAAACGGTGATGACGAACAATGCGACGACCGTCTCTTGTCTGTGAGCTGAAATTGGGTGTCTTGTCGGTCGTTGAAATGCATTGAATGATTTCTCTCAGCTCCTCCGAAATCTGCCGTTATAATATTAATTAGAGACCGAATAATTATATTATAAACTTAATATGCGATTATTAGTTGAAATAGAGTGGGTGAGAGATTTGATGTTTAAGGTAACTCAGCATATATAGAAAATCTGTTTTAGGATAAGCTATCCGCAACTACTTGCAGAGAAAAATCTTTAAGAGATAGATAGATAGATCTTTGAGTTTTCCATTCAGCCGCACAGTATTTGAGGAAGTCCGTATCTCTGCTGTCAATTTAGCTAGAAAACCCCAACTCGATCGATAGCCTTAATATGCAAAGGCTCTCGATTCTCTATGATTTTCCATCGCAGATATCCATAGATAACTTAGCAGGTCTCTAGTTGAGTGTTTTTCCGATCACCTATTAAACCACTATTTCTAGGTAATTGGCATGTCAATTTTTCAGCAACCTGGTGATCATATACTTACTTAAGTGCCGCTACAGTCCGAAATGAATCTAGGCCTCAACCAACATGGCTCTCCAATTAGCCCGGTCCTTAGCTAACCGTCTCCAGTTGCGCACTCCGAAGATTTTTCTAAGACTTCTCCTCTCAAATCGAACAAGGATTTCTTCATCCACTTTCGATACGGTCCATGTTTCAGCGCCGTAGAGCAGGACTAGATCTCCTTTCTAGTGAGGGCTTTACTACTAAGTTGCCTCCTTAGCCCGAAAAACAGCGGTTGGCAAGAGTAATTCTTCGTTTAATTTCTGACGAGATGTTGAGCTAATAGTGGAGCCGAGGTAGACAAAGTCCCGTACTACATCAAAGTTATATCTGTCAATGGTGACGTTATATCCAATTCGTCGTGTTGACAGCATATACCTCATCTTACCCTCATTTACTGCTAAACCCATTTAGCCGCTACCTTCTCTATACTAGCAAACGTGGCTAAAACACACTGATGAGGGCCGATCCGATTGTTGGTAAACGGTTTCAGGCGTTCACATATTACGGCAGATAGGATCTTGTAGGCGATGTTGAGGGGCTTATGACTCTGTAGTTGGCGTAGTTCAGAGGGTCTTCTTTTTTGTGGATCGATGTCTCTGCTCACTATAACCCGGTCCGAAGTAGATGTCACTCATCATCCTCTTTTTGCCCGGCCCACCCCATCGTATTTCGTGGATGGCAGTAATGTCAGCTTTGATGAAGATCATATGACATAGAAAATAATCCGCAATTTCGGTTGCACATTTTTAAGAACAACAGGTGGAATCCCCTTTGGGATAGAGACTTTTTTACAGTCCAAGTTGCTCAGGGCTTATTATAAAAATGCGACTTATTTTTAGAGGTACATAATCCATCGTTGGTACACTGTTTAATCCCGTTTAATGTTGAATTTTCTTAAAACATTCTAGCAAACAAGTCGACCTTTTCTTTTTGTGTTGCAGCCAGCGATTCATAAGCCTGATTAAGGGACGGAATAAAGAGTGTGTAAAATGCTGACTACTTTTGAATTTGTTATTTATTTTTAAATGGTGTGGACTTTAAGAACTTATTTTGCTATACCTACTTCTCCCGCTGCTAAATCCGGCTCGAAGGACCAAATTTAAGAGGTCGTGTATAAAATTTTACCAATATTACGATTTGTTCATATTTATTTCACTTAAAACTTTGTAACGTTTGCTATATAGAGCGTTTCACCAGCAACGTTGCATAACCTTACCAATTAAACGTCTCCTTCCCGTATTTATACGACACTCAAAGTATGACCAGTAAATCAACGCAATGGACCCGTTTTTTAATAAAAGCCGAGTTTACCAAAATTGTTAGCAGTTTTCAACATAAATAATCAACTAAGACATCTCCAAATTACGTTGAATTTTATATATCAACGTCATCTTATTGACATTCGTAAACTGAAAGTAATAACGGGGATATCCCAACCGTTGATATTTACATAAAGTATGGAGGTCAATACTTTGAATATATACAATGAGAGGGCCAATTATTAACCGTGATACTGTCTAGGTTATGAAATACATCATTGATCGTGTTCTCGTGATCATTTCCAAAGGGCCAAGTTTCAATCATTAATCACTCAACGCAAATTTACAATATACCCCTTCCAGTAATTCAGTAATGGATGCAAAAAGCATACTATACACCACCCGCACCAATCCCATTTAATGTCATTTCTACGTTATTACCTTGTACCATCGGGAATTAACCACTTTACTGACTCACAATATGCCTTTTTCGGAAAAAATAATAAATTTGCAAATAAGTTTTAAAAAAAAAACACTGAACGCGATTAACATGCAAAAAGCCCCAAAAACTCGTCTAGCGAAATTGAACAGAGTAGCCTGCTGCGCACACACATCGAATTCGTAGCTGTCACGGTCAAACGAATCGCATCAGTATCTCAAGCCACTTATCGTTTTCTCTCGTAATATTTGTTTTTTTTTTTTTTTTGAAACATCTTGAAGTGGAAATCCTCTCCCACATAACACAGAGCCGACTTAATACTCTCAATTTGAGCTCAGCCTTAGTCATTCGATAAGTAACCATCAACGCGATCGGACTTACGTGCGGCAGATCACCGATCAAATACGAAACTAGTCAAAGCCAAGGGAACAAACGAGATAGAGATACTCGTACGTATCTCTTTGTGATTTCTGAAGTGAACAAACAATTCTTCGAAGTCTTTTGTAATTATATGCGTACCAAAGGTCATTAAAAATAAATCTAATCAGTGTGGATACGTCTTGTTCGTCTGTTTGCAAGGGTTTGTCCTACCCGTTCTACCCAGACGCGCATTAGCTTGTGTATACATTCACAACAAAACAAAACGATCAAAGGTAAGTTGGAATCTCAAAAAACTTGTTTTTTGTTTATTCGCATGTGTAATGTTAATTCTGGGCGATCAGAAATCCAATCAGGTCACTAATTAGTTGATAAACTCTCGCTAACGACAATTTTAACGTTGGTTTTGTATTTTAATCTCTCCACAGATTGTCATGCTGTCAAGAATCTTTTTGTTATCAACGGTGCTGTGGATCAGTGCCGCACAAACTGTTCCACCGGGAATCGACGGCGTAATTGCAAACATCTTCAATACAACGGCACCATCGCGCGCACCGGCAACTCGCCGTCCGGGATTCGGTGATGTTGTCACCTCGGAACCAATCACAGTCACATTGGAGCCACAAGTTTTAGCCACCGACGACGGGGTGAAGTGCACATGCGTACCATACTACTTCTGCAGACCGGAGGACAACACAATCCGTGATGACGGAGAAATCGATGGTTTCGGTAAAATTGACATCCGTTTCGATCCGTACAGCTGTCAGCACTACTTGGATCTCTGTTGTGTTGATAATCGTACCCTGTCGCAACCGATCGCACCGACGCCAGTTGTGCAAAGACCAAATCAACCCACCGGTTGTGGAATTCGTAATATGGCGGTTGATTTTCAAATAAGCGGAAACACCAACAACGAGGCAAACTTTGGTGAGCTGCCGTGGACAATTGCACTTTTGAAAACCGCCAACGAGGAGTACTTCTGTGTTGGTTCACTTATTCACCCACAAGTTGTGCTGACAGCTGCGCATTGTGTCCGGAAACTAACCCCCAATCAGTTTAAGGCACGCGCAGGTGAATGGGATTCCCAGACTACAAAGGAACGTCTGCCGTATCAGGAAAAAATTGCACGCGAAATCATAATGCATCCATCGTTCAATGCACAAACTGTTGCCAACGATTTCGCACTAGTAGTGCTGACTGAACCCATCGCATTGGCCGATCATATAAATGTAGTGTGCTTGCCAGCGGCAAATTCTGTACCAGCGCCCGGAGTAACGTGCTTGTCCAGTGGATGGGGTCGAGACGTCTTCGGAACGGAGGGGAAATATAGTGTGATAATGAAACGAGTTCCACTGCCAGTGGTGGACTTCCAGCAATGTCAAGAGAAGTTCCGCACAACACGACTTGGCAAGTTATTCAAATTGGATCCATCGTTTATGTGCGCTGGTGGACAAGCGGGTGTGGACACCTGCCAAGGGGACGGTGGCGGTCCATTGGTGTGTCCTGCAGTTGCATCTGAAAATCGATACTATCAGAGTGGCATTGTCGCATGGGGCCTTGGATGCAATCAACCAATTCCCGCTGCGTATGCAAATGTTTCGGTGGCACGATCCTGGATCGATGGACAAATGAACAGGCTTGGATTTGGAACTGCATCCTACACCTATTAAGTGGAAATAAAAGTTGAGATTAAAGTTAAAGTGATCGGATTGTGTTTTGTTTCTTTCTCTTGATAATCTTGATTTATGACATTAAGTGTGTTTTGATGTTGCTGTTCTGTTATGTAGCCAACTCAACCTGAAAAGTTACTTTGTCTGTAGATGGGGCCAGATTTTGTTGAAACAAATTTGCGAACTGGTTCTTTGTGAATGCGACATGAGGTGTGGTTTCTACTGAAATCTTTGTTCATATTTTGCTCATGTTTGTTGCATTTTATCAAAGAGGTATATAACTATAGAGTACGCATCACAGTTAAAATTTTTTTAGCTGTTTCAGACGCGGAAGAAGAAATTTTTTTCTCGTTCGTATGCATCGGCTATACTGTTGCTTGATGCTGGCATGGCAATGTGCCCACTGGGGTATCAATATCAGTACCCCACATAGAAAATGTTCGTTGTATGAGATGCGCACTCTATGTAGTTCTATACTCTTTGATTTTATGTTCCTTTTGAAAGCTAATGGGTACGATACCAAGATGGAAAAAAAATAACTGTTTCCGCCCGGGATCGAACCGGGGGCCTTCCGCGTGTTAGGCGGATGTGATAACCACTACACCACGGAAACGTACAAAAAACGCCTGCACGAATTCTTAAAAAAATGTGTTACCGCAACTTGATATAAAATCTGGTCAGGACAAAACAACCTGATAATTCAAAACCATCGGGTATTGGTCGAATCCAAACGGATTTGACTTGCTAAACGATAAGTGCGAGTGTTGATAACACGACGAAAAACAGCAACACTATAAACACCCTGGTGAGAATGGCACGGATGAATACCCGGCCTGCTATCCCAGACGAACCTAGATGAGCTACTCTGACATATTCGGACAACAGGTTGTCTAGGAATTTCAAGGATTAGTCAGGCCCCTTGAACAGAGATGGTGGCGGATGAACCGAAAGGCCAACGGCAGCGCTCAATCCCGTAGTGGATACTGATGGCCCCGTGTCCTAGGGGTATCTAATAAAATGGAACTGGCCCTCCAGGTTGGGGGTTGTGCTTTGGGTTAACTACCCACCCACAGAAAAAAAAAATATTGTTACGAAGCAACCAATAGCCTCGGAAAGGACTGATTTTATTGTTGACGACCCTGCTAAACGAAAAAAGGACAACGACGTTCGTATCTGCACCTGGAATGTGAGAACATTAAACAGGAGAGGTGCAGGCGAACAACTAGCGGAAGCCCTTAACTGCTACAAAGCAGACATTACTGCCATCCAGGAAATACGATGGGATGGGCCGGGCAAAAAGAGGATGAAAAACTGTGACATCTACTACGGACCGTGTTATAGTGAGCAGAAACAGCAACTATTCGGATGCGGATTTGTTATAAGTGCCAGACTTAGGCAAGAAGTCTTATGTTTCCAAGACATTAGCGACCGCATAGTAACAATCCGCATCAAGGCCAAATTCGCCAACATAAGCCATATATGCGCTCACGCTCCTACGGAAGAAAAAGATGATATAGCTAAGGATTGCTTCTACGAGCTCCTTGACAAAACCTATGAGCGACTACCGAAGTACGATGTTGAAATCGTGCTGGAAGATTTTAACGCAAAGGTAGGAAGAGAAGACATCTTTAGAAGTATTGCCGGAAAACATAGCCTACACGACAACACGTCTGGTAACGGACTTAGGCTAATTGATTTCGCTACGGAACGAAATTCCACTATAGCCAGCACACGGTTTCCTCACCTCGATATCCATAAGGGGACATGGTAAAACGTCAAAGCCAAGGACACGAGGCTCGAACAGAATCCTGTCGAGATGAACAAGGAAATATTGTAGTTGAGACACAGTCGATGCTGAGGATATGGAAGAACCACTTCTGCAGACTGTTAAACGGCGATGACGAACAACATTCCGCTGTCAGGCAGAACGAACCATTCAATATTGGCAACGACAGCGAAAACTGCCAACCACCCGACCTGAGTGAAGTGAGAATAGCAATATCTAAACTCAAGCTTAATAAGGCTGCCGGAAATGACGGCCTTCCCGCTGAGCTTTATAAGGCCGGCGGAGATGACTTGGTAAGTAACATCCACCAACTCATAAGCCAAATCTGGTCGGATGAAAATATGCCTGAAGAATGGAACCTCAGCATCGTTTGCCCGATCCACAAAAAAGGAGACCCTCTGAACTGCGCCAACTACAGAGGCATAAGTCTCCTCAACATCGCCTACAAGATCCTATCTGCCGTAATATGTGAACGCCTGAAACCGTTTACCAACAACCCGATTGGCCCTTATCAGTGTGGTTTTAGGCCAGGAAAGTCTACAACCGATCAAATTTTCACACTTCGGCAGATCCTGGAAAAAACTCAAGAAGTCTAAATCGATACCCACCACCTATTCATCGATTTCAAAGCCGCATATGACAGCATTTATAGAGACGAACTGTACAGAGCCATGTCTAGTTTTGGTATACCGCCCAAACTCGTCCGTTTGTGTAGGATGACGATAGAGAATTCTCGCTGCTCCATCAGGGTCGGAAACGACCTCACCGGAACATTCGATACCAAAAAAGGATTTAGGCAAGGCGATGCGCTGTCATGTGACTTCTTTAATCTGATTCTTGAGAGGATTGTGCAAAACTCCAAAGCCAACACCAGAGGCACAATTTTCCAAAAGTCCGTGCAACTACTAGCATACGCTGACGATATTGGCATCATTGGTAGGACTCAACGTGATGTCATAGCCACGTTTGCTAGTTTAGAGAAGGAAGCGGCGAAAATGGGTTTAGCAGTAAATGAGGGTAAGACTAAGTATATGCTGTCATCACGAAAGGACTCACAACATTGACGAATTGGACAGAACGTCACCATTGACAGATATAACTTTGAGATAGTACGGGACTTTGTCTACCTCGGCTCCACTATTAACTCTGACAACAACATCTCGTCAGAAATAAAACGAAGAATTACTCTTGCCAATCGCTGTATCTGATACTCCGGCTCACGAAGTCTTCGATTTCCCAGCCAGACGTCGGACGCAGTAGAGGAAGACCTCGCCTTAAGTGGCGCGCACAAGTGGAAACCGACCTCAACCAACTTGGAGTGCGCAACTGGAGGCAGTTAGCTAAGGACCGGGCTAATTGGAGAGGCATGTTGGTTGAGGCCCAGGTTTATTCCGGACTGTAGCGTCACTTAAGAAGAAGAAGGAAAGTCCACAACTTTCACACTTCGGCAGATCCTGGAAAAAAACCCAAGAAGTCCAAATCGATACTCACCGCCTATTCGTTTCAAAGCCGACAACATTTATAGAGACCAACTATACAGAGCCATGTCTAGTTTTGGTATACCGCCCAAACTCGTCCGTCTGTGCGATGAAGAATTCTCGCTGCTCCATCAGGCTCGGAAACGACCTTACGGACACATTCGATACCAAAAACAAAGATTTAGGCAAGGCGATGCGCTGTCATGTGACTTTTGAGAGGACAATCTTCCAAAAATCTGTGCAACTTCTAGCACACGCCAACGACATTGACATCAGAAATCCTTTGTCGATTTGAGATGAAATTTTTTTCGAAAAATCTTCGATCCCGTTTTGCGTTGACGGGCTATGGAGGCGAAGATTCAACCAAGAACTATACGAGCTGTACAGCGACATGCCCCTAGTAAAAAAAAAACTCCGCATTGGACGTTTAAGAAGGCTAAGACATGAAGAACGAATGGACACCAATAACCCGCTCGCAGAGTCTTCGATTTCCAGCCAGACGAAACTCGACGCAGTCCGGGCTAATTGGAAAAGCATGTTGGTTGACGCCCAGGTTCATTCCGGACTGTAGCGCCACTCACTCAAACAAACAAACATGGCTGATATCAGCATAATCTCCATTCATAAGTCATTGGGAAGTAAGTCTAGAAAATCAGGCTATTCTCGCTAGTCATCGCCTTTTTGTTAGCATGTCTAGTCAGGTCGACTGTTACGTAATAAAATACATACACCTGTGTGGGATGTATAAAAAGCAGTTTCCAACCGTTTCCGTGGTGTAGTGGTTATCACATCCGCCTAACACGCGGAAGGCCCCCGGTTCGATCCCGGGCGGAAACAGTTGCTTTTTTTTTGTTTATCAAACTGAAGTCGTTCATTTAATAATTTGACATATTCAGATGCTGCGTAATACAGATGAAACATTTTAAGTATCAAATTGAATTATTGTACAAGCAGCTGTCAAATTGTTTTTCTTTTAATCATTTTTCACTGACGTTGTCGCGAAATACTTTATTTATATATTGGTATGTCCAACAAAATGGCAGGCATGCATTTTATTCGTATTCTAAATTTACTAGACTAAATTTAAAGAATATTAAGATATTGGTTCTTACCTGAAATTGCCTAGTAAAAATTAACAAAAAAAATGTGGAACGCTTCACGATTTTGCGTGTCATCCTTGCGCAGGGGCCATGCTAATCTTCTCTGTATCGTTCCAATTTTAGTATATGTTCTGCCGAAGCAAGAACAATATGAGTTGACATTGGTAGCTATTTGTTTGAAGTTAGCTTGTATAAAATTCTGCGAATTACATTTGTTTACAAAAATTAGCGCCATCTGTGATGATTGTTCAACTTATGAGTATGAAAGTACACCCTAGACACAAAGCTTAGTAGAATGTACTGGTTCTATCTTCAGGGTAATGGGGAAGTTATATTCCCTTTCTCTCAACTAGTCGAAAAAGTGGTGCTATTCATATGGATTATGGAACAGGAAGAGGTATATAGGTATATTAAATACACAATTTGGTTTTAAAACTATGTATAATATAATCGCATTGCATTTCATATTATTTAAGGTATTTTCAGGTTCCCAATAAAAAAATGTAAGAAATTAATATAAACGAAAATAAGATTACGGTTTAATTTATTCAGTTATAATATTTACAAATCGACCTAGAACTAGCTGCACTTCTATGAAAACCAAATAAAAATGAAAAATTAATTCTTTTCCCCCAATGCATTTGTGCATCAAAACTGTCAAAATTGGAATTTTTACTGATCTGGATAAAAAATATATTTAGCAATGCAAAAAAACACATACCATAAACATTCGTCTCTAGTTCAAGGCTCGTCAATCCATTACAGTATGCAAAAAAAAGTTAAAAACTGCTGATCCAGACAAGAAACAGGCTTGATCCGTCCTTGGCTGTATGGAATTTTCGTCCGTAATGTAGATTAAAGCTGATTTGTTTTATAATTGTCCTTCCATACTTCATGTGCATATTTTTGCGCACTAAATATTAAATAATAACATGTTTACCATTAAAGTTTCCCAAGCGCCCCTAAAACTACTTGCGTACATTATGTCTTAAACTAATCAATTAAATTTTATTTTGTTATGTTTTATTATAAAAACATTTTTTTCGGCCTTGGGTTTTTGACAAATTTCTTACTTTGGATGCTTCATTTATGGATAAATGTCACAATACTATTTCAAAAGATTATGACGTTTATCATTTCACATAACACAATAAATTTGTGTGTTAAATATTCGACATTGTTGTAAAATATTTAGGATACAAATTTTTGACAGTTCATTTACTACGTTTACAGTGAATTTCCTACATTGCATGAATAACCCTAATTATTTTTTTTTCAATTACCCTTATTACCTTTGTTCCAACTTAATACTCCGCACTGGCACTCTATACAATGCCACCATGGCTTTAGTTCACTAACTTATATATAAGTATTTATATAACTCTAGAAATGAGTTCTTGAAATAACATCTGTCAATGAATTTTCGTTCCTCTCCACATACTTATATATTTTATTTGGTGTACTGATAGTAATAACTAATTACATGGGCATCACGGACAAAACTGATTTGACTATTAGGTACCACAAACTGCAACTCAAGGGCAAATGGATAGAAAACTAACAACACGAATATCTTTGATACTATTTAAACAAAAAGGTTTTTACCTAACTTTTATGTTTATTACGGTCATAACTTTCAAAGAAGGACAAACCATTTTGAGGAACTGAAAATAAATGTTGTTACGTAAAAAATAAATAATTTCAAAGAGGGTATTGTAGGAAAACTCGTGAATGAAGTAATAAATGTTTCAAAGAAAATGGGAATACAGAAAAATAATAACGACGCCATCCAGAAAAATAGAACCGACAACACAACAGAAAACTCAACAAAAAAAACAGGTAGATTCTGTAAAGAAAAACATATGAGAAGGCTACAATCCGCTGTGCGGGTCGTTTAATACCCTATCCCATCCCATCCTTAAATTAATATCCCCAAAATGTGGTATTTCTGAGCATAAAGTATTGTAAATGACGTTGTCACAACATAATGTTCAGAAGGTTTATCAAATTCTTTTATGGTTCGACAAAAAAACAACGGTTTTCTATTGCATATGTCTTGGGGAAGGGGCATACAAATGGTTTTTGTAATAAAACGCCCTTAAAAAGTGGGCGTGAGTTAAAATGGTCTATTGACGAAATGTTCACATTAATACTACCAATGATTGTGCATCAAAACTTTTTTCGAAAATTTTAAAATTTGACCGAAAACCGTTTTTTATAAAAAAAAAACGCCCCCAAAAAGTGGGCGTGGCAAAAAACTTTATATGAACAAAATATAGACATTACCATTCTCTAAATATGCTGCTCAGACACTTTTTTAAAATTCATTACGGTTTGGCCAAAAAATACGTTTTCCTAAAAAGGGGACGTGGCAGTGGGCGGATTTCAAAAATGTTTACACTTGTTCTGGTGGCACTGACGAGGATCCTATATACCAAATTTCATTATCCTAGCTCAAAAATCAGTGACGAACAGACAGACGGACGGACAGACAGACATGGCTAAATCGACTCAGCTAGCGATTCTGAGTCGATCCATATACTTTGAGGTATATGCAGCAAAATTATTTCTCTATGTTACAAACTAAGTATCAAAACTAATATAGCCCTATGGGATAGGGTATAAATACCGGAATGCCGTTAATAATCTGCTTATGTTGCTGAAAAATTCATATGTGAATGTTTAGCGTTGTATTTAGGAAAGTTGTTTTGTTTTTCTTTGAATCAATCGTTCGTTTTGGCTGACTTAAATTGTTATATTCGTTGGAACGTCAAAAATGCTCTTGTCCTTCTTTTTTTAAAGTGATTAATGTATCAAGAAGAAAATACATGTTATAGGGAGTGTTTCACTTGCGGTATCTCCGTAAGTCGAACGCAGACGTCGTAAACTTAAGCCATATTGCGAAGGATAAGCGACGCACGGTGGAGTACTTAACCAAAGTCAATTAACTTAATAACTGTAGGGAATACTTTTCTCTAGACAAGATTATAGGTTCGGTTAGGTTGAAGTGGCTGCACCTGATGCGTGTGCACACATAGACCAAAGAGGTCCGCTGTGGTACCACGTGGATCCTTCGACTTCCCTATATTCGTATGCCTAATTGAACCATTCAGAGCTTACTATGCAGCGTAGGAGGGTTCTGACACAGATATTAGCCAGATTACCGAAATTATCGAAGAAGTCTCCCAGATGAAGTTTCCTTTTTACTGAGAGAGCCGGAAAAGAGCAAAATAGGTGAGATACTCTCCTCCTCTTCCTCGTCCAGGCAGTTTCTACAGAAGTCATTGCTGAAAAGGCCTAGCCTTTTTGCATGTAGGCCTACAGGACAGTGTCCTGTGAGGACACCGATTATTGTGCTGATGTATGATCTGTTCAGCATTATTAAGCAGATGGAGCGCTTCTGGTTAAAGCCAGGCCAGAGTTGCTTGGATATTTGGCACGTTGTGCCATTTATCCATATCTGCGGTTTGCTTTCTTGGTCGCATGATCAGTAATTTACATGTAGCAAGGGGCATACCAGCTAACATGTCCACTGGTGCTAGAATGTCAAGAGCAGTGCCCTGTCTGGCAAGCTCATCTGCCTTGCAATTCCCTGGTATGTCTCTGTGGCCCGGCACCCAAAAGAAAAGTGATTGGTAAAATGCTCCGCCATCTCGTTAAGAGACAGTCGGCATTCGTGGACTGATTTTGAATTGAACGAGATTGCTTCCAAACAAGATCATACGGAATAGCAGAACATAATGTGAATAGAGATGATGTATTTCCACTGCAAAAAAAACTTCATGAAACCGTAATCTATCTATCTAGCTATCTCCGTTCTATATAGCTGTTTAATTGTAAATAGTATAGTTCTAGTCTTAATGTAAAAGGTACTGGTCTAAGTAATTACATGCCATTACAAAAGTGTAACAGAATGCCATCTATGAATTAACACCATAAATGTTAACTTTACTGCACTAACCAACCTCAGTTTGTATTCCTCTTCATTCCCACGTTTTTCATTTTACTTTGGTTTCTATTCTGCGATCGGGAGAAGTACAAACTGCGAAATAAAATCCGTTGACACACATGCGATTATTTTCGAATTTCCCCATTCGCATCCCCAAAAGCACAAGGAGATAGTATGCAAATGAACCCTTAGCAATAAAAGATGAGTCCGCAGCATATTTTATGTAATAGGGACAAGAACCGCATAGCAACATTTATGTCTGTAAAATCGGCAATCATTGAAAATTCCGTTAACATCACTTTCAATAAAATATCGAGATGTCTAACGGATCAACATCCCCATTAAGTGCAAGCAGATTTTATATTTTGCACTCCATGACAAGGAATGAAATTGCGGAAATAAGATACTCTATGCTTTCATTAAGTATCTCCCATTATGTTGTTATTACAAGATCTTCGTTCGTTCGCATTGCGATTTCAGATTAAAGATTGTTCAGATATAGGAGAAGTCCAGAAATTATATTTTTTGGTAATGATACTCATAATTGGGTTTCTCAGCTTGCAGTTCCAAAGCCTGTATTTGCTGTTAAAATAAGTACATATATCAATTTACAAATTTGAAACCAACCAAATGTGTACTTTGACCTTTCTATTGGCAAACTACTGTTCTCGATTTCTTAATGACTTCAAATGGGATAATCTATACTTAAAATGTCCAGCAGTTCAGGTTTTTCAAAATCACTGTACAATTCCAAACCTTATTTATTTTATTATTTACTAGTCGAGCCGAGAGATTGAAAATATTTAATGTCCCGCAAATTGCATTGCTATGGTGTCTTCCCAAAAGCGGAGGTCATTGTTGCATAACTTTTTCGGTACGTGCAGCAGTTCCGCACTGGTTTTGATGCAGGACCAGTTTGCGAAATTAAAGGCTTTTTATGTCTAGGGTGACAACGGGGCAGTACTTGTTCGGTCCAAATCTGCGTCGTTTTCCACTGATCCTGATGCTGTGTTGACAACGAGTTCAAGGCAAATAAATCGACAGGACGAATGAGGGTGCCTGTTGTCTTCACGCAAGCAAATTTTAAGAGAATGTCAAAAATGAAATGGTTTTAAAAAAATAACGTTCATGTCCCAATCGAAAATTCTGTTTCAAATGGGAACTTGGTAGATTTTAAGCGCAATCTGGATTTGAAAAACTTCTTTGCATTGTCCTACAAAATAAAAATTCTTATACTGATTTGTTGTCCATCGGCACCTACTATTATTCCTACTTGTAAAAACCTTTTATTTTCATTATGTTGTGAGATAAAATGACAAGCAAACTTTTAACACATATTTCGAATAATCAGATCATAGGTTTACAAATTCAATTTATTTTCATTGCAATAAGTTATTTTTAAAACTTAAAATATTTAATTTATTTACCTTAAAATAACCGTACTCTTATGGAAATTCTACAAAAGTAGCAGTAGCTCTCAAAATGTATAGCACTCTACATATGTTTTTATTTGTCACTATGTTGTAGGCTCGAGGACGGAAAATTGTGGATAATTGGGAATTTGAACTGAAGGGAATTTAGGATGAGGACGGGACCTTAGGATAGGGATGGGAATAGAAAGGAAATGAGTGTTGGGTGTGAAGAGAGTGGCATGCTTGCGTAGCACGGCTCTGCTCGCCGGATGGGGTGGTTCTTTCTCACCACACTCAACGTAACCTACCACAAAAACATAAATCATGCCGGATCTTACCTAAAGATTTCAAAAGCGGACGGACGTTCACCACACTGTGGGGCTGCTGGTGAAATTGCAGCGTTGCCTTATCCCTCCCAACCTGGAAGTTTGCGGCCAAGTTTAAACTTCCCCAACGTCGGTAAAAGTTGTTGCAAAATTCACACCATGATCACCTGAAATAACTCTAACTCACCTTCCGCACCCCTGAAAAAAAATATACCTAGCACTTCATGCTACACGCAGTGGAAACCATCAAAATGAAAAACGTGATTTCAACCATTTGGCGTGATTCACAAAATGTTTATTATCTAATAATTCAAACTATGATCTAATATATTTTTATAGATAATATATATATATTTTCTTTATTGCTATGACGTTTTGCAAACAAAAAAAAATTAAATCTGGTTTCATCCAGAGCCGCCGTTTGATACTTCTTTTGTATCTTACCTGGATATCGAATCGCGTTTCCTACCTAAAGAGAGCTCTATTTAAGGGGATTTTATTGTCTATCTATAGGACAACCACTGAACACGACGCGTACTTATATAATAGCGGGGGAGGGCGAAACTCAATTTATTACAATTACTCTAATTTAAATTATATATATCACGCCAATTACACTTAAAACTAACAATAACAGGAACAGCAAATCCGTAAAACGGAGTAGTTTCTTTTTTTTTTTTACTTTTTAAACTTTGAAGGTTACACTTGCAAACTGTGTGATCATTTTTAATTAAAAATACAATCTTTTACGTTTGTTAAGCGGTTAGAAACTCATTTACTTCGCTCTAGCTGCGAAGTGTGATTTTAAAAATTACAAATTCATAATTTTCCTTTTTTTTTTTTTACATACGGCACACTTGCATTTAATCTACTATGTAGATACTATATAATAATTAAGTTGCTGCTTATAATAATAAGACTTTTAAAAGTATATTTCTAAATCATACTAAATATATATGTAAAAACAAAAAAAACCATGTGGCATTTGGTGCATTACGCAACTTGAAATGAAAGCGCGTGCACGCCACCTCACTTGCAGTTTGGATTCTTTCTCTTGATCCAGGTTAGTTGCCAGTTCTGGTCGTTGAGTTCCTTCACTTGTTTTATAATGTCTTAATTTACAAAAATTCGTTTCGTTAATTATATTACTTTTGAAAGTATTTTTTTATACTATTCGCGTTTTTACAAAAAATTTATTCTGTAGACTTGTGTCTCTGACCACTGCACAAACTGTTCTCCTCGTCCAATGCCTCGAGTCGCGAAGGTTTCCTCCCGTGCCTTTTCGACTACCATCCTAGTACCCGTTTTTCCTTCTCAAGTGGGAGAGAAGGTCCTACCAATACCACCAACGTCCAGCACATTATATTTGAATTCAAATATACGGTGTTTGTCTCGGATATTTGAATTCATATTTATTTTCGCTCCCAGGTGGCGGTAATATCTTAAGCAGGTCATACATAAATGTCAATCGCAATCAGCTGGTAGACATTACAAGAGATGCACACTAGGTAAGGTTTTTTTCAGAAATAAAAATCCAAATGCAATTTCTTTAATCGGGAAATTAAATATTTCAGGTGACTGTAACAACTAGGTGTCGCATATAAACGTTTCCACTCGTCAATGATGACAATTTATTCTCGGAATAGCATTTAATTCTGGTAGTAATCTATTTTTCTATTAATTATCAGTTTTTGAATTGGATTAACAGTGGACTAACAAAACCAGGAGTAATGGTGGTTTAAGTGTGATGTAACTCGTTGCTGGTCAAAAATGGTTTGCTTGCAGAGATGGCAGTGTAGTTTACGTGAGGTAATCTACTCGATTAACTACGCGTAGTAAATCGGATAAACTACAAATAAATTATTTTGTGAAAAAGTCAACCCTAACTACATTTTGACATATACCACTACGTGTCTTTCAAGCATTACAGTTACGAATTGTGCGGAGATCTCAGAGAGATCCGTGAGTGGAATCAACTTAAAAAAAAGTTTGGGATATTCAGCCCTTTTCTAAATATTCCCAGAGAAAAGACCTCCCCGGGAACTATTTTCTCCCAGGAGTAAAATTCTCTAATTCCAAATTCCCCGAAAGAACATTTTGCACTTCGAATGAATGAATGTTCGAATAACTGTTTGACACATTATGGCAGATGGAATTGTTTACCAAAAATTAATATTTAATAAAATCTGTATTTTTGCAGTAATGTTTTCCTGTTTAATTATTCAAATGCAAATTTGTCTTTATCTACAGACCCAACATTTTAAACGATTTTATTAATTGAACATTAACCCCCGTATTAATAAACGCTGATTAGCTAATCAAAAACTAACTTCAGAGCTTTCCTAATAAGAAATACTCGCAATTATCAAAAGTTAGTCACTGATTAGCTAATAGTGTTTATTAATAAGGGGGTAAGTTACCAAAAAGTGAAGAAAACAAAGTATAATGTTTCCATTTCAATGAGTCCTCATTCATGAAACAAACCACTGACTTGGTTACGTAATTCTTTTTCTTTTTTTGATTCATTCCAAAGTAAGTATTTGTGTTATATGTGAACGCTTCCTTTGCTCTCAAAATTTTTTTTGAACATTCTACACTAGGGTTAGAGTAAATTTAATTCAAGAAACTATTCTATATTTCATATAAACATATAAACCAATACTGTTGGAGCAGAACTATCTTCTTCGAAAACATCCTCAACATCATCATCTTCTACACATAGTACGAATGCGTTCCACAAATTTGTATTTTTAAAACTGCCGCCTAATTTATACCATTTGCCATATTTTATATTGTTCAATTCGCCGCAAAATTCAAATTGTAAATATAACGTAATGTCTCTCTCAGGCGAACAAAATCAGTTGCTCAATTTTTGTATAAAACTCGCAACAAAATAAAAATTACTCTCTTATAGTTGAAAACCCTAAGGGGAAACTCTCGCCGTTTCATTCCGTACGACCGTACCTTCGCTTTTTATCTTTTTCGCTGTTTCGCAAAAAACTAACTCACAAATTCGCTACTGAACTTAATAACGTCGTTGTTAGTTCAAATTCATTCGTAACATAATTGTGCGGCAATAGGTCGCATTTCCAACAACCAGGATCTACCTATTCCTTCCTAGTCAAGGACAAAATAGAGATCACGAGGTTGACGTTCGGAAAAACCTTCGAACGTTCAAATACAAAGCGGTACATTTTAATATATTTTTGTTGCAAAAAGAAATAATATACATTTTTATGTTGAACTCCTCAGCAAATGTATCGGGAAAAAGCGCCAATTTCTCCCTTTTTCTGACATTTAGAATGCGTACTTTTCACTCGGAGTACTTTTCCCATATTTTCCCCTATATTCGAAGACAGTTTAGAATATGGGAGAAGGGAAAAACCCCAGGGAATTTTTCATTTAGAATAAGTGAATAGGGAAATGTGAAGAAACTCCTGGGGAGTTATCATTTAGAATTGGGCTGATTATATTCACAAAACCTTGTGCTACCACCCCTAGGTTCATTGACCAAACACTGTGAACACACTCTTCGACTTATGTTTTCCAAAAAGAAATGTCAGAACAACTGTCAACGGCAAAAATACGCGCATTCTTGTGAAAACCGATTTTCTATTTATTTACAGTGTGGTTGCGGTTTTTTGTATTGCAAATTAAGTTTTTCTACTTTACCCCATTCATTAAAAAATGTTCTATCACGTAAATATATTAGCTGTTATCCTACTTACACTTCGTTCATGTGAAAAACATATCTTTTCCAGATATCCCTTGAACACGAGATTCTCCTACATCCGCGCTACTTTGGACCACAACTGTTGGAGACAGTTAAGCAAAAATTGTACACAGAAGTCGAGGGTACGTGTACGGGTAAATATGGTTTCGTAATTGCAGTCACAACCATCGATCAAATTGGCTCTGGTGTCATTCAGCCTGGACAGGGTTTTGTCGTCTACCCAGTCAAATACAAGGCGATAGTGTTTCGTCCGTTCAAGGGAGAGGTATTGGATGCCGTTGTAAAGCAAATAAATAAGGTGAGGACTTTTCATTTAGTTGGAGAATCTATAATTCGTTTTTAACATTGGCATTTCCAGGTTGGTATGTTTGCCGAGATCGGACCACTCTCCTGTTTCATTTCACATCATGTAAGTTTATTCCAAACGATGCAAAAGTTATTTCGATAAGATAAAATAATCCGTCATCTTAGTCCATTCCTGCTGACATGCAATTCTGTCCGAACGGCAACCCGCCATGTTACAAGTCCAAAGACGAAGATGTTGTGATCTCTGGTGAGGATAAGATTCGATTGAAAATTGTTGGTACTCGTGTCGATGCGACGGGAATTGTAAGTGTTGATGGAAGCTCTCCTCTATTTGAGTGGCAAGTTGACGATTATTTTGATTTTAGTTTGCTATTGGTACTTTGATGGACGATTATCTTGGCTTGGTATGCAGCTAAAACGGACATTTTGGTCGGATCCTCTTTGCATTTTACATCTAGACTTAAACTATAAATAAATACAGACTTTGATACAAGTTTTACGTGAATAGGACGCGCCTATTAGTTGTGGAAATATTTGTTTTTCAATTGTGTTGACGAAATGGTTTTAGTTGTTGGTATCGTATAGATGGGCAAGTCCGAGGTGCAGTTCTAGAAAGCGTCGAAAAGAAAATGTATGTCTGTTCCATGGTTCTTGGTCATAATTCACTTAGACCGGTGAAAATGCTTACTTGTCTACATTCTCAAGAAACATTTCAGGGAGAATAAAACCGCCGTTGTGTTTTTTAATTATCGTTTGGTGGGGTGACTATCAAGTATATCGGTCGAAAGTGTCCATGTTTATAGCACTTCGTCAACGTTTGGAAATATTTTAAATATTGGTAAATGCTTTCCAAGAATTGTTGTCTTTCATCATTCCCCCTCAGGTCATGAAACTCTGTGATCGTAAACTTATATAAACAGAAGCATTCCCAATAAGCCACCGGCCTTGGCCTACGTAGCTGTAATATCATAGAGCTATAGTCATCCTGTTGAAATTATTAAACTGATGCCTTAGGGTCATTCCTCAGAAGAAGATCCGAGAAAGTCTTCAAGACAAAAATACCCCAAAAAAAATTTATAAAGCGACCGAATCAGTTCGTATTTCAATATTCAAAGGAGATACCCAATGAACCTTCTATCCTTCTCGTCAAATCTTGATCGCTTAGGCAACAACACCGACCGATAGTAACAAGGAAAACTAATTTGGACTTCCATTTGTCTAACCATGTGCATAAATGTTCTGGTAACTGTGATACTGGTCCTGCTTTCAAGTTTTTAAAACTTTTGTTTACCCAGAAGCATCTCCTCTAGTGTTTTCTTGATAAGCTTCTGTGTATGATGGCTATAGAGCTTTATTGTGGTCTACAGCTCGATGGGTTGAAGACATAAGAATTAGGTATCTTGATAAAATGCTCTGGGCCAGTTAAGGGTCTCTGGTCTTCCATTCTCATCGATTCTGTGCAGCTGGACAGTTCTGTAAAGATAGTCGGCGTGTACACCTATCCTACGCACTAGCTGTTCCAGCAAGAGATTAATGAAATCACATGATGGCACATGTCCTTGTCGAAATCCGCTACCACGTTCCATCGTTTGTTCTTCAGTGTCACAGATGTATCAACTTTGCTCTATACAGCTCCAGACGATGTCTGCTATCATATGCAAATTTCATGCCGATGAAAGGATGGATAATGGGTCTCGACTTGGGTGTTTCCAGGATTTGCCTTAATTTGTTCTATAGTCAATCCCCAAGGCCAGGAGCCCCACTGCTACGTGTCCATAAGTGAATTGCAGAAAAACTTTAAACGCTCACACAGTACGCCTAGGTAGTTGAATCAAGACAAGGTATCGCCTTTCTTGTAGATGAGACAAAGGACGCGATAGTCCAGTCATTGGGCATGATACAACTAAACAGATTGTCTTCGCGTTTATTTTTTTTTTGTCATTCTGCGCATCTTCGTCATTGAAGCTCATGCTCAACTATCTGCTGTAGTTGTATCATGGTCGTTGGGTATACGTTCGTTCATCCAGACTTGGTTCATTGTTTGGTGTATGAACACATTCATGTTACCACCACTGTATTTCAGAAGTTTGGCTGGTAATCCATCAGAGCCAGCTGCCTTGTTGTCCTAAAGCTTTAATGGTGGCTGCGCTGACTTCTACTACTCTATGAGAAAGCGTCGACTGAATGCCCATTTAACGACCATAATCCCTACACTTTGATCAAGAACATTCCAATTTGACCTAGTTTGCTGCATTATGAAGAACACCCAACAGGGATGAACCACTATGACAACTACTGTGGCATTTATTCATAGCGCGTGTAAGGAACTATGTCTTAACCTTCTCTACCTTATATATCCCTCATTGCATTCTAATTCTTATGAACAGTTTCACAAACAACACACGATTTGTTTACAGTCCTAGGGACACATACTTTCACGTGCCCCTACGTTCTTTAGTCTTTTCTTAATTTGATGGTCGCGTGATCCATGGATCGTTCCAACACAACCTAAAGTCGAACTGCACACATTTACGCCCGAAAACCCAAACAAAAATCTCAAGACAGTTACTTGTTAGCGTATATTTAAATTTTGACACCATCCATCAAGTGTTTTACATTTCTGAGCACCTCCTCATAGGATCGAATCTTCTGTAACAGTACAATCTTCTCGGACATGTAATCATCTTTAGGCATTTGAATGTACTCCTCGCCTTTGAATATGAAAGTTGTTATGCTAGGTGACTCCATTAGCTTGCTTTCGTCAATCTCTTCAAAGATAGACAGTTCTTTAGCATGTTCATCGTCAATGGCAACAAGTGTAGACGAAGTGGCTCTATTCGAAGTAACACTTCGGTCCGATGGTCCTGCATGTAGTTCAACTGTTGTATCTGTCAATTGTTTAATTTGTCTTTCGGCCAGTTTACGTTTTTTCTTCTCCGGTGGTAATGAAATGGAAAATTCATTTCCACTATGATCCTCATAGTCATAGCTGTGCAATGCTTCTGTAAATAGTAAGATAAGCAATTAGGAATGTCAATGTTGGAATAGGAACACATTTACCTTCGATAGTGTCGGGAATTGTGTTGATTTCATCTGCGATTTCAACTGTTTCTTCGTTAAAACTTTGCATATCGTCGGCCTCATCATCATCCGCCTCGTCATCTACCATGGTGGACTCGACACAATGATATTCGAGACTATTGGTTTTCGGCGATGATTTTTGACACGGCCAAGGAATTGCTGTGCTAAGGAGTTGCTTACGCCTTGGATTCGATGCAACATATTTGCTTTCATCAAAATGCTTGGAACAGTAGAACCTTTTGTTAAATGGTATGTCTTCGCGACATCCACCGAGTTCTACCCACAGCTTGGCACGGTTAGAATCTTTTGGAAACGCGTAGAAAGTATGAGTTGATGGAAGGGTCGGGGTCGTATATGAGCCACAACCTTTGTAGGCGCATCTTTTTGTTGCCATGTAGTTTGTTTATTATTTTGTAAACAAAAGCGATACTTTTGGAATATATTTTTACCCAACACAAATTGCACAAAAGCGAAAACTTCAAAGTAAACGCTCGGTTGTTGGCTGTCACCGGTGTACAGTACGAAATGAAACTATTTGTCCGATATATAAAGGCGTGATCACATTCTGTAAGAATAGGAATAAAATGTTCAAAAAAGTATCTAATAGAGAAAATATATGTTGATAAGTAGGCAAGTTCCTGTTATGGCCTAAACACACGTGAAAAAATTCTGTGTTACAAACTCAATGTCAAAACTAAAATGCCCCTATGGAATAAGGTATAAAAATCACCACCCGGTGTAGTAAAATTCTTAACGATTATATCAATAATTTTATTAATAATGCATACTTCCCAAATAAATTTTAGACCCGTATCACTACTATTTCAAACGTTGGCAAAATACTCGAAAGAGTAATTCTTAATAAACTTGATAACTCGCCAATTCGCCATACAAACGAAAATATTGAATTTTTTCCCGATTATGAATTCGGATTCCGTGAAGGACACTCCTCGGTACACGCTCTATTAAAAGTACATAACGATATCACAATGCACCAAAAAAAAATACCATAGCATGCTTACTTCGATAGTGTGTGGAGGAACGTCTTAATGTATAAAATACCGCAACTGGACTATCCTTCCCACCTTGTCGGTTCTAATTAACAGCTTCTTGAAGAAATACAGCAAACCAAATCCGAAAAATGCCCGTCAGAAAGCGGAGTTCCTCAGGGATCGATTCTGGGTCCAAGGCTATATAACATCTTTATGCATGACTTTTCACATACCCACTTTTTCCAAAATTGAATCGTATCCAAATCCATATTCATTGCGGATGACACAATTGCATACGGACACGAAGACTACCCCCATGCGTAGCTCTTGAACACCTCGAAGTCATTATTGATAATTACAGCACATGCGGGGCAAGTCAATAAGCAAAAGGGGGGAGAGGGGTAGTAAAAGAAAGCAAATCATTCAGCCTAACCCTAGACAACGTCAATATTATTTTTAATAAAAATACAAAATACTTGGGTGTTAACCAGCACGCAAGACTCAACAAGTCCAAAGCGAAAAAAAAATTAATATGCTAATGCCCTTCCTAAAAAGTGATATGCTCAATAAAAAAACAAAACTGCTTTTCAACAAAACGCTTATAAGACCAATCCTCATATATGCTTTCCCAGTGTGGTTTACGTTATCACCAACAGTAATGAAGGAACTGGAAATCCTCGAAAGACAAATTTTGCGTCTCTGTTTAAGCAGAAATTACAAAACAAGAAATAAAAGCTACTCTAACACCTATCTATACAATGAATCAAACACTACCCCCTTAACCAAGTATTCATTAGAAATAATGAAAAAAAAAAACATAAAAAAAATTGACAATTCCGATATAATGCTCTTATCGAAGAAATAATTACAATACAAAGAGATATATCCTTGGCTCCTCGCCATATCTCTCCCCAGTAGGTAATATAATAGAAAACCGCCTACCGGATACAGATGGAGTAATCAGTTTCTACATAAACACAGTAAGTGGTCGAAACCGGGGCTAACCGCGGGGAACACTCCCACAATTCATTGAAGAAAAACTTAATAAAGGGTAACACTTAAATAATGATAAAAACAAAATCGGTCGGCAAAATCAACATTAATTTATTTTATTTTATTTTAATCAATAATTTTAAATAGCACCTAAGAACATCTCATGTTTAAAAAAGAGAAAAAAATAAATAGCGCACTACTACATATGTCAAACACTAAAAACAATCAAAAAGAAACATCGCACATTCATACGACTCAAGTAGCCAGTACCTTTGAAAAGAGATAACTAGCAGACGCTGCGCTGGCGTCAAAAAGAAAAAAAAAAACATATGAGAAGGCTGAATACCCTATCCCATCCCATCCCATCTGTAAAACTAATGTCCCAAAAAGTGGACATGGCTTAAAATACGATGGGGATAAAATATAGAAAATCACATTGTCACAACAAATTGTTCAGACAGTTTATAAAACACTTACTGTTCTGCAAAAGGCAAGGTTTTTCTCCTGCATATGTTATGGGGTAGTGATTAAAAATGTTTTTTATATAAAAACGTCCCCAAAAAGTGAGCGTGGGTTAAAATGGTCTATAGACGTAATGTTCATATTAATATTACTAATTTAATTTTACCGGAAAAGGTATTTTTATTGAAAACGCCTCCAAAAAGAGGGTGTGGCAAAAAACAAAAAACCAAATATAGATATTAAGATTGTCTTAATATGTTGTTCAAAAACTTTTTTCAAAATTCCTAACGGTTTGGCTTAAAACTATGTTTTTCTTTAAAGGAGGCGCGGCAGTAGGTGGATTTCAAAAATGTTTTCAATTGTTCTGCTGGGAGCAACAAAGAGCACGTGTACCAAATTTCATCCTACTTGCTCAAAATTTAAGGCCCAAAAAATGGTGACGTACGGACGGACGGACCGACTTAGCTTGCGATTCTGAGTCGATCCATATACTTTGAGGTATATCTAGCTAAATTATTTATATATGTTACAAACTATGTATCAAAACTAATATACCTCTATAGGATTAAGCTTGGTACGCAAACAAATACAAATACAAATACAAATTTTTGGCGCAACAGGCTCGTTAGTACCCAGGGCCTAGCTTTCTCACAACCATTCATGTGTGCGTGTGTACTTCTTGCACGATGGCGGGACCTCCTGTTTTATGCCGACTCCGAATGGCTAAGTTGAGATAAGCTATTCTTGACAATTGATACTACTCGGATGATTTGTCAGATCATCACGAGAGGAGGGCCAGTGAAAAATCATTTAGGTGTTGCTACGGCTGGGAATCGAACCCAGACCTCCTGCGCGGCAGTTCATCGCACTAACCATCGCGCCACTGAGCCCTCAGTGCTTGGTACGCAGCTCGCGCTAAATTTTATCTTTGCTAATCTCCACTTGTTTTCTCCAATCCAAAGATAAATGCTCGCTAAATTCGTACACAGCATATAGATGAGTCAGGGAAATGTCATACATTCGCAGATGTCAGTAATATTATTATTTTCTTTGTAAATAAAGATGTCGTCTTCCTCGAGAAATTCTTCCATCAAATATTCGTCTTCATTTTCTTCCATTTTGTTTTTATTTTTCATTAAAATATCGCCGATTTAAATGCCTCGCACATTAATTTCGCGAGATAAATAAGTGGAGACCTGTCTTCCGCCGAGTATAACACTTTTCGTATAACACATAATATTGTTATACCCTACCTACATTTTGTGTGTCCCATCTTTATGAAGTTAAGAATTTATTTCGCGAGCTGCGTACTGCACTGATAAATTTGCTCGCTAAATTTTATCTCTGTAGAGATTTTTGTATGGGAGATAAAATTTAGCGCGAGCTGCGTACTAAGCTTTAGGGTATAATAACAATATAACGGGTAATTTTAGAGTTAAGTTTTTCAGGTTGGCAGCATTATGGTTAGTAATGGCGTCCAAACGTCATCTGTCAAAACGAAAAGTTTTCAGTATACCGAGCCATTTAATCATGGAAAGACTTACAAATGAGTAAATAGCAAATTATTGAAATTTATTATTATCATTTTTCTTCAAAGATGACCGTGGAAGAAATGTTACCGTCAACGCGAACGATATCGAGCCATGATACTCAACTTTTTTTTGCCCCAGTTGGCTGACTTGAACTTGGTTGACATGTGGTTTCATCAAGACGGTGCCACATGCCACACAGCTCGTGAAATAGAAATGTTGAAGGATGAATTTGGTGAGCAGCTTATCTCTCGAAATATCCCTGTGTGTTGGACGCCAAGATCATGCGATTTAACGCCTCTTGATTATTTCTTGTGGGATTATGTAAAGTCGTTAATCTATGTGGACAAGCCGAACACGATTAAAGCCTTAAGCTAAGTACGCTGCTCGAGCTAAATTTTATCTTTACTACTCTCCACTTGTTTTCTCCAATCCAAAGATAAATGCTCGCTAAATTTGAACACAGCGTATAGATGAGTCAGGGAAATGTCATGCATTCGCAGATGTCAGTAATATTAATATTTTCTTTGTTAATAAAGATGTCGTCTTCCTCGAGAAATTCGTCCATAAAATATTCTTCTTCATTTTCTTCCATTTTGTTGTTATTTTTTATTAAAATTTCGCCGATATGAATGCCTCGCACATTAATTTCGCGAGATAAATAAGTGGAGACCTTTCATCCACTGAGTATAACCCTTTTCGTATAACACTTAATATTGTTATACCCTACCTACATTTTGTGTGTCCCACCTTTATGAAGTTAAGAATTTATTTCGCGAGCTGCGTACTGCACTGATAAATTTGCTCGCTAAATTTTATCTCTGTAGAGATTTTTGTATGGGAGATAAAATTTAGCGCGAGCTGCGTACTGGGCTTTACAGGATAACATAACACTCGTAATTCGTGGAATACAGGACGAAATACTCGAAAAAGTGACACAAAATTGGATCTTCCGAATGGATCATTTGAAACGGAGCCGCGGACAACATTTACGTAAAGTTGTCTCTAAAACGTAAATGGCAAAGGCATATTTATCGATTACATAAAAATTTTGAATGTTTGATGCAAATTTGAGTGTTTTATTCGATTTTTAAAAAAACTGCACTTAAAAAATCAACCGGTGCAACCAGTTGCTCTCTTTTCGCTAGAAATCTCTAGCAACACTCAAACTTGTACATATTCTATTAAACTAGGTTAAATAGAGTAAGACGAACATATCGTTCAAGTTAAAAGTAAATAGCTCCGAGAGCAAGAGCTACGCCTCGATGTTAAACACATAGCAAAAGACACGTCATATGTAGTCACTCTTATGGCTGAAACACAATCACGCTTTGGTGCGTTACGTTGGCTGACGCACCTAGTTCAACTATATGAAATCAATGTTACCTATCCCAATTTAGCTTTGCCTGGCGTTGAGTTTCCACCTCAAAATGAAAAACCTAAAATCTTAACGTAACGTTGCTGTAAAGCGCCATGGGCAAAGCAAAGGTTGGAAAAAGTGTGAATTGTCAAAATATTTGTTGTTGTTTTCTGGATTATTTTCTGAGAAGGTTGTGGAATATGATATTTTTAACAAAGATTTTAATCATTTCCCCCATTTTTGTAGCAGAAGTTGAAACTGCTGAGAAAATAAATATGTCAAAGCGTGCGCAAAGCAGTTGGGCGTAACGTTGGTAAAGCGAAGCTCCAAAGCGTGGTTGTGTTTCAGCCATTATGTATTTATAAATATAAGTAACTAAACAGGACGGGTAAACATTCAGCCTCCGAATTTCACACAAGTTAAGAAGAGAAAAACAAATTTATTAAAATTTAGTCGCTAAAAGAAAGACTCAATATAATACATACAATTTTTTTGGAGTTCATTTTTAAATGTATAGGGTTATTCATGCAACGTCGGAAAGTCGTCGTAAACGTTGTAAACGTGGTAAAATTAGGACTGTCAAAATTTTTACAGGAGATCTTTTCCAACAATATCGGAATTTTTTCACAGTCATTTTGTGCGTAAACTATCACTTTCACGCATCAAACGTATGCGCTAAACAAAAAAAAATTATCGAGAACGGAAAGATAACATTGGGAACAAAATTCTATTAATAAAGAAATTACTAAAATGAGATTGAATTCAGTGGGTTACCGTATTATTTAGTGGTGCAGTTTTAGGGTTGTTCATGAAACGTCGTCGTAAAATCACAATCTTTCGCACGTAATAAAATAACGACGTTGCATGAATACCCTTATTATACCACGTCGTAATTTTACCACATTTACAACGACTTTCCGACGCGACGTTGCATGAATACCCCTAGCATAAAACAAATAACATTAGAACATAGCGAAAATCTAATATTCCTTCCTACCTAGTGTAATCAACCCACAAGCGAAACATTAGGAGCTAAAAAATTCCTCAATGTTGGCTGGCCTGTCTCACGAACAACTGGAAAAAAATCTCACATTACCAACCTAGCGGACATTAAAAAGCACGTTCGTCGAGTGCAACATACTTTGTTCTCTTTTTTGCCCGTGTGCTTGGCCGTCTGTGCTGCGTTGCAAAATTCTGGTGCGGTGTCTTTTTAAAAAACGATACAATGGCCGCCGATCAAGTTCAATTCCAACAGCTTTTAAATTCACTTTTATCAACAGACAACGATGTTCGATCCCAAGCAGAGGTAATTATAAATCTTCCCCAAACATTTCCTCACCCATTGAATATATTTTCTCCGAAAATCCTGCCCGAAATCGCCGTGAAATTGTGTTTTGCAAAAACCCCGTCGTAGTTTTTCTCTATTTCGTCTCAACAACGTGTTTTCCCCCATACACTCGTCGCCTGTCAAAATAATTCCGCGACGGAGAATAAAAATTCAAAGAAAATTCCATAAAAAAAATTCGTCTCATAAATCTAAAAATAAATTCGGTACTCAGGTAAATGAGATTGCATTACATATTATGATTTTTTTTTTGTTTTTAGACGGGTGATGAAGTGTTTTTTTTTTTTTCATACTCCAAGGACTTCTTTGTGAGGAAGTCCTTGTTCGTTTCCCTCGCAAATGCATTGCGTTGTGGAATACAAAAATCAATATTGGAAAGTGCAATTTTAATTTTAATTTTTTTTTCATTTTTTTTTTAATAATTCAGGAAGCATATAACAATCTGCCGAGGGATGTTAAAGTGACACACCTATTGGCCGCTTTACACAATGGACTTATGGCTGAGGAGGCCCGGCTCATGGCCGCTGTCGTACTGCGAAGGCTTTTCACATCGGATTTCCTTGAGTTCTACAAAGAGGTAAGTACAGCTGTTTTGTATTTTTATTATTGAAAACCCCTTTGAGAAAACCCATACACAACACCCTCCTGATGATTCTCCACGGTGTAGTTCAATGTGAGAATGAGAAGCCTCTGTCACACTTGTTTGAATGCTATTTATAGAGCTATTCATTTGTTTTTCTTTTAATTGAATAACTATATCAGTGGTGATGGGAATATACACAAATCTACATACATACACTCGGTGATGGTGTACTGGCTGAAATCATTGTATGCCTATCGCGCGGCGGGCGCTGTGCATTTGATAGAAGAGAATAATTCGCGTGTGCGACCTTGTACATTGGAATTGTCAATGAGAAATGAGAAAGTGTGTGTTGGGACGGAGGAATGGCAGGCAACAAGAATGTTAAGAGTGTACACCAGGCATAACTTGCCGGTTAATTGATTAACCAGTGCCCACGTTTCCTCAATGTTATTCCAAGAATGAGGCGGAAGATAATCATGACTCATCGGCATACTTTTACACAGAAACTGGCACTGGCTTTAGCTCCAGTGGAAAATCCATTAATTTCGACATGCAATTGGAATAGAAAATTATTTTTTTTTTGGTTGATGATGGGCCAAGTGTGTAAGGCCGGGGTACATAAACTGGGTGGAGTTTGGGGCAATTCAGTGGGCTACGCATTGAAAGGTATGAGATGTATGGCTGATTTAAATTATTATGACGTAGTTTTTCTTTTTCGCTGTAGATAACGAGTGTGTACCCGAGTTATTACTTTACATAATGAATATACATGTAGGGTCATTGGTTGCTTTAGTGAATGTGATGTCTTCATCTTCTGAGCCTTGTAATGAAGATTGAACACGTGCCTCTTCCGGTGAAATTGGCCCATTCTCTGGGAAGTAATTATCTGTACGACGCACTTTAATTGCCTTTTCCTGATTACCGATGCTGTAAGTCGATTCCGCCTTATACAACGTCTTGTGAATGAAAATTACAGTTTCTACGGAAAAGACAGCTTCAATGCTGTTAAACACTTTCCTTCTGAGGTTGACGCACAATGATATCATGTGCTCGGCGAGTCGTTAGCTTAGTTAATTGAGAAATCGATTTACTCATCGACCCATCAGTTTATGCAAATGTTTATTTTTTTTTTTAAAGAATTCGCTTTATAAAATGTCGATGTTTCTTGTGAAGAGAGGGTGTGGTTGTGCTTGAGGCCTTCCAAGTCACGAGGGAAAGACAATTGAGCTGAGTACGAAATTTGGAATTGGAATCTAGGTATCTCGCAATTTGTCTGACTGTGAGAACAATGGCATTGTGTGTCTCGCAGATGTATGTATCTCTTGTTCAGAACGCATGTTGCTATGCAATGTGAAACCGTCAATTAACATCAATTTCGAAGGTCATTCACTGAGATTAATTTTAAAAATAAAACACAAATTCCATGGCATTTAATGTTTAAAAATAATTTCTGATACCTATATGGCCTCCGCGACTGCGTCCTATGAATTCTATTCTATCATCCTGTCATCTCAGTCCTATTTTGCTTCACTTTCGAGAATACCCGTTGTTATTACGTCAATAATGTGTCGAATGTTGGATTCTAAGTGATCAATCGCTGCTGGTGTACCAGTATTAACCAGAGATTTGACGGAGTCCAAAGGTGTCGAATCACACGAACGATTCGCCCAATTCACAGATTCATCAGCATAGACCAGAGATTTGACGTACCCCCACGAAACGTAGTCCAAAGGTGTCGAATCACACGAACGAGGTGGCCAATTCACAGATTCATCAGCATAAACCAAGGATTTGACGTACCCCCACGAAACGTAGTCCAAAGGTGTCGAATCACACGAACGAGGTGGCCAATTCACAGGTCCATTTTTTGAGATGATTCGGTCACCAAACGTTTGGCTCAACAAAGTCATGGTTGTGCTGTATGCAATGTTGCGCCGCCTTGTTGGAATCATTTTTCCTCCAAATGATTTCCAACGACAGGGGGAATACAAAAATGACGAATCATTTGCCTGTAGCGTAATGTTGCACCGGTTTCGGATTTAAAGACAAATGGGCCGATGACGCCTTCGGCATTATTGCATTCGGGATGCAATAGAGTCTCAACAGTCTCATGATGATTCGGCTCACTCTAAAAACGAGAATTCTGCTTGTTTACATACCCGTCAAGCCAGAAATGAGCTTCATCGTTCAACTTCCAGTTGATTCTCAGCATATTCACCAAACTTACTTAATTAAGTTGCGTACAGTCCGGAACGAACATGGGCTTTAACCAAAATGGCTCGGTCCTGAACTGACTGCCTCCAGTTGCGCACTCCAAGTTGGTTGAGGTTGGTTTCTACTTGTATGCGTGACTTAATGCGAGGTTTTCTCTACTGCGTCTGACGTCTGGCTGGGTATCGAAGACTGCGAGCCGGAGTATTGGTGTCCATTTGTTCTACATGCCCTAGCCAACTTAAACGGCAAATGCGGAGTAATTTGACTAGAGGCATGTCGCTGTACAGCTCGTATAGTTCTTGATTGAATCTTCGTCTCCATAGCCCGTCAATGCAAACGGGACCAAAGATCATTCGAAGAATTTTCCTCTCAAACCGACCAAGGATTTATTCATCCACTTTGGATACGGTCCATGCTTTACTACTGAATTGCCTTCTTGGCCCAAAGAAACAATGGTTGGCAAGAGTATTTCTTCGTTTAATTTCAGACAAAGTCCCGTACTACCTCAAAGTTATATCTGTCAATGGTGACATTCTGTCCAATCCATCGATGTTGTATGTCATCTAGTGTTGACAGCATGTACTTAGTCTTACCCTCATTTACTACGCATTTTTGCCGCATTCTTCTCTATACTAGCAAACGCGGCTATAAAATCCCGTTAAGTCCGACCAATGATGTCAATATTCTCGGCGTATGCTAGTAGTTGCACCGATTTATGGAAGATTGTGCCTCTGGTGTTGGCTCGGGAGTTTTGCACAACCATCCAAGGAACAGATTAAAGAATTCACATGATAGTGCATATCGCATTTGGTATCGAATGTGTCAGTGAAGGTCGTTTCCAACCCTGATGGAGTATTGAGAATTCTGGTCAACCTGCACAGACGGACGAGTTTGGGCGGTATACCATAACTAAACATGGCTTTGAAATCAATGAATAGATGGTGGGTATCGATTTGCACTCCTTGGATTTTTTTCCAGGATCTACCGAAGTGTGAAGATTTTATCAGTTGTAAACTTTTCTGGCCCAAAACCTCACTGGTAAGTACCGATCATGTTGTTGGTAAACGGTTTCAGGCGTTAACATATTACAGCAGATAGGATCTTGTAGGCGATGTTGAGGAGAATTATGACTGTAAGTTGGATCAGTTCAGAGGGTCTACATTTTTTTTTGGAAAGGGTAAACGAAGCTATGGTTCCATTCTTTAGGCATATTTTCATCCGAACTGATTTGGCTTATGAGTTGGTGGATGTTACTTACCAAGTCATCTCTGCTGGCTTTATAAAGCTCGGCGAGTTTAGATTTTGCTATCCTCACTTCACTTAGTACGAGTGGTTGGTAGTTTTCGCGGTCGTCGCCAATATTGAATGGTTCGTTCGGCCTGACAGAGGAATGTTGTTCGTCATCGCCGTTTAACAGTCTGCCGAAGTGTTTCTTCCATATCCTCAGCATCGACTCAGTCCCAACTACGATATTTCCTGTTCATCTCGACAGGATTATTTTCGAGCCTTGTATTCTCGGTTTTCACGTTTTGAACTTTGGTAGAACTTTCCGAACATCGTTCCTGGAGTGGAACCTCTATATCCTCGATCGCGAAATTTTCTTCTTTCTGAAAAGCCCTTCTGTGCCCATACAGCTCAATGGCAGCTCTCGTCTTCACCTGCAGCTTAGCCTTATAGGCCTCGTTCTTGGCTGAGAGCTTGGGTCGGCATTCTTCAACAAACCAATGGTTTCTTGCTGGTGGACGTGAGAAACCGTGTCGACGTAATCCCCTCTGATCGGACATCGAAAATACTGGATGCGTACCTCTTGTCTATCGCAATGTGATCAATTTGGTTGACCGATTAATTCACCAAACACACGACGCAATTGATGGTCTGCTAACTTTAATTCTTGCACCAGTTCGATCATATATGGATGTAGGCTAAGATCATTCTTCAAAATTTTCCAAGTAGTGGACGGGCAGAGATCGAGTTGCTGAGAACGGCGTTGGATTGATAAATACGCGTCCCTGTCACACTCACGTCTACAGCGACGATGGCTTCTTCTGTTCCCACGGTATGGGCTCGATTTGGATGTATATTGTCAAAAAGAGTACATGTGGTCATGAATTGCATATTAGCTGCTCAGATGGGCGATTATGCGCACCGTAATCTTGACGAAATGCTCTATAAGTTTGGCGAACAGAGCGATAAACTTGAAATAAATTTCCACGATTTGTAAACGTTGTTCTGTTGCTTTCAATGGTGATTTGCCATGTCCCTGGCTTTTACGTTTTGTACTCATCTTTCTTTAAGTAGCACCTGCCTTGCATCGCGCATTTCTTGCTTGTGTTCTTCCCTTTCTTTGCCTTGTATGCCTCGGTTCTGGCTGTAAGTATATGTTGGCATTCTTCACCAAACCAGAGGTTTCTTGTTGGTGCGCGGCTGATCCAATGGCTTGTTGACATCGTTGCAATTGTTCTTCGATATTTGACGATGGTTGCTTGGTGTTAATCGATGGGTTAAGGGATATGATTTTGCGGAAAGATCTTGGTTTGCGTGCTAACAAAATCCAACTCGTGCAAGAATTGAACCCACAGGATTTGGAGTGATGATAATCCTCAAGTGTATGTTAAGACACCGTTACTGCCGTTACATCCACAAAAACTGACTGTTTGGTGTGCTTTATGGGTTGGTGGAATAATTGGTCCGTACTTCTTTGAAAACTATGCTGGCCAGAACGTTACAGCCAATTAGAGCCCTGATTACTATCTTTTTCGTTCATCAATTGAACAACCATGATGAGCAGGAGTTGTGGTTTCAACAAGACGGCCAACATGCCACACAGCTTGTACCATAATTGATTTATTGAAGGAAACGTTCGGTGAGCTCATAATTTCGCGTTTTGGTCCTGTGAATTGGCCTCCAAGATCGTGCGATTTAACGCCGTTTGGCTCATTTCTGCGAGGATTTGTGAAGTCGGTAGGCTACGCCGATAAGCCCGAAAAGATTGACCACTTGGGGGACAACATTCGACGCGTTATTGCCGATATACGGCCACAAATGTTGGAAAAAGTCATAGAAAATTGGACTCCCGAGCCAGCAGTGGCGGTCATATGCCGGAAATCATATTTAAATTATAATTCCAGAAGATTTTCTTTCGAATAAAGTAAATTTCCATTTCATTTCAAATTTAAATCACAAAACCCAACCCGTAGACCTTTAACTGAGTTCAAGGAACCTGAAATTCCGTGCCAGTCTATCTGACACTGGCATTTATTTGTTTTCAGCAAGCCCAATCTGTTTGGATGACACCAGTATCCGATGGCACAATTGTTGTGAAGTCAAAGTTGCATGTACTGGCCGCTGCAAAGTTAACGCCGCTCAGTGTTTGCCCTCGTTTTACAACATCCAACCTTCATCGCCGCAAAAAGGTTTGGATTTCATCATCGCCTGGAACTGTGGTGCATAATTTAAACATTGGGGATCATAAATCTCCTACTTGTCGGAGTATTGAAATCGAGAAATACCGATAGTCGTCCCGGTTTCGGATGATTTTGTGATCCATGAGTATTCAAATTGACTTCCTTTCCTTGAATGCTTAGAGACGTTGGTTGACAATGCCTTATTGATGCTGTCGTAGCCGCGCTCCATTTTTACTTTGTTGATCCCTAATACAGGGGAAGTATCAGAAACTCAAAAATGTAGTCAAAGCTAACATTTCTACGATTCCGAATTGTGGAAAAAATGGGTCTGCATGTGCTGTATGTATGGCTGTTGTTCCTGACAGCCAACATTCTTTGAATATAAAATGTTCACAATAATTCACAACCATTGGGACTCTTATTTTATATTTTCATCTTTCCCCCACAGTTACCACAAGAAGCTCAAGGCCAACTGTTGCAGCAAATCCTTCTCGCAGTCCAGCAGGACGTTACCCCCAATCTACGTCGCAAGATCTGTGAAGTTGTCGCCGAAGCCGCTCGCAATCTGATCGATGATGATGGCAACAACCAGTGGCCCGATTTTCTGCAATTCTTGTTCCAGTGCGCCAATTCACCCAATGCCCAGTTGCAAGAGTCTGCGTTGAGGATTTTCGCATCGGTGCCAGCGATCTTTGGCAATCAGGAAACCCAGTACTTGGACTTGATTAAGCAAATGTTGCAGAAGAGTCTAGAGCCGGCAGCCGATGCTGAAGTGCGTTTCCAAGCGGTGCGCGCCATCGGTGCCTTCATTTTGCATCACGACAAGGACACCACTGTGCTGAAGCACTTCAACGATTTGCTTCCACGGATGATAATGATCACCGCTGAGAGTATCGAGCAACAGGACGATCAGAGTTTGCTGAAGCTGCTCATCGATTTGACAGAGAATTGCCCAAAGTTCTTACGTCCACAGTTGGAGTTTATCTTCGAGATGTGTATGAAGGTATTCAGCAGCCAGGATGTCGAGGACGCTTGGAGGCATTTGGTGCTCGAAGTAATGGTGTCGATGTCTGAGAATGCACCAGCAATGGTACGCAAGCGCGCTGAGAAGTACGTCGTGGCATTGATTCCATTGGTGCTGCAGATGATGACCGATGATTTGGACGATAACGAGGATTGGGCGGTGTCGGATGAGGTTACCGAAAACGATAACAGCGATAACAATATCATTGCTGAGTCATCACTCGATCGTTTAGCCTGTGGTCTCGGTGGTAAGACAGTACTGCCGCACGTGATCAACGCCATACCGGCTATGTTGGGACACAGCGACTGGAAGCAGAGACATGGTGCTCTAATGGCCATCTCGGCCATTGGTGAGGGTTGCCACAAACAAATGGAAGCCATGCTGGACAACATCATGAGCGGAGTGCTGAACTTCTTGCGTGATCCCCATCCACGTGTGCGTCATGCCGCATGTAACGCTGTCGGTCAAATGGCAACAGATTTTGCTCCCATCTTCGAGAAGAAATTCCACGCCCAAGTGATTCCAGGTCTACTCAGTTTGTTGGACGATGTGGAAAATCCTCGGGTACAGGCCCATGCTGGAGCTGCTTTGGTTAACTTTAGCGAGGACTGTCCCAAGAACATCCTGACCATCTACTTGGACGGCATCATGTCCAAATTGGAGACGATTTTGAACGCTAAATTCAAAGAGCTCGTAGAGAAAGGCAACAAGCTAGTGCTGGAACAAGTGGTCACCACCATCGCCTCAGTGGCAGACACATGCGAAAAGGAGTTCGTTACGTACTACGATCGCTTGATGCCGTGCCTCAAGTACATCATTCAAAACGCTAACGACGAAAAGCTACGTATGCTGCGTGGCAAAACAATCGAGTGCGTCAGTCTAATCGGTTTGGCTGTGGGCCGCGAGAAGTTCTTGTCCGACGCCAGTGAGGTCATGGACATGTTGCTGAAGACACACACAGAAGGCGATCTTGCCGATGATGATCCACAAACTTCGTACTTGATTTCCGCCTGGGCACGCATGTGCAAGATCCTTGGCAAGCAGTTTGAGCAGTATTTGCCTCTCGTAATGGGACCGGTGATGCGCACTGCCGCCATGAAGCCCGAAGTAGCTATGTTGGATAACGATGAGGTGGAGGATATCGAGGGAGATGTCGACTGGTCGTTCATCAATCTCGGCGAGCAGCAGAACTTCGCCATTCGTACAGCCGGCATGGAAGATAAGGCGTCCGCTTGTGAAATGTTGGTGTGCTACGCGCGCGAGTTGAAGGACGGCTTTGCCGATTATGCTGAAGAGGTCGTCAGGTTAATGGTCCCAATGTTGAAGTTCTACTTCCATGATGGAGTGCGTTCAGCTGCCGCTGAATCTTTGCCCTACTTGTTGGACTGCGCTAAGATCAAGGGTCCACAGTACTTGGAAGGCATGTGGTTGTACATTTGTCCCGAATTGCTCAAAGCAATTGGCACCGAACCCGAAGCAGAGGTACAATCCGAACTTTTGCAGTCGTTGGCAAAGAGTATCGAGACATTGGGTCCAAACTGTCTGTCTGATGATTCCATGAAGCAGGTGTTGGAAATCATCTCCAAATACATGGTGGAGCATTTCGAACGTGCTGACAAGCGTATGACAGCACGCACCGAAGAGGACTACGACGATGGTGTTGAGGAGGCTCTTGCCGATGAGGATGAAGCCGACACTTATTTGCTATCGAAGATCGTTGACATCATTCACTCGTTGTTCTTGACCAACAAGGCGAATTTCCTTCCCTACTTCGATACAGTTGTAGCGAACTTTGTAAAACTCTTGGAACCAGCCCGTTCATGGTCGGACAGACAGTGGGGTCTCTGCATATTTGACGATGTTATTGGTAAGTGTTAACGTTTTCTTTTAGTTCTCCAAGACCTTTGCTGACCGATGTATTTCTCTTTGCAGAATATTGCGGACCAAGCTGCATACAATATCAACAGATATTCACCGCCCCTCTCTTGCAGTACGTTGCTGATAAGAGCCCCGAAGTTAGGCAAGCGGCTGCATACGGTTGTGGTGTATTGGGACAGGTAAGCTTTTCTTTATTTTGAACAAACTGATTTGTTTTGTGCTAACGATGTTTGTATCTTTGCAGTTTGCTGGTGAGCAATTCGCCATGACATGCGCCCAAGCCATCCCAATGTTGGTTCAGGTCATCCAAGATCCAAAGAGCCGCGAACCAGAGAATGTCAATCCAACGGAGAATGCCATCTCGGCAGTAACAAAAATCTTGAAATATAATCCATCTGCATTACAGAATATCGATGAGATCATCAATGCGTGGTAAGTTGGTATGCTAAGATAGTCTGATACGATTGTTGGTGTGTTTTAGTTTTTTTGGAAATGTTTGGTTTGGTATCAGAAAGACCCCTGCAATACCAAATATATCGGGAGTATCTGAGATCTTTATGTGAGATTGTCATGCATCGTTAAGAAATACTTAGCCCTATCGAGCTATTCGTTCAAAGAATTTCCGAAACGAAAGTTAGTTCCGATCGGAAGTCATTTTGCTTACTAGGTATCCTTTGCGGAACAAAATAAAAAACAATCGTTGAATTCCGTAACAACTTACTCTTCGTCGGACAGCTTCCTGCACAGAATTCGCGAGTTATATCAAAATTCGAGAGGCTCACAATGGTTTCCCCAGTCCGCTCACACTTACTGCCAAGATTAAAGGTGTTCGTACCCAAACTACGGTCAAGATAATATCAAAAAGGTATCTAACTATAGAGTACGCATCACAGCTAAAAATGTTGTCGACGTTTCAGACGCGGGCGGTAAGTGCGAAGGAAATTTGAGTCGTTCCAATGCATCGGCTATGCTGTTGTTTGGTGCTGACATGGCAATGTGCGCACTGGGGTATCAACATCACTACCCCTCATAGTAAATTTTCGTTGTATGAGATGCGCACTCTTGTAGTTGTATACTCTTTGATAATAGGCACCTAGTGCTCGCCACGTGGAGGCTGAATTAGATTTAGTATGCATCAGGTTTGGTTAGGTTAGAGTGGCTTCCAACAATTCGCCAGCACACTTAGACCAGTTTTTGGTCCTTTGTGACACCACACGGATTCCGTCCATTCTCTTTGCTATTTTTGAGGAAATCAATCTGTGCTATACTGAGAAACTTCTGAGTCGACGCTTAACTGTAACCAAGCGTCGCAGTAACAATCACCTCTTTCTCTCATGTTCGTCGACTTTGAAAAGGCCTTCGATCGCGTTAACTGGGATTGCATCTGGAGATCTCTTGCTATGAGAGGCATCCCTGAAAAGAATTGTTGCTAGAGCCGTACCAAAACGCAAGGTGTTTCGTATTGCACAGTGGAAGGCTTTCCGATGCATTTGAAGTGCGGCAAGGATTGAGACAAAGAGAAATACTGTCACCGATTCTGCTCTTACTTGCAATTGATGATGTAATAACTGCCACAGTGGGTACAAACAAGAGATTCAATGGAACCCGTTTGATAAGCTAAGTCACTTGGACTACGCTGATGATATCTTTTTCCTGGCAAACAACATTGGTGCCGTTAACCAAATGAGTCACTGATTGAAACAGAATGGGAAGGTGGCTAGGAATAAATGCCAACAAGACAATAGTTATGCACACTAGCCGATCTCAACAACAACAGGTTATCTTGAGACGGGAGACCATAGAGGTGGTCACACAGTTCAACTATCTGGGTAGTTACGTGCTCGATGGTGAAATGGATCCGTATGTCGGAAATAGACTGAACAAAGCTCGTAGTGCATTCGGCATCCTTTCTCCAGTGTGGAACTCAAGCAAAATATCGCTTCGCACTAAGTTAAAACTGTTTGAATCCAAATTACGTGTGTGAAACGTGGAAATGCTCCGTCAACATCTCGAGCAGGTAACAAGCTTTTGTTAATCGTTGTCTGCGTTACATCCTAAAGATCCGGTGGCCACAAGTAATTTCGAACAATGAAATTTGGCTTAGGACTGGACAAACAAAAGTGAATGTTGACATCAAGCAGAGAAAATGGCACTGGGTTGGCCAAACACTGAGGAAACCAGGTGACAATATAGCGGAGCAGTACTTTCAATGGAACCCTCAAGGTGTAAGGCGAGTTGGTAGGCCAATAACAACATGGAGGTCAACTGTTTTTGCGGAAGCTCAAGCCGAACATTTACGATTGTGGACACAGCTGAGATATTGAGCTGCAAACAGAGAGAGAAATGAAAAGACCTGGTTGTCGCCCTATGCTCCAGGAGGAGTTAAAATCCAACATGGCCAAATTTGTTTGGTTATTTGACACGTCGTGCTAAGACTCCATCTGAGATTTGATTTGCTGTTAGCATGTTGCGGTAGTAAGCCTTTGCATGTAGCGTTTGGAATACCTAGTTTTGGTATACCGCCCAAACTCGTCCGTCTGTGTAGGATGACATCGAGAATTCTCGCTCCATCAAGGAGCAAGGCAAGGCAACACCAGAGGCAAGATCTTCAAAAAATCGGTGCAACTACTAGCATACGAGGATGATATTCATCATTGGTAGGAGTCAACGTGATGTCATAGCCACGTTTGCTAGTATAGAGAAGGAAGCGGCAAAAAAAGACACACAACATCGACGAATTGGACAGAACGTCACCATTAACGGATAAAACTTTGAGGTAGTACGGGGCTTTGTTTACCTGGGCTTCGCTATTAACTCTGACAACAACATCTCGTCAGAAATTAAACGAAGAATTACTCTTGCCAACCGCTGTTTCTTCGGGTTAAGGCAATTTAGTAGTAAAGCCGTGTCCCCATTTTATATGACTATGGCTTTCTTACAAAAATAGAGACTGACTGTCGCTTTCTTTACTATTTCTGCAATGTTTAGCTTCCTGTCCAAAAGCATCAGCGTTTGAACCAAATACATTCATTGATCTTGAGTGTGTCCTGTCAAAAAGAGCATTAAAAGGAACATTGAGTATTAGTCAATAACTCAAAAATAGCGAGTTGAACCACCATATCCCTATCCCCCATATATGTTTCTGAAATATTAATCAAAACCTTTCTTTCTTTCTTTTCTAGGTACTCATGGTTGCCCGTGATCGAGGACGAGGATGAAGCGCCCCACATTTATGGTTACTTGTGCGATCTAATCCAAGCCAACCATCCAGTGATCCTTGGCGCTAACAATTCCAATCTTCCGCGTATTGTCTCCATCATTGCACAAGCATTTAAATCGTGTGTCGTGAAGCCGCTCAGCGAGGAAGGTAGCCGCATGATTGGCATTGTCAAGCAGGTCGAATCCAATCCCGAAGTGTTCCAAGCCTGTGTCAGCATTCTTACACCCGAATTGAAGCACGGACTCGAAGAGGCCTACAGAGAATTTGCCAACCCTCCACCAGCATAATTCATTCAGAAGCAAACATCAGAATTTCACATGCATTGATAGATAGAAGGAGACAGAAGAGGCGAGCTATGACTGACGAAGAGGTGCTAATAAACAGCGGCTCCTCTCGTCGGTCTCCATTGATTTCGATTACAACTAAATAAATAATTCAATTTTTTTTTTTACACTCGCAAGAGCATCCCACAAAAGGGGATGACAAAAGCACACTTTGTGCTGCTGCTGCATTCACATGAATTACGTGTACTGCGTAGATTTATTATTTTTCTTAACTTTGATTTCTATTATATAAGAAATATATATATTTGGAATTATGTTAACGCAACTTGGTTAAGTTTACTTTTTCATTTACCTGAGATTTATGAAACTCGAAATCCCACTTAATTTTTTGGCTGGCCATGAGACAGTTCAGTAATTATTGATATTTTTCTTACTCAGACCACAGTGGAGTAGTTTTATTGGATTTAATTGTTTTTTTATATGAAATTAGTGATTTTTTTTTTATTTTATTAAGTTTTTAAAACAAAGAATTTGTAACTGGAGATGGCTGGAATAGGACGTTCAAAAAGTAAACAAATGAAGGACTATGTGAAAATTCGTTAAGATATGTAACTGATGAATAAGCTGAAAGCAAAGTATATAAATTATATGCGAATAATTACAAAACACACATCCACACTCACACCCATATATATAAAATGTATGTATGCTATAATGTTGCGCTACAGGAAAAAATAAAACTGTTATGCAGAGATTATTAAAAGAAGATTAAAAAAACAAAAAAGTAAACAAAAGGATTAACCCCTGTAATAATAAACGCTGATTAGCTAATCAGTGACTAACGTAACAGCTTTTCCCATAAGAAACTGATTAGCTGTTCAGCGTTCATTAATGCGGGAGTAAGAGTTTTGTTGTTCAAATATTTTGTCAGGAGGAATTACTAATGAAATCGGTTTTTGGGATTTTTTCAAGCACACGACTTTTGAGTCTTTTTTTATCCTTTTTGTGTACGTTGATGTGAGGAAAGTGGTACTGAATTGCACGCTCTTTGTAACGGGTGATCAATCAAGGTTGGATTTTGTAGAGCGAGGGCGAACTCTGCTTTAACGTGGCGAAGCCCAGTCGTTACTTTGACTACACATCAATTGTGCTTATTTTTCCAATAAGTGGTAACCATCGGATTGAGATCAGTGTCTCATCCATCCGCAATTGACTTGTTAAACTAATAAGTGTGAGTGCTGTTAACAAAACGAAAAACAGCCTGGTCAAAATACCTGGCACGGAATACCCGGCCTGCTGTCCCCAGGCGAACCTAGATGAGCTGCTTCGATAAATTCGGACAACAGGGCCCACATTTTATAAAACGAATATCGTTAACATCACTTGGTTCTCAATGAAATTTGATTACATAAAACGAGTATCGTTCTTGATTTTACGATACTCGTAATTTCTTACGACCGGCATTGGGCAGTCGTATAGCTTTCGTTTTCGTTGAGCTGTCATAAATTTCTCGTTTTACACAATCGCGCTTTGTCGTGACTATCGTTTACTTCCGTTTCGTTTACTTGCCGTTCGTTTCGTTTTATGTAATAGAGCCCCAGGTTATTTAGGAAATCTTTAGGTTAGGCCACTTGAACAGAGATGGTGGCGATGAACCGAAAGGTCAACGGCAGCGCTCAATCTCGTTTTGTATATTGATGTCCCCAAGTCCTAGGGTATCTTATAAATTGGAACTGGCCCTCCAGGTTGGGGGTTGTGCTTTGGGCTAACTACCCGCCCATGGAATAAACTATATGTTACGAAGCAAACAACAGCCTCGGAAATGACTGATTTTACTGTTGACGAGCCTGGGGCTCTATTACATAAAACGAAACTTACGGCAAGTAAACGATAGTCACGACAAAGCGCGATTGTGTAAAACGAGAAATTTATGACGGCTCAACGAAAACGAAAGCTATAAGACTGCCCAATGCCAGTCGTAAGAAATTACGAGTATCGTAACATCAAGAACTATACTCGTTTTATGAAATCGAATTTCAACCAGAACGAAGTGATTCAACGATATTCGTTTTATAAAATATGGGCCCCTGCTTAACGAAATAAGCACAACGACGTTCGTATCTGCACCTGGGGCTCTATTACATAAAACAAACGGCAAGTAAACGATAGTCATGACAAAGTGCGATTGTGTAAAACGAGAAAGTCGAAATAAAAGTGTTGCCAAATCAAATCGAAAAAAAAAAATTGTTGAAGCGCAACCAACTTCTGTCAAAATTGATTGAAGTCGTAAAAACAGAAATTTTAAATGTTTGTAATTTTTTTTTTTCATTTTTGCATAGTGCAGATGATTCCGAAGATGAGGAAAATTAATGGCCAAAAAAAACAAGAAATTGCAATATTTACAAATTTTAGTACTTTGTGTGTTGGCCTTTTGCTCTCAAAACTTCTTGCAGTCTTCTATTCATCGAACCGACAAGGTTTTTTGTTACATATGCCATTGCACCCCAAACCATTATGTTTCCACCACCGTGCTTAACTGTGGGAGTAACATTTTTTGAATCCAAGGCAGTTCCATCCCTTCTACACACAAAACGTCGACCATCGCTACCAAAAATGTTAAATTTGGATTCATCGCAAAAAATCAGTTGATTCCAAAACTCATCCGTTTTTTGCACGTACTCCTTGGCATACTCCAGTCTTTTCTTTATATTTCTTTCAGATAAAGACGGCTTTTATGTAGGAAATTGCGCACCGTCTGCGGATGAACATCTGTAATTTTTTTTTTAAGGTTTTAGCAATTGCGACAGCTGATTTCTATACTTACTTACTTAAGTGGCGCTACAGTCCGGAATGAACCTGGGCCTCAACCAACATGCCTCTCCAATTAGACCGGTCCTTAGCTAACTGCCTCCAGTTGCGCACTCCAAGTAAGGCGAGGTCTTCCTCTACTGCGTCCGACGTCTGGCTGGGAATCGAAGACTCTGCGAGCCGGAGTATTGGTGTCCATTCGTTCTACATGTCCTAGCCATCTTAAACGTCCAATGCGGAGTTTTTTCACCAGGGGCATGTCGCTGTACAGCTCGTATAGTTCTTGGCCGAATCTTCGTCTCCATAGCCCGTCAACGCGAACAGGATAGAAGAATTTTCCTCTCGAATCGCCCAAGGATTTCTCCATCCATTTTTGATACGGTCCATGCTTCAGCGCCGTAGAGCAGGACTGGGATGATCAGGGTGTTATATAGGATCTCCTTAGTAGTTCGAGTGAGGGCTTTACTACTAAATTGCCTTCTTAGCCCGAAGAAACAGCGGTTGGCAAGAGTAATTCTTCGTTTAATTTCTGACGAGATGTTGTTGCCAGAGTTAATAGCGGAGCCGAGGAAGACAAAGTCCCGTACTACCTCAAAGTTATATCTGTCAATGGTGACGTTCTGTCCAATTCGTCGATGTTGTGAGTCCTTTCGTGATGACAGCATATACTTAGTCTTACCCTCATTTACTGCTAAACCCATTTTCGCCGCTTCCTTCTCTATACTAGCAAACGTGGCTATGACATCACGTTTAGTCAATTGATGTCAATATCGTCAGCGTATGCTAGTAGTTGCACCGACTTTTGGAAAATTGTGCCTCTGGTGTTGGCTTTGGAGTTTTGCACAATCCTCTCAAGAATCAGATTAAAGGAGTCACATGACAGCGCATCGCCTTGCCTAAATCCTTTTTAGGTATCGAATGTGTTGGTGAGGTCGTTTCCGACCCTGATGGAGCAGCGAGCATTCTCTATCGTCATCCTACACAAACGGACGAGTTTGGGCGGTATACCAAAACTAGACATGACTCTATACAGTTCGTCTCTATAAATGCTGTCATATGCGGCTTTGAAATCGATGAATAGGTGGTGGGTATCGATTTGGACTTCTTGAGTTTTTCCCAGGATCTGCCGAAGTGTGAAAATTTGATCGGTTGTGGACTTTCCTGGCCTAAAACCACACTGATAAGGGCCAATCAGGTTGTTGGTAAACGGTTTCAGGCGTTCACATATTACGGCAGATAGGATCTTGTAGGCGATGTTGAGGAGACTTATGCCTCTGTAGTTGGCGCAGTTCAGAGGGTCTCCTTTTTTGTGGATCGGGCAAACGATGCTGAGGTTCCATTCTTCAGGCATATTTTCATCCGACCAGATTTGGCTTATGAGTTGGTGGATGTTACTTACCAAGTCATCTCCGCCGGCCTTATAGAGCTCAGCGGGAAGGTCGTCATTTCCGGCAGCCTTATTAAGCTTGAGTTTAGATATTGCTATCCTCACGTCACTCAGGTCGGGTGGTTGGCAGTTTTCGCTGTCGTTGCCAATATTGAATGGTTCGTTCCGCCTGACAGTCTAACAGTGTAACAGTCTGCAGAAGTTGTTCTTCTATATCCTCAGCATCGAGTGGCCACTCCAGGAACGATGTTCGCAAGTTTTACCAAAGTGTAAAACGTCAAAGCCAAGGATACAAGGCTCGAACAGAATCCTATCGAGATGAACAAGGAAATATCGTAGTTGAGACACAGTCGATGCTGAGGATATGGAAGAACCACTTCTGCAGGCTGTTGCGATGACGAACAATATTCCGCTGTCGGCCAGAATGAACCATTCAATACTGGCGACGCACGACAGCGAAAACTACCAACCACCGGATCTAAGTCAAGTGAGGATAGCAATATCTTCCCGACGAGGTTTATAAAGCCGGAGATGTTGATAAGTTACATTCTCAACTCATCAGCCAAATCTAGTCAGATGAAAATATGCCTGAGGCTAGTCGCACATTGGAATCGTTTTAGTACGAATTTGACTCGTGCGAACACGCATAAAAAATCCCGCACACTTTCTGCAAGTAAGTCATGTGTATACGTGCATGTGGTTCCGATCTGACGTCCGCAAACAATCCAAACTTGTTTCCTACTTTGATACCACTTGAACCACTTCACGAATGCGATATCACCGGGACACTGCCTATTTGGCTCAGAAAAACGTATACCTGCAGCGTGCAGACTCAATTCGTACGACCAATATTCATACGTTTACGTACGATACAAATTCGCATCCAATGTGCTGGCCTAAAGAATGGAACCTCAGCATCGTTTGCCCGATCCACAAAAAAGGAGATCCTCTGAAGGGCTCCAACTAAGTCTCCTCAAAATTGCCCATACTATCTATCCTATCTGCCGTAGTATGTGAACGCCTAAAACCGTTTACCAACAACTTGATCGGCCCTTATCAGTATGTTTTTGGGCCAGAAAAGTCCACAACAGATCAAATCTTCACACTTCGGCAGATCCTGGAAAAAAACCCAAGAAGTCCGAATCGATACCCACCACGCTATTCATCGATTTCAAAGCCGCATACGACAGCATTTATTTGGATACGAACTATTCAGAGCCATGTCTATTTTTGGTATACCGCCTTCTCTTCCTTCTGTGCAGGATGACGATGGAGAATTGTCGCTCCTCCATCCGGGTCGGAAACTCACCGACACATTCGATACCAAAAGCGATATGCACTTTCATGTGACTTCTTTAATCTGCTCCTGTCCGGAATGAACCTGGGCCTCAACCAACATGCCTCTCCAATTAGCCCGGTCCTTAGCTAACTGCCTCCAGTTGCGCACTCCAAGTTGGTTGAGGTCGGTTTCCACTTGTGCGCGCCACTTAAGGCGAGGTCTTCCTCTACTGCGTCCGACGTCTGGCTGGGAATCGAAGACTCTGCGAGCCGGAGTATTGGTGTCCATTCGTTCTACATGTCCTAGCCATCTTAAACGTCCAATGCGGAGTTTTTTGACCAGGGGAATGTCGCTGTACAGCTCGTATAGTTCTTGGTTGAATCTTCGTCTCCATAGCCCGTCAACGCAAACGGGACCGAAGATTTTTCGAAGAATTTTCCTCTCGAAATCTACCAAGGATTTCTTCATCCGCTTTTGATACGGTCCATGCTTCAGCGCCGTAGAGCAGGACTGGGATGATCAGGGTCTTATATAGGGTCTCCTTAGTAGTTCGAGTGAGGGCTTTACTACTAAATTGCCTTCTTAGCCCGAAGAAACAGCGGTTGGCAAGAGTAATTCTTCGTTTAATTTCTGACGAGATGTTGTTGTCAGAGCTAATAGCGGAGCCGAGGTAGACAAAGTCCCGTACTACCTCAAAATTATATCTGTCAATGGTGACGTTTGGTCCAATTCGTCGATGTTGTGTGTCCTTTCGTGTTGACAGCATATACTTAGTCTTACCCTCATTTACTGCTAAACCCATTTTCGCCGCTTCCTTCTCTATACTAGCAAACGTGGCTATGACATCACGTTGAGTCCTACCAATGATGTCAATATCGTCAGCGTATGCCAGTAGTTGCACCGACTTTTGAAAAATTGTGCCTCTGGTGTTGGCTTTGGAGTTTTGCACAATCCTCTCAAGAATCAGATTAAAGAAGTCACATGACAGCGCATCGCCTTGCCTAAATCCTTTTTTGGTATCGAATGTGTCGGTGAGGTCGTTTCCGACCCTGATGGAGCAGCGAGAATTCTCTATCGTCATTCTACACAAACGGACGAGCTTGGGCGGTATACCAAAACTAGACATGGCTCTGTACAGTTCGTCTCTATAAATGCTGTCATATGCGGCTTTGAAATCGATGAATAGGTGGTGGGTATCGATTTGGACTTCTTGAGTTTTTTCCAGGATCTGCCGAAGTGTGAAAATTTGATCGGTTGTGGACTTTCCTGGCCTAAAACCACACTGATAAGGGCCAATCAGGTTGTTGATAAACGGTTTCAGGCGTTCACATATTACGGCAGATAGGATCTTGTAGGCGATGTTGAGGAGACTTATGCCTCTGTAGTTGGCGCAGTTCAGAGGGTCTCCTTTTTTGTGGATCGGGCAAACGATGCTGAGGTTCCATTCTTCAGGCATATTTTCATCCGACCAGATTTGGCTTATGAGTTGGTGGATGTTACTTACCAAGTCATCTCCGCCGGCCTTATAGAGCTCAGCGGGAAGGCCGTCATTTCCGGCAGCCTTATTAAGCTTGAGTTTAGATATTGCTATCCTCACTTCACTCAGGTCGGGTGGTTGGCAGTTTTCGCTGTCGTTGCCAATATTGAATGATTGTGCAAAACTCCCGAGCCAACACCAGAGGCACAATCTTCCATGTGATGTTAGGTTGTAAAGAAATTTGTTTCAAATAATAAATTTTCTGTTTACAATAAAACAAAAATAGTTGCGTATACGCCTAAGTATGGGTGTTTGGATCCACAACATCTAAATCCAATGTTCAAGCAAAACATAACTTCTTATTTGTACGTAAATATTTTATTGAATATTTTGTTGTTGTTTTTGGTAAATGTCCATATTATAATACTGTTCAAGTTTATGAGTCGCTGAAACGTGCGACAGCAGTTAGAAATATTGTTAAATCAGCTAACCGGTAGATTTTGTTTGGCATACAGATACACTGGTTTAAATTTGTCAAGGTATTGTCAAGGAGTTGTGCAATAATTGAGCATAATATGACGTCTACAGCATATCCCCATCTACCATATCTATGAGAACCTCTGACATTTTCTGCCGACACAAGTCATTTGGTGGGAAATTCAGTTTCGGTGCTCCAGAAGTATCATCAGTTCTTGAGCCAAGATACAAATCGGGGGCATCCTCTGATGAGCACGTACTTATTGGGATAATGTCCAATGCTAGGCCAAGTGCAAATCGTCCATAGGTCTTCAATTCGCTGGCAAAACTAGATTGAGAAATATACGGTGTAAGTAATGCTATCGACTTCCAAATATGTACTTCAAACACTTACAGTTTTTCAAATTTGTCCTCGGTGTCACAATTATCTGGAAGTTCACAAAGTACCTTAAGCGATTTATATAATTCAGTGGTGTAAAGTTTGATGAAGGAGTCCATATGCTCGTCACGCATTGATTTGTCAGTACAGCAGAATAGTAAGTTTGCAACGTCTAGGGCTATGGAGCTATACCGTATTAGTTGAAAGTCCACTAAACTAACCTAAACAGAAGAATTCATCAGGTTTATAGATTGAAAAAAGGAAATCCGTGTTCTGTTTTAAATCGTAACTCCCTTATTAATAAACGCTGATTAGCTTATCAGTGACTAACTTTTGACATTTGCGCGAGTATTTCTTATTGGGAAAACTGTCAAATTAGTGGATTACCTAATCAGCGATTACTAATACTGGGGTAAGACTTTACCTCTTGAACATTCCCATCCTTGTCATATTTATAGAGGAAATTATTTGCCCAACAGTCACCGTGACAGATTGCTGATAATGGCGATTCGGTGTTGACCAGTTCGACCATACGTGAAAAGAAAGATGGACTTCCGGCAAATTCTTTGATGGCCCGAATGTATTTCGAATCTTCAGGTAGAACATCTGAAACCTAGAAACACAGTAAAGTACAAATTTTAACTCTTTTTTGTTCCTTTCGGAAAAGTATATATTTCATTTGGATCTTAAGGGGTAGTTCGCTATTTTTTTTTAAACCAATAAAAAGCATGGTGTTATAAAGGAAGTTATATACAATTTGTCAATATCGTGGCATTTGAACCCCAGAATGTATACTCTCTGTTAAATATTTGGAGGAACGCAGGTGTATACTGTATTTACAGGCTGGGGTAAAATAATAAAAGGACATAATAGACATGGGGGTTCATTACGTAACTTTGAAAACTTTTTTTTTTATAATTGGCGCGCGCTAAAGGGATTATTAATACCCTTATGGTGTTCAAGCACAGCGCGGGCATTTAGGAAATAGAGGAGTAGAGAAGAGGAGATACCGATGTGCGTTGAAAAAACTGAGTTTGGTAAAGCATTCCACATTCGTGTTGTTCGGTTAAGGAATGAATCTCTATATTTCATAGTACGTCCGAAGATAGGCTTTAGGGTGAACTGATTAGCATTCGTGGTACGGCGAGTTTTACGTTTGAATTGTTGAAGGGGCGGAATGCAGCTGGCTATTTCGTTAGAGCATTTGTTGTTGTAATAGCGGTAAAAGAGTGTAAGGCAGGAGACATTCCTACGATGTTCGAGCGAAACTATGGAGTTCGCTATGGTTGGATCTCCTATCAATTTTATCGCACGCTTTTGTATCCTATCTAGTAGGTGCAATGTTTTGGCTGCACATGACCATATGTGGGCGTTGAACTCAAGTTTGGGGCGTATGTACGCTTTATATATTGAGGCGAGATCAGAAGGGGTGAAGTATTTCTTACATCGATTGAGGAAACCTAGACATTTTGCTTCATTTTTGGCGATTTCGAATATGTGGTCGTTCCAACGAAGGTCGTTACTAACACACATACCGAGCATGGAATTTTTTTCGGTTTCGACGATGCAAGTGCCACTCATGGATAGTGGCTGTAAAGTTTGGTTTCGCTTGGATGACAGAAGACAGCATTGCGTTTTGGAAGCATTAAATTCCACTCTATTAGATTTACCCCGGAATTTAATGAACTTAACATATTTTGTCGTTTTTCTTCCACATCCGAAGGTGAGGGGCGTGAATTCGAGAACGAATATGAAAAGCTGAGGGTACTGTCATCAGCGAAGGAATGGATTGGATTAGAAGTTGCAGACAATAGGTCATTAATAAAAATGAGGAAGAGTGTCGGAGACAAAGCTGAGCCTTGGGGAACACCAGCATTTATTTGATGAGTAGAAGACTTGAAACCGTCCAAAACTACTTGAATTGAACGTTTCGAGAGGTAGTTTCTAATCCATTGAAGAAGAGTATCATCGATACCAAAAGCACGCATTTTCGACAGAAGGGCTTGATGCCAAACCCTGTCAAATGCCTTTGAAATATCAAGTGCAACGATCTTGTTTTCGCCACCAAGGTGGATTGATTGGTTCCACTTTTCGGTGAGATATGACATCAAATCACCAGTGGACCTGTTGCTACGAAAACCATATTGTCGGTCATTGAGGAGTTTTCGTGATTCAAGATATTTCATAAGCTGACGGTTTATCAGCGTTTCCATGACCTTAGAAAGAAGGGAGGTAAGTGCAATTGGTCGGTAGTTGGAGAGAGAAGACGATTCGCCTTTTTTGGGAACGGGCTGTACAAATGCAGTTTTCCATCGACTCGGAAAGAGTCCTGATGAATAGGAAAGATGGAAAAGCTTACGCAGTGAATTTGCCAGCGTTGAAGAACACCTCTTCAGAATTATGGGGGAGATACCATCTGGACCAGACGATTTATGTATTTCAAAATCGATTAATACTCTTGCGACTGTCCGAGTACGAAAGTGGATTGGTCCAATAGAATGTTCTACGTTCTCTAGTAGAGGGGGAGACTGGGCACAATCTGGCAGCGTTGAATTGGCTGCAAAATGAGCAGCGAGCAGATTGGCTTTGTCTAGAGAGGTGACAGCTGGAATGTCATTGTAAATGAGCGTTGGGATGGAAGATGAGGTCGAATTCTTAATGTTTTTTACAAACGAACAAAAGTTTTTACTACCTTTGGGACATAGTAGAATTTTTTGCCTCAACTATGGGTCGTGGAAGAATTTGACACGCTTAATGTGGGCATTGCAGTCATTTCTGGCTCGTTTGAATTTTAAACGGTTTTCCTCAGTTGGGTTGGCTTTATATGACCGAAAACATAACTCTTTTACACTAACAACCTCTTTACAGCTCAAGTCATACCACCCGTTTATCTTCGGTTTGATACTCTTTATCCGGTGAGGGATACAGGAGTTCATACCCAGGAGAATGGTGTTAGTTATCGCATCAGCCATAGCATCCACGTCATTATCGAGGAAGCATAATGACCAGTTAAAATTCTTAAAGAAACCGTTTAGAGCTTCCCAGTTGGCTTTCTCGTAACTATGTGGTTGGAGTACGAGAAATTAGCTGATACGATACAGTGGTCTGACGTGCCTAGAGGCGATAATACATTTATGGTGCAGTTGTCGGGGTGAGATGTTAAAAACAAGTCCAGGGTGTTGGCGGCTTGACTATCAATATCCGGAATGCGCGTTGGCTCATTTACAAGCTGAGTTAAGTTGTTTATGTCAGCAAAGATCTCGACATACCTTCCTTCGGGTGTTGACTGTCCAGAATGTCGAAACCACGAAGAATTGTGTACATTGAAATCGCCCGTAATGACGATTTCAGTGCGAGGGTGTAGGGATACAATTCTTGAGATGGAGTCAGATAGCGCATCCAGGTTTGGGCTTCTATAAATGAAACAGTAGTGAAAACGATTATCACTCAGACGGTAGTCGAGACCCCATGAGCAATCGCTCAATAATGGTCTGTAATTTGACGATTATTGTTTTAAGTGAAGCAAATAAAGTGATATCGCCGACAGTAAAAACGACTATTGATCTTATGTGTTGCAAGATTTAGGTACCGTCGAAATGTTATCTTATCGTCAAACGATAATCACTTTACGGAACGAGGGCCCTGTTCACAAACAAATATTTTTTAATTATTTGTTTTACTTTAAATAACCAATTTTTGTATGCAGACAAAATAATACTAGGTACGCAGGAACAAGCCAAATGTGAATTGGCTGTCATTTTGTAAAAAAAATGGCTCTTAATGGCCGTGTTCCAGGATTTCAGATTTAGTGAGGTATCTCATGGTGTTTTGCATTGCTAAAAAAATCAATCTGTAGTTTGATCTAGATCTGTCAAAAGACCAATTTTGACAGTTGTTGTTTTTCATTGGGCAAATAAATGAATTTTTTTTTAAATCTCAGACCAATTTTTCAGATCTGGATTTTTCGGCAGATTAACCCCTCCTTGCACTAACACTATGGTGTATTAAAATACAAATGATAGCTGTCAGTTTTACTAAAGTGATTTTCGTTTTGATTAAATATTATTTCGGTTGTGAAAAACGATCATTAAAATTGAAGCAGTTCTATGTGAAATATAAAGGGTATTCATGCAACGTCGTAATTTTATTACGTGCGAAAGATTGTAATTTTACGACGACATTTCATGAACGACCCTAAAACTACACCACTAAATAATGCGGCAACCCACTGAATTCAATCTCATTTTAGTAATTTATTTATTGATTGAATTTTGTTCCTATTGTTCTCTTTCCGTTCTCGATCATTTTTGTTCAGTATAACGCATACGTTTGATGTGTGAAAGTGACTGATTTAATGTCAAAACAGCATTTCAAAAGTTAACAACGTTTACCATCTTAGTTTACGCACCCAATTCCTGTGAGAAAATTCCGATATTGTTACAAAAGATTTCCCATACACATTTTGACAGTTCATTTATCACGTCGTAATTTTATCACGTATACAACGTTTACGACGACTTTCCGACGTTGCATGAATACCCCTATAATTTAAATTAAAAACAAACAACAGGTTGACTTGAAAATTGACAGCTACACCGACACTAATAGTACTTTTCAAATGAGTCACTTCTGCGAAATTCGGGATTTCAGCCGAAATGCGAAGTATTGCGCCATACAATTTCACCGCTCGAAATTTGTAATTCCGCTGGATTGCTATTTCAAACGAGGTCCAACCGAATTATGTCAATTTAAGTTAAGTCAAAAAATATAAAGACTATTTTTTTCTTTCTATAAACTTCAAATTGCTCTGTCAATGTTTGTTTTATTTCAGAAAACAAACAAAAAATGGACATTCGAAGCATGTTCTCCTTCTTTTTCATGTCCAAATAGCTTCTGCAAATGTCAGTGGTACCAGCCGGGCCTATTGAAAAGTGGTACTCGGATGATTTGTCAGCGAGGTCCATTGGAAAAATGTGTTATTGAAAGTTGGAATGCGTTTTTTTTGTGGGAACACTCTTTTCAAATGTTGAATTTCGTAATGAAATGAAGAGTTTCGGTTCGATGGAAACGTATTATTACTTTACAGGTGGATGACAGGTCTCCACTTATTTATCCCGCGAAATTAATGTGCGAGGCATTTAAATCGTTGAAAATTTTTGAAAACAAGAGGACAAATAAAAAATAAAAACAAAATGGATCACAGCGAAGAAGAATATATGATGAAAGAATTTCTCGAGGAAGACGACATCTTTAACAAAGAAAATATTGAAGACAATAATTCACGCGGAACTTGAAGAAAATAAATTCAAGAACTATAGATACAATAATTAGTATGTATGTTATGTACAGATTAATTATTTTACTCTTTTATATTCTTTCGTCTTTTCAAATCGGACTTTTGATTTTCTCTTTTGCAAATATTAAAAGAAGAAGGGAGTCTTCGTTTTTTACTTGCTGCTATTGCTGCAACACAAATAACTATATCTTCAATAATTTGGATATCCATTTTAATAAATGTTATTTTGCCTCAAATGGTAAACAAATTTTACTGACGCGACTGATTAATCTGACATCTGCGAATGTATGACATTTCCCTGACTCATCTGTATGCTGTGTACGAATTAAGCGAGTTAGCATTTATCTTTGGATTGGAGAAAACAAGTGGAGGGTAGTAGAGATAAAATTTAGAGCACGAAAGCTCTCGTCTTCACCTGCAGCTTAGCCTTGTAGGCCTCGTTCTTGGCTGCTAGCATCTATCGGCATTCCTCATCAAACCTAGCACATCAGTACATACTCGGGCGAAACGCCTTTTACCTGACCATCAGTTTGGGTTTAGAAGCAAACATTCGACTGTGGACCAAGTACATCAAATTACCGATGTAATTGAGAAGGCTTTCGAAGAAAAGAAAATTTGCTCAGCCGTATTTCTTGACGTGTCGCAAGCTTTTGACAAGGTTTGGCATGGAGGCCTTCAATACAAATTAAGACAAGTTCTGCCTGAAAAAATTATATAAAATCCTCGTGTCGTATCTTGAGCATAGACTCTTCCGTGTGAAACTTGGAAACGAATATTCAGAGTTCAAATAACTAATGGCAGGAGTACCCCAAGGAAGCGTCCTTGGAACACTCTTGTACCTCCGATTTACACGTGATATCCCACAAACAAACGATACAATAGTTACACCGTTTGCTGAAGTACTGCTATACTTGCAGTTGGGACAACAATAGAGGAAACAAATATGAAATTACAAGACACTCTTAACGAGGTTAATGAATGGACAAAACCCTGGATGTTAACGGGAGCAAATCGATTCATGTAGATTTTTCGTATAAACCGACAAACAATTTGCCTGGATTTCTAAATACGGTTCGAGTCCCGTTTGTAAATGAAGCGAAATATCTCGGAATCACACTCGACGCAAAATTAAAATGGAATTCGCATGTAAAAAAGAAATGCGAAGAACTTAAAAATAAATACAGAAAACTGTACTGGTCGCTCGGAAAATATTCGAAGCTTAACCTTGATAACAAGCTGCTATTCTGCAAGCAAGTGCAAAAACCGGTTTGGACAAATGGTATACAACTATAGGGCTGTACCAGAGAAACCAATTTAAACATTTTACAAACTTTTGAAAACAAAATGTTAAGATCATTCGTCAATGCGCCGTGGTAGATAAGGAACGAGGATCTACGCAGATATCTGGGTATTTCCGCGGTTCAAGATGAAATGAAACATTTTGCGCGAAAACATAAAAAACGATTATTAGGACACCTTAACACAACGGTCCTCCAATTTCTTGACGAAACAAATTTATTGCGGCGTCTTTAAAGAACTAAGCCCTTGGATTTAGCACGATTATAACAAACCGCTCTATAAATTGCGGAAAAGAAGGAACTCTCAAAGGAAAGTTACCTGCCAAACATTTCATTGCTCGTGATGAAAAAAATTGCTAGATAAGTCGCATACTTAGTTGCAATACATATACAAAAAGGGTGGTGGTTTTAGTGAGTAAAAATCTCACACTACTTTGGGCACGTGCTCATCGTGTCTATGAAGATTTCCACCAGCCCAAATGCAATCTGAATATGAAACTAAGTATTGATGTGCCTTATATGATATTGAACCAAACCATGCAAATTCGCTCAACTACTTACCATCTTAATTGCATTTTTCGTCAACTGATCATAATAGTTTTTGTACCATAACTCATTCGATTGACAGAATATACCTTCAGTGATTAGATTTTTCAGTTTATCGAATTGTTTGGGATTCTGGAATTTGTACGCTAAGCTTAGCGAATGGAATGTTGCAACTTCTTTGAGTACGGATTTTGTTTGATCCACAGTTAAGCCTTTCTGTCGATCGGGCATTTTGAAGCCACGAGATCGAAGGTCCTCTGAAATAAAAATTAACATAAAATAATCTGATATAGCTAGATGTATTGGTTTTACATTTCTTACCCATAATTAGAATTTCCTGCCGCGCTAGATAGCATCTGGGAATGGCTTTGAATAAATTATCAGTTTTTGTTCTTTGGAACTTAATTAGTTCTGGCATTAAGATCGTGTAGAAAACTACTTCATTTCTTGTAATAATATTAAAAAGATATAAAGAAATTTATTTGTTAAAAATAAAGCATCAATGACAATTTTAATATAAATAAGGAATATGTACATCATGTTCTGAGTATTCGATAAAAGTTTTCAAAAACTACATGACGCTTTCACACCGACCATTGAACATATTTCGTTTGACTTTAAAAAAAAAAAAAAATAAAAGGGTCCATTGAAAAACATCATTGGAACACAAAATTTTACAGTTTATCTTGATAAGTCGGTTATAGCAATCATTGGGAAATTATGTCATTAAATGAAGCAAATACTAGAGGATTGGAAGGAATGTGGTCCAATTGGGTGGAATGACAAACATTACTTTAGAAAATTAAATATTGATCATTGAAAATCAAAAAGTGATTTCCTACAAAAACTTAAATTAAAAATTTATTTGAATAATCCTGTTTTAAAATTCATAAGTTTAGTTTTGACACCAACTCGCTAATGATTCAATTTAAAAAAAAAACAAGAAATAAACTTAAATTTCAAATGAGCTTTTTCAATGATAGCTTTAAACGGACCCTAATAATCCTCTTCCTTCATATCTACAGATTTATACACCAATTTAATCTGTTAATCAGATTAAAAGGCATATTCATGAAACGCCTGTTGAACAGTTTGAGGTCAATGATGTTAGGTAAACTAGTTTTCTCATGTCCAGAGGGGCATAGAGGATTACATAACCTACAAGTTCAGCTTAAACTTAATAGTGTCCATGCGTAAATTTTCAACTTGTTTCGCCAGTCATTTTCCCTTACATGTCACGTAACTTAAATGGCCGATTGACCACTGAGAACAGTGCATACTTGGTAAAACATAACCCGGAACACGGCCATAGAATTCCCTCGTTCTATTAATTTGACACAAACCCTGTATGGTGGAGAAATAATTTATGAATAAGAATTTGTGCGACCATGAATAAACGCTGTCCCCCGTGTTAATAAACGTTGATTAGCTAATAAATGGCTAACTTCAAAGTTTTCCCCATCAGAAATATACGCACAAATGTCAAAAGTTAGTCACTGATTAGGTAATCAGCGTTTATTAATAAGGGACTATATAAGTACTTATGCACTGTATAACTACACAACCTTTGAGATGTGTTTTAGTGAATTCTAATGAATAAGGGGGAATGTGTAAGGGAAAACTTCCGTTTTCAATAAAGGTTTCGGGTATTTAGGGAAAACTCAGTTTTCTGTTCATTGTGAAAGCTGTATAAGGTTTTCTCCTAGTTATATAATGATGTACACATTGAAGTTAACAGCAAAATGTCAATGGTGTGTTAATAGGTCTGTTTTAGTACAAAATAATTGTTTCTGAAGACTAATCCCATACACCATTTTCGTAGCAAATACATTTAGTAAAATAGATTTAGATTAAATGGCGACTTTTTCTAACAAATGTGAAAACGATAAGTGCGACAACTGGTGCCATCTATCTATTTGAATAAAGAACTTATTGCTGGATTAATTTATTGTTCTGCTGTCCGGTTTATACAATTTCAAATGTTGCATTAATGGTGTTTATTTTGGAATATTTTTTGTTCGAGCGCTTTCGTATGAACAGTTTCAGACCAACGAAATTTTCGTATGAGGATAATGATCAGTAATCCGGGGTTTATATTGATGAGTATGAAAATTGTAATATCTATCATTTATATGCGTTATGCTTCATTTACACGAGTGACACATTCGCAATTTTTGTTTGACATTTATAATACCATTACTGTGTAAACGGTCTTATTACGGGTGATTTTTTAGGCGGAGTTTTATTAAAAATCGAATAAAACACTCAAATTTGCATTAAATATTCAAAATGTTTATTGGTATTGATAAATAGGCCTTTGCTATTTACGTTTTAAAGACAACTTCATGTTAATGTTGTCCGCGGCTCCGTTTGAAATGGTCCATTCGAAAGGTCCAATTTTGAGTTACTTTTTCGATCAATTCGGCCTGTATTCCACGAATTACGCGTGTTATGTTATCCTGTAAGGCTGTAATCATGTTCGGCTTATCCACATAACCCCACAAGAAATAATCAAGAGGCGTTAAATCTTATGATCATGGCGGCCAACTCACAGGGCCATTTCGAGAGATAAGCTGCTCACCAAATTCTTCCTTCAACATTTCCATTGTTACACGACCATTGTTGACAGATGACGTTTGGACGCCATTACTAACCAGTGCTGCCAACCTGAAAAACTTAACTCTTAAAAGATCATCCGTTATTTGTCATTACACAATGGCGAAAAGTATGTGTCGTTTCATGCTGGCATATGACATTGTAAAAATGCTGTGTAAATAACAACCTACGTAAAAACAATAAACATTTTCATTCCCAATTTTCTTGACAAACTCTCATCTATTGAAAAAAATAACAAACAAAGTATGTCACATGGCCGTCTATTGTGTGTGGTGTTTGACATTCCTTTTTGGTTGGTATGGAAAATGGATTGGTAAGTACAAATTTGAGTTTAAAATTCAGTGATATGTTTCAAGGCAAAACAAATTGGATCAACGTGAAATTTCAAACGCAGTGACAACGCTTTGAATTCGTCACTATTTCGTCGTGTAAACGATGGTGTCATTATAAAATGACAAATAGCCATTTACTCGTGTAAATGAAGCTTTACTCTTACAGCTCTTACTCGCACCATTAATCTCAAATGATTTATTGCTTACGAGTTTGATGCTATGAAAGTTTGATTTTGGGTATTTCTCTTCTGCAATGATCGTGTATCTGTCACTTATCAGTGAATTACCGCCTGGATATGATATTTGAATTTTAATGACAGGTAATGACAGGAAAGTTAAACATGCACTCATGAAATAATAGAAATATAAATAGAAATTCTAATTACATATTAAGCTAAGTTTCCACTTGCCATTTTTTAATTGTCGAATGGCGTGTTTTTATGTCATTGAGAAAAATGACAAGTGGAAATAGCCGAAAATTGACAGTCATTACATTGACTGTCAGGCCTTGTCAATAATTGGCAACGAATTTGAATCACAAGTGGAAATAGAAAAATTGACGAACAAAACGTCACTTGGTCATGAACTGACACAGCAAATTTATTGGCATTGTGTTGAATGTTTTGTCAATTCAAAGGCAGAGAATAGACAGAACAAACTATTTTTCGCTGCGGAAATTAAAAAAAAAAGTATTAAAGTATTAAGTGACATGTCAGCTGCAAAAACACCTGAAATCATGGTAATGTACGATTACATTCGAGCAGTAGAAGAAGGAAAAAAACGTGTGAGAAAATCAATCAATCAAGAATATCCCTGTCAAGGAACAAATTTTGCATTCTTCGTCTTCTGCTACCAGCTCCAATGAGGATCCCATGAAGACAACAAACGAAGCAAGAGAAATTTGTTTTCGTTTTAACATGTTCGGGACTATTTTGCGGCAAAACTGAATGTGAACTTTTGATACCTGGGAAAAATATAAATTTTAAAAGTATGATAGTTTTATAAACAACAAATTGAACTTGATTTACCTAAAATATTCACTTAAAGCTCAATCCAATAATTCTTGCTTGTGGAAACTTTTGACAGATGACTGTTGTTGTTTAGTACCAAGACGGAAAAAAATGTCCATTCGTCAATTGAAGTTGAAGGTGCAAATGGAAATAGCTGTCCATGAACTGACAAACGCATTTGTCAAAATTTCATTGTCAATGAAATGCCAAACGATTTTGTGCCAATTATTGACATAGGTGGAAATGAACTGGCAATATTGTCAATTATTGACATAAACGAGAACTGTCAAACTTTGTCAATTTAAGGACATGTGGAAACCCAGCTTTTTAATCATCAGTATAAACCCTAGGCAAAATGAAGATTGTACGGGAACAGACATATACAGCCCTATCGAGGTATCCGTCGGAGCGGACAATTTCCCGCAACGCATACTTCGTCGGAGGTTTAAATTCCATTCGAGGTAAGTGTCATCGGAAAAAAATTCTACACAAATGCGACGGCTTCACTTCACTACAATTCGTAAATAAATTCAGCGAAGAGTTCGTGTCGGAGGAAATCGGAAAAAGAATGGCACTTAGCTGTCAAAAATTGCATGAAAAATGCACTTAAACGCAATTCGCCGGGATGCGTTACAAAATGTCGGAGAAATATTCCGAACAGCTTTACGGAAGAATACCTCGAAGCGAAAATCTTCCGAATCGTAGGTACAAAATCGGAGAATTTTCCGCTCCGACGGATACCTCGATAGGGCCGATATTGTTGTTGTTACATTTCACGTATGTTCGACAGTTCACCAATCAAATTCAAAAATGGTAGATTATTGAGTATTAAGCTAGAAAGACATTGCAACTGCAAAATCAACAGCAACTTTGACAGGATAGTTTTGGTAGCATGTTTATTTTTTATGGCAAACCACACAGTAACAATGTTAAATGGAACAGTAAATTTAGAACATTGACGTAATGTTGATATTGCTGTGCACAATGTGTGCTTCGGGATTTCAAATGAAAAACGTCAGGCGTGTTACACCCCAAATAAAACATAGAGAACCGAGCATTTTCCGATATTCCGATTAAGTAAGCTATCTTACATTCAATTAGATTCATCTTAGATATCTTACTCAAACTGAGTTTCAGAACATGGATATTGTGATTGAGACTCTAATTATGCCTTGCAACTTAACATGTTGATTCTCTTAGAGCCAATTGCATTAAGCTGCCTATAATACGCCTGGATAGTTGAAGAAATAAATTGGTGTAAGCCACATTTAGTACAATTTACTACCATGGAGCACATGCAATATACACCATTTGAACACCAATCTCCATGGGCGTCGGTGGTGTAATGGTCAGCATAGTTGCCTTCCAAGCAGTTGATCCGGGTTCGATTCCCGGCCGACGCACACTTTTTTTTTTATTTAATTTATAAATCGTATTTTATATTTACCTAAATAAATCATCACTCTTGTATGCCTCACGACTGGCTATATTTTCCGGAAGCCTCTTGCATATCACGCTCTTCTCCCATTTTTGTTTCTTGCCTTCGTCAGCTGTGCATTTGCGATGACCTGTCAATTGAATGCGATACAGTGTGGCGGTATAATTGTCACCACGTCCGGAACCCGGTGCTTCCTATGCGATACATACAATTTAAATAAAAAGGAACAGTGTTATATCAATGAGGAAGCTGGGAAGTATGGGCCGCCCAAATGACTGTCATTCTTGCGCCACCAAACATCGAGTACACATAATGCCGTTGACAGTAGAGCGGCGGTAAGAGGGAATGATGTAACTGTGAATATGAATGAAAAAAAAAATCACATACCTCATACGAATCAATTAGTACTCCGGCTTCGACTTTTTCGAAAATCTCCTGAAACGATTCGAGTGATAGCTTTGACGCTGAAGAATGGTCGTTTACACCCATTTTAAGTTGAGAAGTTGTCAAGTTGAAGGTTTTAATTTAAATATAAGACTGAACACGACACAGTATTTCCTTTTTTCTTAATTATATTTGAAAATGTAACACAAAACACTAAAATTCGACACAACACTTTCCACTTTCGACTGAACCGTGTTGAGAACGCACAATGTTTGACACTTAGATATTGATTTTTTTTTCTGTTTTGTCCTTTAAATAACCACACGAAGGAAATGTCCGCTCGGTAGGTACTATTGCTTGAAAAATCCACTTGAGGACACTGCCATCTAGTTGAGAAATCAATCTGATTCTACAATTCAAAGTCGTTTACGATTGCAATAGTTTTTGAAAATGTCTTCTTGCTTGTATGTCTACTGAAGCACTCCACTTACTGCGAGACTCATTACTAGACTGAAACTAAATCGTTTCAATTTTGAACGGTCTTATCTCATGGGAACGATGCATTTCATGAAAATTGACAATTACTTTGCATTGTTGTTGTTGACGATAAATTTGGGTGGGGAAAACGTGAACAAATGCATGCGAGTGCGCTAGCAGAGCAATTGCACTTCGTCTTGGAATGTATGGGTCTTCTGAGAAGCCCAGGAGTGGGGCTACATATGATGACACAGTGTGTACACCTTGTTTTGAGTCGCCCCCTATGTGTCGCAGAGCACTAGCAGCGCTAATCTTTCGATATACTTAAGCGAATTAACTCACAGTGAAATAATAGAATTTAAACGCCCCGACAACGACGCGGTTCGGTTTAAACTTTTAGACGTGAGCTCTGTCCTACGAGTGATGATCTATCAATTTGTGGATTTCACGTGGAGATCGTTATTGTTTGTTGTGGTGTAAATGCTGTGGTGGGGTTAAAGGTCACATTGTGGGATTTTTTACATTCTCATATTTTATTTAGAGGTTGGACATTGGGTCGATCGATAGCAAATCTCAATTAAGAAGCCGATGGGGTGCCGGAATCATATCCAATAAATAGATGAGAATACAGAATTGGTATTGTTTAATCTTTGCCCTATTCATATTAAAAGGAAAGATGTAACAAACCACTTTTGGGCAATGTTGTCGTTAATAAAATGAGTTCAGAGCGAGTGTGAATGAACATCTAAAAATGAATTCTATTGAATTTCGACAAGTAGTGATGGAGTTTGACCTTTAACGTTCTTATTATAACAATCGCATCTATAATGTAATGGTGATTTGGACTACTATTACTTATTTCAATTGTTTGGACATATGTCAATAATATTAAAAATTCTGCCTTAGCATGAATTTTGACGTTCATTCACAATGACATTCCATTCCAGCAGTCCGCTCTTTGAACATAGGTAATAGAGGTAGTTACCTATTCATGCAACATCGGAAAGTCGTTGTAAATCTGGTAAACTTACGACGTGGTAAATTAAATCTCAAAATTAGTAAATATAAGAAATATATTACAACAATATCTGACATTTAAGCACACGAAATGGGTGTGTAAACGGATATGGTAAATGTTTGAAACGGCTTTTTGACATTTAATCAGTCACTTCAACACATCAAACATATACGCTTAACTGAAAAAAATATCAAGAAGGGAAACAATAGGAAACAGATAGATCTAGATAATCTGTCAGATTGTTAAAAAATTAATAAAATGATATTGGTTTCAGTGGTTTACCATATTTAGTGGTGCAGTTTTAGGAGCATTTATGAAACGTGGTCGTAAACTTTAAATTTTTCGCACGTTGTAAACTTATACGACGTTGCATGAATACCCTTAATATGCTTGCTGTGTATTTCGCACCCAAATCCACGTTAATTGTGCACAGTGTCCTCTGTACCTAAGAACGTAGATTATTCACTTTCGTACTCGTACATTTGCGAGAGTTTTATTTGATCTCGAAAATCACAAATCCGCTGATCCAGATGGTATACTGAAGAGGTGTTCTTCTAAAAGAAAAGGTGAATCTTCACCTCCCTCCATTTAACGACTTATTGCGATTATGTCCCTTATTTCCAAGGTCATGACAACGCTGATAACTCGCGGCAGATTATGATATTTCTCGAAACACGAAAACTTCCCAATTATGGTTTTTGGCAGATTTGATAAGATATCACAACGAAAAGTGGAACCAATCAATTCACCAGGGGGGTCATTCCGTAACTTTGAAAACGATTATCACTCAGACGGTAGTCGAGACCTCATAAACAATCGCTCAATAATCGTCTGTGATTTGTTTTAAGTGAAGGAAATAAAGCGATATCGCCGATAGAAAAAACGACTATTGATCTTACGTGGTGCAAGATGTACCGTCGAAATTTTATCGTCAAACGATAATCACTTTACGGAATGAGGGCCCAGATTGTTGCGCTTGATATTTCAAAGCAGGGTTTGGTGAAAAATATATTCTAAGCGGATAAGGAATTATCTCTCGAAATGATCAATTCAGGTTGTTTTGGACGGTTTCAAGTATGCAACTCCACAAATAAATCCTGGTATTCCCCAAGGCTGTATTTTGTCTCCGACTGTCTTTTTTATTTTTATAATTGACCTCCTCTCTGCAACTTCTTATCCAATTAATTTCTTCGCTGCTGACAGTACTATCAGCTCATCGTATTTGTTTTCAGGTATACGTACCTCACTTTCGAATGTAGGAACATTGAATTCCATCCCTGAAAGCATTTTCTAATGGAGTCAATCCAGCAGAGACGAATTGAATGCATCCAAATAGCAATCCAGTCTTCTGTCATCAAGGCGAAATCAAAACCTATGGCCATTATTCATAAAGAGAACTATCGTTGAAGAAACCGATAAACTTTCCATGCTCGCGTACGAGTGTTTAAAACGAAACGCGAAATGTCTAGGCTACCTAAATCGATGTAAGAAATATTTCAGTTCTTCTGATCTGGCTACAATATATAAAACATTTATAGCTCCAAACATGAGATAAATGCCTACATCATGTCGGGTACACCAAATACAAGATTGCATCTCCTATATAGGATTTAAACGAGTGCGATATTTCATCAGCCAATGTTCAAATAATATAGACAAGTGCATTGCGCCATTCAACCATGGATCTTGCGGATGCAGAATTTTTTGACATTTGGAATATTTTAAAGCTCACATCCGAGGATGCGGATTAAAATTAACTTTTTTAAAGAGACATAATTTAGGTAAAGGGTAATCCATTTCGATGTTCCCTACTTTTTTTAAGAAAAAAACAGAAAATTCAAATTTAATGGAGAATGTTTATTATCATTTGAAAGAACATTCTTTGGCATTTATTTTTTGAAGATTATATCTATCAAATGTTGGCCGTTGCTACGTCGTAGATGGTCCATCCGTTGGAGTCCAATTTTCGATCACTTGTTCGAGCATTTCGACTGGTAACTGGCGAATGACACGCGTGATGTTTTCCTCCAAGGCCTGAATCGAAGCGGGTTTGTCGGCATAAGCTTTTGACTTTACATATCCCCACAGGAAAAAGTCTAACGGTGTGATATCACACGATCTTGGTGGCCAATCGACCGGCCCAAAACGTGAAATTATGTGCTCACCGAAATGTTCTCTCAATAAGTCCATTGATTGATGCGATGTGTGGGAAATGGCGCCGTCTTGCTGAAGCCAAATGTCGCCGAGATCACGAGCTTCAATTTCAGGCATCAAATAGTCGGTTATCATGGCACGATAACGGTCGCCATTGACGGTTACGTTCGCACCGGCATAATTTACACACTCTCAGCTACGGCCGCTATATTTTCTTCACAGCGTGCTGGACGTGGTCTATTCGGTCGAATATTATCCAATAATGAATGCTGGGTCTCAAAATGGGTGATGGTGTTGCGAATAGTACGCTTAGTAGGCCGATTATGTTGACCATAAGTTGAGCGAAGTGCACGAAACACATTCCTCACAGAACGTGAATTTTCATAATAAAGTTGAACAATTTGTAAACGTTGTTCACGCGTAAGTCTTTCCATTATGAAATGCCAAACAATACTAAACAAAAATAACATGACAGCATGACACGACTCCCACGTGATCTGTCAAAAAAGGCTATTGAAAAAAGTATATCTACTTGGATCACCCGTTACATAAATAATTAACAAATATGGTAATTATTAATAATCTTTATAAAATATTCAAATGCTTAATATTTAAAATTAAAAATTGGTGCATTATATTTAATAAACATTGGCGTCGCGGTTTTTTCAGCTTCTAACCTGTTTCGCAAACGTTCATATATAAGTTCCGCGCCGCTAAATAATTCCTCACTTGGAACACTGGCTGGTGGAGGCGATAAATATCTGCGTGCTATAGCAGATAGCATTTTAAACTCTCCACGATTAACGCTCCACTAGTTAAGAGGACTTTCAGATACATTTATTCGTGTTTAGAGGGCCTTGTTCAGCCACAATCATTAGGTGCGTTTTTTGCTAATATATACAGGCTTAGAAAATAATTTAGAAAAACGTCAAATTTACGTTTTACCAAAGTGTAAAACGTCAAAGCCAAGGATACAAGGCTCGAACAGAATCCTGTCGATATGAGCAAGGAAATATCGTAGTTAAGACACAGTCGATGCTGAAGATATAGAAGAACCACTGTCAGGCAGAACGAACCATTCAATACTGGCAACGACAGCTTAATAAGGCTGCCGAAAATGGCGGCATTCCTGCCGAGCATTATAAAGCCGGCGGAGATGACTTCATAAATTACATCCACAAACTCATAAGCCGAATCTGGTCGGATGAAAGTATGCCCGAAGAATGAACCTCAACATCGCCGCTATTACCTCCAACGAAGAATTACTGTTGCCAACCGCCTTTTTCTTCGGACTAAGAAGGCAATTTAGTAGTAAAGCCCTCACTCGAACTACTAAGGAGATCCTGATCATCCCAGTCCCGATCTACGTCGCTGCAACATGGACCGTATCAAAAGTGGATGAAGAAATCCTTGGTCGATTCGAGAGGAAAATTCTTCGGTCCCGTTTGCGTTGATGGGCTATGGAGACGAAGATTTAACAGAGAACTGTACGAACTATACAGCGACATGCAAGGGCATGTAGAACGAATGGACACATTGGTGTCCATTGCAGAGTCTTTCGATTCCCTGCCGTACGTCGGACGCAGTAGAGAAAGAGCTCGCTTCAGTGGCGCGCATAAGTAGAAATCAACCTCAACCTAACTAAGGACCGGGCTAATGTGACAGGCATAAAGGTTGAGGCCCAGGTTCTTTCCGGACTGTAGCACCACTTAAGTAAGTAAGTAACCCTATAGACTAAGAAAAAAAAGTTAAATATTAACGTCTTGTGGTTCTTAATAGGGACATTTGTGAGTAATTCCGCCGCAAAGAAAAAGTTTGGGTTGAGTTGAGACAAAGTCTCCCCATTTCTTTCGTATGGTATGCAAAATAAACGTCATAATCCAAAAATGCCAAACATTTTAGAATTGATTTTTTATTTGTGTTGTGGTGGCCTTGACTTTTGCAATGGATTTAGAAATAGAGACAAGTTGCAGAGCTGCAATGCTTGCATATTTTACGTGTGTTTACTGCCATTGAAAAGTGTTCTAGTTTTTCTGCAAGGACAATTCTGCACGTGTGTTTGAGGCATTACAATTGTTTTTCTCTTCGTAGTTTTAAAATTCAGCTTACTTTCCTTTAATTTCATTCAATCGCTTTCAAAACCATTCTGGATATGAAAAATAAAAAACGTTCGAGTGCTTGATATGTTTTTTGTCAGAGTTGACGCAGTTTAGAAATAATGAGAGCAGAGCATGTTTGTTGATATATCATTGTTTCTCAAAACTTTTTAGTGTCGTGTCCTCCGAAATAGGTAAAATATAATGTCAGTCAGATTAAGTCACACCTTATGCACCAGAAGCATCACTTGCTAGTAAAAAATAGTAAAATAGTAAAAAACAGTAAAAAATAGTAAATTCTCAAATTTCTTGGAGTGGGGGTAAATTATCTCAGAAAGAGAAAAAATTACCAAAAAGTACGGGAACGCGTTTAAGTAAAAAACAGTAAAATTATATTTTTTGTATGTTTGAAAGAACAACTGACACAAAACACCTGTCAAGACAAGAGAGTTGTCACTTTTAGATACCAACTGACAGTTTACATTTTTTTTACCAACAGAAATTTCTGCAGTCAATTTTTTTTACAGATTTTTATGGAGGGGTGGTTTTTTGCTCTCTCGTGAGTTCTTTCTTTTACTTATTTTTGCGTACGGGAACGGTGTGTAAGCACTATTAACACACCGAATCATGAACCGACTCTGACCAGGTTTCGTTTGACATTTCAATCAGCTGTGAATTGTGATACTAGCTGCAAAATTTGTGTGTGAAAATATTGTAATTGAATAATAAAATGAATTCTAATATAATCAAACTAATATTAGCATTTGAAGTTCAAAATGAAACAAATCTATAGATTTTGACAACAGTTTTTGACTCTCAAGCCTGCTGCTTGTTTTGTTTTTATTTCATCCGGTGTGTAAATTTCTGAAAAAAAAACACATTTGTTTTGACAGCGAGTTCATCAGCTGTTTTGTGGGACGTGTGAACACGTGTAGAATTTATGAAAAGGTGTGTTCTTTCCAACAACCTGCAACGTGATGACGACTGCGAAGTGGTTATGAGAAGGTTACGTCGTAACCTACTAGGTTTTGAGAACTGACAATGTATGGGAAAACTCGGTTTTCGATGAAGGTTTCAGGTGTTTTTGAGAAAACTCAGTTTATGATTCGGTGTGTAATCACTATAAGAAAAAATCAGTAAGAATCAGTAAATATTATTTTGTACGGGAACAGACCTAATTTGTATAATTGGCTAACAAGCGACAAAATAAAAAAGAAGTCGATTGTATATACACCGACTTCTCCAAAGCCTTTGACCAGTTATCACATAACATCATAATTTTTAAACTTAAGGGAGGGAGGAGGGAATCCTCCAGGATTCATAAATTGGATTAAATCATACCTCTCATTGAGAACATACCAAGTAAAATGTAGAGGTTCCAAGTCAAACCCTTTTGTTGCTCAATCTGGAGTACCTCAAGGAAGTCATTTAGGACCAATTTTATTTATACTTGCAATTAACGATGTAAAAGCTTGTATTCGAGATAGCAAAATATTGATATATGCTGATGATATGAAAATTTTCAAATGTGTAGGAGATCTAAACGATTCGCTTTCACTACAAACCGATTTAAATAGTTTTACCATATGGTGTCTTAAAAACGGTTTGAATCTGAGCCCTACAAAGTGCCAGCATATGTCATTTTCACGAAAACGCGCTCCATGTAATTTTAAATATACTCCGGGCACACTCTCTGTCGTGCAGACAGTTTTAAAGATCTTGGTGTATATTTTGATCCCAAAATGGAGTTTAATAAACACATTAACGTTATCGTCAATAAATCAAACTCTATGTTAGGATTTATTAAAAGATGGTCAAAAGAGTTTAATGACCCTTATGTCACTCTTTCGCTCTATAACTGTCTAGTTCGGCCTCACTTGGAGTATGCTTTACAAGTTTGGACACCCTTCTATGTAGTTCATTCAAATAGAATTGAATCAATCCAACGTAAATTCATAAGATTTGCTTTGAGAGGACTTCCATGGGATGATCCTCACAATTTACCTCCGTATAGGTGCAGAATTAAATTGCTTCAACTGTTGCCCTTGTCTCAACGTAACAATGACATGGTTTTCTTACACCAATTATTATCAGGACAAATTGATGCTAGTGATCTTTTAAGTGCTATTGGTTTTAATACTCGGGGAGGTTCCTACAACCTGCGTAGATTCAATATATTACATATACCTAGCCATAAACACAACTATGGCATGCATGAGGCTATTAGTCGCATGAGTAGAGTTTACAATAAAAATAACGATGTAGTTGAACTGCATCAAAGTAGTTTGAAAACCACTCTGCGAAATTGTATTCTAGAGCCGTAATAAGTATATTTAAAATTGTCTTTTGTTTAATAACATATATAGCTTTATTGTAATTTAATCGTTTATTGATTTTGCTAGTGATTTCGAAATTAGTTTCATCTATGTTCTGTTTTGTCCCACTAACAAATGCACTAAATGATGATGCATATTATATGCTGTGGCAAATTTCTGCTCGTAGATGCTGCTTGTATTAAGCTCGCTACGACACAGATCTGATAGTGTTAAAAAAAAATACCCCACCACGTCCAGCACGTAGAAAAGAAAATAAAGCGCTGGTAGCTGAGAGTACGTTCTCAACAGCTTGGAATGACGTATCCATCCAAATACATATCATATTTTTACCTAAAGCTCTTCGTTTGAACAATTTTAAATCGGCGACGAAAATCCATTTTATTGGTTCAGCGAGTTTTGGCTTTAAGGACTCGCTATCATTGTTTGATTAAAACTTCAATTTCTACTTATCCCATACCGCCAATATCTGAATCATGATGATTACAAAGAAAGCCTTATTAAATAAGACTGAATGCAAACATTGGCGGTAACATGCGCATGCGCGTTTGAAATCAGGGAAAATTGCAGGCATGCAATCTCTCGACCACTGTCACGGTGAGTCCATGACAATCGTTATCGACAATGCACATGCACAATCAGGGTTATCGTGATCGTGGGTAATATTCTTCCCAAAATGTTTCCCACTTTCGTTCACTAGGTATCGATTATCCATGATGAATGAAATTACGATGGAAAGTTTACCGCCATTTCCCTTAAATTAATCCATTATTTCGTATAAGGTTGTCAATATATCCAGAAGATAGTTAAATGCAATTTTGTCAAGCCGTTACCCCTGTACGTACAGTGCGGTTCACATGGTTAGCCGCACCATTTTTCTCTCAATGAATTGCAGTTTTTCTGTTTGTTTTTTTTCATGAACTACCAAACAATGCATTTATTGGAAAGGTTATTAAATTCTTTTCGAAAAAAACTGAATTCAAGATTAGTGAGAGACACTTAACGGTTGTTTTGATCTCTTTCTTCCCACTAGTGCAAAAAAAAGCTCAAATAAATCGGTTCACTTGGTATTTATTCAGTTAGTTTCTTAATGTTTCTTTCATTAAAGTTTTTCCGAGTGTTTAAAGTGAATATGGGTAAAAAAAATGTTGACGGTGGCGGAAAAGGCAAAAATTGAGGCCTACCACTCAGAAGTTTTTTCTATGCGGAAAATTGCAAGCAAAATAGGAAGAAGTGATAAAGCAGTTCGAAATTTTTTATCAAACCCTGCTACCTATGGAAAAAATAACAAAGGAAGGACAAAAACAGCCTTAACACCGCACGAGAAGCGAAAAATAATAAGAATTGCCTCAAATTCAGCACACTCCACGATGCAAATCAGACAATTAGCGGGGGTAAGTGCCAGCAAATCAACGGTTCGTCGAGCTATTTTAGGTGCTCCACACTTGAAATTCAAAAAGTTAAAAAAAAAAAACACCACTAAACGCTGCAAGAAAGGAACTTCGGTTGGAATTCGCGCGTCTTCATATGGCATGGGATACTCAGGTTAGGAGTGTTTCAAATTGGAGAACTGTGGTGTTTTCTGATGAGAAAAAGTTCAACCTAGATGGTCATGATGGGTATAATTTTTATTTTCATGATATCCGCAAAGACGAATGCTTTTTGAATCGCAACCATTCCAAGAAAGAAGGAGTAATGGTATGGGGGGCCATTTCATACTATGGTGCCTTTGAGTTGGTTTTTGTGTCTCACAAAATGACAGAAATCTATATATATAAAAATGGATCTTGGTTTGTTCGGATGCTTAAAACTCGAAAACGACTGGACCAAATTGGATACTTCCTTCTGCGGATTTATTCGTAATTGCTCCGCGAAGGTTTAGGAAAAAAGAAAAATTAAAAAATTCTCAACAGGTGGCGCTGTAGGCGGTCATTCCATTTGATAATGGCAAAACAAAGTTTGACGGGCCAGCTTGTGTCTTATAAAGCTCTTTTGCAAACAGCTTTTCCAGCCATAAGAGAGCTTTTTGGGTCATTCCAGTGGATCTTACAACAAGATAATGCTCCGATCCACAAGGCGCACGTTGTAAAAGCATTTCTCGCTAGTGAAAATGTGGAATTGTTGCCGTGGCCACCATACTCACCTGATCTAAACATTATTGAAAACCCTTTGGGGGTGGCTGACCCGTCAAAGGAGGCAAGCAGTATGAAAGCTGTGAGGAGCTTATTGCCGCAATTAAAGAAGCCTGGTCTAAGATTTCATTAGACTATTTAAAAATATTGTATGAATCTCTAATGGTGCGGCTAACCATGTGAACCGCACTGTATTAATAAACCCTGATTAGTTAATCACTTACTAACATGACAGTTTTTCCCATAGGAGATACTCGCGCAAATGTCAAAAGTTAGTCACCGTTTAGCTACTCAGCGTTTATTAATAGGAGGGTTGGTATTCAATCGTTGCTGGCTGTAATATATATTCGTGTACAGTTCCAACAAAGACAATTAGAAGCTAAACATAGGGCTGAATATTTCAAATATCAAAAATTGATAATTAAAGTGCTGCCAAATATTCCCCAGTTCTACAGTATCGATGAAAAAATAAAACACATTTCCAATTTAAGTCTTTTTCCTTTTATGTAATTACAAAGCTTTAGAAAAATTAACATATGTATCATTGCATTGCCATTTCATTAACAACCCTAAAATCTAATGAAATCAAAACTCCATAAATCGATTTTCTTCTTTTTTTGTTTTAAGTAAATTTGATCGTGTGTGTTCAACTGTAACCATATTATGATGTGTTAAATTGTTAAGAGAAAGAGAACAAGAAGGCAAAACAAATATTATAACGATAGAAAAACTATTTTATATCCTGTTGTTCATTGTTGGGAATCAAATTGAACTGGACGAGATCTGGAGAAGAGGACAGTGGGCGTCTTGGCCACACTTGGCGTTGCAGCAAGCTTTGCGCCTTCTCAATATGTTTGCGCAGTGAAACAATCTGCGGATAGATATTCTGCTCAATGAATTCTGCTATTGTGTGCTGTTGATAGAAATATATATTTTTTGTATTATTAGAGTGTTAGAGAAAGGAATAATAAATTTTATTAAAATGTTACCTCATCAAAAACTTCAGCCATTACACTGTGAGCCTCTTTCGACATAGTTGTCAAGTCGTCGATAAGCGATGGAGTATTTCCGGTCAACATATGAACACGTTCTGGAGAACTGAAATTATGTTCGACATTGTACTTCGCCATCCAGGCACTTTTATATTGCATATGAATTAGATAGTTGTTTATCTCTAATTGTTTGTCGTAGAGACGTAATGCTAATTTGTATGTGAGACTTCCGGGAAATGTACAGGCTGTGAAGAGCTTACAGAAATGCGAATTACTCTGTAGTTCTATCCATGGGTGTCCGGAACGTCTGAAATGAGATGAGTATGACATTATGGATGAGATATCAGAAAATGTATTTCATTTGATATTTGCAATGGAATCTCAAAATAGTTCCTCACGTTGGGCACCAGTTAAGAAAAGTTAAATTTTATGTTGTTGCAACGGCTTGAATTCTTAAAACGTTGATCTTATATTCGTTTTAATGCTACCAGGGCGATGTGAGCTACCCTTAGCACCTGGTTGAAGGTGGTTTTAAAACTTTAAAAATCAGCTGACAAAACTGCCTTGTGGATCAGCCAAACAAACAGCTGGATATCGAGTCACTTTGCACATTACAGATCCTAGCAAAATATAAAGCGAACATATATACATATTTTCGAGCCTGAACTTTGTTCAACCGTTCACCAGCTCTTTACCGATCAGAAGCAAAATAGAACAAAAATAAACCCATAGACTTGGAACCGCGCGATGGATATTCATTAAGTACTGATCACAGGAGTCTATTCCAAGCTGAGGTGCTGGCAATCATGAAAGCTGCCTGTGTGATGTTATGCTCGAAGAATAATGTCTAACTTTACGGGGTTGTAGGTCCACAACAAGTTGAACGACGAACTGGGAAAAGGGATTGGCTAGATAACATGAGAACAAGAGAACAATCGAGGTATTCGTTAAGAACAACTTCCGAAAAGAAAGTCAGTTCCAATCGGAACTTAAATTTAATTCGAGGTATCCGTTGCGGAGTAAAATAAAAAAGCATACAATCGCGTTCGATTGATTCCGCAGGAATTCTTAGTCGGACAACTTCGGAGGAAATTCAATGCATAGCTATCCATAGCTGTTGACTATACGCATATCACCGATGCGCGATCATGTGCGTTACATTTTATTGGAAGATCTGTCCGAAATTCTCCTCGGAACGGATACCTCGGCAGAAAATTCTCTGACTTTGAACATGAAAATTGAAAATTTTCTACATTCCAAATAAATGCCAATATCCGGCAAGTCACTGGCGCATTACGGAAGTTTTTGACGTATTAAGGAAGTTTTGGCGTAAATTTAACAAGAACTGTTTAAGTTTTTACGGGCATTTACTAACCATAAACTGCTAAAGAAAAATACAGTGAAGCGAATTTCAAGGATGACGACATCTGTGGAGTCTGCGACGACGACACGATGACACAACGCACTTTTTCTGTTACTGTCCAAGTCTCTGTGACATGAGAAACAGAACACTTAGAAGCTGGTGCATCTATGTTATCGAAGAACTTTCCAAATCCCATTAACTTCTCTTTGCAGGGTTCTGAGGATAACTAGGAGAGGTGCCACTCCTGGAACGATGTTCGCAAGTTTTACCAAAGTGTAAAACGTCAGAGCCAAAAATACAAGGATTGAACAGAATCCTGTCGAGATGAACAAGGAAATATCGTAGTTGAGACAAAGTCGATGCTGAGGATATGGAAGAACCACTTCTGCAGACTGTTAAACGGCGATGACGAACAACATTCCGTTGTCGTATTGATAACGATAGTGAAAACTTCCAACCACCCGACCTAAGTGCAGTGTCGATAGCAATATTTAAAATGAAGCTTAACAAGGCTGCTGGAAATGACGGCCTTCCCGCTGAGCTTTATAAAGCCGGCGGAGATATATTGGTAAGTAACATCCACCAACTCCTAAGCCAAATCTGGTCGGATGTAAGTATGCCTGAATAATGGACCCTCTGAACTGCGCAACTACAGAGGCATAAGTCTCCTCCATATCGCCTACAAGATCCTATCTGCCGTAATATGTGAACGCCTGAAACCGTTTACAACAACCTGATAGGCTATTATCAGTGCGGTTTAAGGCCAGGAAAGTCCACAACCGATCAAATTTTCACACTTCGGCAGATCCTGGAAAAAGCCCAAGAAGTCCAAGTCGATACCCACCACCCATTTATCGATTTCAATGCCGAATACGACAGCATTTATAGAGACGAACTATACCGAGCCATGCCTAGTTTTGGTATACCGCCCATGACGTTTGTGTAGGATGACGATGGAGAATTCTCGCTGCTCCATCAGGGTCGGAAACGACATTCGATACCAAAAAAGGATTTAGGCAAGGCGATGCGCTGTCAGGTGACTTATTCAATTTGATTCTTGAGAGGATTGTGCAAAACACCAACACCAGAAGAACAGTCTTCAAAAAATCGGTGCAACTACTAGCATACGCCGACGATATTGACATCATTGGTATTGAAGTCCTTGGTCGATTGAGAGGAAAATTCTTCGAAAAATCTTCGGTCCCGTTTGCGTTGACGGGCTATGGAGACGAAGATTCATCCAAGAACTATACGAGCTGTACAGCGACATACCCCTGGTCAAAAAACTCCGCATTGGACGTTTAAGATGTCTAGGACATGTAGAAAGAATGGACACTAATACTCTGGCTCGCAGAGTCTTTGATTCCCAGCCAGACGTCGGATGCAGTAGAGGAAGTCCTCGCCTTAAGTGGGGCGAGAAACTGACCTCAACCAACTTGGAGTGCGCAACTGGGGCAGTTAGCTAAGGACGCGGCTTATTGGGGAGGCATGTTGGTTGAGGCCCAGGTTTTGTTCCGGACGTAGCGCTACTGAAAGTAAAGTAAAGAGGTGAACCTATAATGCTGAAAGAGTGCCTGGAGGTAATTCTTGTAGATGTGTATATGCTCTGAATGTAGACTGTAAATTTAGGTATTGTATTGCTTCTGACGTTGTTAGAAGAATGGAGCTTTCTGATTTGATAGCTGTACTCTCCAACTCGATTTACGAAGCTGTGTACTGGTCCTTTCTTGCTGTTTTCTTGGAGTTTAATTGAGCTAGATTTGCGTGTACACGATTATAAAAGGAATTCCTTAGCATCTTTGCTGGTGTGCAAGTATCTATAAAGCATATAATGTTTATTTGTTGTCCCTAAAAGATCATTGATGTACAGTAGAAATAGAGTGGGAGAGAGAATTGATCCTTGAGGCACCCCAGCGTTAATAGTAAATCTAAAAGCACATTTTTTATTCGTTTAAAAAGACTATCGTATGCCCTTATGTATGGAATATAACATCGGTCGAATGTCCGCCAAGGCTACCGCATCCGAAATGTCCAATTGTCTATGACTCTGAATTTGACCGATGGCATGGGCTATTTATGCTTTTTGGGCCACTGTGGTTTGTCGCTTATTCGCATAGACCTGCGACTTCAGAAAACCCCAAAAGAAAAAGTTTAACGGGGTCAAATCGAACGATCTTGGTGGCCAGTTTACATCACCTCCACGTGAGATGACCATGCCCATGAAATGCTCGTGCAGAATTTCCAATGTGTCGTGAGCTGTATGGCACGTAGCGCCGGGCGTTTTGTGAAAACCACATGTCTTTGGTGTCCATATCATCCGCAATTTAGGCCAAAAGAAGTTGGTAATCATCGAACAATAGCTCTCGCCGTTGTTCGTCGTTCTCACAGAAATATGGACCGATGACGCTGTCAGTCCAAAATCGTTTACTCAACCAGTGGACTAAAATTTATCCACCACGCTGCGAAAAGTCCTCTCGGTAGAACGATTATGGCGATCGTAAAATGGGCGAAGCGAGCGGAACGTTGCCCGAACAGAACTCTATTTTTTGATAACAATTTTATCATTTGTACGTGTTGTTGAACGCTATGGTTTTGGCAAAACAGACTTTTAAAAGTTACGGAATGAGTATCTTGAATAAATGACAGCCAATTTGCAAGATGTAGCTTCAGCAACAGCAATATGGCCGACATTAACTGAGAAAGTTCGGAAGTCCGAATTGAAAGACTCTTTATATGAAGATCAGCGATCTCTGGTATTCTAAGCCAGATCGTGTATAAGCGTAGTTTACTTGTAAAACGGGGACGTGCGTTTCGATTGTGATCAAAGTAATCGATAACATGGTTTTATCCTTTTTCCGAATATCGCAGTTTACATTTTCCCGGCTGTATCTTCCAGAACCAGAAATGTAAGGAGACCTAAAAAAACGAAGATCATTTTGACCCGTTGAACTTTCCCGAATTAGCCTTTGATTTCCAGTGACTAATCGTTGAAGCTGATCTGGAATTTCGAAATCATAGTCAGCAATGAAGCTCATGTCTGATATGCGCCTATAAACATCTACAAACCCACATGTGTTTAATGGGGCGCCACTAGATCCATAACAATTGACTGTGTGATGTGGTTTTCATGCTGGCGGCATCATTTAGCCGATTATTGTCGTGATCATGTCGTTAAAGGTACATTTTGGATCGTTATAGTTGCCCGCCTTTCAGGGGATGGTGCCACTTGTACACAGTGAACCAAACAATCGACCAATTAAAATCAAACTAGTATGCTCTCGAATTCGACGTCTCTGAACCTGTTGCTTTAGCGCAACGTCAAATCATTGGTATATGACAAGCCATGGGTATTAGAAAAGCACAGAACTAATATTGAAAGCAAAATCGTGGGAATATTATCGCATCCTGTATGTTGACTCTTGAATACAGTATGGTGCCCTCAATAAAATTGTTGACAATTGATTTGCTCCAGATAGGTAACTTGCCTTGAGACGCTTCTAATGGAGGCCGCTGGATGGGCGCCAGTTATTGAAAAAAAACGTATATACGTATGTTATAGGATGAGCAACAGAAAAGTAAGAAAATACGTGAGGAAGACTTTAAGAAGAACCAATAGTTTCCAATTATTTGCGAACTACCATTCAAAAAAAAAAAAAAAACTTACCGACTATCTGGATGAAAAGCACAATCCAACACCTTGAATATATCATTCTCCTTTGGATCCACCTCAAAGTATCCCTTCGACACCGTGGCCAGAGATGTAATCAGACTAGGCATGCCTGTTGGCAAAAGTTCACACAATGTTGCAAAGTGATCATACCGCTGCCAGCCAGTCAACGCAAGTCCCTTGAATCCTTTGGAAAACCTGTTCAAAATAAATCCGGAAAACGTTGCCTTTACCATAATCCGATTAAAAAGCGTTTCCAAGCAACACCCACCTGCCGCCCTCCCTGGCGATAACGGCCAGCCATCGCAAGTTATTGTCCAGATGCCTCTGTATCAGGGGAATCATCAGGCTCTCACCAAAAGCACCTTTAAAAGCGGATGCTCCCCATGCCGTGGGAAACACCTTCGAGTACATATCCCACAGTTGCGGCTGGATGAAGCGATAAATGTCACTGGCATACACCCAAATCATTGGCTCCACATAATTCCCAATGTGCGAGTGTTGCATTTCACTTAACGTCATATCCCGGAGCATGTCGTCCCAGATGACGACATTCAGTTGTGGCCATTTGGCTCGCACAAAACTGGCAACAGCCGTCACATGCGACAGGAAGAGTTCGTTGCGAGAATGTTGCCGACATTTATCACACTCGCCCATGCGAGCGACCTCATCGCATCCGATATGGATGTGACTGAATCTGAGCATTTGTTGTTGATGATGTGGATGCGGGTGCTGGTGTGGATTATGGTGCTGCTGCTGCTGATCTGAATGATGTGACTGATTGTTATTCCCGTGCAAATAACTGTCCCCGCCAACATTCAAATGAAATTCAATCACTTGTGTCAGCATATCCTGTAGGAAGGACATTGATACTCTTTGGCTGGGGCATATCGATTGTGGAGACTCGGGAATCTCTCGCATATGCTGAAATCCTTCCAGTTTGAGAGCGAACTCCATATGCCCGAAGGTTTGCACGAGTGGCATCGCTGTGAGTCCATGCATTGCGACCGATTCGAGAAAATCCTAAAATCAAATGGAAATTGCGAATGGAAATTGGTTTTTCTGGAGGAAATTTGTTTTCTTCCTCTACCCACATACACACACACACATACCTTAAGTTCATCAGGGTTGTATGCATTCTTTGCGGCCAGGGGTTGCAGAGATCCAGTATAGGGAAACATATCCTCGTATTCGATGAGAATGCCAGTTGCGCCCAAAGTTTTAACTATCGGCAGGAGACTCTTGAGGAAGGAGAGCTGCAAGTGGAATTGAAAGTCGATAAGAAAATAATTGGTGTCAAGTAAATAAGTTTCAGGTTTGTGTGTGGTTGTGCTTCCAAATGCCCATAGAGCAGACATGTTTTATTCATTGGGGGATACATTGCGGCGCTACAGGTTGCAACAGTTAGTTTGCATATTATTAGCTCTCTCACACGGTAGGGATTCGAATTGTAGATTTGTTTTCCCTATTTAAGGCAAATATATAGTTTGGTCGGGGTTGAGTCTTATTGAAAGCGGAGTGGATAGTGCAAATTGGATGTCATCATCAATTCAACGTCCCCGCATGTGGGGGATAACTATAACTCGTTGTAAATCAACGCTTTGGCAAACAATATGGAGCAATAAGGTGCGACTTTATTTAGCTCCATTTGTTTGGATCACAGTCTCTCTTCCCGTCTTATTCCGTAGAAAACTCAAAAACGAGAGATAGGGGGTGACCATCATTGTGAATCAAATTGTCCACAACGTCTTTTAGTGATGTTGGACGTTGCAGAACGAGGGCAAACTCTGATTGGATTTAACTTGGCGAAGTCCAGTCGTTATAGCTTTGACTACACATCAATCGTGCCTATTTTACCTTTAAGTGGTAACCATTGGATTGAGGCCAGTGTCTCATCAATCCGCAATTGACTTGCTAAACTAATAAGTGAGAGTGTTGATAACAAGACTAAAAACAGCCAAACTACAAACAGAATGGTCAGATTGCCTGGCATGGAATACCCGGCGTGCTGTCCCGAGGCGAACCTACAAAAGCTGCTTCGACATATTTGGACAACAGGTTATTTAGGAATCTCAAGGGTAAGACAGGCCATTTGAACAGAGATGATGGCGGATGAACCACAAGGCTCAATCCCGTAGTGGATATACTGATGGCCCCCTGTCCTAGGGGTATCTCATAAATTGGAAGGCCCTACAGGATTGTGCTTTGGGTTAATTACCCACCCATGGAAATTAGCATTGTTACGAAGCAACTACTAGCCTCGGAAAGGACTGATTTTACTGTTGATGACCCTGCTAAACGTATGTGAACAACTAGCGGAAGCCCTAAACTGCTGCAAAGCAGACATTACTGCCATTCAGGAAACACTAAAATTGACAAACTGACTACGGACCGTGTTTCAGTGAGCAGAAACAACAGGTGAAGACGAGAGTTGCTATTGAGCTCTTTAGGTAAAGAAGAAGGGAAGAACACCGGCTTTTCAGAGAGAAGAAAAAAGAGCATGAAAAGCGCGCGATCGAGGATATAGAGATGTGCCACTCTAGAAATGATGTTCGCAAGTCCGAAGTGTAAAACGTGAAAGCCAAGGAAACCGGGCCCGAACAGAATCCTGTCGAGATGAACAACGAAATATCGTAGCTGAGACACAGTCGATGCTGAGGATATTGAAGAACCACTTCTGCAGACTGTTAAAGGGCGATGACGAACAACATTCCACTGTCAGGCAGAACGAACCACTCAATATTGGCGACGACAGTGAAAACTACCAACCGCTCGACCTAAGTGAATTGAGGATAGCAATATCTAAACTCAAGCTTAACAAGGCTGCCGGAAATGACGGCCTTCCCGCTGAGCTTTATATAGCCGACGGAATGACTTGGTAGTTAACATCCACCAACTCATAAGCCAAATCTGGTCGGATGAAAGTAAGCCTGGAGAATGGAATCTCGTCATCGTTTTCCCGATCCACAGAAAAGGAGACACTCTGAACTGCAGACCCAGAAGTCTCCTCAACATCCCCTACAAGATCCTATCTGCCGTAATATGTGAACGCCTGAAACCGTTTACCGACAACCTGATCGGCCCCTATCAGTGAGTTTTTAGGCCAGGAAAGTCCACAACCGATAACATTTTCACATTTCGGCAGATCCTGGAAAAAAAACCCAAGAAGTCCAAATCGATACCCACCACCTATTTATCGATTTCAAAGCCGCATACGACAGCATTTATAGAGACGAACTATACAGAGCCATGTCTAGTTTTGGTATACCGCCCAAACTCTTCGGTCTGTGCAGGATGCCGATGGAGAATTGTCGCTGCTACATCAGTGTCGCAAACGACCTCACCGACACATTCGATACAAAAAAAGGATTTAGGCAAGACGATGCGATATCATGTGACTTCTTTAATTCGATTCTTGAGAGGATTGTGCAAAACTCCCAGTCAACACCAGAGGCATAATCTTCACTGTCAACACGAAAGGACACACGACATCGACGAACTGGACAGAACGTCACCATTGTCAGATATAACTTTGAGGTAGTACGGTACTTTGTCTACCTCGCCTCGGCTCCGCTATTAACTCTGAAAACAACATTGCGTCAGAAATTAATCGAAGAATTATTCTGCCAACCGCTGTTGGGCTTTCGGGTTAAGAAGGCGATTCAGTAGCAAAACACTGACTCAAACTACTAACGAGATCCTGTATAAGATCCTGGTCATCAAAGTCCTGCTCTACGGCGCTGAAGCATGGACCGTATCAAAAGTGGATCAAGAAATCCTTGGTCAATTCGAGAGGAAAATTCTTCGGTCCCGAATGCGTTGACGGGCTATGGAGACGAATATTCAACCAAGAGTTATACGAGCTGTACAACGACATGCCCCAAGCAAAAAAAAAACTCCGTATTGGACGTTTTAGATGGCTAGGACATGTAAAACGAATGGACACCAACACTCCAGCTCGCCGTAAGTGGCGCTCACAAGTAGAAACCGACCTCAACCAACTTGGAGTGCGCAACAGGAGGCAGTAAGATATATACCGGGCTAATTGGACAGGCATGTTGGTTGAGGCCAAGGTTCATTCAGTACTGTAGCACCACTTAAGTAAGTAAGTACGTTGTGACAAATCAAGAACTGAAGCCTAATGATCATTTGAAGCGCCGAAACTTCTCCGATTTGACTGTGCAAAAGTTTGAAAAGAATGATAAATTCCATCGAAAAATCATCTTCAGCGATGAAGCTTAATTTTGGCTCAATGCTTTGTCAAAATATGCATTATTGAGCTTCAAGAGACTTCATAGCATACACCAAAAGTGAACGGATGCCAGAGGTATGATTGGACCATACTTTTTCGTCGATGAAAATGAATGCCATGTTATGGTCAATGGAATATGCTATCGTCCAATGTTGGAAGACTGATTTTCGCCAAAATTATATAGAATTGAATTCAGTGATATGGGCTTTCAGCAAGATGGTGCTACATAGCTGGCGGTAATCGGTAATCACGTAATCTCCAGAAAGGATCCGGTCCAATTGACCACCTCATTCATGGTTACTATAAGTCGTTTGTTTATTCCGACAAGCCATCAACATCAGAGAAGCTATGGGACAATATCAAACGCTAAAATTTAAAATGTTTCGGCAGATATCCTTAAAAAAAATGGCGGAAATATGTCACAAAGAATCGATCTGTCGAGGGAGTGCAATAACACCTGCGGAAATAAGTACAAAACCGAAATCCTACATGAGCCCAAGCAGGGGGGTTGCACTCCATTTTCAAGCTTTGCATACATCCGATTTCGCACCCATCCCAAATCCAACAATTGGCCCAAGCAGGGTTTAGGCTGTGCATAGTGCGAGTTTGGGTGTATGCAAAGTTTGAATATAAGTGTAACCCTCCTGCGTGGGCTCACTGTTGGATTTGGTTTTATAAGCCTCGCGGAGTCCATTTCCTTTTTTTTTTGGTAATTTTACCCCGTGGCTTTTAATTCCGCGGTATTTATTGCACTGCACCCAATCGATTGTCACATCAACGCGTGGTCGAATTCAAGACTTCAATTTGTCATATTTAATTGTTTCCCACATCTTATTTAAATTTTTAATCGGAAATGGTACTTCAGAAAAGTGTCTGTTGACAAATGAAGCGCTACTCTCTACTATATTCCTGAACTGAAACGCAATTGTCATACAAAATCGAATGGCGCCCATGTGTAATAAAATGGATACGCTTCCCAGCCTCATGCTGTTGTGAATGGGATAGTTGCAAATCACTATTTAATATAAAACGATTCCATTCGTTACATCAACTTTTCCCGGCAATTTCTCTTCTGCCAACTGAACTTTATGAAGTTCCAACTGGCAGCAAAGGCCCATAACATAACACAACTCTATGTGTGACTTTAAAAACTCTGACAAAAATCCAGAGCACCTTCTCCCTTTACTAAAACAAAAAAAAAATAAACGGAACGTTAATGTCCACAAGGGACAAAAGAAAAAAGAAACAACCACCACAGCCATAATCAAATGAAAAGTCCTCACACCGTTTAACCCGACATTCCGATGCCGCCATGCAACGCCTCCCCCAAAAATGAAACGTAAACGGATTTTCCAACTCGTTTCGTTTTTTTTTTTTTTTTTTGTAAACGGCTAAACTTTTAACACACACATATATAGACGAAGAGAGAATAAAAATACTCAAACTACCTTCGGCGGTGCTCCTTTCAGATCCAAATGCACCAAACGCTCGTTAGGCGGATGTGGTCCTCCGGGACCGATTCCCGCCATAATCGGCACTCCCATTCGTTGTAGCTCGTGTTCGTACTGGGACTGACGTTCGGCCGACGATAAAACTCTCTCATAGTCCATGACGTTGTCGTCGTTTTGTACCTTCTGTTGGTTTTGCAAAATTTTCAAACGTTCCTCCTCAAAGAGGAAGCTCTCACCCAATGCAGCAGCACCCGCCGATGATTTCTTTCTTCGTTCCACTAACGAAGTTGATACTGGATTTTGGGTGGGTTTTACAAACTGAACACTGCCAATCTTATTTGGGTTCCTATTACCACCACCACTACCTCCTCCAACGGGCAATGATGATAGTCCACCGGCAACGCTAGCCGATGAGAGTGCAGCCAATTCAGGAGCGGATAAGTCGTTTGCTTGCTGTCGTTGATATCGGAGTACTCGATTAGCTTGTGAAATTAGTTTCTGTATTAGATACTCGTTCTTATTGGATGATCCGCTATTGAACTCCTAAAAAAGGATCAAAAGAAGAATAAGCACATGTCAAAATGTGAGCTGTCAAAGCTAAAAGCTAAAAGCTTCAAGACAGAGGCAAGTACCAAGAAAACGACTTAAAGGATCAACTTACTTTAATGAAAAATAATTTATCTCTGCTGTTGGTGTCGGTTGATGAGTAGGTTCCGTTGAAGAGCGCCCAAGTCCAGAGACCCAGCAACAGCAGACTGGAAGAGATGAGAAGAACCGAAAGTTTCCTTCGCCAAAGGAGTATGAACAAATTGGACTGCATCTGGAAAATAAAATTGCAAAGTTATTGAGATGTTGGAAATTGTTTTTTTTTTTTTAATTGGAACGCATAGAAACGGAGTCGTTTATGGTTAACGAGATTAGAAAATCGATTTCGAAATGTTAACGGCGCAAACGAAATGGTAGACATTATTAGGAGTATGTGTGGAGTTAGTAGAGTTAGGTATGGCAAAGGACCAACACAAACGACAACAAATGTAATAAAAATAAATTGGGAAACAGGAGAAACTGTAAGTGGATTTAAGAAGAAGCAAAGAAGCAAAGGTTTTTCAATTTTAGAGTTTTTTTTAGTCAGTTAAGCTCGGTATTTGAAATAAATTTTTGCTCTACAACGGGCTGGCCAAATACATGTTTGTTTTTATAAAAATTTATTTACTAATTTATTTCGTCAAGATTTCGGCAAAGAAGAAGGGAAGAACATCGGCTTTTCAGAAAGAAGAAAAAGAGCAAGAAAAGCGCGCGATCGAGGATATAGAGAGGTGCCACTCCAGGAACGATTTTCGCAAGTTTTACCAAAGTGTAAAACATCAAAGCCAAGGATACAAGGCTCGAACAGAATCCTTTCGAGATGAAAAAGGAAATATCGTATTTGAGACACAGTCGATGATGAGGATATGGAAGAACCACTTCTGCAGACTGTAAAACGGCGACGACGAACAACATTCCGCTGTCAGGCAGAACATACCATTTAATATTGGCAACGACAGCGAAAACCCGACCTAGCTATATCTAAACTCAAGCTTAATAAGGCCTTAATAAATGAAGGCCTTCCCGCTGAGCTTTATAAAACTGGCGGAGATGACTTGGTAAGCAACATCCACCTACTCATAAGCCAAATCTGGTCGGTTGAAAGCATGCCTGAAGAATGGAACCTCAGCATCGTTTGCCCGATCCACAAAAAAGGAGACCCTCTGAACTGCGCCAACTACAGAGGCATAAGTCTACTCAACATCGCCTACAAGATCCTATCTGCCGTAATATGTGAACGCCTAAAACCGTTTACCAACAACCTGATCGGCCCTTATCAGTGTGGTTTTAGGCCAGGAAAGTCCACAATCGATCAAATTTTCACACTTCGGCAGATCCTGGAAAAAACCCAAGAAGTTCAAATCGATACCCACCACCCATTTATCGATTTCAAAGCCGCATACAGCATTTATAGAGACGAACTGTACAGAGCCATTTCTAGTTTTGGTATACCGCCCAAACTCGTCCGTTTGTGTAGTATGACGATGGAGAATTCTTGCTGCACCATCAGGGTCGTAAACGACCTCACCGACACATTCGATACCAGAAAAGGATTTAGGCAAGGCGATGGGCTGTCATGTGACTTCTTCAATTTGATTCCTGAGAGGTTTGTGCAAAACTCTCGAGCCAACACCAGAGGCACAATTTTCCAAAAATCGGTGCAACTAGTAGCATACGCCGACGATATTGACACCATAGGTAGGACTCAACGTGATGTCATAGCCACGTTTGCTAGTATAGAGAAGGAAGCTGAAAAAATGGGTTTAGCAGTAAATGAGGGTAAGACTAAGTATATGCTGTCAACACGAAAGGACACACAACATCGACGAATTGGACAGAACGTCACCATTGACAGATATAACTTTGAGGTAGTACGGGACTTGTCTACCTCGGCTCCGCTATTAACTCAGACAACAACACCTCGTCAGAAATCAAACGAAGAATTACTCTTGCCAATCGCTGTTTCTTCGGTCTAAGAAGGCAATTTAGTATTAAAGCCCTAACTCGAACTACTAAGAGGATCCTATATAAGATCCTGACTATCCCAGTCCTGCTCTACGGCGCTGAAGCATGGACCGTATCAAAAGCGGGTGAAGAAATCCTTGGTCGATTCGAAAAAACTCCGCAGTGGGCGTTTAAGATGGCTAGGACATGTAGAACGAATGGACACCAATACTCCGGCTTGCAGTGTCTTCGATTCCCAGCCAGACGTCGGGCGCAGTAGAGGAAGACCTCGCCTTAAGTGGCGCGCACAAGTAGAAACCGACCTCAACCAACTTGGAGTGCGCAACTGAGGCAGTTAGCTAAGGACCGGGCTAATTGGAGAGGCATGTTGGTTGAGGCCCAGCTTCATCCCGGACTGTAGCGCCACTTAACTCAAACATAGTTTGTAACATAGAGAAATAATTTAGCTACACATACCTCAAAGTATTTATATGGATCGACTCAGAATCGCTAGCTGAGTCGATTGAGCCATTTCTGTCTGTCCGTCCGTTTGACGGCCTTAAATTTTGAGTTAGGATAATGAAATTTGGTATATAGGATTTTTATCCGAGGCTACAGAGCCTCTTGTAATGTGTCTATCACAATGTGATGAATATGGTTGACCGATCGTTGATCTGGAGACCGCCATGTCCCTTTATGGATATCGAGGTGAGGAAACCGTGTGCTGGCTATAGTGGCATTTCGTTCCGTAGCGAAGTTAATTAGCCTAAGTCCGTTGCAAGACGTGTTGTCTTCCTACCTTTGCGTTAAAATCTCCCAGCAAGATTTTATCATCGTACTCCGGTAGTCGCTCATAAGTTTTGTCAAGGAGCTCGTAGAAGCAATCCTTAGCTATATCATCTTTTTCCTCCGGCGTATGTTGGCGAATTTGGATATTATTTGAAAATAATCTGCAATTTCGCTTGCACATTTTTAAGAACAACAGGTGGAATTCCCTTTGGTCGCGTTTAATATTAAATTTCCTGAAAACATTTTAGCAAATAAGTCGGCCGTTTCTTTTTGTGTAGCAGCCAGCGATCCATAAGCCTGATTAAGGGACGGAATAAAGAGTGGGTAGGATTATTACTGAGTACTTTTGCCATGTCCGTGAGAAGCATCAAAGAATACCTACAACAGTAGCTCTGGTTGATGGAAACTAATCTTTTCTCTTCAGATGTGTCCGCCATTGTCTAAATGCTTTCGTTTTTACAGCTATAACTTACTCGCATGCTTAAATAGAATGACCGACGAATAATCTCAGTTTCTGCATCTACGCAAGTATTGACATCTGTCTGAAAAAAAGGTCTTCCCATCAAAAAGAATCGTAAGTCACGCAGATTATCCCAGTTATTTGTTCGGAAGTTCCATATGTTCGAGATGGGTAGTGTATAGATCAGACAGACTTTCGCAAGAGGTGGGGAAAACTTAGCTAAGAAAAACTTTCGGTGCAAATGCTGTACATTTTAAACTTTTTTATATATTCTTAAATATTGTGGATTTTAAGAACTAACTTCTGCCGCTGCCAAATCCAGCTCGAAGGACCAAATTATAACAGCTTGAGGCTCAACAAAGAGGTCGTGAATAAACTTATACCAATATTTCGATATGTTTTTATTCATTTCACTAACAATTATGTAACATTTGCTATATTGAGCGTTTCATCAGCCACGAAGCATAAGCTTACCAATTAAGCCCAAATTCATATCTTCAATTTTAGTAAAAAAAAAACATATGAGAAGGCTTCAATCCGCTGTGCGAATCGTTGAATATCCTATCCCATCCTATCCTAATTATAAATGCCCCAAAAATGTGGGAGTTGCTAAAAATTTAATAAATCTTGTTCAGACGGTATCTAAATCTTTTACTATGCTGTGGGATAGGGTTTACAAATTGTTTATTTTTTTAAATAACGATTTTGGGTCGGGAGTTGAGCCCAATCCTCCAAGACTCAGTTTAAAAAAAGTCACATTACAGTGCAGCGCCTTGCCTAAATCCATTTTTGGTATCGAATGTCTCGGTGAGGTCGCCCTGATGGAGCAGCGATAATTCTCGGTTGCCATCCTGTAAAGAAAGAAGAGTTTGGGCGGTATATCCAAACTAGACAAAGCTGTGTATAGCTCGTCTCTATAAATGCTGTCTTATGCGGCGGTGGGTATCGATTTGGACTTCATGGGTTTTTTCCAGGATCTGCCGAAGTGTGAAGATTTCATCAGTTGTTGACTTTCTTGTCCTAAAACCACACTGATAAGGGCCGATCAGGTTGTTGGTTATATTGAATGGTTCGTTCTGCCTGACAGTGGGAGATTGTTCGTCATCGCCGTTTAACAGTCTGTAGAAGTGGTTCTTCGATATCCTCAGCATCCACTGTGTCTCAACTACCATATTTCCTTGTTCATCTCGACAGGATTCTGTTTGAGCCTTGTATCCCTGGCTTTGACGTTTTACACTTTGGTAAAACTTTCAAACATTTTTCTTGAAGTGGCACCTCTCTATATCTTCGATCGCGCGCTGCTCTGGCTCTTTGTTCTTCTTTCTGAAAAGCTGGTATTCTTCCCTTGTACTCTGCCTATAGAGCTCAATGGCAGCTCTCGTCTTCACCTGCAGCTAAGTCTTGTATCGTCGTTCTTGGCCTACAAAGACAGATGTTCTGTCGGCATTCCTCATCAAACCAAGGGTTTCTTGCTGGTGGTCGCGAGAAACCTAGCACATCACAGTTTTTCATCCCCTTTTTGGCCGGGCCCATCCCATCGTATTTCTGGATGGAAGTAATATCTGCTTTGTAGCAGCTTTGGGCTTCTACTTGTTGTTCGCCTGCACCTCTCCTGTTTAATGTTCTCACATTCCACGTGCAGAAACGAACGTCGTTGTCTTTTTTTTCGTTTAGCAGGGACGTAAACAATAAAATTAGTCCTTTCCGAGGCTATTGGTTGCTTCGTAACAATAGGTTTTTTACATGGGTGGAAAGTTAACCCAAAGCACAACCCCCAACCTGGAGGGCTAGTTCCAATTTATTTGATACCCCTAGGACACGGGGCCATCAGTATCCACTACGGGATTGAGCGCTGCCGTTGACTTCTCGGTTCATCCGCCATCATCTCTGTTCAAGGGCCTGACTTATCCTTAAGATTCCTAGATAACCTGTTGTCCGAATATGTCGAAACAGCTCATATAGGTTCGCCTGGGACGGCAGATTCATTCCGTGCCATTCTGACCAGGGTGATTATAGTGTTGCTGTTTTACATCTCGCACTTATCGTTTATCAAGTCGAATCCGGTTGGATGAGATCAGTCCCCGATGGTTACCACTTGGAGGTAAAAAATAAACATATTTGATGTGTTCGCCAAGTTAAAGCCAAAGTCTACCCTCGTTCTACAACACCCAACCATCAATGTCGCTTAGGTCCTTTTTCTTCTATGCGCTTCAATTGTTTGTTGGTATTTTATTATCTGTCAAAAACATATATTTAATCCCCGCGTTAACTCACCAAACTCCATGGGTTAACTGAGAGTCAAACTTTGACGTTTTCCATTTTTGTTTGGTACTTGAACTGTTCCTTGAAATTTTGAAGTAGAAAGTGTTTTGTGATGTCAAATCAAACTTAACCAAACATTTGTCATCTGTCAAAGTGAATTATTCGCTTCACATTTTAATTGAATCTAAACTTCAAGTAACCGCCCATCTATGACTTTAACGTCTGTCACCATTTCAAAACTTTGGTAGAGTAATTTATGTTTCCCCTTTCTCTCCAGCCTATCATGTGGACTTTTCAATTTAGCTATTCATAAGGTAATTATACAAACATTGTTTGTTTCACATATGCTACACAAGGATTGACCTCTCTCTACTAACCTCGTTTTGTTATAATGCATGTTGCACGTACGGTATACATGAAGAAGGACTATGCCTATGAAACATGGAACAACAAAAAAAAAAATAATAACGAGGAAGATTTTTGGAATTTTCAACATTTCACATGAAATTAGTTTAGCTGGAGTATTTGTATCTATGAAATGCCTTCCCCCATGTCCTGAATTAAATATTTTCATTTAAGTGCTACCCCATTCGGGGTAGGAAGTAGACACACATAATGCTTATGTCATGTGTGTGTAATCAAATAAAACACAACAAGGACATGTATTATAAATCTGTTCAATGGAAAATAATTTGTATTCTGCGATGGAGTCCTGTTGTTTGGAGAGGAGACGTTTCTCCATATACATAATAATCTATCCACCATCTATTTAACTATTACGAGCTCTACACAATTTAGAGCACATCCTTTCTATGCGCCATCTTGAAATTCATGCTGACCATTCGATTGTTCGAGTGGGGGTACTGAAGCAGGACGTTTTTTTTTTTAAACGATGATGTATGCCTTGTAGGGCTTCAATGTTGTTGAGAGTTTTCAAATGCACTTCGGTGAAGTGGTGCACATCGGTGAATTCAAATTTATCGTATTGGCAGGCAATACGCTCTTTATGGAAAAACATAAATTGATTGGCAGAGTTAATTAAGCTTTGAATGGATAGCTTGTTAAGGAGCCATACGAAGAGTGGAAAATTAAATTTTAAGCCTTAAATGAGGATGGTTAACTAGAAATGGATGCAGCTGTAGACAGAGGCTGGGCCATCGAGGGTTTTGTTTTTAAATGCAGAAAAATAATCACATATGTAGGTTTGGGGTAGGATTTGTTTACATTAGCAATTACAATTCCTATTGATAAATCGATATTTAAGTAACCAATCTATATAGATAGCCTCGGAAAGGACTGATATTATTGTTGATGATCCTGCTAAACGAAAAAGCTGCATCTGCACCTGCAATGTGAGAACATTAAAAAGGAGAGGTACAGGCGAACAACTAGTGGAAGCCCTAAGCTGCTACAAAGCAGACATTATTGCCATCTAGAAATACGATGGGTTGGGCCGGGCCAAAAAGGGGATAAAAAACTGTGACATCTACTATGGACCGTGTTATAGTGAGGAGAAACAGCGACTATTCGGATGCGGATTTGTTATAAGTGCCAGACTTAGTCAAGAAGTCTTTTGTTTCCAAGACATTAGCGAACGCATTGTAACAATCCGCATCAAGGCCAAATTCGCCAACATACGCCTTATATGCGCTCACACTCTGACGGAGGAAAAAGATGATATAGCTATAAGGATTGCTTCTACGAGCTCCTTGACAAAACCTATTGGCGACTACCGAAGTACGATGTTAAAATCGTGCTGGGAGATTTTAACGCAAAAGTAGGAAGAGAATTCCTAGGGTCTAACATCGACTCGGACCACACCTTCTTGCAGCCAAGGAAAGAATGCGAATATCCACCACGCAACAACAAACCAGAAGTACTGTGAAAAATTTAATTCAAAAGACCACCAAGGCCTTCGCCTTAATGTGCTAGGTTTCTCGCGGCCACCAGCAAGAAACCCTTGGTCTAATAAGGAATGCCGACAGATGCTCGCAGCCAAGAACGAGGCCTACAAGGCTAAGCTGCAGGTAAAGACAAGAGCGGCCATTGAGCTCATCTCATGTCGAATTGAACTAGGAAATATCGTAGTTGGGGCAGAGTCTATGCTAAGGATATGAAAGAACCACTTCTGCAGACTGTTAAACAGCGGTGATGAACAACTTTCTGCTGTCAGGCAGAACTAACCACTCAATTTTCGCGACGACAGTGAAAACTACCAACCACCGGGAATAAGTGAAGTGAGGATAGCAATATTTAAACTCAAGCTTAACAAGGCTGCCGGAAATGACGGCCTTCCCGCCGAGCTTTATAGAGCCGGCAGAGATAACTTGGTAAGTAAGATTCACCAACTGTTAAGCCAAATTTGGTTGTATGAATGTATGTCTGAATAATGGAACCTCAGTATAGTTTTCCCGATCCAAAAAAAATGAGACCCTCTGAACTCTGAAGTAGAAACCGACATTAAACAACTTGGAGTTCGCAGCTGGAGGCAGTTAGCTAAGGACGCGGCTAATTGGATTGGCATGTTGGTTGAGGCCCAGGTTCATTCCGGACTGTAGCACCACTTATTTAAGTAAGTAGGTAATCAACCTGACACAAAGTAGATAAAAATTGAATGTCGAATGAGTGCAAGAGATCTTCAAGACCTTTGCAGAATGGGTATTCCTTAATTTGGCGATTAATATTTTACCGCCAGCATCTGATATCCACAACGAATGGCGACAATGTCAAAAAACAACAAGATTGGCTGAACCTGTGTTGGATTTTTCCCTCCCACTAGCAAAAAAAAACCCATGGTTTGAAGAAGAATACCGATAGATTCGAGCACGCAAAAATTAGGCCCACAAGGGAATGTTGCAGGTGAGGACGGAATATGTTTAAAACAGTAAAGAACGTGAAAAGACCTCAGAATGATCCTGGTATGTTATACCAACGTACAAGGTGGGCCAAAAGAAGTCATCCGATGTTGTTGTGGCTCGCGCAGTGTGTGCCGTTGCTCCGTCCTGTTGGAACCACATGTCCTCCAGTCTTAATTCGTCCAATTGCGGCAGAATAAACTCGGTTCACATGGCCCTATAGCGCGCACCGTCCACTGTTGTCGTTTGACCAGCGACGTTCTCGAAAAAAATGGCCCAATGACTCATCCAGCGTGAACAGCGCACCATGCAATAACTTTGAGCGGATGTAATGGCTCCTCGTGGATTTTCGGTGCCCCAGAAGCGATAGTTTTGCTTGTTCACGTACCCGCTGAGGTGGAAATAAGCCTCATCGCTCATTTTGATTTTGGTCGAAAAATCGTCCACTTCGTCCTCGAGATTGAGGAAAGCTTGGGCGTAGGTTACACTCGTTTGGCGGTCGACAGGCAGCAGCTGATGCACAGACTGGACTTTGTACTTGACCAAAATTCGACTTTGGGATGACCGGCTGATGTATAATTGCGAGGCACGGCGTCTGGTCGATGTTTCTGGCGACAGCTCGACATCCTCGGCAACAGCGGCGATATTCTAGGTACAACGGGCACTCCGGGTTGGCCACTCTTGGCAACGTCTCGTGTGGTTCCATACTCTTCACCGTTGATGGCCAAACGGCGCTGTCGGCGCTGCAGTGCAAAAGAAGGGCAGCGGGTGTATAGGGCCAGGAGAAGGGAGGAAAAGGAACTCGGCAACAGCGGCAATATTCTAGGCACAACGGGCACTCCGGGTTGGCCACTCTTGGCAACGTCTCGTGTGGTTCCATACTCTTCACGGTTGATGGCCAAACGGCGCTGCAGTGCAAAAGAAGGGCAGCGGGAGTATAGGGCCAGGAGAAGGGAGGAAAAGGAAACCCTGCGTAGAAATAAGAGGGCTTACGCAGCGTCCCAGCTCAAAGTGATCGAAGAGTCGCGCGATCATAACAGCATCCGGAGGTTTTATAAAAGGGGCAAAGAAACTGGCTGCTGGCTACAAAACCGGAATGCAGGCTCTTCGAGACAGCGAAGGAAACCTAGTCACCGAAGCGCAGAGAATAGTAGATGTGTTGGGCATCATGTAGAGAGAGTGATAGGGCAAGAAGAGAACCCACGTCCAGTAAATGAAGAACTATAGTTCCACCACCTAGTATAGAAGAAGTTGGTCTAGCTATTAAAAAGCTAAAGAACAACAAGGCCGCAGGCTCTGATGGCTTACCAGCGGAGCTTTTTAAATACGTTGGTGATGTTTTGGTAGGGAGCATACACAGAATCATCAACCAAGTATGGGTGGATAAAAACATGCCCTATGACTTGACTATCAGCTCCATATGCCCCATCTACAAAAAAAGGCGATCCTATGTCCTGCAAGAACTATCGAGGCATATCCCTGCTTAATTTCGCATACAAGATCCTACCTAACGTACTGTGTGAACGTGTAAAACCGTTCTGCAATACACTCATCGGCACCTATAAACCAAATTTTCACACTGAGGCAAATCCTAGAAAAGACCAACGAATTTCAAGTCGAAACTAACCACCTATTCGACTTCAAAGCCGCGTATGATAGAATACATCGTCAGGACCTCTATATGGCGATGGACGAATTCGGAATCCCGGCAAAACTGATTCAACTGTGTCGCGTGACGCTGAAAACACGCGCTGCAACGTGCAGCAAACATGCACCGGAAGGAGACGCGCTATCATGTGACTTCTTCAACCTCGTACTTTCAACACGGAAGGCACTATTTTTAACAGGTCCGTCCAGCTGCTGGGCTATGCGGACGAAAACCCGCGAAGAATTACCCTAGAAAACCGTTGCTATTTCGGTTTGGCGCAACAACTGGGTTCAAAACTCCTGACTCGAAGGACGAAATGTGTGCTCTACAAAACCCTTATCCTCACAGTTCTGCTTTATGGCGCCGAGTGCTGGACGATAAGCAAGAAAGGAGAGCTGATACTGGGCTCTTTCGATTCGAGGAGGGCAAATGGAGGAGAAATATACAACCGCGAACTCTATGAGTTGTACCAAGATGTGGATGTAGTCCAAAAGGCCAAAACACGTCGACTACATTGGCTCGGCCACATCGAGCGAATGGACAATAATGCTCCAGCTGCGAGGATCTTCGAATCCCAGTCCCCAGGTTCGAGAAGGCAAGGAAGACCGAACCTTCGTTTCAAAGACCAAGCCATCGCGGATGCCAGAGCGTTTGGCCTAGACGACTGGAAGCACCCAGCCGGGGATCGTAGAGGATGGAAGGCTGCAGTGTCTCAGGCAGAGACTATTCACGGGTCGGGAGCCGGGTAAGAAGAAGAAGAAGGCGATTTAGTAAAAAAGCCCTAAAACGTGATCATATCAGTCCTCCTCTACGAGGCTGAAGCATGGAACATATAAAAAGCAGACAGAAAACCAATGAAAGAAATCTCCGATCCCGTTTGCTTTGGAGGCGAAGATTCCCCCACGGGTTTTACTAGCTTTCCAGCGTCATAGACCCGGTAAAAAAATACTTCGCAACGTTTTATGTGGCAACGGTAAACCATCTACCTCCGCCCTACTAAGTTCGATTTCCAGTCAGATGTCAGACACAATACATGGAGACTTTACCTTAAGAGGCGCGTCCTCCGGCATAAATTAAGCACTGCATCTTTGAGTAGATTAATGGCTCTTTGCGAATGATAGGTACCTACGTGGAAATAGTCCACCCCTTCCTTACCCTGCGTATCCAATGAATATCAGATTTAATTGCTGTACTCAGTTTTGATACGGCTTGCCTGGCCCTGACGTAATTACATATTTCGTTACGTATTCAACGGTAATAAACCACAAAATTGCGCAGACTTAATTAAAACACAAAATACCCGAGTACGAGCATATTTTAAGCATCCTTCAGTATAAACCGCTGTGGTTATGGCTGGGCGTGAGTGTGTGTGTGTGAATGAGGCACATGCAAATCTCGGGCCATTGTGTGTAAAAGAAAGGTTAGCGTATTCCAAATGAAATTCGAGGATATGAAGATGATGTTAAATGATGACCACCGACATACGTCCTGCTTTTGAATTTGCCCTATACCCTCATATGAACTCGTATACCTCTGGTTGGCAGTAGTGCCTGGCATCCTTCCAAAGAATAGATCTTGGAAGTCAAATCGGGTGTATGTGTGAAAGTAATATTCACATACTCGTGTACGAATTTGTTCCTTTCTTTTAGAGCATTCCTCTTGCGAAAATTTTTTTTTTCACTTTTTTCCCTTTTGCAGGAGCGAGCTGTCGGTTTTTTATTGCTCATCCCATGGGGTAAATTAATTTTAATCCATGGCGAAATAATGGAGATGGAGTCAACGGGAGTAGGTTCGCCATCACCATGTGTGCAGTTTGCACAAGGAAGAGTATCATCAGTTTTTTTTGTTGGTAGGGGAGAAAAAAAATGGACCCCTGAGGATAGGTTATGGCTCAATATAACTTGGTTTAACCATTTATCAAGTCCAAGGTGTGTGTGCCGTGCTCCACAATTAAGAGGTGTTATAAATGGTTTTGGATTTGGTTATTAAGTTTATTTATTATTCAAGTGTAAAGTGTGGCGCTGAATGGATCATAAATTAAAGAGTTGTGGGAATATTCGCGCTTCTTTGTTGTGGGGGTTATGATTTTGAAAATTGGTACCATGTTACGGTGTAGTTGAATCTAGCGGGGTTTATTAAAAATTGTTTTATTAGAAAGAGGACCTTTTGATCAAGATGACTTTGGGAGAAGTTTAGAACTTCCCTTTTGCATGTCTATAAAAACAGTAAACACCTTTAAAATCCGAAACGCAACTTTCTCTTTTACACCGAATTGGGCGTTAGATCAATTTCTTTGCATTTAAATTTTAGAACGTATTATTTAGCGATCATTTGTATTTGCAGTCGCCTCCCTCTAAGTCGAATTTTTTCTAAGTCGAAATTCTCTTTAACTCGAATACATTCTTTCGATTCTTGGTCTATTTTCAATCCCTCTAAGTCGATTTTTTTTCCTTTTGCGGAAAAAAGGGAATTTCATTTCTTTTACAAATGAATTCCAGCTTTTCAGATAAATTATGGCCAAAAGAAAATTAAAAACCTTAGATCCTGCCACTAAATTCGATTGATTGAAGAAATTGAGAAGGGGTTTTAACAGAAAAAGAAAATTGCTGACGATTTTGGTATTCCCAGTAGTACTCTTTCAACCATACGGACTGAAAGAGAGCAATTAAGAACTTGGCAAACGCCATAGTCGCCGAGCGAAGTGGGTCTAGTCCCCTGTTAATTTCGAAGGTGGAACTCCAGACCATCTTCGATTCCATAAAGAAAAAGAAGTCAGCGGGAGTCGATGGTATATCCAACATTGTACTGCGACACTTACCCCCTGAAGCTGTGGACATTTACGCCACGCTGTTCAACAACGTGCTGAATAATGCATATTATCCATTGCGTTGGAAGACGGCGGTGGTTCATCCTCTCCCGAAAAAGGACAACTCCAATCCGGCAAATTTCCGGTCGATAAGTCTCCTTCCGAGTATCAGCAAGGTATTCGAAAAGATTCTCAATCCGGCACTGTTCAAGTGGTCTGAGGACAACAATATTATACCAGAGAACCAGTATGTTTTCAAGGCCGGACATGACTGTATTCATGCCGCCTCCAAACTCGTCTCTGATATGCAATGGAATAAAGCCAAAAAAACAGTACACGGGTACATGTCTGGTTGATTTGGAGAAGGCTTTCGACACCGTATGGTTAGAGGGCCTCTATCTAATGCTGACCAGACTTGGCATAAGTAAACCACGTTTGTTGTCAAAAGTGGCAATGTAACTTCTACCACCGAATTTTTTATTAAAAATGGTTTGCAACAGGGAGTGGTGAACTCGCCTATTCTCTTCAGCATATACACCAGCGATATGATAGGCAGTCTTACTCAGGCAATTGCGTATGCGGACGATCTTATCGCGTACAGAAGAGCACCTACTGTCGAGGTCATGCGAACTCTTTTGCAGCGGGACTTCGATAAGATCCAGAGATATTCGGCCCTAGCGAGGTATCCGTCGGAGCGGAAAATTCTCCGATTTTGTACGAATCCGATGTTTTTTGCTTCGAGGTATTCTTGTGAAAAGCTGTTCGGAATATTTCTCCGACATTTTGTAACGCATCCCAGCGAATTAAGTTGAAATGCGTTCAGGTGCATTTTTCATTCAATTTTTGACAGCTAATTGCAATTCTTTTTCCGATTTCCTCCGACACAAATTCGTCGCGGAATTTGTTTACGAAGTGAAGTGGAGTAATAGAAAAATGTATGTAATTATATAAATTTATTTATTTAAGTAATTTTCGTACTAATCGTTTGAATTTGTGTTTCCAGGGCGAGCTCAAAGGATAAAACCACCCCTGAACAGTACGAGCTTCGTCGTCGCATTTGTATAGTATTTCTTTCCGATGACAAATACCTCGAATGGAATTTGAATCTCCGACGAATTATGCTTACTTACTTACTTACTTACTTAAGAACTTGGGCCTCAACCAACATGCCTCTCCAATTAGCCCGGTCCTTAGCTAACTGCCTCCAGTTGCGCACTCCAAGTTGGTTGAGGTCGGTTTCCACTTGTGCACGCCACTTAAGGCGAGGTCTTCCTCTACTGCGTCCGACGTCTGGCTGGGAATCGAAGACTCTGCGAGCGAGTATTGTTGTCACTTCGTTCTACATGTCCTAGCCATCTTAAACGTCCAATGCGGAGTTTTTTGACTAGGGGTATGTCGCTGTACAGCTCGTGTAGTTCTTGGTTGAATCTTCGTCTCCATAGCACGTCAACGCAAACGGGACCGAAGATTTTTCGAAGAATTTTCCTCTCGAATCTACCAAGGATTTCTTCATCCGCTTTTGATACGGTCCATGCTTCAGCGCCGTAGAGCAGGACTGGGATGATCAGGGTCTTATATAGGATCTCCTTAGTAGTTCGAGTGAGGGCTTTACTACTAAATTGCCTTCTTAGCCCGAAGAAACAGCGGTTGGCAAGAGTAATTCTTCGTTTGATTTCTGACGAGGTGTTGTTGTCAGAGTTAATAGCGGAGCCGAGGTAGACAAAGTCCCGTACTACCTCAAAGTTATATTTGTCAATGGTGACGTTCTGTCCAATTCGTCGATGTTGTGAATCCTTTCGTGATGACAGCATATACTTAGTCTTACCCTCATTTACTGCTAAACCCATTTTCGCCGCTTCCTTCTCTATACTAGCAAACGTGGCTATGACATCACGTTGAGTCCTACCTATGATGTCAATATCATCGGCGTATGCTAGTGTTGCACCGATTTTTGAAAATTGTACCTCTGGTGTTGGCTCGGGAGTTTTGCACAATCCTCTCAAGAATCAAATTGAAAAAGTCACATGAAAGCGCATCGCCTTGCCTGTGAGGTCGTTTCCGACCCTGATGGTGCAGCGAGAATTCTCCATCGTCATCCTACACAAACGGAGTTTGGGCGGTATACCAAAACTAGACATGGCTCTGTATAGTTCGTCTCTATAAATGCTGTCGTATGCGGCTTTGAAATTGATAAATAGGTGGTGGGTATCGATTTGGACTTCTTGGGTTTTTTTCCAGGATCTGCCGATGTATGTGAAAATTTGATCGATTGTGGACTTTCCTGGCCTAAAACGAAACTGATAAGGGCCGATCAGGTTGTTGGTAAACGGTTTCAGGCGTTCACATATTACGGCAGATAGGATCTTGTAGGCGATGTTGAGCAGACTTATGCCTCGGTAGTTGGTGCAGTTCAGAGGGTCTCCTTTTTTGTGGATCTGGCAAACGATGCTGAGGTTCCATTCTTCAGGCATACTTTCATCCGACCAGATTTGGCTTATGAGTTGGTGGATGTTACTTACCAAGTCACCTCCGCTTTATAAAGCTCGATCGCGCGCTTTTCTTGCTCTTTTTTCTTCTTTCTGAAAAGCCGATGTTCTTCCCTTCTTCTTTGCCTATAGAGCTCAATGGCAGCTCTCGTCTTCACCTGCAGCTTACCCTTGAAGGCCTCATTCTTGGCTGCGAGTATCTGTCGGCATTCCTCATCAAACCAGGGGTTTCTTGCTGGTGGCCGCGAGAAAACTAGCACATCAGTTGCGGCTGATACAGGCTTACAGATTCTGATTATAATGATGAAGGCACGAGTTGGAAGGATTATCTTGAAGTCGATGACGCTATCGTAGCCACAGAAGTACCTGATTGCGATTCAATTTTGGAAGCAATAGCACATGCTGCTGATGCTAATGACGGGAGTGGAGATGAAGAAGAAGGTGAAGCTGAAGCTGGAAGAATTAATATTGGTAATCCGGGTAATTCAGCGAGTTTAAGAACTTTTTTGGATAGTTGACGACATTATCATATGAATTAACAGAAACTACCAATCGGGAGCAAATTCAGTTTGAATCTTAAAATTCAATTCGCCGACATCAATGTTTTTCGCAGCCAATATAGCACGTTCGCTCAACCAGTCATGATTTTTGTAATTTTGTGCAATGTTTGAAAGCACCTTTCGGAGAAGTTTAGATTTTGATAGAATGCGACAGGAAATTGAATACAGCCAGCCGAAATGTCAAAATGTTTGCCGTTGCTAATTTCCAGCAATTAATTTGAAAATACTTCTTTAGATTAGTCGTTCTGCAGATCGACACGCATGTTCGTAGTCAGTTTGCGTTTCCACAAACTGACGACTTCAAACATGCATAAGTTCATCCGCAATGTTTGCCGAAAATAAAAAATCCTCCAAAGCTCCTTTCTCGCCCTAAATCCTTCTTTTACCATCCAATCAACCTCCTTTCCTATCGAAACCAATTCAAATTACGTCGCTTTAAACAGCGCAGTGAGCTTTGGAAACACGACAACGAATATCTATCCAAACTATAGACCCCCATAGGGTATATTAGTATTACAGATTTATAGATAAAGCATTAACACCCGCGGCTGTTATTGCCGTTTGAAATTGGAATTCTATTGATGTTTGGGCGTATGCAAAGATTGAACATGAGTGGGGGCCATACTCGGATCGGGCTCGGCTCACTGTTGGATTTAGGTTGCGTTCGAGTTTGGTTACATGCAAAGGAAATAATCTCCACAAGCAAAAGGCATTAACAGCTGCAGTGCTTATATCCAGTTCGAAAAGGAAATAAGCCCTGCGGAGTCATTTTCCTTTTTTTGTGGAAATTTAGCCCCATTGGACTTAATTCCGAGGGAGTTATTGTACTGCACTGTAAATTACAGATCAAACTGGATGCGAAAGAGGAAGCAAACCGCAGATGGATAAACGGCACAAGGTGTCAAATATTCAGGCAACTCTGGCCAAACTTTAACCAGAAGAGCTCCATCTGCTTGACAATGCTGAACAGATCAAACGTCAGCACCATAATCGGTGTAATTACAGGACTTCAGGCTTACACGCAAAAAGACTAGACCTCTTTAGAAATGACTTCTGTAGATGCTGCTTGGAGAATAGGAAAATATTCCTCACCTCCTCTGCTTTTTTAAAGCGCTCTCCAACCTGGCTAATATAATAATATAAACAACTGTAAGATTTTCAATTGGAATAAAATTCACACACATAAAGCAAACTAGCCAAAGTCTTTCTATAACCTACCAAAACTACTTTTTTAGGCCGTGTCGTATGAAATTTGCATTCGATTTATCTGCCATTATTTTTTATTCTGGCCCTCAAATCGACTTCTGACCTTTTCTTCTTGCTCAGAATTTTCACACATACTTTTCAAATCGTAGAGCATGGATTTGTACAGAACGCCATTTTTTTTTTCGATTCTGGTCAGCCAATCGACCTCTGACCTTTACGTCTAAAATCTTTTCGTTTTATCAAAATACTATCCAGTTTGTGTTTGTTGTAGTTTTGTTGGGCATTGAGAGGACGCACCCCCTCTTTTACCCGAAGTGAAATTCCAAACTTGTACAAAGTACTGTGGTGACTAAATTCCACTGAACAAGACTTAAAAGTTTATTAACCATCCAATGTAGAAATATTCAAGTTCCTAATTAAATTTTCAATTCCAATTTTCAGTTTATGGCATTGCTCTGGGTTTTCCAACAATCGTGATTCCTGCCATTCAAGAAGGTGATGGTCGTGAACAGAGTGATATCGTATTAAACGGAGATGAAATTTCATGGTTTAGTAAGTACACATATTTTTTTTCAATAATAATTTAAAACTGGATGGAACTGGATATTTTTCATTACTTTAGGTTCTATAAACCTTATATGCGTGTCATTGGGGTGTCTATTTTCTGCAGCATTCAGCCAGAGAGCTATGCAAGTAAGAAAAATAAAATTTGTAAAAAAAACACATCATAAGTAACAAGCTTTGCTATTTATTGACCTTTTTATAGATAGTTAATCTCCGATTTTGGCATCATGGCTTTTGTTTCACTTTTCTACTGGTACCGAGCACCTTTACGCAGCTTTCTGCCTAGCTGGCTTTGGCAGAGGTCTTATGGAAGCACCGGTAATTAAAACTGCCTTTTCCAATCTTTTAATAGCAGTTAATGATTCTGATTTCTTTCAAATTTATGTACAATTTATATTTGGATCTACACTAGTCGGCATAAGTATTTTGACGAAACCTTTTTGTGACTATTGAGACTAACTTTGCTTGGTATCGTTAAAACAACGGTGCAAAAATGATGCGCGAAACAAAGAATCTATTTTTAGCTCTATGCATGCCAAGTTTTGTATTGTTTACCTTTTGCATTCTCTTTCTGCTGATAAGAACGCATGCAGACAAAGAATTTTTACGTGGCATAAGTATTTTGACGGAAACTTTGTGTAAATATTTTAACAGTTTTGAGCACGTGATAACCAAAAAACTTGTGTAGTTAACTTTAATTTACATTAAACGTTGATAACTAAATAAAAATTTATTAAAATTTATTAAAAACCATGGGTAAAACGGCTGAGTTGAGTTTGGTTGTCAGATCTTCAATGGTAGCGAAGTTTAACGCTGGAACGGCAGTAAAAGACATAGCAAGTGAGTTTAATGTGTCGCGTCAAACTGTGCACTATCAAATCAATAAGTTTAAAAAGCATAATGACATCACAAACCTAATGAGATCAGGTGCTAAGCGCAAAACAACGCCCACTGAAGACCGAACCCTTCTACGGGAATTTAAAAGAAATATATTCCTGAAGCCTCAAACTGCTGCAAATCAATGGAATTTGACGGCAACGAATCCAATCAGTGAGCGCACTGTCCGGCGACGTTTAATGGAAGGAGATTTTAAAACATTTAAAGCTAAGGACGTGCCGTACATATCAAAAGTAAACAAGCTTAAAAGACTGTCTTTCGCAAAGGAACATCTGCACAAGCCAAAGGAGTACTGGAGAAGCGTTCTATGGACAGATGAAAGCTCCTTTGAGTATAACTCATCAAAAAACAAATTTTACGTTAGATTGCCAAAGGTAGAAAGGCAAGTTTGTCAAAAAGTGAGCCATGGTGGAGGCTCTGTCATGTTCTGGGGATGTGTTGCGTATAATGGCCTCGATGAATTGGTTCCTATCACCGGCTCGATGAACCAAGGTCAATATTTAAGAACCCTAAATGATAATGCCTTTCCTTCCGGAGGTAGGCTTATTGGTGAATCATTTATCCTGCAACAGGACAATGCCCCATGCCACAAAGCCCGGATGATAACTAAATTTTTGAAGGATGTTGGTGTTGCCACTTTGGACTGGCCACCTCAAAGTCCAGATTTAAATATAGTAGAAAACGTCTGGTCTCTTTTGAAACGCAAAAGAACAGTTTCTTTAAATAAAACCAGAGAGGAGACGATTTCTGAGGTCACTTCCCTTTGGGAAGAGATATCTCCAGAGATTCTTCAAAATTCATAGATTCAGTACCGAGACGCCTTCAAAAAGTTATTGAAGCCAAAGGAGGTTATATATTTTACTAAATTCTTCTTTATTTATTTACTTTTGTTAAGTTTAAAATGTTTTTTCTTAGAGTTATATACTTGTCAAAATACTTATGCCAACACACGAAATTACAAATTAATTTATATCTTTTTTGACTTCTATGAAAAAATATTTGTTTGCCTATTTTTAAGTTTGTATTAGTTATATATAAAAATGAAAAAATAAACATGAATTCTGGTCAAGCCATTTAGAAGTTAAACTCAAAAATGCACGATTTTTATTTCGTCAAAATACTTATGCCGACTAGTGTAGGATCTAACCTATGTGGCAGAGATAACTGAGCCAAAATATCGTGGAATCCCCTCAGTGACTGGCTCTTCGTTCGTCATTGGCGGTGTCTTTGTACAATTTATATTAGGATCTCTATTAGATTGGCGGACAATAGCAGCAATTAACACAGTATTTTCCGTTATATCAATAATAGCATTATTTTTCATCCCAGAAAGTGAAACATGGTTCATAAGAAAGAGAAGATACAGGGACGCTATTAGAGCACTTCAGTGGCTTCGAGGCAGAGCATAAAATACATAGAAGATGAATTCAATATGCTTTACAATCTATTAGTTATTCAGCCAGTGTTACAAGATGCCAATGATGGTATAACCGAAACAAATAAACGATCTATCTTCCATGGCTTGAGAATGTTCCGAAAGCAGTCGTTTTGTGTGCCATTTTTGTTAGTGTCGTTTACGTTGTTTGTGGGACATTTTTCGGGAAAAACTCCACTGCAAACGTATGCTGGTGAGTTTTATTTTATTGTATCAATATGGTTTTATATATACAGTGTCAGTTATATTTTATTGGGCGCGTTCCGAAACTCAGATGAAGTAAGATATTTTAAATTATCTCTCTTAATCAATCGAACTTTTTAAAGCCCTCCGGTAATAGTAAAACAGCTGATTTAACTTCAACTGTCACGGGAATGTTTTTAAATTCAACCTAAAAATCTTTATGAAAGGATTATTTATGTTTAATTAAAGTTAGTCTAAACCTATATATACGGACATTATGTTAGATAGGGTATACAAAAAAAGATGACTTAGCTTAAGACTGTTTCCACCAGCTCCTGTACAAACTTATGAGCGACTACCAAAGTACGATTTTCAAATTGTGCTGGGAAATTTTCAACGAATGTAGGAAGATACAACATTTTTAGCAGTATTAACTAACTGTGAACCAAATTGATCACATTGCGATAGAAGCGAAGCACACAACCAGTTTTTGGATGTCCGAGGGGATAACTAACTCGGACCACTACCTGGTTGCAGCCAATGTAAAAATGCGGGTATCCACCACCCCGCAACAAATGCGAAGTATTGTAATATAATTTATTGTTGAAAGAATGGAATCGCAAAAAACCGCCCATACATTTGCATACCGCGTATCCCTCAATTTTTCGACTAATACCATTCAACCATAATGTCGAAGAACAATGGCGACGATTTCAACTAGCCGAGGTAGACTAAGATCGGCTAAATATATTGAAAACGTCAAAGTTTAAAGCATTCTGAATGAGGTAACAAACAAAAAATATCTGTCAACTTTAGTGAAATGCCAATCAAATTAAACCTTCTAAAAATAATATTTACGAACTCAAGTATAAAAATATCGTGATTAAAGAATAATGAATTTTGTTTTAGTTTCTGTCAAACTTCCAACCTGTTTTTGATTGAGAGTTTTCATTTTCTCACCAACCGAAATTCTGTGTAAAGAAAATAGAAAAACAATAAACAAAACTAAATTTTTATAATTTTTCTTAAAAACTATCTCGCTAGGCGAATGATTTCTTGAAGTTTTCTTTCTAAATTCATTCAAATTCAGTTTTAAGCATGAGTAGGGGAAGGGACATAAAATTCTCTCCTCAGAATTCACAGAAGAGTTCTTTTCGCTGCCAATAAAATGGTTTTCAGTCAATTCCGAACGATCAAAAACGCCATAAATCAAAGATATAATTCAGGCAACGAATGAACTATCAACCATGTCCTACATCAGTGGAAAATCTCAACCTAGAAACAATATTCTTCTAGGTTTAAACTATTTGGGCTGTTTACATGACTGGCTATAAAATGTGTTTTTAAATTCATTCCAAGTAGGCCCCATACTGGACATGTTGGCTTTAATTAAAATAATTTAAAATTCTGCACCACATCTAGTTCCAAGTACAATTTTAAAGTCAACAACTGGATATGTTTTACTATCAATAAATAAACGCTTTACTTGGAGAATATGCAAACATAGAAAAAACATTTCAACTATGAAAGCATCTGCCACTAGAGTTTTTTTTTCATACTGATACAACACGACCCATTACTCGTTTTGGATGGGTATAGTCACATGTCACATATATCTGTCAACAAACTCCTTAGGTTTTTTTCCTACTTTTCTTACATTTTCGTTTTCGAATACAAAAGCCTCGCCCCATTGAAAGAAAAATGTATATATATCCCCCTACGTGCAGCTCCATCATACAAAGCATAATCCTTTGACAGCACATCCTATTCAACTGAAGGATATAAAGAAAAACAACAACAGGACGAAAAAAAAAATGTCCCTCTTGAAAGAAAATTCATTTAAAAAATGTTAAATAATTCAAATTTGTCAAATGCATAGTGTCACTGTGCATGTGTGACACCAATTTATTGACACAACAAAACTTAATGAAGATACACCGTTCAACACACTCACACAACATAGCTAGCTGCCACTATTTGACATTTTGGTTTAAATGGCGCACTGACAAGTCAATAAACCATTTACAGTAAATTTAATGTGCATTGTGTAACCTAGCCACTTGACACTCGACAGAGCATATTGAAGTACAATTGTCACAAGATATTTGACAATTAAGTCTCCATCAAGTGTAATTGCCGATGGGATAATAGACCCTCATTACGATGGGTATCCACTTGAGTGAGTATTCACCGCAACCAACGATAACGCTATGCCCCCATTATCATCTCCAATAATTGTTTTTCGTTAAGAATTGTCGGCAAGGAGGCGTCTGGCAGTGTCCCGCCCCAAAATGTTGGCATGTCTCCAACACTCCAACCTTTCGGGTGAAATATGTCACTTGTTAGTTGTGTTACAAATGCAATTCATGTTGGCTGGGCTCCCTTGTGTATGCGAGTGTGTGTTTGGTGTGGTGGAATATTTGGCGAACACTATCAATTTTGGCATTAAACGATGCCAGACACTGGGGAGCCGGTTGACATTTTGAATTTTGGCTTCTTTGCTTAAGTCGCATGGGGATATAACTAAGCTACTGCTACTGCTGTTGCATTACACAGACGACCGGACTTCTTGTAAAGAGATTTCGAGATACGTATACGTGTGTCTTATGTTGGTAATCTTTTTTGTTTGTTCGTTGCGATTTTGGGTCACTTTTGATGTCGTTATTGATGATGACATTTGGAAACTTTTTGGGGCTGCCTGTCATTTAAAGAAGAAGACGAACAAAAATGAGCCAAGAAGAAGATTTCGGAAAATGGGTGCGCATTCATAAATTAGGCTGGGGCTGTACGAAATGGGGTGGTTTACAATGGTGACAAATGACTCGTGAAATTTGGCCTGCCAACTGACAGATGTGAATGTAGATTAATGTTTTGGAAAGATTTAGCTATGTGCGTCAATTGGGTGGATATGCGGGCTGTAACTTTTGTGGAACAAGTTAAATTGTGATGCAATCGTAGAGTTATAAAAATGAACAAAATGTGAACCGTGAGAAAGTTGTCAAGGGTCGATTGTCTTTTTAAAAATGGATTTGTTTGTAATTCTTTAAGGCGGCTACACACAAGCAGGCAAAAGTGTCCGCTATGCCTGTTCAGGTTGCCTGTGCAGTTATTCCTGAACGTGTGTATGATAAAGATGTCAGTTATTTTGGCATGAGCAGATGGTCGAAAAAAAAATTGAAAATTCAATAGTTTTGCCTCTCCAAGCCGCCCATGATTAGGACAACCGGAGTAAATTTATATGAGCGCAGACGGATATTCTCTTTCAGAGTTCGTGACTTGTTAGAGCCATGACTTAAAAGAAGTCTGCAGCGATTAAATTAAGCGATTTTCCGCCCGAGTACAAACACCAAGACGTGACAATAGAAGACACAGAAACGCATTCTTCAAATGTATGTATTTATATGTTCCTGTTGGAACCACATGTTGTCCAGTACCAATTTGTGGAAATAAAAACTCGTTGATTATGGTTCTATATGCCTGACCAGTCACAGAAAAGTGTAACCCAAGTTGACATAAATAAGGCCCTCGCGCACCATGCAGAATTAGACGAGGATTCTCAGTGACCCAGAAGCACACATTTTCATTGCGAATTTCGCCCGAAAATCGTCTAATGCGCCATTGAGGTTTATAAGAGCGAGAGCACAGTTTAGACGCAATTGGCTACATATATGTAGCAGCTGATGGACTGTCTGACACTAACGATACAGTGATACTTTTTGTGACAGCCTGTATAATGTCGCCATTTAGATTTCCCAAGTTAACTTTGCCGATGCACTGTTATCATTGGTCAATCGACCATGTCACGTGACTAAAAATGTTCGATTGACGGAAGAGAATAGTGCATCGGCAAAGTTATCTTCGTAAAACTAAAACCAGGAACACGGCCGTTGAATCACCAATAAGTTATTTCCCATTTTATTACTCTCCTTACAACTTACGTCAAAAGTCATACGCAATGTCAAAACCAAACATACGTACATCAAACGTATGTATATCATCGATTTTTTAGTCCGCCGCTATGAACATGTAAACATCAATAACCTATAAACGGAGCTGTAAACCTCACCTGGCTCTGATTGACTTAAATGCAACGTCATTCCCTCTCCCTCACTGATTTGTTTTACCAACTCAATTATAAAAAATGACACCACTTGTCACATTGTGTTGACAGTAGAATATACCTAAAACCGAACAAAAAAAATTCATGAAAAATAATGCCTCGCGGGTGGCAGAGGAAAAAACTGTCACACATCAACCGTTGAATGTACGCAAGGACATTAATATAAACGAAAAAGCATCATAACAAAAACAACAACAAAAAATGCCAACATATGTCATAAATCTGAAAGCTTTGTTGGCAACAACACAAGAAAACTTTATTGCCAGGATTCACTTTTATGTTTCATTTGTGTGTTCCTTTTATTCAGCTCATCTGTATACATGTGAATATATTTGTTGTTTGTGTTCACTGTGGTTCCTTTCATATTGAGTAGGTTCATGCACTTTAATAAAATCACTGTTTAGCGAAACGTAACGTTGACAGTAGTTATGACAGCGCCATACGACAATTTTAGCCAGATTCTTCCGCCGCTGTGGGAGACGGTTAAAAGTCCGTAAACAGTAGATTGTTTTTTTTTTTTCAACTTTGTTTATGTTTGTAAATTGTTATGCAAACCATGGCGTCTTTATGGAGATATAAAATTATGGAATTACCTTTAGAGGAGCATTCGCCAAGTGGGTGAGCCAATAAATCCGTTGAAATTTAAGCGCATTATCCTATCTGCTGACAAGGGATTGAATATCATCCATATATGTCATGTCAGACGATTTGAAGTATGATTTAATGGAGTCGTGTCGTTGTAGAGCCCTTGTGAATTGTCTGTCAATGTCATTTTAAGTAAGCACAAGGATTAACTTCTCCATTGATAACATTATGAGAATAAATATTTCATAAGGTATTGGGAATAAGAAAAAAATGTTTAAAGCGCTGAAGATGAATATGGAGATTTATGAAAATGTAAGATGTGTAAGAACATGTGTATGTGCAGATAAAGAGTCAATGAAAGCTGTCGTAGTTCTCACACTACCTTGGCAGGTGCAAACGATGAGAATTTATTTAAATCAGAAAAGAATTCACAGAGTAATTTTTATAGAGTTTAAGTGAATGTGGAATTTTTTTTAAATTCATGTTTACGAATACAGACAAGAAAAGACCTAATACCTCTCGTTTATCTGAGAATATCACTACCATAGATGGCGAGATGTCGTGAAGGTTCCTTCGACATCGACTGGACGACGCACGTGCCACACAATTGTCCATTACATATTCGTGTTTGCAGAACTTTTTTGTGGATGATTTAAAGATGTTTCCTTACAAAATGTAAACAGTCTATCCGCTACTGCTGGAGATCCTAATCGCGAATAAACTTCACTCACGCTCTTCTGCACCTCAACGAAGCAGTGGTCGATTTTCGGTCGAAATTCATCATGATCGACGATGCCGATATCTGGGGTACTGAGAGTCCACTTTATTCACAAAGAGCCATTACATCTACTCAAAAAGCCTGCATGTGGTGCGCCATTTAAGGTGTCATGAGGACTTCTTTTTTGAAAACGCCGCCGTGTTATCCACGGGTTGTGACTAGTGACCATTGCTGCAAATTGATGAATTTGGGGTACATGTGTTAACAATACGACGCACGGTCACAATAACAGCCTACGCGACAATGGACAGTTTGGAGGATGCGTTTCCAGATTGTCTAATGTCTCGTGTTAGCGATTTGCATTGGTCAGAAAGATATGTCGAAATTACCGCTACAGACTTGGGGGTTTATATAAACGAGCTACATGCTGTAGAAGTTAATGTAGAAGATAATATCTGACAGGAAATCAAAAACCCATATTACAAAATGGCGCTGTTGAAACCAGTAACCGTCCAATCCATTTGGACATATTGGTGTGCAGACATAATGAGCAGTCATCATTCCCCGATATCCATTCCCATCAACTGATTTGCCTTCTATAAAGAAAAATACACCAATGATGACTTTGGCTGACGCAAGCGCAGTAGCATACACAAACAGTCACTATTTGAGCATGCAATTGTGTTTAAGGGATCTCGAGTGGATATTTCGTACCCCAATTGCGGCAATTTAGCTTGTTAATGGCATTGATAATCAATAGCACTTTAAACGGACGCAAATTCAAATCATCCTTCAAAATGCGCATAAAGGTGGTTCCACTGACGCCAAAATGCTGACCGCTTCAAAAAATTAATTTGAACGTCTTGGGCGTTGATGAACGGCATGATGATCTACGTCTACTCAACTCAATCGGTTGATAAATGTCAAAGTTATTCAATGTATACATACCGCCATAAAAGATGGCGCATTCTATATATTTTTGGCAACTTGGTATGATATAACCTTTTAAGTCTTGATAGGTCCCTTCAGTGGTATCACATATAGGTAGGCAAATTAATAGTATCCGGACTGGCCCAAAAGTCCTGTAGCTTGGCTAAATCATACCTGCCGTGATATTTGAACGACAAGCAGTTGCAGCCCCTATCCATACATCTAAAATCGACGCTAACAACGAAATTCCGTAGAAAAGAGATCCGGAGATAGCCAGAGGCTACAATGAACCACAAACTAAGTAACTCTCCGGTGAGTTTTTATCACCAACCAACATCAATACAGTATAATCTCAACATAGAATTGGTTTCTGAATCCACCCTAGACTACCACCCACCTCCAAAAAGATGTCCGACATGGCAGACCCAAAGAACAACCATTCCAGCAGAAAAAAGAAAGTGGAAGATCCCGGCTTTGGAAAATCAATCCATGGCACGTTTACACCGTGGACAGCATTAAATATTTTAGTTTTAGAATTTTTTTTTGTTTACACCGTACATGACTAAATGCAGAACTAACGACATCTATATTTCATTAGACATCTTTTGCTTTTACGGGAATGATTTCTTTCCCAAGATCAGCCCCCAAAGGCTACGTTTTCATCGTGGACAACAACCGTGACAAGGTGGAAAAATCCTCGCTATTAAAGCAGTTTACAGTAACACGTCAGTTGAATTTATGATGACATCTAGGTAAACCGTTAAATTTATTATAGTCCTGGGGTCGAATTCCGCAACGGTGAGTTTTGCTGTGTACACGAAAAAATGTTTACACTGCCTTGTTCCGATTCCGCAAGCGTGCAAGTGCGTTTTTTTTGACAGTTGCCGTGTACTCAAGGAAAACAAATTATTCACCATCTTTTCTATGAATAAGGCAGAGTGAAAGAAATGGACGAGTTGAGTGAGCGTGAGTTTTCTGCCTGTGTACACCTATAACAGTTTGTACGATTCCACAACATGCTGTGAGTTCGAGTGTGCTAAATGAATGTTTTTGCCAGCGGATTAAACTGAATTCATTTTCATTACACCGTTGTGAACAATATTTTCGGTTCGTCCATTTTTTTCACGCTGCCTTATTCACAGCCAAAAAGATAGGAACTAATTTGTTTTCCTTGTGTTCACGGCAACTGTCAAAAAAACGCACTTGCACGCTTGCTGAATCGGAACAAGGCAGTGTACAATTTTGTTCGTGTAGGTACACAGCAAAACTCACCATTGCGGAATTCGGCCCAGGTCACCTAAAAAGGTGGACTGACCTAAACAATTTAATCCTTGTTTCGATGTGTTTACACCAATGAGACTTACATCAAATGTAGGCTTAGTCCCGGTTATTGTCCATGGTGTAAACGTAGCTAATCAGCCCTTTCAAGGTATCCGTCGGAGCGGATAATTTTCGGCACCGCATACTTCGTCGGACGTTCAAATTCCATTCGAGGTACGTGTCTAAACACTACTTCACTACAATTCGTAAATAAATTCCGCGAAGAGTATGTGTCGGAGCAAATCGGGGAAAATATGCACAAAAAAAAACAGTGACTCCCCGAAGTAAGTTCGGACACCACCCATGGAGTAAGTCTCCACTACATCCAAAAATCTTTCCTATCACTCTCTTTCTTCCCCTTCTCTAACGCTCGTACTGTGGTCAAACATTTAAAGGGTATTCATAACCCCTTGAGTGCGCGTAAATTATATAAAAACTTACCTGTAAAACATTTCCCGAAAAATGCTCCTGAACGCACTTCAACGCAATTCGCCGGGATGCATTACAAAATGTCAAAGAATTATGCCGAACAGCTTTTTGGAAGAATACCTCGAAGCAAAAATCCTCCGAATCGTACAAAATCGGAGAATTTTCCGCTCCGACGGATACCTCGATAGGGCTGAATATCAAATGCGCCGTTCAAGGTTGATTTGTATGCCTTTTGGTAAACAGAGGAGTTCAAAAGTTGTTCCTTTCGTATTTTAAGAAAAAACTTAACAAATTAAATTGTCTTTTACATTCTTTTGTTTCTAGTCAGACTCTAGGCAAACCTATCTTATTTAACATTTAACATTGTTGTTGTTGCTGTCCGTCAACAGTCTATTGTTACTAAAACTTAAGAAAAACACAATCTTGAAGTAAAAGTTTTAAAACGTCCACTGGAACTTAGTTTGGCGAAAGTTTTAATGTCGTTAAATAACTTAGAACTATACTTTCCAAATCAGCCATTGATATGAAAGTTATTTTTCTTTAAAAGTAAATAGAAGATTGTAATAGAATTGATGTCATCAACGCAATGCTTTTCTAATAACTAAACCGCTATAGAACTTAGCGCATTGTTAATGAATTGTGTTATAGAATAATGCAATCCCATTCAAACGTCATTTATTGACGACTTCAAGCCAACACTCAATATTCAACAGAGAATCAACAACACAGTGATAACCATGATAAAATCCAACAGAATCGTTCAATTGGAAAACTTTTGCAAATACTTATCCAACTCAAATAACACTCAAATAAAAGAGTCTGCTAAGAGAAGACCGAAAACCACCATAACACCACTATCATCCACGATTCATATCGACTTCCTCAAATAGTTGTAGATGGAATTTTGAAACATTTCAACAAAAGTATCTCAAACATGGTTTCCGCAACCATTTTCCTCTTCATATTGAAAGTTTCAAAACGTCAAAAGTTTTTAATTCCAATGCACACACTCATAACGGTTTATTTTTTGGCTTTCAGTAGTTTATGTCATTCCATTGTTTGCGGAATTGCGCTTTTTTTTTTCTGCTTGTGTTTGGATAAACTAATTCCCACGAAGGAGGAAGACAACATTTGGATACCTTTAGTGACAAACGGTTGATGTGTTGGATGCTTTTGGTTGAAGCACCCGCAAGCCGTAACGCTTTTCGCTGTCACTCTTCATCCGCGACGGTGGTTTGCCAACCGACAATATTGGGAGAAATGCAATTTTTTAGTGCCAGAAAATAAAATTTTCTTCATTATTGGGGAAGTTGATTTTTTTTAAATAGGTGGCTTTATATGCATCTCGCATTGTACTATCGGACGTACAAAAAATGCCGTTACAACGATTAGATTTCGTAATAAAAATAAATTAAACTAAAGATCCCCAAAAAGTGGGAGTGGCTAAAAACCTTAAAGGGATGAAAAATAGGATGGTTGTATGTTGTAGAACGAGGGAGACTTTGATTGGCTTTAACTTGGAAATGCCCACTGGTTTTTAACTCTGACTACACATCAAATGTGCTTATTTTTACCTCCATCCAACCGGATTTGACTTGCTAAACGATAAGTGCGAGTGTTGATAACAATACGAAAAACCGCAACACCATAATCACCCGGTCAGAATGGCACGAAAAAAATATATGTTACGAAGCAACCAATAGCCTCGGAAAGGACTGATCTTATTGTTGACGACCCTGCTATACGAAAAAAAGGACAACGACTTTTGTATCTGCACCTGGAATGTGAGAACATTAAACAGGAGAGCTTCAGGCGAACAACTAACGGAAGCCATAAACTGCTACAAAACAGACATTACTGCCATCCAAGAAATGCATGAAATAAATGAAAAACTGTGACATCTGCTATGGACCGTGTTATAGTGAGCAGAAACAGCGACTATTCGGATGTGGATTTGTTATAAAAGCCAGACTAAGGCAAGAAATCGTATGTTTCCAAGACATTGGCGAACGCATTGTAACAATTCGCATCAAGGCCAAATTCGCCAACATAAGCCTTATATAGGCTAAATGACTTCGCTACGGAAATACCACTATAGCCAGCACACAGTTATCTCACCTCCATAAATAGACATGGCGATCTCCTCGGCTTGGTTTATTGCGCCCACTATCAAGAAACCCTTGGTTTGATGAGTAATGCCGACAAATACTCGCAGCCACGAACCAGGCCTACAAGGCTAAGCTGCAGGTGAAGAAGAGCTGCCATTGAGCTCTATATGCAATGAAGAAGGGAAGAACACCAGCTTTCAGAAAGAAGAAAAAAGAGCAGGAAAAGCGCGAACAGAATCATGTAGAGTATCGTAGTTGAGACGAAGTCGATGCTGAGGATTTAGAAGAATCACTTCTGCAGACTGTTAAACGGCGATGACGAATGACATTTTGCTGTCAGGCAAACGAACCATTCAATATTGGCGACGACAGCGAAAACAACCAACTACCCGACCTAAGTGAAGTGACGATAGATCTAAACTCAAGCTTAACAAGGTCGCAGGAAATGACGGCCTTCTCATCGAGCTTTATAAAGCCGGCGGAGGTGACTTGGTAAGTAACTCAAATGCCAAATCTGGTCGGATGAAAGTATGCCTGAAGAATGGAACCTCAACATCGTTTGCCCGATCCACAAAAAAGGAGACCCTATGAACTAAGCCAACTACAGAGGCATAAGTCTCCTTACATCGCCTTCAAGATCCTATCTGCCGTAAAGTGTGAAGGCCTGCGACCATTAACCAACAAAAAGAATGTCCACAACCGATCAAATTTTCACACTTCAGATCCTGGAAAAAAACCAATAGAAGTTCAAATCGATACCCACCACCTATTCATCGATTTCAAAGCTGCATACGACAGAATTTATAGAGACGAACTATACAGAGCCATGTCTAGTTTTAGTATACCGCCCAACCTCGCCCGTCTGTGCAGGATGACGATGGAGAATTCTCGCTGCTCCATCAGGGTCGGAAACGACCTCACCGACACATTTGATACCAAAAAAGCATTTAGCAAGGCGATGCGCTGTCATGTGACTTCTTTAGTTAGATTCTTGATAGGATTGTGCAAAACTCTCGAGCCAACTCCAGAGGCACGATCTTTCAAAAATCGGTGCAACTACTAGCATATGCCGACGATATTGAAATCGTTGGTATCACACAACGTGATGTCATAAAAGCGTTTGGTAGTATAGAGAAGGAAGCGGCAAAAATAGGTTTAGCAGTAAATGAGGGTAAGACTAAGTATATGCTGTCAACACGAAAGGACATACAACATCGACGAATTGGACAGAACGTCACAATTGGCAGATATAACTTTGAGGTAGGACTTTGTCTACCTCGGCTCCGCTATTAACTCTGACAACAACATCTCGTCAGAAATTAAACGAAGAATTACTCTTGCAAACCGCTGTTTCTTTGGGCTAGAAGCAAATTTAGTAGTAAAGCCCTCACTCGGACTACTAAGGAGATCCTATATAAGACCCTGATCATCCCAGTCTTGCTCTACGGCGCTGAAGCATGGACCATATCAAAAATGGATGAAGAAATCCTTGGGAGATTCGAGAGGAAAATTCTTCTATCCCGTTCGCGTTGACGGGCTATGGAGACGAAGATTCAACCAAGACCTATACGAACAGTACAGCGGCATACCCCTGGTCAAAAAAACTCCGCATTGGACGTTTCAGATGGCTAGGGCATGTAGAACGAATGGACACCAATACTCCGGCTCGCAGAGTCTTCGATTCCCAGCCAGACGTCGGACGCAGTAGAGGAAGACCTCGCCTTAAGTGGCGCGCACAAGTAGAAACCGACCTCAACCAACTTGGAGTGCACAACTGGAGGCAGTTAGCTAAGGACCAGGCTAATTGGAGAGGCATGTTGGTTGAGGCCTAGGTTCATTCCGGACGGTAGCACCACTTAAGTAAGTAAGTAGAAGTAGGTCGATGGTTTCCATGATGGAGGTTGTCCATTGACCATCTGGTTTAACTAGGTAGCTAGATAAACGTGGATTGGTGCAGAGGATTTTACGGAGTCTAGAAGCCTCTGAGGTTGCTTCTTATGTTTCCACATTGCCATTTTGCTCTTTTTTCCATCCTCAACACGCTTTTGTATGTTTTGAGAGACGTCTTGTATTGGTCTCAACCTAGTGTCTCTTTGGCTTTGTTAAAAAGTTGCAGAGGTTGGAGTTCCACCATGGAGGCTTGGCGAGGCCAGTAGATTTGTAGATTTAATGCGAACTCATCGATCCAATAAACAACGTCATTAATTCCGATTTTCCCTAATTTTGGGCACCGAAAAATAAAATATCTCCCACTGTAACAATACGGTGAGAAAATTTCATTTTACCTCGTATTTGTTTTAGTGCAGTTCATTTTGATAGTCATTTTTGTCTTCGTTTCGTTTCCTTTTTTTTCGTTTTCTTCTGCTCTATTATTCAGTGACAAGAACTAACAATGCAGACGAGTGGGAATAAACAATCGCTGGAGCAGACCCCCTGAGCATAATTGCAAAGCGAAACGGAGAGAAATTGTCGTCATCCCTGGTATGGTGGTATCGCAAAACTATCTTATTTACCATTTTTTGTTGCTTTTTTCCCGGTAGGTCCCTTTGAGCGAGTCCACCGTGTAATTTGGTATCCTTAAGATGTGGTTTCATGCGAAAAGGGGTTGTGATTTTTAATTAAGTTTCACGCTCATAAGATCCACTTCTTTGTGGACACAACGAGGTCTGCGGTGTGAAAATGAGAAACCGCTAGATGAATCTTCTCCCTGTTCTCTGTTCTTCGTTTTGAGTTGTTTTTCTTTTATGATGAAATTTTTAATTTGTTTTTGATAGTTTTTTTCGCACATTTTTTGTGAAATATCTATGCGAATGGAGAATGGCGGATTTCGTTTAATTAGTTTCGCATTACGGGCAAGCAATCAGGGCAATTAAGGAAGATTGTTATATTCAAGGAGCATATGACTCAAAAGAGCTTGAAATGTAATTAGTGATGGGGTTTTGTTTGGATTCTTAATGAAAATATATACCCAGGCAAGGAGATTCATCTATTTTTGTTCCCCTATTACTTGAAAGCTAATCATTTCAGTTGTATGCATAGGTTCATGCATATTTATTCAGAGTTTTGAATTTGTAACAATTAAGAAGTTTGCAGGTGTATAACGGTATGGGTGTTAAGTTACAATCAAACTTTGTCCAACGTATGTTGGCAACTTGGAATTTTGCATTCTAATGCATTTAACTGTGGGAGGTGTAAAGTGGGAGTTGTAGGATGGTGAATCTAACGCATGCAGATGTAAAATTCGAAAATCATTCTGACAAATGAGGACTTTTTGCAAGCATTAACGCAATTTTTTTTTATTTTGAATTACTTTTCTTCGCACAGGTGCTTTTCTTTAGTAGTTTTGGGATTGTTCATATTGGAAGCAACCAGACAAGAGGAAGTCGGTGCTGTATAAATCTGTGAGTCAATTTAACTACGAATTTCTCCGAATTGTACGTTCACCGAAAAGTTTACTTAGCAACACAATGAATGAATTGAATGTGTGCATAGTGGTTTCATCTGAAACTTATATTATTGTAGACCGGCAAACTCCAAAAAGTTGTCCTACATGGTCATGGCCATTTCTTTAGAAATTATTTAACTTAACCTAACGTAACTGGCTATTCATTTTGAGGTACAACTCAGCCTTTAGCTAACCAGTGAGGTTTGACCTGATGTTTGCAGGTTGATTCATAGGGTGAATCAGTAGTTTAAAGCCACCAACCAAAACAAAAATATTATTTTCAACAGACAAAAACGAGGAGTTTCGCTTGGTTAGAATAAAGGACCAGCAATCGAGTAATGAGTGATTTTGAGTTTTGACATCCTTTCAGCCAGTAGGTATACTAATTTCTACTAAAATTTATCTTTGTTTAAAATTCTAGTTATCTACTCATTTACGAATCGAGGTTCAGTAGAATTTTTCCTCAGGAATGACATCTCATTAGGAATGGTACTTCCAATAGAGTATTAGGTGTCTCCAGCTAATGTAATTGATAATGATTTGCGGTTAGCAGTTGAGTGATCCTTTTTTGATATCGAATATGTCGGTGAGGTCGTTTCCGACCCTGATGGAGCAGCGAGTTTTGGCGGCAACCAAAACTAGACATGGTTCTGTATAGTTCGTCTCTATAAATACGTCGTATGCGGCTTTGAATTCGATGAATAGGTGTTGGGTATCGATTTGGACTTCTTGTGTTTTTTCAGGATCTGCCGAAGTGTAAAGATTTAATCAGCTGTAGATTTCCCTGGAATAAAACCAGAATGATAGGGGCGATCATATTGATGGTTAACAGTTTCAGGCGTTCACATATTACGGCATATAGTTAGCTCAGTTCTGAGGATATCTTTTTTTCGAGCAAAAGATGCTGAAGTTCCATTCTTCGCATACCAAATCATCATCGCCGGATTTATAAAGCGGGAAAGCTTCATTCCCGACAGCCTCGTTAAACTTAAGTTTAGATATCGCTATCCTAACTTCACTTAAGCTGGGCATCCACGATCCCTCATGAATGTCACTGTATGAGCGCACCCATGAATGCCAGTGGATGCGTGTCAGAGTGCGTATTCATGCACGATTTTGCGTGACGATGAGTGCCATTCTTTCGATGTCATTTTGCATTTTACTTTCAATGTGCACGGACAGCACAAATAATCGAACCAAATGACAGTGAGCTCCGCTGCTGAAGCAAAATTAAGGAATGCCATTCATGATTGATATTCATGAAAAAAAACATCACCCAGGGAATGAAATTCATGAGTGATCGTGGATACCTAGCTTTACGTCAAGTGGTTGGTTGTTTTCGCTGTCGTCGCCAATATTGAATGGTTGGTTCTGCCTGACAGTGGGAGAGTGTTAGTCATCGCTATTTAACAATCTGCAGAAGTACAAGGTGGCGCAAAAATAACCTTCCGATGTTTTTTGGCTGTAATTTAAAAAAAAAAATGAAAAACTTTGATTCTTCTTGTGGATTATTTTTATTTGGTCTTTTAATTTTTTTTACATCAATTCGAGAATATGATGTCATGTAAATGGCCGCCGCCACAGTTGATTGTCATTTGAGCCCTTTTTATGACATTTTCCATCACTTTGGCCAAAACTTCCGGCGATAGGTCCTCACATTCTTGACGGATATTGTCTTTAAGAGCTGCAAGAGTCTGAGGCTTGTTGACATAAACCCGCGACTTCAAAAAGCCCCACAAAAAGAAGTCTGGAGCGGTCAAATCAGGCGATCTTGCTGGCCAGTGCAAATCGCCAAAACGGGAGATTCGGCGCCCGGGAAATTCATCCTCCAGCATATCGGTTGTGGCACGTGCAGTGTGTGCCGTTGCACCGTCCTGTTGGAACCACATGTTTTCTAATCCCAATTCATCAAGTTGCGGCAAAAAGAACTCGTTGATCATTGCTCTGTAGCGCTCACCATTCACAGTAACCGTTTGGCCCGCGACGTCTTCGAAGAAAAAAGGTCCGATGACTCCTCCAGCGAAAACAGCACACCATACAGTGACTTTGAGCGGGTGTAATGGCTCTTCGTGGGTTACACGCGGATTTTCAGTGCCCCAGAAGCGTAAATTTTGCTTATTTACGTACCCGCTAAGATGGAAATGGGCCTCATCACTCATGATTATTTTTGATGAAAAATCATCTTCCTCTTGGTGGTGATTAAGGATGGCTTGAGCGTATGTTAGACGCGATTGGCGGTCAGCAGCTAACAGCTGATGCACCGTCTGGACTTTGTACGGAAACATCTTCAAATCTTGTACCAAAATTCGCTGTTAAGACCGTCGACTGATACCCATTTGCGTGGCACGTCGTCTGGTCGATGTCGACGGCGCTTCCATGACATCTTCGGCTACAGCAGCAATATTCTCTGCAGAACGGCTACTCCGGGGTCTGCCACGCCTGGCAGCATCTCGTGTTGTGCCAGTCTCTTCGAGGCGAGCGGCTAAACGTCGCAGTGTTTCACCAGTAGTCGTTGGACGGCTAGGAAATCTGCGACGAAATTCACGTTGTGCCAAAGTCACCGACCGATTATTGCTCAAATAAATAGTCACCAATATTCCGCGTTCTGGAGCAGTGTAGCGTAACATTGTTTATTAACGTGTATTTCGCATGTGTTTACTACACAAATGTCAAAACAGAACTGATATTAGGGGGCAATCGCAAAATGTATAGCATTTTCTGATAACAGGATTACTTTTGCGCCACCTTGTAGTTGTGCCTCAACGACGATCTTTCTTGTTCATCTCGACAGGATTCTCTTCGCACCCTGCCTTTGACGCTTTACACTTTGGTAAAACTAAGAAACATTTTTCCTGGAGTTGTACCTCTCTGTATCTTTTTCTTCTTCCTAAAAAGCCGGTATTCTTTCCTCCTTCTTTGCCTATAGAGCTCAATGCAGCTTTCGTCTTCACCTGTAGCTTAGGCTTGTATGTCTCGTTCTTGGCTGCGAGCACTACACGTAACGTAGGGAAGTATTTTGATGGCGTGAAAATTCGAAGTTGAGATTTTTACATATGTTTACGAAAATTTACATTTTTTCCGTGGGATGGTGGAATTCTTCAAAGGCACGATGCCCACGTGCCCACAGTAGTGTGAGATTTCTACTCACTTAAATCACCACCCTTTTTGTATTGTATTGCAACAAAGTATGCGGCTTATTTTGCAATTTTTTTATCACGAGTATACATAAATGTTTTGCAGGTAACTTCACGTTAAGAGTTCCTTCTTTTTCCGCAATTTATAGCGCGTGTTGTGATTATCGGGCTAAAGGGCCAAAACCACCGAGCAACCGAAACATGGCATTTTGTCATTTCATATTTGTTTCCACTATTGTTGCGCCAACTGCTTGTATAGCAGTATAGTCAGCAAACATTGAAACTACTGCATCATTTGTTTGTGCGGCATATCACTTGTAAATAGGAGGTACAAAAGTGGTCCAATGACGCTTCCTTGGGGTACTCCTGTCATTATTTCTTTGAACTCTGAATATTCGTTTCCAAGTTTCACACAGAAGAGTCTATGCTCAAGATACGATACGAGGATTTTATATAATTGTTCAAGCAGAATCTGTCTTAATTTGTGTTGAAGGCCTGTATGCCAAACCTTGTCAAAAACTTGCGACACGTCAAGAAATACGGCTGAGCAAATGTTCTTTTTATCGAAAGCTTTCTTAATTACATAAGTTATTCGATTTACTTGGTCCACAGTAGAATGTTCTCCAAGTTGATGGATTGTTAAAAGACGTTTCGGATCAATAATGGGGTGTAACCGACCGAGTAATATCCTTTCAAAAACTTTTGAAATTATTGGAAGAAGTGAAATAGGTCTGTAAGATTTGATTTCATTCGGTGATTTTCCTGGTTTTAGGACTGTTCACTGTCCTGATATGTACTCTAATCTAATAGCAGCATTTACAAAGTAGAGAAGTTCAGTTAATGCTTTCCGAGGCAACGTTTTGAGAAGTTCTCCGGTAATCAGGTCATAACCTGGAGCCTTTAGTTTATTTATTTCCTGTTTAAGCTCGGAAATACTTGCATATCTTATTATATTATTATATGTTGTAGTCTCGAATAAATTAATGGTTTTATTTTGGACCTGGACCATCAAATGGTTTAAATGTTTCTCCAAGATGTGCGGCAGAAACGTCTGCTTTTTCCTTATCGCTTTTTGCCCAAACGTTTTGAATTATCCCAATTGGTGGCACAGCGTTTTTTTGCCGTTTTATGACTTAAATTGCTTTCCAAAGTGAATAATAATAAAACTGTCTACACGACAGAGAGTGTGCCAAGACAGAGTATAATTAAAATTGGATGGAGCACGTTTTCGTGAAAATGAAATATGCTGGCACTTTGTAGGGTTCAGATTCAAACACCACATGGCAAAACTATTTAAATCTGTTTGTAGTGAAAACAAATCGAAACATTTGAAAATGTTTATATCATCAGAATATATCAATATTTTGCTATCTCGATTAGAAGCACTTACATCGTTAGTTGCAAGTATAAATAAAAATGGTCCTAAATGACTTTCTTGAGGTACTCCAGATTGGGCAAGAAAAGGGTTGGACTTGGAACCTCTATATTTTACTTGGTATATTCTCAATGAGAGATATGATTTTACCCAATTTATGAATCCTGGAGGGAATCCATATGCTTTTAGTTTAAAAATTATGATGGCGTTGGAAAAGTTAGTGAACAAACAATCGATTTCTTTTTTATTTGCCAAGCTTTTGAAACAATGATGCATTAAAGTTAAGAGGTTTGTGACACTGGATAGTTTTTTTACAAAGCCATGCTATTTTTCACAGGTGTTATAAATGCACTTTTCCGGAATACTCCTGTGGCAAGGTAGCTTTCAAACATATACCTAAGGTATGGCAAAAGAGCAATGCAAATGGCTTTACGACTATTGGTGGGATTCCTTCGGGTCCCGCAGAATAATCATTTTTTAATGAAGAGAAATATTTAAGTAGTGTCTCATCGTCAAATAAAACATTTCTGAAACTAACTTGAGGACAGTCATAGAGATAACTGAAATAATGTTCGTCTAAGACTAGAGTGGTATCAATATATGATTTACTGAAGTTCTCTGCGAATAATTTTAACACAATTAGAGAGCTCGATGTTTTTGAAATATTGGAAGAAAAGTTGGATGGATATCCACCCGTTTTTCTCTTTGAATTGACAAATCCCCAAAAGCGTTTAGGGTCACTTTTAAGAACGTTCTCCATATTGACTGTATATATTAAAACGGGTGATTCTTTAAGCGTAGATTTAAAAAAAAATCGAATAAAACACTCAAATTTGCATCAAATATTCAAAATTTTAATTGTAATCGATAAATAGGCGTTTGCCGTTTACGTTTTAAAGACAACTGCATGTTGCGTCACTTTTTCGAGCATTTCGGCCTGTATTCCACGAATAACGCGTGTTATGTTATCCTGTAAGGCTTCAATTGTGTTCGGCTTGTCCACATAGACTAACGACTTTACATAACCCCACAAGAAATAATCAAGAGGCGTTAAATCGTATGATCTTGGCGGCCAACTCACAGGGCCATTTCGAGTGGTAAGCTTCTCACCAAATTTCATCCTTCAACATTTCCATTGTTTCACGAGCTGTGCATGTGGCACCGTCTTGATGAAACCACATGTCAACCAAGTTCAACTCAGCCAACTGGGGCAAAAAAAAGTAGCATGGCTCGATATCGTTCGCCGTCGACGGTAACGTTTCTTCCACGGTCGTCTTTGAAGAAAAATGGACCGATGATGCCACCAGCCCATAAACCACACCAAACTGTCGTTTTTTCGGGATGCATCGGTAATCCTTGTATGGCATGTGGCTGTTTATTACTCCATTACGTATCCGTTGAGCCAGAAATGAGCCTCATCGCTGTACACAATTTTTCGATAATTTTCGAATTTTCACATTTTTCATTGAGCACGAATTTTGATAATAAATTTCAATAATTTTCAATCGTGGATCGTTTGTAAGTTTTTCCATTATTAAATGGCAGAGTATACTTTTCACTTTGACAGATGACGTTTCGACGCCATTACTAACCAGTGCTGCCAACCTAAAAATAAAACTTAACTCTTAAAAAATCACCCGTTATAAACTACTAGACATCGCAGAGAATTCATTAAAATAATTCCGGAACTTATCATAGTCGTCATGATTTTGGCTTTTTACAAAATTATTCTAGGCCCGGTTACGTCTATTTCGAAGAGATTTAAGCTCTTTCGTGTACACGGATGCTTGATTTGGGAATTTTTAGAATGCTCGACTGGGTAGTTCTATCCATGCAATCTTTTATTATAAAATAGAAATTTTTAACAGCTTCTTCTAAATTGGAGAAGCCGTCAATCTTCATTTCTTCGGAAATTATTTGAAAGTTTGCTTTCCGAAAATTCCGAATGTCAATAAATATATCTAATGGGGGGATGATTTTTATCTATGTTAATACTAGATTCTTATACCCTAGTACTAGCTTCTTCAGATGCACAGGCATGGTCTGTCGTATCTTTTGCCTTACTCCGGTATATCGGCTCTGCCGGAGTGGACCTCCTTTCCGTTCTACTCGTGGGTCCAAAATTTTCAAATGAACCAAACAAAAATAAAAAAACAAATTAATAAAAAAATACAAAAAAAAATAAATAAACTTGAGGATAAGCAGGTCGGTACCTCTTCGGAAGAGGAGTTACTAGCCTCCTCTCAAGAGACGGTTACAGGCGTTGTGAAGGATACAAGTAGTATTCCCACGACGTCTGTGGTATCTCTAGAGACCTCTTCAGGCGACGCGCATTGTATAGTTAGTACACTCGCGGAGTCTCAGCCAATTAACACCCAACAAAACGCAGGCGATGGGCAGTGTATAGTTAGTACACTCGCTTCATCTAATGTCTTGCTTAAAACAACCGACTTAGACGTTGGAACATGTGCAGTCAGTACACCGACAGCGTCTAAGCCATTAAATACCAAAGCGATTCCGGCTAAGGTCGCTTGTGATGGCCAACAACCGAGTGTATCGAACATCACCAAAAGTCAGTACAGTAGAGCCTGCTTCATTCTCAGTAAGATAGCTAAGAATGAAGCGGCTGGTATTGCACATACCAAAGACAGCGACAAACACATATACCTTAAGATTGTTGAAGACACAACAAACTCAAGGAAAAGCGGCTAGAGTCTGAAACCGCGAAGCGCAGTAGGTCTCATGATGAGCCAACTAACGCCTCAAAGCGGGGGAAGTTTTCAGCCTCCGGTAACTCATCTAGGCATGCGGAGGCCAAAGTCAAACCTAAACCGAAGCGCTCCAATACCCGGGTCGTAAGAGACGACCTGCAAGTTGCAATTATCGACGAGCAGCCGACTAATTGCAGCAAGGTGGCGGACGCTTGGGGTGAGATTGAGGCCAAGCTATCTGAGATGGTTATGGACTTTCTGCTGGACAATCCGGGTGGCCCTCTGCCTTGCTTCGATTCCGAAGAAGTGGTTAGGGGTATTAGGGTGGTTAAATGTGCGGACAAATTTTCGAGGGATTTCCTCGAAAATTGTGTTGCCAAGATTCGGAACAACTGGACGGGTTTTAGTTTGAAGCTCGTTCCAGCCGATGACATTCCTTGGCGACCGCGAGCCCGCATTTGGCTACCCAATATGCACTTGGACAGGGTCAAACTGATCCAGGTCCTACAGCTGCACAACCCCGGAATTCCCATGACTGACTGGTCCGTCCTTAAGGTAGAGACACCAACCCCTCACACTAAGCCCTTCCTCCTACTCATCAACGAGGAGTCTCTAGAAGCCCTAGAGAAGGCCGATAACAGATTGAGGTTTGGCATCAGACATGCCAAACTCAAAATATTCAGGTCAGCGCGTCCAGGTGAAGACCCGGACGAAGTCGATGACGCCAACAATTTGTTGGAAGTCCTGCGACTAGATGCCACATCCACACGAGATGCTCAGAGTTCTGCAGATTAACCTGCAGCACTCTAGGTGCGCTAGTGAAAACCTCCTAGTCTTTCTGAAAGAGGAAGACATCGACATCAGCCTAATTCAAGAACCCTGGGTGGGAGGTTCCACTATCAAAGGGCTCAATGACAAGGACTACAACCTTTTCTACAACATCGACAAACATAACGGTAAGCCAAGATCCTGTATTTTAGTTAAAAAACATATCAAAGCTTTCTTTTGTCCCAACCTCAGCTGCAACGACCTTGCTGTTATACGGATTGAAGCTGGTAAGCAGGAGTGTCTGTATGCTGCTTCGGCCTATATGGCACATAACCAGAATGCTCCGCCGAAGGAGGTAGAGTTTCTCTCAGCCACCTTATCAAAAAGGAATACCCACTTGATTCTGGGCTGCGATGCCAATGCCAGGCATACCCTGTGGGGTAGCTCAGAGATCAATGAACGAGGTGAGTCTCTTTTTGATTTTATAATTCATAACAACCTGTCAATCTGCAACAAGGGTTGCACCCCAACCTTCACTTTCCCGAGCACGGTGAGTTTTAGGGGCTGGGAAGATGTCATTGACATCACACTAGCTACAAACAACGACAACCTTAAGGTGAATAACTGGAGAGTATCCAACCTGAAATCCTTCTCTGATCACAGCTGGATACTCTTTGATGTCAATATTCGGATTGATGCACCAATCCCCTTTAGAAATCCCAAAAGAATCAACTGGCCAAAGTTTGACCAAATAGTTAATTCTAGACTTCAAGCAATACCAAAATCTAAGTTCACTTCGACAGACGAACTGAATGCAGCTATCGTTACCTTTGAGAAGGCAATGAGTACTGCTTTCAAGGTCTCGTGTCCAGCCAGTTACGGTAGGAAAAAACTACCTCCCTGGTGGAGTGAGGACCTTAGTAAACTTAGGAATATGACCAGGGTCATTTTTAACATATGCCATAAATACAACTTTTGGCAGCCCTATAAAGATTGCCTTAGAATATACAAAGCGGCTATTCGTAGCGCCAAGAAAGAATCCTGGCAGGAATACTGCGAATCCATCAACACCCTTAAAGACTCTTCCAGACTGAGCAAAATCTTAGCGAAGGACCATTCTAACCCGTCCTTAATAAGAAAGTCGGATGGTAGCTGGGCAGAGACCTCATCCGAATCTCTGTCTATCCTAATTAACACACACTTCCCGGGTTGTAAAGAGGTGCCGCCAGCATCTGCTGACTCTCGGCCCGCTGACCATACAACTTGGGAAAATATCAAATCCATTATAACCAAAGAAAAGACATCCTGGGCAATAAATAGCTTCTCACCCTATAAATCACCTGGCCTTGATGGCATCTTGCCGATCATGCTACAAAACTCACTGGATACTGTATTACCGTGGTTGTTGCCAATTTATAGAAGTTGCATTTTACTAAACTTTATTCCACACTCATGGAGACGTGTCAGGGTAGTTTTTATACCAAAGGCGGGCAGACGTGGACATGAATCTGCAAAAGATTTTAGGCCCATCAGCCTTGCTTCCTTTATACTAAAGACCCTGGAGCGGATCCTTGACATCCATGTGCGAAGCATTCTTAATGAATCACCGCTATCCACATCACAACACGCTTATCTCAAAGGCAGATCGACTGATACCGCTCTGCATGAGGTGATTGGGACCATCGAAAAGTCCCTCTACTACAAAGAGTATACCCTAGCCACTTTCCTTGATATAGAAGGGGCTTTCAATAATGTACAAACTGACAGCATACTAGAAGCCCTAACCGTAACTGGTGTAGAGGAGCATTTTAGCCAATGGATTATATCCATGCTAAGGTCTAGAATCATTCAATCAACACTAGGCAACAGCAGCTTAACGCGATATGCTGACAGAGGTACACCACAGGGCGGTGTGATATCTCCTCTGCTGTGGCTTATTGTTATGAACAAACTGTTAGTCCGACTTGATCGGGATAGGATTAAGGCAGTGGCATACGCGGACGACGTGGTGATCCTAGTGTCAGGAAAGTTTCTCCCAGTGATTAGCGAAATCATGGAGCACGCTCTGGGTTCTGTGAGCACGTGGGCTACAAGCTGTGGCCTGGGTGTTAATCCGAGCAAGACGGAAATGATGCTTTTCACCACGAAGACCAAAATACCAGCCTTTAACCTCCCCCGACTTAATGGACAAACGCTCTCACTCTCATCCAATGCCAAATATCTAGGGACTATCCTAGATACTAAGCTTAATTGGAAAACCAACATAGAACAAAGGGTCAAGAAAGCATGTATAGCTTTCTATGCCTGTAGAAAAACATTCGGCAAAAGATGGGGCCTACAACCAAAGATGACACTTTGGATGTACACTGCGGTTGTTCGGCCGATACTCACCTATGGGGCACTAGTCTGGTGGCCTTCTGTGGGTAAAGGGTATATCATTGACAAACTTAAGAGGGTACAAAGAACTGCTTGTATCGGCACAACTGGGGCCATGAGATCTTGTCCTACTGATGCCTTAACGGTTCTTCTCCACCTTCTCCCTCTAGATATCCATATCAAAGATATTGCAATGTGTAGTGCAGTCCGGCTCAAAGAATCTGGCTGCTGGTTCAATAAGCCCTATGGGCACAGCAATATCCTAGATTCATTGCCAGCAGGTCTAGCTGACCATCATACCGACTACATGATACCCAAACTGAACTTCCACAATCACTTCACCGCTGGCTTTCCAACTAGAGAGGATTGGAAAAACGCATTGGTTGAAAAAGATTTTGACACACTTATTTACACCGACGGCTCCAAAATGGACTGCGGAGTGGGCGCCGGTGTCTACTCGGACACACTAAAAATAAAAAAATCGTTTCGCCTCCCTGATTCCTCCAGCGTATTCCAAGCGGAATTGTTGGCTATTAGGGAGGCATGTCACGCGATTAAACACGATAGTACTCCCAAGCAAAATATCGCTATTTTTGTCGACAGTCAAGCCGCTATTAAGGCGATTATTTCGGTATCGACGTCATCAAAACTAGTACTTCAATGCCAAAACGAACTGGCCTCCATTGGGAGTCGATACAGTATCACTCTCATATGGGTTCCAGGCCATAGTGACATAGATGGAAATGAACAGGCTGATGCCCTTGCCAGGTTGGGCTCGTCCCTTCCCAGCTCACGTGCAATCGGCATTCTCACTCCTTTAAAAACTATCATGAATAATATCAACACACACTCTCTTAAAACAGCTGAACATAGGTGGCGTAACCTCAGTGGGTGCGCCATTTCAAGAGATATGTGGCCTCGCTACAACAAGACTAAAACACGGGACCTCTTAAGCAGATCCCGTAAGGAAGTCTCCAGGGTGATAGCAATTACCACTGGACACTGGCCCATCGGTGACCATGCTGTTAGAATGGGTATACCCAACAACACCAACTGTCGCAGTTGCAAGGAGGTGGGGGAGAAGGAAACTCTAACTCACTTTCTGTGCAAATGCCCGGCTCTGTCAAGAGCAAGACAACGAACCCTAGGCAAACCTTTCTTTGACAATATCCGCGACCTCTCTGATAAACACATCAAAGAACTGATCGCCTTCCTTAATGCCACTGGTTGGATTTAGTACACGCCAACTAACAACAAGACATAACATTTAACCGCACGAGTTTTTGGCATCAAAACGGCGCACCTCAGCGCTAATTGTGTTTCGTCTTGTACGAACAGCCAATCAAACTAACTAACTAACTAACCCTAGTACTAACAGAGTACGTATTTAAATGTCTAATAGTATCTCCAGTGTTTTAAATAGGAATGAGGATATGCAATTGGTCTATAATCTTTCGCAATTGACTTCACGCCAACCCTTGGCGAAAGATCTAATGGACGCTCTGTTGACTAATGTTGGCATAATGTGGTTGACAGTTTTTTTTTGTAGCATCATGGGGGTTATTCCGTAGGGGCCTGCTGTTTTGTATTGCTCAAAGGTGTTAATGGCCCATATACATTTTTCCTTGCATATAATATTGTCTATGATGTCTCCAGGTAACAGTTCGTTACTCTCTTGTCATTTGTGTTGTCATCATCCGATACTTTATTGCAGTTCGGAAAGTGGGTAGGAGCAGATCTAGTGTCTCGGAGCTAGATTCTTTCCATTTATCATCTGAGATTTTCAGAAAACCTGGGCTACTTGTTTCATTTGACAGTATTTTTCTTAATCTGGCAACATAGAGTTGCGTTAATCAAAAAGAGCGTCCTGGCGCAAATACTGTGAGGAACTCGAAGAGCACCCGGCGATGGCGCGTCACCAGAGCACTCTCGAAAGATAAAACAAACTGCATGGGATTACTATTCAAATCTGACGGTAAAATCATATGTGACCGGGAAGAAACGTTGACCACACTTCTTCAGGTACACTTTCCCGGCTCCACTATCACAAGTGAGTTTCATGAACACATGATAGATGACTCACCCCCTAGAAACCAGAAAAGGATTAATAGTTTATCCGGCAAATTTTTCACTCCGGATAAGGTCAAATGGGCGATCAACTCATTTAAACCATACAAGGCACCAGGGACAGACGTAATCTTTCCTGCTCTTATACAAAAGAGCTTGGACTTTTTCTTACCCACTATGGTCGCCTTATTAAGGTTTAGTTTCAATTGGGGCTACATATCACAAAACTGGAGGGAGGTAAACGTGGTATTTATCCCCAAACCAGGCAAACCAACAGATTTACCTAAATCATACCGTCCAATAAGCTTAACATCGTTTTTCCTGGAAAGAATACTAGACGTACACATTAGAGAGTGCTTAAATGAAAGCACTCCTCTGCACCCCTGTCAATTCGCCTAACAAAAAGGTAAATCCACGGAAGGAGCACTTCTAAGTTTAACATCACAAATAAAAAGTGCATACGAAAACAAATAAGTAGCTTTATGTGCCTTCCTTGACATAGAGGGTGCTTTTGACAACACTGGATATGACTTCATATCAAATGCTTTGACTCTAGAAGAATAGATCACCCCACCATCAAATGGATCAAAGCGATGTAGAAAGTCGGAAAATAACTGCTTCATCAGCACTGACCTCAGTATCAGTAACAGCCGTTAAAGGCTGCCCTCAAGGAGGAGTACTCTCACCCCTACTATGGTATCTGGTTATCGATAACCTACTTCAAGACCTAAGTAATGCAGGTTTCAATATAATTGGATACGCCGATGACCTAGTCATCATAATAAAGGGCAAAGAACCAAACGAGGTTACAACAGAAGCCTTAATAGGACTATAGAAGCCTTTATAGGACTAACACCCCTCCACATTTATATAAAAAAAGTGGAAATTCGCAGCTCAGCAAGTTTGACACAAGCGGAAGAGTTAAACATTAGTGAACACCTTAAACTAATTGAATTTCTATCCGAAATTCCAGAACTTGACATGATCTGTGCGGTTACAGACCGCTTACCAAAGACACTATGCTTCGACAGAAAATTCTCAACGGAGATCACAATCAGAGAAGCATGGTGTAGCAACAACCCACCAAACTGCCTAAACGGCCTAAAGTGGTATACGGATGGTTCCTAAATGGACTCAGGGGCAGGAGCTCGCATACATGGACCAAATAAAAACATCTCAATACCTATGGGAAAAAACCCTAGTGTATTCCAAGCTGAGCTCCATGCCATAAAAGAATGCGCAAACCTAATACACAACTCAGGTATTAAAGGCGCAAACATCCATATATTCAAGCAGCTATAATAGCCCTTAGCTCACACATTATTGACTCCAAATCAGTGCTACACTGCTTCAACTCCCTCCAAACACTCACTTCCAGGAAAAAAACCAGACTATGGTGGGTCCCCGGACATTAGGGAATTGAAGGTAACGAAAAAGCTGATGAACTAGCCAGAAAAGGTTCGGAAACGCCCTTCATTGGACCTGAACCCTGTGCAATCCCCAAATCAGCCATAAATCTGGTAATAAAAAACTGGAAACAAAACAAATGTTTTTCATACTGGGGAAACATCCCAGGCCTAAGACAGGCCAAAAGAGCTATTCAGCCCTTCAAATCAGATGCCAATAAGATACTAAATCTTCGCAGGCACGATATCAAAAACTTAGTAGGCTACCTAACTGGTCATCACGGTCTGCGATATCACCTAAATAAGTCGACTCACCGGAGTGCAGCCTTTGTCTAGAAGAAGACGAAACAGCCGAGCATATCATATGTGAATGCCCGGCCCTTTACGGTATGAGAAGGGAATCTTTCTTCAGGGAATTTTTAAGTCCCGAAGAACTGAGGAAATCTTCGGCTGAAAGTATTATCAGCTACATTAGGAAAGTAGAAGCGCTACTTACCTAAAAAAAACATCTGACGGCAAGCACAATAGATCTTTTAGGTCGATGTGTATATTACTGCTTAGGCAAGTCAGAACCTTTGCACCTTCTTAGATCGATTTTGTAGAGGTTCCAGTCTGTTACATTGTTTGTCCTCGTTGCCTTGAGGACTTGAAGAGTTCCCTCGATTCCACTTGTCGATTGGAGAGTTTTTTGGACCACCAATGACTCTACCTCTTGTTATTTTTACATTTTCATTTTGGACACGCTTTATTGAAGGCATTGTTAAACACCGTGACATTTCTTCCATGTTTGTGTCAATTGCATTGTTATCAGTTGCAGCACTCTTGAAGGTGTGTTCGAAGATTTTTGCCGTGAACAGATTCCAGTTGGTCTTTCTAGGATTGCGAAATGTAGTAGGGTTGACTATTTTTCCAACTAGGGAACATTCTATGATCCTATGGTTAGAGAAACTGGGTTGACTTGACACTTTCCAGTCGGAAATTGTTAGGGTGTTTTAATTACAGGAAAGAGCAATCCAACAAAATTAAGTCTCAGCTGAAAATCTCCGCTTTGCCAAGTGAGGAATCGTGTTTGATTTACGGAGATCTCGGACATATCGAAGGGATCCGTAAGTGGAACACACGTGAGTTGGACATTGACAAAGGTTGGTAGCTACGCCCAATGTTTTGGTAGACTCCTGCAATATCTGTCTTTCGATTTCCAGCACATTGTCTTGCATTTGTTGGCCTTATGACATTAGCCGGAGAGGAAGTGTAGAGAGGTTATGGGGAAAATATCAATCTCAATGCGATGCGCCCGAAAATTCAAAGAAAAGCAACATCAGGGAAGGCCAATACAAAATGTCCAAACGTGTACCCAAAACGAATGTTAAAAACAGGCCACAATCCCGAAATAGTTTTAATAATCAAAACATGAATCCATAAAAATAGTTTTTACAACTTCTACTGTTGTTGTGTTTGGGCTAGTACTCTGCTGACAAAAGTAAACCACCCCGTCACATCGCACAATAAAATATCATTTGCCCACACGATAACGAGGATAGTCGCCACTCCACAAAATAAGTAGATTCCAATTCACCATGTCCATAATACACAATGCGAATGTATCAAGTCAATACTATATCACTCTCCCCAGTGACGAGACGACAACGACGACACTCATTTACATTTATCGAAGGACATTCGAATTTATTCCAAACATCCAAATCGTTTTGTGTCACACAATATTCCATCGACACTAATGCCAACATGCCTACAAAGCAAACATTTTTAGTGTCAATTCGACAAAATCCCAAATCAAACTAAGCCCTCATTGCACATAGAGTGCCTAAAATGTCCACTTTACAATCCAAATAGAAACACACACACACACTGACTTGGGTAAACTGAATATTTACTTACTAGCCCCCCAAGTCAATCTGAATCTGAAAACTGCAATCGCTTAAACCAACAGAAAAAAGGATTCAAATTGAAAAAGGACACTTTCCAGTGGGTAAAGGTTTGCCTGAGTAAAACACGTGGAGATGAATTGACACCCATCTCTGACAGGACAGACGGAACCTAACCGATTCGATTTTCAATTGGATTTGGAATGTCCTGCCGGCCATCACCTATACCTCCTTTATGTCCATCAATCGAGTTAATTTGCATAATTTACCTTTTCCTTGGTTGTGTGTATTACTCTGTCGTCCCCTTTGAAGTATAACCCGTCCCCACTCTTTACAGTTCGTCCTGAGTATATCTGTTTGTCCAGATACAACACAATTTACACACGGATTGTTATTTTTTTTTGTTTCTCGTCAATATTTACATCAATACAATGCCGTAAGGGGAGCACGCTGTAGCAACGGTTCACTTCCGATTGCTATTCAATGCGTTAACACAGAAAACAGAAACACCCTGTGGCATCACTGAATTGATTCCCATGATTGTGTTACATTAATTGTTCAACAACAATAAAACGACAACGACGGCGTTATAAATTACAATTTTAATTAAAAATGATGCACTGCAGGGAATTCACTTGCTAATTAGTCGCACGGAACAGAAATTATCATTTTCACAGCGGCACGAATCCTTGCACATCCTCGCACGAGAGCACCTCGTCATGTGTGCGATAAGCGAATGCGATTTATTTTGGTTATTTTCAGTTTATTCACTCGTTGAATACAATCCTTGTAAATTGTGGTAATTAAACACGAATGGACTTCACATGGCAGTGGTGTCCTTTTTCAATACAAAACAATAATGATGTAAACACACACACGCGGACACTAGTGCGCTCGTTATTCACCATTCACTCGTAGAATTTATCTTCGATGTGATTGCAGTCGAAATTAAAGCGTTGTGTACCGAAGCATCCTCGGAAACATTCTAAACTGGCCAAGGATCTTCACGAGTACTGCTGCTACTGGTGGCGTTTCTGTCATGCCGAATGGTCTTCGGTGGATGGAGAGCTTTGCGCGGAGAGTTAAAAAAAAGCATCCCTATGCGATAGCATCAAAATAGAGAGCATCATCATATTGTGTGTGCGATAGTTGGTTTGGGGGCATTGCCAGATGTAAATTTTAATAAAAAGAATTGGATAACTTGATGTCGAAGATATTTGAATGAAATAGATAGTCAGTGGTAATATTTGGAGATATTTTAAAGATCCTAAAAATTTATTGAAAACGCAACATTCATATCGACACGGACATTTGTAGCACCAATTTTATAGGCAGTGTTTTTTTTTTATTGTGAATAACATTACCAACGTCGACATCAACATAAACTTTCGAACAACTTTTAAATAATTTTTTCGGTTTCACATTTTCATGTTTCATATAAAGGGTCCGCCAAATAACTTTTTTTTTTTTAAATGCTATAAAAAAACTACTGAATATTTTCTCAAATTTCTTTTTTTATTTGAAAGTACAATCCTTCTGGTTAATAATGGAAAATAATTTCATTCAAATGGCTGCCTCGGCTGGCCATGTAGTAGCCTTCACGATCGGTCCAATTTTTAAGCGCATTATCGATTGTGTGCAGCTGTATTTCACCAATGGCTTCACGAATATTGTCCTTTAAAGCGTCAATTGTCTCTGGCTTGTCGGAGTAACACTTATCTTTTACGGCACCTCACAAATAATAGTCCAACGGTGTCAAATCGCAGCTCCGAGGTGGCCAAACGACATCAGCTCTGGGGCTGATAATGCGATCTTCAAAAACAGGGCGCAAAACATCGAGTGTAGCTTCGGCTGTGTGGCACGTAGCGCCGTCCTGTTGAAACCAAGTGTTGCCAATATCCTCCTCTTCAATTTTTGTGAACAAAAATTCGTTCAACATGGCCCGATAACGATCGCCATTGACTGTAACGGCCACCCCTTGCTCATTTTCGAAGAAAAATGGCCCAATTATGCCTCTGGACCAAAATCCGCACCAAAAAGTGACTTGTTTTGGGTGTATCGGCTTTTCAATGTATGCGTGCGGATTTTCTGTGCCCCAAATGTCCGCCAAGATCAAAATGAGCTTCATCTGAAAAGATGATTTTTTTTGGCAAAATCGGCATCTTCTCTAAGTCGATCGCAGGCTCACTTAGCGAAGCGAAAACGCATTGGATGGTCAGTTGGCTTCAACTCCTTAACCAATTGGACTTTGTATGGCGTCATACAAAGGTCTTTATGCAAAATACGTCTCAATGATGTCGCCGAAATGTTCAATTATTGAGAACGACGGTGAGTTGATGTTGATGGCGCTTCACGCACACTTTCTGCCACAGCAGCAATATTCTCGGGTGTACACACTGTTTTTGGCTTTTCACGCTTTGGTTTATTGATGAGGATGCCAGTTTCTTTCACTTTTTTCACAAGATAACGAACATACGGAGCTGACGGTGCTTCTCTTCTTCCAAAATCCGTACGCAATTTTCGCACACATTCTGCAACATTACCATGATTTTCAAAGTAATGTCGCAATATTTCCCAGCGTTGTTCAAGCGTATACACAACCATATTCGTTCAGCGGAAGGATAAAACTAATTATCTGTCAAATCAGACATGAGCTAAGTGTTACCATTCACGAAATAAGTACTAGTTGAAAAAAAAAAAACGTTAAATGGCGGACCCGTTATCTGCAAGCAATCACTCTCGTTTGAACACACATTTTGTTGTTTGTTCACCAGTGGGCATCTGACTGTCATCATATGAAGTATAATTGTAGTAGAACAGGGTGTAAATTTGAGAAAACACTGCTGTGAAACAGTTAATAAATAGCAGCTGAGGTTATTTGAAGCGCATTTTTGGTAAAAAGCCTTCGACTATTAACAAAATATGCGTTCTTAGACCCTCATGTGTTTCATGAAACAGCAAGCCACAAAAAGTCACTGTTTGGTAAGGTTTTCGTCATTAAGCCGTTTCCTAAATAATCGATTTTTGGTGAAAAATAAAAAAAATTTAAAAAAGGTTGACAGTTTAATAACTTACAATTTTCTCTATATATAATTTTGAGACATATCCAAAATTTGGAAGCATTTTCCCTAAAAAAAAATTCCCTATAAATTGATATTACTCCATCTGGAAACTTTCAGGTAGGACGATTAAATTTAGTACATGATCTCATTTTTCATGCATCATGCTCATGCCTCCAGTACAAGTAAAAGTAAAAACAAATTTTAAATTCGCCAACTGCCACCTTCACAATCAGGAAAAATGTCGTTCTTGGTGAAACCATATTTTGAAAAAAGTAGGAAGAAGGTATTTAGATAATGGCATTAGCTACCATTCATCCAAACAAAAACCTACTTTTTGGGAATGTCTCATTTAAAGATGGGGTAGAGTATTTAGGGATTCACACAGCAAATTATATTCTTCTTATGTGTTTTTGTACCCTATCCCATAGGGGAATATTAGTTTTGACATTAAGTTTGTAACATAAAGAAATAATTATTCCTCAAAGTAAAAAATCGTTTTTCAATACAATTTTAGGAAAACTCAAAAAAACTTTCAATGGACATATTGCGAGAATAATACTATAAACATTTTTTCTATTTAACATTTTAACCCACGCGCAATTGGGGACGTTATTCTAGAAAAACGATATCCTATAGCATATCCATAGAAAACGTAGTTTTTTGTTGAACAATAAAAGATTTAGATAAACCGTCTGAACAAGATTCATTCACTTTTTGGGACATATATTATTAGGATTAGATGGAAAGGGGTATCCAACGATTCGCACAGCTAATTGTAGCCTTCTCATATTATTTTGAAAATGATATCGGTGAAGTGAACGCCATCATTAATGACAGACGTTTGGGTTCTTTCTTCCGAATTTTCAATCGTTCAGGCAATAAGTTCTCCCACTCTTATGGGAAATTCTCTCTGACTTGTTATTATAGCCATAAATTAAAAAAACAGAAAGTTGGATCGGTCAAGTCGGGCAATCTTTCCGGGCAGTGCCAAAACGCGATATTAGGCGACCCTTAAACGCTTCCATTAAAATGTCTACTGTCACACGAGCTGTGTGTCCAATTGCAAAGTACTTTTTTAACCACATGTCCTACAGTGGCAATTCATCAATTTGCGGCATTAAACATTCTTAAGGCCGGATGACACCTCCGTATATGCATGGCTCTGAACCTCAGAGGCGATTGTTGGTTTACGTATCCGTCATAAGCCCCGTCGCTCATGATAAATTTCCATGGCTTTGTCTCTTTACTTCACAAATATTTTTCGCAAAACTGACAGATGCTGCCATTTGCAATTATTATAACACTTCAACTTTGTATACTAATGCGTTTCTTCTATTAATATTACAGTTGGTATTATTAAAGATTTTCAGTCATTTCCGAAACGAAAGTCGTTTCAAATCGGAACTCATTTTGCTATCGAGCTATCAGTTGCGAAGCAAAATAAAACAACAATTCTTCATCTGACAACTAAAGAAAAATTTAAAGCATAGCAGTCAAATGTCGACATAACACCTTAAGCTGGGCATCCACGATCACTCGGCGTGGTGTTTTTTTTTCGTTCACCATACACTATTACTCATGAATTTCATTCCTCAGTTTTACTTTAGCAACGGAGTTCTCAAAATAATTTGTTTACTGTTTAACTTCTTTGACTGCCATTTGTTTCGTTTTTTCGTGCTGCCCGTGAACGTTGACTGTCAAATCCAAAATGACAACGAAATAATGACACTCCACCGGCATTCATAAGTGCGCTCAAGCCGGAAGTGACATTCATGAGTGATCGTGGATGATTTCATCGAATGGTCTGTTTGAAATAATAATCGGAACGGATAGAGAATTCTCTGATAATGTTCGTCCTTACGGATACCTCGATAGCTCTGATTGCCTTTTATATTGACACCTATGTACATGGTAGATCATTCCTTTGCAAAGCTCCAGATGATATCAGTGCTCTCGTACTCGGCTTAGAAAACGATAGATAAAGATAATTCTCAGCTTTAAGATTTTCGATCTATAGTTTGTCTCTGTCTCAATCGATATCTACATTTAGTTTCACTCCACTCGATCCGAAATGATGGCATGATTATGATGATCACAATTAAGATTTCATGGCCCTATAGGATGTTTTAACATCTATAGAAGTGTATTCCTTCTAGAACTGCTGTACCTGTAGTATTGAGTCTTCTTCTTACTCTTCTACTTTCTTCTACTCTTGGTAAGGCTTGAATGACATTTTTCTCTTAAATGGATTTTAACAACTTTACCTCTTTATAAAAATCATAGTTAATGTAAAAAAAAACGCATTTTTATAAACATTACCTGGCAACGCTGGTTTCGACGCATATTGAAGTGAACTTTGCCATCTAGCAAAGTCGGATGGTGTTCTCTAGAGTACATCCACAGAAATCACAAAAACCGCAGCGACCCATGGCCCACATCTACCAGCAACTAGCACCAGCGTCATCCACCACCACAACCCGCGCGCTGCCATATAAGGAAGGAACATAGAAAAGTTTAACCACGTACGTGTATCCTAGAAAAATGTTTCTAGAGAGCATGTGCCGCCAAAAACCTGCCACCCCATACACTGCCCACCCACCGACCGTCCTGCTCGACTAAATAGACATACACACGTATTATGCCACATGGTATCCAATGTTGTCCATACAGCCACTCTCGTGCTCTTGCCGAAGCACATATAGCAGCACAATAGAGAACACCGCAACAAACGAAACGTGACTGTGAGTAACACAACAAACCCCTTTTGCTCTCTCACTCATTGCGAGTGAATGGTTCTACTACTATGCTCCACGCTGGAGTGGTTCACGTTCCTCTGGAGGGCTTTTGGGGGCAACTACTACTGCTCCAAGCAGTTCGCCTCTTAGCGCGCACATACAGTAGCATGCTCTTCAAGTGAATGTCGTGCGGCAGCAAACTTATGCGGTGGTCCTTAGTCCTTACTGCCTGGTCCTTGGTCCTCTCCATTCACTTTACCCTCAATGGACCTGGTAATTCCGTGGAAATACATTGTAATTTCCAACATTGGACCCAGAAGAGGAGTGAACAACGGTTCCTTTCTTTTTTTTTTGTGAATTCAGAACACACAAGTATTTGTATTTGTGTGTATGTATGGGGGGGGGGGGGTTTGTGGGAGAGTGCAGGACTTTAGCAGATGTGATGGCACTACAACAGGATGCAAACGCACCATGGAACGCTCTCTGGTGCCCGTGCATTGAAAAGCCATGGCGAATGTTGCAATTGCAACTGATTCTGTTCCTGGTGATGGTATTGGATGCTTGGTGTTGGCATTGGTGGTGGAGCAACGAAGGGGTGACAAAAGTTAAGAGAGGGAGAGAAAAAAAAGTGCCACTTTGCAGTATTGTGAATGGAGTACCACAAGGTGAATTGCATTATGGCTGTGGCGTACTGCAATTTATTTCCTTTTCAAATAAAAAGCAGCAAACCATCTCGCTTGTGGTCGCTATCGCACAGCTTTTTCTCTTTTACGATGAAGGGGTTGGAGGCTTGAAGCATTATTTAGTGACGGTTTATTCGTCCTTGTCATATATAATTTCAAAACATGCAGCTACTTTTTGTCGGACACGTATCAACTTTGTGTTGTATGCTAGAAGGGTTGTAGGAAGCACCAAAGTATATATCAATGGCGTGATACATACAAGCTGTCAATGTGAAGAGTAAACTGACATTTCAATATTGCGGCGTTTTTAACTCGCTATATTGACCTAATGTGCGGAATAATAAGTAGGCTAACGTCTAACTGATGGGTAGGGAGGTGCTAATAATTTGTTACTCTTCAGTTGTCACTTTTTCTTTGACAACAGGAAAGACGCTTTCCCTAGGACATTGTAGTTGCTCCTGATCATTGATCCTCTAGGTTTTGGTGCTTTTTGTGTACATACATATATCATGTGTGTACTTACTTACTTAAGTGGCGCTACAGTCCGGAATGAATCTGGATCTTAACCAACATGCCTCTCCTATTAGCCCGGTCCTTAGCTAAATGCCTCCAGTTGCGCACTCCAAGTTGGTTGGGGTCGGCGCCACTTAAGACAAGGTCTTTCTCTAATGCGTCCGACGTCTGGCCGGGAATCGGAGACTCTGCGAGCCGTAATATTGGTGTCCATTCGTTCTACATTTCCTAGCCATCTTTAACGTCAAATGCGGAGTTTTTGACCTGGAATATGTCGATGTACAGCTTGTATAGCTCGTGGTTGAATCTTCATCTCCATAACCCGTCAACGCAAACGGGTCCGAAGATTTTTCGAAGACCAAGGATTTCTTCTTCATACTTTTGATACGGTCCATGCTTTAGCGCCGTAGAGCAGGACTGGGATGAACAGGGTCTTATACAGGATCTCGTTAGTAGTTTGAGTGAGGGCCTTACTACTAAATTGTCTTCTTAATTTCTTCGTTTAATTTCTGACCAGATGTTGTCAGAGTTAATAGCGGAGCCTAGGTAGACAAAGTCCCTTATTACCTCAAAGATATATCTGTCAATGGTGACGTTCTGTCCAATTCGTTGATGTTGTGTGTCCTTTCGTGTTGACAGTATATATTTAGTCTTTCCCTCATTTGCTGAACCCATTTTCGCCGCTTTCTTCTCTATAACAGCAAACCTGGCTATGACATCAAGTTGAGCCCTACCAATTATGTCAATACCGTCGGCGTATGCTAGTAGTTGCGCCGATTTTTGGAAAATTGTGCCACTGGTGTTGGCTCGGGAGTTTTGCACAATCCTCTCAAGAATCAGATTAAAGGAGTCACATGACAGCGCATCGCCTTACCTAAATCCTTTTTTGGTATCGAATGTGTCGGTGAGGTTGCGAGAATTCTCCATCGTCATCCTACACAAACGGACGAGTTTGGGCGGTATACCAAAACTAGACATGGCTCTGTATAGTTTGTCTCTATAAATGCTGTCGTATGCGCCTTTGAAGTCGATTAATAGGTGGTGGGTATCGATTTGGACTTCTTGGTTTTTTTTCCAGGATCTGCCGAAGTGTGTAAATTTGATCGGTTGTGGACCAAAACCATTCTGATAAGGGCCAATCAGGTTGTTGGTAAATGGTTTCAGGCGTTCACATATTACGGCAGATAGGATCTTGTAGCTGATGTTGAGGAGACTTATGCCACTGTAGTTGGCGCAGTTCAGAGGGTCTCCTTTTTTGTGGATCGGGCAAACGATGCTGAGGTTCCATTCTTCAGGCATACTTTCATCCGACCAGATTTGGCTTATGATTTGGTGCATGTTACTTACCAAGTCATCTCCGCCGGCTTTATAAAGCTCAGCGGGAAGGCCGTCATTTCCGGCGTTTAGATATTGCTATCCTCACTTCACTTAGGTCGGGTGGTTGGCAGTTTTCGCTGCCGTTGCCAATATTAAATGGTTCGTTCTGCCTGACAGCGGAAAGTTGTTCGTCATCGCCGTTTAACAGTCTGCAGAAGTGGTTCTTAAATATCCTCAGCATCGAAGGTGTCTCAACTACGATATTTCCTTGTTCATCCTTGTAGGCGTCGTTCTTGGCTGCGACAATCTGTCGGCATTCCTCATCAAACCAGGGTTTTTTTTTGCTGGTGGGCGCGAGAAACCAAGCACATCAGTTGCGGCTGATCTAATGGCTTGTTGGCATCGTTGCCATTGTTTTTCGACATTCGATGCTGATGGTATGGTGTGAATCGAGAGGTAAAGAGATACGCGTTGCGAATCGGTCTCTTACGATTGTAGTCTTTCGACATTTCTGGTTTGTTGTCTCTTCCTACCTTTGCTTTAAAATCTCCCAACACGATTTTAACATCGTACTTCGATAGTCGCTCATAGGTTTTGTCAAGGAGCTCGTAGAAGCAATCTCTAGTTATATCATCTTTTTCCTCCGTCGGATCGTGAGCGCATATAAGGCTTATGTTGGTGAATTTGGCCTTGATGCGGATTGTTACAATGCGTTCGCTAATGTCTTGGAAACATAAGACTTCTTGCCTAAGTCTTGCATTTATATCCGCATCCGAATAGTCGCTGTTTCTGCTCACTATAACAGGTCCGTAGTAGATGTTGCAGTTTAGGGCTTCCTCTGGTTGTTAACCTGCACCTCTTCTGTTTAATGCTCTCACATTTCAGGTGCAGATATGAACGTCGTTGTCCTTTTTTCGTTTAGCAGGGTCGTCAACATATAGTTAACCCAAAGCACAACCCCCAACATGTAGGGCCGGTTTCAATTTATAAGATACCCCTAGGTACACGGGGCCATCCGTATTCACTACGGGATTGAATGCTGCCGTTGGCCTTTCGGTTTAACCGCCACCATCTCTGTTCAAGGGGCCTGACTTACCCTTGAGATTCCTAGATAACCTGTTATCCGAATATGTCAAAGCAGCTCATTTGGTTCTCCTGGGACGGCAGGTCGGGTATTCGTTCAGTCACTCACAAATACATTTTTGTAGCTCGTCAAATTCGTTAGGACCCAGGGCTTTGCTTTTTCTTACAGTCGTAAAGTGAGTAACATACAGTAAAAGACAGCACATTTACGATTTTATGCAATTATCACTAATTAGTTTTTGGAACACCCTATATTCAAAAGATGAAGTACTGGCACTCTGACACTACTCCTCTTTACTTTTTTCAACATAATGTGCGCGATGGGAATAATACGAATATCTAAAGAAAAAGTCTAATAAGCAACTTCATGCAATTGCTTCGGGTCGCCAATTAAGCCATTGGGTGCACTCATGTCATTCGAATATGACAGTTCATTTGCATAGCAACAATGACACTTAAAATAGTATCGAGTGTTATTGATGTTGTGCTTAAGAAAACGTTTCCTAAAGGATACTTTAGTTTTAGATAACAGTGAATTAAATCATTCTCTCAGGTGGATGTTTAAGTTTGCTACGATGTCATTAAGGTTTGCTAAGTGCACACAGCAGATAGGGCGCCTGCATTAAACTTAAATGAGTGTTTTATGGGAGATCCTTAACAACAAAAATAAGGATTCTATTTTATATGATGCATGTAGACTTTTGTAGATTTATGCGATGTTACTATTAGCATTTTTATTATTTATGGAGATACAAAAGTCATAATCTATACCTACAACATAAAACGTAATAGAATAATTGTCACCATATAGCAAGATTTAACCAGCACGCGGTTTCCTTGGATATTTTTTTAGACACACTTGCAGGAACACATTTATTCAACTGAACAGTGGATAGTTAACTTTCCAGACATGTTTAGTGGATTTCAGACTAATTGAATTCTTGCAAGTGACTTTTAATGAATTACTGATGCATCTACTGAATGCTAAATATTCGGGTTTATGCAAGGCCATCTGAGTTACGCTCATGCTACGAATCGGGTGGGGTATAGTTATCCTCGCCCGTTAAGATTGCGACTATTATGGTATTTCCATTGGTAATTTCGATTTTGATCCATTCTATTGGTAAAAAAAACAATCTTTTTTTGATCTAGATCTGTCAAAAGAGCTATTTTGACAAATGTTGTGTTCCATTGGATAAACAAATTATTTTTTTTGGTCTCACATCAGTTTTGCAGGTCTGGATTTTTCGGCAGATCTACCCGTTCTTGCACTAACACAAATTCAGTTGATAGACGTCAGATTGACAAGATTGATTTTCGTTTTTATTTATTAATACTTCCGTTGTGAAAAACAATTGTTTTTAAAAATCAATTCTACGTGAAATATTAATGAAGTCAAAAACAAACAACTTGTGTGACTGGAAACTTGACAGCTCCGCCGACACTAATTTCGCGGACATAAAATTACACCAAAACACAAAACCAAATAACAAAAAACAATCTGAAATCGTGTTCCATAATCCATTGGCAACAAAAAATATCAAAATCTGAAATTAACAATGGAAAACACCATAACTGTATTTAAAAAAAAACACACTTTGACGTAATAACGGGTCCGCCATCTAACGTTTTTTTTTTCAACTAGTGCTTATTTCGTGAATGGTAACACTTACCTCATGTAGGATTTGACAGATAATTAGTTTTACCCTTCCGCTGAACGAATATGGTTGTGTATACGCTTGAACAACGCTGGGAAATATTGCGACATTACTTTGAAAATCATGGTAATGTTACAGAATGTGTATGAAAATTGCGTACGCATTTTGGAAGAAGAGAAGCACCGTCAGGTCCGTATGTTTGTTATCTTGTGAAAAAAGTGAAAGAAACTGGCATACAAAAAAAAAAATACAAATTTTTGGCGCAACAGGCTCGTTAGTACCCAGGGCCTAGCTTTCTCACAACCATTCATGTGTGCGTGTGTACTTCTTGCACGATGGCGGGACCTCCTGTTTTATGCCGACTCCGAACGGCTAAGTTGAGATAAGCTATTCTTGACAATTGATACTACTCGGATGATTTGTCAGATCATCACGAGAGGAGGGCCAGTGAAAAATCATTTAGGTGTTGCTACGGCTGGGAATCGAACCCAGACCTCCTGCGCGGCAGTTCATCGCACTAACCATCGCGCCACTGAGCCCTCTGAAAGAAACTGGCATCCTCATCAATAAACCAAAGCGTGAAAAGCCAAAAACAGTTCGTACACCCGAGAATATTGCTGCTGTGGCAGAAAGTGTGCGTGAAGCGCCATCAACATCAATTCACCGTCGTTCTCAACAATTGAACATTTCGGAGACATCATTGAGACGAATTTTGCATAAAGACCTTGGTATGACGCCATACAAAGTCCAATTGGTTCAGAAGTTGAAGCCAACTGACCATCCAATGCGTTTTCGCTTCGCTAAGTGGGCCTGCGATCGACTTAGAGAAGATGCCGATTTTGCCAAAAAATCATCTTTTCAGATGAAGCTCATCCTGATCTTGGCGGGTATGTAAACAAGCAAAATTGTCGCATTTGGGGCACAGAAAACCCGCACGCATACATTGAAAAGCCGATACACCCAAAACGAGTCACTGTTTGGTGCGGATTTTGGTCCAGAGGCATAATTGGGCCATTTTTCTTCGAAAATGAGCAAGGAGTGGCCGTTACAGTCAATGGCGATCGTTATCGGGCCATGTTGAACGAATTTTTGTTCACAAAAATTGAAGAGGAGGATATTGGCAACATTTCGTTTCAACAGGACGGCGCTACGTGCCACACAGCCGAAGCTACACTCGATGTTTTGCGCCCTGTTTTTGAAGATCGCATTATCAGCCGCAGAGCTGATGTCGTTTGGCAACCTCGGAGCTGCGATTTGACACCGTTGGACTATTATTTGTGGGGTGCCGTAAAAGATAAGTGTTACGCCGACAAGCTATAGACAATTGACGCTTTAAAGGACAATATTCGTGAAGCCATTGGTGAAATACAGCTGCACACAATCTTAAAAATTGTACCGATCGTGAAGGCTACTGCATGGCCAGCCGAGGCAGCCATTTGAATGAAATTATTTTCCATTATTAACCGGAAGGATTGTACTTTCAAATAAAAAAAGAAATTTGAGAAAATATTCAGTAGTTTTTTGTTTTTATAGCATTTTCAAAAAAAAAACATATGAGAAGGCTACAATCCACTGTGCGGATCGTTGAATACCCTATCCCATCCTATCTGTAAAACTAAAATCCCCAAAAAGTGGACATGGCTAAAAACACGATCAGCCTTATTCATAAACTCATTATAAGGTGTGTATAAAGTTATGCACTCCTTGAAATGCCTCTAAGCGCAAAAACCTTATTCATAAAACTAATACAACGTTGAATAGAGGCTGCACATCCTAAACGCGCCTGATGGTTGAATAGTGCCTGTAGAAGGGTATATAATTTTTTTTTAATTTCTGGATACACAATCGGCTGAGCATCAGGGTTACCAAAGGTTCAATTGCAAGTTGAAAAAAATCAAATGTATTTTAGCAGTTGTGTTTCACTCTATAATTTGTTCAAATGGTAATTCTTCTTTACCTATAGACTCAACATTGTAAACGATGTTATTGAATTAACATAAGTCATCAATATGTTATAAAAATGTAGAAAATAAAATTGTCACCATGAGTTTCGCAACCATAAAAATGATCCCTTGGTAACTCTGACGAGCTTTTTGGTATTTTATTTGACACAAACCCTGTATAACTATTACGGATGGGGAAATATGTTATGAATAAGAAATTGTACGACCTTGCACTGTATAACTATACAACCGTTGAGATGTGTTTTAGTGAAATCTAATGAATAAGGGGGGATGTGAATAAAATAAAGAAAATGGCATGGTGACAATAAATTCTTCAGACTGCTTATAAAAAACTTTTACGGTTCTACAAAAAACAAGGTTTTCTCCTGCATATGTTATGGTGTAGTGTAAAAAATCGTTTTTATATAAAAACGCCACCAAAAAGTGGGCGTGGGTTAAAATGGTCTATGGACGAAATGTTCATATTTATAATACTAATGATACTGCATCTAAAGTTTTTTCGAAAATTTGACCGAAAAACGTTTTTTTTTATTAAAAACGCCCCCAAAAAGTGGGCGTGGCAAAAATCTTTATGTGAACGAAATACAGATATTCAGATTGTCTAAATATGTTGTTCAGAAAGTTTTTCAAAATTCCTTATGGTTTAGCCAAAAAATACGTTTTTCTAAAGAGGGGGCGTGGTAGTGGGCGGATTTCAAAAATGTTTACAATTGTTCTGCTGGGAGCAACAAAGAGCACGTGTACCAAATTTCATCCTTCTAGCTCAAAATTTAAGGCCCAAAAACTGGTGACGTACGGACGGACGGACGGACAGACATAGCTTAATCGACTCAGCTATCGATTCTGAGTCGATCCATATACTTTGAGGTATATGTAGCTAAATTATTTCTCTATGTTGCAAACTAGGTATCAAAACTAATATACCCCCCTATGGGATAGGATATAAAAAGTTATTTGGCGGACCCTGTAGAACCAAATCAAATGTCTTATCTACCCGATGCACATTTCATTAAACCGTGGCGACAACGATTGAATAACCAATTCAGGAGTCGAACATTTTGAATTCCTTCATGAAACTTGAAAAATAACCAACAAATTTAAAAAAAAAACTCCGGTTATATAGCTGAGGAATACGTTAAACTAACTGATTTTTAAGAGACCTCGTGTTGGCGCAGATACACCCCAATGTCACAACCATCATCTTAATCATCGAATTTTATTTAACAAAATTACTCGCTTGTTTTTATACCAAAATTGTTAATTTTAAATCTGGCGCCTTGTTTAGACCATAAGCCATAATTTTTTGTATAATAAATTCGCCACAAAAAACATGTATAAATAGCTATTCGCCTTAATAAAAGACACAGTTTGTTACACAAACCCTTAGGGGAATCGCTGCTCGTTTTGCTCTCGCAATTTCGTCGTTTTCGCTCGCTACTTTTTTGAATTCTTCTTTCGGTTTACCACAGTTTCGAAAGTTCGCAACCGTTGATAGAAATTTATCAACGCATCAACCAGGATCGTTCTATCCTTTCGACAAAGGACGTCATAGAGATCCTAAGGTTGACGATCTAATTCAAGTGATCGTCCATTTTGGCGCCCAACGTGCTTTGAGCAAAACCCACATAACCATTCGTGTTACCATAGAAGTGATTCTTAAAAACAATCAAACTATTAAAGTGCACATTAAAAAGTGAAAAAATCAGAAATTCACTAAGTGCAGAACAATTTTCAATCGCAAAAATCTCGACGCGCTTTCGGTTTCGGTTTCGGTCTCGCGAGTGCTTAGTGTAGGTGAAGTGAGGACACGGAGCATCAACTCGAAGACCTGGCGAAATTCGCAAAAAGAAGAGAATCGAGGAACATTCAGGAGAAGGAGAAAATTGTGGGAGATAAGTATATCATCTCCCACCAAGGTACGTTCGTTCATTTTGGCTAAATTTATTCAAATGCGTGTGAAATATTGAAAAAACACAAAAACCGCAAATTTGACAAAATTTAGACCTGCATGCTGCATGATTTTGAATACTACATATATATTAAAAACAACATATTTCGTTAGTTTGATGTGATTTGCCAAAATAATAGTAAAATACATATTTTAATGCAAATCGTCTCATTAAATTCGATACATCATATATTCGCCAAAAGTCAATCTCCGCAAATTCGTATGGTGCTTTCCCTATTAAAATAGCGATAGAATCCACAAAAGGCAAATAAGATCCACTTTGTCTCCGGTAAATTTATCACACATTCTCTCAACCGCTTAAAAGCTTTCGCCGCAATTGCATAGCTACGCTACTTACATTTCGTCCCACACCGCACTGACTGCACTTTTGCACATTTCTCGTCGTCTCTCGTTCGTTAATACGCCCGCATGCTGTATTGCTGCACAACACAATCCACAATTCGCTTCCTCGCCAGCGTCATAAACGCATACACACTTGAATTCAGTGCACTGATCTTCATTTCGCCCACCCATCATCACACATTGGTGTCATCGTCGTCGTCGTCGCGGGAGAATTAGCTGCATGATCATTGCACTGAAGGAAAGCTCTTTTGGATTGGAGTTTTCATTTCGCCAACTGTATGCTACATTGACAATTGGAATTAAACTTCGTGGGTTAACATTTCTTAATAGAAATTAACCTCAAGCTGTTTCGTAGTTTAAACAAAGTAGTTGAAGTATTCAGTTGCTGCTCTTTCAAATTATTGCTTAAGTTACTAAATAGTTTTGGATTTTGGACTTCGCTGTAGGAGTTTGGGAAATAGTACGATTCTCCGCTCATAGGTGTTGCCAGCGTTCCTTTTATTTTTTGAATTTTTCGCATAAGCTTTTAAATTAAACAAAGCTCCTAAGAGTTGTCGCTGCTGTTTGGAAGTATTTGTTTTAAAATTTCGTAAGAAGATTTCCAGTCAGGATGGCTAATGAACAAACCATTGAGGAATTAAAACAGCAACGGGCTTCCACTAAAGGAAGTATATCTCGAATAAAGAATTTAGTCGAAACTAATTCGAGTTCATTAACACCCACCGAACTAGAGTGTCGTCTAGGAATTTTGGAGTCCTACTTCAAACAAATCTTAGTGTATCAGACCAAGATAGAAGGTTTGGTACCGGGTGACACATCCCGCGCTGAAATAGAGGACCTATACATTACTGCTAAAACAAAAATTATTTCGCTTTTGGGAACTGGTAGGCGCACTAGTATCGCAGACATGACAGTAACTATTCCTCATTCAGTTAGTCATCTTCCTAAACAACGTTTACCAAGATTTAGTGGGAGGTACTCAGACTATAAGAATTTTAGAAATTCATTCAACAATCTTGTAGATTCGGATCTCAGCTTAACAAAAATTGAAAAATTTAATTATTTGTTGGCATGTTTGAGCGATCAAGCCCTCGGCACAGTTAAAGCTTTCCAAGTCACGGAGGAAAATTACCCCAAAGCACTCTTAAGACTAAAGGAGCGTTATGACAATGACTGTTTAATATTTTTAGAGTACATCTCAGAACTCATCGAATTACCCAAGATTTCAAAGGCTTCGTCTGCTTCATTACGAAGTTTGGTCGATAATATTTCTGCGTTGTTCAGCTCACTACTATCGATAGGGTCATACGAAGACATATGTAATGCAATCGTTATACATATCGCCATGTCAAAGGTTGATCCAGAAACCCAATCAAAGTGGGACGAGCAGCTGGACTATGAGAAGATACCTAAATGGAAGGAATGTGCAAGTGTTCTTAGCAAACGATGCCAATATCTGGAAGCCAGGGATAGTAAGCAGCTTCGACCCGAATACCATCATAAATGGTCCAACAAACCAAAGCCATCGTCTTCAAACCAACGGTCACACACATCGTTGGCTGCAAATCAACGGGCTTGTATATCCTGCGGAAACGGTGATCATTCAATCACAAGCTGTTCAAGTTTCAAGGAACTTTCAGTGATGGATCGATTTGGGACCGCAAAGAAATTGGGTCTTTGTCTAAACTGTTTAGGAAAAGGTCATGGTGTTTCGAAATGCCCCTCATCTTATAGGTGCAAGGTGTGTAAGCAATCACACCACAGTCTTTTGCACAGGCCTCAATCTACAGACAACCATTCTAGAACGGAAGATGCCCCATCCACGTCAGCCGCATCGCATTCTGCGTTCGAAAAGGAGCGTCCCAATGAAGCGCAAGTTATTTTGGCCACAGCATTAGTTTTGGTCAAGGACTCGTCGGGTGTATTTCAGTTGGGTAGGGTTCTTCTTGACTCCGGTTCTCAAGTAAATTTTATTAATGAAAAGTTTGCAAATTCTCTCGGTCTTAAAAAATACAAGAAGAATGTTGACATCGTGGGAATTGGAGTTTCTGAAACGAAAATAAAACACCAAACTCAATCGACCATTCGTTCCAGGTACAACAACTTCGAAGTATGTTTGGAGCTGCTGGTCGCACCATCCATAACCGGGTATCAGCCAGAGGCAGCAATTAACGTCGCGGGTTGGAATCTTCCAAAAAATTTAGAACTTGCCGATGAGAATTTCAATCAGCCTTCTCGAATTGATTTGTTGTTAGGAGCTGAAGCTTTCTTTGACTTGCTACAAGAAGGTCAGGTCAAACTCGGTGATGAACTTCCATCAATGCAAAAAACTAGGTTAGGGTGGATCGTATCAGGAAGATACAGAAATCAACTCAATAGAAAGAGGAATTTGTGTTGCGTTAACGCAATAGAGGATTCGCTGGATAGCTACGTGGAGAGGTTCTGGGAATTGGAAGAAATTCAAGAACATCGTTCAAAGTGGTCGGAAGAACAACAGAGCTGCGAGGTACACTTCAAAGAAACCATCGAATGTCTACCTAATGGGCGATTGATGATTCAACTACCCCTTAAAAAGGATCCCAGTTGCCTTGGATCGTCCTACGATATCGCGTTTAGACGATTTTTATCGCTCGAGCGTAGATTATCTAAAAATCCAGCTTTGAAAAAACAGTACGTTGACTTTTTGAAGGAATATGAATTGTTAGGTCATATGTCAATAGTCCCCAATCCAAATTTGGAAAAACCCCATTATTATTTGCCGCATCAATGCGTGGTTAGGCCAGATAGTGTATCTACCAAATTACGTGTCGTTTTCGATGCATCTTGTCGAACATCGTCACAGATTTCACTTAACGGCATTCTCATGGTCGGTCCCACAATCCAGGACGAACTTTTAATAATTTTACTTCGCTTTCGGCTTTTTCGTTATGCTCTTACCGCGGACATCATCAAGATGTATCGACAAGTCTTGGTACACCCATCGCATAGGAAGCTGCAGTTCATCTTATGGAGGGAAAATGCACAAACCCCTGTTCAAACATATGAACTAAACACCGTAACATACGGCACATCATCTGCGCCATTTTTGGCGATCCGCTGTCTTCAGTACTTGGCTGAGAAAAATAAAGAACATTTGAGTTTAGGGGCTTCAGTTCTGACTTCGGACTTTTACGTCGACGACATGTTGACTGGAGCGGACGACTTGGAAACTTTGACCCAGAAACGAAACGAAGTCGTTGCAATTTTAAAATCTGCTGGATTCGAACTGTCAAAGTGGAACAGTAACCATCCTTCTTTGGTCGAGAAAGCTAACGAAAAAGAGATTAGATTGTCAGAATCTAATCTAACTAGCACTTTGGGAATTGCTTGGAGTCCTGTATCTGATGAATTTAGTTTTTCCTATAAACCCAATCAGATTTACTCCAAATACACCAAGAGATCCATTCTCTCTCTCTCTTCGTCGCTCTTTGATCCAATGGGCTTGCTGAGTCCCATTATAATACAGGCGAAAATAATTCTACAAAAATTGTGGATTGAGAAATTGGATTGGGATTCATCGATCCCACAAACTATCGAAATGGAGTGGCGTCAGTTTATGACTGACCTCAACTCACTTCAAAATCTAACCATTCCTCGATATGTGTTTATTAAAGAAAAAATAGACTACCAAATACATGGCTTCGCAGATGCATCTATGAAGGCATATGGCTGCTGCATATACCTTCGAAGTAGAGACTTATCTGGGGCAGTAAGAGTTAAGCTCTTAGTTGCCAAGTCCAGAGTTGCACCGGCTAAGAAAAAACAGCTTCCACGTTTAGAACTGTGCGCAGCTCACCTTTTATCCAAACTTTGGGTAAAAGTACAAACAATTATGGACATAAAGCAAACAAAAGCCTACTTTTGGACGGATTCAGCAATTGTTTTACACTGGTTATCCACGCATTCCTCAAAACTAAGTACGTTTGTGGGGAACCGGGTCGCGGAAATACAAGAGAAAACGAAGCTAATCACATGGAAACATGTGCCAACTCACGACAATCCAGCTGATGTGGTTTCTCGAGGGTGTACAGTGGATGAGTTGAAGAACTCAATCTGGTTCCTAGGACCGGGTTTTCTAGTCAAAGATGAGGAAAATTGGCCATGCACTGTGCAAATCCCTATTTCTCTAGAGGAGTCTACGATGGAAATAAGAAAAAACGCTTTAGTCTGTCACCAGGAAGAACAAAACTATCTCTATGATGTAATCGAACGATATAGTTCATACACAAAAACCATACGAATCTTTGCGTATGTCGAAAGATTTCTTAATAAATTGAGAAATTCTACTGCTCTATATAGCGACCATCTTACAGTTAAAGAGTTAGAAAATTCTTTGTACAGGATTGTACATTTGATTCAAATGAAGTTTTTTGCCGAGGAAATCGAAGCAATCAAAACAAATTCGAAATTAAAAGGATCTATAAAATGGTTAAATCCCTTCATCGAGGAGAAAAATGGTCTCCTTTTGTTAAGAGTGGGAGGAAGATTAAAACACGCCAATATTCCCGAGGAATGTAAGCACCCATTTTTACTTCCCAAAAACTCAAGTTTTACGAAAATACTAGTTCGACATCTTCATATTTCGAACTTCCATGCAGGTCCAAAATCTCTTGTGGCACTAACGAGACAAAGATTTTGGATAACCAACATTCGAGATGTGGCACGCCAGACGGTTCGAAAGTGTCCTCATTGTGTTCGATATCGACCTAAACTTTTTGAGCAGGTGATGGGAGATTTGCCTGCTGAAAGATTGACCCCATCACGTCCATTTATTTGCTGTGGAGTGGTCCCATATATACACATTTTAAAGTACGCGGAAAGGTTCCATACAAAACATACATTGCGGTCTTTGTATGCTTTTCATCGAAGGCTGTTCACTTGGAAGCTGTATCGGATCTCTCAGCAGATGCCTTTATAGCAGCATTAAAAAGGATGATAGGTCGTCGAGGTCTCCCCAGAGACATCCATTGCGATAACGCCACAAATTTTGTTGGCACACAAACTAAACTCGTAGAATTGCGTAATATGTTGTTTAAAAAAGCTAACCAACAATCAATTTTAAATTTTTGTTCTAATGCCACAATAAATTTTCATTTTATACCCCCCAGGGCACCCCACTTCGGTGGAATTTGGGAGGCGGCCGTGAAAGTGGCAAAGGGCCATCTTTACCGTAGCTTGGGAGGTGCCAAGTTAACATTTGAAGAGCTATCTACGGCACTGGTGGAGATCGAGGCACTCATGAACTCCAGACCAATTACTTCGATGTCAACAGACCCGAATGATCTTCAAGCCCTGACGCCTGCACATCTGCTTATTGGGTCATCGCTAAAGGCAGTACCTGAGCCAGCAGTGGAAGTTTCCGACATAAGCTACATTGAAAGATGGCGGCGAATAAATGCAGTGAAGACACATTTTTGGAAACGGTGGACAACAGAGTACGTGCAGGAACTTCAATGCCGTGGAAAGTGGACATCAGCCAGTCCTAACATCGCTGTTGGTGACCTAGTCATCGTGCACGAAGACAATTTGCCTCCTCAAAGATGGTTAACTGGAAGAATTACTAATGTAATTAAGGGTCCAGATGGTCGAGTCAGAGTCGCCGATGTAAAGACGTCACGAGGGGAGTTCAGAAGGCCCATTCGTAAGCTGGCAGCTATACCGTGTTGAAAGGCAGTCCTTTCAAAGGGGGCGGAATGTTGGCGCAGATACACCCCAATGTCACAACCATCATCTTAATCATCGAATTTTATTTAACAAAATTACTCGCTTGTTTTTATACCAAAATTGTTAATTTTAAATCTGGCGCCTTGTTTAGACCATAAGCCATAATTTTTTGTATAATAAATTCGCCACAAAAAACATGTATAAATAGCTATTCGCCTTAATAAAAGACACAGTTTGTTACACAAACCCTTAGGGGAATCGCTGCTCGTTTTGCTCTCGCAATTTCGTCGTTTTCGCTCGCTACTTTTTTGAATTCTTCTTTCGGTTTACCACAGTTTCGAAAGTTCGCAACCGTTGATAGAAATTTATCAACGCATCAACCAGGATCGTTCTATCCTTTCGACAAAGGACGTCATAGAGATCCTAAGGTTGACGATCTAATTCAAGTGATCGTCCACCTCGGAAGGATCCGCAAGTAGAACTAAGCTTTACTTTTGAATCGAGAATGAAAAAAAAAGACGTCTAAAGTGTTAAGGACTACCACAAACAAAATTCCTATATTCTGCATAACAGATTGTTGTTGCATCATCTCAACGATGTTTGACAGTTCACCAATAAATTTTCAGATTAGTTCAGAATGCGTAATTTTTGTTCCATTGGTAAGCAGAATGAGTGCCTTATTGCGACAAGAAATATACTCTTAGGGCCCAATTATAGCTATCATAGTTATCGCAGAAAATTACATTTTATTTTTCACTGATCATGATTTATTTTTGTGAAGTAATGTTTGTCGTTCCACCGAAATGAAACGGAATTTTCCTACGATTCCTATAAGCAGCTATGGAGGTAAAATTTCAATTCCATCATGTTTTGTGTTCCAATGAAGTTCTTCATTGATAGCTATAACTGGACCCTTAGGCTGTGGTTATAGCTATCACTGAACACCTTCGCTGGAACAAAACAAATTATGGAACTGAAATTTTACCTCCATAGATGGTTATATATGAATCATTTGAAAATTCCGTTTCATTTCTGCGGAACGACAAACATTACTTCAGAAAAATAAATCTTGACTAATGAAAAATAAAAAGTAATTTTCTGCGATAGCTATAATTAAAAATTAAAATATTTTTGAATAATCATGTTCTAAAATTCATAAGATTTGTTTTGACACCAACTTGCCAATTATTGAATTTATAAAAAAGCCGCAATGGGTAAAAGAAAATTTCAAATGATGGTTTTCAATGATAGCTACCCGGAGTAAACTGGCGTAAAGTACTTGTGGCATTAATATGTGTAGTGTATCTTTACACGAGAGCTCGTTGTGTTTGTGTGAAAGTAAATTTGATTTTGGATATTCATTTCTCTATTACACATTACAGTTAGAACCCACCAAAGATGAGAGTTGCACATACATACGAAACTAACCCAATGATATAAATGGCGGTACTACACGTCAGTATAAACCCCGAATTACATAAAATCTACCTGTTTTGCAGATCCACACTTCAGAATCCAGGTCATTCTCGCATTCTATCGAAAACAAATAATTAATTAAACCGTAACAGGAACATATAAAACATGAGCGCAACCATTGTCGAAGGGTCATCGTTGGTCGTTGTCTCACAGCCACAGATGACCTTCCAAACAAACGCCCTCCTTGCTGGATTTCTTTCTGGTCTCTTCGAATCTGGTCAACATATTACCGGGTTTTCAGAATTTCACCTACATCGCTCATATAAGTGATTCTGATTATCTGGCGGTGGAAATCAGAATTCGATTAAACCAGTGAATACACATCATAAGGCCGCCCCAGAAGAATCACATCAACTTTAGAAGGATGAACTGGACCCGCTTTCAATCTGAGATTGAAACTGAGCTCCAGCTTCCGGACCAAGGGACCGATCTTAGTAATGAGGACATCGATGCCAACATCCTGCATTTAGAAGTGGTTGTAAATGCAGCAAACGTTCGCCAGAAAAAGCCAACCACCAGGAAGGACAAATAAGGATGCCTCCCCAACACATACAGGCTATCTACGCTCACCGGCAGTGGCTCCGAAAGCTCCTGCAAATGATCTTCCACCGAACTTGGAACAGGGAAAATGACGAGTACCTCGCTGTCAAATCACAGCTCGATTGTACTATCATCATGTTCAAAAGGGCAGTACGACACTACAGGGAAGAAGATTTCAGAAGAAGATTTGAGGACATCAAACCATGACCGGACGCCTTCAAGAAGATAGGCAGGCTAGTTGGAAAGGTAAACACCATCCCGGAAAGCATCAGTTTCGGACCACAAACACTCACTACACCACAGGAGAAAGCTGACGCCTTGGCCAGTCATTTCGAAGGAAGCTTTAAGGACCGCCTACCAGAGCACCTACCAGACTTCATCACTGAACACAAACCACTGCGACCACTTCACAGCATTCAATGTGACTAGTCCTACTGACGACCCTTCCGATGGTGACATGTTCACATCAGTTGCGGAAGTCTCCAACATCATACATAACGGCAACTCAAAAAAAAATCGTTTGGTAATGATAGGATTTCTAACTTCTTACTAAAAAAGTTACCAAATCTGTCATTACTATTCTTAACCATTACCTTCAATAACGGTTTAAACAACAACTACTTTCCTTTTTGTTGGAAAATAGCAAAAGTTGTCCCAGTTCCGAAGAAAATGAGTCGCTCATGTGTTGAAGGATATAGGCCCATTGCTTTGCTGTGTTGCGTTAGCAAGGTTTGTGAATCAATAATGCTAAGGAAGATGAACCTTGTGAGCCAGGAAAAAGGGCCAACCAATATGGTTTTCGGTCGATGCACTCAACTATCCACCCCCTGCTACGGATCCACTATGATGTCACCCGAGAGCTAAACAAAAAAGAAACAACAGCGGCATGCCTCGAAAAGGCCTTCGACAGCGCTTGGATCAAAGGATTGATCTACAAATCTGGGACGAAAATGATAAACGCTGGAGTACCACATGGATCGAAGTTGGGACCAATAATATTTCTCTGAGAACTGCTACCATTTTAATGATTAACAATCGTTTTTTATAACCGAAATATTAATAGATCAAACCGAAAATCATTCTTGTCAAACTGACAGCTATCATTTGTATTAGTGTTAGTGTAAGAAGGAGTCAGTCTGTCTAAAAATTCAGATCTTTAACATTTATCTGAGATCAAAAAAATAAATAATTTTGTTTGCCCAATGGAACACAATAACTGTCAAAATAGACAGATCTAGATTATTAAAAAATTGCTTTTTTACCTGTGAATAAAATTGTGTAGTAGGCGCCACTTTGTAGGTATATATACATATACCATGTGAATTTTTGTGTAGTTTGACGTTGCAGATTTCCGGTAAGTAACACTCAAAGAGAAAGAGCTTCTTCATTAGTAAGACCATCGGTGAACGGTGGAAGTAATCAACAGTAAAATGAATAATACTGCGATGATTTCGAAGCCTGGGAACAAGTGCGGTCAGGTTTTCAGCAAATGGTAATGCTTTTACAATAAGCAATATTAGCAATGGAACCGTAGCAAGCAATTAGATCGCACAAATACTTTTAAATGAGTGCGCAAAGACTAACAGAAGGTGGATGATAACCAAAATAGCCCGGTAAGGTCGATTACGACATCCTTTTTTTAAATATTAAAAAGAATTTATTTTGTTTTAACAACAGAAATTAAAAATAAGTTTGTTTTGACAAATTATTTGATTGAAAATGTAGTAGATTGAATCGAGGAGAAGAGTTTACTAAGTTTACGATGGGTTTTGATTATTGCTAGAGATTCAATAAAGCTGTTTACTTTAAGTTAACATAGTAACTTTGGTTAACGTATTTATGTCACTGTCGCATCCACAAATCAAACGAAAGCGAGGAACTAAAGAAATTATCAATAATGAAAAGAGCAGAAAATGAAGAAGAAAACCGGTCCTTAAAAAAGTTACGGTGAGATTCATTTTTAAAGGAATAATTTTAATGACATACCTTTTTTGCAGAAACTTGATTGACTGATTGACTTATTGATGTAAATTCATAAACGTCATACTAACAAAGAACTGCCTTGTTTGATGTCGGTTCCTCGGTGGGTTTGGACTTTTACCCGTGTTTATTAATGCAGATTTTTAATCGAACTACCTTACCCGAACTGCAGTAATTTCTGTTCATAAACATCAGTATAAGGTAGGAGTCTGGCTGTTATTGTTTAATTTAGGGCGCCCACAGGGGACCAGTAAGTTAGTTAAGTAGTTGATAAGTAGGCTAGTTTTTATTAATTTTTGTCTAGCATTTAATTTAGTTTAACGATGAAGTAAAATAAAAATTGAATTACAAAAAAAAAGAGGTAGGCGTCTGCCAGATTGCGCAGCCATTTTATTTCAGCTGCAGAGCAAGGGCGAATCGACAAAACTTATGAATTTCAGTTTGAGTACTTCAATATTTTATTTATGTTTTTGTGCGAAATATTTTACTTATTATATTTGAAGGATAAATGAATCTGAAAATTGTCCAGAGATGACATTTATGTACGATATTTACTTCATGTTGAATGCATGATTTCTGCGTAGTGAGGGTGAAAATAATTTGATTGTATTGACGCAGATTTTTGATTATTATGGCTGAAACGCAATCACGCTTTGGTGCGTTGCGTTGGCTGACGCACCTAGTCCAACCATATGAAATCAATGTTACCTATCCCAATTTAGCTTAGAGTTTCCACCTCAAAATGAAAAACGTAAAATCTTAACGTAACGTTGCTGTAAAGCGCCATGGGCAAAGCAAAGGTTGGAAAAAGTGTGAATTGTCAAAATATTTGTTGTTTTCTGGATTATTTTCTGAGAAGGTTGTGGAGTACGATATTTTTAGCAAAGATTTAAATCATTTCCCCCATTTTTGTAGCAGAAGTTGAAACTGCTGAGAAAATAAATACGTCAAAGCGTGCGCAAAGCAGTTGGGCGTAACGTTGGTAAAGCGAAGCTCCAAAGCGTGATTGTGTTTTAGCCATTATGAACACACCCGAATAACAGCGGTTCAATTAAAATTTGTTCGCTGTAATTAATTAAATTCGAGTATGGAAACTTATTTGTCCTTTCTTTTTAAGCTCATTTTCTTAAATTAAAGATCGCAATAAAGTCTGAAAAACGAATCATGTATTCTTCGCATGCGTACCTATAGGGTAACTTACAGCAACTTATTTTTTTTCTGCCTTATTCATTTCTGACAGAAAGTAACTCTGATATTGACATGTAGATGACAATGGGCCTCCGCACATGAGATGAATATTTTGGTGTGAAACCGGTTTTATGGGCGAGGGGACTGAGGTATACGGAGAGAAAATGGTTGAAAATCCTCAACCGAGTTTTTGCGGTGGAACAAGTTTGAAAACCAATACAAACACATTTTTCAACATTTTAGGTCTGACATTTTTTTAGGTCTGTTCCCGTACAAAATAATGTTACTGATTCTTACTGTTTTTTACTGATTTTTACTTATTGCCGTTCCCGTACGCAAAAATAAGTAAAAGAGACAGCTTACGAGAGAGCAAAAAACTACCCCTCCATAAAAATCTGTAAAAAAAAATTTACTGCAGACATTTCTGTTGGTAAAAATCAGTAAACTGTCAGTTGGTATCTAAAAGTGACAACTCGCTTGTTTTGACAGGTGATTTATGTCATTTGTTCTTTAAAAGGCATACAAAATATATAATTTTACTGTTTTTTACTTAAACGCGTTCTCGTACTTTTTAGTAATTTTGTCTCTTTCTGAGATAATTTACCCCCACTCCAAGAAATTTGAGAATTTACTAATTTTTACTGAAAAAGTGCGGGAACAGAACTCATTTTGGTATACATTGACGTATTCCTTTTGTCTCTACTATTCGCAAAATTGGCGCTATTCATATGGAAAAGTAGCGCCAAATTAAAATGTCATTTTTGTATTAAAATGATAATTTAATCGCTCAGCATTTCATATATTTAAAAAGTCCACTATTTAATCAATTAAATGCCATTCCAACATGTATATTGCCTAATAGTAAAATGTTTGGAAATACGCGTTTGCATTTTCGTCTTAAACACAGTTTTCTTATGATAATCCTGTATAAATGAAAATTTCCCTTAATATAGCACTTAACAAGTTATTTTTTTCGCATGTAGAGGCGCTTTTCAAACGTTTCCACTCGTCAATTACCAGCCAGGCGCTAAGTTGCGCGCACAAGTAGAAACCTACCTTATCAAAACATGAGTGCGTGACAGCAGACCTGGTGCATGGTTAATTCCAGGATCATGTTAGTTGAATACATAACCACTGCACTGATTAGTGAAAGTCGCCTTTACGAGTAAAATATGGAAAACAAATCCTTTGAAGGTAAGAATTTCTTTTAGTTAAATTAATCACCAAAGATTTAACGCCATCTTCCAGTGTGAAACACGCCTCCCTACCACTAACTGCCCGGGTAGCTCAGTCGGTAGAGCGTTGGACTTTTAATCCAACGGTCCAGGGTTCAAGTCCCTGCTCGGGCGACCACTTTTTTTTTCCTTCCACATTTCCTTAGCATTCATGTTCTATATCCATTTTTTTTATTTGAATAACTAAGCCAATCCCGGGGTTACCTTCCTTTGAGAAAACGCATTCATTGTGATGAAAGCGATAAAAATCCAATACAATTTTGAAAAACCCCGACTCTCATTCATCCCAAGCGAATACAGTTTCAAGGCCATTCTATACTTCTCTCTGTCATTTAAATTGTATCCCTCCCTTCCTTATTTGCATACATTACCACACACAAGGAATCAACCTGTTTCCCCCAACCATAACAAGGGCCAAAAAAATAACGCTAGATCGATATTCTGTAAAAAACGAATTTCCTTTTCCGCTCCGACAGAATAGGAAAAGTGCTATTCTCGATTTATATCTCCGTGAAAATCAAATTATCCGAAAAGTTCTCCCAGGCGTACACCAAGAGGTGTGTGTATGTAATCCGCTTTAAGGGCTGTATACACCTTGTTAGGTTAACACACAGCGAGTCTTGCACGATTTTAATTTCAAAGCAACAACAATAAAGGGGAGCTGCATAAAAATAGGAAAGATGAACAAAAATATAAAAAAAAAGTGTGCGTCGGCCGGGAATCGAACCCGGATCAACTGCTTGGAAGGCAACTATGCTGACCATTACACCACCGACGCCCTTGTCATCGATTCGTTTCGGCAATAATACGAGATTCACATGAAATGCAGATGGCAGGAATGATTACCATTTACAATCACTGCCTCTAGATTTTATAGCAAACTCTCGCGGAACTGTCTACGAGTACAATAGTGACCTTTTGAGCCCACTGTTGTATCTCGCATTGTTAAGAGAGTCTTTCTGAATCATGTTCACCTGCGCACTTAACTCCAACTTGGAAATCTCACAATCAACGTCTAACCACATTTAAATGAAGAAAAAGATTCGAATGGCGTGCAAAACTTTTACGCAGTTGCTTTTTACAGTTTTATAGTTGCTTGCAATCGGTTTCTATTTGTCTGAGCTAAACGTGTAATGCGTGGTTGAATATTTGTCTCCATAGCCCGTAATGGTTGGATGTTGTAGAGGGCAAACTCTGATTGGATTTAACTTGGCGAAGCCCAGTCGTTATAACTTTGAGTACACATAAATCGTGTTCTTTTAAATCCAAATGGTAACCATCGGATACTGGTCTCATCCATCCAGATTTGACTTGCTGAACTAATAAGTGCGAGTGTTGATAGCAAGACCAAAAACACCAACACTATAAACAGCCTGGTCAGAATGCTTGACACGAAATACCCGGCCTGCTGTTCCAGGCAAACCTAGATGAGCTGCTTCGACATATTCGGACAACAGGTTATCTAGGAATGTCAAGGGTAAGCCACATGCCTTGAACAGAGATGGTGGCGGTAAACTCGAAAGGTCAACGGAAGCGCTCAATCCCATAGTGTATACCGATGGCACCGTGTCCTAGGGGTATATAATAAATTGGAACTGGCCTTTCAGGTTGGGGTTGTGCTTTGGGTTAAATACCCACCCATGGAAATAAGTATTACGAAGCAATGTCATCATAAACGAACAACTAGCGGAAGCCCTAAGCCCATAAAAAGCAGACATTACTGCCATCCAGGAAATACGATGGGATGTGCCAGGCAAAAAGAGGATGTGATATCTAATACGGACCATGTTTTAGTGATCTTAAACAGCTACTATTCGGATGCAGATTTGTTATAAGTGCCAGACTTAGGCAAGAAGTCTTATGTTTTCAAGACATTAGCGAACGCATTGTAACAATCCGCATCAAGGCCAAATTCGACAACATAAACCTTATATGCGCTCATGCTCCGACGGAGGAAAAAGATGATATAGCTATAAGGATTGCTTCTACGAGCTCCTTGACAAAACCTATGAGCGACTCCAACGTACGATGTTAAAATCGTGCTGGGAGATTTTAACGCAAAGGTAGGAAGAGAAGACATCTTCAGTAGTATTGTCGGTAAACGCCTACAGGACAATACACGTCTGGCAACGGAGTTAAGCTAATTGACTTCCACCACGCCACAACAAACCAGAAATACTGTGAACAAATTCAATGTCGAAAGACTGCAATCGCAAGAGACCGCCAAGGCCTCCGCGCAACGCGTATCCCTTATCCTCTCGGTTCACACCATACCACAAGGCAGGTAAAGACGAGAGCTGCCATTGAGCTCTATAGGGAGAGAAGAAGTGAAGAACATCGGCTTTTCAGAAAGAAGAAAAAAAGCAAGAAAAGCGCGCGATCGAGGATATAGAGAGGTGTGACCCCAGGAATGATGTTTGCAAATTTTACCAAAGTGGAAAACGTCAAACCCAAGGATACAACACTCGAACAGAATCCTGTCGAGATGAACAAGGAAATATCGTAGTTGAGGCACGGTCGATGCTGAGGATATGGAAGAACCACTTGTGCAGACTGTTAAACGGCGATGACGAACAACATTCCGCTGTCAGGTAGAACGAACCATTTAATATTGGCAACGACAACGAAAACTGCCAACCACCCGACCTAAGTGAAGTGAGGATAGCATTATCTAAACTCAAGCTTAATAAGGCCGCCGGAAATGACGTCCTTCCCGCTGAGCTTTATAAAGCTGGCGGAGATGACTTGGTAAGTAACATCCACCAACTCATAAGCCAAATCTGGTCGGATGAAAGTATGATTGGAACCTCAGCATCGTTTGCCCGATCCACAAAAAAGGAGACCCTCTGAACTGCGCCAACTACAGAGGCATAAGTCTCCTCAACATCGCCTACAAGATCCTATCTGCCGTAATATGTGAACGCCTGAAACCGTTTACCAACAACCTGATTGGCCCTTATAAATTTGGTTTTAGGCTCCACAACTGATCAAATCTTCACACTTCGACAGGTCCTGGAAAAAATTCATCGATTTCAAAACCGCATACTACAGCATTTTTAGAGACGAGCTATACAGAGCCATGTCTAGCTTTGGTATACCACCCAAGGATGACGAAAGAGAATTCTCGCTCCTCCATCAGGGTCGGAAATGACCTCACCGACGCATTCGATACCAACCAAAAATTTAGGCAATGCACTGAGGCAACACCAGAGGCACAATCTTACAAAAATGGGTGCAACTACTAGCATACGCCAACGATATTGACATCATCGGTAAGACTCGACGTTTGCTAGTATAGAGAAGGAAGCGGAAAAAATAGGTTTAGCAGTAAATGAAGACAACACTCTGTCAACACGAAAAGACACACAACATCGACGAATTGTATACCTCGCCTCCGCTATTAACTCTGACATCATCTCGTCTGAAATTAAACGAAGAATTACTCTTACCAACCACTGTTTCTTCGGGATAAGAAGGCGATTCAGTGTAAAGCCCTTACTCAAACTACTAAGGAGATCCTATATAAGACCCTGATCATCCCAGTCCTGCGCTACGGCGCTGAAGCATGGACCTTATCAAAAGCGAATGAAGGATATACTTGGTCTATTCGAGAGGAAAATTCTTCGAAAAATCTTCGGTTCCGTTTGCGTTGACGGGCTACATGCCTCTAATCAAAAAACCCCGCATTGGACGTTTACGATGGCTAGGACATGTAGAACAAATGGACACCAATACTCCGGCTCGCAGCCTTCCATTCCCAGCCAGACCGCAAACGCAGTAGAGGAAGACCTCGCCTTAAGTGGCACGCACAAGTAGAAACCGACCTCAACCAACTTGGAGTGCGCAAATGGAGGCAGTTAGCTAAGGAACGGGCTAATTGGTGAGGCATGTTGGTTGAATCCCAGGTTCACTCAAGACTGTAGCGCTTTTTAAGTACTTAAGTGTATGCGGCTTTGAAATCGATTAATAGGTGGCGGGTATCGATTTGTACTTTTTGGGTTCCTTCCAGGATCTAAAAGAAGTTTGAAGATTAGATCAGTTGTGGACTTTCCTGGCCTAAAACCAATCACGATGTTGGTGAACTGTTACAGGCGCTGAAAAATACAGCAGATGGTAAGCGATGTTGAGGAGATTTATTTCTCTGTATTTAGCGCAGGGTCTCCTTTTCGTGGACTTGGCAAACAATTGAAGATGCGAACACCACTGCATTTATATAGCTCGGCAGGTAGGCCGTCATTTCCAGCAGCTTTGTTGAGCATAGGCTTGGATATTGCTAACCTCACTTCATTTAGGTCGGGTGGTTGGTGGTGGGAGATTATTTGTTACCGCCGCTTAACAGTCTTAGTAGTAGTTCTTCAATAATTTGTTCATCGACTCTGACTCAACGACGATTTTTTCAGATCTCGACAGAATTCTGTTAAGTTGACGATAACCGTAACTTCTACCCGACCCAAGCGGGGTAAGGATACATATTTGGCTGATCAACATCGCCAACAAGATGCAATTTTCGTAACATGTGACGAGCTGAAACTAGTCATCAGAAGTTAAATCGGACTCTATCAATGCGGCTTTATGCAGACCAGTAAGTGGAACACTTCGACAATATCTGTAAGTTAATCAAAAAGTCCAAGCCGACTTTACAACTAACTTATCGCATATTTTAGCTTGACTGTTAAGAACTATCCCTGCTCCATCAAGGTCGGGAACAACCGATATCGACAAATTTATGCGATGAGGTGACTTGTGATTTCTGTGCTCGAGATGATTGTGAGAAACTCAAGAGCCAACACCAAAAGCAATTTGTTTAATAAATCTGTGAGAGTACTAAACAGCTTAAAGGTGATAAGTAGTCGACGAGGGCAAAAGCAAATAAATGTTGTCAACGACCAATCTTTAGGCCGTATGGACTCCCATTCAAAGGGCCAACGCATTACAGTGACGTATACCTGTAAGAAAGTACCTAAACGAATCCAAAGTTCACAACTGAAGGCAGTTGACTACGGACCAGTCATGTTGGTTAACGCCCATGTTTACCCCGAACTGTATCGCAACCTAAGTAAATAAGTTGAGTCTGGGTGGTCCAATTGACATTAGTTTTGCCGAACTTACTTAAATGATTCTACTTGCCTCTCCAATTAGCCTAATCCTTAGCTAACTGCCTCCATTGCACACATTAAGTTGGTTGAGGTCGTTTCTACTTGTGCGAACCACTAAGGGCGAGGTCTACTGCTTCCGACGTTTGGCTGGGAATCAAAGACTGCGATTTTGAATTGGTGGCGTCCAATCAGTTCTATGTCGATAGCCCGTCAACCCAAGCGGGACCGAATACTTTTCCAAGTATGTTTCCCTCAAAACGGCCAAAGATTATTGTATCCACGTTTGTTATGGTATGGGAGTGGTATCCTATCATATATCGCGCTATCTCACATTCATTGTACTGGTGGGTTGTGTTTCAGACAAGTATGGTTGGGCTTAGTTGAATTCCTAATCCAAACTAACTTAATTGCTGAGTGGAGTATGCGAAGAGTTGAGACCCATACACCACATGATTAGAGACACATTCGTCTACACCATCAACACGTCAACAAGTAATGAAATTAAAAATCAAACAAACTCACATAATTGCAAATCCTTCGTATAAACATGAAAACCTCCTTCGACTTTATAATTGCAGCGCACGATTATTCGTACTGTTCACTGATGTCACGCTCGATAGTGCTAAATCTCACCGATGGCCTATTCTGATTGTTCAGCGAAAAAGTCTTCGAATTGATGGTGTCACTCAAACAAACACTGTTAGCACGATTCGTACTCTGAAATGGAAAAGAAAACACGATTTGATGTTAATGTTCGTGTTTATGTGGAATTAACCACCACCAAGTCACTCACCCATCGCTCCAGATCGCAGAAATTCAATTCATAATCGCAGTCGCTCGAATCAATGGTACGAATACCGCCCCTGTTTACCTTTCGAAGGAATAGTCCACGATTCGTTGAGAATAACACCGGCGTCCGGTGACCGACAATAGTTTGGGTAAATTGAATGGGGGTGGGTTGACTACGTTGGGTGTTACTTTCACTAGAGTTCTTGTTATCACTTTGTCCCGAGAGATTTTCTGTTAACATAATAAGACGATAGTTGCCAACTGGATACGAGATACATTTGATGAGCAAATTAGGTACACACGATCATTTTTTTAATTGAAATTGATGTATCCGCTTGGGTCCTTTGTTTCAACAAGTTTTCTTTTCGGTATTTAAGGAGTAGAGAGTATGCTTTTACACAGTGATAAGGGAAGTAAATAGATACCAAACTTCTGGATTTGCCTACAAGCTGAACTCACCAAAAAACCATAACTCAAACATGTGTGCGTGAGTTATGGTTTTCAACAATTTTCTCCAGTTTTCCACCTGCTCTTCACCGACCTTTCCTAAAAACTTTACCCAAAATAGGGGAAATTAGTTGAGTCTTCACAAAGTTATGGTTTTCCACCACAAAGTTACGTTTTTCCACCACAATGTTATGGTTTTTGAACTGCGCATGCGCAAGTGAGTGCATCCGACAAAAATATTATGAACTCGGAAACTCGTTCAGCAAACAATTCGCATCTGTAGCAAATCGTTAAAACATTTAACCAATATTAAATTTTTTTTACAATCGAAAAAATTAGAGGAAGACTTTGAATAAATTGCAACCAAAAATAATAAAAGAGAAATCACTATTTCCCTTATCTCTGACGTACACGCTTGACTCACGACTCACATGAGTGCAAAAGAGAAAGAAAATTCGAAAAGTTGAGAGGAAAAATATTTTGATCTGTCGTGGGTAAAATTTTCAGCGACTCTTTTTGACGTTTTCTTTTCTCTTCCTTCTTTTTATCATTATGTTGCTTCATATAATTTCGTTGCCTGGAGAGTCCGTTGCTGGTGTTCTTTTTTCAAGCAGAATAAAAGAGGAATGTCAAATTTGAGTCAATAGAAAAAGTCGAGTGTAAAAGCGCGAGTCTCACGAAAGAAAATTAACAAAGAGTACTGCGAAAAAAGTCTTGACTCAAGAGTCTACGTGTAAAAGTACACTAACTACTGGGCGTTTATTGATTTTTTTATTATGAGACTACGTATTTGTTTAGGTGGAATGCGGCTGATAGATGTTACGCCATTGAATTGTCCTTTAAACACTAAAAACTCACAAGTTCTGTCGAAAGTAAACAATTAATAATTAAGAACCGGTAATTTACAGACTTTTGGTCAATAACTGCGATATAAGGGTTGAGGACATCACGATGTGAAGGTGAACTGCACAAAAAAACAAAACCAAAACAAACTGAATGTAACGATTAGACGTCCAAACAGAACGTAACGTTAAAATAAGGGGAATTTAAGCAAAAGCTTTCAGCAACATGTTGGGCGTGTGCTAGTGCTTTCTTGACAGCTGTTGGACAATCAGGTAGAAAAGTTGGTGTACAACAGGTATACAGGGTACTCAACCCGTAACTTTTAAAATTTATGATTATCGTTGACGGACAATAGTTAAGGAGACTTGCTATAGGTACGAAGAGTGTAGTTTTTATATTGTATTATACAACGTTGAATAGAACATCTGATGTCGCAATGAGTAAAAGAACATTTCAAATGATAGTTTTCAATGATAGCTAAGCTATAACTGTGGTGTTGTTTGCTAATATAAACATTTAACACAAACAATGGCTATCGTTCGATATTTTAACATCGTGTGGTTCTTAAGTTAAGAAAAAGTACATATCTCTTCCATTTTTGATACTTTTGTTTGTTATTTTTTATACGGAATAGAGTACCTACTTCGCAACAACGTCAATCTAACAGCCATATCATTTGTATGAAGGTAAATTCATACAAAAAAAAAAAACTATGGCTGGTTGTCGAGAAGTACTCTATAAGCGTCATAATCCAATGATGAATAAAACTTCTTTGAATTAAGTTTTTTTTGTGTTGTAGTCCCATATATTGACTTTTGCAGTCGATTTAGAAAGAGACAGCTTAGGTACAGAACTGCAAAACTTACATATTTTACATGTGTTCACTCCCATTGAAAACTGTGTGTTCTATGTTTCTGCAGGAGAATTCTGTACGTGTGTTTCAGGCTTACCTATGTTCACTCCCTTACCATATTGAATCACCAAACCAAAGTTGTCGGTAAAAATGTCGACTTTAATCTAAAATAAAACAGGAATGCTCACTTTAAATGATTAAAATTACACTGGTAATGTAAAAATTAAGAATTACCAGAAAGTGGCTTGTTAATCGACAGTGGCGAATTGAATGATGTTCACTTCGCCACTGTAGACCTTTCACGAGTCGAGATTTTCAACATTTTGATCAGTCGGTATTTTTACCGAGTTAGTTCAAAAGAATTCTAACTAATACACAAATCAAACTGCGAAATGCAAACTTCAAACTGTCATAATGTGTCAACGGCAGCGCTCATAACCCAAAATGGGCTACTGACATCGGTATTCTTTCCGTCCTGCTGTCCTAGGGTCAAAACAAGGGCCTGGCCCTCCAGGTTGGGGGTTGTGCTTTGGGTTAACTACCCTCGGAAAGGACTGATATTATTGTTGACGACCATGCTAAACGAAAAAAGGACAACGACGTTCGTATCTGCACCTGGAATGTGAGAACATTAAACAGGAGAGGTGCAGGCGAACAACTAGCGGAAGCCCTAAACTGCTAAAAAGCAGACATTACTGCCATCGAGGAAATACGATGAGTTGGGCCGAGCAAAAAGAGGATGAAAAACTGTGACATCAACTATGGACCGTGTTATAGTGAGCAGAAACAGCGACTATTTCGATGCGGTTTCGTTATAAGTGCCAGACTTTGGCAAGAAGTCTTATGTTTTCAAGACATTAGCGAACGCAATGTAACAATACGTATCAAGGCCGAATTCGCCAACATAAGCCTGATATGCACTCATGCTCCGACGGAGGAAAAAGATGATATAACTAAGGATTGCTTCTACGAGCTCCTAGACAAAACCTATGAGCGACTACCAAAGTACGATGTTAAAATCGTGCCGGGAGATTTTAACGCAAAGGTAGGAAGAGAAGACATCTTTAGCAGTACTTTCGGAAAATATAGCCTATACACGACAACATGTCTGGTAACGGAATTAGGCTAATTGACTTCGCTACGGAACGAAATGCCACTATAGCCAGCACACGGTTTCCTCACCTCGATATCCATAAGGAGACATGGCGGTCTCCAGATCAACGAACAGTCAACCACATTGATCACATTGCGATAGACAAGAGGCACGCATCCAGTATTTTGGATGTCCGAACAATCCGAGGGGCTAACATCGAATCGGACCACTACCTTGTTGTAGCCACGCCACAACAAACTAGAAATACTGTGAAAAAATTTAATGTCGAAAGACTGCAATCGCCAGAGACCGCCAAGACCTTCGCGCAACGCGTATCCCTTAACCTCTCGATTCACACAACACCACCAGCATATAATGTCAAAGAAAAATGGCAACGATGCCAACAAGCCATTAGATCAGCCACAACTGATGTGCTAGGTTTCTCGTGGCCACCAGCGAGAAACCCCTGGTTTGATGAGGAATGCCGACAGATGCTCGCAGCCAAGAACGAGGCCTACAAGGCTAAGCTGCAGGTGAAGACGAGAGCTGCCATTGAGCTCTATAGGTAAAGAAGAAGGGAAGAACATCAGATTTTCAGAAAGAAGAAAAAAGAGCAAGAAAAACGCGCGATCGAGGATATAGAGAGGTGCCACTCCAGGAACGATGTTCGCAAGTTTTACCAAAGTGTAAAACGTAAAAGCCAAGGATACAAGGTTCGAACAGAATCCTGTCGAGATGAACAAGGAAATATCGTAGTTGAGACACAGTCGATGCTGAGGATATGGAAGAACCACTTCTGCTGACTGTTAAACGGCGATGGCGAACAACATTCCGCTGTCAGGCAGAACGAACCATTTAATATTGGCAACGACAGCGAAAACTGCCACCCACTCGACCTAAGTGAAGTGAGGATAGCAATATCTAAACTCAAGCTTAATAAGGCCGCCGGAAATGACGGCCTTCCCGCTGAGCTTTAGAAAGCTGGCGGAGATGACTTGGTAAGTAGCATCCACCAGCTCATAAGCCAAATCTGGTCGGTTGAAAGCATGCCTGAAGAATGGAACCTTAGCATCGTTTGCCCGATCCACAAAAAAAGAGACCCTCTGAGCTGCACCAACTACAGAGGCATAATCTGCTCAACATCGCCTACAAGATCATATCTGCCGTAATATGTGAATGCCTGAAACCGTTTACCAATGATCGGCCCTTATCAGTGTGGTTTTAGGCCAGGAAAGTCCACAACCGATCAAGTCTTCACACTTCGGCAGATCCTGGAAAAAACCCAATAAGTCCAAATCGATACCCACCACCTATTTATCGATTTCAAAGCCGCATACTACAGCATTTATAGAGACGAACTATACAGAGCCATGTCTAGTTTTAGTATACCGCCCAAACTCCGTTTGTGTAGGATGACGATGGAGAATTATCGCTGCACCATCAGAGTCGGAAACAACCTCACCGACACATTCGATACCAAAAATGGATTTAGGCAAGGCGATGCGCTGTCATGTGACTTTTTCAATTTGATTCTTGAGAGGATTGTGCAAAACTCCCGAGCCAACACCAGAGGCACAATTTTCCAAAAATCGGTGCAACTACTAGCATACGCCGACGATATTGACATCATTGGTAGGACTCAAAGTGACGTCATAGCCACCTTTGCTAGTATAGAGAAGGAAGAGGCAAAAATGGATATATGCTGTCAACACGACCTCAACCAACTTGGAGTGCGCAACTGGAGGCAGTTAGCTAAGGACCGGGTTAATTGGAGAGGCATGTTGGTTGAGGCCCAGGTTCATGCCGGACTGTAGCGCCATTTAAGTAAGTTTTTAACAATGCACTAAATAATTCACATTATCCGAAGCACTAAAAAACAGCGGTGATACATCCTGTCCCTAATATAAGCAAGGTTTTCGAGAAAAAAGTCAATCAAGTTCTGTTGAAGTGGATTGAGGAAAACAAAATACATAACTGGTTGACTTGGAGAATGCTTTCGACGACGTATGTTTAGAGGGACTTTTCTATAAGCTAACCAGACTGAGTATGGGTAATCCCACGCTGTTTATGATTTATAAAATGCTTATGCTTATGAAGTATTTGAAATTACCAACGATTTACAACAGGGGCGGTGAATACCCCGATATTATTTAACATTATTTATACAAGTGCTCTTGAAGGTTCCCTCAAACACGCTATAGCGTACGCAGATGATCTAGTAGCGTACAGATCAGGTCCGAAAATTGAGGTCTCAACATTTCATCAACAATTCTGTTTAGAACCCCATTACTTAGGGCTTCTAACGTTACCAAAAAAACCGGATTGGACAGCCGTTGGTGATCTGGCATCTGGCTTGACAAGTTTCTGTGTTTTAATAAAAATGTAGATAATTGTCTGGCCAGGAATAGGGGGGCTTTTGCTCTGACAGGAAGACTGTTTCAAAGCAGTTAACTTGATTCAATGGTGAAAGCCATATGCTGCATGGCGCTTATGAGGCCAATCATCGCTTATGGTTGTCCCGTGTGGTTTAATGCATGTAGCATTATTTTACATGGAAAAGATACGGCTATTTGAGAGGCGGTGTCTTCGGTGTGTCTGTTTAGGATTGCACCGAAAGCCAGACTAAGAGATGTGGCGAAAACTAGCGGCAAAATCCTGATCTTCGGGGCTTATTACGCCAATGATACATTATCTCTTAAGATAAGGGGCGGGGCTATAAACACGAATGCTCTCATCAGCAAAGAAATGGATTGGATTATAAGTCGCAGAGATAATTTAAATATGATAATGAGTGTCGCAGACAAAAGTAGGCTTTAGAAAAGACGTCTAGGATATCATTTATTTCTTGAGGACTCAAAAACGTCGCACCAAAACGACTTTTATTGAACGTTTCTAGGAGTAGTTTCCAAGGTTGTCCAAAATCACGATCTTTCGACAAGAAGAGCTAAAGCTAGCTAAAGCCTGTCTTTAAGGATTGATTGGCTCCACTATTCGGTATGACATGGGTGCAAAAGCTTACACAGTAGTTTACCAGTGCGGTGCGTAGGAGATACCAGCGGATTTGTGTTTTTCAAGATCAAATAATAATCTTGCGACTACATGGGTACTGAAGTGAATTGATCCCATACAATGTTTTAGGTGTCTGTCCAGGCATCAATTGACTTCCATTTGCACAAAAACTTTCCTCATCGTTTCTTTATTGGTCAAAGCACCACGAATTTATAGCTCCCAGCAACTCCCTTTATAAGTTCATAATTTCGACATCGGTAGCAACTATTTAGGACAACAGATCCCCATGCGTAATCAGAATAAAAACAACCTTTCAACTTGAAAAATAGTTCTTCGCCATGAATTGCAATTTTATCTATATTTCAGCGAATTTAAAATATACGTGTATCTGTCTATCTTAATATAAACACTACTCCATCCACTCCTAAGACGATGAGCTGGTAAGGCTAGCCATGAGAAACTCCATTTTGTTCAGAAAACTCTTTCCCTCGATCTTGTCAAAGCGCACCTAGGAGAATCAGTTAAGTAAGCAAATTCCACCCTAGCGATAGATAACACCTCTACGAGAGCTAGTCATACCTCTTTAAAGTGTCCACCCAAGTTTTCCCAGAACTTCTCGGGCACCAGGGGACTGGGAAAAAAGTCCTGCCTTGGACTTCGCGCAATAAATACTTTCACGTCAATCTGGGGATCACATCGAATTTGCACCGCAATCATGCGATCACTATTCGGAGACGCGAGTAGGCACGAACTGGCATTGCCCAGTGGTTCCACTTCACCTATACCCAAGTGATTGCTATTCGAGAGCACCTGCCACGCCATGCAACGGGCTAAACTCAGAAGACACGAGATCTGATGCTGGTTTATTTGGCAAAGTATGAGGTCCCGGAGTTCTTGCGGTTCGTAGGACAAATGCATGACTCGCCCATCGCGACAAATGCACTTAAGGGAGCGCTCCTTCACGTGTATTACCAGCGATGTTCTGTTAATCGTGTCGTAGCTAGGGATAGAAGGGTTTAATTGAAAAGAAAGTTATCCCCTGAATTTCATTGTGAACTCACCCATGCGTTACAATGTTGATCTTCACGCAAGACATGATTGGGCTGTTCATTGCGTTCCAATGTGACACGATTTGCGGGTCCTTTACATCCCTGGCGAGTGTGTCCAGCACGTACTGCGTTCGCTTTCTCATGAAGATGTGTTGCGCCTGAGCGATAATCTGTTCGAGTATTGTCTGCGATTTGGTCATCTCCAGTAGTTCGTGTCTATCCGCTGCTATAGGGCCAGCCAACATGCGTCGTTTACTAGGCCCCATTGGGCCACTAGCTGGATGCGGGAACGGATGGTGGCTATTCTTGTGGTGAACTTCACGCAAAAGCTGATGCAAAGAATGCTCCAGCACGTGATCGTGATCATTTACCAGTCCCGGCTGGTTTGAGTCGGTTGTGGTCGAGTGGCATAGTGAGATTATTAGCTGAATGCCAGGAAGAAGTGTCGCGCGAATCTGGTTGCCCACAACCACATGTGGAATCGGAGCCTGCAATTGAATAGCTTCCCTTGCCAGCTGACTAAAGAGCTCCTTGCAGAAGAGCACGTTCTGAGCGAACTCCAGCGTTTTCTGCCACACACCCACCTGCTGAGAAATATTCTGTCCAGTACCCATAAGATTCAACGTCGCTGTGCATAAATCCTCCTGATCCTTCTGCGTGATTACTTTTATATAAGCCACTCCTTGAAGTTCTGCAGGCACATTTACACGCAATGCGGAGGTAGGCTTCGGCACTGCAGGTACAGCACCATTGCCAGATGTTGTAGCTGCCGTCTCGTCTTCAACCACATCCTCCGCCTTGGTTACCTCAAAAGTTCCACTCATGCCGAACTTTGATCCCGCAGTACGATAACTCAAATCGCCAATAATGGCGTTCGACACTTTCTTGAGTCGCCAATTTTGTCGCAGACGCAGGAGTTCAATGTGAAAATCGGAAACATTTCGATTTCTCTGCTCGCTGTGACAGCTACGCAAGCGTTCGGATCCACTGATGAGCACACTCGCGGCCTGACTGAGGGCTTTCTTTCGTGCATATACCTGAATGATGGGTTTTGTGTCTTCCGGGTCCTCAGGAACCGGATCGAGCACTAAGTACCTTTTGTCCTTTGCAATGGATATAACATCAGATAGTACACATATCTCGGTGAGAGCGTCCTTCAGCTTGTTGCGCACCGAGTCCCATGGCCAAAGGCTTGGTTGGAACTGTGAAGGATCTTTGGAGTCTTCGTCCGATGATTTGTCTTCCTTTTTTAAATCATCTAGGGACGTTTTACTAAAGTCAATACGTGCCGCACATTTGGCCAGGCTTTCCGATAATGTTGGTGGTCTAGAATAATATAAAAACAAGGTTTAATTGAGGTGGAATAAGAGCCGGTGGTTGGAGGCGACTTACGGCTGGTATATTTCTGTACCATCGTAGGCGATTTCTTGTATTTGATTTTCACACGGAGCTTCTACGGACACATTCACCGAACTTGAGATGTTCATTGTGTAACTCATTTGAGGTAAATTGTGTGTTTAAAAATTGTTTTCGTGTAGTTTCCAAATAAAATGCAATCGGAGAACACGGCGCAAAATAAACAAAATTGATTTTGACAGGTGAACAAATGACAGATAGGAAGACAGCGAGATACACTCTGACAATCGAGGCTCGAATAAGCTTTTTGGGTTGTGTTCGCAAAATATGAACAGGATGTGTTCGTTAATAATGATTATAAGTTCGCAAAACCGGAATGATATAACGGGTGATCCAAATGGAGGTTTTTTCAATAGGGTGGTTTTACAGTTATTATTTGTCAACTGGCTTGTCTATATGACGTTTGTGTTCAGTTTGCATTACCATTTCATCATGAATAGACTTAAGCCAGAACAATGCTTACTATAATTGTGGAAACTTATTCCCAAAATCAGTGCTCAGTTAAAAATTGTTATACCTTTGACACACTGGTGCTATTAATATTATGGTATACGGATGTGTCATGAAATACCATGGTAATGCCACATGAGCAGCATGGTATTTGCGTGCCTTTTCATAGAATTCTTTTGATCGCAGCGCTATTCTTTGTTAAGTGGTACATTTAAGAACTTTATTTTTCAATTGCCATTTGTCAACGCATACTTAATGAAGTTTGTCACCACCGAAGCTATTGCCAATACAATGCTATCAATGCCATTATATTTATACCACCAGTGTGTCAATGGTTCAATAGAGTTCTTCTATCACATTTTGGTAGTTATAATCTTCCAACTAAACGCGTTATTCATAAAACCATCATCGAATACCGAACAAATTTTACACTATTGGACATTCATCCAATCAGAATCAGAATCAGAATTCTTTGAGCCCGTAATATAATGAGAATATTGCTGCAGTAGAAGAGTATTCGTGAAGTGGATTATCAATTCGTTGCCGTTCTCAAGGTATGGGCATTTCTTATGGAACGTTGTGGCTTATTTCGATTTATGTATTTTTGTATATACATAAAAAATACAGCTGGTTCATGAATTTTAGGCCTTGAACAGCTTCAAATTGATCCTTTTTTAACCAAACAAAACCTTTTCTCAAATTCGATCAACAGAAATGAATGCTAGAAATTTCTAGCTGTCATGCCATCCGATAACTCCGATGATACGGTTTTGCTAATGCGGTGGAATTTAAGAAAAAAAAACAAAATAAAAGGAAATATTGGGTACACCCTGCATTAATAATTAAATTAATGATTGTAGAAATATTTGTCCAAGGTAAAAGCCTCTAGCGACATGTCACTACTCGCTTTTCGCTTTTCAACATGCGCTGTGTATTGCCAGCAATTATGTTGCTGCATAATCAGCAACATTTTATGATGTGGTATCTGCTGCTTTTTTTTTGTAATGTTAGTAGTTTCGACAACCGTTTTCGATAACAATTGAAAAAGAGGTTTTGTAGCACATTTTCTATCCAAGTAAAATTTTGTACGTTTCCACCGAACCGAAACTATGGTGTTGCCTCTAAGTGTCTGGTCACACGTTCATCCCAACGACTTTCATTCCATGAATACCATGGGGACACACAAAAATTCGTCGTTGGAATGAGGACAGTTTTTTTCACGTGGAACACGGGGAAATCTTAAACAACCCCCTCATATTTTCGTGCCTCTGATACCAATATTGAGGTCTGCACTCAGCGCAGGCAAATTTCAAAAAAGTATTTTGTCAAAATGAAATGGTTTGGAAGTGAAACGTTCATATGCCCACACCGAAAATTAAGTTGGAAATGGATTCTCCGTGGGAGAGCCGTCGAAAAGGCATGAATAAAGATTTTCCTCAAAACATTGATTTTTTTTTTAAAGTCAAGCAGCTCTTGGATCACCCTTTATATTGCTTGTGACAGTACGTTAAAATCACGATCGTACTGTAAAACATTGTTCATAAAAAGCTTTGTTTGTTTTGGTTATTTCTTAAAGCTTTTTGCAGTTTTGTTTTGATAAACACTTGCTGTCACTTTTTTGCTGTTTTTTTTTCTAATCATCGCGATTTGACTGCCCAGATACAAGTGTTTATATTTTACAGAATTTAAATACTCCATTCGGATAATCCATCCCATACACACATTCCGTGAAACACCTCAGTTCTGTGAAAAATATTAAAAAGTTGGTAAGTAGGTATAAAATGTCTTGACTCGACATCTTTCGACAAAAGGGGCCAAGGACCTTGTACTATGTATTTGCATTGGTTAATGAGATTAGGAAACAATATTAAAATTTTTGTTGTGACGTCTCTGTAGATAGGCATATTATGAATAATTTTGGCAACAGGGAACAGTATGAGACAACGTCCAAAGGGTGTCACTATTACTCATTCTGCGACAATTTATATTAATCGTCATCTAATTGAATCATTGTTTGGGTAACGGGAATGGGATGTTGTGCTAAATCTAATTTCGGAAGAGCAATTTCACGCCAGAATAAATAAACGGTAAAATAAATGTGTCGGGACGGAGTAGTGCAGTCTGTGGTTTTGTGGGAGAGTGTCGGTTTTATTCAGAATATTATTGTGTAACAAAATGGATCTAGGAATAACTCAAGTGAGTAGAGGTTTATTTTGCACTTCCATGCGAATCACCTAGGTACACATCATGTATGGTTTTGTGATGCAATTATCGCCGGAAATTGCGAAATATTTGGAAATCGGTTTGAATTACTTATCCGTGGTCAAGTGAACATGTGAGATGTGTTTATTTTTTTTTGCAATAATTTGTATTTTGAAATAAAGTTGAGTTACCGGTTTGTGCTCAAATAATAATGGTTGTAACTTAAAGATACAAAAATACATCATTTGGCGCAACTGGCCCTTTAGTGCCCAGGGCCTACAGTGTAGGTACATGAACGATGGCGGCACCTCTCTCTTTATGCCGAATCCGAACATCTAAGTTGAGATAAGCTTCTCTTTACAATTGATACCACTTGGATGATTTGTCAGATCATCGCGAGAGGAGGGCTAGTGAAAAATTATTTCAGTGTTAGGTTAGGTTTAAGTTTCTGCCCGCGAGTTAGACAATTTTTGGTCCATTGTGATACCAAGTGAATAATGTTCAGTATCTGTGAGTAGACCATTCTAAGCTTCTAATGAAACGAAAATGCCATTTCGCTTCCGTTTATGTCAAATCGCTGAGATTTTGAAAATTGTAAGCTCCAAGATGGAGTTTATTTTTGTTTGATAATGCCGGGCAGTTACTGTTTCTTCTTCGTCCATGTAGCTCCTACATTTGTCGTTGGAGTGGAGTCCTAGCCTTTCTGCGTGTCTGCCTATTAAACAGTGTTCAGTGATGACACCTATGGTGGCGCTAATGTATGATCTTTTAACCGAAATCTGACCCTTGGATCTTCTCAAATCCAGCTTTGGCCAAATTCGTTCGGTTATTTGACACGTCGTGCCAAGACTCCGTCTGAAATTTGATTTGCTGCTAGCATCTGTGTCGGGTACAATTGGTAATGTAGTCCCACGTCTGGCGAGTTCATCCGCCTTACAGTTCCCTGGGATCTCACTATGCCCAGGCACCCAGCATAGGTGAATGTTTTGACATCTCTATCAGAGATGAGCGGCAATCTAGGGTTGTTTTTAATTTGTTGAGATTGATTCCAGAAGATGCTAATATCCTTGGCAGATATTACATTCTCTTCCAGCCAATATAAGGCTTCTTTGATCGCCATGAGTTCCGCCTGGAACACGCTGCAATGATCTGGAAGACGGAAAGGCTGAGGTTCAGCCTGTCGGAAAAAAAAACCAGCATCCATTCCGTCATTCCCAAGACGATCTGTCTGGGATTTCGACCTGGAAACTCTACCAAAGTTTAACCTGGTAAGGGTGTAATCGGTGTTATCAGGGATATTTGTATGTTTGTTAAGAATTTTTGAGCGGCCACAGTTGGTTGGCTTTAAGACAGATGCCTGAGTTAGCTGCCATTTGCTTGCCGAAAATATCTAGGGGTAGTACGTGAAAAGAATGTGAACCTCATGATTGAAGCTTTGCAGTTCGACTTCCCTTCCAGCTCTTCAGGAGCTCCCCTAACAGCAGATTCTAAGTGTTAATCCCACTAGTGGCGAAGAAACGAGGACCACCTGCCCAGAGATCCGCAGTGCGCCGGTAAGGCTAACTAATCCGAAGGTATTCGGATACTCTGTTCGCGACTGAACGTTTTTGAGTTGGTCCTCAATCGCTGATTCTCGGCACGGATCGTATGACACCTTTAACCGATCCAATGGTGGTTGGAAGGATATTGTGAGGGATGGTGTACGGAAGTGGAAGGGGCCAGGAGGGTATGACTTACTCTTGGCTTTTGATCTCAACTAAGGATATTCGCGAGTATCTTTGATCGTACTTAGCTCCTACACCACGGCAAGGTAGAAAGTCTCGTAGGAGTTACTACGGCTTAGTAGTTACTACGACAATAGCTAAGAGGGCTATAGATAATAACTTTGGCTGTTGAATGATAGGGTCTTATCAAGTCAACCTTTTTGAAATGGAAAACTTGTTATTGTCATTTGGGGAGCTATAAATCCAAGATTAGAGCCCCTGGAAGACAATTTTAAGCCATATAACATCGAGTTTATCTGGTTCCTCTCTCTGGCATGGTAGCTCAAATCATTTATACGTATAGGCTTATAGACCAACCCTAAAACGGAGACCACTAGTCTATATCATGTTGTGATGGCATCTCTCTTGATGACAAGGGGTGGAGCTCGTCCAGCACCTACCAGGCTGCAATTAAAAAAATCTCATGAATCAAGGTTAAATCTAAGCTTGTTAAACGTTATCGCAATGAGCTTTTGCGCTGAAGCCCCTGGAATCAATGGTAAACACTGCATGCTACACAAAATGTTGCAGTTTCCCTCAAAAGGTGTTACCAGCTTCTCACTCATATACGCATTCTATAGAGCATAATATAATCGCAAGACACATATAAATACATTCAGTTAAGCTTTTTCTTTGCCCCTAGATTGTTTAAAGCCTTTTCGAGTGTGAATATCATTACTAAACGACATTGTCAATTTGTTTACTATTTGCAGCTACTAGCTATGACTTCTGAGGCTGAATTCCTTAAATGCTACGGCAAAATAAAGCTCGGCTTCTCCGAAGTTGTAAAGCACATCGACGCTGCCGTCACCTTAGAAGAAGAGGAACAAACCGCTGATGCTATACTCAGCTACACCCAGTGCGTGAACGTAATCGATGAAATCTTTGCCATTCCAGTTGGCCTGCCGGACAATGTTGAAACTGTCCAAAGCCAATGGAATGATGCTTGCACCATCATTCAAAGGTTGAAAACATTTCGTTCTGAGGTCGTGTATCGACGCATGACCCTTGAGTCGAAAATTGATGAAGCCAAGGAGGCCACTCCAGACTCTGAGACCACTGAACCCATTCCAAAGAAAAAAGCCACCGAGACGGGCGCCATACGAAAGCTATCTGCAAATGCTGGTTCGAAAAATTCCACTCCATTCGCGATATCAAATGAATCAGGAGTTCCAATGACGTACAGGCAAATCATCAAGGGTTTACGAGCGGCCATTGCAACAGCTGAGTCTCCATTAACATTCGACACTATATTCCAATCGCAAGCCAAATTGTACAAAATTCAGCCTAATGGATCTGTGACCAGTGCAGACAGTGCCACTAACCTCTCCTTGGCAATCATTGGCACCACTTCAGATGATTGGAAATATCTCAACAACATGTACTTCATTAACTGTCCAATCACTGCCGGTGATGAGGAGGAATTGTCATGGGTGTATCCACTTGTTCCTGGTGTAACGACTTGTTTCCGCACCGAGTACGGAGCTTACATATTCCCAGACATGGAAGCAGACGAACCGGGCACAGCATATGGCATAATTCTCGAGAGTCAAGAACCGGAGTATAATCAATTTTGGTTGGATCTCATCGAGGCTATTATCACTGGAGAGGTGCTCGAAATTAAGGAAGGACCGTCACGCGTACCACGCGATGTAAGCACAACTGTGTCAAAGAGCATTGTCGGCACGGCAGATTTTATTGCAAAGAACCTAGTTAGAGGAGCCGAAAAAACCGGCGAATTTATGGTCAAATCAACTCCATATTTGATGTCAAAAATGTCCCAAGCTCCAGCAGATACCCCACCAGTGTCGTCAAAAGTACAAACCTCAGTTGAGGTGGCTAAGAGTGTGACAGGAACAGCCGCCGGTGTGACTGGATACATTGCCGGCAAAGTGGGATCGGCCACAATGGCGTTGGGCCGTTTTCTTGCTCCGCACATCCAAACCCAAGGAGCAAACATACTCTCCAAAGGCTTCGGCATGGACGAACAATCAGCACAAGATAAGGTAGGCAGAAACGTTTCATTGGAATCAAACAAAACCAAGACCTATTTTGATCGTTTCAGATGCAAGGCGCCCTAACCATAGCTGCGGGGGCTGTTCAAGGTTTTAGTACGGTCTTTAACGGACTTGAGGAATCCGCTAAGATACTAGGGACTAATCTTAGTAATAATTCTGTGAAAATTATCGAGCACAAGTAAAGCAATCTGATTTTTCCATGTGGAGCGTGTTTTAACATTTTTTTCAATTTCTGATCTAGGTACGGACCATCAGCTGGCCAGGTGGCATCTGGAACATTTGACACTATTGGCAATGCGTTCACAGTAAGTCAGAATGTGAAGTATATCACGCCGAAGGGCATTGCAAAGCGTGTCGCCAAGAATACGGGCAAAGGTGTCGCAGAAATATATCAAAATGGACATCGTGTTGAATCTCATTATGTACCCGCAGGGGTGCTGTACCCAGATTTGAGCGAACTTAGAGAACAATACTCCCCCAAGTGAATTTGAATTCCGTTGTGAATTGATATTTGAATTGTTGTTGTTGATATTCTTTGAATCTCTCTCTCTGTTGTAATCGTTGGACGAAATTTGTGTTTTTTGGCTTTATTTGCATTTAGAGTATATATACAGGTGTTCGTAATATTTTGTAATCCGCTGTTTATAGTATATAAGGGAACGTTATATCAATAGTGTTGGGAGTTGTGTTATCATAGTTGTAATAGTAAATGAATTGTACTCAGTTTTTTGGAGCTAATAGAAGTGAATTGACGTTTTTTGAGAAGGTATGACTTTTTATTCTCGTAGTGATTTGATTTTGACACAGTTCTGCTGATCTTGAGTATTCTCCAAAATATGTGGTATTAGGATGTCGGTTCCCACATGAAAGTTCTGAGCTACAATCGAATAAAGTAGAACTGTTGATCTTCTTTTTAATGTGTGCAACCATTTACCCTGCTCCCCCAACGAACAAGTATCCAGCAATTCAATTCAAATTATGGTGAATCAAAGGAAATTCAAGAAAGCGTACGAACAATTAAGGAAACTGGTAGCTAATGATGAAAAGTCTCTTAAAAATGAAAGAACGTTAACACACACCATCTACATCCATGACATTACTTACTTACTTACTTAAGTGGCGCTACAGTCCGGAATGAACCTGGGCCTCAACCAACATGCCTCTCCAATTAGCCCGGTTCTTAGCTAACTGCCTCTAGTTGCGCACTCCAAGTTGGTTGAGGTCGGTTTCCACTTGTGCGCGCCACTTAAGGCGAGGTCTTCCTCTACTGCGTCCGACGTCTGGCTGGGAATCGAAGACTCTGCGAGCCGGAGTATTGGTGTCCATTCGTTCTACATGTCCTAGCCATCTTAAACGTCCAATGCGGAGTTTTTTGACCAGGGGCATGTCGCTGTACAGCTCGTATAGTTCTTGGTTGAATCTTCGTCTCCATAGCCCGTCAACGCAAACGGGACCGAAGATTTTTCGAAGAATTTTCCTCTCGAATCTACCAAGGATTTCTTCATCCGCTTTTGATACGGTCCATGCTTCAGCGCCGTAGAGCAGGACTGGGATGATCAGGGTTTTATATAGGGTCTCCTTAGTAGTTCGAGTGAGGGCTTTACTACTAATTTGCCTTCTCAGCCCGAAGAAACAGCGGTTGGCAAGAGTAATTCTTCGTTTAATTTCTGACGAGATGTTGTTGTCAGAGCTAATAGCGGAGCCGAGGTAGACAAAGTCCCGTACTACCTCAAAGTACGCATTTAAGAGTAAATCGTCAAAGTTACGAGGAGTATCGAACTCTTGATGTACCTGCTTTATAAGAATGCTCTAATAGCCCAAGTCCCATGACAAATAAAAAACAACTCAGGAAGCAGTGAACAAATCAGAAAGTACGCAGAGATATCATTACCAGCTAGCAAAATAGCACACTCGCACAGATTGGTAATCCAAGAAAGTACGCGAACTCTGTCTGCAAGAAAAAAGGAAAAGACTTCTGGCGACAAAGACCTTCTGAGGAAAATCATAGTCTCCACAGGCGGGGATAGAAACGACTGTAAAATATATTGAGACTTGCTAAGTTTTTAAGTTAACCAAAAAGAATAAAGAATTTCCGGTCTCTTATCATTTATCAACAATCCTATCGCTACAACGATAAAAATATAACGGACCCACAAGAAAAAGCAAATATGTTATTTTATCACTTTTCACTAATTCCACATAATCAGATAGCTCTTCTTCTCCACCTTTGCCGAATCAGGTTCAATATTCTTGAGGTAATTTTCCGAATCCCCTCAAATGCAACAAAGTTTCGAGTCCAGATGGAATTCTTCCTTTTCGCAAACTCTTCTACTTGTGCTACTCTGCAGGCATATTTTCGTATCGATCTTAACATGCTCATGATCAGCCAATTCATCGATAAAACAACATCTTCAAACTAGCAATCAATAGCTGAAGCTAACATCAGTCCTCTCGAAGGTCATCTATTATCACGGTCCTTAGTGACCGTCAGTATGGTTGTCGACAGCAACGTTCCACCAGTGATCTCATGATATACCTTAGTAAAAATGGAACCATAGCATTCACCAGTTGTTGCTTTGGATACATAAACCCAACTCAGACATTGATACAATTATCTAATGCGATACCAACAACCGGGTTGAGTTTTATTCGTCAAAAAAACAGTCTCCTATCTCTGAAGCGCGATACTCTCTGTAACTTAACTCAAAAGGGAAGGAGTTGAAGTTGAGGAACCCAATGGCTTGTCTTTGCTCGGCATTTATGTATATGAGCCCAGACCTTCGTTAGAACTAGCAAATTATAGATGCTGCAAAAGGTGGTTCAACTTGCCTGGGATTCCTCAAACGATGTAATCGGATTTTCACTCCAATAACTTTTCCCTCCATCGAAATAACCACATAAAACGTAACGAGCGGCAAGTAAACGAAACCAAAGTAAACGATAGTCACGACAAAGTGCGATTGTGTATAACGAGAAATATTTATGACAGCTCAACGAAAACGAAAGCTGTATGACTGCCCAATGCCACTCGAAACGATACTCATTTTATATAATCGAATTTCAACGAGAACGAAGTGATTTCAACATATTTGGTTTATAAAATATGGCCCCAGCTTCAAACTACCAAACTTATTGACAACCATGTAATTTCAGACTTGCGGTTATTTAACGATAGCGACTATTTGGATGCGGATTTGTTATAAGTGCCAGACTTAGGCAAGAAGTCTTATGTTTTCAAGACATTAGCGAACGCATTGTAACATTCCGCATCAAGGCCAAATTCGCCAACATAAACCTTATATGCGCTCATGCTCCGACGGAGGAAAAAGATGATATAACTAAGGATTGCTTCTACGAGCTCCTTCACGCCACAAAAAAACAGAAATACTGTGAAAAAAATTTAATGTCGAAAGACTGCAATCGCCAGAGACCGCCAAGACCTTCGCGCAACGCGTTTCCCTTAACCTCTCGACTCACAACACACCACCAGCATCTAATGTCGAAGAACAATGGCAACGATGCCAACAAGCCATTAGATCAGCCGCAACTGATGTGCTAGGTTTCTCGCGGCCACCAGCAAGAAACCCCTGGTTTGATGAGGAATGCCGACAGATGCTCGCAGCCAAGAACGAGGCCTGCAAGGCTAAGCTGCAGGTGAAGACGAGAGCTGCCATTGAGCTCTATAGGCAAAAAAGAAGGGAAGAACATCGGCTTTTCAGAAAGAAGAAAAAAGAGCAAGAAAAGCGCGCGATCGAGGATATAGAGAGGTGCCACTCCAGAAACGGTGTTCGCAAGTTTTACCAAAGTGTAAAACGTCAAAGCCAAGGATACAAGGCTCGAACAGAATCCTGTCGAGATGAACAAGGAAATTTCGTAGTTGAGACACAGTCGATGCTGAGGATATGGGAGAACCACTTCTGCAGACTGTAAAACGGCGATGACGAACAACATTCCGCTGTCAGGCAGAACGAACCATTTAATATTGGCAACACCAGCGAAAACTGCCAACCACCCGACCTAAGTGAAGTGAGGATAGCAATATCTAATATCAAGCTTAATGGGGCCGCCTGAAATGACGGCCTTCCCGCTGAGCTTTATAAAGCTGGCGGAGATGACTTGGTAAGTAACAACCACCAACTCATAAGCCAAATCTGGTCGGTTGAAAGCATGCCTGAAGAATGGAACCTTAGCATCGTTTGCCCGATCCACAAAAAAAGAAGACCCTCTGAGCTGCACCAACTACAGAGGCAAAAGTCTGCTCAACATCTCCTACAAGATCCTATCTGCCGCAATGTGTGAATGCCTGAAACCGTTTACCAATAACCGGATTGGCCCGTATCAGTGTGGTTTTAGGCCAGAAACACGAGCTGGCCAGGCAAGGCTCAGCTCTTCACGGCTCTCTTGCGGCAAGGGTCAGTATCTCGCTAGGTGCGGTAAAGGGACAAATACACTCGTACTTCCTGAAAAAGGCCGACTCCTAATGGGGAAGGTTAACAAATTGCGTCATATCAAGGACGATATGGCCCTCCTACGACAAAAACAGAACAAACGATCTACCCAGATATCACAAGAATTACGGCGATTGTCACGGTTCACTGGCCAATTGGAGACTATGCGGCCAAACTAGGGATCCCATACAACCCTTAATGCCGCAGTTGCGGGAACTCAAATGAGAGAGAAACCCTTTCCCATTTCTTCTGCAAATGTCCGGCACTAGCAAGAGCCAGATTGCGTGCGTTAAACCAACCGTTTTTTGACAACCTTAGCGACATTTCAGGTAAAAGGATACAAGATCTTATCCGTTTTCTAAACCTCACAGGGTGGATCTAGAGACCGCCTGTATTGCATCCACAACAACAATCATATGGGCGGTGTGAATAAAAACGAGTAGGACAAGTAAATACTTGAACATATCAAAATAACAAGTGAACGCCAAAATTGAAGTGAATAAAACAAATATTTACTCTTACTCGCGAGTAAATACTTGAGAGGCTAGTAAAACCCGGAAAAATGTCAATTTTTGTGTGAACAAACGCAAGTAAATACTTCTGTAGCAAGTAAATATTCGTCTATTCGTAAGCCAACCCGACCCCAGACTTGCAGTCGTACTTGTACACGAAAGATGGCTGCATTTATGAACCTGCGTGGTGTGAAACGTTATAGAGACCGGCGTGATATAAGTCCCGATCTATCTAAGGGACTATTACGGTTTGAGAGCGAAAACATAGATTTTCTCACTTCGCACTTTCTTGATGAAAACACTGATGCAAGGGGTGGAGGATTAACTGCACAGAAAGATGGAAATTTTTCTGAGATACGTTAGTGATCCAGGATTCCAAAGTGGTGTTGCCAACGACATGGGGGTTGAAAGAAGTGCCGTCAGCAGAACATTTTCAAGTGTATTGGATAAAATAGTGTCGAAGTCTGAAGATTGGATTAAATTTCCACGCACTATTGAAGATATGGATCAGGCCAAGGCAGATTGGGCTTCAAAATTTCGCATTCCGATTGTCATTGGTGCTATAGATTGCACTCACGTGCATATAATGAAACCTTCGGAATTCGGAAATGATGCGTAGTCTGTGTGGCGCTACAAGTATTTACTTGCCTTTTTTGTGAATTCAGTTGTCTCGCGAGGAAATACTTGCTAGTTTACCTCGGGTTGACGAGTACACGGTCACAAGTAAACTCGACGCTTTATTCACATCGGTTTACTTGGAGTTTAAATACTCGTTACACTTTACTTGTAAGTAAATACTCGTCGTACTCGTTTTTATTCACACCGCCCAATAAAGGTCACACGAGTCGTGGTAACAAAAAGGCACAAAAGTGCTACTTGGGTTCATGCCGAAGCACCACTTCAAAAGAGAAACGAAAAGCAATTTCGAATAGGATTAACTTTCGGAACGAAATACAGGTTTGGGACCCAGAATTGTTTCCGTTTTTTTAGAAACAGGGACATTCCGTAACTTTGAAAACGATTATCACACAGACGGTAGTCGAGACCTCATAAGCAATCTGTCAAAGAATCGTTTGTGATTTGACGATTATTGTTTTAAAAGAAGCAAATAAGGTGATATCGCTGACAGCAAAAACGACTATTGATCTTACGTGATGCAAGATGTACCTGTTTCAATGACCTAGTTATTGTTACTCCATAAAAAAAAACGCAATTACCAAGAAACTTCTTTGGAAGGCATCCCCAAAATTAAAAAAAAAAAAAAAGAGTTCATGTACATATTTTTGTATTTATCAATAAAAAACCATGCCTCTTTTTTTCGGCTCGTAATTTAAAATAGTAAAAAGAAGATTTTCCAATTTTTCAAAATTATCGCATTTTAAATCACTTCCTAAAATATTTTTCAATTTTTCGCTATCAACTTCGCAGTTTTCAACACAAATTTCGTCGACATCCAAGTTGCTTTTGATTAAAAAAGACCGACAAATCTTTGGATTTTCATCAAAATTCATTTTATAATAAAGAAGACCACGATCTACAAATTTATACTTGAATGAATGAAGATTGTATTTGCGTTTAATTTCTGTTCCGGGTATTATTATTTCACCTCGCTCCGGTACATCATTGCAGCAATCCATGTCTCCCAATATGGTTATTTTTTGTTGCACTGATTCTTTCGGTAATTCGGCATGCTCAGCAGGATCTGTTTCAGATTTCTTTTTTCGCTCTTGATCTATTTTTTTAATATTTTTATCTTTTTTTCTTTTCGCAGAATAAATTTTTGGTATTATTACTTTCTTTGGAAATTTCGATGGCACTGCTCCGGGCCGCAACTCCCATTTATTTTGCAGACCTACATTTTCATCAGACTGGCATGTTTTTATGATATCCTTATCCTCAAAATGAAGGTAACACAGATTTGTACTTCTGGAGACATCAAGATCATTTCGTGGGATAGCCCACATCCACTTTGCTTTCCATTCCGGGAATTTAGGAAATAGAAAGAATTGTACGTAAGGGGTTCCTTTCTTGTTTGATGTGCAATCTGGAGCACAACACATCGAGGGCATCTAAATGAAGTAAAGTAAGAGTAAAATATATTTTAACTGAATATATATATATAATTATATGGGCTATGGCTTTAAATTTATTATGAACATTAACTGCCAGAACTATAAAAGTCATTTAAACACTGGGTAGCTGGTCAACTTTTAAAAAATGTCCGTGTAAGCCAACTAATAGTTATACCTACTTAACATTTATCAATATCGGGTTGAAAAAAGAAATTCTGGAATTAATGGTCAATACATGGGCTCAAACCTAGTTTTTACATTGACGTGTTCCGGATTTTAGATTTCCCAAGTTAACTTTGCCGATGCACTATTCTTATTGATCAATCGACCATGTCACATGACTAAAAATGCTCGATTGACCAATGAGAGCAGTGCACCGGCAATGTTAACTTGGTAAAACTGAAATCCGGAACGCACCCATTCATTTGTGTGTGGGAAGTTGTATTTTTTCAACAAAGAATGTGACATCCACATCCTGTTTAACTTCGAATTCGAACGACAAATTTGAGAATCTTTTCATGGCAGTTTTTTCTTTGATTTTTGTTAGACTTTCGTAGGTGGGAGGGGAAAGAATTTTTTTCGGTTACTTTTTTCCCGGAAACCCGTGGTTAGTAGCCCAACGTTGGAAAAGCAATATCGAAAACATTTTTTAATTGGTGAACCACATTAAAAGGTGAATTTTAAACTTGAAACTGATATTTACTGATTGGCCCCTTCAACTGAAGGAAAAAAACATTTTAGCTCTATTCCCGTGCCCATAATTTTTACTGATTTTATTCAAAATGTTACTTTAAACCGTCCGTATGAAATTCTGTATGCAATAAAAATCTGTAAAACATTGTACGGGAACAAATATTGGCACTGCAACATCGACATTATAAGCTCAATTTGCCTAAGATGTTCATTTCGTAAAATGAATTACAAATTTGAAACATCGGGATCAACTGAAAATTTAGAGCGATTTCTAAATTGTATGTTGTTGTTGTTGATGACGATGTTTACATCAGGGATGAAAAATGGCTTTTCAGCATTGCATTGAAAGTTTAAAAAAAATTGTATTGAAATTGTACTGGTTGATTTCCAACATCGTTTGGTGTTTTAATAAGCTATCTATTTCATACAATTATAGGTACAGTGTATAGATGGTGAAAATATGTTTTTTAAGAAGATAACTCTAATTTTTCACGTTTTACAGCTGGAAATAATAACCGAGGCATAATTGTAATTTTTACAAGAATTACGAAATAATAAAAATCATTAAAAGCAAGCATATAATTTCTCTTAAAAGGAAAAAACCTCTATCTCACTTAGTTTTGTTTTTCAATGCACATAATGGCCGTATCCGTCAATACTTATGATCATTTTTTCCTTTTATCGCCATTCTTTTGTCAGCTTTTAGTCATTTTAGTCATTTAACGGAAAAAACAAGCGAACGCTTGTAATATTTCTGTTTTGAGTGTACTCTGGATAGCTTGCCAGGATCAGTATTGTTTAAATTTTTAAAATCGTTGCTTACAACAGTCATCAAGATTTCGTTTTTTCTATTTCGTCATTTACAAAAAATAGAGTTAAAGTTTTTAGAGTCAAGGCGTTCCCAAATGGAGTGCGATTCTATGGATGCAAAACATATAAAGATACTACAAAATTTATTCGCTTAAAATTCGAAAAAGACGTTTAAGGCCCAGTTTTTCAGTGCGAGTTCATCCTAGTTTCAGGAGCTTACTCGAGTCAACTTGAGAAGGCAGTTTTTCAGGCGATTTAAATCTCAGCAAGTTTGCTGAGTTAACCACGGAATTAGATGATCAGATGGTTTTGACAGATGATAAAATACCAGGCAAACATTCTTTCAATTCCATTTATGTGGACATTTAATTTAATTTTTGGAAACTAAATGCAGATCTTAGCGGCTTGAAATTGTATTAAATATTGAGTTTAACTATTTTAAGAAGATAAAGACTTGCAAGTTTGCGACAAGAGCATTTTCATTTGTTTGTGGAAAAGGAAACCAAACAGCTGAAAAAGTGATAACTGAGCAAAATCGATAAATCATGAGTGCTACCAAATTAAATCATCACACACGGAGTCAAATTTAATTCTGTACTGAAAAACTGCTTCATGAGTTAACTCTAGCTTCAATTTATTCCGGAGTTATTAAACTCTGTGTTAACTCAGCACTGAAAAACCGGCCCAAAGATGGCTGGCCATGTAGAACTGTAACTCCACTAAACAAACGAACGAAAAATAGTTTCAACTATAAAAATATAGCTGTTTGGGGATTTCCTGTGGTACTTAAACCCATTTACCAGGGTAAGTTACCCATATCAAAACAAACATTAATTGACTTGGTGAAGCTTTCCGAAAGAGCTTGTGCCGTGTATAAGGGTCTTCCAACCCATTGTCTTAAAGATGCAGAGTGCTTGCCGGAACCTGATCAACATGAGAGTGACTTAAAGTTCGAAACGAAAGTGTTTTGGTTAAAAGCCGTTGCTTTACTTATTTTTTTTTGAAATAAATACCCTAAAAATAATTTTGTGTACAATACAATAATGTTCGAAATACGTAGTAAATATCTTTTAAGATCATGTAAATTAACTGTTTTTTTGCTTATAGAAATTATGACATCAAGTGAGTTAAACCAAATAACGACCTAAAAAACAAAAATCCGTTTTGATCAGCATAATTGTAATTTTAAAACCACAAAATGTCTTTAAATTTAATTATCTCCTTATTATCTATTTTGTTAGTTAATGACTAACTAAGATCTTTAAGATCCCCAAAAATAAGAAGACAGGAAGACATGTATTTTTGGTACGAAACTTTCATAAGAAAAATTTAAAAAAAAGAGCCATCAAACAGCTGTAAACTGTACCTATTCAGGCAAAAAAAACGGAGCGAATATAGAAAAAAAGTTTGTGAATTGAAAATTGGCACATACTTTCAGTGGTATTTATATAAATTCGAACAGATTTTTGGTAGCAAAGCAAATTATGTGATGTTTTCGTTTTTTAAAACATATTTTGATGATAAATACATATATAAAATAGCTGCAGCACAAATTGTATCGGATTTTATAAAACTGTATTTGTGTACTGAAGCTACGGCGATTGTATCAAAAACAGTACAATTGTATCGACTTTTGCAACCCTGGTTTACATCGCTGTATGATACTATATAATACTATGCTGTGGCTCATAGCATTTGTTTATAGTTCATATTTGGAATACTCATAACGAACAGTACCAAACTTGGAAAATTCGCAGTTTCGTATACTAGGGAAACATGTCTTATTTTAGCAATCAACTATTGTTGAAATTTCATTAGACATGCATTTGATAAATCAGAAATTTAATTAGAGAAATACGCACATTTTTATATTTAATTTATATTCACAAGAACAATTTTAAAAATAGGTTTTATATTACCACTTTGCAACATGACAACACACGACACACCGAAATTCTTAAGCCAAATGCCAAACAGCGGGGTTGTGTCACTTTCTAACAATTAAAGTATTGCCAGAACTTAAAAATAGGTTGGCACTGCCAACAATAAATTATAAGCAAAATGAATTGTAAAAAGAAAGCTTTCTAATAGGAGTATTCATGCAACGTAGGAAAGGCGTCGTAAACGTTGTAACCACATTCTTATCGAAAATTCGCACACGAATTTGGTGTGTCAAATGAGATGGTAAATTTTTGAAAATCATGTGCGGTAAACAGAATAAAATTATCGAGAATGAACGTCTTCAGTATGTTGGGATATTTCCTCAGATTTTTCATATAGAAGAGAAGCTTATCTCAACTCAACCTTTCTGATTCGACATAAAATAGGATTTATGAATGGTTTTGAGAAAAGTTAGGCCCTGGGTATTAGCGATCGCATTTTGGAAATGTAGGTACGCATTTGGAAGTCTACTATAAGGCAATATATACGTTGAAATGGTATTTAATTAAATAAATAACGAAACGCTATTAAATTGAATAAATAACGGCTGCTGTGCGATTAAATAATCATTTTACTTTAAAAATGTCGTTCTAATTTGTAGCTATTTTCCATACGAACAGCGCCAATTTTGCGCCATCATAGAATCTAGTAGAGAACAAAAGGAATATGTATATATACACCAAAATTCAGTCGTCAATTGAGGGCAATCTGAGAAGCTTATAAGCTTTTGTGAACAGAAAATAAGTGAGCTGGCTTTGTTTACTTTGGTGCTGAATTATTATTATCACTATGTTAATCGCATACAAACTTTTCTGTCGTCTGTATTTATAAATGTTCATACGAGTGTTGATTTAAGCACTGTCGGGACACATTCGCACATTTTAGAATGTCAATTGACTGTTTTAACGAAACATTGAGGTATTCAAGGAAAGTGATAAGTTTACAACGTGAAAAAAATTCTTGCAACAAACATTTCATAAACTAATATAAGACAGCTTCCGAATTTTTTTTAGTAAACCAATCAACTCAATTTCAGTCAAGTTATTTTTTGTTTTCATATATTTGATCTGTGAATGATGCAGATTTAATGTTACAATACCATTTCAAATGTTTACGACGTTTACCATCTCAGTTTACACAGCCAATTCGTGTGTTAAAATTCAGAAATTGTTGTAAAAGATTGTCCATTATAATTATTCATTTGTTGATGCGACTGATTAATGTCACAATAGCGTTTCAAAAGTTTACAGCATATACTATCTCAGTTTAACAAACGATTCGTGTGCGAAATTTCCGATATTATTGCAAATGAATTACCCTACATTTTGACTGATTTATGTTTATAATAAGGGTATTCATGCAAAGTCTTAAGTTTCATGAACGCCCCTAAAACTTATACCCCCTTATTCATTAGATTTCATTTAAACACATCTCAACGGTTGTATAGTTATACAGTGCATAAGTATTTATACAGTCTCTATTAAGGGTCGTACAATTTTTTATTCATAACATATTTCCCCATCCATAATATAAATATTACCAAAAAGCTCGGCAGAGTTACCAAGGGATCATTTTTATGGTTGCGAAACTCATGGTGACAATTTTATTTTCTATATTTTTATAACATATTGATGACTTATGCTGACTTAATAACATCGTTTACAATGTTTAGTCTGTGGGTAAAGAAGAATTACCATTTGAACAAATTAAAAAGTGAAACACAACTGCTAAAATACAAAAATACCCTGAATGAATTTTTTCATCTTACAATTGAACCTTTGGTAACCCTCAGCCGTCTGTGTATATAAATAAAAAAAAATATATATATATCCTTATACAGACACTATTCAACCATCAGACGCGTTTAAGATGTGCAGCCTCTATTCAACGTTGTATAAGTTTTATGAATAAGGTTTTTGCGCTTAGAGGCATTTTAAGGAGTGCATAACTTTATACACTCCTTATAATGAATTTATGAATAATAGTGCTTACACACCGAATTATAAACTGAGTTTTTGGCAAAAAGTTTACGTAAACCACTGGATGCTTTCGCACCGACTCTGACCAGGTTTCGTTTGACATTTCAATCAGCTGTGAATTGTGATACTAGCTGCAATATTTGTGTGTGAAAATATTGTAATTGAATAATAAAATGAATTCTAATATAATCAAACTAATATTAGCATTTGAAGTTCAAAATGAAACAAATCTAAAGATTTTGACAACAGTTTTTGACTCTCAAGCCCGCCGCTTGTTTTGTTTTTATTTCATCTGGTGTGTAAATTTCTGAAAAAAAAAACATTTGTTTTGACAGCGAGTTCATCAGCTGTTTTGTGGGACATGTGGAACACGTGTAGAATGTATGAAAAGGTGTGTTCTTTCCAACAACCTGCAACGTGATGACGTCTGCGAAGTGGTTATGAGAAGGTTACGTCGTAACCTACTAGGTTTTGAGAACTGACAATGTATGGGAAAACTCGGTTTTCGATGAAGGTTTCAGGTGTTTTTGCGAAAACTCAGTTTATGATTCGGTGTGTAAGCACTATAAAGCTAATAGTATTTTTTGTTTAATAGATTTTTTCTAGCAAGCTTACCCACGACCATACGATAAAATTTGTACCGCTTTGCTCCCCAGCTTTACTTGGCAGTAGTTAATACTCGGATGATTTGTCAGTGAAGTTCCAGTGCGTACCTACATTTCCAAAATGCGATCGTTAATACCCAGGGCCTAACCATTCATAAATCCTATTTTATGTCGAATCAGAAAGGTTGAGTTGAGATAAGCTTTACTTGGCAGTAGTTAATACTCAGATGACTTGTCAGTGAAGTTCCAGTGAAAAAAAAAATAATTTTTGACAGTTGGAAGAGTTTGTTTTTTTTTGGTGGAAACACTATTTTTAAATGTTGAATTTCGTTAGAGAATGACTAGTTTCGGTTGGATGGAAACGTACTATAAATATATGATATGCTCTGCGATTATATTTTCATTGTAATATAAAAATGTAATTTTAATTTGTATCAATTTTTTCATACAAATAGCGCCACTTTTATGTGTAGTTACATACAAAAATGCCAGCCATCAGTCGTCCGTTAATTGAACCTGAGTAAATCTTTTCATGAAACTAACAAACTAAACAGAACTCAAACAATTTCCCATTAACACAATCGAACACACCACCATTTGTCAATGTCAAACGTACAGTGATGAAGAAAACTTATATGTGCCGGCGGTAATTATAAAAGAAAAACAAAGTTTGGCCACAGATGAAGACGTACTTTTTCAATTAAAAACGAAATAAATCATCTGACATAGTTTCGATTACAATGTAATGCGTTAAAATGTTTCCACGCTCGAATTTGTACTCTAAGTTGCGATGTGTTCTTATAATACTGTTTATCATTTTCCTTATCGATTACTTTGGAGTACTGACGCACATGTTTGAGTTAGATTACTATCGTTTATTTAATTATCCACTGGATGGTGATATTCTAGAGTATTCTCATCGCGTACGTTTCCATCAGGAAGTCGAAGTTAAGCCAATAAATCTTTACAACTACACATTCCTTGAGAAATGTCAGCAGAAATGCGTCGAAGAAGGTGGTTCACCTATAACGCCAAGGCTAACATTCATAGTAAAATCAGCGATGCAGAATTTCGAGCGTCGTCTGGCGATACGACAAACTTGGGGATACGAGCAACGGTTCTCCGATGTCATCATTCGGACTGTCTTCATGTTGGGTATATCAAACAACCATGAGCTGCAGAAACACGTTCATATTGAATCAACGCAGTATCAGGATATTGTGCAATCAAATTTTGAAGACACCTACTTCAATAACACCATAAAGACGATGATGGGCTTCAAGTGGGCAGTCGAAATATGTCCCACTAGCAAGTACTACATGTTTGTTGACGATGACTATTATGTGTCGCCGAAGAATGCCCTTAGGTTTATCGAAAATCCAGAGAATTATCCGCGAAACTTGGAAGAAGCCGATGAGACTCTTCGGAAGTTGGGACGACGTTTGAACAAGCAGGCATTGTTTAATAAATTCGCTGAAGGTATGGACCCACGAAGGGTGGCAGATCGTGCAATTCTCTCGCATGGACATAACAAGTTCTATGATGACAATGAGGTTGCAGGGGTAAATCTAAACCCTGTCGATGATTATAAAAAACAAAATCCCTTTGTTGGCGATGCATACAACGACAATAAGTTGTTTGCTGGATTTGTCTTCCAAACATCGCCGCACAGGCATAAACCGAGTAAGTGGTATGTTAGCCTAGCGGAATATCCGTTTCACATGTGGCCACCGTACGTAACAGCAGGCGCATACATCCTATCCAGGGAGGCACTTTTCGAAATGTATTTCGCCAGCATGTATGTGAGACACTTTCGTTTCGATGACATTTACTTGGGACTCGTTGCGCTGAAGGCGAAAATCAATTTGCGTCACAGCGAGGAGTTTTACTTCCACAGACCCACATACTCGGGTCCGTATAGTTATCGCTATGTTGTGGCTACACATGGGTTTGATGATCCCAAAGAACTGATTCAAACGTGGACCGAGTGTAAATCTGCAGGTCATGCTTGACGGAGTGTATGTTGAGTAAAAAAACCAAAAAGTTTATCAATTAGAAGAGACGATTGTTATGCGTAATAAAATATAGTTTTAAGGATTCTCTGAAGCTTTTGGGTTTTACTCTACGTGTTTGGGCAAAGTGATATAAACCGTACAGGGGGGTGAGTATACTGTCGACTTAAGGTCAAGGACCGGTGCTTAAAGCTGTGCAGAACGATATTGTAGTGTACAATGCCATAGATCTGAAAACCTTGGCAGGCCTAAAAGTATCTTCAAAGTGTCGTCACCATTGGGTTGGTGTTGTAGGTCCAGATGTAACATTCATAAGATCTTGGTGCAAGTCACACGTATCCTCACTGTTTTGCAAAGACGCATGTACTAAGGAGTTTTGGGAAATATTCTATGCATCCTTATTTGTACAGCTCCTTGTTGGGAATAAAGTTAATATTGCAACGCATGTAATACATTTATATCGGGATATCGTCAATTTTTACAGGCGTAGCATGAATCCCAAACAAATTCATATCCCCAGTCTATGGCACTCAACCAATCAGTTGAATCCCCGGTACTACCTAATTAAAACCAAAATTTAGTCACAATTTTAAAATTTATTCAACTGATTCAAAAAGCTTTATGTTACCGTTACTACCACTTAGGTAGTACTTCATTTGAGTTTCATACGTTTCCACTGAAGATTTATTACACCAAATTGATCATCACTCTCCACCCACCAATCTCGGTGTATCTATTCAATTCTCTTGGCATATTGGAACTTTCGCCTTCCGTCGATATACCATAACGTCTCATCATATGTACGCGGCAAAAGTTCTGCAACCGTAACCGGTGCTTTGAACGTATAGCTGAACACATTCGACGTCACTTGTTTGGCAGTAGCTGGATCAAGAATATCAATGAGTGTCATAATCTGTATGTAGTCATTCTCGGTGTACACCACATGGGCTTCCATTTTCAAAAACGAAGACACATCAACCGGCTTTTGGAACCTAATATCACAAATTGTCTCCAATTTAGGACGGGTGCCGCAATACAACGAAGCGCACACCCAACTGACTTCTAGAGCATTCCTCATAAGAAATCCACCAAACACCTTGTTGTGAGCATTTCGGTTTTCTGGAAAAGACGCCATTGTCGACTCCACAGATGTGTCACCCATCCAGCGGGCATTCTCTGGCAATACTCGAACATTCAACTCCATTGTGTCCTTTTCAATAGTTCGCACGAACAATTCATGCATTAGCTTCTGTTCATCCGCATTGGGTGACACTTTCAACAGAGAGGACGACTGAAATTGCTTTCGTCGTTCTTTGCGAGACTCGCCACCAGCTAGAATCTTTTCCTCTCTCTCATCAGCCGGAATAAGGGGATTTACTGGAGCCGCTTTGGTATTTGTTGCATTTCTTGCTGCCATTAGGAAAAGTGCTCGCGTTATTTTCTTGTATTTACCTTCGTCCAACTGTTCCAGCCAGACGACGATCTCCATTGAACTTTTGCCCACCCACGACACATGCCCAGACAGGCGGATGTCTTTGTTCGCTTGCGGCGTAAAGTCGGTAAAATCGATTTTGTCCACAAGTATGGTCACAAACGTATAAGGCAATGGCACACTGGGATCTAGTGTGGGTATCTTCAAATGTTGATGGCAGACCCACACTGCAAACATATCCATATCCTCCATTAGTCTTCCCAGACGCACATGACCCAATGTTGCCACATACCTGTCTTGCAGTGTTTTACTCTGGCTCAGGGGAATAATGGCCGAGGTGAATGAATCGTGCATCGACCTAGGTGGTAAGTCTTCCATTTTTGGCTCGTGCTTCAATAGGTGTTCTCTAGTCTTAGGAACAGGAACATAACCATACTCCAGGCCGAGACTATTCATCATTTCGAATTTTACTGCAAATTCACGAATAACGATTTTTAAAATCGATTTTGGATTCGTGCCAATTAACGGTCATTTACTTACTTTCGCTCATCGTTCCACTGCTCACTCCATCGTGATTTAGTTGCAAACAATATCTTCTAGATCTGAAAACGACAAAGAAAAATTCAAAGATATGCAAATTCCCTTATGAGGCGTTGTAAATTTACAAGTTCGGGAGAATACGTAACCCTGGGCGTAGAAATTTTGCATTTCCTATGGCGGATCTTAGAAAACTTATAGATGACATGTTGCTAGTTCTATGAATATGGAAAGATGTTATTTAGTGGTTCTTAATCAGTAAATTTGATTTTTTTTCTACCTTTAGTGAGCCGAGAACAGATAGCAGAATAATATGCAAGCTAAATGTAAATCGGAAATCTGTATTCTGTAGCAAATGCTTGAAATCGTCGATATGTATATTGTATACACATTACACACACAACATGCGAATCAAAACATTTGGCTTCTCTCGCTCTAACTACTACGCGTACGAGCAGCTTTCATTTAATGACGTAATCGAATGTGCTGGGTTGCCATGGGTCTTTGAATTTGAAAATAATAAAACGACATTCAGGCGTTTAGAGAATATTTCAGTTACATTGCGGATAAATTTTATTCGTTTTTTGTGTCACGGAAATAAACCAGTCAATTAATGTTGTTCGGTATGTTAACCAAATTCATGAATTCACGTGTCGTTTTAAATTCAATCCTGTAAATGCTTGTGATATATGTGAAGTGTTGCGAACAATGAAACAAAAGAAAGATTTTAATTTTATGTGTCCAAAGATGTTCATAGATGCTTTTGGAGAAATAGGTTACGTGCTCACTGAAATCGTTAATAAATCTTTGCTATCGGGATGTTTTCCATGTTCATGGAAAGAATCGTTGGTAACACCAGTACAAAAAGTTAAGGGCTCGAGGCGATGTGAAGACTATCCACCAGTAAATGCATTACCAGTGTACGAAAAAATTATCGAAAAAACAGTTAAAATACAACTACAAAAATACCTGGACACATACAACATCATCATCGATAATCAATTCGGATTTAGAAGTCAGTGTAGAATATTCCCGAGGTAAGGTATGTCTGTCGTAAAAGGCGACTTAAATCCAAAAAGTTTTAACTTTTCACAAAAGTTAATAAGAAAAGAACATGCAATGAACAAAACAAAAGATTTGAATACCCCAGGTGGTAGGCCAGTTACACTGGTAAATCCACCCTCTTCGGAGGTCGGTCCCATGGATTCTGGGGGGGACCATTTATTGCCTAGTAGCGACCCTTTCGGAAGATGTAAAAGGGTCGAAAGAACACCCCCATCTAAAAAGGTAGATAACAATGAAAACCTTAAGGCTAAATTTTCAAAAGCCTGTGAAGAAAGAGATGGGTTTAAGCAACTCAATGAGGCACTGCTGAGAGAAATAAATAATCTGAAGCAGGAGTTGCAATTGTTGAAAGAACAAATCAATGGCCAAAAAAAAAAAGAAAATGCTCAGACTGTCGAGTTCTCAACCGATGAAGAAGAACTTAAAAAAGAGACGGAAGGGCATCGTCACATGGGGAATAAAAATAAAAAGCGTAAGATGAGTACATCCCCGAAAATCTCATCCCAAATGGAAAGCTGTCAAAATATTGAGATTGATCCAGGTAAAGGAAACCAATAGCCCGATTCTCCCCATCATCACTGACACCTCACAAGTCACAAGGAGAGGTGAAATCGATTTTGTGACTTTTTCGTATTCTCCCCCACAGTCACAACTTGTGAGAGTCACAAAAACAATCGAAATTGTGATCTCCGTCAGAGCAGGTCACAACTAGCAAATTATTTGAGATTTGATATTTTGATTGTTGAGTAGTGTTGAAATGAATATGGCGCATATTATTGACGAAGTTTCCTCTGTAAATGAAAAGTAAGAATTTTACAAAAGCACATCATTTTTAACAAATTAATAATATTGATAAGATTGCAGCGAAGACGGCTTTTAAGAACTTTGAGAGGTACCAATGACCTAATATTAATACAGAACAGCTCGTTTGTAAAGTTTTTTCGATTTCCAAAATCATTATGCTGGGTTTCATGCAGAGCTTGAAGCCTCATGACATGACAATCAACCAACTTCCTTGCCTTTTGTACTTCGAGTATGTACCTATTACATAGTACGCATTTTGATTAATGATATAAATAATGTCGAAATGAGTTTATACGAACGTTTACTCCGATATTTGAAGAAATCGATGTCAATGTGAATAATAATGATTTTCCGTTATTGGCCAAAACTGAAAATTCCGTTTAGTGATAGTTGGGCTAAAACTAATTATGTGGAATTGCTTCAAGCTGTAATAGTAGTATAAATATTGAATTTCATTCAATTTGACATAATAGTTTGCGAGAAATTATCAATTTTCCTTATATGGCCTAAATGACAAAATCCGTTATATGGATTTTCTCAAAAAAAACTGGGTATGCAGTTTTGTTGAAGCTAATATGGTTATAGTATATATAAAGTTTAATCAAAATCGTTAGAACCGTTTTCGAGAAAATTGAGGTTATGTGTAATTTTTATATGGCAGGTACCATTATTAACATGACTAAAAGCAAACAAAAAAATGGCCTAGAATTATGACTAAAACTAGCTTGTATACGAAGTTTGAAGAAAATCGGTCTAGCCGTTTAGGCTGGGGAGACCATCACGGACAGACGGACCGACGGACGAAATTCCAAAAACCACTTTTTTAGGCTCCGCTATCATCGTAATGTTAGAATCAATCAAAATCTCGAGGTCGAAAATTTTCACGAAAACAATATCTTTCTCTTTGTAAGAGAAAGTTAAAAATAATCAAACCTCCACCAATCATAGCCCTTCAAATAAACAACTATGAAAGCCTAATCAAATAATTGGATGAAAATAAAATAAAAGCAAGCACAACCCTTATTAATAATAATGATATAAAAATTAATGTGGTTGAAGAGGCAACGTACAGAAACCTCACCAAAATACTAAACCAAAAAAAAGTGCAATGGTACTCTTATGAAAGTAAGCAATCCAGGCCTATAAAGGTAATGGTAAAAAAATGACACTACTCATGCTCGCCTGAAAGCATTAAAAAAGACCTAAAAGAGAAAAAGTTCAAAATAATAAAAGTAGTCAATATGCTTAAATTTAATAGCAAAGTACCACTTCCAAATTTTATGCTCAGTTTTGAGCATGACCAAGACATAAAATAAATCTACGGAATAAAAGACATACTTTGACATACCCATAGAAATCCGACCAACGTCGGAATTTCTTTTAAATTTTATATTTTTATAAAATATAATATATGTGAAAAATAAATTGCTGATTAGTCTAACGACTAGGTGCGATTCCTTGAAGACATACAAAAGTCAGTCTTCGGGAGGTTTTTTTTAGATCGGGTTAAAGTCCCTCACTATTGCAGAAGTGTAATTTTTTCGCGATAAAACCTCTGCAATGTCTTTCGATGATTTTTCCTTCCAGCGAACCCCCACAAAAAAAAAAAAATAAACATGTAGACTATATAGTAAAAAATATATAAAAAAAGTGCAATTTTTTCGAAGAATTAAAAGTAAATTAGACTTTAATGCGTCTGTAAGAGTTTATAATGTTATAATTAAACCGCACTTTGAATATTGTTCATCCGTACTCTTTTTGTTAAATGAAAGTAATTTATATAGGTTGCAAAAATTGCAAAACAAAGCAATGCGTATCATTTTAAAGTGTAATCGTTATACAAGTATTTCGAATATGTTAAGTCGTCTAAATGGGTTAAATGTTAAACAACAACTAGTAGCAGATGTTCTTTTGTTTATTCAAAAAATGAGAATGGGTGATTTACCTAGCTATTTTAACAATTTATTTACGTATGTTGGTGAAGTACAGCCATATCAATTGAGAACTGTAAATAATTTACGATTGCCAAAATATAGAAAAACAATAACACAAAATAGTATTATATATGAAGGGTTTCAAACGTTTAATACCTTGCCAGAAAATTTAAAATTAGAAACAAATTTAAATATATATAAGCGCAATGTTAAAGAATTTGTAAAAACTAATTTTTAAGATATAGGTAATACAATGTTATATAATAGCTTAGTACTCAAGTACGCTAAATAAATGAATACAATACAAAAAAAGTTACATTGATAAAAATTCAATAGGGGTCAGAATTCATGCAACGTCAGAAAGTCGTTGTAAACGTGCGAAAATTACGACGTGGTAATTGAACTGTCAAATTTTGTATGGGAAATATTTTCCAACTAAAGCGGAATGTTCCCATACGAATTGGGTGTGTAAACTTTTAAAATTCTATTTTGACATTTAATCAGTCATTTTCACACATCAAACGTATGCGCTAAACTACAGAAAATTATAGAGATCGGAAAGAGAACAATAGGAACAAAATTCTATCAATAAATAAATAACTGAAATGAGATTGAATTCAGTGGTTAATGATATTATTTAGTGGTTCAGTTTTAGGGGCATTCCTGAAACGTCATCGTAAACTTACAATTGTTCGCACGTTGTAAACTTACGACCCTTATTATAAATTGTACCATGGCAAGGTACACAATTAACAACAATAAAGAAATATGGCCCTTATTACTTATAACAACAATTAATTATTCTCCATGCGCAGAAAATAACTTTAGGACGTCTGCCGCCGTTAGCAATACAACGAAACATAATTTAGTTATATTGGTTCTGCTACACACAGTACGTAATTAGTAAGGTAGGATTAAAAAAAATTTTATCTACTCAGAATGATTATTGTTCATCTTTCAAACATCTTTCAAAAGCATTAAATGAGAGCTCGAAGCAAAATCAATTGTTTAACTAATACCTGAAAGGGGCGTTTTCCCATTCTAATGCCCGAGAACACAGTTTTTCTTCTTATCAAAGGAACAGCTAATTAAGAACTGTCAAATGTGGTGATGGTGATGTCAATTCATATGCTATTACTTTCAGATGTTGTATGAATACTCCTTATGAGTTATAGAACTGTCAAAACATGTATTTGAAGGCGTTTTCCATTATGTTATCGAAAGTATCTGATGACGTTTTCGATTGGAAGAAAATAAAATCCATAAGCAAAAATCTCTTCTGAAAACTGTCAGAGTGTAGGTTTTGGCAGTTCTCAGTACGGAATGAACCTGGACCAACATGACTCTCTAATTAGCCCGGTCCTTTGTAAACTGCATCCACTAAAAGCTAACAGCTGGTATAGTTCTTGGTTGAATCTTCGTCTTCATAGCCCGAAGAAACAGCGGTTGGCAAGAGTAATTCTTCGTTTAATATCTGACGAGATGTTGTTGTCAGAGTTAATAGCGGAGCCGATGTAGACAAAGTCCCGTACAACCTCAAAGTTATATCTTTGGTGAAGTTCTGTCCAATTCGTCGATGTTGTGTGTTCCTTCGTGTTGAAAGCATATACTTAGTCTTACCCTCATTTACTGCTAAACCAATTTTTGCATCTTCCTTCTATATAATAGTAAACGTGGCTATGACATCACGTTGAGTCCTACCAATGATGTCAATATCGTCGGCGTATGCCGATTTTTGGAAGATTGTGCCTCTAGTGTTGGCTCGGGAGTTTTGCAGAATCCTCAAGAACCAAATGTCGGTGAGGTCGTTTCCGACCTGATGGAGCAGCGAGAATTTTCCATCGTCATTCTACACAAACGGACGAGTTTGGACGGTATACCAAAACTAGGCATGGCTCTGTATAGTTCGTCTCTATAAATGCTGTCGTATGCGGCTTTGAAATCGATAAATAGGTGGTAAGTATCGATTTGGACTTCTCGGGTTTTTTTCGGGGATCTGCCGAAGGATGAAAATTTGATCGGTTGTAGACTTTCCTCGCCTAAGACTGCACTGATAAGGGCCGATCAGGTTGTTGGTAAACAGTTTCAGGCGTTTACATAACGACAGATCACGTGTGAGTCGTGTCATGCTGTCATGTTATTTTTGTTTAGTATTGTTTGGCATTTCATAATGGAAAGACTTACGCGTGAACAACGTTTACAAATTGTTCAACTTTATTATGTAAATTCGCGGTTCTGTGAGGAATGTGTTTCGTGCACTTCGCTCAACTTATGGTCAACATAATCGGCCTACTGAGCGTACTATTCGCAACACCATCACCCATTTTGAGACCAGCATTCATTATTGGATTATATTCGACCGAATAGACCACGTCCAGCACGCTGTATAGAAAATATAGCGGCCGTAGCTGAGAGTGTACACGAAGACCGTAGAGAGTCGATTCGGCGCCGTTCGCAGCAGCTCGGACTGACGTATGGAACGACTTGGCGCATTTTACGTCATGATCTTAAATTGAAAGCGTACAAAATACAGCTTGTGCAACAACTGAAGCCGCTCGACCTTCCCAAGCGACATCGCTTCGCTCTATGGGCTCTTGAAAAGTTCCAAGAAGATCCGACGTTTTCGAGGCAAATTTTGTTTAGCGATGAGGCCCATTTCTGGCTCAATGGGTATGTAAACAAACAAAATTGCCGCATTTGGGACGAAGAGCAACCTGAAGAGATTGAAGAACTGCCACTTCATCCAGAAAAAACAACGGTTTGGTGTGGTTTGTGGGCCGGTGGAATCATCGGTCCATATTTCTTTAAAAATTATGCCGGTGCGAACGTAACCGTCAATGGCGACCGTTATCGTGCCATGATAACCGACTATTTGATGCCTGAAATTGAAGCTCGTGATCTCGGCGACATTTGGTTTCAGCAAGACGGCGCCACTTCCCACACATCGCATCAATCAATGGACTTATTGAGAGAACATTTCGGTGAGCACATAATTTCACGTTTTGGGCCGGTCGATTGGCCACCAAGATCGTGTGATATCACACCGTTAGACTTTTTCCTGTGGGGATATGTAAAGTCAAAAGCTTATGCCGACAAACCCGCTTCGATTCAGGCCTTGGAGGAAAACATCACGCGTGTCATTCGCCAGTTACCAGTCGAAATGCTCGAACGAGTGATCAAAATTGGACTCAACGGATGGACCATCTGCGACGTAGCAACGGCCAAAGAATGTTCTTTCAAATGATAATAAACATTCTCCATTAAATTCAAATTTTCTGTGTTTTTTTCTTTAAAAAAGTAGGGAACCTCGAAATGGATCACCCTTTATTACGACAGATAGGATCTTGTAGGCGATGTTGAGGAGACGTATGGCTCTGTGGTTGGCGCAGTTCAGAGGGTCTCCTTTTTTGTGGATCGGGCAAACCATGCTGAGGTTCCTTTCTTCAGGCATACTTTCATCCGACCAGATATGGCTTATGCGTTGGTGGATGTTACTTATTTACTTAGGACGGGTGGTTGGCAGTTGTCGCTGCCGTTGCCAATATTAAATGGTTCGTTCTGCCTGAACTGAATGTTGTTCATCATCGCCGTTTAACAGTCTGCAGAAGTGGTTCTTCCATATCCTCAGCATCGACTACGATATTTCCTTGTTCAACTCGACAGGATTCTGTTCGATCCTTTTATCCTTGTCTTTGACGTTTTACGCTTTGGTAAAATTTGCGAACATAATTAATGGAGTGGCACCTCTCTATATCCTCGATCACGCGCTTTTCTTGCTCTGTTTTCTTCTTTCTGAAAAGCCGGTGTTCTTCACTTTTTCTCTGCCTATAGAGCGCGATGGCAGCTCTCGTCATCACCTGTAGCTTAGCCTTGCAGTAGACCTCGTTCTTGGTTTCGAGTATCTGTCGGCAGTCCTCATCAAATCAGGGGTTTCCTAATGGTGAGCGCGAGAAACCTAGCGCATCAGTTGCTGCTATTGGCTTATTGGCATCCTTGCTGCTAATGGCTTGTTGGCATCGTTGCCATTGTTCTTCAACAGTTGATGCTGGTGGTATGATGTGAATCGAGAGGTTAAGGGATACCTGTTATGCGCGAAGTCCTTGGCGGTCTCCTACGATTGCAGTCTTTCCAAAATACTGTCCTTGTCTATAGCAATGTAATCAATTTCGTTGACCGTTCGGTGATCTGGAGACCGCCATGACCCCTTATGGATATAGTGGTGAGGAGACCGTGTGCTGGCTACAGTGGCATTTCGTTCCGTAGCGAAGTCAATTAGCCTTAGTCCGTTGCCAGACGTGTTATCGTGTAGGCTATGTTTTCTGCCAATAGTGCTAAAGCTGTCTTCTCTTTCTACCTTTGAGTTAAAATCTCCCAGCACAATTTTAACATCGTACTTCGGTAGTAGCTCATAGGTTTTGTCGAGGAGCTCGTAGAAACAGTCTTTCGCTATATCATATTTTTCCTCAGTCGTGGTGTGAGCGCATATAAGGTTTATGTTGGCGAATTTGGCCTTGATGCGAATTCTTACTAATGTCTTGAAAATAAAAGATTTGCCTAAGTCTGGCACTTATAACAAATCCGCATCCGAATAGTTGCTGTTTCTGGTCATTATAACACGGTCCGTATTAGATGTCACAGTTTTTCAGACACTTTTTGCCAAATCCAACCCATCGTATTTCCTGGATGGCAGTAATGTCTGCTTCGTAACAGTTAAGGGCTTCCGCTGGTATTTCGCCTGCACCTCTCCTGTTTATTGTTCTCACATTCCAGTTGCAGATACGAACCTCGTTGTCCTTTTTTCGTTTAGCAGGGTCGTCAACAATAATATCAGTCCTTTCCGAGGCTATTGGTTGCTTCGTGGTTGGCAATGGTTTTTTCCATGGGTAGTTAACCCAAAGCACAACCCTCAACCTCGAGGGCCAGTTCCAATTTATTAGATACCCTAGTATCCACTAGTCAGAATTGCAACCACCGGGCTTTGCCAAAATTTTGTCTGTCATATGTCAAAATTTTGATACTATGGATGTTTCCTTAAATGCCAAACGACACTTACGCCCTCACGATGTCAGTTTAATGGTTTGATGGTTTGATAGAAAATTTGTATTTTTTTGCGAATCGGTCAGCTTATGGCTTGCTTTTCAAGCGACGATGTGTTCCTAATATTTTCAGAATCAGATGGTTGAGTCCTGTGATATGATTCTATCAACTGAGTGTGAAAAATATGCAGTTTATTGTAATTTTGAAAAGAAGTATCAGTCGACCGCTTTTTATTTTATGCTATTTCGTTATTCTCCTTATATGTTGAGGTGCTATTATATTTATTTGTTTGATTCTCCTTTACGCTCCAGCGGAATGTAAAATGTTACACTAAACTCATGCGCAATAAAAGCGTTTTATAAAGATAAATATATTTTATTTTATTTATTCTTTTTTACAAAAAGTAGCAATAGGTACATTTAATTAGTTTTTTTAATAATAATTTCTCAGTTTATCATGTGTATATAAAATCAATTGTTTAAACCTGCTCTATTAACAACAACAAGATGTTTTTTTTTAAATAAACAAAATAAGCACTTGTTTACAAGTAGTGTACTTTAAAAAAAATAAATCAATTATTTTCCCATTATCGACATTAAAGCACGTCTGGTTTGAATCCTTGCTGCGACGAATGTTTTACATTCTTCAAGGAACTATGCATTTTGAAATTGTTGAGGTTCTTCATTGAGATTATAGTTTAAGTTTAGAAATTGGCACAACGGGATCGGTAGTGCGACATTTCATGGTGTATGATACACGGTTTATTGTAGAAAATTCAGAACAGACATTGGTCACGTAGAAGTTATGAAAAACGATAAGGACACAAATAAAAATACTAAATTTTCTTAATTTTAAATGTCATTATCTTAGTAGATGAAATATTTCCAAAAGTTATAATTAGCCTGACGTCTCTCAGGTAAACGTTGAATGTACTGTGTGATATTGAAGTCCTTAGTCACTGCAATTAGAGAAAGAACGTTTTTTTAATATTGAATACATCTAAATGAATTAGCATCTAAAGTTGAACTCACTCGGTAGAGGGGCGAGCTACAGAACAAAAGAAGTTTACAGCAGAAGGTCCATCAAAGGGCAATAAAAAGAATACAAACTTATTGTACTTCAAGCTCATCAGAACCCAGGGATTATAAAGGGTCTTTCATTATGGACTTGACAACTTGATGGTTGGATGTTGTAGAGCGAGGTTAGACCCTAACTGGCTTTAACTTGGCAATGCCCAGTTGTTGTAACTCTCACACATCAATTGTGCATATTTTTACCTCCAAGTTGTAACCATCGGATATTGGTCTCACCCAAACGGATTTGACTTGCTAAACGGTAAGTGCGAGTGTTGATAACAAGACGAAAAACAGCCTGGTCAGAATGCCTGCACGGAATACCCGTGCCTGCTGTCCCAGGCGAACCTAGGGCTGCTTCGACATATTCGGTCAACAGGTTATGTAGGAATCTCAAGGGTAAGTAAGGCCCCTTGAACAGAAATTGTGGCGGATAAACCGAGAGGGTATCTAACAAATCAGAACAACCGTTCAGGTTGGGGTTGTGGGTTTACTACCCACCCATGGAAAAAGTATTTGTTACGAAGCAACCAATAGCCTCGAAAAGGAATGATTTTACTGTTGATGCCCCTGCAAAAAGAAAAAAGCACAACGACGTTCGTCTCTGCACCTGGAATGTGAGAACATCAAACAGGAGATGTGACTGCGAACAACTCAGCTGCTACAATGCAAACACTACTCCCATCCAGGAAATACGATGTGATGTGTCGGCGAAAAAGAGGATGAAAAACTGTGACATCTGCTACGGACCGTGTTATAGTGAGCAGAAACAGTGACTATTCGAATACGGATTTGTTTTTAGTGCCAGACTTAGGCAAGAAGTGTTATTATTTCAATACATTAGCGAACGCATTGCAACAATTGGCAACAGGGCCTAGTTCGCCAACATAAGCCTAATATGCGCTCACTCACCGACGGAGGAAACATATGATATAGCTTCTACGAGCTTCTTGACAGAACCTATGAGCTACTACCGAAGTACGATGTTAACATCGACCTTGTTGCAGGCAAGGTAACCACGACACAACAAACCAGAAATACTGTGAAAAAATTTAATGTCGAAAGACTGCAATCGCAACAGATCGTTAAGGCCTTCGCGCAATGTGTATCCCTTAACCTCTCGATAAAGACCAAGCTTAACAAGGCTGCTGGAAATGACGGCCTTCCCGGAGAGCTTTATAAAGACGGCGGAGATGACTTGGTAAGTAACATCCACCATCTCATAAGCCAAATCTGGTCGGATGAAAGTATGCCTGAAGAATGAAACCTGAGCATCGTTTGTCCGATCCACAAAAAAGGAGACCCTCTGAACTGCGGCAACTACAGAGGCATAAGTCTCCTCAACATCGCCTACATGATCCTATGTGCCGTAATATGTGAACGCCTGAAACCGTTTACCAACAACCTTATCGGCCCTTATCAGATTGGTTTTACGCCAGGAAAGTCCACAAGTGACCAAATATTCACACTTCGGTAAATCCTGGAAAAAAACTCAAGAAGTCCAAATCGATACCCTCCACCTGTTCATCGATTTCAAAGCCGCATTAGACAGCATTTATAGAGACGAACTATACAGAGCCATGTCTAGCTTTGGTATACCGCCCAAACTCGTCCGTTTGTGTAGGATGACGATGGAGAATTCTCGCTGCTCCATCAGGGTCGCAAACTACCTCACCGACACATTCGATACCAAAAAAGGATTTCGGCAAGGCGATGAGCTGTCATTCGATATCTTTAATTTGATTCTTGGGAGAATTGTGCAAAACTCACGAGCCAACAACAGAGGCAAAATCATCCAAAAATCGGTGCAACTACTAGCATATGCCGACGATATTGACATCATTGGTAGGACTCAAAGTAATGTCATAGCCACGTTTGCTAGTATAGAGAAGGATGCAGTAAATGAGGATAATACTCTGACAACAGGAAAGGACACAGAACATCGACAAATTCTACAGAACGTCACCATTGACAGATATTACTTTGAGGTAGTACGGGAGTTTTTCTACCTCGGCTCCGCTATTAACTCTGACATCTCGTCAGGAATGAAATGAATAATTACTCTTGCCAACCGCTGTTTCTTAGGGCTAAGAAGGCAATTTAGTAGTAAAGCCCTCACTGGAACTACTAAGGAGATCCTATATAAGACCTTGACCATCCCAGTAGCTAAGGACCGGGCTAATTAGAGAGGCGTGTTGGTTGAGGCCCAGGTTCATTTCGGACTAAAGCGCCTTCTATATAAGGAAGTAGTCCAATCTGATACTTGCTATTTTAACGTGATATTCCACAAGCAAATGACACAATAAATTCCATATTTGCTGACGATACTGCTATTCTAGCAGTTGCCATAATAGATGAAACGAATCTAAAATTACAAGATGCTCTTAAAAAGTCAGTTAATGGACAAACTACTGGCGGATCGCACTTAACGAGATCAAATCGATTTAAGTAGATTTTTCATATAAACGAACCATCAACTCAAGCAACTTGCCATTATAAATTCGGTTCGAGTGCCGTTTGCAAACGAAACGAAAGACGAATAACTGTCGACACAAAGTTGAAATTTTAGGGTATACATCAATGGATTTGTACCAGTGAAACGAATTAAAACACACCTTACAAATTTTTGAAAGCAAAATGTTGGGTTGATCTCAAGAATGGCTTGCTTGCATTGGTACTAGAGAAGCGAAAGAGTTGACAGACATGAAAAAAAAGTTCCGCAAAGACGCACAGGACTGGCAGTAATGAAATTTTAAGAATACTTCTGGAACGAAGTTGATATTGCTGGGGTAATTATAATTTTGCGATGTACCTTGACGATCCTACATTGATCATATTGATTGTGGTTACATATCTTTCATCAAGTGCTTTATCTGCCGGATGTGCCAAATAATCGTTAGCGACTCAGGAAGCACTTTGATTATCGAAATGTATGTGAGCTTTTGGAAAGTAGAACAACTTTATAATCCATATCAACACTCCAACACAAAGCAAACACCATTCTAGTGTATACGCATTTATTGCTTGATAAGCAGTCGACTATTCTCGAAAATTCCATTTACGATCCCTAATTAATTACTTTTCAACTAGTTGAATACCCAAGGTATTACTCACTGAATAACACTTAAATAAGGCAGAATTGTAAAATACCCAAACCCGCATCTGGTATTCCGAATATTTTTCCATCACCACACCGACTAATTTGTTTACATAGATCTGTTGTTTAGTAAATTTCAATTACCTCTGATTTCTTAGATCTTCAGGGAAAACACCATGCTGAGGAATTGTTCATAATGAATTGTTATAACACCATCCATGTCTGTATCGTGCTGTCTAAATGCTGATGTGAGAGTCTGAAGAGAAGGGAATAATAATAATAAGTACAATAAAATACACAGAAGACAATCATTTTCTAGGAATGATGACTCATGCGTGCGTGTATCTTCAGACATACTTACATAGAGTACGATACAACATTGTATAAAATCGTCAAACAATATTGTTCCACGTCCAAATCGATCAAACTTTCTAATTAGAATATCAATCAACCCGTCCGATAGTCGATAGCCAAATGTTGTTAAGGCCGTTTTCAGCTCAGCGCGATCGATATTTCCCGAATTATCTCTGTCGAACGAGCGAAAGCACTGCTGCCAATCTGTTACATATTTCCAGAGAGCACCAAAATCTTGGAAAGAAACAGTGCCACGGTTTTGTCTATCGAACATCCCAATCATAAGACGGACAGTTTCAGGATTGAAAGGACTCCATGTACCATTGGAGAGGGCCACCTGAAGTTCTTCGGCTGATATATGTCCACTGTGGTCTTTATCGACTCTGTAATTTGAAAGCAAATATTTCGAATAACTTTGCAAAGGAAAAATTAAAAAACGAAATTAAGTTCACCTTTGGAATATTTCCCAAAGAAATTGTTGTTCGGGCATCGTTGATTGTTGATACGCCATTTTCTTTCAAATAAATAAATCGAATTCGTGATGAAATCAAACGTCAAAGTCATATGCCAAAATTTATTTATTTGCATGAGGCACTGCCATGTGCAAACATAAATAAGAGCGCATTCAAGGTTAAAATTGCAATATTAATGCTCGAACACACTACCCAACGATTATATACCTACTTTGGATTGTTTCGTTTTTTTTACTATTTGTACATGTTGCCGAAAATTTTATACTACGTTCTCACTGAGCAAAAAAGCTCATTTCGGAAATCAATTTGCAAATACGATTAAATTTCCCATCCAAAATCAAATTTCCGTAATGTGATAATACCATCACATTTGTGGGAAATGTGGTTTCTAATATGAAAAAATAAGAGGTCAAACAATCGAACAAACCTTTTTTCATTGGAATGGAACAGCTAAAATGTCAAATTGGATGGGATTCATGTGACAAAAAAAGGAAGGGTTGATTGTAAAAATGTAAACATTGGAAACTTTCTCCCGAAAAATGTATTTTTTCAGTTTGTTATTTATACAACAATTGATGGTACATTTATTGCTCTCTATTTGCTGCTATAATTTCGTCCAGAACCTCTTTGGAGTTTTCCATTTTAATTTCAGAGTCCATAACATTTGAATCCGGAACCGAAATCTTTGCATATACCGCTTCCTCTGTTTTCAAACGCCAGTTGTCAAACGTAATTCGAAAACTCAGTGAGAACACCTTTTTGGTGAAATTGGAAATAATCTCATTTGAACCCCAGTGAGAACGTAGTATTAGTTTCATAAATTCTTATGAGCAAAAAAAAAAAACGGATTTCATCTGGAAGTAAACAGTTTGAAAGATCCGTAATGCGATTAGATCCATTTAGAACTTCCTGCTCGATTTTTTTAATCTTATAATAAATCTCGTTTTTAAATGAGTTTAACTATGGCCGTGTGCCAATTGCGTTAAAATGGATGTTAAATTTAATCCACCGGCTAATTTTTGACATTTCTGCTGGGGTAAACTAAATTTGGCTTTTTGCTGTGTCAGTTGGATCAAATGGAAAATTATTAAAATACTATTTTCAATATTTTCCCAAAAGAATTGAAACAAAATTCCTTTCTATATATTTTCTTGTAATAAAAAAATACCGAATAGACTTATCAGATATATCAAATATAAATTTTAGCGAGCTGCTGAGTAGGTTAAAATTCGTAAGTCTCCATTCATCACACTAATGTCAAAAATAATCCACTGGCTAAAATTTTAGCGCAATTGGCACTCGGCCTTAGTTTCATTTTAGAACACATTAATGAAGCCTTGGCACGAAGTGTCAAATAACCAAACAAAATTGGCCAAAGCTGGACTTAAGAAGATACAACTCAATCAATAATTGGTACGCACGCAGAAATTCGAGGCCTGCACTCAAATGATTTCTGCAGGAGCTGTAGTAGTAGTAGTAGTAGTAGTAGTAGTAGTAGTAGTATTTATTACTAGCTTCATAGAAGCTATTGAACTTCACAGTTTACAATTTGGTTTACAGGTAGTACTTAATATTTAAATTTAATAATTAATTTTAGCATATTCGATATATTTGCTTTTAAATGTAACAAAATTTGTTTCAGTCTTTATTGTATTAGGAAGGTGATTAAATAATTTAAAACCTTTATAGATCAAGGAATTTTGTGTACTCACACTTAACATATTTGGTAATCATTGTAGTCATTGTAGTTTCTTAATGAATATGGTTGGACATCTCTTATATATTGCACATAGTTTACTAAATATTTTGGAATTAAATTATACTTCACTTTATACAAAAACACTAGGACATTCATCACAACTCTTTGCTTTACAGATAACCATTTTAACGATGTTAACATAATATTAATAGGTACAAATCTGTTACATTAAAGAATACAACGCATAGCTTTATTTTGTATGGGCGAAGACTAAGGGGAAGAAGAAACAATACTTCATCTTCTTTGTAACTGCCTGGTTCTATAAAATAAAAGAAAGCTCCATCTTGGAACTTACTTCTTTCAAAATCTCAGCAATTTAAAAAAAACGGAAGTGAGATAAGTCGCTCCTCCGCTTCATTAATAGCTTAGATAGGTTTTCTCAAAGGTAACAAGGAGATAATGTATTTTCTCACTGTTTGTTAAAAAAGCTTGAGCTTCAGGGTTACTCGCATCACATTATTAAGACGCAAAAACAGTCATCCGGAATTCAAAGAGGGTCCTTTTTTAATTTTACAGGTTTTATGTAATAAAGCCATAATGCATTGAAAAAAATAGTGTTGTTCATTTTATTTCATTTTTAAAAAGAAACTTGTGTTTGCCCCTCCCGTTATGTCAATATAAGTTACCAATATGTTGTAAAACAAAGTGGGTCGCATTTATGAACATTATCCGTGGTTGAGTTACCACTGAGCTGTGAAACAACTATTTTGGTACACTATTTGACACAAACCCTGTATAACTATTACGGATGTGGAAATGGTTTATGAATAAAAAATATGTGCGACTCTGAATAGAGGCTATAAAAATACTGATGTTTATGGCTAAACCACAATCAAAATTTGAGGCTTCGCTTTGCCGACGTGCTTTACGCATGCTTTGACATATTTACTTGTACTCCACAACCCTCTCAGAGAAAATCCCAGAAAACAACAACAATGTTTGACAATACACATTTTTCCCAACCATCACTTTGACCCACGGCGCTTTGCAGCAACTTTACGTTAAAGATTTTACGTATTTCATTTTGTGGTTGAAGCTCAACATTGTGATAGATAAAATTGATTTCATATGGTTGAACTAGGTGCGTCAGCCAAACGCAACGCACCAAAGCGTGATTGTGTTCCAGCCATTAAGCGAATTCTAATGAATAATAGTACGTTTACAGATAGTCGAATACATCATTTCAGTGAAATTCTTGATTTCAGCGGAAATGCGATGCATTCCGCCCTACAATTTCACATTCCCAAATTCGGCATTCTGCTGGAATGCTATTCGAAACGAGGTTCATAAGAATTATGTCATAACAAACATTTTTCCCCCTATAAAATCTGATCCGATTTTTGTTAAACAAACATTAACAAAAATCGTCTAGGAAACAAATTTAAATTTTGGTAGCACGACCTAATAAACTTTGAGATAAACTTTGATCATCGCAAGAGAAGGTCCAGTGAAAAAAAATTGTTTTTGACAATTGGAATGCACACATATGCTGTGGTTTTTGATGCAGTGCGACATGAAGTTTGACTTTCATGCAATGGCTTCTGTCATAACATTCCGCTAACTGTAATGATCTTTGTTGATATTTATTTGAACACTTAACACATATAATGGCTATCGTTGGATATATTAACGTCTGGTGGCCGTTCTATATACTTGTTACGTTTTTTTTTGTGTTATGCCAGCTGATTTAGAAATGGAGACAACTTTCTACAAATGGGTACTTGAATTATTTTTGTTTGTGGTTCGGTATACAGACACATACAAAGTTTTCACGTTTTACACGAGATGCGTCCATTATTTGTGTAAAGATTGGCAGCACTTCTTTTTTTAGTACAACATACAGAAATTCATTGACAGATGTCAACAATTTGACTTGTCCACCCTTCCACAGCGACCGGCTTTTATTTCTTGAAAAGTGATTTTTGTTTCGTGTAGGTTTGCGGATTTTCTATTGAAAGTGTACCATCAATATGGAAAATGAAGCCGATATCATTGAGTCCTTATCAGCAATCGGATATACTGGGCCTTGCCTAAGTAACGATGTCCTTACCGAAGCACTAAATGTTGGCACAAAATCCGAAGCGTTTCGAGAAGTAGTCGGTTGGGTTGCTTTCGAATTGCATGTGTTGCGAAAAACTGACGAAAAAGTGGACAAAGATTCAGAATTCAATGAATTCGCAATGGAATTGTCGGCTATGCTGAAAGAACTCGGTTGCCCATTCAAGCAATTTATCGATGGACCACTATCGAGTCGATATCAAACGAAACAATCTCGGATACAATTGCTGGAGTACCTTATCACTGAACTTATGACAACCAAGATGTGTCTTAAACAGAAACCAATTGAGGACAATTCGTTTGTTATACCGAAATTCGAGACACATACAGCGCGCGCCTTAGAAGCGATATCCAAAGATCTGGGATTGGGCAAACCACCAGAGAACATTGCCCCAAGAGCGCTCTTTGACAAACTAAACTTCAAGCTGGAGGAATCAAAGCGAGGTACGAATAAACAGTTGATAGGTGATTCACTATTGAAGTTAAATAAGCAATTGAGTGAGGCACAGTGGAAAAAGCTTGAGGGCCTACAAAAGAGTATCGACGACGAGTATAATTTGAGGCGACAGGTACTGATCACTCGTCTGGAGGTAACCGTTCAATCGTTTCAATGGTCCGAAAGGATGAGAGGGAATGAGGAGCTCATTGCCAATAAGTATCAAAGCAAAATGGAAGAACTGGATAAATATCGCTATGGTGGAGCAGATACGGATATTGTTGCTCTCTTGGCAGCTCGTACTGATTTGGCTATTATTGAGAAAACTAGCAGTGCTAATGTGCGGAAGAATACGGGTACAAAGATACAAAAGCATGTCATTGGAAGCGTACCAGATCGTGGTGGTAGGGCCAATGAGCACGCACCTCCGCCACCTGAAATGCCATCGTGGCAGACACAACGTTCATCCGGCCCAGGTGGACGAGGCGGTTTTGGTGGTCGTGGTGGTGGTGGTGGAGATAGAGGAGGATTCCGTGGTGGTCGTGGAGGTGGTGGAGGAAATTGGCAGCAGGGTGGCGGCAACAACAATAGCGGTGGTGGAGGAGGTGGAAACTGGCAACAGGGAGGAAATAACGCAAATAGCGGTGGAGGAGGTAACAACTTTCAACAGTCTAACCAAGGTGGCAACTGGCTTGCTGGTAGTGGCCGCGCTCAGGGCGCCGGCTGGCAACCCAAGGGAAATTTTAACGATCAGCCAAATAATAATTTTAACAATCATTCTTTCAATGACAGCCGCTCTGGACAACGGGATAACTATTCCGGTGGCGGTGGAGGTTTCGGTGGCGGTGGTTCGGACTCTTCAAGCGCTTATGGAAATCAGCAACAAAATAACCAGCGAGGCGGCGGAGGCGGTTACAATAGAGGAAAATCTAACTATAATCGTGGTGGTGGTGGCGGCCGCGGTGGTGGTGGAAGAGGTGGATACAGGAACAATTAGACTGTTAGCCAATAAGTCGAAAGGATGAGTTCAATACTTGTTCTGTAGTTAGTGCATGAATGTAACTGCAGAGCACATTCTCTTATCAACTGCATTAATCTGTGTACTCCCAATGTTTTTTTTTTTGTCGAATAGCAACTAAAATAAATTATCAATGAATGCCATTGCAATTAATATCTGAGTTTTGTTAAAAATATTGATGTCGAAGTAAAAAACCATTTCCATGTCATAGTTCGAAGCGCAGGGTCCGTATTTCCCAGTATGCCGTTTTATTCACTATTGTTCAACTTCCCCAAAACTACCAGTCCCAAGTTGGCTTACTTCCAAGTTGATGTGGAGGAAGATTGGCTCGTAATGAATGTTTTGGAATACAGATCCATAATTGAAAACAAAAAGACGAATCGGTACAAAGACTATTGACAATGTTGCGTGGGAGAAAAAAGACCGGTGGTGGTCCACCCAAAAAGGAACTCCCTGCATTGAGCGAACCAATGCAGCAATTGGCGGTGCTTTTGACTGCATCTACATTGGGTCTTGCTGCAATATCCGGGGATAGCGACCATTTAATAGCCAACGAATCAACTTCTTCTCGCAGAGATCCTCGTCGATGATGGTGATACTGCATTCTGTATAGACGATGAAGACGTGAATGCCACATTTGTCGACGATGCGCATGGCAATATGCTGACAACGGTCGATTTGAAAAGCACGAAACATCACAAAATAGAATCAATGTTGACGAACGAAGTCACAGTTGTTGACCGTATTTGGGAAAGAGTAAATCCTGCCAAATTGCTGAAGCCTTTCAACGCCCTTTTGCACAGTCGGCGGCTTAAAAGTGAATAGAAGGGAATCCTCAAGTAAAACACAAGAATTAGCAGAAGAAAAGCAGCAACATTCCGCTAAAATTTTAGAGGGCGAAAGAGAGCGGTACAAGTTTAAATGCGAACTAGCTGCCTTAGATCTCAAACGAGCTGCAATTGAATGTGAACGGGCTGAGCTTGATCGGGAGCGTTCGGCCATTGAATTGCAGCTGGCAAAAAATCAACGTGCTTACGACAAAAAGGTTTCTTAGCCTTTGCCAAATGCCGTACGAACGTTCGACGCAGTTTCGAGCCCGAATCTGCGATTCATTGTATAGATTTTCAACAGCGTTTGTGACATTCTGGAAATGCGTTGCAAGGTAGTTTGTGTTTGAGTAGCCCGAATCACCAATAAGAATAAAATGTCAGAACTCACCTTCTTCGAATCGTTTTTTAATCTCGAAATAATTAAAAATGCGCTGATCATGCGTGGAGCCCTTTTAAATTATGCTAGGAAAATACCTGCCAACGAGCGATGATATCGTACTTTTAAATTCGCAGCAGACACCGCCTGAACGTTTAGGGAGAACTATCCCTTAGGATTTCTGAAAATTTCCGGATCAGTTCCACATGACGACTGAATATGTGTGCAATCTATCGCGCCAATTGTTCGAGGGAATTTGGCTTCAGCGAAAAAGAATCGTGCTCCAAGATTGGCTATAGCTCAAGACATACGTTTTAGAACATACTGCACTGTTGTAATGCTAACCCCAAACAAAGATTATAAATTCTAAATTCCGCGCAGAAGGTCTGGGTTCGATTCCCAGCCATAGCAACACCTAAATGATTTTTCACTGGCCCTCCTCTCGTGATGATCTGACAAATCGTCCGAGTAGTATCAATTGTCAAGAATAGCTTATCTCAACTTAGCCGTTCGGAGTCGGCATAAAACAGGAGGTCCCGCCATCGTGCAAGAAGTACACACGCACACATGAATGGTTGTGAGAAAGCTAGGCCCTGGGTACTAACGAGCCTGTTGCGCCAAAAATTTGTATTTTTTTTTTATACAGATGACGCACTCCATATAAGAAAAATTGTTCTGTGCCAGCACGACCCGCCATATGTTTTTGTTCTTGTTTTTCATGTGTTTTCATGCATACCGCCCGTACCATGAAGCTACTGAGCAAAGGCTTCTGTTTTTTATTCTCAATGAGTAATCTGTATAGAATTCATAATCATTGCCCCAATGCACTCGATCATATTAGTCGGTATCTCACGAATAGCATGGGTAATGTTGGCCTCCAATGCTTCAATCGTAGCTGACTTATCCACAAACACCTTAGACTTTACGTAGACACACAGAAAAAAGTCTAACGGTATTACACCGCACGATCTTCATGGCCGATTTACTAGTTCGAAGGTAAAATTAATTGTTTACCAAAGCTGTCGATTGTTTCACGGGCTTTTTGGCAAGTAGCGCCGTCTTTTTGGAACTAAATGTTGTCGAGATCTCGAGCTCCAATTTCAGGCAAAAGATAGTCCGTTATCATTTCGCGATAACGACCCCCATTTACAGTAACGTTGGCGCCAGCCTCATATTTGAAGAAATACGGACCATGATTCCACCAGCCCATTAACCACGTCACATGGTTATTTTGGGTCGATATAATTCAGTTCTTGAACATCTTGGGGTTGTTCTTCGGCAAATATACGGTCATTTAGCTCATTGACGTATCGATTGAGCCATAAATGGCCCTCATAGCTAAACAAAATGTTGGTCGAAAACAGTCGCCCCTGTATTAATAAACGCTGATTAGCTAAATTACATAAGAAATACTGACACAAATGTCAAAAGTTAGTCACTGATTAGCTATTCAGCGTTTATTAATACGGGACTTGGATCTTTTTTGGAATCGCCCATGTAGTTCCATATGGCAGGCCAAGATGTTGAGAACAGCGCCAAATCTTTTCATCGCGATTTTCGCCTATACTTTCAGCTACAGACGCTATATTTTCAACAATACACGCTTAAAGAGGTTTATTTGGTCGTGTGTCATCATATAGTGAATATTGGGTCTCCAATTTATTGATGGTAAGGCAAATATTGGCTTCCGTAGGTCGATTATGGACTCCATAAGTTCGTCGAAGCGTACGAAAAACATTCTTCACAAAACTTGAATTTTGAATTTTGAAAATTGAACGATTTGCCAACGGTGCCTTGAAGTAACGCCAAACATTTTTCTAGGGTGTTTATTAAGAGGTATAAAACTTCGAATTGAAATAAAACACAAGAAAATCGTTTTAATGTATGTCGGCAATAACGCCACGAATGTTGGCTTCCAAGTCCCATAACGTTTCTAGTTTGTTGGCGTAGACGAGCGACTTCACATATCCCCAAAGAAAATAATCCAATGGTGTCAAATCACACGATCTTGGTGGCCAATTGACAGGTCCATTCCGCAAAATTGTGCGCTCATCGAATGATTTCTTCAGTAAATCGATTGTGAGGTACGCTGTGTGGCATGTAGCGCCGCGCGCGCCGTCTTGTTGAAACCCCATCTCATCCACATTCATGCCATCCGATTCGGGAACAAAATAGTCGGTTATCGTGGCTCTATACCGGTCTCCATTAACGGTAACTGACTCTCCAGCATCATTTCGGAAGAAGTATGGCCCAATGACTCCACCAGCCCATATAGAGCACACCAAACAGTCAGTTTTTGTGGATGTAATGGCGTCTCATGGGTCTCATGTGGGCTCTCTTCACTCCAAATGTGGCAATTTTGCTGTTGACGTAGCCATTCAACCAAAAATGAGCTTCATCATCGGGATCAATCTCATTTTCGTCCCATACACCAAAATCACGATGCGTTGCGTGGTCTTGCGGCATTAATTCTTGCACGAGATGGATCTTGTCAGGTCGTAAGCCAAGATCTTTGCGCAAAATCTTCCATAAAGTTGATGGACAAAGCTCCAATAGCTGTGCACGGTCGCGAATCGATTCATTCGGGTGCGCACTGTTCGACGTCTCTGCGAATGCGAATTATCACATAGAGTAAACGTAGTGCGAAAACGATCCATGTTTAACCGAATGAATTGCTCTGATGTCGACCATAAAATGGACGGAGCTTGCGGTGAACTTTGCGAACTGAACCATTATTTTCGAAATAAATTTGCACGATTTGCAAGCGTTGTTCATTTGTCAACCTGGGGGGTCATTCCGTAACTTTGAAAACGATTATCACTCAGATGGTAGACTAGAATTCATGAGCAATCGCTCAATAATCGTCTGTGATTTGACAATCACTGTGTGAAGTGATATCGCCAACAGCAAAAACGACTATTGATCTTACGTGATACAATATGTACCGTCGAAATGTTATCGGTAAACGATATTCACTTTACGGAATGAGGGCCCTGTTTATGATGAAATGGCAAACCAAACTGAACATAAATTACATTAGAGTTGCCCGATTTGACCAAAAATTGTCAGTTTTATCTCTATTCGAAAAACCAACCTCTAAAAAAACACCCGTTAGAATTCGAATTAAAATTTGGCGTTATTTCAAGGTAACAAAGTTAAATAATGCCGTTTTTGTAATTCGGCGATGGTTGGGTGTTGTAGAACGAGGGTAGACTCTGATTGGCGTTAACTTGGCAATGCCCAGTGTTGCAACTCTGACTACACATCAAATGTGCTTATCTTTACCTCCAAGTGGTAACCATCGGATACTGGTCTCATCCAACCGGATTTGATTTGCTAAACGATAAGTGCGAGTGTTGATAACACGACGAAAAACAGCAACACTATAAACACCCTGGTGAGAATGGCACGGATGAATACCCGGCCTGCTGTCCCAGGCGAACCTAGATGAGCTGCTCTGACATATTCGGACAACAGGTTGTCTAGGAATTTCAAGGGTTAGTCAGGCCCCTTGAACAGAGATGGTGGCGGATGAACCGAAAGGCCAACGGCAGCGCTCAATCCCGTAGTGGATACTGATGGCCCCGTGTCCTAGGGGTATCTAATAAATTGGAACTGGCCCTCCAGGTTGGGGGTTGTGCTTTGGGTTAACTACCCACCCACAGAAAAAAACATGGTTACGAAGCAACCAATAGCCTCGGAAAGGACTGATTTTATTGTTGACGACCCTGCTAAACGAAAAAAGGACAACGACGTTCGTATCTGCACCTGGAATGTGAGAACATTAAACAGGAGAGGTGCAGGCGAACAACTAGCGGAAGCCCTAAACTGCTACAAAGCAGACATTACTGCCATCCAGGAAATACGATGGGATGGGCCGGGCAAAAAGAGGATGAAAAACTGTGACATATACTACGGACCGTGTTATAGTGAGCAGAAACAGCGACTATTCGGATGCGGATTTGTTATAAGTGCCAGACTTAGGCAAGAAGTCTTATGTTTCCAAGATATTAGCGAACGCATAGTAACAATCCGCATCAAGGCCAAATTCGCCAACATAAGCCTTATATGCGCTCACGCTCCGACGGAAGAAAAAGATGATATAGCTAAGGATGGCTTCTACGAGCTCCTCGACAAAACCTATGAGCGACTACCGAAGTACGATGTTAAAATCGTGCTGGGAGATTTTAACGCAAAGGTAGGAAGAGAAGACATCTTTAGAAGTATTGTCGGAAAACATAGCCTACACGACAACACGTCTGGTAACGGACTTAGGCTAATTGATTTCGCTACGGAACGAAATGCCACTATAGCCAGCACACGGTTTCCTCACCTCCATATCCATAAGGGGACATGGCGGTCTCCAGATCAACGAACGGTCAACCAAATTGATCACATTGCGATAGATAAGAGGCACGCATCCAGTATTTTGGATGTCCGAACATTCCGGGGAGCTAACATCGACTCGGATCACTACCTTGTAGCAGCCAAGGTAAGAATGCGGATATCCACCACGCCACAACAATCCAGAAATACTGTGAAAAAATTTAATGTCGGAAGACTGCAATCGCAAGAGACCGCCAAGACCTTCGCACAACGCGTATCCCTTAACCTCTCGATCAACACCATACCACCAGCATCGAATGTCGAAGACATTGGCAACGATGCCAACAGGCCATTAGATCAGCCGCAACTGATGTGCTAGGTTTCTCGCGCCCACCAGCAAGAAACCCCTGGTTTGATGAGGAATGCCGACAGATGCTCGCAGCCAAGAACGAGGCCTACAAGGCTAAGCTGCAGGTGAAGACGAGAGCTGCCATTGAGCTCTATAGGCAAAGAAGAAAGGAAGAACATCGGCTTTTCAGCAAGAAAAAAAAAGAGCAAGAAAAGCGCGCGATCGAGGATATAGAGAGGTGCCACTCCAGGAACGATGTTCGCAAGTTTTACCAAAGTGTAAAACGTCAAAGCCAAGGATACAAGGCTCGAACAGAATCCTGTCGAGATGAACAAGGAAATATTGTAGTTGAGACACAGTCAATGCTGAGGATATGGAAGAACCACTTCTGCAGACTGTTAAACGGCGATGACGAACAACATTCCGCTGTCAGGCAGAACGAACCATTCAATATTGGCAACGACAGCGAAAACTGCCAACCACCCGACCTGAGTGAAGTGAGGATAGCAATATCTAAACTCAAGCTTAATAAGGCTGCCGGAAATGACGGCCTTCCCGCTGAGCTCTATAAGGCCGGCGGAGATGACTTGGTAAGTAACATCCACCAACTCATAAGCCAAATCTGGTCGGATGAAAATATGCCTGAAGAATGGAACCTCAGCATCGTTTGCCCGATCCACAAAAAAGGAGACCCTCTGAACTGCGCCAACTACAGAGGCATAAGTCTCCTCAACATCGCCTACAAGATCCTATCTGCCGTAATATGTGAACGCCTGAAACCGTTTACCAACAACCTGATTGGCCCTTATCAGTGTGGTTTTAGGCCAGGAAAGTCCACAACCGATCAAATTTTCACACTTCGGCAGATCCTGGAAAAAACACAAGAAGTCCAAATCGATACCCACCACCTATTCATCGATTTCAAAGCCGCATATGACAGCATTTATAGAGACGAACTATACAGAGCCATGACTAGTTTTGGTATACCGCCCAAACTCGTCCGTTTGTGTAGGATGACGATAGAGAATTCTCGCTGCTCCATCAGGGTCGGAAACGACCTCACCGACACATTCGATACCAAAAAAGGATTTAGGCAAGGCGATGCGCTGTCATGTGACTTCTTTAATCTGATTCTTGAGAGAACTGTGCAAAACTCCAAAGCCAACACCAGAGCACAATTTTCCAAAAGTCGGTGCAACTACTAGCATACGCTGACGATATTGACATCATTGGTAGGACTCAACGTGATGTCATAGCCACGTTTGCTAGTATAGAGAAGGAAGCGGCGAAAATGGGTTTAGCAGTAAATGAGGGCAAGAATAAGTATATGCTGTCAACACGAAAGGACACACAACATCGACGAATTGGACCAAACGTCACTATTGACAGATATAATTTTGAGGTAGTACGGGACTTTGTCTACCTCGGCTCCGCTATTAACTCTGACAACAACATCTCGTCAGAAATTAAACGAAGAATTACTCTTGCCAACCGCTGTTTCTTCGGGCTAAGAAGGCAATTTAGTAGTAAAGCCCTCACTCGAACTACTAAGGAGACCCTATATAAGACCCTGATCATCCCAGTCCTGCTCTACGGCGCTGAAGCATGGACCGTATCAAAAGCGGATGAAGAAATCCTTGGTAGATTCGAGAGGAAAATTCTTCGAAAAATCTTCGGTCCCGTTTGCGTTGACGGGCTATGGAGACGAAGATTCAACCAAGAACTATACGAGCTGTACAGCGACATGCCCCTGGTCAAAAAACTCCGCATTGGACGTTTAAGATGGCTAGGACATGTAGAACGAATGGACACCAATACTCCGGCTCGCAGAGTCTTCGATTCCCAGCCAGACGTCGGACGCAGTAGAGGAAGACCTCGCCTTAAGTGGCGCGCACAAGTAGAAACCGACCTCAACCAACTTGGAGTGCGCAACTGGAGGCAGTTAGCTAAGGACCGGGCTAATTGGAGAGGCATGTTGGTTGAGGCCCAGGTTCATTCCGGACTGTAGCGCCACTTAAGTAAGTAAGTTTTGTAATTCGGCGTTATTTCATGGCACCCTTGCAAACGTTGTTCTACCCATGATGAAATGTCAATGAATACTGAATAAAATACTGACATGTGTCAACTGGACACTACAAAATGTGCCGTCACACCATGCAAGGAAAGTGCTCGCAGCAAGTTTTCCAAAATATATATATTTTTTAAATCTGTGCGAGTGCTTGCAGTGAGCAGTCACACCATGCAAGGAAAGTGCTTGCAGCAAGCGGCTTTTTGCTTGCTCGCAAATACTTATTGAGCAAACTTTTTGCAAGCACTTTTCGGGTCGTTACAACGTGCAAGTGCAAACGCTTGATGCAAGCGCTTGCCGCAAGTGATACTTCTTCGATTGCTATGATTTGTGGACGGGTTTTGATTTGCCATTTTCAGTTCGGCTTCCTCTCTTATTTTCCCGAAAATTTATGCAAAATTAAAAGTCACACCATGCAAGTTGTGCTTGAAGCAAGGATTTTACTTGCTGCGATCACTTTCCTTGCATGGTGTGACGGTATCTTTACGCTCCATTTGTCGAAAAAATACCTTTTGAAAAAAAAAATACCTCTTGATTAATTACCCGTTACTATCATTGTAATACGTTTGCAAGAATAGAGAAGGAATCGGACAAAATGGGTTTAGCAGTAAAAGGAGTATATGCTGTCAAGGACACACAGCATCGACGAATTGAGCAGAACGTCACCATTGACAGATATAACTTTGAGGTAGTACGGTACTTTGTCTACCTCGTCTTCGCTACTAACTCTAACAACAACATTTCAGAAATTAAACGAAGAATTACTCTTGCCAACGACTATTTCTTCAAACTAAGAAGGTAATTTGGTAGTAAGCCCGTCACTTGATATATTAAGGAGATCCTATGCAAGACCCCGCTGAGGCATGGACCGTATCAAAAGTGTTTGAAGAAATCCTTGTTCGTTTTGAGAGAAAAAATTCTTCGAACTATTTTCGAAACTGTTTGCGTTAACGGGCTATGAAAAAGATTGAACCAATAACTATACTACGTACAGCGACATACCCCTAGTAAAACTCCGCATTGGACGTTTAAGATGGCTAGGATATGTAGAGCGAACGGACACCAATACTCCGGCCCGCAGAGTCTTCTATTCCCAGCCAGACGTAAGACGTAAGTAACGCGTACATGTAGAAACCGATCTTACCCAACTTGAAGTGCGCAACTGGAGGCAGTTAGCTAAGGACCGGGCTAATTGGAGAGGCATGTAATAAAGGCAGGCTCGTTAGTACCCAAGGCTTACCTTTTTCGCACAAAAATTCATGGACTCGAGTGAACTTCTTGCACGATGGCGGGATATACTGTTTTATGCCGACTCCGGACGGAAAAGTTGAGATAAAATTTTCTTGGCAATTGATACTACTCAGAAAAGCTAGGCCTCTACTCAAACGACTTCTGTAGGAGATGCATGGACGAAGAGGAAGAAGAAACAATACTTCATCTCATTTGTAACTGCCCGGCCCTTTCAAACAAAAGGAAGCTCCATCTTGGAGCTTACAATTTTCAAAATCTCAGCGATTTGACAAAAATAGAAGTGAAATGTCTAAGACAACAAGGAGAATTGATAGTATCCACGTGGTATCACACACATCCTGAACAAGACCTTAAGCTTTTAGTCCTACTTAAAAAGCTCAATGGGTACAGTTAGCTAAATACTGGTTTAACTTTAGATCCATGTTGACTGAGGGCCTGGTTCACACTAGACTGTAGCCCAACTTAAGTAAGTAAATACGGGAATTGAAGAGTGCATTGGTGAAAGTTGTTTTTCTGTTGATGGGTAGTTGGTTACATGAGCATATTGCAACTTATGGCCCGTTTTGTTAACTCTCAGTTGGATTAAGCTGGAAAAGCCATTGGCTTAGATTACCTAGAGCGAAGAAACTGTGCGTAAGCGAGATACTTGCCGATTTTAAATTAAAATAAAACAAATGAGTACTTATCCACAATAATTTAGATATCAGACTATAACAGTTACTGCATGATGTTCCGAGTAATAAGATAAACCATCGTATTACCCAAACCCAATTAATAAAAAACCGCATATAAATAGATCACTTGCATCTGATTAGACCTAACATTAAATTCCTAAAAAAAGCTTTGTGTAGCATTTTGTATGTTTCAACTATTACCTAACAAGTAAATTGTAAAAGAGTATACCTGGTCAGTTGGAAGACGTGACATAGCTCACACAAAAAGTGTATCACGTGCGGATCATCCTTTAATGGCAAAGAATTTAAATGTTTGCTTCGCGTCGCGTCACAACGATCGTTTATTGTAGATATACCTAGATAAACGAATCTATTTAAATGTAATACCATGATTGTGTTATGTTCACTTTAATGTCTTTTTCTTCAGTTGGGTGTGATATAATTTACCTACTTGAATTTTGTGCGACATATGCGAAAAAATACAACAAGAAAACTTTCCCCTTGTGGGGGGAAGATCACTTTTCAAGTGCAATTTTGCCTAGAGATTATTCACTTGTTAAAGTTGTTTGAGCTTCTCAAGATGATGGTCATACGAGCGGGAAAATTTAAAATTCGAGTCAACATAAACCGTTTTGTGTTTTTTATTATTTTGTTGTTTGAGATACAAATTGTCCAATGCAAAGGTATTTAGGTTTTGTTTTATCAAATTTTCCTTGAATATAAGAATCTACGAAAAGTGCGCGGAAAATAAGCTTTTTTTGTTTAATCAAAGTTCAAAAATGTCGCATAAATGCGTTTTATAAACATTTACAGTAGAGCTGATAATTATAAAGTTGCGAGAAGTTATAAAATTTTAGTTAAATATGTTTTAAGTAAGATATCGCTGCTGGTAAAATAAAATTGTCAAAATATTTTTAAAATATTTACTTAGAATTCCACTTTACTATGGGTACATTTGTGTGATAAAAAATTAAAACTTTAAAATCTACAATTTCATTAATTTCAACGAAAAGTACCCTTACGCAAAGGAAAATTAAAAACGTCGAAATTTCGTTGTATGTTGAAAGAGACGGCAAACAAAAAGATCCCTCCACGATACGAAAAAATATGTAGGAACTCAAATATTACAATAAACCATAAACATAAAGCGTATATTTGGAATAAAAGGAAGAATTATTTTATTGGTTTCTTTCAAACTTCTATGCTGTCATCTTTTGTGAAAGTGACTAATTAAATGCCAAATAGCATTTCAAAAGTTTACAACGTTTACCATCTCAGTTTACGCACCCAATTCCTGTGAGAAAATTCCGACATTGTTGGAAAAAATTTCGCATACAAATTTTGACAGTTCATTTATAACGTCGTAATTTGATCACGTTTACAACGTTTACGACGACTTTCCGACGTTGCATGAATACCCCTATTGTAATATTTAATAGCGTTTTCGATTGGGATACAAAAAGCACTCATTTTAACTCTAGAGCACTTTTGAAGAATCTGGATTCCAAGTGAGATTTACACCTACATGCACCAATACAAAAAATCTGACTTATGTCAGTTTGAAGATTGCATTTCGTAGTTTGATTTGTGTTTTGTGATCAGTGAAAACTAAAAAGTGATTTTCTGCGCAAACCATAATTAGAAATTAAAATATTTTTGGATAATCATGTTCTAAAATTCCTAAGCTTTGTTTTGACATCAACTCACCAATGGTTGAATTTGTAAAAATGCCGCAATGAGTAAAAGAAATTTTCAAATGATGGTTTTCAATGATAGCTATAACTGCGGCCTAAAGATAAGCAATAAGCTGTCAAACGGCACATTAACACAAACACACAAAACCAGATCAACCTCTATTATGTTCGACTGGGACGGATAAAATCTGAAATCTGAGAGCAATTCTGAAAATCCTAATCGAAAATGCTATAAGTTCCTAAAAATAATATTCGAAGTTTTTGAAGGCAAAACACTTAAGTGGAGGGATGAATTTATTTCTCATCTCTTTACTCATTCTTCAAAATTTGTCGTTTTTTGATTTTTCTTTACGAAAGCGTACAAAGTACCCATTAGCCGAAATTCTGCGTCAAGACCATTCAGAAAATAGTTATCGAAACTGGATTTTTCGGCAGATTTTTGGCTAAAACACAATCACGCTTTGGAGCTTCGCTTTGCCGACATTACGCCAAACTGCTTTGCGCACGCTTTGACATATTTACTTGCTCAGCGATTTTAATTTTGATACTAAAATGGGGGAAATGATTAAGGTCTTTGATAAAAATATCGTACCTACTCATTAACTCTCTCAGAAAATATCCCAAAAAACAACAACAAATATTTTGACAATTCACACGTTTTCATCCTCTTTTTGCCCGGCCCATCTCATCGTATTTCCTGGATGGCGGTAATGTGTTCTTTGTAGCAGTTTAGGGCTTCCTGTTTAATGTTCTCACATTCCAGGTCCAGATACGACAGTCGTTGTCCTTTTTTCGTTTAGCAGGGTCGGCAACAATAAGATAAGTCCTTTCCCAGGCTATTGGTTGCTTTGGGTAGTTAACCCCAAGCACAACCCTCAACCTGGAGGTCCAATTCCAATTTATTAGATACCCCGGGATTGATCGCTGCCGTTGGCCTTTCGGTTCATCCGCCACCATCTCTGTTCAAGGGGCCTGACTTACGCTTGAGATTCCTAGATGACCTGTTGTCCGAATAAGTCGAAGCAGCTCTTCTAGGTTCGCCTGGGACAGCAGGATGGGTATTCATTCCTTGCCATTCTGACCAAGGTGATTATAGTGTTGCTGTCTTTCGTCTTGTTATCAACACTCGGTTGGTTGGATGAGACCAGTATCCGATGGTTACCAGTTGGAGGTAAAAATAAGCACATTTGATGTGTAGTCAGAGTTACAACCACTGGGCATTGCCAAGTTAAAGCCAATCAGAGTCTACCTGAAAAATGTTGACTCTTCAGTTCGTAATATAAGCATGATAAACATTAAATGCGATCACATTTCCCAAAAATGTTCTTATCTGTCCAGTTATAGCTATCATTGAACTGGGCCTTCTTTCCGTAAACTGATTATCGTTTTGCATCACGTAAGATCAATAGTCGTTTTTGCTGTCGGTGATATCACTTTATTTGCTTTACTTAAAACAATAATCGTCAAATCACAGACGATTATTGAGCGATTGCTCATGAGGTCTCGACTACCGTCTGAGTGATAATCGTTTTCAAAGTCAAGGAATGACCCCCTGGTTATATGAATCATTGGAAAAGTGTGTTTCTTTTGGGTGTTAAAACTAAGCTTATGAATTTTAAAATAAGATAATCCAAAAATATTTAAATTTTTAATTAGGTTTTTCGCAGAAAATAACTTTTTATTTGTATTTATCTAAAAGGATGAATGTCATCTTTTAAATTATTTCAATCTTTCATTGACATTTTGAATGATCAACTATGCCATCAAAAGGGATCTGCCTAAAGGCTTTAGTTATTGCTATCATTAAAAAGCATGATTGAAACATAAAACACGATTTTTGGCAATCGATAAGTTACTCCACACTTAAACTATTCTTACTCCAGGTTTTGCTAGTCAACTGTTTACAACGTCGGTTGGCAGCAACATGAAACAATTCCTATCATTGATGTTACTGTCATGTTGCTATTGATGTTGCTGTATGCTTTTTGTAGACGATCCAGTATTTAAGTATTTTCGTGTATAACACTACTAATAAACGCTGATTAGCTAATCAGGTACTAACTTTTGACATTTGCACGAGTATTTCTTATGGGGAAAACTGTCAAGTTAGTCATTGATTAGCTAATCAGCGTTTATTAATACGGGGGTTAATTACTTAAATATACTTAAGGAATTGTATAAGAAAGTAAAAATTAAAAACAAAATATATTACGTATACGCCCCGAATAGTTTAAATCAGTATCTATTATTCCTATTACATGTATGCTGTTTTGTTATTGACAATTATCAACGTATTGGTAAAAGGAGTAGAAGAACAACCATTTAAATGTAGAAAAGTTTTTTTTTTATAAAAAAAAAAGAATGTTGATATAAATTGAACTATTGATTGAACTTTATTTTTACAGACTTAATTAAAAATGACAAACTAAAATAGATCCCAAAATATATTGATTTGATTTTTTTTCAGATTTATACATCAGATCAGCAAAATCTCTCGACTACACGAACAATGTCAACCAAGAACTTCATAAATACGATAGCGATTTTGAGAGCCATCCCTGCAAACGTTATTGTATAGCAGGACAACATATGACTTGTTTTTACAAATTAGTTGTTCATTTCTATGAATCAATGGGTCCCGAATGTCGACGATGTGCTTACGATAGAAGTCAGTGCTTTCGCGAGGACTGTCTCTATGCCGATGGCATCAACTCTGTTGTCGTCGCCATTAATAAAAGACTCCCGGGACCACCGATTGAAGTATGTGAAAATGATACAATCGTCGCAGAAGTTATCAATAAATTAACGGAGGCCACAACAATGCACTGGCATGGTATACACATGAGTGAAACACCCGACATGGATGGAGCACCATTCATTACACAATATCCCATCAATCCTGGTGAGACATTTCGCTATAAATTCACTGCCGATCGTAGTGGAACGATTTGGTATCATAGTCATAGTCATTGGCAACGTGGGCTTGGTGCCGCTGGTAGCTTTATAATTCGACAGCCAAGAATCTATGATATTCAGAGTGATTTGTACGACCATGATTTGACTGAGCACGTGATTATGATCCAGGACATTGTTTACAACTACAATTTTGACAGACTCTCGAATATTCTGATCAATGGCAAGGGAAGAAATCACATTAGTCGAGATGTGGGAAATTCTCGATACGAACAGTTCAATGTGGTGCAAGGGAATCGGTACCGTTTTCGGGTAATCTTCAATGGAGTATTCAATTGTCCAATCGAATTTTCGATTGATAATCATCGGCTATTAATAATAAGCACAGATGGCAATGACATTCAGCCAGTGGTGGCTACATCGTTTTTCATGACATCGGCCGAGAGATTTGATTTTGTGCTCAATGCAGATAGATTCATAGAGAACTACTGGGTTAGGGTTAGAGGATACACGAATTGCAGTATTGATAATCTCTACCAAGGTGCAATTTTACACTACCATGGTGCAAATACACGCAATAATGAACCATTTGATAAATTGAACTATGGTTACAGACTGACAGGTGTCAGAGTGAATCCTCTGGATTACGATGATAAAAATAGCGTCCATATCACAGAATTACGATCATTGCGGCCAGTCGAATGGGATGAATCAACGCGATTTAAAAGTTACTATTCGAATTTCGGCTTTCACGTGGGAGAAAGAGGCTTCCAGATGCAAATTGATAACATAACCTATGAGATGCCTGGCTTGTCGCTACTTCAGTCAAAAGATTTATTTGATAGTTCATCGTTTTGCAATAAGACGACACTGGCAAGAGCTGGCAAAGATTGTTCTCGTGAAACGTGTCGATGTGTCAATGTTTTGTCGCTTCCAGCGTATGCACCAATTGAGTTTATTGTTGTCAATTATATGAGAGCAACACATCCCTTCCATATACATGGTTATACATTTCGTGTGGTGGGTCAAGGAGTTCTTCGCGAAGAAGATTTATGGAGGGTAAGTGATTGAGGGAAAATTTTAAAGACTTATATCCGAAAATAATTATTTATTTAAGGTAGAAGAATTTGACAGATATAAATTGCTGAGTAGAAATTATGACTACCCCGTGGAAAAGGACTCAGCTCAGGTGCCTGGATTTGGTTATATAATCATTCGATTTTTGAGCAACAATCCTGGTTATTGGATGTACCACTGCCACATTGAAAACCATTCGGTACTGGGAATGATGGCGGTACTTCAAATTGGCGAACCAAGCCAAATGAAGAAAACTCGACCAAAACTGAAGTGTTAAGGAATCTATTTTATTTTTGCGTACCGGTGATAAGCGCTATTTATGCTGCAACGTAGTACATTATTTTTATTTGTTTGACATATAAGGCGTGTTCAACTTACGGATCCCTCTGAGATTTTCCTCCGCTGCATCAGCTACGATTTTTTATTCAGTGGAACAACATTCTTCTCAGCAGAGGGGAATTTATTCCGTAAAAAATGATTTCCTTAGCAGCTTATGATAATGATGACTCTTTTAGCAGAATGTTGAGGAGACGAATAAAAAAAATTGGATTTTGCAATATTGCAGAAAATCTCCACTTTGTATAGTGAGGAATCATGTTACGGAGATATTGGAGGGATTCGTAAGTGGAACGCTCCTATTGATTGGAATTCGCAAAAGATTTTAGTGGTGAGAAAATTGTTATGAGTGGGACATATTTATTTATTTATTTAAAAAGCAAATAAAGCTGAAAATATTGTTTAGGCATTTGTCTTTTATTTTGTGTAAACTTTTTATACCGTTTCCCATAGTATGATTATTTTGATACATAGTTTGTAACATAGAGGAATAATTTAGGTAGGCATACCTCAAAGTATATGGATCGACTCGGAATCGCTAGCTGAGACGATTGAGATATGTCTGTCTGTCTGTCCGTCCGTCCGTCTGTCTGTATGTCATCGATTTTTAGGCCTTAAATTTTGCGGTAGGAAAATTAAATATGGTATATAGGATCCTTGTGCGTGGCTACAGAAAAAATGTATTTTTTTTTTTAAATCCGCCCACTTTTCAAAGAAACGTTGTTTTTGGCCAGATGGTAAACATATTTGAAAAAGTGTCTTAACAAAATATGTAGATAATCCTATATTTGGTTTATTCAAAGTTTTTTGCCACGCCCAATTTTTGGGGGCGTTTTTAGTAAAAAAAACTTTTTCGGTAAAATTTTCATAAATTCGAAAAAAGTTTTTATGCTAAAATTTTAATAAAATTAATATGAACATTTCGTCCGTAGACTATTATAACCCACACCCACTTTGGGGGCGTTTTCCTACAAAAAACATTTGTATACAATACTCCAAGGTATATGCAATAGAAAAACGTTGCTTTTTGTCGAACGATAAAAGATTTTGATAAACCGTCTGAACAATATCTTGTGACAATATCATTTTTAATATTTCATCGCCATAAAGCCCGTAAGATGGTTGGGTGTTGTAGAACGAGGGTAGACTCTGATTGGCCTTAAGTTGGCAATGCCCAGTGGTTGAAACTCTGACTACACATCAAATGCTTCTTTTTTTTACTTCCAAGTGGTAACCATCTGGTACTGGTCTCATCCAACCGGATTTGACTTGCTAAACGATAAGTGCGAGTGTTGATAACAAGATGAACAGCGACACTTTAAACATGGTCAGACTGGCACGGAATACCCGGCATGCCAGGTACCAGGTGAACCTAGATGAGCTGCTCTGACATATTCGGACAACAGGTTGTCTAGGAATTTCAAGGGTTAGTCAGGCCCCTTGAACAGAGATGGTGGCGGATGAACCGAAAGGCCAACGGCAGCGCTCAATCCCGTAGTGGATACTGATGGCCCCGTGTCCTAGGGGTATCGAATAAATTGGAACTGGCCCTCCAGGTTGGGGGTTGTGCTTTGGGTTAACTACCCACCCACAGAAAAAAAACATGGTTACGAAGCAACCAATAGCCTCGGAAAGGACGGATTTTATTGTTGACGACCCTGCTAAACGAAAAAAGGACAACGACGTTCGTATCTGCACCTGGAATGTGAGAACATTAAACAGGAGAGGTGCAGGCGAACAACTAGCGGAAGCCCTTAACTGCTACAAAGCAGACATTACTGCCATCCAGGAAATACGATGGGATGGGCCGGGCAAAAAGAGGATGAAAAACTGTGACATATACTACGGACCGTGTTATAGTGAGCAGAAACAGCGACTATTCGGATGCGGATTTGTTATAAGTGCCAGACTTAGGCAAGAAGTCTTATGTTTCCAAGACATTAGCGAACGCATAGTAACAATCCGCATCAAGGCCAAATTCGCCAACATAAGCCTTATATGCGCTCACGCTCCGACGGAAGAATCAGATGATATAGCTAAGGATTGCTTCTACGAGCTTCTCGACAAAACCTATGAGCGACTACCGAAGTACGATGTTAAAATCGTGCTGGGAGATTTTAACGCAAAGGTAGGAAGAGAAGACATCTTTAGAAGTATTGCCGGAAAACATAGCCTACACGACAACACGTCTGGTAACGGACTTAGGCTAATTGATTTCGCTACGGAACGAAATGCCACTATAGCCAGCACACGGTTTCCTCACCTCGATATCCATAAGGGGACATGGCGGTCTCCAGATCAACGAACGGTCAACCAAATTGATCACATTGCGATAGATAAGAGGCACGCATCCAGTATTTTGGATGTCCGAACATTCCGAGGAGCTAACATCGACTCGGATCACTACCTTGTAGCAGCCAAGGTAAGAATGCGGATATCCACCACGCCACAACAAACCAGAAATACTGTGAAATACTGTGCGCGCGATCGAGGATATAGACAGGTGACACTCCAGGAACGATGCTCGCAAGTCTTACCAAGGTGTTAAACTTCAAAGCCAAGGATACAAGGCTAGAACAGAATCCTGTCGAGATGAACAAGGAAATATCATAGTTGAGACACAGTCGATGCTGAGGATATGGAAGAACCACTTCTGCAAACTGTTAAATGGCGATAACGAACAACATTCCGCTGTCAGGCAGAACGAACCATTTAATATTGGCAACAGCAGCGAAAACTGCCAACCACCCGACCTAAGTGAAGTGAGGATAGCAATATCTAAACTTAAGCTTAAAAAGGCTGCCGGAAATAACGGCCTAGCTTTATAAAGCAGGCGGAGATGACTTGGTAAGTAACATCCACCAACTCATAAGCCAAGTCTAGTAGGATGAAAGTATTCCTGAAGAAGGGAACCTAAGCATGGTTTGCCCGATCCACAAAACAGGAAACCCTCTGAACTGCGCCAACTACAGAGGCATTCGTCTCCTCAACATCGCCGACAAGATCCTATCTGCCGTAATATGTGAACGCCAACAACCTGATCGGCCTTTATCAGTGTGGTTTTAGGCCAGGAAAGTTCACAACCTATCAAATTTTCACACTTCGGCAGATCCTAGAAAAAACCCAAGAAGTCCAAATCGATACCCACCACCTATTTATCGATTTCAAAGCCGCATACGACAGCATTTATAGAGACTTACTATACAGAGCCATGTCTAGTTTTGGTATACCGCCCAAACTCGTGCGTTTGTGTAGGATGACGATGGAGAATTCTCGCTGCTCCATCAGGTTCGGAAACGACGTCTCCGACACATTCGATACCAAAAAAGGATTTAGGCAAGGCGATGCGCTGTCATGTGACTTCTTCAAGTTGATTCTTGAGAGGATTGTGCAAAACTCCCGAGCCAACACCAGAGGCACAATTTTCCAAAAATCGGTGAAACTACTAGCATACGCCGACGATATTGACATCATTGGTAGGACTCAACGTGATGTCATAGCCACGTTTGCTGGTATAGAGAAGGAAGCGGCGAAAATGGGTTTAGCAGTATATGAGAGTAAGACTAAGTATATGCTGTCAACGCGGAAGGACACACAACATCGACGAATTGGACAGAACGTCACCATTGACAGATATAATTTTGAGGTAGTACGGGACTGTGTCTACCTCGGCTCCACTATAAACTTTGACAACAACATCTTGTCAGAAATCAAACGAAGAATTGCAGCAGCGAAATCCATGCCAATAACTAAACAGAAGTCAAGAAATGGTAATAAAAATCCAGTATGGTTTAATAAGGACATTGCATTATTGGTTAAAGCCAAGAAACCCAAATACTCAAAATTGCTTAGCATACAGAAAAGGGAGTGCCAAGGTAAAATATGAAAGCATCATAGCAAAAAGATCATCATGGGATAGCTTCGTGAACACAATGGACCCAGCTTTGGACACCAGAACCCTATGGAATCGAATAAAATCCTTAAGATCATCAAATTTCACACAAAAATTTCCCTATATTTTCCTCAATGGTACTCTGGAAAATGACCCAGAAAAAATATCCAATATTTTCTCTAAAACATGGGGAAAATAAAGTGAGAATAATACTTTTTCAGACTACGTTATAACTAGGAAACGGAATTTCAACTTCAGTGATCTTCCTCACCAAGAAAACATATGCTTAGCGCTTATAGACGACATTTCAAGAAAGGAATTTGACACACAAATGCTTAAAGGTAACGCCCCTGGAGAAGACAAAATTACATATGCTATGGTTAAGCCGATTCCCAAGAGCTCTCGTAACTACCACCAACTTGATGGATATCGCCCGATATCCCTTCTTCCTGTTCTCTCCAAAATTTTCGAAAAAATTATAGGACGTAGAATAGGCTGGCGGATGGAAAACTTAATTAGTAATAAACAGCATGCTTTTAGACCGAACAGAGGAGTTCAATCTCTTATTCACCTCATGGAACATAAACTGGCAGACAATCTCTCATCTCGTAAGCACAGCGTAGTGATGTTATCCGACCTAGAGAAAGCTTTCGACCGCGTCACAACTTTTCCTGTAATTGAACAGTTACATAAGTGGGGAGTTCCAGAAAAAATCTTAAAAGTTATCGTGTCCTTTTTATCCGGAAGAACCTTTTGCGTTAATGTCAACGGCTTTACCTCAAACAAATCAAATCTAGAAAACGGGGTACCACAAGGGTCGCCTTTATCAGTATACCTCTATAATGCATACATAGACGATCTAATAACGAAACTTGAAAAACCTAAACATTGTCTAGATTTCGTTGGTGTATATGTAGACAACATCTACATAGTAGCCTCTGGAGATCCTTCCACTGTGAACACCATTCTTAAGTCGGCAGATGAAGAAATCCATACGTGGACCCAAGAAACCGGTGCTATTGTTCCACCATCCAAAATAGAGGCACTCCACCTTTGTCGGAAAAAGAAATGCTTATACACAAATTAACCACTCATAATTCGCGGCTCCACAGTCAATCTGAGAAAAGATCTTAGAATACTCAGTGTTACCTTCAGTAGCAATATGAAATGGGACCTTCACATCAAAAATACCGTTTATCAACTGAAGAATCTAAACAATGCTCTGAAAATGATATGTTCTCGCCGAAAAGGTCCACATGTGGAAACCGCCCTTAAAATAACCAAAACTCTGGTCGAAGGAACCCTCCAGCACGGAATTACTTTATTTATGTGGACTACAAAGAAAAACTTAGGGAGCATAGATATAGCCATAAATGAATGTAACCGTACATCCACAGGAGCATTAAGGACAACACCAATCGAAGCTCTAAGAATAGAAGCCGGTTTTAAACCAATCATTAAACTAGGACAAAAAAGGGCGATAAATTTAATGAGCAAAGCCCTTACTGATACTTGTCATCCTCTTTACACCACTTCTAAAGAAACCTTGTCCAGGGAAAACCAAAACAAGAAAAACTCTTTATCTTCTATAAGCAAAATACTTGCCCTAATTTCATCTCACGGATGTACTCCTTTTAAAACTACAGAGAACTTCTGCACACCGATTCTTCCCTCTTGGAAAAGACATTTGCTTAACATCGACACCAGCCTCTCCAGCCACAAAAAAGAAAATACTTCAAATTTACAATTCCGTATGTTTCATAGTGATTTAATTGAATCTATCAAGCCTTTGAAGACGCTATACACTGATGGATCCTGTAAGGACAACAACTCTACTTACGCAGTCATCGAACTGAATCCAAGCAACGAAGAAATTATCCTTTTCCAAGGTATTCTTCCAGACGCAGCTGGTAGTTACCTAGCAGAAGTAACAGCATTGTTAAAAGCTCTTTCATTGGCACAAACCTGGGCATTTAAGACATTGATTCTTACTGATAGCTTAAGTATCCTTTCAGGAATCAAAAGTGCTACAAATAACTGCTCTACTCTCAGATGCATTCGAAATATCCTCCATAATAACTCACATATAACTTTAGCATGGATACCAGGCCATGTTGGCATTACAGGAAATGAGGCTGCCGATACTGCAGCAAAAGAAGCGACTCGTTATCCGTATTCAACTGAGCATCCTAACATCTCTCAACTTATCCGAAAAGTTTTTATCTCCAACGAAAATATTGAACTCGAAAACTCCTGGCAAAGTGCACATAATTTCCTTCGGCAACATCACTCCACACATGTTCGTATTCCATACAACAAAACTCTAACAAGGGAAGAATGCATAACAATCTTTCGGATCAGAGTAGGTAAAACCCTATTTTTCTAGTCGGCACTCGGCACTATTTTACTAACGTCACCCCGTCGGAGTAGGTTGCAACAGGAGAACCTGTTGTGGTGGCTGCAAGACTAGTTATAGGTAGTTGACCTTCATTTTGAAGTATGGCCGACTTGCATATATCTAAGGTTTCACTTAAGGTTAAGTTAGTAAAAACAGTCGTGGTGGCACAAAAAAAAAAAAACCAAAAAAAAATACAAAAAAAAAATATAAATAAATAAATAAAAAAAAAAAATACAAAATGCTTGCTGTGGCTGTTCTAGTTTTTAGTTATTTTTAAGTAGTTTTAATTAGTTTCTAAGTAGTTTTAGTTAGTTCATAAGTAGTTTTAATTAGTAAGTAAGTTTGAATAAAAAATAAAAAAAAACACACGAAACCAAGTTTTTTTAAAAAATGTTTCTTGGTCAAGAAAAAAGATAAATTTATGGTAAAATAATTAAATTAGATTTTAGGCCGATAGGCATTAGTTTTTTTTAAGTTGTTATTGTTTAATTTAGGATATCCGCAGAGGATAAGTAAGTTAGTTAAGTTAGTAGATAAGTAGGCTAGTTTTTATTAATTTTTGTCTAGCATGTAAGTTAGTTCTAAGTTGAAGAAAATAAAAATGAATTAAAAAAAAACGAGTGGTGGGTGCACGACTGGGTCGTACGCAACTTTCTCTTTCACAGCGAGTTGGGTTAATTAATGCTAAAAATTATAAAAAATGTCGAAATGTGATTATACGAACGTTTACTCCGAAATTTGAAGGAATCGGTGTCTATGTGAAAAATAATTAATTTTCGTTATTGGCCAAAACTGAAAATTCCGTTAAGTGATAGGTGGGCTAAAAATAATTATGTGGAATTGTTTAAAACTATTATAGAAGTATATATATTAAATTTCATTCAATTTGACATAATAGTTTGCGAGAAATTAACAATTTTCTTTATATGGCCTGAATGACAAAATCCGTTATATGGATTTTCTCGAAAAAACTGGGTATGCAGTTTTGTTGGAGCTAATATGCTTATGGTATATATAAAGTTTAATCAAAATCGTTAGAGCCGTTTTCGAGAAAATTGATGTTATGTGTAATTTTTATATGGCAGGTACCGTTATTAACATGGCTAAAAGCAAACAAAAAAATGGCCTAGAATTATGACTAAAATAAGCTTGGATACGAAGTTTGAAGAAAATCGGTCTAGCCGTTTAGGCTGGGGAGACCATCACGGACAGACGGACCGACGGACGGAATTCCAAAAACCACTTTTTTAGGCTCCGCTATCATCGTAATGTTAGAATCAATCAAAATCTCGAGGTCGAAAATTCTCACGAAAACAATATCTTTCTCTTTGTAAGAGAAAGTTAAAAATTTTATCACAAGAAGATATAATTCCAATTCTGTTGAAAAATTATTCAAAACAGTATTAAAATAATGTCCCATAAATCCCATTGACACAGAAATGTTTTTTTTACCCCTGCAGAAATGTCCAGTGGATACAATATAACGCCCATTTTAACGCGATTGGCATAAGGCCTAAAACAACAAGTATTGGTTTTGTAAAAAAAAATCGAGCTCGAGATTTTAATAATGGAGAAGTGCAAAAAAAGTGGTTCGGAAATTCTCTTGGAAACGCTCTAATGATTTTGATTAAAATAAAAATGCCCGTAACCAAAAACTATTTACATTGTCCTATATTTGATATTTAAAATTCTCTTAACGGAATTTTCAACGAGAATCACAATTTTCTGCAAGAGTTCCAGATGAACGCTTTTACTGATTTTATATGAATTCGGTATTAAATGTTCTTATAATCATAAAGCGCAAAAAGAGCAAATACGTACAACGCTGTCGAGTGCCCATTTACCGTTTTTTTCTTTTATTGCCCACACGTTGCCGCCTAAATGGCGGCAAATTTAAATCTTGCGAGATTTTTGGGACATCCTCTAGTCAAATATTGTAAATTTTATTACATTATACACATTCTTAAGTTAAATAGGCTGGCGAAAAAAAAACATAGAGCAAAAAAAATGTATAAAATCATTCAGTTTTTTAAATTTCTTTCCACGCCCTTTTTGCTTTAATACATTATTTCTCTAGGTCTACATAATTTGACTATAACCCATGCTAATAACTGATTATGGAATAATTTTCAAATTCTTGAATAATGCATAGATTTTAATGTAGGTAATATAATGTATTCTATCCCAAATTGTTTAGTATTTTTAATCTATTTAAGATAGATACAAAATGTTCCGTTATCTGTTCTAAAATTTCTATAAAATGGCTAATACAATAGTTTAGGCCTTAGCATTCGTGTGGGAGACGTTCTCATATCGGCATCGGTTTATAGTTTTTGGTTTTATCAACGAAACGATTCGAATTCGTTAAAAAATATGAATTCGCAGATCGTTTTACTTGTCGTGATCCTCAGTGTCACGACTTTAATTAGTGGTAAATAAAAAGTGATTATAAAAATTAATTAAGGCGTAGTGTTTCTCAGTGCTGAAAGAATGAATGTACTTGATCTCTTACAAGCATTTACTTATTGCATATTAAATTCAAAATTTAAACTTTTCATAAATAAGTGCGTGTATTTAAAAAATCTGCGATAATCCTTAAGTTTAGTTATCTCTTCTTATGATCTAATAAATTAAACAATCCGACATTCTAGTAAAGTGATTTGAACTCATTTAATTCGCCTCATAAATGAAATAAAGGCCATGTGCCGATTGCCTTAAAATGGGGGTTAAATTATATCCTCTGGCTAATTTTTGACATTTCTACAGGTGTAAAAAATGTTGGCTTTTTGCTTAGTCAATTGAATTAAATCTAATTTTCAAGACATCTGATATACAAGACATTTTCGAATAAATTCCCAAAAGAATTGCAACAAAATTCCATCATATTATGTTTGAAATAAAATAAATAACGAATAGATTTCAGAGAGATTGTAAGAAAACATTTAATTATTAACTATTGTCAGTAAATAAAATGTTATACTAGTTGTGTCCATGAGAAGATATTCATCCTACTTTGTTCAACTTCAGCAAATTTCTTACACAAAATATGGCGTGACAAATGAAATTATCAGCCATCCTTTTATTAAAACTCAATTTAAGTACATTTTATAACTTTCATTACATTTTCTGATGTAAAATACATGCTTCTTGCTTTGTGGTTAATAATCTGAAATAAGAGCTGGACTCTCATTCCGTGATTATCGTTTGACGATATAACATTTCGACTGTACAACTTGCATCACGTAAGATCAATAGTCGTTTTTGCTGTCGGCGATATCACTTTATTTGCTTCACTTTGAACAATAATCGTCAAATCACAGACGACTATTTAGTGGTTGCTCATGAGGTCTCGACTACCGTCTCAGTTATAATCGTTTTCAAAGTTACTTTCCCGCCACATCGTGAACACTGTTAATGAGGAATATTCCACGAGTGTACTTTTCATCTCTCTAAGCCTACAGTAAATATACCAAAGGTCAAAAATTAGCCAATGGTAACATTTTAGCGAGCTCCTGAGAAGGTAACAAAATTATAGTCTGTATTCACCACAGCAATGTCAAAAATTAGAAAATTATGGTTAAAATTTTAACTCAATTGGCAAACGTCCTAAGAGTTCTAATAATCATAATTTAAAGTGAAATGATTAAGGAGTAAGTACGTACGTCCCAGTCGTGCCCATACGACTGTTTATTAAAGGTTTTCCGGGAAACGTACGAATGGTCGACAAAAAAAATGTCGACTGGAAAAATATAAGCACCATCGACTGTTCAAATGTCGACTGAAGTTTGATCGATAAAAAAAAGTTGACAGTTCAAAATTCAGTCCATTAAAATGTCGATTGAAAAGTTGTCGGTAAAAAAGTCGACTTTTATCTAAAACCGAACAGGAGTGCTCCCTTTGAATGATTAAAATAATACTGTTAATGTAAACACTTTATTAGAGTCGACATTTTGATCAGTCGGTGTTTTAACCAATCGACTTTTTGAAAGTCGACAACTGTCGATCTTTTTAAATCGACATTTTGAAAATCGGTAAATCGTACCCAACGCAGTTTTTGCAAATTCTGTCGTGATTTGTAAAGGTCACACCCCACAATGTGACGACAATCACACTTTTGTGACATTTTCTTTTGACAGCTGTCTACTTTTTCTTATCAAAGCTGTACAGTTCAATTCAATAAGCTAATTTAATACAGCTTTTTCTGTTTCACGAAAAAAATATCCTGTGAAAGGGTTCTGTTTGCTTATTGAGCCTGAGAACACGTTTCTTTACATCTAATTTTGAGTAGGAATACTTACGTCAATGTGTAGTTGTCAGTTTTGTTGATTGGATTCTATTTTGTTATTAGGCGTGTTTTTTTTTCTTAATCTGTATGGGCTCAGATAAAACTGAGAAAAAAAAGCTAATCGGTGATCTCTCACCACTGAAACTAAAACACCTAAAACCAAACAGGTGGCATTTTGGGGTTTAGATTTTTACATTTAATGGCGTTTTCATTGGTAAATCTGGATTTTGATCTAAAATTTGATCTTTTTTGGTGCCAATGGAACACGATTTCAGACTGATTTTTGTTTTGAACTCTGTATTGTTGAAATTTCTTGTCTATGAAGTTAGTGTCGGTGAAGCTGTCAAGTTTCAAGTCACACAGGTTGTTTGTTTTTGATATAATTTACATTTCACTTTGAACTACTACAGTTTCAATGATTAATAATAGTTTTTCACAACCGAAATAATAATAAATCAAAACGAAAATCACTCCAACCAAACTGACAGCTATCATTTGAATTAGTGTTAGTGGAAGGAGGGGTAAATCTGCCGAAAAATTTGAAAAATTGATCTGAGATAAAAAAAAAACAATTTTTTTGCCCAATGAAACACACCAACTGTCAAAATCGGTCAATTGACAGATCTAGTTCAAAAAATAGATTGATTTTTTTACCAAAGGGAAACGCTATAAGATCATTGGGATTTGCAATCTGTTCACATAAGAATTAAGTTTCTATCAAGGATAACCCAAATGTTACAAAGGTCTCTTAATATTAGGAGTACATATATTTAAAGCCGATATGTTAATCACATATTATGTCTTGTACCTTGTTCAGGATCTGAACTTTTTTATTCTGAAAGTTTGTACTAAGTTGTGCTAAATTCTAAATTCGTTTTCAATAAATAAAGCTTATTTGAACTTGAACACTTAAAATGATTTTAATATCGCGCATTGCCATTGTGAAAGGTTTTAATTTCGCAATCAATAAAAGCGCAAAATTAGCAAAGATACAATGTCAAAAAATTCACCCAGCTCAAGCTAAGTGTCATGATCTGTATAAAGATAAAAATTAATTTCAAATTTCACCTATCAAACAATATTTCTCTGACAATTTCAACCTTATATTAGGGGCTGCATTAGTATTTTTACTGCTCATATATGTAGAAGGCAAGTTGTTCAAGTGGGTGACGTTCGATCGGATGTCATTTCGATCCCAAATGGTGTCCCACGGGGATCCATTTTGAGCCCACTGCTATTTTCAATAAATTTCAATGATCTACCATCTATCATCAACCAGAGTAAAGTTCAGATGTATGCCGATGACGTGCAGTTGTACTTGAGTTCTGATCTCGGTCTTATTGAACATGGTGCTGCCTGTGTTAATGAGGATCTTGAAAATATTGCGCGCTGGTCTGAAACGAATGGTCTTCGTTAAGCCCTGCAAAATCAAAGTGTCTTGTCATCTCAAGAAATTCTTTGGACTTGTCATACTTTCCTTGTGTGATTTTAAATTATTCTCCTATTGAATATGTTGAGACGACCAAAAATCTTGGTATGGTATTTAACCGGAAACTAACCTGAGATAACCATATACATGTTGCGACTGGTAAAACGTATGCGGTTCTTCGAAGGTTATGGGCAACTTAAGCTATCACCTCCTTAAAAATTCGTCTCATGCTAGCCAAAGCGCTGGTTATACCAATATTGTTGTACGGGTGCGAAGTTTTTGCCAATTGCAGTTTTGTCAGCAAGAGAAGTGAGCCTACTTCAGTTCCGCACTTTAACCTTTCTCTGAAACATCCTGATGACACGACAACCTCCCGGTCTGTATGAGAAACTGGTTACTCTTCCCTTACCTCTGAGCGTCAATTTTTCATTAACTCTATTTGTCCCGTAACTCTTTACCCCGTCCTATTAGAAGAATTGATAACAGAAGGTTTAAAAATGAATTAAGAAAGTATCTTGCATTCTCGAATTATTTGGTCTTCCTCAGTAGGTTTTTTTTCCTGCGGAATATAGCTTATCACTAGTTTATAAGATATTTTATCTTAAAGTATATAGGCATTACAAAATAAGAATAAAAATGAAATGAAGCAAATTTCAGATGTACCTTCTATGTTTGTACATATTTACTTAATCATACAACAAAAGTATATTAGGGGTATTCATGCAACGTTGGAAAGTCGTCGTAAACGTTGTAAACGTGATAAAATTACGACGTGATAAATGAACTGTCAAAATTTGTGTGGGAAATCTTTTCCAACAATATCGGAATTTTCTCACAGGAATTGGGTGCGAAAATTGAGATGGTAAACGTTGTAAACTTTTGAAATGCTCTTTTGACATTTAATCAGTCATTTTCACACATCGAACATATACGCTAAACTGAAAAAAATTATCGAGAACGGAAAGAGAACAATATTATTTCGCATTATTTCGTGGTGCAGTTTTAGGGTCGTTCATGAAAAGTCGTCGTAAAATTATATTCTTTCTCACGTAGTAAAATTACGACGTTGCATGAATACCCTTATTATGTATTTTTGTGTGAACATAAAATGGCAACTATTTCATCCACTGACAAATCTTCATCATCATTATGCACAATTTCCTCTTCTAAATTTGCTTCCTCCGGACATTCATCATTTTCAAAATGTTAGTCTGTTGTGGGTGTTGTATATGTGGAGCAACAACTTCTACAACTTCTATCGTTTTTCCAGGTTCTGCTATAATTTTGGTTCGTTTTTTACGACAACGAACCTCTCCACATTTCTCATGACTCATTTTTGAAATTGACAAAACGGCAGATAAAACAGATTCGCCAATATTAATATTAGCAGGATTAAAAGGAAAGATACCACATTTTTGAATTCAGATGAAAGGTTGTCTGATGAACCACTCTCATTGACAAATGAATTTATCAAATATTACCAAAATGGAAAAAAAAACTATAAAACTAGGAGCACTCGAAAACGCGGGAAAATGTATCACTCAAAAATTTCATGTGATGGCCACTGAACTGATAGCGTTTTCGATTGGGATTTTCAGATTTGCTCTCCGATTTCAGATTTTACCCGTCCCAATTGAACCTAAAAGAGGTCGATCTGGTTTTGTGTGGGTGTTAGTGTGCTATTTGACAGCTTATTGTTTATCTTTAGACCGCAGTTATAGATATCATTGAAAACCATCATTTCTTTTACTCATTGCGGCTTTTTTTTTTTGCAAATTCAACCATTGGTGAGTTGATGTCAAAACAAAGATTTTGAATTTTAGAACGTGAAAATCACTTTTTAGTTTTTACTGATCACAAAAAACACAAATGAAACTGCGAATGGCAAACTTCAAACTGACATAAGTCAGATGTCAAATGTTTTTATGTTGGTGCTCACTTGGAATCGAGATTCATCAAAAGTGACCTAGACCAAAAAAAGAGTGTTTTTTGTATCCCAATCGAAAACGCTGTGATATCTGATATAATCCCACTAAAGTTGTTTGTGCCATATCTAAATGAAAGAATAATAAGTCTATTTCTCAACAGGTGACTTTAGTATCAATATTTAATTTACTTTCGGTCAAAATTACCCTTGTTGACGGTACTACAGAAATGCGTGTTGGTAAGAATGTGATTACTCTCAGTTGTCAGTTAGTACCTACAAGTTCCTTAAGTTTTCAATAGAGGCAAACAATAATGTAATTTATTCATCTAGATTACTACATCAACTTCTGTTTTCGATTGGGAAAAAAGTGCTCTTTTTGTCATTCTATTTTAATTTAAAAAAATTCTTGATTTCAATCGAGACATACACCTACTTTGATAGTTTAAAATTTTATTTTGGATTCGCATATGGTAAAGAATTTGATTGAATTATAATGAATCGCATTTTTTTTATGTAAAGTGAATATTTGATAATGCTTCATTGGGCCTGCGCACACGAGTATGCTTCAACCGGTTGAACGTCATGTTTGTTGGTGGGACGGGTGAGGAGGGAGCACAGTTTGAGAGGCATTGGAGAGCAATTTTTCACCCAAAATTAAGTGGTTGAAGAGGTTGAATCTACTAACACATGCATGCGTTTCTGACAGTTGTGGTATTAAAAAAAAAATACGGCGGCTAGTTCGGTGTTAATCGAATTACACATACATATAAAGTTTGGTAACTGAGATGATCACATACGAATGGTCATGTATTGAATGCACATTTAAAATTGTACCAATCGTACTAGGGAAATTCTGCTAAATTGATGTTTGATGGCTGACAAATGTCAAATGTATTTCTTTTCTGTGAATGTAAGTGAAATAATTTGGTGCTTCTAAAAATTCATAAATTTTAAATGGCGTGTTGGTTGTTTTTTTGATCTTCCAAGTCAGAAGATGCACAGTGTGAGCCCATTGAACGAAAAAGATGACAAATAATTTATCTTTACAAATGAAATTTTAATTTTCTTGAAACATATTTCATAATTTAAACATATTACAGTTTTATTGAAAGGATTACAGTGAATAAGAGTGCATTCTTGTTTACAAAATGAAAATATTTATCATTTTTTCTCACAAAAATGCATCAATTCGATCAGTGATGACAGAACACCAAAATTTGATACTCGATACTCAAATCTCTTATGTGATCATACCAAATCAACTTTTATCAGTCACGTATGACTCGACAACGGACGCTGACGATAACTACCCCCGTCTCAGTGCTTTTGCAGTACAAAATTGTAAATTCTCCAATTCCTTGGAGTGGGGTTCAATTCTCTCAAAAAGAGACAAATTTACTGAAAAGTATGAAACGCACTTAAGTAAACTGCAGTAAAACCATCGGCTCGCGTGGTTTTGAAATAACAAATAATATAAACCACATGTCAAACAAAAGACTTGTCACTTTTCGATACAACTGCCAGTTTACTTTTTCTTACCACCAGAAAATTTTCCAGTACACATTTTTGGAGGAATAGTTTTTTTCTCTCTCAATAGGCGTGTTTTCGGATTTCTTAAAAACCCTCTTCTAAATTCAGGGTAACTTCTAACAAATTTATCATTTCTGGAGATTTCATTTCGTTCTATTGGCTGCATTTCGTAAAAATTCTCTCTAAACCGCGAATAAGCAAAAAGTGGCAGCTGGTTTTCTTTGTAAATGTTACAGAAAAATGTTTTACTCCTAAACTCTGAACATTTTCAAAAAAAAAAAATCAATTTTTCTTTGATTTTAAAAATAAGGAAACATTGAATACCTGCAAATCTTTCAACTGATTTTACATTTTTTCAGCTTTTAAAGCTTCAAATATTTCTTAATCCATTAGATAAATTAGTTTTGGATTTTAAGCACTCGCAAAATGTAATTTTTTCAACGGATTTCAAAAAGTTGGCTCGTATCATGTGGTAGACGGCTTTCAACAAAACACAAGAAATGTCAATTTATGGAAGGGGTACCAAACTCAAAAATTTGTTTCCAGCGATCCCTGGATACATATTCCGTAACTTTCAAAATGATAATCGTTGCCGATAGTGAAGGAGACTTTCTGGATACCTACCATGTGATTTATATAAATCTGCACACATATTCTACGTACCTAGCAATTGTCCTACACTATCGCAACGATAATCATTTTAAAATTTACGGAATGAGTACCCTGATGTAGTGATGATCTACTGTCTATTCCAAATCAATCTTTTAGCATTTTCGAATGGGATACAAAAAGCAATATTTTTATACTCTTGAGCACTTTTGATGAATCTCGATTCCAAGTGAGATTTACATCTACATGCACCAACACAAAACATTTGACATCTAACTTCTGTCAGTTTAAAGTTTGCATTTCGCAGTTTTATTTGTGTTTTTTGTGATCAGTGAAAACTAAAAAGTGATTTTCTGCGTTAGAAATTAAAATATTTTTAGATAATCATGTTCTAAAATTCATAAGCTTTGTTTTGACACCAATTGAAAATTTCAACACCAATTGAAAATTTCAACACCAATTGAAAATTTCAACACCAATTGAAAATTTCAACACCAATTGAAAATTTCAACACCAATTGAAAATTTCAACACCAATTGAAAATTTCAAATGATGGTTTTCAATGATAGCTATAACTGCGGCCTAAAGATAAACAATAAGCTGTCAAATGACACACTAACACACACACAAAACCAGATCAACCTCTTTCATGTTCGATTGGGACGGGTCTGAATTTGAGAGAAAATCTGAAAATCCCAATCGAAAACGCTATTACTTTGCATAAAAAAGTAAAGTAATTCCAAGTCAATTGTTGTGTTTGTCAGGTGCAATGAGAGGGAAAATCATTTCTACTTTTATTTAGAAAGTAACGAATAAATGCCCAAGATTTGTTTGTCTAGGGAAACCTGCAAAAGTGGTGAAACAAGTATCAAACTCTCGGAACGCCTCATGATAAAACTAACGGGTGATTTTTTAAGCGTAGTTTATTTTTTTTAAATCGAATAAAACACACAAATTTGCATCAAATATTCAAAATTTTTATTGTAATCGATAAATAGACCTTTGCCATTTACATTTCAAAGACAACTTCATGTAAATGTTATCCGCGGCTCCGTTTCAAATGGTCCATTCGGAAGGTCCAATTTTGCGTCACTTTTTCAAGCATTTCGGCCCGTAAGGCTTCAACCGTGTTCGGCTTGTGCTCATAGACAAACGACTTTACATAACCCCACAAGAAATAATCAAGATGCGTTAAATCTCATGATCTTGCCGAGCAACTCACAGGGCCATTTCGAGAGATAAGCTGCTCACCAAATTCATCCTTCAAAATTTCCATTGTTTCACGAGCTGTGTGGCATGTGGCACCGTCTCGATGAAACCACATGTCAACCAAGCACAACTCAGCCAATTGGGGCAAAAAAAAATCGCGTATCATGGCTCGATATCGGTTGCCGTTGACGGTAACGTATCTTCCACGCTCGTCTTTGAAGAAAAAATGGACCGATGATGCCACCAGCCCATAATCCACACCAAACTGTCGTTTTTGCGGGATGCATCGGTAATTCTTGTGTGTCATGTGGCTTTTCATAACTCCAAATGCGACAGTTTTGCTTATTAACGTATCCGTTGAGCCAGAAATGAGCCTCATCGCTGAACACAATTTTTCACTAAGCACGAATTTTGATAAATTTGATAAATAAATTTCAATAATTTGCAATCGTGGCTCGTTTGTAAGTCTTTCCATGATTAAATGGCAGAGTATACTTTTCACTTTGACAGATGTCCTTTGGACGCCATTACTAACCAGTGCTGTCAACCTAAAAAAAAATAACCCGTTACTACAGAAATGGCTTTGTGCATGTTGGGGTTAGGCAATGACCTTCGAGAACGAGACAAAAAAAAAATGCATGCATAATGCATATCTTAATCTCAATATTAAATGATTCCCTTTGTTTTGTGCAAAAATACAAAATTATTATCATCTCTATGGTATAATACGTTTTGTGTGTGACGGTTTTTTTTTTCATGTTTAATTCATGACCATGATCATTATGTTTGCTACATCTTGTAGTCATAGTATTATTTTTTGAAACCATTTCGAATTTCAGAGAAAATGTATCCCTCTTCTTACATTTAGAGAAGTTACGATTTTGTACTTCAAAAATAACCTACAAACTTTGTTTAGGCCTTATTCATAATCAATAGTCCTTATAATGTATGTTACTGCTTTACCTTTTATAACGACTATATAGGTATAGCTCAATGGATTTTCTTTTATCTGAGTGCGGTCGAGTTTTAAATTAAAATCATATTTACATTTATAACAAATTCACATTAGCATAAATCAGATAGGTCGATGATCCCGCAATCGTTGCTGTTATTCGTTATTCTTGTTTCAGTTGCTTAGTCTATTCATAAAAACAAATAGTTCCGATATTTAAATAAATGAGTTATTTCCCATTTCAGGCTACTCACCTGTTCAACCTTGGTATCCGGGTGAGCATAACAACAACTATGGTCACGATAATGGTCACAATTCTAATTACAATACGCATAACTATAAAACTCATCCATGCAACCGAGAGTGCATTTACGGCCGGACAATGACATGCTACTATGAACTTAAGATAGAAAACTACGAAGTTGCTGGTGAAATTTGTAAAAATAATAATTTTGATACCACAAAGGGTTGTATCTTGACTGATGGCATACAGGCAAACCTCTTAACAGCAAATAGGAAATTTCCTGGAGAAGCCATAGAGTTGTGCATAAATGACACCGTTATTGTTGATGTCAGGAATCTCCTCCTTGGGGAAACTATCATTCATTTTCATGGCATTAACCATTGGGAATCACCGTACATGGATGGAGCTCCTTACACTACTCAGTATCCCATTCAATCGGGTATGAGCTTCCGTTACAAGTTCCAGGTTCAACAACATGGTACTAACTGGTGGCACAGCCACTTGGGTCAACGCGCATATGGCTTGGCCGGACCATTTATTTCACGACAACCAGAAGTATCCAATCTGCATTCGTGGCTGTATGACTATGATTTATCTCAGCATATATTGATCGTTCAGGATTGGTCTTATAATATGGACGCGACTCAACCAAAAAATATTTTAATCAATGGAAAGGGTCACAATGCTGATACACAATTCCATGATATGGTTGATGTAGACGATATTAACTATCAAAGGTTTAAGGTTTATCAAGGAAAAAGATATCGTTTCCGATTAATCGTTAATGGAAATGCCAATTGTCCATTGCAATTGTCAATTGACAACCACGACTTGCTGATAATCAGTTCCGATGGACAGGATATGGAACCAACAACTGTAAATATACTTAATGTGTTGGCAGGAGAGCGTTATGACTTTGTGCTTAATGCCAATGCACCGGTTGGTAACTATTGGTTACGTGTAAAGGGATTAGGCTTCTGTGCGGCTAATGAAATCCATCAAGGTGCTATCATTCAATACAAGGGAGCACCTAAAAAGGGCTTCCCAAAGAATGAGCTGACCTATGATTTTGAAGTGAATGGACTTGCATTGAATCCTATAGACGTTGGACCATCGGATGATCCAAACCAACTCAGTTTGGTCGAAGTAAATGGCCTGAGATATACAAACTATCGCACAAATCAAAAATTCCATACAGAATACATAAGTCTGGGAATCTATAATCGAAATGGTGAATTCAGCTTCCAAATGAATGATATCTCATTTGAAATGCCTAAACATTCGTTGATGCAATCTCGAGATTTAGGAATTGAAGAAACTTTCTGTAATAAGACATCGCTCAAGAATGAGGGCAAGAATTGCCTGGAAGAACACTGTCGTTGCACAAACGTTATTCAACTGAAATGCAATGATTATTATGAATTTGTGGTTTCATCTAATTCACGTTTGGGACATCCGTTCCATACTCACGGTCATCACTTTTTCGTCGTAGGCATGGGTGTTCTTGGTGCAGACAGAATTCGAAATGTATGTTTGTTCATAGATGTCGCTGGTTGTTATTAATTAATTTTATATCGTTTTTTGTTTGCAGATTGAAGAAATCGATAAGGAAACACCTTTGAAACGTAGAACCGATAGGTCTCCCGTATATAAGGATACAGTACAAGTACCAGGTTATGGATACACTATTCTTAGGTTCTACACTGACAATTGCGGATATTGGATGGCCCATTGTCATTGGTTCGTTCATGAGGATGATGGTATGTTGGCGATCCTTAAAGTTGGAGAACATAGTGAAATGATGGAAGCTCCTAAGGATAATTGTTTCCATGATGATAAGTACAATCATTACTATAACATGCATTACAATAAAAATTAATCATAATAAACTTGTAAGTTTATAAATACAAAAGAGAGTTTTTTTTTTAAGTGTAATTTCTTTTGGGACGATGTGAATTGGATTTTATGAAACATAAAAACGTCACGATGGCAGTGTTTTGATCCGGTCCCCCATGCATGTTGCTGATCGCGTGTTTTTGGTTTTGGTTTGGTAAATTGGCAGTACACGTCTTATGGGAAAGCTTTTTCAAAATCAGTTGCGCGCCATACTTTTTCCACCATACTAAATTAAAAAAAAACCCCATAAGAAGTATTTACCCGCCAGAGAATTTCTATTGCATCCGACGTACATCCATACGTCTTATCAGCGCACATCTGACTGTGCCAGTGCTGCCACTCAGAAATTCAAAAAAACATAATTTTAAGGCATGATTTGAGTTCATAGTTGGATAATGGTAAAAATAAAATAGAGAGAGAAAATCAAAACCTATAACTGTCAGAAATTATCAAAAAAATATCGGCATTCGCTCCTACCCTCAAAACAAAATGTGACAGGAAATAAAAAATACGAACATTGGCCGTGTTCCGAATTTCAGATTTAGCAAGAAGCTCTATTTTCATTAGTCAATCGAACATTTTGACCAATGAGAAGAGAGGTTTATCTAAGATATCTTACTAAATCTAAAATCCGGAACACGGTTTGTATCATTACCCCTGTTTCCTATTTCATCGTGGCTTCGACATTCTGGACAGTCAACACCAGAAGGGGTATGTTGAGATCTTTGCTGAGGTAAACAACTTAACCCAGCTTGAAAATGAGCCAACGCGAATTTCGCAAATTCACAGTCAAGCCGCTAACACTCAGGACTTGTTTCTGAGCTCTCATCCGTATGGCAATACGAGAAAGCCAACTGGGAAGCTCTTAACGGTTTCTTTAAGAATTTTAACTTGTCATTATGCTTTCCGATAATGACGTGGATGCTACTGTCGATGCGATTACGAACACCATTCTCCTGGGTATGAAATCCTTTATCCCTCACCGGGTAAGGGTATAAAACCTAAGGCAAACGGGTGGTGTGACTCGAGCTGCAAAGAGGCTGTTAGGTTGAAAGAGTTATGTTTTCGGTTATATAAGACCAATCCTACTGAGGAAAACCGACTTAAGTTTAAACGAGCCAGAAACGACTGTAATACCCGCATCAAGTGTGTCGAATTCTCCCATGACCAAAAGCTGAGGCAAAAAATTCTACTATATCCCAAAGGTAGAAAAAACTTTTGGTCGTTTGTCAAAAACATTAAGAATTCGACCTCATCTTCCATCCCAACGCTCGTTTACAATGACATTCCAACTGTCACCTCTATAGACAAAGACAATCTGCTTGCTGCCCATTTTGCAGCCAGTTCCACGTTACCAGATTGTGCCCAGTCTCCTCCTGTACTTGAGAACGTAGAACATTCAATGGGACCAATCCACTTCCGTAAAGCCGCAAGAGTATTATTAGAGCTTAACATTTACAAATCGTCTGATCCAGATGGTATCTCCCCCACAAGAGGTGTTCTTCCTCGCTGGCAAAACCAATACGTAAGCTATTCATCAGGACTCTTCGCTGTAGATAGAAAACAGCATTTGTTCAGTCCGTCCTTAAAAAAGGCGAATCTTCTTCTCTCTCCAACTACCGACCAATTGCACTCACGTCCCTTCTTTCTAAGGTCATGGAAACTCTGATAAACCGTCAGCTTATAAAATATCTTAAATCACGAAAACTCCTAAATTCCCAACAATACGGTTTTCGTTGCAACAGGTCCACTGGTGATTTGATGACATATTTCACCGAAAAGTAGAACCAATCTATTCACCTTGGTGACGAAAACAAGATCGTTGCACTTTATATTTCAAAGGCATTTGACAGGGTTTGACTTCAAGCCCTTTTGTCGAAAATGCGTGCTTTTGGAATCGATAAAACTCTTCTTCTATGGATTAGAAACTATCTCTCGAAACGTTCAATTCAAGTTGTTCTGGACGGTTTCAAGTCTGCTATTCACGAAATAAATGCTGGTGTTCCCCAAGGCTTCGTTCTGTCTCCGACTTTTTCTCATTTTTATTAATGACCTCTTGTCTGCAACTTCGAATTCAATCCATTCCTTTGCTGATGACAGCACTCTCAGCTTTTCATATTTATTCTCTAATCCACGCCCTTCATCTTCGGACATGGAACAGAAACGGCAAAATATGTTAAGCTCATTAAATTCCGATCTTGATAGCATTATTAAATGGGGTAAATCCAATAGAGTGGAATTTAATGCTTCCAAAATACAATGCTATCTTCTTTCATCTCAGCGAAACTAAATTTTCCATGAATGACACTTGCATCGCCGAAACCGAAAAACTTTCCATACTTGGTATGTGTAACGACGTTCGTTGCAACGACTACGTATTCGAATCGCTAAAAACGCAGCGAAATGTCTACGTTTTCTTAATCGATGCAAAAAATATTTCTAATCTGGCCTCAATATATTGGGTTCAATGCCCACATCTGGCCAGGTGCAGCAAAAACATCATTCCACCTACTGGAAAGGATACAAAAGCGAGCGATAAAATTTGATAGGAGATCCAATCATAGCGAACTTTTTAGTCTCGCTTGAACATCGTAGGAATATCTCCTGCTTAACACTTTTTACCGCTATTTTAACAGGAAATGCTTAATAGAAATAGGAAATGCTTAATATTCTAACCCTTCAAACATTCAACTCAGTTTTTCCTTCCCATTACAATTTATAAAAATTTGCGTATTTGCGATTATAGAAATACAATGCGATTATTGGTTTTTATAATCAAAAAACCATGATCTTTGACTCGAAAACATTAAAAAATAGTTTGATTCCAGAAATCATGATTTCTGGCAGCACTGGACTGTGCACTGATGGACAGTCATTTTTCAAAGCAAATAATCCAAAATTAGTACTCCCGCATATAAAATATTTCATTGTTTTCCTCCAACCGGTTTTGACGTTTAATGAAAGAGCCAACGCACTCGTGAGGGAGATAGTTTGCTGAAGTACTCTATAGAGTTGTTCATGAGACTATCTCCCTCCCAAGTACATTGTCTCTTTTTTTAAAACGTCAAAATCGCTTGGAGGAAAACAATGTGATATTTTATATGGCGGGAGTACTAATTTTTGGATAATTTGCTTTGATATATGAAAATATAAGTTGTTCAAAGTGAAACTCAAATTATAAATACATAACGATACTAAGAGAGTGTGTATAATTTTAAAATAGAAACAAGAAGAGTGAAATTGATAACCAGTGCCATTGCAACGCGTGAACATAAATCCGAGTGCAAACGAAGTTGATTAGTTTTCGTGTAGTAAAGATTATTATATTCTTGTTTTCACAAACAACAGCAACTCTGAATATTTTTATTTTGTGTATAAATTGTTCTGTTCTCATTTAGCACTTTAACACAATTTTCAAGCAATTTTAAAAATGTTCAAAAAACAACCCCTGTCCCTTGCCAATGAATTTGCGATCATACAAATGTCAAACGTGTTTGTTTTCCTACAGATGCTATCAGTTTGTCATTGACACTTACCATTATTACACGCCAGCGTCGAACATCCGCATCGATGAAGTAATCCGATTCTGTATGGCCATTTTACACGCCACGTCGACATACTTCATCGATGTACCACTACGCGAACTATAGCATCGATGTATCTCCTATTTACACGACCACAAAACCATGTCGATGCTAAGCATCGATGCAGTGCTTCGCGGCGTGTAAAAAGGGTAACTGACGTTGTCACTCACTCTCAGGCGGCAGCGGAGGAATTCCCTAGATGGAGTCAACCAGTTTGATCAAACTGGTAGTGAAATCCCTATATGAGCTGCTTCGACATATTTGAACACCAGGTCTATAGGGATTTCCAATACTGAGCCAGGGTATTGGAAAAGAGTTGGTGGCGTTGGAGCACTCAATGGGTCAACGGCAGCGCTCATATTCCAAAAATGGGCTACTGACATCGGTATTTTTTCAGGCCCGCTGTCCTAGGGTCAAAACAAGGGCTTGGCCCTCCAGGTTGGGGGTTGTGCTTTGGGTTAACTACCCATCCACGGAAAAAAAATATTGTTACGAAGCAACCAATAGCCTCGGAAAGGACTGACATTATTGTTGACGACCATGCTAAACGAAAAAAGGACAACGAGGTTCGTATCTGCACCTGGAATGTGAGAACGTTAAACAGGAGAGGAGCAGGCGAACAACTAGCGGAAGCCCTAAACTGCTACAAAGCAGACATTACTGCCATCCAGGAAATACGATGGGATGGGCCGGGCAAAAAGAGGACGAAAAACTGTAACATCTACTATGGACCCTGTTATAGTGAGCATAAACAGCGACTATTTGGATGCGGATTTGTCATAAGTGCCAGGCTTAGGCAAGAAGTCTTATGTTTTCAAGACATTAGCGAACGCATTATAACAATCCGCATCAAGGCCAAATTCGCCAACATAAGCCTTATATGCGCTCATGCTCCGACGGAGGAAAAATATGATATAACTAAGGATTGCTTCTACGAGCTCCTCGACAAAACCTATGAGCGACTACCAAAGTGCGGTGTTAAAATCTTGCTGGGAGATTTTAACGCAGAGGTAGGAAGAGAAGACATTTTTAGCAGTACTGTCGGAAAACATAGCCTACACGACAACACGTCTGGTAACGGACTTATTATTGACTTCGCTACGGAACGAAACGCCACTATAGCTAGCACACGGTTTCCTCACCTCGATATCCATAAGGGGACTTGGCGGTCTCCAGATCAACGAACAGCGATAGACCAGAGGCACGAATCCAGTATTTTGGATGTCCGAACATTCCGAGGGGCTAACATCGACTCGGACACTACCTTGTTGTAGCCAAGGTAAGGATGCGGATATCCACCACGCCACAAAAAAAAAACAGAAATACTGTGAAAAAATTTAATGTTGAAAGACTCCAATCGCAAGAGACCGCCAAGGCCTTCGCGCAAAACGTATCGCTTAACATCTCGATTAGCACCATACCACCAGCATCGAATGTCGAAGAACAATGGCAACGATGCCAAGAAGCCATTAGATCAGCGGCAACTAATGTGCTAGGTTTCTCTCGGCCACAAGCAAGAAACCCCTGGTTTGATGAGGAATGCCGACAGATGCTCACAGCCAAGAACGAGGCCTACAAGGCTAAGCTGAAGGTGAAGACGAGAGCTACCATTGAGCTCTATAGGCAGAGAAGAAGGGAAGAACACCGGTTTTTCAGAAAGAAGAAAAAAGAGCAAGAAAAGCGCTCGATCGAGGATATAGAGCGGTGCCTCTCCAGGAACGATGTTCGCAAGTTTTACCAAAGTGTAAAACATCAAAGCCAAGGGTACAAGGGTCGAACAGAATCCTGTCGAGATGAACAAGGGAATATCGTAGTTGAGACACAGTCGATGCTGAGGATATGCAAGAACAAATTCTGCAGACTGTTAAACGGCGAAGACGACATTCCGCCATCAGGCAGAACGAACGAATCAATATTGGAAACGACAGCGAAAACTGCCAACTACCCGACCTAAGTGGAGTGAGGATAGCTATATCTAAACTCAAGCTTAATAAGGCCGCCGGAAATGACGGCCTTCCCACTGAGCTTTATAAAGCTGGCGGAGATGACTTGGTAAGCAACATCCACCAACTCATAAGCCAAATCTTTTCGGTTGAAAGCATGCCTCAAGAATGGAACCTCAGCATCGTTTGCCCGATCCACAAAAAAGGAGACCCTCTGAACTGCGCCAACTACAGAGGCATAAGTCTACTCAACATCGCTTACAAGATCCTATCTGCCGTTATATGTGAACGCTTGAAACCGTTTACCAACAACCTGATCGGCCCTTATCAGTGTGGTTTTAGGCCAGGAAAGTCCACAATCGATCAAATTTTCACACTTCGGCAGATCCTGGAAAAATCCCAAGAAGTCCAAATCGATACCCACCACCTATTTATCGATTTCAAAGCCGCATGCGACAGCATTTATAGAGACGAACTATACAGAGCTATGTCTAGTTTTGGTATACCGCCCAAACTCGTCCGTTTGTGTAGGATGACGATGGAGAATTCTCGCTGCACCATCAGGGTCGGAAACGACCTCACCGACATATTCGATACCAAAAAAGGATTTAGGCAAGGCGATGCGCTGACATGTGACTTCTTCAATTTGATTCTTGAGAGGATGGTGCAAAACTCCCGAGCCAACACCAGAGGCACAATTTTCCAAAAATCGTTGCAACTACTAGCATACGCCGATGATATTGACATCATTGGTAGGACTCAACGTGATGTCATAGCCACGTTTGCTAGTATAGAGAAGGAAGCGGCAAAAATGGGTTTAGCAGTAAATGAGGGTAAGACTAAGTATATGCTGTCAACACGAAAGGACACACAACATCGACGAATTGGACAGAACGTCACCATTGACAGGCATAACTTTGAGGTAGTACGGGACTTTGTCTACCTCGGCTCCGCTCTGACAACAACATCTCGTCAGAAATCAAACGAAGAATTACTCTTGCCAATCGCTGTTCCTTCGGGCTAAGAAGGCAATTTAGTAGTAAAGCCCTCACTCGAACTACTAAGGAGATCCTATATAAGACCCTGATCATCCCAGTCCTGCTCTACGGCGCTGAAGCATGGACCGTATCAAAAGCGGATGAAGAAATCCTTGGTCGATTCGAGCGAAAAATTCTTCCGAAAATCTTCGGTCCCGTTTGCGTTGACGGGCTATGGAGACGAAGATTCAAACACGAACTATACGAGCTGTACAGCGACATACCCCTAGTCAAAAAACTCCGCATTGGACGTTTAAGATGGCTAGGACATGTAGATAGAATGGACACCAATACTCCGGCTCGCAGAGTCTTCGATTCCCAGCCAGACGTCGGACGGAGTAGAGGAAGACCTCGCCTTAAGTGGCGCGCACAAGTAGAAACCGACCTCAACCAACTTGGAGTGCGCAACTGGAGGCAGTTAGCTAAGGACCGGGCTAATTGGAGAGGCATGTTGGCTCAGGTTCATCCCGGACTGTAGCGCCACTTATGTAAGTAAGTAAGACGTTGTCCTGAGCAACTCTATGCAACCCCCAATAAAATGATGTGCATTCAGAGCAGTTTCGGAGCTACCATCGGTGTTGTTTGGTTACTCGCTCAGTTGAAATGCATACTACGGAAACTACTCATCGGTGAGTCCAGGAAAGCAATATCCATTGTTGTAAGGAATCAAACGAAAGTTGTTATAAATGGTTATATCATTCTGAATGCTGATTATGGTATCATAAAAACGCCATCACATGTGTTTGACGTCTGGAGTTTGAAATTGAAGCTTGAATCCAAACAGGGAGATTTGATTGAGTTTTAAATGGCCGCGTTCCGGGTTTTAGTTTTACCAAGTTAACTTTGCCAATGCACTGTTCTCACTGGTCAATCGGCCATTTTAATTACGTGACATTGGAGGGGAGGGAAATGACTTGCGTAACAATTTGAAAATTTACGCATGGACACCCATATATGAGTGAAACAGCTGATTTTGCGTCGACCTGTCATTAAGATGTTTTTGATTTCATTAGTGTTACCCAATATTATTGGTTTATTTAGGTTATTTCTTACTTTTTTTTGGTTTGGCACAGTTTGACATTTACCTTGCCATTCATTAAGATTTTGCGTTCCACATCGCCTCACCTCATTCTGCAGTTGAAATCTAAAATCCGGAACGCACGGCCAATGTGTATGTGATTAGTGATACTGATAATCAAGATGTATTTTTGGAATTGCATTGCGTTGCCTTGAGGAAGGACGGTGTTTTTCATATGACGACATTTTAAAACGAGATGCTACATATCGGTTACGCCTCTTACGTGGGATGACGTATTCAGATTTGATGTATGAGTTGTATAACGGTACTTTTGACTTAGATAGCCTTTTGAATGTTTGACGGTTTTATCGATATTTGGGAGTCTTCCCGATAGGTGGAGCGTCGTATTTTGGATTTTGGTTGAATTTTGTTGGATTTTTGCGCTTACAATGAAAAGAGAATATCTTCACACTGGAGATCTTGCAGAAGGGACTATTGGCGATATGTGCGTATGATTGTCTTTTTGAAGTGAAACTTCTTTTGGGACATTGTGAATTCGATTCAATGAAACGAAAAAGTGTCACGAAAAAGATATTAAACAAAATATCGGTTGTCGTCTGTTCACTGAAACCAAGCAGCGTCAGTCGCGGATAGTACTTAGATATGGGAACACTTGGAAACACCGCGTGTTTTTGGTTATTGTAAGAGAATGAGTTGAGTTCTACTTTCATAAAACCGGTTTTGTAGGCAAGGGAACTGAGTTTCGAGGTAAGAAATTGCTGAAATTCTTCAACCAAGTTCGTGCGGTAGAACAAGGTTGAAAACTAATCAAACCACTTTTTTCACCAATTAAGTCAATTAAATGTCAATATGTCAGTTCAACTCGTCTAGAATGAAATAAATACACTATGGAGGTGGTAAACAGAAGGGTAGAGTAAGAGAGAGAAATTAATCAGAGTAATGTATCCGACTATAAATACAGTAGTTCCCAAAAAAACTGCAAACCCGGTTTTTTTTCGAGAAAATCTATATAGCAGAATTTTATATTGTTACCATTATTGTTGGTAACATTTTCACGTAATCAGTTTTAGTCTTAATAGATCCTAACTTATTTTTCAGCTTTGGCCAATAACGGAAAATCATTTAAAATTATTCACATGGACACCGATTCATTCAAATTCCGGAATAAAGGTTTTTATCGTCACATTTATATATTTTTTCAACATAAAACTATGCAAATCACAAATTCTCGTATGGTTGGTATTTGATCTTACGCCTACCGCACACTGAAAGAGAAAGTTGCGTACCACCACAAATGGAAAAAGAATGGGGTGATCCAGATCAAAAATATAAAAATAGAAGGCTATGAATAGAAAACGACTTTGGCCGTGTTCCGGATTTAGTAAGATATCTTAGATGAAATTCTGTTCTCTTTGGACAATCGACCATTTTACTTACTTGCTTACTTAAGTGGCTCTACAGTCCGGATTGATCCTGGGCCTCAACCAACATGCCTCTCCTTCAGTTGCGCACTGCAATTTGGTTGAGGTCAGTTTCTACTTGTAGGCGCCACTTAAGGCGAGGTCTTCCTTTACTGCGCCGACGTCTGGCTGGGAATCGAAGACTCTGCGACCCGGAGTATTGGGTCTTATATAGAATCTCCTTAGTAGTTCAAGTGAGGGCTTTACTACTGAATTGCCTTCTTAGCGCAAAGAAACAGCGGCTGGCTATGGTAATTCTTCATTAATTTCTGAGGAGATGTTGTTGTCAGAGCTAATAGCGGAGCCGAGGTAGACAAAATCCCGTACTTCCTATCGGTTATATCGGTCAATGGTGACGTTCTGTCCAATTCGTCGATGTTGTGTTTCCTTTCGTTTTGTGGGATACTTTGTCTTACCTTCATTTACTGCTCAAACTATTTTTGCCTCTTCCCTCTCTATACTAGCAAACGTGGCTATGACATCACGTTGAGTCCTACCAATGATGCCAATATCGTCGGCGTATGCTAGTAATTGCACCGATTTTTGGATGATTGTGCCTCTGGTTGTGGCTCGGGAGTTTTGCACAATCCTTTCAAGAATCAAGTTGAAGAAGTCAAATGACAGCGCATCGCCTTGCCTAAATCCCTTTTTAGTATCGAATGTGTCGGTGAGTTCGTTTCCGACCCTGTGGAGCAACGAGAATTCTCCACGGTATCCTAAATCTATACATGGCTCTGTATAGCTCGTCTCTGTAAATTTTGTAGTATGAGGCTTTAGTATCGTTTTGGACTTCTTGAGTTTTTTTCCAGGAAGTGTGAAGATTTTATTAGTTTTGGACTTTCCTGGCCTAAAACCACACTTATAAGGGTCGATCTGGTTTTCGCTCTCGTCGCCAATATTGAATGGTTCGTTCTGCCTGACAGAATGTTATTCGCCATCGCCGTTTAACAGACTGCAGAAGTGGTTCACCCATATCCTCAGCATCGACTGTGTCTCAACTACGATATTTTCTTGTTCATCTCGACTGGATTCTGTTCGATCCTTGTGTCCTTGGCTTTGTTGTTTTACACTTTGGTAAAACTTGTGGACATCATTCCTGGAGTGGCACCTCTCTATATCCTCGATAGCGCACTTTTCTTGCTCTATTTGCTTCTTTCTGAAAAGCCGGTGTTCTTCCCTTCTTCTCTGCAAATAGAGCTCAATGGCAGCTCTCGTCTTCACCTGCAGCTTAGCCTTGTATGCCTCGTCCTTGGTTGCGATCAGCTGTCGGTATTCCTCATCTTGTTGGTGGACGCGAGAAACCTAGTACATCAGTTACCATTGCAGCTGATCTAATGACTTGTTGGCATTGTTGCCATTGCTCTTCGACACTCGATGCTGGTGGTATGACGTTAATTGAGACGTTAAGGGATACGCGTTCCGCGAAGTCCTTGGCGGTCTCTTGCAAGTGAAGTCTTTCGACATTAAATTTGTATTTCTGTTTGTTGTGGAGTGGTGGATGTCCGCATTCTTACCTTGGCTGCAACATGGTAGTGGTCTGAGTCGATTTTAGCCCCTCACAATGTACGGACATCCAAAATACTGCCTCTATACTGCCTCTTGTCTATCGAAATGCGATAAATTTGGTTGACTGTTGTTTATTTGTATATAGGCTGTTTTGGTCGATCATTTTTAATGCTGTTCGTTGATCTGGAGACCGCCATGTCCCCTATGGATATCGAGGTGAGGAATCCGTGTGCTGGCTATAGTGGCATTTCATTCCATAGCGTAGTCAATTAGATTAAATCCGTTACCAGACGTGTTGTCGTATAGGCTATGTTTTCCGACAATACTGCTAAAGATGTCTTCTCTTGCTACCTCTGCTTTAAAATCTCGCAGCACGATTTTAACATCGTACTTTTGTAGTCGCTCGTTGGTCTTGTCATGGAGCTCGTAGAAGCAGTCTATCGCTGTATCATCTTTTTCCTCCGTCAGGGCGTGAGCATATAAATTAAAATAAAACACTTTTGGTGGATTTATTTATTCTTTTAAGAGTAAACTTAGACTAACTTTGTTATATGTAAATGAAAAATGATGTTGCCCATGAATCAGTTTGCCGCATCAACAAAATTAGCTTCGCGTGTGTGGAAACATGATGCTATGTCTGGCTGGACTCGACACTGCGTTTTCGTGGGAAACTTCCTATGGAATATGATCCACTGTTTTGTGTGGGGAACTTTACGTTCCCATAACTTCTCTCCTTCTTTAGCGAAGTCGTCCTCGCCTTCTTTTAAGTTTTCTAAAATCTCCATAACCAAATTTTCCTGATTCTTTTTGTCGGAAGGGAAATTGTTCGGAGTATTCTGACGTCTTCGGCCTATCCAGAGGGCTGTTGTAATTATGATTGTGAGGGTAAACATAGAAATGTATAGGATAAGCCATAGCCAGTTCCGTGTTTTAATTTCTGTCTTTAAATGGGCGATGTGTTCCAAATTTTTCGTATTGACCGCATGCAGATATGGCAACGAAAGCAACGTCAGGTGATCGGAAAAATTTATTTGCACTGTAGTTGACCCGTTTATATTGACCCTTTTCTCGAACATCACTAAATAGGTCCCGTTGATAGTGATTGGCAATCTAGTTTCTTCCCGGACCTCTACAATTTCATGATTTATTATGATAACACCGTCGTCGATCAAACTGATAGGTTCAATATGGTAAGAAGTTGTTGTCATGCAGGATGCTGTATTGTTATTCAATAACTGATAGACGCACGTATTGTTTGAATCAATTTCACAAAATGTCGATGAAGTAGCTTTTTTGCAACTTTTTAAAGGACGATAATCTTCTTTACACCTGGCAGCAGCATCTGTTCCCAACAATAAAACCTTTTTTTCGCGAATAACAGGGAATATTCTTATAAAATTGCAAACAAATTGAATCTTGGGGTATTTAATTAAAAAGTAAATATTCGAGTTTACTACTTACTTACTTACTTAGGTGGCGCTACAGTCCGGAATGAACCTGGGCCTCAACCAACATGCCTCTCCAATTAGCCCGGTCCTTAGCTAACTGCCTCCAGTTGCGCACTCCAAGTTGGTTGAGGTCGGTTTCCACTTGTGCGCGCCACTTAAGGCGAGGTCTTCCTCTACTGCGGCCGACGTCTGGCTTGGAATCGAAGACTCTGCGAGCCGGAGTATTGGTGCCCATTCGTTCTACATGTCCTAGCCATCGTAAACGTCCAATGCGGAGTTTTTTGACCAGGGGCATGTCGCTGTACAGCTCGTATAGTTCTTGGTTGAATCTTCGTCTTCATAGCCCGTCAACGCAAACGGGACCGAAGATTTTTCGAAGAATTTTCCTCTCGAATCTACCAAGGATTTCTTCATCCGCTTTTGATACGGTCCATGCTTCAGCGCCGTAGAGCAGGACTGGGATGATCAGGGTCTTATATAGGATATCCTTAGTAGTTCGAGTGAGGGCTTTACTACTAAATTGCCTTCTTAGCCTGAAGAAACAGCGGTTGGCAAGAGTAATTCTTCGTTTAATTTCTGACGAGATGTTGTTGTCAGAGTTATTAGCGGAGCCGAGGTAGACAAAGTCCCGTACTACCTCAAAGTTATATCTGTCAATAGCCGGCGAAAATCCTCATCCAAACCCTCCCAGTGGGTGCCGGCCGGTAATGATTGCTACAGTGTTCTTGTACGTTGTCAAGACGGCAATCAGCTAAGGTCAGAGGGCATTGCGGTGATGTTACTCTACTTCTCAATAGTAAAATATCCCGTTTTTATGCCTTTTGACCATAGGACTAGAGGTACCTGATTTCAGTGGTGGTGTAAGCGCACTTAATGCAAACCGTGCCCAAGAATGCAAGGCTGGGGGTTAAACCAGCCGCTAACGAGCTTCTTCAGATGCACAGGCATGGTCTGTCGTATCTTTTGCCTTACTCCGGTATATCGGCTCTGCCGGAGTGGACCTCCTTTCCGTTCTACTCGTGGGTCCAAAATTTTCAAATGAACCAAACAAAAATAAAAAAACAAATTAATAAAAAAATACAAAAAAAAATAAATAAACTTGAGGATAAGCAGGTTGGTACCTCTTCGGAAGAGGAGTTACTAGCCTCCTCTCAAGAGACGGTTACAGGCGTTGTGAAGGATACAAGTAGTATTCCCACGACGTCTGTGGTATCTCTAGAGACCTCTTCAGGCGACGCGCATTGTATAGTTAGTACACTCGCGGAGTCTCAGCCAATTAACACCCAACAAAACGCAGGCGATGGGCAGTGTATAGTTAGTACACTCGCTTCATCTAATGTCTTGCTTAAAACAACCGACTTAGACGTTGGAACATGTGCAGTCAGTACACCGACAGCGTCTAAGCCATTAAATACCAAAGCGATTCCGGCTAAGGTCGCTTGTGATGGCCAACAACCGAGTGTATCGAACATCACCAAAAGTCAGTACAGTAGAGCCTGCTTCATTCTCAGTAAGATAGCTAAGAATGAAGCGGCTGGTATTGCACATACCAAAGACAGCGACAAACACATATACCTCAAGATTGTTGAAGACTACAACAAACTCAAGGAAAAGCGGCTAGAGTCTGAAACCGCGAAGCGCAGTAGGTCTCATGATGAGCCAACTAACGCCTCAAAGCGGGGGAAGTTTTCAGCCTCCGGTAACTCATCTAAGCATGCGGAGGCCAATGTCAAACCTAAACCGAAGCGCTCCAATACCCGGGTCGTAAGAGACGACCTGCAAGTTGCAATTATCGACGAGCAGCCGACTAATTGCAGCAAGGTGGCGGACGCTTGGGGTGAGATTGAGGCCAAGCTATCTGAGATGGTTATGGACTTTCTGCTGGACAATCCGGGTGGCCCTCTGCCTTGCTTCGATTCCGAAGAAGTGGTTAGGGGTATTAGGGTGGTTAAATGTGCGGACAAATTTTCGAGGGATTTCCTCGAAAATTGTGTAGCCAAGATTCGGAACAACTGGACGGGTTTTAGTTTGAAGCTCGTTCCAGCCGATGACATTCCTTGGCGACCGCGAGCCCGCATTTGGCTACCGAATATGCACTTGGACAGGGTCAAACTGATCCAGGTCCTACAGCTGCACAACCCCGGAATTCCCATGACTGACTGGTCCGTCCTTAAGGTAGAGACACCAACCCCTCACACTAAGCCCTTCCTCCTACTCATCAACGAGGAGTCTCTAGAAGCCCTAGAGAAGGCCGATAACAGATTGAGGTTTGGCATCAGACATGCCAAACTCAAAATATTCAGGTCAGCGCGTCCAGGTGAAGACCCGGACGAAGTCGATGACGCCAACAATTTGTTGGAAGTCCTGCGACTAGATGCCACATCCACACGAGATGCTCAGAGTTCTGCAGATTAACCTGCAGCACTCTAGGTGCGCTAGTGAAAACCTCCTAGTCTTTCTGAAAGAGGAAGACATCGACATCAGCCTAATTCAAGAACCCTGGGTGGGAGGTTCCACTATCAAAGGGCTCAATGACAAGGACTACAACCTTTTCTACAACATCGACAAACATAACGGTAAGCCAAGATCCTGTATTTTAGTTAAAAAACATATCAAAGCTTTCTTTTGTCCCAACCTCAGCTGCAACGACCTTGCTGTTATACGGGTTGAAGCTGGTAAGCAGGAGTGTCTGTATGCTGCTTCGGCCTATATGGCACATAACCAGAATGCTCCGCCGAAGGAGGTAGAGTTTCTCTCAGCCACCTTATCAAAAAGGAATACCCACTTGATTCTGGGCTGCGATGCCAATGCCAGGCATACCCTGTGGGGTAGCTCAGAGATCAATGAACGAGGTGAGTCTCTTTTTGATTTTATAATTCATAACAACCTGTCAATCTGCAACAAGGGTTGCACCCCAACCTTCACTTTCCCGAGCACGGTGAGTTTTAGGGGCTGGGAAGATGTCATTGACATCACACTAGCTACAAACAACGACAACCTTAAGGTGAATAACTGGAGAGTATCCAACCTGAAATCCTTCTCTGATCACAGCTGGATACTCTTTGATGTCAATATTCGGATTGATGCACCAATCCCCTTTAGAAATCCCAAAAGAATCAACTGGCCAAAGTTTGACCAAATAGTTAATTCTAGACTTCAAGCAATACCAAAATCTAAGTTCACTTCGACAGACGAACTGAATGCAGCTATCGTTACCTTTGAGAAGGCAATGAGTACTGCTTTCAAGGTCTCGTGTCCAGCCAGTTACGGTAGGAAAAAACTACCTCCCTGGTGGAGTGAGGACCTTAGTAAACTTAGGAATATGACCAGGGTCATTTTTAACATATGCCATAAATACAACTTTTGGCAGCCCTATAAAGATTGCCTTAGAATATACAAAGCGGCTATTCGTAGCGCCAAGAAAGAATCCTGGCAGGAATACTGCGAATCCATCAACACCCTTAAAGACTCTTCCAGACTGAGCAAAATCTTAGCGAAGGACCATTCAAACCCGTCCTTAATAAGAAAGTCGGATGGTAGCTGGGCAGAGACCTCATCCGAATCTCTGTCTATCCTAATTAACACACACTTCCCGGGTTGTAAAGAGGTGCCGCCAGCATCTGCTGACTCTCGGCCCGCTGACCATACAACTTGGGAAAATATCAAATCCATTATAACCAAAGAAAAGACATCCTGGGCAATAAATAGCTTCTCACCCTATAAATCACCTGGCCTTGATGGCATCTTGCCGATCATGCTACAAAACTCACTGGATACTGTATTACCGTGGTTGTTGCCAATTTATAGAAGTTGCATTTTACTAAACTTTATTCCACACTCATGGAGACGTGTCAGGGTAGTTTTTATACCAAAGGCGGGCAGACGTGGACATGAATCTGCAAAAGATTTTAGGCCCATCAGCCTTGCTTCCTTTATACTAAAGACCCTGGAGCGGATCCTTGACATCCATGTGCGAAGCATTCTTAATGAATCACCGCTATCCACATCACAACACGCTTATCTCAAAGGCAGATCGACTGAAACCGCTCTGCATGAGGTGATTGGGACCATCGAAAAGTCCCTCTACTACAAAGAGTATACCCTAGCCACTTTCCTTGATATAGAAGGGGCTTTCAATAATGTACAAACTGACAGCATACTAGAAGCCCTAACCGTAACTGGTGTAGAGGAGCATTTTAGCCAATGGATTATATCCATGCTAAGGTCTAGAATCATTCAATCAACACTAGGCAACAGCAGCTTAACGCGATATGCTGACAGAGGTACACCACAGGGCGGTGTGATATCTCCTCTGCTGTGGCTTATTGTTATGAACAAACTGTTAGTCCGACTTGATCGGGATAGGATTAAGGCAGTGGCATACGCGGACGACGTGGTGATCCTAGTGTCAGGAAAGTTTCTCCCAGTGAAGCTGTGGCCTGGGTGTTAATCCGGGCAAGACGGAAATGATGCTTTTCACCACGAAGACCAAAATACCAGCCTTTAACCTCCCCCGACTTAATGGTCAAGCGCTCTCACTCTCATCCAATGCCAAATATCTAGGGACTATCCTAGATACTAAGCTTAATTGGAAAACCAACATAGAACAAAGGGTCAAGAAAGCATGTATAGCTTTCTATGCCTGTAGAAAAACATTCGGCAAAAGATGGGGCCTACAACCAAAGATGACACTTTGGATGTACACTGCTGTTGTTCGGCCGATACTCACCTATGGGGCACTAGTCTGGTGGCCTTCTGTGGGTAAAGGGTATATCATTGACAAACTTAAGAGGGTACAAAGAACTGCTTGTATCGGCACAACTGGGGCCATGAGATCTTGTCCTACTGATGCCTTAACGGTTCTTCTCCACCTTCTCCCTCTAGATATCCATATCAAAGATATTGCAATGTGTAGTGCAGTCAGGCTCAAAGAATCTGGCTGCTGGTTCAATAAGCCCTATGGGCACAGCAATATCCTAGATTCATTGCCAGCAGGTCTAGCTGACCATCATACCGACTACATGATACCCAAACTGAACTTCCACAATCACTTCACCGCTGGCTTTCCAACTAGAGAGGATTGGAAAAACGCATTGGTTGAAAAAGATTTTGACACACTCATTTACACCGACGGCTCCAAAATGGACTGCGGAGTGGGCGCCGGTGTCTACTCGGACACACTAAAAATAAAAAAATCGTTTCGCCTCCCTGATTCCTCCAGCGTATTCCAAGCGGAATTGTTGGCTATTAGGGAGGCATGTCACGCGATTAAACACGATAGTACTCCCAAGCAAAATATCGCTATTTTTGTCGACAGTCAAGCCGCTATTAAGGCGATTATTTCGGTATCGACGTCATCAAAACTAGTACTTCAATGCCAAAACGAACTGGCCTCCATTGGGAGTCGATACAGTATCACTCTCATATGGGTTCCAGGCCATAGTGACATAGATGGAAATGAACAGGCTGATGCCCTTGCCAGGTTGGGCTCGTCCCTTCCCAGCTCACGTGCAATCGGCATTCTCACTCCTTTAAAAACTATCATGAATAATATCAACACACACTCTCTTAAAACAGCTGAACATAGGTGGCGTAACCTCAGTGGGTGCGCCATTTCAAGAGATATGTGGCCTCGCTACAACAAGACTAAAACACGGGACCTCTTAAGCAGATCCCGTAAGGAAGTCTCCAGGGTGATAGCAATTACCACTGGACACTGGCCCATCGGTGACCATGCTGTTAGAATGGGTATACCCAACAACACCAACTGTCGCAGTTGCAAGGAGGTGGGGGAGAAGGAAACTCTAACTCACTTTCTGTGCAAATGCCCGGCTCTGTCAAGAGCAAGACAACGAACCCTAGGCAAACCTTTCTTTGACAATATCCGCGACCTCTCTGATAAACACATCAAAGAACTGATCGCCTTCCTTAATGCCACTGGTTGGATTTAGTACACGCCAACTAACAACAAGACATAACATTTAACCGCACGAGTTTTTGGCATCAAAACGGCGCACCTCAGCGCTAATTGTGTTTCGTCTTGTACGAACAGCCAATCAAACTAACTAACTAACTATATCTGTCAATGGTGACGTTCTTTTCAGTTCGTCGATGTTGTGAGTCCTTTCGTGATGACAGCATATACTTAGTCTTACCCTCATTTACTGCTAAACCCATTTTCGCCGCTTCCTTCTCTATACTAGTAAACGTGGCTATGACATCACGTTGAGTCCTACCAATGATGTCAATTTCGTCAGCGTATGCTAGTAGTTGCACCGACTTTTGGAAAATTGTGCCTCTGGTGTTGGCTTTGGAGTTTTGCACAATCCTCTCAAGAATCAGATTAAAGAAGTCACATGACAGCGCATCGCCTTGCCTAAATCTTTTTTTTGGTATCGAATGTTTCGGTGCGGTCGTTTCCGACCCTGATGGAGCAGCGAGAATTCTCTATCGTCATCCTACACAAACGGACGAGTTTGGGCGGTATACTAACACTAGACATGGCTCTGTACAGTTCGTCTCTATAAATGCTGTCATATGCGGCTTTGAAATCGATGAATAGGTGGTGGGTATCGATTTGGACTTCTTGAGTTTTTTCCAGGATCTGCCGAAGTGTGAAAATTTGATCGGTTGTGGACTTTCCTGGCCTAAAACCACACTGATAAGGGCCAATCAGGTTGTTGGTAAACGGTTTCAGGCGTTCACATATTACGGCAGATAGGATCTTGTAGGCGATGTTGAGGAGACTTATGCCTCTGTAGTTGGCGCAGTTCAGAGGGTCTCCTTTTTTGTGGATCGGGCAAACGATGCTGAGGTTCCATTCTTCAGGCATATTTTCATCCGACCAGATTTGGCTTATGAGTTGGTGGATGTTACTTACCAAGTCATCTCCGCCGGCCTTATAGAGCTCAGCGGGAAGGCCGTCATTTCCGGCAGCCTTATTAAGCTTGAGTTTAGATATTGCTATCCTCAATTCACTCAGGTCGGGTGGTTGGCAGTTTTCGCTATCGTTGCCAATATTAAATGGATCGTTCTACTTGACAGCGGAATGTTGTTCGTCATCGCCGTTTAACAGTCTGCAGAAGTGGTTCTTCCATATGCTCAGCATCGACTGTGTCTCAACTACGATGTTTCCTTGTTCATCTCGACAGGATTCTGTTCGAGCATTGTATCCTTGGCTCTGACGTTTTACACTTTGGTAAAACTTGCGAACATCGTTCCTGGAGTGGCACCTCTCTATATCCTCGATCGCGCGCTTTTCTTGCTCTTTTTTCTTCTTGCTGAAAAACCGATGTTCTTCCCTTCTTCTTTGCCTATAGAGCTCAATGGCAGCTCTCGTCTTCACCTGCAGCTTAGCCTTGTAGGCCTCGTTCTTGGCTGCGAGCATCTGTCGGCATTCCTCATCAAACCAGGGGTTTCTTGCTGGTTGGCGTCGTTGCCATTGCTCTTCGACATTCGATGCTGGTGGTGTTAATCGAGAGGTTAAGCGAGAGGTTGTGCGAAGGTCTTGGCGGTCTCTTGCGATTGCAGTCTTCCGACATTAAATTTTTTCACAGTATTTCTGGATTGTTGTGGCGTGTTGGATATCCGCATTCTTACCTTGGCTGCTACAAGGTAGTGATCCGAGTCGATGTTAGCTCCTCGGAATGTTCGGACATCCAAAATACTGGATGCGTGCCTCTTATCTATCGCAATGTGATCAATTTGGTTGACCGTTCGTTGATCTGGAGACCGCCATGTCCCCTTATGGATATCGAGGTGAGGAAACCGTGTGCTGGCTATAGTGGCATTTCGTTCCGTAGCGAATTTTGAGTTTAGAATTATATAAAATGTCATTAATGTTAATGTCAGCAAATTTTTCTGTTTTAAGTGCATATTCAATTTCTTTATTGTCTAAAATTATTGGATTTATAGCATTAAGTTTTCCTAAAGTAACTGAGTAAATAATATTAGTCAGATCTAATATAATTGCTTTATTTCGATTTATTATCAGTTCAAATAGGTGACCGGTATCAACCTTTTCTTTACTAGCTTTTAATAACACGTTAACTGTTTGTGTAAGTTCATTGATTTTTACTTGTAGTTTCGTATTAATAACTATTTGTCGCTCATTGGCTTCAATTAAAGCTTCCTCCTTTGTCTTTACTTCGTTGAAGTCGTCAAAGTTGGGAGTTCCAGCTACATACTTAAGCGCAGTACCAAAAAATGTATGCTTCGAGCATGACGATGGTGAATTCGAAGTGTGGATAGAAGATGTGAGATTTGGTCAACATCTGCTTGCAACGATCTCCATAAATTAGCATCAGGAAAATATGCAGAAATTTTAAGAGTTTCGAAAGCCATGTTCTCGTAACTAGTTAAATTGGTTCGGTGTGTTAAGTAGTGGAAACCGTTGTAATGGCGACCATACCATCGCTGATTGGTATGTAGTAGGACCGTGAGTAATCCATTAGTTTGGATTGGGATAGTGAAGACATTTGTAGTCTGAAAATAGATAATTTATCTAAGGTTTCTTTTATGTATCTCTTTGCTATCTATAAGAACCGTGGTTCCGAGATCCGCTGAACTATCTTTTGGATAAAAAGCTTCGAAAATTTGTTACCTATTCGTTTATTTGTTCGTACAAATACTTTGTCACCTGGTCTAAATATACGAGTGTTTCGAGCTTGGTTATGGTAATTTAAATCTTTTGACTGGGTTTGCAATAGTTTTTTTGTAATTTCGTCTTTAAGAGTGGTTGGAATTTCGTGAATTATGTCGATGGTCTATGATTGGTAACTGAATGGATCGTTCTATTGTATTTTGCAGTGGCAAGTAGAATTAATTCTGCAGCATCATCGATATTCTGTTCCAACTTTGTACATCTAGCTATTTCAGATAGCGTACTATGAAATCTCTCTAGGTGTCCATTTGTGGTACTATGGAATGGTGGTGTATTGAAAACAACTATCCCGAAATGGTTGCTAAGCAATGATCTTATTGCCTCTGAGTTCAGTGATCGCTCCTTATCAAACACAATGGTTTTCGTATTTCTGAATATGTTTATTATTTCAAGAAGAGGTTCTTTGATATCAACAATAGCACGTGATTTTATTGGTTTGACAACAGCAAATTTTGAGAATTTATCCAAGCAGGTGAGAAAATGAATTCCTGCAGTCGAATAAATATCTATATGGAGTATTTCTCCTGCACTTCCGGGTATGGACGATTCTCCTAATTTTGGTTTCGGTGGATGCCTTTGATACTTAGCTTCATGACATATTTTGCAGTTGGAAACTATGACTTTCAATTTCTCTTACATTTTGGGGAAAAAATAATCATTAAGAATTCGTTTCTTATTCTCACGAGCAGATCGGTGAGCTCTATTGTGCTCTGTGGTTAGTATTTCTGATTGATCATCCTCATTAAATATGTCAGTAACAAATTTATCAGTATGAACAAATTTGATTGAGGGGAATTTTCTTGAGAGACCATCCTGAATTTCAGATAGGATGTGTAAGTCGAAAAAAATTGCATTTACTACACTAGGATTTGCGACATCTTGAAATATTCGAAAGAGTTCATCAACATTACTGAATGTTATCGTATGTCTTATCAGACTTTTAAAAATTATTTTGGTAGTTTTTCTTAATTCTGCACCTGCATTAAGTATTATTTGGTTTCTAAAACAATTAATTGGATTCTAAACCGTAGAAATCGTGTAAGTTAAGGATTCTTCGCTATGTACTGTAAAGGAATCTTGGCCTCCAGAACTGCCTAACGCATTTATGTGTAGCCTTGATAAAGCATCAGCGACAGAAATTTCACTTCCAGGCTTATAGTGAAATTTGGGGCAAAATTCTTCCACTAAAGCTCTCCATCTTCTCATTTTAGTATTTGGATTTCTGTTCGATATTGTAAAAGTAAAGGGCTGATGGTCTGTATAGATATTCAAGTTTCTTACTCCGTATAAATAATGTCGAAGTTTCTGCAAAGACCACAATATAGCCAGTAACTCTCGTTCATTAGTAGTATAGTTTTGTTCCGTAGAGGATAGCGTTCGAGAGATCATAGTTATCGGTTTGCCACCCTGAGAAAGGACAGCACCGAGTGCATGGGATGATGTATCCGTCGTTGAATCAAACTGCTTTTCATAATCTGGGTAAAAAAGTAACACATCCTCTGACGCTATAATTTTCTTAATTTTGTTAAAAGTATCAAGTCCTTCGTCATCCAAATCTATCTTAATATTTTTGGATTGCCTGCTGCCTATGCTCCCATTCTCACCGCGCAAGTACTTCATCAGAGGTTTAGCAATTTTAGCATAATCTCTTATGAAGTAGCCTGACAATCCAAGAAATGATCGCAGACTGCGGAGTGTTGTAGGCATTTCGTATTCAATGATGTCTTTAACTTTACTTGGACGGGTTTTTTTGTTTCCGAAAATATAATAATGTCATCGATGTAGACATGACATGTTTTACCTATTTCTTCTCTGATAACGTCATCGATTGCCCTTTGGAAAATACTAGACGCATTCTTTAATCCAAATGGAAGCCTGCAAAATTCGTACTTTCCATTGTTTACAGAAAATGCGGTGGTTTTTTCTCTATCGTGTTCGGACAAATTAATTTGATGGAAACCCGACTCGTTGTAAAGTACGAAGCTTTACCTAGATTGGCAAGAATAACTCCAGTATCTGGGATCGGATATTTATCATTTATAGTTTTGCTATTAAGTTTTTGAAAGTCTATAACGAGGCGCATTTTACGTCTGCCCGTCTCATCAATTCCCTTTTTATCGACAACCCATAAAGGACTGTTGTACGGAGACCGTGAAGGTCTTATTATTATACCCTATCCCATAGGGGTATATTAGTTTTGATACATAGTTTGTAACATAGAGAAATAATTTTGCTACATATACCTCAAAGTATATGGATCGACTCAGAATCGCTAGCTGAGTCGAATTAGCCATGTCTTTCTGTCCGTCCGTCCGTATGTCCATCCGTCCGTCTGTCTGTTCGTCACCGATTTTTGGGCCTTGAATTTTAAGCTAGGATAATGAAATTTGGTATATAGGATCCTTGTCCGAGTCACCAGAACAAGTGTAAAAAATTTTAAAATCCGCCCACTGCCACGACCCCTTTTTAGGAAAACGTTTTTTTTTGCCAAACCATAAAGAATTTTAAAAAAGTGTCCGAACAGCATATTAAGAGAATCGAATTATCTATATTTCGTCAATATAAAGTTTTTTGCCACGCCCACTTTTTGGCGGCGTTTTTAATAAAAAAACGTTTTTCGGTCAAATTTTAAAATTTTCGAAAAAAATGTTGATGCAGAATCATTTAGGGTTCGGATTTTCATGCACTAAAAATCTCAAAATATGCGCTTAAAATATGCACTTAAAAATGCAAAATATGCATTGAAAATATGCACTTAAAATTAGTTAAACTTAATTTCGGTTGAATATAAAAAACACATTTTCTAAGAAATTTTTCAATTCAATTCAATTAAATTTTTTATTTTTATGATGTAATAAAATAATAACTTAAAACGAGATCAAAATTGAATAAAAAAAAAAAAAAACACAGTTAAGTAAACATAAACATCTTCCTTTGTTTAATAAAAATAAATAATTCAAAAAAATTCCTTAATTCCTTAATTCATTTTGAAAAGTTTTATTTGCGTATATCATAAAATTTTTTTAAAATTCTCGAATTCAAAACGTTGGCGATTCGGTCGTAAGAATGCCTTATACAAGGAAAAAGATCTCTCGACGTCAACTGAAGTAAGTGGAGCATTTTTTAAGGAACAAATCTCATCGACGGTAAAGTTTTTTGTGTTATTTTCGTCATTGCAGTCCAACGTAAAGGTCTTACTTAAATTTTGCATTATTGCAAATCCTTCATTTTTTGCCAGAACGCACTGAAGTTTTTTTTTTATGACTGCCCCCGTTAGTCCTTCAACCGCATTTATCTTTGCAACAACATCTTCAATTAAATCAATTTGATTTTTTAAGGTGGTCCTGCCTTCTAGCTTTGTTATGGTGTCACACAGGAAACTGAAGTTCGAATTTATAAATATGATTTCGCTTTTTAACAATGGCTGGTTCATGGCTTCTTTTGCATTTTTTATTGCAACTGCATCGGAGTCATCGAACTCATTGACAATGCTTTCAAATGCTTCATAATTTTGTGCATAATACTCAACAGCCTTCAACCAAGTTCCCCATCTTGTAACAATAGGCTGAGGCGGAAGAGGAGTCAAAGGATATTTTTCTTTAAAAATTTCGACGCGTGGTGGTGCCTTTAAAAATATTTTTTTGCCGTTTGAAATTAATCCATCGACGTTCCGAAAATTACTCCTTATTTCTTCTGCAACTCGGTGCATTCCATGTGCTAAGCAAGTGACGTGCAACAATTTTGGATAAAACAGTGCTAGTCCACGTGCTGCCTTTACCATATACGGCGCAGCATCGGTCAAAAAAAGGAGTATTTTACTTTTATCAATTTCCATTGAATTCATGGATTCATCAAATGCGCGAGCGATGGTAAAATGGTTTGTTTTTTCTAATTGGACTACGTTTATTAAAAATTTCTTTTTACTTTCTTCTTCGTTTAGGTCCAACACACCCACAATTACGTTAGCAACAAAACGTCCTTGAATATCTGTTGTTTCATCAATAGAAACCCACAAATATTTATCTTTTAGATCAATTTTCATTTGTTCAAAGAGCGAATTATAAATTTTTTCAACGTAATTTTTTCGCAAAGTAGAATCGTCCGGTATAATTTCTTTTGTATATTTTTTAAAAAAATTTCTTAACTCAGGGTTACTAAGCTTACTTAATGGTATATCGGCTGCAATAAACGCCTCACATAAATCCATTGAAAAGTTGTTGGCTGTATTGGTAAAGGACAGCAGTTGTTGGGATTTCGGACGAACTTCAGATCTTCCTTCAAATTCTAAGTGTTTAACACTTTTTAAATGCTGATCCACTTGAAATTTTTTTTCAAAGCAAACGCTTTTGTTGCAAAATTTGCAGAACAAAACACCTCCATCTGTTTTAAAAATCGTTGGGTATTCTGAAACATATCTTCTCAAATTTGAAGCAATGGATGTCTTCGCTTTTGGCATTGTAGCTGAAATTTGTTTTTTTTTAACTAAAATCATAAATTCAAAAGGAATATTCTTACATTTTCCAAGCAAAACTATTCTAAAAAGATTGAAATTAGTTTTCTACTGACTAAACACGATTATGCGTAGACCACTGAATAAAAAATATCGACTGCTTCGATTGACTGTTAATAGGATGGAAAACTATAATACAATGTAGTGGCAAGTGGAATCTATTAAAATGTGAAAATTTCCGTGGAAAACTAACAGTTAGTTCCACATTCATCGACATCCATACCACTACAAACAAACGAAACCGCTAGCCTGTTGTACATGTAAACGTAGCTGCAGCGGGCAGCTACACCATTGTGCGCAGACAATTTAGCTTTAAGCTTTAGCACGTTGTACTCACACACTTTAATTTGGTTAGCTTTGTGTCGTCGGAAGCTTTTTGTAGCCATTTTGGCGCTTCTGGGTATCGTTTAAATTTCGATCTCATTAATACAGTCCCAGGCATTTCATTTCAATGTTTTGCCGCCACACTCTAGTCAAGCTCATACATGCAGCTTTGTTTATATAGTGCAATAGGTATAATGTGGGGTTGGAACATCGTTCAAGATTGTGAAATGAACAAAAGAAAAAGATAATGGTTTTAAGCTTCGTATGCACTGACATAAAGGGGATATTTTTTTTTTACTGTCTAGTTAAATTTTTGAACAATATGCTCCAAAAATATGAATTAATATTATAAAAAATATGCAAATATAGTAAAATATGCACAAAAATTTGCAAAATATGCATTTATAGTAAAATATGCAAAAATATGCACTAACGGTTAAATGCCATTTTAAAGGAAATTTCATGATACGTATACATAATAAGTTGCCTTGCATCCAAGGTGTTCATAAAAAAACATGCATTTGCATGGAAATCCGATCCCTAATCATTAGTATTGTTAATATAAACATTTCTTCTATAGATCAATTTAACCCACGCCCACTTTTTGGGGGCGTTTTTATATAAAAACCATTTTTATACACTACCCCATAACATATGCAGGAGAAAAACCTTGTCATTTGTAGAACCGTTAAATTTGTTCTTACAATGACATTTTCTATATTTAAATCCCCATCGTGTTTTAAGCCATGTCCACTTTTTGGGGATATTAGTTTTACAGATGGGATGGGATAGGGTATTCAACGATCCGCACAGTGGATTGTAGCCTTCTCATATGTTTATACCCTATCCCATAGGGGTATATTAGTTTTGATACTTAGTTTGTAACATAGAGAAATAATTTAGCTACATATACCTCAAAGTATATGGATCGACTCAGAATCGCTAGCTGAGTCGAATAAGCCATGTCTGTCTGTCCGTCCGTCCGTCCGTCTGTCTGTTCGTCACCGATTTTTAGGTCTTAAATTTTGAGCTAGGATAATGATATTTGGTATATAGGATCCTCGTCCGCGCCACTAGAACAAGTGTTCAAGTGTCCGCCCACTGCCACGCCCCCTTTTTAGGAAAACGTATTTTTTGGACAAACCGTAAGCAATTTTAAAAAAGTGTCTGAGAAGCATATTTAGAGAATCGTAATATTTATATTTCATCAATATAAAGTTTTTCGCCACGCCCACTTTTTGGGGGCGTTTTTTTTTATAAAAAAAGTTATCTGGTCAAATTTTAAAATTTTCAAAAAAATTGTTGATGCACAATCATTGGTAGTATTAATATAAACATTTCGTCTATAGACTATTTTAACCCACGCCCACTTTTTGTGGGCGTTTTCTTACAAAAAACATTTGTATGCCCTACCCCAAGGCATATGCAATAGAAAAACGTTGTTTTCCGTCGAACCATAAAAGAATTTGATAAACCTTCTGAACAATATGTTGTGACAACGCCATTTTCAATACTTTATGACCATGAAGACCACATTTTGGGGATATTAATTTAATGGATGGGATGGGATAGGGTATTCAACGATCCGCACAGTGGATTGTAGCCTTCTCATATGTTTTTGTTTCGAATCAAGTCAGCGATTTACGCATTGACAAATTCGGCCGCCGCCATTGGATATGGATACGGCTTTGAATAAATTGCTTCGTTATCTGTGGTCCTGATAGTTGCAACGACGTTTGTATTGAATGGTAATAACTCATAAGGATCGGCAAAAATTCTAAATTGACGTTTTATCATTAAGGAAAATTCGTCTCTTGCATTTGAATAATTATTTTCATTTCCTGATGAAATATTATTTACATCGCAACAGTAAAAATACATTAATTTTTCTTCTCCACCACTATAAGTTAAAATGCCATTATTTAAATTTAACTGTGCATTAATTTCTTTCAAAAAATCAAATCCGATGATACCATCAAATGTTTTCAGTGTAGGAAGTATGAAGAAGTCTATATTTCTATTAAAAATATTAATACAGCACTTAGCTATAACCTGATCGGTGCCATGAATTGATTTAAAATGTGATTAACTGGTTTGATGCCTGTTAAATCTGCAATTTGACATAATTCTTTAAAGCGCCAGTGTCTATTAGAAGTTTAATTTCTTTTCCTGCTAATGTTCGCGAGACGTATGGCAGGAGGGACCTGCCCCTAAAAAAATTATCTCATCGGAAACTCCTGTTGCTTGATTTTGTAAAGAGGTGTTCTCATACATAGTGTGGTACCCAGCTTGGTGTTCATTAAAACATTGTTCTTCAGTATTGCAGGAATAATCATATAGCTGATTATTGTCTGCATAATGTTCATAATCATAATCTATATCAGCTGCCGGAGGCAAAAATTCACACTGATTCATTTAATGGACCTTTGTACTTTTGGAAGTGTCTGCCTGTCAGAGTCGAAACGTCTCTTAAATGTTCTAAAGGGTGATCCATTTCGAGGTTCCCTACTTTTTTAAAGAAAAAAACACAGAAAATTCAAATATAATGGAGAATGTTTATTATCATTTGAAAGAACATTCTTTGGCATTTATTTTTTGAAGATTATGTCTATCAAATGTTGGCCGTTGCTACGTCGCAGATGGTCCATCCGTTGAGTCCAATTTTCGATCACTCGTTCGAGAATTTCGACTGGTAACTGGCGAATGACACGCGTGATGTTTTCCTCCAAGGCCTGAATCGAAGCGGGTTTGTCGGCATAAGCTTTTGACTTTACATATCCCCACAGGAAAAAGTCTAACGGAGTGATATCACACGATCTTGGTGGCCACGGCCCAAAACGTGAAATTATGTGCTCACCGAAATGTTCTCTCAATAAGTCCATTTATTGATGCGATGTGTGGGAAGTGGCGCCGTCTTGCTCAAATGTCGCCGAGATCACGAGCTTCAATTTCAGGCATAAAATAGTCGGTTATCATGGTCCGAGTTGCTGCGAACGGCGCCGAATAGACTCTCCACGGTCTTCGTGTACACTCTCAGCTACGGCCGCTATATTTTCTTCACAGCGTGCTGGACGTGGTCTATTCGGTCGAATATTATCCAATAATGAATGCTGGGTCTCAAAATGGGTGATGGTGTTGCGAATAGTACGCTCAGTAGGCCGATTATGTTGACCATAAGTTGAGCGAAGTCCACGAAACACATTCCTCACAGAACGTGAATTTTCATAATAAATTTTAACAATTTGTAAACGTTGTTCACGCGTAAGTCTTTCCATTATGAAATGCCAAACAATACTAAACAAAAATAACATGACACGACTCACACGTGATCTGTCAAAAAGGCTACTGAAAAAAGTATCTCTACTTGGATCACCCGTTATTTTGTTGGTTGAGTGCAACGGCTTGCGGGTTAAAATTGGTTGATTGATAATTTGGATTGCTTAAAGGTCTTTGAACGAAGTTGGAGTTCTGGCTAAAATTATTTACGGGTCTTTGGTACTGAGTAGGTTTTCTTAAGCCAGAAAGACTAGGGTCAAGCTCCATTGGCTCTTGTTTGGGTTGTGCTGTATGAGTGACTTGTCTGTAGTGTGGAGAATGGTGAGGATTATAATATTGATTGCTGCTATAGGATTGCTTTGATATCGCGTAGTTTTGTCGCTCATTTCTGTTAGAAAAAGAGTTTGCAAAAATATAGCGCTCCTGGTTTGCCTCCAATTCTTGCGCAAGAGCTAATGCACTTGGCATATCGGCAGGTTGTGAAGAAAATAAAATATCACCCATGGGTTTCTGTAAACCTGAGATAAAAATTCGAAGGGCGTCTTGTCTATACTTTCTGGTTAAAGAATCAATTAGACTTCTGTTTCCTTCATGGAGCATTATCATTTTATTGATAATAAGAGTTACCTTTTTTTCTACCTCGTCATAAAATTGAACAATCGACATTCTACCTTGACGCAATGTTGACATCTCCTGTTCTATCAAATATATTGGTTTCTTATCAGCGTATATGTAAAATCTAAACGCGCGATTATTGCCTTAAAATTGAGAACTGTGCTGAAGGAAGATAAAACTTGGTCTGCAGAGCCAACTACTTTGTTGCGAATAATGGCAACGGCTTAATAGTGCCTCGAACTGCCAACGTATCCGTCGAATAATTTGTACGCCGTAAAGGCAGCTTGACGCCAAGATATGTAGCGAATTTGATCTCCTGAAAACTCAGGCAATGACTTCACTAATTCCAAAGATTCATTACATTCTTTCCCAGGGTCAATAGTTACAGCTTCATACTCTTCTACGGAAGCAGTAGTATCTAAAGCGTTTAACCTTGTTGTGAGGTTGTCTATTGTCCTTTGGAGAGCTGTTGGTTGCCTGGTTGTTGCTATCTGAACTGCAGCAGCTATTGCCGCTCTAATTTGCTCTGAATCTATTATTCACTCAGAAACTTTCACAAACAAAAATTATATGACAATCTAACTTAAATAATCGAAAACTATTTTCTAACTTACAAAATAAAAATGATCTTCATAGCTCGTTCACGGCTTTTCGTTCTCTTAATATCCAGTCGACTCCCTTTTTTATCAAGGTCTTTCACGTTCACTTTATATGTGGTTTTTATATTGTTTAACGTTTTTCCCCTTTCTTATGAGGGTAAGTGCCGGTGGGTTTGTTAAAGTTGGGCGCCAATTAAAATAAAACACTATTGGTGGATATTATATTTTTTCCTCTATGAGGAATTGAAATTTATTATTTTAAGAGTAAACTTAGACTAACTTTGTTATATGTAAATGAAAAATGAGGTTGCCCATGAATCAGTTTGCCGCATCAACAATATTAGCTTCGCGTGTATGGAAACATGATGCTATGTCTGGCTGGACTCGACACTGCGTTTTCGTGGGAAACTTCCTATGGAATATGATCCACTGTTTTGTGTGGGAAACTTTACGTTCCCAAAACTTATATAAGCCTTATGTTGGTGAATTGATACGAATTGTTACAATGCGTTCGCTAATGTCTTGGAAACATAAGACTTCTTGCCTAAGTCTGGCACTTATAACAAATCCGCATCCGAATAGTCGCTGTTTCTGCTCACTATAACACGGTCCGTAGGAGCTCGTACCCCGACAAAACCTATGAGCGACTACCGAAGTACGATGTTAAAATCGTGCTGGGAGATTTTAACGCAAAGGTAGGAAGAGAAGACATCTTAAGAAGTATTGTCGGAAAACAAAGCCTACACGACAACACGTCTGGTAACGGACTTAGGCTAATTGATTTCGCTACGGAACGAAATGCCACTATAGACAGCACACGGTTTCCTCACCTCGATATCCATAAGGGGACATGGCGGTCTCCAGATCAACGAACGGTCAACCAAATTGATCACATTGCGATAGATAAGAGGCACGCATCCAGTATTTTGGATGTCCGAACATTCCGAGGAGCTAACATCGACTCGGATCACTACCTTGTAGCAGCCAAGGTAAGAATGCGGATATCCACCACGCCACAACAATCCAGAAATACTGTGAAAAAATTTAATGTCGGAAGACTGCAATCGTAAGAGACCGCCAAGACCTTCGCACAACGCGTATCCCTTAACCTCTCGATTAACACCATACCACCAGCATCGAATGTCGAAGAGCAATGGCAATGATGCCAACAGGCCATCAGATCACCCGCAACTGATTTGCTAGGTTTCTCGCGCCCACCAGCAAGAAACCCCTGGTTTGATGAGGAATGCCGACAGATGCTCGCAGCAAAGAACGAGGCCTACAAGGCTAAGCTGCAGGTGAAGACGAGAGCTGCCATTGAGCTCTATAGGCAAAGAAGAAGGGAAGAACATCGGCTTTTCAGCAAGAAGAAAAAAGAGCAAGAAAAGCGCGCGATCGAGGATATAGAGAGGTGCCACTCCAGGAACGATGTTCGCAAGTTTAACCAAAGTGTAAAGCTTCAAAGCCAAGGATACAAGGCTCGAACAGAATCCTGTCGAGATGAACAAGGAAATATTGTAGTTGAAACACAGTCGATGCTGAGGATATGGAAGAACTACTTCTGCAGACTGTTAAACGGCGATGACGAACAACATTCCGCTGTCAGGCAGAACGAACCATTCAATATTGCCAACGACAGCGAAAACTGCCAGCCACCCGACCTGAGTGAAGTGAGGATAGCAATATCTAAACTCAAGCTTAATAAGGCTGCCGGAAATGACGGCCTTCCCGCTGAGCTCTATAAGGCCGGCGGAGATGACTTGGTATGCAACATCCACCAACTCATAAGCCAAATCTGGTCGGATGAAAATATGCCTGAAGAATGGAACCTCATCGTTTGCCCGATCCACAAAAAAGGAGACCCTCTGAACTGCGCCAACTACAGAGGCATAAGTCTCCTCAACATCGACTACAAGATCCTATCTGCCGTAATATGTGAACGCCTGAAACCGTTTACCAACAACCTGATTGGCCCTTATCAGTGTGGTTTTAGGCCAGGAAAGTCCACAACCGATCAAATTTTCACACTTCGGCAGATCCTGGAAAAAACTCAAGACGTCCAAATCGATACCCACCACCTATTCATCGATTTCAAAGCCGCATATGACAGCATTTATAGAGACGAACTGTACAGAGCCATGTCTACATTCGATACCAAAAAAAGGATTTAGGCAAGGCGATGCGCTGTCATGTGACTTCTTTAATCTGATTCTTGAGAGGATTGTGCAAAACTCCAAAGCCAACACCAGAGGCACAATTTTCCAAAAGTCGGTGCAACTACTAGCATACGCTGACGATATTGACATCATTGGTAGGACTCAACGTGATGTCATAGCCACGTTTGCTAGTATAGAGAAGGAAGCGGCGAAAATGGGTTTAGCAGTAAATGAGGGTAAGACTAAGTATATGCTGTCATCACGAAAGGACTCACAACATCGACGAATTGGACAGAACGTCACCATCGACAGATATAACTTTGAGGTAGTACGGGACTTTGTCTACCTCGGCTCCGCTATTAACTCTGACAACAACATCTCGTCAGAAATTAAACGAAGAATTACTCTTGCCAACCGCTGTTTCTTCAGGCTAAGAAGGCAATTTAGTAGTAAAGCCCTCACTCGAACTATTAGGGAGATCCTATATAAGACCCTGATCATCCCAGTCCTGCTCTAGGGCGCTGAAGCATGGACCGTATCAAAAGCGGATGAAGAAATCCTTGGTAGATTCGAGAGGAGAATTCTTCGAAAAATCTCCGGTCCCGTTTGCGTTGACGGGCTATGGAGATGAAGATTCAACCAAAAACTATACGAGCTGTACAGCGACATGCCCCTGGTCAAAAAACTCCGCATTGGACGTTTAAGATGGCTAGGACATGTAGAACGAATGGACACCAATACTCCGGCTCCGGCTCGTAGAGGAAGACCTCGCCTTAAGTGGCGCGCACAAGTGGAAACCGACCTCAACCAACTTGGAGTGCGCAACTGGAGGCAGTTAGCTAAGGACCGGGCTAATTGGAGAGGCATGTTGGTTGAGGCCAAGGTTCATTCCGGACTGTAGCGCCACTAAAGTAAGTAAGTAAGCGTTATAATTTAAATATGATTTCTGGCATATGACCGCCACGGCTGGCTCGGACGTAGTCTAATCTGGAGGTCCAATTTCAAGCGGCGTTAAATCGCACGATCTTGGAAGCCAATTCACAGGATCAAACCTCGAAATTATGCGTATTACCGAAGTATCTTCATCTTTATTTGCATTTCTTTAAAATGTTACCAAAAATGTTTTTTTTTAGGAAATGTATGTATCAAAACGAATATACCCCTATGGGAAAGGACATAAAAAGATCTATTTGTTGTCCCAATCAATTAGGGGCTGACCAACATATTAAGTTCTTCTTCGATATATTTAAACCGCAAAAATTTACACCATATCCAGGCTTAATCTGTGTTATAGTCAGGGCCCAGCTTTTTTTCTCACAGTCATTCATGTGTCCGTGTGTACTTCTTGTACGATGGCAGGACCTCCTGTTTTATGCCAAATCCGAACGGATTTCAAGCTTTTCTTGACAATTGATACTACTCGGATAATTTGTCAGGTCATCACGAGAGGGGGACAGTGAAAAATCATTTAGGTGTTGATACGGCTGGGAATCGAACCCAGACCTTCTGGGCGGCAGTTCATCGCACTAACCATCGCGCCACTGAGCCAATGTTTACCATTGAGAAAAATGTCGTAGCTCTTTTTAAAAAAAGCAAAACAAGTGAGTACTTCACAGATGTGTATTTGAGTAAGGGCCGATTTTTCAATTGTCAGTTAAAAAGTCTGATTGCTGTCTAATGTACAAATGTATCTACTCTTTATCAACTAGCTAAGTAGGTGTTGGTTTTTTAATTATTGAATAACTCCTAGATTGTAACTGAACGATTTTGTCAAACTCAATTGTGTCTTACTTCACGAAACTGAAATAAAAAGAGAGAGATATACCGACAATCTTATATGCTAGAGCTTGACGACTAGTTTTCTGACTGTTGACAGTTCATAAACAGTCAGTTAAAGTTTACCCAGCTCACTGAGGAGCAGATAATTTCATTCGCCAGATAACTGTTATATACCTAGAGTCTGCTGTAGGCCTTTTGAAAAATGTATTCTTGTGTTATCTGACTGTTAAGTGTTATTTGATTACTTATCTGGTGATTGAAAAATTGGCCCTAAATCAGTTTAATTTCAGTTTACCACCTGGGTTCAATAGGAATTTATTTTATTTTCGATATTATTTTTATTTCTTTTACCGATCAATTCGTCACTTTTTTGTTGAGTCACACTATTTTTCCATTGACTAACATGTTTATACGAGATCAATTGCAAGTACCACTTAAATAGAAAAGGAACACATCTTCTATGGGCAGCTATGGCCCAGTACGCATGTACGACATATTTTGACAGTTTGTTCAACTCCTGTCCCGTTATATTACAGGTCATCGAATGATTACCAAAAGTATCTACAAAAGTATCGAAAATATTGATCGTTTGGATTCTTTTAACTGATTATAGCAAGCAGTATGCTAAAAAAAAAATAAAACCTAATGATTGCTTTCAGATAGCCATGCCCACTTCCTAATTATCAAATTTGACGAAGTCTTACCATAATGAATTCCAAACTCATCTAAATTGCTAGTAAAATAGCAGTCTAATTATATTCAAACTTTTATATTTAATAAAAAGAAAACCAAAAACGATGTGTGCATATGACGCGACATCTGAATAATCCAAGATTTTTAGTTAAAGATGAAATTCTATAAATGGGGAAGATCTGAACTTAGGCTAACAGTCGAGACACATCCGTGGTCTTTTATAATTCGTGACGTACCTGAGTATATTTATCGAATGAAGTGAATATCGCTGAATAATGAATTCCATTGCAGCATTTACAATCGCGCTACAGTGGTGTAGTATTATTGTTAACGGTATGAAATTGATTTCATATAGTGATAGTGATAAGTGATGTAGAGCAATTAATTTAACGGCGATTCATTGGTTTTATGTTTGAATCTGCATAAACTTTTGTAAAGGATAAAAAATAGAACTCATGAATAAAGAATGTGAATGTGATAAAAGAGTGACCTAAAAACTATTTTATGTTATTTTTGTAAAATTGTGACGTCTTTAAGCTTTTAAGATCATAATAAAACTATTTTTATGCGTAAAATCACAATTTACAAACAAATTGAGTTGAATATCATTCATATATTATTTAGACTCGAACCATCGTTTGGTTTTTGTAAAACAATTTACATGTTAACAAAATTATAAATAGTTATTGTGTGGTATCATTGCTATTGACCATCTTAAGTTAAAAGCTCAGTTAAAGTAAAGTAAAGTTTGTTGGAAGAAAAATTAAAATTTTCAAATATCCAAAATTATGATAGGATTACCTTACACTAACACGAACAAATCAATCCGTTTTAGATTAATTTTCTAACCCAAGTATTTAATAAACGGTGTTTTCCATTTGGTAACAAAAATCTACGTTAAACCGTTTTTTCCTTTGAAAAAAAAAAAACAAAAAGCGAAATTACCTTCAGGGAAATATCAAAATGCACGTTTTGACAAATCTCATATGCAACCGGTAATATATTCCTTTACCAATCGACAAACTTATTAATATACACAAATGAACTATTCCTGTACAATATTATTTTAACTGTTTCATACTGCATTTTACTTATTGCCATTCCTGTACGCGAAAATAAGTAAAAGAGAGTGGAAAAATTCCATAAAATTTTGTAAATATTTTTTGTAGAAATATCTGTTTGGCAAGAATCATTTAACAATCAGTTGGTATCAGAAAATGACAAATCGTTTGTTTTGGCATGTGTTTTATGTCATTTGTTCTCTAAAAGTCACACACAAGAAATGTATTAAGTTGAATTGACTAAAACGCGTTCCTGTACTTTTCACTTATTTATTTTTCTTTTGAGAGAATAACCCCCACTCCAAGGAATTTGATAATTTACTAATAGTTACAATTATTACATCAAAAGTACGGGAACAGAACTAATATTTTGCCTAAAACAAAAAAGTTTTGGACTGCATTTATTCACTGGCGATAAAATGGTCAAAACTATATTTTTTCTTATACACATCCATATATAGGTTATTTTTTTTTCTCATCCAAATTTATGTATGGATAGTTAAATTGGTGCAAGTGATCCTTCATTAAGTTGACTGATATGCACAGAACACATGTGCAGAAACTCTGGACGCACTGAAGCTCTCAGTTTAGCAAGTAAAACACATGGGTAGAATTTGTTTGACATATGTACATGCAGTATCTATCACGCTGTTTCGCAACTATTTTACTTTTGCAGTGGATCAAGGAATAGAGACAACTTGCAGAGTTTCCACATACACGGTGGATAACATTTGACACCCGATCACAGACCCCAATGGTCACACTAAATGAGCTTTCAATTTGAATTAGGTGTCATCTTATTAGAGAATGGTGCAATGAATGTTACTTTTACGTGCTCGATACAACTTTTACCATTGGTGTAGTTAAACCTAGGTTTAGATGGGCGAGTATGAAAATTTATAAGGGCCCAGTTATAGACATAAGGGAGTTGAAAGTAACGAAAAAGCTGATGAACTATCCAGAAAAGGTTCGGAAACCCCCTTCATTGGACCTGAACCCTTCTGTGCAATCCCCAAATCAGCCATAAATCTAGTCATAAAAAACTGGGAAAAAAACAGATGTGTTTCATACTGGGGAAACATCCCAGGCCTAAGACAGGCCAAAAGAGCTATTCAGCCCTTCAAATCAGATGCCAACAAGATACTAAATCTGCGCAGGCACGATATCAAAAACTTAGTAGGCTACCTAACTAGTCATCACGGTCTGCGATATCATCTAAACAAAATGCGTCTAGTCGACTCACCGGAGTGCAGACTATGTCTAGAAGAAGACGAAACAGCCGAGCATATCATATGTGAATGCCCGGCCCTTTACGGTATGAGAAGAGAATCTTTCTTCAGGGAATTCTTAAGTCCCAAAGAATTGAGGAAATCTTCGGCTGAAAGTATTATCAGCTACATTAGGAAAGTAGAAGCGCTACTAACCTAAAAAGCATCTGATGGCAAACACAATAGATCTTTTAGGTCGATGTGTATATTACTGCTTAGGCAGGTCAGAATTAAAAAAAAAAAAAATATATAGCTATCATTGAAAAACATCATTGGACATTTTCTTTTACTTCTTGCGCAGAAAATCACTTTTTATTTTGCACTGATCAAGATTAATTTCTGTGAAGTAATGTTTGTCGTTCCACCGAAATGAAACGGAATTTTCCAATTAATCCTTTAGGTATCTATGGGGGAAAAATTTCAATTCCATCATGTTTTTTTGTTCCAATGAAGTTGTTCAATGATAAACTTCTAAGTGTACTAGAAACCCGGCACGACTTTGCCCGGGTACAATTTTAATGAAAAAATATTTGATTTCTGCCTTTTAGACCACGAATGCTACTCGAATGCTCAGCTTCTCTAAGTTATAGAGCAATTTTAAATACACTAAAGCATTTCATGAGAAAGCTGTATCTGTACACGAGAGCTCTTACTCGCAACCTAAATGTCAACAGTACGGGAATGTTCTTAAGTAAAATTATTCGTTTATTCTACATTTAAAGAAATAAATGACATATACCGTCAATTTTTATAAAATAGATGCGTACCCATTTTTCCCTAAAAAGTCGAGTAACGGATGTTTGTATTTATCGCAAGTTTGAAAAATCATCAATTTCTCGTAAATTTTATCAAGGATATGAATTGTATTCATGCAACGTCGTAATTTTATTACGAAAGATTGTAATTTTACGACAAAGTTTCATGAACGACCCTAAAACTGCACCACTAAATAATGCGGTAATTCACTGAATTCAATCTCATTTTAATAATCTGTTTATTGATAGAATTTTGTTCCTATTCTTCTCTTTCCATTCTCTATAATTTTTTTCAGTTTAGCGCATACGTTTGATGTGTGACTGATTAAATGTCAAAATAGCATTTCAAAAGTTTACAACATTTACCATCTCGGAACACAAAATTTGACACTTCAATTACCACGTCGTAATTTGCGCACATTTACAACGACTTTCCGACGTTACATGAATAAAGGGGTATCCATGCAACGTTTATATATTTTATTTGTATTTGTATCCGTATAAAACTTAAACCCAATGTTGACATCTTAATGCCGTTTTATTAGTTTCAGACAGTGTGGCTTTTGCGTTAAAATTTTAGCCAGCGGATAATTTTTGACATTAGTATGGTGAATAGAGACTTCAAAATTTGAACCTGCTCAACAACTCGCTAAAATTTATCCAGTGGCTAACTTTTGACATTTGGTGAGGAGTGAGATTGATGGAAATCACACCAGTACATGTGTTTGAAAATAGCACATCGTTCAGATTATTAAATAAAAAGCAAAAAGTGTGTATTTCATATCAGAAAATGTAAAAAAAACATATGAGAGGCTACAATCCGCTATGCGGATCGTTGAATACCCTATCCCATCCCATCCTTTAAATTAATATCCTCAAAATATAGGCATTATGGCGATGAAATACAGAAAATGACATTGTCACAATATATTGCTCAGACAGTTTCTCAAAATCTTTTTTTCGAAAGTTTTAAAATTTGGACAAAAAGCGTTTTTTACTAAAAACGCCCCCAAAAAGTGGGCGTGGCAAAAAACTTTGTTTGAACGAAATATAGATATAAGGATTGTCTAAATATGCTACTCAGACAATTTTTTTGAAATTCCTTACGGTTTGGCCAAAAAATAAGTTTTCCTAAAAAGGAGGCGTGGCAGTGGGCGGATTTCAAAAAATTTTACACTTGTGGCACGGACGAGGATCCTATATACCAAATTTCATTATCCTAGCTCAAAATTTCATGATCCTAGCTCAAAATTTAAGGCCCAAAAACCGCTGACGAACAGACAGACGGACGGACGGACGGACGGACAGACAGACATGGCTAATTCGACTCAGCTAGCGATTCTGAGTCGATCCATATACTTTGAGGTATATGTAGCAAAATTATTTCTCTATGTTACAAACTAAGTATCAAAACTAATATACCCCCCTATGGGATAGGGTATAAAAACGTTGTAAAATAAACTTAAATTGGGTTTTTGAAAAATGATGGTTACAAAAATGTTATGACTACATTTGTTTCGATATATTTGGTATGTGAAATATGTTTAAATTGAACAAAGTAAAATAAATAACCTTAATCATGAACACAAATCGTACAACAATTATGTTTTAATGTCAGTTATAAATAATTATGGTTTTTTGTATGATATCTCGGTATTTTTTCATTACAAAAAAATATATAAAAAGGTATTTTGTTTCAATTCTTTTGGGAAATTATTGAAAATGGTATTTAAATACTTTTCCATTTAATCCAACTGACACAGCAAGAAGCCAAATTTAGTTTACCCCAGCAGAAATGTCAAAAATTAACTGGTGGCTTAAATTTAACCCCCATTGTAAAGGTGTCTTAACTAAATTTTAAGTTTTGACAATTGACGAAAAATCACAATTTTCTTTTTTAGCTCCTGTAATATTCGCAGCTTCTTCTTGGAGTTGAGTTTTGAATTTATGAGCGAAGTGTTCATGAGGGCTTCACTATCTAACTGATCCCCTGTAAATGTTAAGATTAAAAAAAAATTTGTCGATTTTGTAGATATTTTAAATGACAAATGATATCATCTAATATTTTTTTTTTTAATAATTTTTAAAAAGATTAAATCGCGAAGCCTGTTTATCATAAAGCCTACCAACACATTCCGAAGTCCACAATGCAACAAATGAAAATGCAAGTATAGCAATATTTTTAATAAGGGTATTCATGCAACTTCGTAATTTTATTACATGCGAAAGATTGTAATTTTACGACGACGTTTCATGAACGACCCTAAAACTGCACCACTATATAAAGCGGTAACCCACTGAATTGAATCTCATTTAAGTAATTTATTTTTTGATAGAATTTTTGTTCCTATTGTTCTATTTCCGTTCTCGATACTTTTTTTCAGCTTAGCGCATACGTTTGATGTGTGAAAGTAACTGATTATATGTCAAAATAGCATTTCAAAAGTTTACAACGTTTACCATCTCAGTTTACACACCTGATTCCTGTGAGAAAATTCGGATATTGTTGGAAAATATTTGCCATACAAATATTGACAGTTCATTTATCACGTCGTAATTTTATCACGTTTACAACGTTTACGACGACTTTCCGACGTTGCATGAATACCCCTAATATGTGGGAAGCGTAAATATGGATGGTCGACAAAAAAAAAATGTCGACTGGACATATTTCAATTTCATCGACTATTAAAATGTCGGCTGAATTTTAATCAATAAAAAAAAGTTGACAGCTTAAAATCCAGACCATTAAAATGTCGACTGAAAAGTTGTCGGTAAAAATGTTGACTTTTATCTAAAAAAAAAGGAATGCTCTCTTTGAATGATTAAAATAACACTGTTAATGTAAACATTAACAATTATCCGGAAGTGCCTTGTTGATCAACAGTGGCAGAGTGAATAATGTTCACAATGCAATGCCACATGCATTTTCAAAATCTGCTAATCGTACCCAACCATTTTTAAGTAATATAATGTTTGTTCGGGTACTTTTGTGAAAGAAAAATGAAAAAAGTTCAAATCTCCAATAGAGTACTTCGGGATAAATTCAGTGTCAATTGAAAACTGACATTTGTATGAAAACAAATTTGAAAAATCAGTACCCTCATATAAGGTCTGTTCCCGTACAAAATAATATTTACTGATTCTTACTGATTTTTACTTATTGCCGTTCCCGTACGCAAAAATAAGTAAAAGAGACAGCTCAGGAGGGAGCAAAAAACTACCCCTCCATAAAAATCTGTAAAAAATTTACTGCAGAAATTTCTGTTGGTAAAAATCAGTAAACTGTCAGTTGGTATCTAAAAGTGACAACTCGCTTGTTTTGACAGGTGATTTATGTCATTTGTTCTTTAAAAGCATACAAAATATATAATTTTACTGTTTTTTACTTCAACGCGTTCCCGTACTTTTGGTAATTTTGTCTCTTTCTGAGATAATTTAACCCCACTCCAAGAAATTTGAAAATTTACTGATTTTTACTGAAAAAGTACGGGAATAGACCTATAAAATATCTCATTATTTTCCTACATATCGTAGGAAAGAGACAACAAAGAGAATAATTGTCTCGTTGCAATGAAAATTTCTCGAACGCTTTCGCAAAGAAAAATGTCAAATTTTGAAGTCTGTTGAAAGAGACGACTTGAGTCTTTCGCCTATAAAACCGTCGAAGATTATGTTAAGGAACTCAAATATGTATTACAATAAATCTACCAAACTAAACATTTCCGTATATATTTGGAATTATTTTTTTGGTTTCTGTCAAACATCTAATAACGTTTTCGATTGGGATCTTTAGATTTGCTCTCAGATTTCAGATGTTTACTAGTCCCAATCGAAAATAAATGAGATCTGTTTGTATGTATGTGTGTGTTAGTATGGTATTTGACAGCTCATTGTCTATCTTCTTGTTGTGGACGAATGAACTTACGAAAATGGATGAGAAAAATTTAAGCTGTCGCTTGATGATGTATTTTTAAATTAACTAATGTTGTTTAAAAAAAAAAAACTCTAAACACAAATGCAAACTTCAAACTGACATAAGTCAGGTGTCTAATGTCTCTGTGTTGGTGCATGTAGTGTAAATCTCAAAAATAGATTTTTCCTTAATTAATCTTTTTTTATAATTTTCTCAGTAGGTACACGCACGGCTTTGTGAAGTCTCACATCAAGTGAATTCAGAACAGACCTTTATTCCTATTTATATTTAGTTGGCATACATGTTTTGTTGAACCATCGCTCTGAGCAGTCGACTGAAAAATCTTTATATACTATTTATCTCATATTACAGTCAATTTCTGTCAACCGTATTACCATAGTCTCTAGAGATAAACTCTACTCCAATTAATATTCAGAAATTGTAATATTTTAGCATATCTGTCGAGGTAATTTCAAGCTTAGATGTAAACCCCACCACCTCAACGAATGGATAAATAATTATAATTAAGTTTTGTAGAACCATCGCTCTGAGCAGTCGACTGAAAAATCTTTATATACTATTTATCTCAGACAATTTCTGTCAACCGTATTACCATAGTCTCTAAAGATAAACTCTACTCCAATTTATATTCAGAAATTGTAATATTTTAGCATATCTGTCGAGGTAATTTCAAGCTAAGATGTAAGCCCCACCACCTTAACGAATGGGTAAATAATTACTTGATTGCCTGTACGATATGAGTTTATCCGGATTTAACTGTTAATCATTACTTAAGCAATTTTATTTTTGAAGTACATATCTATACATAATTTAGATCTGTATTTGCATAATGACTTAATAAGGTCGATGACACTATACTCAGGCATTGGTTTTCTTTTTTTTTTAGGTCAAGATTCGATTCAGTCATCTCATAAACATTGGAATGCAAATGAGGACAACTCCTCATATGATTATGCTTCCCATTCTAAAGGTTACGATAATCCATGCAAACGAGAATGTATTTATGGTCGGTCATTGACATGTCACTATGAATTCACTATAGAAGACTATGAAGCTGCAGGCGAAATATGTGCACGATATGGTAATAATCCCGCCAAGGGATGCATCAAACTAGATGGTATCAGGACGGGTATCATAACGGCAAACAGACAAATGCCAGGACCAATTATTGAGTGTTGCATGAATGACACTGTCATTGTTGATGTTCAAAATAAACTGATAGTAGATACTACCATTCATTGGCATGGTATTAATCAAATCGAATCACCGGACATGGACGGAGCACCTTTTACAACTCAGTACCCCATACACGCTGGCACGAATTTCCGTTATAAGTTCAAAGTTTCGCAGAAAGGTACATACTGGTGGCACAGTCACTCGGGCCAACGAGCGTATGGCTTAGTAGGACCCTTTATCATTCGTGAGCCAGAAGAATACAATCCGCATTCACCTCTGTATGATTACGATTTCACTGATCATATAGTATTTGTTCAGGATTGGTCGTACAACTTTGACGCAAACACACCACAAAACATTTTAATAAACGGCAAGGGTCACAATAATGAAACGCAATTCTATGACAATTATGATAAACAGTATATCGACTACCAACGGTATAGAGTGATCAGGGGATACAGATATCGTTTCCGAGTTATCTACAATGGCAATGCGAATTGCCCTATACAACTGTCAATTGACGATCATGCCTTGCTGGTAATCAGTTCCGATGGACAAGATATTGAGCCTGTTGCAGTGAAGAGTTTAGTAGTGTTATCAGCTGAACGTTACGACTTTGTCGTATATGCCAATGCTCCAGTCGGTAACTATTGGATGCGTGTTAAAGGATTAGGCTTCTGTGCGGCTAGTGAAATTCACCAAGCTGCCATCATTCAATACAAAGGAGCACGGAGACATAGAGTTCCCAGGCCGATTCTCGCATACGATTACAAAGTGGACGGACTTCAATTGAATCCGGTAGATGTTGGACCATCAGATGATCCTGACCAAATTACCATGGCCGAAGTGAATGCCATAAGATATATCAACTATAATCCATTGAAGAAATTTAAAACTATATACACTAGCATGGCGGTTTATGCTAGCGATGACCAATTTAATTTTCAAATGGATGATATAACCTTTACTATGCCTAAAGCGTCCTTGCTGCAGTCTCGTCATTTGAACATTGAACGAACCTTCTGTAATAAGGATATGTTTATCCGAAATGGAACAAATTGCAAAGAACAACTTTGCGAGTGCACGAATATAATTGAAGTGAACTGCTATGATTATTATGAATTTGTTCTTTCGTCAAATTCTGCTACTGGTCACCCCTTCCATAGTCATGGCTACCATTTTGATGTGGTTGGTATGGGTGTACTTGGCAGGGACAATATTCAGAATGTAAGTATAGTTCATAACTGTGGTTTTAATTTATTTTTCGTTAAAAATTGTTTTTTTTTTTTAGATTGAGTTTATAGATAGGAACATTCCATTACCACGAAGAACTGATAACCGGCCGCCATATAAAGACACAATTCAAGTACCAGGGTATGGATATGCTATTATTAGGCTCTTCACTGACAATTGCGGATACTGGATGTTCCACTGCCATTTGACCGTTCATGAGGAAAATGGTATGATGTCGATCTTAAAGGTTGGTAAACCCCATCAAATGGTTACAACATCTAGAGACTCTTGTTTCCAAGATGATATTTACAATCACAATTACAATTATTATTACAAGAAGGGAGTGAAATAAACTATGTGGAGATTACTTGGATGATGATTTTAATTGTGTTTTACTTACGCTGACCCGGAACGAGGGTCGACTCTGATTGGCTTTAGCTTGGCAATGCCCAGTGGTTGTAACTTTTATATCCAAGTGGTAACCATCGGATACTGGTCTCATCCAACCCGGTTTGACTTGCTAAACGATAAGTGCGATAATTGATAATAAGAAGAAAAACAGCAACACTATGAACTGCCTGGTCAGATTGGCACGGAATACCCGTCCTGCTGTCCCTGGCGAACCTATATGAGCTGCTTCGACATGTTTTTAGGAATTTCAAGGGTAAGTCAGGCCCCTTGAACAGAGATGGTGGCGGATGAACTGAATGGCCAACGGAAGCGCTCAATCACGTAGTGGATACTGATGGCCCCGTGTCCTAGGGGTATCTAATAAATTGGAACTGGCCCTCTAGGTTGGGGGTTATGATTTAGGTTTACTACCCACCCATAGCAATAACCTATTGTTTCGAAGCAACCAATAGCCTCGGAAAGGAATGATTTTGCTGTGGAAGACCCTGCTAAAAGAAAAAAAACGACAACAACGTTTGTTCAGCATTAAACAGGAGAGGTGCAATCGAACAACTAGCGGAAGCCCTAAGCTGCTACAAAGCATACAATACTGCCATACAGGGAATACAATGGGTTGGGTCTGGCAAAAAAGGCTGAAAAACTGTGGCCCCTACTAAGGACTTTGTTATAATGAAAGAAAGAAAGACTGCTTCTACGAGCTACTTGACCAAACCTAAGAGCGACTACAGAAGTACGATGTTAAAATCGTGCTGGGAGAGTTTAACGCAAAAGTAGGAAAAGAAGTAAGCTTTAGCATTATTGGCGGAAAACATAGCCTACACGATAACACTTCTGGCAACGGATTTACGCTAATTGACTGTGCTAAGGAACGAAATGCCACTATAGCAAGCACACGGTTTCCTCACCTCGATATCCATAAGGAGACATGGCATTCTCCGGATCAACGAACGGCAAACCAAATTGATCATATTGCGATAGGATGCCCGCACATTCCGAGGGGCTAACATCGACTCGGACCTCTACCTTGTTGCAGCCAAGGTAAGAATGCTGATATCTACCACGCTACAACAAATCAGAAATACTGTGATAAAATTTAGTCGAAAGACTGCAATCGCAAGAGACTGCCAATGCCTTCGTGCAAAGCGTATCCCTTAACCTCTCGATTCACACCATACCACCAGCATCAAATGTCTAAGAACAATGGTAACGATGCCAACAAGCCATCAGCCTCAGTTTAATGAGGAATGCCGACAGATGCTTACAGCAAAGCAAGAGGCCTACAAGGTTAAACTGCAGGTGAAGACGAGAGTTGGCATTGAGCTCTATAGGCAAAGAAGAAGGGAAGAACATCGGCTTTTCAGAAAGAAGAAAAAAGGGCAAGAAAAGCGCGCGATCGAGGATATAGAGAGGTGCCACTCCAGGAACGATGTTCGCAAGTTTTACCAAAGTGTAAAACGTCAAAGCCAAGGATACAAGGCTCGAACAGAATCCTGTCGAGATGAACAAGGAAATATCGTAGTTGAGACACAGTCGATGCTGAGGATGTGGAAGAACCACTTCTGCAGACTGTTAAACGGCGATGACGAACAACATTCCGCTATCAGGCAGAACGAACCATTTAATATTGGCAACAGCAGCGAAAACTGCCAACCACCCGACCTAAGTGAAGTGAGGATAGCAATATCTAAACTCAAGCTTAACAAGGCTGCCAGAAATGACTGCCTTCCCGCCGAGCTTTATAAAGCCGGCGGAGATGACCTGATAAGTAAGATCCACCAACTCATAAGTCAAATCTGGTCGGATAAATGTATTCACAAAGAATGGAACCTCAGCATCGTTTGCCCGATCCACAGAAAAGGAGACCCTCTGAACAGCGCCAAATACAGAGGCATAAGTCTCCTCAACATCGCCTACAAGATTCTATTTGCCATAATATGTGAACGCCTGAAACCGTTTCCCAAAAACCTGATCGGCCCTTATCAGTGTGGTTTTAGCCCAGGAAAGTTCACAACTAATCAAATCTTCACGCTTCGGCATATCCTGGAAAACACTCAACAAGTCCAAATCCTCGATTTCAAAGCCGCATACGATAGCATTTAAAGAGACGAACTATACAGAGCCATGCATAGTTTTGGTATACCGCCCAAACTCGTCCGTTTGTGTAGGATGACGATGGGTCATCAGGGTCGGAAACGACCACACCGACACATTCGATACCAAAAAAGGATTAGGCAAGGCGCGCGCTGTCATGTGATTTATTTAATTTGATTCCTGAGAGGACTGTGCAAAACTCCCGAGCTAGCACCAGAGACACAATATTCCAAAAATCGGTGCAACTACTAGCATACGCCGACGATATTGACCTTATCGGTAGTACTCAACGTGATGTCATAGCCACGTTTGCTAGTATGGAGAAGGAAGCGGCGAAAATGGGTTTAGCAGTAAATGAGGGTAAGACCAAGTATATGCTGTCAACACGAAAGGACACACAACATAGACGAATTGGACAGAACGTCACCATTGACAGATATAACTTTGAGGTAGTATGGGACTTTTTCTACCTCGGCTCTGCTATTAATTCTGACAACAACATCTCGTTAGAAATTAAACGAAGAATTACTCTAGGAAACTGCTGTTCCTTTGGGCTAAGAAGGCAATTCAGTAGTAAAGCCCTCACGCGAACTTCTAAGGAGATCCTATATAAGACCATGATCATCCCAGTCCTGTTCTACGGCGCTGAAGCACGGACCGTATAAACAGTGGATGAAGAAATTCTTGGTCGATTTAAGAGGAAAATTCTTCGGTCCTGTTCGTCTATATTTCATTAACAATTACTTATTTTTTTTTAGTAGAAACACGGACTTGCAAAATTATGCCGTCTGCCGGAAATGACATTTCATAAATTCCGACGAATATTTGATGTTGAAATAGCTTTCTTGGGAGAGGATTTGATGGCAATTCCAAGTAATTTAATTAAATGCTATAAACTTATTAAAAAAGATGCGGATCCAGCTAATCTTAAACATATTAACTTCAAAATTAGTGTACCATCTCATTTGCTTCACACTGCAATGGATCCGTCACTGTGGCCAATCTCTGTACAAATAAAGAAATTTGTCTCTCAGAGAAAAAACGACGACTTTCCTGCTCCAGCAGTAACAATATAAATACGGTTTCTCCAGTTGTTTCTTCTTCTCGTTCTTCTCTTCCCATGAACGATTTCTTGTTGTATTATCATAACACAAGTAGCTTGCGTACTAAAATGAACCAACTGCACCAGGTAGTTCAATTCAATTGTATAAGTTGCATATTGAAAACTGTCGTAATATTTTATATAATCTAAAAGTCAACCAGCATATTATATTTTAGGAGATTTCAATCTAGGTAATATAAATTGGGTATTCGATCTAGATGAATTATGTCTTTTTCCTTTTAATGTTAGAAGTGAATGTGAAATTGAATTAACTGATTCCTTTTATGCTTTTGATCTTACTCAAATTAATAAATTTAAAAATAGTTTGAATCGTATACTCGATCTTATCTTTGTAGATAAAGATTTTTCAATTGACATTATTGAATGTATTAACCCAATTCTTCGTAATTCAATTCAACATACGGCTTTGAGCCTTCAATTTAAATTTTTTGATTATTGTAAACCTGTAAACAATAGTTTTACTAGGTATGATTATTCCAAAGGTAATTTTAACGCAATTGCGAATTATATCAATGAAATTCCATGGAAATTACTTCTAAAAAAAAAATGAATTGTCTGCTGCTTATAAGTTTTTTATCGAGACTCTTAAAAGAACAATTGACTTATTTGTACCTAAAGTTTCTGTTATTAGTAATTCCAAGCCTCCTTGGTATAACAAAAGGCTTTGCAACTTAAATAACAAACATATGAGAAGGCTACAATCCGCTGTGCGGATCGTTGAATACCCTATCCCATCCTATCTGTAAAACTAAAATCCCCAAAAAGTGCACATGGCTAAAAACACGATGTGGATAAAATAAGGAAAATGACATGGTGACAACAAATTCTTCAGACTGCTTACAAAAAACTTTTACGGTTCTACAAAAGACAAGGTTTTCTCCTGCATATGTTATGGGGTAGTGTATAAAAATGGTTTTTATATAAAAACGCCCCCAAAAAGTGGGGGTGGGTTAAAATGGTCTATGGACGAAATGTTCATATTTATATTACTAATTATTCTGCATCAAAAGTTTTTTCGAAAATTTTAAAATTTGACCGAAAAACGTTTTTAATTAAAAACGCCCCCAAAAAGTGGGCGTGGCAAAAAACTTTGTATGAACGAAATACAGATATTTAGATTGTCTAAATATGTTGTTCAGAAAGTTTTTCAAAATTCCTTATGGTTTGGCCAAAAAAAACGTTTTTCTAAAAAGGGGGCGTGGCAGTGGGCGGATTTCAAAAATTTGTACACTTGTTCTGCTGGGAGCAACAAGGAGTACGTGTACCAAATTTCATCTTTCTAGCTCAAAATTTAAGGCCCAAAAACTGGTGACGTACGGACGGACGGACGGACAGACATGGCTAAATCGACTCAGCTATCGATTCTGAGTCGATCCATATACTTTGAGGTATATGTAGCTAAATTATTTCTCTATGTTACAAACTATGTATCAAAACTAATATACCCCCCTATGGGATAGGGTATAAATAGTAAACAATTTTGGGGCTATATCAATATCAAAAGGCATTCGAATGGAATTCCAAATTGTATGCGATTCTCCCAAAACACGTCATCTGATATACCAACAATTTGCAATATGTTTGCTGAATTTTTCCAATCCGTGTATACCCACTCTTCTATTTTAACAAGAACAACGGTTCCTGATATTAACACTAATTCTGTCAACATTGGTAGCTTAGTTTTAAGCATCTCAGATGTTGAAAATGCCCTGATGTCCCTGAAAGATGACACAAATCCAGGCCCTGATGGCATTCCTCCAATCTTTCTAAAAAAATCAGTAGCTGCTCTTTCATTTTTTAAAATGGATTGATTCCTACCTTTCAAAACGAACCCAGTTGGTTCGCATAAATAATATATTTTCGAATCCTATTCTTGTTTCATCTGGGGTTCCCCAAGGAAGTCATTTGGGACCTCTTTTGTTTTTACTTTTTATAAATGATATCCCCAATATCATTTCCAACTCTCACTGCCTTATGTACGCAGATGATTTAAAAATTTTTATGCGCATCAGATCTATTGAAGATTGCAAACTCCTTCAAAATGATTTAAACAAACTGGAGGATTGGTGTGTATCAAACCAATTATTTCTGAATGTTTCCAAATGTCAGTGTTTAACTTTCTGCCGTAACAGAAGTCCTTTCATTTTTACTTATAAGATTGGTAACACAACCCTTTTAAGAATTTCCGAAAAAAAGGACTTAGGTGTTATTTTTGACACAAATCTCACATTTGTATCACATATTGACTATGTCATAGCCAAAGCTAATTCAATGTTGGGTTTTTTAGTTCGTAACTCCAAGGATTTTAATGATCCATATACGTTGAAATCGCTTTTTACATCTTTTGTTAGATCCATTCTTGAATACTGTTGTGTAATTTGGAACCCGTTTTACAAAATTCACTCGTTGCGAATTGAAAGCATCCAAAAACGCTTTACAAGAATAGCAATTTATCGCCTTCACTGGAATATTCGAATGCCTTCATATAGGTCAAGATGCTTACTTATTGGTTTACAAACACTTGAAGTGCGCCGTAAATACTACTCAATTGTATTTATAAGAGACATATTATTATTCCAAGTCAATTGTCCTTATTTGTTATCTCTCATTTACTTAAGAGTTCCATTAATTGCTTTACGGGCACTTAATTTATTTAGTGAAACTTTCCACCGAGTAAATTATGCAAGAAATGAACCTATTTCCCGTTGTCTAAGAGAAGCAAATTCAATATGTGATTCCATTGATTTTTTTAGCAATCAAAGTAGAGAAGCTTTTAAACATCATTTGCTATTTACTTTAAGCCAACTTGGTGGTTAATCTATGTATGTTTTTTTTTCTGTAATCTATATGATTGTATATATATATAAATGTATAATCTAATTGATGAAATATATAAATAAATAAATAAATTTTTGTGCAATAATCTGGACGCCCAGGAAGATGCTCTAGTTAAATGCTGGTCATATATTTTTTGATCGACCTTTGCGATGATCATCGCAAATATATTCTGCCAAACAGTAATGTTGCTCTCTGAAAGAGAAATATTGAGGTCGTGCGATAACGCAATAATATTGACCTATGAAGACTGTTTTTACTTCTCTTCATCAATATAGTTAGATAATCTGAATGAGCTTTTAAGTTTTGCAATTAAATGGGTGGTAAGCCCGATTCCACGTGGATAGCGTAGGTTGGTGTCACGTTCGGTAGTCGAAATAGACGCTCAAAGAAAATTCTTTGAACGGCTTCAAATTCTTCAAAGGGGCTCACACCAAAGGCCTGCACACCGTAACACATGCAGGTGTAGCGTTGAATACTTGATATGTAGAGGACAGATCAATGTTTTAGTTTGCGAAGAATTTCGGCCACATCATGTTAAGTGCCAGTTTTGCCTCGCTGCTTTTTTCTTTCGCATGATTGTGGAAGTTTAAGTTGTTTGTTAATAGCACACCGAGGTACTTAAATTCATGAACCATATTAATCCGCTCGTTGTTGAGTCGCCAGGATTCTTCACGACGCGACGTCTTGCTCTCTGTCGGTTCTCAAAGATCATGACCTTTGTTTTCATGACGTTGTTTTGGAGCTCCCAAGTTTCACAAAACGACTGAAGTCTATTTATTTGCAGTTGGAGCGCAAATGGATCATCCGCCAGCAACACCAAGTCATCTAAATAAAGGAGTACTTTTATTTGATTGCCCGCAAAGCTTACGCCTCCAGGCAGAATATCTGATATGGCATCAATGTACAACATTGTGGAACACCTGCAGACGTGTCAAACCATTCAGACAACTAAGATCCATCCCACACAGCTGCACTTGATGACGACCAAAAATTTTCGTATACTAAAAGGAACTTTCTTGATACTCCAAGCGATGCCATTCTGTAGATTAAAGCTTGTCTGTTGACTGTGTCAAACGCCGCTTTAAAGTCTACAAAGCATACATAAAGCTTCTTGTTCCTTTCAATATATTTTCTAGCGATACTAGTCAATGCAAAAATGTGATCAATAGTAGAAAAGCCTGCACGCAGCCAACGAAACAATGGCTCTTTTACGCGAGAAATACAATTCTCACGTCGTAACGGTGTTAATTGGCTGCCACGATCATGTTATTTGATACCGTTGGACTTCTTTGAAGATATTTCAAAGAACAATTGTACTTCAATAAGCCAAGAGCTATAGGATGAGATAATTCGGCAAGTTAACGACAGTGAACCTCAATTATGTCTCAGACTCATTAATAATACATTTTATCATTTGACTTACAGTAAACAAGCTGTATAAAAAATCATAGTAATCGAATTCTCGATTTAGTGTTTTCTTCTGACAGCGTTACCATTTTTAGCAGTTTCCTGCGATTTTAGCAGTTTTTGATCATGAAAATGGCCTGCAGCAGTTTTTTTTAGCATTTTCTTAAATTTTAGCAGTTTTCAGCAGTTTTCAAACAAAAAAAAATTTATACATGTTTTTAATTGTTTGGGCGACAGGAAACACAAATACACAATCATCTTCAAGAAAAATGATCCCAAAGAAGAAATGCAAATACGCAGAGTTAGGGTCAGAAAGCAAAAAAAGTAAACACTGGCTGTTTATGGGTAGTGTTGGTGTGGTGGATACCTATTGATGTAACTGCGTAGCATTTCCAAACAGGAAAGGGTGCAGATAGTTATTATATTATTTACATAGGCATTGTTTGGACAACGACACTCAATCCGAATTGTGTATTTTTTAAATGCGTACGTCACTCGGTTGCTCTAGCTGTCAGTCATGCCAGTAAGAAATTGCCAAGATCCATTGAGCAATTGGTCAAAGATGTCTAATCATACTTTTCTCAAAGTAGTAAAAGACAACGGGAATTTTTAGAATTCCAAAAGTTTTTTGAAACAGAAAAGCATTGGATTTTGCGCCACTAAGACATTAGATGGCTATCGCTTGTGTCAATAAAATTATAGAACAATGGAGTGCATTAAAACCAAAGTGAATATTTAACAACAAATTCTGTCCCGAACGAATTTATTTTTAATAGTTTGAATGACAGTATAATAATACTTTTTATGCTTTGGATTACATTTTAAACAAATTCAACATTATATTTCAAAGCGATTAGCTATGCCAATATTCACTATTTTGATAAAAAAAAAAAAAGGAAATGTCAGTAAACAACAATAAGTATCCATCAATAGCTAAATTTGCAATATTTATGCTTACCGACATCTAATACTGCTTGTGTAACAATATTTTCGCAGGTAAATTCGTTAAAAACTAAAAACCCTAATCGCTTCAGTAACGAAAATGTTGCTTTGCAAGTAAAGCAGGGGGTTTCTTAAGGTGAAGGCTGTTATAACTTTGTTCCAACAAATAAAATGGTAACTTCAATAAATTCAAAGATTCTCTATTAAGATTCCGAACAATTTAATTTAATAACTTTGTAGGTACATATTTAAATTTAAAAATGATCATCTTTTATAAATTATCATCTTATATAATAACAAATGTAACTGTTTATGTATTTTATGAACTAAAAAAAAAAAAAAAAACGTATTTCTCAAGGAAAAATCGATCGCAGTTTTTTTTAGCATTTTTTTACACTTCTGTCTAGCAGGTTTTGCAGTTTTTCGTCCTACCTTCAGCAGGTTTAAAAAAATTTATCTGGTAACGCTGCTTCTGACTCTGTTAGTAATGCAGTATTAGAATCTAGTACCAGCATTACTAACATAGACAAAAATCATCCTCCATTAGATATTTTTATTTACATAGGCGGACATCTGTACGAACATTCTGACATTCTGATCGTTCGTACTCTTTTGACTTTCGGAAAGCGAACTTTCAAAAGCTATTGACAGCCTCTCCAATTTAGAAGAAGCTGTTAACAAATTCTATCTTCTAATAAAAGATTGCGTGTATAGAACTATCCCAGTCAAGCATTCTAAGAATGCTCAAATCCAGCATCCTTTGTACACGAAAGACCTTAAATCTCTTCGGAATATACGTAACCGGGCCTGGAATAATTTTGTTAAAAGTCAGAATCAATACGACTATGATAAGTACCTGAATTATTTTAAGGAATCTCTGCGATGTCAAATAGTTTATATAATGGCTATATAGCCAATATGGAGAACGCTCTTAAAAGTGACCCAAAACGCTTTTGGGGTTTTGTCAATTCGAAGAGAAAAACGGACGGATATCCAGCCATCCAGTCAACTTCCCTTACAATAATTCAAAAATATCGAGCTCCTCCGATACCCCTCTTGTATTAGACGAACAATATTTCAGTTATCTCAATGACTGTTAGTTAGTTAGTTAGATTGGCTGTTCGTACAAGACGAAACACAATTAGCGCTGAGGTGCGCCGTTTTGATGCCAAAAACTCGTGCGGTTAAATGTTATGTCTTGTTGTTAGTTGGCGTGTACTAAATCCAACCAGTGGCATTAAGGAAGGCGATCAGTTCTTTGATGTGTTTATCAGAGAGGTCGCGGATATTGTCAAAGAAAGGTTCGCCTAGGGTTCGTTGTCTTGCTCTTGACAGAGCCGGGCATTTGCACAGAAAGTGAGTTAAAGTTTCCTTCTCCCCCACTTCCTTGCAACTGCGACAGTTGGTGTTGTGGGGTATACCCATTCTAATAGCATGGTCACCGATGGGCCAGTGTCCAGTGGTAATTGCTATCACCCTGGAGACTTCCTTACGGGATCTGCTTAAGAGGTCCCGTGTTTGAGTCTTGTTGTAGCGAGGCCACATATCTCTTGAAATGGCGCATCCACTGAGGTTACGCCACTGTAACTGACTGTTCTCAAGTTAGTTTCAGCAACGTCACATTTGACGATGAGACATTAATTAAATATAAGATGGAATCCCACCAATAGTCGTAAAACAATGCAAAGATGCTCTTTTGCCATACCTTAAGTATATGTTTGAAAGGTCCCTTAAAACAGGAGTATTCCCAACTCAATGGAAAAATGCATTTATTACACCTGTTTTTAAAAAAGGTGAACGAGGAGACATCTATAATTACAGACCTATTTCAAAACTCTCTTGCATTCCTAATTTTATCGAACATATTATTTGTGATAAGTTACAGTCCGATTCTCCCTCTAGTCACAAGCTCTTGTGACTATTCTTTGTGAGGATTATTGTGACTCGATAACATTTGTCGGATTCTCCGATACTCCTCAAGTCCTCACAAGAAAAGTCACAACGAAACTCACCACAGGAAAGGTGAATATAACGTATAAGCACGTTTCTGCAAATTGTGGCTTGGTTGAGAGGTAGTTATTACCTATACATTTCTGATAAGAGCCATGTACAAGGAAATATAGCACTGAAAGAAACTATTCAAAACAATTTTTAAAAAAAACTGCAATGAGAAGAACAAAGTGTAATACATACTCGAAGTACAAAGCGCAAAGAAGTTGGTTGATTGTCATGAGGCTTCAAGCTCTGCATGCACAGCACAATGTTTTTGGAATTCAAAAAACTTAACAAACGTGCTGTTTTGTATAGCTATTGGGTCGTTGGTGCCTCTCAATGTTCCTAAAAGCCGTCTTCGCTGCAATCTTATCAATATAATTAGTTTGTTACAAATGATGTGCTTTTGTAAAATGCTTACTTTTCATTTACGGAGGAAACTTCGTCAATAATATGCTCCATATTCATTTCAACTTCCATTTTGTTTTCACTACTCAACAATAAAATTGTCAAATCTCAAATAATTTCCTAGTTGTGACCTGCTCTGAAGGAGATCATAATTTCGATTGTTTTTGTGACACACATGTTGTGACTGTTGGGGAGAATACGAAAAAGTCACAAAATAATTTCACCTCTTCTAGTGACTTGTGAGGTATCAGTGATGATGGGGAGAATCGGGCTATTAGTCTTCCTTTGTCGAAACATTATATCTGTAAAGAGCAGCATGGCTTTGTAAAAAATCGATCCGCTGTCACAAATCTCTTAACTTTTATGCATCATTGTTCCAATAGGTTGGAAAATAAAAAAAGAGGTCGATTGTTTATACACTGACTTTTCCAAAGCTTTTGACCAGTTATCACATAACATCATAATTTTTAAACTTAAGGCTTATGGTTTCCCTCCAGGTTTCATAAAATGGGTTCAATCATATCTCTTATTAAGAACTTATCAGGTAAAATTTAGAGGCTCTGAATCCAACCCTTTTGTTGCCCAATCTGGAGTACCCCAAGGTAGTCATTTAGGCCCTATCTTATTTATTCTTACTATTAACGATGCAAAAGCTTGTATTCGAGAGAGCAAAATACTGATATATGCTGATGACATGAAAATTTTCAAATGTGTAGGTGATCTAAGCGATTCGCTTTCACTTCAAACTGATTAAAATAGCTTTACAACATGAATCTGAACCCCAATAAGTGCCAGCATATGTCATTTTCTCGAAAACGTATTCCGTCCAATTTTAATTATACTCTGTCGGGGCACACTCTCTGTCGTGTAGACAGTTTTAAAGATCTTGGTGTTTATTTTGATCCTAAATTGGAATTTAATAAACACATTAACGTTATTTTGAATAAATCCAACTCTATGTTGGGATTTATAAAAAGGTGGTCAAAAGAGTTCAATGACCCTTATGTCACCCTTTTTTTATATAATTGTCTAGTTCGCCCTCACTTGGAGTATGCCTCACAAGTGTGGACACCCTTCTATGTAGTTCATTCAAATAGAATTGAGGCAGTCCAACGTAAATTTATAAGATTTGCTTTGAGAGGACTTCCATGGGATGATGTACACAATTTGCCTCCGTTTAGGTGTCGAATTAAACTACTGCAGTTGTTGCCTTTGTCTCAACGTAGACTTAACAATGACATGGTCTTCCTACACCAAATATTATCAGGACAAATAGATGCTCCTGATCTTTTAAGTGCTATTGGTTTTAATACCCGTGGAGGTTCCTATAACTAAATATTTTACATATACTTAATTATAAATACAACTATGGTATGCATGAGCCTATAAGTCGCATGAGTAGAGTTTACAATAAAAATAGCGATGTAGTTGAACTTACTTACTTAAGTGGCGCTACAGTCCGGGATGAACCTGGGCCTCAATCAACATGCCTCTCCAATTATCCCGGTCCTTGGCTAACTGCCTCCAGTTGTGCACTCCAAGTTGGTTGAGGTCGGTTTCTACTTGTGCGCTCCATTTAAGGCGAGGTCTTCCTCTACTGCGTCCGACGTCTGGCTGGGAATCGAAGACCCTGCGAGCCGGAGTATTGGTGTCCATTCTTTCTAGATGTCCTAGCCATCTTAAACGTCCAATGCGTAGTTTTTTTGACTAGGGGTATGTCGCTGTACAGCTCGTATAGTTCGTGGTTGAATCTTCGTCTCCATAGCCCGTCAACCCAAACGGGACCGAAGATTTTCCGAAGAATTTTTCTCTCGAATCGACCAAGGATATCTTCATCCGCTTTTGATACGGTCCATGCTTCAGCGCCGTAGAGCCGGACTGGGATGATCAGGGTCTTATATAGGATCTCCTTAGTAGTTCGAGTGAGGGCTTTACTACTAAATTGCCTTCTTAGCCCGAAGAAACAGCGATTAGCAAGAGTAATTCTTCGTTTGATTTCTGACGAAATGTTGTTGTCAGAGTTAATAGCGGAGCAGAGGTAGACAAAATCCCGTACATCCTATCGGTTATATCGGTCAATGGTGACGTTCTGTCCAATTCGTCGACGTTGTGTTTTGGAAAATTGTGCCTCTGGTGTTTACTCGGGAGTTCTGCACAATCCTCTCAAGAATCAAATTGAAGAAGTCACATGACAGCGCATCGTCTTGCCTAAATCCTTTTTTGGTATCGAATGTGTTGGTGAGGTCATTTCCGACCCTGATGGTGCAGCGAGAATTCTCCATCGTCATCCTACACAAACGGACGAGTTTGGGCGGTATACCAAAACTAGACATGGCTCTGTATAGTTCGTCTCTATAAATGCTGTCGTATGCGGCTTTGAAATCGATGAATAGGTGGTGGGTATCGATTTGAACTTCTTGGGTTTTTTCCAGGATCTTCCGAAGTTTGAAAATTTGATCGATTGTGGACTTTCCTGGCCTAAAACCACACTGATAATTGCCGATCAGGTTCACATATTACCGCAGATAGGATCTTGTAGGCGATGTTGAGAAGACTTATCCCTCTGTAGTTGGCGCAGTTCAGAGAGTCTCCTTTTTTTGTGGATCGGGCAAACGATGCTGAGGTTCCATTCTTCAGGCATCCTTTCAACCGACCAGATTTGGCTTATGAGTTGGTGGATTTTGCTTACCAAATCATCTCCGGCAGCTTTATAAAGCTCAGCGGGAAGGCCGTCATTTCCGGCGGCCTTATTAAGCTTGAGTTTAGATATAGCTATCCTCACTTCACTTAGGTCGGGTGGTTGGCAGTTTTCGCTATCGTTGCCAATATTAAATGGTTCGTTCTGCTTGACAGCGGAATGTTGTTCGTCATCGCCGTTTAACAGTCTGCAGAAGTGGTTCTTCCTCAGCATCGACTGTGTCTCAACTACGATGTTTCCTTGTTCATCTCGACAGGATTCTGTTCGAGCCTTGTATCCTTGGCTTTGACGTTTTACACTTTGGTAAAACTTGCGAACATCGTTCCTGGAGTGGCACCTCTCTATTTCCTCGATCGCGCGCTTTTCTTGCTCTTTTTTCTTCTTTCTGAAAAACCGGTGTTCTTCCCTTCTTCTTTGCCTATAGAGCTCAATTGCAGCTCTCGTCTTCACCTGCAGCTTAGCCTTGTAGGCCTCGTTCTTGGCTGCAAGCATCTGTCGGCATTCCATAGTAGATGTCACAGTTCTTCATCCTCTTTTTGCCCGGCCCATTCCATCGTATTTCCTGGATGGCAGTAATGTCTGCTGTGTAGCAGTTTAGGGCTTCCGCTAGTTGTTCGCCTGAACCTCTCCTGTTTAATGTTCTCACATTCCAGGTGCAGATACGAACGTCGTTGTCCTTTTTTCGTTTAGCATGGTCGTCAACAATAAAATCAGTCCTTTCCGAGGCTATTGGTTGCTTTGTAACATAATCTCTTTTCCGTGGATGGGTAGTTAACCCAAAGCACAACCCCCAACCTGGAGGGCCAGGCCCTTGTTTTGACCCTAGGACAGCGGGCCGGAAAAATACCGATGTCAGTACCCCATTTTGGGATATGAGTGCTGCCGTTGACTCATTGAGGGCTCCACCGCCACCAACTCTTTTCCAATACCCTGGCTCAGTATTGGAAATCCCTATAGACCTGGTGTTCAAATATGTCGAAGCAGCTCATACAGGGATTTCACTACCAGTTCGATCAAACTGGGGCTGTAGGCGCCACCGTTGACTCCATCTAGGGAATTCCTCCACTGCCGTCTGAAGAGTGAGTGCCTTAGTGAGAGGACACTCCTCCCCCCTCTCTCGTTTGCTGCCACCAACGACCTTTCACAGGGGTTTAATACCCCATCTCCAGTCGAGGTACTAATCACCCACCAGCCACCAGCGTGATTTCCAATTAACATCGTGCGTTTTTGTTGGACCACCCCACTAAAGGATGCTTAGTTAGTCTGGTGGAACGATAATACGATCAGAAATTGAAGTAAGCGCACTTTAAATAGGTAGCGATCACTTTTAATTAATTTCCAAAGGTTGCTCATTCGTGAGCTTCACCATTATAAGATTGTAAGCCATTACTGACGTCTAGACATGGACAGATTAAAAACTCTTTACTTATCAATCAAGCGTTTATACAACAAGCTAGAGGTCTTTTTACTTTTGCTCATATGTCAATGATTGTGAAACTTAATGTACTCCCTCCAGACAACAGAAAAAGAAAAGACCGACTCTAAACAAGCAGTGCCACCATGGATAGAGCACGTACCTTCAAGAATAGTTAAATAGAAAATTTCGAGCTCGAAAAATAAGACGGATCCTAATTAATTTGGACTGTAAAGAAAGCCACTGGACTGGACTGGACTTAAAAAATACACATCCGAACTTGCACCCGTTCCGTGCAGATTATTTTCTATGTGAAAATATTTACTCCAGTCTCTGGAAAAATGCTCAATTACCAAAAAAAGAAGAAAATGCACTAATAACACTAAGATTATCGATTTAGAATGGAATATCTATGGACATCTGCAATGGAAAATCATGTAAAATCCTTTTGCTCTGGATATTTCCAAGGCTTTTGATGGTGGCACATGGCTTCCTTGATAGCCAAATTGACACCATAAGACTTCCTCAAATACTGTGCGGCTGGATCGAATCCTTTCTTAAAGACAGATCTCTGCAAGTATTGGTGGATGGCAGTTTCTCAGATAGATTCTCTATAAACTCTGGGGTACATCAATGTTCAATTCTGTTACCCACTCTATTTCTGCTGTACATTAACGATCATTTGAGGACAATTAATAATCTCAAATCGACCAAGGATTTCTTCATCTACTTTTGATACGGTCCATGCTTCAGCGCCGTAGAGCAGGACTGGGATGATCAGGGTCTTATATAGGATCTCCTTAGTAGTTCGCGTGAGGGCTTTACTACTAAATTGCCTTCTTAGCCCGAAGAAACAGCAGTTGGCTAGAGTAAGTCTTCGTTTAATTTCTAACGTGATGTTGTTGTCAGAGTTAATAGCGGAGCCGAGGTAGACAAAGTCCCGTACTACCACAAAGTTATAGCTGTCAATGGTGAAGTTCTGTCCAATTCGTCGATGTTGTGTGTCCTTTCGTGTTGACAGCATATACTTGGTCTTACCCTCATCGTCATCCTGGACCAAATATATACCAAAACTAGACATGGATCTGTATAGTTCGTCTCTATTAATGCTATCGTATGCGGCTTTGAATTCGATGAAAAGCTGGTGGGTATAGATTTGGACTTCTTGGGTTTTTCCAGGATCTGCCGAATTGTGGTGATTTGATCAGTTGTGACCTTAAACCACACTGGAAAGGGCCGATCAGGTTGTTGGTAAACGCAATGTTGAGGAGACTTATGCCTTATGTAGGTAGTTATGTAGGTATATAGGTAGAAGTGGCGGTTCGGCATGAACCCAAGTAGCACTTATGTGCCTATGATTGTTGTTGTGGATGTGATACCAGGCGGTCTCTAGATCCAGCCTGTTAGGTTCAGAAAACGGATAAGATCTTGTAAAAATGGTTTGTCTAACGCACGCAATCTGGCACTTGCAAGTGCCAGACATTTGCAGATGAAATGGAAGAGGGTTTCTCTCTCCTTTGTATTCCCGCAACTGTGGCATTGAGGGTTGTATGGGATCCCTAGTTTGGCCGCATGGTCTCCAATTAGCCATTGCCCCGTGTTTTCGCAGTAATTCATGCGATATCTGGGCGGGTTCTATTTAGTATATCGTTTGTTCTGTTTTTGTCGTAGGAGGGCCATATCGTCCTAGATATGACGCGATTTGTTAAACTTCTCCATCTGGAGTCGGCCTTTTTGAATAAGTATGCGTCTATTAGTCCCTTAACCACTCCTAGCGGGATACGGATCCTTGCCGCAGGTGAGCCGTGAAGAGCTGAGCCTTGCCTGGCCAGCTCGCTTGTTTCCTTCAAAGTCACTTTGCCCTGGAACCCAGAGAAGTGTGACCCTGAAGCGTTCGCCAAGGTGGGCAAGTTCGTTACGGCATCCCTGTACCAGTTTGGAGGATATGGTAGCCGAGTTGATGGCCTTTATGGCCGCTTGGCTATCTCTGAGAATAGCAACATTTTGCTTTTCCCCATTAGCGTGCAAGCCTCTCGGATATCCAGTAGTTTCGCCTGGAATACGTTGGCAAAGTCCGGTAGGCGGTATGATGCTGATATTTTTAGTGATTCCGAGTAGACTCCGAACCCCACACCATAGTTCATCTTAGATCCGTAGGTGTAGGTGACCGTGTCGAAATCTCTTACCTACTAATTCGTTTCTCCTCCACTGAGCTTGGTAGAAAATCCGACGTGGAAGCCTTTCTTGAAGCTTAGTATAGACGCTATGTAGTCTGTTGGAAACGGGACCATGCCGTTTGGTAACGAGTCCAGGATAGTACTGTGGCCATACGGCTCTGCACTCCAGCATCCTGACTCCTTGAGTCATACTAAGCTGCATAAAGCGGTATCTTTAATGTGTAGGTCGAGAGGCAAGAGATGCAATAGCGCAGTAAGGGCATCCTCTGTAGTTGGTGTTTGTGGATCGGGCAAACATTTCCTCCGGCTTTGTAAAGCTCGTCAGGAAGGCCGTCATTTTCGGCAGCCTTGTCACTTCACTTAGGTCCGGTGGTTTGTAGTTTAGTATCTTTGAAGCAGCTTAGGGCTTCCGCCAGTTGTTCGGCTGCACCTCTCTTGTTTACTATTCTCACATTCCAGGTGCAGATACGAACGTCGTTGTCTGTTTTAGTTTAGCATGGTCGTCAACAAATAAAAATCAGTCCGAGGCGCTTGGTTGCTTCGTAACAATAATGAGTGAGTGAGTGTGTGTGTAGTCAATCCAAAGCACAACACACAACCTGGAGGGCCCGCTCCAATTTATTAGATACCCCTAAAATACGGGGCCATCAGTTTCTAAGCTCTTCCGCCACCATCTCTGTTCTCTAACCCTTGAGATTGGTAAATGACCTTTTGTCCAAATATGTTGGAGCAGCTCAAATAGGTTTTTAGATTTACTTTGGACTGTAAACGCCACCGTTGACTTCATCTTGGGAATTTGTTCGCTGCCGTCTGGAGAGGTTTTTTAATAAAAGGCTTAGCCCTAGCTAGTTTTAGCCCACAAGTGGTATTTTATTTCCCAATCCACATATCTGTAGAGGATTCCTCTATCCTCCACCTGAGGACGTGTCCGATGGGAGGCTACCAACTCCACACTGACAGATTCTAATAACACTTGGAATATATTTGGCTACTATCTTATAAGATATCGTCTCCCTCATAACAATTTCCTCGTACGTGGTACCTTATAACCCTGACGACCCAAACTGTTCAATTCTGTTACTCCTACGACCAAATGTTCCGGCATCAGTATGCACCAAGGGATTGGATTTTGGGCTCATCGGTAACCATCTCTATTCAATGGACTCACCTTACTAACATGGGAAATTCCTTACTGACCTGTTGTCTGAATGGATGAATTTTAATGAACATCCTACCTAAGGAGCTCTTACCTTATGTAGGATGTTCTCTTAGTGCCTGGCTACACGTTCATTGGAATGAAAGTCATCTCTAACAAGTCAAATAGATATCTTAGTTGATACAAATATGCAAACTCCCAAACTAATGGCTCCTCCTCCTTGATGAGCTCGATATATGAGGCCATCGGTATGGCTTGATATGGACCAACCACCTACTTATTGGTATAATTTAGTCAAATGAATTGAATCTCAGTATACACTGCCACACTGCCACGATCCACAAAAAAGGAGACCCTCTGAACTGCGCCAACTACAGAGGCATAAGTCTCCTCAACATCGCCTACAAGATCCTATCTGCCGTAATATGTGAACGCCTGAAACCGTTTACCAACAACCTGATTGGCCCTTATCAGTGTGGTTTTAGGCCAGGTAAGTCCACAACCGATCAAATTTTCACACTTCGGCAGATCCTGGAAAAAACTCAAGGAGTCCAAATCGATACCCACCACCTATTCATCGATTTCAAAGCCGCATATGACAGCATTTATAGAGACGAACTGTACAGAGCCATGTCTAGTTTTGGTATACCGCCCAAACTCGTCCGTTTGTGTAGGATGACGATAGAGAATTCTCGTTGCTCCATCAGGGTCGGAAACGACCTCACCGACACATTCGATACCAAAAAAGGATTTAGGCAAGGCGATGCGCTGTCATGTGACTTCTTTAATCTGATTCTTGAGAGAATTGTGCAAAACTCCAAAGCCAACACCAGAGGCACAATTTCCCAAAAGTCGGTGCAACTACTAGCATACGCTGACGATATTGACATCATTGGTAGGACTCAACGTGATGTCATAGCCACGTTTGCTAGTATAGAGAAGGAAGCGGCGAAAATGGGTTTAGCAGTAAATGAGGGTAAGACTAAGTATATGCTGTCATCACGAAAGGACTCACAACATCGACGAATTGGACAGAACGTCACCATTGACAGATATAACTTTGAGGTAGTACGGGACTTTGTCTACCTCGGCTCCGCTATTAACTCTGACAACAACATCTCGTCAGAAATTAAACGAAGAATTACTCTTGCCGCTGTTTCTTCGGGCTAAGGAGGCAATTTAGTAGTAAAACCCTCACTCGAACTACTAAGGAGATCCTATATAAGACCCTGATCACTCAAGTCCTGCTCTACGGCGCTGAAGCATGGACCGTATCAAAAGCGGATGAAGAAATCCTTGGTAGATTTGAGAGGAAAATTCTTCGAAAAATCTTCGGTCCCGTTTGTGTTGACGGGCTATGGAGACGAAGATTCAACCAAGAACTATACGAGCTCTACAGCGACATGCCCCTGGTCAAAAAAAACTCCGCATTGGACGTTTAAGATGGCTAGGACATATAGAACGAATGGACACCAATACTCCGGCTCGCAGTCTTCGATTCCCAGCCAGACGTCGGACGCAGTAGAGGAAGACCTCGCCTTAAGTGGCGCGCACAAGTGGAAACCGACCTCAACCAACTTGGAGTGCGCAACTGGAGGCAGTAAGCTAAGGAATGGGCTAATTGGAGAGGCATGTTGGTTGAGGCCCAGGTTCATTCCGGATGTAGCGCCACTTAAGTAAGTAAGTATACACTGCCACATCCAGAACGCAACCCTTTAAATCGTTCACAGATTTGTATGCCCGCAATCGTTAAAATCTTCATTTTGGCAAGTCCTGGAATAAAAAACCCAAAAGAATCACATCGATTCTCACATTTACGAAACGCACTATACGTGTTTAGATTTATTTATGTCTGTCCAGTATGACAATAAAGAATACTCCCTGCTATACCCACGGCGGTTCTAATCACAGCATTCGATACCAACAAAAGATTTAACAATGAACGTGGGTACAGTTACTGGTTGGGCTACTAAATTATAACACTGTCATGCCGGAGTCGGCGTTAAATAAGCAAAATATATCTTCGCTCATACAAATGAAGGGAGAAGCTAGATTTGAGGTCCTGCATGGACCATTAATGTCAGATAATTCATTTCATGAACTATTCGAGTTGTACAGCACCATCGAATGTTAATCAAACAACTACGAATGTGGTCGAAATTGCCAAGAAATTTGGAGGAAATCATTGAAGACTTTGTAGCGCGAACCTAAATTTACATCTCCAAAGACGACAATTTCAATTACAATTTTCTTTTATTTGACTAAGAATTGCAATTGCATTCAAATGAAAATGTATAAATAATGAAATAATATCAAATTGTCAACTAATTTTACAATTCTTTTAGGTTCTATTTTTTTACGATGGACCATCTATATATCCAAGCCTTCCTGAGCCGCTAGAATTGTTTTGATCTTCATTAGCAGCTCCTTCTTTACAGCGTCTGGAACTATAGAACGAGCGTTCGGGGTAACTTCTGTGATCAACTGTTCAATTTTTATATTGCCACCATTTTCTTTGATTATATTACGGCACATTAGTTTGACTTGATCCTTCCAACCACACTCGGCAAGACGATTACATAGCAAATCCTTGAGCCTGTACAAACACAACATAAAAATAATCTTTATAACACGCTGTTGTTAATAGTTACTTGGATCTATCTCCACTTAATATTGTCGCTTGATCGACTGTTTTTGTAAGTGTCATTGGAGACATTGTAAATCTAGTTATAATTATTAATAAATAATACAGGAAATAAGCAAACTATAGAGGTATCAACTATTAAACAAAATTGGAACCGTCAGATGCAACTATTTGTTGACACTTTGACAGCTACTGCGCACTGTATTATCGTCGTGGTAACGAAGTGCTGTTGATGTACAGTAAGACTTGAAATTACCGATGGCATATATTAAGAGTCTGGTTACACTTAAGATACAGTTATAGCTATCATTTAACAAATTCATTGGAACACAAAACATGATCGAATTATATGGTCTTAGGGTCCAGATATAGATATAATAGAAAAAATTGGAACAAATTTACTTTAGCGCGCACTCACTTTTTTCACATTTTTTTTATTGCACTCATTAAATTATGCTAAAAATTTTGATGTTTTTTTTAAAATCGCCGCTCTCAATTATTTTCAAAGTTATTAAACAACAAAAATTTCAAAAAATCCCCATACAAATCAACATGGCGGAGTGATAAATAAGAAGAATGGAGCATTGCCAGATTATAAATTAAATATTACTTATTCAAATCCAAAACAAATAGTGCAATGTGTATGGGGCTGCCCCAATGAAACCCCCCCTGCATGGGCACACTGTAGGATTTGGTTTACGTGCGAGTTTGGTTGAATGCAAAATTCATATATCTCAACAGTGTTTTGTGTTATAATATTTTTATTTGGTATGTTTTTTTTCAACATGGCAATGCTGCGTACACCACAGCAAAAACAAAAAAAGAATTGTCAAACTACACATAATTTGTATGAGAATTTAACCCAATAAGTAAATTTTGTTTTAAGCATAACTTTTTAACTAAATATGAGCGACGATTTTTAAAAACATCGCAGAGATGAATCGGTTAATAAGAAATAGTGCAAAAAGTGATTGCGCGCTAAAGTAAATGTATGCCAAAAATTTTAATGGAATACAAAACATGATGGAATTGAAATTTTACCGCCATAGATAACTATAGGATTAATTGGAAAATTCCGTTTCATTTCGGTGGAACGACAAACATTACTTCAGAGAAATAAATCTTGATCAGTGAAAAATAAAAAGTGATTTTCTGCGATAACTAGAATTAAAAATTAATATATGTTTGGATAATCATGTTCTAAAATACATAAGCTTTGTTTTGACACCAAATCGCCAATGATTGAATTTATAGAAAAAACCGCAAGAAGTAAAAGAAAATTTCCAATGATGTTTTTAATGGTAGCTATAACTAGACCCTTATATGTACTACGTTTCCATATAGTCGAAATGTGTCATTTAAGTGAAATTTGTGATTTCAGGCTATTAGGTAGCTGGTTTTAGGAATAATTGGAAAATTGTATTTCATTTGGGTGAAATGCGAACATTTACTTCAGAAAAATATATATTGATCTTTAAAAACCAAAATGTGATTTTCTAAAAAAAAACTATAATGGAAATTAAAATATTTTTGGATATTCTTGTATTAAAATTCATGAGCTTTGTTTTGACACCAACTTGTCGATGATTAAATTTGCAAAAAAGTCGCAAGAAGTAAAGAAACATTTCCAATTAGGCTTTTTAGTGATAGCTATAACTGGACCCCATTATAGTACGTTTCCACCGAACCGAAACTCGGCATTTCATTAACGAAATTCATTGGAAAATAGTGTTCCCATTCCCAACAAAAAAAAAACGCAAAAACTGTCAAAACAATTTTTTTTCACTGGACCTTCTCTGACAAATCATCCGAGTACCAATCACTGTCAAGAAAAGTTTATCTCAAATAACCGTTCGGATTCTGAGGGGCTCAGTGGCCCGATGGTTAGTGCGATGAACTGCCGCGCAGGAGGTCTGGGTTCGATTCCCAGCCGTAGAAACACCTAAATGATTTTTCACTGGCCCTCCTCTCGTGATGATCTGACAAATCATCCGAGTAGTATCAATTGTCAAGAATAGCTTATCTCAACTTAGCCGTTCGGAGTCGGCATAAAACAGGAGGTCCCGCCATCGTGCAAGAAGTACACACGCACACATGAATGGTTGTGAAAAAGCTAGGCATTGGGTACTAACGAGCCTGTTGCGCCAAAAAATTGCATTGTAATTAACCGTTCGGATTCTACATAAAATAGTAGTTATGATAGGTTTTGAGAAAAGCTAGGCCCTTTAGAGGTATAAAACTTCATGTTATTGGCAGCACTATTTTAACTGTAGGCCATTTTGTCAGCTGTCAAGTGATTTATTTTTAGTTTGGTTTGGCATTTCAACATGAATAGACTGACGTCTTAACAACGCATCCAAATTGTGGAAATTTAGATTCGGTGAATGGGCCCAAAACAATATTGCCGTTGATAACAATTTTCATAAGTGAATTTTGTTTAGGGATGAATTCCACTTTTAGTTGGATACGTCAATAAACAAAACTGCCGTATTAGGAGCGATGATAATCCTCAAGTGTATGTTGGGACACCGTTATATCCACAAAAACTGACTCTATGGTGTGCTTTATGGGTTGGTGGAATAATTGGCCCATACTTCTTTAAAAACGATGCTGGCCAGAACGTTACAGTCAATGGGGACCGCTATAGAGCCATGATTACTGACTTTTTCGTTCATCAATTGAAAAACCATAATATGTAGGAGCTGTGGTTTCAACAAGACGGCGCAACATGACACACAGCTTGTGCCACAATTGATTTGTTGAAGGAAACGTTCGGTGAGCCCATAATTTTGCGTTTTGGTCCTGTGAATTAGCCTCCAAGATCGTACGATTTAACGCCGCTTGACTAAAACAAAAACCCTACTATTTGTTTTCTTTTGTATGGGATCAAGAAAGAAAATACCAGGCACAACAGGTATCCTGCAAATAACATGTCAGCACCAATATAATTATCCTTACGTGACACTTTTCAATAGCCCAACTCGCAGATTAGGCCGACATTTGCAGAAGCTAGTTGTAAATAGATGAAAAAGCAGGAAAACATGCTTCGAATGTTCATTAAATAAAAGTATTTTGAATTCTTCATAAATTTAGATTTGTTTTCTGAAAGAATTTGTTTACAAACATTGACAGACGAATTTGACGTTTATAGGAGGAAAAACTTTATTTTTACAGAAGAAAACATATGAGAAGGCTACAATCCACTGTGCGGATCGTTGAATACCCTATCCCATCCTATCTGTAAAACTAAAATCCCCAAAAAGTGGACATGGCTAAAAACACGATGTGGATAAAATTAAGAATATGACATGGTGACAACAAATTCTTCAGACTGCTTATAAAAAACTTTAACGGTTCTACAAAAGACAAGGTTTTCTCCTGCATATATTATGGGGTAGGGTATAAAAATGGTTTTTATATAAAAACGCCCCCAAAAAGTGGTCGTGGGTTAAAATGGTCTATTGACGAAATGTTCATATTTATATTACTAATGATTCTGCATCAAATTTTTTTTAGAAAATTTTAAAATTTGACCGAAAAACGTTTTTTTATTAAAAACGCCCCCAAAAAGTGGGCGTGGCAAAAAACTTTATATGAACGAAATACAGATATTCAGATTGTCTAAATATGTTGTTCAGAAAGTTTTTCAAAATTCCTTATGGTTTGGCCAAAAAATACGTTTTTCTAAAAAGGGGGCGTGGCAGTGGGCGGATTTCAAAAATTTTTACACTTGTTCTGCTGGGAGCAACAAAGAGCACGTGTACCACATTTCATCCTTCTAGCTCAAAATTTAAGGCCCAAAAACTGGTGACGTACGGACGGACGGACGGACGGACGGACAGACATCGCTAAATCGACTCAGCTATCGATTCTGAGTCGATCCATATACTTTGAGGTATATATAGCTAAATTATTTCTCTATGTTACAAACTATGTATCAAAACTAATATACCCCTATGGGATAGGGTATAAAAAAGTAATATTTGATTTAACATAATTCGATAGGACCTCGTTTGAAATAGCATTCCAGCGGAATGCCGAATTTTGGAATGTGAATTTAATTAATAAATTTAATTTAATAAAAACGTTATTATGGAAAAACGGCTTATATCGAAATAAAATTTAATTCTATAGAAAAATGTATTTTGGAAAAGTGACCTAATTCAACTTAGCTCCTTTTCCTTTTCAAGAAATTGTGTTTCTAAAAAAAAACAAAAATGGCTTAAGTAGACTTAAGATATAAATGAAATGCGCAATAATACTTGAGTGTAAAGACGTTATTCCAAATGCAATGTTTTCACTTTCATTGAGTTAAGCCATTGTAACAGGAGAAAAAACAGTTTTCCAAGGTAGGTAGAAACAAGTTGATTACACCAAAATGTAGCTAATTTTTTTCTCATTTCAAATATAAAAAAAATGTTTTTGGCTTAAATCGACTTAAGCCATTTTACATTTTGAGTAAAGAATTCATACAGAATCAAAAAAACTACACTACAGCAAAGAAACCAGTCTGTGTCATTGAAATCTTTGGATCTTGAATACAAGAGAAATTAAAAAATTAGTTTACATATTTTCTATTATTGTTGCAATTTGAGATTTGAGAATTTAACTTTGTGCCCGAAGCCTGGATGCTGTGGTGTTCTTAAGAGCGATAATTGACAGCCCATTCATCGCAGAGCGCTCCTATTCTTCCGTTTTACAACTTTCCAACAGGAGTAAACCGAACCTTGCTCCAATAATTATGGAGTTTCCTTTCTCCCGATAAGTTTATTATTTTTTTATTTGTTCATCGTTTGACTTTGATTTTGCTCACAAATCACACGCGAATCATTAATTCAGAAAATTCACCGAATTTTATTCAATTATTTCGGGGCAAAATAAATTATTCTGTGAAAAAGACAACCCAAAATAAATTTTGACAGATATCACTGAGTGTACTACATTTTCCTACGTTAACAACGTTTAACTTCATTTAATTACCTCAGCTGTTTGGTTTCATTTTCCCTTTTTCTTCTTAAAACAATTAAACTCAAACTCGATTTTTGGGCCTTAATTATTGAAATTTAAAAAGTTGTTCACTTTTTCAATAAACGTGTTAAATTTAATTTTTAATTTAAGGGTGGAATGGGAAATGGTATTCAACGATTATCACAGCGGATTGAAGGCTTCTCATATGATTTTAAATATGATTATAGGTCTGTTCCCGTACAAAATAATATTTACTGATTCTTACTGATTTTTACTTATTGCCGTTCCCGTACGCAAAAATAAGTAAAAGAGAGAGCTCATGAGAGAGCAAAAAACTACCCCTCCATAAAAATCTGTAAAAAAATATACTGTAGAAATTTCTGTTGGTAAAAATCAGTAAACTGTCAGTTGGTATCTAAAAGTGACAACTCGCTTGTTTTGACGGGTGATTTATGTCATTTGTTCTTTAAAAGGCATACAAAACATATAATATTACTGTTTTTTTACTTAAACGCGTTCCCGTACTTTTTGTACTTTTTGGTAATTTTGTCTCTTTCTGAGATAATTTACCCCCACTCCAAGAAATTTGAGAATTTACTAATTTTTACTGAAAAAGTACGGGAACAGACCTATTAACAGCTTGTGGCATAACATTGCTTCATAAGAATGCTCTTATATCTACGCAGTATTGGTCTCGTTGTGGAATTCGGGGAAGGCAGTAGGATAGTTAAGTTATTTGAATTTAAAAAAGAAGTGAGGCCTTTTTTATCGAATGATCGAATGATTTATTTGTGCTTAGTTCTAATTATCTTGAAAGAAGCTTTTATTAGCTAGAGGAACTAATGAGACTGACTTGTAATTAAAACTCTTGATTTTCAAAATGTATATCCCCAAGCATATACTTATCCTTAAAAATTAGAATAATTTTCTAATTTAGCTTCTTTTGGATAATATTTCGTTTTCCTCTGTTTCACCTAGTTTCTTGTCGGATAAATTATTAAATCCCAAAACAGTGCAGACAAATAATTTTTAACTGAAACCAAAACTAAAAGTCCAAACTTGTCGAATTCCCAGATGATTTTAAAGTCGCTGTCCAATTAAAATGGACTGAGTCAGTATACCATTACATCTGTTTTTAAACATGCTTCGTTATTAGCAATATTGTTATTAAATTTTGTGAAAAAAAAACTGAGAACGAATGTTCATTTCAGGAGCATTACCTTTTACGCCTCAGGCTGTATTCACATCTCAATATTTTACCTCAAACACGGATAATTCTGTTGGTTGACAGTAGAAAGGTGAACATTTTATTTCTCGGCTTTAAGTTGTGGTTTAGATGATTTGACGTATTCTCCTATTAAATTGTCACCTTTGTAACTTCATTTGAGCCATTATTTGAGATGTCATCAGTTATACATCGCGTGAATGTGTTTCCAATATCATGAAAAGCAACTTTCACTTTGAAAAAAATTCATCATAATATGATGATATATGTTATATATATCAAAACAAAGAAATAACAGCGCGCAAGCGTTGAAATTTACAGTGCAACCAGCAAACTTGCATTATTTGTTTACATCTCAAATTTCTTCTAAATGCATTGCTGTGAACTTGAGTTTGCGCTTTGATTTGTTTATCCTGAACTGTTGCTTACCAATGCAAATGTACTTATTTCATACAACTTTATGGTTCCAGTGCGCGCGAAAAGTAACATCACTCTCAAATACATAAATTGGAATAAGGAACGATGAGCTTCAGTGTTGTCGTTTTCTGAATTTGTATTTTATGTTTTCGAAAATTGTCAAGTTGACATGAATTAATATGGGAAGAGTTTTGTGAAGTTGTCACAACCTTTAAGGAATAAGAGTCGTCTGCGAAAAATTTTAAGTTAACGACGAATATTTCATTGTGTTTGTAAATTGTGTGGTAGGTATACCACCCACCTCAATCTGATTTTATTAATTTTCCTAGTTTTCTTTTTCTGCTCTATCGGTTTTGACAAATTTCCTTAATTTAACACAAATGTTTGATTTGGGGAGTTAACGTACAGTTTCAAAAGCTTACAACATTTACCATCTCGGTTTACACGCCCAATTTCGATATTGTTGTAAAAATATGTCCCATACAAATGGTAAGCTGGTAATGAACTTTCAATCATTACCAGCTTACCACGTTTACAACGTTTACGACGGCTTCTAGACATTTCATGAATATTTCTATTAAGCTGATTCATTTTAATGTCGATCGCTCGAGTCTACTCTAATACCCACGCTGAAGCTTTCCAAACAGTGTAAACCATACTCAATAGATCGCGCAAATTAACGTACCATATTACCTCGAGCAATTTTGGATTTTTAACTTCAGGTTATCATATGAAATGCCATTTAAAAGATATATGTATTACATCTATAGCTTGGTTTTACTTTGACACTCTGATACCCACGTCCACTTTGACAGGCACACGCTGTCCTGGTTCTGGATTTTATTTAAGAAGAAGCCTTCCTTCAGCTCAGTTTTGAAAAATGAAAAGTGACATTAGTTTTCTTTAATATAATCAAACGTCAACTTTGACATTTAATATTGGACATTAGTTCAGTTATATGTTGGCATATTTAGTGAACACACATATTAAATTAAAAAACATCTTTTAAGGACTGTAAAATACAAATAAAAGAATATTGATACCAACCTCTTGAGGCGGATCATTTACTACCTTAGTACATCATATGCACCATCTGAAATGAACCCTATGACATTCAGTAGTTCACTGATACACTTCATACTGACTTGTCGTTGACAAACACCGTGGGTATTTTACACCCACAAATATTTTTATTTTATTTAAAAGTGTTTATATAAATAGTGCAAACTTTAAGTAAATGTTAGACTATTAGAAAGTGCATCGAGTTATGACGGGGAAATACGCAGATTTATGATTTTTTCATCTGGATAAGCTATACCCACACTGTGTCTGGGCCAAAGTGGAGATTTTTTTCTTGCACTGGAAGGTGTATCGATTTTTACACAGTTCAATAAGAGTATCAGTTGTATACAAGGTGAACAAAACGAGAACAATGATAGCTTGTTAGATAGTGAAAGTGATGTGGATCTATTTGAAGTCTTAATCAAATAAAATAACAAAGAAACCCACCTAAGTTGTCTAAAAAGAACAAGTACTGGAGATAGGAGAATAGAATCAAGGTATGAAATTGAAACTAGAGCCTGTTTCTTTATTCTGTGAGGTTAAAGTATTAGAAGACCTTGTTTTACCCTTGAAGTGAAAACGTCCTTTAAATAAAACACAGAGGAACTTAGGATATTAAAATCAGATAAAATGAAACTCAAAAATTGTTTTTCACAGCTAATGTACTAATGACAGTTGACTTTGTACAATCAGTAATGTGCAATGAGGAACATCTTTTAAAATATGCAAGTGCAACTGCAAGTGACATTATTAGAGAGCACTACGTTTCTTGCATTCAACTTTTATCTACTTAATTTTTACTCATTTTACAGTATTGCAAACAAGAAATGGTAATTTTTTGTCAGTATATATGTGCCTAGAAAAAAATAGCTAACGTTATTCAAATGTTTTTAATAAAAGGCCCAACTCCATAGATTTGAAGTTACTTAAATAAAAGTTACTTAAATAAATAATAAAAAAAATCCATCACAATTTCGGCCAGTTAATATGTTGATGACTGAAAGTAAAATAATTGAGAAACTGGTATACAAACAACTAATAAATTACCTAGATTCTAATAGATTACTATCAGATTATCAGTCGGGATTCAGACGTCAGCATAGCTGTGAATCACTGCTTAACCTGGTGATCACTCAATGGAAAACGGAGGTGCACGACAAAAAAGTAATAGTGGCTGTTTTCCTTGACCTCCAGAGGGCTTTTGAGACAGTATCAAGGCAAATACTTATACAAAAATTAAAAGCTAATGGAATAGAAGGAGTAGAGCTGCTATGGTTTTCAAACTACCTATCAAGAAGGAAGCAACGAGTCAGGATAGGTGACTACCTATCTGACATATTAACGGTGAACTTAGGAGTACCACAAGGGGCCGTACTTGGAACACTGCTATTCATTATATATATAAATGATATAGACAGAATTCTTCGTCACTCAACCATTAGGCTATTTGCAGACGATGCACTTATTTACATCACTGACACATCAGCTGAAGAATGCATCAATAAACTAAATATGGACTTGGACAATGTGGCGGAGTATTTAAAAGTAAATAAATTACAACTCAATATTAATAAAACAAAATGCATGATTATTAATGGCACATCTAGTCTAAATATTATTATTAACAACACAGAAATTGAGAAAGTAAATGAAATTAAATACTTGGGTGTAATAATTGATAACAAATTGACATTTGATAAACACTTAGATAATGTATGTAAAAAGATAGCAAAAAAAACTGCATTTTTTAAAAGAATTAGAAAAAAAATATCTGTAAATAGTGCCATTAAAATATATAATGTAATGATTAAGCCACACTTTGAGTATTGCTCGACCATTCTGTTTCTCGGTAATGCACAATTTCAAATGCGCCTTCAAAGACTTCAAAATAGAGGAATGAGAAGTATATTATTGTGCAATATGTTAACATCTATTCAGTCAATGTTAAATATTTTAAAATGGTTAACTGTTAATCAAAGAACACTAATGAATGTAATCTTATTTATTTTCAAAATGAAACATAGCTTACTTCCAAATTACTTAAGTGGTCATATTGTATATGTATCAGATGTTCAACCATACAGTTTAAGAAATGGAAACGACTTTCGACTTCGTTACTTCTCAACAAATAGATCAAAAAATGTGTTAATTTATAAAGGCCTTAAATTATTCAATAGTCTACCAATGACTTTAAAAAATGAACCAAATTATAGAACGTTCAAAACTATGTTAATCTCATATATAAGATTAAATTATACATAACATTTAACTTAAATTTATTTTAAACTGGTTACATAGTAATTTTGTTAATATAGTTTTAAGTAGCACAATGCTAAATAAAGAATCTATCTAAACTCAGCTTGTATTCATAATTTTCATCATTTTCATAATGTGTGTTTGATTTTGAAGGCGGGAGAAGTTACTTGCAGAAGTCGAAATGGAAATTAATATATTAACTCTGATTTTCTTTTCTGTTTCTCAGATATTTGTTTATTTTACATTTCTGTTGTTTGCTAATTATTTTATTGTATTCGAAAAATCATTCACTAACAGTAAAATTTTATAAATTGTGTTCATTTTAATCTGTTATTTCCGACGTTTGTCAGTCTTAATCACAACTTAGAAGTGATTAATACAAGACTCGAGTTTTTAGTTATACATATAGGTTTTAATTATCTATAAATAACGTAAGCTCAGGTTTAGTCTAGAAACGACTTACTTATTCACTTATAAATCATTTATGAATTTTGCTATTATTTAACATTTTTAAGTCGAATTATGAATATGAATACAACGTTTACGATGACCTGCTAAATTGATTGTGTAAACTGATATGGTAAATGTTGTAAAATTTTGAAACGTTATTTTAACATTTAATCAGTCACTTGCACTCATCAAACATATGCGCTTAACTAAAAAAAAATGATTTAGAACGGAAAGAAAACAAAACGAAAAGCGTCTTTTACTAAAATGACATTGAATTCAGTGGTTTACCAAATTATTTACTGGTGCAGTTTTAGGACCGAATGAAAAGTGGTCGTAAACTTAGAATTCTTTACACGCTGTAAACTTACTAACTTGCGTAAATACCCTTAATTGATAAAACCTGAGTTGTATTTATCTTCTCAAAACGATATCAAATATTTAACTAGATCAACACAATATTTGATCTTATATTAATTAGAATATAAACAAACCCATCTAGGTATTAAACCCCCTTTTGTTTATTTTACAGGTCCGAAGCAAAAAATAGTAAAATGAAACCATCCCATTCACAACTGTCACATGGTATGGAAAAACAAAATAAAGAGCATAGTTTCCTTGAAAGTTTTAGTAACTTTATACATACTGCAACGTCGATAAAGGAAAAAAAAGTTGTCAAGCGGAAACGTAAATTCCATCCAAAATTAATTAAAGCAACTAGTTGCGTAATAAACATTGACGACACAACTAATAGTAGTTCTTCGATGTCAGAAGACACCACCGAAGAACATGAATTATATCCAACATTATTAAAATCAACTAGTTGTGTAATAACCATTGACGACACAACTGACAGTAGTTCTTCGAGCTTAGAAAATACCACCGATGAACATTATGTACCTGCGAAACGTGTAAAAACTATTTACAATCCAACCAAAGACAATATAATGGATGTGAGAAAATCACAAAAGGTAAAAAGAAAGAATGGACTTTATAGTTCCTATGTAAAAATGACAGACTTCATGAAAACTAATAATGTACCGACATATACAAAACGAGTCAATTACAACACAAGAAGTGCCACGCAACTGAATAAAACTGACAACATATACGTCAAAAATATCAAACCATTGGAATATCCAAACACTGTAAACAACAACGAATTATCTCAAGAAGCCACTGAAAAAACTAATATCATTCAACCTACTATCAAAAACCCGTTGAGAAGTTTCAGAATTCATAGAAATGATGACATCCAAAATAGAGATAAAGACAAAGTTGACGAAATAATAAATTCCTCTTTAACACCCCCGCAATTTGACGGAAAACTACAGGAAACTAATCTTCTACTGAAAAACAACCAACAAATTGAAAATTTCGAAGAAGGAAAAGTAAATGAAACTTCTAGCATCTCACTGCAATTCATAATTGACCAATTGATTGAAGAAACCTCATCTGAAAGTTCGAAAAGTGTCCGAAAGTCAAAAAAACAATCGATTACATCTCTAGAACACAATATAACCGACTACAAAAAATCCACAACATCGAATAAAATTGAATATAATATAGATAATGGTGATGACGACGAATGCTCAAATTTGTCACTGCAAATGTCAGAAGATTCATTAAATGTCAAAATGGCAGCTGAAGCATTGAGTTTGTTAAGAAATAACGGTAGAACGGCTAGTAACAATGATATGAAAGAGTATGTCAAAAATGGATCGAGTATAGCTAGTTCTTCTGCTCCTGAGAAATGTAGCTTAGCCAAACCATCCATGACAAGAAAGCAATCAAAAGATGAAAATGAATTAAAGTACAGAATTTGTGTAAATTATTTTTAAACCCAATAACGTTTTGTTTATATAGTGTAACCCATAAGCAGATCATAGTTAAAAATGGAACTTCACCATGCTCCGTGGAAAACCAAAAGCCAATTCCTTTTAACGCACAAAATTCTTCCAGGTAATAAAGTTTGAGTTGTCTAGTCTATTAAAATGTTCACATTCCATTTTAGTTGCACTCTTTCAGAAGAAAAGAAAACAAGACATCGTCTTCAATTTGATTCAACGCTGGAAATAACAGATGCTATAACAGGTGCTAAAATTTCACTTGAATCGATCTATTTCAATAGTAACGACAAGTTGCAAAGTAATGCGAAATCTGAACAATATTTTTTACCGGAATCATTGTTGCAACTGTCAGACACAGTGACATGTGTTAAAGTTACAATGGATCCGAAGGAAGAAGAGGCAAACACATCCCAAAGGTACTATTTTCTATATCTAAATATCAACAAATAAATGTTTTGTGATAGTATATTTTCGATGACAATTATTACCGAGTTCAGTATTGGCTTAATAGCTATTTCTAACGAGCCGAAATGAGTCATATAAGCCAAACGAGTAATTTCAGCCTTAGCGTTCAAACACCACTAAGGCAAACCTTAATTAAAAGGACCGTGTAGGTACTTTTGTGTAAAGAAAAATGAAAAAAAGGTCAAATTTCCAATATCTAGAGAGAATTATTAGGTCTGTTTCCGTACAAAATAATATTTACTGATTCTTACATCATGTCTGCGTAGTCTATGGCACTAATTAAGGCTTAGACCACGCACTGAGCGGCAGAGCGCAGTCGAAAAGAGGAATAATGCTTGAAACACATGCGCAGCATCGTCCTTACAGAAAAGATATAACATTCAGTCTTCAATGGGAGTAAACACAAATAAAATCTACAAACGTTGTTGTTCTGCAAGTTGTCTCTTTTATACCCTATTCCATAGGGGTATATCAGTTTTGACATTAAGTTTGTAACATAGAGAAATAATTTCGATACATATACCTCAAAGTATATGGATCGATTCAGAATCGCTAGCTGAGTCGATTAAGCCATGTCTCTCTGTCCGTCCGTCCGTCTTTGTGTCACCGATGTTTAGGCCTTAAATTTTGAGCTAGAATGTTGAAATTTGGTATATAGACTCTCCGGAACATATTTACTTTAGCTGCCAATCACTTTTTGCACTTTTTTTTTTATTCCACTCATTAAATTAAGCTAAAAATTTAGCAATTTTTTATTTTTGTCGCTCTCAATTATTTAAAAAGTTATTAAACAATAAAAATTCCAAAAATCCCTATGGAAATCAACCATCTTTTGACAGTCCATACAATGTTCAGTGATAAGCAGCATTGCCATATACACTACATATTCCCCAAAATGGTAAAAAAAATAAAAATAAAAATCAAAGAATTTTAAATCTCCACGCTCACGTAATTTCGTTTGTTTGTAAAGTCGTCAGGCAGGCGCCTAAGTAAACAGTTTTTTTTGTTAAACAGTACCCTGGGTGGCCCGCTTCGCGGGAACAAAGGGTTTCAACTCTCTTTCTGGGGACAGTCCACGCTCACGCAACTTCGTTGCTCCGCTCAGGGTATGTAAAGTCGTCAGGCAGGCGCCTTAGTCAACAGTTTTTTTGTTAAAATATTTTTATTTGTTATGTTTTTTTCAACATGGCAATGCTGCGTTCACCACAGCAGAAATAAAAAACAAAAAGTTTCAAACTACATACAATTTGTATGGAATTATAACCCAAAAAGTGCAATTTTTAAAAACATATAAATGATCAGTGCGCAGAGACGAATCGATTATTAAAAAAAAAGTGCAAAAAGTGAAAGGCAGCTAAAGTAAATTTATGCCGACTCTCCGGCCGACGAAGCAGAACAACAGAACTACCACGCCCCCTTTTTAGAAAAACGTAGTTTTAAGCCAAACCGTAAGGAATTTGAAAAAAAGTGTCTGAGCAGCATATCCTAATATCTATAATTCGTCTATACAAAGTTTTTTACCACGTCCACTTTTTGGGGGCGTTTTTAGTAAAAAACGCTTTTTGTCAAAATTTTACCACTTTCGAAATACTTTTGATGCAAATACTTCCGTATTGGTAATATAAACAAGGCCTTAGCAATAGAAATACGTTGCTTTTTGTCGAACCACAAAAGGTTTTGATAAACTTTCTGAACAATTGAGGATATTAATTTTAATGATGGGATGGGAGAAGGTATTCAACGATCCGCACAGCGGATTGTAGCCTTCTCATATGTTTTCCTTTCTTTTTCTCAACTGAACCGAAACATTTGCTTTGCAGCGAAATTATTTGTTAGTAATTTCCCTATTACAAGCGACAAGACGTTAAAATTTAAAAATACAAAGCAAATACATACCCAAAGCCGTCAAATAAATATCACCAAAAACCACCACAAAAAGCTGAATGTTATGACAGGAGCCACTGCACATACATGCAGTGCAGTGGCAAACAAAAATTCTGCTCGTGTGTCTTGCTCGCTGCATTGCGTGCCATGCCACACTGCACATGTGTTTCACGCATAAGATTTTAAAAAAAAACATTTCTGCCAATTTCAAATCAGGAAGATTTTTAAAGCAAACTTTCGAAATAAATAAAGGGTGTCCCATAGCTCATGCAAAATATAAATGACTCATGCAGTGTTTGAATTGTTTCTCTGGCTGTATGTCAGACCAATAACATGTTGGTCACATCCATATCTGTAATGTAGGCACTTAAACTGGATTATTATGTCACGATTACGAATACCATTAATTGTTACTGCCCGACCACCCCCATTTTAAAATTTCGCTAACCAATGCAAATGCGTTGATCTTTCGTATAGCACTAAATTTTTACTAACCCCGAACTGTCAGATGTCACATTGTGATTTTTTTCTGTCAACAACACAGTTCTTTAAAAGTGAATTTTGAACATCATTTAGATTTGAATTTTTAAAAGACCAATTTCACAGCTCTTTTTATACCCTATCCCATAGGGGGGTATATTAGTTTTGATACTTAGTTTGTAACATAGAGTATATGGATCGGCTCAGAATCGCTAGCTGAGTCGAATTAGCTATGTCTGTCTGTCCGTCCGTCCGTCCGTCCATCCGTCCGTCTGTCTGTTCGTCAGCGGTTTTTGGGCCTTAAATTTTGAGCTAGGATAATGAAATTTGGTATATAGGATCCTCGTCCGTGCCACCAGAACAAGTGTAAAAATGTTTGAAATCCGCCCACTGCCACGCCCCCTTTTTAGGAAAACTTATTTTTTGGCCAAACCGTAAGGAATTTCAAAAAAGTGTCTGAGTAGCATATTTAGACAATCCTAATATCTATATTTCGCTCATACAAAGTTTTTTGCCACGCCCACTTTTTGGGGGCGTTTTTAGTAAAAAACGGTTTTTGTCCAAATTTTAAAACTTTCGAAAAAAATTTTGATGCAAATACTTCCGAAATGGTAATATTAACATTTTGTCCATAGATCATTTTCACCTACGCCCACATTTTAGGGGCGTTTTCTTACAAAAACCATTTGTAAACCCCATCCCAAGGCATTAGCAATAGAAATACGTTGTTTTTTGTCGAACCACACAAGATTTTGAGAAACTGTCTGAGCAATATATTGTGACAATGTCATTTTCTGTATTTCATCGCCATAAGGCCTATATTTTGAGGATATTAATTTAAAGGATGGGATGGATAGGGTATTCAACGATACGCATAGCGGATTGTAGCCTCTCATATGTTTATTATTAGAAATATTTAAATAAATAATTTAAACAACCTTTCCTAATCAAAAGTAGATGAAATATAATTTATACTTTATAGTGCTCGCTTTTCAAATGTATATCTGATAAGTAAATTCACAAATGCTGACAGATTCAGATCGCACTTTGACAGCGATACACGATACAAGTTACAGATACGCATGTCGCAATCTAGTCAGCCCTAAGCGCTGAGTTAAAATAAACTTTTCGTGAAAAATGATACTACTAGAAGTATTTGATAGATCATTCATCATTGCGAGAGAAGGAAGGGTCAGTGACAAATAATTTGCATGACTCTTTCAATTGTCTTTAATTTGTGTTTCCTCTTTGAGGGCTAATGGGTTACCAGAACTCCTCGTTATTAGTAGTGAGAATCCTCGTTAAAAGTGACAAACTCCTTTCGTTATGTTTCATTCGCTGGCTCATTAATCATTTCACATTGGCGCCCTTTTTTTTATTCTTATGACAGATTTTGAAGATTAGATAAACAAAAATTTATTAAATTATTTAAAATTACAATTGCAGACTCGCTACTTTACCAGCAGTAAATGCTGTCAATATGGATGACAATGTAGTGTGTGTTCAGATTCCGCTACACTTAATTCAACAATCCAATGACAAAAGCCCCAAAGCTGCACCTAATCCTGATCAAAAATCCAACGACGCGGTAAACCCGGTTGACCTGCGTATAAGTGAAGAGGTATCAAAAAATAATCCGCCAATGCTACAAACTCAAACAAAATCTGAGGTTATGAATGCTGAAAAAACTGTGGAAATCTCTAAAATAGAACCACTGATTACAAATACAGGAAGAAAACTTTCTTTAGAACCGATTCTTATAAGAAATAAAAACTATATTGCACAGATTCAGAAAGCTGAAGAAAGTCAGCACCTAGCGCCACCTACATTTTGCATTCATCATGATAATAATAAAGATGCAAACATTCAAGAGGTAGATGCTATTGAAGAGGAGACAATTATTTCAACACAAAAGCGTTCTTTTGACGATTATGCAACAACAATGAATACGTACATCGAAACTAACTCATTGAATCCATTAAGTGTTCCCAAAAATAATGAAATCCAAATAGAATTGGAAAGACTTGTCAGAGATACTGTAGAATATTGTACAGACACTGATGACAGTCGATTTTCTTCAAATACGAACGAAGACCAACATTCTTTAGAGATAAGAACATCATTTCAAAATGAAATCCCACCTTCTGAATATCTAAGGATCGAAGAAAATGAGAATCCATCGAATATTTTAAAGGAGGCCGGTTCTCCTCTTATAACCAATACCAATACAAAACGAGAAAGGACTATGTCTGAAATAGATCGTCAAAATTTAGACTGCATAAACTTAAAAATCGAAATCATGACTTCCCAAGATGGACTCAATAATAATGATAGAAATGAAGTCCAACTGGTCAAATCCCAACGAAACGGACGAAAAGAAAGAAGTTACTCTGAAGAGCAGCAAAGACTGCTTACAAATGAACATGCAACCAAAAAACGAAGAAGAACATCACATTCCCAGCAAATGGAAGAAATTCGAAAAGCATTACACTCCCAAGAATTTCCTTCATTTCTTACTAGAAATTTCTCGGACTCCACCCGACCGATTAATAATGGAAACATTGGCGATGAAAGTCGCCTATCACAAGAACAAAATGTCGAAGAGATTTTCAACAAAAAACAGTGGATTTCAGAGAAGCAATATTTCGAGCAAAATGGCAACTCTGAGGAACTTCTTATCGCGATAAAAACTGTCACAACTCCACTGGAATCATTCAGTTTACTCATAAATGAAAACATGATCGGACGAATTCTCAAGTACACAAATGTCAAACTAGAAAAACTCGCCTCCAAATCAAAACATCGAAGCTGTTTTAAAAAGCCCACCAATGAAACCGAATTGAAGGCGTTTCTTGGTTTACTCCTAATATCAGGAGCTCTTAAGCAAAATCAAACTACGGTGCCGGAAATATGGTCGGAATGTTTTGGAGCTGGTATCTTTCGAGCTACTTTAAACGAGCCAAGATTTCAATCTCTGTCACACGGCATTTGTTTCGGTGATAGTACGTCTCGTGATGAGTGCATCATAAGCGATGAATTCACCCAAATCGGTGATCTATGGGAAGAATATCTAATCAACTGTAAGAAGTACTCGATACCATCGCAAACTAAACGAACCGAAAAGACTGACAATTCAACGGTTGATTCAGATGGAGATGATGAACCGCGACAGTTATACAGTACCGCACGTAGGACTGTGAATATGTCACTTCGCAAACTATTCAGTATGCTCGATGGCGCTGGTGTTCGTGGATTGGCGATTTTTCGATACTATTATCCGACCGTAAAAATTAGTCAGCGAGAGTTTATAAAACAAGTTGGTATGAGCTTGGTAAAACCGCATATGCGAATAAGGCTGTTAAAGCCATCCTTAAGAAAACCAATTAAGGATCTTATTGAGTCTATATTAGATGTTAAAAGTGAAAATGAACAATCGGTAAAAAGTCCAACTGACAATGTTTTGAAAAAACAAAAACGATGTCAATTGTGCCCTTGGAAGGAGGATCGCAAAACTAAATACCAGTGTGAATCCTGTCAACGAGCAATGTGCAAGGATCATCGTTCCGATTATTGTATTGATTGTATTTGTTAAAGACTATATGGATGTACTATGTAGTTCCATTATAGATGTAAGGGCTATAAGCTGTTAATGTGATTCTATATTTTTGCTAAGTGTTTTGTATTGTATGTATGTGTGCCAAATAAGTGTTGTGATTAGTGTTAAAATTTATAATGTTAAAATAAATAACTATATTCATAAAGAGACATTTGTTTATAATATCTTGTTTGCGGTTTTTAGATCAATGACAAGGATTTGACACAGTGGGTCAAATGGCGCCCAGCGATAGCCCAACGTATTTGAAATTGCCTTATGGGGTTTATGGTTGGGTGCTGTAGAACGAGGGTAGACTCTGATTGGCGTTAACTTGGCAATGCCCAGTGTTGCAACTCTGACTACACATCATATGTGCTTATCTTTACCTCCAAGTGGTAACCATCGGATACTGGTCTCATCCAACCGGATTTGACTTGCTAAACGATAAGTGCGAGTGTTGATAACACGACGAAAAACAGCAACACTATAAACACCCTGGTGAGAATGGCACTGAAGAATACCCGGCCTGCTGTCCCAGGCGAACCTAGATGAGCTGCTCTGACATATTCGGACAACAGGTTGTCTAGGAATTTCAAGGGTTAGTCAGGCCCCTTGAACAGAGATGGTGGCGGATGAACCGAAAGGCCAACGGCAGCGCTCAATCCCGTAGTGGATACTGATGGCCCCGTGTCCTAGGGGTATCTAATAAATTGGAACTGGCCCTCCAGGTTGGGGGTTGTGCTTTGGGTTAACTACCCACCCACAAAAAAAAAACATGGTTACGAAGCAACCAATAGCCTCGGAAAGGACGGATTTTATTGTTGACGACCCTGCTAAACGAAAAAAGGACAACGACGTTCGTATCTGCACCTGGAATGTGAGAACATTAAACAGGAGAGGTGCAGGCGAACAACTAGCGGAAGCCCTAAACTGCTACAAAGCAGACATTACTGCCATCCAGGAAATACGATGGGATGGGCCGGGCAAAAAGAGGATGAAAAACTGTGACATATACTACGGACCGTGTTATAGTGAGCAGAAACAGCGACTATTCGGATGCGGATTTGTTAGAAGTGCCAGACTTAGGCAAGAAGTCTTATGTTTCCAAGACATTAGCGAACGCATAGTAACAATCCGCATCAAGGCCAAATTCGCCAACATAAGCCTTATATGCGCTCACGCTCCGACGGAAGAAAAAGATGATATAGCTAAGGATTGCTTCTACGAGCTCCTCGACAAAACCTATGAGCGACTACCGAAGTACGATGTTAAAATCGTGCTGGGAGATTTTAACGCAAAGGTAGGAAGAGAAGACATCTTTAGAAGTATTGTCGGAAAACATAGCCTACACGACAACACGTCTGGTAACGGACTTAGGCTAATTGATTTCGCTACGGAACGAAATGCCACTATAGCCAGCACACGGTTTCCTCACCTCGATATCCATAAGGGGACATGGCGGTCTCCAGATCAACGAACGGTCAACCAAATTGATCACATTGCGATAGATAAGAGGCACGCATCCAGTATTTTGGATGTCCGAACATTCCGAGGAGCTAACATCGACTCGGATCACTACCTTGTAGCAGCCAAGGTAAGAATGCGGATATCCACCACGCCACAACAATCCAGAAATACTGTGAAAAAATTTAATGTCGGAAGACTGCAATCGCAAGAGACCGCCAAGACCTTCGCACAACGCGTATCCCTTAACCTCTCGATTAACACCATACCACCAGCATCGAATGTCGAAGAGCAATGGCAACGATGCCAACAGGCCATTAGATCAGCCGCAACCGATGTGCTAGGTTTCTCGCGCCCACCAGCAAGAAACCCCTGGTTTGATGAGGAATGCCGACAGATGCTCGCAGCCAAGAACGAGGCCTACAAGGCTAAGCTGCAGGTGAAGACGAGAGCTGCCATTGAGCTCTATAGGCAAAGAAGAAGGGAAGAACATCGGCTTTTCAGCAAGAAGAAAAAAGAGCAATAAAAGCGCGCGATCGAGGATATAGAGAGGTGCCACTCCAGGAACGATGTTCGCAAGTTTTACCAAAGTGTATAGCGTCAAAGCCAAGGATACAAGGCTCGAACAGAATCCTGTCGAGATGAACAAGGAAATATTGTAGTTGAGACACAGTCGATGCTGAGGATATGGAAGAACCACTTCTGCAGACTGTTAAACGGCGATGACGAACAACATTCCGCTGTCAGGCAGAACGAACCATTCAATATTGGCAACGACAGCGAAAACTGCCAACCACCCGACCTGAGTGAAGTGAGGATAGCAATATCTAAACTCAAGCTTAATAAGGCTGCCGGAAATGACGGCTTTCCCGCTGAGCTCTATAAGGCCGGCGGAGATGACTTGGTAAGTAACATCCACCAACTCATAAGCCAAATCTGGTCGGATGAAAATATGCCTGAAGAATGGAACCTCAGCATCGTTTGCCCGATCCACAAAAAAGGAGACCCTCTGAACTGCGCCAACTACAGAGGCATAAGTCTCCTCAACATCGCCTACAAGATCCTATCTACCGTAATATGTGAACGCCTGAAACCGTTTACCAACAACCTGATGGGCCCTTATCAGTGTGGTTTTAGGCCAGGAAAGTCCACAACCGATCAAATTTTCACACTTCGGCAGATCCTGGAAAAAACTCAAGAAGTCCAAATCGATTTCAAAGCCGCATATGACAGCATTTATAGAGACGAACTGTACAGAGCCATGTCTAGTTTTGGTATACCGCCCAAACTCGTCCGTTTGTGTAGGATGACGATGGAGAATTCTCGGTGCTCCATCAGGGTCGGAAACGACCTCACCGACACATTCGATACCAAAAAAGGATTTAGGCAAGGCGATGCGCTGTCATGTGACTTCTTTAATCTTATTCTTGAGACAATTGTGCAAAACTCCAAAGCCAACACCAGAGGCACAATTTTCCAAAAGTCGGTGCAACTACTAGCATACGCTGACGATATTGACATCATTGGTAGGACTCAACGTGATGTCATAGCCACGTTTGCTAGTATAGAGAAGGAAGCGGCGAAAATGGGTTTAGCAGTTAATGAGGGTAAGACTAAGTATATGCTGTCAACACGAAAGGACACACAACATCGACGAATTGGACAGAACGTCACCATTGACAGATATAACTTTGAGGTAGTACGGGACTTTGTCTACCTCGGCTCCGCTATTAACTCTGACAACAACATCTCGTCAGAAATTAAACGAAGAATTACTCTTGCCAACCGCTGTTTCTTCGGGCTAAGAAGGCAATTTAGTAGTAAAGCCCTCACTCGAACTACTAAGGAGATCCTACGTAAGACCCTTATTATCCCAGTCCTGCTCTACGGCGCTGAAGCATGGACCGTATCAAAAGCGGATGAAGAAATCCTTGGTCGATTCGAGAGAAAAATTGTTCGAAAAATCTTCGGTTCCGTTTGCGTCGACGGGCTATGGAGACGAAGATTCAACCACGCAATATACGAGCTGTACAGCGACATACCACTAGTCAAAAACAACTCCACATTGGACGTTTAAGATGGCTAGGACATGTAGAACGAATGGACACAAATACTCCGGGTCGCAGAGTCTTCGATTCCCAGCCAGACGTGCGTCGGACGCAGTAGAGGAATACCTCGCCTTAAGTGGCGCGCACAAGTGGAAACCGACCTCAACCAACTTGGAGTGCGCAGCTGGAGGCAGGTAGCTAAGGACCGGGCTAATTGGACTGTAGCGCCATTTAAGTAAGTAAGGTAGAATAATAAGTTAAATTTATTATTGTCCAGGTCACTAAATAAGTGGACTGACCTCAACCTTGTTCGATGTGTTTTTACCGATGAGACTTGAACCAAATGTAGGCGTAGTACCGGTTATTATCCACGGTGTAAACGAAGCCATTGTGTACTTCCTTAAAAGGCAACTGAATATATTTTCAGATGTTTATAAACAGTTTTCAATAACTTCTGAATGTCTTACAATGGAGGAATCAAATCTTTCTATCACTACTTGGTTGTTGAAAGCAAAAAGAGTTTCGGTATTGGGTTATTCGTACGTTAGACTGGGAGTCATTCCGTAACTTTGAAAACGATTGCAGATATTCCCAAGAGGTGGGGCAGTGAAAAAATAAATGAATTTCGGGATTTGAACCCGCGCTTAGTACTCCAACGCACCTACCACTAGACATCTAGAATTGAATCGACTTAAAGTGTTTACAGATAATCATAAATCTGATCAAACACTTTGGGAAAAATTATGAGAATTATTGCTTTCTGGTAAGGAAAATTATGAAAAAGTTAGTCTTGGCTTGAAATTTGTTCAAGGACATTAATTGGCAGTTTAATCCAATATTCTAAGCATTACAAACTCTCTAATATATTGTTCTTTGTGTTATGAAGTTTCTTTCCTTTTTGATACGCATTCGATGAACTTGTTTGGTTGTACCAAACTATACCAATCATTTGGAATTTCGGATGCAAGATGTTCTTGACTTTCATAATAGGGCCAATAGACTACAATAGACTGTTCTCCTATGGTAAATCGAAGGGTCTTCTGAGCATTGTTGATGTGATGTTATACTGGGATACTATCACTTCCTTGCACTAACCCTAAAAAGCGTTTGTAAATGACTGATTCTGGTTGAATATAGCCTTTCATAAGGGTACTAATAATTGTTGTTACTAGTGTGGTTGTAAGCACCCAATATCAGGCTGTTATCTGTGCCCTTCTTCCTTGAAACGTGCTTCCATTTGTTGAGTAAATAACCCAATTGCTAGACAGGTTCGCAGACACCGTCCCTCAAATAACCGAATATTTTTCAAAAAGGACGGCGATACAGTGCACCAAACGCGTCGTTTTCGATAATTGGGCTGATGAGACCATGTAACATATCAGCACGTGTGTCATTTCACACTTAAAAACCAAACGAATTTTGTGGAATTATAGCCCTTGGCTCATTTAAAAAGAGATTACAACTTCTTTCGAATAACTTGCTTAACTTCGGTAATATGCTTATTGACTGAAGATTAGTTGGGGTTGTTTCGTAATCTCTTTCGTGACTAGTTGCAGATATTCAGTCATAATTTTGTTCAAACATTGCTAAACGGTTGTTTAGTTATACAGTATTAAGTATAAATGCAAAGTAGCACAAACCCTTATTCATAAAACATATCCCCAGCTACATATATTAGTAATTCGGTATATATTTATCAAATTGAAGGAAATCTATTACTATAATGTTTGCATAACTCGGCAGCATTACCAATTGACAATTTTTATGGTATAGCGAAAATTATGATGACCACTTTGTTTTCTACTGTTTTATTAAGTTTTGGAGACTCATTATGTTGACTGAAGAACATCGTTTACATTTTTGGGTCTGTAGATAAAAAAGCGTTTAGCCTATGCAGCATCTATTAGGAAGGAAGTAAAGGGTGATCCAAGTAGAGATACTTTTTTCAATAGCCTTTTTTGACAGATCACTTGTGAGTCGTGTCATGCTGTCATGTTATTTTTGTTTAGTATTGTTTGGCATTTCATAATGGAAAGACTTACGCGTGAACAACGTTTACAAATTGTTCAACTTTATTATGAAAATGCACGTTCTGTGAGGAATGTGTTTCGTGCACTTCGCTCAACTTATGGTTTAACATAATCGGCCTACTGAGCGTACTATTCGCAACTACATCACCCATTTTGAGACCCAGCATTCATTATTGGATAATATTCGACCGAATAGACCACGTCCAGCACGCTGTGAAGAAAATATAGCGGTCGTAGCTGAGAGTGTAAAATTATGCCGGTGCGAACGTAACCGTCAATGGCGACAGTTATAGTGCAATGATAACCGACTATTTGATGCCTGAAATTGAAGCTCGTGATCTCGGCGACATTTGGTTTCAGCAAGACGGCGCCAATTCACACACATCGCATCATCAATCGACTTATTGAGAGAACATTTCGGTGAGCACATAATTTCACGTTTTGGGTCGGTCGATTGGCCACCAAGATCGTGTGATATCACACCGTTAGACTTTTTCCTGTGGGGATATGTAAAGTCAAAAGCTTATGCCGACAAACCCGCTTCGATTCAGGCCTTGGAGGAAAACATCACGCGTGTCATTCGCCAGTTACCAGGCGAAATGCTCGAACGAGTGATCGAAAATTGGACTCAACGGATGGACCATCTGCGACGTAGCAACGGCCAACATTTGATAAACATAATCTTCAAAAAATAAATGCCAAAGAATGTTCTTTCAAATGATAATAAACATTCTCCATTAAATTTGAATTTTCTGTGTTCTTTTCTTTAAAAAAGTAGGGAACCTCGAAATGGATCACCCATTATAAGTTTTATACAATCGCAACTGATTTGCTAGGTTTCTCGCGCCCACCAGCAAGAATCTCTTAGTTTGATGAAGAGTCCCGATATGCTGGCATCCAAGAACGATACCTGCAAGGCAAGCTTCACGTGAAAGACAAGAATTGCCATATGCTTTATTAACTTAATATTAACTTTTCAAAAAATTGGAAAAAGAAAAAAGAGCAAGAAATGAGCGCAATCGAAGACATAGAGTAGTTCCACTCCAGGAAAGATGTTCGTCACTTTTACCAAAATGTAAAACTTCAAAGTCAGGAATACAAGAAGCGAATAAAACCCTGTCCAGATAAACAAGGAAATATCGTTGTTGAGGACCAGTCGATGCTGAAAATATGGAATAACTACCTCCTCAGACTGTTAAACGCCGATTACGATCAATCATTTGCTTTCAGTTAGGACGAACTATTCAATATTAGCAACCTAAGTGATATGATTTTAGGAATAATTAAACATCAACTTAACAAGGCTGCCGGAAATGGCGGCCTGCATGCCGACCTTTATAACGACAATTATAAAGTCAATGAAGAATATTTGGTAAGTAACATTTACAAACGCATAAGCAACATTTGGTCTGAAGGGAGTATGCCTGAAGAATGTAACCTCAGCATCGTTTGCCCACTCCCCAAAAAAATTGAGAACCGCTGAAATGCGTCAACTACGGTAGCATAAGTCTGTGGTAATATTTGAACGCTCGAAACCGTTTACCGACAACTTGATCGGCCCTCATCAGTGTGGTGAAAATTTGGTCAGTTGTGGAATTTCCTGGCATAAAGGGAAGACGAGACCTCATGAGCAATCGTATCCAATCTATAATCGTCTGTGATTTGACGATTATTGCTTTAAGTGAAGAAAATAAAGTGATATCGCCGACAACAAAAACGACTATTGATCTTACGTGATACACGACTTGAAGTGCGTTAATCGAGTCATTCCGGACTGTAGCGCCACAAAAGTAAGTAAGTAGACATTTACCCCCATATTAATAAACGCTCATTAGCTAATCAGTGACTAACTTTTGACATTCGCGCTAGTATTTCGTATGGGGAAAACTGTCGAGTTAGAAATTGATTTGCTAATCAGGATTTAATAATACGGGGGTTAATAAATAAGGTTCTTGGATTTAGAGTTTTACTTTTTACACTCCCTACAATGCGTTTATGAATACGATTGTTTCATTATACCACACTGACTTTTCCCATATTTTGCATTACACTCGTACTTTGTTCCGTATTGCACAGGTATCGTTAATATCGCTACCGTCGAAGTTAAATGTTACTTATTTCTTACATCATTCGAATTATTTATCGAGTATAAACAACGAGGTGCCACTCCAGGAACGATGTTCGCAAGTTTTACCAAAGTGTTAAACGTCAAAGCCAAGGCTACAAGGCTCGAACAGAATCCTGTCGAGATGAACAAGGAAATATCGTAGTTGAGACACAGTCGATGCTGAGGATATGGAAGAACCACTTCTGCAGACTGTTAAACGGCGATGACGAACAACATTCCGCTGTCAGGCAGAACGAACCATTTAATATTGGCAACGACAGCGAAAACTGTCAACCACCCGACCTAAGTAAAGTGAGGATAGCTATATCTAAACTCAAGCTTAATAAGGCCGCCGGAAATGACGGCCTTCCCGTGAGCTTTATAAAGCTGGGGGATGACTTGGTAAGCAACATCCACCAACTCATAAGCCAAACCTGGTCGGTTGAAAGCATGCCTGAAGAATGGAACCTCAGCATCGTGTGCCCGATCCACAAAAAAGGAGACCATCTGAACTGCGCCAACTACAGAGGCATAAGTCTACTCAACATCGCCTACAAGATCCTATCTGCCGTAATATGTGAACGCATGAAATCGTTTACCAACAACCTGATCGGCCCTTATCAGTGTGGTTTTAGGCCAGGAAAGTCCACAATCGATCAAATTTCACACTTCGGCAGATCCAAGAAGTCCAAATCGATACCCACTACCTATTTATCGATTTCAAAGCCGCATACGACAGCATTTATAGAGACGAACTATACAGAGCCATGTCTAGTTTTGGTATACCTTCCAAACTCGTCCGTTTGTGCAGGATGACGATGGAGAATTCTCGCTGCACCATCAGGGTCGGAAACGACCTCACACATACCGACACATTCGATACCAAAAAAGGATTAAGGCAAGGCGATGCGCTCTCATGTGCCTTCTTCAATTTGATTCTTGAGAGGATTGTGCAAAACTCCCGAGCCAACACCAGAGGCACAATTTTCCAAAAATCGGTGCAACTACTAGCATACGCCGACGATATTGACATCATTGGTAGGACTCAACTTGATGTCATAGCCACGTTTGCTAGTATAGAGAAGGAAGCGACAAAAATGGGTTTAGCAGTAAATGAGGGTAAGACAAAGTATATGCTGTCAACACGAAAGGACACACAACATCGACGAATTGGACAGAACGTCACCATTGACAGATATAACTTTGAGGTAGTACGTCCACCTCGGCTCCTCTTTTAACTTGACAACAACATCTCGTCAGAAATCAAACGAAGAATTACTCATGCCAATCGCTGTTTCTTCGGGCTAAGAAGGCAATTTAGTAGTAAGGCCCTCACTCGAACTACTAAGGGTATCCTATATAAGACCCTGATCATCCCAGTCCTGCTCTACGGCGCTGAAGCATGGACCGTATCAAAAGCAGATGAAGAAATCCTTGGTCGATTCGAGAGAAAAATTCTTCGGAAAATCTTCGGTCCCGTTTGCGTTGACCGGCTATGGAGACGAAGATTCAACCAAGAACTCTACGAGCTGTACAGCGACAAACCCCTAGTCAAAAAACTCCGCATTGGACGTTTAAGATGGCTAGGACATGTAGAAAGAATGAACACCAATACTCCGGCTCGCAGAGTCTTCGATTCCCAGCCAGACGTCGGACGCAGTAGAGGAAGACCTCGCCTTAAGTGGCGCGCACAAGTACAAACCGACCTCAACCAACTTGGAGTGCACAACTGGAGGCAGTTAGCTAAGGACCGGGCCAATTGGAGAGGCATGTTGGTTGAGGCTCAGGTTATTCCCGGACTGTAGCGCCACTTAAGTAAGAAGTAAACAACGGTCTGGGCTTGTTCCCGTACATTTGCAGTTGAAATTAGTAGATTCTTAATTTCCATAGAATGGGGGCAAATTCTCTCAAAAAAAGCCACACATTTTAAAGTTTAACCACCGTATTAATAAACGCTGATTAGCCAAACAGTGAATAACTTTTGACATTTGCGCGAGCATTTCTTATGGGAAAACTGTTTTGTTAATCAGCTCATCAGCGTTTATTGATACGAATGTAATACTAACTGACAGTTAACTTTCAGTACTAACAGACATTTTTGCAGAAAATGGCCATGTTTCGGATTTAAGATTTTGTAAGATATCTCAGATGAGCTCTGCGTTCTCATTGATCAAAATGGTCCATTGACCGATGAGAACAGAGCTTCATCGGAGATATCTTACGAAATCTTAATACCGAAACACGCCAATAACTTTCGTTAAAAATCATTACGAATCCGTAAAAATAATATGTACGGGAACAGTTTTTTTACTAACAAGTAAATTATGAGGGTTGTAAGTGTTTCAAGAATTTTCTCTGCCGAGTACTGTACATTTGATGGTTTAACACCAGCCAGACCTTATAAAGAGAGCACTTTCGGGTTCAATATTCTTGAAAAGATTGCCGGTTCTGTAAACGTTGACGCTGACTGTGGAGGAGAAAATTCAACAACGAAGTTTACGAGCTTTGAAGTCAGATGAAACATATAAAGCGATTGGAACCAACTTCCCGGTCTCTCCTACCTAGATTTTCAATGTGTAGCGTAGGTATACAAAAAATCAACGAAATAGGAGCGTGGAAGTAGTGGTAATGCCCGGTTAGCTAAAGTCCGGACTGTGTACTAACTAATGTTAGTTGTTAGAGGCGCTAAGTCACCCAGATTTGCTACGCCAGTATGTGAGTATTCTATGAATAAGAACGATTATGTCATGTCATTCGTTAAAACTTGTTTGTTGATAATGAATAAACAACTTAATATTCACATAGGTACAAGTGTACGACCAACAAGGGTAGCGTTGAAGTTAATGCCCAAAAAAGGTCACGAATCATTAAAGTGTTTTTTTTTTTTTTAATTAAATGCAGCGTAGGCATTATTTTCCATACTGCATCTGCTATATCCATTCATGCGGTAAGCGTCAGTATTTATGAAAACTAAAATCTATCTATAACTCAAGCACCCCACTCAGAATTTACCAGCTAAAATTAGTCATCAACGAAAGATGACTTCATGTAATCGACCGTACATGGCAATCGGAATCCAAAACAGCGGTCGATAATTTTGCCGCATAAGATTTTTTTTTTGGAATGGAGTTTTAAATGCGGCATAACAGAACATCGACTTGCGTAGTATCTTGTGCAAGTAGTAGTGTTGCTGTATTTTGTATGAGAGCATAATATGCTGAACCAGCAGCTGGCAACCAGCCAGGTGGAAGTGGTATCTATGCCATATATGGTGCAAACAAATGTATATTATGTAGAAGAAGACAGGTGAAAACAGTTAAAGAATTTCTCAGGTAGAAGAAAATTATTTGTGTTTGAATATTTCAGAGAATTTATGTAAAAAAATGAAGAAAGTCTGGCAAAAGCAGTCATGGTATGTGTTTCTGGAGTAGGCTTTATAACACATGCGATTGCATACTGTGTAGGTAGGTACTTAGGTAGGCAGAAATGTAACCACATTGAACGCTCCTGATTTGGTAAGGTTTTGGTTTGTAATTGAAGAGATCGAGTGGGGTGTTGGCTGCAACAAATAAAACAACACGCAAGCATGTGAGAATGAGATCATGATTTATCTCTGGAGTATTAAAATGAAATCATGTCTGCGAATAACAGAAAACATGTTTTGGGTAGGTAGATAGAAGATGACGTACAAATAGGTACCTAACTACATGCCTACTCTTGAATTTCTAAAATAGTCGTAAGGATTTTAAAGGGTTTTTATATCTGTTTAAGTATTCAAGGTACCTACCTACATATGAACCTGTCTACCTAATAATGTTTTAATAGATTTTAAAGGTGAAGTAGGTATACAGATCCATGTTATTTGAGTGAGTAGGTACATACTGGTATAACGTATAAGGCATAGTTTTGACACGTCTATACTATACACGAATTTATTCAGTAAAATGCGCATAAAATAAAAACGAAGTGGTAAAAAATCCGATTTAGGATATTTTACTTAAGTGGCGCTACAGTCCGGGATGAACCTGGGCCTCAACCAACATGCCTCTCCAATTAGCCCGGTCCTTAGCTAACTGCCTGCAGTTGCGCACTTCAAGTTGGTTGATGTCGATTGATGCGGGCCACTTAAGACTATAGGTTTTCCTCTACTGCGTCCGATGTCTGGCTGGGAATCGAAGACTCTGCTAGCCGGAGTATTGGTGTCCATTCGTTCTACCTACATGTCCTAGCCATCTTAAACGTCCAATGCGGAGTTTTTGGACCAGGCGTATATCGCTGTACAGGTCGTATAGTTCTTGGTTAAATCTTCGTCGCCATAGCCCGTCAACGCAAACGGGACCGAAGATTTTTCGAAAAAGATTTCTCTCGAATCGACCGAGGATTTCTTCACCGCTTTTGATACGGTCCATGCTTCAGCGCCGTAGAGCAGGACTGCGATGATCAGGGTCTTATATAGGATCTCGTAAGTAGTTCGAGTGAGGGCTTCACTACTGAATTACTTTCTTAGCCCGAAGAAACAGCGGTTGGCAATAGTAATTCTTCATTTTGTTTCTGACGAGATGTTGTCAGAGTTAATAGCGGAGCCGAGGTAGACAAAGTCCCGTACTACCTCAAAGCCGATTCCTTCTCTATACTAGCAAACGTGGCTATGACATCACGTTGAGTCCTACCAATGATGTCAATATTGTCGGCGTATGCCGTATGCCGATTTTCGGAAAATTGTGCCCCTGGTGTTATCTCAGGAGTTTTGCACAATCCTCTCAAGAATCAAATTGAAGAAGTCACATGACAGCGCATCGCCTTGCCTAAAACCTTTTTTGGTATTGAATGTGTCGATGAGGTCGTTTCCGATCCTGATGGAGCAGCGAGAATTCTCCATCGTCATCATATACAAACGGACGAGTAGTTCGTCTCTATAAATGCAGTATGCGACTTTGAAATCTATAAATAGGTGGTGGGTATCGATTAGGACTTCTTGGGTTGTTTCCAGGATCTGCCGAAGTGTGAAAATGTGATCGGCTGTGGACTTTCCTGGGCTAAAACCACACTGATAAGGGCCGATCAGGTTGTTGATAAACGGTTTCAGGCGTTCACATATTACGGCAGATAGGATCTTGTAGGCGATGTTGAGGAGACTTATGCCTCTGTAGTTGGCGCAGTTCAGAAGGTCTCCTTTTTTGTGGATGGGGCATACGATGCTGAGGTTCCATTCTTTATGCATACTTTCATCCGACCAGATTTGGCTTTTGAGTTGGTGGATGTTACTCACCAAGACATCTCCGCCAGCTTTATAAAGCTCGGCGGGAAGGCCGTTATTTCCGGCGGCCTTATTAAGCTTGAGTTTAGATATAGCTATCCTCACTTCACTTAGGATGGGTGGTTGGCAGTTTTCGCTGCCGTTGCCAGTATTAAACGGTTCGTTCTGCCTGACAGCGGAATGTTGTTCGTCATCGCCATTTAAAGGTCTGCAGAAGTGGTTCTTTCATATCCTCAGCATCGACTGTGTCTCAACTACGATAATTCCTTGTTCATCTCGACAGGATTCTGTTCGAGCCTTGTATCCTTGGCTTTGACGTTTTACACTTTGGTAAAACTTGGTAACATCGTCCCTGGAGTGGCAACTCTCTATATCCTCGATCTCGCGCTTTTCTTGCTCTTTTTTCTTCTTTCTGAAAAGCCGGTGTTCTTCGCTTCTTCTTTGGCTAAAGAGCTCAATTACACAGCTCTCGTCTTCACCTGCAGCTTAGCCTTGTAGGCCTCGTTCTTGGCTGCGAGCATCTGTTGGTATTCCTCATCAAACAAGAGGTTTCTTGCTGGTGTCCGCGAGAAACCAAGCACATCAGTTGCGGCTGATTTAATGACTTGTTGGCATCGTTGCCATTGTTCTTCGACATTAGATGCTGGTGGTGCGTTGTGAATCGAGAGGTTAAGGGATACGCGTTGCGCGAAGGCCTTGGCGGTCTCTTGCGATTGCAGTCTTTCGACATTAAATTTTTTCACAGTTTTTCTGGTTTGTTGTGGCGTGGTGGATATCCGCATTCTTACCTTGGCTGCAACAAGGTAGTGGTCCGAGTCGGTGTGATCAATTTGTTTGACTGTTCGTTGATCTAGAGCCCGCCATGTCACCTTATGGATATCGAGGTGAGCAAACCGTGTGCTGGCAATAGTGGAATTTCGTTTCGTAGCGAAGTCAATTAGCCTAAGTCCGTTACCAGACGTGTTGTCGCCTAGGCTATATTTTCCGACAATACTACTAAAGATGTCTTCTCTTCCTACGTTTGCGTTAAAATCTAGCATCACGATTTCAACATCGTACTTCGGTAGTCGCTCATTGGTTTTTTCAGGGACGTAGTAGAAGCAATCTTTTGCTGTATTATCTTTTTTCCTACATCAGAGCCTGAGCGCATATAAGACTTATGTTGGCGAATTTGGCCTTGATGGGGATTGTTACAATGCGTTCGCTAATATCTTGGAAACATAAGACTTCTTGCCTTTTTCTACACTCGTTCTACAACACCCAACCATCGTGCAACAACCAACACCCATCATACCCACCATATAAACGAGCCATCAATACCCACAAAACGGACGAAATATCGCAGTAGAACGTTAGTAATAACATCGAGGTGGTCTGAGTCTACTTGGCAGGAAATGGTTAATTTTCTTAGAAAATGAAATTATGTAGCTACACCTACATACGATGGATTTAGGGTCGCCTTTATTTCGAAATTAGAAAACGAGTTACTGCAGCAGAGCTGCTTACATAGCCAGCGATAAAATTACACCTGCTTTTCTAGTTATCTATATGTATTCCATGTTGATTATGGCCGATGTAGGAAAATCCATTAGATGACATGAACCCTTAATTCTTTGCCGAGCTGACTTTCTAACTATGTATGCATGACTAAGCCTTTTGAATGTATTACCCTCCCTTTATTTGGGTTTTATAACATAAAATCAATAAACATGACTCACGCATGACGACGCCCTCGGAACTCTTCAAATTTATACGCAATGGATACACACCCACTCTATTGAGTGATAATACATCGAATGTGACAAATCAATATCCCAATTGGAGTCTAACTCCCCGACATATAAAAATGGAAAAATGTGGGCTTCCCAAAGGCGGAATGCGTGGTTTGATGACGCTCTTGATTAAATCTCTGGTCAAGGCCTCCCCAATTGAATTTAATTCTCAAAATATAAAAGTGAAACCTTCCACCACCCACAGAAAGTCAACAATTGGGCCGTAACAGACTCAATCATAAAAAATTACGTCAATTTCCTCCCCAATTGAGACGACCAAATAATGGAGCTTTGAAAGGTCAATTGTTATGTATGTACTTGCACGACTCGGCGCTCATCAATGCACATAGCCACGCCCTTCTAAATTGAAGATGACCCAATTCCACCGAGCTACGTTACTCGCAAGTGCATTGACCTGCACACGATTCTCATACAAACCAGCCAAGTGCATCAGCTGCACTACTTTCCCCACGAATTCCATGCATCAGTCAACAGATGCTTCTGTGTTCATCGACCCCAGACTATTGGAAACCTATTAATAACTAAAGCCCTCCTGAAATAAGACCAATATAGCAAAGGAAAAGACAAAATGGTTTTTTTAATTGAAATGCTTGTGTTCTTTTATTTCAATCGCATGTCTTGTGATTCGAAAGAAGTTCTTGCGCGTTTTCACTTTTCAGCTAGTGAATTCCCGGAACTTGAGGGAATAATTTAATATTCTTCAGCGCCCTCGCCTTCACCGTCGCCAGAGTCCATGCCGACCTCCTCGTAATCCTTCTCGAGAGCAGCCAAATCTTCACGGGCCTCTGAGAATTCACCTTCCTCCATACCCTCACCGACGTACCAGTGGACGAAGGCACGCTTGGCGTACATCAAATCGAACTTATGATCGAGACGGGCCCATGCCTCAGCGATGGCTGTGGTGTTGGACAACATGCAGACGGCACGTTGGACCTTGGCCAAATCGCCACCGGGGACAACGGTTGGTGGTTGGTAGTTGATACCGACCTTGAAACCGGTTGGACACCAGTCGACGAATTGGATGGTGCGCTTGGTCTTAATGGTAGCGATAGCAGCGTTGACATCCTTGGGGACAACATCACCACGGTACAACATGCAGCAGGCCATGTACTTGCCGTGACGTGGGTCGCACTTGACCATCTGGTTGGCTGGCTCGAAACAGGCGTTGGTGATTTCGGCAACAGACAACTGCTCGTGGTAGGCCTTCTCGGCTGAGATGACTGGAGCATAGGTAACCAGAGGGAAGTGGATACGTGGGTATGGTACCAAGTTAGTTTGGAATTCAGTCAAGTCGACGTTAAGGGCACCATCGAAACGCAGAGAAGCGGTGATGGATGACACGATCTGGCCAATCAAACGATTCAAGTTGGTGTAGGTTGGTCGCTCGATGTCCAAGTTCCTGCGGCAGATATCATATATTGCTTCATTGTCGACCATGAAAGCGCAGTCGGAATGCTCCAAAGTGGTGTGGGTGGTCAAGATCGAGTTGTATGGCTCAACAACGGCGGTCGAGACTTGTGGGGCTGGGTAGATGGCAAATTCCAATTTTGACTTCTTGCCATAATCGACAGAAAGACGTTCCATCAACAGGGAGGTGAATCCAGAGCCGGTACCACCACCGAAAGAGTGGAAGATCAAGAAACCTTGGAGTCCGGTACATTGGTCAGCCAATTTACGAATCCTGTCCAAGACCAAGTCGACGATTTCCTTGCCAATGGTGTAGTGACCACGAGCGTAGTTGTTGGCAGCATCTTCCTTGCCGGTGATCAATTGCTCGGGATGGAACAACTGGCGGTATGTGCCGGTACGGACCTCATCGACGACGGTGGGTTCCAAATCGACGAACACAGCACGGGGAACGTGCTTGCCGGCACCAGTCTCACTGAAGAAAGTGTTGAACGAGTCATCACCTCCTCCGACAGTCTTGTCTGATGGCATTTGACCATCGGGTTGGATTCCATGTTCCAAACAGTACAACTCCCAGCAGGCGTTACCAATCTGGACACCAGCTTGACCAACATGGATAGAGATACATTCACGCTGTAATTAAGAAAAGAGAAAAAAATAATTAAGTATGACATGACATCACTAATGACGATAAAACAGGAAGTAGGCAATACATGAGCAAACTCATCAAAAGCAAACGAAGAAAATAATGGGTGCGGCGTTGTCATGGGGAAAATACAAATGGCTGCTTGCACAAACGCGCATCTGCCGGTTAAATTGAAGTTTTTCTATGAAATTTCTATCATTTTCATAGAAAATTCGTTTAATTAATTAAGTTCGCACTAAAAACGAGTGAATTGTTTCTTTTAAACATAGAAATGCAGCAACACTTCGTAAAAAAAAATTATTACAAGCCGCACGACACGATAGCGTCATCGATTTCACTAGAACACGTCGCCATTTTTTTTTCCTACTAGGACAATTTTTTTTTAATCTTTTGCACAATGAAAATTTTATGAATTTTTTGATTGTATTTTCCCATTTAAACAAATTTATCAACAAAATAAATTTTAAGTTATTAACTCACCATTTTGATTGAAGGTTTTTTTTTCACAAATATATGTAAATTAGAGAGAAATTGTTTAAATTACGGACAGTCCAAGCAGCCAGCTATGAAGCTTCCCAAACTGATTTCGAATGAATAGAAAATTTTTCGTCGGTTGTATTTATACGCGAGAAAAATGCGCAACGACGCCTACTTCTCTGCGATTTGATTGGTTGAATCGATTTTCTTTTTAAGGGCATCAACACAATGCGTGATCTAGTACGTTGTGGGGGATAGATTTGTGTGGTGATTACATTGGTGTCTATTGATTTTTCGTTGTCTGATAAATGCGTAGGTAGATATAAATGCGATTTATAGCGATTGCGTTCAATTATAAACATGATGATAACATATATATTGTTGTAGATTTTATTTAGGATATTAGGGTATATGAATTTATATATTTCTTGTATCCTCCAGGCTGTTCAGTGCAAAGATGTTATAATCAGGATTCTGTTAAAAATCGATAGCCCATTTGATTGCAACACCTGAGGATAAAGGTACGTTTGGACATATCTGTGTTTAATGGTTAGATTACATTTAAATTGGTGCACATATGAACTTTGCATTTTTTTTAAAAAATCTTTGCAGTTCTATAAAATAACACTTTAAACAGAAATGGAAATATAAATTTGATTGCTTATTTCCATTCATTTTTAACCGAACTTCAAACATATTCGGTGATACATAATCTGTTTAAGTGCGAATCTGTATTGAAGATGAGCATTGCATTTGGAAATATTGAACGGCATTGTTTTCCGTTTATCGCATATGTTTGATGAGTTTGATGAGTGAAAGTGACTGGGTATAGGTCAAAAGAGCATTTTAAAAGTTTACAGCGTTTACCATCTCAAATTTCACACCCAATTCTTGTGCAAAATTTGCGTTCTTGTTGTAGAACATTTTGACAGTTCATTTACAACGGCAAGTGTCACGTTTATAGTTCTATTAGGTCCAGTTTTTCGGTGCGAGATCATCTTAGTTTCGAGAAAGCAGTTTTTCAGTCGATTTATATCTAGAGTTAACTTCGAGTTAACCCAGCAAGTTTGCTGAGTTAAACCCGGGATTAAATGATCAGATATGAACTGAGATGATGACTGAGCAAAATCGATAAATCATCAAAACTAACAATTATTCCTCTGTAATAGGAAATACAATTTAATATTCAATTTTCGGTGAAAGTCAAAAGTGATATATTTCTGGGTGAGTCACATCAACATATATTTGTATTATATAGTGTCTGTAGTAAATATTAATAGGACATTTATAAGATAATTCAAAGTGTGGCTTGGGTGATATTTGCATTTTTTTTAAGGATCCGCTAACAGTGAGACAGGGTACATCGACATTGTTGGTGAATTGACTATTTTTTTGTATGTGAAAAAATGTTAGCAACATAACTACTATTTTACAGGATCATGAGTACAAAATTTACTGAGGATGCTGAAGACCGCCTTTGACTTAGTACATTATGGGACGAGTTTGCTTAAAGCCAATGAGCAATGCCACATAGCAGACCAAACTTTGGCACGTCATGTGAAAAATATAAAAATGGCGGCATAAAAAATGTCACCAAATTACTCTAGGGGTATTCATGCAACGTCGGAAAGTCGTAAACGTTGTAAACGTAATAAAATTACGAAGTGATAAATGAACTGTCAAAATTTCTATGGGAAATCTTTTCCAACAATATCGGAATTTTCTCACAGGAATTGGGTGCGTAAACTGAGATGGTAAACGTTGTAAACTTTTGTAATGCCATTTAGACATTTCATCTGTCACTTTCACACATCAAACTGAAAAAAAATTATCGAGAACGGATAGAGAACAATAGGAATAAATTTCTATCAACAAATAAATTACTAAAATAAGATTGAATTCAGTGGGTTGCCGCATTATTTAGTGGTGCTGTTTTAGGATCGTTCACGAAAGGTTGTCGTAATAAAATTACGACGCTTTGCATGAATACCCTTTCTCTAAATAAAGTTTTGAATTACGAAGAAAAAGAAGCACTCGCACACAGTACATAATAAAGTGCTCACAAATGTTTTACGGATTGCTACAAATAATAAAAAATACCAAAAAATTGGGAAGAAAATGAAATGGCATTGGGGAACATTGGTTTGCTAATTTTCGTCATAGACATCCCAATCTGTTATTGAGAACTCCAGAAGTCTTAATTGTTTAAATCGCCATAACATGAATCTATTCTTTAAAAATTTAAGAGATAATATGTCACGATCACCTAACTTGCTTTGAAAGTGAGAGCCGTATTTATAATATGGATAAGAGAAGTTCAATGACTGTGCAAAGTCCTCAGAAAGTACTCGCAGGAATGGGAATAAAACCAGTATCAAGGGTAACTAGTGCAGAACGAGGAAGGCTGGTTACTACTTTCTGCACTATTAGTGCAACTGGTAATGATTTTCCCTCGAACGCATATCAAAGATCACATGATGAGCTTCTTCTCTCTTATCCAACATTTCATCAATTTTACCAGCAGTTCGATGGAAACCAACCCTATTTATAATTGACAATCACGAAGTGTGAGTTTTGTTTTTGTTAATATGTTAACTTATGTTTAGTCGCTAAAGACTGTAATTTTTTTTACATTAGAACTCAATATAACAATGTTTAAGTTTTGAAAAATATTTATTTATTGTTAATTTCAGCAAAGAAAGACAATATTTAAGTCACATGTCTTACTGTTAAGTATTAGCTATCTCACTGTATGCGCATGAGTCCCATCAGTGAGACAAAAGAAGTTTCAGTGATATAAAAGGAGGGTCTCAAAGAAACAAAAATGGTATCTGCATGTCGACTATGCCGTACAGATCCTTGAACATGCTATTTATTTATGTTGAACATGCCTATTACATCTTCTGGGACCCATAACCTGATGTGATGTTAATAGGCGTGTTTTTTTCTTAATCTATACAGGCTTATTTACACATGAGAAAAAAACGATGGCAGTTCGGGGTTTTCTATCCAGGCTAAGGGCGTAAGACTGGATTATTATCCAGGTTTCGCAAGATCTATATTGTGTTGTATGTATGTTGTTGTATTTTACACGTAAATTGTTTGCTAAAGCCCAGTACGCAGCTCGCGCTAAATTTTATCTCCCATACAAAAATCTCTACAGAGATAAAATTTAGCGAGCAAATTTATCAGTGCAGTACGCAGCTCGCGAGATAAACTCTGAACTTCATAAAGATGGGACACACAAAATGTAGGTAGGGTATAACAATATTATGTGTTATACGAAAAGTATTATACTCGGCGGATGAAAGGTCTCCACTTATTTATCTCGCGAAATTAATGTGCAGGGCATTTAAATCGGCGAAATTTTAATAAAAAAATTAAAACAAAATGGAAGAAAATGAAGAATAATATTTGATGGAAGAAATTCTCGAGGAAGACGACATCTTTATTAACAAAGAAAATATTAATATTACTGACATCTACGAATGTATGACATTTCCCTGACTCATCTATACGCTGTGTACGAATTAAAAGCTATTTCCTGGTTAAACTTCCAGGCGGGGTAAGAGGAATATGAATATCTGATCTTACGCATCTAATTGAAAACGCTGATGCCGGACTGAAACTGTAATTTTATGGTTTTATTTATCAAATCGCCAAATAACACTCAACTGATTAAAGTCTATAGATCAATTTTGGAAAATCACTATTTGAAGCGAAATATACCCTACTTTCACCACTTTCTGACTTTTACTGAATTATAGCAATGAATTAGTATATGGAAATTAAGTTTATTAATGTCAATTATTATATAAATTTAATAAATATTTTGGTAGTTTTTTTTTTAAAAATGTATTCCAAAGTAAAAATCACTACTAACGCCCGCTAATACACAAAAAAAAACAAAAATATACTGTTACTCTCGTGTATGTTTGATTTTGTTTTAAAAAATCTAGAATCTGAATCAAAAACTCCAATCAAAAACGCCATTATTCTCAAAATGGTTAAACTACGGATCAAATAATGCAGGAAATATACAAATACATCAAATATTTCCAGTGTTAGCACCTCCTAACTAAAACCTACCTTATCGACAATAACTCAAATGTTATATGAGCTCATTTGTTTGACTTATTAAAAACCCATTTTGGCAAATGTAAATGTTGTCTTATTTAAATGTCATCTTGGCAAACGAATTTGTTTACAGAAACAGATTAAAAAAAATTGAAAAATAAATCACAAACAATACTCGCTTTCAAAATGGATTGGATAATCGGTGAGATATGGAAATGTCCGCAGAAGGGATTGATTAAGGAAGTTATCGGGCTAAAGTTCTCAGAAGTTCACAAACCAAACGAATTAGCATTTTGCCGGGTAAAGATTTCCAATGTCGAAAACCTCGGCGATCGCCCAAGCTTCTACCTTTCACAAAATGATGAATTCGTTCTGGCAATGGGAACAGCAGTCACCCCAGTCGATTGTTACATTGAAACTCTAACTGAACACATGCTTGTGGGTGAAACTAGTCGATGCCAGATTCATACACAGTCGGGACAACCAATTGTATTTGAAATTTCTCTTAATATGTGCTCGTGTACGAAATATATTTTTCAACTTACTGTTGAGGAAATCTATAACATGGCACAGGCCTATCGCAGAAATGGTGTAAAAATGTTCAAAGACTATCCAAGATTTGCTCATGACTACTTTAGCCGAGCTGCCAAGTGCTTAATGTCTTTTAAGCCATTCGACGTGCTAACGAAGGAGGAAAATGGTGTTGATGGATCCGAGATGGAAATACTGATGCGCGCGTTACAAACAAATATCGCTGCGTGCTTGTTGCAGGAAAAACGTTACGAAGATGTTCTCTATCAGACTGAATTCGTTGACACACTTTCCGTGGATGATATGAAGAAAATGGAGAAAGCAGTATATCGCCGGTCGATGGCTTTCTTCAATGTCAAAGCCTACGATAAAGCATTGGCACTCATGGAAAAAGTCGATGGGATAAAAGGCAAGAAGGAGTTTGTCACTTTGTATGATCAAACCAAAGAAATGAGGAAACAAGACGAAGACCACTACAAAATGATTGTACAACGAATGTTTAATAAGATTTAGATTTTAAGGTTTTTATTTGTAAATAAATGTTGGTTCAGAACATGCATTGTCGTTTGAGACTTACTTTACTTATCTGGCTAACGACCCGTCAAGAGTCTCTGCCTGAGACACTGCAGCCTTCCATCATCTTCGATCCCGAGCACACTGCTTCCAGTTGTTCAGACCAAACGCTCTGGCTTGGTCTTTGAAACGGAGGTTCGGTCTTCCTTGTCTTCTTGAACCTGGGGGCTGGGATTCGAAGAACCCTTAGCTGGAGCATTATTGTCCATTCGCTCGATGTGGCAGAACCAATATAGTCGACGTGTTTTGGCTTTTTGAACTACATCCACATCTTGGTAAATCTCATAGAGTTGGCGGTTGTATCTTCTCTACCATCCGAAGTTTTTTTCTTTTGAAGGAGCGTGTCATTCGTGGAGTTTATGTTTACTCCGAGGTAGGTGAAGGAGTTCACCTCGAAATTGTTGCTGTCAATAGTGACGTTTTGTCCTAGGCGTGGACAGATGCTTGTTTGTTTGCAAGTACCTAGTCTTGTCCTCATTTACTTCAATGATGTCAATATCGTCCGCATAGCCGCAGCTGGGCGGACCTATTGAAGAAACGGTTTTAGACGTTCACAGAGTTCGTTGGATAGGATCTTGTATGTGACATTAAGCAGGGATATGCTTTGATAGTTCTTGCAAGACTTAGGATCGCCTTTTTGTAGATGGGGCTTATGGAGCTGATATTCCAGTCATCGGGCATGTTTTCTTCCACCGATACTTGGTTAAAAATTGCCGCCTTAATTAAAAAGCTTCGATGGAGGTTGTGGCCTTGGCTGCTGGAAATGCTGCTTAAACACATCTACTACTCCCTGCGCTTCGGTGACTAGGTTATCTTCGCTGTCTCAAAGAGTAGCCAGCAGCCAGTTGCTTGTTTTTTTTTTATAAAACCTCCGGATGGTATTACGATCACGCGACTCTTCGATCTCGAGCTGAGAACTCAGCGCGACAAGAAAATGGTCAGAGTCGTCGTTTGCCCCTCGGAATATGTTCATGTCGAGGACTTTGGATGAATGCCTCGCATCGGTTAGCACATGCTCGATTTAGTTTTCGGTTCGACAGTCTGGAGTGCGACAGTTTGTTGTGTGGATCCTTACCCTTGGAAACCTAGAGCTACTTATCACCGTATTCCGAGCTGATGCAAACTCGATTAGTCGGTAGCCATTGTCTGTTGTCGTTTTGTGGATTCTGTGCTTATCAACTAAACCGGCAAAGATGTTTTCCTTTCCGACTTTAGCATTGAAATCTCACAGATATCTGTATCAGCTGTATCCTCCGACTACATGCTGCTTTACCATGAGCATTAAAGCTAAACTAAACTACATGCTGCCTTTTCAGAAACACTAAAGTTAAACAGCACTTTTCGTCTCCCTGATCACAGCAGTGTCTTCCAAGCCGAAATATTGGCAGTAGCAGAGGCAGCCAAAGCGACCTCAATGCTGGCGATACCACCAGATGATTTTACCATCTTCATTGACAGTCAGGCTGCAATAAAAGCTATCTCTGCTGTCAAAATAAAATCTAAGCTTGTGAAGCGTTGTCGTGAAGAGCTAAAGATTCTTGGCGCCCAATATAATGTTATGCTCTGCTGGGTCTCCGGACACAGAAGTATACAGGGCAAAGAAATTGCTGATGAACTGGCGAGAAAAGAATCTGCCTAAAGCATTGACCAGGCAGACCAGTCTGTCAAACCGCCACTATGTGATCTGAAATCTCGGGTGGGACAGAAAACACTGAGTATTGCCAGAAACAGGAGATCTGTTTCGACTCTAGTAGGGATTCTAACTGGACAGAACTTACTAAAAAGCCACAAACTGAAAATGCATCTTATAGATAATGACCTCTGTAGAGCCTGCTGTAATGTAGAAATACACGCGGATACTTTTTCCATGACCCCACGGATCTATCCGAAATCCATCTCTCTAATCTTTTCAGGTTTGCAACATCTGGATGGCTGGAAAAGGGCTAACAACAATCGACAGTAACGGTTAAGGAATAAACTAACCACAGAAGTGGACCTGCCACCGCCTACCTCATCGACCCACCAAGCTAACCTTACTTAGTATTAAAATCCCCGAGTACAACTTTTACATCATACTCCGGACAGGCACCTTAGGCTCCAAAACAGGAGGACATAAAACTCCTCCTGTAGGGCGTTGGCACATATTAGGCCTATGTTTTGGAAGGTTTGAGAGCTATATGAAATTTTTAAGAACGCAGGGAGTTATTTATTTTTATTTTTAGGTGGAGTATTTTTATGGAGTAACTCCAGGCCTCTATAAAATTCTATTTAGGGAGCATAACTTCAGGATTGGTTCAGTTGGCATGACTTACATTAGCAATTCTTTGGGATAGGGCTACACACGCTGTAATTATCCAGTGCTTTTATAAGACATTGTTGGTTTTTGTTATCCTAGTACATACTATCTATTATTTCTTATCTCGGTTTCTGAGTTAATTACCCTTTTTCCTCGGGAATAAACCCATGTTCTCGCTCCGAAGCATAGAAGCGAATTACCTACTCTACTTAACTTAAATACAACCCGTTGGGGCACGTTGCTTTCAGTCGTTCACTTTAAGTGGCCTAACAAAGGCTATCACTTGTTCCTTAAACCGGTCTTTCTTAAACCTCAAGGCTAGGATACGAATTTTTGCTCATTCGCTCAAATTACCAAGGGAATGCAGTCAGTCATAGATTCAGTCTTTTTCGTAACTGTTTCATGTGAGAGTTCCAGCGTCTTACGTAATTTTTAACGAGGTTTGTGATTATTGGGCTAAATTGAAGGGTTCAGTTCTCTGAAGACGGCTCAATAAGTCTGTATAGTTTAGTATTTAGAAGACCGTGTTGTTAACGTACCCTAATAAACGGTATTTATATTTTCCTGTGACATAACCATAAAAATACCGAGATCTCTTTGGAGATCTTCATTTCTTATAATTTCAAATGATCTTAATATTTTGTTTTCAAAAGTTTGTAAGGTATTTTATTTCACAGGTGGAAGCCCATTGTATATTATCTCCTGTATTAAAAAACGCTGATTAACTAATCAATGGCTAACTTGAGAGTTTTCCCCATAAGGAATACTCGCGCAAATGTCAAATGTTAGGCACTGATTAGCTTATTAGCGTTTATTAATAAGGGGGTATAAGTCTACACCGGTTTTAGCACTTGGTTGTAAAATGTGATCAAAAAATTCAAATATATGGTGAAATTTATATTATTCATCTAAAGAACCAATCCTAAAATTTATCTTTTTAAAGATAATCCCATTAAAATATTGGCCGCAACTGCGCCGTAGCTCGTCCATACGGACGTTCCAATTTATGATGACGCGTTCGAGCATATTGGTAGGTATCTCGGGAATAACACTGTTAATGTTGACCTCCAATGCTTCAATCGTAGCAGGCTTATCCACAGACACCTTAGACTTTACGTAGCCCTAAAGGAAAAAAAGCCTAAAGGTATGATATCGCATGATCTTGCTGGCCAATGCACTTGTCCGAAGCGTGGAATTAATTGTTTACTGAACCGGTCTTTCAATATGTCCAATGTTTCACGGGCTGTGTGGCAAGTAGCGCCGTCTTGTTGGAACCAAATGTTGTCTAGATCTCGGGCTTCAATTTCAGGTAATAAATAGTCCGTTATTATGGCTCGATAACCAGTCCCATTTACAGTAAAGTTGGCGCCAGCCTCATTTTTGAAGATATACGAACTGATAATTCCACCGGCTGAGTGGATGGAACTGCAGCTCTTAAACCTCTTCCAGAAATTGGACTCAATAATGAAAAAATGTTGGTCGAAAACAGTGGATCTTCTGCAAATCTCTACAGAGTCCATTCACTGAAACGTTTTGCAAACGTTATTCGGGTGTAAGTCTATCCATGATGAAATGTCAATGAATATGAATACTGAATAACAGCAAAGAGTAAATAAGTGCATAGAGTACGCATCACAGCTAAAAATTGTGTAGCCGTTTCAGAAAATTCAGGGGAATTTTCATTGCTCATATGCGTCGGGTATCAATATCAGTACCTCACATAGTAAATTTTCGTTTTATGAGATGTGCATTCTATGTGGTTCTATACTCTTTGACAACAGCCAGGTTCCATAAATCGAGTGATATAAGTGTGATTTTATTTTTGTAAATCTAGTGAATTTGTTTTTGGTGTTCCACATTTCGACCGATTTCATAAACTTCGAAAAGTTTTCGAAATCACTCGGAGAAATTAAAGACAGCTGATACCTATCTGTCACATGGAGGATTGCAAAATTATTTTTATTTTGAAAAATTGTTTTGTTTAGAAATTCTGCTTCAATTTTTAGATTTATAAAATAATGAGTGCTATTTATTTTGCTGCGGTGTTGCGAATTAAAAAACAAAAGTAGGTATGCAGAGGAAAAAATAAAAAGGTTGAACGCTTAGAGACATTTCTAATCCTTTAGAAATTACAGATGCTGCATAATTACAACAAATAAATTTTAAATGAAAAAATAAAAATTGTTATTTCATTTCAATTTATAGGTACCATATTATTGGCTTAATAAACATGCTTTCCCAATGTTGCTGCAAATTGTTGCACCACATCTAAAACCATCATCAATTCCTTATGTACCAATTGCAGTTAGCCGCAGTTTTACGTTTCCTTGCCAAAGGAAGCTTTCAGAGATCAATTGAAAAAGATTCTGATGTTGCGTTGGGCCGTAGCACTGTTTCGAATGTTGAAAAGAGTTGTCAATGTTTCCACATTTTTCCTACCAATATATTTGATAGATTGTCAACAGATTTTTGATGTTTCCTTATGTTGTGTTCGATTGATGTCTTTTGCTATACACGGATACTTTTAATTGAAGCCTCCACTCAATTCTCAATTTTGGCACTAATCTAAGAAATGACTTCATTTTGTTGACTCACGAACTGAGGCTGGACTTCTCCTTTTTCTGCATGATGTATTAGCAGTATCGCTCACTCCTGGTAGTACTTCCTGCGAATTACTCCTCGAATTTTCATCGGCTTCTTCTAATCCTAAGCTGGCGGAGATGACTTGGTCAGTAACCTCCACCAACTCATTATCCAAATCTGGTCGGGTGAAATTATGCCTGCAGAATTGCCCGATCAACAAAAAAGTAGATCCTCTGACTGTGTCAACTACAGAGGCATAAGCCTCCTCTACATCGCCTACAAGATCCTATCTGCCGTAATATGTGAACGCCTGAAACCATTTACCAACATTCTGATTTTCACACTTCGGCAGATCCTGGAAAAAACCCAAGATGTCCAAATCGATACCCACCACCTATTTATCAAAGCCACATACGACAGCATTTATAGAGACGAACTATACAGAACCATGTCTAGTCTTGGTATACCGTCTGTTTGTGTAGGATGACGATGGAGAATTCTCGCTACTCCATCAGGGTCAGAAACGACCTCACCGACACATTCGATAACAAAAAGGAATTATGCAAGGCGATGCGCTGTCATGTGAATTCTTCAATTTGATTCTTGAAAGCATTGTGCAAAACTCGCGAGCCAACACCAGAGGTACAATCTTCCAAAAATCGGTCCAATTACTAGAAAACGCCGACGATATTGACATCATTGGTCGGAATCAACGTGATGACATACCCACGTTTGCTAGTATAGAGAAGGAAGCGGCAAAAATTGGTTAAGGAGTAAATAAGGATAAGACTTAGTATATGCTGTCAACACGAAAGGACACACAACATCGACCAATCGGACAGAACGTCAATTCGTCGATTCGGCTCCGCTATTAACTCTGACAACAACATCTCGTCAGAACCGCTGTTTCTTCGGACTTAGAAGGCAATTTAGTAGTAAAGCCCTCACTCAAACTATACTAAGGAGATCCTATATAAGACCCTGATCACACCGCAGTCCTGCTCTACGGCGCTGAAGCATGGACCGTATCAAAAGCGGATGAAGAAATCCTTGGTCGATTCCAGACAAAAATTCTTCGAAAAATCTTCGGTCCCGTTTGCGTTTGGAGACGAAGATTCAACCACGAATTATACGAGCTGTACAGCGACATACCAAAACAAATACAAATACAAATTTTTGGCGCAACAGGCTCGTTAGTATCCAGGGCCTAGCTTTCTCACAACCATTCATGTGTGCCTGTGTACTTCTTGCACGATGGCGGGACCTCCTGTTTTATGCCGACTCCGAACGGCTAAGTTGAGATAAGCTATTCTTGACAATTGATACTACTCGGACGATTTGTCAGTTCATACCCCTGGTCAAAAAATCCGTATTGGACGTTTAAGATGGCTAGGACATGTAGAACGAATGGATACCAATACTCCGGCTCGCAGAGTCTTCGATTCCCAGCCAGACGCTGGACGCAGTAGAGGAAGACCTCGCCTTAAGTGGCGCGCACAAGTAGAAACCGACCTCAACAAACTTTGAGTGCGCAACTGGAGAAAGTTAGCTAAGGACCGGGCTAATTTAGTAGGTGTTGGTTGAGGCCCAGCTTCATCCCAGACTGCAGCGCCACTTAAGTAAGCAAGTTCACATTTGGAAGGATCGTTCACAATCGTTCAGATTATTAAACCACAAGGAGGTACAAGGTGTAAAATAAACCAAGGCCGTATCCCAATTGGGATCTTAATTGTTTATTATTGTCTGTAAATAAAATATTGCTGCAGGTACTACAAGAACATTTTATTAACTGACAATTTGTCTCTCTCAATTATTTGATTTTTCTGAATGTTTCGCTTTTACAAAAAAAGTAAAAAAGGAATTTCGCTGCAATTCTGTAGGGAAATTATTAAAAAATATACACAGCTGAAAACCAACATTGAAATGTCAAAAGCTAACTAGTGGATAAAATCATAGAGGTACATACCTATAGAGTACGCATCACAGCTAACAATGTTGTAGCTGTTTCTGACGCGGGCGGTAAGTGCGAAGGGGAATTTTCGTCGTTCGTACGCATCGGGTATGCTGTTGCTTGATGCTGGCATGGCAATGTGCACGCTGGGGTATCAATATCAGTACCCCTCATAGTAAATTTACATTGTATGAGATGCGCACTCTTGTAGTTGTATACTCTTTGATAAAATAAACCGCCATTTTAACGTAATTGGCACATGGCCTCAATGCACAAATGGTTACGTATACGCCTACGCATATTTTTTGTAAGTAACTTTTACAGTAAATATTGACGGGCTGTGTCTGTGTTCGATTCGCAGGCGTAGCAACACCTAAATGATACTTCACTGGCCCTTCTCACGCGATGATCTGAAAACATCCTTGTAGTACATATTTTCAAGAAAAGTTATATCTCAGCCGTTCGGATTCGGTATAACACAGAAAGTACTAGAAGTGCAAGAAGTACACACGGAAACATGAATGTTTGCGAGAAAAGCTAAAAGCTAGCCTGTTAAATATTGAATTAAATAAGTAATTTCATAAATCCATCGTAAAAGACACTATTGAGCGGCTTAAGAGTGATCTCTGGCAGTCCTATCTCATTTCCATAAGTAGCTCGAAATTCGAAATCTCGAGTTCATAAAATATGTATATATTGTGGTGCGGCTAATTTTATGTTTTGACTTTTTTTTTTATATAACAGAGGAAAAAATGGATGCAAAATTATATAATCGCGTTAAAATCAACTTATTAAACTTTTTAATTTTTTTTACTGATGACCCATTATCGTTGATAAAATAATTGGTGAATACCACCCCAGAATCCTAAATAAGAAATTCAAAAACCTATTGACCCTTCATCATTTATACGTTACAAAGAATCTCATAGAAGTATTTATCACATTACAAGTACTATACAATTGCGACGACAGTTGTTTACAGCTCTAATTCATAAAAAAAGCCTAAATTTTGTCAAATAAAAAAGTCATCATAAGCAATTTGTGATATACTGCAGTTCAGTATCATATTAAAATCATTCCCACCTATATTACTTGAATGACTTGTTGACTAACAGATGATTCAGCAATAGTCTGCGACAATTTATTATTTATATCCTCTAGTGCAAAGTAATTTAAAACAAAAAAAAAACTGTAATGTGCACAAAATTTGAATAACACAGTTCAAATCACATTTTGATTACAAAATAATATACCACATCAATACTTAATCAAATTAACGTCCAAATAATTTCGCTCAATTAATTCAACATACACTGATGACATTGTGTGCCGGTAAATTCATCACGGACTAATAGCATGCAGCCCAACCGAAAAATTAGCCATCATTCAAGGACAGGCAACCTTTGTCGGTTGTATACGTCAGTTAAACGAAACATTGTTATATGTGTAAATATTTTTAAATTATTACATTTGTATTTCCCATCCAGTTTCAATAAATCTACGCATATCGTCATCATTATCATATGATCCGTACCTGGCGTCGTCATTCAAACACTCATCGCTCTATTCATTGTACACCTGTAAAGTATACACAGATAATTAGAAAACATTTGCTAATTTATTTGGGAATTTTTTTTTTGTCGAAATCTCTCACTAGAAGTCTTTTATCGTTTCTATGTTTCACAAAATTTTTCAATAGAGTAGTCTATGCCCCAAAGCCAGTACGATAGGATCGAAAAAACATTGCTTTCCAAATATAGTTCACTTTCCAATGAACTGATTTATTTAAAGAAAAGTTGTATTTCCAACATGGCAGCCAGACATCGTCGAAACTGTAGCACACAAATGTAAGGTTAAAATGAACGATTAAAATAATAAAGTGACAACATTTAAAACTCTGTCAAACTTAAAGCGTTGATTACATTTTTATAATCAAGGATACATTTGCAGTGAAAAATAAGTGTTGTGAAAGTGATTTCTTTGATAATTTATGACATGACAAGTTGTAAAGTCACTTAATTAGTAAACGGTTTTTTTTAATTGAATGATCGATGGATATAAACTGGTGACATTTTTAATTTGATAATTAAAGCAAGCAATTTGTACACGACAAGTTTGTTAATTAAAGCATCGACTTATAATTATAAAAAAATAAACTCTAATGGTGTTAATAAGTAAATTGTGGCATCTCTATTGTAATTTAAATCCGTTTCGTTTTTTTTTCAATGAAGCTGCTCGAAGAGTTGGGTTTAAGTGATTTGGTATAGCTTTCTATACGTCATATTTGAAGAAAAGTGAAAACAATTATTGACGACAAAAGGCTTGCGTTTTTATATAGCTACACACAGAATATAGTAAACTTGATATAGGCACATTTCATTTTATTTCACCCACATGATCATTAAATATCATGGATTTGTATGGGATTACAATGTCACCACTTGAAATGATCTGACGTAAAAAAAATAGCAAGCCTTCATGAATTCAATAAATGCCATGATAAAAGTATTACAAACAAAGTCTCTCTAAGAAACTGGTCGAATATCTAATTTCTCATTAGAAACATAGAAGACGTATCAAAGGTCACCCTACTACATAAAATCATCTCCAGAAATCCACAAATATCATGCTACCTATGCAAGTTTATACATGCATCTTCAAAATATCAATTCATAACACATATTCACAAAAGCAAATCTTTTCTATAACGTTAAACTAGATTATACATCCTGGACACTGCATTAGAAGATTGTTTTCTTACTTTTGCATTAATAATAATAATAAGTAAATTCTCAAATTGCATGGAATGGGCATATTTCACTAAAAAGTGGGGGGATGCGATTAAGTAAATTCATTCGTTACATGTGGCTTTAATAAAAAGACACAAAACACGTGTTTAAACAAATGAATCGAATTTCGCAGTAATAAAATTTGTTTCTTAAAAAGAAACAAATTGGTAATATAGAAATAAAAAAACATATATTACAACAAATGAGTTTGTCACTAACTGCCTCCAGTTGCGCACTCCAAGTTGGTTGAGGTCGGTTTCTACTTGTGCGCGCCACTTAAGGCGAGGTCTTCCTCTACTGCGTCCGACGTCTGGCTGGGAATCGAAGACTCTGCGAGCCGGAGTATTGGTGTCCATTCTTTCTACATGTCCTAGCCATCTTAAACGTCCAATGCGGAGTTTTTTGACTAGGGGTATGTCGCTGTACAGCTCGTATAGTTCGTGGTTGAATCTTCGTCTCCATAGCCCGTCAACGCAAACGGGACCGAAGATTTTCCGAAGAATTTTCCGCTCGAATCGACCAAGGATTTCTTCATCCGCTTTTGATACGGTCCATGCTTCAGCGGCGTAGAGCAGGACTGGGATGATCAGGGTCTTATATAGGATCTCCTTAGTAGTTTGAGTGAGGGCTTTATTACTAAATTGACTTCTTAGCCCGAAGAAACAGCGATTGGCAAGAGTAATTCTTCGTTTGATTTCTGACGAGATGTTGTTGTCAGAGTTAATAGCGGAGCCGAGGTAGACAAAGCCCCGTACTACCTCAAAGTTATATCTGTCAATGGTGACGTTCTGTCCAATTCGTCTATGTTGTGTGTCCTTTCGTGTTGACAACATATACTTAGTCTTACCCTCATTTACTGCTAAACCCATTTTTGCCGCTTCCTTCTCTATACTAGAAGACGTGACTATGACATCACGTTGAGTATTACCAATGATGTCAATATCGTCGGCGTATGCTAGTAGTTGCACCGATTTTTGGAAAATTGTGCTTCTGGTGTTGGCTCGGGATTTTTGCACAATCCTCTTAAGAATCAAATTGAAAAAGTCACATGACAGTGCATCGCCTTGCCTAAATCCTTTTTTGGTATCGAAAGTGTCGGTGAGGTCGTTTCCAACCTTGATGGTGCAACGAGAATTCTTCATCGTCATCCTACACAAACGGACGAGTTTGGGCGGTTGGTCGTTGATCTGGAGACCGCCATGTCCCCTTGTGGATATCGGGGTGAGGAAACCGTGTGCTGGCTATAGTGGCATTTCGTTCCGTAGCGAAGTCAATTAGCCTAAGTCCGTTACCAGACGTGTTGTCGTGTAGGCTATATTTTCCGACAGTACTGCTAAAGATATCTTCTCTTCCTACCTTTGCCTTAAAATCTCCCAGCACGATTTTAACATCGTACTTTGGTAGTCGCTCATAGGTTTTGTCGAGGAGCTCGTAGAAGCAATCCTTAGTTATATCATATTTTTCCTCCGTCGGAGCATGAGCGCATATAAGACTTCTTGCCTAAGTCTGGCACTTAAAACAAATCCGTATTCGAATATTCACTGTTTCTGCTCACTATAACACGGTCCGTAGCAGATGTCACAGTTTTTCATGCTCCTTTTGCCCGGCCCATCCCATCGTATTTCCTGGATGGCAGTAATGTCTGCTTTGTAGCAGTTTAGGGCTTCCGCTAATTGTTCACCTGCACCTCTCCTGTTTAATGTTCTCACATTGCAGGTGCAGATACGAACGTCGTTGTCTTTTTTTCGTTTAGCATGGTCGTCAAAAATAATATCAGTCCTTTCCGAGGCTATTGGTTGCTTCGTAACATAATCTCTTTTCCGTGGATGGGTAGTTAACCTGCCGCCTGAGAGAGTGCCTTGGTGAGACGACACTCCTCCCCCCTCTCTCGTTTGCTGCCACCAACGACCTTCCACAGGGGTTCAATACCCCATCTCAAGTCGAGGTACTAGGCACCCACCAGTCACCAGCGTGGAGCTGAGAGTAGGAGTTGATAGTGAGAGGCTAGAGATACCAACTGATAGTTTAATGATTTTTATCAACCGAAATTTAACAAAAAATTTATTGCTTTGTGTACGAGTAGTTTTTTTTTTATCTCTAATAAGCTCTTTCTTTTACTAATAGCGTTTTCGATTGGAATTTTCAGATTTACTCTCAGATTTCAGATTTTCACTCGTCTCAATCGAACATAAAAGAGATTGATCTGTTTTGCGTGGGTGTTAGTGTGCCATTTGACAGCTCATTGTTTATCTTCTTGCTGTGGAAGAATGAACTTATCAAAATGGATGAGAAAAATTTAAATGATTACATTGTTGTAAACAATGAAGGAGGAATTATTTTTGTGGAAAACAAGAAACTGTCGAAAAACTGAAAGAATTCATTTAATGTTGATTTCATTTTTCTTTAAATAACCTTTTTTTATTTAAACAAAATCTAAATAAAACAGAAACTAAACTGCGAAATGCAAACTTCAAAGTCTAAACTGACATAAGTCAGATGTTAAATGTTTTTGTGTTGGTGCATGAAGGTGTTAATCTCACTTGAAATCGAGATTTCTCAAAAGTGATCTAGATTAAAGAAAGAGTGTTTTTTGTATTCCAATCGAAAACGCTATAATTTTTACGTACGGAACGATAATAAGTTAAAAAAAATCAGTAATGCTACGTACACACGAGCAATAAATTTGCAATCTGTAATCAAATTTGTGAACAGTAGAAAAAACAGTTGGTTGCAATCAAAACTGTTTTCAGCAAAATTTACGGCAGTAATGTAGTATGTCATGTGAACACGTCAGTTTTGTTTGCATGAACTGTTTGCGAGTTTTTAGCCGCTGTTTGCCATTTACGCAATATTTCAGTGAGGACGCGCTAACAATAATTTGGAATCACGAGCTATTACAAATATTAATCGTCATATATGAAACTTTTTTCGAACTATGGGATGTTTCGTCAGTGGATTGCTGTAGCACATTTTGTGATTTCGGTTCTGAACCCTCTTCATTATAAGTTGTTAGTTCATTTAAAAATTGCTGATGAAATCCTAGCTCGGTTCTTTTTGCTGTCCAATATCTTACCCAAAATTTTCATTTTCTGATGTTTTTTTTGCTTTAATTTCTTTCTCACGTTTAAATGAAATTTGTATCACACATTTCCAAACAAACTAAATCGAAGTGTCAAATATTTTTAAGTTAATAACCATGCAAACTACTTTAATGTGGTGTGAACTACTATGCAACATCTTGAGGCAAACAATCTTGCAAACATTCAAAAAAATGTTTACAAACTTTTTGCATGCACATTTAGCTTGGTGTGATCAACCATACAAACCATGTAATCAACCATGCAAACCATGCTTAAAAACCAGTAAAAATAATATTTTACAAGAATACAAAAATATAACTTTTTGGCGCAAGGGGCTCGTTAGTACCCAGGGCCTAGCTTTCTCACAACGATTCATGTGTGCGTATTTTAGGCCGACTCCGAACGGGTAAGTTGAGATTAACTTTTTCTTGACATTAGATACTACTCGGATGGTTTGTCAGATCATCACAAGAGGAGAGCCAGTGAAAAATCAATTAGGTGTTGCTACGGTTGGCAATCGGATCTCTGAATGATCAGTTCATCTAAGAAGATGGTGATGATGATGCAAGTTTGGCACAGAAAATCTCCAAATCAAAATTTCCAAATTCAATTTTTTTAATTCCATTTTTTTTGAAAATACATTATTGATATTAAAAATATAATTTTAGAGATTCACAATATTTAGACAAAAATATGAAGCAAATAAGTATCTGGTTGAATTTTTTTTGCAAATTCGTCACAGCGTCTTATGATTTCCACCTTGCTGATTTTATAAATGTGAACAAACTTAAACAAGCTGACAGGGTCTCCATTTAATGATTCTCACCTATTGATAAATGTTTAAATAGACCTTATCTTCCATAACATAATGTGTTAGCAGAGCTTAAAATAATTTGTAGCACGCTAATCGATAATGGCTTAAACTATAAGTAAGTCAATAGTGTGAGTTCATGACTAAAATGTATTTTCTTTTGATATCCTTAAAGTTGGGTTTTTACAAGCCTTTTAATTGACGGGCTCGTTGTGCGAAGGTTCGTGCGATGAACTGCCGCGCAGAAGGTCTGAGCTCGCTTCCCAGTCGTAACAACACATAAATGATTTTTCAGTGGCCCTCCTCTAGTGATGGTATCCGAGTAGTACAATTGTCAAGAAAATCTTATCTCAACATGGCCGTTCGGATTCCGCATAAAACAGGAGGTCCCCCTATCGTGCAAGAAGTACACACGCACACATGAATGGTTGTGAGAAAAAGATAGACCCTGGGTACTAACGAGCCTGTTGCTCCAAAAAATTGAATTATTTGTAATAACCGATAATATTGCACGTATATCAATTATTGGCATAATATCGTTTGTCAGTTTATTGACAATAAAATTTGACAAAGGGCTTTATCAATTCATAGGCACCTATATCCATTTGCACTTTCAGTTGATCAATGAATGATTTTGTCTGCAGTTCTTGTACTAAATAACAGATACTTAGACTGCAAGCTTCTAATGGAGCGATTTATATTTGACAGACATCTGTATTAATGCGTTTTAATTAGTTTAAGCCTAAATGTTTTTTTGCTTAATTTTCAGTTTCGGGCAATAACAAAATTACGGATTTTCTTCAAATTCAGTATAAAGAGTTCTTCTAATCATAACAAAAAGTCGAGCTGGCAAGGAGCAAGTAGTTCGTTACTTGGATTTATTATTATTTTTCGAAGAAAAAATGCCATTCTGTTCCTTTCTATGTCGTACAATTGACCAAACATTCAACACAATCAAAATATTATTTCAGTGTCAGTTAACGACGAAGTGTATTTGCTTGCCAGTTCAGCCATTTCTAATTGTCAAAAATGCATGCCCAATAGCAAGGGCTGACGTTCATGATAGTTAATCAGCCTTATCGGGAACTCCGAGGGAAAAGAAATTCCCTCCGAACAATTTAATTCCCGGGAACAAAATTCTCCAATCGCGAATTTCCATAGGAATCAATTTTCCCTGGAATCAGTTGAACCAACACCAATGTGTGAAAAACTTCATTCGAAACTCATTTTCGAATGTTTTGACATTACATACTAATATTCAACCACCCCATGAATTCCGTTCCGATTAATCGCAATTTTAATTGAAATTTAAAAATAAAACATAAAAATGCAAAGAATAGCTCATATATTAATTGCTGAAGAACAACAGCAAATAGAGAGAAATGAATTGAGGTCTATCAGGCGAAATTTGAGGGATAAATCTAACACCCTAGAGTTACCAGAACCATTGTAAGTTGAAACTAAATAATTTAAAGAGCAGCTTATTCCACTCAAGTTGTTTATACCCTATCCCATAGGGGGGTATATTAGTTTTGATACTTAGTTTGTAACATAGAGAAATAATTTTGCTACATATACCTCAAAGTATATGGATCGACTCAGAATCGCTAGCTGAGTCGAATTAGCCATGTCTGTCTGTCCGTCCGTCCGTCCGTCCGTCCGTCCGTCCGTCCGTCCGTCCGTGTGTCCGTCCGTCCGTCTGTCTGTTCGTCAGCGGTTTTTGGGCCTTAAATTTTGAGCTAGGATAATGAAATTTGGTATATAGGAACTCGTCCGTGCCACCAGAACAAGTGTAAAAATTTTTAAAATCCGCCCACTGTCACGCCCCCTTTTTAGGAAAACTTATTTTTTGGCCAAACCGTAAGGAATTTCAAAAAAGTGTCTGAGTAGCATATTTAGACAATCCTAATATCTATATTTCGTTCATACAAAGTTTTTTGCCACGCCCACTTTTTGGGGGCGTTTTTAGTAAAAAACGCTTTTTGTCCAAATATTAAAACTTTCGAAAAAAATTTTGATGCAAATACTTCCGAAATGGTAATATAAACATTTTGTCCATAGATCATTTTCACCTACGCCCACATTTTGGGGGCGTTTTCTTACAAAAACCGTTTGTATACCCCATCCCAAGGCATTAGCAATAGAAATACGAACCACACAAGATTTTGAGAAACTGTCTGAGCAATATATTGTGACAATGTCATTTTCTGTATTTCATTGCCATAAGGCCTATATTTTGAGGATATTAATTTAAAGGATGGGATGGGAGATGGGATAGGGTATTCAACGATCCGCATAGCGGATTGTAGCTTCTCATATGTTTTTTTTTAGATTTCATCATTACTACAGAGTAAATAAGCCGATGTTCAAATACCTACTGGATTTGCTATCAGATTCCTTACCACAAACCAAAAAATCATTCGCAGTTTCTCCCATTGTTAAGCTAAGCTCATGCTTGCGCTTCTTTGCCGAAGGTGGCTATCAAACAGGAGTGGGAAAAGATCACGAGATTGGACTTGCGCAAGAGATATAGGAAATGCTCTTTAAAATTCACTTTTTATTATAAAACTATTTACATAAATAAACAAAAAAAAATTCAATATACTTAATTGTAGCAACATGAACAAAATTTATTTCCAATCATAAATTAATGATTGCAATCAAGTTTTTCGAGTTTGGCTTCTTCTATTTCTAGAAGACGTTGTTTGAAATCGAATTTAGCTTTGATTTCTTGTGTTATTAGCCTTTCCATTTCTAAGTTGTGGCGCTTGGTTTCTTGAAAAACTATTTTGTGCTGATCATATAGTCTATCAATGGAGCGGTATATTTTTTTAACACTTATTTCCATTTCGTCGTGATGACTTTTAGTACATAAAATAGCTTCTCCAATTTTATCGCACAATTCTCGTTGCAGGTGTATTTCCTTTTCTAAGGCCTCCTGTGAAGTCATTTTTTTTTCTGTCGCTCTGTCGAAAATCTAGGGATAAGATTATTTTTGAAATGTTGGAATCCACCAGCGGCTCCGGATCCCTTTGTTGATTGCACTCCACTGGCGAGTCTAACAACTTATCAAGTAAATGAGTGTCATCAAGTGTTGGGGACTTTTCAATACCGGCACAGTTTTTTGGATATGGTGATGATGTACTTGCATTTTCCTTTTCTGGTCCATCAGAATTTTGTAATTTTCGTTTTTTATTGCAAGAAGGCAATCCAAATTTCGCAGCACATGGGTAGCCTTCAACAGATTCATGCATTGCACACATATTCTGTATAGCTTCTTCCATAGCGGTAAATTTGTATTCCCTGAATGGGCCACCTCCAGTAGCATTTTTGTGTTTCAGGTTGTCTGACATTTTTTTTCTCACGTACTTTTTCTTATCAAGCCATACCTAAAACGAATTAGTTTGAAATATTTAAAAGAATGATGAATATCAACAAAATATTACTTTCTTCCATTCAAATAATGACTTCACTGGCGGCCCAATACTGTTCAGTTCCTTTTCTATCAGTTTCCAAAACTTCTTTGTTTCTTCTTTCCACCGTTGTGTGGTAAATCCATTTGCTATGTCCCGATTTGCTTCCATCAAATTAACTAGCACCTCCAGTTGCCTTTGATTTGTGGCGTTAGACCTATTTCACAAAATTTTTAAACAAATTTTAATAATTTCATCAAAAATTCCTTACATTGTTGTTCTTCGTTTGAAGTTCCCTAACAAAATAACAGAGGAATAATTTCGAGGGTAATTGCATGAAAATTCCCTGGAAATTCTATTCACGATAGCCAGCGTTACCAGATAAATTTTTTTAAACCTGCTAAAGCTAGGACGAAAAACTGCAAAACCTGCTAGACCAGAATGTAAAAAAATGCTAAAAAAACTGCGATCGATTTTTCCTTGAGAAATACGTTTTTTAGTTAAAACAATGCATCTTTGAATTTATTAAAGTTACCATTTTATTTGTTGGAACAAATTTATAACAGCCTTCACCTTAAAAAACCCCCTGCTTTACTTGCAAAGCAACTTTTTCGTTACTGAAGCGATTACGGTTTTTAGTTTTTAACGAATTTCCCCGCGAAAATATTGTTTCACAAGCAGTATTAGATGTCGGTAAGCATAAATTTTGCAAATTTAGTTATTGTTCAATACTTATTGTTGTTCTATAATTTGATTGACGGAAGCATGTAGCGATAGCCATCTAATGTCTTAGTGCCGCAAAATCCTATGCTTTTCTGTTTAAAAAAAAATCTTGGAATTCTTAAAATTCTCGTTGTCTTTTACTACTTTGAGAAAAGTATGATTAGACATCTTTGACCAATTGCTCAATGGATCTTGGCAATTTCTTACTGGCATGACTGACAGCTAGATCAACCTTCTGCACCCTTTCCTTTTGAAAATGCTACGCAGTTAAATCAATAGGTATCCACCACACCGACACCACCCATAAACAGCTGTGTTTACTTTTTTTTGCTTTCTGACCCTAACTCTGCGTATTTGCATTTCTTCTTTGGGATCATTTTTCTTGAAGACGATCGTGTATTAGTGTTTACTGTCGCCCAAACAATTAAAAACATGTATAAATTTTTTTTGAAAACTGCCGAAAACTGCTAAAATTTAAGAAAATGCTAAAAGAACTGCTGCAGGTCATTTTCATGATCAAAAACTGCTAAAATCGCAGGAAACTGCTAAATCTGGTAACGCTGACGATAGCTATATTTTCCGAGTGATTTTTTTCCCTATATTCGAAATTAATTCACGATAGCTATTTGTCGAACATGGGAAATATTTCCAGGGAAATATTATTCACGATAACCCCCAATATGACGCTTCGGCGGCTCTCCCACTTAGGCAACAAGCAACTAACTGGCAATAGTAAGTATGTGGTATTATCATCATTTATATTATTTTACGTTGAAACAAATAAGAGGTCTCATATCAAAGCAACTCAATATCTGTCAAACGAGGAACGTTTCTGATTGCGGCAACATTATTGCTGGCACACAGCGCAATATTGAAAAGCAATATATATCGCGTCGTTGTATCAATATTTGCGAGTAGTGACAGGCTTTTGCACTTACTAAATTTTATTTAATTGGGGGAATATGTCGGACGATCCAGTTTACAATACAAAGTTTGTAGAAATATTGAAAAATATGATATGACAGGTTAAAATAAAAGTTGCCTATTGCTTATTGCTTATTTGTAGTTGCTTATTGCCTCAGTGGGAGAGCCGCCTTATACTTGTCCGTTTTTAATGGTGTTTTTGGCAATTAGAAATCGACAAGTTAAAACATCAATTATAGAATATAAAGGCAGAGACAAAAGCCAACTCCTTGAACCCACAAGGCATATAAAAATCGCTGTGACGTTACGTTTATCAAGGAAAAGCAATTTAAATTTGTTTAACTTAAAATACAATGTAATGGACCCGATCTGTTAGCAAACATAAACGTACGTCGTCATCACATTAATAATTATTACCGAAACCGAAGATGGCACGCGACCCTTTCAATCGTAATATGTTTCTCATGCGTCGTGTGCTTGCATTGAATCGCACTACACGACATATCAAGGATTTATTTCACCGATGGATGCACACAAATAATTTTACACTTCCACACCCGTTCCATCACAACTGGGGAGAGAATTTATATGAAATCTACGTCAAGACACTATATCAACCACCTGTTGAAAATTCTCAGAATGTAGTTAAATTGCCAAACAACCTTTTGAAAATATTTATAGAAAAATAAAATGTACATAGTAGCTATTCCATACAAATACGATAGGTATCTGAAATTTTCTCATCTTTAAAGGGGCCCATAGAATGAGCATGCCTGCATGTACAATAGCGCTTCCTCCACACTCTATTGATGCAATCTGCGAAGTATTCAGTCATATTTATATCGCTGTCAGGCACTGGTCATCATTGCTAATGTAAAATGTACTGTCAGATCGATTTTATGTCCGTAACTGCGCAATGTGGAACATACATTGCGATCGCACATTCATGCATGTAGAAACTCACTAATGCCGCATACACAATTGAACAGTTTGCATGCAGGCATTGTGGGGTGTGGATCCTATGGATGGCTTTTTTCATTATAGAAATGGTTTGAAATATCTGTCAATAGATTTTATCATAAAGTGTTCAATTTTCTTTTTAGATGACAACTTGTTCTTGTAACGCGGGTGATTTTTTTTTTTAAAGTCGAATAAAACACTCAAATTTCCATCAAATGTTTAAAATTTTTATTTTAGTCGATAAATAGGCCTTTGCCATTTACGTTTTAAAGACACTTTTATGTAAATGTTGTAGGCAAAACGTAAAGTCCTGGAAAGTTTCCTATCTCTTCTTTAGTTGATCTCTGCCATAAACCACACCAAACTGTCGTTTTTTCGGGATGCATCGGTAATTATTATATGGCATGTGGCTGTTCATCACTCCAGATGCGATAGTTTTTCTTATTTACGTATCCGTTGAGGCAGAATTGAGCCTCATCGCTGAAATCAATTTTTCGATAAAACAGCGGATTTTCAGAGCACGAATTTTGATAATAAATTTCAATTATTTGCAATCGTTGCTCGTTTGTAAGTCTTTCCATGATCAAATGGCAGAGTATACTGAAAACGTTTCACTTTGACAGATGACGTTTGGACGCCATTGCTAACCAGTGCTGCCAACATGAAAAACTTAACTCTTAAAAAATCAGCCGTTACAAATGATCTTTACAGATTCTTACCGATTTCTACTTCAAGTCGTTTCCGTAAGTAATTTTGAAAGTTTGTAAGAATAATTTAAAAATATTATCTATGAGAACAGAGCTGTTGAAAAGATTTGAAGAACTTATGTAGTCAAAGTCATCCTCTTCAGTTGTAAGCCACTTTTTAAATTTTAAAATTTAAACAATCGCACTGTGGATTTTAGCCTTCCCATTTTTTTTTTTGAAAATGTCTGTCTGCGCATTTTTAGGGATTAGTATGGAATTAATAGATACCACCCAATCATTCCTGAGAAAATATTTTAATTGTCTTTTCACATCACACGGTACACGCGTATCTCATACCTACCAATAATTGCACTTATCACCACGCTACGAATATGCCAATAGAAAAAAAAGCTCAGATATTGCATTGTACTTCCAAGGCAATACTTAAAGCGAAAAGTCGCCGCATACTGAGACTGAGAGTGGCTTACTACCAATTGAAATTTAGTTTGGCTCAAACCACCTGCGGTAAAAGGTTAACATTGAGTTGATGAACAACTTTTTGTATTTGTTGCGTTAACGCGTTCCGCGCATTCCATTTCCGTACCGAATATCATATTTCCCAATTGTCTTTAATTGTGTTATTGCCCATCAACAGAATTATTTTAAAAAGTGTTGAATAGCTCGTTTTGTCATTCAGTGTTGGCTTTATTAATGTTTTTGTTTAACAAGAAAAATGCTAAAGATGTAATTTGAAAATGAAGAATTTCTTTTTTTAGCTTTGAATGATGAAATGTTACGTTATATCCCGATTAAGCTTGAGTTATATTGGCGAAATGGAGTGTCATGATACTTGAGGGCAATTTTGTTTTGTAAATTTGTGTACCTACTTTCCAAAAAATTATGTGCCTTATGAATAAGAATAAATTACAACGTTATCTAGTTTTCAATAGAAGTACTGGTATAACCGTATTTATTATATCAATTGTTTTATAGGTCTTCAATTAGTGCCCACCTAATCTGTCGATAGATGCAGGCATGTGTGAAGCCAGCTAATTATTCTCCCCATGAGAATAAGTATTTCTAAGTAAGATCGTTTTGTTTGAATCTTCGTATGCCTGGGAAGAAAATATTGTAAGGTCTTTTGTTTTGTTACGCAAACTTACTGACATTCAGAAATATCATCATGTATCCAATGTGTTGATAACTGCCTGAGATACTGGATTTAGAGTTATTAAATTCGCTGTGCTAATCCCGCATTTACTCCAGTCTTATGTAAAAGCACTTAACCTGTGATTTTTTTTTGTGAGCAATGATTGTAATCCGATTGTCTTTGTAAACTTGTTTCAACTCATTTATGCAGTGCACAGCATAGTGTACCTATATAAACATAACGCATTGGCCGTTCACTTATTTACTTCAATTTGCATGGTTTAAGCGAATTTGTTATATGTCAGTATTTTTCTAGTTTCAAACATAATATTCGTTCCAGACGTGTAAGTCAAATGTATTCTCATTTGCTTTTTGATAGAATTAATATGTTTTTGTTTTAATCACAAATTATTATAATTCGCGATGGCAACACTTTGTTCAGTCAAATCCAGAAATTTATAATGACCGAATATCTACAAAATAGTTCGACCATTTTCAAAAACTAATCTATAAAGCGGATAATATTATACAGACCTATTTATTAGCTTTTATTAAAACATTTGCAGCGCTTAGAAGATGAAGGGCCTACGTGACATTTAAAAAAAAACCTGTAGCTCTTTTGATAAAAATAAAAATTATAAACAGATATTTTGAAGTAAACAAAACTGAAGTGTTTTATAATGCTAGTAATATTTTTTTATTGAAGAGACAGAATTTGCAGTATGTGCAGGCAAATTTAAAAAAAAACTGTCGCTTAGTACATTCATCTTCTAAGCGCTTCATTTGTTAGAGTATGATTAGATTTTCTTAAATATTTTAAGTTGTTTCATTGCTTACTAACTCACAAACAGTTGAGTCAATTAACATATTAAAATTTACTTATTTAGTGGAAGTAATACCAGTAGTTGTGATCCCTCCGAGATCTCCGTAAAATACGTAAGTAGGACACCAAACCTTACTTTAAAATGCGGAGATTTATAGTGACCCGGTGTTTATAAAATATTACTGGCAGAATTTCTAGCACAGTGTTAGTTTTGTGAGTTTATTTTCAAGTGGCGGTGGGTTCTAAATACTGCCATTACCATTCAAATGTCATACCCAGTAATTTACTGAAAAGTGACAGATATGGGATAGTCGCAGAATGTACTAGTGTAAAAGACAAAACATACTTAAAATCATACTTTCATAGGAGTTGTCGGCAGACTCATTTACAAAAAAAACTTTTGACATTAACGTTGCGAGTAAAAGTTCTCTTACATATAAATTAACCTTCATATAATCTCTGGGTGAAAATAACATTTGTTGGATAAATTTCCTCACTCTTTCTGTTAAAAGAGTACAGCTGGATATTTTCGATGTCCATCGGGAAGCGTACGAATTGTCGACAAAAAAATGTCGACTGGACAAATATAAACATCGATAGAAACAGTCGATGGACTGTTAAAATGTCGACTGAAGTTTGATCGACAAAAAAAAAGTTGACAAGTCGACCTTTTGATCAGTCGGTATTTTAACCAATCGACTTTTTGAAAGTCGACATTATGACGGTCGATATTTTTAAATCGACATTTTAAAAATCGGCAAATCCTACCCAACCAAATTCATCATTATTATTAGCTGCGAAGTAAGGAATTTGTTGTTTGATAGAAAAGGTTTACTAGTGATGAGAATTATGTTGTACTAAATCAAAAAAGGAGGAAAATCTCTGAGAGATAAGTTAAGTTAAAACATTGAATCTCAGTGACGATGTAAGTGCGATGATCTACCACGTTATCAAAATTATTTTCACTGATTCTCCTTGCAATAATCTTACAAATCACTCGAGCCAACAAAAGCCGTTCATATTTGCCATAAAAAAGGCTATCGTTCAAGAACTTACACGATCAGATGACTCTGATTTCGATTGGGACAAAAAAATCCTTTTAACGTTTGTAAACAAACTTTCGACCACGAAATTAATTATTACGATGTTATAACATAACAATCATAGGGAAATACAAAATAGTGCTTCTGTCCGTAATGGCTTCTCCAGCTTAAACGGCTAGACAGATTTTCTTCAAACTTCGTATACACCGTTTTTTTTTTTGAAAATTCTTGATCAAGATTTGGTCTGGATCACTTTTTGTTTTCCATTGGAAAAATTTTTTTTTTACATGGGCTGGTGGAAATCTTTTTAGACACTATAAGCACATACTAACAGTAGTCTGAAATTTTTACTCACTAAACCATACTTTTTGTATTTGTATTGGAACAAAGTATGCGACTTATCTAGCATTTTTTTTCATCACGAGTATATATAAATGTTTGGCAGGTAACTTTCCGTTGAGAGTGTGTTGTGATTATCGGGCTTAATTAAAGGATTTAGTTCTTTGAATACGTCGCAAAAAAAATTTGCTTCATCAAGAATTTGGAGGACCGTTGTGTTAACGTGTCCTAATAAATGCTATTATACAAGCACTTGTTTGTATAATAGCAGCTTATTATCACGGTTAAGCTTCAAATATTTTTCGAGCAACCAGTACAGCTCTGTGTATTTATTTTTAAGCTCTTCGCATTTCTGTTTTTACATGCGGCTTCCATTTTAATTTTGCACCGAGTGTCATTCCAAAATATTTCGATTCATTTGCAAACGGGACTCGAACCGTATTTCGAAATACTGGCAAATTGTTTGTCGTTTATACTTTATACAAAAACTCTACATGAATCGATGTGCTCTCTTTAAGTGCAATCCGTATTTTGTCCATTCATTAACCTCGTTGAGAGTGTCTTGTAATTTCATATTTGTATCCTCTATTATTGTGCTAACTGCTTGTAAAGCAGTATCTGCAGCAAACGTGGCAACTATCGTTTGTTTGTGGGATATCACGAGTGAATAGGAGGAGGAGGTACAAAAGTGGCCCAAGGATACTTTCTTGCGGTACACCTGCCATTACGGCAAAAACGTCTGCTTTATCCTTATCGCTTTTTCCCCAAACGTCTTAAGTTAGGTTTTTGGGCGTTTGATGACTCTAATTGGTTTCCAGAGTGAATATTTCTCAACCGATTTAAGTATGTTTTATCTTGGAGAGCACGTGTTTGTTGCCATCTTTTACGAGATTTTCATTTTTGTTTAACCAAATCTTTTATCTCCCGGAAAAAATATTGATATTTTTGGATCTAGATCACTTTTGAAAAATCTCGATTTGAATCGAGACTTACACCTACTTGCTCCATCACAAACAAAATTGACAGCTTCTTTACGTCAGTTCGAAATTTTTTATTTCGATTCGCATTCGGTAAATATCATTGAATTATAAAGATGAATTAGTCAATGCCATTATTTTTTATGTCAAGTGAATATTTATTATGTTTTGTTGATAATTATGTGAATATTTAAGAAATAGCGAAAATCACAAATAAACGAGTGGTGGGTGCATGACTGGGTCCTTCGCAACTTTCTCTTTCACAGCGAGTTTGGCGTTAGATCAAATAGTACGCATTTTGATTATTGATGCTAAAAATGATATAAATAATGTCGAAATGTGTTTATACGAACGTTTACTCCGAAATTTGAAGGAATCGATGTCATCTATATATCTATATATATAAAAATGAAACCCGTTTTCCGTTGTCACGACATAACATGAAAACGGCTTGACCGAATTGGCTGATTTTTTTTTGTAGTTTTCTAATACTCTGTACAAGGTTCTTACGGAAAAAAATATTGAGAAAATCTCTCAGGTCAGCTTTGAGAAAATAAATACTACTAACACTAAAATACTATTACGGACCCTAAAACGAAACAGTACCCGGGCGAAGACGGGCCGGGCAGCTAGTTGTGAATAATTATGATTTTCCGTTATTGGCCAAAACTGAAGATTCCGTTTAGTGATAGTTAGGCTAAAACTAATTATGTGGAATTGCTTCAAGCTGTAATAGTAGTGTATATATTAAATTTCATTCAATTTGACATAGTAGTTTGCGAGAAATTAATAATTTTCTTTATATGGCCTAAATGGCAAAATCCGTTATATGGATTTTCTCAAAAAACTGGGTATGCAGTTTTGTTGGAACTAATATGGTTATAGTATATAAAAAAGTTTGATCAAAATCGTTAGAGCCGTTTTCGCGAAAATTGAGGTTATGTAAAATATTTATATGGCAGGTGCCGTTATTAACATGGCTGAAAGCAAACAAAAAAATGGCCTAGCATTATGACCTGTTTTGGTCATAATGCTTGGATACGAAGTTTGAAGAAAATCGGTCAAGCCGTTTAGGCTGGGGAGACATTGGAGACACGGACAGACGGACCGACGGACCGACGGACGGAATTCCAAAAACCACTTTTTTGGGCTCCGCTATCATCGTAATGTAAGAATCAATCAAAATCTCGAGGTCGAAATTTTTCACGAAAACAATATCTTTCTCTTTGTAAGAGAAAGTTAAAAAGGAAAACAAACAAACTGTCAAATGACATGCTAATAAAGGGTGATCAATCAAGAGGAATTATTTTAAAATACAAAATAGCACAAAAAATTCAAATATATTGTAATGCTGACCTCTAATGCTTCAATAGTAGCTGGCTTATCCACAAATACCTTAGATTTTACGTAGCTCCAAAGGAAAAAAAGTCTAACGGTGTGATATCCCATATCTTATCTTGATGGCGAATTCACTGTTCCGAAACGTGAAATTAATTGTTCACCGAAGCGGTCTCTCAATATGTCCATTGTTTCACGGGCTCTGTGGCAAGTAGCGCCATCTTATTGGAACAAAATGTTGTTGAGATCTCGGGCTTCAATTTCAGGCAAAATATTGTCCGTTAACATGACGCGATAACGACCCTCATTTACAGCAACGTTGGCTCCAGTCTCGTTTTTTGAATTAATACAGACACCGGCCCATAAACCATACCACACGGTTGTTTCAGTGGATGTAACTGCAGCTCTTGAACCTCTTCCAGTTGTTCTTCGGCCCATATACGGCAATTTAGCTTATTGACGTTTCATTTGAGTCAGAAATGGAGCTCATCGCTTAGCAAAATGTTGATCCAGAACAATGGATCTTCAGCAAGTCTCTCGAGAGCCTATTCATTGAAATGATGACGCAATGGATTATCAGCCGGCTTCAATTCTCGCGTCAACTGAATAATTGATGAAATGCCAATGCTTACTGAATAAAAACACATGGCAACTTGTCCTGACTCACGCACCATCTGTCAAAAAATCCTTATGAAAAAAATACCTCTTGTACGAACAAAACAAGTGGTAGATGCACGACGAACGCAACTTTCTCTTTCACTCTGAGGTAGGCGTTCAAATAGTCTGCTTAAAATTCGAAAAGTTGATTTGAAAAATTTTCAGCGACTATTTTTAACAAAGAGAACATCGAAAAAAGTCTTGACTGAAGAGTCTACGTGTAAAAGCAGACATACCAACCATTCGAGAATTTGAGGTTTTTCATAGTTTGGCCAACATACACAATAACATTCATTTTGGCGATTGATGTTAAAAGTTAGTATATAATGTGGAACTGTGATTATAAGAACATTAAATCTGGAATTTGAAGGAATCGGTGTCTCTGTGAAATATAATTATTTTTCGTTATTGCCCAAAACTAAATAATGCGTTAAGAACTATTTGGGCTAAAAATAATTATCTGTTATAGTTACATATTTACTAAATTACTTTCAATTCAACCAGATAGTTTGCGATAGTTTTAAAAAAATCCTTATATGACCTAAATAAAAAAATCCTTTTTTTTTCTGAAAAAAAACTAGGTTTACAGTTTTGTTGGAACTACTGTATTTATAGTTTAATCGTTCGAGCCGTTTTTGAAGAAATTGACATTATTTGTAATTTTTATATGCGAGGTACCGTTAATAAAATGGCTAAGAGCAAAAATATGGCATAAAATTGCAATCCAAAAAATGCCCATACGAAGTTTGAAGAAAATCGGTCTACCCGTTTGGCCTGGAAAAGCTATTACGGGTGAAGTACCGACGGACGGAATTTCCCTATCATCGTAATGTTAGAATCAATCACTATCTAGAGGTCAAACATTTTTACGAAAACAATACCTTACTCTTTGTAAGAGGAAGTCAAAAAGCTTTTGTTCGATTGGGAAAGGAAAAATCTTAAATCTGAGATAAAAAATCGAAACCCCAATCGAAAAAGCTATGAGTTTCGCAACGCGGTCATTAACATTTGGGTTTTCGAACTGTTTTTAACTCTCATTTTGTAGGTGTTAAGTTTAAATATCAGAAAGTGAGATGATAACCCTCCCACTTTATTACATTTCCGCTGGTCTACCTGTATCTGCAGGAATTCGTCGGCTGAGAATTGGTTTGACGTATACGCCAAAATGTACTTTTTGGACTTTGAATGCAGTCTTATGTTTTCGAGTATGCTCTTTCCAAATATTTTATCTATTTGGTCTCTAGCCAATCCTGAGATATCTAGTATTGTTTTGACGTATATCCACCCAAATTAATAAGATCGAATATTGGTTTGACATAAACGCCATTTTTTTTTTATATACGTCAAATTTTTCATGCAATTCCCACTTTTTTTTTGTTTAGTATTGATTTGCCGTATGTTCATAGACTTCCATCATACGACAAGGAAAATAAAAGGTATATTCAGAATTGGTTTGACGTACCTGCATGTTATTAAGTAAATACATGTCTTTAATCGTACACACGTACGCGTCAACACAAATAAAAAGTTTAGTGTTGGTTTGTCGTATGTGCATATGAATTTTAAGAGCTTATAAAAGGATTCTGAGGAAATGGTTTAATAAATAATAAACTAGAAGAGACTGAGCTTTTAGGTTATTATGATTAGAAAGTAGATATTCTAAGTAAAACTTGATGAAAAAATGTGAAACTTCTATCGACCCGTTTAATTTTATTTGAACCGTAAAGTTTCAATTGCGATTTCCCAAAAAAGTGGAAATGGCGTATACGTCAAACCAATTCTCAGCCGACGATTTGTTATTTCAGATTCTTGCAATGATGCACGAATTGCACCGTTCACGTGCGTTTTTTACTCCTCGCCTTTCTTCCCAGACAGTATTGACTGGTAATGACGGGTTTCTTAAGCTACGTACACGCGAGCAATAAATTTGCATGTGCGAACAGTTGGTTGCAATCAAAAATGTTTCCAGCTAAAATTTGTGGCAATAATGCAGTATGTCATGTGAAGACGTCAGTTTTGTTTTCATGAACTGTTCGCGAGTTTAAAGCTGCTGTTTGCCATTTATTGAAATATTTCAGCGAGGACGTGTAAGCAACAAAGTGGAATTGCGAGCTTCTACAAAAATTAATCGTTATATATGAAAATTTTATCGAATTATGTGAAGTTTCGTCAGCGGATTACTGTGTTAAATTTTGTGATTTCGTTTCAAATTTCAGGGCTAATAAAGCTTCAAAGTTATTCTTGGACACTTGTAAAAAATTAAAACGAAGTAAAAGAGGGCTAATCTTCGTTTTCAGCTAATTTAAAATTTGCTGATGAGATCCTACCTCGGTTCTTTTTGCTGTCCTATCTCATACCTAACATCTATCTCATACCTAACATCTATCTCATACCTAACATCTATCACATACCTAACATTTTTTTCTGATGTTTTTTTTTTTGCTATAACTTCTTGCTCACATTTTAATTAAATTTGTTATAGTGATACAAATTAGGAATTGATAGGAATTATTTCTTTTTAGTCAATTTAATCACACATTTCTAAACAAACTAATGACAAATCAAATTGTCAAATATTTTGAAGGTAATAACCATGCAAACAACTTTAATGTGGTGTGAACTACTGTTCAACATCTTGAGGCAAACAGTCGTGCAAAGCCTGAAAAAAATGTCCACAAACTGTTTGCAAGCAAATTTAGCTCAGGCGTGATCAACCATACGAATACATTCCGCGAATTGTTTGCTGCAATTGTTTGCTCGTGTGTACGTAGCTTTACGATACCAAGAGTGTTAGTTGTACAATAAAAAACAAATGACATAAATGGAAACAAAATTGCCTTCATTTTTCATAGTATAAGCAACCAATGCAAAGATTGGTATTATAACTTTCATTGACCTCCATGATTCTATCCAACTACATGATTCTGTCAACATGAATCAACCTGTCAAGTGTTTTTTCCATATAAAATAAACCTTAACCCTATAGAAGCTTTTGTTTTTGTTTGTTTTAGCAAAAATCCGGTTCTCTCCTCTTTTCTACATTATTCAAATGATCATTTCTCGCTCTGGTTCATTGACTTCATTAGATTCCATCAAAATATCTCAAATTGTTGAGATCTTTCCCAAAAGAAAACTTGCACCTCCAACACCATTTCTCTGCACTTGCAAGTTGTTAATCACGTATTACAACATTTCCCCTATTATATAGCTGCACTGCCAACTGACGTATATGACAATGGTGCACGTCAAACCTCTATTGACCAACTAACCGCTCTTAACATAGACACGTTAAAAGCTTAGCTCAAGCCCATCGTCAATCCCGATTGCAGCGGTACTCCCCGAAACCCAATACAACACACACAAAATAATTAAGCCACTGGAACAGACAAAATGAAAATCGAAAACGAAAAATCCAAAAAGCTTTTAAAATTCAGATCACATTGAGGCAACCGTACGATCAGGTGGCCATAACGGACGCGATTTACTACTGCAATCACCGATGAGAGACAGCGCGATCGCGAATTAATTGAAATCACTGTTTCTAATTCGATAATATAACAATAAAAATAAAACCATAATGCCGTTCAATACAACCTCGATTTAGCCTGGTCCGAGAGCCCTATTGAGACGAATCGAAGCGTGACTTAGGCGCACACAAACAAAAAAAGAAGCAAAAACGTTCATTAACATTGCTCCGGTCGCAATTTATACGTGAAAATGAAATTTGTCAGTCGATTTGATTAATCGGGGTTTAACTCATGCAGCGCATCACGATTCACTGTAAGCCTGGTCGTGATTGCGGTGATAGTTTGCTAATTTGTTAAGTTTTTTACATTTTGTGTTAAAATTGCTCGGGGTGTATAATTTTAATTTGTTTTTAACCTGTTAACGACGAAATGGAATCTGCCGATAAGAATGGGAACAAAATTATGGGGTACTTGAAGAGTGTGATTTAGTTTTTAAATTAGAGACCTATATATGCATTTTCGTCCTTTTCTAGTTATGTAATGTTAATGTGTGAAAAATGTTTTTTTTTTCTTTCATTTGTTAACAGACAGCAAAAGGAACGGCCACTTTTTATGCAAAATGGAAATAATGGGAACTCCATCAGCGGAGAGGAGGGTGGCGGAGGAGGATGTGGTGATGAGCAGGAGATCAAGCAGTTTCGGAAAGCATGTCCACAATTCCTTGCTGTTGGTGTGAAGAATACACTTTTATTTGGTATGTATACTCCTTTTTAAAATTAATCTCAAGTGATAGGTTGGTTTTAGCTACTGTAATAAGGGATATTACAGTTTATTTGATTTATCATGAATAGCTGCTTACTTTAACCGATTCATATGATGCTCAATTACAGAGATTTCATCTGTTTAATTGATTAAATAACGGCAATTATTTGCTTATACTTCCTTCCTTAGCAAACTAAAAAATGATTAAGCCATTTTGTTTTAATAATTGATGGATGTGTTCATGATTTATTTATCAACTGATTATATTGAACTTAAATCATACATTTAGTTATTTTATGTTGGTAATTACTTTTAAATATATACATTTGCATTCTGTAGGTATACAGCCGTGACCAAGATAAATGCTTTGCTTATTAAAGTTGTGTTCTACAATTTAGCACAATTTCCCCCCATTAATTACTCTCTCCGTTTTCAATCATTTGGCAGATCGTGCCATATTTAGCAAATAGAACGAGATTTATGTTATAATTTACGTTTTTGTTTTTTTATATAATACAACCATATTACAATTTCCTTTATTTTAGTTCATTAAACGCACGTCCTTTCAATCCTTTTATTTTGTTTGTTGACCTTCTCTTTTCAAGATTCAAATTGACGCTCAGACAGTTCTATGTAATAATGAACATTGTGACAGTTTTCAGATGGTATGGTATGGTTCGCATCTGGATTTTATTTCAGAAAGGTTGGGTACGATTTGCCGATTTTTTAAAATTCGATTTAAAAAAATCGACCGTCATAATGTAGACTTTCGAAAAGTCGATTGGTAAGAATACCGACTGATCAAAATGTCAATTCTTGTAAAGTCGATTTTGAGAATATCGGCTCGTAAAAGGTCGACAGTGGCAAAGTGAATGATGATCACATGTATGCGGCACCGTGAACTGTCGATCAACAAGCCACTCTCGGATAGTTGTCAATGTTTACATCAACAGTATTATTGTAATCATTCAAGGAGAGCATTCATGTTTTATTTTATAAAAGGCGACATTTTTACCGACAACTTTTCAATCGACAATTTAATGGTCTGGATTTTAAACTCTCAACTGTTTTTTTGTCGATCAAACTTTAGTCGACATTTTAACAGTCGATGAAATTTATGTTTTTCCAGTCGACATTTTTTTTGTCGACCATTCGTACGCTTCCCATTTCAGAAGCTTGGACTTTCAAGCTTCAACCATAGCTGGTTTATTCATGAACATTTTAAGAAACTCTACAGAAAATAATGAATCTTGAAAATAATTAATCTTCGTTCACCTTACCGATGGTCACAGATTGATGGTCACAGTTTGACACGTATCTATCCATTTCCTGCTTGAATCACAACAACTAAAAACTTAAAAAAAAAACAAATATCTGTCCTCATCCCAAGCATCTTCATTAATTTGGGTATGCGAAGTTTTTTTTTTGCCTCTAGCTTCTCGTGACAGGCAAGAGGTTGTGAAGTAAAAAAAATTAGGTGATGACACTTTCGGGATTTGAACCAAACATTAACAACGTCAGATGTCATACTTTCTTACATACTTAAATGACGCTACAGTCCGGAATGAACCTGGTCCTCAACCAACATGATTCTACAATTAGCCCGGTTCTAAGCTAACTGCCTCCTGTTGCGCACTTCAAGTTGGTTGAGGTCAGTTTCTACTTGTGCGCGCTACTTATGGCAAGGTCTGACGTCTGACGTCTGGGTGGGAATAGAGTATTTGTTTCCATTCGCTCTACATGTCCTAGCCATCTTAAACGTCCAATGCGGAGTTTTTTGACCAGGGGCATGTCGCTGTACAGCTCGTATAGTTCTTGGTTGAATCTTTGTCTCCATAGCCCGTCAACGCAAACGGGACCGAAGATTTTTCGAAGAATTTTCCTCTCGAATCTACCAAGGATTTCTTCATCCGCTTTTGATACGGTCCATGCTTCAGCGCCGTAGAGCAGGACTGGGATGATCAGGGTCTTATATAGGATCTCCTTAGTAGTTCGAGTGAGGGCCTTACTACTAAATTGCCTTCTTAGCCCGAAGAAACAGCGGTTGGCAAGAGTAATTCTTCGTTTAATTTCTGACGAGATGTTGTTGTCAGAGTTAATAGCGGAGCCGAGGTAGACAAAGTCCCGTACTACCTCAAAGTTATATCTGTCAATGGTGACGTTCTGTCCAATTCGTCGATGTTGTGAGTCCTTTCGTGATGACAGCATATACTTAGTCTTACCCTCATTTACTGCTAAACCCATTTTCGCCGCTTCCTTCTCTAACGCTTCCTTCTCAAACGTGGCTATGACATCACGTTGAGTCCTACCAATGAATCAATATCGTCAGCGTATGCTAGTAGTTGCACCGACTTTTGGAAAATTGTGCCTCTGGTGTTGGCTTTGGTGTTTTGCACAATCCTCTCAAGAATCAGATTAAAGAAGTCACATGACAGCGCATCGCCTTGCCTAAATCCTTTTTTTGGTATCGAATGTGTCGGTGAGGTCGTTTCCGACCCTGATGTAGCAGCGAGAATTCTCCATCGTCATCCTACACAAACGGACGAGTTTGGGCGGTATACTAAAACTAGACATGGCTCTGTACAGTTCGTCTCTATAAATGCTGTAATATGCGGCTTTGAAATCGATGAATAGGTGGTGGGTATCGATTTGGACTTCTTGAGTTTTTTCCAGGATCTGCCGAAGTGTGAAAATTTTATCGGTTGTGTACTTTCCTGGCCTAAAACCACACTGATAAGGGCCAATCAGGTTGTTGGTAAACGGTTTCAGGCGTTCACATATTACGGCAGATAGGATCTTGTAGGCGATGTTGAGGAGACTTATGCCTCTGTAGTTGGCGCAGTTCAGAGGGTCTCCTTTTTTGTGGATCGGGCAAACGATGCTGAGGTTCCATTCTTCAGGCATATTTTCATCCGACCAGATTTGGCTTATGAGTTGGTGGATGTTACTTACCAAGTCATCTCCGCCGGCCTTATAGAGCTCAGCGGGAAGGCCGTCATTTCCGGCAGCCTTATTAAGCTTGAGTTTAGATATTGCTATCCTCACTTCACTCAGGTCGGGTGGTTGGCAGTTTTCGCTGTCGTTGCCAATATTGAATGGTTCGTTCTGCCTGACAGCGGAATGTTGTTCGTCATCGCCGTTTAACAGTCTGCAGAAGTGGTTCTTCCATATCCTCAGCATCGACTGTGTCTCAACTACAATATTTCCTTGTTCATCTCGACAGGATTCTGTTCGAGCCTTGTATCCTTGGCTTTGACGTTTTACACTTTGGTAGAACTTGCGAACATCGTTCCTGGAGCGGCACCTCTCTATATCCTCGATCGCGCGCTTTTCTCGCTCTTTTTTCTTCTTGCTGAAAAGCCGATGTTCTTCCCTTTTTCTTTGCCTATTGTGTGTCACCACCCAAGGTATTGCCAATACAATGGTATCAATGCCATGGTATTTATACCACGAGTGTGTCAAAGGTATTACTGAGTTCAGTCAACCAAAAATTGTTTAATTCTTCAACCTTATTTTAAGTCAACTTTAATAAAATAAAGTTCAATTTTACTTGAAACAATCAAAATGGCAACAGTAACAGTATATTATTTGCCATTGAAACCGGTAACACATTTTTAACCGGTAGCCGGTGCGAGTATTGATTCACAAAACAAACAAACATTGCACCTGCAGCGTTACCTGCATTCAACTTTTGCCGTGCATAATCCCCCACCAATTAGTAATTTATGATAAAATAATAAAATTAGAATGCGTTTCCATACACCCTATACACGCTTAAAGACATTTTCTGAATTAATTAGTAAACGGTATTCGTTGTCGTGAGTAATAATTCAAAAACATTTCCGTGACATATTGTAGACATTTGCATAAAGTTTCTTCTATGTTTGGACCTACTTATGCATGTCTTTTTAAAGAATTAGCTTCCAGAATAGCGGCACCTATTGTCATTTTATTACACAGCATAAATTATAGACATACAATTTGTTTTAGGGTTACCAGGATTCAGAAAATATGAGGAGGTTTATTTTCTTCTCATTTTGCCCATATCGATAATCATACATCCACCCTTATTCATTTGAATTCGCTAAAAGAACATACAATGCAAATACTGTCTTTATTCTAATTCTTGTTCATAAAATATATCCCCATCCATAATATAGTTAGGGGGCGCGATGGTCAGTGCGATGAATTGCCGCGGAGAAGGTCTGGGTTCGATTCCCAGCCGTAGCAACACCAAAATGATTTTCACTGGCCCTCCTTTCCTGATGATCTGTTAAACATCCGAGTATTATTAATTGTCAAGGACAGCTTATCTCAACTTAGCATAAAACAGGAGGTCCCGCCATCGTGTAAGAAGTACACATGCACACATGAATGGTTGTGAGAAAGCTACAATGTTGGGTCTGTAGATAAAAATGAATAAGCATTTGAGTCAATTAAAACATGGAACACAACTGATAAAATACAAAAAGACCTCATTTACATCTGAAAGTGTTTTTTGGCAAATTAAAATTGTGTCATTGGTATACGTTTTATAAATAAAGTTTCTGATTTCTAGGGAGGATTAAAAATTATGTTCAAGTAGTTTATTTTTTTATTAGTAATCTAACAGAGTGTATCCGGTTTCAGTTTCAGTCGGCATTCGTGATCATAAAGATATCCAGCATGACATCTTGAAATGTAAGATTTTTACAGCGTTCTGTATAAATATAAATTCTTGGTCATCAGGTTAGCACAACCATTTTTTTGCAGCTCAAGTAGCCTAGAAACACTAATATAGATCGCGAGGTCACATTTGGCATACTATTAAAGTTTTTTTTTTCACATTATGATTGATGCACAAGAAATACCAGTTTTGTAAAGCGATAATGAAAGCATAGCGGCGCTATTTATATAGATCCTCAGCCTTATTCATAAATTCATTATTAGCAGTGTATAAAGTTATGCACTCCTTAAAATGCTTCTAAACGAAAAAACCTTATTCATAAAACTTGTACAACGTTGAATAGAGGCTGCACATTCTAAACGCGCCTGATGGTTGAATAGTGCCTGTATAAGGGTATATAATTTTCTTTATTTCTGTATACACAGATGGCTGAGCATCAGGGTTACCAAAGGTTCAATTGTAAGTTGAAAAATATCATCCAGGGTATTTTTGTATTTTAGCAGTTGTGTTTCACTGTTTAATTTGTTCAAAGGTTATTCTTCTTTACCTACAGACTCAACATTGTAAACGATGTTATTGAGTCAACATAAGTCATCAATATTTTATAAAAATGTAGAAAATAAAATTGTCACCATGAGTTTCGCAACCATAAAAATGATCCCTTGGTAACTTTGCCGAGCTTTTTGGTAATTTATTTGATACAAACCCTGTATAACTATTATGGATGGGGAAATATGTTATGAATAAGAAATTGTGCGACCCTGAATAGAGGCTGTACAAATACTTATGCACTGTATAACTATACAACCGTTGAGATGTGTTTTAGTGAAATCTAATGAATAAGGGGGCCTATGTATGTTTCTTCCAGCTTTTAAATCTAAGCGCTAAGACAATAGGCGTGCTCCACTTATTGATCCCATTTTTTTGACAGTAAAAGTTCCCCATTAGTGAAAATGTTGTTATACTGAATAAAAATGTCAGCTAAGTAACTTTATCAAAAAAATGTTTTCCTATCTCACTTATGATAAATTTCCTCCATGATGCATATAATATAATACATAATAACCAGCTGTTATCTTCTATCAGAACGAGAGAGAATACGACCCCACAAAAAATTGGTCTCAGTATTTTGTAGAAAATCTGAAAAGAACTCGAGCTCCGTAAGTAGAGTGACATTTTTGTCTAGGGCCGTGGGTTGATTTTGTGTTGTTTGTTGTTTGGTAACATGTATTCTGATTTCCGTATTGGTATTTGCTCTACGCACTTTTAGTCCTTTCAGTCATTGTAGATCTTCTTATTAATTCTTCTCCATATTCATTAGAATTCACTAAAACACATCTTAACGGTTGAATAGTTATACAGCTTATAAGTATTTATACAGCCTTTATTCAGGGTCGCAAAAATTCTTATTCTTAAAATATTTTCCACCCCTAAAAGTTATATATATTGTGTCAAATAAATTACAAAAGGAGGGAAATATAATATTACAATTGACAGTTCCACAGCTCAACAGAGTTACCTAGGGATAATTTTTATGGTTATGAAATCCATCGCGACAACTTTGTTTTTAAGACTTGGATAACATTTGGTTGACTTATGTTGACTTAGTAACAACGTTTACATCCCCTTATTCATTAGATTTCACTAAAACACATCTCAACGGTTGTATAGTTATGCAGTGCATAAGTATTTATACAGCCTTAATTCAGGGTCGCACAATTTCTTATTCATAACATATTTCCCCACCCATAATAGTTAAACAGGGTTTGTGTCAAATAATAGCCCGATTCTCCCCATCATCACTGATACCTCACAAGTCACAAGGAGAGGTGAAATTGATTTTGTGACTTTTTCGTATTCTCCCCCACAGTCACAACTTGTGAGAGTCACAAAAACAATCGAAATTGTGATCTCCTTCAGAGCAGGTCACAACTAGCAAATTATTTGAGATTTGATATTTTGATTGTTGAGTAGTGTAAAACATGGAAGTTGAAATGAATATTGACGAAGTTTCCTCCGTAAATGAAAAGTAAATGAAATTTGTAACAAACTAATAACATTGATACGATTGCAGCGAAGATGGCTTTTAACTTCCAACTTCCTTGCCTTTTGTACTTCGAGTAAAACATTTTGTTCTTAGTAAGTTCTCTTTGCAGTTTTATTAAATTTGTTTTGAATAGTATTTTTCAGTGCTATATTTCCTTGCACATGGCTGTTATCAGAAGTGAATACCAAATAACTATACAATACCTCTCAGCCAAGTCACAATTTGCAGAAACGTTGCTTATATATATATTCACCTTTGCTGTGGTGAGTTTCGTTGTGACTTTCCTTGTGAGGATTATCGGAGAATCCGACAAATGTTATCGAGTCACAATAATCCTCACAAGGAATAGTCACAAGAGGTTGTGACTTTTGTTTCCTCACAAGGGGGAGAATCGGGCTGTAAATTACCAAAAAGCTCGGCAGAGCTACCAAGTTATCATTTTTATGGTTGCGAAACTCATGGTGACAACTTTGATTTTTACACTTTTTTAATATTTTGGTAACTTATGTTGACTCAATAACATCGTTTACAATGTTGAGTCTGTAGGTAAAGAAGAATAACCTTTTGAACAAATTAAACAGTGAAACACAACTGCTAAAATGCAAAAATACCCTGGATGATTTTTTTTTTCAACTTACAATTGAACCTTTGGTAACCCTGATGCTCAGCCGTCTGTGGCACTATTCAACCATCAGACGCGTTTAGGATATGCAAGCTCAATTCAACGTTGTATAAGTTTTATGAATAAGGATTTTGCGTTTAGAGGCATTTTAAAGAGTGCATAACTTTATACACTCTTTATAATGAGTTAATGAATAAGGCTGACAATGTTTAGTCTGTAGGTAAAGAAGAATTAACATTTTAATTAATTAAACTGTGAAACACAACTTCTAAAATACAAAAATACTCTGGAAGATTTTTTTCAACTTACAATTGAACTTTTGGTAACCCTGATGCTCAGCCGCCTGTGTATCATGAAATAAATAAAAAACATATGAGAATGTGGTCTTTATGGTCTTAAGTATTGAAAATGACGTTGTTACAACATATTGTTCCGAAGGTTTATCAAATTCTTTTATGGTTCGCCAAAAAACAACGTTTTTCTATTGCATATGCCTTGGGGTAGGGCATACAAATGGCTTTTGTAAGAAAACGCCCCCAAAAGTGGGCGTGGATTAAAATGGTTTATTGACGAAATGTTGGTATTAATACTGCCAATGATTGTGCATCAAATTTTTTTTTTCGAAAATTTTAAAATTTGACCAGAAAATATTTTTTATAGAAAACGCCCCTAAAAAGTGGTCGTGGCAAAAAACTTTATATTGACGAAATATAGATATTACGATTCTCTAAATATGCTGCTCAGACACTTTTATAAAAAAATTTACGGTTTGGCCAAAAAGGGGGCGTGGCAGTGGGCGGATTTAAAAAAATTTTTACACTTGTTCTGGTGACTCGGGCTAGGATCCTATATCCCAAATTTCATTATCCTAGCTCAAAATTTAAGGCCCAAAAATCGGTGACGAACAGACAGACGGACGGACGGACGGACAGGCAGACATGGCTAATTCGACTCAGCTAGCGAGATATATGTAGCAAAATTATTTCTCTATTTTACAAACTATGTATCAAAACTAATATACCCCTATGGGATAGGGTATAAAAATAAAATACTCTTAAACAGGCAACCATCAGACGGTTTTATGATATGCAGCCTCTATTCAACGTTGTATCGGTTTTATGAATAAGGTTTATGCGTTTAGAGGCATATTAAAGAGTGTATAACTTTATACACATCTTTTAATGAGTTTATATGAATAAGGCTGAATGCCTTTAAATAATTTTAACGATAACAATTTTGTCTCTTATGGATTAAGTTGTGTGACGTTTCAAATGGGTTCATTAACTGATTGTGAAAAATTTAAATTTCCTACGTTGCATTCAATTTTCAACGAAATTTCGTAAATTTGCTCGATGATTAATAAACTTGGTTCGTTTTGTGCATTATCTGTATCCAATTTTGAATGGAATACAAGTCAAAGACCTATCTCATGCTATTGATCTGGCAGATATTTATAAAGCGGGTGTTTTGCTAAGGTTTGCTTTGTGGCAAAGATAATAACTTCGTATACACACAAATGAAGGGAGAAGCTGGTTTAAGGGCTCTGTATGTGCCGTTAAAACTAAATATGTATTTCATTTAATTTTTTATTTTGGCTTTCTGACATGTGAAGCAAAAATTTAAATTTCTTGAAAAAATTTGACTGTCAAAGAATTTAATTTTGGGTTTTTGTGTGTGAATAATAAGTTTTTGCTAACGATGGACCTTCATATTCCTTGAATAATTTCTCTTAGATGTAGGATAGTAACAGCAATCTATTTTTATGTTGTTGAAATTGTGTAATATCTCCGACGAAAGAGTAAGACATCAAATTTCATATCCACAATAATTGTATCATCTTTTCTGCTTAAATTATTTAATACAAAACAATTGTTATATCGTTGATCGATTTATTGGTATCCGCATTGAATCACCCACCCTGAATATCAAATAATCGTATGCGATAAAATAACCAGTTAACAATGTCTCGCTTTTAAAACACGTGCTCCAACGTTGATGCGTTACTCACAGATGTTTACATTTCCGAATGTATTCACATGACAATCCGGTTTAAGTTTTGTATTGGAAATTTACATTTCGCCGTGAAGACAAACGAGGCATTAACTGTGTCTTATTGCAGTTGGTCAGTTATTGACACTTAATTATTGCATTTAATTTTTACAGTTTTTTTTATTTTCATCCTTTCTACAAGCTTGGGGCGGAATAAATTTAATTTATTTAAACGACTACAAGTGGGGTTTTTATTTCAACACACTTAATACCTAATAAGCAAAACTTACGTTTAAAAACCTTGTAAGTTCAAGATCAGCTTCTATATGGAATTGCACATCTTCACAAAGTTTGTACATTAGCGGGTAAATGCAATAAATCGGGGTTTAAGAAATTAATGAATGCATAGCACCACGAGGGGATTTTGTACTCGTAATGAGGTTATGATCAAATGAAGAATCTTATGAAATGTTAGCCTTGATTGATTGTCAGCGTATGTGTAATGAATGACTAGAAGGCATTATTTTACGTATTATCTAATTCAGTCAGTGGCTTTAAATAAAACAGACGACTGACTGACGATGACCGTGATATTTTCCAATCGATAAATCTGTATAAGTGACTTATTGTCTATCGTGCTGCACTAGTTGCGTTAGATTGTTTATTAGTCTAGGAATTGAGTTACATCGAAGTAGCTTTTAACTTGATTGTTGAATTTGTAAATTAAATTAATAAAATATCATGTATCAAATGTCATCATAATGATATAACGAGTCTCTTCATTTATTTTGATATATGAATGGATTCCAAAAATATACACATAAAATGATAGGCAAAATGATACAAAATAATATTTACTGATTCTTACTGATTTTTACTTAAAACCGTTCCCGTACGCAAGTTTTGCATGCAAATAATTTTCCGCAGTAAAAATCAGTAAGAATCAGTAAATATTATTTTGTACGGGAACAGACTTAATGTGTTATGAAAGTGACTTTAACTTTTTCTGTTCGCACTGTTTGTCTTCTTTGGAGATGAGCATTATCTACGATAATGTGGTAAGAAAACGATTCATCGTGTTCCGAATAACTTACTCAGATGGACGATTATGTCGTATGGACATACAGGGTGGCGCACCAATTGTGCTACAATAAGAAATTCAAATAACTTTTTTTTTAATCGATGTATTTCATTTTTTTTTTATTGGTTAGAAAATTAAATTTTATTTTAAATAGTTAGTTGTTTTTAAAGATTATAGATCGCAAATGACCTCCACGCTCTCCCACGCATATGCGGCACCTGATCAAAAAATTATTCATTGCGGCCTGAAGAGTTGAAGTTGGGATCGCCTCAATTATTGTCGTTATGGACTGCTTTCATTCAGTTAAATTCCTGGGCTTCGTTTTATACACCTCTTGCTTGACATAACCCCATAAAAAGAAGTCTGGTGCAGTCAGGTCAGGTGACCTTGGGGGCCAGCGAAGAGTGGAGTTCCTAGAAATTAAGTTGTTTGCGATTTTTTTGTTTAGCTCCGCCATAACTGGTCTGGCTATATGTGCAGTTGCTCCATCTTGCTGAAACCAAACACTGTTGAATGGTATACGTCTTCGGCGCAACATCTTTAAATAACGGTCCCCATTGACAGTAACGGTTACACCGTTTTCTTCAAAGAAGTACGGCCCGACAATACACCTTGATGAAACGGCGCACCACACAGTGACTCGTTCTGGGTGCAGTTCCGTCTCATGGAGCATTTCTGGATTAGACTCTTTCCATATACGGCAATTTTGCTTGTTTACATTGCCGTTAAGATCAAAATGGGCCTCATCAGACATGAACAAACAATTGATCAATGTGTTGTCTTCTTCGGCCATTGATATCATTTTTTTGCAAAATTCCAGGCGAACAGGCAAATCCTGAGGGTTTAACTTGCTAGTAATTTGGACTTTGTACGGAAACAAGTTTAAATCGTCATGAAGTATCCGTTGTAATGACCGTCTACTAACTCCAATTTGCCCCGATAAGTTTCGGGTCGAAACGCTCGAATTGGCCTGTATTGCAGATGCTACTGCTGCGATTGTATCCTGAACCCGAACATTGGCATCTCGATGGTACGGCCTTCGTGCGATGCTTCCAGATTCGGCAAACATGTTTACAAACCTCATAATAGTCCATCTACTCGGGGGATTACCGCCAAACTCCCGCCTAAATTCCCTTTGGACGGAAATGACGGACTGCAAAGCATGGTACCGTTGCACTATCCAAATTCTTTTCTCCGTATCCCAAGCATCCATTTTTATAAATCTAAATAGTAACCTACAAAATAAAAAAAAAATAAGCCGATTACTCACACAGAAAAAAAGTTATTACGTTTTATTTTTGTAGCACGATTCGTGCGCCACCCTGTATAAATAGACGTAGTGCGCGATACGTTTGAACGCGTTGTTCTGGAGTTTATCTATTCATTGTAAAATGACAGAACGTTCTTACCACAAATCAACTTTCAACTGTCAAATTGACAAATTGTAGAAACAGTGCTGCCATTTTAAAAACCAAACCTCTTAGGCAAAGGTCACGCACTGACCTACCGAGCGGCAAAGCGACAAAAAGCTGGGCGGCAAACAAAAATTTTACATATGAAATTGTATGGTTGCGGCCACGTGGCCGCTCTGTCGCTCAGTGAGTGACCTTAAGGCTGAACTATAAAGGCTGAACTATAATAGAAGATGGTTGCGGACGACCACTTCCGTAACTGTGCGAACACATGCAATTTGTATTGTACGACCATAATAGCTTTTCGCTTCGATTCGTTCACTTTTGCTCACTTACGAAAAAGCGAATTGATTCGCTCTTTCTCTTTCTGTTGTTCTTTCATACACAAATTCTACATTTCACTTCAACAGCTGTGTACATTTAAATTTGTAAGTTCCTTAGCAAAGAAATTTTGTTTTTATTGTTTACAATTCCATTCTCAGAAGTCTATTATGGGCAACCTGAGTAATTGAGAGTACTGAAGAAAACTTAACTTAGAATTTTGACATTAGCTTCCGATTGCTTCCGTCTATTATAGTTCGGCCTTTAGCCTTAGCCAAACAAAAATACCCTTTACTTTACAACTTTGCCGATATCGTCATCGTCATCAACATCATTTGCACTAGCATTGGCATCAATTTTGGTGGGATATTTCACTTTTAAGCAATTTGGCGTACTAAATCTGGCTTTGTTTTAAAAAAAAACTGGTAGAACTCTACGCAATATCTATAGTCTTTTAACACCCGTTCACCTGCAAAATTAGTCCTTTGCAAACACTAAATGTACTAAACCAACATAGCTATATCGGCATGTTCGCAGTATCTAGCATGCAGATGTTTGAATCTTTCTGTCAATAGTTTCGAAAAGGAATCATTTCAATTTCCATTTACATAATTACGGAAAGCCTAAATCAGCGATAAACAACCAAATTAATACAGCGCAGATTGCATTCATGGTGTGTGGAGAACGCGTGATTGTAAATATAGGTTCAGGCGTAAGTGGTGTATCTGCCCTATTGGATAGATACTTATCTTTAAACATACTCATGTGGAAGAGTGAATCTGTATGAACTTGGATATGAAACTTCACAAAATCGTACCCATACTGAGAAAATTGTTAAAATATGAACGAAGAAAGAAATTTAGTTTCGTTAAGTTTTTATTAATTTTCTGTCAAAGATGACAGCCTAGCAATCGGACAACAACCAATTTCTTTATTTTTGAGTTCATAAAAATAATGTTCGAAGTTTCTATAGGCAAAACACTAAAGTGGATTGATCATTTGTGTTCGTCATCTTTTACATAATTTGGTGGTTTTTTAGAGGCATAGAACTTTTCAATGGAATGACCAAAATTTTGGTCATTCTTTATTATCTAACAAATTTCATGGCATTTAATGTTTAAAAATAATTTCTGCCATATGGCCTCCGGTGCAGTGTAATAACCCCCGCGGAAATAACCTCCAGGCCCCCCTGCAACCCCTCTGCTTGCTCAATGTTGGATGCTAGGTTGGGTGTATGCTAAATTACTTTGCATTCATGTTCCTTACTTACTTTACTTAAGTGGCGCTACAGTCCGGGATGAACCTGGGCCTCAACCAACATGCCTCTCCAATTAGCCCGGTCCTTAGCTAACTGCCTCCAGTCTCTCACTCCAAGTTGGTTGAGGTCGGTTTCTACTTGTGCGCGCCACTTAAGGTAAGGTCTTCCTCTACTGCGTCCGACGTCTGGCTGGGAATCGAAGACTCTGCGAGCCGGAGTATTGGTGTCCATTCTTTCTATATGTCCTAGCCATCTTAAACGTCCAATGCGGAGTTTTTTGACTAGGGGTATGTCGCTGTACAGCTCGTATAGTTCTGGGTTAAATCTTCGTCTCCATAGCCCGTCAACGCAAACGGAACCGAAGATTTTCCGAAGAATTTTTCTCTCGAATCGACCAAGGATTTCTTCATCCGCTTTTGATACGGTCCATGCTTCAGCGCCGTAGAGCAGGACTGGGATGATCAGGGTCTTATATAGGATCTCCTTAGTAGTTCGAGTGAGGGCTTAGTAGTAAAGCCTTCTTAGCCCGAAGAAACAGCGGTTGGCAAGAGTAATTCTTCGTTTAATTTCTGACGAGATGTTGTTGTCAGAGTTAATAGCGGAGCCGAGGTAGACAAAGTCCCGTACTACCTCAAATTTATATCTGTCAATGGTAACGTTCTGTCCAATTCGTCGATGTTGTGTGTGTGTTGAAAGTATATACTTAGTCTTACCCTCATTTACTGCTAAACCCATTTTCGCCGCTTCCTTCTCTATACTAGCAAACGTGGTTATGACATCACGTTGAGTCCTACCAATGATGTCAATATCGTCGGCGTATGCTAGTAGTTGCACCGATTTTTGGAGAATTGTGCCTCTGGTGTTGGCTCGGGAGTTTTGGACAATCCTCTCAAGAATCAAATTGAAAAAGTCACATGACAGCGCATCGCCTTGCCTAAATCCTTTTTTGGTATCGAATGTGTCGGTGAGGTCGTTTCCGACCCTGATGGTGCAGCGAGAATTCTCCATCGTCACGATTTTGAGGTTCCATTCTTCAGGTATGCTTTCAACCGACCAGATTTGGCTTATGAGTTGGTGGATGATGCTTACCAAGTCATGTTCCATTTGAGATGCATTCATGTTCCAGTCATCTCAAAAATGTAGGGTTTATAATTATCTAGTTTTCTTTGAGAGTTTTGAGTAGAGTGCCAATTTCAAATGGCAATAACCCCTGCGGGTGTTAATGCTTTTTTGTGGCAGGGCTTATTTCCATTTCGAAAAGGGTTATTACACTGGCCTCCGCTACTGCGACTTATGAAAGTCATCCTGTCGGTCCAATTTTGCACCATTTTTCGATCATATCCGTTCTTGTTTCGCCAATAGAGCGTCGAATGTTGGATTTTAAGTGATCAATCGGTAATGTTCGCATCGGTTTCGGATTTAAAGACAAATGGGCTGATGACGGGCCGAAGACGGCATGTAAACTCTACCAAACAGTAATTTTTTCGGGATGTAGTGGGGTCTCAAGAGTCTTATGAGAATTGTCCTAACTCTAAAAATGACAATTCTGCTTGCTTACATACCCATAAAGCCAGAAATCACTAAAGATGATTTGACGATAAAAGTCTGGAACCGAATTCCGCAACAGTGAGTTGCTGTCTACACGAAAAAATGTGTACACTGTCTTGTTCCGATTCCGCAACCGTGAAAGTAAGTTTTTTGACAGTTGTCGTGTACACAAGTGAACTTATGCACTCTCTTTTCGGCTGTGAAAAAGGGAGCTTGAAAAAATGGGGGAATCGAAAATATTGTTCACTACAGTGTAATGAAAATGAATTCAGTTCACTCGGCTGACAAAAATTATTTATTTAGCACACTCAAACTCACAGCATGTTGCGGAATCGCAAAAAACTGCTAAGGGTGTACACAGGTAGTGAATGTGAGTGTTGTGAAGTGTGACTCACACTTGCGCGCCAGTAGTGGACGTGCAGATACCGATTTGCTGAGAACCGCGTCGGATCGATAAATTCGGGTCCTCTGTCACACTCACGTCTACAGCGGCTGGTTGATGGTTTCTTCTGTACACACGGTACAGGCTCTATTTAGATGAAAAAGAGTAAATGTGGTCATGAATCGATCCATAGGCGTATTAGCTTCTCAGATGGAGGATTACGCGCACCGTAAACTTGACGAAGTGCTCTATAAGTTTGGCGAACTGACCGCGAAATAACTTTCCTCGATTTGTAAACGTTGTTCATTCGATGTTGATTTGCCAAAGTATACCAAAAAAAGGATGACAGCTAGTTTGACAGTTGTTACAACCTATATTTATCCTATACCTCTACAAAAAAAAATGTCATAAAACTTTGAAGTTTTTCATTTTTCTTTGCGAAAGCGTAAGGGTGCTTTTCCTCTAAAGGAGTGAATTATCTCTTGATATTTTAGAATTAACAATTCTAATTCCTCTTCACACAAAAGTACTCGTACAGACCTGTTATCTATTTATAAACATATTCATCAAATCGTATTCATTTAAAATTCCTCCGTACTACGCACATGTAGTACGCAACACCCTTCCAAACATATCGGCTGGAACATATCGATATTTTTCCTGAGCTTCTCTAACGTTGTTGGCTTATTGAGTTAAAATATCGACTTAACGTAACCACATAAAAAGGAATCCAAAGGCGTTAAATCGAATAAGCAAGGTGGCCATAACACTAGACCGTTTCTCGAGATTATCTGATTACCAAATATTTCCATTAATCATTTTTAACTGGCTGTGCGGAATGTGGTTCCACCTTGTTGGTTGCCTAAGATGCCACAATAGCGAACTCCTTGAACCGAAACATTTCGACCATGTTCATCGACGGAAAAATACGGTCCAATCACACCTTCTGTGTATGCAGTCTATTGAAGTACACGTGGGTTTATTGCTGTCCAATATGATACTTTTTGGGTATTGAGAAAGCCATTAAGCCTAGAAGATGATTTTTTTTTCTAAAATTCGGGACTTTCATCCAACATTGACTGAGCCCAATAGGAGAAATTTCTGAGCTTCATCTTCAGAATCTTCAAAATCTTCAGTTCTTGAGTTAATTTGAGATGGTTAGTGTGTCGGCCATGATCTTTTCGCAAAAGTGACCTCAATGTCGAATGAGAGATTCCAAATTCTCGTGGAGTGCTTATTCCCGAACACATGTCTGCCATCAACAAAGAAAAATGTAAATATTGATGATTATACATTCAATATAAGGCTATCTTGTTTCATTGGGTTTTGAGGTAGACAGCGGGGCGGGAAACCTCATCATGTCATTTAGTAATTTAATATTCAACAAACGCCATCATGTGTAACATGAATGAACGATCGCCGGCATTCCATATTTATCTTTCTTTATAAACTAATCATACATTTGCTTATGACTTTGGACACTTGAAAAGCTCTTTTGACGTTTTCGCGATCACGTTTGTTCGTCACGTAGACGTATTTAAATTTGTGAAATTTCGTACAGCAAATATTTCAAACTGTAGGATTGTTCCCGTACATATCTATTGCTGTAGAAACTTCGTATACTTTCTAGGAGTGGAATGAATTGAAGAACAAAAGTCATAAGACAAAAACTCATGTGCTAGTGATAATGGTATAGCGGAAATGTGTTCGAAACGTATGCTGATTCCTGTCATGCGAAAATTTTTGTTGTTTTGTTGATATTTTTTTTTATTTTTCTAATGAAGAATACTATTTATAAATAGATGAAAGATGAAATGGAAATTAAGGTTTACCATAGTGTGTTATTTATTTCACTGAGGTAAGATTTTGCATTTCAAATCATCCCAGATGAATCCAACAAATTTTAATCCCTGAAAATTGATATGATTCCGATTACTAAGCTGAGAAATAACGTTTTACTTACACTTTGGGGAACTGGAACTGAGTTAATAGGCATATTCCACTTACGAATCCCTCACATATTTTCCTCCACTGTCAGCTGAGACTTTTTTATTCAGTGGAACAATATTCTCAGCGAAAGGGAACTTATTATTTAAAAAATAAAACGGTTTTCCCATTTTGTTCCTTTTAGTCAATCGACCATTTTAGTCACTTGACATAGAATGGGAAATGACTGGCGAAACAAGTTGAAAATTTACGTTGAATTGATATCAGTGAAACAGATGACTTTGCTTGGACCTGTCATAAAAATGTTTCATTTGAATTAAAATTACCCGATTTCTGATAAAGAATAACTATTCTGAATAGATAAAAGTTAATAGACCCGAAGGTTTTTAGAAACCCTAAAAAAATCAACTAGTCACTGTATAGACAAATTTTAACCAACAAACTTCTCTTTGACTGCTTGGTGCAACCGAGAAATAAAACAGAATTGGATAGCCAGGTGGAAACCTGGTGGATTCATGAGATCCTGAGCGATGCAAGATCATTAGCATGCCCTATAAGAATTCCTCGTGGGAAGGCCAAGCTAAAGTGGAACTCCACCTCTGCACTCTTAGAAAAAAATGCAGGCATCTTCTTAACAAAGCCAAGAGCTCCAAAGAGACACTAGATTGGGACCAATATAAGCGTACCTTCTGTGGAAATATAAAAGAAAACTCAGAGGACATAGACTTTGTAAAATCCTCTCCACCAATATCTAGATACCTACTTAAACTAGATGGTCAATGGACTACCTTCATCACGGAAACCATTGATCTACTTCTCATTTTCCTGGTAGCTCCTCTAATCCCGTGGGTACTAAGCCAGAGTGGATCGGTACACATACCAATATTATCATCAAAAAAGAAGAATTTCTTTGGGCCATCAATAGCTTCAAACCATTTAATCCACTGGGCGAGATGCGGTATCATACCTGCGGAACTCCAATACAACCTTGATATCCTGCTGCCATGGATACCAACCATCATAACCAGTTATCTATGGTTACTACACATTGGACGGATGTAGAAGTTGTATTCATCCCCAAAGCAGGAAAGAGCTCTCACATAAGTCCGAAGGATCTCCGCCCGATCAGTTTATCTTCTTTTCTGCTTAAAACCCTGGAAAGATTAATTAATCTACACCTCTGTACAACAGACCGTACTCTCCAACTCCCAACATGCATATTGCAAGGGGAAGTCGGTTGAGTCAGCACTTCACTCACTCGTACGTATCATCGAAAACTCACTAAGAGCGAAAAAGTTTACTATTCTTGCTTTGCTTGATATACATAGTTAGAAGGAGCCTTTAACAACGTCAGAGCAGAAGCAATCACTATGCATTTTCGGATTTAAATATTGATGACTCGTTGGGAGTGCCAATAAATCAGCTACTCACAGGCAGAATTATTAACACAAATCTTTGCGTCTAATACACACGTAGATCTGTCAGCTGTGGCACCCCACAAGGGGGCGTCATGTCTCCTCTTCTCTGGAATCTAGTGATCAACGAGCTACTAGTAAATCTAGAAAGAGAATGATGCAAAGTGATTGATTACGCGGGTGACGTGGCAAAAGCTGTATCAGGAAAATACCTTAATACCCTCAAGGAACTATTACAAAATGGTCGCTCTGCACTCTCTAAATGGGCCGCCAGATGTTGTCTCCGCGGGAACCGCCAAAAAACCGAATTGCTCTTTTTGAGCAGGAATTACAAAGTCCCGCAGTCTCAAGTTCGAAGAATCAGCTAAGTACCTGGGTCTTGTTTTGGGTAAGAAACTGAACTGGAAAGCCAACATCCAAGAACACGTTAAGAAAACCACAGTAGCCTTATACTCTTGTAAAAAGGCGATCGGAAAGAACTGGGGTATGCAGCCACATATCTCTTTCTGGCTTTACGTGTCTATCATTAGACCCATATTCCTGTATAATGTCTTAGTCTGGTGGACGGCTTGAGAAACATCCTCCAACCACAACCTACTAGGTAAAGTTCAAAGATCAGCTTGCTCCGCAGCCCTAGATGCTATCCTACACCTTGTGCCCCTAGATATTTACGGCAAACAGACCGCAGCTTGTGCAGTTGTGAGACTGAGAGCTTCGTCATAATTTACACCCACTTAAGGTGAACACAGAAAAATTCTGAATCACCTTAACATTACAGAAAACACCGACCACACTACCCGACTCAGTTTTGAACATAACCTTAGGGACAACCATTCCCAGTCGCCTCGAAAGGGATTCGGATTCGATCGAAACCAATAACTCGATTCACACCTATATGGGGTCTAAAAAATAATCTGGGATCTGGTAGAGGTGTTTTCTTTAAGATGTTTAACCTAAGCATATCTTTTCGCCTTCCAGGCCGAAATCATGCCAATCAAAGAAACTTTGTCCTGGATAAAAAGGAATGTTATATCCACGAAGTATATTGAAATCTTCAGTGACAGCCAAGTGGCAATAAAATCCCTGGAATCCATCTCGTTCAAATCGAAATCAGCCCACGAATGCCGAATATCTCTTAATGAGATGGCAGAGCATTTTACCATTCACCTCTTCTGGGTGCCGGGCGACATAGACATTCCAGGGAACTGCAAGGCGGATGAGCTTGCCAGACAGGGCACTTCCCTTAATATATACACTGGCTGGTATGCCCCTCGCTACATGTAAATTACGGTGCAAGGCAATAAACCCAGGGGAATTAAGCCCCATGGGACTAAATTCTCAAAAAAAAAATTCTCGAAATGGAAATAAGCCCTGCAACCATAAAGCATTAACACCCGCGGCTGTTATTGCCATTTGAAATTGGAATTCTATTCATGTTTGGGCGTATGCAAAGATTAAATATGAGTGGGGGCCATGCTCGGTTGGGCTCGGCTCACTGTTGGATTTGGGTTGCGTTCGAGTTTGGTTACATGCAAAGGAAATAGTCCCCACAAGCAAAAGGCATTAACAGCTGCAGTGCTTTTTTTCCAGATCGAAAAGGAAATAAGCCATGCGGAGTCATTTTCTTTTTTTTGGAAATTTAGCCCCATTGGACTTAATTCCGCGGGAGTTATTGTACTGCACTGTAAATTACAGATCAAACTGGATGCGAAAGAGGAAGCAAACCGCAGATTGATAAACGGCACAAGGTGTCAAATATTCAGGCAACTCTGGCCAAACTGTAACCAGAAGAGCTCCATCTGCTTGACAATGCTGAAACGTCAGCACCATAATCGGTGTCCTTACAGGCCTTCAGGCCTACACGCAAAAAGACTAGACCTCTTTAGCAATGACTTTTGTAGAAGCTGCTTGGAGAATAGGAAAATGTTCTCTGCTTTTTTAAAGCGCTCTCCAACCTGGCTAATATAATAATTTAAACAACTGTACGATTTTCAATTGGAATAAAATTCACACAAATAAAGCAAACTAGCCAAAGTCTTTCTTTAACCTACCAAAACTACTTTTTTTAAGGCCGTGTAGTATGAAATTTGCATTCGATTTATCTGCCATTATTTTTGATTCTGGCCCTCTAATCGACTTCTGACCTTTTCTTCTTGCTCAGAATTTTCACGCACACTTTTCAAATCGTAGAGCATGGATTTGTACCGGGCGCCATTTTTTTTTTCAATTCTGGTCAGCCAATCGATCTCCGACCTTTGCGTCTAAAATCTATTCGTTTAACAAAAAACTATCCAGTTTGTGTTTGTTGTAGTTTTGTTGGGCATTGAGAGAACGCACCCCCTCTTTTACCCGAAGTGAAATTCCAAACTTTTACAAAGTACTGTGGTGACTAAATTCCACTGAAAAAGACTTAAAAAGTTTATTAACCATCCAATGTAGATATATTCAAGTTCCTAATTAAATTTTCAATTCCAATTTTTAGTTTATGGCATGACTCTGGGTTTTCCAACAATCGTGATTCCTGCCATTCAAGGAGGTGATGGTCGTGAACAGAGTGATATCGTATTAAACAGAGATGAAATTTCATGGTTTAGTAAGTACACATATTGGTTTCATAATAATTTAAAACTGTATGGACTTGGATATCTTTCATTACTTTAGGTTCTATAAACCTTATATGCGTCCCATTGGGGTGTCTATTTTCTGGAGCATTCAGCCAGCCTATTGGCAAACGGAGAGCTATGCAAGTAAGAAAAATAAAATTTGTTAAATAACACATCATAAGCAACAAGCTTTGCTATTTATTGACCTCTTTATAGATAGTTAATCTTCCGATTTTGGCATCATGGCTTTTGTTTCACTTTGCTACTGGTACCGAGCACCTTTACGCAGCTCTCTGCCTTGCTGGCTTTGGCGGAGGTCTTATGGAAGCACCGGTAATTAAAACTGCTTTTTCCAATCCTTTTAATGCAGTAAATGATTTTGATTTCTTTGAAATAGGTACTTACCTATGTGGCAGAGATAACTGAGCCAAAATATCGTGGTATCCTATCAGTGACTGGCTCTTCGTGCGTCATTGGCGGTGTCTTTGTACAATTTATATTAGGATCTCTATTAGATTGGCGGACAATAGCAGCAATTAACACAGTATTTCCCGTTATATCAATAATAGCATTATTTTTCATCCCAGAGAGTCCAACATGGTTAATAAGGAAGGGAAGATACAGGGACGCTATTAGAGCACTTCAGTGGCTTCGAGGCTGGGTTCCAGAGCATAAAATAGAAGATGAATTCAATATGCTTTACGATTTATTAGTTACTCAGCCAGCGTTACAAGATGCGAATGATGGTATAACCGAAACAAATAAACGATCTATCTTCCATGGCTTGAGAATGTTCCGAAAGCAGTCGTTTTGTCTGCCATTTTTGTTAGTGTCGTTTACGTTTTTTGTGGGACATTTTTCGGGAAAAACTCCACTGCAAACGTATGCTGTACAGGTGAGTTTTATTTTATTGTATAAATATGGTTTTATATATACAGTGGCAGTTATATTTTATTGGGCGCGTTCCGAAACTCAGATGAAGTAAGATATATTAAATTATCTCTCTTAATCAATCGAACTTTTTAAAACCCTCTGGTAATAGTAAAACAGCTGATTTAACTTCAACTGTCACGGGAATGTTTTTAAATTCAACTTAAAAATCTTAATTAAATGATTATTTATGTTTAATTGAAGTTAGTCTAAACCTAAATATACGGACAATTGAAAATACAAATTACGTTTGTCACAGTTTGGCGTTTATACGTAAAACCTAAATTTAAAAATGTTTGATTCTTCACTAATTTGTAAGATATTATATCTTAAAGTGTTAAGACCTTACAAATAAATAAATCTTAAGTTCCAACATCAATTAAGTGGCCCCATCATTGACCAAAGCAGAAACCCACTTTTGGTTAAGATTTATTTTTCTATAGTGTTTTCGATTGGGATACAAAAAGCACTCTTTTTTTAATCTAGATCACGTTTCAAAAATCTCGATTTCAAGTGAGATTTACACCTAAGTTCACCAACAAACACATTTGACACCTGACTTATGTCAGTTTGAAGTTTGCATTTGTGTATTATTTTTTTTAAATAAAATACGTTTATTTAAAGAATAAACGTATCAATCAACACTTAATAAATTATTGGAACATTCTTCCTCATCATCATCGTCATCTTCCCCATTATCTACATCAAGCGACAGCTTCTTGGATTTCCACAAAAACAATTCCTCATTCATTGTTTACAACAATGTTATCATTTAAATTGTTGTCATACATTTTCGTACCTAAGTTCATTCTTCCACAGCAAGAAGATAAGCAATGAGCTATCAATGGCATACTAACATACACACAAAAACAGATCAATCTCTTTTATGTTCGATTGGGACGAGTAAAAATCTGAAATCTGAGAGCAAATCTGAAAATCCCAATCGAAAACGCTATAAATTAATAGCAATAAATTGGTTCCCTTACTTCAAAAAAAATACAAATTTTTGGCGCAACAGGCTCGTTAGTACCCAGGGCCTAGCCTTCTCACAACCATTCATGTGTGCGAGTGTACTTCTTGCACGATGGCGGAACCTCCTGTTGTATACCGACTCCGAACGGCTAAGCTGAGATAAGCTATTCTTGACAAATGATACTACTCGAATGATTTGTCAGATCATCACGAGAGGAGGGTCAGTGGAAAATCATTTAAGTGTTGCTACGGCTGGGGAATCGAACCCAGCCCTTTCACGCGGCAGTTTATCGCACTAACCATCGCGCCATCCCTTACTTCGCAGCTTATAATAATGATGAATTCCATACATAATTCACACAAAATAACCAGCTGTACACTTTTAGCAGAATGGATAGACGAAAGACGAATCCAAAAAAAGAAATGTTTCAGCATATTGCGGAAAATCTCCGCTGTGTCAAGTGAGGAATCCAATTCGACTTACGGAGATTACGGAGATGTTGGAGGAATTCGTAAGTGGAACACATTCCTTTCAATGATGTGTTTTCACTTCTTCGGTTGTTCCAATCTGTCATTAATTATCTTTTATATGATGATCCCTAACCTCAAGTGTGGTTGTTCTCTTACAGTAATGATTTTATTGACAGCATTTTCTAATGAATGCTATTCTGTAACCATCTTGTTAACTTAATTTTCAGTTCCATCATGTACTCTAAAGATGATGGGAATCTATTAAAATATGTCAGTAATGAAGAAAGTGAAGCGTGTGAAGTAAGATTTTAATCCTAGAACTAGACAGTGATCTTATCAAATCTCTATTGAGAGTAAAAATTTTCATCATCAAGTTCTGCGAAAGACTATGCCCTATTTTTATACACTTTAGGCTTTCTAAAAAGCTTAAAATCTTGAAATTGATGTTTTTCATCGAAAAATGTATACGAAAACATTTTATTGAAGTCGTAAAAAGTCATTACTATGAGATAGTATCTAATGAGTTTTTGTAGTCTTAAATTTATTACTGGATAATTAAGATAGAATGAGTATAATGATGGCTTCAATTGCCAAAACAACTATTTGTAAGTTCAGAGTGTACTGGAATGAATTTAATGTGCACTTTATCCGACTGTAATTTGTAGCCTCTTGGATTACCCAAGTTACTATTGATTTAATGATTACAAGTAATGAGGTTATTGGACTTGAACCCCCGTGTTAATAAAAAGTCCTATTCCATAGATGATCTGTGAACTAATTAGCCAGAAAAATAAGAAATTTAGTACTGTAATGAAAATTTCCTATCAAAAAAATGTTCCGGGAATAATCTCAAAACTGGATCGCAAGTGGGAACTCTGGTTTGAATTCCCCTACAAAATGATAGTTTTACATATCAATATTAGTGTTCAGTACATTCTACTTGTAAACAACGATTTTTTTGATTATGTTGTAGAATAGAAAGGGTATTCATGCAACGTCGCAATATTATTACATGCGAAAGATTGTAATTTTACGACGACGTTTCATGAACGACCCTAAAACTGTACCACTAAATAATGCGGTAACCCACTGAATTCAATCTCATTTTAGTAATTTATTTATTGATAGAATTTTGTTCCTATTGTTCTCTTTCTGTTCTCGATAATTTTTTTTTCAGTTTAGCGCATACGTTTCATGTGTGAAAGTGACTAATTAAATGTCAAAATAGCATTTCAAAAGTCTTCAACGTTTACCATCTCAGTTTACGCACCCAATTCCTGTGAGAAAATTCCGATATTGTTGGAAAAGATTTCCCATACAAATTTTGACAGTTCATTAATCACGTCGTAATTTTATCACGTTTACAACGTTTACGACGAATAACAAGAAAATGATTTTGACAACCAATGAATCACAAAACACTCAAACCACCGTTTTTGTTAGTCCGCTGTTACTCCATGTCAAAAAGTGATTATTAATAAGAAAACTGCTTACTAAGGTTATTTATTTCAAAGTAAATTAAAACTTTTATTTCTATATAATTTCAGATCTTCCATACTCTGAAGGCGCCCATTAATAAGTTCCATGCCACAATTCTGCTCGGTGTTGCCGAGTTAATAGCAACAATACTTTCCGTATTTTTAATTCATTTTACTGGAAAACGTCCGTTAGTATTGGTATCTACAATTGGCTGTGGCTTGTGCTTTTTTAGCACAGCAACGTATGCATATTACTTAAATGTGATACCGGGTTTCGCGATCGACAATGTCGTAGTAAATGCATCTTCGTTAGTTCCCAAAGAGCACCGTATAAACGTTGACAATATCACGAATATTTTTGAACAGCATCATCACAATCCGATTCTAGGTAAAACCCATGATGTATCTGATAAATTTGGCTACGACATAACTACGTTGTTGCCGGACATAACTACATTACCTGCATCTTTGGAGGATGATGACAATAAGACATTATCGAGAAGTAGAAGATCAAATGATTCGTTTTACAGCGATCACAAAGAATTTAATCCGTTTGATGATCTCCCAATATTTGATTATGGCGATTCCAATGATACCACCGAAGTATATGCAGAAACGGAAACTAACCAAGAAGATATAACCACAGAACCGATACCTGTGAAGGAGGAGGTGCCACCAGAAAAATTACGCAAAGAAAACTCCGATGAGGATATACCAAGCAAAAAACAAGTTTCATCCAACCTTCTATTGCCAATTCCAAAGCAAGATACGAACAATTTGGTTTGGTTGCCATTGCTTCTCTTATTGGGATCTGCATTTTTCGCACATCTTGGAATACGTATGATTCCTTGGATATTAATCGGGGAAGTATTCCCAGCCTCAGTGAGAAGTACCGCCTCTGGCCTAGCCGGTGCGGTTGGTTATATTTTTGGATTCCTTGCAAACAAGTTGTTCCTTAATATGTTATCCGCTTTAACTATGCCAGGAACATTTTGGTTCTACTCTGGTGTGGCTTTAGTTGGAGCAGCTATTCTCTATTTTATATTGCCAGAAACTGAGAATAAATCTTTAGCGGTAAGTCAAATTTAGCTCGAAAATCGCTCAAAGACAATTTGGATTTTTTTTTTGTTTTAGGAAATTGAAACTTATTTTTCAAAGAAGGCAAGAAGGGGTCGAAAAACGTCGTTCGCATATGATCATTCGAAGCCGCCTTTCCTCACCGATATTGAAAATGTAAAATCGTCTAAAGTACCAATAGATACAACAATGCAAAAGGGAATTCAGTTGCAGCAGAGTGATTTGGTTGTTTCTCATTCGGGAGAGCCGTCTGGGCGAACCAATCCTGGTTTCGAGAAAACTGAGGAACAGCGCAATACTACTCATTTATAAGATTGTAGTGATCAAAGTTGTATATTTATTGTTGATATGTAATATATGTACCTATATGTATGATATGATTAAGTGCCAGTTGTGAGTTAGATGATTTTTATTGTATAATTGTAATTTTATTGTAAAAAAAACACATATGATGTAGAAAAGTTATTTTATTAAATGTTGAACTAACTAATGCGGTTTTAACTTTTTTTTAAAGAGATTTAGGTGTATTAACTTCGTCAATACTAGGAAGAAGGGTTACCTCTTCGATAAATGGAGTTGGGTCGGTTTCTAGTCCTATCATGCATAAGAACCAGAGATGGCAGATAACTACGCGTAGTAAATCAGATAACTACACGCCTGATTAGTAATTTGTTTAACTTACTACCTAAATTTGTAATTTGTGCTACCTACATATAAAACGTTTAATTTGAAAATTCATATTTGGAGTTGAACTCATGCGGAACATGGGAATAGTAGATGTGGCACATGGACTACAACAAAATAACAAGTCTGAAATTCTGCATCACATAAATATTTGGATCTTGAACAAAAACATATCTGAAATTCTGAAATTATTTATTATCATGAAAATTGACATGAGAAATTAATTAAATTATTAACAGACTACATTTTGACAGATACTGCTACGTCTACTACATTTTGCTGCGTTAACTACGTTGACTAACTTAGTTACGTAGCGGACGTAACAGATGTAATTTATAATAACTAATCCCATATATAAAACAGTTAAGTTAATTATGCCATTGGGTTTTATTAAAAATACCCAATGACTTGCACATATGTTAGACTCCTTGGTCCGTGTTTCAAGACGGGTCCCGAAGGTATCCTGAATCTATCGCATTGTTAATCATATAAGCGCATACAATAAACATAATAAATAGAATTATCATGCTATTGTAAAATTTTCGAAAAAATTTAAGCACTATATATAATAAAATCTGTCAATGATTTATTAAATCAAATACATTTACTTTATGTTAGAAATCCGAAAATAACTAATTCAAATAAACTTACGTATAAGATCTTTTAATAAATATTTATTACATTAACAGATTACAATGTCCTTATATGGAAAAATTGCACACTATTATTACAATATGATAAATATTATAAAATTAATGATGAATTTTCCATAACGGATATTCAGGTTCATCGGGCTTAACCTCTGAGCAGTTTCACGTACTATTTAACTCTCTATTCAGAGTTCTTTTCAACTTTCCCTCACGGTACTTGTTTACTATCGGTCTCATGGTTATATTTAGTTTTAGATGGAGTTTACCACCCACTTAGTGCTGCACTATCAAGCAACACGACTCTTTGGAAACATCTTCTAGTAATCATTAACGTTATACGGGCCTGGCACCCTCTATGGGTAAATGGCCTCATTTAAGAAGGACTTAAATCGTCAATTTCTCATACTAGATTATAGACGTTCCATACACAGATCCCATATTTGCCATAAAGACAAAATGGCTAAGTGCTGAACTGATTTCTTTTCGCTCGCCGCTACTAAGAAAATCCTTGTTAGTTTCTTTTCCTTCCCTCATTAATATGCTTAAATTCAGGGAGTAATCTCATATGAGTTGAGGTTGTTTAACACATATACTATTCATTTCTAATACTTTATATACTAATTTTCATATAATTTTTGAATTCGTATTCTAATATTTATATTATCATATCTGAGGATATTCTATTTGTACTGTGTAAAATATTTAAAATATTTTATGCTAGATATTCCTCACACAAATAGATAATATAAGAATACTTAAATTCTTTTTATTATATTTAAAGGTATATTTTATATATTAATATTATAAATTTTAATTTACAGAAAAAAAAATTTAATAATATAACATGTGCTTAAAGTATATCTTTTTGTAAAACATATAGAATACAAGCAACTTATTTAGCATAGTCTCACAACCCTCAACCATATGTAGTCCAAGCAGCACTTCAAAATTAATTAAAGTACATAACAGCATGGACTGCGATATGCGTTCAAAATGTCGATGTTCATGTGTCCTGCAGTTCACACGGAGGACATTTAATCATATTAAATGCTTTTTATTTTTTATATTTTCTTATGTATACTCAATTAGAGTATACACTAGTCGGCATAAGTATTTTGACGAAACCTTTTTGTGACTATTGAGACTAACTTTGCTTGGTATCGTTAAAACAACGGTGCAAAAATGATGCGCGAAACAAAGAATCTATTTTTAGCTCTATGCATGCCAAGTTTTGTATTGTTTACCTTTTGCATTCTCTTTCTGCTGATAAGAACGCATGCAGACAAAGAATTTTTACGTGGCATAAGTATCTTGACGGAAACTTTGTGTAAATATTTTAACAGTTTTGAGCACGTGATAACCAAAAAACTTGTGTAGTTAACTTTAATTTACATTAAACGTTGATAACAAAATAAAAGTTTATTAAAATTTATTAAAAACCATGGGTAAAACGGCTGAGTTGAGTTTGGTTGTCAGATCTTCAATGGTAGCGAAGTTTAACGCTGGAACGGCAGTAAAAGACATAGCAAGTGAGTTTAATGTGTCGCGTCAAACTGTGCACTATCAAATCAATAAGTTTAAAAAGCATAATGACATCACAAACCTAATGAGATCAGGTGCTAAGCGCAAAACAACGCCCACTGAAGACCGAACCCTTCTACGGGAATTTAAAAGAAATATATTCCTGAAGCCTCAAACTGCTGCAAATCAATGGAATTTGACGGCAACGAATCCAATCAGTGAGCGCACTGTCCGACGACGTTTAATGGAAGGAGATTTTAAAACATTTAAAGCTAAGGACGTGCCGTACATATCAAAGGTAAACAAGCTTAAAAGACTGTCTTTCGCAAAGGAACATCTGCACAAGCCAAAGGAGTACTGGAGAAGCGTTCTATGGACAGATGAAAGCTCCTTTGAGTATAACTCATCAAAAAACAAATTTTACGTTAGATTGCCAAAGGTAGAAAGGCAAAAAAGACGCCCCGTTTGTCAAAAAGTGAGCCATGGGGGAGGCTCTGTCATGTTCTGGGGATGTGTTGCGTATAATGGCCTGGGTGAATTGGTTCCTATCACCGGCTCGATGAACCAAGGTCAATATTTAAGAACCCTAAATGATAATGCCTTTCCTTCCGGAGGTAGGCTTACTGGTGAATCATTTATCCTGCAACAGGACAATGCCCCATGCCACAAAGCCCGGATGATAACTAAATTTTTGAAGGATGTTGGTGTTGCCACTTTGGACTGGCCACCTCAAAGTCCAGATTTAAATATAATAGAAAACGTCTGGTCTCTTTTGAAACGCAAAAGAACAGTTTCTTTAAATAAAACCAGAGAGGAGACGATTTCTGAGGTCACTTCCCTTTGGGAAGAGATATCTCCAGAGATTCTTCAAAATTTAGGAGATTCAGTACCGAGACGCCTTCAAAAAGTTATTGAAGCCAAAGGAGGTTATATATTTTACTAAATTCTTCTTTATTTATTTACTTTTGTTAAGTTTAAAATGTTTTTTCTTAGAGTTATATACTTGTCAAAATACTTATGCCAACACACGAAATTACAAATTAATTTATATCTTTTTTGACTTCTATGAAAAAATATTTGTTTGCCTATTTTTAAGTTTGTATTAGTTATATATAAAAATGAAAAAATAAACTTGAATTCTTGTCAAGCCATTTAGAAGTTAAACTCAAAAATGCACGATTTTTATTTCGTCAAAATACTTCTGCCGACTAGTGTACATTATCTTTTTTATATCATGTGTGGCGGCTGTATACCACATTAGAAGCATGAACTTTATATTCAATATGATACATTTTAATATAAATATGTATATTTTATGTATCACAAATCACATAGGACAATACTTCTAAATCATTAAAATATATATAATAATATATTCTTCACGAGTCATCAAGCAAAGGATAAGCTTCAGTGGATCGCAGTATGGCAGCTGCTCTACCACTTACAACACCTTGCCCGTTACCAAAGTCGTTTACAATTGATTCTAGGCATTGTCATCGTATTTCATAATGTTTAATTAAATAACTAGCGCGGCATAGAGGCGACATTTAATACCATATTTGCTATGTTAAATAGAACATTGGCATCACATCCATTGTCGTTTATAACATAACATTATAAACTTTAAATGGTTTATTGCCATACAATACAATTGCCCCATATTTATCATTGCAGTCCAGCACGGATACGACCTTAGAGGCGTTCAGGCATAATCCAACGGACGTAGCGTCATACCACTGTTCGCTCGAACAAGTATTGTGCCATTGGTCCGTACCTGCGGTTCCTCTCGTACTACGCAGGAATGCTGTCGCAACAACTTTTGTCATCAGTAGGGTAAAACTAACCTGTCTCACGACGGTCTAAACCCAGCTCACGTTCCCTTGCATGGGTGAACAATCCAACGCTTGGTGAATTTTGCTTCACAATGATAGGAAGAGCCGACATCGAAGGATCAAAAAGCGACGTCGCTATGAACGCTTGGCCGCCGCAAGCCAGTTATCCCTGTAGTAATTTTTCTGACACCTCTTGCTAAAAACTCTTTAAACCAAAAGGATCGATAGGCCGAGCTTTTGCTGTCTCTGTGTGTACTGAACACCGAGATCAAGTCAGCATTTGCCCTTTTGCTCTATGTGTGGTTTCTGTCCGCACTGAGCTGGCCTTGGGACACCTCCGTTATTATTTGAGAGATGTACCGCCCCAGTCAAACTCCCCACCTGGCAATGTCCTTGAATTGGATCATACCTGAGTGTTGGAGTTATACCAAATTCAATTTATATAACAACATATTGCTATGTTTTTATTTCATAAAAACTTGTTTATAATTATATAACAAACTCGTGATACTTTGATCAAGAAGCTTGCATCAAGACCAAATACCATAAGACATATAAATATATCCGTACAATGGCTAGGAAATGATACACGTTCCATTTAATCAAGAAAGTAAGGAAACAATAAGAGTAGTGGTATTTCATTGTTGATAAATGACCGAAATCAAATATTTTAGATATTTGATATTTATTGATATAAAAATTTGCTGTGCAATAAGAATTAAATTCTTTATGGGTGTACAGTTTACTGGAAAATACTAAGAACACATTTCAAACATAATTAACAATATAAATATAAGACAAGATTAAGTAAAGAATATAAACTAAAATAAAAACGAAAAAAAAGTAGAGTTATAATTAAATAAATAAATAAATAGAGAATGATGACATAAAATGTACGTTAAGTGGGGGAAACATCAATGAGACGTTCTCAGGTGGGAAAAGACTAAAGACAAAAAACTTCTGTGCTCAACTTTGGTTCTTATACTATGGTACACCTCTTATGTCTCCTTACACTTCCAGACTAGAGTCAAACTCAACAGGGTCTTCTTTCCCCGCTAATTATTCCAAGCCCGTTCCCTTGGCTGTGGTTTCGCAAGATAGTAGATAGGGACAGTAGGAATCTCGTTAATCCATTCATGCGCGTCACTAATTAGATGACGAGGCATTTGGCTAGTATATGATCTTCATCAGAATAATATTTTATTTAATGCTATCATCTCTTATATATATACATAAAAATATTTGATGAAAGTATATTGTAATGGGTGTATTTATCTACACTTTATACCCCATTTTTTTATTCACACTTATCATGAATTTCGCCCGAACAGAATTCCACATGAAAAATGTCCCTTTTTTGTTTTCGCCTATTATGAATTTCACTTGAATAAAATGCCATGTTCGAAAGAAAATTCCCTTATTATGAACACTAATTTCGGGCGAATTTAAATGTCAAACCGAGCTAAAATGTTCACTTGCTTTTTGTAGGTGAAGAGGATAACACTACCCAAATGTAAGTTACACATTTTAATTAGTCTTGAAAGAAAATTTATATTTGTTTGGCTTATTTCAGGTCCAAATCAATAAATGCTAGACAAACCGACATACTGTTGAACAAAATGCAGGAAAACCCAGTAATTGCAAGGGGTCTCGTGAAAGAAAATAAAAAAAAACAATTGCTGAGTTTTGGAAGCAGCTCACTTTCGAGTTAAACAGCGCAGGCCCACCAGGGAAAAATGAATGTGAATGGAAGAAGGTAAGAATCAATTTTTATTTCTCGTAGCCCATTAACATTGTTCTATTAGGTTTGGGCAGACCAAAAACGCTATGTGAGAAAAAAAGCTGCACTCAACAAAATCAATCAAAAAGGAACAGGAGGTGGTCCCAATAAAACCAAACAATTTTCCCCTACCGAAAAGGCCATTTTCCAACTTGTTGGAATGAAGGAAGCAGTTGAAGGTGTCTCTACGCAATCTTTTGGCCTGAATCTTCCTCAAAAGAGAAAAATAGACGAAGATACTGAACTTTCCATTGAGCAATTGTTGGATGAAATTGATTACGACGAAGAAAACCAAAGCCGTGAAGAAGTTGCATTAAATTTACCTTCAGTTTCATATGAAGTTCCTCCTGAGAACAAGACTGATCAAACAACTGCTTTTAAATCGACCAGCCAGAATACTCAAAAGACCAAAATGAGTACTCAAGATGTCGTCATCGAGGAACTTCAAGCCCAAAAAGAACTGTGTGCGAATGTTGGCGAAGCAGTTATAGTCATGAAAGACCACAACAAACAAATTCAAAATTGTCTTAAAAAATTATACAGATCTGTGGATAGCCTCAATGATAAAAAAAAGAATGCAGATTAAAGAAGAAAAGCGACATAACATTGTAATGGAAAATCATAGAAAAGCCGAAATTGAAAATATGATTGAAAAAAATCGTAGAATGATTGAACTGGAAGAAATGAAAATTGAAATTATGCGAGGAGAACAAATGAATTTATAATTATAAGCATTTTAATTATCAACACGACTTAAGTGAGTAACTTATCTGTGAATTCTTTACCCTAACCATATGACAAGAAGTCTGAATTTTAGTTTTAAATAACATTAAATACATATATTTTTTCTAGATTATAAGTGAATGTACCTAGTTTTGTTTGTTTTCAATAAATACTTTATTTTTATTTTCAAAATTAATATACATTTGAGGATATACAAACAATTCAAAGAGAATTTGCGATCTCTTTGCGAATGCGCTGGCTCCTTGTCTTGTAACTTGTATTTGATCCAATACTATGGACGTTTTCAATTGCTTCACTTATATCAGCTGTACAATCTGAATATTGTATATCAGCTGTATATTCTGAATATTGTACATCACTTTTATAGTGAATACATATGTTATGAAGTGCTACACAAACATTGATGATTTTGACAGCCTTTTTGGGGGCGTAATATAATTCTCGTGCACTCAACAAACATCTCCACCGGTTTTTAAGAACACCATTGGTTCAAAAGGTGTTTATTTGAAGATGGAGATATAATGTTGACATGCGTGCCATCAATACATCCTATAACACCGGGTATCTTATATTTGGAATAAAAGTCTTGAACAATTTTTAGTTGTTCGTCTGTCGTTGGCCAAGTTATCCATTGTGGACAAAGTTTTTTTTTCAAAAATGTTTAATACTTCCGTAAGTATCACACTGAAAGAGGATTGTGCAAGACCAACATCATGATCCTTTCCTACACCTTTCTGGTAACCACCTTCTGCAAATAAAACGTAAGCAAGCGGCGAGTTTCACTATTGTTGGAACAGCAAATTTTTTATTTTGCTGGGACTGAAAAGTTGACAAGTACATCCAGCAAATATTTAAAAGCTGATTTGTTTAGCCGATAGTATTGTTGAAATCTGGTAAAATATAAAAGTATTAATTTATTTTAACAAACGCTAAACATTTTTGTTAACATACAAGGGTTCAGGCAACTCCAAAGGATTAGAAACATCTCTTAAATGTCTTCGAATCAATTTCACTTGCTTAATTTCCATCTCCTCAGATAAAAACCTCTTGGCTATGCTGTGCATTTTAAATGAAATTCAAGTTTATGAAAACTGTTTAGTTTAATGAATACACTTTTCAACTTGTATTTCCCACTACTTGTCAAGATGACAATTGTTCGAAATGTCACAGCTGATTCGAAGTGACATTTTGTTCGGGTGAAATTAGCAATAACCTTTTTATATTTCGGGCGAACAAAAATATTTCATGCGAACAAAAATATTTCATGTGGAATGCTGTTCGGGCGAAATTCATGATAAGTGTGAATGTATACAATTTGACAACATAAAAGATAATTTTATTCCTTGATCGTCGCAGCAAAGGCTGCTAATTTCAGCTGAGTTGGTTGGCAGCTGTACAAATTACGTTGTGATGGCTGGCCGTGGACGCCAAACCCATCTCATGAAGTCCTGGTGTGTTTGTCAGCTTCCCCTCATCGTCGTTGTCACCAGGTCCCGTATGTCGGCATAGTTGAGCTGCAGATGGTGTACAATGTACTTATACAGGGAGCACCATGCTCCTCTGGCTCCAACGATGAGTGGAAGAATCAGGATTGTCGAGTTGGGGTGGCGTCGTTGTACCTCGGTGATGAACTCCTGGGTGCCGTATATTGTTGTTTTGGCATGATATTGGGTGGACAGATGTTCGGGTCCTTCCCAGTGAATTGCGACATCACATACTAGTTTTGTCATCTTTGGTAAAGATGATGTCAGGTTTCTTTAGTATTCCGTCACGTCCTCGGATTCTCGGTTCCAGCTCTGCGTTCCAACCTTTTCGTCGTGCGGCCATGGTGAGCCTTTTCACCACGAAGTTATGCCGATTGATTCTGCTCCAGTGTGTGATGGGGCAGGCTTGAAGTACGTGGCAGAGTGTTTCCATCCCGCCACAGTTCGCTCGGCAGCTTCTAACTTCGGGTGGGTTCGACGGTATCCCCCTTGTTGGTAATCCAGAATGGTGGTGGTCTTTTTAGAGGATCCGTGGACGCTCGGTGGTTGGCCATCTGCCAGATCCCGTTCCCCGAGTATGATCCTTCCAGTTGCCTTGCATGGTGTTGGTGGTGCTCTGTTGCTGTCCGTTGAGCTGGATGGATCAATCCGCGAAATCCGTGAAGCTGTTCTGCAAGTTGCTGTGGACGTAGCGGATCGTTTTCGGGTCGATGCTTTTCCTCTTCATTGCCCTTATAAGGCTGTTGTGCGACACTGTATCGAAGGCCTTTTTAACGTCGAGGGAGATGACGCACACATATACTCTTACGTTGCCACTCGAACTGTACGGACGTGTTTTTAATTCGCTCCGCAAAAAATCGGAATAACTTTGGAAAAACTTGGAATAAAATTTCAAAAAGTAGTTCGCCGGGAAGTTAAGAGTTTTGCCTACAATCTGCAAAAAAAAATCACGAAAATCCTTCGAAGGATCGCCGAGATATTCGCGGATATAGCTTCGAGGTAAAAGAACAAAGAAAATCAGTGCTCGAGTCGGTATCCCCCTTGTTGGTAATAGGTTGAAACGCAGATGTGTTGCTCGCAGGAAATCTTCTGTAGTCCAGAATGGTGGTGGTCTTTTTAGAGGATCCGTGGACGCTCGGTGGTTGGCCATCTGCCAGATCCCGTTCCCCGAGTATGATCCTTCCAGTTGCCTTGCATGGTGTTGGTGGTGCTCTGTTGCTGTCCGTTGAGCTGGATGGATCATACTCCGGATCCGGGTTATCCAAGGATTTGCAATTTCGGAGATGGCTCCGAAGAGGCGATCAGCTCCCTCCAACCTTCCAGTTCTCTCTGAGATTATAACGGGTATCCGTGTTATAAATTCAAAGATTCCGAGCCCTCCATCTTTATTTTTTGCATAAAGGATGGAGTTGTGGCTTTGCTGGTTAAGGTGGAGGGTTTTTCCGAAGAAATGATCGAATTCGCCGATCTGCTTCTTTGAGCGACTTCCTCGTGATTGTGGGTCTCTGGAAGTAGGGGATGAATCTCGGGATGAGGAATTTCTTGAGAATCTCCACTTTTTGTTGCGGTTTCAGGGGGGCTCGGCTGATCCGTTGCAATTGGATAAAAAGATTCTCCGAATTGCAAGGTGTTTCACCGAGCGGGGTGAAGGATTCCCCAAGATACTTCAGCTGTTCCTCAATCCCAATGGCCAATATGTGAACGTCTTCGTACCTAGCCGGTTCGCTATCAGCGTATAGCTTCTTCTTGCTAGGTACACCCTTAAGGTTCAACATATGGCTTTTTTCGGCGTTGAGATCCATCCCTCTGCTTTCGAAGAATCGCTTGGCTATCCCCAACATGTTCTCGGCGTCTTCTTTGCATTGAGCGAAGATCAGCAGGTCGTCCGCGTACGCCAGGCATCTGAGATTTGTTGTTTGGCTGATTTCGATGCCTGTTGTTGCGTCCAGCTTCACAATCAGCTCGTCCATTAGGATGTTAAATAGGATTGGCGACATCGGGTCTCCCTGTTTAACTCCTCTATTAACCGGGATGGAGACTGGTGTCGTTGATGTCGCGAAATCCGTGAAGCTGTTCTGCAAGTTGCTGTGGACGTAGCGGATCGTTTTCGGGTCGATGCTTTTCCTCTTCATTGCCCTTATAAGGCTGTTGTGCGACACTGTATCGAAGGCCTTTTTAACGTCGAGGGAGATGACGCACACATATACTCTTACGTTGACACTCGAACTGTACGGACGTGTTTTTAATTCGCTCCGCAAAAAATCGGAATAACTTTGGAAAAACTTGGAATAAAATTTCAAAAAGTAGTTCGCCGGGAAGTTAAGAGTTTTGCCTACAATCTGCAAAAAAAATCACGAAAATCCTTCGAAGGATCGCCGAGATATTCGCGGATATAGCTTCGAGGTAAAAGAACAAAGAAAATCAGTGCTCGAGTCGGTATCCCCCTTGTTGGTAATAGGTTGAAAGGCAGATGTGTTGCTCGCAGGAAATCTTCTGTAGTCCAGAATGGTGGTGGTCTTTTTAGAGGATCCGTGGACGCTCGGTGGTTGGCCATCTGCCAGATCCCGTTCCCCGAGTATGATCCTTCCAGTTGCCTTGCATGGTGTTGGTGGTGCTCTGTTGCTGTCCGTTGAGCTGGATGGATCATACTCCGGATCCGGGTTATCCAAGGATTTGCAATTTCGGAGATGGCTCCGAAGAGGCGATCAGCTCCCTCCAACCTTCCAGTTCTCTCTGAGATTATAACGGGTATCCGTGTTATAAATTCAAAGATTCCGAGCCCTCCATCTTTATTTTTTGCATAAAGGATGGAGTTGTGGCTGTGCTGGTTAAGGTGGAGGGTTTTTCCGAAGAAATGATCGAATTCGCCGATCTGCTTCTTTGAGCGACTTCCTCGTGATTGTGGGTCTCTGGAAGTAGGGGATGAATCTCGGGATGAGGAATTTCTTGAGAATCTCCACTTTTTGTTGCGGTTTCAGGGGGGCTCGGCTGATCCGTTGCAATTGGATAAAAAGATTCTCCGAATTGCAAGGTGTTTCACCGAGCGGGGTGAAGGATTCCCCAAGATACTTCAGCTGTTCCTCAATCCCAATGGCCAATATGTGAACGTCTTCGTACCTAGCCGGTTCGCTATCAGCGTATAGCTTCTTCTTGCTTGGTACACCCTTAAGGTTCAACATATGGCTTTTTTCGGCGTTGAGATCCATCCCTCTGCTTTCGAAGAATCGCTTGGCTATCCTCAACATGTTCTCGGCGTCTTCTTTGCATTGAGCGAAGATCAGCAGGTCGTCCGCGTACGCCAGGCATCTGAGATTTGTTGTTTGGCTGATTTCGATGCCTGTTGTTGCGTCCAGCTTCACAATCAGCTCGTCCATTAGGATGTTAAATAGGATTGGCGACATCGGGTCTCCCTGTTTAACTCCTCTATTAACCGGGATGGAGACTGGTGTCGTTGATGTCGCGATTTCCGTCAAGCTGTTCTGCAAGTTGCTGTGGACGTAGCGGATCGTTTTCGGGTCGATGCTTTTCCTCTTCATTGCCCTTATAAGGCTGTTGTGCGACACTGTATCGAAGGCCTTTTTAACGTCGAGGGAGATGACGCACACATATACTCTTACGTTGACACTCGAACTGTACGGACGTGTTTTTAATTCGCTCCGCAAAAAATCGGAATAACTTTGGAAAAACTTGGAATAAAATCTCAAAAAGTAGTTCGCCGGGAAGTTAAGAGTTTTGCCTACAATCTGCAAAAAAAATCACGAAAATCCTTCGAAGGATCGCCGAGATATTCGCGGATATAGCTTCGAGGTAAAAGAACAAAGAAAATCAGTGCTCGAGACAAACCGGAAAACGTGCAGTGAAATGCGCCACTGACTCAACCACGAAACACGGTTCGTGTATACCATACCCCGGTTAAAGATGGTCGTTAACGGTTCGTGTATGTGCTAAGATCGCGTGTACAGTCAGAACGAAAATCACTGACGCCAAAAAGCATTGCATACTTTTAGACGTTTCGCGAATTCAAAAATCTTCGAGGCGATTTTTAAATGCATTAACATCATTGCATATTTTAAAGCCAATTTGTAAGGCAAAAACATCATTGCATACTCTAAGGAGTACAGCACCAATATACAACGGAAAAGATAATTATTTCAGTGTATATCTCCTAGAGTAAAACACAAAATACTAACGAGTGACCGAGAGAGGAGCTTCCCCATTGGAAGTACAGACGTGTGATAAATAATTACAATCTCAGGAACAGGCAAGCCAGCACTTCGGCAATGCCATGATCACCAAATGAAGAAGAAGAGAACATCGAGGCGGCCAGAACGTACCCATGTACAAGATGCGGTAACATATACGGACAGAAAAAGGTATGAAACAACATCAAAGGCGCTACTGCAGAGGAGAAGCCACCAACTCCGCTGACGCAAACTCCTGCAATATCTGCAGCCGCAGCTTCAGCACATACGCAAGCCTACGGCAACACATTCGCCGCGCACATGCTACACAATATAATGCAGAAATGCAACAGGAAGCTGCGTCAACGAGAAGGAGATGGACAGAAGATGAGCAAAACATACTGGCGGAAGCTGAGGCGAATCTGGGGACACAAGATAGCACGGCCATAATTAACCATCTGACTACTCTGACATCCAGAACAAGGGACGCCATAAAGAAAAGACGCAAGCGGCGTTCCTTTGGAGTGAGAGTAGAATATTTCCGGCAGAGACTGGCTGTCGAAACATTAGAAGGTGATCTATCAAGTCCCTCAGATTATGAGTCCGCAAACGAAGAGGAAACCACCACCACAAACCTCGATATGGCCCTACTAGCCCACATACAACAATTGAACAACATGGACTCAAGAGACAACGCCCTACGGAGCTCGTTTTCATGTCCCCCTTCTTCTGGCTCGATACTTTTCGCACTATGTGCGGGTTCTGTATTGTAGCGCAATATCTGACCCCTCTATCACATTTGTGAGCTACTTGCAAAAATCATCATAGCAAGGACATCTTTTCGGGGGTGGTTGTAGCTTATGGTGGGTTTGGCCACTTTTTTGATGATATTGCGACTGGGTGTTGAATTTGGTGGATTATGAGAGCACAGCGCGGAGTCATGCCTGAAACACACGTGCAGTGGTTCTGCATGCAGTGCGGCACGCAGTGCAGCAAGCAAAACACACGTGCATTATTTTTTTGTTTGACATACATGCAGTGCAGTGGCTCCTGTCATTACATTCAGCTTACTGTGGTGGTGTTTGGTGATGTATAATTGCCTCATAGTGCTTCATTATATGAAATAAATAAAAAAATATGCATATGGTATCAACTTGGGTTTCAGTTGGTTGAAGCATTCATTCCAAATAAACATTGAAAAAAGCAATCTCATCTTTGATACTTTACTGGATTTACTTTATGCTCTTAGGTCATAATAAGATTGAATAGGTATTCGTTCAGTAATTGCTTCCTTCATCAAGCCATTCAAATTGGAAAACATTTTCATGTTTATACCTACATTTGTTTTGTTAGGGCATTAATTTTTTTTTATGCGGATTAAACGTCATAATTCAATGATGCCAAATATCTTAATATTACGTTATTTTTTTCTTTTGTGTTGTGGTGCCATTGAATTTTTGCAGTGGATTTAGAAATAGAGACAACTTGCAGTACTGCAACGCTTGCAGATTTTACATGTGTTCGCTCCCATTGAAAACGGTGGGTTCTATCTTTTCTGCAAGGAGAATTCTGCACATGTGTTTCAGGCATCACTCACTCAGTTATTTCTTATAGACTTTGGAAATCTTTTTTGATGATATTGCGACTGGGTGTTGAATTTGGTGGATTATGAGAGCACAGCGCGGAGTCACTCACTCAGTTGTTTCTTATAGACTTTGGAAATCTCCGGCTCACTAGGGCGACCAACGCGAAGTCTCTTTATTACTACACAATCTTCTCGTTGGACACTCGAGCTTAGAATTTAGCTGCGTTGAGAAAATGATCAGTGTCTTTTTTTTTTTTGTCTACTTCTGCCGCTTAGGATGTTGGATGCGTGACTAGCAAAATATTGGTTGGAAGTTCGCCAGGTTACTTTGTGAATACCGAATCGTCGTAAACCTATTTCCTTTGATCTCAGTATTACATGCTGTTGCAAAGTCAGTTCGTCCGAAGCCATTATCCGTTGTGTTTTTTTAGTATAGCCTGGGGGTCATTCCGTAAATTTGGAAACGATTATCACACAGACGGCAGAGGAGACCTCATGAGCAATCGCTTGATAATCGTCTGTGATTTAAGGATTATTGTCTTAAGTAAAGCAAATAAAGTGATACCGCCGACAGCAAAAACGACTATTATATAACGTGATTCAAGATGTACCGTCGAAATGTTATCGTCATTCCTTTACGGAATGAGGGCCCTTTTAACTATAGATTGGCACATTGTTCCTAAGTACGGTTTTCATATCGTTTTCGTCCAGGAGTTTTTAAAATTCCTCCTTGATATGGTCTGTGTGAACATATAAGGCTGATGTTGCAAAACCATGATCTCTAATGCTGATCACGCCCAGTCGATCACAAACAGGCTTATAGTCGCTCCCCACAACGAAAGCTGTAATTAATGTCACATGTTATCTTTTTATTTGCGTTTCTGATCATGTCCATCTTATTTGCTGAATGTAATGTCTGTTCTGTACCGCGCGTGGAGGGTACTCGTACGTTTGAGGTGCATACTCGTAAGACGTTTTCTTGGTTATACCTTTAACACACTGGTGATATTAAAACTATAGTATACGGATGTACCACCAGTAAATACAACGGTAATGCCATGCGAGCAACATGGTATTTGCGTGGCTTAATATAAGCATTTTACTTAGAATTCTACTGATCGCAGCGCTAAGTGGTACATTTAAGAACTATATTTTTAAATTTCCATTGCTGAACTCATACTATATCAAGCAGTGATACACACCTAAGTATTTGCCAATACAAGGGTATCAAATGTGATGACTCACTTGGTTTCAACAAACCTCGTCCCCGCAGGTACCTCTATTGAATGTACTAAAATTAGTAAACCGGAAAGTTTCGTTTCTTCATTTAAAATAGTTGTGCCACCAAATCTATTCGAAAAAGTATGTGACACTAACTCATGGCCCGTAAACACTATTGTCAATGAGTTTAAGCCACGGAGAGCTAAACGCGGAGTTAAAAGCTCAGCACCAAAAAACTCTACCGACTGTCCCTCTACTACCAAAATGTAAGAGGGCTCCGAACAAAAGCAAAAAATATATTTCTAAACTCTCAAGCCTTTTCACACGACATATTCTCCTTAACCGAAACGTGGCTTAACGCCAGTATACTTGACTCGGAACTCTTTAATCATGAGTTCTTAGTATATAGGAATGACCGTCACATTATTGACCTAAAAGCGCTTGGAGGCGGTGTTCTTACTGCGGTTCGCAGTCACCTTACCTCTGAGAAAATTGATTTTCCATTCATTCTTAATACCGAAATAATTTGTGTTAAGATAACTATTGGAAATAAATACCTTTATGTCGCAAATGCGTACATTCCCTCCTATCGTCTTGGTACTCTGTATTCTGAGCTATCAAAGGCTTTAGAATACATCTTTGACTTATCTTGTTGTGACAGTAATATTTTGTTGCTGGGTGATTTCAACTTACCACACATAGAATGGGTGCCTTCGGAAGGAGAACCTCATTTTATACCATCAGAAGTCTCTGCACAACAAGAGCTATCATTACTTGATAACATTTTATCATTTGACTTACAGCAAACAAGCTGTATAAAAAATCATAATAATCGAATTCTCGATTTAGTTTTTTCTTCTGACTCTGTTAGTACTGCAGTATCAGAATCTAGTACCAGTATCGCTAACATAGACAAAAATCATCCCCCATTAGATATTTTTATTGACATAGGCGGACATCTGTACGAACATTCTGACTCGTATGATCGTTCGTACTCTTTTGACTTTCGGAAGGCGAACTTTCAAAGGCTATCCGAAGAAATAATTCTTTCGAATGTTAATATTGACAGCCTCTTCAATTTAGAAGAAGCTGTTAACAAATTCTATCTTCTAATAAAAGATTGCATGAATGCTCAAATCCAGCATCCTTGGTACACGAAAGACCTTAAATCTCTTCGGAATATACGTAACCGGGCCTGGAATAATTTTGTTAAAAGTCAGAATCAATACGACTATGATAAGTACCTGAATTATTTTATGGAATTCTCTGCGATGTCAAATAGTTTATATAATGGCTATATAGCCAATATGGAGAACGCTCTTAAAAGTGACCCAAAACGCTTTTGGAGTTTTGTCAATTCGAAGAGAAAAACGGATGGATATCCAGCCAACTTCTCTTACAATAATTCAAAAATATCGAGCTCTATTATTTTATCTAACTTATTCGCAGAGAATTTCAGTAAATCATTTATTGATACCCCTCTTGTCTTAGACGAACAATATTTCAGTTATCTCAATGACTGTTCTCAAGTTAGTTTCAGCAACGTCACATTTGACGATGAGACCATAATTAAATATATCGCTTTATGAAATAATGATTATTCTGCTGGGCCCGATGGAATCCCACCAATAGTCGTAAAGCAATGCAAAGATGCTCTTTTGCCATACCTTAAGTATATGTTTGAAAGCTCCCTTAAAACAGGAGTATTCCCAACTCAATGGAAAAATGCATTTATTACACCTGTTTTTAAAAAAGGTGGACGAGGAGACATTTCTAATTACAGACCTATTTCAAAACTCTCTTGCATTCCTAAGTTATTTGAACATATTATTTGTGATAAATTGGTATTCCTGTGTCGAAACATTATCTGTAAAGAGCAGCATGGCTTTGTAAAAAATCGATCCACTGTCACAAATCTCTTAACTTTTATGCATCATTGTTCCAATAGGTTGGAAAATAAAAAAGAGGTCGATTGTATATACACTGATTTTTCCAAAGCTTTTGACCAGTTATCACATAACATCATAATTTTTAAACTTAAGGCTTATGGTTTCCCTCCAGGTTTCATAAATTGAGTTCAATCAAATCTCTCACTAAGAACTTATCAGGTAAAATTTAGAGGCTCTAAATCCAACCCTTTTGTTGCCGAATCTGGAGTACCCCAAGGTAGTCATTTAGGCCCTATCTTATTTATTCTTGCTATTAACGATGCAAAAGCTTGTATTCGAGAGAGCAAAATACTGATATATGCTGATGACATGAAAATATTCAAATGTGTAGGAGATATAAGCGATTCGCTTTCACTTCAAACTGATTTAAATAGCTTTACAACATGGTCTAAGTGCCAGCATATGTCATTTTCACGAAAACGTATTCCGTCCAATTTTAGTTATACTCTGTCGGGGCACACTCTCTGTCGTATAGACAGTTTTAAAGATCTTGGTGTTTATTTTGATTCTAAATTGGAGTTTAATAAACACATAAACGTTATTGTGAATAAATCCAACTCTATGTTGGGATTTATAAAAAGGTGGTCAAAAGAGTTCAATGATCCTTATGTCACCCTTTCGTTATATAATTGTCTAGTACGCCCTCACTTGGAGTACGCCTAACAGGTGTGGACACCCTTCTATGTCGTTCATTTAAATAGAATTGAGGCAGTCCAACGTAAATTTATAAGATTTGCTTTGAGAGGACTTCCATGGGATGATGTACAAAATTTGCCTCCGTATAGGTGTCGAATTAAACTGCTGCAGTTGTTGCCTTTGTCTCAACGTAGACTTAACAATGACATGGTCTTCTTACACCAAATATTATCAGGACAAATAGATGCTCCTGATCTTTTAAGTGCTATTGGTTTTAATACCCGTGGAGGTTCCTATAACCTTCGTAGACTAAATATTTTAATATACCTAATCATAAATACAACTATGGTATGCATGATAGTTTACAATAAAAATAGCGATGTAGTTGAACTGCATGTTAGTAAAAGTAGTTTAAAAAACACTTTGCGTAATTATATTCTAGAGTCGTAATAAGTGTATGTTTATTATTTTGTTAATAATACAAAAATAAAGTTTAATTTCATCGTTTATTGATTTTGTTAGTGACGTCAAACTAACTTCAGTGTTTTGTTATGTCCCACTAACAAATGTACTAAATGATGAGCCTGTGGATGCATTTAAAAATGCTGCTTAAAAGGAAGGGTAGAAAGGGTAAAGAGTTGAATTGAAATGTAATTTAATCTCGCCAAATGAAAACCTCAAGAAGGTAACCTCAGTTAAAGCGACTCGAAATATTGGAAAAATGAAGCAATGGATTCTTTTTACGAATTGTTTAACCTAACAAATCAGTAATGGCTACGTATTGACGTATTTACTTGTACTCCATACAACCCTTTCAGAGAAAATCCAACAATCCAAAACAACCACAATTTCTTTTGACAATACACACTTTTTCCAACCTTCAGTTTTGACCCACGGCGCTTTGCAGCAACTTTACGTTAAGATATGTATTTCATTTTGTGGTTGAAGCTCAACGCCAGGCAAAGATACATTCGGCTCTATCGAGGTATCCGTCGGAGAGGAAAATTCTCCGATTTTGTACGGTTCGGAGCATTTTTGCTTTGAGGTATTCTTCCGAAACGCTGTTCGTAATATTTCTCCTACATTTTGTAACGTATCCCGGCGAATATCGTTGAAGTGCGTTCAGGTGCATTTTTCTTGCAATTTTCGCCATTTTTTCCGATTTCATCCGACACAAATTCTTCGCGGAATTTATTTACGAATTGTAGTGAAGTGAAGCCGTCGCGTCTGTGTAGTATTTTTTTTCGATGACACATACCTCGAATGGAATTTGAACCTCCGACGTATGCGTTGCGGAAAACTGTCCGCTCCGTCGGATACCTCGATAGGGCTGATTGTGATAGATAAAATTTATTGCATATGGTTGCACTAGGTGCGCCAGCCAAACGCAGCGCACCAAAGCGTGATTGTGTTCCAGCCAGAAAACAAAATGTTTCAGTATTGTTGATTGCAATAAGAAAAAATAATTAATTTAGGAATCAATTGATTAATGGGGCCTTATACTACGTTCTCACTGGGGTTCAATTGAGATTATTTCCAATTTCACCTAAAAGTTGTTCTCACTAAGTTTTCGAATTACGTTTGACAACTGGCGTTTGAAAACAGAGGAAGCGGGATATGCAAAGACTTCGGTTCCGGATTCAAATGTTATCGACTCTGAAATTAAAATGGAAAACTCCAAGGAGGTTCTGGACGAAATAATAGCAGAAAATACAGAGCAATTACGGAAATTTGATTTTGTATGAGAAATTCAATCGTATTTGAAAATTGATTTCCGAAATGGGAACATATTTACTTTAGCTGCCAATCGCTTTTTGATTTTTTTTTATTCCACTCATTAAATTAAGCTAACAATTTAGCAATTATTTATTTTTATCGCTCTCAATTATTTAAAAAGTTATTAAACAATAAAAATTCAAAAAATCCCTATGGAAATCAACCATCTTTTGACAGTCCATACAAAGTTCAGTGATAAGCAGCATTGCCATATACACTACATATTCCCCAAAATGGTAAAAAAAAAATAAAAACCAAAGAATTTTAAATCTCCACGCTCCACAGTCCACGCTCACGTAATTTCGTTTGTTTGTAAAGTCGTCAGGCAGGCGCCTAAGTAAACAGTTTTTTTTGTTAAACAGTACCCTGGGTGGCCCGCTTCGCGTGAACAAAGGGTTCCAACTCTCTTTCTGGGGACAGTCCATGCTCACGCAACTTCGTTGCTCCGCTCAGGGTATGTAAAGTCGTCAGGCAGGCGCCTTAGTCAACAGTTTTTTTTGTTAAAATATTTTTATATGTTTGTTTTTTTCAACATGGCAATGCTTCGTACACCACAGCAGAAATAAAAAAAAAAGTGTCAAACTACATACAATTTGTATGGAATTATAACCCAAAAAGTGCAATTTTGTTTGATGAATAACTTTTAAACTAAATGTGAGCGACAATTTTTAAAAACATATAAATGATCAGTGCGCAGAGACGAATCGATTAATAAAAAAAAGTGCAAAAAGTGAAAGGCAGCTAAAGTAAATTTATGCCCCGAAATGAGCTTTTTTGCTCAGTGAGAACGTAGTATTAGAAAACGATCTCGTTTTTCACTTACGGATATTTCGGAGATCTTGGTGAATTCGAAAATGAAACTGAACTGTTGGCAACTCAAGCCACTCGTTAACACTCGCCCATGTGACTGCCTCGTTAATGACAGCACGCAAACAAAATAAACGTCAAAAACAAGAATGTACCTACGATCTATTTATCCCTTTCCCACTTGCACCATTCACTTTACTATACGAATTTTTGTGAAGTATTTACCATCCTAAACCAACTTTTTCGTAAATAAATACGTGAAAAAAGACGGCATATTGCACTCTTATTGCAATGTGTAGTGTCTTTAAATTAGAAATAAACAAATACAATATCGAAGATGTGTGCAGAATATGCGGTAAATGCGACGTAATAACGTCATCAGGCCTTGTAAACATATTCTCTGCAGACTCGCAGTCCGATGAAAAGAATAAACTCCTGAAGGAATTCGATTTATGGAAACTGAGTGTAAGTGAAAAAAGGTTTACAGAAACAGCTAGTGGTTGCCGTTCATGTGTTATAAGCATTGCTTTTGCAGATATCCGAAGATGATGGTCTCCCGCAAAAAGTGTGTAAACAATGTTTTGGCAAATTCGCCCTCGTTCACAATTTTCGCAAGCAATGCGAAAACGTACAGAATGCCTACAAAATATTATTCTACAAGCAACGAACCTTTAGCGAAAAATTTGATACAAAGCTATCTGCTGCTTTCCAGTCGGTGCAGGTGAAACCGAAGATCGAAGCTATCGATTTTGAAAATGATGAAGACTTCAACGATGGCGATGCACTGGATGAGATTCCATTTGAAGATGCCGACAATAAGGAGGATAATATACAATTCTTTGATCTGCCACCGTCTAACAATGGCGAAAGTGGTAAAGCTTGTTTATTCGGTGAGAAAAGAGAGGAAGAAGAGATGGAGCCCACCGGCGCCGAGTTAAACGAATTAGCCGATGAAGAATGGGCTGGCATGCATACAGATTTAATTCCAAAGTTGGAGTACGGCGATGATGAGTCGAGTCTAAGCTCCGATTTACTTAGTTCCGACGATGAGAGAAGAATAAATCGTAAGAGCAAATCCAAGGCCAATCAGTTTAAATGTGAATACTGCAAGAACTTCAGTTTGGATAGCCAGGAAGATCTAGACAATCATGTAAAGGAAATTCATTCCACAGACACTCCGTACACTTGCCCCTTGTGCACGAAATGTTTCACCAATGCCAAGCAGCGCAACTGCCACTTTATGGTGAGTCACAAGTGGAAGTCGCACGAGTGTGATGTTTGCAATAAGATGATTAAGGGTGGTAAGCCGGGTCTAAAGAATCACAAGGATAATGTGCACAACAAAGCCAACTATGAGTGCGACATTTGTCACAAAAAGTTCGAAAATATCTCGTTAAGCCGATTTAGATATCATCTGCGTTGGCACGACAGTTCGAAACTGTTTTCGTGCAAGTCTTGCGATAAAACCTTTGTAACGCGCTATCATATGGAGGAGCACGAACGGACGCACACTGACGAGAAGTCGTTCCTTTGCAGCATATGTGGTCTGGGTATGTTAATAAACTATTTGTAGGAGGTGGCTTGTTAAATTGTTACACGTATTGGTATCATTTTGTAGGACTACGCTGCAAGCAGAACTTGATTTGGCATATGAAAACGCATACGGGAGAGAGGACCTATCAGTGTAATCAGTGCAGCAAAGGTAAGTGTAGTCAATGGTATTTCCAGTTGGAAATGAGTTTTGTTTCCATGAGGCAATGCTAGTCTATTGGCGCTACAATGTAAACAAATGTGAAGAATCATCCAAGCATCGACTGTTATTTTCAAATCCAAACAGAATGCGTCGTAAAAGCGCCGTAAACGAAACTTATTTTATGAAAATAGTCGTAGAAATCGATAAGTCAATTCAGGCGGTCTAGAATAGACGTCATGGAGAAGACCATTAGTTGGATTAAGAGTTCTGATGACGACATCTCCTCTGAAATCAAACGAATAATTACTGTTCTTCAAGCTAAGAATTCGATTGCGTGATGAGGCCCGCACTCGAACTGCTGTGAGGTCCCTGATCTTGCTCTATGGCTCTGAAGCATAAACCGTATCAAAAGAGGATAAAGAAATCCTTGGTCGGTCACATAGAGACGATGATTCAATAACGAACTTTGTGGTCCAGCCCCATAAACCCGTTCAAAAAATATGATTAACACATGTAGAGCCTCAACCAATTTAATGTGTGCTATGGCAGGACTAAGCTAAGGATCGGACTTATTTGAGATGCATATTGGTTTAGCTACATATCCTAGCCATCTTAAACGTCCAATGCGGAGTTTTTTTTTGACTAGGGGCATGTCGATGTACAGCTCTTATAGTTCTTTGTTGGGTCTTCGTCTCTATAGCCCGTCAACGCAAACGGGGCCGTAGAGCAGGACTGGGATGATCAGGGTTTTATATAGGATCTCCTTAGTAGTTCAAGTGAGGGCTTTACTGCTAAAATGACTTATGCGCCTAAAGAAACAGCGGTTGTCAAGAGTAATTCTTCGTTAAATTTCTGACGAGATGTTGTTGTCCCGTACTACCTCAAAGTTATTTCTGTCAATGGTGACGTTTTTTTCAAATTCGTCGATATGTGTCCTTTGGTGTTGACAGCATATGCTTAGCCTTACCCTCATTTACTGTTAAACCCATTTTTGCCGCGTCCTTCTCTATACTAGCAAACGTGGCGTTGACATCACGTTTCTATAAATGCTGTCGTATGCGGCTTTGAAATCGATTAATAGGTGGTGGGTATCGATTTTGACTTCTTGGTTTTTTTTTTCAGGATCTATCGAAGTATGAAATTTTGACATTCCTGGAGTAAGACCACACTGATATGGGCCGATCAGGCTGATTTTAAAAGGGGATTTATGCCTCTGTAGTTGGCGCAGTTCAGAGGGTCTCCTATTTTGTGGATTGGGCAAGCGATACTCAGGTTCCATTCTTCAGGCATACTTTCATCCGACCAGATTTGGCTTATGAACTGGTGAATGTTATTTACCAAGGCATCTCCGCCGGCTTTATAAAAATCGGCGGGAAGGCCGGCATTTCCGGCAGCCTTGTTAAGCTTGAGTTTAGATATTACTATCCTCACTTCACTTAGGTCGGGTGGTTGTAAGTTTTAGTTGTCGTCGCCAATATTAAATGATTCGTTCTCCCTGACAGCGGAATGTTGTTCGTCATTGCCGTTTTACGGTCTGCAGAAGTGGTTCTTCCATATCCTCAGCATGGGCTGTGTCTCAACTACGATATTTCCTTGTTCATATCTACAGTATTCTGTTCGAGCCTTCTATCCTTGGCTTTGACGTTTTACACTTTGGTAAAACTTGCGAACATCGTTCCTGGAGTGGCAGCTCTCTATATAGCCGTTGTTCTTCACTTCTTCTTTGCTGTAGACCTCAATGGCAGTTCTCGTCTTCACCTGCATCTTAGCCTTGTAGGCTTCGTTCTTGGCTGCGAGCATCTGTCGGCATTCCTCATCAAACCAGGGTCACCAGGGTTATCTAATAGATTGTTGGCATCGTTGCCTTTTGTCTTCGACATTAGATGCTGGTGGTATGGTGTGAATCGAAAGGTTGAAGGATACGCGTTGCGCGAAGGCCTTGGCGGCCTCTTGCGATTGCAGTCTTTCGACACAAAGTTTTCACAGTTTTTCTGGTTCGTTGTGGTGAGGTGGATATCCGCATTCTTACCTTGGCTGCAACAAGGTAGTGGTCCGAGACTCCGAGTCGATGTTAGCCTCGGATGTTAGATGTTATGTTGGCGAATTTGGCTTCGATGCGAATTGTTACACTTCGTTCGCTTATGTCTTGGAAACCTAAGTCTGACACTTACAACAAATTCGCATCCGAATAGTCGCTGTTTCTTTTCACTATTACACGGTCAGTAGATGTCACAGTTTTCCATCCTCTTTGCCCGGCCAATCCCATCGTATTTCCTGGATGGTAGTAATGTCTGCTTTGTAGCAGTTTAGGGCTTCCGCTAGTTGTTCGCCTGCCTCTCCTGTTTAACGTTCTCACAATTCAGGAGCAGATACGAACGTCGTTGTCCCTTTTTTTGTTTAGCAGGGTCGTCAACAATAATATCAGTCCTTTCCGAGGCTATTGGTTGCTTCGTAACAATGGGTGGGTAGTTAACCCAAAGCACAACCCCCAACCTGGAGGGCCAGTTCCAATTTATTAGATACCCCAAGGACACGGGGCCATCAGTATCCACAAAGGGATTGAGCGCTGCCGCTAGATAACCTGTTGTCCGAATATGTCGAAGGCGTTCCAGTCAGTCTTTTTTTTTATTGTGTAACTATCACTTACAGATAGGATTACCCGGCGAGTGATCTGATGACAGGTGAAAACATATTTCGATGTATACAGAGTTTGTATTCACCCCTTTTGGTATGAAGAAGTCAATAGGCATGTTTGCTGTATCTGTGGGCCAGTATGTCGGCTTCCTCCCGTCGAATAAAAGTCGACATCAGACTCCATACCGGTTTTGTAGATTACTTAGCCTTTGAGAGAAATAAACCCTGAGCCCCAAAACGTGTGCTTTGCGCACCAACAATGAAATTGGGCCCCAGCGAGTTAAAGACTCAAAGTCATTCTTTTCGATCTTATACACCGCAGTCCTAGTGTTAATATTTAACTCTAACTGAAGTTGATATCATCTTTTGAAAAAAGAGATAACCTACTCCGTTCCAGCCATCAATTAGTTAATTGACGATAACTGAATAATCAGCAGACCTAGATTACGTAACTTATGAACTCGTTAAATTCTCCAATCGATTTTTAGTCCATAGAATCATCGCATCTTTATTCCTTCAAAAATTAATTGACATCCTTTCCAGCCTTCCCGACACCAACCGCTTTGGCATGCCACATAAAAACCCATAGCAGTGAGAAAAAGCACGAATGTGAGATTTGCAAGAAGCTCTTTAAGACAAAAGGAAGCCTAAAAACGCACATTTCCAATGTACACAAGGTGGACTTTAACGATGGCACACCGAACTCATCACCGCGCTACTGCTGTCAACTGTGTCCCCGTTCGTTCATCTTCGAACGTGATCTCATTAAGCATTTAAAAACTCACGAACATCGGCGACATGTATGTGATGTCTGCGGCCTCTCTTACCTGCAATCTTCCCATCTTAAGAAGCACATGGAATCGGTCCACTTAAACTACAAACCATACGTGTGCACAATTTGCGGTAACGCCTTTCCATTTGAGTTCAGTCTTAAACAGCACGAGTTAACCCATAAAGGTGAGTTGTTATTGTTGTCATCGTCGATTTTGAACGACCTCCTGTAATAGCCAATTGATTATTTTCTTGCAGAAAAAGAATTCAAATGCATGGTGTGTGATAAGGCGTTTACATTGCTGCCGTCGCTGATATCACATCAGCGAACCCACACTGGTGAGAAGCCGTACGAATGTCATCTCTGTGAGAAAAAGTTCACCAATAGAGGAAACCTTAAAAGTAAGCTTATCGCATCATTCCATAGGGTGGCATTACATAAACGAAATTATATTTCAGGTCACGTGGAAAAGCATTTACTAGAAGCAAAGCAAAATCAGACTTTTTCGCAAATTGTTCTACCAGTTATTTCAGGATCTGTAGGTATTCCACAACAACTACAACAACAACAACAACAACAGCATCAACATCCACAACCAACAACACCATTCAATCTTTTCGATTTAAGTAACATAAGCAATACAAACCTTGGGAATCAGGGACAACAGCAAATACAGTCCCATGATCCACACCACCACCAAGGCTCTATGTTTAGTAATTCTCTATAGAAGTTCTAATGATTGTCGCTAACTGTTTCAAGAAATAAAAGGACGTTTTAGTTTAACTTAAATAATTTTTTTATTTTCAGTTATGGATTGTAGTTGGTAGTGAAATCCCTATATGAGCTGCTTCGACATATTTGAACACCAGGTCTATAGGGATTTCCAATACTGAGCCAGGGTATTGGAAAAGAGTTGGTGGCGGAGGAGCTCTCAATGGGTCAAGGGCAGCGCTCATATCCCAAAATGGGCTACTGACATCGGTATTTTTTCCGGCCCGCTGTCTTAGGGTCAAAACAAGGGCCTGTCCCTCCAGGTTGGGGGTTGTGCTTTGGGCTAACTACCCATCCACGGAAAAAAGATTATTTTACGAAGCAACCAATAGCCTCGGAAAGGACTGATATTGTTGTTGACGACAATGCTAAACGAAAAAAGGACAACGACGTTCGTATCTGCACCTGGAATGTGAGAACATTGAACAGGAGAGGTGCAGGCGAACAACTAGCGGAAGCCCTAAACTGCTACAAAGCAGACAATACTGCTTCCCAGGAAATACGATGGGATGGGCCGGGCAAAAAGAGGATGAAAAACTGTGACATCTACTATGGACCGTGTTATAGTGAGCAGAAACAGCGACTATTTAGATGCGGATTTGCATCAAGCCCAAATTCGCCAACATAAGCCTTATATGCGCACATGCTCCGACGGAGGAAAAAGATGATATAACTAAGGATTGCTTCTACGAGCTCCTCGACAAAACCTATGAGCGACTAGCAAAGTACGATGTAAAAATCGTGCTGGGAGATTTTAACGCAAAGGTAGGAAGAGAAGACATCTTTAGCAGTACTGTCGGAAAATATAGCCTACACGACAACACGTCTGGTAACGGACTTCGGCTAATTGACTTCGCTACGGAACGAAATGCCACTTTAGCCAGCACACGGTTTCCTCTCCTCGATATCCATAAGGGGACATGGCGGTCTCCGGATCAACGAACAGTCAACCAAATTGATCACATTGCGATAGACAAGAGGCACGCATCCAGTATTTTGGATGTCCGAATATTCCGAGGGGCTAACATCGACTCGGACCACTACCTTGTTGTAGCCAAGGTAAGGATGCGGATATCCACCACGCCACAACAAACTAGAAATACTGTGAAAAAAATTAATGTCGAAAGACTGCAATCGCAAAAGACCGTCAAGGTCTTCGAAACGCGTATCCATTAACCTCTCGATTAACACCATACCACCAACATCGAATGTCGAAGGACAATGGCAACGATGCCAACAACCATTAGATCAGCCGCAACTGATGTGCTAGGTTTCTCGCGGCCACCAGCAAGAAGCCCCTGGTTTGATGAGGAATGTCGACAGATGCCCGCAGAACGAGACCTACAAGGCCAAGCTGCAGGTGAAGACGAGAGCTGCCATTGAGCTCTTAAGGCAGAGAGGAAGGGAAGAACACCGGCTTTTCAAAAAGAAGAAAAAAGAGCAAGAAAAGCGGGCGATCTAGGATATAGAATGGTGCCAGCATAAGAACGTTGTTTGCAAGTTTTAAAGTCAAAACGTCAAAGCCAAGGATACAAGTCTCGAACAGAATCCTGTCGAGATGTCCAAGGAAATATCGTATTTGTGACACTGAGAATGTGGTAGAACCACTTCTGCAGACCGTTGAATGGGGATGCGTAAGAATCTTCCGCTTTCAGGCAGGACGAACTATTCAATATTGGTGAAGACAGCGAAAATTACCAGCTACCCGACCTAAGTGAAGTGAGGATAGCAATATATAAACTCAAGCTTAACAAGGCTGCCGGAAATGACGCCTTCCCGCCGAGCTTTTAAAAGCCAGCGGAGATGACTTGGTAAGTAACATTCACCAATTCATAAGCCAAATCTGGACGGGTTAAAGAATGCATGAAGAATGCAACTTCAACTCTGTAGTTGAACTGCCCCAACTACAGAGGCATAAGTCTCCTTAACATCGCCCGCAAGCCGTTATATGTGAACGCCTGAAACAACCAACAACCTGATAGGCGCTTATTAGTGTGGTTTTAGGACAGGAAAGTCCACAAATGATCAAATCTTTACACTACGGAAGATCCTGGAAAAAACCCAAGGATTCCAAATCGATACCCAGCATTTATAGAGACGAGCTATACAGAGCCATGTCTAGTTTTGGTATACCGCCCCAACTCTTCCGTCTGCACAGGATGACGCTGGGGTCGACGATGCGATCAGGGTCGAAAACGACCTCACCGAGACATTTGATACAAAAAAAATGGATTTAGGTAAGGCGATGCACTGTAATGTGACTTCTTTAATCTGATTCCTGTGAGGATTGTACAAAACTCCCTAGCCAATACCAGGGCACAATCTTGCAAAAATCGGTGAAACTACTACCTGACGCTGACGATAATAACAGCATTGCTCGGACTCAACGTGATGTCATAGCCACGTTTGCTAGTATAGAGAAGGAAGCGTCAAAAATGGGTTTAACTGTAAATGAGGGTAAGACTAATAGCGTTTTCGATTGGGATGCAATAAGGACTCTTTTTTATGCTCTAGACTCTAGAGCACTCTTTTTTTTTACTCTAGAGCACTTTTGAAGAATCTGGATTTCAAGTGAGATTTACACCTACATGCACCAACCCAAAAACATTTAACATCTGACTTATGTCAGTTTGAAGTTTGCATTTCGCAGTTTGATTTGTGTTTTTTGTGATCACTGAAAACTATAATTAGAAATTAAAATATTTTTGGGTAAAGCTTAGTACGCAGCTCGCGCTAAATTTTATCTTTACTACTCTCCACTTGTTTTCTCCAATCCAAAGATAAATGCTCGCTAAATTCGTACACAGCGTATAGATGAGTCAGGGAAATGTCATACATTCGCAGATGTCAGTAATATTAATATTTCCTTTGTTAATAAAGATGTCGTCTTCCTCTAGAAATTCTTCCATAAAATATTCTTCTTCATTTTCTTTTATTTTGTTTTTATTTTTTATTAAAATTTCGCCGATATAAATGCCTCGCACATTAATTTCGCGAGATAAATAAGTGGAGACCTTTCATCGGCCGAGTATAACACTTTTCGTATAACACATTATATTGTTATACCCTACCTACATTTTGTGTGTCCCATCTATATGGAGTTAAGAATTTATATCGCGAGCTGCGTACTGCACTAATAATTTGTTCGCTAAATTTTATCTCTGTAGAGATTTTTGTATGGGAGATAAAATTTAGCGCGAGCTGCGTACTGGGCTTAAAATCATGTAATCCATAAGCTTTATTTTGACACCAACTCGACAATTTTTGAATTTGTAAAAAAGCCGCAATGAGTAAAAGAAAATTTCAAATGATGGTTTTAATGATAGCTATAGGTGCGGCCTAAAGATAAACAATAAGCTGTCAAATGGCACACTAACACACACACAAAACCAGATCAACCTCTTTTAGGTTCGATTGGGACGGGTAAAATCTGAAATCTGAGAGCAAATCTGAAAATCCCAATCGAAAACGCTATAAATATATGCTGTCAACACGAAAGGACACGCAACATTTACGAATTGGACAGAACGTCACCATTGACAGATATAACTTTGAGGTAGTACGGGATTTTGTCTACCTCGGCTCCGCTATTACTCTGCCAACAACATCACGTCAGATTTAACGAAGAATTACTCTTGCCAACCGCTGTTTCTTTGGGGGGCTAAGAAGACAAATTGGTAGTAAAGTCCTCACTTGAACTACTACCTATATAAGACCCTGAAATTCCATTAGCAAATGTCTCCTCTCAGAAATATCAGAAAACAAATTATTAATATCAATTACCGGCACGCTTCTATTTTCCTAACAGAAACCCCGAATAAAGCAAAAACCTCGCTGAGCACACTCATTCGGTATGTCAAAATATTACAAAATTGTCTGGGTTTACATGTACAAGACACATGGCAAAATGGCATTGCTTCTATCAACCATAACTCGTTCTCTGGCCAAACGAAGTCGCTTTCCTCCTCAATTCAATCGTTTGGAGTACCTATCATCAATTAAACTACCTCCGATTACATTAGCCAAGTTCAGCATGTCAAGCAACGGTAGCAGTCCGAAGAAATCTAAAGCAGACCAGCCAACAATTGGCACTCACAGTGGAACATTTCATTGTGATGAAGTGTTGGGTTGCTTCATGTTGAAACAACTGCCCGCCTATTCGAATGCAAAAATCATACGTAGCCGTGATGATAGTGTCTTGGATCAGTGCGACCTGGTTCTCGATGTTGGTGGTGTATTCGATCACGCAACCAAGCGGTATGACCATCACCAGAAAACCTTCCAAGAGACACTCAGTTCGTTGAGGCCTGAGATGGGTGATAATTTCAACATAAGGTTGCTACATTTTGCCTAATTACAAACGCATTTCTTGACTAAAGACTCATTTTCAGACTAAGTTCCGCCGGACTTATATACACTTACTATGGAGAAGACATCATCAATGCGATTTTGGAAAAGAACGGTGCCCCAACCCTGACATCGAGTGATTTGAAAGCTGTTTATAAGCAAATTTACAAGAGTTTCATTCAAGAAGTCGACGCTATCGACAATGGTGTACCAATGTTTGACGGCGAGCCGGCATACACAATCTCAACACACATTGGTGCGCGAATTGGAAAGCTAAATCCATCATGGGAGGTGTTGGATTATAATTTAGATGAACTTTTTGAAGAAGCCATGGCCAAAGCGGGACAGGAATTTACAGAAATCGTTGTAAGCCTTGGTTCGTCGTGGATCAAGGCGCGCAGTTTAGTAAAAGAAGCGATTGCAAATGCCAAGACTGTCCACGAATCTGGTGAGATATTGGAACTCGGGCAATTCTGCCCATGGAAACATCATTTGGCCGACTTAGAAAAGGAGTACAATATCGAAGGGATCCCCAAGTTTGTTTTATTCACTGAGAAGCCAGACAGCTGGCGGGTGATTTGTGTGCCGAATACCCCGTCAAGTTTTGTCTGTAGAAAGTTCCTCATGGAGAGTTGGAGAGGTCTGCGTGACGAAGAGCTCTCCAAGTTGGCCGACATTCCCGGTTTAATCTTTGTTCATCATACGGGCTTTGTAGGTGGTGCCACAACAAGAGAAGCTGTGCTGCAAATGGCCGTAAAGAGCCTGCAAAGTGAATAAAAGTGGCAACTATTCCTCGAACAATTTATTAACTCAAAATGCAAATTTTACAAGTCATCCATACACCCCTACGGGAGAAAATAAACTGATTTTTAATTGAAATACACCGGTAGTTTATTTTATCTTTAAGATACGAAACTATAAGCAAAGGGTAACAGGAAGTACAAAAAGAAAAATCCAAACGCCTCGTTATTCTAATCCATTCTTGTTTTCAATGTCTTCTTTGTGATCTTGTCCTTCTCGATTACGTAGACGGTTGCACCCCAACCGGAGATGGCATCCCTATCGAATGCGTTGATCATTGCCTGTGAAATCACCTCGAACAGTTGGTCCGGCTCCAAATCGGGTTTCCACAATGTTTCGCACATTCCGTACATCTGTTCGCCACAAGTTCCGGCAACGACAAAGTCATCAGGTTCATTTGGGCATCCAATTAGATCCATGTTGCAAATGAATGGCTCCATGGTTTTGGGATCCAAACCGGCAATCACGGGTTCAATGAAATACGGCCCAAAGCGGTGTTCGTAGAGAAAACTCGATAGCATTGCTCCAAAGCGTTTCGGTACCATTTCTCGGTTCTCACGGAATTCGTAAAGGTTTTTCCTGAACGCAAGGCGATCTTTTACTGTAAGAATGTCGGTTTGTAGACCAACCAAACCGAGAAACATACGGGGGTTGATTTGGAACACCTTCTCAAAGTCCGTATCGATGGTCTGGGCTTGAACACCGAATCGGCGATCGGTTGCTATTGCTACGCAATCTTTGCCACGCATGGCCACTACACAGCCTCCATTATATGCGAGGATGGACATTTTCGTAAAGATTCGCTGGAAATATTTTGTAAAAAAAACGTTAGTTGCTAATTATTTGCAAATTCGCGATGACGACGAAACGGTGTGTAAGGTTAGAATTTTTTGTTTCACAAAGATGACAGGCAAGTTCTCAAACAAAAGAGAGGGAAATTTTTAAGGGAAATTCATCAAATTGGTGTTGCCAGGTGAGAATGCAATGATTTTCTTATACTCGGATTATATCATCCTATATAAGATTTAGAGCCGATTTTTCAATCGCCATTTAAGCAATTAGATAACACTTACCCCCTTATTCATTAGATTTCACTAAATCACATCTCAACGGTTGTATAGTTATACAGTGCATAAGTATTTGTACAGCCTCTATTCAGGGTCGAACAATTTCTTATTCATAACATATTTCCCCATCCATAATAGTGATACAGGGTTTGTGTCAAATAAAATACCAAAAAGATCGGCAGAGTTACCAAGGGATCATTTTTATGGTTGCGAAACTCATGGTGACAATTTTATTTTCTACATTTTTATAAAATATTGATGACTTATGTTCAATAACATCATTTACAATGTTGAGTGTGTAGGTAAAGAAGAATTACCATTTGAACAAATTAAACAGAGAAACACAACTGCTAAAATACATTTGATTTTTTTTTTTCAACTTGCAATTGAACCTTTGGTAACCCTGATGCTCAGCCGTCTGTGTATACAGAAATAAAAAAAATTATATACCCTTATACAGGCACTATTCAACCTTCAGGCGCGTTTAGGATGTGCCTCTATTCAACGTTGTATAAGTTTTATGAATAAGGTTTTTGCGTTTAGAGGCATTTCAAGGAGTGCATAACTTTATACACACCTTATAATGAGTTTATGAATAAGGCTGTAAATCTATAGGCCTTATATAGTACTTGTGCACGGAGGTTAAGCATTTTGGGAGTCGATTGTTTGGATAGAAGTTTGTTTAAGACATTATGCAGGAAAATTCACAAGCATAACCGAAATTGTGATAGCGAAACTTCTGTAAGGTTGTTTTTAAGCCTCCGGAGATGTGTGTACATGTACCATAAGTTAAGATGTTTCAGTAGAACTTCGCACAAGTTAATCCGAAGCATAGCTTACGGAAGAAGGCTTAAAAGGCTTAGGTTAAAAGATCGGATAAAAGGTGAAAAGATCGGGACAAGGTGGAAAGATTGGAAAAAAAGGTGAAAAAATCGGGAACCTACCGGAGAATGAGTCAACACGATTCAACTACTTCGTTGTACTTACTCGTCTTTCATGTTCGAGAGTACAGCCTAGTGGATCGCGTGTTGGACTACCGTGCGGGAGAACCCGAGTTCGAATCCTTGCTTGATCTTGTTCGCTGTTTCTCGGTCGCAACCACCGTTAGCCAGGCGATGGCATTTCTCATCGCTGTTGCTGCTGTTGGAGTACGATTGCTTGGGGGTTGCGATGCTTATGTACGTGGCATTTCTTACCAGTTGTTCTTGTGTTGAACAGCCTGCTGAGAATGCGTATCTGTAGCTGACTGAAAAGTTAAAAACAAGGCAACCCGTAAGCGCTTACACAATGTGTATCTGTAGCTTGAAGTTGAATAGAGGGCAACTTCATGCAAAAATGTATCTCCCTTTTGACAGCGATGCAAGATACCAGCTACAGATATGCATTCTGAGCAGGCCTTGAACTTCATAAAGATGGGTCACACAAATTGTAGGTAGGGTATAACAATATTATGTGTTATACGAAAAGTGTTATACTCGGTGGAAGACAGGTCTCCACTTATTTATCTCTCGAAATTAATGTGGGAGGCATTTAAATCGGCGAAAAATTAATAAAAAGAAAATGGAAGATAATGAAGAAGAATATTTGATGGAACAATTTCTCGAGGAAGGCGACATCTTTATTAAAAAAGAAAATAATAATATTACTGGCATCTGCGAATGTATGACATTTCCCTGACTCATCTATATGCTGTGTACGAATTTAGCGAGCATTTATCTTTGGATTGGAGAAAACAAGTGTAGAATAGCAAAGATAAAATTTAGCGCGAGTTGCGTACTGGGCTTAAGGCACAAAAATGTAATTTCCACAAGCAATTATAATATAATTCCCTTATTCATTAGATTTCACTAAAACCCATCTCAACGGTTGTATAGTTATACAGTACATAAGTATTTATACAGCCTCTATTCAGGGTCGCACAATTTCTTATTCATAACATATTTCCCCATCCGTAATAGTTATACAGGGTTTGTGTCAAATAAAATACCAAAAAGCTCGTGGTGACAATTTTATTTTCTACATTTTTATAACATACAAGCTGGCCCGTCAAACGTTGTTTTGCCATTATCAGATGGAATGACCGCCTACAGCGCCACCTGTTGAGAATTTTCAATTTTTCTTTTTTCCTAAACCTTCGCGGAGCAATTACGAACAAATCCGCAGAAGGAAGTATCCAATTTGGTCCAGTCGTTTTCGAGTTTTAAGCATCCGAACAAACCAAGATCCATTTTTATATATATAGATTGATGATGACTTATAGTGCTTACACACCGAATCATAAACTGAGTTTGTGGCAAAAAGTTAACGAAAACCACTGGATGCTTTCACACCGACTCTGACCAGGTTTCGTTTGACATTTCAATCAGCTGTGAATAGTGATACTAGCTGCAACATTTGTGTGTGAAAATATTGTAATTGAATAATAAAATGAATTCTAATATAATCAAACTAATATTAGCATTTGAAGTTCAAAATGAAACAAATCTAAAGATTTTGACAACAGTTTTTGACTCTCAAGCCCGTCGCTTGTTTTGTTTTTATTTCATTTGGTGTGTAAATTTCTGAAAAAAAAACCATTTGTTCTGACAGCGAGTTCATCATCTGTTTTGTGGGACTTGTGGAACACGTGTAGAATGTATGAAAAGGTGTGTTCTTTCCAACAACCTGCAACGTGATGACGTCTGCGAAGTGGTTATGAGAAGGTTACGTGGTTATGAGAAGGTTACCTACTAGGTTTTGAGAACTGACAATTATGGGAAAATTCGGTTTTCGATGAAGGTTTCAGGTGTTTTTGCGAAAACTCAGTTTATGATTCGGTGTGTAAGCACTATTACAGTCTTATTCATAAACTCATATTATAAGGAGTGTATGAAGTTATGCAGCACTTAGTTATAATGCCTCTAAATACAAAAACCTTATTCATATAAAACTAATTCAACATTGAAAAGAGGCTGCATATTCTAAACGCGTCTGATGCTTTAATAGTGAATGTATAAGGGTATTTTAATTTGTTTATTTCGGTATACACAGGTTTTACTGCAGGTTTTGTAAGTCCACGTCAAAAAATGTTTTTTTGATAACTACTTCGGTTAAGAGATGAATAAAACTCTTTAAAGAGAATAAATATAGAATTTGCAGTTGTTTCACTTAATATATTTGACAGTTGCATCCACTTGACATCCACTTACAGAATCGATTCTCAGTAGCAAAACTCCATTTATATATGGTAATGCTATCAATCAATACATAAAAGGTCTTACCTGACAACACCGGTGCCTTGAACTTGAATTCAGCTACACTATGACGTTTCATTATTTCCCAGTATTTTGGAATAGATTTTTGCGGGCGCAAGCAAATTGCAGTATTGCACAAATAAAAGAAGAAAAATACAATTCCATACATTTTGGTGAAATGACAACAATTTTCAAATGTGCGGCCGAACTTGTTTGTTAGTATTTTGTTTTGAATTAGAAAATATGTTGCAAATACCTAAATATTTTCTGTTACTTTAGAACTCTTGCTCCTGAGCAAATTGTTCATGCCTGTAAGTACAAATGCAATCGGTTTGGGGATCTCAAAGACGATAAGGAAAAAGGCTTAACCCTGCCCGAATGGAGATCCGAATTCAATTGTGGAAAAAAGTACCAACCGATGCTCAATATTGCACCCACCGATGTGACACCGGTACTTGTCTCAGGGGAGCATTTTAAAAGCACTGATGAAGGCGACTGTCCCGACCGAGTCGTTGTTCCTATGATGTGGGGAATGATTCCATTCTGGCATAGGGTAATGGATCATGGTTTTCATCTCTGTCAGAGAAATAAAATTAAATTGTTTATAGGGAGACTACAGAAAACATGGTTTGACGACTAATAACTGCCGACTGGAACATATGCTAGAGTCCAAGCTTTATCGTGGGCCATTTCAGAAGGGACAACGGTGCGTTATCCTCTGTGAGGGTTTCTATGAATGGCAGACGACAAAGTCAGCCAAACCATCCAACAGAGCTGCATACTACTTATACATGCCGCAGGCAGATGGAGTTAAGATCTATGACAACAGTACATGGAGTGCTGATAATGTTAATCTGTTGAAGTTGGCTGGACTCTTCGACATCTGGGAGGATGAGAATGGCGACAAAATGTTCAGCTATAGTGTGATTACATTCGAATCAACAAAGCTGATGTCCTGGTTGCACCACAGAATGCCTGCAATTCTTGAAACCGAGGAACAAGTAAATGTACGATTTAACTTCCGTTACATATTTTTTGTTTGTTATTTCTACTCTGTTTCAGAATTGGTTGGACTACAAACGGGTATCGGAGAAGCAAGCATTGGCTGCTCTGCGACCTGCTACCAAACTCGAGTGGCATCATGTTTCAAACTTGGTGAATAACTCTCGCAATAAGTCCGAGGAGTGTAATAAACCAATCGAGCTATGCAGCGAGAAAAAACCTCAAACTAATCAACTAGCAAAGTGGTTGGTGGTGAGGAAGAAACGGGAGGCCGACATTAAAGCTGAATGTGAAAGTGAAAATGATAGCGATAGTAATCCACCACCGAAGCGGCAAAGAATTAAAACCAAAAGCAGCGATGATGAAGGAAACTCTGCCGAAAAATAAGCAAATAAATGTCTTCCAAACATGAAGTCGAAATTCTTTTGTTGGACGCAATATTTTGATTTCTTTCAAGGTCAGGGATACATTCGAAGTGGCAAGACTAGTTTTCTATTTATAACATCCTTTCTAACTATTTCGAAATAACAGTAGCTCTTGTTTTATTTGACCAAACAAGACATTCTTGGTCTTGATCTTAACCTCTCGATTAACCCCATACCACCAGCATCTAATGTTGAAGAACAATGGCAACGATGCCAACAAGCCATTACATCAGCCGCAACTGATGTGCTAGGTCATCAAGAAACCCCTGGTTTGATGAGGAATGCCGACAGATGCTCGCAGCCAAGAACGAGGCCTAAAAGGCTAAGCTGCAGGTGAAGGTGAGATCCATTGAGCTCTATAGAATTAGAACAGCGGCCTTTCAGAAAGAAGAAAAAAGAACAAGAAAAGCGCGATCGAAGATATAGAGCAGTGTCACTACAGGAATGATGTTCGCAAGTTTTACGAAAACGTCAAAGCCAAGGATACAAGGCTCAAAATGAATCCTTTCGAGATGAACAAGGAACTATCTTAGTTCAGACACAATCGATGCTGAGGATATGGAAGAACCGCTTCAGTTGACTGTTAAACGGCGATGACGAACAAAATTCTGCTGTCAGGCAGAACGAACCATTCAATACTGGCGACGACAGCGAAAACTACCAACCACCCGACCGAAGTGAAGTGAGGATAGCAATATCTGAACTCAAGCTTAACAAGGCTGTCGGAAATGCCGGCCTTCCCGCCGAGTATTATAAAGCAGGAGGAGATGACTAGGTAAGTAATATTTACTCGGTCATAAGCACAGTTTGGCCTGAAGAATTGAACCTCAGCTTATTTTGTCCGATCCACAAAAAAGGAAACCATCTGAAATGCGCCAATCACAGAGGCATAAGTCTCCTCAACATCGCCTACAAGATCCTTACTGTCCTAATATCTGAACGTCTGAAACCGTTTACCATCAACCTGATCGGCACTTATTATTGTGGTTTTAGGCTTGGAAAGTCCACAACTGCTCAAATCTTCACACTTCGGCAGATCCTAAAAAAACCCCAAGAAGTCCAAATCGATACCCACCACCTATTCTTCGATTTTAAAGCCGCATAGTCAGCATTTATAGAGACGAACTATACAGAACCATGTCTATTTTTGGTTTAGCGTCTGTCTGTGAAGGATGGCGATAGAGAATTCTGGCTAAGAAGGCAATTTAGTAGTAAAGCGCTCACTAGAACTACTAAGGAGATCCTATATAAGACCCTGATCATCCCAGTCCTGGTCTACGGCGATAAAGCATGGACCGTATCAAAAGTGGATGAAGAAATCCTCGGTTCTTCGATTTATCTTCGGTCCCGTTTGCGTTGTCGGGCTACGGAGACGAAGATTCAACCAAGAACTATACGAGCTATACAGCGTCATGCCCCTAGTCAAAAAACTCGACATCGGAAATTTAAGATGGCTAGGACATGTAAAACGAATGGACACCAATATTCGGGCACGCAGAGTCTTCGATTCCCAGCCATACTTTGGACGCAGTAGAGGAAGACCTCGCCTTAAGTGGCGCTTACAAGTAGAAACCGACCTGAACCCACTTGGAGTGCGCAACTGGAGGTAGTTAGCTAATGACCGGGCTAATTGGAGAGGCATGGTGGTTGAGGCCCAGGTTCATTTCAGACTGTAGAGCCACTTAAGTAAGTATGATGATTTATTTCCGTTTTCATAACCTAGAAGAGAAGTAATGATAATTGGAGTCAGATTTTTGGCACGGGCTGGACAAATGCCATTATTCATCTTCTCAGGAAGAGTACTAAGGAATAGTATATACACTGGCGATCACTAGGATGAGGCCATATATTTTGCAATCTTTATACCCGTTGGAAATTTTTTACCCGGAAACAACAGGAAGGGTATATAAGAAAGGACCGTTGAAATTTCTCAAGATCAAGATCAAACAAAAGCGTATAAAAAGATGCGCCACTAGAATGAGGATATGCGAATATTTCACTGCAGGAGTTCACATCAGCGATTTTTTTTCAAAGTTTTGTTAAAAATATTTAAAAAAAAAAACGTTGAAAAGAACGGTTAAAAAAATGGGTTCCGGAAAGACTTTGAAAGCGACATAAAGAGGCAAAATAGATGCTTTCAAGGAGTTAGGACTCTCAGCCCGAGAAATTGCAAGGAGGCTTAATAGAAGTAAGAAGTTGTAAACAGTTATCTTGCGGATCCACAACACTATGGGGAAGTGTCAAAAGAGACACACAACAGAAGCAATAACATTGGGTGGAGAATTGGGAATTCACATTGCATAATCTGTAATTTGTCTTCTTGACATTAACGTTTCCTTCTCTTTGGAATCATCTCCACCAGAGATCAAGTAAGGGTCTTGATCTCTGATCTCCACTATCCAAATCGCAATGAAAGAGCATTTTTATAAAATTTTAAAATTTCTGATTGCACAATTTTTTTTTACTTCAATAAATTTTGACATCGAGAACGGAAAAAAATACTAAAATCAGATTTAATTCGACATGATTTATTGGTGCAGTTTTAGGGGTGTTATTGTGTCGTGACTGTCGTTTACTTGCATCTCGTTTCGTTTTAAGCAATATAGACCCAGGTGGAATGGTGTGGTGAGCTATTACCTAGTATGGCACACTCGAGTGTTTGTCCACAACAATGAATGGAAACAGCTACAAATGCTGCAATGGTTATTTCCATAACTGACAAATATTTTCGATATTTCGATATTCCAACACGACAATACCCCCATCGACAATTCTAGGGTTGTTAGAAGTTGGATTCAAGCAGAAGACGTGGAGTTTTTATCATGGCCACCCTATTCAACAGACTTATATTACGTTTCCACCGTAATTTCATTAACGAAATTCAGCATTTGAAAATATTGTTCCCACCAAAAATAACTCATTCCAACTGTTAAAAACAATTTTATCCACTTAACCGATTCTAACAAATCATCCGAGTACCAACCACAGCCAACAAAAGCTTATCTCAACTCAGCCGTTCGGCATAAAATACCAAACTGTCATATAGAGGCCTTATCGAAAATGGCGCGCATAATCAGTTTTAATGTAGAAAAACCTAAAAAGTAAATATTTTAAAACCAGTTTTAGTTCAAAAAATACATATACAGTTACATTTGTTATTATATAAGATGATAATTTATAAAACATGATAATTTTTTAATTTAAATATGTACAAAGTTATTAAATTAAATCATTCGGAATCTTTATTGAGAATTTTGGAATTTATTAAAGTTACCATTTTATTTGTTGGAACAAAGTTATAACAGCATTTACCTTAAGAAACCCCCTGCTTTACTTGCAAAGCAACATTTTCGTTACTGAAGCGATTACGGTTTTAAGTTTTTAACGAATTTACCTGCGAAAATATTGTTTCACAAGCAGTATTAGATGTCGGTAAGCATAAATATTGCAAATTAAGTTATTGTTGGATACTTATTGCTGTTTAATGACAATTCTTTTTATTTTTATACCCTATCCCATAGGGGTATATTAGTTTTGATACATAGTTTGTAACATAGAGAAATAATTTAGCTTCACATGCCTCAAAGTATATGGATCGACTCAGAATCGCTAGCTGAGTCGATTAAGCCATGTCTGTCTGTCCGTCCGCCCGTCCGTCTGTACGTCACCGATTTTTAGGCCTTAAATTTTGAGCTAGGATAATGAAATTTGGTATATAGGATCAACGTCCGTGCCTACAGAACAAGTGTAAAAAATTTCAAAATCCGCCAACTGCCACGCCCCTTTTAAGAAAAACTCAGTTTTTAACCAAACCGTAAGGAATTTTAAAAAAGATTCTGAGCAACATATTATATATCTTAATATCTATATTACGTCCACACTTTTTGGGGGCGTTTTTATATTAAAAACATTTTTATACACTACCCCATAACAAATGCAGGAGAAAACCTTGTCTTTTGTAGAACCGTAAAAGTGTTATAAGCAGTCTGAAGAATGTTTTGTCGTAGGAGTATTCATGCAACGTTGGAAAGTAGTCGTAAACGTTGTTAACGTGATAATATTACGACGTGATAAATGAACTGTCAAAATTTGTATGGGAAATATTTTCTAACAATATCGGAATTTTCTCACAGGAATTGGGTGCGTAAACTGAGGTGGTAAATGTTGTAAACTTTTGAAATGCTATTTTGACATTTAATCAGTCACTTTCACTCATCCAATATATGCGCTAAACTGAAAAAAATTATCGAAAACGGAAAGACAACAATAAGAACAAAGTTTTATCAATAAATAAATTACTTAAATGAGATTCAATTCAGTGGGTTACCGCATTATTTAGTGATGCAGTTTTAGGGTCGTTCATAAAACGTCGTCGTAAAATTATAATCTTTCGCACGTAATAAAATTACGACGTGGCATGAATACCCTTACTATATCATTTTTTCTATTTTATCCACATTGTGTTTTTATTATACTGTCATTCAAACTATTAAAAATAAATTCGTTTGGGACAGAATTTGTTGTTAAATATTCACCTTGGAAATACAGTTTTAATGCACTCCATTGTTCTATAATTTTATTGACGCAAGCATGTAGCGATAGCCATCTAATGTCTTAGTGGCGTAAAATCCTACTTTGAGAAAAGTATGATTTGACCAATTGCTCAATGGATCTTGGCAATTTCTTACTGGCATGACTGACAGCTAGAGCAACCGACTGACGTACGCATTTAATAAATACACAATTTGGATTGAGTGTTGTTTTCCAAGCAATGCCTATGTAAATATTATAATAACTATCTGCACCTTTCCTTTTGGAAATGCTACACAATTACATTAATAGGTATCAACCACACCGACACCACCCATAAACAGCTGAGCTTACTTTGTCTGCTTTCTGACCCACCCTACTTACTTACTTACTTAAGTGGCGCTACAGTCCGGAATGAACCTGGGCCTCAACCAACATGCCTCTCCAATTAGCCCGGTCCTTAGCTAACTGCCTCCAGTTGCGCACTCCAAGTTGGTTGAGGTCGGTTTCCACTTGTGCGCGCCACTTAAGGCGAGGTCTTCCTCTACTGCGTCCGACGTCTGGCTGGGAATCGAAGACTCTGCGAGCCGGAGTATTGGTGTCCATTCGTTCTACATGTCCCAGCCATCTTAAACTTCCAATGCGGAGTTTTTTGACCAGGGGCATGTGGCTGTACAGCTCGTATAGTTCTTGGTTGAATCTTCGTCTCCATAGCCCGTCAACGCAAACGGGACCGAAGATTTTTCGAAGAATTTTCCTCTCGAATCTACCAAGGATTTCTTCATCCGCTTTTGATACGGTCCATGCTTCAGCGCCGTAGAGCAGGACTGGGATGATCAGGGTCTTATATAGGATCTCCTTAGTAGTTCGAGTGAGGGCTTTACTACTAAATTGCCTTCTTAGCCCGAAGAAACAGCGGTTGGCAAGAGTAATTCTTCGTTTAATTTCTGACGAGATGTTGTTGTCAGAGTTAATAGCGGACCCGAGGTAGACAAAGTCCCGTACTACCTCAAAGTTATATCTGTCAATGGTGACGTTCTGTCCAATTCGTCGATGTTGTGTGTCCTTTCGTGTTGACAGCATATACTAAGTCTTACCCTCATTTACTGCTAAACCCATTTTCGCCGCTTCCTTCTCTATACTAGCAAACGTGGCTATGACATCACGTTGAGTCCTACCAATGATGTCAATATCGTCAGCGTATGCTAGTAGTTGCACCGACTTTTGGAAAATTGTGCCTCTGGTGTTGGCTTTGGAGTTTTGCATAATTCTCTCAAGAATCAGATTAAAGAAGTCACATGACAGCGCATCGCCTTGCCTAAATCCTTTTTTGGTATCGAATGTGTCGGTGAGGTCGTTTCCGACCCTGATGGAGCAGCGAGAATTCTCCATCGTCATCCTACACAAACGGACGAGTTTGGGCGGTATACCAAAACTAGACATGGCTCTGTACAGTTCGTCTCTATAAATGCTGTCATATGCGGCTTTGAAATCGATGAATAGGTGGTGGGTATCGATTTGGACTTCTTGAGTTTTTTCCAGGATCTGCCGAAGTGTGAAAATTTGATCGGTTGTGGACTTTCCTGGCCTAAAACCACACTGATAAGGGCCAATCAGGTTGTTGGTAAACGGTTTCAGGCGTTCACATATTACGGCAGATAGGATCTTGTAGGCGATGTTGAGGAGACTTATGCCTCTGTAGTTGGCGCAGTTCAGAGGGTCTCCTTTTTTGTGGATCGGGCAAACGATGCTGAGGTTCCATTCTTCAGGCATATTTTCATCCGACCAGATTTGGCTTATGAGTTGGTGGATGTTACTTACCAAGTCATCTCCGCCGGCCTTATAGAGCTCAGCGGGAAGGCCGTCATTTCCGGCAGCCTTATTAAGCTTGAGTTTAGATATTGCTATCCTCACTTCACTCAGGTCGGGTGGTTGGCAGTTTTCGCTGTCGTTGCCAATATTGAATGGTTCGTTCTGCCTGACAGCGGAATGTTGTTCGTCGTCGCCGTTTAACAGTCTGCAGAAGTGGTTCTTCCATATCCTCAGCATCGACTGTGTCTCAACTACAATATTTCCTTGTTCATCTCGACAGGATTCTGTTCGAGCCTTGTATCCTTGGCTTTGACGTTTTACACTTTGGTAACACTTGCGAACATCGTTCCTGGAGTGGCACCTCTCTATATCCTCGATAGCGCGCTTTTCTTGCTCTTTCTGACCCACCCTAACTCTGCGTAATTGCATTTCTTCTTTTGGATCATTTTTCTTGAAGACGATCGTTTATTTGTGTTTACTGTCGCCCAAACAATTAAAAACAAACAAAAACAATTTTTTTTTTTGAAAACTGCCAAAAACTGCTAAAATTTAAAAAAAAAAGCTAAAAAAAACTGCTGCAGGTCATTTTCATGATCAAAAACTGCTAAAATCGCAGGAAACTGCTAAATCAGGTAACGCTGCCTCATCCTGATCCTATACTCTTTTCAAGTAGTTCATTGTTTGATCTGGGGAAATTCCAACGGTCGTTTCTTATTATTTTTGTATCTATTATGACTTTTTGTTAGAAACTTATGTAACCCGATGTTTAGATTTGCATGTAATAAATTCAACTTTCAAAAAAGTTAATATCTATCAAATTTACTATCAGTCACGGATTCTTCGTTGAATAGTATTAAGGCCTGCTCAGAATGCATATCTGTAGCTGAGTGAAAAGTTAAAAACAAGGCAACCCATAAGCGCTTACACAATGTGTATCTTCGTGAATCTGTAGCTTGAAGTTGAATAGAGGGCAACTTCATGCAAGAAATGTATCTCTCTTTTGACAGCGATGCAAGATACCAGCTACAGATATGCATTCTGAGCAGGCCTTTAATTGTGCAGTGTTAATAGTTATAAAAAATATGCCCGGGTTATTTATCAACATCTGCTTCAGAGCAGGTCACAACTAGCAAATTATTTGAGATTTGATATTTTGATTGTTGAGTGTAAAAAATGGAAGTTGAATTGAATATGGCGCATAAATGCACATAATTTTTAACAAGCTAATAATATTGATAAGATTACCGCGAAGACGGCTTTTAAGAACCTTGAGAGGGACCAATGACCCAGTAGCTATACAAAACCGCACGTTTGTATGTTTTTTTCGATTACCAAAAACATTGTGCTGGGATCTCATGCAGAGCTTGAAGCCTCATGACAATCAACCAACTTCCTTGCCTTTTGAACTTCGAGTATGTACTACATTTTGTTCTTCTCATTGCAGTTTTATTAAACTTGTTTTAAATAGTTTCTTTCAGTGCTATATATCCTTGCACATGACTGTTATCAGAAGTGTATAGGAAATATCGTTGCTTATACATATATATTCACCTTCGCTGTGGTGAGTTTCGTTGTGACTTTTCTTGTGAGGATTATCGCAGAATCCGACAAATGTTATCGAGTCACAATCACCCTTATTCTAACAGTCGTTTAACGACAAGTCACAAAACGACAATGTTCTACTCGGCATTACAGCAGGCGTTTTATGAGTCGATTTACGTCATTAAACGCTAGATGTCGTTTTTGCTCATGTGAAACTTAATTTCTTGTTCGACTTCGTATTCTACTAGGCGTTTTAGTCTCGCAAAACGACAACTTAAACGTCATTTCTTGTCGTTGAGAAATTTGTAAACGCCAAGTAGTAAAAATCGCTTTAAAATTTGAGTTTTGTTTATATTTTCAACTTTTTAGTATAGTTAAAAGTTATTTAGTTATTTATTTGTCTTTAAGGGTAAAAATAACGAATCTACAACAGATGAAACGCCTGGTAGAGTTGATGGAAAAGTAGCCTCATTTGGCAATACATTTTAAAAGAGATGTCCCACAATTAGATAAATTCAAAACTGGATGCAAAGACGTTGCTGCAGTACCTATTAACCGTTTTGGACCACCGATAAGAGAAAAAAAAAGAATGGCAAAAAGTATACATATCATTTACTTGAGAATATATTTTGTTTTAGATTTTGATCTTATACTTCTGCTTATTCTCATGAAATCTCTTTTGTTGATTTCCACTTCACTAATCCACGATAGAGAAATCACAATGGTGTTCATATTTGCATTTAGTAATTTAGTAATAATCAAAATAAAGTAAAAGCACAGGAAATAAACTTACGAATGTAGTTAATATAAATAATAAATGAATGTTAATTTCAAATTACAAATTGCAAACAAATTTTTTTTTTCATCGCAGAACAGTCAAACCGAACTAATCGGTTTACAGAAGTGATAAAATGGTGAACGGACGTATCCCATCCGTCTTCTCGAAGACCTATGTTACTCCACGTCGTCCTTATGAAAAGGCGCGTTTGGATCAGGAGTTGAAGATCATCGGCGAGTATGGTCTACGTAACAAGCGCGAGGTCTGGAGAGTCAAGTATGCCCTTGCCAAGATCCGTAAAGCTGCTCGTGAGCTCCTCACTTTGGACGAGAAGGATGAGAAGAGATTGTTCCAAGGTAATGCTCTCCTCCGTCGTTTGGTGCGCATTGGTGTGTTGGATGAATCGCGCATGAAGCTCGATTACGTTTTGGGTTTGAAAATCGAAGATTTCTTGGAACGTCGTCTCCAGACTCAGGTCTTCAAATTGGGATTGGCCAAGTCTATCCATCATGCTCGTGTGTTGATCTGCCAAAGACATATCCGTGTCCGCAAACAGGTGGTGAACATCCCATCGTTCGTTGTGCGTCTGGATTCCCAGAAACACATCGACTTCTCCCTGAAGTCGCCCTTCGGTGGTGGCCGTTATGGTCGCGTGAAGAGGAAGAACATGAAGAAGAACCAAGGTGGTGCCGCAGCAGCTGAAGAAGAAGAAGATTAAGTGAATCGCAACGGAAGACAAGTGGATAATGTCGGAAATTGTGTATCCTTGAGGATAATAAAAGTTTTCTAAATTGCCTATCTGCCATTCATCAGCTGTTGCTGTGGAACTCATGTGGAATGTAAAAAAATGAGAGAGGAGGCGTTCAGAGAATAGAATACCGACACTTAAACGACACTAAAATGAATCGACTCAAAAAACGCCATTTGTCGTTTAATAAAAACGCCATGTGGAATAACCCCCAAGGCAATCTCGACGCAACGGACGGTATAGACGCAGACGGTTTCGCGTTGAAATGTCAAAAACTCATCGAGCTTATGGGAACATGTATAAGTGGGCAATCTGAACGCCGACGCGACGCAATGGACGTTAGCTACACAGAAAAGTTGATTCAACTTCAACTTTCTTGCGCATCGACGCATTGGAATGTCAGTTTGAAAGCTGTCAGATGGTATGTTTGTGAGAATCTTGAGATTACTTTCATAGGTTATAAATAAACAAAATAAATTAAAAGTACTGAATTAATAATTGTGTTGTGTGACTAACAACTAATTAAATTTTCTTCTGTGAGAATTGAAAAACAAACAAAATCTTCGACGGCTAATGGTGAACTGTCAATCAAGTGACATCGCATCGCGTCGCGTCGTGAGCGTCGAGATTGCCACCACCACTCAAATCCTCACCATTTTTGACACTTCAATGCGAAACCGTCTGCGTCGCGTTCGTCGCGTGCGTCGAGATTGCCACCACCATAAGGGTGAACAATCCTCACAAAGAATAGTCACACGAGCTTGTGACTTTTGATTCCTCACAAGTTGGAGAATCGGGCAGTAAGTGTAACCGAGCATAGCGATGCCAAAATCATTTCAATGTAACCGTACTATTAAAATGCATTTCCACCTTAAACTATTTCTCAACGAACAAAATATCCCCATATTTCCAATTGACATGACGGCACTGCCAACAACTACTACATTACGTATGTCTACTGTCTGTGCTGAATTCAAAGAGCTGATTGAGTAAAAAAAAAAGTAAAAAGAAGAATCCACCAACCAGTGTCCGTGTCTCAGCACATAAAAACCATTTAAAAAATATTTTTTTTTCCATTTTTGTTCGCCAAAATAAAAGCAGTTATATCCAAAATGTAATGTAATAACCCATTCGACAAATAACAATCGTATCCCACGGAAAAGAGCATTCGCGAAAACCGAGCAAAAAAAATAGGATTTCACTTGTCTCGCAGTTTTCTCTCTTCGTAATTTCCAATGAGAAGGTCGGTTTCGGTCGGTCGACGGCTAGATGACAAAGTTAAAATAAATGAAAGGATTATATTTTTAGTACATAATTGTCTCGCGTTTATTATTTGTTTTCTTTTCCAACACACACGCATACACGAATGGAAAATAGCCCCAAATGGAATGTGTTAATCGTTTCTTCTTTCTTTCATTTATTTTTTTTTTTTTGCGAATATGTCAATCTTGAAAATTTCTTCAAATGCCGCTGAATACGAAAGAGGAAAAGTTCTCAAGTGAAATGTGCTGAATATCACCAGTGTATTGCTTTTTTTCTTCCCCAAAAAAAATTCACCACGACCTTTAGATCATTTTTTCCTTGTGCAATTATTGAAAAAGTTTTCATTTCTGTTTTTCGCCAATCAGAAAAAAAAAAAAACAATAAAACGAAAAAAACTTATATAAAACTGTGTACATCAAACTTGAAATGTCTGACGGTAATTATTGCGTTCAATCAGATTCAATTACGACCGATATATCTACCCAAGAGTTTCCTTTAAACAAAGAAAATGCATTCGACGTGAATTCTCGTGGAAAACCCGAAAAAAACAAGTCAAATCAAACACAAATTCAAGTGAAAAATCCATATACATATGAACACACAAAAAGACAATTAACACTGAGCATTCGGAAATAAGTTGATAAAAATAATAAAAATATTGAAAAATAAAATAAAAATAAAACATGGTGAAGGAAGACATGAGTTGATCTCTTCTCTTTTTTTTATTTGCAGTTCTTTTCTTCCCCAATGTACTTGCATGTCAGGCCGCAACGACATCGTCGTAGTCGAATTTGTAAAAAACCAAAAAACAATTAACGCAACACGAATATCGAAAGGATAATAGAAAAGAAAAAATCAAATTTTATACTCCGAACAATTTGAAAGAAAAATTTTTGTTTCCCCAAAAAGTAAAAAAGTCAAAAAAAGTCAAAAAAAAAAAAACATTTCAAAGGCAAAACACCCGTCAATTTGGAGGAGAGATTATTTTTCTGTGTTGAACGTCGTCGACACGTCCGACCGCCCTCTCGCGCTCGGAAAGGAACACAGATACAACGAGGAGCACCAGTAGCAGTAGCAGCAGTCGGTGGTGTGTCGGAGGTGGTTTGCAAAATATCCAACGAGACAACAACGTCGACGACGACTACGAGCATAAGAGGTGGTACCGTTTCTCGGGGTGAAAAGTGCAGTTCTGTTTTGTGTTGAATAATGAGTCGACATGAAGGTAAAATATTTAACCCACAACTAGTATCTAGCCGTGCACCCGTGCATGTGTATTATTTCCCCCCAATATATACGGCGGTGCAAAAATATTTTTATTTTTAGATGAATATTCAGATATATATGTGTGTACATCTATTTTGTTATGGTTTTGTTGTTGTTGTTGTTGTTTTTGATAGGTTTTCAGTGCGGAATTTGATTTTGTTTAAATGGGATTTTTGTTTTGTTCTTGGTTCTCGTTTCATGTACATCATCAGGAGTTAGCTGCGATTCGTGTCTCAAGAGCAATTTCAATGGCAGGCGATATAAATGTCTCATCTGCTATGACTATGACTTATGCGCGGACTGCTACGAGGAGGGTGTCACCAGCACACGACATTCAGTGGATCATCCAATGCAGTGCATCCTAACCAGATCGGATATTGAGCTGTTTTTCGGCGGAGAAATGCTCAGCTCGGAACAGCCACAAAGTTTCACCTGCCCCTATTGTAAGAAGATGGGTTTCAGCGACTCGACACTGTTGGAACACGTGAGTTCGGAACATACGGAAACGAGTCTGGAGGTTGTTTGCCCAGTGTGCGCCGGCTTGCCAGGTGGTGAGCCGAATCTAGTCACAGATGACTTTGCCGGTCATCTATCATTGGAGCATAGAACTGGCCCCAGAGAGCTGATATCATTTCTAATATCCTTTTCAAACGAATATTTTTCATTTTTCATGGTGGTTTTGGTTTTTATTAGGCGTGTATCCCAAGTGGGGTGTCGTCATATGGGTTAGGTTTGGTGGGTTGTTGGCGCTCAGGTGAGCCCATAGCGATACCCTTTGTACCTGAAAAGAAAGTTCTTTTCAAGTACAACGATCATAGATCTTTGGTGAGTTTACTTACTTAAGTGGCGCAACAGTACGGAATGAACCTGGGCCAAACCAATATGCTTCTCAAATTATCCCGGTCCTTAGGTAGCTGCCTCCAGTTGCGCACTCCAAGTTGGTTGAGGTCGGTTTCTGGTTGTCACTAAAGGCGAGGTCTTCCTCTACTGCGTCCGACTCTGTGAGCCGGAGTTTTGGTGTCCATTCGTTCAACAAGTCTTAGCCATCTTAAACTTCCAATGCGGAGTTTTTTTTTAGGGGAATGTCGCTGTACAGCTCGTATAGTTCTTGGTTGAATCTTCGTCTCCATAGCCCGTGTAAGGATTTCTTCATCCACTTTTGACACGGTCCATGCTTCAGCGCCGTAGAGCAGGACTGGGATAATCAGGGTCTTATATAGGTTCACCTTAGTAGTTCGAGTGAGGGCTTTACTACTAAATTGCCTTCTTAGCCCGAAGAAACAGCGGTTGGCAAGAGTAATTCTTCGTTTAATTTCTGACGAGATGTTGTTGTCGATAGTTAATAGCGGAGCCGAGGTAGACAAAGTCCCGTACTACCGCAAAGTTATATCTGACGTTCTGTCCTAATCGTCGATGTTGTGTGTCCTTTCGTGGTGATAGCTTACATGGTCTTACCCTCATTTTTAGGATTAAAGAAATCCTAAAAGAATTTTTTCCGCTTCCTCTCTATAATAGCAATTGCGGCAAGGACATCCAGTTGAGTCCGACCAATGTTGTCAATATCGTCGGCGAATGCCGATTTATGGAAGATCTCTGATGTTGGTTGCGGCGTTTTGCACAATCCTCTCAAGAATTAGATTAAAGAAGTCACGTGACAGTGCATCGAATCGCCTAAATCCTTTTTGGTATCGAGTGTGTCGGTGAGGTCGTTTCCGACTCTGATCGAGCGGCGAGAATTTCAAAACTTCATCCTGGCGGACGAGTTTGGCCGGTATACCGAAACTAGACATGAATCTCTATAGATCGTCTCTATAAATGCTGTCGTATGCAGCTTTGAAATCGATGAATAGGTGGTGGGTATCAATTTGGACTTCTTGGGTTTTTTTCAGGATCTGTCGAAGTGTGAAAATTGGATCAGTTGTGGACTTTTCAGGGCTAAAACCACACTGATAAGGGCCGATCAGGTTCATGGTATACGGTTTCAGGCGTTCACATATTACGGCAGATAGGATCTTGTAGGCGATGTTGAGGAGACTTATGCCTCTGTAGTTGGCGCAGTTCAGAGGGTCTCCTTTTTTGTGGATCGGGCAAACGATGCTGAGGTTCCATTCTTCAGGCATGCTTTCAACCGACCAGATCTGGCTTATGAGTTGGTGGATGTTACTTACCAAGTCATCTCCGCCAGCTTTGTAAAGTTCAGCGGGAAGGCCGTCATTTCCGGCGGCCTTATTAAGCTTGAGTTTAGATATTGCTATCCTAACTTCACTCAGGTCGGGTGGTTGGCAGTTTTCGCTGTCGTTGCCAATATTTCGTTCTGCCTGACAGCGGAATGTAGTTCGTCATCACCGTTTAACAGTCTGCAGAAGTGGTTCTTCCATATCCCCAGCATCGGCTGAGTCTCAACTACGATATTTCATTGTTCATCTCCACAGGATTCTGTGTAACTGTGTACTGGAGTGTAACCTCTACATCCTTGATCGCGAGGTTTTCTTGTTCTTATTTCTTCTTTCTGAAAAGCCAGTGTTCTTCGCTTCTTCTTTGCCTAAAGAGCTCAGTGGTAGCTCTCGTCTTCACCTGTGGCTTAGCCTTGTAGGCATCGTTCTTGGCTGCGAGCATCTGTCGGCATTCCTCACCAAACCAAGGCTGGAGGGCGCGAGAATCCTAGGACATCCGTTGCGACTGATCTAATGGCTTGTTGGCATCGTTGCCATTGTTCTTCAACATATGATGCTGGGTGTATGGTGTTAGTCGTGTCGTTAAGGGATACGCGAAGGCCTTGACGGTCTAATTGCGATTGCAGTCTTTTCACATTAAATGTTTTCACAGTATTTCTAGTTTGTTGTGACGTGTTGAATATCCGCATTCTTACCTTGGCTGCAACAAGGTAGTGGTCCGAGTGGACGTTAGCCCCTCGGAATGTTAGGGCATCCAAAATACTGGATGCGTGCCTCTTGTCAATCGCAATGTGATCAATTTGGTTGACCGTTTGTTGAACGGCCACATTCCTTATGGATGTCGTGGTGAGGAATTCGTGTGCTGGCTATAGCATTTCGTTCCTTAGCGAAGTCATTTAGCCTAAGTCCGTTGCCAGACGTGTTGTCGTGTGTTTTTCTAGAATACTGCTTAAGATGTCTTCTACTCCTACCTTCGCGATAAAACCTCCAAGCACGATTTTAAGATCGCACTTTGGTAGTCGCTCATAGGTTTGGTCAAGGAGCTCGTAGAAGCAGTCATATCATCTTCACTTCTTCTTCTTCTATCACTTTCGTCCGTCGGGGCGTGAGCGCACATAAGGCTTTTTTTTCATCCCCTTTCTGGGCGGCCCATCCCATTATGTTTTCTGGATGGCAGTTATGTCTGGTTTGTACCAGTTTAGGCCTTCCGCTAGTTGTTCGCCTGCACCTCTTCTGAATTTCTGAATAATGTTCTCACATTCCAGGTGCAGATACGAACGTCGTTGTCCTTTTTTCGTTTAGCAGGATCGCCAACAATAAGATCAGTCCTTTCCGAGGCTATTGGTTGCTTCTTAACGATGTTTCTTCTATGGGTGGGTAGTTTACCCAACGCACACACCCCCAACCTGGAGGTCCAGTTCCAATTTATTAGATACCCCTAGGACTGGGGGCCACCAGTATCCACAACGGGATTGAGCCTTGCCGTTGGCCTCTCAGTTCATCTGCCACCATCTCTGTATAAGGGACCTGACTTAACCTCAAGATTCCTAGATAACCGGTTGTCCGAATATGTCGAAGCAGCTCATCTAGGTTCGCCTGGGACAGCAGGCTGTTTATAGCGTTGCTGTTTTTCGTCTTCTTATTAACACTCGCACTTATTGTTTAGCATATCAAATCTGGTTGGATGGTTACCACTACAATATCCAACCATATCGGATGTGAACAAAATTATGTAAATTATATAATTGCGTCTTCATTAATGCATACAATATGCACAAAGACGTTGAAAATGGAAAAGTGCGTGTCGAACCTTCTGATTTAAATATTTGTTGTGAACTCTTTCATGGGTCTGCACCCGAGTCTGCAAGTCCAATATGAGCAGTGAGCAGTTTATTGAGTGCACATTACCGTTTGTTTCCGGACTTGTGTGTCCATTATTGGTACAGTATCTGGTTGGTTTTGCCAGTGGTCACTGGTAGCAAGAACATGTGACCTCTATTGCTGAACTAGCGGATTCTAAACGGAGTTACCTTTAAAGAGATATTTTCAAGCTCAGCTCATGCAGCTCTATACGGTGTTCGAAGTACTTTCGCCAAACATTCGCTGACTATGTAAACACGCATTCTAGACAATTCATTCGATTATGGTCGTTTTCTACTTGTGCGCGCCACTTAAGTCGGGCCTTTCTATACTGTGTCTACGATTTGGCTCGGAATTGAAGACTGAACCATTGGGTATCCATTTGCGTAACATGCCAACCTTTAAAGTCTATGTCGCTGTGGATGCAGTTTAAGACTGGTTAGTGCAATGGACGGGCACTCTGGTTCAAATCCCGAAAGTGACAACAGCAAAGTTTGTTCACTGCTCCACGTCTTGCGAAAGTCTGACAAACATACAAGAGTAACACTGTCATGAGTTGCTTCGCAAATTTGACACTCGTGTTCGGCGTTGTCGCAAAAATAATAACTTTGCACACACAAATGGAGGGAGAAGGTAGGTTTGAAGGCCGTTAAAGCAAAATATTTAAAGTTTTCATTTTCCATGTCCCTGTACCACCGGTTAAGTTCGTCTCAATAACGCAACCCAGATCTCAGAGCTTGTTTCCTCGAAACGATCAAAGTTACTTCATTCTTTTGATACGGTCAATGCTTCAATGAAGTGTGACTGGGATTATCAGGGTTTTATAAAGCTGCTACATATTGCTAACGTTATTAGCCTCCTAAGGACCACCGTGAATAACCAGTTGTTTAGGTTAGGTAAGAGTGGCTGACAGCGAATTCGCCAGCACACTAAGACCTGTTTTTGGTCCATTGTACCACGTGGATATTGTCCATTCTTCTTGTTATCTATGAGACTTCTCAATTCCGTGTTAGTCAAATCCCTGAGATTTTGAAAGTAGTAAGCTCCATGATGGAGCTTCGTCTTGTGTGATAGGTCTGATCAGTTACAAATGAGATGAAGTATTGTTTCTTCTTCCTCTTCGTTTATGCATCTCCAACAGAAGTCTATGCCTATTAAACAGATTTAAGTGATGACACCTATGGTGGCTCTTCCCTTGGATCTTCTCATATCCAGCTTTGGATAATTTTTGTTTGGTTATTTGACACGTCGTCCCATGACTTCATCTGATGGGATTTGCTGTTAACATGTTCCGCTAGAAAGCTTTGCATATAGCGATAAGAATACCTAGTGCACCCGAGTCGGGTACAACTGCTAATTTTGTCCCATGTCTGGCGAGTTCATCAGACTTACAGTTCCCTGGAATGTCACTATGCTCAGGCACCCAGCATAGGTGAATGTTAAACTGCTCTGAGATCTTTTGAAGAGATGAGCGGCAATCTATGGTTGTCTTTGAGTTGATGAGACTGATCCCAGATATTTGACGGCCGCTTGGATGTCCAAGATGCTAATATCTCTGGCAGATATTATGTTCTCTTTCAGCCATAATAAGGCTTCTTTAATCACTATGAGTTCCGCCTGGAGATGTTGACCTGGAAACTTTTATCAAAGTTTAACCAGGGTACTTATTCCTTAGTGAAGGCGACTTTCTGGGTACCAAGCGTGTGATTTATATACATGTGCACACACGAAATGTGAAAATTACACTCTATGTACCTAGCAAGTCTCCTACACTATCGTGAACGATAATCCATTTGAATGTTACGGAATGAGTACCCTGGTAAAAGTGTAATCGGTGCTTTCAGGAACATTTGTATGATCGTTTAGAATTGTTAAGTGGCCAGTTTGTATATATGACCACTGTTGGGCTTTAAGACGGATGGCTGAGTTAGCTGCCATTTGCTTGCCAAACATATCAAGGGATCGAAGGTGAAAAAGAATGTCTAGTGCTGTTGTGAGTGTTGTACGAAGTGCACCACCAATGTACAGACACGCAGTTCAATGCACCTTGGCTAGTTTGTTGCTGTTTATAGCTATCTCTAGCGCTGTCCACCATACTTCTACTCCATAAGGAAGTATATAACCGAGATACAGAGCCAATGCGTGATAAGAGGTTGCATTCCCCCTTTCTTGCAGAAATAAAGTGCAACTGTCGCTTTCTTTATAATTTCTGTTATGTTCAGCTTCCAGTTGAGCTTCCTGTCCAAAATAACTCCCAGGTACTTTGCTTTGTCCGAGAAGGCTAGTTCGATTCCGGTAACTGACGGGAGGTCAATATGACGAATTTTATATTTCCTAGTGAACAGCACCAGTTCAGTCTTATGGGGGTTGACACCCAGACCACAACTTACTGCCCATTTGGAAAGTCTGTGTAGTGCGTTCTGGAGACGTTCTTTCCGCGTAGGCAATCAACCTCTGCTTCCAGAATGAGTAAAAGCTAGCTTACCACTAAGTTTCATAGAAGAAGGGATAGGATTCCACCTTTCGGAGTACCTCTACTGACATGTCATCTGACCGACCAACCAAGCAGTTTTGAGTTGATAATCCTACTGTTTAAGAGCAAATTAATCCAATTGAGTGATCGACTTTCAGACATGTTAGCGCATTAATGATCGCTGCCGACTTAACGTTGCCAAAAGCACCATCAATGTCTTGGAATGAAAACATAGTAGACTCCTTGCAGCACAACGGCTTATCGATAATACGTACCAATGTGTGAAGGGCTGTTTCGTTTCTTCAGATTTTCCCTTACAGTACTAGGTTCCCTTTCTTTTAAATCGTTAAAACCCCTTAAACATCTTGGATTGCTTCAAGGCCAAAATTCTTTTTGATAAAAGCGTGTTTCTATATTGTAAACACCTTGATGCAGATCAGTTTCCAAAGAGTTTCCTTCAATTCGGGATGTTAGACAATTGATTTGCTTTTCGAAAGACGACACCCTATCGAGGTATCCGTACGGAAGAACAATTTTTCTGAAATGTTCGAAATCGGAGAATTTTCTACCGAGGTATCCGTTCCGAATAACATTTCGAACGGAACTCCAACGAAATGTAACGTACATGATCGCACATCGGTGATATTAAACGTATATCACAGATTTTTGCCACCTATCCATTGAATTTCTTCCGAAGTTGGCCGACGAAAAATTGCTGCGGAATCAAACTGCGATTGTATGATTTTTAATTTTGTTCCGGATACGGATACCTGGAAAGCAAAGTTCCGATTGGACTGATTTTCTTTTCGGAAATTATTCCTAACGGATACCTCGATAGAGGTGAATAAATTGTAAGTCTGTAGACGGGGCTTGCCCTTAAAGGAAATTAAGAAATTCAGTTCCCCCCATAATATTGGAACAACCTCTTATTTTAAGAAGTACCTTGTGTAGCATAATCAACCCTACCGAGGTATCCGTCGGAGTGGATAATTTCCCGCAATGCATACTTCGTCGGACGTTTAAATTCCATTCGAGTTATGTGGCATCGGACACAATACACAAATGCGACGGCTTCACTTCACTACGGAAGAAATCCGAAAAAAAATCCACTTAGCTGTCAAAAATTTCACGAAAATTGCTCCTGAACGCACTTCAAAGCAGTTCGCCGGGATGCATTACAAAATGAAGAATAGGTACCTCAACGCAAAAATCCTTCGAATCGTACAAAATCGGAGAATTTTCCGCTCCCACAGATAACTCGATAGGGCTGAGCTTTTCGGAAGAATACCTCGAAGCAAAATTCCTCAGAATCGTACAAAATCGGAAAATTTTCCGCTCCGACGGATACCTCGAATTTGCATATAGCCCCAGGTCTGAAAATTCAGGAGGGTGCTAATGAGCATGAGCACATGCAGTACCAAATAAATTTGATAAAATTGATCTGAATCGTACATGGGCGTACCTTAATATTTTAATCGCTGACTAACCTTTTCCAGAGGCTTTCGAAGTATTGCTTCAGAAAACTGGACAAGACATCATAAACTCATTCACTATGCACCTTGTTGTAGCCTCTGTTTATTTGTTAATTTGTTATCCCTTACGTCATCCTAGTAACTTTCTATGAACGCAAGATTTCTTGCAGAATTTTCTCAATTTTCTGTTATATCCGATCTTTATCTGTCCAAGTTGAGCATTAAAAATATTTTTTGGGTGACCTACGTCTAAACTGTTGACAACATTTTCCTTAACCAAATAAATACGATGAGCCATCGGCAATACGTCATGGTGGTGGGGTACGTCGAATTCCAGGACGTACATTAGGTGGACCGAGATCCCGAAGGTCCAATATGTTAGTTAATTCTTCAAGTGGCCTATCAGCTTTATCACCATCCGGTCGTGATTCGGTTGATCCGATTGCCGAGCTATTGTCACAATTGTCCGGTGTGCGCCGTGGTGGACCACAGACATCTCAGTTGCAGCAACTGCAAATGCAGATTCAACTAGAAAGACAGCAAGTTACGGTACGACACACACACACACACAGATGATTCAATACTCTTTGTTTGTTTTGTGTTGCGCCTTTGTTATTGGAAATCATTCAATGCTTTGTAATCATTTTAGGCAACTCGACAACAATTAGAAAGGTTACCAAGGCGCCAAGCACACCCAATGGTTTCCTCATCCAGTTCAAATGCAACCATGCAAGAAATGGGCAATGGCGGCGGTGGAGGAGGTGGCAGTGGTGGTACCCCCAGCAGTGGCGGCGGCAGTGGTACTAGTGGATGTCGTGCAACCGAATGGACTGTGAATAACACATCAACATCATCGATTCAACAGTCGCAGTCGAATGTGGGCGGCACCAGTGGCGGCGGCTCATCGCTAAATACCAGAGAAGTACCATTGAATACATCTGTGTTGACGGTTAACGATTTCGGTTTGTCGTCGTGTCAATTTCTACAGCCGGCAGTTGGTGCAGTTGGCAGTGCTGGAAACGCTTCCGATGGTGGTCAGTCCTCACAGTTCTTGCTATCAAAATTCATGACACCGACATTGAGTGAGGAGGAACTAGCACGCCTTGAAAAGGATCGTGCTGATCGGTGAGATGCAATCAATCCCCAACACATTTGATTTTTTTTTTACATTTTCTCATCCGTATTTTGTCTCTCGTTTCAGATCTCTTTGCGTTCAGGCTATGTTGCTCTCCACTTTGGCCACATTCAAGCACGACTCAGAATGGAACAGCAGCAATAGTAAACACAAAACTACCGACACACAGTCAGAGCGTAGCAACAACAGCGACAACAGCAGGGATGGTGGAGCTAACAATGATACCAGTGATGAGCAAACCGTCATGAATAACAACACGACACAAGCAGCCACAATGAACCGTGACCAACAACAGCAGACATCCCCCGAGGACTTTGTCGAAGAATACTCACTCCAGCAGCATCAGACGTCATACAATTCAAACAACGCCGTTTCAAAAAAGAAACCAACCTCTTCCGGCGGCAAAGGTGGCGCACAACAAAACGCGACCGCATCAGCAATGGCTCTTGAACGACGTGGTCGTCCTCCACCACCGCCGGTCGTCGTAATGAGTGGCAGTGCCACCACCAACACCCAACCACAAGGCGCCACCACCAACAATCAACAACAACCATCAAAACTAACGCGCGAAATGAAAACAACAAGCTCTTCAATGTCTGCTTCAAATGAAATTCCAGATTCTAGGTAGTGCTGCTTTCATTTAATATTATTATTATTATTGAAACTTATTATATTATTATTAAAAAGAGATACATTTTGAAAAAAAAAAAGGAAATCCGCAAAAAAAAACTACAAATACAAAATTAACTAAATAATACTATTATGTGAGAAAAAAAACAAAAAAATGCAAAAAAAACAACAACAAATTGTTTTTTGTTCTTCCCTCCACGCTCCTTCTAGAACTAACGTGTTCCTTCACTCTCCTCTGAGTTTATATTCTTTTTAGTTTTTTTATCGAAACAAATTTAGGTATGCAAATATTCTTTTATCTTAGTTTTAATAATATTGTTGCAGGAAACTGTTGGTTTTTTGCGTTGTTTTATTATTTTAATTATTATTTTGTTTGTTTATTTCGTGATCTCCTCCCACCTGCACACCACACAAGAAAAACACACCCAATTGCTCTGCTCTCGCCTGCTCCCTCCCTTGTATTTTGTCTTAATCCCTCGCCTTTCCACAAATAATTTGTTTTTTTTTTTTTCATAAATAATATATTTTTCAATTGAAAATTTGTAGATTAAACCCCGCCTCCTCCCCCCGCACATATTCAAAAAATGAAATAATGAAATGTTACAAAAAAAAAAAAAAAAACAAAATTCGTATTTATGAGTTAATATTTTATTATTACAATTTATATAAGGATATGTATTTATATATTATAACGAAGATGCAACTAAGAACCGAATAAAATGGATGAATATGAAATTTGTCAATATTTTTTCAACATACTTAGTAGGGAGTATACAAAAACAAATTTAAAAGAATGCAAACAAAAACAAATAACAAAACATGTTTTTGTTAATTATTTTCTTTCTTCTCTTCCTATTTTGCCCTAGTTCTCACTTTTAATTGTAAAATGTTTTTCTTTTTATTTTTTCTTGATTTTGTAATAATATTGCGTTGCGATGTTTTATGAAAAATAATGAAATGTGATTTACAATATTTTCTGCAAAACAAAAAACACAAAAAAAAAAAAACAAAGAAATACTTGAAAACAAGTAAAAAATAATAAAATATTAATAAATTCAAATAAATGTAATTTGGTTTGTTAATTGTTTGGTGTTGATGGTGGATGAGAGAGTAGGCTAAGTAGTTGGAATATTTTCATGGGAATCGGGGTGGTGGGAAGTGGATGGACGGTGATCGGCGTTAACTTGGCAAAGAAACTGCCACTTCATCTAGTGGGAAATCTTTCATGTTCAGGCCCTACTCCCAGGTCGAATTACCACATCAGTTATCGAGAGAGTGAAATTCATACGTTATCGAATGATCGAGTAACTACAAGGTGGCGCAAAAGTAATCTTCCTATCAGAAAATGCTATAAATTTTGCGATTGGCCCCTAATGTCAGTTCTGTTTTGACATTTGTGTACGCAAAAATATGTAAAAGAGACAGCTCACGAGAGAGCAAAAAACCTCCCCTCCATAAAAATCTGTAAAAAAAATTACTGCAGAAATTTCTGTTGGTAAAAATCAGTAAGCTGTCATTTGGTATCTAAAAGTGACCACTCGCTTGTTTTGACAGGTGATTTATTGTCATTTGTTCTTTAAAAGGCATACAAAATATATAATTTTACTGTTTTTTACTTAAACGCGTTCCCGTACTTTTTGGTAATTTTGTCTCTTTCTGAGGTAATTTACCCCCACTCCAAGAAATTTGAGAATTTACTAATTTTTACTGAAAAAGTACAGGAACAGACCTAATTTTACGCTACACTGCTATAGAACGCGGAATATTGGTGACTATTTATTTGAGCAATAATCGGTCGGTGAATTTGGCACAACGTGAATTTCGTCGCAGATTTCCTAGCCGTCCAACGCCTACTGGTGAAACACTGCGACGTTAAGCCTTCGCCTCGAAGAGACTGGCTGCTGCCAGGCGTGGCAGACCCCGGAGTAGCCGTTCTGCAGAGAATATTGCTGCTGTAGCCGAAGATGTCATGGAAGCGCCGTCGACATCGACCAGACGACGTGCCACGCAAATGGGTATCAGTCGACGGTCTTTACAGCGACTTTTGGTACAATATTTGAAGATGTTTCCGTACAAAGTCCAGACGGTGCATCAGCTGTTAGCTGCTGACCGCCAATCGCGTCTAACATACGCTCAAGCCATCCTTAATCACCACCAAGAGGAAGATGATTTTTCATCAAAAATAATAATGAGTGATGGCCCATTTCCATCTTAGCGGGTACGTAAATAAGCAAAATTTACGCTTCTGGGGCACTGCAAATCCGCGTGTAACCCACGAAGAGCCATTACACCCGCTCAAAGTCACTGTATGGTGTGCTGTTTTCGCTGGAGGAGTCATCGGACCTTTATTCTTCGAGGACGTCGCGGGCCAAACGGTTACTGTGAATGGTGAGCGCTACAGAGCAATGATCAACGAGTTCTTTTTGCCGCAACTTGATGAATTGGGATTGCAACGGCACACACTGCACGTGCCACAACCGATATGCTGAAGGATGCATTTCCCGGGCGCCTTATCTCCCGTTTTGGCGATTTGCACTGGCCAGCAAGATCGCCTGATTTGACCGCTCCAGACTTCTTTTTGTGGGGCTTTTTGAAGTCGCGGGTTTATGTCAACAAGCCTCAGACTCTTGCAGCTCTTAAAGACGATATCCGTCAAGAATGTGAGGACCGATCGCCGGAAGTTTTGGCCAAAGTGATGGAAAATGCCATAAAAAGGGCTCAAATGACAATAAACTGTGGCGGCTGCCATTTACATGACATCATATTCTCGACTTGATTTAAAAAAATTTAAAGACCAAATAAAAATAGTCCACAAGAAGAATCAAAATTTTTCATTTTTTTTTTTAAATTACAGCCAAAAAACATCGGAAGGTTATTTTTGCGCCACCTTGTACATTGGGATGATCGCATACGAATGGACACGTATTGAATGCACAATTAAAATGGTACCAATTTTACTAGCAAAATTCTGCTACATTCAGGCAATGTTTCCCTTGTCAGAAATGTAAATTAGATTTCTGAATGGGAACAGATTCCCGGGAAAAATTATTCGCGATAGGCCTGATTGATTTTTGAAAATTTTTTTGAATAATGTCAAAAATGCTTTTATAGATACGACTGTTAATCAATATTGATCCTTGCAATAGTGTGCACTCAAAATACAAAATGGAAATATTACAAGCTTTTGCAACAATAATGAAGTTTGTGATTATATGACTTTGAGCTAATGAGCGAGGAAAGGAACCCAAATTATCATAAGTAGTGACCGTTATCACAATGCCAATATGTTGCTTGAAATACAAAACTATGTTTACGTACTTACTTACTTAAGTGGCACTACAGTCCGGGATGAACCTGGGCCTCAACCAACATGCCTCTCCAATTAGCCCGGTCCTTAGCTAAATGCCTCCAGTTGCGCACTCCAAGTTGGTTGAGGTCGCTTTCTACTTGTGCGCGCCATTTAAGGTGTGGTCTTCCTCTACTGCGTCCGACGTCTGGCTGGGAATCGAAGACTCTGCGAGCCGGAGTATTGGTGTCTATTCTTTCTACCAGCTAGGTTCCAGAAATCGAGTGAAATGAAAGTGAAATTACTTTTGTAAATCGAGTGAATTTGTTTTTGGTGTTCCACATTCCGACCGGTTTGATAACTTCGAAAAGTTTTCGAAATCACTCGGTGAAAAAGATAGCTGATACTATCTGTCATATGGGACATTGCAAAATTATTTTTATTTTGATAAATTTGTTTGTTTACAAATTCTGCTTAATTTTTATAAAATAAATAATAAATTATATAATATTGAGTGCTATTTATATTGCTGCGGTGTTGCAAGTTAAAAAACAAAAGTACGCAGAGGAAAAATAAAAATATGTAGGTACGATAAGACCCCTTTCTAATCCTTTAGAAATTGCAGATGCTGCGTAGCTAAAACAAATAAATTTCAAATGAAAATTAAAAATTGTTATTTCATTTAGATTTATGTCATTTTATCGACTTAATAAACATCCTTTCCAAATTTTGCTGCAAACTTTTGCGCCACACCTAAAACAATCATTGATTTTTTGTGTGTTGCAGGTCGTCTCAGTTTTGCGTTTCCTTACCGAAAGAAGCTTTCTGAGATCAATTGGAAAATATTCTGATGTTGTATCAAAGATATTGAAAAGAGTTCTCAATGTTTTGGAGAACAAAATTTGTCCAAGATGGTCCAACATTCCATGTCGGATGAAAAAAACGGAAATCAAAACAACATTTCATGGACGAATTTCTTATTCCTGGGGTCATATACATCGAAGGCAGGAAATAATACTTCTCAGTTAATGCACTGATTGTGAGTAGGATCCAAAAATAGTATCATTTCAAAAACAAAGCGTCCGCTGCCAATTTCGCCAAGGATCTTCAAGGCGAGTAAGAAGATCAAGGTAGGGTGGGCAAGGTGAATTTTCTCGCAGGCTTAGTCATCGATAGCCGTAAGACTGGCATGAATTTGTAACGTGTTCGAGTCAAGGGCCTACGCCCTCCGACGAGCAGAAAGCCGGAACCAGCATGCCAGCAAGGACTCGACAACCAGCACGCAACAACCTGTAACGAAATATTTGTTAATGCGAACTTGATATTCAAATAGTCCCGCGGTAACAAAGATAGATAAACCTCCTACCGTCTGTCACCCATATGACCTCTTAACCACAGGCATCGCAAGAGGCCAGTCCGGGCAAAGTGGGAGGGCGTTCGACCAATTAGCAGCGGTAGGCATGCTAGTGGAGCTCCGTCCTCAGCTCGTCGGAATGGGGGGGATCTTGCTACCTATTAGCGAACTGTATCAATTTCGCCAACATAAACCTTATATGCGCTCATGCTCCGACGGAGGAAAAAGATGATATAACTAAGGATTGCTTCTACGAGCTCCTCGACAAAACCTATGAGCGACTACCAAAGTACGATGTTAAAATCGTGCTAGGAGATTTTAACGCAAAGGTAGGAAGAGAAGACATCTTTAGCAGTACTGTCGGAAAATATAGCCTACACGACAACACGTCTGGTAACGGACTTAGACTAATTGACTTCGCTACGGAACGAAATGCCAGCACACGGTTTCGGCGGTCTCCAGATCAACGAACAGTCAACCAAATTGATCACATTGCGATAGACAAGAGGCACGCATCCAGTATTTTGGATGTCCGAACATTCCGAGGGGCCAACATCGACTCAGACCACTACCTTGTTGTAGCCAAGGTAAGGATGCGGATATCCACCACGCCACGAAAAATCAGAAATACTGTGAACAAATTTAATGTCGAAAGACTGCAATCGCCAGAGACCGCCAAGACCTTCGCGCAACGCGTATCCATTAACCTCTCGACTCACAACATACCACCGGCATCTAATGTCGAAGAACAATGGCAACGATGCCAACAAGCCAATGATCAGCCGCAACTGATGTTCTAGGTATCTCGTGGCCACCAGCAAGAAACCCCTGGTTTGATGAGGAATGCCGACAGATGCTCGCAGCCAAGAACGAGGCCTACAAGGGTAAGTTGCAGGTGAAGACGAGAGCTGCCATTGAGCTCTATAGGCAAAGAAGAAGGGAAGAACATCGGCTTTTCAGAAAGAAGAAAAAAGAGCAAGAAAAGCGCGCGATCGAGGATATAGAGAGGTGCCACTCCAGGAACGATTTACCAAAGTGTAAAACGTCAAAGCCAAGGCTACAAGGCTCGAACAGAATCCTGTCGAGATGAACAAGGAAATATCGTAGTTGAAACACAGTCGATGCTGAGGATATGGAAGAACCACTTCTGCAGACTGTTAAACGGCGATGACCAACAACATTCCGCTGTCAGGCAGAACGAATCATTTAATATTGGCAACGACTGCGAAAACTGCCAACTACCCGACCTAAGTGAAGTGAGTATAGCTATATCTAAACTCAAGCTTAATAAGGCTGCCGGAAATGACGGCCTTCCCGCTGAGCTTTATAAAGCTGGCTGACTTGGTAAGCAACATCCACCAACTCATAAGCCAAATCTAGTCGGTTGAAAGCATGCCTGAAGTATGGAACCTCATTTGCCCGATCCACAAAAAAGGAGACATTCTGTACTGCGCCAACTACAGAGGCATAAGTCTACTCAACATCGCTTACAAGATCCTATCTGCCGTAATATGTGAATGCTTGAAACCGTTTACCAACAACCTGATCGGCCCTTAGCAGTGTGGTTTTAGGCCAGGAGAGTCAACAGTCGATCAAATTTTCACACTTCGGCAGATCCTGGAAAAAACCCAAGAAGTCCAAATCGATACCCACCACCTATTTATCGATTTCAAAGCCGCATACGACAGCATATATAGAGACGAACTATACAGAGCTATGTCTAGTTTTGTTATACCGTCCAAACTCGTCCGTTTGTGTAGGATGACGATGGGGAATTCTCGCTGCACCATCAGGGTCGGAAACGACCTCACCGACACATTCGATACCAAAAAAGGATTTAGGCAAGGCGATGCACTGTCATGTGACTTTTTCAATTTGATTCTTGAGAGGATTGTGCAAAACTCCCGATCCAACACCAGAGCAAAATCTCCAAAAATCGGTGCAACTACTAGCATACGCTGACGATATTGACATAATTGGTAGGACTCAACGTGATGTCATAGCCACATTTGCTAGTATAGAGAAGGAAGCGGCAAAAATGGGTTTTGCAGTAAATGAGGGTAAGACTAAGTATATGCTGTCAACACGAAGGACACACAACATCGACGAATTGGACAGAACGTCACCATTGACAGATATAACTTTGAGGGACTTTGTCTACCTCGGCTCCGCTATTAACTCTGACAACAACATCTCGTCAGAAATCAAACGAAGAATTACTCTTGCCAATCGCTGTTTCTTCAGGCTAAGAAGGCAATTTAGTAGTAAGGCCCTCACTCGAACTACTAAGGAGATCCTATATAAGACCCTGATCATCTCAGTCCTGCTCTACAGCGCTGGAGCATGGACCGTATCAAAAGCGGATGAAGAAATCCTTGGTCGATTCGAGAGAAAAATTCTTCGGAAAATCTTCGGTCCCGTTTGCGTTGACGGGCTATGGAGACGAAGATTCAACCACGAACTATACGAGCTGTACAGCAACATACCGCTTGTCAAAAAACTCCGCATTGGACGTTTAAGGTGGCTAGGACATGTAGAAAGAATGGACACCAATACTCCGGCTCGCAGAGTCTTCAATTCCCAGCCAGACGTCGTTCGCAGTAGAGGCAGACCTCGCCTTAAGTGGCGCGCACAAGTAGAAACGGACCTCAACCAACTTGGAGTGCGCAACTGGAGGCAGTTAGCTAAGGACCGGTCTAATTGGAGAGGCATGTTGGTTGAGGCCTAGGTTCATCCCGGACTGTAGCGCCACTTAAGTAAGTAAGTAAGGGCTTAATTTCGCAGGGGTTATTGCACTGAACCGAAACAATCATAATACCTAATTGGTCCAGACTAAGAAACTCATTGAATTCTCGCTAACTTGGTATTTGAATTTACATAGCTCACAATTAAAGAGAAAGTTATTAACGAGTCAGTCTTCTAGGAAAATAGAAGACTTTTTGGTCCGAAAAGAAACCGCCAAATTTGGGTATCGTTGGATAGATCTTTATCAGATATCAAGAAAGGATAGCTGCCTTCATATTGTTTTTTCAAATACGTCTATGAATTAAAATAAAACCTTATATGTAACGTCAAATCTTTGTATAGCTGAGGCCCTGTTATTTTGATATCCAATTTTCAAACGCTTTAATTGGCCACACATAACTCACTTTAAATAAAACACAGATTCAAACACTTACTGGAATGATAAAAATTTATTAATACCATAAATATTCTTTTTAATAATATTATAATGCTGAACAAAAATTTATAATTTCTTTTGATGTCTTTTATGGACAAGAATTACAAAATAAATTATGTAAATAAATGTACGGCTGAAATATATGAATGTATAATCAAACAAAACTGTAAACGTTCCTTTATCTCGTCAATGTGCTTTCCTTAAATATTTTCTTTTGACATTTTTTTTTATTTTCATATACTTGTACAAAAATGTTTGCTCGTTCGCTCATTTAATTATAATTAAATAAAATAGACTTAACATCGTTATATCTTCATTCAATCTCCATCATCTTTTGTTGTTTTTTTGTCTCCTTAAAGTGTAGCGTGCTCAAGCGAAAGTTACAAATAAACATGTATTGAGAGGAATTTTGGGTATTGGATGCAAATTCTAAATAGTGTCAGGACATAAATTGGTGCAAAATGACATACGAAATGTATATTTTATGTTAAATTTACGGTCATTTTATACCAGTCTATTGTACAGACTACATTTAGTTGCACTGACATAAGTGGCATTTTTCATTGTTAAGATGATTTGCTATCAGAAGCATCTGTCATTAACGTTTTCAGACGAAACACTTTTGATAACAAATTTTGTTTAGCGATGGAAAACGTCATATGTTTGATAAAAAAAAGTTGAGTAACTGAATTAAAGATCGCAAAAAGATATTCTGTGAGTTGTTTCTTTTTTGTTGTTGTGTTAAATACATATTTTGAATTTCATGTAACATGTGCATAATTACAGTAGTGCGTTGAGAGTACGTTTAAAGTGTATTGACATTAATAAGAATCGAAAAATCACAGTTAATTTTTTAAATGTCAGTGAAAAGTTGACAACAATTTGCTTATCAATCAAGCAAAGATGTTGACTGCTGATTGGGATTTGTAATTAGGGTCAGAGATTTGTTTTAACAAATTGCTTAAGTAAACTCTCCACCAAGATTTAAAACTAGGACACGTAGATTTGTTTTCGTTAAGTGTTTGTCAAAGATGTTTACATGTGATGGGTTTTGTTTGTGTTTATGTCAGCTTGTGTACATGTCGATGAAACATATAACAGTTTTTACTTTAAGAATATAGAGATATATAATTTTTTTTATAATAGTATACGTATAATAAAATTATGTTTTGTTTTTTTTTTGTTTCATTCCTTAGAGGTATATATATATAAATATAATATATAGCTTGATATGTATTTGTGATATGTATTTGATATGCAACACGTTTAACATTTGATTTCTTTCTATATAAATTTTATAACCAAATGGTTTGTTTTTTGTTTCATTTCGTTTAATGCGTGTTTTGTTCATTCTTACATTCTTTCGTTTTGTATCATAAGTAGTTTGCCCTAACTATTTATAATTTTGTTTAATGTTCGCAATAACAGAGGGATAATTCATTATTACAAGATTGTTGAGGGGTATAAGTTTTAATGTTGAAATGTCGTGTCATGACATTTAGGATGAGATCATCGTGAGTTAAATGTCAACATTTGACATTTAAATGGAATGCTGTGACATTTTGTCGTGTTTAATTTTTTTGTTTTTAATTTCGTCTTATAATCACTTCTAAAGGATTTTATCTTAATATATCTACAATCTAATTAAGGTACTTATAACTCCATTATTTTAGTTTTATTTCGTGTTGGATCGTATTTTATGTCAAACATTCTTTTTTTTTTACATATTATTTTACTTATAGGTATGTGAGATTATTTTGAAAACTTTTCCATAAGACATCTAGGCATTTGAAAAGAAATTGATTACCAATACTTAAAATAAAGAAAACACTTAGAAATGTGTATACAAAATTTTAAATTAAAAAATATTTTCTTACTTTTTTTTCTTATTGCTGGTGAATCACATGCACCAAATGATTAAGAATCCTACAAAAATGTTGATGATTTCCTTTCAATTTTTCTTTGAATAATTATACAATTATTCCGATTAGCATGGTTTTATGATTTTTGTTGAGTACACCTATCACAACACTTACCAACTGGAAAACTAACATAAAATTGAGTGCAAATGTCACATTTTTATATTTCAACAAATGGAGCTAAGAATATTCAAACAAGTTCTAAAAAAAACGACTAGAATTTATCTCATTCTAATGATCGGTGTTTAGCTGCAGGGCTTTTGAAAAACGTCTTCCATATTTTTAAATATTTTTGTTTTTTTTTTTAAACGAATTAAACATATACAAAGTTGAAAGGATCTAGTTTAACATTGATTGATAATATGTATATTTATGTACTTTGTAATATATCTTTTGTTTAGAAAGCTACATTTATAAATAGGTACACATTAGGTAAATAGTTACGTTGACATTGTATTTTGTTTTTGTAAAATATTAAACCATGTTTCATTCATAAGATATGTATGTGATTAGTATTATCTTAATTTTTTTTAAATTTGTTTGCCAATTACATTTAGATGAGACCATAAAAATAGATTATAGTAGAATTTATAATTTTTCACTTTGGCTAACAACGTAATAATATTTAAGGGTATTATAGAGTTTTTTTTATTTTTTAAAATTTTTGTCATTTTCATTGTTTCAACCGATCCTGCTTCCACATATTTATTTATACATATTTGTTTTGTTGATTTTGTTTTATCATTTTTATGCAAAGAAAAATATATTTGCATTGATTTTTAATAAATAGCAGACAGCAGATAGGTTTTAGTTTTTTTTTTTTTTAAATTATATTTAAACTTATGAATTGCAAAATTAGAATTAGAAAAAGAATTATACAGAAACAAAAAAAACTTAATAATTGTAGTTATCCATGTATGGAGAACCAAGGTAAGAGTAGAAACTTGGATTTATGGGCTGGGAATATGCATAATAAAATCCAGAAGCTGGATCTGGTGCTACTCAGTCTAAGAAACCGGTGTTAACAAGCTTTTCGAGGAAGAACTTTACATCGCCCAGTTCCGAGTCTTTTATGCCAAGGGATTTAAGCATTCCCAAATCACCATTTTCAACGGCCATAAACACAGATCTTAGATGCTCCAAGTCAGATCTGAAAGAAAAAAAAAATACAAAAACTATTTTAATAAATGATTATCCAAATCAGGGGATGATTAGGTGTGATAATAGGGACTGTGATCGGCGTCAACATTCATTATTCCTATTTAATCAGATATTAAGTAAATATCAGAATAGACTTGCTAACAGCGAGTCCACCCTCAAAATAAACGCAAATAAAAAAAAATTGCAACGCTATATATAAATCTTTGTCAGAATAATTGGTGGGGACTACACAGTCTACAAAATCCTCCTCATTGGGCAAAATCCTCATCTTTCAGTCCTTCTCGCGGGCGCCCGTTTAGTGTCAGCCAAGGGTCCCACTTAGATATTGACCGTGCGCTGTAATTCGTTGCAACGCACGATCAATGTACAAGCGGGAACCATAAGTTTGAGATGGGAGAAAACCCGAAAACTCAAATCCAAGGTGGAACAGCAAACGCCGAAGGATGCCGCTAGTTTGCGAATTTCGGATACCGGGCTACCTCCGATCTCAAGATAGCCTTCCTGTGGTTTGACGGGTAGACCACTGGTGACCAATAAATCCCGCCTACTCGTGGGAATAATTGAATTACCTAAAGAAAAAAACAAAGAGAATAATGCATCAACTACTAGGGATGTTTTAGAGCACCCTGTCGATACCGACACGACACCTGTCAATCGGGAAGGGTCACAAATCAGCGATTTCGAGATGATGAGCCTAGAAGAGAAATTGTCTCATCTGAGCGACTCAGCCTCGGAATCAAGTACTGTATATAGCATCAGTATACTCTCGGATGAATTGCATCCGGAATATACAGACGCGTCGGGGACCCCTGGCAAATCGGCTCAAACTGATTCCAAGCGCATCAGGTTCGCGCCAGCGGAACAGCATCGTTTCAACAGACTGCTGAAACAGGGTAGCAGCATAGAGCAAGCCCGCATCATTGCAAAAACAAAAGATGATGCTCTTCAAGAAGCCAAACGCATGAGATCTGAGGACAACACACCACCTCAGTCCGAAGCGAAACGAGCTCGCACTGGGAAAACAACCTCTGACAGAACCACCTATAGAGATATAGCAAGCTATGTCAGATTGGGTGTCGGACCAGTCGATATCGATCGCAATCCTCTCACAAATGAACAAATGGTTCAGATACCAGAAAGGATTATGAATGTGGATGAAAACCAACTTCCTCAAACTGAAGGAGAAATGCGAGTTGGAAGTAATGCTTGTGGGAGAGGAAAACTTTCCGAAACCCCATGTTGTCAGAGCTTTCTTCCCGCAGAGTATCGGAGTCACGAATGAGACGATACTGGCAATACTAGACGGTCAAAACAAAGACCTGAATACGAGATCGTGGAGAGTTCTGCAAAGATCGGACGAGGAAGACGTCGCCCACATGGTCTTTGCAATTAACGAGAGTGCGATGCGTAGGCTTGCGGAGCTCAAGGGGATGGTCTCATACAGATTTGGACAAATCAAGATCATCCTTAAGGGATCCAAAAAGTCTGCAATTCAGGCCCAAAAAAATAGTGACACTGATACAAAGAGAAAGTCGTCACAAAAAACAAGCGCCAGCTCGTCGCAACCAGTAGCCATAGTATTAGTACTGCCGCCGGAAGCGATGTAAAGAAGACTGGCTTACTGCCTACGACAGTATCGCCAAACGCCCCCAGTACGAGCAACGTAAACATCAGCCAGCAACAGTTTAGACCGAAGCTAGCTGCGGAACGGGCGCGGGAATGGCAAAAACACGGACAGCGAAAAAACGGTATCCGAGAGATAGGAACGAAGGTCTCTCTCAATACGGAGAAGAGGCGACAACAAGCCTTATAGGGTACGAAACCCTGAGCACGGTAGGAAACGATGACCACCCTACTAAATGTGCTGCAGGTAAACCTGCACCGAGCTATAGGTGCCTCGGACACCTACAACCAAAGATGTGCCGAAGGGAACATCACTCCAGGGTAAGATATTTGGTTTACAAAGTCAAACCAAAGAGCTCATCTTCGCCCGGGGAAATTTTAGACCAGGGACAGCTATTTTAGTTGCAAAAGATATAAAATTCTCTCCCATTCCAGGTTTCATTACCAAAGATCTGGTGGCTGTCCTTTCAGAAAGACGCAACGGCCGAGAGCTACAAAAAATTGTATGCGCATCAGCGTACTTTGCTGGAGATGACGAAATACAACTTCGGCTGCGACGCCAACACGCATAACATAATATGGGGCAGTCGAGATATAAACAAAAGAGGTGAGTCTTTACTAGAATACCTATATAGCAACAATTTAGTTATACTAAATAAGGGATATAAACCCACGTTTAGAAACGTTTTAAGAGAAGAAGTTCTCTTCTCCGCTTGTACAAAACACCGTCGAAAATTGGCACGCGTCTGGTGAGGCATCTTTATCGGATCACATGCACATAAGTTTTCAATTAAGATGCAACACCGAGGATGCGCCGATAAAATACGACAACAAACTTACAAATTGGAGAACGTATCGGGAAAATCTATCGATTAAATGTGACATACTTCCAGAAAAACCTTCATGCGTAAGTGAAGCGGAAGTCGCACAATGTCAACTAAATGACATTATCATCTCATCTTTTACAAATAGCTGTAAGGTTAAACGCACTGTGGCAAAGAGGTGCACACCATGGTGGAACGATAACCTAGAAAGTCTCCGTAAAAGAGTAAGAAAACTTTTCAATAAAGCCAAACGCACCGGTAAGTGGGACCATTATAAATCTCTACTTACCCAATACAACATAGAGCTGCGTAAATCAAAAAGAGCGTCCTGGCACAAATAATGTGAGGAACTCGAAGAGTCAAATCTGACTGAAACCAACTGAGATAAGTCTGTTGTAGAAGTAGGGAAAAATGGTAAAGCCCTTCTGTCGGATTCGATGGTACCTAGGAACCTAGATGAGCAGCTTCGACATATTCGGACAACATTTTATTTCGGAATCTCAAGGATAAGTCAATTCCGTAGTGGATACTAATGCCCCGTGTCCTAGGGTTAACTAATAATTTAGAACTACCCACCCATGTTAAAAAAAACAATTGTTACGAAGCAACCAATAGCCTCGAAAAGGACTGATTTTATTGTTGACGACCCTGCTAAAAGAAAAAGCGACGTCCGTACCTGCCTTCGCGCAACGCGTATCCCTTAACCTCTCGGGTCAAACCATACCACCAGCATCGAATGTCGAAGAACAATGACAACGATGTCAACAAGCCATTAGATCAGCTGCAACTGATGTGCTAAATTTCTCGCGTTCACCATGAAGAAACCCTTGGTTTGATGAGGAATTCCTACAGATGCTCGCAGCCAAGAACGAGGCCTACAAGGCTAAGCTGCAGGAGAAGACGTGAGCTGCCATTGAGCCTTATAGACAAAGAAGGAAAGAACACAGGCTTTTCAGAGAGCATGAAAAGGGCGTGATCGGGGATATAAAGAGGTGCCACTCCAGGAATGATGTTCGCAAGTATTATCGAGGTGCAAAACGTGAAAGACAAGGATACAAGGCTCGAACAAAATCCTGTTGAGATCAACTAGGAAATATCGTAGTTGAGACACAGCCGATGCTGAGGATATGGAAGAACCACTTCTCCAGACTGTTAAACGGAAGCGAAAACTGACAAACACCTGATCTAAGTGAAGTGCGGTTAGCAATATCTAAATTCAAGTTAAACAATGGCGCCCGAAATGATGCTTTATAAAGCCGGTGTAGACGACTTGGTAAGTAACATCCACCAACACATAAGCCAAATCTGGTCGGATGAAAGTATGCCAGAAGAATGGAACCTCAGCACCATTTGCCCGATCCACAAAAAAGGATACCCTCTGAACTGCGGTAGCCACAGAGGTATAAGTCTCCTCAATATCGCCTACAAGATCCTATCTTCCGAAAAATGTGAACTCCTGAAACAGTTTACCAACAAGCCCTTATCAGTGTTGTTGCAGTCTTGCTCTATGGGGCTGAAGAATGGATCATATCAAAAGCGGATGAAGAAATCCTTGAATGTCTTGAGATAAAAAAATTCTTAGAAAAGTCGGTCCCGTTTGTGTTGATGAATTATGGAGACTAAAATTCAACCACGAACTATACGAACGAGCTGTTCAGGTACATGAACCTGGTAAAAAGACTCCGCATTGGACGTTTAAGATGCCTAAGGCATGTTGAGCAAATAGGCACCAATACTCCGGCTCGCAGAGTATTCGGAGGAAGACCGCGCGTTAAGTGGTGATTTTTCACTGGCCCTTCTCTCGTGATGATCTTAAAAATCATCCGAGGAGTATCAATTGTCAAGAAAAGCTGATCTCAACTTAGCCATTCGGAGTCGGCATAAAACAGGAGGTCCTGCAATCGTGCAAGAAGTACACACGCATACATGTTTTGTTCTGAGAAAGCTAGGCCCTGGGTACTAACGGGCCTGTTGCGCCAAAAATTTGGATTTGTATGTGGAAAGGTATGTTTGTTAAGGCCCACGTTCACCCAGATTTAATTGAATTCATTTTAAATCTGCCATGGATAAGAGGTTGATTTTTTTGAGAAGGTACTTTTGTGAGTTCTACTTCACTTATTTAAAAGGAATTAATTAATTTATTAAAAATTATTCAGAACATACAACCACTCATCCTTGCATATTTGCATGAACTTTGGCAAGCTTTCGCTTGAAAGAAAAAAAAACAAAATCAAGAACAAGAATATAAAAACACCTCAAAGCTATTTACCTCAAATTGCAGGAATTTATTATACATATACATAAAAAACGTATTTGATCAGGAAGTTGCTAAGGATGCAAATTCTAAGCTAATTACCAACATGGATGGTGTATCTACAGCTTGAGGCGTAAAAATTTCCCATCCAATATGCATATGGTTTCAGAGAAAAACTTTATTACTGCCATGTGGAATATTGAAATCTCGGAATTGTACAGGTATGTATAACTGTGAATAGATATATTCTAAGAAACATCTCATAGACTATTGGAACATGCCATAAAATATGGCTTAAAGATCGTGTTTTGCTGAGACTTTGCTACCAAGGGAAGTAAGATGTAACACGGAGTACAAATACAACAAATTACGAAGAATTACTTTACCTTTTTAGGTAAAGCAAGATTGAGTTGGGATAGATAGTACATCGTACTCACCCGGGGTTTAGATTTGCATGTAATAAATTCATTACTTCTTGGGCCAACATTTTAAAATTCGTTGCAAAAATTATATTTTTTCCAAAACTAATCTATTTACATGATTAGGAAATATTGGAAGCTTCAAAAGCTGAAAGAAATTTTAAAATCAGTCGAAGGATTCGAAAGTTAAGGTTTAGCTATTTTTAAATTCAAAGGGAAATTGTTTTTTTATGAAAATGTTCATAGTTTCGGAGGAAATTTTTTTGAGCATATAATAGGGACCACATGTATTACAATTACGTTCCATTTTTTTCCATATTGCAAAATGCTCAGAGAGCTGTTTTTGACTGAAGTTTTTTTTTTTTTAATTCTGACCTGATTAAGCAGTATATATACACATCGACCTAAAAGATCTATTGTGCTTGCCGTCAGATGTTTTTTTAGGTTAGTAGCGCTTCTACTTTCCTAATGTAGCTGATAATACTTTCAGTCGGAGATTTCCTTAGTTTTTCGGGACTTAAAAATTCCCTGAAGAAAGATTCCCTTCTCATACCGTAAAGGGTCGGGCATTCACATATAATGCTCGGCTGTTTCGTCTTCTTCTAGACATAGTCTGCACTCCGGTGAGTCGACTAGACGCATTTTGTTTAGGTGATATCGCAGACCGTGATGACCAGTTAGGTAGAATACTAAGTTTTTGATATAGTGCCTGCGAAGATTTAGTATCTTATTGGCATCTGATTTGAAGGGCTGAATAGCTCTTTTGGCCTGTCTTAGGCCTGGGATGTTTTCCCAGTATGAACAACATTTGTTTTGTTCCCAGTTTTTTATAACCAGATTTATGGCTGATTTGGGGATTGCACAGAAGGGTTCAGGTCCAATGAAGGGGGTTTCCGAACCTTTTCTGGCTAGTTCATCAGCTTTTTCGTTACCTTCAACTCCCTTATGTCCGGGGACCCACCATAGTTTGGTTTTTTTCCTGGAACTGAGTGTTTGGAGGGAGTTGAAGCAGTGTAGTACCGATTTGGAGTCAATGATGTGTGAGCTAAGGGCTTTTATAGCTGCTTGAATGTCCGTGAATATATGGATGTTTGCGCCTTTAATACCTGAGTTGTGTATTAGGTTTGCGCATTCTTTTATGGCATGGAGCTCAGCTTGGAATACACTAGGGCTTTTTCCCATAGGTATTGAGATGTTTTTATTTGGTCCATGTATGCCAGCTCCTACCCCTGAGTCCATTTTAGAACCATCCGTATACCACTTTAGGCCGTTTTGGCAGTTTGGTGGGTTGTTGCTACACCATGCTTCTCTGGTTGTGATCTCCGTTGAGAATCTTTTGTCGAAGCATAGTGTCTTTGGTAAGCGGTCTGTAACCGCACAGATCATGTCAAGTTCTGGAAGTTCGGATAGACTCCAAGATATTTTACTTCGTTGGAATACTCAATGTATGTACCATTAATTGAAATTTGGGTAAGATTTAATTTCCTCCTTTTTGTAAAAGGGACGATGATAGCCTTGCTGGGGTTTATAGAGAGACTTTATTTTTTACACCAGTCTATGACTATCTTAAGGGCGTTTTGCATACGTGTTGTAACTTCGTTTGGTTCTTTGCCCTTTATTATGATGACTAGGTCATCGGCGTATCCAATTATATTGAAAACAGAAAAACTTTACCAGGTATGCTATCAAAAAATTAAACTGGTATGATGAATTACCTGATTATAAAGTTCGATGCTTATTACTGGGCTTGCAAACTCTTTCTACTCGAAGGAAGCTAACAGGCGTTATGTTCATTAGGGATATTATATGTTCTCGGATAAATTCATCCGATCCGAATTGCTAGCTTGTCTTAATATTTATGCACCTGTGAGACACCTTCGCCCAAAAGATATGTTCATAGCAAATAGGCACAGAACAGCTTATTGCCAAAATGAACCAATATCAAGATGCATTACATATTTCAACGAAATGTGCAGTTCTGACGAATGCGAATTTTCAAAAAGTAGATTAGCATTTAAAAAAGATCTTTCCATATATTTTTACTAATTTAACAATTTCACATCCCAAATACTAACAATCCTTCGCTAAGTCTATACTCTTAGAAAAGTTTTTTATTTTTTTTTATTTTTTCTCTATGATTATAGAGTTTTTATTAAATATATATTTTTTTTTGTTCACTTTGAAGTTTAATTAATCTTTTTCTCAGGATTAAACTATTTTTATTATTAAGTTAAATTAATCTGTTTATATATACGAATATGGTAGATCAAATAAATAAATAAATAAAAAAAGCTAGCGATTCTGAGTCGACCCATATACTTTAAGGTATATCTGTCAAAATATTTCTCTATGTTACAAACTTAATGTCAAAACTAATATACCCCTATGGGATAGGATAAGGGTGGGATAGGGTAAGGGCGCAGTTATAGACATCATTGAAAAGCATAATTTGACAAGTTGATTATACCAAACATTAAAAATTCTGTCATTCAAATCAACCATTCTTGAGCTTAGTTTGAATTGGTTTTAGTTTCTACTGATCAAGATTTATTTATGTGAAGTAATGTTTGTAGTTCCACCGAAATGAAACGGAATTTTTCAATGATTCCTATATGCAGCAATGAAGGTAAAATTTCAATTCCATCATGTTTTTTTGTTCCAATGAAATTGCCCAATGATAGCTTTAACCGCAGCCTTAGGGATGATCATACAAAAAATTTATGATCGGTTGAAACAAACGAAAAAGTGAACACAAATCATTGGAACTAATGTGTTTCATTTGGGTGGAATGACATACATTACTATAGTGCCTGGTCACACGTTCATTGGAATCAAAGTCATCTTCAACGAGACAGGTAGATTTTATGTGAGCCAATAAGAGAAATATGATTGCATCGAAAATCCACCGAGAATCCATTTAAAACTGAATGCTCGGTGTGGGTATGAACGTTTTACTTCCAATTTTCAAACAATTTCATTTTGACAAAAATACGCATTTGAAATTTGCCTTCGCCAAGTGCAGACCCCAATAATGATATCAGAGACACGAAAATATGAGGTTGTTGTTTCAGATTTCACTGTGTTCCTGGTGTAAAAGCTGACTGCATTCCAAAGACGTTTTTTTTTGTGTGACTACGGCGTTCAAGGGAATGAAAGTCATTGGGATGAACGTGTGGCCAGGCACTTATTAAAATAAGTCTTGATCAGAGAAACACAAAAGTGATTTTCTGCGAAAATTTTGATTATAAATAAAATATATTTGGATAATCTTGTTCTAAAATTTATAAACTTTGTATTAGCACCAACTCACCAATGATTTAATTTAAAAAATTGCCGAAAAAAGTAAAAGAAAATTTCCAATGATGGTTGTCTGTAGCTGTAACTGGACCCTAAGCCATCGATCATGCTGTTTATTTTAAGAAAATCTGTTTTTGTGCGAATCGTTGTTTTAATGTTTAAAGCCATGTTTTAAGGAGAAAAATCGTCTTAAATATTTTTATACCCTATCCCATAGGGGTATATTAGTTTTGATACATAGTTTGTAACATAGAGAAATAATTTAGCTACATATACCTCAAAGTATATGGGTCGACTCAGAATCGATAGCTGAGTCGATTTAGCCATGTCTGTCCATCCGTCCGTACGTCACCAGTTTTTGGGCCTTAAATTTTAAGCTAGAAGGATGAAATTTGGTACACGAGCTCTTTGTTGCTCCCAGCAGAACAAGTGTAAACATTTTTTAAATCCGCCCACTGCAACGCCCCCTTTTTAGATAAACGTGTTTTTTGGCCAAACCATAAGGAAATTTGAAAAACTTTCTGAACAACATATTTAGACAATCTAAATATCTGTATTTCGTACATATAAAGTTTTTTGCCACGCCCACTTTTTGGGGGCGTTTTTAATAAAAAACGTTTTTCGGTCAAATTCTAAAATTTTCTAAAAAACTTTTGATGCAGAATCATTAGTCATATAAATATGAACATTTCGTCAATAGACCATTTTAACCCACACCCACTTTTTTATCCCCTTCCCCATAACATATGCAGGAGAAAACCTTGTCTTTTGTAGAACCGTAAAAGTTTTTTATAAGCAGTCTGAAGAATTTGTTGTCATCATGTCATTTTCTTTATTTTATCCACATCGTGTTTTTAGCCATGTCCACTTTTTGGGGATTTTAGTTTTACAGATAGGATGGGATAGGGTATTCAACGATCCGCACAGTAGATTGTAGCCTTCTCATATGTTTTTTTTCGGCTTTTGAAGAAGCAAAATGCTCTTTAATGCGGCTTAGAAATTGTGTGATCATGAATCCTATCAACTTATTTGTCCTTAAGGATGCAGCGTTAAATTGCTTTAAGCTATTTCCATAAATGTTTTTAACATCTACTTTATAAATTTTATTTTTATTATGATGACTCGTTTTTTTAGACCACGAAAACACGATAACAATCGATAAATGTCGATAGTTTATCGACGTCTCAATAGCGATAAAAATTTGTTTTTTTGCAGTCAAACAGGGCGTAAGATGTGAAGTGTTATGATTCCTGTTGTCCAGATTAAAACCTTCTTGATAAAGCAAAAGATGGAGAAATGCTTGGCAAATCATCTTTTTACTAAAAACTTTGTAGACCAACTATTTTACGTTCGGGTAAACAGGCTTACCTATGAAACATAACCACAAAATACGAAGACCATCAAAACAACCCTAAACTTATAACTGCTCTCAAAGTTAAACTTTTCATAGAAAAACGAACCCCTGGTTCACACAACCCAAAAGTTAATTTATTTTTGAGAATTACATATTAAGTACACCGGTTCCACATCCACACTAATATCCTTGTTGCAAAGCCAAACACAAAATTCCTTTCATATACGTTAAAAATACATTCTAAGGAGCTTTATCTACCATTAAAGTGTACATACCTCATGAGATGTAAGGCAGCCCCAAAGTCTTCAATAGTCTGCGATTCACTTAATGCGATTGCAACTTTTTCAACTCCTCCAAGCGGCGAGAGTGCATCTCGGGCCTTGCTTCCGAATAACTTTTCCAAGTAATTAGGACCGTGAGATGATATTAAGCTTTGTAAGAACGATGCAGTTTCCTCAACAGGTGGTCGCTTTGCTAAATGATTGAAAAAGAAAAGACAGAGAGAGAGAGAAAATGAGAAAAATGTTAAGCTGAAATCAATTAGTTGGAAAGTAAATTTTCCTAATGGCGGGAAAAATAAGTACAAGGAGAAATGGGCAATTAAGGTTTGAACCCCCATTACAAAATATACCGCCATTAATGTTTAAATGATGTTTGGTTTGACCTTTTGATCGGCTTAGGATTAGGTGGTTCAGAGCGTTTTCCTTAGGTCAAATTCTGGGTCTTTACTTGGGTCGTGAAATATTTCGACGCCTTATTAGAATAATTTCCAGTCCTACGGTCCCATGAATGTTGGAATTTTTTTAGGAACCTGTTTAAAGCACCCCCTCGATATTTAAATATTTAAATCCAAGCTACTGCCCATGTATATGAATAACCTTTTCCTGTTATTGTCGGTGATGGGCAGTGGGAATGAAAAGTCCCACCTGCTCTCCATTCATCATGATATCTACTAATTACAGGAATCGTGTCGGCACTGTCAAATAAACTTCGTAATCAATGAGTTCAGCGCTGACAGACAGGAGTGTCAATGTTCGTGTGCTTAGTCAGTCAGTCGTTAACGGTCTCACTTTGAGTCAAATTAACTCGCGGTGGTGATATGTGTCTAGTGCCGTGACACATGTGCCCAAAATTGGGACAGTTTTTGATTGCATGCTACGGTGCAGCGATAATTGGAAGAATCGGAATTGTACACCCCAGCACTCGATGTGTGGAAAGTTTTTGAGCTTTTTGGGTGATTTATTATCACTCTTTGCGCGTCAGTTATGTTCATGTTTTTTTGGGCTGTTTTCATGGAATTTTTTCGTTGCCGTTTTCTTTCGGTTCTTTTTTTATCAAATTGCAAATGAAATGAGTGATGGATGAAATTTATTTTCATCTGCAATTACAAAGTTGACTCAGGGGGAAATTGAAAACATACAATTTCCGTTATTTTCATTTTCACGTACGTAGTTGGCGTTTATAATCATAAAACAGGTTCTACAAGTTCTTCAGGAGGATTATTCCCAAAATCGTGGCAAATTGCTTTTTATAGTGGATTTGTATCTTTTTGTATTCTCAAAAGGGATTCGTTATTATTGAAAGCGATGTGTGTATCTAATCCTCTAAAGAGAATTGCTAAAGAGCATAAATAAAACAACAAAGTGGTCTACCTGTCAAATTTTTGAATAAATAATTGGAAGATTGGAAGTCAGAATGGTACTGGAAGTACATTTTTGCTCGCTTTTGATAAAAAAAAAAACAAAAGCGAAGATGCTCGAAATGGTGGCACCGCCGCGCATTTGGTAATAAGCCCCCTGGGCCGAATGTTATCCAAGGTATCAGTATCGAAACGGTACAGTAAAGCGCTGCCCAGAATGAGTATCTGTAGCTGATACTGGTAGCTGAGTAAAAAGTTAAAAACAAGGCAACCCGTAAGCGCTTACACAATGTGTATCTTGGTGAATCTGTAGCTTGAAGTTGAATAGAGGGCGACATCATGCAAGAAATGTATCTCTCTTTTGACAGCGATGCAAGATACAAGCTACAGATATGCATTCTGAGAAGGCCTTAACTTCTGGTATTACAAATGGCGTCAAGTACTTTTAATATCGTACTAGTGCCAACAAGTTTGGTTATAGTTTTACCAGCGTAGCTCAATCGGAAGTCCATGGAAAAGCTGTTTAACATTATATTGCAGGTATGGAACAGAAAACTTCGTACCAAAATATGCTCCACTTTTCATAGACCTGCACGACATCGAAGATTAAAGCTTTGAAAGTAAAGGAAATGATAACTTCATACGGAATACAAGCCGAAATTGAGCTGTCAGTAATGCATTTGACACACCATGGCATTGGTATGTATTGGTGGCACACGCGACATGTAGTATGAGTTGAAAAATGGCAATTGAAAATATAATTCTTAAACGTAGCACTTAGGACGAATGGCGCTGCGATTGGTAGAATTCTATGTATACGACCGTAAAAATGATGGTAATAATACTCGCATGGCTTTACAGTGGTATTTCCTGAAATATGTCATTTTTAAAGGCCAAATTGTCTTAAGATAAAAAAACCAAGGGGAATATTATATAACAGTAGGTTGCTTGTAACAAAAAAAATAAAATTCTGCTATGTAGTTCATCTCAACACTCAATAATTTACAACACCAGCAGTCAAATTTTGAAGCAATGCGAATCTGGTTACTCCATATGTATTTTTGATTCAGTTCCACATTGCCATATCGTCAAGAGGGATAACATTCGCAAGAATATTATTCAGGTTTGACATACACAAAACCCAGAGGGTATTTTCAACCAGCATTTTGAAGAGATGTCACTCCACGCTGACAAAACAGCAGCGATTTTCTTTCCATCTGTCTTATTCCACGGGACCTTCCCAACGGCTAAATCTTCTTATGGTATAGTTATATACTTACTTACTTAAGTGGCGCTACAGTCCGGAATGAACCTGGGCCTCAACCAACATGGCTCTCCAATTAGCCCGGTCCTTAGCTAACTGCCTCCAGTTGCGCACTCCAAGTTGGTTGAGGTCGGTTTCCACTTGTGCGCGCCACTTAAGGCGAGGTCTTCCTCTACTGCGTCCGACGTCTGGCTGGGAATCGAAGACTCTGCGAAGCGGACTATTGGTGTCCATTCGTTCTACATGTCCTAGCCATCTTAAACGTCCAATGCGGAGTTTTTTGGCCAGGGGTATGTCGCTGTACAGCTCGTATAGTTCTTGGTTGAATCTTCGTCTCCATAGCCCGCCAACGCAAACGGGATCGAAAATTTTTCGAAGAATTTTCCTCTCGAATCTACCAAGGATTTCTTCATCCGCTTTTAATACGGTAGATGCTTCAGCGCCGTAGAGCAGGACTGGGATGATCAGGGTCTTATATAGGATCTCCTTAGCAGTTCGAGTAATGGCTTTACTACTAAATTGCCTTCTTAGCCCGAAGAAACAGCGGTTGGCAAGAGTAATTCTTCGTTTAATTTCTGACGAGATGTTGTTGTCAGAGTTAATAGCGGAGCCGAGGTAGATAAAGTCCCGTACTTCCTCAAAGTTATATCTGTCAATAGTGACGTTCTGTCCAATTCGTCGATGTTGTGAGTCCTTTCGTGATGACAGCATATACTTAGTCTTACCCTCATTTACTGCTAAACCCATTTTTGCCGCTTCCTTCTCTATACTAGCAAACGTGGCTATGACATCACGTTGAGTCCTACCAATAATGTCAATATCGTCGGCGTATGCTAGTAGTTGCACCGATTTTTGGAAAATTGTGCCTCTGGTATTGGATCGGCAGTTTTGCACAATCCTCTCAAGAATCAAATTAAAGAAGTAACATGACAGCGCATCGCCTTGCCTAAATCCTTTTTTGGTATCGAATGTGTCGGTGAGGTCGTTTCCGACCCTGATGGTGCAGCGAGAATTCTCCATCGTCATCCTACACATCGTCATCCATCGTCATCCTACACAAACGGACGGTATACCAAAACTAGACATGGCTCTGTATAGTTCGTCTCTATAAATGCTGTCGTATGCGGCTTTGAAATCGATAAATAGGTGGTTGGTATCGATTTGGACTTCTTGGGTTTTTTCCAGGATCTGCCGAAGTGTGGAGATTTGATCGATTGTGGACTTTCCTGGCCTAAAACCACACTGATAAGGGCCGATCAGGTTGTTGGTTAATGGTTTCAGGCGTTCACATATTACGGCAGATAGGATCTTGTAGGCGATGTTGAGCAGACTTATGCCTCTGTAGTTGGCGCAGTTCAGACGGTCTCCTTTTTTGTGGATCGGGCAAACGATGCTGAGGTTCCATTCTTCAGTCATATTTTCATCCGACCAGATTTGGCTTATGAGTTGGTGGATGTTACTCTCCAAGTCATCTCCGCCGGCCTTACAGAGCTCAGCGGGAAGGCCGTCATTTCCGGCAGCCTTATTAAGCTTGAGTTTAGATATTGCTATCCTCACTTCACTCAGGTCGGGTGGTTGGCAGTTTTCGCTGTCGTTGCCAATATTGAATGGTTCGTTCCACGGGACTTTAAATAAAATCTTTAGTTCTTGCTTGAATCTTCGTCTCCAAAGCTCGATAATAATAATTGTTCGAAGAAATTTCTTCACAAATCGACCAAGGATTTCTTCGTCCACTTTTGATACGGTCCATTCTTCAGCGCCGTAGAGCAGGATTGGGTTGATCAGAGTTTTATATAGGATCTCCTTAGTAATTCGAGTGAGGGCTTTACTACTAAATTGCCTTCCGAAGAAACACGGGTTGGCAAGAGTTTAATTTCTGAAGAGATGTTGTTGTCTTCGGATTATGCTAGTAGTTGCACCGATTTTTGGAAGATTGTGCCTCTGGTGTTGAGTTTCGCACAATTCTCTCAAGAATCAGATTCAGATTTGAAGTCACATGACAGTGCATGGCCTTTCTTAAATCCTTTCTTGGTATCGAATGTGTCGGTGAGGTCCTTTCCGACGTCGTCCTACACAGACAGACGAGTTTGGGCGGTATACCAAAACTAGACATGGCTTCGTCTCTATAAATGCCGTCGTTGGCGGCTTTGAAAACGATAAATAGCTGGTGGGTATCGATTTGGACTTCTTGTTTTTTTTCCAGGATCTGCGGAAGTGTGGAGATTTGATCAGTTGTGGACTTTCCTGGCCTAAAACCATACTAAGCCGATCAGGTTGCTGGTAAACGGTTCAAGGCGTTCACATATTAGAAGATAGGAACTTGTAGGCGATGTTTTTGAGACTTATGGCTCTGTAGTTGGCGTAGTTCATAGGGTCTCCTTTTTTGTGGATCAGGCATACTTTCACCCGACCAGATTTGGCTTATGAGTTGGTGGATGATACTAACAAAGTCATCTCCGCCGAGTTTATAAAGCTCAGCGGGAAGGCTGTAATTTAAGGCAGACTTGTTAAGCTTGAGTTTAGATATTTTGCTATCCTCACTTCACTTAGGATGGGTGGTTGGCAGTTTTCGCTGTCGTTGCCAATATTGAATGGTTCCTTTTGCCTTACAGTGGAAAATTGTTCGTCATCGCCGTTTAAAAGTCTGCAGAAATGGTTCTTCCATCTTCTCAGCTACGAAATTTCCTTGTTCATCTTTGTAGGATTTTATTCGTAGGATTTTATTTGTAGGATTTTTATCCCTGGCTTTGACGTTTAACTCTTTGGTATAATATTAGAACATCATTCCTGGGGTGGCACCTCTCTATATCCTCGATAGCGCGCTTTTTGCTCTTTTTTTTCTTTCTGAAAAGCCGGTGTTCTTGCCTTCTTCTCTGCCTATAGAGCTCATCGTCAGCTCTCGTCTTCACCTGCATTATAGCCCTGTAGGCCTCGTTTTTGGCTGATAGCATCTGTCGGCATTCTTTATCAAACCAAAGGTTTCTTGTTGATAGGTATCGTTGCCATTGTTCGTCGACATTCGATTCTGGTGGTATGGTGTTATTCGAGAGGTCAAGGGGTACGCGTTGCGCGAAGGCCTTGGCGGTCTCTTGCGATTGCAGTCTTTCGACATTAATTTTGTTTAACAGTATTTCTTTTTAGTGTGTCGCACTGGTTATCAATATTCTTAGCTTGGCTGCAGGAAGGTAGTGGTCCGAGTCGGTGTTAGCCCCTCGGAATGTTCGGACATCCAAAATACTGGGGTGGTATCGGCTAAGGTGATAGTTGATAGTTGACAATCAAAATCATCGTTTTACGTCCACGTAAGGTGATTGTCAAATTGACAATCGCTTTTTTGCGATTAATTTCATGTGACAGCTATTTAGTTGTCGCTTTCATACATTTGTGTCATTTTTATAGGTAGAAGCTGAAGGGAAATCTTCTACACCAAATAAATTAAATAATTTAGTGATAAAAGAAAATATTATTAACGTCGGAAAGCCGTCATAAACGTTGTAAACGTGATAAAATTACGACGTGATAAATGAACTGTCAAAATTTGTATGGGAAATCTTTTCTAACAATATCGGAATTATATCACAGGAATTGGGTGCGCAAACTGAAGTGGTAAATGTTGTAAACATTTGAATTACTATTTTGACATTTAATCAGTCACTTTCACACATCAAACGCATGCGCTAAGCTGAAAAAAATTATGGAGAACGGAAAGACAACAATAAGAACAAAATTCCATCGATAAATGAATTACTAAAATGAGATTGAATTCAGTGGGTTACCGCATTATTTAGTGATGCCATTTTAGGGTCGTTCATGAAACGTCGTCGTAAAATTATAATCTTTCGCACGTAATAAAATTACGACGTTACATGAATACCCTTATTGAATAAATTAAAATAAAAAAAACTTTAAGTGAAAGTGAAAATTCGTGAAGTGCAATGTTTACTTCATTGGAACTTTTCTACAACTCAAACAGAGAGGAAAATGAAGAAAATAATTACAAAAATTCCAACTAATTAGAAGAAACCTGAGAAATAAAGTAAAAATCTTGGAACTTCCCAACCCGATATAAGAATGCATATATTTATAAATATTCGTGGTTGAAGTAGCATTATATATTGTGTCTTTTAGATTTTTGAAAAACGTTCGCTTATCAAAGGAAGCGTTTGTGTTTATTTTGGGACTGTTTGATTTAATATAAACACTCCGAATAAAATTGTACATCGGAGAGACAGCGTCGGCAAGGAACTGACGTTCCAAATCCTAAGTGCTGCCAATAATGAATCATTTTTTTGTGATCGCTTTACGCATGGCAAAGAACAGTTAATAATCAAAAACGACAATCAACAAAGCGACAATCAACTATCACCTTAGACGATTCCACCCCTGGGTGCGTTCTTCTTGTCTATTCCAATGTGATCAATTTGGTTGACCGTTCTATGATCTGGAGACCACCATGTTCCCTTATGGATATCGAGGTGAGGAAACCGTGTGCTGGCTATAGTGGCATTTCGTTCCGTAGCGAAGTCAATTAGCATAAGTCCGTAGCCAGTCGTGTTGTCGTGTAGGCTGTGTTTTTGGACAATACTGCTAAAGATGTCTTCTCTTCCTACCATTGTTGCATTAAAATCTTTTTAAATACTTCGAAAATAATGTAATATGCATTTGTTTGTATTATTTTAAGCCACTTTCACGTTTAGGGTGGGTTTCTCTATTAGTTTTTCCTTCATATCAGCTTTCAAACCTTTCATTTGGTCTTCTTTTACTAACCCTTCACGAGGTAAGATCATTATATACCTAAGAAAAATATTTCTATAATATAAACAGATTCGTCTGATTTATTACCCCCTTGACATATTCACCGATAATCGATTCTGCATCACAACACCTTTGTTGATGACAGCATCCTTAGCTTTACATATTCGATTTCGGGTCATTTTAGTTTATCTTAAGACGAAAAATTCGAAAATATGTCAAAATCATTAAATTCCAAAATGGGGTAAGTGCATACAAGTGCAGTGTAATGCTTATAAATATTATCGTCTGTCAATAAAGCAAAATCAAAATTTGCCGTCATCATTTCTAGTGTGGCACTTACATTTTTAAAATCGAAAGATTGTCAATGTTTGGTATATTTGATAGTAACAAAACATTTCTTTAAAATGGCCAAATATTCAGTGTCAAGAATTTGTAATCATCAAAAACAATATTTCGCCACTTCTGGTCCAGGCTTTTAGGATAGACTGATAGGAGATTCAAAACCGTAGCGAACTCTTTAGTTTCGCTCGAACATCGTAGCAATTTTTCTGCTTTACTCTTGTATAACGGGTGATTTTTTAAGAGGTTTAGAACTTTTTTTAAAAAAAAAACACAAAAAATTCGAAAAAATGAATGAAATATTTATTTGAATCGATAGTTTGAACCTTGCAATTTAATGTTTAAAGATAATTTCATGCAAATGTTGACCGCGACTGCGTCTCAGGTAGCCCATCCGCTGAGTCCAATTTTGGCATACTCTTTCACACATATCGGCCGGTATCTCACGAATGAATGCATGGATGTTGGCTTCCAGTGCGTCAATCGAAGCGGGCTTGTCCCTATAGACATTAGCCTTGACATACCCCCACAAAAAATAATCTAATGGTGTCAAATCGCACGATCTAGGCGGCCAATTGACCGGCCCGAAACGTGAAATTAACTGTTCACCAAACTCGCCTCGCAATTGCGCCATTGTTTCGCGTGCTGTGTGGCATGTGGCACCGTCTTGTTGAAACCACATATCATGCAAGTCAAGAACTTCCATTTCGGGCAAAAAAAAGTTTGTTATCATCGCTCGGTAGCGTTCACCATTGACAGTAACGCTGCGATTCGCATCATCTCTGAAGAAATATGGCCCAATAATGCCGCCGGCCCATAAACCGCACCAAACAGTGGCTTTTTCGGGATGCATTGGTAGCTGTTGCAATGCTGATCTTCACTCCAAATGCGGCAATTTTGCTTATTTACGTACCCATTCAACCAAAAATGAGCCTCATCGCTGAACACAATTTTTCGATAATAAAGCGGATCCTCGGCCAGCTTTCCAAGAGCCCATTCACCAAAAATTCGGCGTTGTGGTAGGTCGGCTGGCTTTAGTTCTTGCACCAGCTGTATCTTAAAAGGCTTTACGCCCAAATCCTTCCGCAAAATTTTCCACGTAGTGCTGTAACAAAGGCCTAACTGCTGGGAACGGCGCCGAATCGACATTTCGCGGTCTTCTGTCACACTAGCTGATACGGCCGCAATATTTTCTTCACTACGCACAGTACGTAAACGTGTTGGTGGTTTAATGTCCAACAAAGTAAATTTGGTGCGAAATTTGGTCACAATCTTCCGAATAGACTGCTCAGAAGGTCGAGAATGCCGATCATAAAATGGAAGCAGCGCGCGATGAACATTTCGAACCGAGCACGAATTTTGATAGTAAAATTCAATAACTTGCAAGCGTTGTTCATTTGTAAGACGATCCATGGTTAAATTGCAAACCAAACTGAAGCTGTTTGACAGTGACACAAGGTACTAAACACACGTCAGCTGTCAAAACCAGTGTTGCCAAAACCAAACCAGCTAAAAAATCACCCGTTAGCTATTGGGGTTAAATGAAAAAAAATTATATATTTCACAACTTTAACAATTAAAACGAAAAACTCGCCGTTCAATGACGGTAATCAGTTTATCATCAAGCTCTTTTCGCATACAGGCTTAATGAAATAAAGAGATTTATAACTAAACCGTGTATCCACCACTTGTTTTCATTCCCAATCCAAATCATGTGATGTGCGTCTGACATCGGATTCCTAGTAATCAAACCATATAAGCCTTTGAGCGCTTGCGGATTAAAAAAAATCCCTAAAACATTTGAGAAAAACAAAATATTACGTATACGCCCTCGATTATTAGCATTCTCTTAGAAGAAAAGTTTCATTGTTTTCGAATATAAATCGAGACTTTGGTTGATTCTTTTGTTCCATGCGATTCCGTCTGTCTCCTCTGTCGTAGGTAGAAGTGGCGGTTCGGCATGAACCCAAGTAGCACCTCTGTGCCTTTTTGTTACCACGACTCGTGTGACCTTTATTATGATGATTGTTGTGAATGTGATACAGGCGGTCTCTAGATCCAGCCTGTGAAGTTTAGAAAACGGATAAGATCTTGTATCCTTTTACCCGAGGTGTCGCTAAGGTTGTCGAAAAATGGTTGGTCTAACGCACGCAAACTGGCTCTGTCTAGTGCCGGACATTTGCGGATGAAATGGGAGAGGGTTTCTCTCTCAACTGCGGCTTTGGGATTTGGGAACTGTATGGGATCCCTAGGGCAGCGCGGTCTCGAATTGGTCAGTGTCCCGTGAGTATGCAGTAATTCTTGCAATGTCTGAGCGGGTTCTTTTCAGTAGCTCGTTGGTTCTATTCTTATCATAGGAAGGCCATATCTTCCTCGATATGACTCAATTTGTTAACCTTCTCCAATTGGAGTCGGCCTTCTTCAGGGAGTATGTGTGAATTTGTCACTTAATAGCACCTAGCGGGATATGGACCCTTGCCGCAAGTGAGCCGTGTAGAGCTAGCTAGCTAGCCTGGCTATCTCGTCTGCACGGTCGTGTCCCTTAATGTCACTGTGCCCTAGGACCCATATAAGTGTGACCCTGAAGCGTTAGCCCAGGTGGGCAAGTTCATTCCGGCATTCCTGTACCAGATTGCAGGGTATGGCAGCCGAGTTGATGACCTTAATGGCCGTTTGACTATCTATGATGATAGCAATATTTTGCTTTTTCGTAGTGTCACGCCCCAGTAGCGTGCAAGCCTCTCGGATAACCAGTAATTTCCCCTGGAATATGCTGGCAAAGTCCGGTACTCGGTATGATACTGATATTTTCATTGATTCCGAGTAGACTCCGGACCCCACACCACAGTTCATCTTACATCAGTCGGTGTAGACGACCGTGTCGAAATCTCTTACTACTTCGTTTCTCTTCCACTGAGCTCTGGTAGAAAAAAACTTCGTGGAAGCCTTTCTTGAAGCTTAGTATAGGTGTTGTGTAGTCTGTTGGAAACGTGACCACGCCGTTTGTTAACGATTCCAGGATATTACTGTGGCCATACGGCCTTTCATTCAAGCATCCGGACTCCTTGAGTCTTACTAAGCTGCATAAAGCGGTATCTTTAATGTGTAGGTCGAGAGGCAAGGGATGCAATAGCACAGTAAGGGCATCCGTTGGCGCCGACCTCAGTCCGTCCGTGGTACCTATACTGGCTGTTCTTTGCAGCCTTTTTAGTTTTGTAAGGTTTTAGCCTTTACTCATTGCGGGCTGCCATACTAGTGAACCGTATGTGAGAATTGGACGTCCACTGCTGTGTACATCCACACGGTCATCTTTGGTTGAAGTCCCCACTTCTTTCCAAAGTTTTGCTACAAGCATAGAAGGCAACACACGCCTTGTTCTCTATATTCGATGTTGTGCTTCCAGTTAAGGTTTGGGTCAAGCATGATACCCAAATAGCTAGCATTGGAAGAGTGTGAGTGGTTTGCCATTATGACGGGAGAGGGTGAAGTCGGGTATTTTGGTTTTGGTGGTGAATAGCATCAATTCCGTTTTGCTCGGGTTTACGCCGAGGCCACAACTTGCAGCCCACTTATCACGGAGGGGAATTTTCCTGATACTGGTATCACCACGTCATCCGCATACGCGATAACTTTGAGCCGATCCTCGTGTAATATAACTAGAATTTTGTTCATAACCATAAGCCAGATTAGTGGAGAGATGACGCCGCTCTGTGAGGTTCCTCTATGGGCAAATTTGGTTGAGCGGCTGTTTCCCAGTATTGCCTGGACAATTCATGTTCCGAGTATAGAGACTATCCATACCTAGCTCTATCAGAGATTCAAGAATAGCTCCAATGAGGACGTTGTTGAAAGCTCCCTCTATATCTAAGAAGGAGGCTAGAGTGTATTCCTTGTAGTATAAGGATTTTTCGATTGTCCGCACTACCTCGTGGAGAGCGTTGATTTTGATATGCCCTTGAGATAGGCGTGCTGTGATTTAGATAGCGAAGATTCTTCTAGAAAACTTCGAATAAAGGAGGTTAGACTGATTGGTCTGAAGTCCTTCGCGGTCTCGTGGCCGCGTTTGCCTACCTTCGGTATCAATACCACTCAAGCGCGTCTCCACGAATAAGGTACGTGGTTTAGTATTGAGCAGCTTCTAAAAATTGTCGCCACACATGGCACTGTCTCGCGTTCTCTGTAGCATAGTTGGCAGTATGCCGTAAGGTCCCGGAGACTTTAACGGAGACTTAAACTTCCTCGCAAATTATTGAATTAATATTACTGTGTGGTGCAGTTTGTACTTGCTGAGATCTCCCGGGTTCCGTACTAGTATCACTGCATCCGGGAAAGTGTGTTTTTAGCATGAGTTCCAGGGTCTCCGCAGAGGATTCTGTCCTTCCTCTATCTGACCTTCTCAAAAAAGAAGGGTTGGAGTATTCCTTAGATAGAATTTTGCTTAGTCTAGCGGAGTCCTTGAGGGTTTCAATAGAATGGCAATAGTCCATCTAGGCCTTCCTTTTGGATGTTTTTATGGCGTTCTTATACAATCCTTATACAGTCCTTATAAGGTTGCCAGAAATTGTGTTTGTGGCAGATATTGAAGATCGATTTGGTCATCTGTCTGAGATTGGAGAGATCTTCATTCCACCATGGGGATGTGTTTTTTTGCTTCGCTTAACTGGACACGAAACTTTGTATGCAATGTCTGTCCATCTCGCTTCTAATTTTTGGAGGTAACATTATGTCTACCAAAGAAGAGAAGAATGACGATGATGAGCCACTAAAAATGGAGCTATAGAATTTTCGACCTTCCTGACCTGACTGACAACAATATCATTTAACTCTTCCCCTTCAACTATTTAATTGAATTCCTTTTCTGATATACCGCCCAAAATTTATTTGCAATAACCATCATACTTTCAGAATTCTGACTACAAACCACATGTATGTATCATTTGTTAATTATCCTTTCCCGGGACATCATTAACCATTTCATCAGAATGCAATATTTTTTCCAAGCTCTATAGACAGGAAGGAGCCTGTGGATATGGCATATGCTATATATATATATCGTTGGTGGGGCATATTTTAACCTCACACATATTATTTTTTAATTAAACATTTTCCACTCATATTGAGAACTTTAAGGACTGTGATGATCCTTTTATGGGAGAAAAATCCAACCACGTTCTGCATTTACATTTATCGCCAAAAGCATGTAGCTGCGCACTTGCTGGAATTGTTTGATATTTTATTTAAGAGAATTTATTTATTTCGTATTATTTTATTTAAATGACAATAAGGGCATTTTTTTTTAAATCTCAAATTGAAAACCCTTATCCCAAAATATTTATAACGGGTATATCATGCCTTTAAGAACATCATACCCTTGAAAACAATAGGCAACCCATCGTGACTGGTAAATCATGATATAAAATTTGTCCTACTAACTTTTAATTTACCAAAATTGACCTTTTCGAAGACGAGAAACCTTTCCTCAACATGTCTCTTAAGTTTTTTTTTGCATCCCAAACCATGATAAGAACACTTCAGTGAAATTTATAATTGGGCAAATTTTTTTTTAACCGTAAAAAAGGGGGCACAAAACTTTACTATCTAAGATTTACATTTTAAAATTAGAAAGACCTTGAATGCTGTGATGAACCCTTTTTTTGGAAATTAAGTTTATTAAAGTTTCACGCCCAAGGCGAATTAAAAAGATAGAATTACAAGTTTTGGAAGAGGAATGTTCGTCTAGTTCGTTTGACTTGACGGTAGAAAAAGTTTTAGCTGCTGAAATTGCAAATTAATTTTACTGGAAAATTCATTTTTTGAAAGTGTCACTGGTAAAGGGGAACTTTTCATTCAATAGTAGTCCCGTAGTCCGTCATTGCTCTGTTTATTTTTTTTTTTTTTGCATGCAAACCAAAAGCAGATTGCCAAAGTTTGGCATGAGTATTTATTTAATTGTATTGTCCGGTTTTTAGAGAGCATTTCATTTTAAAGTGAGTTTGAAAATTAATTTAAATTAAAATACAATTCGGTGAACTTTAATGTAGGGAAATATTTTTATTTTGAAAGCAAGTGATGTTGTCGTTGATAGGCGAAAGTTAAGCTAGAAAGTTCAGTTAACGAGATATGTAATGGCGGCGATGTTCTGTTTTAAGACTGATATCAGGTTGATGAAAATAATTTGAATGTCAAAAAACGTTACCCAACTCATTGCTTTGTTTATTGTCCACAAATGTAAATAGGAATAGTTTGCTTCCTTTTTCTGGACAAATGGTAGGCATTATATGAAACATTGAGTTTTCACCTGACTGATACAGACCAACTCCGATTCTCAGCCTTCACCCGGCTACCGAGTATCTTGACCGTAGATAGGGTCTCAATCCCTGTGACGTATATTCACACACTAATTCTACGAATTTTATTTCAAGGCGGGAGCGGAACAACTCCCAAGATGGAGTCAACAGTGACATCGACAGTCCCAGTTAGGTTGGACAAAGTAAAAAACCTAAATGAGCTGCTTCGCTATATTCGAACAACAGTTCATTTAGCAATCTCAAGGGGAAGTCTGGTCCTTGAACAGAGATAGTGGCGGATGAGCCAAAAGGTCAACGGCAGCGCTCAATCACGTAGAAGACACTACTGGCCCCGAGTCCTAGGGATATCTAATAAATTGGAATTTGCCTTACAGGTTTGGGCTGTGCTTTGGTTACCAAGCAACCAAGAGCCTGTGATAGGACTGATTTTATTATTGACGACCATGCTATACGAAAAAAGGATAACAACGTTTGTATCTGCACATAGAATGTAAGAACATTAAACAGAAAAGGTGCGGGTCAACAACTAGCGGAAGCCCTTAACTGCTACAAAGCAGACATTACTGCCATCCAGGAAATACAATGGGATGGGCCGCCCAAAAAGAGGATGAAAAACTGTAACATCTACTACGGATCGTGTTAAAGTGAGCAGAAACAGTGACATACGGATGCGTATTTGCCATAAGTGCCAGACTTGGGCAAGAAGTGTTGTGTTTCCAAGACATAAGCGAACGCATTGTTACAATTCTCATCAAAGCCAAATTCGCCAACATAAGCCTTATATGCGCTCATGCTCCGACGGAGGAAAAAGATGATATAACTAAGGATTGCTTCTACGAGCTCCTCGACAAAACCTATGAGCTACTACCGATGTACGATGTTAAAATCGTGCTGGGAGATTTTAACGCAAAGGTAGGAAGAGAAGACATCGTTAGCAGTACTGTCGAAAAATATAGCCTACACGACAACACGTCTGGTAACGGACTTAGGCAAATTGACTTCGCTACGGAACGAAATGCCACTATAGCCAGCACACGGTTTCCTCACCTCGATATCCACAAGGGGACATGGCGGTCTCCAGATCAACGAACATTCAACCAAATTGATCACATTGCGATAGACAAGAGGCACGCATCCAGTATTTTGGATGTCCGAACATTCCGAGGGGCCAACATCGACTCGGACCACTACCTTGTTCCATTCAAGGTAAGATTGCGGATATCCTTCAAACCACAACAAACCAGAAATACTGTGAAAAAATTTTATGTCGAAAAGCTGCAATCGCAAGAGACCACTATAACCTTCCCATAACGCGTATCCCTTAACCTCTCGATTAACCCCATCCCACCAGCATCGAATGTCGAAGAACAATGGCAACGATGCCAACAAGATATTAGATCAGCCGCAACTGATGTGCTAGGTTTCTCGCGCCAACCAGCAAGAAACCTCTGCTTTGATGAGGAATATCGACAAATGCTCGCAGTCAAGAACGAGGCATGCAATACTAAGCTGCAGCTGAAGACGTGAATTGCCATTGAGCTCTATAGTCAAAGAAGAAGGGAAGAACACCGAAAGAAGAAAAAAAGAGCAGGAAAAGCCCGCGATCAAGGGTATAAAGAGGTGCCACTCCAGGAACGATGTTCGCAAGTTTTACCAAAGTGTAAAACGTCAAAGCCAAGGATACAAAGCTCAAACAGAATCCTGTCGAGATGAACAAGGAAATATCGTAGTTGTGGCACAGTCGATGCTGAGGATATGGAAGAACCACTTCTGCAGACTGTTTAACGGCGAGGACGAACAATATTCCACTCTCAGGCAGAACGAACCATTCAATATTAAAGACGACAGCGAAAACTACCAACCACCCGACCTAAGTGAAGCGAGGATTACAATATATTTACTCAAGCTTAACAAGGCTTTTGGATGTGAAGGCCTTCCCGCCGAGCTTTATAAAGCCACCGTAGATGACTTGGTAAGTTACATTCACCAACTCATAAGCCAATTCTGGTCGGATGAAAGTATGCCTAAGGAATGGGACGTCATCATCGTCCGCAGAAAAGGAGACCATTTGAACTGCGCTAACTTCAGAGGCATAAGTCTGTTCAACATCGCCTACAAAATCCTTTCTGCCGTAATATGGGAACGTCTGAAACCATTTGCCAACAACCTGATCGGCCCTTATCAGTGTGGTTTTAGGCCAGGAAATTCCACAATCGGTCAAATCTTCACACTTCGGCAGATAATGGAAAAACCTCAAGAAGTCCAAATCGATACCCACCACCTATTCATCGATTTCAAAGCCACATACGACAGCATTTATAGAGACAGACTAGACATGGCTCTGTATAGCTTCAAAGCCATGTCTAGTTTTGGTATACCGCCCAAACTCATCCGTCTGTGTAGGACGACGATCTAGTATTCTCGCTGCTTCATCAGGATCGGAAATGACCTCACCGATACCAAAAAAGGATTTAGGCGAGGCGATGCGCTGTCATGTTACTTCTTCAATTTGATTCTTGAGAGAATTGTGCAAAATTCCCGAGCTAACACCAGAGGCACAATTTTCCAAAAATCGGCGCAACTATTTACTAGCATACGCCAACGATTTTGACATCATTGGTAGGACTCAACGTGATGTTATAGCCACGTTTGCTAGTACCTCTACAATTTAACCAGCCGGTATGTTCATATATTTCTCGCATGCATAGAATTATTTATTAAGTCACGAACATTTTACTAATCGACTGCGATCTTGCACCAATTAAATGAAAGCAAAAACAGAAATCCACCTCACATTCCAAGCAGATTGTAAGGACAGTAAAACGTTTCTACGAAATTAATATGCAAGATTTCGTGGATAAAAAATTAATTTTAAATAATTTTATTATTTCTCGCCAACTGCAGACAACTTCATTTCACGGTTGCGCCAAAAATTTGTATTTTTTGAACATTCCGAGAGGCTAACATCGACTCGGACCTCTACCTTGTTGCAGTCAAGGTAAGAATGCGGATATCCTTCAAACCACAACAAACCAGAAATACTGTGAAAAAATTTTATGTCGAAAAGCTGCAATCGCAAGAGACCACTATAACCTTCCCATAACGCGTATCCCTTAACCTCTCGATTAACCCCATCCCACCAGCATCGAATGTCGAAGAACAATGGCAACGATGCCAACAAGATATTAGATCAGCCGCAACTGATGTGCTAGGTTTCTCGCGCCAACCAGCAAGAAACCTCTGCTTTGATGAGGAATATCGACAAATGCTCGCAGTCAAGAACGAGGCATGCAATACTAAGCTGCAGGTGAAGACGAGAATTGCCATTGAGGTCTATAGTCACAGAAGAAGGGAAGAACACCGAAAGAAGAAAAAAGAGCAAGAAAAGCCCGCGATCAAGGGTATAAAGAGGTGCCACTCCAGGAACGATGTTCGCAAGTTTTACCAAAGTGTAAAACGTCAAAGCCAAGGATACAAAGCTCTAACAGAATCCTGTCGAGATGAACAAGGAAATATCGTTGTTGTGGCACAGTCGATGCTGAGGATATGGAAGAACCACTTCTGCAGACTGTTAAACGGCGATGACGAACAACATTCCACTCTCAGGCAGAACGAACCATTCAATATTAAAGACGACAGCGAAAACTACCAACCACCCGAACTAAATGAAGCGAGGATTACAATATCTTAACTCAAGCTTAACAAAGCTTTCGGAAGTGAAGGCCTTCCCGCCGAGCTTTATAAAGCCAGCGGAGATGACTTGGTAAGTTACATTCACCAACTCATAAGCCAAATCTTGTCGGATGAAAGTATGCCTAAGGAATGGAACCTCATCATCGTCCACAAAAAAGGAGACCATTTGAACTGCGCTAACTTCAGAGGCATAAGTCTCCTCAACATCGCCTACAAGATCCTTTCTGCCGTAATATGTGAACGTCTGAAACCATTTGCCAACAACCTGATCGGCCCTTATCAGTGTGGTTTTAGGCCAGGAAATTCCACAATCGGTCAAATCTTCACACTTCGGCAGATAATGGAAAAACCTCAAGAAGTAGAAATCGATACCCACCACCTATTCATCGATTTCAAAGCCACATACGACAGCATTTATAGAGACAGACTAGACATGGCTCTGTATAGCTTCAAAGCCATGTCTAGTTTTGGTATACCGCCCAAACTCATCCGTCTGTGTAGGACGACGATCTAGTATTCTCGCTGCTCCATCAGGATAGGAAACGACCTCACTGATACCAAAAAAGGATTTAGTCGAGGCGATGCGCTGTCATGTTACTTCTTCAATTTGATTCTTGAGAGGATTGTGCAAAATTTTCCAAAAATCGGTGCAACTACTAGCATACGCCAACGATTTTGACATCATTGGTCGGACTCAACGTGATGTTATAGCCACGTTTGCTAGTAAAGAGAAGGAAGCGGCGAAAATGGGTTTAGCAGTATATGAGGGTAAGACTAAGTATATGCTGTCATCACGAAAGGACTCACAACATCGACGAATTGGACAGAACGTCACCATTGACAGATATAACTTTGAGGTAGTACGGGACTTTGTCTACCTCGGCTCTGCTATTAACTCTGACAACAACATCTCGTCAGAAATTAAACGAAGAATTACTCTTGCCAACCGCTGTTTCTTCGGGCTAAGAAGGCAATTTAGTAGTAAAGCCCTCACTCGAACTACTAAGGAGATCCTATATAAGACCCTGATCATCCCAGTCCTGCTCTACGGCGCTGAAGCATGGACCGTATCAAAGGCGGATGAAGAAATCCTTGGTAGATTCGAGAGGAAAATTCTTCGAAAAATCTTCGGTCCCGTTTGCGTTGACGGGCTATGGAGACGAAGATTCAACCAAGAACTATACGAGCTGTCAAGCGACATGCCCCTGGTCAAAAAACTCCGCATTGGACGTTTAAGATGGCTAGGACATGTAGAACGAATGGACACTAATACTCCGGTTCGCAGAGTCTTCGATTCCCAGCCAGACGTCGGACGCAGTAGAGGAAGACCTCGCCTTAAGTGGCGCGCACAAGTGGAAACCGACCTCAACCAACTTGGAGTGCGCAACTGGAGGCAGTTAGCTAAGGACCGGGCTAATTGGAGAGACATGTTGGTTGAGGCACAGGTTCATTACGGACTGTAGCGCCACTTAAGTAAGTAAGTAAGTGTGCGTGTTAGTACTTAGGAGGTCGATTTTTATTCAAATGTCAGATTTTTACACAAAAGTCTTGTAATATTCTTAATTTCGTATGGTATCGGAAAAAATACGATTTCGGGCATCACTGAAATCTGCCTGGTCTGGGGTTGAGTTCCACGAAAATTTTCAAATGAAATTCGGTAAAAGAAATTAACTAATCACAAAATTAAGCATTTTTTGCAGTTTAGAAAAAAATATTTTTAAATATTTTTGTGCAATATCAATTGCAAAGATGGTAGACGCATGCGCTAGGAGTTATAGATTTTATGAAATAGGTTATGGGGTATTTCGAGTCCAGGTCTCCATACAACGTAACTGTTTATTTCATTTATTAATGAGCCACTACGACGCGACGTTATCACAGAATATGATTATTAATAAGGATTTTCCCCCCACTCACTGGCTAATTAGTATTAATGAAGTTGGTAAATATTAGATCGACCAAATGGCCAGAAAATAAAATTTCACACATAGTTAAGGTGTGTATACAATTCCTTTGCTATATGCTGTTCTTAAATGCATTGCTCCCAACCGAATTTAGTCCTTAATTGATACTGGCACTGACTGTTGGCCCTGTTTACCGAAACACATCAAACAAGCTTTATCCCATAACCTCTACAATTTAACCAGCTGGTATGTTCATATATTTCTCGCATGCATAGAATTATTTATTAAGTCACGAACATTTTAGTAATCGACTGCGATCTTGCACCAATTAAATGAAAGCAAAAACAGAAATCCACCTCACATTCCAAGCAGATTGTAAGGACAGTAAAACATTTCTACGAAATTAATATGCAAGATTTCGTGGATAAAAAATTAATTTTAAATAATTTTATTATTTCTCGCCAACTGCAGACAACTTCATTTCACCTTGAAAGTGCACGTTCATAAACACATATCCGCTGGATGGCTATTACGTTTCTATTTGCGTGACGGAAGTGTAGAGTTTACGTACAGTTTTTGTAATTAACATACCACTACACATGTTTGAGCTCATATATGATTTTTACAGGAACTATCGATTTTTTTTTTATTTATTTTTCTCAGGCAATGCGGAGCTTTAATGATGACGTGGCAGCCCCAAGGGACGAGATAATTGGAGATTTTGTTTACTTTGCTCTTCAATTACCTGACATTTCATCATTTTGCCGCTGTTGGATAGTTTGAGCATCTGCTATAATGACACTTAGAGTTCTGAAAATTTTTAAATATTCTGAGTTCTGAATTTGTTTTTACTGGTTTTAAAAGTTTTTCAATTTTTCATATTCGACAGGTTGATGTAGAGCAGCTGCTTGCAATCAATCACATTTGGATCAACTGAAGGGTTTTTTTTTATACAAACTTTAGACGAACTTGAAGTTAGTTTGAGTAATATTACTTTTGACAGACACAGTATTTAAATATATCTGCTTATTAAATAATTATGCAGGGCCTGATAGTATTCCAGCAATAGCCGTAAAGCAATGCAAAGATGTTCTCTAGCCACACCTTAAGTATGTACGGGTTGGCTAAGTAGAAGTTTTTTTTTTAAATGCAATAAAATTACATTTCTTTCATTTTTTTTCACATTCCCATTAATTATAGAACACAACGTCGTTCAAGTGGCTGTCTCGGCTGGCTTCGCAGTAGCGCATTCTGTCACTCGAATTTTCCAAGACCTTGTTGATGGTTTCAGGCGGTAGCTCACGAAATGTTTGGATAATGTTGGCCTTAAGTGCTTGAACCGTTTCCGGATTATTGGCATAACATCGGTCCTTCACGGTTCCCCACAAAAAAAAAAGTCAAAAGGCGTCAAATCGCAGCTTCGAGTCGGCAAATTGACATCGCTAAGACGGCTGATAACACGATTTGGGAATTTGTTGCGTAAAAGATCGATTATGGCATGGCGCGCCATCCTGCATGAACCAGAGGTCGTCCAAATGCATGTCTCCAATTTCAGTAAAAAAAAGTCGGTTTCGACGTCGAAACGTTGTTTCCAGACTCATTTTCGAAGAAAAATGGTACAATGATGTCATCACTCCATAATATGCACCAAACTGTCACTCTTGCTGGTTTTTCGAGCCGCCGCGTAGAGATGAAAATGCGCCTTGTCAGAAAAGATGATTTAATGCCTAATGTCCAATTCAAGCTGCTGTAAGGCCCAAAATGCGAAGCGATGACGACGTCGAAACGTTGTTTCCAGCCTCATTTTCGAAGAAAAATGGTACAATGATGTCATCACTCCATAATATGCACCAAACTGTCACTCTTGCTGGTTTTTCGAGCCGCCGCGTAGAGATGAAAATGCGCCTTTTCAGAAAAGATGATTTTATGCCTAATGTCCAATTCAAGCTGCTGTAAGGCCCAAAATGCGAAGCGATAACGAAGCGGAGGGTCATGCTCCTTCAATTGTTGAGTCAATTGGCCCTTCTAAATGAATTATCCGAGATCTTTGTGCAGAACTCTCCTCAGGCTAGTTCGTGAATTTAGTGCACCGTACGATGACGGGAACCATGAGTATCCAATAGCATACCAGTCTCACGAACTTTTTGAACGGATCCAACGGACTATGCGAGGATTACAGAAGGTCATACGTGACCGTTTTCCCTTACCACTCATAGAAGACCAAATTGATAGGCTAGCGGTTTCATTCACGTCCTAATTGAGGAAGACAGTGTAAAGTACAGTTACGAAAATAATGAATTTTTGTCTGTTCGTTTTGAGCTATGTAATTACCGGTCGTGCTCCAGCGCCACATAAAAGAAGTATTCAGAGAGCTTCTTACTTACTTACTTAAGTGGCGCTACAGTCCGGAATAAACCTGGGTGTCTACCAACATGCCTCTCCAATTAGTCCGGTCCTTAGCTAACTGCCTACAATTGCGCACTCTAAGTTGGTTGAGGTCGTTTTCTACTTGTGCGCGCCACTTAAGGCGAGGTATTCCTCTACTGCGTCCGAATTCTGATTAGGAATCGAAAACTCTGCGAGCTGGAATATTGGTGTCCATTCGTTCTACACGTCCTAGGTGGTGGTATGGTGTGAATCGAAAGGTTAAGGGATACGCGTTGCGCGAAGGTCTTGGTGGTCTCTTAAGATTGAAGTTTTTCGACATTAAATTTTTTCACAGTATTTCTGGTTTGTTGTGGTGTGAAGGATATCCGCATTCTTACCTTGGCTGCAACAAGGTAGAGGTCCGAGTCGATGTTAGCCCCTCGGAATCTTCAAAAAATACAATTTTTTGGCGCAACAGGCTCGTTAGTACCCAGGGCCTAGCTTTCTCATAGTCATAACCATTCATGTGTGCATGTGTACTTCTTGCACGATGGATGGCAGGAGTTTCGGATGTTTTGTCAGATCATCACGAGAGGAGGGCCAGTGAAAAATCATTTGGGTGTTGCTAGTGCTGGGAGTCGAACCCAGAACTTCTGCGTGGCAGTTCATAGCACTAAATATCGCCCCACTGAGCGATCCTGGAAAAAACTCAAGAAGTCCAAATCGATACCCACCACCTATTCATCGATTTCAAAGCCGCATATGACAGCATTTATAGAGACGAACTGTACAGAGCCATGTCTAGTTTTGGTATACCGCCCAAACTCGTCCGTTTGTGTAGGATGACGATAGAGAATTCTCGCTGCTCCATCAGGGTCGAAAACGACCTCACCGACACATTCGATACCAAAAAAGGATTTAGGCAAGGCGATGCGCTGTCATGTGACTTCTTTAATCTGATTCTTGAGAGAATTGTGCAAAACTCCAAAGCCAACACCAGAGGCACAATTTTCCAAAAATCGGTGCAACTACTAGCATACGCTGACGATATTGACATCATTGGTAGGACTCAACGTGATGTCACAGCCACGTTTGCTAGTATAGAGAAGGAAGCGGCGAAAATGGGTTTAGCAGTAAATGAGGGTAAGACTAAGTATATGCTGTCATCACGAAAGGACTCACAACATCGACGAATCGGACAGAACGTCACCATTGACAGATATAACTTTGAGGTAGTACGGGACTTTGTCTACCTCGGCTCCGCTATTTACTCTGACAACAACATCTCGTCAGAAATTAAACGAAGAATTACTCTTGCCAACCGCTGTTTCTTCAGGTTAAGAAGGCAATTTAGTAGTGAAGCCCTCACTCGAACTACTAAGCAGATCCTATATAAGACCCTGATCATCCCAGTCCTGATCTACGGCGCTGAAGCATGGACCGTATCAAAAGCGGATGAAGAAATCCTTGGTAGATTCGAGAGGAAAATTCTTCGAAAAATCTTCGGTCCCGTTTGCGTTGACGGGCTATGGAGACGAAGATTCAACCAAGAACTATACGAGCTGTACAGCGACATGCCCCTGGTCAAAAAACTCCGCATTGGACGTTTAAGATGGCTAGGACATGTAGAACGAATGGACACCAATACTCCGGCTCGCAGAGTCTTCGATTCCCAGCCAGACGTCGGACGCAGTAGAGGAAGACCTCGCCTTAAGTGGCGCGCACAAGTGGAAACCGACCTCAACCAACTTGGAGTGCGCAACTGGAGGCAGTTAGCTAAGGACCGGGCTAATTGGAGAGGCATGTTGGTTGAGGCCCAGGTTCATTCCGGACTGTAGCGCCACTTAAGTAAGTAAGTAAATAAGAGCCCCCTCTCGGAATGTACATCAAAAATACTGGATGCGTACCTCTTGTCTATCGCAATGTGATCAATTTGTTAGACCGTTCGTTGATCTAGAGATCGCCATGTCTCCTTATAATTGTTGAGGGAAATCGTGTGCTGGCTATAGTGGTATTTCGTTCGGTAGCGAAGTCAATTAGCCAAAGACCGTTGCCAGACGTCGCTTAAGATATCTTCTCTTCCTACCTTTGCGTTAAAATCTTCCAGCACGATTTTAACATCGTACTTCGGTAGTCGCACATAGGATTTGGAAGGAGCTCGTAGCTCCTTAGTTATATCATATTTTTCCTCCATCTGGGCGTGAGCGCATATAAAACTTATGTTGGCGAATTTGGCCTTGATGTAACAGTTTTTCATCCTGCTTTTGCCCGGCCCATCCCATCGTATTTCCTGGATGGCAGTAATATCTGCTTTTAAGCAGTTTAGGGCTTCCGCTAGTTGTTCGCCTGCACCTCTCCTGTTTAATGTTCTCACATTCCAGGTGCAGATACGAACGTCGTTGTCCTTTTTTTCTTTTAGCAGGGTTGTCAACAATAAAAACACTCCTTTCCGATGCTATTGGTTGCTTCGTAACAATTTTTTTTCATGGGTGGGTAGTTCCAACTTATTAGATAACCCTAGGATACGGAGCCATCAGTATCCACTACGTAATTGAGCGGTCCCTTTCGAATGAAATGGATAGTACCCCAACGTCTCCAAAAAAAGAAAAAGAACAAAAAGGCACACAATTGCAGATATTAAAAGGTTCCACTTCAGGAACGATGCTTGAAAGTTTTAATAAAGTTTCGACAAGAGACAAAGAGCAGATCTCTCCTTTTGAAAACGGATCCGGAACTTCCCTTTTTTTGAGTGAAACATGCAAAATATAAAAATCAAATCTACTGACTTTAAAGTAAGGTGTATCTAGTTTCAACATCCTGTTTGAAATAAAAAGCAGTTAACCAAAAGTTCCAATTCGTAGTAAAGTTCTTTAACGTTCTTTATTAGCTTTAATGTGTGTAATTTATAAAACTTTGTTTGCAGTTTTAAGTGCCTCTATAAATAGCACATTAAAACCTCTTATATCCCATCAAGGGTTAGAAATCCTAAATAGAACTGACGTACCAAAGAGAGATACATTGTATCTCTAAAGCTGGCAGCAAATCTAATGTGTTAATTTATTATCCTATGTGGTCGCATTCTATGACAAGAAGGATAGTGTTGGCTGTTGTGCTAATATTTCCCCCAGAGATACATTTTCCCTTCAAAATGTGATATGCAATAAATAATTTAGTAAATCTTATAAAGCATTCCCCTTGGAACAAACAACCGCCACACTACCTGTGCACAAGTGCAACTCACAGGAAATGTGTGACATGATAAATAATTGAAATTTCAGTCGAACATTAAATTCTTGACCAAGCTTTAGTCACGTCACTTGACTGCTGCCATTCACGTGACTAATTCAAGAGTTAACTCACTGAATGGGACTGAATGGGTCATTACCGGGTGTACCGTTTAGACCCAACATTTTGCTCGCATAAATCAAATCTCAAGTATGTACGGAATGTCGGTACTTTTCAAACTGATTACTAACATAATAGTCAAAATGGTCTTAAAGACACCCTAAGTGTTTGCGCGCCTTTCCTATTCCTATTTAATAAGCTTGGGGTGCGTTTTTTTTTACCAAGACTTTAGCAACGGTCTGAGGTTGATTTACAGTATTTGATTGCTTCTTCGTGACCAATGTTTTCGTACCCCATTTACTGGCACTGGCAGTCTTGTCCTTTTTTTTTGGGAAATTTATTTTCTGCACGACAAGAAAACGGTTTTTTTTATCTTGTAAGTCAAATGTACAATTCGACGGTTCTCTCTAAGGAGCTTGCATCTGGCGGCGAATTCTAACGAACTTTGAATTTCAAATGCGATGTCTTCACAAGCTCATGAATTTTGATGGACTTTCTGACAAACCAGCAACAAGACTGACGTAAGCACTCTTTTTTTTTCAATTTAAAATTAGCTCCTGGATTGATGAGGAATTACCTATTCAACCTTTCTAAGGATGGTTCCTTAAAAAATGTGCTGATCTTACTCCAGAGGTTGTCCGATGGCTCATAAAAAAAATCACAACCCCTACCCTAACATGGTCAACTACTGTAAGTAAGGTTCTTTTAAAAAAAATGTAAATCTATTTCGTATCCCGACTAGCGGCACTAAATCGATTCACTCACAATCTCAGGGGAGATCTACACCGGCAAGGATGAACACGACGACGGGTACAAATTCATCACGTGTTGGCATGCGTTAGACGATTCATGTACATGGTAGTTCGTAACTCCCTGGATGGTAATTTGTTACCAGCTTTAGTTTGTTTGACATTTGTATTTGTACGCAAATAGATAACTCGGATTCGCCTTACTGAAAGCCAAATAGTTACATTCGGGGAGAGGGTGAGTGTTGAAATTTATTATTCAATCGTGTACCGTGTATCTAAGCATAAATATCCATAAAATCAATACTACACAGAATAGTTGGGAGCTTACCTGCTGTACAGAGTCGCATGTCCTCGTCGTAACCATCGGAACAATCGGGGGCGCCATCACATAAATACTGTATGGAAATGCAATTGCCATCGCCAGGACACTTGAAAGGCTCATACGGATGGCAAGCGTCTGAAAGTAGAAAAAATTAAGAAAATAAAAATGAAATGATTTTAATAAACCTGCAAATTATATTTATTTACTGAAATGGAATGCAGTCCTCTCTTTTAATTTCAAAGCAGCAGGACGAGGCTTTTTTTCGGCTTGACTTTGATATAGGTTTTCTTTTTTTTATGGAGTTTGATCTAACGAGTCAGCAGCCTACATAATATTTTTATTTATGGCTTTGGTTAACGTAAGTAGAAAGTTTGAGTGAGTTCGAAGGACATTTTGCAGTGGAAATAGTGTGGGGAGGCTTTAAATTATTATATGCCTATAGGGAGTCTTATTTTACATTTATGCTTCCTAGATTGTATGTATGAATGTGTATGGTAATAGTAATGTGCCTGACCTATGAAAAAATGCCTTGGGAAATGTTAAGGTTGCTGTATTTCGTATTCTTTTTATATGACCTCTCAAGAAGGTTCACAGATGGATGGAATTGATAATGAAACTGACGTTCAGACGTTAGCAAAGAGTGGAGGGAATAAATTAATTGATTCGATTTGCCTTTTTTATAATAGGGATTTCCGAACTTTGACAGTTGATAGCGGCCATATTTTTTTTAAGCAACATCTGTCAGTCAAATTGACTCTCATTTGGCCAGTCTGTTTTTACCAAATCACCATTTTTGGACATAGGCTAAACAACACGTGCAAATGATAAAATTGTTTTATCAAAATAGGTGTTCTGTTCGGACAACGTTACGCCAACTTCGTCGCCATAATCGTCCTACGGAAATTTCTATTCGCAGTGTGGTGGATACATTTAAGTCCACTGGTTCAGTAAATGATAAATCAACACCAGTACGTCGACGAAACGCTAGATCTGCCGAAAACATCACGCTGTCCGTGAGAGTGTGCAGAAGAATTCGAGGCAGTCGATTTCACATCTCTTACAAGAACTCGGCCTTTCGCAGGCGCAACTTGGTGAATTTTTCGTTGTGACTTGACCCTGCAGCCGTAAAAAATTTTACTATTCCCGGAACTGAAGGTACACGACCATAGGAAACTATGTGTGTTCGCTGAATGGGCTCTGGAACAGTTGGAAACGGACTCTAACGAAAAATCATCTTCGGCGATGAGGCCCATTTCTGGGTAAATGGTTACGTCAGCAAACAAAATTGTCAAATTTGGGACGAAACCAATCCGGAAGTATCCAAGAGTGCCCATTTCACCCCAAAGAAGTGTGGATTTCAGGCTGTCAGCGTCATCGGTCCTTATTTCTTTGTTAACGACGTCAGTCAGGCCATAACAGTCAACGGCGAGCGCTAAAGGTCGATGATTAGTAACTTCTTTTGGTCTGAATTGGATGATATGGACACCAAGACATGTGGTTTCAACGTGCCACACATATGACCATATCACGTGGAGGTGATATAAACTGGCCACCGAGATCGTGCGACTTGACCCCGTAGAGCCTTTCTCTTGTGGGGTTTTCTAAAGTGATATTGTGTTGTTAATATCGTTGTTAGATGGAAGTTGAATGTCTTGTCTGTTGTTGAACATCTACCGCTATTATATCCTTAACAAAGAGACAGATCTGGTACATGTCCTTCCTGTGTCAAAGGTTGCAGCTTTGAAGTAGAAGTCTACTTACTTATACTTAAGTAGCGCTACAATCCGGAATAACCTGAGCCTCAACCAACATGCCTCTCCGATCAGCCCGGTCCTTAGCTAACTGCCTCCAGTTGCGCACTCCAAGTTGGTTGAGGTCGGTTTCTACTTGTGCCCGCCACTTAAGGCGAGGTACTCTTCTGCGTCCGACGTCTGGCTGGGAATCGAAGACTCTGCGAGCCGTATTGGTGTCCATTCGTTCTACATGTCCTAGCCATCTTAAACGTCCAATGCGGAAATTTTTGATCAGGAGTATGTCGCTGTACAGCTCATATAGTTCGGGGTTGAATCTTCTCCATAGCCCGTCAACGCAAACGGGAGCGAAGATTTTTCGAAGAATTTTTCTCTCGAATCGACCAAGGATTTCTTCATCCGCTTTTGATATGGCCCATGCTTAAGCGCCGTAGAGCAGGACTGGGATGATCAGGGTCTTATATAGGATCTCTTTAGTAGTTCGAGTGAGGGATTAACTACTTTATTGCCTTCTTAGCCCGAAGAAACAGCGGTAATTCTTCATTTTATTTCTGACGAAATTTTTGTGGATCGGGCAAACGATATTGAGATTCCATAGTAGAAAGCTATAAAGCGGATTTCACATCTTTAGATAGAGTCCAGTAAGTTCAGGCTAGGTATGTTTCGGGCCCGACCTTCAAACTCTGAACTCAAGACCTGGTTGTAATTGCGCTTTATAGAGAAGAAAAGCTGGGCTGGTATAAAATATATTTTAGCTCTAAAAAATTAACTTAGTTTCCCGCTGCTGCCTTGATTTACATATTGCGCTAGCCCGAGCTAGTCCGCGCTAGTGCGCTAGAAAAAATAACCTTGGACGATTGTTCGCGCTAGTTTAAGCAAATAAACTTGAAAATTAAATGAATTTTGATCTACAAATTTAGAAGCCTACACTAGCACGGACTAGCGTGGACAAGCACGAAAGCAAAAAGCATGATCTGTGACCAAGTTATTGATTATCCATACATAAGATTTACTAGCCCCAACGCGTACTATCTTTGTTCCTAACCTCGGCCTTAGTCTGGCACAATCACTACGACACTGTTCGATCCGTCCGATATACGATCAAGGTACTAGGCACTTGGCAATCGCTGCGGGAAAGGCTTAGAGTCGGAGTTGGTAGACATCAGCTAGGTAAAAGCTCAAGTGGTTTCGTATAATCGTATTGCCTACCATTTGACAACGCCAAATGAGAGTTGACTCCCAATTGCAGTTAGCCACTGACAGGCGCGAATAGACTCTTGATGCCCTTAAAACTAAACGCCAAACAATAATTTCGCGATATAAAAAAGTGGAGACTTGTCAACCGCTTAAATTAAGTTTGACCCAACAGCAAAACAAGCTGCAGGTACTATTTTGCTCCATTTCACTGCACTGCACAAATAATGAATACTAACTGTTTAAATTTCTTGTTTTTCACCAAAACTTCACCTTTCGAAAAGATTCACAAATACCGATAAAACCTTCCAACATTCAAAAGGCAATCTTAGCTGTAGCGTTATACAACTGAATACAGTATTATATCTGAATACGTTATCCCACCCGAATCAAACCACATACCAATTTTCATCTTCATCCTGCAGCCTCTCTCGTCCAATACCAAAAATACATCTTCATTATCACTAATCACATACACATCTTAAACTCAATCAAATCTACCTGTTTGGATTCTAGCTACAATTACGAACTCCAGACGTCAGACACACACCTTCGTTAAAACACATTTATGACACCAAAATCAGCTGTCATTTCAACATTAAAAGGGAAATAACCATTTTGGCCACCTACATGTTACCAAATATCGAATCCATATATTCATGTAGCAACTTTCGACTGATTTCTTAGCTTTCAATGGCTTTCCTGGACCGATGAGTTTCATAATTTGATCTTACTCACACACAATCCTATGTACCCAAAATTTACTTATTAACAGACAACACACTCTCTTGGTGAACCAACGTCATTTCTCCAACCAACATGCCAACAAGAATCAATCCTTTTTTTGCACACCAACCAACGTAAGTGTTGCCTGAGATGCAAGTCCATAAATCCGTTCATTACACACGATCAAACAGCCACAACAACAGCCGTCCAAAAATAAGTTTCACTTCAAAAAAACCTAGTAAGCCAACGAGACGCGATCACGGAGATCAAGCATCGTCGGTTGTGGTTAGTACTTGGATGGATGACCGGATCAAAGCACCGTCATCGTGATGTTTTTATGTTTCATAAAATCCAATTCACACCGTCCCAAAAGAAGTTTTACTTCAAAATGTAAGAAATAACCCAAATAAACACATAATGGGTAATTCTACTGAAATCAAAGACATCTTCATGACAGGTCAACGCAAAATCAGCTGTTTCACTCATATCTGAGTGCGTACATAACTTGTTTTGCCAGTCATTTTCCCTCTAATGACAATGTCACATGAATAAAATGGTCGATTGACCAATGAAAACAGTTAAAACCCGGAACATGGCCAATACAAAAAATATCCAAATGTCAAAAAGTATTGAAACATAGCGACAACGCTTTGAATTCATCACTATTTAACGTGCGTCGTGTAAATGTCATTATAAAATGACAAACAGCAATTTTTATTTACAAAATTGAATATATGTCACTCGTGTAAATGAAGTGAAGTATTCATGCATAAAGCAGACTTTGGCCACCCGTTGCGCCTCACAAAGCTGCATTTGCCTATCATCTAGGGCGTAGGGCTCTGTTTACAGTTAAAAGAAACTTCAAAAATCTAGAAGAGGAACAATAACTTCTTTTATGGTACAACATTCAAACGGTATATTTGCATGACTGAATCGTAACGTATCCGGACGTCTGGCATTCATGAGTATGCCATTATTTCACGAACTCAGTAATAAAAATTTAATATATTCTGCGTTTGCATACCTCATTGTCATTAAAATCGTCCACAGATTTTCTTGTATACTCCAGATAACAGGTTTCCCTCAATAAATCACATCTACTTACCAAAAGTATAAAAAATGATTTCAGAACTTCACTAAACATCCATCGAGTGCAAATGGTATCTCTGCTATACATTTTATAACAATAAACCCTGAATGGCAATATAATCACCCTTGCATGAGATTTGCACTTTTCTTTGGAACAACTAAGGAAACTTTTTCTGGAAATTGTAAACTTTCATGTAGGAACCCAATACACCGCGCACAGAATGGATTTTAATGAGCGTATAAAATCGATAGTCCTGTGCTGCACGGCAGCCGTCGTTTAAATGAATCCAATCTCATTTTGACGGCATGGGGGGCTAGTGTATTCCCTTAGGTTTGCTACATTATGCGGATGGTTGATTCCATTTTGCGCCCACAAGTTGTCAAGGACATGCATACACAGTCATTGTCGCTGGGTTAACATTGTTTTGTATTGCATTTGTGAATAGAATACCATTGTATGGAATTTCGATTGACTTAAATGCCAACAGGATCTGTTTACATGATAAAAGACATTTCACCTTCTATTACCGTTTCGCAGACAGAAGTACTTACGTATCTACTCCATGACACAAAGTCTTCTCTAATATCAAACATATCCAATCGGATACAAATTGTTTTTTTCCTTTTTCACGCCCCGTCATTCCGTATCGAAAGTAACCACAAAAATGAGGACAAAAACGCGGTAAAAATGTAACGTTTAGGGTGACCTTACTTGATGTGGTATCGAATAAATAACGATATGTCGAGACCTCAAATTGATATTAAAAGTGTTGACATTTGCATAGTAATAATACATTACACGCAAATTCAATACACTTAACACGAATAGGGCGGTAAAGTGTTTGGTCTTCCATTATCCTTATGAAAGCATGTCAATGTCATATTTCTCTGTAGGGTAAACTCACTTGATTATATGTCACTTGGTTGAATACAGACACAGACGCTGGGGAAGGGCTATTACTTCCTTCGAGATAATCAAGTTTTCTTTGGTATTGTGGGAAATCAAGTCTCGAATTGGACAGGAAGATGCCTAATTCGCACCAGTAAAGGAAAGAGATGCCTTGAAAGACGTCAGGCAAAAGGAATTGAGGAAATATCTCACGTTTACTTATCGATCCCTTGTGACATTTCTGTTACAGATCATACGGTGAATGCTAATGTCAACCCAAGAACTATTATCGGCATATAGTATCGGGGGAGATAATAATTCCTTAATATGCCAATGTGTGTCATACTTAGCTGTGAAAGTCCTAAAAGGAATACGCTCAGAGGAAATCATTATAGATATCGCATTTGTTCCTGTTAATGGGTTTCTAAAAAGTGGCAGAAGATGTAAAATGGTGTATTTGGTGACACAACATATGGACGCATTCATTAATGTATTTATTGATAGGTTACAGAAGTCAAAACTGTTAGTATACGATTTTAAATGCAATTATATATTAACGGGTTAATGCTTAAACTTATTTTATCTTGAAATCATAGCTTAAAGCGAACCTCCTACACAATCAATATTCCTCTCCAGGGTGTTACACTTTGCTAGCACGCCATCGGAGATGATGTCATCATTTTATGTACAGTTCCCTCTGGGATGGATCTAAGGACTATTTGAATTGGTATATTGGCAGTTATATGTTATACGTGACTTAGATACCTTAATAAGCAGATGTTGCTAGACAGTTCGTAAAGTTTGTGGTCAAATCGTCTCCTCCATGGACCATAAATTAAACTAAGAAATGTTTGCTCAAGGATTCCAATTATTTTGACGAATTTGTCCCATTTGCAAAATTTATAGGGTAGGGTTGGTAGATTATATTTTTGGGTTATTAACATCTCCTACTATGAAATGACGTGCTGTTGGAAATTTGATTCAGTGTGAGACCATTTTGAAAGATACTCGGAGGATAAGCAAGACCTTAAGGGCAGCTGGCTTTCACAACCATCATATTATTATGGTCCCCTTCATCTATTTAACACAATGTAAAACTGCAAAGTAGCATAGACCCAATTACATTTTTAATCAGTCTCCAAAAAGGACACTATACACTTACTTAAGTAGCGCTATACAGTCCGGAATGTAACTGCGACTTAAATAAAATGACTCTTCAATTATTCTGATCCCTAGAGAGCTTTGAATTAACTATCCACACATGAAAAAATACATAGACTCGGAAACGGTTGTTTTTTGACGACTCGGCTAAACGAAAAGGACGTTCGTATCTGCACCTGGAAAGTGAGATCATTAAAGAGGAGAGGTGCAGGCAAACAACCAGCGGAAGTCCTAAACTGATACAAAGCTGACATTAATGCCATCCAGGAAATACAATGGGATTGGTCGGGTAAAAAGAGAATGAAAAACTGTGACATCTACTACGGACCGTGTTATAATGAGAAGAACCAGCGACTATTCGCATGCGGATTTCTTATCAGTGCCAAAATTAGGCAAGAAGTCTTATGTCTTCAAGACATTAGCGAACGCATTGTAACAATTCGCATCAAGGAAAAATTCGCTAACAGAAGCCTTATATGCATTCACGCGAAACTGCTTCTACAAGCTCCTTGACAAAACCTATGAGCGACTACCGAAGTACGATGTCAAAATCGTACTGGGAGATTTTAATACAAAGGTAGGAAGAGAAGACATCTTTAGCAGTATTGTTGGAAAACACAGCCTATACGATAACACGTCTGGCAACGGACTTAGGCTAATTGACTTCGCTACGGAACGAAATGGAGGTCTCCAGATCCACGAACAACCAAATTGATCACATTGCGATAGACAAGAGACAGGCATCCAGTATTTTGCCCGAACATTTCAAGGGGCAAACATCCACTCGGACTACTACCTTGTTGCAGCCAAGGTAAGAATGCAGAACGCCACAACAAGCCAGATACTGTGAAAAGATTTAATGTCGAAAGTCTGCAAGAGACCGGCAAGGCCTTCGCGCAACGCGTATCTCTTAACCTCTCGAATAACACCATACTACCAGAATCGAATGTCGACGAACAATGGCAACGATGCCCATCAACAAGAAATCCTTGGTTTGATGAGGAATGCCGACAGATGCTCGCAGCCAAGAACGAGGCCTACAAAACTAAGCTGGAGGTCAAGACGAGAGCTGCCATTAAGCTCCATAGACAAAGAAGAAGAGAAGAACACCTTCTATTCAGAAAGAAGGAACAAAAGCAAGAAAAGCCCGCGATCAAGGGTATAAAGAGGTGCCACTCCAGCAACGATGTTCGCAAGTTTTACCAAAGTGTAAAACGTCAAAGCCAAGGATACAAGGCTCAAACAGAATCCTGTCGAGATGAACAAGGAAATATCGTAGTTGAGACACAGTCGATGCTCAGGATATGAAAGAACCACTTCTGTAGACTGTCAAACGGCGATGACGAAAAACATTCCACTGTCAGGCAGAACGAACCATTCAATATTGGCGATGACAGCTAAAACTACCAACCACCCGACCTAAGTGAAGTGAGGATAGCAATATCTAAACGCAAGCTTAACAAGGCTGCCGGAAATGACGGCCTTCTCGCCGATCTTTATTAAGCTGGCGGAGATAATTGGTAATATCCACCAACTCATAAGCCAAATCTGGTAGGATGAAAGTAAGCCGGAAGAATAGAACTTGAGCATCGTTTGCCAAATCCCCAAAAAAGGAGACCCTCTAAACTGCTTTAACTTACTTAAACGAAATTCTTCGGAAAGAAAATTTGAAAAAAAACTTAACGAAACTAAATTTTTTCTTCGTTTGTCTTTTTACAATTTCCCCAGTATGGGTATGGCTTTGGGAAGTTTTACATCCAAGTTTATTCACATTTAAGGCTGAACTATAATAGTCGAAAGCAATCGGAAGCTGATGTCCAAATTCTAAGCTATGTTTTCTTCAGTACTGTCAATTACCCAAGTTGCTCATAATAGACTTTTGTGAATGGAAGCGATTTTCAGAGTGGAAGTCGTTTTGCCTGTCATTTGTGTTGCTTATGAACTTACAAATTTAAATGTACACAGTGAAATGTAAAATGTTTGTATGAAATATCAAAAGAAAGAAAAAGAGCGAATGCATTCGCTCTATGCAAGTGAGCAAAAGTGAACGAAAACTGAACGATTCGAAGCGAAAAGCTATTATGGTCGTACAAAACAAATTTCAAGCGTTCGCATAGTTACCTACGGAAGTGGTCGTCCGCAACCATCTTCTAGACGGAAGCAATCGGAAGCTAATGTTAAAATTCTAAGTTAAGTTTTCTTCAGTACTCTCAATTACTCAAGCTGCCCATAATAGACTTTTGAGAATGGAATTGCAAACAATAAAAAGAAAATTTCATTGCTTAGGAACTTACAAATTTAAATGTACACAGCTGTTGAAATGAAATGTAAAATTTAAGTATGAAAGAACAAAAGAAAGAGAAAGAGCGAATCAAGCGAATTAAGTTAACAAATGTGCATGTAAAATATAATCGTAAATATTATCATTCAATTTCTCTGACTAACAAAATGCTTTCATAGGCTTTAAATTTAATTTATTTTGGGCAAATATCCCTTATCTAAATTGACACAAATCCTTTGTAATTCATTGCAGATTATTTAGATAAACAAAAAAATGAAGAAACATGAGTGCCATAAAAGTCACACGGAAGCTAATTTTGTGTATCGTTATTATATTAAGGACATACTGTCGATGTTTGTCATTTTATAGGATGTCCTTTTTTTTGGGTCATTTTATGAGTTTCATGAAAAGAAAAAAAAAACTTCCTTACAACTTCTACCAACCAAAAAAAACATCATGCCCAATGTCAAAGGCTCAGCAGGATTTATGATTTTTGCTGTCAAACATAATTAGGATTTATTACACCCACCCATGAAGGATATTATCATTACCTTTATATTGTGCAGTGTTCGGTCAGTGGATGGAGCAAAAAGCACGATGGGAATTTTCTTTTGATTAATTTCTCTCTTTCATCTTGAAGGACTCAGAGACGCAGGAGATTCATCAAATTTGCCGTTTAAGCAGTTTTTCGGAAAGAAAAATAAATACTGTATGCGTATGAAGATAATTTCATATTTATTCTACCAATCAAGTTTTTTGACACTTTGACAAATGAACTTTTTATTTTTCCCGAATTTCGTTGTACTAGATTCAGTTACTGAAAATGCTCGTAACTGTCATCTTCAGCTGTCACAAGTGTAACTTGAGATGTAGGTGTGCATCATAATTAGCCAATTATCCTGGAGAAGTCATTTATTATTTCTTCGAGAATAAGAGGAAACAACTTTAACTTTTCCCCCATTGAACTTTGTTGGAATAGATTTCTGACGTTGAATTGTTCATCGGGGTAAATATAAATTGAATTATAACCGTTTGAATGCTGCTTAATTATATCGAAGGTTATAATTAGTTATCCATTAATTTGTGTTTGTCAGAGGATGTAATTCGGATTGGATTATTTTTTAATGCATAATTGAAGTGACAGTCACCATGAAATTGCTACTTTGTTGGGACTAGTTAATCCCTGGAGCAAATAAAGCGTAATATGGTGCTCAGGAGAAAGATCAAATATTACGATTATTCCCATTAGATGGGTATTTATGACATAATTACTTTTTATTTGGCGAGTATGTCAAATGGAAGTGCTTACGTAATTCTTTGTTTATTTCAGTGGAAAGGTTATTTGACTGTTGATAACCAATAAAAATTGACGTTAAACCTGGTCTACTAACTGTGCGTTAATGACACAAAAGCACCAGTAGTTCGTCCTTAAGATGTCTTTATTTCAGTAAAATGTAGACAGAGTGTGTTGTGACTAAATGGATGTGTAATAAATGATTGTAATTAAGCTAATGACGTAAGTCATATGTGGGTATTATCTGGATAATATAAAAACAATTTATTTTATCATCAATAGGAGTAATGCAATTAAGGATGGTACTCAAGCTAATGAAGAGCTTTTTTTTAAGAGATGCAAACCTCCATCGAAAAGTAATAAATCACCTCCTGCATCAGTCCTAAGTATGAAAACGATTCGTAATGGATGCGCAACGTATACTTTAACTTATGTCACATAAAATATTGGGTTTTATTTCTCTAAGTTGCTCTTCGAAAGCATCGTAACAGTAATGGATTTTCAATAATAAATGGAACAGTTAGTGTGTCTGGTGGCTGAAATAAAAATATAGATCCTACAAAGAATTCGAAAGGCATTAGCAATATCAAAGTGTTCCTTGCATATTGTGAAAGGAATACTTTACCCAACTATATTGTATGATCAAAGGTAGATAATCATTGTTTTAGTGAGTTATAAACATGGATAAATCGTGAAAACAATGTCAGTAATTTGTATTCAATTTGTTTTATTAATTTCACACGTGAATTGAAAAATAAAATCTTTCTTTTTATTCTCACCTACCATTTTATTAGAGAGAGATTAAACAAATTCTGAGTATTATTTTATTACAAAAATAAAATATTTAAACTTAATAGATTATCCTAATCACTGAGCTACATTTCTTCACCTAGTTCTGCACTGTCTACATCAACGATGAGGTAAATATTTGCTTTTAAAATTTGTGGCAACGTCGACAGGTCCATGCACACATAGCTGTGTCCCGCTGGCATTTGTGCGTTAATGTAATCGGCTTCCTCCTCCAAACTGCCTATAAATATTACATGTCCGCGTACCTTTGGATTACCCTTCTTCAAAGCATCACCCAATTGCTTTGGATGAATGCCATACCTTGACAGATTCGCATCGCTCAACACAATAACAATCGAGTTGTCATAGTCCTCTTGGGCTAGAGTTTCAACGGCTTCCTTGGTTGCCTTCACAGTGTTGTCACCAGACCAACAGAACTGTGAATGGGCGTGCATCATGCGAAGTGTATCCTTCACGAATGAATGGAATCTCCCATCCTTCCCCGCTGTGACCGACTACGTTATAGACAATTTTCTTGTCGTAACCTTCAAAGGCCTCCATTACCATGGTTATGGCTTCCAACTGGCGATCCAACCGAAAATCGTACCCGTTGAATCTATACATGGATCCGGACACATCGACGACCAATTTCAAACGATTCGACTTCTCTTGCACATGATCTGCCCAAGGATTCGCCTCTGCGCGCCGCCGATAGATGTTCTTCTCCCCGGTTATACCCTCGATCAAACGAGTATCGTCCAACTCACCATGTGTCTGATATTTTTGCCATTGACGTTCCTTACTCTTCGTCAGTAAAGCATCCATAATCGCCTTCAATTGCTGAACCTGCTTACGGATCGGCGCACTGAACTGCGCATACAAATTGTAGTCGTGCTTGGACATTTTGATTTCTTTCAGCTTTTCCTCGAACGCCTTACGATTCATCTCTCTGGCAGCCTGTTTAACTTCCTCTGGAACTGCATCCTTCTCCTCATCCGACAGCTGATAAACCTTATGCCCAGCGTCTAGACGAAAGGATCCACCTTTTCCACCCAAACGCCGTATCGCGACCTCCACTACCACCAGGTGTTACCATATGCCATATTTTGGACCAGAGGTGCCCAAACGGCTAGTGCGATTCACTGTCACCTGAATCTCTCTCTTCTTTCTGAGCGCATAGAGCTCGTTTTTGGCGTAAGACTCGATTTGTAGGCCATGTTTGGCTAGAACAGCAGTTACTTGTTCTAGAGCTTCAGGGGAGTAGCGGTCAAAGTCGAGAACGTTGCCAACCAACTCGGACATTGACTCTTCGGGGAATTTCTCCAAATACTTGACAATGTTGACTACCTCTCGAGTGGAGTAGGCGTAATTGAGCAGTCCCTCGTCTGCCATACTTCGCAGCTCACCAAAGGCATTGACCAACGTGGCCAACGTATTCTTCGGCACAGAGGAAACCAAAGGAAACCAAGCTTCGCAGTTTACTTTCGTCAGCGTTGGGTGATTGCTGCTTTAATGTGGCGACGATTTCCTCGAATGAGAAATGTGTCACATTTCGGGACTGGAATCACGATCGTAGCGGAGGATCCAGCGGCGTTCCTTTGTACTTTTGGGTCGGCAGACCAAGTGCGACAACTCGGAAGTTATCCGATACACGCAATAGTCCCCATTCATCTAACTGCTCCTTAGTGTATGTTTCTAATAATGTGTCGTACCGTTCGGGTGCCATTAAGAACTTTCCATTCTCTAAATGCATTTCTCTGTTCTCCAGCAGATTATTCAGAATTGGGAGCACATTTCGTTCGGCATGCTCTACGCCATCCAAAATGAGGAGACAGCCATTTAACGCCTTTTTTCTTGATCTCACGTCGCTGTTTCAAATCACTTTCAGTGGTATCTCTGCTTAGTGCAATGTATTCCAGTTCCCTCTATGTCAGTTCGGAAAATTGCATGGCAATTTGTCTTCGCAGTGCACGGGGATATCCCAGTAAAAAAATATCCTGCTTAAGAGAGTCCTTCTGCAGCATCCATCGGAGATGGTGCAGCGCGGATTGCGTCAGCTGAATGGTCCCATCTTCCGCATATTGCACATATTTTTGTGGTACCAAGTCTGGATTCGCGGGTGTTTTAATATCTTTGGTTACATCATTGATTGTTATCTGACCTTCGACCGTCTGTGCTTTTGTGGAGAACATCCGCGGTCGGATGAAATTAAATTTTTGTTTGTACACAGAGGTAAACACACGGCTACTGTGGGTCAACAAGCGGGAAGAGGGCAACATAATTAAACTACTTAACAATAAATTAGGTTTGCGGAATCAATTAACTAAACAAAAAACATACGAACAACACCGTAGACCGAAGGAAATTAATAAAACGTCAATTGCAAGACAGGCAAAACATCTGATTCCACTATTTGTATAGATAATAAACAGTTACCGACAATTTTCAAGGACTCAATTTCATTTCATTCTACACTTACAGCCATATTCATTCGAATTCGCTTAAATACATCGGTTGTTATACGGTACATTAATATTTATGCAGCCTTTATTCAGAATCGCACATATTCTCATTGATAAAACCTATTCATAAATTCCCTACCCTCGGTTTATGTATGTCAAATAAACTACCAAAAAGAGTTGCACATTTGCAATTAGCTTTTCCAAAAATCAGCAGAGTTACCACCGAATAATTTTTGTGGTCGCGAAACTAACTAATGTTGTTTTCTACACTTTTATAACATTTTGATGACTTATGTTGACTGAATTACATTCTTTACACAGCTGGGCCTGTAGATAAAAAAAAACTTTACATTTAAACAAATAAACCGGCGAAACATTAATGCAGAAATAAATAAAAACACTTTCTTACGTCTGGACGATTTGTTCGTTTTGACGTTTAAAATTTTGTCATTTGTCACAAAATACCTAAAACATCTCTATACTGGCCGTTTCCAACCATCGGCCGCTTTCATATTATGCAGCCTCTTTTAAACGTTGTATAATTTTTATGAATAAGGTTTTTGAATTGATAGGTATTTTAGGGTGTGCATAAGTTTATGCACTCATTATAATTGAGGAACAAAGCAAACCGAATAAACTTATTTTTGACAGGCTCGTTAAGCTCGAAAATAGTATTCGCAATAGAAGTACCCCACCTTTAACATGAATAGATTGCTTAAAATTCTTACGTGGAATGCCAATGGCCTTTGGCAAAAACTTGGAGAACTTGAATTATTTATGCAGGAAAAAGATATAGACATCTGTTTAATATCCGAAACTCACGCAAAGAGTAATTCGAACTTAAAAATTAAAGGTTACCTCGACTATCATGCTCTACATCCATCGAATAGGGCTAGAGGTGGAGCCTCACTATATATAAAAGAGTGTATCGAACATTCGATTGATCTTAAACTAGAAATCGAAACAATGCAAGTTAGCTCTATACAAGTCAAAAGCAGACAATCCTTTCTGAAGATATCGTCTATTTACTGCCCACCACGATGCAACGTTGAGAAAATTGACTTTGAAAACTTGCTTAATTCCCTTGGACAACGTTTTGGCATCGGAGGGGACTTTAATGCAAAACATACATTCTGGGGATCTAGATGCATATCACAGAAAGGTAGGATGTTTTATGATGTAGGTAGAATGTACAATACCGAATTTCATTCTACGGGAAAACCAACTTACTGGCCAACTGATATTAGAAAAATACCGGATTTGATCGATTTTTTCATTGTAAAAGGTCTGCCGTCCAATCGGATCAAAGTTGAAGAATGCTTTGATCTTTCCTCTGATTACTCTCCAGTCATTTTAACAACGAGCGAGTCACTGATTATAAATGAAAAACAACCAGATTAACAAACGGGAAAACCAACTGGGAAGGTTTCAAAAACGATATTGAAATCCGACTGGGTGTATCGCTCAGAACCCCATTGGAACTCAAAGTCGCTGTTAACTCATTTATCAATACCATCCAAAAAGCAGCATGGAATAATACTCCTCAACAGAACAAAATTGTGAGCTATAATAAAATTAAGTACCCCCGAGAAATACAAGATTTAGTAAAAAAAAAAACAAAAGCTCGTAAAAGATGGCACCAAACTCGTGCCCCGCAAGATAAAACACATCTCATTCGGTTGAGTAATTTGCTATCAAATTCGATTAAAAGTTTTAAAAACCATGCAGTAGAAACTTATCTGCAAACCCTAACCGCTAAGGAAAAGGCTGACGTTTTTGCCTCACATCTTGAGGAAACATTTAAGCCATTTGATGGTCCAGCGCAAAATGAAAACATTAATATATTCGAGAGTACAACCGATGATAATATAGTAAGATATGCAAGTATTGCCGAACTTAAACGGGAAATACAGAAACTAAAGCCTAAAAAAGCTCCGGGTTATGACCTGAGAACTTCTTAAAATGTTGCCTCGGAAAGCTTTAACTAAGCTTCTTCATACCAAGACAGTAGAAAGTCGCGGAAGTGATTATGGTTCTAAAACCAGGAAAATCACCGAATGAAATAAAATCTTACAGGCCTATTTCTCTTCTTCCAATAATTTCAAAAGTTTTTCAACGGATATTACTCGGTCGCTTACACCCCATAATTGAACAGAAACGTCTTTTACCTGACCATCAATTTGGGTTTAGAAGTAAACATTCAACGGTGGACCAAGTACATCGAATTACAGATGTAATTGAGAAAGCTTTCGAATAAAAGAAAATTTGTTCAGCCGTATTTCTTGACGTGTCGCAAGCTTTTGACAAGGTTTGGCACAAAGGCCTTACTTATAAACTAAGTCAAGTTCTGCCAGAATAATTATATAAAAATTCTCGTGTCGTATCTTGAGCATAGACTCTTCCGTGTGAAACTTGGAAGCGAATATTCCGAGTTCAAAGAAATAATGGCAGTTGTACCGCAAGGAAGCGTCCTTGGACCAATCATGTACCTCCTATTCACTCGTGATATCCCACAAACAAACGATACAATTGTTGCAACATTTGCTGACGATACTGCTATACTAGCAGTTGGCACAACAATAGAGGAAACAAATATTAAATTACAAAACGCTCTTAACGAGGTTAATGAATGGACTAATTCCTGGCGGATTGCACTTAATGAGAGCAAATCGATCCATGTAGATTTTTCGTATAAACGGACAAACAATTTGCATGTATTTCTAAATACGGTTCGGGTCCCGTTTGCAAATAAAGCGAAATATCTCGGTATGACACTCGATGAAAAATTAAAATGGAAGTCGTATGTAAAAAAGAAATGCGAAGAACTTAAGAATAAATACAGAGAACTGTACTGGTTGCGCGGAAAATATTCGAAGCTTAACCTTGATAACAAGCTGCTATTATACAAGCAAGTGCTAAAACCGGTTTGGACATATGGTATACAACTATGGGGTTGTACCAGTGAAACGAATCTAAACATTTTACAAACTTTTGAAAACAAAATGTTAAGATCATTCGTCAATGCGCCGTGGTACGTAAGCAACGAAGATCTACGCAGAGATCTGGGTATTCCCGCGGTTAAAGATGAAACAAAAAATTCTGCACGAAATCATAAAAAACGTTTATTAGGACACGTTAACACAACAGTCCTCCAAATTCTTGACAAAACAAATATATTGCGGCGTCTTCAAAGAACTAAACCCTTAGATTTGGCCCGATAACAACAAACCGCGCTATAAATTGCGGAAAAAGCAGGAACTCTCAAAGGAAAGTTACCTGCCAAACATATTATATACTCGTGATAATTGCTGGATTCTTAAATTACGTTGAATGAATCTTATAGTGAGTTTTTTGTTAGACAATAAAAAAATACAATTAATGTATTTGTCACTTTTAAATACTTTCTCAACTTTTTTGAATGACCTACCATCACTTCACCCATAAAATAATTAAAGACTTGGATGCGGCTTTTAAAACTCACATATGACTCTTATTACCTAGCCCAATTTCAAAGGGTTAATGTCAAATGTCAAACCATTAAGAGCAACATGAAATCTTATAAGATATTCCCTGGGATAATTGGTTCATTCACCCACTGCATGATCCTGTCGAAAGGGAGTTCTTCTAATTTACATAAAAACAAACAAATCCACTTCCAAACAAGTTGAACCACCACCAAAGACCAAACCGCCGTTTAAGACTAAACGCTTTCCCACAAACGCTGTGGCAAGATTGAGTACTCAGAGTCATTCCATTGTGGTAGAAATTATTTCGAAAGTTGGTCAGGGATGTGAATTTGAATTTCAGAGAATAAGAGTGATGTTTACTTCAAAATGACTGCAAGCGAAAACATAACGATGTGGAGGAATAAATAACTATGATAAATTTGACGTTTCGTAAATTGCGTGGGATCGGAACACGAACAAGTTGAACTTGTTTGAATTTAATAATCTTTGGAAGTCATGTGAATTAATGATTGTTTGCTAAATTATTTGGTGAATAAGCAGTACTTGTATGTCGTTTGTGTTAAAATATTGTCAGGATTTTGAAAATACAGGGTTTGTCATATTAAATACTTTTGACATTTATTAACTGATTGACTTGCGTTGACATGTGTTTGAAAGGTTAGTTTAGTACAATTCATTTGTGACACTTTACATTGAAAATAGTCGTTCAGTAGTATTTACTCAATGTGCATATCGTCGAAAATACCGTGAATATTAAGCACCGTATGACAGCACCATTCTCCGTTTGGTGGAGAATTTTGATGAGCAAAGGACAGTCGAAGATCGTCGACAGATCGTTCATCAATGGCCAAAACGTTCCAGTGAAGTGGTTTAAGCGGTAAGAGAGAGTGTTGTTGAGAACTCACATGTGTCTTATCGTCACTGCACTTAATAAAGGGAATCGATATCGGTCATCAAATAGAGCAGTTTTTGTAACAAAAATGCTCTGTCAAAAAATGGCAACATTGATTGTCAACTTAGATCATCAGAATTGACCCCTACGGACTTCTTTTGGTAGGGTTATTTGGAAAGAAAATTGTATGCGAGTAAGCCTCAAGGCATTGACGAGCTGAGTCACCATCGTGCCGAACTCATCGCTATGTCTTCCGAGATGCTTGAAAAAGTGATGGAGAAAGCAGCAAGAAGGGCAAATTTAGCTTTGGTCAATAGAGGCGACTATTTGATTGATGTTGCAATCAAAACCTACCCAAAATAAATTGTAAGACACACAATTAAATAAATACATATGAGAAGACTACAATCTGCTGTGCTGATGAGATAGGATATCCTATCTCATACCATCTTTAAAATTATTATCCCCAAAATATGCGCTTTATGGCGATTAAATATAGGAAATGACGTTTCACAACATATTGTTCAGACAAAAAACAATGTTTTTCTACTACATATGCCTTGGGGTAGGGTACACAAATAGTGTTTGTATGAAAACGCCCCCAAAAAGTGGGCGTGGGTTAAAATGTTCTAAGGGTGAAATGTTCATATTAATTTTACTATGGGATAGGGTATAAATACCGTATATGTGAAAATTTGTTGTGTAATTCAATATTCAAATACTGATATAGTTACAAAAATAGTTAGAGAATGATTCACAACAAGTCAATTGTAGGTATTTCAACTATCGGGTGGTTTAAAAATTTAAAAACGTTTTTTATTTGCTACCATATGCGTGGACGTCATTACAGGAATTTGGCAGCACTTTATATGAACTGACATTTGAAATCCTTTGCTAAAGGATGTTGCGTTCCGAAATAATTCACTTATTAGAAATACAAATGTAGCAACAATATCACTACTAAAAGATTCTGAAATTGTATCGGTGATCTGACAAAAAGAGGACACCAAAAATATTGTTTGTGGTGGATTCTGAAATGTTTACCTTTCTGTATATAATAAATTATGGTATTCACACGAAATGACAACAGGTCTTGGTCTCTAATATTTGAAAGGATTAAACAACCTATTAAACCCCGGTTTTTCAGTGTGAGATCATCCAATTTTAAACTCGAGCTAACTCGTGAAACGAATTTTTTTTAGTAAATAAATTAATTCAGAGTTAACTTTGGTTTAACCTAGCACGTTTGGTGAGTTAACCCTGAATTAAATGATCAGATGTTTTTGACAGATGATAAAATAATAAGCAAAGAATTATTTTCAATTATATTTATGTGTATGTTATATTTTAATCTCAGCGACTCGAAATTGTTTGAAATATTAAGTTTAACTGCCGTTAGAAGAAAAAGGCTTCTAAGATAGCGACAAAACTATTTTAATTTGTTTGGGAAAAAAGGAAACCCAACTGCTGACAACTAAGCTATTGCAGATTCTTTACATTTCGATAAATTTTTGACAGAAAAGTTTATAAAATCTTCAGTGTTAACATATTGAATCACCACGGATGGAATCAAATCATATCCTGCACTAAAGAATTGATTCATGAGTTAATTAATTTGACAGAAAAGTTTATAAAATCTGCAGTGTTACCATATTGAATCACCACGGATGGAATCAAATCATATCCTGCACTAAAGAACTGATTCATGAGTTAATTAATTCTGGATTAACTCAGAGTTAACTCATCACTGAAAAATCGTGCCCAGTATCTTAATCACGATTTATTTTAGCGTCATTACTCTCCGTTTATTGTCTACAAACCGAAAATAAATGCTCGATGGGTTTTTACACAGCTATGTACAAGGTGGGCCAAAAGAATTCATCCGATGTTGTTTGGCTCTCGGAATATCAGTAATGGCTCGCGAAGTCTGGCCGTTGCTCCGTCCTGTTGGAACCACATGTCCTCCATTCCTAATTCGTCCAATTGCGGCAGTAAAACCCGGTTAACATGGCCCTATAGCGCGCACATTATAATTTTGGTCGAACAATCCTCCACTTCGTCCTCGAGATTGAGGATGGCTTGGGCGTAGGTTACACGCGTTTGGCGGTCGATAGACAGCAGCTGATGTACGGACTGGACTTTGTACGGGAACATGCGCAAGTCTTTGACCAAAATTCGTCTTATGGACGACCGGCTGATGGCTAATTGCGAGACAAGGCGTCTGCGCCAACACTACAGATGAATTGTTACGCAAACAAATAGACACTATTATTCCGTTCCGTTCTTGCGGATTGTATCGCTCCATGACTTGTTCACTTGTATTCTACATTTGTCTAGTCCACAAATGTCAAAACAGATTTAACATTGGCGGCCATTTGCAAAAATAAGAGCATCTTTCAATAGGGTGATCTTTGTTGGCACACCTTGTACTTTACGGGTGACACATAATATTTGTATATCCTACACACATTTTTTTTGTGACCCATATGAAAGAATTTAAGAATTAAGCTTAGTACGCAGCTCGCAATAAATTTTATCTTTGCTAATCTCCACTTGTTTTCTCCAATCCAAAGATAAGTGCTCGCTAAATGGAAATGGGAAATGTCATACATTCGCAGATGTCAGTAATATTATTATTTTCTTTGTAAATCAAGATGTCGTCTTCCTCTAGAAATTCTTCCATCAAATATTCGTCTTCATTTTCTTCCATTTTGTTTTTATTTTTCATTAAAACTTCGCCGATTTAAATGCCTCGCACATTAATTTCGCGAGATAAATAAGTGGAGACCTGTCTTCCGCCGAGTATAACACTTTTCGTATAACACATAATATTGTTATACCCTACCTACATTTTGTGTGTCCCATCTTTATGAAGTTAAGAATTTATTTCGCGAGCTGCGTACTGCACTGATAAATTTGCTCGCTAAATTTTATCCCTGTAGAGATTTTTGTATGGGAGATAAAATTTAGCGCGAGCTGCGTACTAAGCTTAACCATTAAACTCGCGAACAGTAATAATTATTTAAAAAATTAGTTGGCTATGTAGAGATTTTTGTATGACAGATAAAAATAGGCTTTGGATGTAATCATTGGCCGAGTTCCGGATTTTAGATTTCAACTGCAAAATGAGGTGAGGCGACGTAGAACGCAAAATCTTAATGAATGGCAAGGTAAATGTCAAACTATACGAAACCCTTATTTTGCAATTTCGTTTTACCACATTTATAGATTTTTATTTACTTTTATCTATTCAGAATAATTATTCTTTAACAAAAAAGTAAGAAATAACCTAAATAAAGTCATAATAATGGGTAATGCTACTAAAATTAAAAACCATCATGACAGTTCGACGCAAAATCAGCTGTTTCACTCATATCTGGGTGTCCATGCGTAAATTTTCAACTTGTTTCGCCAGTCATTTCCCCTCAAATGCCACGTGTCTAAAATGGTCGATTGACCAGTAAGAGCAGTGCACCGGCAAAGTTAAGTTGGTAAAACTGAAATCCGGAACGCACCCATTTGTGGACTTGTGGTTGTTGTGTCACTCTCAAGACACAACCATGTGCTTGCAGATATAATTTCAACACTCCATTATTCGATGGAAAAATTATTTTAATGTACAACAGAAGAACTTTCACGCTGATGGAAAAATCCCACATTGTTATAGCACTTTTGTTGACAATATTGTGTTCTGAAAAATAAAACTTATTTTCAGTAAAAAAAAAGTTTTTGTCCAGAGATAACGTTCTCTTGTCATTTAATGTTCAACACAAAAGACAAAGTTTCTTAAAATCCAAGCCTTAGTTGTCAGACGATGTCAATGCCATACGCGGAAATCATTTGTTGAATATCATGTTCTGTTGGTGTGACATAAAATCCTTAAATCCTTTTAGGGATATCAGAAAAAAAGGGTTGGTTCTTCCACCTATTTTCTTTGTTCAGACACAGGTTGTTACCTCATTGTGTTACTGGCAGGCTATCCCTGGGGATGTTTTTATCTCCTGTCAACTACTGGTTTAAGTATTTAATTGACTTTACAAAAGGATAATAACCGTACTCATAAAAGGCTTTTGATCGGTTTCAATCCTCTTTTATTTATTATCTTCTTGTTCGACTACTCTTACTTTATTGTAAATAGAAAGTCGTTGGGATTTTTTTTAGAGATGTTTTATGTGGATTGCGGTGTAAGTGTATATACTCCAGTCCTTAGGGGTTAACCTTGACCTTTTAATTATATTCCATTTGAAGTTTGCATTGTTTATTGCAAAGAGTTACTTAAACACAAAAAGGCCAAGTAGGAGGTAAAAGATGAAAAATGTATTTGGTTGCAGACTTATAATGGGTTTTAAACTTATCGCAAATTAGCATTTTAGACGTTTCAAATAGAATGTCTGATAACTCAGTCCCGCACTTAGTAACGTCGCAGTTGTGTTGTCAACATTAGCGCGGACAAACCGACTGATTCAGATGATGATCCCAAACCATAATGTTTAATTTTAATAACATTACGAGTGCATTAATTAATTAATCTTGATTTTCTATCGAACTAGGTTAGGTTTACGGGTTGGTGGAGTAGAGGATTCTCAATTCCGCCACACTTAGGTCCATGTGGACCCATTGTGATACCCTTGGTGGGATTACGTCCTTCCTTATCGTTACTATGGGTTAATCCACTCTATTCAGCCATCCTGATGTTCGCAGGGACCTGTAAAGATAGGGTAATGGAATATCGGAAAGCTCTTGGAAGTCTTGGAAGTAGTAGCTTCCAAGTGTTCTGTTCCTCAGGTGACAGAGACTCGGGCAGTGACAGAGGAAGTGAGGTGTATCCTCGTGTGTTTCCTCATCGCCGCAGCCTCTACAGATATCGTCATCCTTGAGATTTAATTTCATTGTATGGGTTCTGAGAAAGTTGTGACCAGTTAGAGCTCCTACCAGTTTAGATAAGGAGCTTCTTTCGTACCGCAAAAGTTTTTTGGTTCGGTTTCCGTTGTATTCTGGCCAGAGCTTCCGAGATATTTCGCAGGTAGTCAATGACTTCCACCTGGTATTGGCTTTCATTCGGGTTTTGTATTCCACTCTTTCTCTGAGCTTACAGAGTGGTGGTTCGACCGTTTGTAGTGCCTGATCATGATCTGTAGCAGATCCGTTTCTTGCCAGTTCGTCGGCCATCTCGTTGCCGTCTATGTCCCTGTGACCAGGAACCCAGCAGAGATCAGCATTATGCTGTGAGCAGAGAACCTTGAGCTCTTCGCGACAGCGGCGAACTAGCTTTGATTTAATTTCGATAGCAGATACTGCTTTTATAGCCGCTTGGCTGTCAATGAATATGGTGACATCACTGTGTGGTATTTCCATTATTGACACCAAATGAGTCGCTTCAGCGATTGCTAGCACCTCAGCCTGGAACACACTACTATTTACTATTTGCATTTGCTGCTTTCTTAACTCTTTCATTGACATTAAGTTTCCAATTGAGCTTCCTGTCTAGAATTATTCCCAGATATTTCGCACTTTCAGCTATTTTAAGGGGTATTCCTTCTATAGCTGGTGGTTCGAAGTTTGGTATTGTTCTTCTATTTGTGAACAGCACAAGCTCGGTTTTTTGGGGGTTGACCCCAAGGCCGCATTGCTTTGCCCACGTGTTGAGAGTTTTCTAACAGCTCACTGATGGTTGGTAAGAATTTGCCTGTCGCAAGCAATACTACATTGTCTGCGTACGCAATTACTTTAACCTATCGAACTAACTAACTTTTTTTTTTTTTACACTATCAGATCTGTGTCGTAGCGAGCTTAATACAAGCGAATCTACGAGCAGAGATTTGCCACAGCATACAAAATGCATCCACAGGCTCATCATTTAGTGCATTTGTTAGTAGGACATAACAAAACACTGAAGTTAGTTTGACGTCACTAACAAAATCAATAAACGATGAAATTAAACTTTATTTTTGTATTATTCACAAAATAATAAACATACACTTATTACGACTCTAGAATATAATTACGCAAAGTGTTTTTTAAACTACTTTTACTAACATGCAGTTCAACTACATCGCTATTTTTATTGTAAACTATCATGCATACCATAGTTGTATTTATGATTAGGTATATGTAAAATATTTAGTCTACGAAGGTTATAGGAACCTCCACGGGTATTAAAACCAATAGCACTTAAAAGATCAGGAGCATCTATTTGTCCTGATAATATTTGGTGTAAGAAGACCATGTCATTGTTAAGTCTACGTTGAGACAAAGGCAACAACTGCAGCCGTTTAATTCGACACCTATACGGAGGCAAATTTTGTACATCATCCCATGGAAGTCCTCTCAAAGCAAATCTTATAAATTAACGTTGGACTGCCTCAATTCTATTTGAATGAACGAAATAGAAGGGTGTCCACACCTGTGAGGCGTACTCCAAGTGAGGGCGTACTAGACAATTATATAACGAAAGGGTGACATAAGGATCATTGAACTCTTTTGACCACCTTTTTATAAATCCCAACATAGAGTTTGATTTATTCACAATAACGTTTATGTGTTTATTAAACTCCAAATTAGGATCAAAATAAACACCAAGATCTTTAAAACTGTCTATACGACAGAGAGTGTGCCCCGACAGAGTATAACTAAAATTGGACGGAATACGTTTTCGTGAAAATGACATATGCTGGCACTTAGTGGGGTTCAGATTCAAACCCTTTTAAAACACCATGTTGGAAAGCTATTTAAATCAGTTTGAAGTGAAAGCGAATCGCTTAGATCTCCTACTTACTTACTTACTTAAGTGGCGCTACAGTCCGGAATGAACCTGGGCCTCAACCAACATGCCTCTCCAATTAGCCCGGTCCTTAGCTAACTGCCTCCAGTTGCGCACTCCAAGTTGGTTGAGGTCGGTTTCCACTTGTGCGCGCCACTTAAGGCGAGGTCTTCCTCTACTGCGTCCGACGTCTGGCTGGGAATCGAAGACTCTGCGAGCCGGAGTATTGGTGTCCATTCGTTCTACATGTCCTAGCCATCTTAAACGTCCAATGCGGAGTTTTTTGACCAGGGGCATGTCGCTGTACAGCTCGTATAGTTCTTGGTTGAATCTTCGTCTCCATAGCCCGTCAACGCAAACGGGACCGAAGATTTTTCGAAGAATTTTCCTCTCGAATCTACCAAGGATTTCTTCATCCGCTTTTGATACGGTCCATGCTTCAGCGCCGTAGAGCAGGACTGGGATGATCAGGGTCTTATATAGGATCTCCTTAGTAGTTCGAGTGAGGGCTTTACTACTAAATTGCCTTCTTAGCCCGAAGAAACAGCGGTTGGCAAGAGTAATTCTTCGTTTAATTTCTGACGAGATGTTGTTGTCAGAGTTAATAGCGGAGCCGAGGTAGACAAAGTCCCGTACTACCTCAAAGTTATATCTGTCAATGGTGACGTTCTGTCCAATTCGTCGATGTTGTGTGTCCTTTCGTGTTGACAGCATATACTTAGTCTTACCCTCATTTACTGCTAAACCCATTTTCGCCGCTTCCTTCTCTATACTAGCAAACGTGGCTATGACATCACGTTGAGTCCTACCAATGATGTCAATATCGTCAGCGTATGCTAGTAGTTGCACCGACTTTTGGAAAATTGTGCCTCTGGTGTTGGCTTTGGAGTTTTGCACAATTCTCTCAAGAATCAGATTAAAGAAGTCACATGACAGCGCATCGCCTTGCCTAAATCCTTTTTTGGTATCGAATGTGTCGGTGAGGTCGTTTCCGACCCTGATGGAGCAGCGAGAATTCTCCATCGTCATCCTACACAAACGGACGAGTTTGGGCGGTATACCAAAACTAGACATGGCTCTGTACAGTTCGTCTCTATAAATGCTGTCATATGCGGCTTTGAAATCGATGAATAGGTGGTGGGTATCGATTTGGACTTCTTGAGTTTTTTCCAGGATCTGCCGAAGTGTGAAAATTAGATCTCCTACACATTTGAAAATTTTCATGTCATCAGCATATATCAGTATTTTGCTCTCTCGAATACAAGCTTTTGCATCGTTAATAGCAAGAATAAATAAGATAGGGCCTAAATGACTACCTTGGGGTACTCCAGATTGGGCAACAAAAGGGTTGGATTTAGAGCCTCTAAATTTTACCTAATAAGTTCTTAGTGAGAGATATGATTGAACCCAATTTATGAAACCTGGAGGGAAACCATAAGCCTTAAGTTTAAAAATTATGATGTTATGTGATAACTGGTCAAAAGCTTTGGAAAAGTCAGTGTATATACAATCGACCTCTTTTTTATTTTCCAACCTATTGGAACAATGATGCATAAAGTTAAGAGATTTGTGACAGTGGATCGATTTTTTACAAAGCCATGCTGCTCTTTACAGATAATGTTTCGACACAGGAATACCAATTTATCACAAATAATATGTTCCAATAACTTAGGAATGCACGAGAGTTTTGAAATAGGTCTGTAATTAGAAATGTCTCCTCGTTCACCTTTTTTTAAAAACAGGTGTAATAAATGCATTTTTCCATTGAGTTGGGAATACTCCTGTTTTAAGGGAGCTTTCAAACATATACTTAAGGTATGGCAAAAGAGCATCTTTGCATTGCTTTACGACTATTGGTGGGATTCCATCGGGCCCAGCAGAATAATCATCATTTAATAAAGCGATATATTTAATTATGGTCTCATCGTCAAATGTGACGTTGCTGAAACTAACTTGAGAACAGTCATTGAGATAACTGAAATATTGTTCGTCTAAGACAAGAGGGGTATCAATAAATGATTTACTGAAATTCTCTGCGAATAAGTTAGATAAAATAATAGAGCTCGATATTTTTGAATTATTGTAAGAGAAGTTGGCTGGATATCCATCCGTTTTTCTCTTCGAATTGACAAAACTCCAAAAGCGTTTTGGGTCACTTTTAAGAGCGTTCTCCATATTGGCTATATAGCCATTATATAAACTATTTGACATCGCAGAGAATTCCTTAAAATAATTCAGGTACTTATCATAGTCGTATTGATTCTGACTTTTAACAAAATTATTCCAGGCCCGGTTACGTATATTCCGAAGAGATTTAAGGTCATTCGTGTACCAAGGATGCTGGATTTGAGCATTCTTAGAATGCTTGACTGGGATAGTTCTATCCATGCAATCTTTTATTAGAAGATAGAATTTGTTAACAGCTTCTTCTAAATTGGAGAGGCTGTCAATATTAACATTCGAAAGAATTATTTCTTCGGATAGCCTTTGAAAGTTCGCCTTCCGAAAGTCAAAAGAGTACGAACGATCATACGAGTCAGAATGTTCGTACAGATGTCCGCCTATGTCAATAAAAATATCTAATGGAGGATGATTTTTGTCTATGTTAGTGATACTGGTACTAGATTCTAATACTGCAGTACTAACAGAGTCAGAAGAAAAAACTAAATCGAGAATTCGATTATTATGATTTTTTATACAGCTTGTTTGCTGTAAGTCAAATGATAAAATGTTATCAAGTAATGATAGCTCTTGTTGTGCAGAGACTTCTGATGGTATAAAATGAGGTTCTCCTTCCGATGGCACCCATTCTATGTGTGGTAAGTTGAAATCACCCAGCAACAAAATATTACTGTCACAACAAGATAAGTCAAAGATGTATTCTAAAGCCTTTGATAGCTCAGAATACAGAGTACCAAGACGATAGGAGGGAATGTACGCATTTGCGACATAAAGGTATTTATTTCCAATAGTTATTTTAACACAAATTATTTCGGTATTAAGAATGAATGGAAAATCAATTTTCTCAGAGGTAAGGTGACTGCGAACCGCAGTAAGAACACCTCCTCCAAGCGTTATAAGCAGGTTCTTTAAAATCAGTATAATCCTTAATTCACTTTGACACAGCAACATCCACATTGACATTAATATTAACATATTTCTAGAAATTGTTCTATAATTGCAGCTAATGTTGACGTTGTAAATGTATAGTGTTAATGTGTTTCTGGCATGAGAAAACGAATTAAATTGTATCTGCGCAGATTTTTGACGTTTATAAATACATCTTAATCCTAGTTGAAGAATTTCCGTGGTTTAAAATACAAATAAATGAACCATTTATATAATCAACGTGCTTGATGGGTTTGGGACGCTAAATACCTGCCAGAAGTATAACAGTAATTAGGACTTAGACACAAAGGATAATGCGAAAATATAAAATTTTATCATCCTAAAACTAGCAGAGCTAACGCCTGGGTGGTCCATACATTTTGTTTTCTTTCTTTGTTGGCATACAAGCTTTATATTTTGATGTATAAGAAGAGAATGCCTCGCAAACCTGTCCACCTGTTGGAGAAATAATTAAGTTGGTAGCAAAATGGACACTTTATCTTTTAAGTGTTACTTTATGCGCTTCCTAGAACTTGAAATGGTTTAGTTCTGTTTTTGTTTACTGTTTTCAAACTGAGTGCTCTGTTGATAATTGCTTGAAATGTCTGTTTTTGTATAATTTGCGCGCAAATTATAAAGGCAAAGGGTTATGAATACCCTTTTAATATTTTACCACAGTGCGAGCGTTAAAGAAGGGGAAGAAGGAGAGTGATAGGAAATATTTTAGATGTAGTGGGGACATACTCCATGCGTGATGTCCGAACTAACTTCGGGGAGTCACTGTTTTTTGTGTTCGTTATGTTGGCAGAATTTTACGAGGCTGTCATTGATTCTGTTTGGCCAATACGAGTTTCATCTGACGACTTCGTTTTGACAATTATTTCGCTTAGTAGGCCGATTATATGAACATAAATTGCTCTAAGCTCATGAAACATACCTATTTATTTGTGACCATAGCTTTTCGAAATACAGCTGTATTATTTGTAGCTGAATGGACAAGTATTTCCATGATTAAAATGTCAAATACTGCACATCTCTAACATGAAATTCCAACACCTGAACGGCATGACATTTAACAGCGAACAGATGTATTAATAGGTCTGTTCCCGTACAAAATAATATTTACTGATTCTTACTGATTTTTACTTATTGCCGTTCCCGTACCCCAAAATAAGTAAAAGAGACAGCTCACGAGAGAGAAAAAAACAACCCCTCCATAAAAATCTGTAAAAAAATTTACTGAAGGAATTTCTGTTGGTAAAAATCAGTAAACTGTCAGTTGGTATCTAAAAGTGACAACTCGCTTGTTTTGACAGGTGTTTTGTGTCATTTGTTCTTGCAAACACATCCAAAATATATAATTTTACTGTTTTTTTATTTAAACGCGTTCCTGTACATTTTGGTAATTTTGTCTCTTTCTGAGATAATTTACCCACACTCTAAGAAATTTGAGAATTTACTAATTGTTACTGAAAAAGTACGGGAACAGACCTAATGCCTTTTTCGTTTTTGTTTTGGTTAAGGGTATTCATGCGACGCTAAGTTGTAATTTTACTACGTGCGAAAAATTGTCATTTTACGACGACGCGACGTTTCGAACGATCCTCAAACTGCACCACTAAATAATGCGTTAACCCACTGAATTCAATCCAATTTAATAATTTATTTATTGATAGAATTTTGTAACTATTGTTCTCTTTTCGTTCCCGATAATTTTTTTCAGTTTAGCGCATACGTTTGATGTGTGAAAGTGACTGATTAAATGTCAAAATAGCATTTCAAAAGTTTACAAGGTTTACCATCTCAGTTTGTTATAAAAGATTTCGCATACAAATTTTGACAGTTCATTTACCTCAACGTAATTTGACCGCGTTTCGTTGGCTGTGTGGCAAGTGACACCATCCTGTTGGAAGCACATATCGTTCAGGTCCATATCCTCAATTTCTGGCCACAAGAAGTCCGTTATCATCTTGCGATAGCAAACACCATTCACGGTAACTGCTTGTCCGACCTCATTTTCGAAGAAGTTTGGCCGATGACGCTGCCAGCCCATATACCACACCACCCTTTGTGGATCCATCGGATTTTCAACAATCACTTGTGGATTCTCATTTGCCCAAATGCGGAATTCTGCTTGTTAAAGAATCCACTTTGTGAAAGTGTACCTCGTCGCTGAAAATGATTTTCTTTGTAACGTCACCATTCACTTCTGTCTGTTCCACCAACCAATCGGCGTATTGACGAACCTTGTAAGCATGTAAATTAAAATTTTTATTCAAAATTCGCATCAGTGATGTTCAAAATGTCACTGAGGTGCCACTCCAGGAACGATGTTCGCAAGTTTTAGCAAAGTGTAAAACGTCAAAGCCAAGGCTACAAGGCTCGAACAGAATCCTGTCGAGATGAACAAGGTAATATCGTAGTTGAGACACAGTCGATGCTGAGGATATGGAAGAACCACTTCTGCAGACTGTTAAACGGCGATGACGAACAACATTTCGCTGTCAGGCAGAACGATCCATTCAATATTGGCAATGACAACGAAAACTGCCAACCACCCGACCTAAGTGAAGTGAGGATAGCCATATCTAAACTCAAGATTAATAAGGCCGCCGGAAATGACGGCCTTCCCGCTGAGCTTTATAAAGCTGGCGGAGATGACTTGGTAAGCAACATCCACCAACTCATAAGCCAAATCTGGTCGGTTGAAAAGCATGCCTGAAGAATGGAACCTCAGCATCGTTTTCCCGATCCACAAAAAAGGAGACCCTCTGAACTGCGCCAACTACAGAGGCATAAGTCTACTCAACATCGCTTACAAGATCCTATCTGCCGTAATATGTGAACGCTTGAAACCGTTTACCAACAACCTGATCGGCCCTTATCAGTGTGGTTTTAGGCCAGGAAAGTCCACAATCGATCAAATTTTCACACTTCGGCAGATCCTGGAAAAAACCCAAGAAGTCCAAATCGATACCCACCACCTATTTATCGATTTCAAAGCCGCATACGAGAGCATTTATAGAGACGAACTATACAGAGCCATGTCTAGTTTTGGTATACCGCCCAAACTCGTCCACTTGTGTAGGATGACGATGGAGAATTCTCGCTGCACCATCAGGGTCGGAAACCTCACCGACAAATTCGATACCAAAAAAGGATTTAGGCAAGGCGATGCGCTGTCATGTGACTTCTTGAATTTCATTCTTGAGAGGATTGTGCAAAACTCCCGAGCCAACACCAGAGGCACAATTTTCCAAAAATCGGTGCAACTACTAGCATACGCCGACGATATTGACATCATTGGTAGGACTCAACGTGATGTCATAGCCACGTTTGATAGTATAGAGAAGGAAGCGGCAAAAATGGGTTTAGCAGTAAATGAGGGTAAGACAAAGTATATGCTGTCAACACGAAAGGACACACAACATCGACGAATTGGACAGAACGTCACCATCGACAAATATAACTTTGAGGTAGTACGAGACTTTGTCTACCTCGGCTCCGCTATTAACTCTGACAACAACATCTCGTCAGAAATCAAACGAAGAATTACTATTGCCAATTGCTGTTTCTTCGGGCTAAGAAGGCAATTTAACAGTTAAGCCCTCACTCGAACTACTAAGGAGATCCTTTATAAGACCCTGATCATCCCAGTCCTGCTCTACGGAGCTGAAGCATGGACCGTATCAAAAGCGGATGAAGAAATCCTTGGTCGATTCGAGCGGAAAATTCTTCGGAAAATCTTCGGTCCCGTTTGCGTTGACGGGCTATGGAGACGAAGATTCAACCACGAACTATACGAGCTGTACAGCGACATACCCCTGGTCAAAAAACTCCGCATTGGACGTTTAAGATGGCTAGGACATGTAGAAAGAATGGAAACCAATACTCCGGCTCGCAGAGTCTTCGATTCACAGCCAGACGTCGGACGCAGTAAAGGAAGACCTCGCCTTAAGTGGCGCGCACAAGTAGAAACCGACCTCAACCAACTTGGAGTGCGCAACTGGAGGCAGTTAGCTAAGGACCGGGCTAATTTTGGAGAGACATGTTGGTTGAGGCCCAGGTTCATCCCGGACTGTAGCGCCACTTAAGTAAGTAAGTATGTTCAAAATGTCAAAAATGCATCGTAAAGTCGGTAAACTTACGACAAGACGTGATGAACGAACTGTCAAAATTTGTATGAAAAACATTTACAAAATACTCAGCTATTCAGCACACGAATTCTGTGTGTTAACTGAGATGGTAAACGTTAGCTCTGTTTAATGAGCCTGAACTGCACAGAAAATTACAGTAATGCCTCTGCCTCTTGTGTTTCATGAGAAAATATATTGTCCGAAACTATTATCCTTTTGAATTTTGAATGGGAACACCAAAGTTTTAAATGTTAATGTCTAGTTATCAGTTTTGTGGTTGCGATTCTAAAGCAAACGACGCATTGAACTTTAATCACCATTAATTGTATAAAACGTCAATTATTCAAAGTGCACCCGCCGTCTTTAAGAATTAATATTAATTAACTTCACTTTAATGATCCAAAATTTACCGCTTTAAATTAAATCAAACGTCAGAGTAAATCGAAGTAAAGAACTTTATAAAAACCACATCAAACGTCAAAGTGCAATACTTACGGAGAAAAATTGCAATTCTAACTATCACTACGTTGGTATACACTGCATACTAATTTAAATATTTCCTAACCACACCGGCATCGTCTATCCACGTAAAATTTTCCAAACAACAAATCAATTGACAGCTGCCTCACAACCATCACCATTTTTTACAGTCATAGTTCCCAATCAGCAATTTTTCATCGATTTTCTACGTCAATGCGAAAAAGCCATTTGACACGTACTCATTTTTTTAAGGCATGTTTCGCGTCTATTCAGTTTTATCGGTGTAGACACATCGAACAAGGTTTAACTTGTTTTCTGTCAGTCCACTTATTTGGCTGACCTGGACTAAAATAATTGGTTTATAAACTGTTAATTCTACCTTTCGCTAGATGCCACCATAAATTCAACTGACATGTTATAGTAATTGATATAATAGCGAGGATTTTTCTACTTTGGCCCTTAGTAGCGGTTATAGTCCATGGTGTTAACGTAGCTATTGGGGCTAATCTAAGGAAAACGCCATTCACGTCAATGCAAAATTGTCTAATGAAGAATAGATGTCGTCAGTTCTGCATATAGTGCTGTACGGTGTAAACAGAAATTTTCTGAGACTAAAATATTTAGTGACAGCCCAAATATAGTCCACGGTGTAAACGTAGCAATGGGGTCCTAAAAGCTCAGAAAACCAAAAACCTTAGTAATATCCAATAATTCTATAATTAAATCAATCAACTGGTAGTTTTATTCAAAGCAGAAATAGAATTGAGAACCATGTAATACGCCACACACAAGACACATGTCTAGGGACAGTGATTGCACATGCATAATAGAAGTTGAGTGTTGAAAATCACACGTTCATGCGGCATTAGTGTTTTAAAATGAAAATGTTGCCATTTCTTGTTTGTGCATGCATGAATGTGTCGTGTATGGGCCCTATATCCGATGCGCATTGGATTGAAAATGTTTGGCAGCCGCTGGCTGCTAAAATCTGCATAATGTCAAGGCAGTGATATGATAAAAGGAACGCGCACCTCCAGTTAGAGCTTCCTTCATAATTTTTGTATCGTTCGAAGACCACGTATGCTATCATCACCTGGGGATATTTAGGACATTGCTCAAATTTGGAACCGCAACTAAATGTATCCACATATGAAGAGAGGACTTCTGCACAAGTACCGGACTTTAGCAAGGTGATGCGGTATCATACGAGAACTACATTCTCTTGTGGTAGGGTTGACATTAACACAAAAAGCATTAAAGGCAGTTGCTAACCATCCAAACCGCACCTGGTGTGATATTAACAAGGAAAAGATAAACAGTACAGCACATTTTATTATCAAACAAAGCTTTATCATCCTATAACCTTGGACGAAACAAAAGAAAGGCTGAACATGCGATTTAGTGATCAAGCGATCGGAGATGTCAAATGGCTTTTGGTCAGTAACTGAAAGGAGTATATTCATATTTTAAGAGGGTCGATGTCTTCCTTATCAACAAACAAAGCTTTGTCGTCCTACAACCTTGGACGAAACTTAAGACAGGATGATTAGTGATCAAGCGATCGCAGATGTCAAATGGCTTTCGGTTATTAACTAAAGGCAGTGTATTCATATTCTAAGAGGGTGGAAGTCTTCCTTAATTTACAAAGATTAAGTTAAGTATTGCTTAGGTAATTTATGATAAGTGACTGTTACAATCAATAAAGTCGGTCAATTAGCGGACGTAGCTAGGGTAGTTGCTTATTAAGGTTCACTGACCTGATCTGCCCAATCAATCAAGTACAGCAAACTCATAATATACTGCATGTAATATCGATCCTTAAACAAATACATATGCACATGTCTAACGCAACAGGCTCCTTGAGGCTTGGGGCTTAGCTCAGAAACACATTTCCATTGAAGCAAACAATTGTAAATTTAATTGTAAAAGTTTTCGGCGTGGGTTAAAGCTTCTGCATTTTAAAGACTGAATCCAGACTCAAATGAGTTATCAATATCAGAGCATATCTAAACCTCGAAGACAAAAAATTGACATAAAACCGCTTTTGGATGGGAAATAAGCTAAATGCTAAAAGCTCGTGATGATCTGACAAATCATCCGAGGAGTATCAGTTGTCAAGAAAAGCTTATTTCAACTTAGCCGTTCGGATTCGGCATAAAACAGGAGGTCCCGCCATCGTGCAAGAATTACACACGCACACATGAATGGTTGTGAGAAAGCTCGGCCTTGGGTAATAATGAGTCTGTTGCGCCAAAAGTTTGTATTTTTTTTTTTGCTAAAATCCCAATGGCAAACATTTTGGACAAGGTTTTAGAAAGGTGGTCTTCTATAGAGGATCTATTTTTTATAAAACATCGAATGCTGTAAATTCGTATGATTCGTATACTATGATATGATACTAAACAGATTGACCCAGATATTTCGAAACTGGAAAAAGTAGGCACGCATCCAGGAATTTGAAATATGACCATATTCAGGACTTCCAAATACACATTAAGGTTCATTTAAAAAAAAAACGCAGTTGTACATGATCCATATCATGTAGCTATCTACTTAAAAGTTGATAAATCTGAAAAGAGCCTGTTCAATTACATTTAATACTTTTTATTTCCTTTATTTTACTACCTTTTTATAACATACAGTCCAATCTTCTCATCCTATTGGGTAGTATGTATCGAGACATTAAGATTGACAGACACGAATCTGAGCCCTCGTAGTTCAGAATTGAATAAATAAGATTTAAACAAAAATTTTCGATTTGTTAGTTTTATTTAATTTTGGACTAAACATTTGGTCCTTAAAGCCGAATTCGTGTAACATTGGAATAATAGTGATTAATCGTGGTCAATTATTATTGCAAAATATAACCAATTCGTCGCGAAAACGTTAGAATAAAAAAACGGTGCACACATACACACACAAACAGTATGGAATGCAGTGAATAAGATCCACTAACCATTAATTTGCATTTTATGCATGATCTCCATAGCAACAACAATATATTTAAAAACCAATTGTGTTCTCTGTCTGATAAAAAGATTTTCTCCGTCCTATATACCCTTCGTCGTTCGTCGTTTTAACCGTTTTTGTGAACTTTATCGGTTTCGTTATCCAAGAGACTATCGTGTTTTCTCTTGTGGTCTTCATCGAAGAAACTATCGTGTTTTCTCTTGTGTTCTTTATCGAAGAACCTATATCGTGTTTATTGTAGAAGAGACTATCGTGATCTCTATTTAATTGCCATTTGTTGTGATTACATGTGAATTTGACATAATATTGTATTCTCTTTTTGTCTTGTCCCTTGATTTATGCTATGCCCACCGTCGTCGTTCTTATCTATATTTAATTTCTGTCAGTCTGTACTTTGTAAATGTTCGTAAAAAGAAAAACAAAACAATAAAGCAAAATGACAGATGAAATAGACCAGCTTAAACAATCGCGTGCTGTGAAAAAGGGCAGCATAACAAGAATTGGTTCAAAGATAAATACAAACGAACAGACTGCCAACGATCTGGTGTGTCGGTTAAAAATGCTGGAGCAATATTTTATGGAATATCAGGTTATCCAGGATACAATTGATAATCTTAAACCAGGAGACCAGGAGCAAGAAGACTACAGAGCCAACATGGAGGACGTGTATTGCAGCATCAAATCCAATATTCTTACACTCACAGATAAGTTAAAGAACTCCAACTCAACTAAAACTATTTCATCTTTACCTGTGCATTACTCCGACGATCTTCCCAAAATAAAGCCTCCAATATTCTCAGGTGAGTACACCGAGTATAATACATTTATTCAACAGTTTCGAGCCACAATAGATGAAAAACCTATACCAACAATAAGAAAATTCCAGCTGTTGGTAGATGAGTGTCTTAAAGGAAATGCGAAACTTTCACTCCAGTCGTTGGATGTGACTGAAGAAAATTATATAAAAGCACTGGACATATTAAAACAACGTTATGACAACAAGTGCATAGTTTTCCAAACACACATTCGAGGACTGTACAACATGCCAGCTGTGTCAAAAAACTCAGGCACACATCTTCGTCGGTTCATTGATGATGTAGATGGTCATCTAGGAGCCTTAAGGTCTTTAGGAACTGATACAGACATAGTGAATGCGCTTTTAATTCACATTGCCTCCATCAAGCTGGACACTGAAACGTATACAAGGTGGGAAGAATCGTTCGATTTAAATAAATTGCCATCCTGGAAAGACTGTTCTTCATTTCTAAACAAACGAAGTCAACATCTCGATATTAGAGAACCTCAAAGCAGAACATCATCATCAAAAGTTTTGCCTTTAGGTAGCAATGTAATGTACAAGCATCGTTCTAGTATGGCCTTAGCAGTTGCTGAGTCTCGTTGTGCTTTTTGCAATGTTACCATGCACAACATAGCAAATTGCAGTAAGTTTTCGGAGCTCCCTGTATATCATCGCTTTCGTAATGTCAAGCGTATTGGGTTGTGTATAAATTGTCTTAATTTTGGACATTCAGTTAAGGATTGTTCATCATCAAAATGTAAGGTATGTAAAGAACCACATCATTCATTACTTCACCGCTTTCAACCTGCACCACCAAATTTGAATCCTGAGAACCAACCCAGTACTGACATCACCTGCAATGCTGACACATATGCACAAGTTACATCCTCGGCGTTGCATTCTGCTAATGCACAAGCTTCCTCAAATAGCTACATATTTTTGGCAACTGCAATAGTCAACGTGAAAGGCTCCAATGGTGAATTTATGCCAACTCGAATTCTATTGGATTCTGGTTCGCAACTAAATTTGATATCAGAGCGGTTGGCTCAAAGGCTGGGCTTAAAGCGTACAAATTTCAATGGGGAGCTAAGTGCTATAGGCAACATCAATGTATCAGCTCGACACAAAACATCAACCTCTTTAAGATCTAGGATAAATAATTTTGAAATCAATTTAGACTTTTGGGTTTTATCGTCCATTACATCGAATCAACCTGAAGTGGGCATCGACATTAGGGATTGGGGTATCCCTTTGGAAATTCCACTTGCCGATCCGAACTTCAACAGACCACAGCGAATTGACATGCTTATTGGCGCTGATATATTTTTCGATTTGTTAGCAGATGGTCAAATAAAGCTAAGAAAAGATTTGCCCTTCCTTAAAAACACTTTATTCGGTTGGATCGTCGTGGGGAAATTCAACTCAAACAACTTGTCCAGTCAAGTTTTCAACCCTAATGCACACTTAAGTACAACCACCTTAAACGTAGCCGCAGATACTTCACTCGATGATATGTTGGAAAAGTTCTTAGCCATCGAGGATGTCACTTCAAACACTCCAAATTGGACTGAGGAGCAGCTTGCATGTGAAAAAGCATTTACCAACAGCATTCGGCAGAGGGCAGATGGAAGGTTGGTAGTTCAGCTTCCATTCAAAGATGATCCCAACGTCCTCGGCGACTCAAGAAGAATTGCAGAAAAACGTTTTTTAAGTCTTGAAAAACAACTCGACAAAGCTCCAGAGATTAAAATGCAGTATGTTTCGTTTATGCAGGAGTATGAATCGCTGGGACATATGGAAGCTGTTCCACTACATGAAGTTTCGAATATCCATTACTACATGCCTCACCATTTCGTTTTGCGGCCTGACAGTTCTTCGACACGATTGAGAGTTGTTTTTGATGCGTCCTGTCGAACTTCCTCCAACATCTCATTAAACGAAATTCTTATGGTGGGTCCGTCTGTACAAAAGGATTTGTTTTCCATCTCACTTCGTTTCCGCTCACACAAAATAGCCCTGACTGCAGACATCCCAAAAATGTATAGGCAAATTTTCGTCCGGCCTTCGGATTCAAACTATCAGGGAATCTTGTGGCGAGAAAGTCCAACCCAGGATATACGTACTTATCGATTGACAACTGTCACATACGGTACTTCGTCCGCACCATACCATGCCACCCGATGTTTATTATTTTTAGCTGAAAAATATAAGCAAGAATTTGTCTTTGGTTCAGCAGTAATAAAAAATGATTTTTACATTGATGACTTGATTTCTGGAGCCGAAACTCTGGAGGAAGCTGAAAAAATTCGTTTCGAGACTGAATCAATTTTAAATACTGCTGGACTCAAGCTAAAAAAATGGTATTCCAACGATGCAAGAATAATGAACAAAATTCCAGTGATCGACCAGGAAAAGACATTGAGGATAAACGAAAGCGACGTAATAAAAGCTTTAGGAATAGTATGGGAGCCGTCAACGGATGAACTTCAGTTCATAAACCCATTGGCAGACATTCAAGGTTCATGGCTTATCACGAAAAGAACCATCTTGGCAGACGTTGCACGGTTGTTTGACCCTCTGGGGCTAGTAAATCCAGTCATCGTGTTGGGTAAGATATTTCTGCAGCGGCTTTGGATCGCAAAGGTTGACTGGGATGAAGAAATTAATGATGACCTGAAAGAGGAATGGATCGAATATCGTTCACAACTTTCGGAGCTTTCAATGGTTCGTATTCCAAGATATGTATTTTCAAGAAATCTTGTCCGCTGCGAGATGCATGGATTTTCGGATGCGTCTCTTAAAGCATTTGGATGTTGCATCTATATTCGAGTGGAAGACTCTTTGGGAATGATTTCTGTACATTTGTTGAGTGCAAAGTCAAAGGTAGCACCGGTCTCCACTCAAAGTCTGCCGAGGTTAGAACTATGTGCAGCTCTGCTTCTTTCAAAATTAATTAATCGCGTGCTGGCTGCATTTGACGATAAGTTTGAACAAATTTTCCTCTGGACAGACTCGGAAATTGTTCTTGATTGGATTGCAGACCATCCCTCTTCTTGGAACACATTCGTTGCCAATCGAGTTGCCATCATTCAGAAACTTACGGCAAAAGCAAATTGGAGACATGTTAACACGAAATTAAATCCAGCTGATATAATTTCACGTGGATCGTTAGTTGCGAACTTAATGGAGTCTATTTGGTTTACTGGTCCCGATTTTCTATACCATCATCCAAATGAATGGCCTACGAGTACGAGGCGAGCATCGAAAATTGTTATGGAAAGGCGGCAATTAAATGCAGTTTTGTTGGGAGCATCAAAAATACAAACAAATAAAAGTGAACTCGAAGATCTAATTGGAAATCACAAATTCGTCAATAATTATAAAAAAATTATCAGGGTCTTTGCCTACTGCCATCGCTTTTTCGAAAATATAAAAAGAGCAAAGGAAAGGAAAGAACTTGTTTTGGATGATATTAAAGTTGAAGAGTATGAAGCTGCCTTTTTAAGAATAATATTCTGCGTTCAACAAACTACATTTAAGGATGATATTGCTAATTTGCAATCAAAAAATATGTTCGTCGGTCCGAAGAGTCGTATAAGGAAGTTAAACCCGTATCTACAACTTGATTCTTTGGTGCCATTAATACGCGTGGGAGGACGCTTAGAACATTCCAAGTTGCCATATGATGCTAAGCATCCAATATTACTGCCGAAGTCACATCCAATTGTTGAAAGTTTCATGAATAATCTTCATTTAAAACATCGTCATGCAGGTGCTCAAGCTATGGTTTCAATTTCGAGGCAAAGATTATGGATCATTGATGCTCGAAGTATGGCAACGAAGGTAGTGCACAGTTGCTTGCGCTGTTTCCGAATGCGACCAAAATTGCGAGAGCAAATCATGGGTGACCTCCCGTCTTCAAGAGTGTGTAGTTCCAGACCGTTTCTCGTTTCGGGTGTTGACTTTTGTGGACCATTTCAGACGACTTTAAAAATGCGAGGGAGTCGGATTACAAAATCTTACATGGCTGTATTCGTATGTTTCTCTACAAAGGCAGTTCATTTGGAGATTGTTTCAGATCTGACGACAAATGGATTTGTAGCAGCTTTAAGAAGATTTATCGCTCGACGTGGCATCTGTCGTCATCTGTACTGCGACAATGCTACTAACTTTGTAGGAGCGAGAAACGAGCTGGCAGATTTGAGGAAACAATTTTACAACCAAAATACCCAGTCATCAATTTGTAGGATTTGTGCTGAAGACAGCATCGAATTTCATCACATACCGCCTCGTTCGCCGCATTTCGGTGGTTTATGGGAGTCGGCGGTCAAATCAGCAAAGGGTCTTTTATTGAGAAGCTGCAATAGCTCAACGCTATCATTTGAAGAGCTAACAACAGTCGCAGCTGAGATTGAGGCTATATTGAATTCACGACCATTAACACCATTGACTTCAGATCCAAGTGACGAGCAAGTGCTGACGCCTGGGCACTTTATAATCGGTGGTCCCCTAACTTCGTTTCAAGAACCTGACATCACTAACATATCGCGGCTCAATAGATGGCAACAATTAAACGCCATTCGTCAACATTTCTGGAAAAGATGGTCCCGAGAGTATATTTCACAACTTCAACATCGTTATAAGTGGAATTCGGCATCAGCTAATCTTAAACCTGGAACAATGGTTATAATCTAAGACGATAACTTGCCTCCACTTAAATGGTTATTGGGACGCATTGTTGAAACAGTTCGAGGAAAGGATGGCCATGTTCGGGTCATCACAATTAAAACTAAATCTGGTGTTTTAACTAGAGCTATTCACAAGGTTGCACCACTTCCCTTTGAATGCAGTACTTAAAGAATTCTCCATTCTTTCAGAGGCGGCGGCATGTTCAATTACATTTAATACTTTTTATTTCCTTTATTTTACTACCTTTTTATAACATACAGTCCACTCTTCTCATCCTATTGGGTAGTATGTATCGAGACATTAAGATTGACAGACACGAATCTGAGCCCTCGTAGTTCAGAATTGAATAAATAAGATTTAAACAAAAATTTTCGATTTGTTAGTTTTATTTAATTTTGGACTAAACAGAGCCTTAAAAGTGGAATAAAATAAATATCTGATATCACGAGGCTTAAAATCGTCAAGACATTGCAAGCGTGCTAGGTGCTACTGAAACTTATTGGCAACACCATAACGTTTTACGAGCTTCCGTTTATTAAAATTTTCCCTTTTGCACTCGGTTTAATATGTTCGTGTTTCAGAAAATTGATTGCTTTCCTACCCTCATGGACAACCTGGCAAAGTTATTCATCAAAAATTTCACCTACGCACACCGTTATGTGGTTGTGTGGTTTTTCTTGTGTGCTTTAAAAACAAACCCGAAAAATAGGGTGTGTTTTTGTTAGGAAATACAAAAATCTCCATAAAGTATTCTGCCACTGACACATGAATGCACCCGATCTGCAGACAACCTTTGACGGGAACAATCTGTTCACAGCTCCCGAAGAAAAATGAAAACAATAAAATGGGGGAGAAAATTCCCCAGCTTCGCTTTCCAGCTGAATAGCTCCAAACAAGTCAATTTCGACCAAAAATTGGTCGGGAAAATAAATATGTACATGTACATGTCATTTTGGTGTTGAGGGGATATAGTGACTAAAATATGCATGCACCAATCTCGGAAGGCACGTACCAAGAAAAGTCATTTAAGCCACTTAATATTGGATAGTAACTGCGATATCCCTTGTTATATCACTTGCCTTGCAAAGGATGAGAGCTATACCAACTCTACTGGTTTTCCAAGGATTTGCGTTGTTGACAAACGTACCCTGTTACGCGGAATATAGCAAGTGGATTGTTTGCAATCTGATCCCGTCTCTATGCAAATGTTTGTTCAACTCAATTACTTAAGGATTCACCGACAAAGTGAACACTGGTTTTTTTTTTGTGTAAGAACCCCGTCATAACATTACATAAATCCTTTCGCGAACATACCGCAATTACGCCAGGAGGGAGCATCAATTATTATAGATTCAACAGTATACCCTGGTATTATAATACAGACAGAGCCACCGTACCCGTAATCTTTTCATAATTCAGCAGTTCCGAATAAAGACCGGTGGCATGGAGCTGAATGGTGCCGATTATACCGATAACGGTGCTATACGAAAAATCGATATAAACCATTTGTGCAGATGGTAACGACTGAATGTACTGTTATTGCCCCATGGGTTATTTTCGCCTTACAAATCATGTCCTTTAATGGGGCACCACCGCCATTCGTTTCATTGCCAGTTCGGTGGGTATTTGTGAAATGATGGTGTGAAGTCTACATGTAATACATGCAACAGTTGTGAATGCCAAGAATGGCTACATTCAGTGTACTAGAGGTGTTTTTTTTTTTGTTGTTTTGGTGCAATGAAACCATTTCGTCTGAAATTGGTATTGATGCACGTTTGTGTAGGTAGGTATGTGAGGAGACGGCACATTTCGGTATCATTGTAGCGATAAAATCGTTGTTCCAAATGTCAGATCTTAGCTTTAATGGGTGATTTATGGCGTAAAGTGTCGTGACATAGAAACGACGGCGCATAAGAAATGACTTTACTTCGGTGTAGGTGTAATAAATTGCACGAACATGTGACGTCTGCAAAAACGGATTAATGCCCTCCTGGAATATGGTACATCTTCGTTCTGATGGAATTCGGCATAAATTTAGGGTGAGATTTTGGTTGCTGTGCGGATTGGTATATCAGCTTTTTGACGTTAAATGGTTTCTTTTACTAATCTGTTGTGGGAGGTGTACCTAATGTGTTTTTAATTGAAATCGGATTTGTTTTACTTGACATTTTGGGGCACAAAAGTTCCAAGTGAGTTGTTATCATATTCACCTTAGATTAATGAACATTAATCAAGAGGGAGTTTACGTGAGTATTTGTTGAGTCTGACCTTGTGCCTTTTTTCTAAATGGTTGAATGATTGAATCTACGAGACACGAGACACAAGTCGCGACACGTGTCGAGTTGAAAAGTTGTTAAATGTCGATTAAAGATAATCGTCGTACTAGTAGGTGATAGGTGCCAGCTCATTGTGACAAGGCATGAACATGCAGTTGTATTAAAGGTGTTTTTCATTGAAGTCGAAAAAAAGCCCTCAACCTCCCTAAATGTCATTTCAATTCAACTTTTCACCACCTCTTCAGAAGTACAGGGAGCGAATAATACGTATAAGGTTGCTTTTCAACTGCAAAAAAGGAACGATTCAGTTGTAGCCGCATGTTATTTTTGGATATAATTTTGGAGATATTTGAATTATTCAATTCTTACCATGTTCTTATATGACAAGGTGCAGTGGATAGTAATTAGTGCGTTAGACTACTAAGCGCACGGTAAACTTCCCTTATCTCTGCCAGGAAGTTTACTTCCCTTATATCTGTCCCTGGTCTATCCTGGTAAAAAAAAACTCCGCAATCAAAATGATCTCCGTCCGATCAGTCTATCCTCTTTTCTTTTAAAATCTTTAGAAGGATTAATTGATCCACAGCTTTGTAGTAGTATAGAACCGACTCTGATCTCCAACATGCATACCGCAAGGGGCAGTCGATTGAGACAGCTTCATCAAAAATGAGAGATCAAAAGAGTATATTATGGTTGCTCTTCTCTATATGTGAAGGCTCCCTTCACCAATGTCAAAGCGGACGCAATCAATAATGCAATTTCAGAATTAAATGTCGATGATTCCTTGGGAGTGATAATAACTCAGCTACTTTCGGGCAGAATTATTAACACAATCCTTGGCGTCTCATCCGCACGTAGATCTATAAGCTGAGGCACCCCATAAGGCGGCGTCCTGTCTCTTCTTCTCTGGAGCCTAGTGGTCAATGAGCAACTAGAAAGGAAAGACTGCAAGGTGAATGCCAATGAACGCAGCTGACGTGGCAAGAGCAAAATCAGGAAAGTACCATTAAAAGCTTTAAAGAACTATTACAGAATGGTCCTGTAGTGGGCCGCCAGATGCGGACTCGTCGCGAAACTTAATGGCGTTGGTCTCAGCTTGGGTCTGGAACTAGATAAGAAACTGAACAGGAAAGCCAATAGTCAATACCGCGTAAAGAAAGCCACCGACCGTAGCGCTATACGCATGTAAATTGGAAAGAAATGGGGTATGCAATCACATATCACTTTACGTGTCCATCCATACTTTTGTATTCTGGTGGACAGCTTTAGAAACATCCTCCAACCGCAATTTTCTGAGAAAATTTCAAAGATCAGCTTGAATATGCATTAGCGGAGCTCTAAGAACCAACCCCTATGCATCTCTAGATGCTATCCTACATCTAGAGCTCCAGATATGCATGGTAAACAGACCCCAGCTTGTGCAGCTGTGAGACTGAAAGCCTCATTACCATGGATAACCTCTGAACAGAAAACACCGACCACATCACTACCCAACTCAGTTTCGTTCATAACTTCAAGTCAACCATTCCCAGTCGCCTCAAATGGGAGTTGGATTTGATTGTATGTAGATAGTAACTCGACTCACATCTACACAGGTGGATCTAAAACAGAATCTGGAGATGTTTTCAACGGGATTCTTAACTTAAGCATATCCTTTCGCCTTCCCAATTGTAGCGTTTTCCAGGTGGAAATCATGGCAAAAGAAGCATCTTCCTGGCTGAGGTGTATTATCCACGAAGAATATTAGCATCTCCAGTGACAGCCAAGTGGCAATCAAATCCTTGGAATCCATCTCATTTAAATTGAAATCGGCCCACGAATGCGGAATACATCCTAACGAGATGACAGACCGGTTTACCATTTACGTCTTTTGTGTGCCACAGAAAACTGTAAGGCGGATGAGCTTGCCATACTGTGCATTACCCTTGATATTCTACCCCCTGTTAATCAAATTGGATGCGATCAAGACAGCAAACCGCACAACGCGTCTATTACTAATGCAACTCTAGACAAATTGTAACCAGAAATGCTCTCTCTGCATGATATTGCTGAACAGTTCAAACATCAGTACCTTAATCGATGTCCTTACAGGATACTGCCCTTTTAAGCCTACAAGCAAAAATACTAGGCCTCTTTGGTAATGACTCCGGTAGAAGCTGCTTGTACGAGGAGGAGGAGTAATGTATTCCTCACCTTCTCTGGCTCTTGTCCAGCTCTGTCAAACAAAAGAAAACTACCTCTAGGAGACTACTTCTTTGACGAACTAGTTGACCTGGCTAATATTAATGTCAGAAACCTCTTCATAGTTAGCTCGTTATGGTTCACTTAGACAAATTAATATTACAAAAAGTACCTTTCAGACCTTTTCTGGTCTAAGTGTGCACAAGCATCGCATCCCCCACTGTAACCTAACCTAACCCAACCTACGATTGGCTCAGTGATATCCATTACAAAGTTCTTTGTCTTCAAAACTTCTCTTAAAGCAAAATTAATTTCAACTGTCATAAGCTTTCAACAGTTGTGACATATATTCTTCATCATAGTAATGAGCGCATCCAGCAACAACCAATTAAGAATGCAATTAAGTGAAAGGGGTAATGATCTCGTGTAACCAAACTTCAAAACTGTCAACGCCAATCACATCCTCTTCATAATTGACGTTTGAAATCATTGCCATCTGATTTGAGTGCTAGGATCGCCTTCAGCATTAGTTGATATGACATGTCCACAGACATTGTGTGCACACTTACATTTCCAAATAGAAAGATGATTTATCATTCAAAAAATCCCTCCCAGTAGATATGTGAACAATTTGGTAAAGCGAAGTGAAGGTATGCCCTTTTTGCAACATTTTTGAGACAACATGTAAATATATATATATGGTAATGTGCTATATCTCATCAAATATGTATAAACTAGTTATGGCCCACTTTGAGGTGCAGATGGGTGCTGTCTTAACGCAATTTTGTTGCCATACTTCGCACATCGTGCATTTATTCAGTGCTGTCATCCGTAAATTGGTTTATACATATTTTAAAGCTTTAAAGCTATAATACAGTACTGTGTTCAGGGAAATACTTGAAGAGTGTTGAATATCAGACAGAAACTTCCAATACGCGTGGGTTGTCCAAATGTCTCTTTTGGAAGGATGCTGAACACGTACATTAACTTATGCCTACACAAAAGCAACGCTCGGTTTATCCTTCACAATTTTGAACTGAAAGATAGCACTTCAAATTCAAGCGAATTTTCAAGAAAATACATTGAAAATCATTTGCAAAGTTTGTGAATTAAATTTGTAATAAAAACTTGACAGTAGGCTTAGCATGACATCAGACATGGTAGATAATCGGAAGGGAAAGCTTAAAGAAAGGACGGGAGATACAGGGTGGGTGTATTTAAAAGCCAATTTTAAGCAGAGGTATTGTCTCTGAAGTAAATGTTGAAAAAATGCACATCTATGGAAGAAATTAACTCTCACTATCAACTCCTACTCTCACCTCCACGCTGGTGACTGGTGGGTGCCTAGTACCTCGACTGGAGATGGGGTATTGAACCCCTGTGGAAGGTCGTTGGTGGCAGCAAACGAGAGAGGGGGGAGGAGTGTCCTCTCACTAAGGCACTCACTTTCAGGCGGCAGCGGAAGAATTCCCTAGATGGAGTCAACGGTGGCGCCTACAGCTCCAGTTTGATCGAACTGGTAGTGAAATCCCTATATGAGCTGCTTCGACATATTTGAACACTAGGTCTATAGGGATTTCCAGTACTGAGCCAGGGTATTGGAAATGAGTTGGTGGCGGGGGAGCCCTCAATGGGTCAACGGCAGCGCTCATACCCCAGAAATGGGCTACTGACATCGGTATTTTTTCCGGCCCGCTGTCCTAGGGTCAAAACAAGGGCCTGGCCCTCCAGGTTGGGGGTTGTGCTTTGGGTTAACTACCCATCCACGGAAAAAAAATATTGTTACGAAGCAACCAATAGCCTCGGAAAGGACTGATATTACTGTTGACGACCATGCTAAACGAAAAAAGGACAACGACGTTCGTATCTGCACCTGGAATGTGAGAACATTAAACAGGAGCGATGCAGGCGAACAACTGGCGGAAGCCCTAAACTGCTACAAAGCAGACTGCCATCCAGGAAATACGATGGGATGGGCCGGGCAAAATGAGGATGAAAAACTGTGACATCTACTATGGACCATGTTATAGTGAGCAGAAACAGCGACTATTTGGATGCGGATTTGTTATAGGTGCCAGACTTAGGCAAGAAGTCTTATGTTTTCAAGACATTAGCGAACGCATTGTAACAATCCGCATCAAGGCCAATTTCGCCAACATAAACCTTATATGCGCTCATGCTCCGACGGAGGAAAAAGATGATATAACTAAGGATTGCTTTCTCGAGCTCCATGACAAAACCCATGAGCGACTACCGAGGTACGATGGTAAAATCGTGCTGGGAGATTTTAACGCAAAGGTAGGAAGAGAAGACATCTTTAGCAGTACTGTCGGAAAATATAGCCTACTCGACAACACGTCTGGTAACGGACTTAGGCTCATTGACTTCGCTACGGAACGGAAATGCCAAGAACGAGGCCTACAAGGCTAAGCTGCAGGTGAAGACGAGAGCTGCCATTGAGCTCTATAGGCAAAGAAGAAGGGAAGAACATCGGCTTTTCAGAAAGAAGAAAAAAGAGCAAGAAAAGCGCGCGATCGAGGATATACAGAGGTGCCACTCCAGGAACGATGTTCGCAAGTCTTACCAAATTGTAAAACGTCAAAGCCAGGGCTACAAGGCTCGAACAGAATCCTGTCGAGATGAATAAGGAAATATCGTAGTTGAGACACAGTCGATGCTGAGGATTTGGAAGAACCACTCCTGTAGACTGTTAAACGGCGATGACGAACAACATTCCGCAGAACGAAGTCAGCCAGAACGAACCATTTAACATTGGCAACGACAGCGAAAACTGCCAACCACCCGACCTAAGTGAAGTGAGGATAGCTATATCTAAACTCAAGCTTAATAAGGCCGCCGGAAATGACGGCCTTCCCGCTGAGCTTTATAGAGCTGGCGGAGATGACTTGGTAAGTAACATCCACCAACTCATAAGCCAAATCTGGTCGGTTGAAAGCATGCATGAAGAATGGAACCTCAGCATCGTTTGCCCGATCCACAAAAAAGGAGACCGTATGAACTGCGCCAGCTACAAAGGCATAAGTCTGCTCAACATCGCCTACAAGATCCAATCTGCCGTAATATGTGAACGCCTGAAACCATTTACCAACAACCTGATCGGCACTTATCAGTGTGGTTTTAGGCCAGGAAAGTCCACAATCGATCAAATCTCCACACTTCGGCAGATCCTGGAAAAAACCCAAGAAGTCCAAATCGATACCCACCACCTATTTATCGATTTCAAAGCCGCATACGACAGCATTTATAGAGACGAACTGTACAGAGCCATGTCTAGTTTTGGTATACCGTCCAAACTCGTCCGTTTGTGTAGGATGACGATGGAGAATTCGCGCTGCACCATCAGGGTCGGAAACGACCTCACCGACACATTCGATACTAAAAAAGGATTTAGGCAAGGCGATGCGCTGTCATGTGACTTCTTCAATTTCATTCTTGAGAGGATTGTGCAAAACTCCCGAGCCAACACCAGAGGCACAATTTTCCAAAAATCGGTGCAACTACTAGCATACGCTGACGATATTGACATCGTTGGTAGGACGCAACGTGATGTCATAGCCACGTTTGCTCGTATAGAGAAGGAAGCGGCAAAAATGAGTTTAGCAGTAAATGAGGGTAAGACTAAGTATATGCTGTCAACACGAAAGGATACACAACATCGACGAATTGGACAGAACGTCACCATTGACAGATATAACTTTGAGGTAGTACGGGACTTTGTCTACCTCGGCTCCGCTATTAAATCTGACAACAACATCTCGTCAGAAATCAAACGAAGAATTACTCTTGCCAATCGCTGTTTCTTCGGGCTAAGAAGGCAATTTAGTAGTAAAGCCCGCACTCGAACTACTAAGGAGATCCTATATAAGACCCTGATCATCCCAGTCCTGCTCTACGGCGCTGAAGCATGGACCGTATCAAAAGCGGATGAAGAAATCCTTGGTCGTTTGCGTTGACGGGCTATGGAGACGAAGATTCAACCACGAACTATACGAGCTGTACAGCGACATACCCCTAGTCAAAAACTCCGCATTGGACGTTTAAGATGGCTAGGACATGTAGAAAGAATGGACACCAATACTCCGGCTCGCAGATTCTTCGATTCGCAGCCAGACGTCGGACTCAGTGGAGGAAGACCTCGCCTTAAGTGGCGCGCACAAGTAGAAACCGACCTCAACCAACTTGGAGTGCGCAACTGGAGGCAGTTAGCTAAGGACCGGGCTAATTGGAGAGGCATCTTGGTTGAGGCCCAGGTTCATCCCGGACTGTAGCGCCACTTATGTACTATATACATGTGATGGAAGTTATTAGGTTATAGCTACATTTTTTCCAGAACATCATCGTATAAAATTCAAAAAGTCAAATTTTTACATTTTTATTAAAAGTGAAACCATTATTTACATTTTTTTAAGTAAAACTTATTTTCGGACGGTGTGGATTGGATCTCATGAAACAAAAAAAGCGTCACGAAAATGAGACAAAAAGAATCCGCTGCTAGTTATGTTATGGCTGTTTGACCGAGTGTACTTGTATCTCAGTCAACGTTGGTGTGCAAAAAAGGGGCCTCATGTCGGAAGTGCGCAGCTGTTATGTCATTTAACTTAAGTGTGCGGTTTCGTCTTGGCATTTTGGTTGGAGAACGAGGAAAATGGTAGACATATAATATTTGTTATATGGCATAAAGGACACTGGTTCACCGGCACCCGAAGAAAGTGTGGTGGTGTGTAGTAAGTACAATGTCTGTCAATAAGTAAATTTTCGTACGTGGAAACTCATTGGCGAGTCCACGACACTTGGTAACATGTTTTGAAAATGATTCTGTTCTCAGGGAGGTTTGAGGGTAGTTGGATTAAATATTATTTTTCTCTGAATGTTGAAATGACAGTTGATCGGTATTCTCTTTCCTTTGTTCTGTCATTAATCTGTTTAGAGGTGGGGTGGTTTTTGAAAAGGTGTGTATCTGATTTTGAAAGTAGTATAGAAGAAGTTGACCTAGCTATAAAAAAGCTAAAGAACAACAAGGCCACAGGCTCTGATGGCTTACCAGCGGAGCTTTTTAAATACAGTATGGGTGGAAGAAAACATGCCCGATGACTGGACTTTCAGCTGCATATGCCCCATCTACAAAAAAGGTGAACCTATGTCTTGCAAGAACTATCGAGGCATATCCCTGCTTAACGTCGCATAGAAGATCCTATCCAACGTACTGTGTGAACGTCTAAAACCGTTCTGCAGCACACTTATCGGCACGTACCAGTGTATTTTGCGGCCCGGCAGATCGACTATAGACCATATTTTCACACTGAGGCAAATCCTCGAAAAGACCAACGAATTTCAAGTTGAAACTCACTACCTATTCATCGACTTCAAAGCCGCGTATGATAGCATACATCGTCAGGAACTCTATATGGCAAAACTGATTCAGCTGTGTCGCGTGACGCTGGAAAACACGCGCTGCAAAGTGCAGTTTGGAAGTAGCCCCTCCGAACAGATCAAACATGCACCGGATTTCGACAAGGAAACGCGCTATCATGTGACTTCGTCAAACTTGTACTGGAGATTATATTGCGAAGAGCAGGTGTCAACACGGAAGGCACTATTTTCAACAGGTCCGTCCAGCTGCTGGGCTATGCAGACGATATTGACATCATCGGTCGCTCCCAGCGTGCCGTGATAAAAGCGTTCGCGGCGATTGAAGAACCGGCGAAATCTGTTTGCCTTGAAGTAAATGAGGACAAGACTTAGTACATGCTTTCAACAAACAAACAAGCATCTGTCCACCGCCTAGGACAAAACGTCACTATTTATAGCGGCAATTTCGAGATAGTTAAGTGGAGATCCGGCGAAGAATTACCTTAGGAAACGGTTGCTACTTCGGTTTGGCGAAACAACTGGGTTTAAAACTTCAAACTCGATGGATGAAATGTGTGCTCCACAAAACCCTTATTCTGCCAGTTCTCTTTATGGCGAGTGCTGGACGAAAAGCAAGAAGGGAGAGCTGATACTGTGCTCCTTCGAAAGAAAAATACTTCGGCGGATTTTTGGTCCTGTGCGCGAGGAGGGCGAATGGAGGAGAATATATAACTTCGAACTGTTTGAGCTGAACCAAGATGTGGATGTAGTCCAAAGGCCAAAACACGTTGACTACATTGGCTCGGCCACATCGAGCGAATGGACATAATGCTCCAGCTATGAGGATCTTCGAATCCCAGCCCCCAGGTTCGAAAAGGCAATGAAGACCGAACCTCCGTTTCAAAGGCCATCGAGGATGCCAGAGCGTTAGGTCTAGATAATTAGAAGCAGCGAGCCTGGGTCTGGGATCGTAGAGGTTGGAAGGCTGCAGTGTCTCAGGCAGAGACACAGCCTGAAAAGTAAGTAAGTAAGTGTATCTGACGTCTGGAGTCTATAATTAAAGCTTGAATGCAAACAGGTTGATTTGATTGAGTTTGATTTGTATGTGGTTAGTGTAGTGATAATGAAGATGTACTTTTGGAATTGGAGTGCTGGCTCCAGGAATGATGGTGTCTTACATATGACGATATTTTCGGATGGGATGACTTAGTCAGATTTTATGTTACATAGCGGTACTTTTGGCTAAGATTGCCTTTTGAATGTTTGGTTTTTTGAGGATAGCTTTGACGGTTTTATTTCACCGAAATCAAGGAGCGTCTGGCGCGGTTAGAACCAACTTAGATGGGGGACCGCATGAAAATACCGCGTGTTGTTGGTTAAGATGAGTTCAACTGGGATAAAACCGGTTTCATAGGCGAGGGGACTGAGGTTCGTGGTACAATAAGGTTGAAACCAATTTTGTAAATCGAACAGTCATCATGACTGCAGTTGCATATAACTCTCCACAAACTCAAGAGCTTCTGATTTCTCAAAAAGAATTCAAGCCAATTTTGATAGAAATACTAACACAATAGAAAGGGATGTTAAGTTAGAGCGCTCCATCTTATTGAAACCAAAATATCGTCGAGATTAAAAGCTTCAGGCAGCAAATCTTCCATTATCCCAGCGCGATAACATTTTTGAAGAAATATGGATCATGATACCACAATCCAATAACCCACCCATAACTGTTATTTTGTCTAGATTATGTAATGACAGCTCTTGAACCACTTTGGGTTGCTTTTTAGCCTTAATGTGGCGATATTGGTTATTAACGTATCTCTTGCGAAGGTGACGTGATCTGACGTGAACAAGATCATACGAGCTTGTGGCGTTTTTTTGAAGTCGGAGGGATATGCCAATCAGCCGATGTGAATCCTGTCATATTCCATACAAAATGGCATACCTGTGCCATTGAAATAAAAAATCGTTAATACCTCACGAACAGCTTGATTTATTCCATTTCAACATGGACCCGCCCTAATGGGAAAACTGTTTATATTTGCTTCAATCCCTCAAACTCAGACTTTTTATCTACTTTATTCGAGATAAATAAGTTTCGAATTCGAATAACTCTTCGAATGAAATATAGTTCTCGATGGAAAGTCAGAATAATCCTCATGGTATACGAATTTTACTGAAATAATGTTAAGTCGTACATAAGCAGTAAACAAAGGAACAGAAAGACTTCTATAGTACATATGCTAGTGCAAGTATTCCATACCGTTACATTAATCGTAACGTCTATATAAACTACCAAAGCAGAAATCTGTACGGAATATGGTTTGATGAAGGAATTAAATTGTCAGATGTAAGATAGCGCTACTGTTAAACTACATCCAATTCGTAGCTTAAAAATATTTTTCCACTCCCCATTAAAAAAAAATAATAATAATAATGGAGTGTGGTTACTTTATAATTTACACGTCGTTTGCTATATGACACTGACAAATCCATTAGTAACCAGCAACAGTTTGGCGATATCTCTACCTACATACAAGTAAATTCAATTTATTTCATTGTCATGCTATAAAAATGATATAAAACCATTATTTCTTGCTTATCTCGAATGAACATCTGCAGTATTTCACAAAGGATAATGGATTAATGGAATTTTTAATTTTGGTTGCTTTGCCACAACATTTTTGTGTGTAATATTCATGATGAAAACACATGTGCACATTTGAGTGTTGAATAAAAGTTTTTCTCGTAAAATTCAGATTTACCTAAACCACCATAAAAATGGTTGGATATTTGCGGAAATAGAAAACAAATTTATATGCAAATAAATTTAAACCAAAGTTTACCAATTTATATAGAAATACGTGCAGTGCACTTTGCTTTGTTTTTCAGTTAGTGCGGGCCACCATTTAAATAGACAAATCCTATAGATTAAAACGGTTGATGGCATATCCAAATCGTCGCTGCACAAAAGAGCAATGTTGTCGTTAAAAATTTAAAAGAATTTAAAATGCCAACACCTGTAGGACAGATGAATTTAATTCCATGGGTGTGTTCACATTCGAAAGTACATTTGAGATTTGAAAATGTCATTTAGTTGTCACCAGTGATTGTTTGTTAAATAAACAAAATTATTTTCTCCAAACGAAAGATAAATGCTCGCTTAATTTTAACTCAGCTACAGATGAGCCATGAATTGGCATTCATTGGCAGATGTCAATGTCATTTTAATTAGAAATGAAATTCCGATTTGTTTCTCCAAATGAGTGCATCCATTACCATAAATTGAAAATTTAGGGCGGAAATGACACTATTTTGTTGGAATAATTAGATTTGTTACGTCTGATACGTAGTTAAAGTAGGTAACGTAGGAAGAAGTCCGTGTTCCGGGTTTTAGTTTTACCAAGTTAAATATGCCGATGCACTATTCTCATTGGTTAATCCACCATTTTAGACACGTGACATTAGAGGGGAAATGACTGGCGAAGCAAGTTGAAATTTTACCCATGGGCACTCAGATATGAATGAAACAACTGATTTAGCGTCGACCTGTCATGAGGATGTTTTTGATTTCAGTAGAATAACCTATTATGGGTTTATTTAGGCTATTTCTTACTTTTTTTATAAAGAATAATTATTCCGAATAGATAAAATTAAATAAAAATCTATTAATATGGAAAAATGAAATTGCAAAATAATGGTTGGCATAGTTTGACATTTACCTTGCCACACACCTCATTTTGCAGTTGTAATCTAAAATCCGGAACACGGCCAATTTAGTAGACGTAGCGGTATCTGTCAAAATATAGTCTGGGTTGTCTGTTTGACTGAATAAGCTAGGGTGGGTTTGCTCCTGAAGTTGGAAAACGGACAAAGAGGTGCGATTTGCAATAAGTGCGGTTACGATATCATAATTAAAAATACAAAAAAAAAAATCATGTTTATGAAATTCTCGTTGATAAAGTTTTCTGGCCTCGAAACTCAATAGTTCATCCTTTTCGGAAGCGCCGAATGGACAACGGACAGAGAGAAAGAATGAACTCGAACGAAATGTGAATTCCCTTACGCTATATTAACAAAATGTTAGAGGTCTCAAATCGAAGTTAAAATCGCTATTTCTAACAAGTCATGGTCTACTATGTGATGTCTTATGTTTCACTGAAACTTGGCTCGACAAAACTGTTTTAGATAATGACATTTTATGTAGTTCATTTAATATTTGTCGCTTCGATAGATCACCTTTCACAAGCCATAAGAAAACTGGAGGTGGCGTCTGTATTGCTGTAAAATCTGTTCTTCGTACAACTTTAATTGACTTGTCGGTAATAAGCATCGAAATGTTGTGTGTCAAAATTCATCTACTATGTCAAAATTTGTATATTTGCTGCGTTTACATTCCCCCTAATATGGACTTCGATATTTATAGTTCCTGTCTTTGTAACATTAACCACATTATCTCATTATGTTGTCCGGAAGATAACTTAATTATTATTGGTGACTTTAATTTGTCTGACATTGTTTGGGGTATCTGAACGAAGAAGACGAATTTCTAACAGCGCTTTCAAACCATTCAGAAAAAAGTGCTAAATTTATTGAAAATATATGTGCTTGTGCCTTAAGTCAGATAAACCCTACCCTATAATGAATTCATTGGATAGAATTCTCGACCTAGTATTAACCGATGTACCTGATGGAATTTCTCTCCGCAAATCCTGTGCAATATTCAAAGAAGACGCATACCATCCAACACTGGAATTGACTATTGACATCCCTTATACAAACTGTGATAAAACAAAACAGTTAATTTATGAATTTATTTTCAAAAATGCAAACTTTGACAAGCTGAAATGTGCGCTTTTAAATGTTGATTGGAACTGTGTATTTGTAAAAAGTGACATAAATTATTCTGTAATGTTTTATTCTGTTCTACGTGATTGTTTCAAAAATTCAATTCCTGTCAGACGTGTAAGACCTGAGACTTGTTCTCCCTGGATAACACCTGAACTTAAAAGATTAAGAAATAGAAAGAATAATCTTCACAAAAAGCTAAGAAACAATTTCACAACTAACAATTTCAATAATTTCAGTAAGCTTAGAAGAGAGTTCCATGCAAAACTTCAAATTGCTTATAATGCATTCATAATCAAAATAAAATCTGATTTTATTCGTGACCCATCAGCTTTCTGGAAATTTGTTAATACGAAAAGGAAGATTAAAAGTACTCCAACGTTAATGACATACAAGGATACTACTTCAGATGACGATATGGAAATATGCAATATGTTTGCAAAAATGTTTAATGAAACTTATGTGACTGATGACACCAGTCATCAGATGTGATAACATCTGTGATACTTATGTGAAGTCCAATTTATGTGCATATGCTGAAGTACCTGATTTAATGTTAACTGACATTGTAAACGCTATTAAGAAACTGAAATATTCGTGTTCATCTGGTCCCGACAACGTCCCGTCTTGTGTTCTTAAGAATTGCTGTAATATATTAGCTCGTCCATTATGTTATTTATTTAATTTATCTCTAACTGAATCAAAGTTTCCGGAAGTTTGGAAATCTTCTTATATAATTCCTTTATTTAAGAAAGGCCTACGAAATAATATAAGTAATTATAGAGGCATTGCAAAACTTAGTGTGATTCCTAAATTATTTGAGGCAATAATAACTGAAGACTTATCACACAAAACGAAATCAATTATATCAACTTGTCAACATGGATTTGTGAAAGGTCGATCAATTGTAACAAATCTTCTTGAGTTTTCCTCGGTTGAAAGCATGCCTGAAGAATGGAACCTCAGCATCCTTTGCCCGGTCCACAAAAAAGGAGACCGTCTGAACTGCGCCAACTACAAAGGCATAAGTCTGCTCAACATCGCCTACAAGATCTTATCTGCCGTAATATGTGAACGCCTGAAACCATTTACCAACAATCTGATCGGCCCTTATCAGTGTGGTTTTAGGCCAGGAAAGTCCACAATCGATAAAATCTCCACACTTCGGCAGATCCTGGAAAAAACCCAAGAAGTCCAAATCGATACCCACCACCTATTTATCGATTTCAAAGCCGCATACGACAGCATTTATAGAGACGAACTATACAGAGCCACGTCTAGTTTTGGTATACCGTCCAAACTCGTCCGTTTGTGTAGGATGACGATGGAGAATTCTCGCTGCACCATCAGGGTCGGAAACGACCTCACCGACACATTCGATACCAAAAAAGGATTTAGGCAAGGCGATGCGCAGTCATGTTACTTCTTCAATTTGATTCTTGAGAGGATTGTGCAAAACTCCCGAGCCAACACCAGAGGCACAATTCTCCAAAAATCGGTGCAACTACTAGCATACGCTGACGATATTGAGATCATTGGTAGGACTCAACGTGATGTCATAGCCACGTTTGCTCGTATAGAGAAGGAAGCGGCAAAAATGGGTTTAGCAGAAATCAGGGTAAGACTAAGTATATGCTGTCAACACGAAAGGATACACAACATCGACGAATTGGACAGAACGTCACCATTGACAGATATAACTTTGATGTAGTACGGGACTTTGTCTACCTCGGCTCCGCTATTAACTCTGACAACAACATCTCGTTAGAAATCAAACGAAGAATTACACTTGCCAATCGCTGTTTCTTCGGGTTAAGAAGACAATTTAGTAGTTAAGCCCTCACTCGAACTACTAAGGAGATCCTATATAAGACCCTGATCATCCCAGTCCTGCTCTACGGCGCTGAAGCATGGACCGTATCAAAAGCGGATGAAGAAATCCTTGGTCGATTCGAGAGAAAAATTCTTCGGAAAATCTTCGGTCCCGTTTGCGTTGACGGGCTATGGAGACGAAGATTCAACCACGAACTATACGAGCTGTACAGCGACATGCCCCTGGTCAAAAAACTCCGCATTGGCTCTAAAGGCTCCAATCGCCCCTTTCGATTTCCAACTCGCTTAGAGGTAAGATCTAATTCAAGTTGACTTCCCCGTGATTATACAAATAAATTGTAACGCTTTTGTTCTCTATTTTTAATTTTTTATTTTAAACACATAGCGTCCCGAAACCGCAAACCCCGAAAAACCCCTGACTCGCCCGAGTAACCAGCAACCTAATTCAACTCGTATCCCGCCTGCAGACTTTGATCTCCAGAGTCAAAGCTAACTAGCCCTGCTTGTATCCCCCCGCAACACCAGGTTTTCTCAAAAATTCAGCAAATGAATGGACAGAATCAACCGCTGAAACCCTAACCCTTCTTTTAAGCGCACACTTTCCGAACTGCAAAAATGTAGAGGAAAATGCCATAGTAAGTACAAAAACTGACCACACAACGGACAACATGGGTGACAACTCTCTCATTAATACGATAGTGTGCAAGGAAAAAATAGCATCGGCCATTAATTCATTCAAGCCCCATAAATCAGCCGGCCCTGACGGCATAACCCCTATCATGCTACAAAAAACTGCTAATCACATAATGCCAACACTGCTCACCATCTTCCGTGCATGTCTAAAACTAAACATCATACCACAAGTGTGGCGTGAAGTTAAAGTTATATTCATACCGAAGGCAGGTAAATGCAGCCACACCGTAGCGAAAGATTTCAGACCCATAAGCCTGTCCTCCTTCCTACTGAAAACGATGGAACGATTACTCGACATCCATATACGTAGCAACCTGAATCCAGGTTACCTATCTGCAAGCCAACACGCCTATATAAAGGGTAAATCGGTGGAAACGGCTCTACACGAAGTAGTTCGCACAGTAGAAAATTCACTGCACTACAAAGAATACACGTTAGCAGCCTTTCTAGATATAGAAGGAGCCTTCAACAACGTTACAACTGAAGCAATTGCTGAGGCACTTACCAAAGCTGAAATAGGAACGGTTTCTAGCAATTGGATCTTAACCATGCTCAATAACCGGATCATTTCGTCACCACTAGGCGATTGTACCAAAAGGATCACAACGTCAAGAGGTACCCCCCAGGGAGGCGTACTATCCCCACTCCTCTGGCTATTAGTAGTCAACGAGGCACTTAAGAAGCTAGATATCACTGCAATAAAAACAGTGGCATACGCTGATGACGTAGTCCTCATGGCGTGCGGAAAATTCCCACCGACACTGAGTGAAATTATGCAAAGAAGTCTCAATATACTCAGCAAGTGGGCAAAGTCTTGCGAGCTGGGTGTAAATCCAAACAAAACAGAACTGGTTCTCTTTACTAACAGGAGATCGATCCCAGCATTTCCGGCACCGTCTTTGGAAGATTCGACTCTCTCATTGTCAGCAAGCGCGAAATATCTGGGGGTGATACTCGATAGTAAACTGAACTGGAATCTAAACATTGAAGAAAGAGTAAAGAAAGCAAATATTGCCCTCTATAGCTGCAACAGAAACTGCGCCAAAAAATGGGGCCCATCCCCGAAGGTGACAAAATGGCTATACACAGCCATTGTCAGACCAATCCTAACATACGGTTGCTTGGTCTGGTGGAATGCTATGAAAAAAGCAAAACATATGACCAAGCTTACGAAAGTTCAAAGGACAGCATGCATACTCACGTAGGGTTAGAAACAATCCTAAACATCACACCAATTGACTTACAAATCAATGACACAGCAGCAAAAAGCGCAGCAAGACTCAAAGAAACGGGCAATCTACTTACGAAGCCTTCTGGCCACAGCTCAATATTAAACTCAATGGCATATGCGGATGTAGCATCTGACTACATAATCCCATATCACGACTTTGATACTAATTACTCTATCAGAATACCAAGCAGAGACGAATGGTCTTCAAACAATATGTTATCTTACACTGAAATAGCAATCTATACCGACGGATCCAAAATGAAAGTCGGAGTGGGCTCTGGTGTCTACTCTGAAAAGATCGGGCTAGCTACATCCTTGAGATTAGCAAACTCGTGTAGTGTATTCCAAGCTGAGATCCTGGCCATACTCGAAGCTGCCGAATCGGCTAGGGTATTGGACATATCACATGAGGATATCTCCATCTACGTGGATAGTCAAGCGGCCATTAAAGCTCTGGTATCCAATATAGTAAAATCACGGGTAGTTGGACGCTGCCGCGAAGAGCTGAAGGCTCGTTGTAACCAGAACAAAGTAAAAATTATCTGGGTGCCAGGACAAATTGACATAATAGGAAATGAGAAAGCAGACGAACTAGCCAGACTAGGATCGTCCAGTTGCATTTCCCTAGCTGATAAAAGGGTCAATCCCCCGCTAGCATCTAAAAAACATGAAATAACTAAGCGCACTCAAAAAGCAACCATAACAAGATGGCAAAATACAATAACTTGTATACACACAAAATCTCTCTGGCCGGAGTTTAGCGGCAGCAAATCAAACAAGCTAATAGCTTTGAACAGAGCATCCATTTCTATAGCGGTGAGAGTGATAACAGGTCACAACCTGTTGGGTAAGCACTCAAATAAGATAAAACTGACTGGTGCGAACCAACTTTGCAGGAAATGCAGCGACCCTGACGTCGAAGAAGAGGTCTCACACCCACTATGCCACTGCCCTGCGATCAGTGGCAGCCGTTTAAAAATACTAGGCAGCCTTTACTTCGATGACCTAAGTGACCTAACGACTATCCCAATAGCGCTGATAGTCCGTTTTTGTAGCAGATCAGGATGGAGCAACTACCTCTTTGAGGCTGAAGGAGCATCACAAACCAGCACAGCATAAGTATCACTGGCGAACTTAACAGGTATCCTCTTTCTCTATTTTAGGATACTTTCTTCGAAGGGTATCGCTATGGGCCCACGTAGGCCTATGTGAGTTTGACGACTCACCCGAGTGTCAACAGCCCATCTAACCTAACCTAACCTACACCAACAAATTATGGAAATTATTGAGTACACTTTTAATTTTTTTCAACATTGAATAAATTGCCGAAAAGCAATTTTTCATCGCTGATCTCATACCGTAGGAAAGTAGAGCTTTTTTTTTTTAAATGACTACAACATTCCACTACTGCGGACTGAGTCTTATCTTGCTACCATAATCAACAAACATTTTTTTGCTGAATTTGACTGCTGTATTGTATTATTAAGCATCATAAATAAGCAAACAAAGAAAAAAAAAAACAATCGCAATTTTAGTTAACCCCGAATTGACGTAACACCTTAAAAAATTTAAATCAAATTCCCAAACAATTTCAATTATTTAGGCTTTGAACGCCTATTTTGCTATTCTTAGTGTACCCAGATTCTCTGTCTAATTTATTGTTAGAAACACGAATCAAATTAGCTTATCGAAATCAGCATTTTCGGAAAATCAAGTTGTTTCTGCCTTGGCTCCACTGTGCGACGCGTGAAATGTCAAAAATACATTCAGCTTATGGGGACTCCTTCGTAACGACTAGTTGAATTGGAATGTCAGTTTGAAAGGTGTCAACTGTTATATTTATGAGAATCATATTTTTATAGGTTATAATGGGTGATCCAAGTAGAGATACTTTTTTCAATAGCCTTTTTTGACAGATCACGTGTGAGTCGTGTCATGCTGTCATGTTATTTTTGTTTAGTATTGTTTGGCATTTCATAATGGAAAGACTTACGCGTGAACAACGTTTACAAATTGTTCAACTTTATTATGAAAATTCACGTTCTGTGAGGAATGTGTTTCGTGCACTTCGCTCAACTTATGGTCAACATAATTGGCCTACTGAGCGTACTATTCGCAACACCATCACCCATTTTGAGACCCAGCATTCATTATTGGATAATATTCGACCGAATAGACCACGTCCAGCACGCTGTGAAGAAAATATAGCGGCCGTAGCTGAGAGTGTACACGAAGACCGTAGAGAGTCGATTCGGCGTGATTCGTGCCATGATAACCGACTATTTGATGCCTGAAATTGAAGCTCGTGATCTTGGCGACATTTGGTTTCAGCAAGACGGCGCCACTTCCCACACATCGCATCAATCAATGGACTTATTGAGAGAACATTTCGGTGAGCACATAATTTCACGTTTTGGGCCGGTCGATTGGCCACCAAGATCGTGTGATATCACACCGTTAGACTTTTTCCTGTGGGGATATGTAAAGTCAAAAGCTTATGCCGACAAACCCGCTTCGATTCAGGCCTTGGAGGAATACATCACGCGTGTCATTCGCCAGTTACCAGTCGAAATGCTCGAACGAGTGATCGAAAATTGGACTCAACGGATGGACCATCTGCGACGTAGCAACGGCCAACATTTGATAGACATAATCTTCAAAAAATAAATGCCAAAGAATGTTCTTTCAAATGATAATAAACATTCTCCATTAAATTTGAATTTTCTGTGTTTTTTTCTTTAAAAAAGTAGGGAACCTCGAAATGGATCACCCTTTACTATGCACAATAAAGAAGAATTTATCTCGTGAAAAGGATACTGAGTTGCTTAATGCCAATCATTTACATATTTCTCGAATTCTAAATGCATCAATCAAAAGAGATTACACGACTGAGGGATCAGTCATAGTAAAGTTTGCGCAAATATAGTCGTACATACATGAGCCCGGCCGAAGAGTAAGTTTCAGAACAACAAATTGCTCCCTACTCTAGAAATACAGAACAAGCATTACCAAATGATTGCTACATAAATCAAAAGATCTAGCGATAATTTTCGAAACAACTATTGCCAGAGAAACAAAATTAATTTGGAATAACGCGAATTAAAATTTGCGAAACTTATTTATTTCGAATGTGCAGGCTCATTTACTGAGTAATACCACAGCCACAGCAAAGAATTATATTATGACATTTATTTCAAAAATAAAAACCAATAAATCAGCTTAATTATTTTGCATAGCGTATGTTCAACTAAAACTGATAAAAATTCGTCATATTTATGAGTTATTAAATAATTTTGTGTTCAGATAGCAAACAGAAGCAATTACCTATAAACAATTTATAGATAGAGTTCCTGAGAACCGGGATTGTGAAATCTTAATTAAAAATCTATTTTCAGCAATCATATTTCCGTAGTACGTATGAATATTGTATATTTATGTAGATACGCTTGTAATGTAATTATAAAAACTAATTGACCTTCTATCCGAACTTCCAGAACTTGACATGATCTGTGCGGTTACAGACCGCTTACCAAAGACACTATGCTTCGACAAAAGATTCTCAACGGAGATCACAACCAGAGAAGCATGGTGTAACAACAACCCACCAAACTGCCTAAACGGCCTAAAGTGGTATACGGATGGTTCTACAATGGACTCAGGAGCTGGCATACATGGACCAACTAGAAACATCTCAATACACCTATTGGAAAAAAAACCCCAGTGTATTCCAAGCTGAGCTCCATGCCATAAAAGAATGCGCAAACCTAATACACAAATCAGGTATTAAAGGGGCAAACATCCATATATTCACGCACAGTCAAGCAGCTATAGAAGCCCTTAGCTCACACATTATTGCCCCCAAATCAGTACTACACTGCTTCAACTCCCTCCAAAAACTCAGTTCCAGGAACAAAACTAGACTATGGTGGGTCCCCGCCCCTTCATTGGACCTGAACCCTTCTGTGCAATCCCCAAATCAGCCATAAATCTGGTCACAAAAAACTGGGAACAAAACAAATGTGTTTCATACTGGGGAAACATCCCAGGCCTAAGACAGGCCAAAAGAGCTATTCAGCCCTTCAAATCAGATGCCAATAAGATACTAAATCTTCGCAGGCACGATATCAAAAACTTAGTAGGCTACCTAACTGGTCATCACGGGTCTGCGATGTCACCTAAATAAAATGCGTCTAGTCGACTCACCGGAGTGCAGACTATGTCTTGAAGAAGACGAAATAGCCGAGCATATCATATGTGAATGCCCGGCCCTTTACGGTATGAGAAGGGAATCTTTCTTCAGGGAATTTTTAAGTCCCGAAGAATTGAGGAAATCTTCGGCTGAAAGTATTATTTTTAATTTAATTTATTTATTCATAGTTTGCTTAAAGAGTAAGATAAAGGGTGATCCATTTCGAGGTTCCCTACTTTTTTAAAGAAAAAAACACAGAAAATTCAAATTTAATGGAGAATGTTTATTATCATTTGAAAGAACATTCTTTGGCATTTATTTTTTGAAGATTATGTCTATCAAATGTTGGCCGTTGCTACGTCGCAGATGGTCCATCCGTTGAGTCCAATTTTCGATCACTCGTTCGAGCATTTCGACTGGTAACTGGCGAATGACACGCGTGATGTTTTCCTCCAAGGCCTGAATCGAAGCGGGTTTGTCGGCATAAGCTTTTGACTTTACATATCCCCACAGGAAAAAGTCTAACGGTGTGATATCACACAATCTTGGTGGCCAATCGACCGGCCCAAAACGTGAAATTATGTGCTCACCGAAATGTTCTCTCAATAAGTCCATTGATTGATGCGATGTGTGGGAAGTGGCGCCCGCGCCGTCTTGCTGAAACCAAATGTCGCCGAGATCACGAGCTTCAATTTCAGGCATCGCCATTGACGGTTACGTTCGCACCGGCGAAAGAAATATGGACCGATGATTCCACCGGCCCACAAACCACACCAAACCGTTGTTTTTTCTGGATGAAGTGGCAGTTCTTCAATCTCTTCAGGTTGCTCTTCGTCCCAAATGCGGCAATTTTGTTTGTTTACATACCCATTGAGCCAGAAATGGGCCTCATCGCTAAACAAAATTTGCCTCGAAAACGTCGGATCTTCTTGGAACTTTTCAAGAGCCCATAGAGCGAAGCGATGTCGCTTGGGAAGGTCGAGCGGCGTCAGTTGTTGCACAAGCTGTATTTTGTACGCTTTCAATTTAAGATCTTGACGTAAAATGCGCCAAGTCGTTCCATACGTCAGTCCGAGTTGCTGCGAACGGCGCCGAATCGACTCTCTACGGTCTTCGTGTACACTCTCAGCTACGGCCGCTATATTTTCTTCACAGCGTGCTGGACGTGGTCTATTCGGTCGAATATTATCCAATAATGAATGCTGGGTCTCAAAATGGGTGATGGTGTTGCGAATAGTACGCTCAGTAGGCCGATTATGTTGACCATAAGTTGAGCGAAGTGCACGAAACACATTCCTCACAGAACGTGAATTTTCATAATAAAGTTGAACAATTTGTAAACGTTGTTCACGCGTAAGTCTTTCCATTATGAAATGCCAAACAATACTAAACAAACATAACATGACAGCATGACACGACTCACACGTGATCTGTCAAAAAAGGCTATTGAAAAAAGTATCTCTACTTGGATCACCCGTTACAATTTGCGCGCACTCAAGGCGTTATGAATACCCTTTATATGTTTTAGCACAGTGCGGGCGTTAAGGAAATTCGGGATAAGAAGAAAGGAGGTACCGATGCACATTGATTTTAAATGCCTGTAGGTTATAATGGAAAGGGAAAACAGAGTTTGGTAGAGCATTCCACATTCGTGTTGTTCAGTTTATGTACGAATCTCTATATTTCAGCGTTCGTCCGAAGAAAGGCTTAAGGGTAAACTGAATTGCATTCATATCGTAACGAGTATTGCGGCTGAATTGTTGAATGGGGGGAATGCAGCTGGCTATTTCATTTGAGCAATTGTTGTTAAGATAGCGATAAAACAGTGTAAGGCAGGAGATATTTCGACGATGTTTTAGCGAAACTAAAGAGTTCGCTATTCTAATGTCTCCTATAAGTTTTTTCGCACGCGTTTGAATCCTATCTAGGAGGTGCAATGTTGTTTTTGGTGCACCCGACCAGACGTGGGCGTTGAACTCAAGTTTAGGGCGTATAAACGCTTTGTATATTCTGGCCAGATCAGAAGGGGTGAAATATTTCTTACATCGGTTAAAGAAACCTAGACATTTCGCTGCGTTTTTAGCGATTTGAAATATGTGGTCGTTCCAACGTAAGTCGTTACTAACACACATACCTAGCATGGAAAGTTTTTCGGTTTCTTCGATGTTAGTGCCATTCATGGAAAATGGCTCTAGATTTTTGTTTCGCTTTAACGACAGAAGACAGCATTGTGTTTTGGAAGCATTGAATTCTACTCTGTTGGTTTTACCCCATTTGATGATGCTGTCAAGGTCGGAATTCAATGAGCTTAACATATTTTGTCGTTTGGAGTCCACGTTCGAAGATGAGGGACGTGAACCTGAAAATGAGTATGAGAAGCTGAGAGTATTTTCATCAGCGAAGGAATGAATTGGATTAGAAGTTGCAGACAGGAGATCATTTATAAAAATGAGAAAGAGAGTCGGAGACAAAACTGAGCCTTGAGTTACACCAGCATTTATTTGGTGAGTTGCAGACTTGAAACCATCCAAAACAACTTGAATTGAACGTTTCGAAAGATAATGTCTAATCCATAGAAGAAGTTTTTCGTCGATTCCAAATGCACGCATTTTCGACAGAAGGGCTTGGTGCCAAACCCTGTCAAATGCCTTTGAAATATCAAGCGCAACAATCATGCTTTCGCCACCATGGTGGATTGATTGGTTCCACTTTTCGGTGAGATATGTCATCAAATCACCAGTAGACCTGTTGCTGCGAAAACCATACTCCCGGTCATTGAGAAGTTTTCGTGTTTCGAGATATTTCAAAAGCTGGCGATTTATCAGCGTTTCCATGACCTTGGAAAGAAGGGACGTAAGTGCAATTGGTCGGTAGTTGGAGAGAGAAGAAGATTCGCCTTTTTTTTGGTACAGGCTGGACAAATGCTGTTTTCCATCTACTCGGAAAGAGTCCTGATGAGTAGGATAGATAGAAAAGCTTACGCAGTGGTTTTGCTAGCGTAGAAGAACACCTCTTCAGAATAATGAGGGATATACCATCTGGACCAGCGGATTTGTGAATGTCAAGATCAGATAAAACTCTTGCAACTGGACGAGTACGAAAGTGAATTTGTCCCATGGAATGATGTACGTTCTCAAGTACAGGAGGAGACTGAACACAATCTGGCAATGATGAATTGGCTGCGAAATGCGCAGCAAGCAGATTGGCTTTGTCTAAAGAGCTGACAGCTGGAATGTCATTGTGAATGAGCGTCGGAACTGATGGTGAGGCCGAATTTTTTATATTTTTAACAAATGACCAGAAGTTTTTACTACCTCTGGGACATTGTAGAATTTTTTGCCTCAACTTTCGGTCATAGAGGAATTTGACACTCTTTAAATGGGCTTTACAGTCATTTCTGGCTTGTTTGAACTTTATTCGGTTTTCCCCTGTTGGGTTGGTCTTGTAGAACCGAAAGTTTGTCTCTCTCAAACTGATAGCTTCTTTGCAGCTCAAGTCATACCACCCTTTTGCCTTTGGTCTGATACTCTTAATTCTGTTGGGAATAAAAGATCTCATACCAAGGAGAATGATGTTTGATATTATATCAGCAGCAGCATCCACGTCACTATCGAGGAAACATAATGACCAGTTAAAATTCCTAAAAAAAACCGTTTAATGCTTCCCAATTGGCTTTCTCGTATTGCCATACAGTTTTTTTGGGAATTTGCTCTTTAACTGCACTTGAATTGGTGCGGCAAAGGCAATAGCAAACGAAATGGAGAGAGGCGAGATGGATTACCACACACTGCACTTGCTTTTATTGTTGTTTTTTTTTACTGCTTCAAGTGGTATACGGATGGTTCTAAAATGGACTCAGGGGTAGGAGCTGGCATACATGGACCAAATAAAAACATCTCAATACCTATGGGAAAAAACCCTATACCAAGCTGAGCTCCATGCCATAAAAGAATACGCAAACCTAATACACAACTCAGGTATTAAAGGCGCAAACATCCATATATTCACGGACAGTCAAGCAGCTATAAAAGCCCTTAGCTCACACATCATTGACTCCAAATCAGTACTACACTGCTTCAACTCCCTCCAAACACTCAGTTCCAGGAACAAAACTAGACTATGGTGGGTCCCCAGACATAAGGGAATTGAAGGTAACGAAAAAGCTGATGAACTAGCCAGAAAAGGTTCGAAAACCCGCTTCATTGGACCTGAACCCTTCTGTGCAATCCCCAAATCAGCCATAATTCTGGTCATAAAAAACTGGGAACAAAACAAATGTGTTTCATACTGGGGAAACATCCCAGGCCTAAGACAGGCCAAAAGAGCTATTCAGCCCTTCAAATCAGATGCCAATAAGATAATAAATCTTCGCAGGCACGATATCAAAAACTTAGTAGGCTACCTAACTGGTCATCACGGTCTGCGATATCACCTAAATAAAATGCGTCTAGTCGACTCACCGGAGTGCAGACTATGCCTAGAAGAAGACGAAACAGCCGAGCATATCATATGTGAATGCCCGGCCCTTTACGGTATGAGAATTTTTAAGTCCCGAAGAACTGAGGAAATCTTCGGCTGAAAGTATTATCAGCTACATTAGGAAAGTAGAAGCGCTACTAACCTTAAAACATCTGACGGCAAGCACAATAGATCTTTTAGGTCGATGTGTATATTACTGCTTAGGCAGTAATAAGTATTGGTATAAAAAAAAAAGAGCTCAAGATATCAGCAATATATTGCCCCCAAGGTGCACTCCAACAGAAGAACAATATGCAGAATTCCTAAAACTGCTAGGACATAACTTTCTTGTTGGTGGTGACTTTAATGCCAAACATACCCAATGGGGATCTAGGCTTATTTCAACAAAAGGCAAAAGGCTTTATCAAGCATGTGCAAACACAAATGTGAATTCTTTTCCTCTGGATCGCCTACATACTGGCCATCAGATCCTAACAAAATACCAGACCTTATTGACTTTTTCGTAGCTAAGGGAATTAAACGGAATCATATAAATGTCGAAGGTAGTAATGACTTATCGTCAGACCATACCCCAGTTATCTTGTCACTAAGCGAAACGAAAGTCGAGAAAAAAAGTAATCCAAAGCTTGTGAACAAAAGAACAAACTGGACACAATTCAGAGAAAAACTTGAAAGATTTGTTAACCTAAGATCTCCTATGGAAACAAATGGGCAAATTGACCATGAAGTGGAGCAATTCATTGCAGATATTCAACAGGCGGCAGAGGAAAACACTCCAATTAGTTCGAATAGAAGCAATCCAGAAACTAAATAACCTTTTCAAATAATGGAATAAATAAAAGCAAAAAGAAGAGCTCGAAGAAAATGGCAAACTACGAGGTTCCCCCATGATAAGACAGCTTTTAACCGTCTTAACAATGACCTTAAAAAACGAATTATTGAATTCAAAAATGAATCACTTAGCAGTTTCCTACAAAATCTAACGACGGATGCGTCTACCGAATACTCCTTATGGAAAGCATCTAAATACCTGAAAAGACCGCAGTTACAGAACGCACCATTAAAATCACAAGACGGAAAATGGATCGGAAACCCGAAACAGAAGGCTGATCTCTTACCAGAACACCTTTTGAGGGTTTTTAAGCCGTTCCCATCAAAAGCTCCAACTGAAGAAATACAATTCATTGATAGAAACGAGGAATGCGAAATTCCTATTGTCACACCTAATGAAGTAAAAAGCGTATGTCAACATAAATTGTCGAACAAAAAAGCACCAGGGTATAACTGCTCAGGTTTTGAAAGAATTGCCACCAATAGCTTTTCAAAAATTTCAATTTATTATAAATGCATGTCTAAAGCACCGATATGTGCCGCATCACTGGAAAATTGCTGAAGTCATTGTATTACCTAAAATAGGAAAACATCCAACTGAAGTTTCTTCTTACAGACCAATATCGATTATACCAATTCTGGCAAAAGTTTTCGAAAAATTGCTACTGAAAAGACTTAGCAAAATTATAGATGAAAGAAGACTCATTCCGAATCACCAGTTTGGATTCAGGAATAAACATTCCACGATTGACCAAGTGCATCGTATTACGGATGTTATAGAAAAGGCACTGGAGGAAAAACAAGTCTGTTCGGCTCTATTTCTAGATGCTGCTCAAGCCTTTGACAAGGTTTGGCATGAGGGACTTAAGTATAAATTGCATAGGGATTTACCAAGACAGTATTATGAAATACTAAAATCATATATTTCAGACCGACTCGTTAGGGTTAGATATGAACAAGAATATTCAGAACTTAAGAAAGTCGAGGCAGGTGTTCCGCAAGGAAGTGTCCTAGGACCAACCCTGTATCTGTTATATACTAGGGATATTCCAGTGGATAACAATGCTTTCATGGCTACCTTTGCCGATGATACAGCAATACTGGTGCCTGAAAATAACGTTCTGAAAGCAACAGAAAAACTGCAGAATGCAGTCAATAAAGTTAAAAATTGGACGGAACAATGGCGTATCAAACTCAATGAGACAAAATCCACTCATATAAACTTCACTAATAAGAAGATTAACAATGTTCCCTTATTCATTAACCACCAAGCAAATATGGCTAAGTACCTTGGAATGAATTTGGACGCGAAGTTAAAGTGGAAAGAGCACATCAAAAAGAAAAGAGAAGAACTGAACCTAAAATATAGAAAAATGTACTGGTTACTGGGAAGAAACACAGACCTTTCCATCCAGAATAAACTCATGCTGGAAGCATCTTTGCTAACTATGAAGAACAACAAAGCTGCGGGTAGAGATGGTAATCCAAGAGAATTTTAAAAATATGGAACTAAACAGCTCAAGGATTATATAGTGAAATTCTTCAACCTGATTTACAATAATGGCTGTGTGCCTTCTAGTTTTACAAAAGCCCTTATTTGTGCTATATTTAAAAAAGGTGATGCAAGATTGGCGGATAATTACAGGGGAATTTCTATTTTAAATTCACTCAGAAAGATCTTTGCTACAATACTATACAAAAGACTCTCCAATTGGATGGAAGACACCAATCGCCTCAGCATATTTCAAGCTGGTTTTCGCTCGGGATTTTCAACCATGGATCAAATTTTCGCACTGACTAGTATTGCCAGAATATATATTGAAAAGAACAAGAAGTTGTATGTGTGTTTTGTTGATTTCAAAGCAGCGTTTGATACAGTCAACAGGCAGGCCTTGATTCATAAACTGGCGTTGCTCGGAGTATCTACTAAGTTCTTAACTTTATATCTTAAATTTCTGTCTTCATCAAGTGCAACTGTATGGGATGGAACTAAGTTGTCAGATTGGTTTGATACATCTGCAGGTGTTCCTCAGGGTTGCATTTTGAGCCCTATTCTATTCGCTCTGTTCATTGATGATATATGTAATATTCTCCCTGGAGGCGTATGCTTTGCCGGAATCCTCATTAAGGTCCTTCTTTACGCTGACGACTTGGTGCTGTTGGCTGAGAACCCCTTTACGCTTCAACTCCAAATAAACAGACTTCAATCGTACTGTGAGAAATGGGATCTCCATATCAACGTCCTAAAAACGTAGATAATGATCTTTGAGAGCCGCCAAAGGAGAAGACTGCGTGAGGAATCGTGGCGACTGAACAACGAGCGGATTGATGTAGTACGTGAATTCACCCAAAAAACAACTATAAATAAATTAAACAAGGTACAACGGCTTGCCTGTCTGGGCATTACCGGAGCTATGCGTACCTGTCCCACGGCGGCTATGGAAGCCTTAATAGGACTAACACCTCTCCACATTTATATAACAAAAGTGGCAATTCGCAGCTCAGCAAGTTTGACACAAACGGAAGAGTTAAACATTGTCGAACATCTAAAACTAATTGAACTTCTATCCGAACTTCCAGAACTTGCCATGATCTGTGCGGTTACAACCAGAGAAGCATGGTGTAGCAACAACCCTCCAAATTGCCTAAACGGCCTAAAGTGGTATACGGATGGTTCTAAAATGGACTCAGGGGTAGGAGCTGGCATACATGGACCAAATAAAAACATCTCAATACCTATGGGAAAAAACCCTAGTGTATTCCAAACTGAGCTCCATGCCATAAAAGAATGCGCAAACCTAATACACAACTCAGGTATTAAAGGCGCAAACATCCATATATTCACGGACAGTCAAGCAGCTATAATATCCCTTAGCTCACACATCATTGACTCCAAATCAGTACTACACTGCTTCAACTCCCTCCAAACACTCAGTTCCAGGAACAAAACCAAACTATGGTGGGTCCCCGGACATAAGGGAGTTGAAGGTAACGAAAAAGCTGATGAACTAGCCAGAAAAGGTTCGGAAACCCCCTTCATTGGAGCTGAACCCTTCTGTGCAATCCCCAAATCAGCCATAAATCTAGTCATAAAAAACTGGGAACAAAACAGATGTGTTTCATACTGGGGAAACATCCCAGGCCTAAGACAGGCCAAAAGAGCTATTCAGCCCTTCAAATCAGATGCCAACAAGATACTAAATCTGCGCAGGCACGATATCAAAAACTTAGTAGGCTACCTAACTGGTCATCACGGTCTGCGATATCACCTAAACAAAATGCGTCTAGTAGACTCACCGGAGTGCAGACTATGTCTAGAAGAAGACGAAACAGCCGAGCATATCATATGTGAATGCCCGGCCCTTTACGGTATGAGAAGAGAATCTTTCTTCAGGGAATTCTTAAGTCCCGAAGAATTGAGGAAATCTTCGGCTGAAAGTATTATAAGCTACATTAGGAAAGTAGAAGCGCTACTAACCTAAAAAGCATCTGACGGCAAGCACAATAGATCTTTTAGGTCGATGTATATTACTGCTTAAAAAAACGTGAATTCAAGTACCTCGGAGTGTTGTTCACATATAACTTAAACTTCGGCAAACACGTGAAAGAAAAATGTAGTGAAGCTAAGTTGGCTCTTAACTTGATGTGGCCTCATTTTTTCGCGAATCAAGAGGTTGATCTATCATCAAAATATCAAGTGTTTAACGCGACTGTCAACACTTGCTTGTGCTACGGTGTACAGGTCTTTGGAGTTAGCTCCTTTGATGGTTTTGAAGCTGTCCAGAGATATTTCTTCAAGCGATTACTACGATTACCGAACTCAACACCAACCTATGCCATACAAGTGGAGTCGGGGCTTCCACCTATTTACATCCGAAATCTGAAAGCTCATTCGGACTATTTGATAAAAGTGATGAAGAGAAGTGGAAACAGTCTCCACAAATCAATTTTAGCTCAATTAATACAGACCAATGCTTCTCCATTCAGGGAATGGAATCAGATGGCGTCAACACAAAATCTTGCGGTATCTCTATCTGCAAATAATGTAAGCGAATGGCAGGATATATTTGCTTTGATCATAACTAACGTTGATGACATCATTTTTGACCAGCACCTAAGGAGAGCATCATCATCAGCATCCAGATTAATTTACAAAAATTTAAACCACCAATTGTTAACTGCAGAAAGCTACTTCAATACCAAATTCAAGCCTGAAGTTATAAGCACCATTTTCAGAACCAGGGTTGAAATATTGAACTTGAACTGTATTCCTCATAGATCCAACCAACAGCAAATTTGCAATCTTTGCAATAGACGAGAAGAAGAAAATACTTACCATTTCATTGCGGTGTGCCCAATTCTACAAGAAATCCGACGTTTATATTTTCAAGAAAGTTTTCTGTCTTTAAATAGTCTCTATGAAATTTTGGATGGAGCTCGCGGTTGGTCCACCTTGTTTAAATTTGTCAAACATGCAATGAGCTATCGTAATAGCTTTTAGAAAATACTTTCAGTTCTGCAAGTTATTATAATATTATCTTACTCGTATAACTATAATTTGTTTATATCATTTTCTTTTAACGAAATGTCAAATCCGGCAGACTCAACTCAACTTATGGTCAACATAATCGGCCTACTGAGCGTACTATTCGCAACACCATCACCCATTTTGAGACCCAGCATTCATTATTGGATAATATTCAACCGAATAGACCACGTCCAGCACGCTGTGAAGAAAATATAGCGGCCGTAGCTGAGAGTGTACACGAAGACCGTGGAGGGTCGATTCGGCGCCGTTCGCAGCAACTCGGACCATGATAACCGACTATTTGATGCCTGAAATTGAAGCTCGTGATCTCGGCGACATTTGGTTTCAGCAAGACGGTGCCACTTCCCACACATCGCATCAATCAATGGACTTATTGAGAGAACATTTCGGTGAGCACATAATTTCACGTTTTGGGCCGATCGATTGGCCACCAAGATCGTGTGATATCACACCGTTAGACTTTTTCCTGTGGGGATATGTAAAGTCAAAAGCTTATGCCGACAAACCCGCTTCGATTCAGGCCTTGGAGGAAAACATCACGCGTGTCATTCGCCAGTTACCAGTCGAAATGCTCGAACGAGTGATCGAAAATTGGACTCAACGGATGGACCATCTGCGACGTAGCAACGGCCAACATTTGATAGACATAATCTTCAAAAAATAAATGCCAAAGAATGTTCTTTCAAATGATAATAAACATTCTCCAATAAATTTGGATTTTCTGTGTTTTTTTCTTTAAAAAAGTAGGGAACCTCGAAATGGATCACCCTTTATAAGCAAGTGCTGAATCCTGTTTGGACGTATGGCATCCAATTATGGGCCTGTACTAAGAAAACAAATACAGAAACCATACAAAAATTCCAAAACATAGTCCTTCGTGGAATAGTAAATGCCCCTTGGTATATTAGAAATAGCGATTTGCACCGTGATCTACAAATCAACATGGTTACAGAAGAAATTAAAAAACACGCTATATCACACAATCAGCGTCTACAAAATCATGAAAACTCCGAGATGGAGAGAGTCCTAAATGTATGAAACAACATAAGGAGATTAAGAAGAACCAAGCCTCATGAGCTTATGGCCTAATTATATGGGAAAATATTACATTTGTAAATCTTCCCCAAAGCCATTAAAAAAAATAAGAAAATAAAATCTGTCGTCGATCTTTCATAGTTTGGTACTGATTATCGGCTGGTTTTTGTGCGGTAAAATCCCACACTACTTGATACCGAGAACTACCAAGTGTCTTTTAAAGATTTCCACCAACAACAAAAAAAAACTGCTTAGGCAGGTCAGAATTTAAAATAAAAAAAAAAGTAATGTGATATTTTTTAATTCAATTCAATTCACATTTATCACATAGGAATATCAAGAGTACATATTTATCAGTCTGTTTGTATTTTTTCTGCTGAATTCTGAACTTTCAATTACATTTAAAAAGCTTTTTTTTCATCTGAAGCCGAAGGCATGATACTGATGAATGGTGTAATGTTGTACGTTAAAGAATGATTCGGTTGAATAGAATTTATAAAACGTTACATATTGTAAATGTCAAACGTCAAACTTACAGATGTTCACCTACACATCAGCCTACACAATGTAACAGAACAACAAAAATATCGATTGTTTACTCTTGTTACATTTTTTTTTCTTTTTCAATTATTATCAAAAAAATGTTTTTTTTGTTATTTTTTATTATGTTAAACGAGCCCAAATCAAACACACGTGTACGTATTGATATTGTAGCATTTGCCAGGGTATAAATACAAAAAAACATCATTATACAGGGTGTTTGGTTATGGATTTACATTTTTTTTAAAGGGTTACACCAACAAAGATAGTTGGGTGTTGTAGAACGAGGGTAGACTCTGATTGGCCAGTGTTTGCAACTCTGACTACACATCATTGGTTTTATTTTAACCTCCAAGTAGTAACCATCGGGTACTGGTCTCATCCAACCGGATTGGACTTGCAAAGAGATAAGTTCGAGTGTTGATAACAAGGCGAAAAACAACAACACTAACGGGTGATTTTTTAAGAGGTTTAGAACTTTTTTAAAAAAAAAAACACAAAAAATTCGAAAAAATGAATGAAATTTTTATTTGAGTCGATAGTTTGAACCTTGCAATTTAATGTTTAAAGATAATTTCATGCAAATGTTGACCGCGGCTGCGTCTCAGGTAGCCCATCCGCTGAGTCCAATTTTGGCATACTCTTTCACACATATCGGCCGGTATCTCACGAATGAATGCATGGATGTTGGCTTCCAGTGCGTCAATCGAAGCGGGCTTGTCCCTATAGACATTAGCCTTAACATACCCCCACAAAAAATAATCTAATGGTGTCAAATCGCACGATCTAGGCGGCCAATTGACCGGCCCGAAACGTGAAATTAACTGTTCACCAAACTCGCCTCACAATTGGGCCATTGTTTCGCGTGCTGTGTGGCATGTGGCACCGTCTTGTTGAAACCACATATCATGCAAGTCAAGAACTTCCATTTCGGGCAAAAAAAAGTTTGTTATCATCGCTCGGTAGCGTTCACCATTGACAGTAACGCTGCGATTCGCATCACCTTTGAAGAAATATGGCCCAATAATGCCGCCGGCCCATAAACCGCACCAAACAGTGGCTTTTTCGGGATGCATTGGTAGCTGTTGCAATGCTTCTGGCTGATCTTCACTCCAAATGCGGCAATTTTGCTTATTTACGTACCCATTCAACCAAAAATGAGCCTCATCGCTGAACACAATTTTTCGATAAAAAAAGCGGATCCTCGGCCAGCTTTCCAAGAGCCCATTCACCAAAAATTCGGCGTTGTGGTAGGTCGGCTGGCTTTAGTTCTTGCACCAGCTGTATCTTAAAAGGCTTTACGCCCAAATCCTTCCGCAAAATTTTCCACGTAGTGCTGTAACAAAGGCCTAACTGCTGGGAACGGCGCCGAATCGACATTTCGCGGTCTTCTGTCACACTAGCTGATACGGCCGTAATATTTTCTTCACTACGCACAGTACGTAAACGTGTTGGTAGTTTAATGTCCAACAAAGTAAATTTGGTGCGAAATTTGGTCACAATCTTCCGAATAGACTGCTCAGAAGGTCGAGAATGCCGATCATAAAATGGAAGCAGCGCGCGATGAACATTTCGAACCGAGCACGAATTTTGATAGTGAAATTCAATAATTTGCAAGCGTTGTTCATTTGTAAGACGATCCATGGTTAAATTGCAAACCAAACTGAAACTGTTTGACAGTGACACAAGGTACTAAACACACGTCAGCTGTCAAAACCAGTGTTGCCAAAACCAAACCAGCTAAAAAATCACCCGTTATAATCACCCTGGTCAGAATGACACGAAATACCCGGTCTGCTGTCCCAGGAGAACCTAGATGAGCTGTTTCGACATATTCGTACAACAGCTTATGAAGGAATCTCAAGAGTGAGTCAGGCTTCTTAAACAGAGATGGTGGCAGATGAACCGAAAGGCGAACGAGAGAGCTCCCGTAGTGAATACTGATGGCCCTATGTCCTTGGGGTCCTATCTAAAAAACTTGGAACTGGCCCTCCAGGTTGGGGACTAAGCTTTGGTTTAACTACCCACCCATAAAAAAAAACATTGTTACAAAGCAACCAAGAGTCTCGAAGAGGACTGATTTTATTGTTGACGACTCTGCTAAACGAAACAAGGACAATGAAGTTCGTATCTGCACCTGAAATGTGAGAACATTCAACAGGAGAGGTGCAGGTGAACAACTAGCGGAAGCCCTAAGCTGCTACAAAGCAGACATTACCACCTTCCAGAAAATACGATGAGATGGGTCGGGCAAAAAGAGGATGGAAAACTGTGACATCTAATATAGACCGTGTTATAGTGTTAAAAGAGTCACACTTAAGCAAGAAGTCGTATGTTTCCAAGACATAAGTGAACGCATTGTAACAATCCGCATCAAGGCCAAATTCGCCAACATAAGCCTTATATGCGCTGAAGCTCCGACGGAGGGAAAATATGATATTACTAAGGAATTAAGGATTACTTCTACGAGCTCCTTGATAAAACCTATGAGCGACTACCTATGTACGATTTTAAAATCATGCTGGGAGATTTTACCGCAAATGTAGGAAGAGAAGACATCTTTAGCAGTATTGTCGGGAAATATAGCCTACACGACAACACGTCTATGGTAACGGACTTAGGCTAATTGACTTCGCTACGGAACGAAATGTCACTATAGCCAGCACTCCCCTCGATATCCATAAGGGGACATGGCGGTCTCCATACCAACGAACAGTCAACAACATTCATCACATAGACAAGAGACACGCATCCAGTATTTTGGATGTCCGAACATTCCGAGGGGCTAACATCGAATAGGACAACTACCTTGTTGCAGCCAAGGTGAGAATGCGGATATTGGCGTGGTGGATATCCGCATTCTTACCAGAAATACTGTGAAAACATTTAATGTCGAAAGACTGTAATCGCAAGAGACCGTCAAGAGCTTCGCTCAACTCGTATCCCTTAACCTCTCGATTCACACCATACCACCAGCATCTAATGTCGAAGAACAATATCAACGATGCCAACAAGCCATTAGATCAGCCGCCAAAAACGAGGCCTAGAAGGCTAAGCTGCATGTGGAGACGAGAGCTTCCAATGAGCTCTATAGACAGAGAAGAAGGGAAGAACACCGGCTTTTCAGAATGAAGAAGAAAGAGCAAGAAAAGGGCTCGTTTGAGGATATAGAGAGGTGCCACTCCAGGAACGATTTTCGCAAGTTTTACCAAAGTGTGAAGGGTACAAGGCTCGAACAGAGTCCTGTCCTGATGAACAAGGAAATATCGTCGACGCTGAGGATATGAAAGAACCACTTCGGCTGACTGTTTAACTGCGATGACGAACAACATTCCGATGTCAGGCAGAAATAGCCATTCAACATTGGCGAAGAAAGCAACTGCTAACCGCCCAACCTGAGTGATGTGAGAATGGCAATATCTAACTGAAGCCTAACAAGGTTTCCGAAAATGACGGCCTTCCCGCCGGGTTTTATAAAGGCGGTAGAGATGACTTGGTAAGTAGATAATATCAAAAAGGTATAGAACTACAAATTTACTAGTACTGATATTGACAGTTAACTTTGCCATGCCAGCATCAAGCAACAGCATAGCCGATTCATACGAACGACGAAAATTCCCATTCGCACTTACCGCCCGCGGTGATGCATACTCTATGTATTTCTATACCTCTTTGATAATATCCGCACCAATTCATAAGCCAAATCTAATTGGATAAAAGTATCCCTGAAGAATGGAACCTCGGTTGCCGACAAAAAAGGAGACCTTCTGAACTGCTCCAACTACAGAGGCATAAGTCTTCTCAACATCGCCTACAAGATCCTATCTGCGTAATATGTGCCTGAAACCGTTTGCCAACAACCTGATCGGCCCTTATCAGTGTGGTTTTAGACCAGGAAAATCCACCACTGACCAAACTTTTACACTTCGGCAGATCCTGGAAAATACCCAAGAAGTCCAAATCGATACCCACCACCTATTCATCGATTTGAAAGCCTCGTACGACAGCATTTATAGAGACGAGCTATACAGAGCCATGTCTGGTTTTGGTATACCGCCCAAACTTGTCCGTCTGTGCAGGATGACGATGGAGAATTCTCGCTGCTCCATCAGGGTCGGAAACGATCTCAATGATACATTCGATTCCATAAAAGGATTTATGCGAGGCAATGCACTGTCATAAGACTTCTTAAATTTGATTCTTGAAAGGATTGTGCAAAACTCCCGAGCCAACTCCATCCAGAGGCACAACTTTCCAAAAATCGGTCTAACTACTAGCAAACAACGATATTGACATCATTGGTAGGACTCAACGTGATTTCAAAGCCACCGCTGTTTCTTCGGACTAAGAAGGCAATTTAGTAGTAAAGCCCTCACTCGAACTACAAAGGAGATACTATATAATATCCTGATCATCCCAGTCCTGTTCTACGGCGCTGAAGCACGGTCCATACAGTCCACAGGACGTGATACGCTCCTTATCAAAAAGGACGAAAAAATCCTTGGTCTTTCGAGAGGAAAATTCTTCGAAAAATCTTCGGTCCCGTTTGCGTTGAGGGGCTATGGAGACGAAGATTCAACCAAGAACTATACGACGTACAGCTCGTATAGTTCTTGGTTCTAAGCGTCATGCCTCTAGTCAAAAAAAAAACTCCACAATGGACGTATAAGATGGCTGGGACTTGTAGAACGAATGGACACCAATACTCCGGCCCGCAGAGTATTCGATTACCAGCCAGACGTCGGACACAATAGAGGAAGACCTCGCCTTAAGTGGCGCGCACAAATAGAAACCGACCTCAACCGACTTGGAGTGCGCAACTGGATGCAGTTAGCTAAAGACCGGGCTAATTGGAGAGGCATGGTGGTTGAGGCCCAGGTTCATTTCGGACTGTAGCGCCACTTAAGTAAATAAGTAATCTTTACAACTGCAGCAGTTCTATGTGAAATATTAATTAAATCAAAAACAAACAACCTGTGTGACAGTAAACTTGACAACATACAACAAGGCAACAATAAAAAAATCAATCTGAAATCGTGTTCCATTGGCCACAAAACAGATCCTATTTGATCCCACTTCATTCAATTAATCTCTGGTTGTGGCATTTACATCTTTCCTATACCTATCTCAATTTTTTTAATGGCCGAGATCAGTCATGATTGTTATGAACCACCACAAATCTCCACTAAGATTGTTTGTCGTCGTGCACAGTGTCTATTATTTAATCACAAGATTCATTATTCTTAGTTTTATCTGTTTTTTTTATTATTCTGTTATAATTATACTTTTTATACGTGTGATTTGATCACCAGAATGACTGCTGACATAAGCTGACAGTAAAATATTCATTGTGGGTGCGTTCGTAATGTAGGTAGTGATGCTTAGGCTTACTTTCATTGAGACGTTATTATAACATTTGTTGCATACGATTATTAGACTACATATTAATTTAATACCACAAATAATCATAGATCCCGGTAAATAAACAGTGCTGCCAAATTTCTGTGATGACATTGATAATATGTGATTGCAAATAAATCAACATATTTTGACAGTTTTTGTAAGAACAACAAAATGGTAATTTTTTTATGCATTTAATCATTTCGGGATAGCTTCATAAAAAAGGATATTGATGTTAAAAAAATAAATTACTTGATTTTTCTATCTATAAAGACATTTCACAAAAACTCAAAATTTCTTTTGAATCCAATAATGTCTGGCTTTTTATCATCAATGTATCCCTTTTCCGTGATAAGAGTTTAAATGCTTTCATATTTTTTTGTCTATAAAAAGATCCATAGCTAACCCAATATTACGCTTTAAAAAAAATTGAAATGGTTATCACGTCTAGGTCACCCTTACTGAAACCTACATCTACGACTATATAAACACATTCCTATCTACTGCGATATTCATGAAGAATACAAAAATCTGTAATCCTAAGTATCCCGAATAATTATTTTCAAAGTCAGCAAAAAATCGTTTAGATATCAAAACACTTTACTGCGATTTTGCGCGACTTCCTAAAAGCAACAAGACTCCATTATAATTACGTCCAATGTTCCCTTGAGAATCTCAAGTAATTTCCAGCAGCCTTTGCTATTTTTCCAACAAAAAAAAATGTAAGCACTTTCCTTCGTGAAAAGACCTTCGATGACAATAGAACGAAAAGGGAAATTTATTCATTTTATGTCTCGACGGGCTAAGGTTTCTAAGCTGGGAGGTATATTTACGCAATTTTATATACATCGTCCTTTTTTCAGAATTTCACTTATATCTCGGATAATTGTCTCCTTTTTGTTGTATGTGAATCACTCAACCATAAAGGGCGAATTATCTTTTGCCCCTCGATTTGGTCCCCTTTTGAAGAGATTGGGTAATGTGGTACCTGTTCCAGAACGGAATGTCGTAGAGTTGTCTATTTAAAAAAAAAAAAATACAAGCTCAAGACATCGTCCCTCTTGTTAGTCACCATATTGATATAAATTGTTGAATACAAGGAGGTAAATGGAGATATATTTAACTGTGGTGGTGGGTAGAAAGCTTTTTTTTTTTAAGAAAGGCAAAGATGTCATCAGCGATATTATTTGTTTTTTTTTTTGATACATTGCCATACTTACTTAGCTGGCTTTTATTTTTATTAAATTCCTTGGAAAATGTCATCAGTTGACAAGGAATGATTGATTATAGTCCACAATTTTAATAAACCAATGTGGGCAGGTATTTTCATGAGTCCTTGTTGACAGTACAATCAATTGGCCTACAAACACATTAAAGCTAAATACTCAATTGGAATTGAAGTAGGTAAATGTCACTGGTATGCTTAAATTTATGGCAGCAAAAAAAAATCAACGAAAACATAAAAATAGAATTTTCTTCATTCTTCTGACTGTTTCAACCCTCGCCATTTACATTATTAGATTATGTCACCCCTTCAAAAGAAGCGTGTACGGAAAAACCTCAAGATATTTTCAGTTTATCGGTGTGCTTTTGTAGCATTTGAAGCGATAATCGTTTGAATTTTCATGTATACGTGTTTACATATGTGCAGATCCTGTTTGCTCCTGGATTGTGGGTGCAGATTTAAATTGGAAAACAGTTGGGGAAATATGTGCTTTATTTTATGGTTTTCAATGTTTTATGCAATTTGACAGTAACTGTGGAGAAAGGTTATTGCCTATGAATACATTTATTCGTTTATTTTATATATGTGTATCCTTTCAAAAATGTTGTTTTATTTGTTTTAAAGGACGTGTCCTTGGATTGGTTGTTTTTTTTTATTTTAATATGTAAATGTTATATTTTTCTGTTTAATTTTACCTACACATTTAGTTGAAGTGTTCAATTGGTTTTACAAGATATTGCGAAAGAACAAGTTGTTACCGATTTGGCAGCACTAATACATAATTGTTGTGGATGGACTTACTGTCAGACGGTATGAATACGAAATATTAGCAAAGACTTTATATTATCGAATGTTAAGTAAAGCCTTCAAGATAATTGAATTTTATCTATATCCCTGTTTGTTAAGCCATGTCGTGACGGGTGCGGTTTCTCGCTCTGCTGCAAAGATTTACAGAGCTATGTGATCAGAACAACTTTGGTAGTTCGAAATTGTTACCATAACTCTCTTCAATACATAATGTTCAAAAATGTTTTAAACATTCATGGAACCTATTAGACGGCTACTACAATGATACCTAGAACTATGCGATCGCAGAACTCGTTTCCGCAGAAGGGCCACAACATGGAATTTCCGGACTCTAAACATACCATGAGCAGCCAAACAACTTGCGGAGACGCTGGACTGCTACAAAGCATACATTAGAGCCACCCAGCAAGTGCGATGAGATGGAGAAGGCATAAGGAGGATGAAAAACTGTGATATCTACTACGTTGAGTGTCACAAGGAGCAGATTCAGCGGTTACTTGGATGTGGATTTTTGATCAGAGGAAGACTTAGGCTAGAAGTCATGGACTTCAGAAATATTAGTGAACCCTTGGTCAAAATTCATATCAGGACCAAATTCAAAAATATATCGCTGATATGCACTCACGCACCCACAGAGGAAAAAGTTGATGGAACCAAAAAAAACTTCTACGAGAAGTGCCCGACGTCAAAATCGCTTTGGGCAATTTTAACGCCAAAGTCGGAAAGGAGGGCATCTTCGGTTCCACGGTCGAAAAGCACAGCCTGCACGACATCACATCCGGAAAATTTGCGGCTCGAGAGTCAAAATATCATCATTGCTAGCACACGATTCTCACACCTCAACATTCATAAAGGGTCTCTAGATCAACAAACCGTCAACCAAATTGATCGCGTTGCGATCGATACCAGATGTGCATTCAGTATTTTGCATGTCCGAACGTTCCCAGCGGCCAACATCGACTTGGACCATTACTTGGTGGTAGCCAAAGTACGAATGCGGATAACCATTACGGCACAACATCGAACAAATACTGTGAAAAGTTTTGATGTTTCTGTGAAGGCTACTATCGCAGGAAGCTGCCAGAACTTTTGCCGACCCCGTCTTCTTCAATCTCTCAACAAGCTTAATGCAGCCAACATCAAGTGCAGAAGACCAGTGGCAACAATGCCAACAAGCCATCAGAAATGACGTAACTGATGTGCTGCGTTTCACACAGCTGCGCAGCAGCAAAGAACAATGCTTGTAAGGCCGCTTGCTGCAAGGGCAAGAAGAAAGGGAGGAACACCTACTTCTCCGAAGGAAAGAGAAGGAAAACGAGAAGCGGGCAGTTGAATCAATCGAGAGGTGTTACTGCAGAGGCGATGTTCGAAAATTTTGGGAAACGGTAAGAAGATCAACCCAAGGCTACAAGGCCCGATCCTGCAGCCTGCAGAGATGAACATGGGAATATGGTAGTAGATTCACAGTCGGTGCTGAGAATATGGAAGAACCACTTCTGCAGACTATTAAACTGCAGACTATCAGGCAGAACGAACCATTCAATATTGGCGACAGCAACAAAAACTACCAACCATCCGACCTAGTGAAGTGAGGATAGCAATACCTAAACTGCATCCCTAAAAGATTTCCGAAAATGACAGCATTTCATCGGTGGAGATGACTTGGTAAATAACATCCACCAACTCATAAGCCAAATCTGGTCGGTTGAAAGTATGCCTGAAGAATGAAACTACAGCATCAGTTGCCCGATCTACTATAGGAGACTCTCTGAACTGCATCAGCTACAGAGACATAAGTCTCCTCAACATCGCCTACAAGATCCCATCTGCCGTAATATGTGAACACCTGAAACCGTTTTCCAACAACCTGATCGGCCTTATCAGTGTGGTTTTAGGCCTGGAAATTCCACAGCTGATCAAATCTTTACAACAACGACAACAAAAAAGGACACACACCATCCATGAATCGGACAGATCTTCGTCGTAAAACAACAACTTTGCCTACGTCATCTCCCCAAAAAATAACAACATCTCGTCAGAAACTAACTAAAGTACTATAACCATACCAAATGCTATTTCTTCGGGCTCAAAAGGTAATTGAGTAACAAAGTCCTTGATTGATATAAAAGGGTCGGGTTGTTATATTACATAGGAGTTAACAAATGGCGTTTTTCATTGGTATAAAAATCAATTTTTTATTTGATCTAGATCTGTCAAAAGACAGATTTTGACATTGGACTAAAAAATGGATTTTTTTATCTCAGATCAATTTCGCAAATCATGATTTTTTCGGCAGATTTACCCCTCCTTGCACTAACACTAATACAAATGATAGCTGCCACTTTGACTAGAGGGATTTTCATTTTGATTTGTTATTATTTCGGTTGTGAAAAACTATTATTAATCAAAAAACTGTGCAATTCAATGTCAAATAAAAATTAAATCAAAAACAAACAATCTGTGTGACTTTAAACTTGACAGCTACACCGACACTGACTTAAGAAATAACAACAATACAGAGACAAAAAAAATCAATCTGAAATTGTGTTCCATTAGCACTCAAAAAAATCAAATTTTAGACCAAAATCCAGATTTAAAAAATGGAAAACGCCATCAGCATTATAATTGACTGGAAAACAATTTTCCCTCTTTAATTCTATAAATTGTATAACTTCACATTATAAAACTCGGGCTAAGCTTTACTACCTACTTAAATAGCCAGAATTCACTCTCTATGGTACCATTTTATGCAAAAAAATGTCATCTACACAATTTTCCATTGACATCATTTCACCCGATCCAAAACATTTTAGAGGTGACAAAATACGCTCCCGTTTAGTCATGTGCAATGATAAATGACAGCTCGTTTTTTTGTTCATTAATTTTGCCTACTGGGCTGTAACTAATGTTGTACCAGGCAAGATTCGAAAAAAGTACCAAAAGCTCACATAAAAAAAAATGGTGGCTTAGTGTTTTAATTTCATCATGCATGTGCATGGTAATTGAAGTGACATATATGACATATGACCTCAATCATCGTCCATCATATATTTTATACCTTTATCTGTGGTACATACGGTATATCATGTCATGTGTCAAACTATGAATGTTGTTATTTATTTGACAAATTTATCAGAGTGCAAGGTGATGCCAACTTCATTTGTTTCGTGAAAAGGTCAGCGGACGTGTCAAAATCGCATGAACGAAAAGAGAATTTTATAATTATACGAGTAACACAATACATGTCCAATCTGCACGTGTCAAAAACTTGATGCCGTCGTATAGTGCTTTGTTGTATGTGTATATGACTTTCTGTCATGGGAAATATACTATACTTCGGAATCTGTTTACACTGTAACAAGAGTGTTCGTTCACATCAAAACGTAAGATATCGTATATCAAGTACTTAAGCAAATTAGAGAAGATGGTAATTTCACTTGAGCTTTAATTTTACAGCTTATTAGCTGGGAATGTAATGTGAAGTTATTAAAGCTGCGAGAAGTGAATCATCTCATAAATTCAGAGTTGGGAATAATAAACGATTTATATGCGCTCAAAACGGTTATTAAAGCATGCTTATGCAAAGTGTTTATGCTTGGTGTTTATACCCTATCCCATTGGGGTAGACTCGTTTTGATACATAGTTTTTAACATAGAGAAATAATTTTGCTAGATATATCTTTTAGCTCCGGATCAGAATCAGTCCGTCCGTGACTTCTCCCATAGTCTTCCTGTCACCAATAACAAATAACACAAATTAACAGCAACCGTATTAGCCCAAGTGGTAAGGCGTTCAGCAACATTTTCGAAAACATTCTTGAAAGTCGTTGGTTCAAATCACGGCGAGATCACTTTTTTTTCTGTTTTCAATTTCCTCACGTAAATCGTTGCCTTTCGACCACAAATATTATTGTATCTTTTTTCAATTGATAAATTCAAATTGAATTTTTGCAATAAAAGTGGATTGTGGGGCTCAAAAATGCGTTGAAACAAAAAATTCTAATAACGCTTTTTTTGCCTGTTATGGACCATGTGGAAAAATGTTTCATGCGAAATGCGTTGGATCTACTAACGCATTTATGGATAAAATAAACGCAACTGAAGGCGCTTTCTGGTATTGCACTGCGTGCCGTAAGTTATCCATATCAAGTCTTGCTTTTAAGATGTCGCCTTTGAAAGCTGACATTGTTAAGCTGTCGAAAGGCTTTAAGGACTTGTTAGACAATGTTAATCATGCAGTATCCACAGTGTCTGCATTTTCAGACCCATGTCTGACCGTTGACGCTTCCACGTCTACAGAGCCTTTGCAAACATTTGACCATAACAATTCCAAAGAAGAAGCTCGGTCCGCACCGTCCGTACAATCTGCCGCGTCCCATGCGGCCAGTGATAAAGTTGTCACCATTAAAGGAAAGCGTAAGCGTGACACCAACTCATCAACGGCTCATCCGACAGCTAAACGCTCTAATCTCAGAAGTCAGGGTCAAATCAAAAATAATTTGGTTCCAAATCTGTCAGTTGGGTCGCCTCCAACCAATACTTCCCCTACTGCCCCATCATCTAGTGTAGTTCCAACAGTGACTGCATCTGCTTCATCAATTGAATCGATACCAAAACCTAAATCGATCTTTATATCACCCCTGAAACCAAGCACTTCCTCCGAAGACGTGATAAGTCACTAATCTAGTCCCTACAGGTACTTCTATTAAATGTACAAAAATTAATAAACAGGATAGTTTCGTTTCATCGTTTAAAATAGTAGTACCTCCAAATGTATTTGATAAAGTATGCGACACTGACTCATGGCCTTTAAATACAATTGTCAATGAGTTTAGGCCACGTAGAGCTAAACGCGGAGTTAACTCAGCATCAAAAAACTCTACCGACTGTCCCTCTAATACCAAAATGTAAGAGGGCTCCGAACAAAAACTAAAACATTTTTTCTTAATTCCCAAGCCTTTTCTCATGATATATTCTCCTTGACAGAAACGTGGCTTAACGCCAGTATATTTGACTCGGAACTCTTTAATCATGAGTTCTCAGTATATAGGAGTGACCGCCATATAAATTACCTAAAAGCGCTTGGTGGAGGTGTTCTTACCGCAGTTCGCAGTCATCTTACCTCTGAGAAAATAGAATTTCCATTCCCTCTTAACATTGAAATAATCTGTGTTAAGATAACAATTGGAAATAAATATCTTTACGTTGCAAATGCGTACATTCCTTCATATCGTCTATGCATTCTTTATTCTGAGCTATCGAAGGCTTAAGAATACATCTTTGACTTATCTTGTTGTGACAGTACTATTTTGTTGCTGGGCGATTTCAACTTACCACACATTTAATGGGTGCCTTCAGAGGGAGAACCTCATTTTATACCATCAGAAGTTTCTGCACAGCAAGGGCTATTATTACTTGATAACATTTTATCATTTGACTTACAGCAAATTAGCTGTATAAAAAATCATAATAATCGAATTCTCGATTTAGTTTCTTCTTCTGACTCTGTTAGTACTGCAGTATAAGAATCTAGTACCAGCATTACTAACATAGATAAAAATCATCCTCCACTAGATATTTTCATTGACATAGGCGGACATCTGTACGAAAACGCTGACTCGTACGATCGTTCGTACTCTTTTGACTTTCGGAAAGCAAACTTTCAAAGGCTATCCGAAGAAATTATTATTTCTAATATGAAGATTGACGGCTTCTCCAATTTAGAAGAAGCTGTTAAACATTTCTATTTTATAATAAAAGATTGCATGGATAAGACTATCCCAGTCAGGCATTCTAAAAATGATGCCCAAGTCCAGCACCCGTGGTACACGAAAGAGCTTAAATCTCTTCGAAACAGACGAAACCGGGCCTGGAATAATTTTGTTAAAAGCCAGAATCATTACGACTATGATAAGTACCTGAATTACTTTAATGAATTCTCTGCGATGTCTAGTAGTTTATATAATGGCTATATAGTCAATATGGAGAACGCTCTTAAAAGTGACCCAAAACACTTTTGGGGATTTGTCAATTCGAAGAGAAAAACGGATGGATACCCAGCCAACTCCTTTTCCAATAATTCAAAAACATCGAGCTCTCTAATTGTGTCAAACTTATTCGCAGAGAGCTTCAGTAAATCATTTATTGATACCCCTCCAGTCTTAGACGAGGATTATTTCAGTTATCTCAATGACTGTCCTCAAGTTAGTTACAGCAATGTTACATTTGACGATGAGACACTACTTAAATATATATCTTCATTAAACAATGATTATTCTGCAGGGCCCGATGGAATCCCACCAATAGTCGTAAAGCAATGCAAAGATGCTCTTTTGCCATACCTTAAGTATATGTTTGAAAGCTCCCTTGCCACAGGAGTATTCCCAACCCAATGGAAAAGTGCATTTATAACACCTGTTTTTAAATAAGGCGAGCGAGGAGATATCACTAATTATAGACCTATCTCTAAACTATCTTGCATTCCTAAGTTATTTGAACATATTATTTGTGATAAATTGGTATTCCTGTGTCGAAACATTATCTGTGAAGAACAGCATGGCTTTGTTAAACATCGATCCACTGTAAAAAATCTATTAACTTTTATGCATCATTGTTCCAATAGTTTGGAAAATAAAAAAGAAGTCGATTGTATATACACTGACTTCTCCAAAGCATTTGACCAGTTATCACATCACACCATAATTTTTAAACTTAAGGCGTATGGATTCCCTCCAGGTTTCATAAATTGGATTAAATCATATCTCTCATTGAGAACATACCAAGTAAAATTTAGAGGTTCCAAGTCCAACCCTTTTGTTGCTCAATCTGGAGTATCTCAAGGAAGTCATTTGGGACCAATTTTATTTATACTTGCAATTAACGATGTAAAAGCCTTTATTCGAGATAGCAAAATATTGATATATGCTGATGATATCAACATTTTCAAATGTGTAGGAGATTTAAACGATTCGCTTTCACTACAAACCGATTTAAATAGTTTTACCATATGGTGTCTTAAAAACGGTTTGAATCTGAACCCTACAAAGTGCCAGCATATGTCATTTTCACGAAAACGCGCTCCATGTAATTTTAAATATACTCTATCCGGCCACACTCTCTGTCGTGTAGACAGTTTGAAAGATCTTGGTGTTTATTTTGATCCCAAAATGGAGTTTAATAAACACATTAACGTTATCGTCAATAAATCAAACTCTATGTTAGGATTTATAAAAAGGTGGTCAAAAGAGTTTACTGAACCACATGTCACTCTTTCACTCTATAATTGTCTAGTTCGCCCTCACTTGGAGTATGCCTCACAAGTTTGGACACCCTTCTATGTAGTTCATTCGAATAGAATTGAATCAGTCCAACGTAAATTCATAAGATCTGCTTTGAGAGGACTTCCATGGGATGATCTACACAATTTACCTCCGTATAGGTGTCGAATTAAACAGCTGCAACTATTGCCTTTGTCTCAACGTAGACTTAACAATGACATGGTTTTCTTACACCATGGTTTTCAGGACAAATTGATGCTCCTGATCTTTTAAGTGCGATTGGTTTTAATACCCGGGGAGGTTCCTACAACCTGCGTAGAATAAATATATTACATATACCTAATCATAAACAGAACTATGGTATGCATGAGGCCATTAGTCGTATGAGTAGGGTATACAATAAAAATAACGATGTAGTTGAACTACATGTTAGAAAATGTAGTTTAAAAAATACTCTGCGAAATTGTATGCTAGAGTCGTAATAAGTGGATGTAAAATTGTTATATAGCTAAATTGTAATTTCATCGTTTACTGATTTTGTTAGTGTTGTCAAACTACATAACTTCTATGTTCTGTTATGTCCCACTAACAAATGCACTAAATGATGAGCCTGTGGATGCATATTATATGCTGTGGCAAATCTCTGCTCGTAGATGCTGCTTGTAATAAGCTCGCTACGACACAGATCTGATAGTGTATTAAATTTAAAAAAAAAAAAAATTTAATCAAAATGATTTTTATAGCATATGACATAGGTCACAGGGGTATATAAGTCAGCTCGAAAATGTAGATGCAGGATAATGAAATTTGGTATATTAGCTCTTTGTTCAAGGATTCAGTACAGAAGTAAATATTTTTAAAAACAACTCACTTTGAGGAAAAAATTTCGATTTTGGTCAAACGAAATGGAGTTTTGAGAAAGTGTTTATTCATGAGATTCAGACCATCGCATTTGCTATATTTCATTAATATTATGTCTTTATCCAAGACCATTTCTAAGGGGAGTTTACTTTAAGGATGGAATGGGATAGGTTACTCAAGGATTCACACAGCGTCTTGTAGCCTTTGCATATGTTTTTGTTTTACATTTTACTGACATATAATGTAGTTAACGTTAAGGACATGTGGGCAGACATGTAGGAAAAACTATCTAGCGTTGGAGAAGTTTATTCAATTCCATTTCTAAGGTCAACTCAGGGGCCATTTTTTTTTTAATTTCTTGTGCCGGCTAAATATTCACAGAACTATGCAAAGACTAATACTTTTTTTATTTTGATTATTCGTGGAAGGTCAAGCCCACTTAACCGAAGGATAATTTTCGAGATCAAGATAAGTTATCCCCTATTTCTGATTCGAATAATTTAAACTCCACACTGATGAAGGTTTCGAAGGATTCAATGCTGAAAGTCATTCTGACAAGTCTTTATAATACCACGGTAAGACATGCCCTAATTTTACGTCTAGCAAAGATTGAGATCCTATATATAATTCATCAAGCCCTTTTGTCGAAAATGCGTGTTGGTATCGATGATACTCTTTTTCAACGTTCAATTCAAGTACTTTTGGATGGCTTCAAGTCTGCTACTCACCAAGTAAATGCGGGTGTTTCCCAAGGTTCCGTTTTGTCCCCTACACTCTTTCTCATTTTTGTTAATGACCTATTGTCGCAACTTCTAATCCAATCCATTCCTTCGCTGATGACAGTACCTTCAGCTTTTCATATTCGTTTCCGAATTCACTCCCTTCACATTCGGATGTGGAACAAAAACGACAAAATATGTTAAGTTCATTAAATTCCGACCTCGACAGCATAATTAAATGGGGTAAATCTAATAGAGTGGAATTTAATGCTTCCAAAATGCAATGCTGTCTTCAGCCATCCAAGTGAAACCAACATTTACAGCAATCATCAATGAATGACACTTGCATCGTCGAAACCAAAAAACTGTCCATGCTCGGTATGTGTGTTAGGAACGACCTTCGTTGGAACGATCACATATTTGAAATCGTTAAAAATGCAGCGTAATGTCTAGGTTTCCTTAACCGATGCAAGAAATATTTCACCCCGTCTGATCTGGCCTAAATACATAAAGCGTACATACGCCCAAAACTTGAGTTCAACGCCCACATATGGTCAGGTGCAGCCAAACATCTTTGCACCTACAAAAGCGTGCGATAAAATTGATAGGAGATCCAACCATAGTGAACTCCATAGTTTAGCTCCAGTGGGTTCTGCATTTGGCATAGTCGAGCCACATCCTCTTGTATGTTTCACAGGTGAGGAGGGAGTAATTTCAGGTCACGTAGCTGTAGTGGCGGTTGGACAGACTGGTCTGCCTGATCAATGGTGGCAGATCCTTTCCTAGCCAATTCATCAGCAATTTCATTGCCCTGTATGCTACAGTATCCGGGACCCAGCAGAGCTTAACATTTTGTTTGACACCAAGAACTTTGAGCTGTTCACGACGAAGCTTCACAAGCCTAGACTTTAATTCGACAGCAGAGATTGCTTTAATTGCAGTTGATTTCAACTTGTCAGCTTGAGTGCGCTTTGGCTGTCCCTGTTACTGCCAATATCTCCGCCTGGAAGATACTGCTGTGCCCAGGGAGACGAAAAGTGCTGTTTAGCTTTAGTGTTTTGGAACACCCTCCCGCTCCAACGTCTACGTCCATTTTTGAACTATAAGTATAGATATATATGGTTTCGGTGCCCAGTTCGTTCCTCTCCTCTCTGCTTGGAAACATGTAGGAGAATGGTCTTTGAAAGTCCGAGAAAGGCAGTATGTAGTGAAAAGATACAACTTAGCCAAGGTATCTGTTTAGAGTTTGAGCATGTCCCCCTGAGTTAATTTTTCAGCAGTTGAGCTGGTTGATTCTTAGTGCAATTTTGGCTGCAGATTCTTTCATATAAATATCTAGGGGGAGCAGATTGAGCATAGTTTCTAGTTTCGCTGTTTTAAGCTCAGTCACTAACCCTCGTATTAATAAATACTGATAAGCTAACCAATGGCTAACATAAAAGTTTTTCCCGTAAGAAATACTCGCCCAAATGTCAAAAGATAGTCACTGATTAGCTAATCAGCTTTTATTAATACAGGGGAAAATTTGAAACATGGCTCCGATAGTGTCACGCACTCCTTCTCCCCTGCAACATTGGTTATGTTCCGATTTTTGTTGAAAAGGGTGAGAAGTCCTGGATATATAACACAAATTCTCTTATTAAAGATACAGAAAAGTCTCCACATGAGATATTCACAACAATACACGAGTACGAATCCTAAGCAAAGCAGCTGTTGCAGTGGCGTAGTAATTCGTGCGGTGTACAACTAAACGCAGGGACCCTGCATTCAGATCCCTAAAGTGACGGCACCTGCGTTTTGTTCAGTATCCAACCTCTGGCGAAAGTCTGACAAACATTAAAAAGTATAAAACTGTCATCAGAAGCTTCTCAAATTTGCCGTTCCGAGTCGGGGTTAAATAGGAGGTCGTATTCTTTGTGGCTTCAATATTTATAACTTCGCATACACAAATTAATGGAAAAGCTAGATAAGAGGGCCTGCTTGGGCCTTTAATGCCAGATATTTCATTTCAAGGAAAAGCCAAGTAAAAACTGACAAACAATTAGGGATTGGGCAGCCAAGTGTTAACCCCTCCAAGGTCCGTAAACGAGGCGACAGTTATGACCTTTCATATCCGTCAATTGGCAAAATCGCATTAGTGGCACGTCCACATATACTTTAAAGGTTATACCTGGACTGGAGTTTTCAAACGAATCTTTGGAGCCAATTTTGCACCACTTTTCTACACATAACGACCTTAAAGTTGGCAATTTTTCATTTAATAAGGTTCCTGAACTCCTCTAAGGTTATGTTGTGAGTCTTAGTTGGCCACGGAGGCGACAGTTATGACCTTTCATATCCGTCAATTGGCAAAATCGCATTAGTGGCACGTCCACATATACTTTAAAGGTTATACCTGGACTGGAGTTTTCAAACGAATCTTTGGAGCCAATTTTGCACCACTTTTCTACACATAACGACCTTAAAGTTGGCAATTTTTCATTTAATAAGGTTCCTGAACTCCTCTAAGGTTATGTTGTGAGTCTTAGTTGGCCACGGAGGCATCTTCGATGCTGGAGAGAAGGGCTCGGCACGCTCGCGATTGCTCGGCTAAACTCGTCTGACGGGGGTAGTTCTTGCCCTCTCACCAGACATCCCAGCTCAACAAACATTTTTGTTCGTGCCAGAAAATACAAAAAGAAAAAAAAAAGAAAAAGAAAGCTACTCTACGCAGACCTCGGACAGACTAAAAGGACCCTAAAAGGAAAAGGACAGAAAATAGAAAAAGTGGAAAATGAAAATATCAAATGCCTATGCCAATACCACTGTAAAAGACTGGGAAAAAACCGCGGATCTAAATACTAGCCTAAGAATAAAAAAAAGCTAAAACTAAATCTTAAAATAATCCCTAAAATAAACCTTATCTATCTTAAAACTAACCTAGAAATACCCTACACACGATCCCAGTATCTTACAGCAATAAATGGTTCGTCTCGATCCCGAATCACGCCAGATGTTGATGGCAGAGTCTGGCCTTCCCACCCCTTTGTGTCACGTGACACATCCGATGGCTATCTCCCTGGCCACGTTTACGAGAGATAGCCCCTTGCACTTCTCAGCCGCAACCTAAGACCTGAAAAGTAAAACAAAAAGTTCAAACCATGTCAAGTCCTGTCGTCGTCAGTTTAACGTTCTGTTATGTCCATAAACGTTCGTTCGATCCTATTTGGTTTGTCCGTTTTCAAAATGTTCATTTGTCGGTTAGGTCGATTATGTTGTAGAGCCGCAATTTCTACGTCGTCATTGTCGTCTGTTGTGGATTGCGGTAAGTTTGTAGTTCCTTGGTCAATTTGTTCGTCTAGTTCGTTAACGTTACGTCTGAATCGTTGTTCTCTGCTATTTAGGTGTCTTTCCGCCCTTCTACAGTGCTCACGCAAATCTTGTAGTGTTTGGATTGAACACCCAAATATCAAAGTCGCGATTCTGTCTCGTAAGTTCTGTCGGATAATGTCTATCATGTCTAGTTCGTGAGGTCGATTCGTCATTTGTAGGGTAAGTGATCGTATGTCCGAGTAAAAATCGTCATATGTCTCCTGGGGTAGCTGCTTTCTCTCCATTATTGCCCTTAGAATCTCGTGGTCCCTTTTGTTATCCCTAAACTGTTTCTTTAGGTCAGACTTGAGGTCATGGTAGTTGAGATCTGGATCAGATTGGTTTTCCTCTAGAAATTTCCAGTACCATTTTTCGGCTGGACCCGCTAAAAGATGGTGAAATTGGTCAAAGAGTTGGGAGTCAGAAATACCACCTTTCTTTTGGAGTGTTTCCACTCGGAATAGGAAACTTTCAACAGACATGGATTTTGAGGTCCCGTCAAACTTAACCCCCCATTTGTGAATTGGGATTTCACTACCACTATATCTGTCTCTGTCGTGTCTTTGTTCAGTTCTTGTTTCTTGTCTTGTTCTTTCTATTGTCGGTAGTGTTGGGGTTGCTTGTTCGTCTCTGGTCATAGTCTGTTGTCGGTAAGTCGTATTTGTAGAAGCTCTTTGTGCTGTGAAGGAGTTTTCCAATCCACTAATCTTTTCGTTGACAGCTTTTAAGCTACTCGTGAAGGTCGCCATTAGGCTCTTCATGGATAGCTCAAAAGCTGACACCATTTTGGCTTGGTTCTCCTGCACAGCACCAGAAACTATCTCGTGTATCTGTAACGTTATTTGCTCGTCCTCCAGCTGTGCTTGTTTTCGTAAGTCGTAGTCCTCTGAATCAAATGTAAGTTTCTGTCCATTTCGTAGGTGCTGTCTTGTTTTTGGTTCGTTTATGTTTAGTGCATCAGTATCCGTGTTTGTAGCGTCTTGACGTCTCATTGGTTTTCGTTTGTTAGTCGATGTGCGTTCAATACTGTCCAGTAATCCGTCGTTTGTATGTTTTTGAAGGACTTGTTGCTCACTCCCGGATTCTTCACGAATCACATCCATAGGAGGAGCTGCCTTCAAGTTCGTCGAGTCTGCCATATTGTTTTCTTTTCGGCGTCGTGTAGGGTCTTCAGGGCTAAACCGCATGAAGTCGTACGAATACATCGTTAAGTCAGTCACGTCCAGTTCAATGTCGTTCGTTATTTGTCGTGTCTTCTTCGGTTCAGTCCTTCGGGGGTATTCCTCCCACAGCGAATACGCCCCTTCAACCTCCTCCCTACTCCTATGGCAACCTCCTACTGAACCTCTGCTACCGATATCAAAATTCTCCTCAACTGGAGGCGGGCCTAAAACGAGCTTTGGCTTTGCGCCCGAATTTTTATCGGCATCCCCCATTTCCATCTTAGAGATGTCAAAAAATTTTTTTTTTTCCAGAAGTAATTGGATTAGGCAAAACCAAAAGCAAAAGTAAAAATTTTTTTTTTCAAAAAAAATTCAAAAATGATTATAAATATGATAAAAAAAAATAGTTTAAATTCAAAAAGTGCAATATTCAAAAAAAAATTAAAAGTATATTAAATTGAAGAAAAATATTTAAAAAAATTATCCAGATGTATCTTAACTTTATTTAAAAAAATTCAAAAAAAATATAGCTACAAAAAAAAATTAAAAAAGTATCTTAATATTTAAAGATAAATGTTGGTAAAATTCAAAAATCTGTGTTGTGTGGTGAATTATGTTTATATGTTTATATATAAACAAATATGCTCGAAGTGGTGTGTAGACATTTGGACAGGTTTTCCAGTCACATTGGTGATTTTGATTAAGTTTGTTTGTTCTGTAAATGGTTCGTAGTGTAATGTTTATTAACTTCTCGTTAGGTTGCGACTGGTGATTCAGAATCTTTACGAGGGCTGAAGCATTTCCTTTGTCACCCACCACACTGGGATCTGGCTGAGCCAAAACCCAGGTTGGCGGAGGACTTATCGGCTATACTTCAACCCGGCTAAAGCTTTTGGTCTTACCACTCACGCCTCACAACTGATACGGCCTAAGCCTGAATCAGTTGGCCAGCAGCTAGTAGTTCGGACTATCCACCTTAGCCCGCTGTCGATTATAGAATAGACTTCCAGCTACCTCACTAAATCTCTTAGCTATGCGCCTGGAGATCGGACGGCTGCCTTCGGTCTTTTCTATAATCGGCAGCTTAAACGGCATTTGATATATAAGAAAGTTTAGAAAAGTAAAAATAAAAGATAAAAAAATTAAAATTTCGCGGCGAGGTTATTATAAGTCCAAGGCAACGACCTTCGATAATTGAAAATCGTTCCCTTGGAGTCAGAATTCGGCCTCTTAGCCGGATAAAAAATCGTTGGGCGCCATTGTTGTGAGTCTTAGTTGGCCACGGAGGCATCTTCGATGCTGGTGAGAGGGCAAGAACTACCCCCGTCCGACGAGTTTAGCCGAGCAATCGCGAGCGTGCCGAGCCCTTCTCTCCAGCATCGAAGATGCCTCCGTGGCCAACTAAGACTCACAACAATGCCCCACGTTGGGCGCCATTGTTGTGAGTCTTAGTTGGCCACGGAGGCATCTTCGATGCTGGTGAGAGGGCAAGAACTACCCCCGTCCGACGAGTTTAGCCGAGCAATCGCGAGCGTGCCGAGCCCTTCTCTCCAGCATCGAAGATGCCTCCGTGGCCAACTAAGACTCACAACAGTTATTGGCTTGTGGGCATACATCGAAATCTTATCGAAACCTCATAGAATTTGGGAGGTAGCAACCCGAACAGGCCATTTCTCGAGATTATCGAACTCCCCCTTTAGTAGATCAATTCTTTGACTAGCTGTATGGCAAGTTGGAAATTTTTGTTTTGTTGGAATACAACTGCGTTAAAAGTCATAACCGAGTTGGCCACCGGGCCGAACCATTTCTTGAGATTACCGAACTTCCCGTTGAATAGATCAAATCGTTGACTAGCCGTATGGCACGTGGGCGAATTGTTTGTTGGATCTACTGTCCCGCCCATTCTGAACAAAAAAAGGTCTTCCAACATGGCACGTTAGCCAACTTCATTGACCGTAAAATGACGATCATTTCCACCGATGAAAAAGTACGGTCCAATCACAATTCTAGTAGGAAATCCAAAATATTTTAGATACTTGTCGACAAATCCATCAAGCCAAAGATGAGCTTCATCTCTAGAGATGATTTTTTCTATAAAAATTGGGGTTTTCTTTAATTTTAACGAAAAATAAGTTTTAAAATGCTAGTCGCTTTGGGAATTTTTTGTGAAGATATCTATCAAGTGAATGTTTTTTTGGCAAAGAAGCTTTTTCTACAATCCTTAGTTTTTTTTTTAAAAAAAATTCCTGTCGACGTTATATTGTATCCCATTCATTGTAACCGTAAAACATCTCTGAATATAATTACAGACCATAACCACTTAGGTAACCTGTGACGACAGGAAACGTAAAAAAGCAAAAAGTTGCAAACTTCACCTTTTAGTTTGCAAGCTTTTATTTTCTTTAAATTATTAGCAAGGTATTAAAATTTAAAGCTAAAAGGTTTTTTTTTTACAAAAAATCTCATCCCAATTTGAAAAATTTTCAGTAGTCAAATCAGGTAGCATAAAATCCAATTATCGGGGTAAGTCAAACATGCCTTTACATTTCTCCAACAAACAAATGATAACAAATTTTAAGGGTTTAAAAGGATGTGCCACTGACCCTTCAAAATGAAATTTACCTTAGATGATACATATTTTATGGCCCTACAAAGTCGCCTTTTATAACCCACCAATATTTGTACAGTGCATCAACGAAGGAATGATAAAACGGTCATAAAATAATCGAAAAATGAGAAAATATTCACCTAGGCTCGTGTAGACGTTAGGGCTTAAGTAGGACTAAAACTGAATGAAGTAACGCCCTAATAAATGTTGAAAGAGCTTTGCCTTTTCAAATGGAACCCAATGCCATGAAAATGTCAAAATAACGAGTACTACGAGTATATACGTCAATCTGATGCAAAGACCATCATCTACTTTAAATCATTATTCACATATGGTCATGGCGAAACGAATTATTTATAAAAAAAAAAGAAATCCCATCAAGGAAATATTTTTTATGAGTAACATTCACAAACATAAAATATATGACTTTTGTATGTTGTCAAATTGACGACGAAAATTGAGCCCTAGAGGCATGGAAGTTAAATGATAGATGATGTGCCCAAAATGGTGTACATTGACACTGATTTTGTTTACCTTTTTTGTTTTATGTCATTATTATGATGTCACGACTGGATATACATGCAGGAAATTACATATTTTACCGTTGTACTAACGGACAAATTAAACTCTCAGCTGTTTTGCTTTTTACAAAAAAAAATAATGGTGGTTGTCAAATCGGATTATAGTGAAAAAATATTTTTAATGTCACAATGTCACAGGGATAACGTAACGTTATTTTTTCGAAGAAATACACAATTCATATTTTCACATGACATTACGTTGCAGAGCCAGCGCCTTGAAGGTTTGCGTGATCGTAAAACTTTGTGCGTGTAGCTGAAGTAGTTCAAGCTGTCTAATTATTCAGTTTTCTTTTGACAGGTGTTTTGTTTATTACCTGTGGCTTTTTTGTGTTAAAGCCATTTGTACTTCTAGGTGAAAGATGATTGTATGCGAAACACAATTCATGGGAAATCGGTTGCAGGTCATGGTTATGATTAGAAAATAAATTTGACGTTTTTGTTAAATGAAGAGATCTGTCAGGTTGCTTTTTTCAAAGTTAAAGCTAATCAATGATGAGCTTATTCGCTCAGGCAACTCTAATGTCATTTATGTTCAGTTTCAGATTTCATCATGAACAGTTTGACAAATAAACAACGCTTGCAAATCGTGTAAATTTATTTCGAAAATAATGGTTCAGTTCGCGAAGTTTACCGCAAGCTCCGTCCATTTTATGGTCGACATAATCGTCCATCAGAGCAATTAATGCGGTTAACCATGGATCGTTTTCGCACTATGTTTACTCCATGTGATTAAACGCATCCGCAGAGACGTCGAACAGTGCGCACCGAAGAAACAATTGCCGCTGTAGAGCAAAGTGTTGAAGAGAACCCGAATGAATCGATTCGCCACCTTGCACAGCAATTGGAGCTTTGTCCATCAACTTTATGGAAGATTTTGCGCAAAGATCTTGGCTTACCACCTTACAAGATCCAGCTTGTCAAGAGTTAAAGCCGCGAGACCATGCAATGCGTCGTGAGTTTGGTGTATGGGCCGAAAATGAGATTGATCTGGATGCTGATTTTCATTGCCAAATTTTGTTCAGTGATGAGGCTCATTTTTGGTTGAATGGCTACGTCAACAAGCAAAATTGCCGCATTCGGAGTGAAGAGAATCCACATGAGACCCTTGAGACGCCATTACATCCACAAAAAGTGACTGTTTGGTGTGCTCTATGGGCTGGTGGAGTCATTGGGCTATACTTCTTCCGAAATGATGCTGGAGAGTAAGTTACCATTAATGGAGACCGGTATAGAGCCATGATAACCGACAATTTGTTCCCGAATTAGATGGCATGAATGTGGATAAGATGTGGTTTCAACAAGACAGCACTACATGCCACACAGCGCACGTCACAATCGATTTATTGAGGGAAATGTGGTTGAAAATTGGACATCTAGACTTGGCTTTATTCGAACCCTCCGAGGCGGCCACATGCCCGAAATCATATTTAAACATTAATGGCAAACAGTTATCCTTCCAATAAAGCCAAACTAATGAACATTGAAACGGTTTTCTTGTGTTTTATTTCAATTCCAAGTTCTATACCTCTAACGAAACACCCTTTAGACGGATTTATGACAATTATGTGTGAAACAAAATATTGGCCAAATGCTTGCCACGGCTTCGGTGGGATACCTTTATCCGATGGTCCATATTTTCAATATCATGAGCGTGGCGGCCATAGCCACGACGTGAGATAACCCGGCCATTCAATTTCTCGCGCAAAAGAGCCATTGTTTCATTGGCTATGTGGCAAGTAGCTCCATACTGTTTGAAGCACTTACCGTAGACGTCCTCAATTTCCAGCCTCAAGAAGTCCGTTGTCATCTCGCGATAGCGAACACCATTCACGGTAACTACTTGGCCGACCTCATTTTCGATGAAATACGGCCAGATGACGCCGCCGTCAGGCCATAAACCGCACCAAACAGTCACTCTTTGTGGATGCTTCGGCTTTTCAACAATCACTCCTGGATTCTCATTTGCCCAGATGCGACTCTGCTTGTTAACGAATCCAGTGAGGTGAAAGTGTGCCTCGTCGCTGAAGGTGATTTTCATTGTAAAGTCACCATTTACTTCTGACCAATCATTCGGCGTATTGACGACGCATAAAATGGTCAGTAGGCTTCAGCTCCTGAGTCAATTGAACCTTGTAAGCATGTAAATTCAAATCTTTATTAAAAAATTCGCATCAGTGACGTTCATGAGATGTTCAATTGTTGGGCACGACGACGCGTCGGGGTTGACGGCTCTTCTGCCACACTATCGCGAACAACAGCAGGGTTTTCCGTAGAACGAACTGGGTGAGCATGCACAGTGGTTTAACATTTCATAACGGGTCCGCCATCTAACGTTTTTTTTTGTCAACTGGTGCTTATTTCGTGAATGGTAATACTTAGCTCATGTCTGATTTGACAGATAATTATTTTTATCATTCCGCTGAACGAATATGGTTGTGTATACGCTTGAACAACGCTGGAAAATATTGCGACATTACTTTGAAAATCATGGTAATGTTGCAGAATTGGTGCGAAAATTTCGTACGGATTTTGGAAGAAGAGAAGCACCGTCAGCTCCGTATGTTCGTTATCTTGTGAAAAAAGTGAAAGAAACTGGCATCCTCATCGATAAACCAAAGCGTGAAAAGCCAATAATAGTGCGTACACCCGAGAATATTGCTGCTGTGGCAGAAAGTCTGCGTGAAGCGCCATCAACATCAATTCATTGTCGTTCTCAACAATTGAACATTTCGGAGACATCATTGAGACGAATTTTGGTTCAGGAGTTGAAGCCAACTGACCATCCAATGCGTTTTCGCTTCGCTAAGTGGGCCTGCGATCGACTTAGAGAAGACTCCGATTTTGCCAAAAAAAATCATCTTTTCAGATGAAGCTCATGTTGATCTTGGCGGGTATGTAAGCAAGCAAAATTGTCGCATTTGGGGCACAGAAAACCCGCACGCATACATTGAAAAGCCGATACACCCAAAACTAGTCACTGTTTGGTGCGGATTTTAATCCAGAGGCATAATTGGGCCATTTTTCTTGGAAAATGAGCAAGGAGTGACCGTTACAGTCAATGGCGATCGTTATCGGGCCATGTTGAACGAATTTTTGTTCACAAAAATTGAAGAGGAGGATATTGGCAACATTTGGTTTCAACAGGACGGCGCTACGTGCCACACAGCCGAAGCTACAATCGATGTTTTGTGCCCTGTTTTTGAAGATCGCATTATCAGCCGCAGAGCTGATGTCGTTTGGCCACCTCGGAGCTGTGATTTGACACCGTTGGACTATTATTTGTGGGGTGCCGTAAAAGATAAGTGTTACGCCGACAAGCCAGAGACAATTGACGCTTTAAAGGACAATATTCGTGAAGCCATTGGTGAAATACAGCTGCACACAATCGATAATGTGCATAAAAATTGGACCGATCGTGTAGGCTACTGCATGGCCAGCCAAGGCAGCCATTTGAATGAAATTATTTTCCATTATTAACCGGAAGGATTGTACTTTCAAATAAAAAAAAGATTTTGTGAAGCCTGAATAATTATACAGTCTTACACCTCTAGCCAGGATAGAAATTGTGCTATCAAACCTGTTTATTTCATCTGTTATCGAAAATGGTTGTCAAAAATGGTTAAAAATGGCAGCCGATACAAGATCCGGTTAACTAATGCTGCAAATAAGTTGACAAATCAATTATCCTTATTGCGAAGATTAACTGTCAATCGATTGACGGTTGATAAAATTTATCAATTGAAATAAAAATCGGTATTGTGAAAATGAATTGATAAAATACTGTGCTACTGTGAATGCTTTCAAAATATTTTTATTATTGTTAATGAGAAAGGGCGTCTGACAGATGTTTTTTTTTTTTTTTGAGAAGCGTAAATAAAAATCATTAATTAGAAATTCAATAAAATTCAAAACAAAGTACAAAATGACTTCAACTGAACTTTTTTTGATGAAGATGAGGAGTTAAATGATCATGCTATTGTTGAGATGGCTAGAATGCGAAGAAGTTTAAGGGATGCATCCAATCCTTTGGAATTGGAAAGTGAAATGTAAGTCTAATGGTTTCGATTTTCAGATAAAAAATAATTAATCTGTACGTGCTCTACTTAATTTCTAGTTTTAAAAAAAAAAAAGTTCGGCTACGAAGGATGCATTTGTTTATCTATTCCATGAAATTGAGGACAAATTTAAGCCCTGCAAAAACATTCAAGCTGTACCAAACATTTTAAAACTAACCACAGTGCTAAGATTCTGTGCACATGGCAACTACCAGTTGAGTTGGGAAATGACTTCAATCTTGGTATTGCACAATCAACTGCATCGCTTTTCCTAAAAGAAGTCCTTGAGGTAATTGAAAACCATGTGTGCCCGAAATGGATAAAGTTCCAATACACAGAGGATGAAGAACGCAGAGCAAAAATATATTTCTATGAGAAAAGTAGCATTCCAAATATAGTAGGATGCTTGGATGGTGCACACATTAAGATCATAAGCCCAAGGAAAGATATACGGCATTTATATTACAACAGAAAAGGGTTCTATAGCCTTAATGCTGTGATCGTAATTATTTTGATATATTTTAATTTAAGCAAATTAGATATCTATTCGATTGCGTTTTCAGGTGTGTGATCATTTAATGTGTATTAGATATATTGATGATAAACATCGTGGTGCTTCTCATGACTCAAACATATGGAATATGACGGCCCTTTAAGCAAAAATCGCGGACGACTATCGAAATGGACGCAACGATTTTCGGCTTCTTGGTACGTACTCTTATAATAATCATCCTAGTTTTTTTTTTTTTAAACGTTTCTACTCTTTTTTTTAGGAGACGGTGGCTATAGCTTAGCACCGTATATTATGACTCCATACAGAAATGCTGAAGGAGGGTCATCGCAATCAAGATTTAATACAAAGCATGCTCAGGAGAGAAATATAATTGAAAGAGTAATTGGTGTTTTGAAATCTAGGTTCAGATGCATACTACGAGCTAGAGAACTTCACTACAAACCTGAAAACACAAATAACTAATGTTTGTGCTGCACTTCATAATATATGCATAAGATACCGTGTTGAAGTTGCAGCAGAAGAAAACCATGAAGACGTAGCGGTTGATAGTAATCCCAACAGTGATCACGATGTGGAATCTTTGAATGAGATCTTCAACGAGGGTAGCCGAGTAAGAGACACAATTTCAAGTTTCATGTAATTTATTTTTAATATAAAAACGGAAAAAAAATTGACAAAATTAAATTAAATTGAATTAAACAAAGGTGAAAAATGTTTAATTCAATAGAAATAAACATTTTACATTTGATACTTTTGCTTTTCCAGCTCCAATATTTGTATCTTCAACTTCAATTTGGCCTTTCTGTCTCTTTCTTTGCTTTATTTATTTTCTTTGTAGAGCTTAATTTTTTCCTTTTTAATGCTCAAAATCTCTAGCTTTTGCTCTTTAGTTATTTGTAGTTTCTTTTTGGTATAATATTCAATGTTTTGGATACTTTTTTTAATATCACCAAAAACATTTATCATATTTTCATGATACTTTTTTTGACCGGCAGTTTGGTTTTTCTAGTAAAATTATACGCTCGTGCTGTAATTTTTCCTTTCTGAACGATTTTTTTTTCTGTTCCTAAACACTTTCCAAAGGTTCTTGGTCAATCTGATCCGTTGAATTTCCGACGTCTTCTACTATTGTCTCCTTTTCATTGCCAAAGGTTTCCAACCCAATGTCTGTTCTAGGTGGATTGACGCATCTATCTAGTGCCTTCTTTCCCATATCGTTTGTGCTTCAGCTATTGAGCAAATTTTTTTGGCAATTTGTTTTCTGTTGCTTACTATCTTTTGTGACCTTTGGAAATAATAAATAAGAATTTCATAACTTAAATATTTCGAAACTTATATTTTTGTTGTTTTTTTAGATCAGCATCCACTATTCCAGTTGTCGACTACAAATTTGCGATTGAAAGCAAAATTGCCAGGATGACAGGAAAGTCGACGACAATTAACGTTCGCAATACCGATTTTTCAATTTAAAATTGTTGATTGATACGAATCAACGATGGATTAAAAATCAATTGACAGTTGACAATCACAATACCAACTTCTAAAATTGATTGGTAGATATCAATTATTTATTGAAAGTTGATCTTCTTCGCAATAAGGGTGAATGTTTTATGAAATAACTTGATATGAAAATATTGGAATGATTGCTTGTATTCTATAATTACAACAGTACAGTAAGCCTACATAGATTTAAAAAAAATCAGGCTATTATACAGCATAAAAGAAACTTTTTTCATGGTAAAATATTTCATTGAAAATGCCAACAAATTGTGACAGTGACAATATAAATCAAACATCAAAAAAAGAACACAATATAGTCCAGTTTCCTTAATAATTTAGTAAAACAAATGCTTATCATTGGACTTGCATTTAATTTGATTATGAATTGATTTATTTTTATTATTCCACTGATTTTATTCATACTTCGCCTTCTAACGATGTTTGGTTTTATTCAAATTGTTTGAAAATTTATTAGCACAAATCTTGCGCTCATCATGATTCAAAATCAAATTTTGCTTTCTTTTTATATTTTTACGTTACGTTTAAATTGTAATATCCTTTGATGTGCATAATATTCAGAAATTAAGTCGTTGGAAAATGCAGTAACATGATGTACATTTGCATACTATTAACTATTGACGTCATTTAAAATTTAGAAAGCATTATGATTGAAACAGCATAATTAAACAAAATAAAGTTCCTTAGATACTATCATCGGGCTATAGATGATAGTATCTAAGGAACTTTATTTTTTTTTAATTATGCTGTTTCAATCATAATGTCAAAGGAATATTATTCATGCAATATCAACAAGAACCAAAGCATAAAAATGAACTTTTATAATCAGTAATTCTGTAAAGCGTTATCCAATTTCTGGAAGATTGTCCTATGGATAGTGCTATTGCATTCAGATTGTTATGTCATTACTGTCGAAACGAGTACTGAGTACAGATGACATTTGCCGTCACCTTAATTTATTGTCAACTATTTGATTGTTTCACGTTATATAAGGTCCATTCGTGTACTTTTGTGTGAAGAAAAATTGAAAACTGTCAAATCTCCAATATCGAGAGAGTATTTACATATCGTCGCTCTTATATTGGGTTGCCTTAAACGCCAAAATTCAAAAATTTGAGCTTAGTATGCAGTCTTATGTTTTCGGGCAGCTCTTTTCAAATCTTTTATCCGTTTTACTCTATCTCTGTTCATTGCAAAGATAAAAAGAATGGTTTTGACGTATATCCACCAAATTCAGAAAATTTACATATTGTTTTGATGTAAACGCCAAAATTTGGCATTTACGTCAAATTGTTCACACAATTTAAACAAATGTTTTTTTTCCGTGGGCTGGTGGAAATCTTCATAGACACGATGAGCACGTGCCCAAAGTAGTGTGAGATTTTTAGTCACTAAAACCACCACCCATTTTGTATTTTTATTGCAACTAAGTATTCGACTTATCTAACAACGAGTATATAATACGTTTGGCAGGTGACTTTCCTTTGAGAGTTCCTGCTTTTTCCACAATTAATAGCGCAGTTTGTTATTATCGGGACAAATCTAAGGGTTTAGTTCTTTGAAGACGCCGCAATATATTTGTTTCGTCAAGAATTTGGAGGACTGTTGTGTTAACGTGTCCTAATAAACGTTTTTTATGTTTTCGTGCAAAATGTTTTGTTTCATCTTTAACCGCGGGAATACCCAGATCTCTGCGTAGATCTTCGTTCCTAACGTGCCACGGCGCATTGACGAATGATCTTAACATTTTGTTTTCAAAAGTTTGTAAAATGTTTAGATTCGTTTCACTGGTACAACCCCATAGTTGTATACCATATGTCCAAACCGGTTTTAGCACTTGCTTGTATAATAGCAGCTTGGTATCAAGGTAAAGCTTCGAATATTTTCCGAGCAACTAGTACAGTTCTCTGTATTTATTCTTAAGTTCTTCGCATTTCTTTTTTACATGCGACTTCCATTTTAATTTTGCATCGAGTGTCATACCGAGATATTTCGCTTCATTTGCAAACGGGACTCGAACCTTATTTAGAAATACAGGCAAATTGTTTGTCCGTTTATACGAAAAATCTACATGGATCGATTTGCTCTCATTAAGTGCAATCCGCCAGGATTTAGTCCATTCATTAACCTCGTTAAGAGCCTTTGGTAATTTGATATTTGTTTCCTCTATTGTTGTGCCAACTGCTAGAATAGTAGTATCGTCAGCGAACGTTGCAACTATTTTATCGTTTGTTTGTGGGATATCACGAGTGAATAGGAGGTACAGGATTGGTCCAAGGACGCTTCCTTGCGGTACACCTGCCATTATTTCTTTGAACTCGGAATATTCGCTTCCAAGTTTCACACGGAAGAGTCTATGCTCAAGATACGACACGAGGATTTTATATAATTGTTCTTGCAGAACTTGACTTAGTTTATAAGTAAGGCCTTTGTGCCACACCTTGTCAAAAGCTTGCTACACGTCAAGAAATACGGCTGAACAAATTTTCTTTTCTTCGAAAGCTTTCTCAATTACATCTGTAATTCGATGTACTTGGTCCACCGTTGAATGTTTACTTCTAAACCCAAATTGATGGTCAGGTAAAAGACGTTTCTGTTCAATTATGGGGTGTAAGCGACCGAGTAATATCCGTTCAAAAACGTTTGAAATTATTGGAAGAAGAGAAATAGGCCTGTAAGATTTTATTTCATTCGGTGATTTTCAATCTCAATCTCAAGGCTTTTGTTGAATAAAAATTGAAATTGAAATTGAAAACTTTTCCTGGTTTTAGAACCATAATCACTTCCGCGACTTTCCACTGTCTTGGTATGTATTCTAATCTGATTGCTGCATTTATAATAACAAGAAGCTTAGTTAATGCTTTCCGAGGCAACATTTTAAGAAGTTCTCCTGTAATCAAGTCATAACCCGGAGCTTTTTAAGGCTTTAGTTTCTGTATTTCCGTTTAAGCTCGGCAATACTTGCATATCTTACTATATTATTATCTGTTGTACTCTCGAACATATTAATGTTTTCATTTTGCGCCTGACCATCAAATGGCTTAAATGTTTCCTCAAGATGTGAGGCAAAAACGTCAGCTTTTTCCTTATCGCTTTTTGCCCAAACGTCTTGAGTTACCCTTATTGGCGGCACAGCGATTTTTGGCCGTTTTATGGCTCTAATTGCTTTCCAGAGCGAATAATTCGATTCCTTTCCAGCGGTTAGGCTTTGCAGATAAGTTTCTACTGCATGGTTTTTAAAATTTTTAATCGAATTTTATAGCAAATTACTCAACCGATTGAGATGTGTTTTATCTTGCGGGGCACGAGTTTGGTGCCAAATGTGTGTAAAAGAATTGTTTTGACGTATTTCCTATTGACGTGAAGTGCTTCTTCAGTATTGTTTTGACCTATGTGTCTATAAAATGCATGATAACACTTTTTAAGCGTGCATACGCCAAACGTCAATAGAAAAAAAATATTTTTTGGACAGTAAAAAGTCACATGTAAAAAATATATACTATTTATTATTAAGATAAAACATTAATTATTTAGATAAAACAACGTGTTGACAAATAAATTCAAAAATTAAATTAGAAGCAAACGTTCACTTTTTCATGCTTGCGTGTGTACTTCTAGCAAGATGGTAGTGACCGCCTGTTTTATACCGACTCCGAATGGCTATGTTGGGTTAAGCCTTTCTTGACAATTGGTTTCTCAAATCATCACGAGAGGAGGACCAGTACAAAATCATTTAGGTGTAGCTAAGGCTGGGAATCGAACCAAGACCTTCTGTATGGAAGTTCATCGCTCTTACAATCGCGCCATTGAGTTGCAATAGAACACGTACCAAGATATTAGTAAAAAAGTGAAATTTTATACAAATTTGGATATAAATGTTTGTATTATTAAGAAAGCACAAACAGCTATGCAAATCCAAATGAAGAACATATTCAACTGAAGAGGACATATTAGTTTCCAACAACCAGGAAAACATAGTCAACCAAATAATAGAAGCCACAAAGAATGCTCACAACAAAAGGGTAGATAACTACCAAACTTTTGGCATGTCAACGAGGCTTTCGAACATTTTGGTCCAATGGAAAAGTAGTTAAAGCAGCAGGTCATTTATGATTCGAAAGTATTAGTCAGGCCCCTTGAACAAAGATGGACCCGAATTGTCAACGGCAATGCTCAATCCCGTGGTTGATCTAGATACTGATGTCCACGTGTTCTAATAAATATGAACTGACCCTTCTGGTGGGGGTTGTGTCGTCAGGGTAACTTCCTTACAACGTTAAATACAGTCGGTTATGAACAGATAAAATTATTAGAGAACGGATCCCTCGAATGCCAAACAAACGCGGAACGAACACGAACACCGACCTACTTTATTCCAGCTGTTACCAAAGGCTATTAAGATGCGGATTAGTTTTGGAGAACCCAGAAATGTAAGCACACTAAGCAGTGATTAACTCAAAGCTGTTTAGTAATACCATTCCTTGGCATCCTTCTGAACGAAAACTACGAATCCTGTCCGGAATACGATGTGAAAATAATATTTGGGGATTTCAATGCAAGAAATTATAAAGGAAAACCTTCAGCGGGTAGTTAGAAATTTATTTTATTTAAGTGACAAAAATATTTTTATAAAAAATAGAGTTATTGCCACTCTTAGCAAAAAAATTGAGATAAACAATTAGAAATGGGTGGGGTGACCCTTAAAAAACAAATATTAAAAAAGTTAAAATATTATTAATTAACATAATCTATATAAAAATGAATTAAATTGGAAGTTTAAAGTTAACATTTCATGAAAACATCAGCCATTAACAAAGAATTTGATACTCTCATTATCAAGACTAAGGAGCCAGTATTTTACATGTTTAATAAATAACGAATGAGATGTATGCATTCTGATGGATTGAGGAAGTTTATTAAATATACGACACGAAGAAACACTATAAAAATTACGAAATGCAGTTGTTCGAAAAACCGGTATAGAGACTCGGTTCAAAAAGTTACCACGTAGACTATAGTTATCAATTATTCTAAAGTTAAGATTACCAGATCTTCTAAAGAAAATGTTTAGAACTTTATAGCAATACATATATCGTACTGATAGAATTTTCAAATCCCTAAATAGTGGAAAACTAGGATATAGGCCTGGTTTGCCACATATTTTCTTCAAAACACTTTTTTGCAAAACTAATAGAGGCTCTATTTTGTTATTATATGTTCCCCAACAAGAAATTCCATATTGTAATTTCGAGTGAAAAATGACATAATATATCTTAAGTAGTAGCTGAGAAGAGCAAACTTTACGCAAATAGTATACATTTCTAAGAATACATCGGAAATACTGTCTAAGACTTTCTGTATGGTTATAAAAACTCATTCTATAATCAATGATTAATCCCAAATATTTGAATTCTTTAACAATTTCTATCTTAAAACATTTATCATTGCAGTTCGTTGAATCAGTGAAAGTTGAAGATGTAACCACAGATTTACAGGTGCACTTAAAAAGTTTAAATTTTTGACACTCAGTAGCATGGAAAAGGAGATCACCATCAATAATCTTTTGCCCAGACAAATTAAAAAACATTGCCTTAGTCTTAGAACTTATCATCAATTTATGCTCTGAAAACCAGACTCTTAACAAGCTGAGATCCCAATTTATATCAGATATAAGATTAAGACAGCTATCTGTACCATAAGTAAAGCCCATATCATCTGCAAAAGCTGTCAATGAACCTTTAAAGGACAAGCTGAACAACGAATTGATGTAAACCAAGAAAAGGATTGGTCCCAAAACCGAACCTTGTGAAACTCCCAAATCTATTGACTTTATATCACTTCTGATGTCACCAAATTTCACTCTTTGGGTTCTATCTTTTAAGTAAGATCTAAACCAATCACATATGAAACCTCGAAACCCAGCGCTTTCAAGTTTGCCAATCAATATTTCGTCGTTAACCATGTCAAAGGCTTTTGATATGTCAACAACTAATGCGGCTGTATTCTTCTTTCTATCCAGGCTAACAAATAGTTGAGAACAGAAATGTAACAAGGCATCTTCGGTTGATTTATTACATTGAAATCCAAACTGAACCTCACTAAGAAAACTTGTTCTAGTTTAAAAACTCACCAATCTACTTTTTACGGCTTTTTCAAAAATCTTACTTATTGAGGGTAAGAGTGATATAGGCCTATAGTTACTTAGTTCACTGGTTGCACCATTCTTAAAAAGTGTTAGAATGTTGGCACATTTAAGTGCATCAGGGAATACTCCAGAAAAAATACTTTTGTTAAAGATATGTGCCAAGACGTCAATTATAAAACAAGCTATATTTTTTAAATAAACATTACAAATACCATCATAACCAGAAGAATTTGAGCTTTTCAAAGTGCCAATTATTTTAAGAATCTCTAAGCTTGTTATAGGCTCAAATACAAAACTTTGGCTTTGAGAAGGTTCACTACTAGAGGGACTATAAAGTGCACAGTTTGAATGACTAGAAGTCGCTTGTGGATTAAGTGATATCGTTGAAAAATAGTCATTGAATGCATTAGCAATTCCAACTTTATCTGAAACCATGCAGTCATTAACATTTACAGCAGATGGTTGTTTTGCACTGAGATTTGTTAAATACTGTTCACAATTTGCCAATCTTTTTTTTATATTCCCTTCAGCTTGATTGAATTTGTTTTTATAATTACTATCACGGAAAATAGAAATTTCCTTTTTTAAATCAATACATATTTTCTTGTATTTATTTTTTATATACTGACAGCTAGTATGTTTTAAACACTTCTTTCTTAGTTTGTTTTTATACTTCACCTTTTTAAGCAAACTATACGTAATCCATGGCTTTAGACGCTTGGTAGACTTTTTCGGAACGACTGTAAAAGAGGCATCAGAAATATATTTACAGAGGATATCGATAAATATATCATACGATTTGGAAGGATCATTTCGGCAAATATAACGCAGCCTCCCAATTTACAAGAAGTCAGTGCAGCCATCAAACAGCAAACAAACAAAATATAATTCAGACAGCTCTGATAGATTACCAGTAAAACTCTTTAAATACGAATTTGGACAGAAAGTTGCATTGGATATGCGCGAAAGCATTCATAACGAAGTCTGGACGGATAATTAGCTTCAAATGTCCTAGTCGATTCAAAAGTCGATACTAGTCTTGAAATATAAATATATTTTGCTCTCAAAAACATAAAAACTTTGATTTTAAGTAAATACATTTTGTTTGCTTATTTATTATTGGAATGCCGAATGTGCACAATTTTTGACGTATGTGTATGAGTACAAGAAAATATTGATTTAATGGCGTATACGGCAGACTCATTTTGCAATAAATTTAAAATATTTCAAAAACTAAAAGTCTTTAAGAATAACTTTTTCCATTTTTTGAAATAGGATTTCCATATGAATATCGTGTCAAAAAATTAAAAAATCCCAGCGGTTGGTTTTCATGCAATAGGTTGTCAAAACTTAAAATGCGATTTCCCAAAAACATTAAAATGGCGTTTGCGGCAACCCAATTTTGCAAAGCAAAATGAAGTCAATCAAAGTATTAGGAAAGTATCACGACATACAACAAGTATCCCTTCACTTTAGAGTTTTACCTCCAAACCTTCTAATATTGTAACTTAATTATTAAAATAAATCAATGAAACCTATGTGTACAATGAATCATTTTGTTGGTCTGTCAAATACCTAGGCTGTCACCCTTTGGCAGTATTCAGGCGAAATTCTGATTTTGCGAAGTTTGCCATCCAAGTTAATTTAAATGTACGTTTGAACATGAAGTACCTACTTGAACTGAAGGATGGGGACATTGCATAATTTATGTGAAGGATCGCCTTTGGTGTATTTGTATGATAATGTTGATTGTACATGTTGATTATAAATATTTTGTGTAACGGTAAAATGACAACCAATTATTGTCAACGAGAAATTACATGTTTCATTTAACCTATCGCGTTGTGAATCATACCCACTTTACTTACAGTCCTTTTAGGATACCTATCGCAATGTATATCCATAATTAATCTTTTTCACGTAACGGCGACGTGTTTCTGTTATTTTCTCTTTATATTTGAAGTAAACTAACAAATCTAGGATTGATATGAATGTTTTATGATGTTAAATAATGATGCATACTTTGAAATAGGTATAGGAATACAGCAGACGTTCCTTAGTTATAATATTGGTGCTGCCCTCATTTATATTAAACATTTAATAACATTAATACTACCAGAAATCATTCAGTAATGAAACAACGAAACCACAATCAACAAATGTGTCACTGATATGTCAAAAAATGGATGCCGACTGAAATGTTAGGATACCTATGTTCAAGGTGTCCCTTTTAATGTCGTTTATTCATTGGCGTTGTCACTTGTGTGGTTAAGTAAAGAAAAATGGACTTTAGTAGTGTTGTATAGATCGCCTAGTTCTTCAGAAGCGGATTTATTAAATTATTTGCCCGTTTGGATTTATCATTCTTTGGAAAATGAAGAAATATAGATTTATTAACCCAGGAGCGTAATGCAAAAAAAGTACTGGAAGCTTTTGCTGACCAAGGTCTTGTCCAATTAATGTTGTATAGATCGCCTAGTTCTTCAGAAGCGGATTTCTTAAATTATTTGTCCGATTGGATTTATCATTCTTTGGAAAATGAAGAAATATAGATTTATTAACCCAGGACCGTAATGCAAAAAAAGTACTGGAAGCTTTTGCTGACCAAGGTCTTGTCCAATTAGTGAATCAACCTACTAGAATCACTGAAGTCTCATCAACATTGATTGACTACATCATTACAAATGGGGAACTAAAATCGAAAGTTAAAATCGCTATAAATTCACATGACAAAATATCCGATCACGGAACTATTAGAGTTGAAGTGCAATTAAAAAATAAATCGGTTATAAAAATTCATAAATATAAATCTATTCGTTATAATAAGGAGCGTTTTGACTTTTTTCTAAATAAAGAGAGGTTTCCAGACATATACTTTGAAGAAGATATAAATTTGTTATCGAATATTTTTTTGTGAAAAGATAAACACCTGTTGTGAAGCTTTAGCAGTTCAAAAAATAGTGACACAAACAACAGATAATTCGTGGTTCAATTCCCATTTACGTAAACTAAAAAAGGCAAAAGTTAAAGCTTATAATAATGCGGTTTTTAATAACACAGTGGAAAATTGGTCAAAATATAAATTTATTCGCAATAAGTACAAAAGTGAAATAAGGGCTACATCTAAAATTATAGCTAAATCTGGCAATCAGATAGAAATGTGGAAAACTCTTAAAAATATTGTCTTAAAAAAATCGAAATCAAATAATATTGAAAGTGTTAAATTTGGGGAAACGACTTCAGTTGTTACAAATGAAATCGCAAATAAGTTTAATATATACTTTGTAGACAGTATTCGGGATATAAATGCATCAATTCCATATGTTTCGTTTGAGACACCAGATATTGGTGTTAGCCTTTTCCCATGACATATTCTCCTTGACTGAAACGTGGCTTAACGCCAGTATACTTGACTCGGAACTCTTTAATCACGAGTTCTCAGTATATAGGAGTGACCGCCATATAAATGACTTAAAAGCGCTTGGTGGAGGTGTTCTTACTGCAGTCCGCAGTCATCTAACCTCTGAGAAAATAGAATTTCCATTCCCTCTTAACATAGAAATAATCTGTGTTAAGATATCTCTTGGAAAAAAATATCTTTATGTTGCAAATGCGTAAATTCCCTCATATCGTCTTTGCACTCTGTATTCTGAGCTATCAAAGGCTTTAGAATATATCTTTGACTTATCTTGTTGTGACAGTACTATCTTGTTACTGGGTGATTTTAACTTGCCGCACATAGATTGGGTGCCTTCTGAGGGAGAACCTCACTTGATACCATCTGAAGATTCTGCACAACAAGAGCTACTATTACTTGACAAAATTTTATCATTTGACTTACAGCAAACAAGCTGTATAAAAAATCATAATAATCGAATTCTAGATTTAGTTTTTTCTTCTGATTCTGTTAGTACTGCAGTATTAAAATCTAGTACTAGCATTACTAACATAGACAAAAATCATCCTCCATTGGATATTTTCATTGACATAGGCGGACATCTGCACAAAAACGTTGATTCGTACGATCGTTCGTACTCTTTTGACTTTCGGAAAGCAAATTTTCAAAGGCTATCCGAAGAAATTATTCTTTCGAATGTAAATATTGAAAGCTTCTCCAATTTAGAAGAAGCTGTTAAAAAATTTTATTTTCTAATAAAAGATTGCATGGATAGAACAATCCCAGTCAAATATTCAAAAAATGCTCAAACCCAGCATCCTTGGTACACGAAAGAGCTTAAATCTCTTCGAAATAGACGTAACCGGGCCTGGAATAATTTTGTAAAAAGCCAGAATCATCACGACTATGATAAATACCTGAATTATTTTAATGAATTCTCTACGATGTCAAGTAATTTTTATAATGGCTATATAGTCAATATGGAGAACGCTCTTAAAAATGACCCTAAACGCTTTTGGGGCTTTGTCAATTCGAAGAGAAAAACGGATGGATATCCAGCCAATTTCTCTTATAATAATTCAAAAACATCGGACTCTCTAATTTTATCTAACTTATTCGCAGAGAATTTCAGTAAATCATTTATTGACACCCCTCTTGTCTTAGACGAACATTATTTCAGTTATCTCAATGGCTGTCCTCAAGTTAGTTTCAGCAACGTTATATTTGACGATGAGACACTACTTAAATATATCTCTTTATTAAATAATGACTATTCAGCGGGGCCCGATGGAATCCCACCAGTAGTCGTAAAGCAATGCAAAGATGCTCTTTTGCCATACCTTAAGTATATGTTTGAAAGCTCCTTTGCCACTGGAGTATTCCCAACTCAATGGAAAAATGCATTTATTACACCTGTTTTTAAAAAAGGTGAGCGTGGAGATATTTCTAATTATAGACCTATCTCAAAACTATCTTGCATTCCCAAGTTATTCGAACATATTATTTGTGATAAATTGGTCTTCCTTTGTCGAAACATCATCTGTGATGAACAACATGGCTTTGTTAAACATCGATCCACTGTAACAAATCTATTAACTTTCATGCATCATTGCTCCAATAGTTTGGAAAATAAAAAAGAAGTCGATTGTATATACACCGACTTCTCCAAAGCCTTTGACCAGTTATCACATAACATCATAATTTTTAAACTTAAGGCGTATGGATTCCCTCCAGGTTTCATAAATTGGGTTAATTCATACCTCTCATTGAGAACATACCAAGTAAAATTTAGAGGTTCCAAGTCAGACCCTTTTGTTGCTCACTCTGGAGTACCTCAAGGAAGTCATTTAGGACCAATATTATTTATACTTGCAATTAACGATGTAAAAGCTTGTATTCGAGATAGCAAAATATTGATATATGCTGATGATATGAAAATTTTCAAATGTGTAGAAGATCTAAACGATTCGCTTTCACTACAAACCGATTTAAATAGTTTTACCATATGGTGTCTTAAAAACGGTTTGAATCTGAACCCTACAAAGTGCCAGCATATGTCATTTTCACGAAAACGCGCTCCATGTAATTTTAAATATACTCTGTCCGGGCACACTCTCTGTCGTGCAGACAGTTTTAAAGATCTTGGTGTATATTTTGATCCCAAAATGGAGTTTAATAAACACATTAACGTTATCGTCAATAAATCAAACTTTATGTTAGGATTTATTAAAAGATGGTCAAAAGAGTTTAATGACCCTTACGTCACTCTTTCGCTCTATAACTGTCTAGTTCGGCCTCACTTGGAGTATGCTTCACAAGTTTGGACACCCTTCTATGTAGTTCATTCGAATAGAATTGAATCAGTCCAAAGTAAATTCATAAGATTTGCTTTGAGAGGACTTCCATGGGATGATCTGCACAATTTGCCTCCGTATAGGTGCAGAATTAAACTGCTGCAACTATTGCCTTTGTCTCAACGTAGACTTAACAATGACATGGTTTTCTTACACCAATTATTATCAGGACAAATTGATGCTCCTGATCTTTTAAGTGCTATTGGTTTTAATACTCGGGGAGGTTCCTACAACCTGCGTAGATTCAATATATTACATAAACCTAGCCATAAACACAACTATGGCATGCATGAGGCTATTAGTCGCATGAGTAGAGTTTACAATAAAAATAACGACGTAGTTGAACTGCATGTTAGTAAAAGTAGTTTGAAAAACACTCTGCGAAATTGTATTCTAGAGCCGTAATAAGTATATTTAAAATTGTCCTTTGTTTAATAACATATATAGCTTCATTGTAATTTAATCGTTTATTGATTTTGCTAGTGATTTCATGCTGCTATTGCTCGTAGATGCTGCTTGTATTAAGCTCGCTACGACACAGATCTGATAGTGTCAAAAAAAAAAAAAAAACTCTGTTTTTACTTTTAGATTTTGTGATGAAAGGTCGTTACATAGATTAATTCAAAATTTGAATAATAAAAAAGATGTATTTGGACTTAATAGAGATATGATAGTAAAATCAATAGAGATCATTGGCCCAGTGCTTATGAAATTAATCAACACCTCACTGGAAACTGGCAAATTTCCAGATATATGGAAACAGTCAGTAATTGTTCCTGTAGAAAAGGTCAACAATACGAATAAATGTGAAGAATTTAGGCCGGTGAATATGTTACCTACGTGCGAAAAAATACTTGAAAAATTTGTTGCAGATCAGTTTCAGTCCTATTTAGAGGACAATAATATTTTGATCAAAGAACATTCTGGCTTTCGAAAAGGATATTCATGTGAAACTGCGATAAATTGTGTTGTGTGGAAGTGGAAGAGACAAATTGACTGTGGAAAATCAGTGATAGCTGTATTTTTGGATTTGAAATGTGCATTTGAAACTATTGATAGAAATATCTTATTGAAAAAGTTCTGTTTGTATGGCGTTCGTGGTCGAGAATGGAAATGGTTTAAATCTTATTTAGCTGATCGAAGCCAGAGAACGAAAGTAAATGAAGAAATGTCGAAAGCAGTTAATAATGAACTAGGAGTTCCCCAAGGTTCAGTGTTGGGAGTTTTTATACCCTATCCCATAGGGGGGTATATTAGTTTTGACATTAAGTTTGTAACATAGAGAAATAATTTCGATACATATACCTCAAAGTATATGGATCGATTCAGAATCGCTAGCTGAGTCGATTAAGCCATGTCTGTCTGTCCGTCCGTCCGTCCGTCCGTCCGTCCGTCTGTGTGTCACCGATTTTTGGGCCTTAAATTTTGAGCTAGAGAGTTCAAATTTGGTATATAGACTCTCTGGCCGACGAAGCAGAACAAGTGTAAAAATTTTTGAAATCCGCCCACTGCCACGCCCCCTTTTTAGAAAAACGTAGTTTTAAGCCAAACCGTAAGGAATTTCAAAAAAGTGCCTGAGCAGCATATTTAGACAATCTTAATATCTATATTTCGTCCATACAAAGTTTTTTGCCACGCCCACTTTTTGGGGGCGTTTTTAGTAAAAAACGCTTTTTGTCCAAATTTTAAAACTTTCAAAAAAATTTTTGATGCAAATACTTCCGCAATGGTAATATAAACATTTTGTCCATAGATCATTTTCACCTACGCCCACATTTTGGGGGCGTTTTCTTACAAAAACCATTTGTATACCCCATCCCAAGGCATTAGCAATAGAAATACGTTGTTTGTTGTCGAACCACAAAAGATTTTGATAAACTGTCTGAGGAATATATTGTGACAATGTCATTTTCTGTATTTCATCGCCATAAGGCCTATATTTTGAGGATATTAATTTTAAGGATGGGATGGGATAGGGTATTCAACGATCCGCACAGTGGATTGTAGCCTCTCCTATGTTTCTTTTTTATACCCTATCCCATAGGGGTATATTTATACCCTATCCCATAGGGGGGTATATTAGTTTTGATACTTAGTTTGTAACATAGAGAAATAATTTTGCTACATATACCTCAAAGTATATGGATCGACTCAGAATCGCTAGCTGAGTCGAACTAGCCATGTCTGTCTGTCCGTCCGTCCGTCCGTTCGTCCGTCCATCCGTCCGTCCGTCCGTCCGTCCGTCCGTCCGTCTGTCTGTTCGTCACCGATTTTTGGGCCTTAAATTTTGAGCTAGGATAATGAAATTATGTATATAGGATCCTCGTCCATGCCACCAGAACAAGTGTAAACATTTTTGAAATCCGCCCACTGCCACGCCCCCTTTTTAGGAAAACTTATTTTTTGGCCAAACCGTAAGGAATTTCAAAAAAGTGTCTGAGCAGCATATTTAGACAATCCCAATATCTATATTTTGTTAATACAAAGTTTTTTGCCACGCCCACTTTTTGGGGGCGTTTTTAGTAAAAAACGTATTTTGTCCAAATTTTAAAACTTTCGAAAAAAATGTTGATGCAAATACTTCCGCAATGGTAATATAAACATTTTGCCCATAGATCATTTTTACCTACGCCCACATTTTGGGGGCGTTTTCTTACAAAAACCATTTGTATACCCCATCCCAAGGCATTAGCAATAGAAATACGTTGTTTTTTGTCGAACCACAAAAGATTTTGAGAAACTGTCTGAGCAATATATTGTGACAATGTCATTTTCTGTATTTCATCGCCATAAGGCCTATATTTTGAGGATATTAATTTAAAGGATGGGATGGGATAGGGTATTCAACGATCCGCATAGCGGATTGTAGCCTCTCATATGTTCTTTTATATATTAATGACTTTAAAAAGTGCTTAAAGCATTGCAGTATAAAACTTTTTGCGGATGATAGTCTAATTTATATTTGTGGAAATGATAGTGACATAATGTGTGAAAGATTGAATGAGGATTTAAAAAGTGTGGATAATTGGTTGAAAATGAACAAATTGAAAGTGAATGTTGGTAAAACTAAGTACATGAAATTCAGAGTGGATAATGAAATTAATGTGTGTATGGATAATGTCTCAATCGATGCACATCAAAGTTTAAAATATCTAGGTGTAATAATAGATGAAAAGCTAAATTTTAAGGAGCACGCAAGTCATGTTTGCGCAAAAATTTCAAAAAAAGTTTACTTCTTAAAGAGAATACGAAGGCATCTGACATTTGATACTTCTATTCTCTTGTATAATTCTCTTGTGTTGCCGCACTTTAATTATTGCTCAACTTTAATATTCGGTTGTAATGCTGATGTCAAATTAAGACTACAAAGATTGCAGAATAAGGGAATAAGAGTCATATTAAAGCTGAACTTGTACACACCGATTCGTGCTATGTTGGATTGTCTTCATTGGATGAATGTAAAACAAAAACTGACTTACGATGCTATGGTTTTTATTTTTAAAAGGCGTAAGGGAATGCTCCCAGAATATATTTTTGATGGAATCCTGGAGCCCAGCCATACAACTTGAGGAATAACAACAATTTAAGACCAGAGAGATGTCGCCTTAGAAGTACACAACTTACAGTATTATTTGACGGCATCAACTATTTTAATAACCTTCCCAGTGACATAAAAAATGAAAACAGAATACATCAATTTAAGAAGAAACTAAGCCTTTTTATAAAAAGAAATATCATTCAGTGATAAATACAAAAACAAAATAGATCAATTTTGTTATACTTCGTGATCGTTATTTTAAAGTTATTTTTAACTAAAAACTGTGTCTCTTTTCCTATCTAGGGCAAAGTATAGAGCCTAATCTTTTGCAATACAAAGATAGGTACTCTTGGCTTACGCCAGGATGGTATGCAGAAACTCTATTATTATTATTACTTGTAGCTTCTCTAACATTAATTGGCATTTGGTATATTTTGGGGAAAAACTCCAATTTCATTGAAATTACCTTCATTGAATTTATAGAATCACATTTTGAAATTAAGTAATAATAATTAAATTTATGGGCAGCTATTCTGTTGAAATATTTATTTTTATTGAATGGTTTTATTAGGTATTTACAATGGGGCTATTCGTTCTCCTATCTGTGAATCTAGTCTGTCATTATCTTCATCTTTAATAGAGTGTAACACCATCATTCATTAAAAATCGCATAATAGTACATTCGCTTTGTCATTTGAGACAAACGCGTGATTTCAGCCCAAACGGGAGGCATATTTTTCTACATAATTTCCATTCCGAATGGCTGCGTTTGTCTGAAGCTCAATCGATATGACTTCCCAGGCAAATGAAACAGTGCTATTTCCAACACTTAACGAAGACTGCCTGTCATTGTTTAAGGCTGAACGGAAGCTAATGTAAAATGTTTCCGTTAAGTTTTCGTAAGTTTTGTCATTGATGGTTAGATGTTAAAGAACGAGGGTAGATTCTGAATGGCTTTAACTTGGCAATGCCCAGTGGTTGTAACTCTGACTACACATCAAATGTGCTTATTTTTACCTCCGAGTGGTAACCATCGGGTCTTGGTCTCTTCCAACCGGATTTGGCTTGCAAAACGGCTACTGTCCTAGGCGAACCAAGATGAGCTGCTTTGACATATTCGTACAACAGATTATAAAGGAATCTCAAGGGTGAGTCAGACCTCTTGAACAAAGATGGTGGCGGATAAACCGAAAGGCCAACGGCAGCGCTCAATCTCATAGTTCGAACTGGGCCTCCAGGTTGGTTGTTAAGCTTTGGGTTAAATACCCACCCATGGAAAAAAAGCAACCAATAGCCTTGGAAAGGACTGATTTTATTGTTTACGACCTTGCTAAACGAAAAAAGGAAAACCACGTTCAGGAGAGGTGCAGGCGAACAACTTGTGGAAGCCCTAAGCTGCAATTGGAAGCCCTAAGGGCAAAAAGAGGATGGAAAACTGTGACATATCCTACGGATAGAAACAGCGAATATTCGGATGCGAATTTGTTATAAGTACCAGACTAAGGCAAGAATTCCTTAATTAATAAGACATTAGCGAACGAATTGTAACAATTCGTATCAAGGCCAAATTCGCCAACATAAGTCTTATATGACCTCACGCCCAGATAGAGCAAAAATATGACATAGAGAAAAATTGCCTTTACGAGCTCCTTGACAAAACATATGAGCGACTGACGAAGTTTGATGTTAAAATCGTGCTGGGAGGTAGGAAGAGAAGACATCTTTAGCAATATTTTCGGAAAACACAGCCTACATGACAACACGCCTGGCAACGGAATTAGGCTAATTGGCTTCGCTACGGAACGAAACGCCACTATAGCCAGCACAAGGTTTCCTCACCGTAAGGGGACATGACGGTCTCCAGATCAACGAACGGTCAACCAAATTGATCACATTGCGATAGACAAGATTTACGTTTCCAGTATTTTGGATATCCAAACATTCCGAGGGGCTAATATCGACTCGGACCACTACCTTGTTGCAGCCAAGGTAAAAATGCGGAACGCCACAACAAGCTAGAAATACAGTGAATAGATTTAATTTCGAAAGACTGCAATCGCAATAGACCGCCAAGGCCTCACGATTCACACCATACTACCAGCATCTAATCTAATGTCAAAGATGCCAACAAGCCATTAGTTCAGCCGCAACTGATGTGCTAGTTTTCTCCCACCTACCAGCAAGAAACCCCTGGTTTGCTAAGGAATGCCGAGCCGACAGATGCTAGCAGCCAAGAACGAGGCCTACAAGCCAAGGTGCAGGTGAAGACGATAGCTGCCATTGAGCTCTATAGGCAGACAAGAAGGCAAGAACATCGGCTTTTCAGAAATAAGAAAAAAGAGCAAGAAAAGCCCGCGAACCACTTTTACAGACTGTTAAACGCTGATGACCAACAAGATTCCGCTGTCAGGAAGAGCGAATTTTTCAATATTGGCAACGACAGCGAAAACTGCCAACCACCCGACCTAAGTGGAGTGAGGATAGCAATATCTAAACTCAAGCTCAATAATGCCGCTGGAAATGACGAAAGGACACACAACACCGACGAATCGGACTGAACTGAACTGACAGATATAACTTTGAGGTAGAACGGGACTTTGTCTACTTCGGCTCCGCTATTAATTTTGACAACAACATCTCGTCAGAAATTTAACGAAGAATTACTATTTCCAAACGCTGTTTTTTTCGGGCTAAGAAGTCAATTTAGTAGTAAAGACCTCCCTCGAACTACTAAGGATATCCTTATCATCCCAGTCCTGCTCTACGGCGCTGAAGCATGGACCGTGTCAAAAGTGGATGATAAAATCCTTGGTCAATTTGAGAGTTCGAAAGATCTTCGGTCCCGTTCAAGTTGACGGGCTGTGGAGACGAAGATTCAACCAAGAACTATACGAGCTGTACAGCAATATGCCCCTTGTCGAAAAACTCCGCATTGGACGTTTAAGATAGCTAGGACATGTAGAACGAATGGACAGCAATACTCCGGCTCGCAGACTCTTCGATTCCCAGCCAAAAGTCGAAAGCAGTAGAGGAAGACTTCGCCTTAAGTGGCGCGCACAAGTAGAAACCGAACACAACCAACTTGGAGTGCGCAACTGGAAGCAGTTAGCTAAGGACCGCGCTAATTGAAGAGGCATGTTGGTTAAGGCCCAGGTTCATTCCGGACTGTAGCGTCACTTAAGTAGGTAAGTAGGCCAATGTAGTCATTAATTAAAAACTTATTATGGACTCATGAAGTTGGAGAGTTACTTAATGTTGCTGCTAACCACTTTCCTCGGTTAGTAGTGACTTATTAAATTTGAGATTCTGGACTGGGTTTGTTAGGGACCCATAAGGAAGTTCATGCGGAGCCTTATCAGAGGCTATAGTCTGGTACCACGGGAATCAGAAGCCCCTAAGAAATGAAGTCCTCAGACCGAAAAGCTTAGCCTGATTTAGAGGTAGGTCCCTTGTAATCGTGGTGGTTGTGGTAACCCGGGTTGGCGGGAAAGGAAGGTATTCTGAAATCCATTTGGTGCGGTGAAGACTTTGGAATACAAGAGGTGTTAGATGGATCTCGGTCCTTACACATGATTTTCAAAATTGCATCAATGTACCGTGTCCTATACGTTGGGGTGTCAACCAACACTTTTCTAAAAATCAATTCTAAAAAAACATTGGCAAGAAAACACGAACGACCATAAAACGATTGTGACATTCAATTCGATTCGACAGCAATCACCTCTGCTATATACAAAATACCAATATTCATAGTCAACTATCGAAAATGTCGTTTGATAGACGGCACTCTCAATAGGGGCCAACGCTTCGAGGAAAATTTGTCTCCAATAACCCATGTGGGTTAAAGTTTTAGCCAAACAAAATGTCTACAATAGTTAATTGCACGCCAACTGCAGGTGTACTGCTAAAAGCATGAATTCCATTTCCTGAAGCACAATGCATTTTTTGTTGGCTGAGAGGCAACCCTTACCTTTTCTGTGAACTGCATTTATATTTCAAAACTCTCTAAAAGATTCCATTGTTCAAAGAGTAAAATTTATTTTACTACGGTCTACCATGAAATCCACAAAATTCTTCACAGAAGCTTTTTGCGTTTTAAAAAGGGATTTTAAAATTAAAATCCTATTGTTGGTTTATTATGCATGTAAGGAGGTTTACAACACTTTTGTACGTTCTGTTTGAACATTCAGCACATCTGAAAAGAAGGTTTTTTTTTACTGGTTGCAGGGTAAATTTATTTGGAAGTGTTGTCATATGGGACATTTAGCTTGAGGTATTCACTTTTTTTTTAAATGTCATATGGGTGAAACCCCCTTATTCACAGAACCACATCTCAATGGTTGTATAGTTGTACGGTGTATAAGTATTTATACAACCTTTATTCAGGGTAGCACAAATTCGTATTCATATAATATTTCCTCATCCATAATAGTTATACAGAGGTTGTGTCAAATAAATTACGAAAAGAGGTAAATCTATTACAATTAGCTGTTCCACAGCTTGGGTGGGTTACCAAGGGATAACTCATGGCAACTTTGTTTTCTACACTTTTATTACATAACCGAACTGTCAGTGTCAAAATATTCAGTAAAATCAACATTTTCATCAAGGTGATGGACAAATTTACAAATAATTAAAATGTACTACCGAAATTTCGAGTCGGTGGTCGCAACTTATTGAGCGTTAACGCCAATTTGCGCCCGTGATTCTCAACCCAGTAGACAAGCAATTATTCATAGTGTAGTAAAAAAAAAACTTAATTCAGAATATTCGCTGCTTGATTTTGCCGACCTTACTGCCATCCAGGAAATACGATGGGATGGGCCGGGCAAAAAGAGGATGAAAAACTGTGACATATACTACGGACCGTGTTATAGTGAGCAGAAACAGCGACTATTCGGATGCGGATTTGTTATAAGTGCCAGACTTAGGCAAGAAGTTTTATGTTTCAAAGACATTAGCGAACGCATAGTAACAATCCGCATCAAGGCCAAATTCGCCAACATAAGCCTTATATGCGCTCACGCTCCGACGGAAGAAGATGGTATAGCTAAGGACTGCTTCTACGAGCTCCTCGACAAAACCTATGAGCGACTACCGAAGTACGATGTTAAAATCGTGCTGGGAGATTTTAACGCAAAGGTAGGAAGAGAAGACATCTTTAGAAGTATTGTCGGAAAAAAAAGCCTACACGACAACACGTCTGGTAACGGACTTAGGCTCATTGACTTCGCTACGGAACGAAACGCCACTATAGCCAGCACACGGTTTCATCACCTCGATATCCATAAGGGGACATGGCGGTCTCCAGATCAACGAACGGTCAACCAAATTGATCACATTGCGATAGATAAGAGGCACGCATCCAGTATTTTGGATGTCCGAACATTCCGAGGAGCTAACATCGACTCGGATCACTACCTTGTAGCAGCCAAGGTAAGAATGCGGATATCCACCACGCCACAACAATCCAGAAATACTGTGAAAAAATTTAATGTCGGAAGACTGCAATCGCAAGAGACCGCCAAGACCTTCGCACAACGCGTATCCCTTAACCTCTCCATTAACACCATACCACCAGCATCGAATGTCGAAGAGCAATGGCAACGATGCCAACAGGCCATTAGATCAGCCGCAACTGATGCGCTAGGTTTCTCGCGCCCACCAGCAAGAAACCCCTGGTTTGATGAGGAATGCCGACAGATGCTCTCAGCCAAGAACGAGGCCTACAAGGCTAAGCTGCAGGTGAAGACGAGAGCTGCCATTGAGCTCTATAGGCAAAGAAGAAGGGAAGAACATCGGCTTTTCAGCAAGAAGAAAAAAGAGCAAGAAAAGCGCGCGATAGAGGATATAGAGAGGTGCCACTCCAGAAACGATGTTCGCAAGTTTTACCAAAGTGTAAAACGTCAAAGCCAAGGATACAAGGCTCGAACAGAATCCTGTCGAGATGAACAAGGAAATATTGTAGTTGAGACACAGTCGATGCTGAGGATATGGAAGAACCACTTCTGCAGACTGTTAAACGGCGATGACGAACAACATTCCGCTGTCAGGCAGAACGAACCATTCAATATTGGCAACGACAGCGAAAACTGCCAACCACCCGACCTGAGTGAAGTGAGGATAGCAATATCTAAACTCAAGCTTAATAAGGCTGCCGGAAATGACGGCCTTCCCGCTGAGCTTTATAAGGCCGGCGGAGATGACTTGGTAAGTAACATCCACCAACTCATTAGCCAAATCTGGTCGGATGAAAATATGCCTGAAGAATAGAACCTCAGCATCGTTTGCCCGATCCACAAAAAAAGGATACCCTCTGAACTGCGCCAACTACAGAGGCATAAGTCTCCTCAACATCGCCTATAAGATCCTATCTGCCGTAATATGTGAACGCCTGAAACCGTTTACCAACAACCTGATTGGCCCTTATCAGCGTGGTTTTAGGCCAGGTAAGTCCTCAATCGATCAAATTTTCACACTTCGGCAGATCCTGGAAAAAACTCAAGAAGTCCAAATCGATACCCACCACCTATTCATCGATTTCAAAGCCGCATATGACAGCATTTATAGAGATGAACTGTACAGAGCCATGTCTAGTTTTGGTATACCGCCCAAACTCGTCCGTTTGTCTAGGATGACAATAGATAATTCTCGCTGCACCATCAGGGTCGGAAACGACCTCACCGACACATTCGACACCAAAAAAGGATTTAGGCAAGGCGATGCGCTGTCATGTGACTTCTTCAATTTGATTCTAAAGAGGATTGTGCAAAACTCCAAAGCCAACACCAGAGGCACAATTTTCCAAAAGTCGGTGCAACTACTAGTATACGCCGACGATATTGACATCATTGGTAGGACTCAACGTGATGTCATAGCCACCTTTGCTAGTATAGAGAAGGAAGCGGCAAAAATGCGTTTAGCAGTAAATGAGGGTAAGACTAAGTATATGCTGTCAACACGAAAGGACACACAACATCGTCGAATTGGACAGAATGTCACCATTGACATATATAACTTTGAGGTAGTACGGGACTTTGTCTACCTCGGCTCCGCTATTAACTCTGACAACAACATCTCGTCAGAAATTAAACGAAGACTTACTCTTGCCAACCGCTGTTTCTTCGGGCTAAGAAGGCAATTTAGTAGTAAAGCCCTCACTCGAACTACTAAGGAGATCATATAAAAGACCCTGATCATCCCAGTCCTGCTATACGGCGCTGAAGCATGGACCGTATCAAAAGCGGATGAAGAAATCCTTGGTAGATTCGAGAGGAAAATTCTTCGAAAAATCTTCGGTCCCGTTTGCGTTGACGGGCTATGGAGACGAAGATTCATTCACGAACTATACGAGCTGTACAGCGACATGCCCCTGGTCAAAAAACTCCGCATTGGACGTTTAAGATGGCTAGTACATGTAGAACGAATGGACACCAATACTTCGGCTCGCAGACTCTTCGATTCCCAGCCAGACGTCGGACGCAGTAGAGGAAGATCTCGCCTTAAGTGGCGCGCACAAGTGGAAACCGACCTCAACCAACTTGAGTGCGCAACTGGAGGCAGTTAGCTAAGGACCGGGCTAATTGGAAAGGCATGTTGGTTGAGGCCCAGGTTCATTCCGGACTGTAGCGCCACTTAAGTAAGAAAGTAAGTAAGTAAGACTCAGTGAGCAAAAGACGGCTAAATGTTGCATTTAATCGGGCTGTTTTAAATGCCTGCTCAACATGACTTTTGAAAATTTTCTAAAGTACCGCACTCTATCATTGCTATCCAAAATCATTTTTAACTATCAACCGCAATATGTCTCTGAAATTGAAACGCACCACCGTATCGCAAAGAACGCGAATGCTTACTCACCCTCACTATTCTTCCCTCACATCCGAATGTCAATTTTTCGTTTATGGAATTCTTTACCGCAGCAAAGCTAAGTGTTAAACTAAGATTTCATTATTCAAATTAAAAAATAGCAACATGTTGTACACTTAAGATTTTTCTCTTTCTCTCCCTTTTTTGTCTTTTTCTTCTTTTTAAGAATCATTATCGTCGCTTAGAAAGCAAAATGACAAATTAAGTCAAACTGACAGCGTGAGGGCGTAAGTGTCGTTTCGTATTTAAGGAAACATCGATAGTAATGAAAAACTTCAAATAGCTTTTCTGAAAATTCATGAATTTTGACATAATGATAGTTTGCTTTTCAAGCGACGATATACAACTTTTCTATTTGCTTTTACATTCTAAAATAACAATTTGTCATATATTAGCTTTAATATTGTTAATCTTAAGCTTATGTCTGTTTCATAAGACAATCTGTCTTAATTTACATAAGAAACTAATGAAATCAATAAAAAAAAATACCAGAGAAAGTTGGACCACAATTTACATTAAAAGTGTCGAAACAAGTTGACTAGTTCCGTTATAAACCGTAATAACCATGTAAACGCATGCACATGGCAAATATTAAAATGCAATCCGAATAGTAAAATCGAATTTACACAGACGCGACGTGGCGATGTGGTGCTTACTGCAATTTCACGCTCTGCTAAGCAAAGGACTGATTCCCGTAAAACACGCTGTAGTATACCATTCTATATCTCCTTCAAGGACTCTCTCCTTAGTATTTCTCAGTACTCAACGTAAAATCAAAACCCACGAAGTTTTTTACACCTTTTGAACATGCCACCGAACAATAAGATTAAATGACCCAACTCGCAAATAGCTGCAGGTTATAAGAAAGGATCTTTGAACATTTGGTACAGGAGTAGTTCGTTTCGAAATCTTCGTGCTTAAATTCGTACATACGTACAATAATATAGCTAGTACATGTGTAGTGTTAATATGTTATGAACTTCACTGCAGTTTTGAATTACAAAACACAGCGAACTGTTGTTAAAGTAGAAAGATCCTAGTTAAGGCAACAACGAGTATAATGTAAAGTTATACATATGTACCCAGAAGATTCCTTGACTAGCTGCACGTTCATGAAGGTTGAGTCGTAAGCTTTTGAAAAAAGTTTCATGCATTTTAAATCATAATTATTCTAGAGGGTATTACAAACAAAATTCGTTTCTTGTCTTGATGCCAAGAAACGATTTAAAATTTCATAAGTTATTGCAATGGAGTAGCATATTTTTCGAACACACCCTAGAAAATATATTATAAGCTAAGGAATATTTACAACCCGTGTACATTTTTATATACTTAACCAAAATCGTTAACCATACCACCTACATGCTATGTACAGCTTAATAAAATGTCTGTGGAATTTAAAATAAATTGAACCTACATCGTCCTTGGAATGTTTAAGATTTTTATCGAAACGTAATTGTTGAAAATGATTTTGGCATCACCGATTTACCATCGCACTGAACCATAACAATCAGACTGAATGGATTCATGTTGGGTCAGTTTTGTTGCCGAAAACCAGAGGGAGCTATGTTGGTGAATTTAAAGAAGCTCGTGAAGAGAAGAAATTTGTTTGTTCTGTTTTAAAAATAAATTTGATTCAAGCTGAAAAATTTTAATCTTGTTCGTGCTGACAGAGAAGGCAAATCGGGTGGAGGGGTTGCTATTTACATAAGGAATTGTTTCAAGTTTCGAATTATAGAAAAATCGACTGAAAATAGTTTTCTAGAATATGCATTTGTAGAAAAAATGCACACTCTAGGCAAATTTCTAGTTGGATGTATGTATATGGCTCCTCAAGCAGCAAATCATACTTTAGTTAGGAATTTAATCGAAAAAATAAATCCGCTTTATACAGACATTGTGATTTCAATCTTAACATTCTAGGAAATAAAAATAAAGATTTTAAAGTTATGATAGACTCGTCCAATTTCGTACTTCCCAATTGTAACCAACCAACCCATTTTATGCCAAATAAAGCACCTTCTCTTCTCGACCTTTTTCTTGTATCACACCCTAATCTGATTTTGCATTACGACCAACTTCTTGCACCTACCTTTTCCCATCATGATATAATTGCTTTGACACTAAATTTGCTACCGTCAGATACAGCTGAAAACGAGACAGTGACATTCAATGACTTTTCAAAGATTAATTTAGAAAATATGTTCAGTGAATGCGTCAACCTAAATTGGAAACCATTATACACTACGAACGAAACATCTAGTCAAGTCGAATACTTCAACTCAATTATTGTTTATCTTTTTAATAAGTATGTTCCCGCAAAACAAAAATGATACACAAAAGAAATCTGCCATGGTTTACTCAAGAAGTCTGCGAACTTATCAGATCTAGAAATCTGTTATTTTGCAGATGGAGAAGGTATAAGTGTGCAAGCATATATGATGAGTTTAAACGCACCCGCAACATGGTAAATGCCTTAATTCGGAGAAACAAAAAGACTTTTTATGAAAACAAATTCAAATATAGTGTTTCAAGCACTCAATTTTGGAAAAATATTCGCCAAATAGGCATAAATAAAGAAAAACATGTTCCCCCAGTTGATATAAACCTTAAGGAACTAAATGCACAATTCGTTCAACCAATTAACGCCACGTCTGTTATTTGTGTCCCTATTAGAAATATAGATAGTATTTTTTCTTTGTCAGGTGTTGATGAAACATGTGTAGGTGTAGCAATTTTAAAAATAAAATCTAAAGCCATAGGCTATGATAAAATTCACCCAGATTTTATAAAAATATTACTTCCTATCATCTTGCCCCAAAACACTCATATTTTTAATACAATAGTAACTAAATCCAAGTACCCTGATGGCTGGAAAACTGCCAAAATTATTCCACTGCCAAAGGCCAATAGAAGAGATTTTCGTCCAATTGCTATCCTTCCTTTCCTCAGCAAAGCCTTCGAGGCTGTTATTAGTCGACAAATTAAGTTTTACCTGACTGAGAAAAAACTCATTACGAATTTTCAATCGGGCTTCCGTGCAAAACATAACTGCACCACAGCTTTGCTAAAGATAACCGAAGATATCCGCGAGGGTTTGGACAAAAACATGATGGGTTGTATTGTCTTTTTAGATTTCTCTAAAGCTTTTGATTGCGTGGATCACAGTATTTTGTTGAATAAACTTAAGGTACAATTTGGTTTTGAGGATACTCTGTGCAAGTTACTGGCATCATATCTTTCCAATCGAAATCAGTACGTAATACATAAAAATGAATGTTCCTCATTTCTCCCCCATTACTCTGGTGTTCCCCAAGGCTCTGTGCTAGGGCCGCTTTTATTCACATGTTTTATTAACGATATTGCAGGCAGTTGTACCATATGCAATCATCATATATATGCGGACGATGTTCAATTATATTTGATGTTTCCTGAGTCCCAAAAATATAGTTCCATAGAAAAAGTTAATCACGAGCTCGATAAAGTTTATTCTTGGTCCAAACTCAACAAACTTCAACTAAACCCAACCAAATCGAGAGCCATGATAATAAGCAGAACCAATCAAATTTCTGATATGCATCAACTATACCTCAACAACTCACCAATTGAGTGCGTTGACAATATAAAAAATTTAGGAGTTCATATTACCCAAAACCTCACATGGAAATTCCATATAAATAAGGTAGTAGCAAAGGTCTATGGAGCGCTCCGTGGTCTTAGTCCAACTAGAAAATATCTTCCGACAGATGTAAAACTTAAACTAGTAAAGACCTTTATTCTGCCTATTGTTTTGTATGGATGCGAGATTTTTTCTAATATGGATTCTGAATCAAAACAAAAGCTAAATGTAGCTTACAACAGTTGCGCTAGATATATTTTTGGTATAAACAGACACGATCATATATCCGGCTATGCCAAACAGATTATGGGCTGTTCCCTTACAGCCCTTCTAAAATACCGAACCGTTCTATATCTACATAAAATAATTACGACCAGAACGCCAGAATATTTATATGACAAAATTAGAATGGGTAGACCCAAAGAGTGTTACAATGAATACCATCAAGTCATAAATATTTGGTAACATCACGACAATTTTTTGTACATGCTGCTCAGCTTTGGAACTCCTTGCCCCTCAATATTAGGCGAACATAATATAATACCAACACATTCGCTAAAACTATCTTTCAATACTTCGCAGAGACGTTTTAGTGCATTGACGGACCTTTTCCTTTTTCCTTTCTCCCCCATACATTTTTCTTTCATTTTCTTTCATTCTTTTTTTTTACTAATTATAGTTTTTAAATTTAATTGAATTATATAATAATATTTATCATGAATATTAATACAAAACAAAGCATGTACAATTTTATATAAGATTTATCTCTTTTTTGTATCATGAATTAACTGAATAATAGATTTATTATTCAGTTAATTCATGATCTAATCTAATAATAAAAGCCGCCATCTGCGCGCTCTTATATTTTATTAAAACAATAAAGTCAAAGAAAAAAATTCAAACGTTGAAATTTATTTTCAATAGTAATCTTCAAACTTTTTTAACGCATAACCATAAAGTCTTGGTGCGAAATGTTTGTCACAGCAGTGTGTCATCACAGAGAAAAGTTTCAGAGGAATTTGATAACCCAAGTTGGATCTAACAAGGCTGCATTCTGCCACCTATACTATTTTAATTGGTATGTAAAGTAGCAATGTGCTTTATGTTATTTTGAAGACTTGTAGCGGGGGAATGAATATCAAAAATACTGACTTTACCAAAAGAGGAAAAGAATAGTTTCAACTTTTAAGAAAAGCTTATCTCAACTTTGCCGTTTGCTAATGGTTTTTAAAACAAGTTTATCTATAAATATTTAAAATTTCAATTAAAACTTTATTTTGTTTTTCAATGATCATGATTTGCTTCTCTGAAGAAAAATTTCGCATTCCATCCAAAATGAGTAACATTCGTTCCAGTACTTCGTTTTTTCCAAAACTGTCACTTATCTTTTGTATGACAACCTTAACCTCAATTATTGTTGATCGCCCACTGTGGTGATTCTATCCTATTGAGAGAGTTTTCCAAAGATTGCTATTACCAACTTTTCTTGTAAAATTTCAATTGTTTTGTTTTCCAATGATGCTTTTCAATGATAACCCTAACTGAACCATAATGAGCCCATATGCCTGCTCAGAATGCATATCTGTAGCTGGTATCTTGCATCGCTGTCAAAAGGGAGATACATTTCTTGCATGAAGTTGCCCTCTATTCAACTTCAAGCTACAGATACACATTGTGTAAGCGCTTACGGGTTGCCTGGTTTTAAACGTTTCAGTCAGCTACAGATACCAGCTATAGATACGCATTCTGATCGGACCTTATGTCGCAAAAAAAAATGTAATGAGATAAATTAGAGAAAAATATAATGGAGAATGAGGCGAAATAGCTGCAAAGAATAGATGGACTTGGCGAACATTATCCGCAGGCGAATCCAGCCGAGGAAATCAAAGATATTGGGATTCACATTAGTCCATGAGTACCCTGTGCTAATTGGACCACTTAATGTGATTGAGGTACTAGGTCATCTTGGGTGGAAATCCTAACATCCGGCAAAGATTTTGCGATCTTAAGTAACCATTTTGAAATAGAATGATGGATGTCAGAAAAGTAAGACGTCAGGTATAGCTAAGGAATCGGACATCAGACATTTATAGTTTAGATAGCGAACAAGGCGAAGAAGCTAGAGAAGGCACCGAGGCACCCCAAAAGTCTGCAATCTCCGAAGCCGAGATCTTGAATATCTTGCGGAGGTGAGGCTTTGCAACTAACTCAGAACTTCCTTCCTGTAAATTTAAATAACACAAAGTGTGTTTGATATCATCGAAATTTTTTGTTCATTTAAAAGTACTACTGATGACGTTATGTATTGAATATATCATCGTTCAAATATCCAACGTGGTTTCTCTGGATGGCCCGCATCCGAAATGGCCAATTTTCCATGACTCTAAAATTTTTATAAAACAATTTAATCATTTGCAAGTGTTTTTGAACGCTATATCCATCCATGGTGATTTGACAAAAACGACTGAACTCCAACAATATGGCCGCTATCAACTGTCAAAGTTCCTATTCGAAGACCGTTTACCATGCTGCCAAGTCCTCAAAGAAAAATATACGATATTTAAAATTCTCAAAAACCTGACATATTAACAATGAGTCCTTTGACTAAAGTCGGTTAAGTCGCATTAAACTTTTGAACTTAGATTTAGTCTCTTATTAGCGGCATATTCTGCTGATTTATGTTGAACTTGGTGTATATTTTGTGATGTGGTGAGGGAATTCTGCCGGTGCTTAAGGATAGTGATGCGATTATATGAGGACACAAGCGTTCTCACTCTAGCCTCTCACTATCAACTCCTACTCTCGACTGGAGATGGGGTATTGAACCCCTGTGGAAGGTCGTTGGTGGCAGCAAACGAGAGAGGGGGGAGGAGTGTCCTCTCACTAAGGCACTCACTCTCAGGTGGCAGCGGAGGAATTCCCTAGATGGAGCCAACGGTGGCGCCTACAGCTCCAGTTTGATCGAACTGGTAGTAAAATCCCTATATGAGCTGCTTCGACATATTTGAACACCAGGTCTATAGGGATTTCCAATACTGAGCCAAAATATTGTAACGAAGCAACCAATAGCCTCGGAAAGGACTGATATTATTGTTGACGACCATGCTAAACGAAAAAAAGGACAACGACGTTCGTATTTGCACCTGGAATGTGAGAACATTAAACAGGATTGGTGCAGGCGAACAACTGGCGGAAGCCCTAAACTGCTACAAAGCAGACATTACTGCCATCCAGGAAATACGATGGGATGGGCCGGGCAAAAAGATGATGAAAAACTGGGACATCTACTATGGACCGTGTTATAGTGAGCAGAAACAGCGACTATTTGGATGCGGATTTGTTATAGGTGCCAGACTTAGGCAAGAAGTCTTATGTTTTCAAGACATTAGCGAACGCATTGTAACGATCCGCATCAAGGCTAAATTCGCCAATATAAGCATTATATGCGCTCATGCTCCGACGGAGGAAAAGGATGATATAACTAAGGATTGCATCTACGAGCTCCTCGACAAAACCTATGAGCGACTACCAAAGTACGATGTTAAAATCGTTCTGGGAGATTTTAACGCAAAGGCAGGAAGAGAAGACATCTTTAGAAGTATTGTCGGAAAACATAGCCTACACGACAACACGTCTGGTAACGGACTTAGGCTAATTGATTTCGCTACGGAACGAAATGCCACTATAGCCAGCACACGATTTCCTCACCTCAATATCCATAAGGGGACATGGTGGTCTCCAGATCAACGAATGGTCAACCAAATTGATCACATTGCGATAGATAAAAGGTATTTTGGATGTCCGAACATTCCGAGGAGCTAACATCGACTCGGACCATTACCTTGTTGTAGCCAAAGTAAGGATGCGGATATCCACCACGTCACAAAAAAATAGAAATACTGTGAAAAAATTTAATGTTGAAAGACTGCAATCGCCAGAGACCGCCAAGACCTTCGCGCAACGCGTATCCCTTAACCTCTCGACTCACAACATACCACCAGCATCTAATGTCGAAGAATAATGGCAACGATGCCAACAAGTCATTAGATCAGCCGCAACTGATGTGCTAGGTTTCACGCGGCCACCAGCAAGATGAGGAATGCCGACAGATGCTCGCAGCCATGAACGAGGCCTACAAGGCTATGGCGCAGGTGAAGACGAGAGCTGCCATTGAGCTCTATAGGCAAAGAAGAAGGGAAGACCATCGGCTTTTCAGAAAGAAGAAAAAAGAGCAAGAAAAGCGCGCGATCGAGGATATAGAGAGGGGCCACTCCAGGAACGATGTTGGCAAGTTTTACCAAAGTGTAAAACGTCAAAGCCAAGGATACAAGGCTCGAACAGAATCCTGTCGAGATTAACAAGGAAATATCGTAGTTGAGACACAGTCGATGCTGAGGATATGGAAGAACCACTCCTCCAGACTGTTAAACGGCGATGACGAACAACATTACGCTGTCAGGCAGAACGAACCATTTAATATTGGCAACTACAGCGAAAACTGCCAACCACCCGACCTAAGTGAAGTGAGGATAGCTATATCTTAACTCAAGCTTAATAAGGCCGCCGGAAATGACGGCCTTCCCGCTGAGTTTTATAAAGCTGGCGGAGATGACTTGGTAAGCAACATCCACCAACTCATAAGCCAAATCTGGTCGGTTGAAAGCATGCCTGAAGAATGGAACCTCAGCATCGTTTGCCCGATCCACAAAAAAGGAGACCCTCTGAACTTCGCCAACTACAGAGGCATAAGTCTACTCAACATCGCTTACATGATCCTATCTGCCGTTATATGTGAACACTTGAAACCGTTTACCAACAACCTGATCGGCCCTTATCAGTATGGTTTTAGGCCAGGAAAGGCCACAATCGATCAAATTTTCACACTTCGGCAGATCCTGGAAAAACCCAAGAAGTTCAAATCGATACCAACCACCTATTTATCGATTTCAAAGCCGCATACGACAGCATTTATAGAGACGAACTATACAGAGCCATGTCTAGTTTTGGTATACCGCCCAAACTCGTCCATTTGTGTAGGATGATGATGGAGAATTCTCGCTGCACCATCAGGGTCGGAAACGACCTCACCGACACATTCGATACCAAAAAAGGATTTAGGCAAGGCGATGTGCTGTCATGTGACTTCTTCAATTTGATTCTTGAAATAATTGTGCAAAACTCCCAAGCCAACACCAGAGGCACAATTTTCCAAAATTCGGTGCAACTACTAGCATACGCCGACGATATTGACATCATTGGTGGGACTCAATGTGACTCAGCAGTAAATGAGGGTAAGACTAAGTATATGCTGTCAACACGAAAGGACACACAACATCGACGAATTGGACAGAACGTCACCATTGACAGATATAACTTTGAGGTAGTACGGGACTTTGTCTACCTCGGCTCCTCTGACAACAACATCTCGTCAGAAATTAAACGAAGAATTACTCTTGCCAACCGCTGTTTCTTCGGGCTAAGAAGGCAATTTAGTAGTAAAGCCCTCACTCGAACTACTAAGGAGACCCTATATAAGACCCTGATCATCCCAGTCCTGCTCTACGGCGCTGAAGCATGGACCGTATCAAAAGCGGATGAAGAAATCCTTGGTAGATTCGAGAGGAAAATTCTTCGAAAAATCTTCGGTCCCGTTTGCGTTGACGGGCTATGGAGACGAAGATTCAACCAAGAACTATACGAGCTGTACAGCGACATGCCCCTGGTCAAAAAACTCCGCATTGGACGTTTAAGATGGCTAGGACATGTAGAACGAATGGACACCAATACTCCGGCTCGCAGAGTCTTCGATTCCCAGCCAGACGTCGGACGCAGTAGAGGAAGACCTCGCCTTAAGTGGCGCGCACAAGTAGAAACCGACCTCAACCAACTTGGAGTGTGCGATCTGGAGGCAGTTAGCTAAGGACCGGGGTAATTGGAGAGGCATGTTGGTTGAGGCCCAGGTTCATCCCGGACTGAAGCGCCACTTAAGAAGAAAGAAGAAGAAGAGGTGAGGGTATTTTATGTCTAGACGTCCACTTGAACACCTTGAACACCTTGAAGGAACGTGTCATCTCCACGGCTAGGTATCAATTGTTCCTTTTTTTTACAAAACGTCAAACTTAATAGTCCTGTCATTAGTAGTTTAAGCTACTAGCCAATAATTTAACATTTGCGCGAGTATTTCTTATATGAATAGCTGTCATATTAGTCATTGATTAGCTAATCAGCGTTTATTAACACATGGGTTGGAGTTTTCACGTTAAATATCATTGACATAACTTTTAAGTTATACATAATTTTTTTTTTGCTGCACGTAAAAATATATGTGGAACTTAGCAAACCAACAGATTTTAATATATTAGATATGTCAAAATTTTAAAATCATGCATACAAATTCAAAATTGAAACGATAAAATTGTATGTAATTATTTAATAAATTTTAATTGAAGTTTTTAAAACTTATTTTTTTGTTTTTATTGTTACCGTTTCAGAATGAATTTAAAACGATGCCTTTAATTTGAAATTAATACATTTTATTATGTCACTTTATGAATTATTAAACTTTTTGAATTGTTATCATACGTTTTTGCGTAGGATTTGAGACATGTATTCCTCCAACATCAGCTATGCTAAGAAGATGGTTGCCAATAGAAAAAAAACCGCAAAGCAACCAAGTTGATTGACAGGAGCGATGGAGTTGTTTCTGAATACGCCAAATTTAATTTATATGTTAATTTAAAAATTACTTTGCTATATCAGTTTGAATGACATACAAATATGTTTTCTATTTTCGTAAAAAAAGAGCTCATCAGATGAAGAAAATTATTTATTTCGTTTGACGAGGTTTGACGAGGAATTTTAAATCCTCAAATTTCAAGGATTTCCACGTAATCGTTTAGCACATCCAGAATTTCAAAATCCATTTTTATATAATTTTTATATTAAATGCGTTAAAAACTAAAAATACCGAACATCCAAAAAATATTTTTACGAGTGCTTCAATCCTTAATGTTATACTTAAATATTTTATGTAAAATATATTTTTTTCTAAAACACAAACTATGTTCCACATAAAGACTTTTATGTTAAGGTTTGAGTTTGGTGCAAAGCTCTAGGTTTCTGTGGAACATAAAATCTTATGTTTCATATCAGCAAACGGGCCTAAAACTAGTTTTTTTTTATAATTGGCGCGCGCTAAAGGGACTATTAATACCCTTATGGTGTTTAAGCACAGCGCGGGCATTAAGGAAATACAGGAGTAGAGAAGAGGAGATACCGATGTGCGTTGGTTTTGAATTTCTGTTAATTGTAATGGAGAGGAAAAACTGAGTTTGGTAAAGCGTTCCACATTCGTGTTGTTCGGTTAAGGAATGAATCTCTATATTTCATAGTACGAAGATAGGCTTTAGGGTGAACTGATTAGCATTCGTGGTACGGCGAGTATTACGGTTGAATTGTTGAAAGGGGCGGAATGCAGCTGGCTATTTCGTTAGAGCATTTGTTGTTGTAATAGCGGTAAAAGAGTGTAAGGCAGGAGACATTCCTACGATGTTCGAGCGAAACTATGGAGTTCACTATGGTTGGATCTCCTATACATTTTATCGCACGCTTTTGTATCCTATCTAGTATGTGCAATGATGTTTTGGCTGCACCTGACCATATGTGGGCGTTGAACTCAAGTTTGGGGCGTATGTACGCTTTATATATTGAGCCAGATCAGAAGGGGTGAAGTATTTCTTACATCGATTGAGGAAACCTAGACATTTTGCTGCATTTTTGGCGATTTCGAATATGTGGTCGTTCCAACGAAGGTCGTTACTAACACACATACCGAGCATGGAAAGTTTTTCGGTTTCGACGATGCAAGTGCCACTCATGAAAAGTGGCTGTAAAGTTTGGTTTCGCTTGGATGACAGAAGGCAGCATTGCGTTTTGGAAGCATTAAATTCCACTCTATTAGATTTACCCCATTTAATTATGCTGTCAAGGTCGGAATTTAATGAACTTAACATAACGGGTGATCCAAGTAGAGATACTTTTTTCAATAGCCTTTTTTGACAGATCACGTGTGAGTCGTGTCATGCTGTCATGTTATTTTTGTTTAGTATTGTTTGGCATTTCATAATGGAAAGACTTACGCGTGAACAACTTTTACAAATTGTTCAACTTTATTATGAAAATTCACGTTCTGTGAGGAATGTGTTTTGTGCACTTCGCTCAACTTATGGTCAACATAATCGGCCTACTGAGCGTACTATTCGCAACACCATCACCCATTTTGAGACCCAGCATTCATTATTGCATAATATTCGACCGAATAGACCACGTCCAGCACGCTGTGAAGAAAATATAGCGGCCGTAGCTGAGAGTGTACACGAAGACCGTAGAGAGTCGATTCGGCGCCGTTCGCAGCAACTCGGACCATGATAACCGACTATTTGATGCCTGAAATTGAAGCTCGTGATCTCGGCGACATTTGGTTTCAGCAAGACGGCGCCACTTCCCACACATCGCATCAATCAATGGACTTATTGAGAGAACATTTCGGTGAGCACATAATTTCACGTTTTGGGCCGGTCGATTGGCCACCAAGATCGCCGTTAGACTTTTTCCTGTGGGGATATGTAAAGTCAAAAGCTTATGCCGACAAACCCGCTTCGATTCAGGCCTTGGAGGAAAACATCACGCGTGTCATTCGCCAGTTACCAGTCGAAATGCTCGAACGAGTGATCGAAAATTGGAATCAACGGATGGACCATCTGCGACGTAGCAACGGCCAACATTTGATAGACATAATCTTCAAAAAATAAATGCCAAAGAATGTTCTTTCAAATGATAATAAACATTCTCCATTAAATTTGAATTTTCTGTGTTTTTTTCTTTAAAAAAGTAGGGAACCTCGAAATGGATCACCCTTTATTTTGTCGTTTTTCTTCCACATCCGAAGGTGAGGGGCGTGAATTCGAGGACGAATATGAAAAGCTGAGGGTACTGTCTTCAGCGAAGGAATAGATTGGATTAGAAGTTGCAGACAATAGGTCATTAATAAAAATGAGGAAGAGTGTCGGAGACAAAGCTGAGCCTTGGGGAACACCAACATTTATTTGGTCAGTAGCAGACTTGAAACCGTCCAAAACTACTGGAATTGAACGTTTCGAGAGGTAGTTTCTAATCCATTGAAGAAGAGTATCATCGATACCAAAAGCACGCATTTTCGACAAAAGGGCTTGATGCCAAACCCTGTCAAATGCCTTAGAAAAATATCAAGTGCAACGATCTTGTTTTCGCCACCAAGGTGGATTGATTGGTTCCACTTTTCGGTGAGATATGACATCAAATCACCAGTGGACCTGTTGCTACGAAAACCATATTGTCGGTCATTGAGGAGTTTTCGTGATTCAAGATATTTCATAAGCTGACGGTTTATCAGCGTTTCCATGACCTTAGAAAGAAGGGAGGAAAGTGCAATTGGTCGGTAGTTGGAGAGAGAAGAAGATTCGCCTTTTCTGAGGACGGGAAGAGTTCTGATGAATAGGAAAGATGGAAAAGCTTACGCAGTGGTTTTGCCAGCGTTGAAGAACACCTCTTCAGAATTATGGGGGAGATACCATCTGGACCAGACGATTTGTGTATGCCAAGATCGATTAATACTCTTGCGACTGTACGAGTACGAAAGTGGATTGGTCCCATAGAATGTTCTACGTTCTCTAGTACAGGGGGAGACTGGGCACAATCTGGCAGCGTTGAATTGGCTGCAAAATGAGCAGCGAGCAGATTGGCTTTGTCTAGAGAGGTGACAGCTGGAATGTCATTGTAAATGAACGTAGGGATGGAAGATGAGGTCGAATTCTTAATGTTTTTTAAAAACGACCAAAAGTTTTTACTGCCTTTGGGACATAGTAGAATTTTTTGCCTCAACTTTTGGTCGTGGAAGAATTTGACACGCCTAATGTGGGCATTGCAGTCATTTCTGGCTCGTTTGAATTTTAAACGGTTTTCCTCAGTTGGGTTGGCTTTATATGACCGAAAACATAACAACCTCTTTACAGCTCGAGTCATACCACCCGTTTACCTTCGGTTTGATACTCTTTATCCGATGAGGGATACAGGATTTCATGCCCAGGAGAATGGTGTTAGTTATCGCATCAGCCGTAGCATCCACGTCATTATCGAGGAAGCATAATGGAAGCGTTTAGAGCTTCCCAGTTGGCTTTCTCGTAATGCCATACAGTTCTTTTAGGAATTTGTTCTTTAACTATGTGGTTGGAGTACGTATTTTAGTGATTCGAATTTAAATAGCGATAATACTTTTAAATAAAATATGTATGTACCAGCAAAAATTACTGTTCAGATTTTAGTGGTGTTTTCCATTAGTAAATCTAGATTTTGGTCTCAAATTTGATCTTCTTTGTTAACAAGGGACACGATTTCAGATTGATTTTTTTTTTTTTGTGTTTGAATTGTTGTAATTTTGTGTCTGTGAAGTTAGGTCCGGTGTAGCTGTCAAGTTTCAAGTCACGGTCACACACGTTTTTTGTTTTTGATTGAATTTATATTTCACATAGAACTGCTACAGTTTGAAAGTTTCATAATAGTTTCTCTTAACCGAAATAATAATAAATCAAAACAAAAATCCCTCTAGTCAATCTGACAGCTATCATTTGTTTGTTGCTAAATCAATTCTAAAAATCACTTTTTTGTAGTACTTTTGTAATTCATTATATTTGCTTGTTAAGTTAATGGATTAATTCATATAATAATAATAAAAAACAAGTTTTAATAAAATAACAAAGGAAGAACTCAAAATTCAGTGACTCTATTCTCTGGCGTCGTTTTTCAGATACCAAAAATGCCATTACTTTTGTTTTGTTGTAAAAAAGAAGTCAAAGTAAGATAGATAGATACAGAATATGAAGGTATATACATATTTGTTTTAGATTCTAAAGATCTGTTTGTTTTAACATTAATTTTTAATTATTAACAGTGTTAGTGTAAGGAGGGGTAAATATGCCGAAAAACCCAGATTTGCAAAATTGATCTGAAATCAAAATAAAATCAATTTTGCTGCCCAATGGAACACAACAACTGTCAAAATCGTTTTTTTGATATATTTAAACCAACAAAAAGATTGATTTTTTTTTCAGTGGAAAACACCATAAAAGACGTCAGCAGAAAGGTTTTCCGACCTTTATGCTAACCATGTGCACAAGTCGATAGGTTGTTTGGTAAACCGATATATTATTTATTGAAATGCCGCATTTGACATTTGAAGATATTTATATTTGACATTTAATTCACCACAAACAGAAAGCAATTGCAAACCTATTATGGCCTATAATTGAAAGCTATCTATGACAAAATTACAAACAGAGCACATTTTGACAACCATCTTTTTGTCTGTCATTCAAATTGAAAGCTAATTAATGTTCGCAAATAAACTAAGTCCACATCAACATGTATCCAGAGTTAAAACGATAAAAGACACGTAGGTGTAGCTCCTTTTTACCTCATCCATTGATAATTTATCCATGTGGAAGCCTACCTAATTGGTATTCTGTAGAACCACTCGCGTAGCCTGTTACAACCTCAATATTGCCTACGCTTCTTTATTGCTCCACTTGAGTACAAACAAACCTAATTCCAGAGCTATCGTATGCCATGACTATTTATTTAATAATACTTTTCCTCCCGGTATTGCTTAATTGTATTTCAGCTAATTTACCACCCTCCCATTCAACAGCTACGAGTATAGGCAAACAGAATACGATCCTTGCTTGTGTGGATGGATGGATTCCCATTGAATGTGTGAAGTTCTTGTGCACACTGACGTCATGTATCGCCATAGGAATATACATATCTACTCCTTTGTGCATTATCATCATCGATTTGGTGAAGGACATCGTGCACAGGAAGGAAGCCAGAAAAAAAGGACGACCATGAAAATAGTGCCATAGATGAAGGAAGAAGTTTTCCCAGCCAAAAATGGAAATCTAAAGAGAAAATTACCTATTTCTCCTGCCAACGGTATTATTCTCTGTTCGCATCCAGCCGAGAGTCATTAAATTTTTTTTGAAGGCATTTTTGCAGATCCCTTTGTGGGTTGACTGAGAACCCCTCCACCACACACATCCATCGAGCTAAGTTAGTCATCACCGTCGCACCATTGCCCCAACGCCATTCAGACGTACATACCTTTGCTGTACGGTGCGAAAGGAAAGGAGTAAGTACAAGACTCACCTAATCCCTGCTAAAATAATAAAGGCTATGAATGTATGAGCAGAACGTGTGGTGGACTTAACACGTACGAGTACATATATGACTCTAACAGTTCACACATATCCTTTAATTAAATTTAAAACATTTTTTCTCGTTCAGAAAAACCTCAGATGTTAGGTGGGGTGAGGTGTTTTTTTTTTTTTTCATTTTATAACTCAAAGGCTGCCCTTGTTTTTTGTGATAAATATTTTAAAGGACCTGTGCCTGCATTCTACTGCTAGGGGGGGAAGTACCCACGTTGAATCAATATTTTTCAATTAAATTAGAGTGTGTGCGAGTGTATATATTCATATTTCATAGAACAAGCCAGTACGTGATTAGCCTTTTTAGCATGCAGCAACAAGGTCGTCCTGTTTTTTGTTCATTTGGTTAAAATGATGATTAAATTATAATTAAAGTCGACTTACCACTTCGTTTTTGAATTGGCTGCCCCATGTGGCCGTATAAACGGCTCAAATCAATTCCGGCCACGTTCAGAGGATGCATGACTAGAAGGACCCCAAACGGTAAAAAGTACCACATTGCTATGGACATTTTTTATGCTCGAGTTGGTGGGTAATTTTGCGATTTAAGATCCAAATTAACGTGCAAAGATGCTCGGATGGCGAGATTCCAGAAGGAATTGATTTTTTTTTTCGTATTTTTGTTGTTGTTGAAACACTAAGACGCTCTTAAAACATAAAACAAAACGTTCACAACTAAAGTGCACTATTTAAGTTTCAAATGGTTCTTGTATGTCTTTCACTATGAGTTCTTAACGGTAATTAAGTCATATTTCTCAGCTACCCTTGATGGAGATTGTTCTACACAAAATAGGGATGAATATGTTAATAGAATCAAATAAAAAAACTGAAAACAACTAGAATCGAGGGATAAATTAACACTACCACCACTAGCACGATTACACTACGAAGCGAACTGTAATATTTTTTAACACGGTAAACATTTTTTTCCCCCGAATTCGCAACTCTACGATGTGTGTATCTCTCACCGAAGAAGGATAGAAATTAGGGTTTCTTCTACAAGTTAAGTTAGGATATCACATATATATATACACACTGTGAGCATATAGATACATGATAGATAGAAAATGAGCTAGTAAAGGTAGTATTCAAAAAAAAAAATAGTTCAAGGAGCACGACAAATAGTCAAAAAACAAACAAAAAAAAAAATTGACAGAGTAATTGTTAAAAAAAAAAAACAAAAATTTATGTAAATATACTCTACGGGTGAGTACGAGCAAACACAACTCGCTTGGGATACTCTGTCGACTAGAGTAAGTTCAAAACTCGACTGAATTATCCTGAGCTTTTTACCAACCTAATATACTACCAACTCTCTCGGTAAAATTGTGAAACGATTATATCTATACTCAGCTATAGGTTAACGTAATACCATCACAACGCACACATAGCAGGGTCAGGATAAGGTAATGCGTAACATAACCATCCCACCTCGTTTCGCAATAGGTACACACAAGCATGGATAAAGGAATGGTAAGCGTATATTCATTAAAATAAGGGAACATAAAGAAAAGAAAATAAAGCGTCGTCCTGTTGGTTCCATTGAGACGTACCAGTACAACCACAACCTTTGGGGTGGTTCTGAGAGCGTGAAAAACAAAGAAAGAAAGATGAATTACTCTGGTTCATGGGTTATCTACCTGTTTTGCAAACTAAGTACAATGTTCCACCCTTATAGCGAGTGCTTATGTTTTGGTAACATTACAACCCTGAAACAGGATAGCGCCATATTCCCCAACGGTACACAGAATACGGCCTGAGAGTAATGGGTTTACTTATTTGCTCTTAAAAGCGCCAGGTGCGGATCGATGATAATTGGGAGTGTAGGCGTTCACAGTTATGAGTTTATTTTAGTTTTAATACACTAAAGAGTTAAGAATTTGCAAAGGTAATTACACAACTGCGTATCCCTAGAGATTTTTTTCTTTTTATAGACTTAGATATGCTGCTTCGACATATTCGGACAACAGGTTATTTAGGAATGCCAAGGCTAAGTCCGGCCCCTTGCATAGAGATGGACACATTCGATACAAAAAAGGATTTAGGCAAGGCGATGTGCTGTCATGTGACATCTTAAATTTGATTCTTGAGAGGATTGTGAAAAACTCCCGAGCCAACACCAGAGGCACAATCTTCCAAAATCGGTGCAACTACTAGTATACGGCGACGATATTGACATCATTGGTTGGACTCTACGTGATGTCATAGCCACGTTTGCTAGTACAGAGAAGGAAGTGTCAAAAATGGGTTAAGCTGTAAATGAGGATAAAGACTAAGTATATGCTGTTAACACGAAAGGACACACAGCATCGACGAATTGAATGTTGAACGTCACCATTGGAAGATATAATTTTGAGGTAGTAAGGGACTTTGTCTACCTCGGCTCCGTTATTATTTCTGACAAGAAATTAAAAGAAGAATTACTCTTGACAACCGCTGTTCCTTCGGGCTAAGAAGGGAATTCAGTATTAAAGCCCTCACTCGAACTACTAAGGAGATCCTATATAAGACCCTGATCATCCCAGTCCTGCTCTACGGACCGTATCAAAAGCGGATGCAGAAATCCTTGGTCGATTCGAAAGAAAAATTCTTTGAAAAATCTTCGGTCCCGTTTGCGTTGACGGGCTATGGAGACGAAGATTCAACCACGAACTATACGAGCTGTACTGCGACTTACCCCTGGTCAAAAAACTCCGCATTGGACGTTTAAGATGGCTGGGACATGTAGAACGAATGGACACTAATACTCCGGCTCGCAGAGTCTTCGATTCCCAGCCATACGTCGGACGCAGAAGAGGAAACCCTCGCCTTAAGTGGCGCGCACAAGTAGAAACCGACCTCAACCAACTTGGAGTGCGCAACTGGAGGCAGTTAGCTAAGGACCGGGCTAATTGGAGAGGCATGTTGGTTGAAATCCAGGTTCATCCCGGACTTTAGCGCCACTTAAGTAATGCGACTTTGAAATCGATGAATAGGTGATGGGTATCGCTTTGGACTTCTTGGGTTTTTTTTCCAGAATCTGCCGAAGTGTGAAGATTTGATCAGTAGTGGACTTTCCTGGACTAAACCACACTGATATGGGCAGATCAGGTTTCGGTAAACAGTTTCAGGGGTTTTCATATTACTGCACATATGATCTTCTAGGGTAATTTGAGGAGACTCTTGCCTCTGTAGTTGGCGCAGTTCAGAGGGTCTCCTTTTTTGTGGATCGGGAAAACGATGCTGAGGTTCATTCTTTAAGCATACTTTCATCCTACCAAATTATGCTTATGAGTTGTTGAATGTTACATACCAAGTCATCTCCGCCGGCTCTTTAAAGGTCGGCAGGAATGCCGTCATTTCCGGCAGCCTTATTAAGCTTGAATTTAGATATTGCTATCCTCACTTCACTAAGGTCGGGTTGTTGGTATTATTCGCTCTAGTAGCCAGTGTTGAATGGTTTGTTCTTCCTGACAGCGGAATGTTGTTTGTCATCGCCGTTTAACAGTTTCCAGAAGTGTTTCCTCCATATTCTTAGCATCGACTGTGTTTCAAGTATGATATTTCCTTGTTCATTTCGACAGGAATCCGTTTGAGCCTTGTATCCCTGGCTTTGACGTTTAACACGAACACCTGGATGGCAGTAATGTCTACTTTGTAGCAGTTTAGGGCTTCCGCTTTCTTTGGGCTAAGAAGTAATTTTATTAGTATAACACTCACTCGAACTACTAAGGAGATCCTTCACAAGACGCTCTACATCCCAGTCGTGTTTAATGGCGCTGAAGCATGGACCATATCAAAGCAGAAAACGTTCTTCGTAACATCTTCAGTCCCGTTTGCGTTGACGGGCTATAGAGACGATGTTTGACCACTACTATACGACTGCGGCATAGACCTGTGAAAAAAAACGCATTGGACGTTTAAGACGGCTTTGACATGACTAGTGATTGGACACCAGCATTCCGGTTCGCAGTCTTAAATTCCCAGTTAGACGTCGGACATAGTAGATGAAGATCTCCCTTTAAGTCGCGAACACACATAAAAACCAACCTCAACCAACATGAAGTGCGCAACAAATCCAATCTGAACTCACCTCCTTTTTAGCTCCGCCCCTGGAATTATCATTCAAACCATGCTTGCCATCAATTGTTGATAAAAAGCTCCTAACTCTCTTTCATGTCCTAATAACTCGCTTGCATAGTCCTTTCTCGCTCGTATACATTATTCTCCCTTGAGGCAGCAGCATTGTTGGTCCTAAATTAAATAGTCAAACCGCTTGTACTAACTTATTTCGGCAACTGATGCCCCAGGCAATTATTCCTGCAATAGTCTGCCCCCCAACTCCAAGACCTCAAGTAGATAATGAAGTTCATCTGAACTACCAATTCCAAAGAGAAAACCAAGCAGAGAATATGTCAAGCTTTACTCTTTGACCTTTTATCAGTATATCACGCATACATTAGCACCATCGTTTGTTAGTATAGGAGGCTTGGTAGAGTGTACGTACAGTATGTCTCAATACAGCCTATACGTACCTACATCGCAATTAACATGGTTAAGCGCCAGGATCCATATTGTAGCAAGCAGTGTGGGAGTATGAGATGGGAAGGCGTATTTTCTTGGGGATTTCATGTCTCGGTGTGTGTGCAGGAGGGCTGTAAAAAAATGCCATCCTGTTGCTCTCCTAACAGGTGGGAGAAATCATATGCGCGAGACTATTCAGATTTTCCTTGTTTATTGGTGAGCCTGTGTCGTCGTTCTCATTTTTGTGTGTGAGTGCTCTACATGCGAGAAAGCTAAACAAATTGTTGAACATTGAGGGTGGTAGCTTGTAGAGCTTTTGTTTGTGTGTCCTGTGTCGAGGACAAGGCGCATTAAAGAAGGACATAACAAGAGCGAGAGTTGGATATGCCGTGTAACAGGTTTGATCCATTTTCCAGAGCCGTCTTATTTGTATGGGCAGATGCATAGGAATGGCCGAGTTCTAGAATTCAAGTGGACTGTGTGCGTCTGTGTTAAGTGACGTTGATGACACTAGGACTTGCCGTAGTCTATAGTTGAATTGTGTTCCTTCTATAACGAGTATAGGGCTGCTTTTATGACATGATGAATGTGTAATGGGAACTTTTGAAGAGAAAATCGGTTGCTTGAACGTTTTCAAAATGGAAACGGTTTTAAAGGTCAGACGTCACTGCGAGCATGCATGGAGTGGAGTGGACATTGTGAGTAGGAATTTATATTTAGAAGTATGAATCTTTTCGAGGACATACGAGAATGTGAATGCTGGGGGATGTACTACGACTTAACAGGTTTGCAGGCTATAAATCTACGAACAAGATTCATTGATTGTATAATGACAACAAGGATGAAAGGAGTGGCATGTAGTCGGGATTGGATTTTCAGAATGAATGTGGCAGGGACTAGATTTATTTTCATCAATCACGAATCAAATTAACACGTTAATAGTATTGCGGTTGTCTGTTTTGTTAGCAGATTTTCATAATTCATGTGGATGGTCGATTCGATTTTATTATGGCGGCTATGTGCCATTTCTGACTTCTTTATCTCCTGAGCCTTAAAATTATGTTCTGTTTTCGCCGATTTGCGCCTTAATGCATTTACCGATTTTAACCAAAGTTTCATCTTTGGTGGCGCTCAGTGACGCGATGGTTAGTGCGATGAACTGCCGCTCAGAAGGTCTGGCTTCAATTTCCAGCTGTCGTAGCAACACCTAAATGATTTTTCATTGGCCCTCCTCTCGTGATGATCTGACAAATCATCCGAGTAGTATCAATTGCTTATCTCAACTTAGCCGTTCGGAGTCGGCATAAAACAGGAGGTCAAGCCATCGTGCAAAAAGTACACACGCATACATGAATGGTTGTGAGAAAGCTAGGCCCTGGTTACTAACGAGCCTATGGTTTTTGTGAACTTTTGTTTAAATCGGACAACTTTTTTCGAAATCAGTTTCAGGAAATCTTTGACGACCCCGGGGTCATGAATAATTTCAATTTTTGATCAAAATTAAAAAAAAAAAAAATTAAAAATGTTCTGTGAAATATAGATATTGAGATTGTCTAAAGGCTATGCTGCAGGTGAAGACGAGAGCTGCCATTGAGCTCTATAGGCAAAGAAGAAGGGAAGAACATCGGCTTTTCAGAAAGAAGAAAAAAGAGCAAGAAAAGCGCGCGATCGAGGATATAGAGAGGTGCCACTCCAGGAACGATGTTGGCAAGTTTTACCAAAGTGTAAAACGTCAAAGCCAAGGATACAAGGCTCGAACAGAATCCTGTCGAGATGAACAAGGAAATATCGTAGTTGAGACACAGTCGATGCTGAGGATATGGAAGAAGAACTTCTGCAGACTGTTAAACGGAGATGACGAACAACATTCCGCTGTCAGGCAGAACGAACCATTTAATATTGCCAACGACAGCGAAAACTGCCAACCACCCGACCTAAGTGAAGTTAGGATAGCTATATCTAAACTCAAGCTTAATAAGGCCGCCGGAAATGACGGCCTTCCCGCTGAGCTTTATAAAGCTGGCGGAGATGACTTGGTAAGCAACATCCACCAACTCATAAGCCAAATCTGGTCGGTTGAAAGCATGCCTGAAGAATGGAACCTCATCATCGTTTGCCCGATCCACAAAAAAAGGAGACACTCTGAACTGCGCCAACTACAGAGGCATAAGTCTGCTCAACATCGCTTACATGATCCTATCTGCCGTAATATGTGAACACCTGAAACCGTTTACCAACAACCTGATCGGCCCTTATCAGTGTGGTTTTAGGCCAGGAAATTCCGCAACTGATCAAATCTTCACACTTCGTCAGATAATGGAAACAACCCAAGAAGTCCAAATCGATACCCACCACCTATTTATCGATTTCAAAGCCGCATACGACAGCATTTATAGAACTGTCAGAGCCATGTCTAGTTTTGGTATACCGTCCAAACTCGTCCGTTTGTGTAGGATGACGATGGAGAATTCTCGCTGCACCATCAGGGTCGGAAACGACCTCACCGACACATTCGATACCAAAAAAGGATTTAGGCAAGGCGATGCACTGTCATGTGACTTTTTCAATTTGATTCTTGAGAGGATTGTGCAAAACTCCCGAGCCAACACCAGAGGCACAATTCTCCAAAAATCGGTGCAACTACTAGCATACGGCGACGGTATTGACATCATTGGTAGGACTCAACGTGATGTCATAGCCACTTTTTCTCGTATAGAGAAGGAAGCGGCAAAAATGGGGTTAGCAGTAAATGAGGGTAAGACAAAGTATATGCTGTCAACACGAAAGGACACACAACATCGACGAATTGGACAGAACGTCACCATTGACAGATATAACTTTGAGGTAGTACGGGACCTTGTCTACCTCGGCTCCGCTACTAATTCTGACAACAACATCTCGTCAGAAATCAAACTAAGAATTACTCTTGCCAATCGCTGTTTCTTCGGGCTAAGAAGGCAATTTAGTAGTAAAGCCTTCACTCGAACTACTAAGGAGATCCTATATAAGACCCTGATCATCCCAGTCCTGCTCTACGGCGCTGAAGCATGGACTGTATCAAAAGCGGATGAAGAAATCCTTGGTCGATTCGAGCGAAAAATTCTTCGCAAAATCTTCGGTCCCGTTTGCGTTGACGGGCTATGGAGACGAAGATTCAACCACGAACTATACGAGCTGTACAGCGACAAACCCCTAGTGAAAAAACTCCACATTGGACTTTAAGATGGCTAGGACATGTAGAACGAATGGACACCAATACTCCGGCTCGCAGAGTCCTCGATTCCCAGCCAGACGTCGGACGCAGTAGAGGAAGACCTAGCCTTAAATGGCGCCCACAAGTAGAAACCGACCTCAACCAACTTGGAGTGCGCAACTGGACGCAGTTAGCTAAGGACCGGGCTAATTGGAGAGGCATGTTGGTTTAGGCCCAGGTTCATCCCGGACAGTAGCGCCACTTAAGTAAGTAGGTAAGTATTTTAAAGAGTAACGCCAAATACACTTTGTAACCAAATTTCATTCAATTCGTGATCGTACTTTTTATGTTATTAGGTTCCGAATGAAGAATTGAGTTAATACCCATTGCACCACCCCCGCTGACAAATGCATCATGTCATTTTAAAGAACGGTTTCCAATCTATCAATTTGCCAAATTTCATTCTAATCTATTAAGCGGTTTACGAGTTATAAGGATTTGAAAAAACAAATAGGATTTCTATGGAAAAACAAGATCTTTGGTCTTCCCTACCGGTGGTCTTCACTATGCCAACCGACTCGGGGTGGGAGGAATCCCCATGGAAACAGGATTCACATCCACAAACCCACAAAGCTACCTTTTCCGGGGTTGACACCAGGTCAACAGACCTGAAGTTGGATAGTGTTACCCACAACGCTACCATCTTTGGGGTTGACGGGGTTGACGGGGTTGACGCAAAGTCAACAGACCTAGAATTGGCCAATGTTTTCGAAAGGCTTGCAGAAAAGGAACCTTTTTTCCGATTCTGACGAAACCGTCAAAACGGTGGTGTTGGCCTCTGTATGTAATTCAGATGATGGAACTCTTACAGATTAACCTCCACCACTCCAAAGCGGCCTCAGCCGCAATTCTTTTCAAACTCACAAATCTCGGGGATAATATAGTTCTGATCCAAGACCATGGGTTGTCAACAAGCAGGTGCGCGGACTCAGAACTCCTTACTACAAACTGCGTAAGAAATGAAGGTAAAACTAGATCAACAGCAATCAGGATGCTGTCGCAGCCAATATTAAACAAACGACAATAACTACTGGCTGGTTTCGGCATACTTTGCTAACGACCATGTGGGACCAATACCTCAGGGTAACCTAAGAAACCTGATTGCGGAAGCAGAGAGGCTTCCTGCTCTCATTATTGGATATGCATTCCAATGCTCATCATAGAATTTGGGGCAGCTCCAACATAAATGAACGAAGTGAGTTACTATTTGATTATATTCTAGGAACAAACCTGCTCACCTGTAACTCGGGTTCCGTCCCCACCTTCAAAAATAGAATCAGACAAGAAGTTCCAGACATCACTTTTGCCTCCCATAACATAATCGACATGATCAGAAACTGGAGAGTCTCTAACGAGCACTCCTTTTCAGACCACAGATATATCCAGTTCACCTTGGATGATAACTCCCCCAGACCTGAAGGTTTTTAGGAACCCCAAGAATACTTCTCCGAGTAACAAGACAGAATTGGACAGCCTGGTGGAAACCCTCTCTCGAACACTGAACAATGCAACATCGACATCATGTCCCATAAGAAGGCCTCGAGGGAAAGCCAAGTCTCCATGGGGGAACTCCAACCTCTGCACCCTTCGAAAAAAATACAGGCAACTTTTTAACAAAGCCAAGAACTCCAAAGAGACACTAGATTGGGACCAATAAAAGTTGTATCTCAAAACACACAAAAGCGTGTTGAGGAAGGAAAAAAAAAGCATCCTGGCGTTCCTATTGTGAGAACATTAAAGAAACCTCAGAGGCTTCTAGACTCCGCAAAATCCTCTCCACCAATCCACCTTTATCTAGCTACCTACCCAAACCAGATGGTCAATGGACAACCTCCAGCATGGAAACCATTGACCTACTTCTGGACACCCACTTTCCTGCTAGCTCCTCTAACCCCGTGGATACCAAACCAGAGTTGTTTAGTAATTCCATTCCACTTACCAACATAATCATCACCAAAGAAAAACTTCTTTAGGTCATTAAGAGCTTCACTTCAAACCATTAAAATCCCCTGGACCAGATGGTATCATCCCTGCGGAAATCCAATACAACCTTGAGGTCCTGATACCTTGGCTACTAACCATCATCACCAGCTGTCTACGGTTAGCACATATCCCCAAGACATGGACGGAAGTAGAAGTTGTATCCATCCCCAAAGCAGGAAAAAGCTCTCACATAATCCGAAGGATCTTCGTCCGATCAGTCTATCTTCTTTGCTGCTTCAAACCCCGTAAAGATTAATTGATCTACACAACCGTACTTGTATAAAACCAACTTCACTCACTAGTAAGCATCATTGAAAGCTCACTAAGAGTAAAGGAGAATACTATGGTTGCCTTTCTTGATATAGAAGGAGCTTTTAACAATGTCAAAGCAGAAGCAATTACTAATGCACTCTCGGATTTGAATGTTGATGGCTCGCTAGGATTGCTAATAAATCAACTACTCATAGGCAGAATTATTAACACTAATCTTGGCATCTCATCCGCACGCAGATCCGTTAGCTGTGACACCCCACAAGGGGACGTCCTGTCTCCTCTTCTCTGGAATCTAGTGGTCAACAAGCTACTAGTAAATCTAAAAAGAGAGGGGTGAAAAGTGATTGCCTACGCGGATGACGTGGCAATAGCTGTTTCAGGGAAATGCCTTAATACCCTTAGAGATCTATTGGGCCGCCAAATTTGGACTCGGCGCGAACCCACAAAAAAGCGAATTGGTCCTTTTCCGCAGAAAATACAAAGTCAAGCACATTGACCCTCCCAAACTTAATGCCGTCAGTCTTAAGTTCACAGAATCAGCTAAATACCTGGGTCTGGTTTTGGATAAGAAACTGAACTGGAAAGCTAACATCCAAGAACGCGTTAAGTAAGCTATCGAAAAGAAATGGGGTATGCAAGGGGTAAACAGCCTCCAACCGCAACCTAGGTAAAGTTCAAAGACCAGCTTGCATATGCATTAGCAGAGCTCTTAGTACAACCCCCTCCGCAGCCCTAGATGCTATCCTACATTTAGTGCCACATTTATCGACCGCAAACAGTAGCTGTGAGACTGAGAGTCTCGTCACAATGGACACCCAATCAGGGTGAACACACAGATTCTGAATCACCTTTACATTACAGAAAACAAAGACCCAACTCAGTTTTGAGCATAACTTCAGGGCAACCATTCCCAGTCGCCTTGCATGAAAGCCGGATTCGATCGATACCAATAACTCAATTCACATCTACACGGATGGGTCTAAAACAGAATCTGGAGTAGGTGGAGGTGTCTTCTCCGAGATGCTTAACCTAAGCATATTCTTTCGCCTTCCCGATCATTGTAGCGTTTTCCCGGCGGAAATCATGGCAATCAAAGAAGCCTTGTCTTGACGGAAAAGGAATGTAATTTCCACGAAGCATATAAGCATCTTCAGCGACAGCCAAGCGGCGATCAACTCGCTGAAAGCAATCTCGTTCAACTCGAAATCAGCCCACGAATGCGGACTGTCACTTAACGAGATAGCGGAGCATTTTACCATTCACCTCTTTTGGGTGCCGGGCCACAGAGACAGAGAGATGAAGATGATGATACAGAAGAGTGTCTGTCAAGCTCACCCTACCTTGATATTCTACCGCCAGTAGATATGCTGGGTATACCCCTACCTACATTTCAATTACTGATCAAACAGGATTCGATCAAGAAAGCAAACCGCAGATGGATAAACGGCACAACGTGCCAAATATCGAAGCAACAGTCGCCTAGCTTTAACCAAAAGCGCTCCATCTACTTAAAAATGCTGGACAGATCAACATAATCGCTGTCCTCACTGGACACTATCCTATAGGTCTATACGCAAAAAGACTAGGGCAATGATTTCTTTCGAAGCTGCTTGGTCGAGGAAGAGAGAGGAGGAAGTATTACTCACCTTCTTTGCTCTTGTCCAGCTCTCTCAGGAAAAAGGAAACTTCATCTAGGAGAACACTTCTTCTAAAATCTAGGTGAGTATCAGAAACATCCTACGCTACATAGTTAGCTCTGAATAGGTACTCCAATTAGCCGATCGAATATAGGGAAGTCAATGCATCGATGTGGTACCAAAACGGACATTTATGGTCAAACCATGAACAAGTATCAATTTTTATGCAAATATTTGTTTTATTGTCTTTAAAAATACACTTTTGTCATATTGAATATAAAATACGTACACACAAGTGTACATCATTTGAGTTTCAGTACTTCGCATGTTTATGCGGCTACTGGTTCAGCCCGTACATAATAAAGTTAACTTAACGCTTTTAGTTTCTCTCGAATGCAGGACTTAAGAATTTAAACAGATTTGACGATCCACTTTGGATGTTTTGCCGCATGTCGAAGCCCTGATCCTGTGATAGATTTTGTTTGACATCATTCATTCCCAATTGGTTATATGCTACAGAATTTGCACCCACAGGAAGTGTATTGAAAGGTTGATTCTGATTTGTGTAATTCTGCAACTGCGGATTCATGCATAAGGCTGCCAGATTTGGTGTAATTGTGTTGCATGGAATTTGACAATTCCATCCGTCGTTATGCTGATTTGGAGACATTCCCTGACTCTGCATATACTCACGAGTGCCACCTCGTCTATCCATGTCACTGGATGAACCTGTCTTTGGTACTGCCATCGAAACACGAAGCGATACACCTTTGACGATATGATTCTCTTCACATAACGATTTTACTACTTCTTGATCTAAAAAAGTTACGAAGGCAAATCCACGAAACGGTTTGGGTATAAATACATCTGCCACATGTCCGAATTTTGAAAAATACGTTCGAAGATCATTGGCTGTCAAGGCTTCTGTACAACGGCCTACATGAATTTTGAAGTCATTCTCCATACGGGGAATTCGTATACCGGGAATTCGTATGCGGCACAAACGGCCTTCAACAGTTTGTGGTGTGGACAAAGCAAGCCTTTGTGCTTCGTACTCCTTAAACCTTATAAACCCATATCCCTTTGATAGACCAGTAATTAGGTCTTTCTTTACTTGTGCCATTAGAATATCACCCAATTTTTCAAAATTTTTCCGTAAACTCTCGTCAGTCACAGCATATGGTAAGTTGAGGATGATTAAATCTCTGCAAGATGTTTTTTGTGTTTCGACTCGTTTGCACTTAGCTTTAGATGTTTCGGAATTGTCATCGTTCTTACGTTTTGTCTCTTTGGGGAAGGTACAAATGTAAGTTTGAGTACCCCACTTATTTTCCGAGGACGGTGGATAAAATCTTCCCTTACTGAAGCGAATACCACGCACAGTTTTTGTTTTTTCAATGCGATATTTGAGGCCACTACAGCCAGGGTATTGTGCCTGGAGGGTGGATTGTAACAAGGTGTCATCTCTTTCAATTGGCAGCTCGATAGGCTCCACACCTTCATCTTCGGCCACCTTTACGAACTGCATTGGTAAGCTGGGTTAAATTGTTCTTTTTTTTTCAATTGTTTTGAAATGTTCTTTAAATTTTTCTCTGGAAACGTAAATCGTAGACAATTCGTTTTTATATTTTATTTTGTCCTGACAAACGTTTTCGTCTGATTGTTTTAAGATAACTTTTGTTATTAGAAGACAGAAGCCAACTGCTGCCAGCCAGAAGAAAAACAAGCTCGTTTTTGTTTATTTTGAAATTTACTACCACTTATTCATATTCTTAGAAATTGACGCTGTATAACGATCTCTTTCGGTTGCATTACTAACGTGTCGTTTGAATTGCGTTTCACGTATGTTTATCACATGATCGCTTCAGTTGGATTCGTCACACTTAAAACCGTTAAACACAGATGTCTACATAATAACATAATAATACTTACATAGGTTAAAGCGAGACGACCCAGTATAATTTTTTTTTTAAATCAAAATATGAATGGAGTGATGCTCAAGAATGAATAAATTCGTTCACTCTCGCAGGCTGAACTCTAATTCTGAACAAAACTTGCACACTCCCCTCTTTGCTTTCAACACATGAAACTGTTTGTTTACTGATGAGTAGAAGGGTCGGCAAAATGCCACTATATCTAATAAATCATTCTTGAATCTTGACTATAGCAACAAACAAGAATATGTCGAGCTAAGAAATGTCCATTTACAGTAAGTTCCAAAAGTAAGTATACACAGTACACATATAATTATTTTTTCCGATTCTTAGGGCCAGTTTTTCAGTGCTGAGTTAACTCTGATGGCGTTTTCCACTGGGAAAAAATCAATTTTTTGTTTGATCTGAAAACGTCAGAAGACCGATTTTGACAGTTGTTGTGTTCCATTGGGCAAAAAAAATTATATTTTATTGATCTTAGATCAACTTTGCAAATCTGTAGGGGTATTCATGCAACGTCGGAAAGTCGTCGTAAACGTTGTAAACGTGATAAAATTACGACGTGATAAATGAACTGTCATAATTTGTATGGGAAATCTTTTCCAACAATATCGGAATTTTCTCACAGGAATTGAGTGCGTAAACGGCGTAAACTGAGATGGTAAACGTTGTAAACTTTTGCAATGCTATTTTGACATTTAAAAAAGTCACTTTCACACATCAAACGTGTGCGCTTAACTGAAGAAAATTATCGATAACGGAAAGAGAACAATAGGAACAAATTTCTATCAATAAATAAATTACTAAAATGAGATTGAATTCAATGGGTTACCGCATTATTTACGGGGCAGTTTTAGGGTCTTTCATGAAACGTCGTCGTAAAATTAAAATCTTTCGCACGTAATAAAATTACGACGTTGCATGAATACCCTTTGTATTTGTATAGCTGTCAGTTCGACTAGAGTGACTTTCATTTTGATTTAATACTTCGGCTGTGAAAAACAAGAGTGCTTTGCGTTTAGATTTATTATTGGATATAGATATACCCCTTATTCATTAGATTTCACTTAAACACATCTCAACGGTTGTATAGTTATACAGTGCATCAGTATTTATACAGCCCCTATTCAGGGTCGCACAATTGCTTATTCATAACATATTTCCCCATCCATAATAGTTATACAGGGTTTGTGTCAAATAAATTACCAAAAAGCTCGGCAGAGTTACCAAGGGAACATTTTTATGGTTGCGAAACTCATGGTGATAATTTTATTTTCTACATTTTTATAACATATTGATGACTTATGTTAACTCAATAACATCGTTAACAGTGTTGAGTCTGTAGGTAAAGAAAAATTACCATTTGAACAAACAAAACAGTGAAACACAACTGCTAAAATACAAAAATACCCTGGGTGATTTTTTTCCTCTTACAATTGAACCTTTGGTAACCCTGATGCTCAGCCGTCTGTGAATACAGAAATAAACAAAATTATGTACCCTTATACAGGCACTATTCAACCATCAGACGCGTTTAGGATGTGCAGCCTCTATTCAACGTTGTATAAGTTTTATGAATAATGTTTTTTCGTTTAGAGGCATTTTAAGGAGTGCATAACTTTATACACTCCTTATAATGAAGTTATGAATAAGGCTGATAGAAAATAAAGTTATGCGTGAAACGTGAGCTATTAAGTTCATCTAGTTCGGCTTCGGAAAGTGATGAAGAATGTTTCTGTTTTTATTTTTCAAATTTTTTGTTGAAATTAAAAAAAAAAATATTTGAGAAGGCTACAATCCGCTGTGCGGATCGTTGAATACCCTATCCCATTCCATCTTTAAAATAATATCCTCAAAATGTGGGCTTTATGGCGATAAAATACAGAAAATGACATTGTCACAATATTGCTCAGACAGTTTATCAAAACCTTTTGTGGTTCGACAAAAAAACAACGTTTTTGTATTTCATATGCCTTGGGGTAGGGCATACAAATGGTTTTTGTAGAAAAACGCCCCCAAAAAGTAGGCGTGGGTTGAAATGGTCTATTGACGAAATGTTCATATTAATACTACCAATGATTGTGCATCAAATTTTTTTTTTTCGAAAATTTTAAAATTTGGCCAAAACACGTTTTTTATAAAAAAAAAAACACCAAAAAGTGGGCGTGGCAAAAAACTTTATATTGACGAAATATAGATATAACGATTATCTAAATAAGCTGCTCAGACACTTTTTTTTAAATTCTTTACGTTTTTCCAAAAAGGGGGCGTGGCAGTGGGCGGATTTCAAATTTTTTTACACTTGTTCTGCTGGGAGCAACAAAGAGCACGTGTACGAAATTTCATCCTTCTAGCTCAAAATGTAAGGCCCAAAAACTGGTGACGTACGTACGGACGGACGGACAGGCAGACAGACGTGTCAACAATTTTGTGGAGGATGCAATTAATTTTTTATGGTTTAAATTTTGACAGCTACACCGACGCTAACTTTACAGGCACGAAATGACACTAATACAATGACAAAAAAATAAATCTGAATCGTGTTCCATTGACACTCAAAAAGATCAAATTTCGGATCAAAATCTAGATTCCCCAATGGAAAACGCCATGAGTTAACCTAGAGTTTACTAACACTGGAATAAATTTAATCCAGAGCGTATTCACGCGTAGCAGTTTTTCAGTGCAGGATTAAATTTGACTCTGTTTGTGGAGATTTGATTTGGTAGCACTGATGTTTTATTGATTTTGCTGTCAAAAAATTATCGAAATGTATAGAATCTGCAACAGCTCAGTTTTCAGCTGTTTGGTTTCTTTTTCCCAGAGCAAATGAAAATGCTTTTGTCGCTATCTTACAAGTTTTTTTTTCTTTTTAAAACAGTCAATTGCAATTTTGAAAACAATTTCAAGTCGCTGAGATCTGAATCTGAATATATCGTACACGTATTTAGTTTACAAAAATTTAATAAAATGTCCACATAAATGGAATTGAAAATAATTGTTTGCTTGGTATTTATATCATACGTCAAAAACAGCTGATTATTTAATCCCAGAGTTAACTCACCAAACTTGCTGGGTTAACTCGAAGTTAACTCTGGATAGTTTAATCCCGAAATTTAGGCCGTGTGCCAATTGCGTTAAAATTTTAGCCAGCCATTCAAAATTTTAACCTGCTCAACAGCTCGCTAAAATTTATCCAGTGGCTAATTTTTGACATTTGGTATACCTACTGAGGAGTGAGAGTGATGGAAAGCATACCAGTGTTCACATGTGTGGAAAAATAGCACAGCATTCAGATTTTTAATAAAAAGCAAAGAATGTGTATTTCATATCAGAAAATGTAAACAAAGTTTTAACATAAACTAAAATTGGGTTTTTAAAAAAGGATGGTTACAAAAATGTTATGACCACATTTGTTTCGGTATATTTTGCATGCGAAATGTGTATAATTTGAGCGAAGTAAAATGGATATCCTTAATAATGAACACAAATCGTACAACAATTATGTTTTAATGTCAATAATAAACAATTAAGGTTTTTTGTATGATATCTCTAAAGTCTATTCGGTATTTTTTTTATTACAAGAAAATATATAGAAAGGAATTTTGTTCCAATTCTTTTGGGAAATTATTAAAACCAGTATTTAAATAATATCCCATTTAGGAACAAAATTACTTTAGCAAAAATGCCTTTTTTCACTTTTTTTTTATTCCACTCACTATTTTATGCTGATTTTAAAAATTCGAAAAATCCCTATAGATATCAACCACTTTTTGACATTTCACATGTAGCTGAATGATAAATACGAAGAAGAATATTCCAGTGCAGCATTGCCAGATAAAAAAAATTGAAATTATAAATAAAAATTCCCAAAATATAAAATAAATAAATATCCATTTCGAGGTTCCCTACTTTTTTAAAGAAAAAAACACAGAAAATTCAAATTTAATGGAGAATGTTTATTATCATTTGAAAGAACATTCTTTGGCATTTATTTTTTGAAGATTATGTCTATCAAATGTTGGCCGTTGCTACGTCGCAGATGGTCCATCCGTTGAGTCCAATTTTCGATCACTCGTTCGAGCATTTCGACTGGTAACTGGCGAATAACACGCGTGATGTTTTCCTCCAAGGCCTGAATCGAAGCGGGTTTGTCGGCATAAGCTTTTGACTTTACATATCCCCACAGGAAAAAGTCTAACGGTGTGATATCACACGATCTTGGTGGCCAATCGACCGGCCCAAAACGTGAAATTATGTGCTCACCGAAATGTTCTCTCAATAAGTCCATTGATTGATGCGATGTGTGGGAAGTGGCGCCGTCTTGCTGTCGCCGAGATCACGAGCTTCAATTTCAGGCATCAAATAGTCGGTTATCATGGCACGATAACGGTCGCCATTGACGGTTACGTTCGCACCGGCATAATTTTTGAAGAAATATGGACCGATGATTCCACCGGCCCACAAACCACACCAAACCGTTGTTTTTTTTTGGATGAAGTGGCAGTTCTTCAATCTCTTCAGGTTGCTCTTCGTCCCAAATGCGGCAATTTTGTTTGTTTACATACCCATTGAGCCAGAAATGGGCCTCATCGCTAAACAAAATTTGCCTCGAAAACGTCGGATCTTCTTGGAACTTTTCAAGAGCCCATAGAGCGAAGCGATGTCGCTTGGGAAGGTCGAGCGGCTTCAGTTGTTGCACAAGCTGTATTTTGTACCCTTTCAATTTAAGATCTTGACGTAAAATACGCCAAGTCGTTTCATACGTCAGTCCGAGTTGCTGCGAACGGCGCCGAATCGACTCTCTACGGTCTTCGTGTACACTCTCAGCTACGGCCGCTATATTTTCTTCACAGCGTGCTGGACGTGGTCTATTCGGTCGAATATTATCCAATAATGAATGCTGGGTCTCAAAATGGGTGATGGTGTTGCGAATAGTACGCTCAGTAGGCCGATTATGTTGACCATAAGTTGAGCGAAGTGCACGAAACACATTCCTCACAGAACGTGAATTTTCATAATAAAGTTGAACAATTTGTAAACGTTGTTCACGCGTAAGTCTTTCCATTATGAAATGCCAAACAATACTAAACAAAAATAACATGACATCATGACACGACTCATTTTCAAAGGCTATTGAAAAAAGTATCTCTACTTGGATCACCCTTTATGAGTATGTGAAGTTGTCTGGCAGGCGCCTTAATCAACAGTTTTTTCGTTAATAGTACCCTTGGTGGCCCGCTTCGCGGGAAAAAACTTCGTTGCTCCGCTCAGGATATGTAACGTCGTCAGGCAGGCGCCTCAGTCAACAGTTTTTTAAGTTGTAATATTTTTATTTTATATGTTTTTTTGAAGATGGCAATGACGCGTTAACCACTGAAGTAAAAAAAAAACAGAAATGTAAAACAACAACAATTTGTATGGAAATATAACCCAAAAAGTGAAATTTTGTCATAAGCATAACTCTTATGGCTGAAACACAATCACGCTTTGGTGCGTTGCGTTGGCTGACGCACCTAGTTCAACCATATGAAATCAATGTTACCTATCCCAATTTGGCTTTGCCTGGCGTTGAGTTTCCACCTCAAAATGAAAAACGTAAAATCTTAACGTAACGTTGCTGTAAAGCGCCATGGGCAAAGCAAAGGTTGGAAAAAGTGTGAATTGTCAAAATATTTGTTGTTGTTTTCTGGATTATTTTCTGAGAAGGTTACGGAGTACGATATTTTTAGCAAAGATTTTAACCATTTTCCCATTTATGTAGCAGAAGTTGAAACTGCTGAGAAAATAAATATGTCAAAGCGTGCGCAAAGCAGTTGGGCGTAATGGCTGAAACACAATCACGCTTTGGTGCGTTGCGTTGGCTGACGCACCTAGTTCAACCATATGAAATCAATGTTACCTACCCCAATTTAGCTTTGCCTGGCGTTGAGTTTCCACCTCAAAATGAAAAACGTAAAATCTTAACGTAACGTTGCTGTAAAGCGCCATGGGCAAAGCAAAGGTTGGAAAAAGTGTGAATTGTCAAAATATTTGTTGTTGTTTTCTGGATTATTTTCTGAGAAGGTTGTGGTATACGATGTTTTTAGCAAAGATTTTAATCATTTCCTCCATTTTTGTAGCAGAAGTTGAAACTGCTGACAAAATAAATATGTCAAAGCGTGCGCAAAGCAGTTGGGCGTAACGTTGGTAAAGCGAAGCTCCATAGCGTGATTGTGTTTCAGCCATAACGTTGGTAAAGCGAAGCTCCAAAGCGTGATTGTGTTTTAGCCATTAAACTAAATGTGAGCGACGATTTTAAAAACGGAGAAATGATCAGCACGTAAAGACGAATCTTTTAAGCCAAAAAAAAGTTAAAAAAGTGAGTTTTTGCTAAAGTAAATTTATGCCCCATTTAATCCAATTGACACAGCAAAAAGCCAAATTTTGTTAACCACAGCAGAAATGTCAAAAATTATTAGCTAATGGATAAAATTAACCCCTTTTAAACGCAATCGACACACGGCCTAAATCGCATAATATATACCTCGACACCCTATAATCGAAATCAGCTGTCATTTAAGCTGTCACTTTTGCTGTCAGTGAAAAGTAATGTGCCACCGGAAAAATTTATAAAAAATAATTTAGTTTTATAAAATTGAATTTAAATTATAAGGTGACAGCACATTACTTAACCAAATGGCGTCCCTTGCACGAGTTTTCAATATTTCCCGTGGAATCGGAGTGCTGTGCAATCGGTTTTCCTTAATAACCATCAATGTGGAATCGGCAGCACCTCACCTCATCAGGTTTGTGTTATGAAAGCGTTTCATCAAAAAGTCTTAACTAGTTGTTTTCTTATGATTACTTAAAAGCCGCCAAATACTGCCGGCAAGTTCTTTCCACACAACTTCCTCTCGACTTGACCTCATGGAGTTCTTCGACAAAAAGGAAAATTTCGGTGAAAACGCTGTGAAGCACGGTCGTGCATGGAAGAAGGAGGAACTTCGTATAAAGTCCAACTCCGATTTGCATCAGTTGTGGTACGTTCTATTGAAAGAGAAAAATATGCTCTTGACAATGGAACACGAGTGCAATGAAAAAATGAAATTGTTCCCCAGCCCAGAACGATTGGATAAGGTAAGGCTGCAATACAATTTCATGGGAGCAAGTGATTGGATTCGGTTTGCACACTTTGTAGGTTGAAATTTCGATGGAGAACCTGGAAGCTGTAGTCCGTGAACGCAACAAAGCATACCATTTGCTAGAAACTGGTGAAACCGGTGAACGCCCAGGTCGATTAGTTTCAAATCCCCTTGGCATTAAATACTACTACAAGTAAGATTTCACAGAGATTGCAAAATAGAGCCGTTGTTGTATGAATACTTATACTTACTTACCTTAGAGCTAAGGAGCATGTCCTGCCACCGCACATGAACGTTAAGTGGATTAAGAAACAACCAATCGGATTCGGCGGAAGGGCTGTTCGTAAATTCTTGCTGCTTTATCGTGAAAAGCTTTACAACGAGAAGAGGAAGTCCAAGAAGTGAGAAATTTCTAGTAGGTAATTTCGAAGGCTGTAACTAATTGCGTTTGCATCTTTTTTTTAGTCGTTCGCGCAATCATGTGATGATGTTGCTGCGAAGAAATCCAAATTTGAGTGTAGATTTACTTAAGGAGAAATACCCAGAAGTGGACGTCGACAAGCTGATCAAGAGCGATAAGATTCGAGGACATTATTTACCAAAATTGAATGTCTAACTGATGTACAAATGGCTTAGCAAATAAATGTTATTTTTAAAGTTAACTTTTGTTTGCGATGGTTTGGGTGGGAGATTATAGCAGCGAACACATAAAATAAAGTAAAAGTTGCTTCAACAGAAGCAGCAGAAGGTATTGAGTAAGTTAGGAATGGTTATGGTACTTCTATTGAGGTTATAAGGTTATAACCACACCGACAAGGAAGCGATATTAACGTTTTGGTTTTAGTTGTTTTAGTTTTGGTGTTGGGTGTTGTAGAACGAGGGTAGACTCTGATAGGCTTTAAGTTGGCAGTGCCCTGTTGTTGTAACTCTGACTACACATCAAATGTGCTTATTTTTACCTCCAAGTGGTAACCATCGGGTACTGGTCTCATCCAACCGGATTTTACTTGCGTGTTGATAACAAGACGAAAAACAGCAACACTATAAACAGTTTGGTCTGAATGGCACGGAATAACCGTTCTGGTGTCTTAGGCGAACCCAGATGAGCTGCTTCGACATATTCGGACAACAGGTTATTTAGCAATCTCAAGGGTAAGTCAGGCCCTTGAACAGAAATGGAGGAGGATGAGCCAAAAGGCCAACGGCAGCGCTCAATCCAGTAGTGGATACTGATGGCCCCATGTGACATACTACGGACCATGTTATACTGAGCAGAAACAGCGACTATTCGGATGTGGATTCGCTATAAGTGTAGGCTAAGGCAAGAAGTCATATGTTTCCTAGATTAGCGAACGCATTGTAACAATTCGCATTAAGGCCAAATTCGCCAACTTATGCCTTATATGCGTTCACGCCCCGACGGAGGAAAAAGATGACATAGCTTAAGATTGCTTCTACGAGCTCCTTGACAAAACCTAGCACACGGTTTTCTCAGCACGATATCCATTAGCGTACATTGCGGTCTCCAGATCAACGAACGGTCAACCAAATTTGTCACGTTGTGATAGACAAGAGGCCCGCATCCAGTATTTCGTGTGTCCAAACATTCCGAGGGGCTAACATCGACTCGGACCACTATCTTGTTGCAGCCAAGGTAAGAATGCGGATATCCACCACACCACAACAAACCAGAAATACTGTGACAAAATTTAATGTCGAAAGACTGCAATCGAAAGAGACCACCGTTTGACACCATACCACCAGCATCGAATATCGAAGAACAATGGCAACGATGCCAACAAGATATTAAGTCAGCCGCAACTGATGTGCTAGGTTTCTCGCGGTCACTAGCAAGAAACCCCTGGTTAGATGAAAAATGCCGATAGATGCTCTCAGCTAAGAACAAGGCTGAGCTGCAGGTGAAGACGAGAGCTTCCATTGAGCTCTATCGGCAGAGACGAAGGGAAGAACACCGGCTTTTCAGAAAGAAGAAAAAAGAACAAGAAAAGCGCAATATCGAGGATATAGAGGTACAACTCCAGGAACTATGTTCGCAAGTTTCACTAAGGGAAATATCGTAGTTCTTCTGCAGACTGTTAAACAGTGATGACGAACAACATTCCGCTCAGAACGAATCATTGAATATTGGCGACGACAGCGAAAACTATCAACGACCCAAATGAAGTGAGGATAGCAATATCTAAACTCAAGCTTAACAAGGCTGCCGGAAATGACGGCTTTCCCTTCGAGCTTTATAAAGCCGGCGGAGATGACTTGTTAAGTACCATCCACCAACTCATAAGCCAAATCTGGTCGGATGAAAGTATGCGTTTTACAGATCCACAAAAAAGGAGACCCTGCGGCAACTACAGAGGCACAAGTCTCCACAATATCGCCTACAAGATCCTATCTGCTGTAATATGTGAACGTCTGAAACCGTTTACCAACAACCTGATCGGCCCTTATCAGTGTGCTTTTAGGCCTGGAAAGTCCACAATCGATCAAATCTCCACACTTTGGCAGATCCTGGAAAAAACCCAAGAAGTCCAAATCGATACCACCACCTATTTACCGATTTCAAAGCCTCATACGAAAGCATTTATAGAGACAAGCTATACAGAGCCATGCCTAGTTTTGGTATACCACCGAAACTGGCCGTTTGTGTAGGATTACGATGAAGAGTTCTCTCTGCTCCATCAGGTTCGGAAACGACCTCACCGACACATTCGATACAAAAAAAGGATTTAGGCAAGGCGATGAGCTGTCATGTGACTTCTTCAATTTGATTCTTGAGAGGGTTGTGCCAAAGTCCCGAGCCAACACCAGAGACAAAATTATCCAAAAATCAGTGCAACTACTAGTATACGCCGACGATATTAACATCATTGGTAGGACTCAACGTGATCATAGCCACGTTTGCTAGTATAGAGAAGGAAGCGGCAAAAATGGGTTTAGCAGTAAATGAGGGTAAGACAAAGTATATGCTGTCAACATCGACGAATTGGGCAGAATTGGGCAGAATGGTGACCATTGACAGATATAACTTTGAGGTAGTACGGGAATTTGTCTACCTCGCCTCCGCTGTTAACTCTCGACAACAACATCTCGTCAGAAAAAAACGAAGAATTACCCCTGCCAACCACTGTTTCTTAAGGTTAAGAAGGCAATTCAGTAGTAAAGCCCTCACTAAGGATATCCTTATAAGACCTTGATCATCCCAGTCCTGCTCTCCGGCGCTGAAGCATGGACCGTATCAAAAACGAATGAAGAAATCCTTGGTCTATTCGAGAGGCAAATTCTTCGAAAAATCTTCGGTCCCGTTTGCGTTGACGGGCTATGGAGACGAAGATTCAACCAAGAACTAAACGAGCTGTACAGCGAATTACCCCATTTGACGTTCAAGATGACTAGGGCACGTAGAACGGATAAACACGAATACTCCGGCTCGCTGAGTCTTCGATTCCCAGCCACACGTCGGACGCAGCACAGGAACCCTTGCCTTAAGTGGCGCGCACAAGTAGAAACCGACCTCAACCAACTTGGAGTGTGCAACTGGACCGGGCTAATTTTGGAGGCATGTTGGTTGAGGCTCAGGTTCATTCCGGACTGTAGCGCCACCTAAGTAAGTATCTCCTTTGTAACTGCCCAGCCCTATCAAACAAAAGGAAGCTCCATCTTGGTGCTTACTAATTTCAAAATCTCGGCGATTTGAAAAAAAAAAAAAAAAAAACGGAAGCGAAGTGTCTCTTGCGTGTGCTGGCGAACTCGCTGATAGCCACTCTAACCAAACAGTTTAAAAGTCACCCAGTGCGGGTCATAACTTCGTTTAAATTCGTCTTCCGCCTGCAAAAAGAAAGGCAGCCCGCATCTTCAAAAGCGTCATGTGAGTGACCCTTCAGATTAGGGTGGCAACTACATTGTTGGTGGACTTATCGAATGTCCACGAATTCAATATTGAGGATCAATAACTTTTGAAGTTCTTATGATCTATGTGATGAGTCATCACGCTGTTGGAACTCAACATCCACAGGCTGGTTAAGTGGAATCGTGATGAATTAAAAAAAAAAAACTTTGCTCCATTATTACCGGTTTAATTGTACACAAATTCCCTTAACTAATCGTCGAACGTGATCTTCTTCCCTTTGAATTCGGTTATCGCTGGTTTAAGTTTCTGCTTAGCTGCCCACGATGGATGTAATTTTTCGTCCGTCGGCGTCGCCTGTCCTCTGCTGGCGTTTTTGTCCTTGAAATTCTCTTTCGATGAACTTTTGCCAGATGATTTGACTGAACTCTCCAATCCATCATCGCCGAATGTGATCTTCTGGCCCTTGAATTGGGCAATAGTTGGTTTCTGTTTTTGTTTGGCAGCCCACGATGGATGGAGTTTCTCATCAGCTGGCTGAGATTTCACACTTATCGATGGTGCCGGGAATCGTTGTCGCTTGTCTGTTCTACCGTTTTGCACAGGTTGCCGTTTGTCGTTGTTGTAATTGTTATTTCTTCGTTGATATGGACGCATCGCGTTATCTCGTCTTTCTCGGCGTACAAGACCATCATCAGGTCCGTCGGGTTGAATACGATCGATGACGGCCGTCGAAATGTAGTTATCGCCAGTTGCTGTGAAGAAGAACGAGTCAACAGTTGTTACGGGTTTTTGAGGCGACACGGGAGTCTCATCTAATGGTTCGTTTGTTGGTGCTGAGGGTATGCTCTTCTTTATCTTAATCTCTGGTGTAGGTTTAATCGATGGTGGGACTTCTTCAGTCGTATCGGCAATTTCTTCCACCTTCCACCCACTAGCAGGGACAACATCGCCGCTGTCGAGCGATTTCTTTGATTCGACAATTGGCAAAGGTTCCACTTTCCACGGATTCATCTTCAATGCGGGTTTCTTAGGAGATTTTTCGGCCTTTCGGTCCTTCTTCCGGTCACCACTCTGTAAGAGTTTCTTTTTTCTTTTGCTAAGTTCCATGATCTCTTCTTTCCATTTCGGATTATTGTCGTCCAAGTGCAGGAGAGTCCTCAACGTTGTTATGAGTTCGGCAATTATTTTATTGGTTGCAAGTAGTGCTAATGCAATTTCTTCCGGAGGTGCCTGACCATTTGTGAGGATAGCTGACGGCTTTTTACTGAGTGTGAGAATCATGCGAATGATGTCGACGATTTTGATTTTCTGAAAGTAAAGGGACAATGTTATGATATTTGGAGGAAATGGAAATATTGGAGTCTCTTCAACTACATAATGTGAAGGATAGTAGCCGGCGAAAGTTCGTGAGCGTGGAGCCTTTAGACTCCAATCCTTCGTTCTCTCACAGAACAGAGAACTCTCTGGGCAAAGAAAACTAACTTACCTTAGCACATGCCATTATCTTGGTCTTCTTCTCCAGATTTTCGGTGATTTTCGCATTATCAGGCTTCTTCTCTTTTAACGCTTTTAGATGACGGATTTTCTGCACCAATTTGTTGATGGTTTGTATGCGAGCCTTTTGGATCTTCTTTTTGTTGGTTATAATCTAAGAGATTTCCAACAAACATCATCAATTTGTTTAGTTAACCACCTCTCCATTGCTTAGAAAATACTTGCCTGATTATTCAGCAACAGTTTGTCCAACATTTTCGTTCAGAAATTTGTAGTTCTTGGGTAAAAAGTTAACTTTCTCACGCACGATGCTATTTCTTGTGCATGCTTTCGTGTTGATATGTCAAAAAATAAAAACATTCCAGTCCAGTGGAATGTGGAAATAAAATCCACAAAAACATATGACTACCATACGTTACGTTATGTCACTACTTGTCATTGCCAACTGCCAGCTGTCACTTTGACAAAAAAAAAAAAAAATTCGCTTCGTATCAACAAAAAATGACGGAATCAAGTTTGAAGGAGTTCGATAAAAAAGAATTTATTGTTGATAAATGTAAATAAAGACGAATTTTCATTCGAATACAGTTATAACCAAGTGTACTTTTAGATGTCAACCAATTGGTGCAGGAATGCGTTGGTGCATCGGAGCTGCAGCAGAGGAAATCAAAAATTCAAGCTTTCAGTGACCAAACATCATCCTCCCTTAAAAAACATGTCTACGCCAACTATATGCAGTTTATTGAGACTGCAAAGGAGATTTCACGTAAGTTTATCAAATTATTAGGTTTCACTCCAATTATGAACATTCAATCCAACTAGATCTTGAATCGGAGATGTATCAATTGTCGCACATTCTTATCGAACAGAGGGGTATACTTAATGCCCTGTCAGAGGGCACAGCAGCCAAGTCAAGTGAAAGTGATCTAGCAAGTCTAGAGGAAGGAACTGAAGATCTACAAAGTCAACATGCAATCAAAGCAGTGAAGGAGATGGTACAAGGCTACAAGGGAGACCTTGAGGGGAAGACATTTTTGCACGAGGGTGCTTTGATTGAACTGGATTCGAACGACTATAGGCCGATACAGAGGGTGTTCTTTTTTCTGTTCAATGATGTACTGATTGTGTGCAAAGTGAAACATGACAAGTGAGTACATTTGGGGGCGAGTCTTTAGAAATTTGGCTTTGAATCGTATTACCTACTATTAATGCATGAGAGAAACAATATCTCTTTGTGTGGCTGTTTAAGAATGTCGGATTTGTTGTTCTTTTTTTTATTCTCATGAGCCCCGAACCTCCATTCATCTCCAAACAGCGCAATTCTCCAACTTTTATTGCGAGGGTCAGGTTTATGTTTTAGTTTAAGGCTTTCAACATGTGAATATCTTTCACTTCGTCCTCTTACTCTTCACGGATTCTTCTAACTTAAGAGATCACGCAGTTAAACTAACTCGGTAGTTACGTGTCACTAGATGAAGGAACGGATCTGTATGTCGGAAATAGACTAAAAAAAGCTCGAAGTGCATTCGGCATCCTAACTCCAATGTGGAACTCAAGCAAAATATCGCTTCGCACTTAGTTTAAACTATCTGAATCCAATGAAATCTGTTCTGCTTTACGCATGTGAAACTTGGAAATGATTCGCCAACATCTCGAGCAGGTTACAAGCTTTGGTTAATCGTTGTCTGCGTAACATCCCTTAAGACCCGGTGGCCACAAGTTATTTCCAACAGTAAATTGTGACTTAGGACTGGACAAACAAATGTGGATGTTGTCATCAAGCAGAGAAAACGGTGCTGAATTACCAATACACTGAGGAAACCATATGACAACACAGTGAACCAGTGGTTTCAATGGAACCATCAAGGTGGAAGGCGAGTTGGTAGGCCAAGAACAACATGGAGGTCAACTGTTTTGACGGAAACTCAATCCAAAAATTTACGATCGTGGGCACAGCTAAGGTATCGAGCTACAAACAGAGAGAGAGAGAGATGGAATGACCTGGTTGTCGCTCTATGCTCCAGGACGAGTAAAAGAGTTTGCTGCAACAGCAGCTGCTGGAACAAAAGAAGAAGAATTCCCCTTACTTAGATAAGTGGCGCTGCAATCCTATATAAATCGGGCTCAAAGCCAAGATCGTACTCCAATAAGCCCTTTACATAGTTAACTGCCTGTTTCGTACTTCCGGTTGGTTTAAAACGATTTCCTTTTTTCAGCGCCATGTGTAGCAAGGTATTGCTGTACTAAGTCTAGTTTTCAATCCATTTAGTGAGTAGTTTTGCTGTACAGCGTATACCCTCTTGCTTAGAATTAGACTTTAGCTAAGGTCAGTCTTTGTCGTTTGTGGGGTTCATGTTAACTGCGAGATAGATTAACTCTTTAACTACCTCAAAGTAGCTATTAATAGTGAAATTGTGTCCAAGGTTGTGGGTCGATAATCCAAGTCCGGAATGAACCCGACCTCAACCAACATGCCTCTCCAATTAGCCCGGTCCTTAGCTAACTGCATCCAGTTGAGCACTCCAAATTGGTTGAAGTCGGTTTCTTCTTGTGCGTGACACTTAAGGCGAGGTTCTCCTCTACTGCCTCCGACGACGTCTGGGAATTAAAGACTCTGCGCGCCGGAGTATTGGTGTCTATTCGTTCTACATGTCCTAGCCATATTAATCGTCCAATGCGGAATTATTTTTTTTTTTGACTAGAGATATGTCACTGTACAGCTCGTATAGTCCTTGGTTGAATCTTGTCTCCATAGCCCGTCAACGCAAACGGGTCCGAAGATTTTTTGGAGAATTTTTCTCGCGAATCGACCAAGGATTTCTTCATACGTTTTTGATACGGTCCATGCTTCAGCGCCGGAAAGCAAGACTGGGATGATCAGGGTCATATATAGGATATCCTTAGTGAGGGCTTTCCTACTGAATTGCCTTCTTAGCCCTAAGAAACATTGGTTGGCAAGGGTAATTCTTCGTTTTTTCTGACGAGATGTTGTTGTCGAGAGTTAACAGCGGAGGCGAGGTAGACAAATTCTCGTACAAAGTTATATCTGTTAATGGTGACGTTCTGTCCAATTCGTCGATCTTGACAGCATATACTTAGTCTTACCCTCATTTACTGCTAAAACCCATTTTTGCTGCTTCCTTCTCTATACTAGCAAACGTAGCTATGATCACGTTGAGTCCTACCAATGATGTCAATATCGTCGGCGTATACTAGTAGTTGCACCGATTTTTGGATGATTTTGTCTCTGGTGTTGGCACGGGATTTTGGCACAACCCTCTCAAGAATCAAATTAAAGAAGTCACATGACAGTGCATCGCCTTGCCAAAATCCTTTTCTGGAATCGCATGTGTCGGTGAGGACCGTGATGAAGCAGCGAGAATTCTCCATCGTCATCCTTACCTTTGCGTTAAAATCTCTCAGCACGATTTTAACATCGTACTTTGGTAGTCGCTCATAGGTTTTGTCAAGGAGCTCGTAGAAGCAATCCTCAGTTATATCATCTTTTTCCTCTGTCGGAGCGTGAGCGGATATAAGGCTTATGTTGGTAAATTTGGCCGTGATGTGAATTGTTACAATGCGTTCTCTAATTTCTAGGAAACATATGACTTCTTGCCTAAGTCTGGCACTTCTAACAAATCCACATCCGAATAGTCGCTGTTTCTGATCACTTTAACAAGGTCCGTAGTAGATGTTACGGCCACTCCTATCGAATTTCCTGGATGGCTTCCGCTAGTGATTCGCCTGCACCTCTCCTGTTTAATGTTCTCTCATTCGAAGTGCAGATACGAACATCGTTGTTCTTTTTTCACTTGGCAGGGTCGTCAACAATAATATCAGTACTTTCCGAGCCTATTGGTTACTTCGTCACAATGTTTTTTTTCCATGGGTGGGTAGTTAACACAAAGTGGAAACCACAACCTGGAGGGCCAGTTAAAATTTATTAGATACCCCAAGGACACGGGTCCATCAGTATCCACTTCGGAATTGAGCGCTGCCGTTGGTCTTTCGGCTCACCCACCACCATCTCTGTTCAAGAGCCCTGACTTATCCTGGAGATTCCTAAATAATATGTCGTCCGAATATGTCGAAACAGCTCATCTAGGTTCGCTTGGGACAGCCGGCCCGGTAACACCAGCCAGGGATGAAAAATGGCTTTTCAGCACTGTATTGAAAATTTTAAAAAAAATTGTATTGAAATTGTACTGGTTGATTTCCATCATCGTTTGGTGTTTTGATAAGCTATCTATTTTATACAATTATAGAGTGTACAGATTTGGTGAAAATATGTTTTTTTTAAAGAAAATAACTATAATTTTTCACGTTTTATAGCTGGAAATAATAACCGAGGCATAATTGTAAGTTTTACAGGAATTACGACATAATAAAAATCATTAAAAGCAGGCATTTAATTTCTCTTAAAGCCCAGTACGCAGCTCGCGATAAATTTTATCTCCCATACAAAAATCTCTACAGAGATAAAATTTAGCGAGCAAATTTATCAGTGCAGTACGCAGCTCGCGAGATAAATTCTTAACTTCATAAAGATGGGACACACAAAATGTAGGTAGGGTATAACAATATTATGTGTTCTACGAAAAGTATTATACTCGGCGGATGAAAGGTCTCCACTTATTTATCTCGCGAAATTAATCGGTGAAATTTTTATAAAAAATTAAAACAAAATGGAAGAAAATGAAGAATGATATTTGATGGAAGAAATTCTCGAGGAACACGACATCTTTATTAACAAAGAAAATATTAATATTACTGACATCTGCGAATGTATGACATTTCCTTGACTCATCTATACGCTGTGTACGAATTTAGCGAGCATTTATCTTTGGATTGGAGAAAATAAGTGGAGAGTAGTAAAGATAAAATTTAGCGCGAGCTGCGTACTAAGCTTAAAAGGAAAATAACCTCTATCTCACTTAGTTTTGTTTTTCAATGCACATAATGGCCGTATCCGTCACTACTTATGATCATTTTTTTCCATTTATCGCCATTTTGTTGTCAGCTTTTAGTCATAAGATCATTTAACGGAAAAAACAAGCGAAAGCTTGTAATATTTCTGTTTTGAGTGTACTCTTGATAGCTTGCCAGGATCAGCATTGTTTAAATTTTTAAAATCGTTGCTTACAACAGTCATTAAGATTTCGTTTTTTCTATTTCGTCAATTACAAAAAATAGAGTTAAAGTTTTTAGAGTCAAGGCGTTCCCAAATGGAGTACGATTCTATGGATGCAAAAAATTTAAAGATGGCTACAAAATTTATTGGCTTAAAATTAAGTCGTTAAAATTCGAAAAGCACGTTTAAGGCTAAGTTTTTCAGTGCGAGATCATCCTAGTTTCGGGAGCTTACTCGAATTAACTTGAGAAAGCAGTTTTCAGGCGATTTAAATCTAGAGTTAACTTCGAGTTAACCCAGCAAGTTTACTGAGTTAACACAGGGATTAAATGGTCAGATGTTTTTGACAGATGATGTAATACCAGGCAAACAATTTTTTTCAATTCCAATTTGAACTTAATGCAGATTTAAGCAACTTGAAATTGTTTTAAATATTGTTTTAAGAAGAAGACTTGCAAGTTTGTGACAAAAGCATTTTAATTTGTTTGGGGAAAAGGAAACCAAACAGCTGATAAAGTGATAACAGAGCAAAATCGATAAATCATGCATGCTACCAAATTAAATCATCACACACGGAGTCAAATTTAATTCTGTACTGAAAAACTGCTTCATGAGTAAACTCTAGCTTAAATTAATTCCGGAGTTATTAAACTCTGTGTTAACTCAGAGTTAACTCAGCACCGAAAAACCGGCCCAAAGATGGCTAGGACATGTAGAACTGTAGCTCCACTAAACGAACGAACGAAAAATAGTATCAACCATAAAATGTCTTTAAATTTAATTATCTCCTTATTGTCTATTTTGTTAGTTAATTACTAACTAAGATCTTCAAGATCCCTAAAAATAAGAAGACAAGAAGACATGTATTTTCGGTACGAAACTTTCATAAGAAAAATTTAAAAAAAGAACCATCAATCAGCTGAGTCAGTATTCAGGCAAAAAAAAAATGGCGCGAATATAGAAAAAAGTGATTGTGAAATTGTGGTTCAGTGGTATTTATATAAGCAAATTATGTGATGTTTTCGTTTTTTAAAACATATTTTGATGATAAATACCTATTAAAATAGCTGCAGCACAAATTGTATCGGATTTTATAAAAGTGTATTTGTGTACTGAAGCTAGGGCGATTGTATCGAAAACAGTACAATTGTATCGACTTTTGCAATCCTGACCCCAGCATTTGTTTGGTGAGTAGCAGATTTGAAACCCTCCAAAACAACTTGAATTGAACGTTTCGAGAGATAGTTTTTAATCCATTGAAAAAGAGTATCATCAATACCAAAATCAGCGTTCAGATGGTATTTTTCTGATAAAAATAAATGTATCTATGGTCGATCTGTTAGTCCGCAAGCCACACGGGCCGATGAGTGTGTTGCAGAAGGGTCAGCCTGTTGAAAGTATGTTGGATAGAATCTTATTTGTGACATTTAGCAGCGATATTTTTCGATTGTTGGTGCAAGACATGAGATCGCCATTCTTGTAGATGGAACACATGAAGCTGAGATTGCAGTCATCTGGCATTCATGGGAACATCTTCATGTTTGAAATATTCAGCTGTATTTTCTTTGCTGTGCTAACTTCATAAATTCCTCTTCGTTGACTGATGGTGGGTGGGTTTTAGTCTCTCGACAATATGTCTATTAAGCGTCTGCTAGAAATGCTGTCTGAATACATCTACCATTTCCTGCGCGTCTGTGAGACGGTTGTCTTTGTTTTTTCGAAGAGTGTGCGTTGCTACTTTAAAGCCAGTAGCCAGTTTTTTTTTACAATTGACCGGTGTTCTTCGTTATTGAGAGACTTTTAGATTTATCTGAGCTGGAAGTCTATGTGTTCGGTTTTTGTTAATCCATTGATTCTTATAACCCAACTCACACCAGAGCAGGCGAAACAAAAAACGTGTTTTTGATTCGATGTGCATCATGACTGGTTGTCGAAAATTCATGGCTTTTCATACGGCCAACACGCACCGAACGCAACAAAACGTTTCAAACCACTGTTGTTGCCGATTAATCCATACTTCCTTATGGCGCAACACACACCGCATAAAACAAAGCAAAATATCAATGCGAAACAAAAAAACATGGTCGGTGCTTGATAGCTGGATCGTTGTTTTTATTTATTTGCGAGTTCTTCTTAATTCTGCCATCAGGTTTTTAATGATGTCTGCACCTCGTTTTTGATTGTAGGGATGAAGCCAACACTCTATTATTTTTTTAACGTTTATTTATTCACAATTAAATTAATATTAATTAATAGCCTAAATAAACTTAAAGACTAGACATTTTTTTTAACTTTTGCCAAAGTAAAAGACCATTATGGTTCGCATTACATGATATATAATTTGTTTGTTTAATTCAATTTTTATATTTTTTGTGAATTTTTGTATTATTGTTATGTACTATTTTTTTTTTTGAAAATAGGAAAATGTGAATCAAAACCTATTAGAAGACAGTCGCAATTTTTTTTATTATATAAAACTAAAACCTAGATGACTAACTTAACCTATCTAAACCTATCTAGGCCCTGTCAGTGATCTCTATTCCATCAGGGCCTAGTTTTACTTAACCTAGGTATCGGCTTCAGCCCAGTCTAGCCACCAGTATCGGTCTCTATTTAACCTGTTAGTGTTACTTTTGTCGCTTTCAGGTATGCTAATACAGTATCTAATTTGATCAGTATTCCCGTCCCCCGACCCAAAAGGCTCATAAAGGATCCTTTTATCTGTTGCTCTCCTTGCAGCATGGTATATTATTGGAACGTTCGTTGAGTCCGATAGGTAGCCATATGCATCCAGAAACAGAAATGTTTCTGGCGGAATGTATCCACTTTCCAAGGCATTTCTGAAATACCCAGGATTCGGATAGAATAATTCTGAAATTAATTCGTTTTCGCTAACACTTGCCGAACGAACAAAGTGATTCCTTACAAGATCTAGAATGACATTGTCAATTCTGGACACACCAGAAGCATCCAGAAGTCTTTTGTTTGAGACGTAATGCCTATAATCGGAATGTGCACTCCTATACATCTGTGTGCAGGCTCTAAGACATTTGCGCTCGAACACTCGAAGTTTTTTCCATATACGATGGGTTAATGTTCCACCACACTGGACTCGCATAAGTCAGAATTGGACGAACGAATGCTTGGTAACAAATGATCTTTACATCGGATCTAAGATAGTTGGAATAAAACAGGCTTTTTAGCGACATGAATGCCGCTCTTGCCTTGTCTAATTGAATATTTATGTGCTCATTGTAATACAGAAACTTGTCCAAATGAACACCTAAATATTTTACCACGGTCCTCGACTCGATCCGAAGACCATTTGAACTCGTTGTTTTGAGATTTCTCCAGTTGCGTCTCAAATCTGAATTACCGCGTCTTATTGGGGTGCGGAACAGTATGGTTTCACATTTCGTGTAGTTTATTTTAAGCTTCCATTCGGAGCAGAAAGCTTGAAACCTATCAAACTTGCTTTGAAGTTGGATTTGAATGTCTTCAATTTTTGAGCCGCTTGCATACAGTGTAGCGTCGTCGGCAAATGCCAATGAATTATGGAGTTCCCTAAGTATATCAGAAATGTAGATATTGAAGAGCTGTGGAGCAGTTACTGTGCCTTGAAGTAGATCATTATGGACATTAAAAACTTCAGCTGTCGAGTATTCTCTATCTGTTACAACAAATTTCTTTCCGTATAGCATGAATGCTATCATCTTTGTAAGATGAGATGGAAATTCATATCGAATAAGTTTGTAAATTAACCCGTCAATCCAAACCGTGTGAAAGGCTTTTTCGATATCCACTAGGCAGGCAGCTGTACATCTTTTGGCGTTGAGATTCCAATTAACATCCGAAATCAATTTTGTAATAGCATGCACTGCCGAGTGATTTCTTTTGAACCCAAATTGATTCCGCGGTATAATCTCCTTTTCATTACAAACGAACAAAATAGATTTATTAATAACTACCTCAAAAATCTTCCCGATATTAGGCAGGAGACTTATAGGCCTAAAGTTAGAAGGATCAGAAGGATCCTTCTTTTTCTTAATTATTGGAAACACCTTTGATATTTTCCAGCAACTAGGGAAGTAGTAGTTATTTAGCAGATTGTTAAAGATAACGCAGTATTGCCGTATGATATCAATTGGTATATGCTTAAGCACGATGTTTGGGATGTTATCCAAACCACTTGACCTTTTAGTGTTTAGTAGTATAGTGGTTATTGATGATGGGATTACCTGATATATTAATCCCTAACTGGGATAGAAGCATCTGAGAAGACAGTGGTATCTTCAGTTTAGGAATTTTGACAACTTTACGTGGTTTAAACATTTTATTTATTTTTGGAAACATGTTCCTGCCGTCTGATTTTAATATGCTTTCAGCACGTTTTTTCAGTAATCGTTGACACTATTCTTAAACTGCTGGCTTAACAGAGACTTCACATTCCTCAGAAGGGATTTTAATCTTTGTAGCTCCGCATTGTGCGATTGATTTAGAAATTGACGTTGTATTCGATTTATCTGAGTGATTAAAAAGCTTTTGTGTGTCTGTAGGTTCTTAATGTCACAGTTTAGATAACATTCAATGCTATTTTACGATTTAATTTTCGGAATTGACGACTCCATAGCTTGTAATACCACCGTGTTTATGTTCCCGATATAGGAATCACACTCCTCGTTGGAAAGATTCCTATTGCTAGAAATACTAGAAGAGGAAGGGCAATTCCTATATTTTCTGGTGGCGCAACGCTGAAATCGGCACCAATCAGTCTGCCTAAAATTTAATTTAGGGACATCGTGCCACGTAGCGAAGCTAAACGCAGAGTCGTCAACAAACTTCATCTGTATTACTATTGCATTATGGTTGCTATCATACGGCAATAAAGAAATTTTATTATTTTGGACCGTTTCAATTTGCAATCGAGCGTCCGCGATGCAAAGATCAAGATATGAATTTCCAGAGGGGAAACTTGGCGTAACTGGGCTGTATAATTTTAATTTGTACTCGACCTGGTTGTCTTCGATAAAGCGATTTAAGAACCTCCCTTTTCCATTCGCCACCGTGTCCAACCAGGCCGGGTTTTTCGCGTTTAAATCCCCGGCTAAGATGAAATAGTTGTTTAAACTATTTAACCTTTGTATTTCGAACAATTTTTCGATTTCAACGTTAAACTGACTAGCGGATGCTGGCGGAGCTTACGCCGATATTAAATACAGACAACCATTATCCCTTAAAGGCAGAGAGATAATGGTTGTCTCTAGACAGCTGAAGCTTCGTATATCACTTTGGTTGATGGGGGAATAACGAAGGGGCTTACGAATGAGTACTGCCGTACCACCTCCTTGTACTGAGTCTCGTCTGTCTGTCCGTATGAAGTTATAATTTTGGAATTGTAAGTGATGTCTATCGTTCAGTTTTGTTTCACTAAAGAAAAGCACGTGGGGATTATGGTCCTCTACAAACCGCAATAAATCGCCACGCCTTTTAATGGAAATAATTGAATTAACATTAAGGGTAGGTGTCCCAGACCGACCAACTCAAATTTCATGTAAATGCATTTGAATGTGTTGGTAAGCTCTCTTTAATTTTACTCATGTGCTCTTTGCTTCAACGCAAACGAAAACTGAAGGAAAAGACAAAAAGTAGCAAGCGCAGACTAATATTACATATACCTACCTACCTACATATGCAATATACAGACACCAAGCAAATAACTTGAAAACAAATATGGAAAGAGAAGGAAAAAAATCAAGTTGAGGGTTGGTTTGGTGTACATATTTTGTTTTGTAATTTTCTTTCAGATTTGGTGTGAATGTGAATATGTATTGTGAAAAAATAATAAAATGATAAAATTGTTGCTGGCTGCCGCGCAGCGAGGTGTAAAAGCAGTTTTTGAGGTTTTCATTGTATATCTTATAAAAAAATGTGTAAACCTTACCTAGGTTAACTTTTTTCTTAATTTATGAGATGTAGGAAAACACTTGTTTGGATGAAAATTCGATTACTCAAATAATAGGACGGTAGACAATAGTGCTACTGATTCTCGTCGCAACAATAGTAGGATGAAATTTTTCAAATCAAATAACAAAAAATGATAGATATTTATCTAGGTAATTGTCACCCCATCTTCCATCAATGCTCGTTATGAAGGTACCTAAGCACCTTATATAAAAAAAAGAAGTTTACGAAAGTTAATTTAACCGCTATAATTAATTTTTGTAGGTGCAAGGTGTCAAATTCACCAAACAAATACTATTTGAGTCGAATTTAAAAAAAAAACGAAAACGTTTTTCCGTGCAGCGAAATGTTTTTTAAACTATTGAGAAATGTATTTAAATCAATTATACGCCTGCCCTCCGGAACAAAACTACAGTTGTCCTTCACTGTAATGTCCACCTCCATAGGAATTTCAAATTCCTGACCCTGATGTTTTACGTGATCACTTTCAATTTCAACGTTCGTCAATGTTGTTGACGTTGAAGAAAGATCTTCCGAAACACGATTTTTTACAACATACCTTCAATCAATATGTAAATTGTAAAGTTTCGGAAAATTAAATTAGTAAATAAAAAATCAAATAAATTTAATAAATATAATATAGAAAATGACATAGTTCAAACAGTTTATCAGAATCTTTTGTTGTTCGACAAAAAACAACGTTTTTCTCCTTCATATGCTATGGGGTAGGGTATACAAACGGCCCCCAAAAAGTGGGCGTGAGTTAAAATGATCTAAAAACGAAATGTTTATATAATCATAACCAATAATCCTGCATCAAAAGTTTTTTCAAATAAGGGGTCCGCCAAATAACTTTTTTTTTTTTTTGAAAATGCTATAAAAAAAACTACTGAATATTTTCTCAAATTTCTTTTTTTATTTGAAAGTACAATCCTTCCGGTTAATAATGGAAAATAATTTCATTCAAATGGCTGCCTCGGCTGGCCATACAGTAGCCTACACGATCGGTCCAATTTTTAAGCACATTATCGATTATGTGCAGCTGTATTTCACCAATGGCAGACCTGTTATTTTAAAAAATGTACCTACCGAAAAACGTTTTTTTACTAAAAACGCCCCCAAAAAGTGGGCGTGTCAAAAAACTTTATATGTATGAAATATAGATATTGATATTCTGTAAAAATGTTGTTCAGACATTATATATATATATACATATAATATACATATGTATATACAATATAAAAAATAACATAAACAATTAAATTTTTTTTTTAAGTTGTGTCACAAATGAATTTGCCGCAAAAAAATAACACAGTAAACAACACTTTACTATTCACAAAAATTATCAAAATTATACACACAAGTACCTACACTTTGACTTACTTCCCACTCAACCCTTTCTGTCACGTGCAAACATACGCATACAAAACAATTCATCAGCAGCGATAGCAAACATTTCAATAATGTAACGATCTGTATAGTCCGTCCCATAAAAGAAGAAAGATCCCATTTAAGGGAAATTTTCTCTTTTAAGGTATTTTTGATCGCATGAAATTGTTAATGCTTTTCTGTACTTTATCTTTTTTGCAGCGATATTGGAAAACGTAATTGTTTTATTATTGATACGTGTTTTAACTGTCATTGAGTTTCACCAATAAATTATTGTAGTAACTCATGAAAAAAGTTTCATGCACGAAGTAGAACATTACATTCAAGAAAATAAAGAAATAATAAAAAATATCAAAATTGACATAAAATAATGTAATAATGTGGATTTAGGTCCGGATGATAAGGGGGTAATCGTAAGACTTCATGGCCTGCACTCCTAATGATGTCATCAATTTGAAGCTTTCGGGAGGACTTGTTTTGTTTTATTAATCCATATAGCTGTACTTTGCAGCTAGCTGGTTGGTGAGGTATTTTGTTTTCGGATAGCCATTTAATCATATCAGCCTTTAATGATGACGAGTTGGGGACAGTACCATCAATTTTATTGTGATATGTTGCATTGTCCATAACAATAACTGACGGTTCTTCTAAGTTACAAAGAACTTGTTCCCTTAACCATTTTGAAAAGTTTTCGTAGTTCATCTCATTATGGTAGTCACCAGTCTTGCTTCCAGATTTAAAAAGCAGTAGTCCATTTCTAACAAATCCTCCTTTTCCACCAGCATGAGCTATAATCAACCGTGATCCTTTGGAAATATTTGACTTTAAGCCGTCCAAGCTGCCATCTGTCCAAGTATTGGGTCGAGTATGTGTGCTATGAATATAACTTTCATCTATATAAATAATTGCGTAGCCTTTCTCTCGGAATTCTCGTACTTGGGCAATATACTCGTAGCGTTTAAGTTTTATATCCGTTCGTTCGCATAAAATTCTTCGGTTGTTCTCTGTTTTTTTAAATCTGTATCCATTGTATTGTAAAACCCTGTGTAAAGATGATCGGCTCATGTTGATCTGCAAATCCGAAGCTATTCGTTGATTCAGTGCATTTAGTGTAATTACCATTATTTCTTCTTTATGAAAATTTTGAATTATTCTTTTCGTTACGCTGATGTCAAAGTTGTCCAGTCCGGTGACATAATGGTTGTGAGGTCCTTTTTTTTGGACTTCTGACTGTACCGCTTCTTTCATACTCTATAAAAATCCTCCATATTGAGCTTCTGGATACTCCTGTTGTTTTGGATGCTTCATCAATAAATTTCCAGCTCTGAACTCTCAAATGTGTTTCGGCCTTCTCCATCTCATGTTTTATAACGTTGATGATAACATATTTGAGAAGTGCAACACCCAGCAAATTTCCCTTTTCTTTGGGGTGGGTAAAGTGTATCTATTGCATGCGCCAACGACGGTTCTGTGTGGACAATCAGTCATTCCTCGATCGTCGATCGAGAGAGATGTTTTCGCAAGCAGGGGTATGCTTGCTTTATGAAATGCGCAAACATTTTTTTTAGCTGTAGTTTTTGTTGGAAAAGTAGTTTTGCTTTCTCTAAGAGAATAAAATCCCTGATGTGAAGAGACCTGCGCAAGATATTTTCAGGTACTTTGGGACGGGCTATACCATGTCCACGTGAAGTCCACACGAACTTTCATCAAGTCTACCCGAAAAGGTAAACAAAAGATACATAATAACAATCTCGCCTGCCTAGTGCCTGTATTTACAGAAGAGAATAATGAAAAGAGAATGTCACCAACTCACCACCTAGTGACATTATTTTGAAACAAACTTCTTTGTGTGCGTGAATTCGATCTTTTTTTATGTAAAAAACGTAAAATAGACCACTTTTCTAACATCAAAATTTGAAAAACCGTGTGGAAAAAAACTATTTTGTATTTTGAATTAAATAATACAAATACCAAAAAAAAATAAAAAAAATATGTCGGAATCATTTTGGTTGTCCTTTTTTCACAGCGGCATTGCAAATAATGTCATATTGAATTGCATATTTAAATATGTTAGAAGAAAAAAAACATGTTTTTAAGACCGATACGTTGTGCCCTATATATTGTCGCTTGGTTAAAAAATTATTTCCAAAAATTAGGAAATATAACTATCGATTTCCCAGCCAAAAAACCCAAAACGTTTAAAAAAAAACCACCTTTTTTCCACTTTGTCACCAAAAAATTACTGTACAAAATTAAAAAAAAAAAAAAAAACAGTATATGCACATATCTATTAGCTTTGTAAAAAAGCTTATTTGACTTCGTTACCTTTTATACTTTAGAAGTTATATCTAGTTAAACTTTGTAAATTTACCTTATTTTTCATAGATTTGTGTATTTTTTTTCGGGATATAAATACTAAAATTCACAAAAAATAAGACCCTCATTAGCTGTGCAAATCTATTGTCTGTAGAAAAAAAATATAAAATAAATAAAAAATATGTATTTAAAGATATTGAAAACGGTCACAAATAGCATCTTACTTTTTTGTATGGTTTTTCTACATTTCAGGCGATTTTGAGGCCCAAAGATATTTTAATATTTTTTAAATGCTAAACAATTATTTTGCTCAACATATTTCCAATCGATCACCGTTTGTTTCATTTAAATATTCGGAAAATTGTGAACGCTATACAATTTAGCGCAAAACTCGAACCTATTTTTGCATGGGACACCTACCCTTAAGTGCGGTTATTTTGAGGGATGCACAGCTCCTGGAACCAGCCATTTTAAGATCTAAAAAGGCTCAGTAAGGCATTAACCTTCGCAGTTAGATCAGCCACAGTCTTAGTAAGACTGTTAACTTGCAATTGCAAATTATCTGTAGCAGTGCTACTGTTAATAGTGCTATATCTTGTGTTGGAGCCGATTGTATTAGCTACACGGCTAGAGCCGGCTTGGCTTCCAAGCACGTTTGCGAAGGATATACCCCCACGAATATGGTTGTCAATAGTGGTGATTTTCTGTGAGACCTTTTGTTGTGCCTCACCTTTCTGTACATTTAGCTGTTTAGCAAGTCTCTTGTATTTCTCGCAACCTCTCCAGGATGCGGGGTGCCCACTCTTCTGACACAGAATGCAAAACAACTCTTCCCTACCTGCCTCTTTATGCACCTGGCAACTACCAGGTTCATGCGTATTTTGGCACTTGACGCACCGATATAACATGCTCTAGTTCGAAGCAGCGTGGCCAAAACTCTATATTTTGTGCTTCATATATCTCACAAACTTCAATCAAATTAAATAAAACTGGCACAACTTCATCGTCTGTATCGGACTACATATTGAACAACACTACGAAGAAGTCGCAAACTCAGTTTTGTTTCGTCTCAACGCACACCAAACGAAATTTCTTTATTTCTTTGATGAATTGCGATACTAAGTGTTTATATTGGCGACTGTAGCTATCACCGGTACACTAAGGCGACCAACGTGAAGTCTTTTTTTCTGCACCATTCGTAGCTTTTTCGCATTGGATAGTCGAGCTCTGAAATTGGCTGCGACAAAAAATCGAAGTCGACATTTGTCCTATGGTCCCTTTGGTTGGCGGTTCGACCATCTAGAGATCGGCAGGTTGTTTTTTTAATTCATAGTCGATTAAACCTAGTGTAGCATAATGCTGCAGTCATTTAGTAGGAAGCCATTATCTATTGGCGTTTCGTGGAGGCTGTGCTTTCCAACTCAACCCGATTACCGATTTTGGCATTAAAGTCTCTAAGACCGATTTTCACATCCAGTCTCATCGGTAGGGTCGTGTGCACATATAAGGCTTATGTTGCAAAACGTTGCTCGGATGCGTATCAGTCAGGCTCCTAGAACACGTGGTCATCAGTATCCACCTCGGTATTGAGCGCTGCTTTTGACTTTTCGGCTCATCTGCCACCATCTCCGTTCGAGGTGCCTTAATCGTTATCCACATATCGGTTGAATCTGTTTAGGCCGTCCATGATGGCATTGTGCAGGGGACCGAGGTACGTGCATTCTGTCTTTGAAATTGTGAATCGTCTTAGAGCATGCCTAAGTGTCCCTTGATGGTGTTAATTAGTTTGTAGGGAATGCTCGTCTCATTTGTATAAGCGCTTTTGATTCGCGAGAAGCAGGCCAAATAGATAGTCCAGGTGTGGGCATCAGTAGTTCTCTGCCTATTTTTATTAACATATACAACTTGGGAACATTTTTCAGGATGAAACTAAAAACCCCATTAATCCATTTCAGGAGATTAGAATTCGTCACACAATACGATCCACGAAAAATAGCAGTCATTAACATTAAGGACTTAGACGGGGTTAAGAACGCCATAAACATAATAACTCCAGATGGTTCCAAGATATTACAATGCGTCACACTTGGAGGAAAGGTATGTCATATCTTTTCATTACACACAGTCTTTAGTCACACCCACACCCACTCTTCAACAGAATGAATGGATAGAAAAGTTTGAAGTGGCCTTCAAGTTCAACCAAACCGCCAAGCAGCATAAAAAGGGTCCAGCTCCACAGCCGCCAAAAATTCAAAAGCAACTCTCGTCACTGGATACGAAATCAATTGGCAGCGAACTCAGTCCAACAGAAGAAAACATTCCAGCAGAAAACTGGGGGCCAGATTGGTTGTCATCAGCTCCGGATGAAATTGAAGCATTTGTGGTTCAACGACACTTTGAAGACGCATTATCGCTTGTTCAAAAGTCAGAAGACTACATCAAGAAGGACGCTACCTTTTGGAATGCAGCCGAAATCTCGGGTAAAATAAAAAAGCTGAGAACGAATTTGGTCAACGTTCTACTTCAGGATCTATCCAATTGTCAGAACCGGGCATTGGCATTGGCCTTGGGCTTGTCGCGTAGACCTTTGAAACTTCTCGTAGAAATGCATCGCGAAAGGCAAGCTTGTGCCACACTCCTGCGTGTGAGTACGGTAACTATTCGCGCCTCGCAACGTGAAACTCGCCGTGGCAATCAGGACATTTCCCAAATATTCTTCCGTGATATGGCACACGTGGTGACGGAATTCTTGCGGGCATTTAGCGAGGAGTCGGCTTGTGTTAGTTGTGAGTTGCATACACCAACTGCAAGTTGTTGATTTCAGCATGACTGACGTTAATCTAATTGCAGCTTTAATTGTCTGGTGCAATGCTGAGTTGCAGTACTTTGCGGGGCAGCTGATCAAGCATTACTTGACAAAAGGTGTTCTACTAGAAGATGTGGCGAAAATCGTCGAAAGTATTCGTGAGCCGTGCTCCATGGTAAGTTGTTTGCTTTAACCCCAATCTCAGTAACTAATTGAATTTCGATCATACAGTTGACTGAAATTGGCTTAGATTTGTCCTACCACGTGGAGGGCTTGCTGCGTAATAGTCTTGACCAAATTATCGAAGATTCACGTTATCGCCTGTTGGAGACAATTGGTCGTACCGAAGACACATGGCAACCGCACAATTTGCAAAACAAACCAAATGTTAAGAAATTCCTGCGGGACATGGAGAAACTTGGCATCAATATGAAATCGCAAATAACTGGTGATACGTTTGTCAATCTGACTCAATCGACGGTGAATTTTTGTCGCCACTTCCTGACTCTCACGGAGAGTTGTGCTCTATTGGCGAAAAATGAATCGTTGAGGCTTAGTGTTGAGGTGCTTCTGAGGGACCTGTTCTTGGCACAACATGCTGTTAAACCTGCACCTGATATTACTGTGGATGTAAGTAGATTGATTTTTTATTTATAATTGCGTAGCAGACATTTTAAAAACCATGCCCAAATAAATTCGATTTTAGCGCCATTGAGTAGAGCGTCAGGAAAGTAGGAAACATCAAGTGGATTTTTAAATAACACTTAACGGGTGGGCCAGATACAAGTTTATTTTTAAAAATTAAATAAAATGAAGAAAATAATTAAGAGCAAACATTCCCAATAATTATGGAACACAACGTCGTTCAAGTGGCTGTCTTCGCAGTAGCGCATTCTCTCAAACCATGACCTTGTTGATGGTAGCTCATGGATTGCTTGGATGATATTGGCCTTAAGTGCTTGAATCGTTTCCGGATTGTTGGCATCTAAGCTCAGACGCGGCCATAACACGATTTGGGAATTTGGTGCGCAAAATATCGATTATGGCATGGGCTGTGTGGCATGGCATAGCCCAGAGGTCGTCCAAATTCATGTCTTCATGGCCACAAAGATGAGACTATTGCTCGAGGCCGCATGAAATCGAATGAGTTTCAACAGAAAATTGCATCAGAAAATTGTCTATTCTATTTATATTGGCCCCGTTGGATAGGACCTGGTTGGAGTAATATTTTGTGTAGTCAGAGTCTGGTGTTCTGTGAAGTCCAAGGCAACTTACAAACACCGCCCCTCAAACACCCGTATCTTTTCCATTTGAGATGGGGCAACGTTGAACCACACCGGGAACCCATAGGCAATCATCGGCCTGATGAGGGCCATGTAGCAAAGCACCTTCACCCTGCTGTCGAGACTACTGCTATAGAACAATCGTCTTGTCAGGCAGCATTTACATGTCTTCCGAAATATAAACACTGATCCAGATGCCAAGGTACTTTACTACACTTTTACTCGCCAGTGGCTGTCCGTTTGGTCCAACGATCACCAGCTTGCGCCCGTTCTTTCTCATATCCCTAGAGGCCCTAGACAACGCTGTCCTAAACAGGATAGTTTCCAATTACTGAAAGTTGATTTTCAACTTCCAGTCATCACAGTATCTCTGGATTTTGTCGATGTCCCGCTGCAAAAGAGTTCGAGTTACCTCGACAGTATTGGCTTGTCTGTACGCGATAAGATCGTCCGCCTACGTATAAGCAATTGCCTGAGTAAAGACTACCTAAATGCTGGTGTGAAGAGAATTAGCGTGTTTACCGCTCCATGTAGCAGACCACAGAGCCTGATTGATAATCTGTTCAAATAATTTGCTGATACTCGGAAGGAGACTTATCAACCGGAAATTCGCCGAATTGGAGTTTTCTTTCCACCTGAACCACCGCCGTCTTCCAACGCATTGGATAACATGCATTATACAGCGCGTTGTTGAACAGCGTGGCGTAAGTATGTACACAGCTTCAGGGGTTAAGTGTCGCAGTACAATGTTGGATATACCATCGACTACCGCTGACTTCTTTTTCTTTATGGAATCGAAGGTGATCTGGAGTTCCACCTTCGAGCTTAACAGGGGACTAGACCCACTTCGCTCGGCGATGATGGCGTTTGCCAAGTTTTCTTCATTGAACGTTCCCAGCCTCATTTTCAAAGAAAAATGGTTTAATGGTGCCACCACTCCACAATCCGCACCAAACTGTCACTCTGTGTAGATGCATCGGTTTCTCGAAAATAACATGCGAGTTTTCCGAGCCCCAGATGCAACAATTTTCACACTCACACTCTAGGCTGCAGGCCATATTATGTGCGTACCGTACGACGATGGGGACCATTAGTGTTGTCCACTAGCATACCAGTCTCGCGAACATTTTGTACAAACTTGCGTACAGCAGGCGCGGTTGGTGCTTCATTTCGGCCAAAACTTCTTTTCAAATAACGCACTGTTTGGGCTACTCAGCACTCGCTTTGGAAATAAGTTTTCAATATTTCCCAATGTTGTTCGACGCAACGTAACGCGACTCATTTCGTTCCGCAGAGGTATGATACTTTCTGTTATGATATCGAGCGGGAAACAGCTGTCACTGTTAAAAACAAGCCACTAGATTACCCACCCTGTATATATTTAGTTTTATTTGTGTTAAGGAGAAGTCCATTATTTTCTGACCAAGTGGAATAATATCGGTCCATCGAGCAGCATATGGAAGACGTATGAACGGTAGAGGTCATTCTTAGTTCACTACAGGAAAAATATTGCCAAAATTGATGGAATAAGGGCAAAATGCCTAAAATGTAACTCGAAAATACAGGGTGGCGCACCAATTGTGCTACAATAAGAAATTCAAATAACTTTTTTTTTAATCGATGTATTTCATTTTTTTTTTATTGGTTAGAAAATTAAATTTTATTTTAAACTAGCTGCCCGACCCGGCTTCGCCCGGGTACTGTTTCGTTTTAGGGTCCGTAATAGTATTTTAGTGTTAGTAGTATTTATTTTCTCAAAGCTGACCTGAGAGATTTTCTCAATATTTTTTTCCGTAAGAACCTTGTACAGAGTATTAGAAAACTACAAAAAAAATCAGCCAAATCGGTCAAGCCGTTTTCATGTTATGTCGTGACAACGGAAAACGGGTTTCATTTTTATATATATAGATAGTTAGTTGTTTTTAAAGATTATAGATCGCAAATGACCTCCACGCTCTCCCACGCATATGCGGCACCTGATCAAAAAATTATTCATTGCGGTTGGTTGAAGTTGGGATCGCCTCAATTATTGTCGTTATGGACTGCTTTAATTCAGTTAAATTCCTTGGCTTCGTTTTATACATCTCTTACTTGACATAACCCCATAAAAAGAAGTCTGGTGCAGTCAGGTCAGGTGACCTTGGGGGCCAGCGAAGGGTGGAGTTCCTAGAAATTAATTTGTTTGCGATTTTTTTGTTTAGCTCCGCCATAACTGGTCTGGCTATATGTGCAGTTGCTCCATCTTGCTGAAACCAAACGCTGTTGAATGGTATACGTCTTCGGCGCAGTTCTGGGTAAAAAAAAACTCCTTCAACATCTTTAAATAACGGTCCCCATTGACAGTAACGGTTACACCGTTTTCTTCAAAGAAGTACGGCCCGACAATACACCTTGATGAAACTGCGCACCACACAGTGACTCGTTCTGGGTGCAGTTCCGTCTCATGGAGCATTTCTGAATTAGACTCTTTCCATATACGGCAATTTTGCTTGTTTACATTGCCGTTATGATCAAAATGGGCCTCATCAGACATGAACAAACAATTGATCAATGTGTTGTCTTCTTCGGCCATTGATATCATTTTTTGGCAAAATTTCCTGGCGAACAGGCAAATCCTGAGGGTTTAACTTGCTAGTAATTTGGACGGAAACAAGTTTAAATCGTCATGAAGTATCCGTTGTAATGACCGTCTACTAACTCCAATTTGCCCCGATAAGTTTCGGGTCGAAACGCTCGGATTGGCCTGTATTGCAGATGCTACTGCTGCGATTGTATCCTGAACCCGAACATTGGCATGTCGATGGTACGGCCTTCGTGCGATGCTTCCAGATTCGGCAAACATGTTTACAAACCTCATAATGGTCCATCTACTCGGGGGATTACCGCCAAACTCCCGCCTAAATTCCCTTTGGACGGAAATGACGGACTGCAAAGCATGGTACCGTTGCACTATCCAAATTCTTTTCTCCGTATCCCAAGCATCCATTTTTATAAATCTAAATAGTAATCGACAAAATAAAAAAAAAATAAGCCGATTACTCACACAGAAAAAAAGTTATTACGTTTTATTTTTGTAGCACGATTCGTGCGCCACCCTGTATAATATAATTCAGAAGAAGGACATATTCCAAAAAAAAACTGAAAACCTCAATGGTCCGATCATAAACAGAATAAACAGCAGTCTAAGAACCACAATGTAGTCCTTTTATTCATAAATTAAAAAAAAGACATTTGATAAACTTTACCATAAGACCATCTTAAGGCAGCTACGTAAGATCGGTGTAAGAGGACCCATCTAACCCTAGCAAGTCTAAATAAAGAAATACTTCTGGAGGAACAAAGCCCGATATGAGCGTGATCTCCATTTATATATGATTAGAATAGTAAACCCCGAATATTAGGCTTTTGTCGCTAGCGATCGCCATTTTACCCTGCCTTCGAATCAGCTTAACAAGGAAATTTTCGATTCTATTAAGCCGAACCCTATCGTATAGGACCTTGTTGCGATAATCGGCCCTATCGAGGTATCTGTCGGAGCGGAAAATTCTCCGATTTCGTACGATTCGGAGGATTTTTGCTTCGAGGTATTCCTCCGAAAAGCTGTTCCGAATATTTCTCCGACATTTTGTAACGCACCCCGGCGAATTGCGTTGAGGTGCATTTTTCATGCGATTTTTGACAGCTAAGTGCCATTCTTTCTCCGATTTCCTCCGACACAAATTCTTCGCGGAATTTATCTACGAATTGTAGTGAAGTGAACCCGTCGCATTTGGGAAGATTTTTTTTTCCGATGACACATACCTCGAATGGAATTTTAGCCTCCGACGAAGTATGCGTTGCGGAAAATTGTCCGCTCCGACGGATACCTCGATAGGGCTGAATATTTTATGTACTCGGAATCTGGCTTTCGGTACAATCCTGAACAGGATCGAAGACACCGCCTCTCAAACAGCCGTTTTTTTCAGTGGACAACTGCAAGCGATGGTTGGTCTTTTGAGGGCAATGTGACAGACATATGACTTTCACCCTTGACTCAAGTTGACTGCTTTCAAACAGTCCTAAGCCCCGCAAGCCTTGGCCAGACATGCATCTACATATTTCGTTAAAATACAGAAACTTGTCAAGTCAGATGCCCAGATATTTAACTTCACTGCCACAATGGCTGTCCAATGATACACAGTTTTTTTCTGGTATCGCTAGAATCCCTAAGCAATGGGTTTAATGAGAATTGTTTCAGTTTTTTTGGAAATTGATTTTCAAACAGCCAAACAGCGGTTTAATTTCTGACGAGATGTTGTTGTCAGAGTTAATAGCGGAGCCGAGGTAGACAAAGTCCTGTACTACCTCGATGTTACATCTGTCAATGGTGACGTTCTGTCCAATTCGTCGATGCTGTGTGTCCTTTTTTGTTGACAGCATATACTTAGTCTTACCCTCATTTACTGCTAAACCCATTTTTGCCGCTTCCCTCTCTATACTAGCAAAGGTGGCTATGACATCACGTTGAGTCCTACCAATGATGTCAATATCGTCGGCGTATGCTAGTAGTTGCACCGATTTTTGACAGGTTGTGCCTCTAGTGATGGCTCGGGAGTTTTGCACAATCCGTTCGAGAAGTCAAATGACAGCGCATCGCCTTGCCTTCCCACCTTGATGGAGCAGCATAAATTCTCCATCGCTTTCCTGCACAAACGGGTGAGTTTGGTCGGTATACCAAAACTGGACATGGCTCTGTATAGCTCGTCTCTATAAATGCTTTCGTATGCGGCTTTGAAATCGATAGACAGGTGGTGGGTATCGATTTGAACTTCTTGGGTTTTTTCCAGGATCTGCCGATGTGTGGAAATTTGATCGGTTGTGGACTTTCCTGGCCTAAAACCACACTGATAAGGGCCGATCAGGTTGTTGGTAAACGGTTTCAGGCGTTCACATATTACGGCAGATAGGATCTTGTAGGCGATGTTGATGAGACTTATGACTCTGTAGTTGACGCAACTCAGAGGGTGTCCTTTTTTGTGGATCCGACAACAGTGCTGAGGTTCCATTGTTCAGGCATACTTTCATCCGACCAGATTTGTCTTATGAGTTGGTGGATGTTACTTACCAAATCATCACCGCCGGCTTTTTAAAACTCGGCCGTCATTTCCGGCAGCCTTCTTAAGCCAGAGTTTACATATTGCTATTCTCACGTCACTTAGGTCAGGTGGTTGGTAGTTTTCGCTGTCGTCGCTAATATTGAATGGTTCGTTCTGCCTGACAGCAGAATGTTGTTCGTCATCGCCGTTAAACAGTCTACAGAAGTGGTTCTTCCATATCAGCATCGACTGTATCTCAACTACGATATTTCCTTATTCATCTCGACAGGATTACGATCGAGGCCCCGCGGAATGTTTGGACATCCAAAATACTGGTTGCGTGCTTCTTGTCTATCGCAATGTGATCAACCGCCATGGATATCGAGGTGAGGAAACCGTGTGCTGGCTATAGTGGCACTTCGTTCCGTAGCGAATTCAATTAGCCTTAGTCCGTTGCCAGACGTGTTGTCGTGTAGGCTCTGTTTTCCTACAATACTGCTGAAGATGTCTTCTCTCCCTACCTTTACGTTGAAATCTCCCAGCACGATTTTAATTTGGTACTTCGGTAGTGGCTCATAGGTTTTGTCAAGGAGCGCGTAGAAGCAATCCTTAGTTATATCATCTTTTCCTCCGTCCGGGCGTGAGCGCATATAAAGCTTATGTTGGCGAATGTGGCCTTGATGCGAATTGTTACAAGTCTGGCAGTTATAACAAACCCGTATACGAATAGTCGCTGTTTCTGCTTACTATAACATGGTCTATAGTAGATGTCACAGTTTTGTATCCTCTTTTTGCGGCCCATCCCATCTTATTTCCTGGATGGGAGTAATATCTGCTTTGTAGCAGCTAAGGGCTTCCGCTAGTTGTTCGCTTGCACCTCTGCTGTTTAATTTTCTCACATTCCAGGTGAAGATACGAACGTCGTTGTCCTTTTTTCGTTTAACAGAGTCGTCAACAATAAGATGCATCCTTTCCGAGGTTTTTGGCTTTTTCGTAACATGGGTGGGTAGTTAAACCAAAGCACAACGTCCAACTTGGAGGGCCAGTTCCAATTTGGTTATCACTTTTGGAAATAACTGTTCCAGCAAACATTTGTAGTTGTTTCCGTTCACACACCATTACACCTGATGTACGGCTGTGATGTCTTGCCAAAATAAGCTCCTCATTTACTGGAACGGAATGTAGTCTCACACCAGGTTATTTAATAGGGATCCGCTAAACAAGATGGAAATTCTTTTTCAGTTTAAAGATGACAACACATACAAACATTCAACTTAGCAAACCTTTAACACGAGAAGAAGACTAAAAGGAAGATCAGTATCTTGAAATGGAAGTAGAAAGTATGAGCCTGCAGTTCCAACAGTGTTTATTGAAATACCCTCTTCAAACGAAAATCCTAAATAATGTAAAATGATTTATTTTTAATTAAAATTGCCAAAACTGTGTCTGGGCCATACGTAACATTCTATTTCACTCCGAGGTAGGTTAGGTTAGGCTGGTGGGTTGATCAGGTAGTCGGTGTGCGTCTTCCTCATCACACTCAGGTCAATATAGACCCATTGTGATGCCCGTTGTGGGTCCACGTGTGTAGTTGGTTCCTTCATTATCCCGGAAGTGTCCATTGTTATTAGTCCCTTTCCAGCCACCCACTCTCTCTAACCTGCAACGATTAGAGAGAGTGATATCGGATAGAACCGTGAGGTCATGGAAAAAGTATTTTCCTAAGGTTATCACAGTGGGCAGTGGCACAGAAAGAGACTGGGTATCCGTGTATTTCTTCATCACCGCTGCCTCTACAAGGTCATCATCTATAAGATGCATTTTCAGTCTGTGGCTTCTGAGTAAGTTGTGTCCAGATAGAATCCTACTAGTATAAAAGATTTCCTGTTTCTTTGAAGTATTTTGTGGGTTTTGACTTTGTCACACTCAGGCCGCATCCTTTTGGATGTTTCACAGGTGGGGATAGAGCTCCACCTGTTTTTGGCAATATTCAGTGTTTTCTGTCCCAACCGTGATTTGAGGGCACATAGTGGCGGCTATACAGACGGGTCTGCTTGATTAATGCTGGAAGCAGATCCCTTTCACGCCAGTTCATCAATAATTTCATTGCTCTGCATGCCCCTGTGTTCGGGGACCCAGCAGAGCTTAACATTATGTTGGACGCCAAGAACCTTTACTTCTTAACGATAAAACTTTACAAGTTTAGATTTTATTTCTACAGTAGAGATTGCTTTTATTGCAGCCTGACTGTCAATGAAGTTGGTGATATCGTATGGTGGCAACGCCAGCATTGAGGTCGCTTTGACTGCTCTGCTACTGCCAACATCTCAGCCTGGAAGACGCTGCTGTGCTCAGTGCGACGAATAGTGCTGTTTAGCCTTTGTATTTCTGAAAACACTCCAGCTCCAACACCTACGTCCATTTTTAAACTATCAGTGTAGATGGATATGGTTTCGATGCCCAGTTCGTTCCTCTCTCACTCCTCTCTATGTACTTTGAAAAATGCAAGAGAATGGTCTTTGAAAGTCGAGGTGGGGCAGCATATAGTCAGAAGATACAGCTTAGCCCAGGTATCTGTTTAGAATTTGAGCATGTTCTTCTTAGTTCATTTTCCAGCAGTTGAGCTGGCTTTTTCTTAGAGAACTTTTTGCTGCCGATTCTTGCATGTAAAGATCTAGCGGTAGCAGGTTGAGAATGGTTTTCTAGTCCCGCTGTTGGTGTGCTTTTTTATTCTTTGTACCTTTGTCATGTTTTTAGATAAGTCACGTTGTTTGTGGATTGCCACCAAACAAGTCCTCCATATGTTAATATTGGTCTTACAATGGCCGTGTACTTCCATAGGATAATCTTGGGGTTCGGACCCCAGTTTTTTTTTTGCGAATATTCGATTACATATATAGAAAGCCACTGTGGCTTTTTTATGCGTTCGCATACATTTAGGTTCCAGTTGAGTTTTCTATCAAGAATGCGCTATCGGGTATTTTGAGGGAAGTCCCGTCGTTAACCGGTAGGTTAAGCCATCAGATCAAATATCAAGCATCCGAGAATTTGACGATTTTCATAATTTGGCCAAATTATAGAAAACTCTTGCATTAATTTTTAAACTTAAAAGATAAACGTTATGAAGAAGAACTATCTTCATAAAAAATTGTGGGATTTCAACACTCTCTTTTTGGTCCTCAGCAACCCAAAAAATAAAGTCTATGTGTTACTTTTTAAATAGCCTAGAAAATCTTGAAGTTTCACAACCATTAAAAAAAGTCGCACCCTTACATCGCTTGTAGTCCTTAAACAAATATTTCCTTTTCTTTTCAGCCAAATTTTGTTTCAAAAAACAAAGTATACCTCATCGAAGACCTACTCGCCGCTGCAATCGAAAGGTATGAGAAGTTTTCCGGGGTTAAAAGCGAGAAACTTATTGAAGCTTATCATCAGCTAAGACAACCACCCAAACCAAAACCACGCAGTGTCTACCAAACCGATATTATGTAAAAAAAACAGACAACAACTTTATATATATCACAAAAATATCCTTACGGTAATTATTATTATATTCACTTACGTACAATTCAATAAAACAGTTATATATAAAAAATAAAAAAAAATCAACTAAACAAAAACTATAATTGACTATTTTTAATCCTCCGTCATCATCGAAGGCTCTGATTCTTTGGTTTTCGTCCAGGTCTCACATTGAACACACTGGCGGGTAATACTTGTCCCAATCGATCCTTTCCAGCAACTGCCATTAGTCTCCGCTCGTGAACTTTCCTATGCTTCGCCAAATGATCCGACCGTGCGAAGCACTTTGTACAGTAGTTGCACTTGTACGGCTTGACTCCTGAGTGCGATCGGCGATGTCGTGCCAATTCATCGGATCGTGAGAATTTCCAAGTGCAGTCTGGCCAAGTGCATATGTAGGGTTTCTCGCCCATATGCCGGCGCATATGTGCCTTGAGGTGAGCTGGCTTCGCGTAAATCTTCGTACAGTCGCCAAAAGTGCAGGGGTACGTTTTTTCTAACATGTCAATCCCATCGACCGAAGGTCTTCGAAAGAGATTTAAATTTTCCGTGGCGTCCTTTAGAAATATATCACATGAGTCGCTGCATAGCGGTGTCTTCTCTGGCAGCATCTGTACGAGGTCGGGGAGTTCCACATAATTGTCCAAGAAGTTAATCTCCCATTCGGACTGAGATTGATCAGAATGCATAGCATCATCCAAGGGGAGTAGATAGTCCAAACAGAACTCTAGATCACGATCGACACCGAGCATGGAATCCGTTTGATTATCCTGCAGAAACTCACTCAACTCTCCTACTCCTTGACTGTCATCCAGATAGCTATAGTAGTCACAGGTGTAGTACGGCTCCGCTGTACCATAGCTATTATTATTCACGTCCTCCATATAATCCCCATTGCAACACAGATCCTGCTCCAGATCGTTGAAGAGCTGTTGAAATCCGTTTGAGAAAAAATCCATCACTTCAACTGCAAGTGCTTGACTGGACTGAAGTACTCTCGACGGTCACGATTGGTATTTAAATGCGTGTTCCCGGTTGAAATTCGAGCGCTCGCTCCTCGTCGCCAAAGAGTCAATCTCTCGCTCTTGCTCCCAAATCGGTTATTAATTACAAATCGAATTGAGAGACTTTAATATTTTTGTGTGGTGCGGTGCGTTCCATCCAATACAGATAATGAGCTGAAACGTATCTTTTTTCTCTTACAATCTGAATCGACGAAGCGACGGGTACCGCCAATTCCCAGGGGAGTCGTTAACTGGGCAAAAAAGAAAGAAAACGTCCGTCAGCGGCTCATCACTACGATCAGCACACATCACCGTCATCAGTTGTGTGGTCCTTTGTGTGTTTAACCAAAGTGTCGTGTCGTGTTCATGTTCCAATTGGTACCAGACGGTGTCAGGCCAAGTGGTTGTCACTTTGCGCTATTTGTTGTGGGATTTTTTAATGGTCATCTCCCAGGGGAACGCTTGGAAACGGTCAGTTTTTGAACTTATTTTTATTCGTCGATTTTTGTTGTCATTCGAAAACATATGTGTGAAATCATAATTAGCGTCATCTAAGTGTTTGGTAATGGTACAGGAGGGTCTATGTGCAACGGATGTGCCCGAGTCTTATCATTAAGAGTGCTCAATCCAAATCTCACTCGGTGCGGACACATATTGGCGCCACGTTTTTGCAATCTTTTTCTAATAAAATTGGAGCAACGATAAATCGAATAAGCGGGAAATCGCAAAATGAATTACGTTCTGTTATTGAAAAGTTGGCGTTTGTTTTGGAGTCGTGCATCCGTGTGCAGTGTTGGAAGCCATTTGTAGATAAAGATGGCCTTAGATGGTATTTCGGGAAGAGACTCTGATCTCATGGTTGTAGCTCTTTTTTTTTAATTTAGAAAACAATGATAGAACGTAAATTAATTTAGTGACAATGATATTGGGTGATTAATGATGGAACATCTGGACTATTTCATCATATCACGAATGGAGAAGGTTCGAAATCAATTTTCGGTTACTTTGATGACCATTGGTCTCCAAATTTTTATCATTTGGTTGTAACTGTTTGTAGTGCATTGGACTTTGTAATCGAAAATAAAAAATAAGTGGAATGGGTTGTATCGTCAGAATTCTCTTGAAATGAGATAAACCACGCATTTTCTGGATATAAGCGGTTTGAGTTTATCAAGAATTTTGGGATTTCAATGGCCCAATGATGATGCTGGCACTCCAAATAAATACGTTTTGTGATATCATTGGCTTTGTATTTTTGACAAAGCTTTGCGTTTAAAAAACTCGAGTGCGTGTTGCCTATTTTACATTTAACTAGATTGAAATATAGGCTTGGGTGGTCTAGTAAGGCTATATCTAAGGCTGGCACTTTTCAGATATATCTACCGTTACCGTATATATTGAGAATAAAAAGTATGCCTTGTTGTTCAATATCAACGATTAAGTTTTTCAACTGGGTACTTGCACGTTAATTAAAGAACATACGAAGCGAGTAGGTAATTTACGGTTGACCTTACTAACTGAACGACCACCTTTTTTATATTTGTATTGCAACTAAGTATGCGACTTATCTAGCAATTTGTTGATCACGTGTATATATGAATGTTTACAGGTAACTTCCCATTGAGAGTTCCTGCTTCTTCGCAATTTATAGCGCGGATTGATATTATCGGGCCAAATCCAAGGGTTTAGTTCTTTGAAGACGACGCAATAAATTTGTTTCATCAATAATTTGGAGGACCGCTGTGTTAACGTGTCCCAATAAACGTTTTTTATGTTTTCGTGCAAAATTTTTCGTTTCATAATTAATTACTTACTTAAGTGGCGCTACAGTTTGGAATAAACCAGTGCCTCAACCAACAAGCCTCTCAAATTAGCCCGGTCCTAAGCTAACTGTCTCCAGTTGAGCACTCCAAGTTGGTTGAGGTCGGTTTCTACTTGTGCGCGCCACTTAAGGCGATGTTTTCCTCTACCGCGTCCGACGTCTGGCTAGGAATCGAAGACTCTGCGAGCCGGAGTATTGATGTCCATTCGTTCTACATGACCTAGCCATCTTAAACGTCCAATGCGGAGTTTTTTTGACCAGGGATATGTCAATGTACAGCTTGTATAGTTCGTGGTTGAATCTTCATCTCCATAGCCCTTCAACGCAAACGGGAGAATTTTTCTCTCGAATGGACCAAGGATTTCTTCATCCGCTTTTGGTACGGTCCATGTTTCAGCGCCGTAGAGCAGGACTGGGATGATCAGGGTCTAGTATAGGATCTCCTTGGTTCTCGTTTGATTTCTGACGAGATGTTGTTGTCAGAGTTAATAGCGGAGCCGAGGTAGGCAAAGTCCCGTACTACCTCAATATTATATCTGGCAATGGTGACGTTCTGTCCAATTCGTCGATGTTGTGTGTCCTTTCGTGTTGACAGCATATACTTAGTCCTACCCTCATTTACTGATAAACCCATTTTTGCCGCTTCCTTCTCTACTAGCAAACGTGGCTATGATCACGTTGAGTCCTACCAATGATGTCAATATCGTCGGCGTATGCTAGTAATTGCACAAATTGTGCCTCTGGTGTTGGCTCTTGAATTTTGAACAATCCTCTCAAGAATCAAATTGACGAAGTCACATGACAGCGCATTGCTTTGTCCAAATCCTTTTTTGGCAGTTTTCGCTGCCGTTGCCATTGTTAAATGGTTCGTTCTGCCTGACAGCGGAATGTTGTTCGTCATCGCCGTTTAACAGTCTGCAGAAGTGGTTCTTCCATTACCTCCAGCATCGACTGTGTCTCAACTACGATATTTCCTTGTTTATCTCGACAGAATTCTGTTTGAGCCTTGTATCCTTGGCTTTGACGATTTACACATTGGTACAACTTGCGAACATCGTTTCTGAAGTGGCACCTCTCTATATCCTCGATCGCGCTTTTTTGTTTTTTTTTTTCTTCCTTCTAAAAATCCGGTGTTCGTCTTCACCTGCAGCTTAGCCTTGTAGGCCTCGTTCTTTGGTGCGAGCATCTGTCGGCATTCCTCATCCAGGGGTTTCTTGCTGGTGGCCGCGAGAAACCATCACATCAGTTGCGGTTGATCTAATGGCTTGTTGGCATCGTTGACATTGTTTTTCGACATTACATGCTGGTGGTATGGTGAGAATCGAGAGGTTAAGGGATACGCATTGCGCGTATTTGCCCGGTCCATATTGTCGTATTTCCTGGATGGCAGTAATGTCGGCTTCTAGCAGTTGTCCTTTTTTCGTTTAGCAGGGTCGTCAACAATAATATCAGACCTTTCCGAGGCAATTGGTTGCTTCGTAACATATGGTTTTTTCTATGTTTGGGTAGTTAACCCAAAGCACAACCCTCAACCTGGAGGGTCAGTTCCAACTTATTAGATACCTCTAGGACACGGGGCCATCATTATACGGGATTGAGCGCTGCCACTGACCTTTCGGTTCATCCGCCACCACCTGTTCAAGGGGCCTGACTTACCCTTGAGATTTTTAGATAAGCTGTTGTCCGAATATGTCGAAGCAGCTCATCTAGGTTCGCCTGGGACTGAAGACCGGGTATTCATTCCGCGCCATTCCAGACCAGACCAGGGTGATTAGTGTTGCTGTTTTACATCTGATTATCAACACTCGCACTTATCGTTTAGCAAGTCAAATCCGGTTGGATGATACCAGTACTCGATGGTTACCACTTTGAGGTAAAAAATAAGCACATTTGATGCGTAGTCAGAGTTGTAACAACTGGGCATTGCCAAGTTAAAGCCAATCAGAGTCTACCCTCGTTCTACAACACCCAACAACGAACTTAACTAGCTTGTTGAAAATAAGTTTAATGGTTTTGCTTTGTTCCTCAAGTTTTGAAAGAATAATCGAAAATACGTTTGAAACTGGGGCATTTGAGATATTTTTTTGAGCGTTACCGGATACTTTGGCTTGGGCATACGTTTGTACATTTGGATGTACAAGATCAGATCGGATTTCTAATGGCCGCGCAGTTTGTAAGAACTTACTGACTGACCAAACGTATTTTTGAAGAAGAATGGTCCATTTTTTTTATATACTGTTGAACAGTGAAAAAGCGTTATTCTTTCGTATATCGCTCCATTTTTACCGAACTGTCAGCTGTCAGCTGTCACATTGTTACATTTTTTTTTCAGTTGGCAACAGAGTACTATATTAAATGGCGAAAAATTTTGCGTGAAGTATGGAACACCATTTATTAAATTTTGAGAATCAGAAAGAATGTTTTTTTTCTACATATTTTTGATTGACGATGAAAGAGGCTGGAGCTCTTTAAATCGACATTTTAAAAATCGGCAAATCGTACCCAACCCTTTCCTTTAAATGTTTTCCATCACTCTTTCAAGCATAACGGCAGGTATTCCAATCGAATACCAATCGTTTCGGGTTAACCGACGTGAACAAGAGATTTCACATATCCCCATCCAATTCAGTCAAATCAAAGATCTCGATGGCTAATAATGACAGGACCATTTCTCGAGATGATATTTTAATTGAACGTTTTCCTCAATAATGCGATTGATTCGTTAGCTGAGTGGCATGTAGCGCCATCCTGTTAAAACCACAAGCCGGCAACACCAATATCTTGAATTTCCAGCAGCAGAATTCAGCGATATCATTAGCGATCTATATTGACAGTTACACGCACTCCTTCTGCATTTTTTTAAGAAACGCGATTCGATGATGCCGCCTGCCCTAAACCGCACCAAACGGTTAATTTTTGGGGTTGCATTGGTAGCTGTTGTATTGCTTCTAGTTTTTCAACGGTCCAAATACTGTCGATGTCGCTAAAAACAATTTTTCGAACGCCTATGTATTTAAGCTCGAGAATCAGAAAGGATGATTTTGTTTGATGGTTTAGATATTTTTTAATTGACAGTGGAAAATGCTGAATTGCTGGCGTCCACCTAGTGACTTCATAGAACTAGAGAACGGCTAATCACGAGCACTTTAGATAATAGGTCTGTTCCGTACTTTTTCAGTAAAAATTAGTAAATTCTCAAAATTCTTGGAGTGCGGGTAAATTATCTCAGAAATAGATAAAATTACCAAAAAGTACGGGAACGCGTTTTAGTTAAAAACAGTAAAATTATATACTTTGTATGCCTTTTAAAGAACAAATGACATAAATCACCTGTCAAAACAAGCGAGTTGTCACTTTTAGATACCAACTGACAGTTTACTGATTTTTACCAACAGAAATTTCTGCAGTAAATTTTTTTACAGATTTTTATCGAGGGGTAGTTTTTTGGTCTCACGTGAGCTCTCTCTTTTACTTATTTTTGCATACGGGAACAGCAATAAGTAAAAATCAGTAAGAATCAGTAAATATTATTTTGTACGGGAACAGACCTAATGTCATTATGTTCACACAATATTAAAGGTCAACTCCAACTTCAAGAATGTTGGATCCTAAGTGATCAATTGTTGCTGGTTTATCAGCATACACAAGAGATTTAACGTAACCCCCCAAAAAGAAGTTCAAAGGTGTCAAATCACACAAACGAGGGGTCACAAGCCCTTTTTGAGATGATTCGAACACTAAAATGTTGGCTCAACAAAGTCATCGTTGCACGCTCTGCATGGCATGTTGCGCCGTCTTGTTGGAACCATTTCTCTTCCAAATGATTTCCAATGAAATGAGGAATAAAAAAATCACGAATCATTTGTCTGCACCAAACAGAGATTTTTTCGGGATGTAGATAATCGAGTCTATAGCTGGAGATGATTTGACGATAAAAAAAACTGGTTTAACTTCCAGTTGGTTCTCAGCCCATTCACCGTTGTTGAGAACAGTTCGGGTCCCCCCTTTCATACTCAAGTTTGGCTAACCAAGCGCGAATTTTGAAAAAAACATTTTTAAGATTTGTAAAAAAGCGTTGTTTTGGTATAAGTTTTTCCATGGTGATTTGACAAAGTATACTGAAAAAAAGTCAAACACACTTCATTAGTATGACAGCTAGTTTCACAGTTATCCCCTAAAAAAAGACAGCCTTTAGTGTTTTTACAATCGAAAGACTCATCTTGCAACTTGAATTATAAGCGAACGGCTCTTCAGATAACAACGGTCGACCACTCATTCGTTAAAACTTGACAGCCGCTGGATGGATTTATATGCAGTTTGGCAGTAATAAGGTTGATCCATCAAGAGGTATTTTATTTCAAAAGAGGTTTTTTGAAGGATGTCGGGTGAGTCGTGTGTTTTTTATACAGTGGCCGTGATCCGGGTTTTAGTTTTACGAAGTTAATTTTGCCGATGCACTATTCTCATTGATCAATCGAGCATTTTTAGTCACGTGATATGGTCCATTGACAAATGAGAACACTGCATCGGCAAATTTAACTTGGGAAATCTATAGAGTACCTCGCGACAACGTCAATATGAGAGTCATGATTTTTTTTCAATTGGGTCTTCAAGTACAAAGTGAGTGCTGTATAATTAAAAACCCCTTTTTTATAATTGGCTTGGCACGCACTAAAGGGACTATGAATAACCTTAATAGAGGAGTAGAAAAGAGGAGATACCGATGTGCGTTGGTTTTGAATTTCTGTAAATTGTAATGGAGAGGAAAAACTGAGTTTGGTAAATCATTCCACATTCGTGTTGTTCGGTTTAAGAATGAATCTGTATATTTCAGAGTACGTCCGAAGATAGGCTTAAGGGTGAACTGATTAGCATTCGTGGCACAACGAGTATTATGGTTGTATTGTTGAAGGGGCGGAATGCAACTGGCTAGAGCATTTGTTGTTGTAATAGCGGAAAAAGAGTGTAAGGCAGGAGACATTCCTACGATGTTCGAGCGAAACTATGGAGTTCGCTATAGTTGGATCTCCTAACAATTTTATCGCACGTTTTTGTATCCTATCTAGTAGGTGCAAAGATGTTTTGGCTGCACCTGACCATATGTGGGCTTTGAACTCAAGTTTGGGGCGTATGTGCGCTTTATATATTGAGGCCAGATCAGAAAGGGTGACATATTTCTTGCAATGGTTAAGTATGCCTAGACATTTCGCTTCATTTTTAGCGATTTCAAATATGTCGTCGTTCCAACGAAGGTCGTTACTAACACACATACCGAGCATGGAAAGTTTTTCGGTTTCGACGATGCAAGTGCCATTCATGGATAATGACCGTGTTCCGGGTTTTAGTTTTACCAAGTTAACTTTGCCGATGCAGTGTTCTTTGATATCTGATGCATTACCCAATATTATGGGTTTATTTAGGTTGGTTCTTACTTTTTTGATAAAAAATAATTATTCTGAATAGATAAAAGTAAATACAAATCTATAAATATGGAAAAAGGAAATTGCAAAATAAGAGTTAGCATAGTTTGACAATTTCCTTGCCATTCATTAAGATTTTGCATTCCACATCGCCTCACCTCATTTTGCAGTTGATATCTAAAATCCGGAACACGGCCAATGTTTGTTTTGCTTGGATGCATTAAATTCTATAAGATTTACCCCATTTAAATATGCTGTCGAGGTCGGAATTTAATGAACTTTACATATTCTGTCGTTTTTGTTCCACATCCGAAAGTGAAGTGCGTATTTGAAAACGAATATGAAAAGCTGGGGGTACTGTCATCAGCGAAGGAATGGATTGGATTAGAAGTTGCAAACAATCGGTCATTAATAAAAATGAGAAAGAGTGTCAGAGACAAAACGGAGCCTTGGGGAACACCAGCATTTATTTGATAAGTAGCAGCCTTAAAGCCGCCCAAAACTACTTGAATAAACGTTTTGTTATTGAACAAATAATTATAATAACCCTAGGATCAAACGCTTACCATTCGAAAGATTCTGATGTCCTGTTTTGCAAAGCAACGAAAGATATAAATCATTCACCCATTTTAACACAGAAATGTGAATACACAAAAAAATCCAATCAGACCACACTAGATTGGTTGAATCGTTGCGCTGAAGTGAATAGAACTTTATGTGATATATTTTTAGTTTGCTTTGGCATGTTAACATAAATAGACTGACGTCTGAACAACGCTTCCAAATTGTAAAAATTTATTTTAAAAATCATGATAATACGCATCCACAGAGACGTCGAGTCCTACAGTGCGTACCTGCAGAAGAGGTCATTGCTGCTGTAGTGCTGTTGAGCGTAGCGTAGAAGAAGACCCTAATCATTCTATCCGCAATGGTGCACAGGAATTGGATATGTTTCCATCCACTCTATGGAAGATTTTGCGGAAAGATCTTGGTTTGCGTGCTTACAAAATCCAACTCGTGCAAGAATTGAAGCCACAGGGTCACTAGCAAGGCGTAGATTCGGAGAATGGGCCCAAAACAAGATTGCCGTAGATCCCAATTTTCATAAGCGAATTATCTTCAAGTGTATGTTGAGCCACCGTTACATCCACAAAAACTGACTGTTTGGTGTTCTTTATAGGTTAGTGGAATTCTTTAAAAACGATGCTGGCCAGAACGTTACAGTCAATGGTGACTGCTATAGAGTCATTATTACTGACTTTTTCGTTCATCAATTGAACAACCATGATGTGCAGGAGCTGTGGTTTCAACAAGACGGCGCAACATGTCACACAGCTTTAGAAACAGATTTTCCGTATTTGAATGCTTTTGACGTGTTGCCAGATACCAAAAATACCGAAAGAAGTAGAATTTTACTACGCATTTGAACTGAGTACCAAATAATCGTTTTTGGAATTTTTAACTTTCTCTTACAAAGAGAAAGATATTGTTTTCGTGAAAAATTTCGACCTCGAGATTTTCAGCTAGGTTCATTTCACTCGAAATGAAATTAAAAACGTTCACTTTTAACGATTTCAATTTCACATTTTTCGAAGTTAAAAAAAAATGAATTTCTATGTTCCACAATTCGGTTTTATCGTTTTGTGTGTGATTTCAATTCGATCATTTTAGTATCTGTGAAATTGTTGGGATGAGCTGACGTGATTGAAAATGTAAGTGAAAAATATCTGAGTGTAGTAAAGTTGTTTAGGTTTTGAATAGATATACTAAAAGATAATGTATTTTCCCAGGAGGTGAATTTATTAAATTTATGGAGAGGCATAAAGATCTTGTCAGAGGATTTATGAAAGGAGATCCAGTTGCAGCGGACGCTTTGTTTTTGAAAAGATACTATTTTTGGATCCTACTCATAATCATTGCATTAACTGAGAGGTATTATTTCCTGCCTTCGATGTCGATGACCCCATGAATAAGCAATTCGTTAATGAAATGTTGTTTTGATTTCCGTTTTTCTTCATCCGACATGGAATGTTTGACCATCTTGGACAAATTTTGTTCTCCAAAACATTGAGAACTCTTTTCAATATCTTTGATACAGTGCTACGGCCCAAGCAACATCAGAATCTTTTCCAATTGATCTCAGAAAGCTTCTTTCGGTAAGGAAACGCAAAACTGAGGCGAACTGCATCACACAAAAAATCTATGATTGTTTTAGGTGTGGCGCAAAATTCTGCAGCAAAATTTGGAAAGCATGTTTATTAAGTCGATAATATGACATAAATCTAAATGAAATAACAATTTTTAATTTTCATTTGAAATTTATTTGTTTTAGTTACGCAGCATCTGCAATTTCTAAAGGATTAGAAAGGGGTCTTATCGTACACCTTTTTGTTTTTCCTCTGCGTACTTTTGTTTTTCAACTTACAACACCGCAGCTATATAAATAGCACTCAATATTTTATTATTTGTTATTTATTTTATAAAAATTAAGCAGAATTTGTAAACAAACAAATATATCAAAATAAAAATAATTTTGCAATGTTCCAGATGACAGATGGTATCAGCTATCTCTAATTTCACCGAGTGATTTCGAAAACTTTTCGAAGTTATGAAATCGGTCGGAATGTGGAACACCAAAAACAAATTCACTCGATTTACAAAAGTAATTTCACTTTCATTTCACTCGAATTCTGGAACCTAGCTGTTTGATTGATTTTAACATTACGATGATAGTGGAAACCAAAAAAGTGGTTTTTCGAATTCCGTCCGTCGGTCCGTCTGTCCGTAATGGTCTCCCCAGCCTAAACGGCCAGACCGATATTCTTCAAATTTCGTATGCAAGTTTCTTTTGGTCATAATTCTAGACCATTTTTTTGTTTGCTTTTAGCCATGGTGCCATATAAAAATTACACATAACCTCAATTTTCTCGAAAACGACTCTAACGATTTTGATTAAACTTTATATATACTATAAGCACATTAGTTCCAACAAAACTACATACCCAGTTTTTTTTTCTATAAAATCCATATAACGGATTTTGTGATTTAGTCCATATAAAGAAAATTGTTAATTTCTCGCAAACTATTATGTCAAATTGAGTGAAATTTAATATGTATACAACTATTACAGTTTGAAACAATTCTACATAATTAGTTTTAGCCCAACTCTCAATAAACGTAATTTTTAGTTTTGGCCAATAACGGAAAATAATTTTTATTCATATAGACACCGATTCCTTCAAATTTCTGAGTAAACGTTCGTGTAATCACATTTCGACATTATTTATATCATTTTTAGCATCAATAATCAAACTTATGATTTAATCTAACGTCCAACTCTCTGTGAAAGAGAAAGTTGAGTACGACCCAGTCGTGTACCCACCACTCGTTTCTTAAGGAACGAAATACAGAGTAGGCCCCCGTTCACAGGTAAAAAAAGTTTCCGGATACAAAATTTCCGACCGCTATAGAGTGAAAATCGATTGCAAAATGCATGATCATCCTAGTGATCACCAGTGTAAATAACGGGTGATTTTTTAGCTGGTTTGGTTTTGGCAACACTGGTTTTGACAGCTGACGTGTGTTTAGTACCTTGTGTCACTGTCAAACAGCTTCAGTTTGGTTTGCAATTTAACCATGGATCGTCTTACAAATGAACAACGCTTGCAAATTATTGAATTTTACTATCAAAATTCGTGCTCGGTTCGAAATGTTCATCGCGCGCTGCTTCCATTTTATGATCGGCATTCTCGACCTTCTGAGCAGTCTATTCGGAAGATTGTGACCAAATTTCGCACCAAATTTACTTTGTTGGACATTAAACCACCAACACGTTTACGTACTGTGCGTAGTGAAGAAAATATTGCGGCCGTATCAGCTAGTGTGACAGAAGACCGCGAAATGTCGATTCGGCGCCGTTCCCAGCAGTTAGGCCTTTGTTACAGCACTACGTGGAAAATTTTGCGGAAGGATTTGGGCGTAAAGCCTTTTAAGATACAGCTGGTGCAAGAACTAAAGCCAGCCGACCTACCACAACGCCGAATTTTTGGTGAATGGGCTCTTGGAAAGCTGGCCGAGGATCCGCTTTTTTATCGAAAAATTGTGTTCAGCGATGAGGCTCATTTTTGGTTGAATGGGTACGTAAATAAGCAAAATTTGGAGTGAAGGTCAGCCAGAAGCATTGCAACAGCTACCAATGCATCCCGAAAAAGCCACTGTTTGGTGCGGTTTATGGGCCGGCGGCATTATTGGGCCATATTTCTTCAAAGATGATGCGAATCGCAGCGTTACTGTCAATGGTGAACGCTACCGAGCGATGATAACAAACTTTTTTTTGCCCGAAATGGAAGTTCTTGACTTGCATGATATGTGGTTTCAACAAGACGGTGCCACATGCCACACAGCACGCGAAACAATGGCGCAATTGCGAGGCGAGTTTGGTGAACAGTTAATTTCACGTTTCGGGCCGGTCAATTGGCCGCCTAGATCGTGCGATTTGACACCATTAGATTATTTTTTGTGGGGGTATGTCAAGTCTAATGTCTATAGGGACAAGCCCGCTTCGATTGACGCACTGGAAGCCAACATCCATGCATTCATTCGTGAGATACCGGCCGATATGTGTGAAAGAGTATGCCAAAATTGGACTCAGCGGATGGGCTACCTGAGACGCAGCCGCGGTCAACATTTGCATGAAATTATCTTTAAACATTAAATTGCAAGGTTCAAACTATCGATTCAAATAAATATTTCATTCATTTTTTCGAATTTTTTGTGTTTTTTTTTTTAAAAAAAGTTCTTAACCTCTTAAAAAATCACCCGTTACTTCCCGCGTTACCTCAACGAAATAAGAAAAACACATTTAGATTTTCAAAAAATTTACATTTTCGTGTTTATTTACGTTTATTATTTAGTTTTTCTTTTCCATGTTTTGTTTTTGTCTCTCTTACAATTTATTAAATAGCATTTTGTTTTTCTTGTTTTCCTTTTATTTTTGTTGATTTTTTTTTCATACATAGACTTAGAATTAAATATTTTGTTTTAAGAGTTTTTTTATTATTTTAATTCTCCTTTTGTGTTTTTTTTAATTTTTTTTTTTTTTTACAGAGCTTTTTTGTTTGTGTGGATGAATGTGTTGTGTTCTTTTTCGTTTTGTTTTATATTTTATTTACTGTGTATTCATTTCTGTTGATTTTCATTTTCTGTTTTATTATACTTAACTCTTACTCATATAATCTTAAAATTAGTTTTTTTCTTTTTTCAATTATAGCTAATTTTATGTTTAATGTTTCATCGTTTTAATTAAAAGTTTTTTTTTAATTACATACATATATATACTTACAGTGAAATTTAAAATAAAAATTTGTTGTTTTTTTTTAATTACATTAATTAATATAATAATAAAGTATTTTGTTGTTCTTTTTTTTATAATTGTTGACAAAAATGTAAAATACGTAGTATAATATTTTTTTTGTGTTTTTCTTGCTTGCGATTTGTTAAATTTAATTATTTGATGTTTGTGAGTTTAATGGATATACATGGTTGTGTTTTATTTAATGTTTAACTTTGTTTCGTATTTTTTTTGTTTTTGAAATAATACAAGCAATTTTTCTTTAAATATTTGTTATATATTTATATAATTAGAAACGTTTTATTTGTTTATAAAAACACGAATTGGGAAAGTGGAGGGAAGCAAAAAATGGGTGGTTAGTGACGGTGGTGGTGGTGGAAAGGCTAACACATTTTAAAAAGTTATACATACAAATTTATTACATAAAATTATGTTTTTTATTCTTTGAATAAGTAAATTTATTTTTTTTATTTATTTTAACTTGTGTTAAAAATTGTTAAATTAAAGCGATGAGTTTTGTTTTTTTTAGTGGCTAAAAAAGCAAGGCAACAGCATGGTTTTGAAAACTAAACATGCAGTTGATTGCGAAAAGTTTTTGAAAGGTTTGCTGAGAATTAATATTGTTTGAGCTTGTTGGGTGGAACTATTTTTAAATAGAACTTTTTAATGTTTGGGGTTTCTGCTTTATTCTGTTACCTTTACCTACAGGAAATAATAGTTAAATGAAAAGTTCGATAAACGATTCCACAAATATGATTCTGAAAGATTTTTCGATGCTCAAAGCTCCGAATTTGAAAGGTGAAACTGCACAGTCTATTCTAGGGTACCAGACGGACACTAAAAGATCAAGATTCTGAAAGATTTTTAATGCGTAGAGCTCCCGGTTTATCCAGTCTATCTAGGTAAAAAATATGAAATATCTGGCATTACCGGTTCCTACCCAAACACATAGGTAATATAAATTTTTTCAAACCCTTTCTTGCAAAATAAACATTTTTATATTAATTACCATAGGTCGAAAGCCATTAGAATTAAGTGGGTATCATGAAATTTAGAGCGGGCACAGTTAGATAGTCAATAGAAGGATAGCGATAAGTAGGTTAGGTAGGTTTAATAAATTGTTGTCTATCTTACGAATTTGTTGTAAGTTTAAGGAAAATAAAAATTGAATCAAAAAAAGGGATTTAAACATATCTGTATCTATAAATTTTAGAAGCTTCCCATGACAGTGTTTTGCTCTTTGATCTTTGTCAGACTTTCGCAATTTGAATTCATTCGGGAATTAGAACAGGGACCTCGCGCTTAGTAGTCCATTGCAATAACTAACTAGTTAGGGAAATGGAATGGAAAAAGAGGGTGGGGCTTCTCTACTACTTCAAGCTTCTATTACATAGCTTGCTGGATGTAAAACAGCTACATCCCTTCTTTAAGAACAACCAACATTTGTTTTGCACCATTATTGTAAGCTTAGTTAGGGCCACATCTTCTTCATACAGACGAGGTAGTCACGTCACGCTCGCGATTGCTTGGGTCATCTCGTCGGATGAGAAAATTCTTGTCATCCCAAGTCGCACCACCTGCTTAACAAACTTATGTCTCGTACCAAAAAACCAACCAACATAAAAGCAAGCAATAAAAAAGGAAATTACATAGAAGTCAGTCGGACCAAACAACGGGAAACAGCAGAAAGGTAAGAGAAAATAGAAAGGAGTGTCCAAAGACGACTGAATTCCAAAAACGTCAACAAAATGCGCACTGTGCATGCACACCTCTTTTCTGATGAGAGATTATGGATCATAATCTTTCATTCTTTATGCTTCTGGTTGCACAGTATTTTTGTAAAAATTCTCGTTTGTACAATCTGTGATGATGTGTATAGTTATGCATAGGACGCCTGTTTCCACCGTACCAAATTCTTTGCCTGAACACATGGTGCCATAAGTTTGCATCATCAGCAATAATGGGGTACCCATCCTTACAAGAAAACCGAAACTAGCAGCAAAAATGAAACCAGTGCATTCTAAGGACAATTTTCTAACAATTGAGGACATTTAGTAGAGCTGGAGCATTGCCAATCCACAACTTGAAGATTTTGCGAAATCAAATGCTTTTAAGGAATGAATTGGCGCAAGTACTAACGCCGAGAATGGAATGCATAGCCTTCGCTACATTTTTGAAAACCAATCGACGTTATATAGCAAAATTGTGTTAAACACTCCGTCCCACCAAAATCTTGTGGTCTAACGGTGCCCCCCTGTGGCCATTCGTTTAGGTAGATAAACTATCAGCGATTGATGTTTTGAAAGCCATCATATTGCGAGTTATACGTCCCAGGTATATACAACATGCATACCTATTCCTGGTCGTTGCGAGATCGAGTTCATTTAACTGGCTATACCTCGGTAGTTGGATCATAAAAAGACAGAATCTAGCGCTGAGACACTAGATCTACTTCTAAATACCCACATTCCTAACCGCAACAAAGTATCGGTTGCTGATAACACAGATGTCAACGGAGAACCGAACTGAACTCCATTATAGACACACAATAATATGCAAACAAAATTGTATTGGCCATTAACACCTTTGAGCCCTATTAACCAGCAGGCCCCGACGGCATAACCCCCATGATGCTCACTTGGCGATTGTACCAATAGGATAACAACGACAAGATTTCCAAGACAATTGTGTCGCTAGCTTCGTTTTGAAAGTCCACACGCATGTCTTTGGCTCACCAAATGTGAAACATCGATATCAACCTGAACAATGTCGTCTACTAATCTAGGCGTGCTCGTCAGTTTATGAGGTGGCATGACGGGGTATTGACAATGCTAATGCTATTGATGTGGGTCTTTTCGTCACCGACTACAAATGTTTTTCTCCGGTTTGGCTGAGTTCTCACGATGGTGTGACAAATTGTAACTGAGATTTTTTTCATCCTCCGTTGTTGAGAAGGAGAGAAGCGGCCTACGAAACGGGAAATTGTGAAGATTGACATCAAATATATGATCCTTTGTTACTAATTGACCATTATTTGGCGTACCTAACTGCAGGATATTTGGAGCAGTCATATTGATTGGGATGATCCCATAACAGACGAACAATTTAGGATTTGGTTGATAAGGCTGGAAATAATTCCATAAGTAGAGCAGCCCAGGGGTCATCTTTTATAAAACGAATATCGTTGAAATCACTTCGTTATCGTTGAAATACGATTACGTAAAACGATTATCGTTTTAGGTGTTACGATACTCGTAGTTTCCTACGACTGACATTTGGCAGCTATAGCTTTCGTTTTCGTTGAGCTGTCATAAATATTGCTGTGTCTGCCAGAGATTTCTCGTTCTACACAATCTCACTTTGTCGTGACGTGACTATCGTTTAATTCTGTATCGTTTACTTTCCGCTCGTTTCGTTTTTTGTAAAAGGGCCCCAGGATCGGAAGTAATTGCAGCTACACATATTTGCTGATGCAAGCAAACAATCATGTCCTGCGATCGGTTATATTTGCATCAAGAGTAACATCTATATCGAGTGTTCAATAATCGGTTTGAAGACGAAGGTTGTGAAGACCATATTGGAGTAGGACACTGCAGTAATGGGATCAAGAGTTGGTTAACAAATCCAAGAACAGCTTATTCTGGAGATTCAAACAAAATCCTACTAATGTTGGATAAGCAGAAATTCAGGATAATAAAGTGGCAGCTGATACTACTAAATGGGTGAAACCGCCAAATCTTAGTAACAACGACTGCTGGTATCGTGAACTTAGTTCTTTTTTTTTAATCTTGATGGGAATGAATGGCATAGATTTGACACAATCAAGTTGGAAACAGATGAGGAGTTATTAGGTCTAGATGTAGCTCGATTTTCGAAACGTTTGCCAAATTCCGTGGCGCAGATAAAGATGGAAAGAAGAACCGCTCAATGCGGAAGCTACATGGATCAGACAAACACTCTGAACGATCTACCAAATAACTCATCAAATGATCTTCAACCAGCTGTCAGTCGAAAAACCACAATACATCATTTATCGATGGGGTACTCCGAGTTAGAGGAAGAACAGATGCTGCAACCCACCCTGGGCAATATATGAAAAGACCGATTATTCTATCAAGGAGTCATAAGTTGGCCCATCTTATTGTCAAACAAGCTCATAAGGAGTTTGTACATAAGAACGCTGAAAGGGTGTGGTGAATCAGCTAAGGCAAACATTCTTTAACACGAAACTTAGATGTGCTTGGTAATGATGGTTATCCACAAATGTTAAGACTCTAAAAATCTAAATGAGAAATCGCTACCCATGGAGATAAGTCCATTATTAGTCGGGCGACTATACAGCTTCGCATACTTCACCGTTTACATTTACAGGAGTTAATTACTTCGGTCCAATCATGGTAATGTTAGGAAGGGAGTACTTTTCACCTGTCTGACCGTTGAAAAACCTCCAAAAATTGGTTCAAATGCCATAATACTTCGTTTTCAAACCTTTATACAAAAACGTGGCTGTCTGAGAGATTTTATCTGAAATAAAATTACCAATTTCGATGGAGCTAAAGGGCTTCTTTGAGAAGAATTAAATTTGATCAACTCCACTCATATTGCAAAGAAGTTTGTAAGCCCAACTTTGAAGTGGAATTTCAACCCATCGTACCACAAACGCTTTCGGTAAAGTCTTTACATTTGTTCTTCGGTTTTTATGGCGCTTTGTTCTGGGTGGTACTTAAAAAAAAACATTACGATTTATTAAAATCAGCTGGGCATTCAATTATCGAACTTTACCAGAAAATATCGGTCTAAACTACTTCACAGCTTGTTTTTGGTCTTCAATTGAAATTTTTGAAATCCAACGAGCCAATTTATTTTAATAATTCGAGCCAATTTATGCTAAGAAAGGTTGATTCAGTAAGACTTTTTTTCAGAGATTTTTACAGATCGGTCGTGATATAAATTCAGTATTGTATGACAAACCTTCATGGAATCAATAACGTCTCCAAATTATTCAGCAGTATTATGAAAATCTGGGGTGTTCACATCGAATTTTGTTCAGTGATGAGGCCCATTTCTGTTTCAACGGTTATTCAAATAAACACAATTAGCCGCATTTTGGTAGACGAGCAACCTGAAGAGTATGTCGATCTACCGCTACATCCACAAAAATTCACTGTTTAAGGTGGTTTACAAAAAAAAAAAAATGTAAATATGTAAAAAAATGAGGAACCGCAGAACATAGCAGTCAATGGCGAGCGCTATCGCACCATGATAACGGACTTTTTGCTACCAGAAATTGAAGCCCGTGATGTTGTCAACATTTGGTTCAAGCAAGACGGGGGGCAACGACATACACAGTGCGCGAAGTAATGGTTATATGGAGAAAGATCTTTGGTGGCCAGTAAATAACGCGTTTTGGACCTGAAAATTAGCCACCTAGATCGTGTGATATCACAGCTACGATCGAGTATTGATAAAGGACTTTTTGCTACCAGAAATAAAAGCCCGTGATGTCGGAAAAATTTGGTCCTATCGCGAATAAATTTTCCAGATTGCTGACAATTTTCCTTGTCAGCAATGTAAATCAGATTTCTTCATGGGAACAATTTTCCTGAATGTTGAGAAACATCATTGGTTGCCAGCAAATTTCGCGTTTCGGACTTGAAAACTGGCCGCCTAGATCTTGTGATATAACACCTTAAAATTTCTTTCGGGGTTATGTGAAGTCTTCGCCGATAAGCCAGCTATAATCCAGGATTTGGAATCCCAACACTAATTGCGTAGTTCGGAAAATACCGGTCGCAACGCTGTAAGCAGTGATCCGAAATTGGACCTTCAGAATAGACCATGTACGGCGTAGTCGGGGAAATATTTTTACACGAAATAATATTTAAAAAAGTAAATGTCAGATACTGTTATAAAGTTTCCATAATAAAGTACGTACCATCGATATTTGAAATTAAAGAAAAACAAGTCCCAATGAATCACCATTTACATGATGATGATGAAATATGCTGTCGTGGCATTCAAGATCAATTTATTAGCTTTGTTTCCTGTGCCGAAAGGCAGTGTTCTTAAGCTTTTCGTGGGTCACTCTGGGATCTTATTTTTAAACATTTACCTCTCCACAGCTACATATGTAATGTCGGTCAATCGTCTTTAGACGACCTTAAAGAGATTCGTCATACACATTAAATTAAATGCGACAGTCGTGAATTTTCAACAGAGCTTTCAAACAGTGACCATGACGAAGCGAATTTCTTAATGTGTTGATGGTGAAACTACTTTAATCAGAGAATCACCGAAACTCAATAGAAAGAATTTAATTTGTTACCTGGATATTCAGCTGTACTCTGTTGGAGTCCCTGCATATGAAAAAATAAAACTTCTCGAGACTACCAAAAATGTTAAACGACATTCACCAGTAGTATCGGGTCATTCATTTCGTGGTTTGAAGTTGTTAGCGCTGGCATTTGACACCTGACAAACTAAGCTTTTTTAGTTGAATGTTTGCCATCCAGGATAATTTATCGCTTTACAATCGAACAACGCGTTCAAATCATTAAAATTTACTGCAAAAGTGGTTTCACGCATTACGCGTCATAATCGACCGACTACGCAATCAATCGGTAAAATTCGGAAGAAATTTGAAGAGAGTGGAAGCGTTACGATGTCCTAAGGCATGTGCATCATCGTAATCCACGCTCAGTCGAAAATATTGATGCTGTAAGTGCAAGTGATCCGAAATTATCGATTTTCCGGCGATCGCAGCAATTGAACAATTTTTTTTTTTGGCCGGCGATTGAAGATCATGAATTGGACGATATGTGGCTAAAACAAAACTTGCTCCGATTTGTTAGAGCCACATATCGTCCACACAACAACACGAAGAAATTTGAAGACAGTGGAAGCGTTACTGATGTCGTAAGGCCTGTTCATTATCGTAATGCACGTAATGGAAGTGCAATCGTTGCTGATGATCCGAATTTATCGATTTCCCGGCGATCGCAGCAATTGAACTATTTTTTTTTTGGAAGGCAATTGAAGACCATGACTTGGACGATATGTGGTTCCAAAAAGACGTGGCAACAAGCTATATATCAAGACCAATTATGGCTTTATTGCGTAAGAAGTTTCATGTTCGCGTAATTTCGCGTTTTTGCGACGTCAATTGGCCGCCAAGATCATGCGACTTGAGACCGTTGGATTATTTTTCTGTGGAACTACGCAAAAAACCGTGTTTACGCGAGTAATCCCCGAACTCTAGACGAATTAAAAACCAAGATTACTCAAGTTATGGCCGAGATACCGAGCGAAAAAAGTGCGAAAAAGTGGTTACACATTACCGAAAAAGAATCACAAGCTGCGAATCTTCCCGAGGCAGCCATTTCAAAGATATTGTTTTCCACACTTAATGGCAAAGTCCAAACTTAATAATGAAATTAAATTTTCATGAAATATGTATCGCTGTGTGTGTTTTATTCAGCTTTACTTTCGATTTCGAAACCGAAAAATGAACGACCCTTTAGAACAAAAATGATAATAACTGTGCGCATTGAAATTTTAACTTACAGCGTAGGGACATTTCTGTCTTCTTTTATTTATTGAAATATTTTATAAAATACTTGAGAGTCAAATTGCATAGAATTGAATCGTTAAAATTTAAAAAAAAAACAGTTTTACAATGAGCAGAATTTAAAATTAAAAACAAAATAAAAATCTCGCAAATTCCTTTCTTATTTTTTTAGCCACATCATGTGCAAACAATATTCTCTTCCTTCGTCTCATAGATGTTGTGTGGGGCGTATTCGAATCGAAAGGCGCCACTGTTTCCCCACTCTCTTGACTTTTACAACTTTGTATGGTTAATTTAATTTATTGTTCGTCTCTGATCACACGCTTTACAAAAATATCCCGATTTTTTCTTGTTCTCTTTACACATCAACTTTATTTTATTTTTTTAGTTTACAATTATTTATATTTTTCATTTATCACATGATGTGTCTGTGTGTGAGTGTGTATCCTGTCTGTATGTGTTGTGTGCACTAATATCCACATAACTTGAATTTTTTTTTTCATTCATTTGCATTTTGTTTATAACTAATTACTATGAAACTTTTAATAATGTTCATGTTCTCATTAATTTTTTTTTTATATCATCAACATAAACTCTCCATCAACATTTTAATTTTCAATTTATACTTAGTTAATTTTCTTACTTAAGATTTACATTTTTTTATAAAGAAATGCTTTAACATTAACTTTTGTATTGTGTATTTTTTTTTTTTCGTTTTTTTAGTATTTTTTTAAAGATTATAAAATTAATTGGTAAAAAAAAAACAATTTTTATATATAAGAAAACAAGACATTTCTAATAATCTTTTTTTCTCGTTTTTTTTTCATTTACTTTAATGCATAATCTTTATTTACAATGTTATTCCTAAAATGAAACGATTTGAAATAATTTAAAATTAAGAGTAAGAATTACAAAAAAAAATGTGTGTGTATACAATAAACAATTTTAATTGAAAAAAATGGGCATTTGGGACTGCGTGACACAAACATTTTCGAGTTGGAAATTGCGTTATTTGTTTTTTTTTTGTGTTTAAAAAATATTTTATGATTTACTTATTTCTCTTTAATTGGTTTTAGTTAAATTTTGTTTTTTTTTTCTTTCGCTTTTTTTAGGGAATAAATTATTACAATAAAAATTAGCGCGCAAAACAAAAATAGAAAAACAAAATAAAGAAAATATATAAATCCCTGAAATAAAATTATAAAGAAATAATAATATGTAGTAATAATTAAGAAATGAAATTATAAAACAAATACACGATGTCTTCACTCCGACTCAGATTATTCTTCTTTGTGGTTTCTTTTTTTGTTACTATTTTGTTGTTTACTTTTATTTTGTTTGATTTGTTTAATATATGACTTCGTAGACGGTGGCTTTCTTGTCTCCAGATCCAGTCACGATGTATTTGTCATCGGTTGATATGTCGCAGCTGAGCACTGATGATGTTTCTTTGGACTGTTGGGAGAGAAAAAGAATGGTTTTGAGAAATACATAATTAGGAGGAAAGTTTAAATATAGCTTAAGTGTTAAGTCATATAGGAAATGTACACCAACATTGTTTAAAAAAAATTGGCTCAAATTTTTAGTCACTACCTAATGAATGCGTCACTATAACTTTTGTCAGTGCCTAACCTTTTAATCATTTAATAGCTCTTTTTAAATTTCTGTCCTCTCACTAAGGCACTCACTCTCAGGCGGCAGCGGAGGAATTCCCTAGATGGAGTCAACGGTGGCGCCTACAGCTCCAGTTTGATCAAACTGGTAGTGAAATCCCTATATGAGCTGCTTCGACATATTTGAACACCAGGTCTATAGGGATTTCCAATACTGAGCCAGGGTATTGGAAAAGAGTTGCTGGCGGAGGAGCCCTCAATGGGTCAACGGCAGCGCTCATACCCCAAAAAGGGCTACTGACATCGGTATTTTTTCCGGCCCGCTGTCCTAGGGTCAAAACAAGGGCCTGGCCCTCCAGGTTGGGGGTTGTGCTTTGGGTTAACTACCCATCCACGGAAAAGTGACTATGTTGCGAAGCAACCAATAGCCTCGGAAAGGACTGATATTATTGTTGACGACCCTGCTAAACGAAAAAAGGACAACGACGTTCGTATCTGCACCTGGAATGTGAGAACATTAAACAGGAGAGGTGCAGGCGAACAACTAGTGGAAGCCCTAAACTGCTAGATAGCAGACATTACTGCATCCAGGAAATACGATGGGATGGGCCGGGCAAAAAGAGGATGAAAAACTTTGAAATACTATGGACCGTGTTATAGTGAGCAGAAACAGCGACTATTTGCATGCGGATTTGTTATAAGTGCCAGACATAGGCAAGAAGTCTTATGTTTTCAAGACATTAGCGAACGCATTGTAACAATCCGCATCAAGGCCAAATTCGCCAACATAAGCCTTATATGCGCTCATGCGCCGACGGAGGAAAAAGATGATATAACTAAGGATTGCTTTATCGAGCTCCATGACAAAACCTATGAGCGACTACCGAGGTACGATGGTAAAATCGTGCTGGGAGATTTTAACGCAAAGGTAGGGAGATTAGACATTTCAGCAGTATTGTAGGAAAACAGAGCCTACACGACAACACGTCTGGTAACGGACTTGGGCTAATTGACTTCGCTACGGAACGAAATGCCACTAAAGTCAGCACACGGTTTCCTCACCTCGATATCCACAAGGGGACATGGCGGTCTCCAGATCAACGAACAGTCAACCAAATTGATCACATTGCGATAGACAAGAGGCACGCATCAAGTATTTTGGATGTCCGAACATTCCGAGGGGCTAACATCGACTCGGACCTTGTTGTAGCCAAGGTAAAGATGCGGATATCCACCACGCCACAAAAAAAAAAAACAGAAATACTGTGAAAAAATTTAATGTCGAAAGACTGCAATCGCCAGAGACCGCCAAGACCTTCGCGCAACGCGTATCCCTTAACCTCTCGACTCACAACATACCACCAGCATCTAATGTCGAAGAACAATGGCAACGATGCCAACAAGCCATTAGATCAGCCGCAACCGACCCAAGAAACCCAAGAAGTCCAAATCGATACCCACCACCTATTTATCAATTTCAAAGCCGCATACGACAGCATTTATAGAGACGAACTGTACAGAGCCATGTCTAGTTTTGGTATACCGTCCAAACTCGTCCGTTTGTGTAGGATGACGATGGAGAATTCTCGCTGCACCATCAGGGTCGGAAACGACCTCACCGACACATTCGATACCAAAAAAGGATTTAGGCAAGGCGATGCACTGTCATGTGACTTTTTCGATTTGGTTCTTGAGAGGATTGTGCAAAACTCCCGAGCCAACACCAGAGGCACAATTCTCCAAAAATCGGTGCAACTACTAGCATACGCTGACGATATTGACATCATTGGTAGGACTCAACGTGATCATAGCCACGTTTGCTAGTATAGAGAAGGAAGCGGTAAAAAATGGGTTTAGCAATAAATGAGGGTAAGTCTAAGTATATGCTGTCAACACGAAAGGACACACAACATCGACGAATTGGACAGAACGTCACCATTGACAGATATAACTTTGAGGTAGTACGGGACTTTGTCTACCTCGGCTCCGCTATTAACTCTGACAACAACATCTCATCAGAAATCAAACGAAGAATTACTCTTGCCAATCGCTGTTTCTTCGGGCTGAGAAGGCAATTTAGTTGCAAAGCCCTCACTCGAACTACTAAGGAGATCCTATATTAGACCCTGATCATCCCAGTCCTGCTCTACGGCGCGCGCTGAAGCATGGACCGTATCAAAATGGACACCAATACTCCGGCTCGCAGAGTCTTCGATTCCCAGCCAGACGTTGGACGCAGTAGAGGAAGACCTCCCCTTAAGTGGGGCGCACAAGTAGAAACCGACCTCAACCAACTTGGAGTGCGCAACTGGAGGCAGTTAGCTAAGGACCGGGCTAATTTGAGAGGCATGTTGGTTGAGGCCTAGTTTCATCCCGGACTGTAGCGCCACTTAAGTAAGTAAGTAAGTTTTAAATTTCTTAAGACTCAGCGCGGACTCACTGTACGTTTTTTGACAAACAATCACAAAATCTGACAGTTTGATTAACCGAACACTAAAAGCTAAGCTAAGCTATCCAGATGACTCCAGATGCAATAGCATGTCATCCCGTGCAATAGCCTATTATTCAGATGACCGGCGATTAATTTTTTTTTTAATTAATTCTGACTTGCCTAAGCAGTAATATACACATCGACCTAAAAGATCTATTGTGCTTGCCGTCAGATGTTTTTTAGGTTAGTAGCGCTTCTACTTTCCTAATGTAGCTGATAATACTTTCAGCCGAAGATTTCCTCAGTTCTTCGGGACTTAAAAATTCCCTGAAGAAAGATTCCCTTCTCATACCGTAAATGGCCGGGCATTCACATATGATATGCGCGGCTGTTTCGTCTTCTTCTAGACATAGTCTGCACTCCGGTGAGTCGACTAGATGCATTTTATTTAGGTGATATCGCAGACCGTGATGACCAGTTAGGTAGCCTACTATATTTTTGATATCGTGCCTGCAAAGATTTAGTATCTTATTGGCATCTGATTTGAAGGCTGAATAGCTCTTTAGGCCTGTCTTAGGCCTGGGATGTTTCCCCAGTATGAAACACATTTGTTTTGTTCCCAGTTTTTTATGACCAGATTTATGGCTAATTTGGGGATTGCACAGAAGGGTTCAGGTCCAATGAAGGGGGTTTCCGAACCCCTGGCTAGTTCATCAGCTTTTTCGTTACCTTCAACTGCCTTATGTCCGGGGACCCACCATAGTCTGGATTTGTTCCTGGAACTGAGTGTTTGGAGGGAATTGAAGCAGTTTAGGACTGATTTGGAGGCAATAATGTGTGAGCTAAGGGCTTTTATAGCTGCTTGACTGTCCGTGAATATATGGATGTTTGCGCCTTTAATACCTGAGTTGTGTATTAGGTTTGCGCATTCTTTTATGGCATGGAGCTCAGCTTGGAATATACTAAGGTTTTTTCCCATAGGTATTGAGATGTTTCTATTTGGTCCATGTATGCCAGCTCCTACCCCTGAGTCCATTTTAGAACCATCCGTATACCACTTTAGACCGTTTAGGCAGTTTGGAAGGTTGTTGCTACACCATGCTTCTCTGGTTGTGACCTCCGTTGAGAATTTTTTTTCGAAGCATAGTGTCTTTGGTAAGCGGTCTGTAACCGCACAGATCATGTCAAGTTCTGGAAGTTCGGATAGTAGTTCAATTAGTTTTAGGTGTTCGAAAATGTTTAACTCGTCCGCTTTTGTCAAACTTGCTGAGCTGCGAATTGCCACTTTTTTTTATATAAATGTGTAGGGGCGTTAGTCCTATTAAGGCTTCTATAGCCGCTGTGGGACAGGTACGCATAGCTCCGGTAATGCCCAGACAGGCAAACCGCTGTACCTTGTTTAATTTATTTATAGTTGTTTTTTGGGTGACTTTGTTCCACCATACTATTGAAGCGTATGTTATAATGGGCCTGACCATGATCGTGTAGATCCAGTGGGTGGTATTTGGAGAGATTCCCCAGGTTCTACCATACATGTTTCGGCAAGCCCAGAAAGCTTTGGTTGCTTTTTGAATTTTGTTGTTAATGTGGGAGTTCCAGCTTAGTTTTTTGTCGAGGATCACTCCAAGATATTTTACTTCGTTGGAATACTCAATGTATGTACCACTGATTGAAATTTGGGTAAGATTTAATTTCCTCCTTTTTGTAAAAGGGACGATGATAGCCTTGCTGGGGTTTATAGAAAGACTTTCTTTACTACACCAGTCTATGACTATCTTAGGGGCGTTTTGCAAACATGTTGTAACCACGTTTGGTTCTTTGCGCTTTATTATGATGACTAGGTCATCGGCGTATCCAATTATATTGAAACCTGCAATTAATAAGGATGACATTGAAGTTATCCGGATGAGTAATTCGTTCCTATCCATAGGTTTACATAGTTCTGATAATACGGATAATCCGGATGACTCAAAAAGTCACCTCCCTTAGCCTGCAATTGGTCTACTTTCCTGTCTTCCAATGCAATAGACTACTATTTAGATGACCGGCGATAAATGGTAGGAAGGATTACACCAGTTTTTGTGTCATCCGGATGACTGATTCGTTACTATCCATGGGATTATATAGTTCTGATAATACGGATTCTAATAAGTAAAGGGTGATCAAGTATGAGGTTTTTTTCAAAGTGCGAAATAACACAAAAAAATTCAAATATATCGTGAGATCTTATTATTAATCTGAAGGACCATTCTTGACATTTACTTTTTAAACATAATCCCCTTCAAACGTTGTCCGAGCATATTCGCCGGTTTCTCGTAAATAACACGGGTAATGGACTCGAATGCTTCAATCATAGCTGGCTTGTCCACAAACACCTTAGACTTTACGTAGCCCCAAAAGAAAAAAAGTTTAACAGTGTGAAATCGCATGATCTTGCTGGCCAATTCACTGTTCCTAAGCGTGAAATTAATTATTCACCGAAGCGGTCTCTCAATATGCCCATTGATTCTCGGGCTCTGTGGCGAGTAGCGTCCTGTTGGAACCAAATGTTGTCGAGATCTCGGGCTTCAATTTCAGGCCAAAAATAGTCCTTTATCATGGCGCGATAACAAGCCCAATTCACAGTAACGTTGGCGCCAGCCTAATCTTTTAAAGAAATACAGACCGATGTTTCCACCGGCCCATAAATCACACCACACGGTTGTTTTGAGTGGATGTGAATGCAGCTCTTAAGCATATTCCGGATATTCTTCGTTCTCTATGAGGTAATATTGCTTATTGACGTATCCATTGAGCCAGAAATGGGCCTCATCGCTGAACAAAATTTTGGAGAAACAGCAAATCTCTCGAGAGCCCATTCACTGAATTTCCAAACGTTGTTTTATTCATGATAAAATGACATGATTCACGCGCCATCTGTGAAAAAATCCCTTTTAGAAAAAAATTGATTGATCGCCCGTTATATCATTTAGGCTGGTCAAATGGTAGGCAATGCGAAACCAATTCCGAATCTCAGTCTCCTCGTGGCGACCGTCCCAATTAGGATGGACTGGACAAACAGAAAAACCTTAATGAAGACATTACTGCTATCTAGGAAATAAGATATTGACGACCCTGCCAAACGAAAAAAGGGACAACGACGTTCGTATCTGCACCTGGAATGTACGAACATTAAACAGGAAAAGTGCAAGCGAAAAACTAGCGGAAGCCCCAACCTGCTACAAAGCAGACATTACTGCCATCCATGAAATACGATGGGATGGGCTGGGCACAAAGAGGATGAAAAACTGTGACATCTACTACGGACCGTGTTAGAAGTGGCAGACTTAAGCAATATCTCAACTCAAGCTGAATAAGGCTGCCGAAAATGACGGCCTTCCCACCGAGCCGGCGGAGATGTCTTGGTAAGTAATATCCACAAATCCATAAGCCAGATCAGGTCGGATGAAAGTATGCCTGAAGAATGGAACCTCAGCATTGTTTGTCCGATTTACAAAAAATTAAACCGAACTGCACAAACTACAGAGGCACAAGTCCCCTGAATATTGCCTACAAGATCCTATCTTCCGTAATATGTGAACGCCTGAAACCGTTTACCAACAACCTGATCGGCCCTTATCAGTGTGGTTTCAGGCATGAAAAGTCCACAACTGATCAAATCTTCACACTACACATATTCATCGCTTTCAAAGCCGCATACGACAGTATTTCTAGAGAAATGTCTAGTTTTAGGATACCGCCCAAACTCATCCGTCTATGAAGGATGACGAGGGAGAATTTTCGCTCTATCAGGGTCGGAAACGACCTCACCGACACATTCGATACCAAAAAAAGGATTTAGGCCAACACCTGAGGCACAATATTGACCATATATTGACTTCATTGGTCGGACTTAACGTGATGGCATAGCCACGTTCGCTAGTAAACAGAAGGAAGCGTCAAAATTGGGGGTAGCTGCAAACGAGGGTAAGACAAAGTATATGCTGTCAACACGAAAGGACACATAACATTGGCGAATTGGAGAGAATAGGGACTTTGTCTATCTCAGCTCCGCTATTAAATCTGACAACAAGATCTCGTTAGAAATAAATCGAAGAATTACTCTTGTTAGCAGAGTCTTCGATTTCAAGCCAGATGTCGGACGGAGCATAGAAAGACCTCGCACTAAGTGGCGTGCACATGTACAACCGACCACAATCAAATTGAAGTGCGCAACTGGAAGCTGTTAGCTAAATACCGGCTTTTGGGGAGTAAAGTTGGTTGACACCCAGGTTCATTCTGGACTGTAGCGCAGCAAGTGCAGACATTCAACTGGTCAATGATTCCGTGGTTGATTAATATTCATAGGATCGCACAAGATGATCGATCCACAAAAGCTTGACAAGGTATCACTTTCAAATTAAACACAAGACAAAACTTATAGACCTACAAACAGTTATAAACACTTACTTGGAATATGCTAGCGCCATATGGTGTCCTCCATGCATTTAGTAGATTATCCTTTCCAGTTGACACAAACCATTTGCCACATGTCGCGAATCTGAGCGACAGGACACAACTCTCGTGCAGATGAAGCTGGTATTTGTCCGGTTTCGATGCGTGCAATACTTCGACGTGTGAGTTCTCCATACCAACGGCCAACCATTCTCCTAAAAGTGAATGGAGATACATAATCAGTCACAAGCTCTTTAATAATTCGAAAAATAATAACAAACCTGTTGGACAATAACCCAAAGAGAAGATCTGTGAGCTAAAATCATGCTGCTGCAGCTGTCTACCCTCTCGCAAGTCCCACGATCTCACTGTATTATCCAGACCACCGGTCCAGAGACGCGAACCATCCGGACTAATGTCAATGCAAGAGGCACCGTCCGTATGTCCTTGGAATTGTCGCACCAACGTTTCATTATGCAAATCCCAAACAGCGATATTACCGTCACTGCAACACGAGAAGCATACCTTCGCATCGGGACTGATCGCCAGTGCATAGCAGGCTGGGGCAGACGATGTTAGTTCCGCTTTGATACGCGGTGTCGGGCTGGCCAAATCCCATATTGACAAGTTTGATGCTTCACCGCCGACAATCAGGGTTCTACCGTCGGGCAGAAGTTTCACCGAACGAATGTAATTGTCGCGTTGCAAACAGTCCAATTGGCTGATAGGTGTCATGCTGCCTTGTCGCGCAATATCCCATACCTTGACGCATCCCTTACCACCGGTGTAGACGTACTTCGTTGGATTCGAGATCGTTACTGCGCACACCACCTCACCGTGTGAGAGTGTGCTCATTTGGCGTGCATGCCTTGGGATGCCCACACCCACTAGGGCATCCGGCGGAAAGGGCACCGGTTGCAAAGTACCTTCGCCATTCATGTGGAACGAGTAGGCTCTGGAAAAAGAGGAGAGAATTTGTTGAAGTGTCCATTACTGTGGTTGAGTGAGAAAACTTACGGTTTACCACCGGCTAATCCAGCCGGATGTGGGATGCCATTGGCGCGTACATGGGCGTGTGGATCATACGCCATGGGGGGTCGTCCATACGCGGGATCTGGCGGTGGCCGTTGATAGGGATCCGCCGGTCTCTGATATGGGGAATTGGGATATCCCGCTGGCGGAACCTGTGGAAGTACTTGCTTTGGATTTACCGGCATCGGGACATTCGGTGTTGGTGTTCTGGCCTTAGCACCCGGAGTTCCAGGCTTGTCGAGCTAAAGAAAACAAAAATCCTCATTAGTATGGCAATTTGTGTCGCACAATGATAGGTTCCACTTACATCTTTAGTTTTAAGGCTGGGCGTCGATCGTGAGGAGCTTGAGCCCGATCGTGATGGTGGTCTATCGCTAGTCGGTTTTGAATTACTGCCGCCTGGTTTGTCGGATCGATCTCCGTTGAGGCCGATACTGTCACGATCACGATCACGCGAATCTATCGAGATGTGATCGCCATTGGGTCGTGGGGATGGTGATTCCTGAAAAAATCAAACACACAGACATAAGAAAATAGATAAATGGTGATTAACACAACAATAACGACAACAAATTGGGATGAGGAAACTGAGGATCACTCACTCACTCTCACAAGATGCTAAACAATTTACAAACAACAACAACTACTACTACTAGAACTATGTTTACAATTTTTTTTGTTTTCTACGTGTGGTAAAACTCAACTCACCATTTCATTTGATACATCTACGACTAAATCCTGATCGCTTTTCTCGCCATCATCGTCCTGTAATATAAAAAATAAACAAAAACAATTTTGAAAAAAAAATTCGTGATCAGTTTGAGAATTGTTTGGGTGTGGTTTTCGATAGTTTTCAAGTAGTTTTCGATAGTTTTTGTCCGAGAGAGAAAGATAAACAGAGTGGGAGAGGGTGTATTCAAAGTTTGCTTCTGAATTTGGTTCCTTGTCTTGTAAGAGGACAAAAGCTAAGCCCTAGGAGATGGTGAGTTGAGTTGAGTTTATACGAACACATACACAAACACGCACACATTTAAGCTTAGCCTCCAACTGGAACAATAAGTCGCTCAAACATATGGAACACAAGAGGTAGTTACACAGAAAGTTTTAGTAAAAAGGACGAATATCGAAAAAAAAAACAAAATTTAGTACACACACTGACAAGTATGGAACAAATACAGACATACAGACAGAGAGTGAAATGGTAGAACTTTGTAGACAAACTTGTGCACAATGAAATGCAGTTTTAGTATTTTTTTTCAAACACGAACACATGAGAGTTAGAAAAAAAGTGAACTTCAAATGAGTGTTTTGAATTTTAGTACGGGTACTTACATGTGCCATTTTGTCATCTTTTCTTCGCTTGGCGTCGTTCTCAATGTCAAGAGGTGATCGGGTACGATATTTCTCTCGCTCCGCCGGCGATACGGAGTTTCTCTAAAAGTAGACAAAATAGTTTTGAATATGAGATTAGTTCTGGGAGAAACAAAATTTGGGCAATGTTGAGAGCAAAATTGAGGCTATCGGTGAACGTTAGGTACTGGCTTTATCAGGCTGTTTGGGTTTGTTAGAAGAGCTTGAAAATCGGGCTTTCTACCTCACCAATTTGGAGCCTTTGAAGTTGACTATAGGAAGGAGTCGAGAATAAAAACTCATCCAAGTTTATATTTAAAGAATTTTAAGGGTTTGTGGCGCAGTGGTTTGTGCGTTTCTATTACAAAAAATCCAATTCAACTCGTAGGCAATGCGAATACATGAAAAGAAAAACGTTTTTACCAAGCTGAGGACTAGCAACATCGACTAGCAACTCTTACTAGTCAGCGGTTACGACCAACGCTAGTAAGAGTTGGCGCTAGTATGCTAGGAAATCTAATGTATGGATAACCAATAACGTGGTCGCATATCACGCTTTTTGCGTTCGCGTTAGCCCTAGAATACAAGAATACGTGTCCACACTTGCGACGGTCCACGTTTGTAATTTTGAAGATCAAAATTCATTCAACTAGCGTGAACAATCTTCCACGGGTTTTTACTAGCGTACTAGAGTGGACTAGCGCAAACTAGCGTTGGCCGTAATGGCGCCATTAAAGTCTCCGAGCTCTTTGACCTAAACTAGCAATATAGCACAAAAGCTAAAAAAAGCATCGAATGCATGTTTCTGTAATGAAGCAACAGTAATGCTTTAGGATCATTGCATTTCATTCCAGGATGGGGTCTTGCATTACAAAACCAATCGAAAATAAACCTTAGTTACGATAAAAAAGTGGTTTGAAAAAGTGAAACGAAGCTATATGTACGACAAGCTAAATGCCAGTCAAAAAAAACGACAATCGTTAAACACAAAACGATACTCGTTTAACATTTCATTTGTTCTGTTTAATAAGTACATAACAAAGATATTCCAAAGATAATCGTTTTTATTAAGATCAAACATTCGCGAATGTGAAAGCTGTTACGCTAAATAATTAGACTTGTATGAAAAGCAGCCGCTTGTCTCATTTAAGTTGGGAAAGGAATAAAGAATTTAGGTTTCGTAAGATCTTGAGTCTAAAAGTTTTTTTTTTTAAAAATACAAAAAAAGATAAACGATACTCATTAAAAGTTGCATGTTGTTTTAAAACATTAAATCTGTCACTACGGTCCCAAGATAATAAGTTAGACTTTTTTTTTTCATCGAAAGTGGGTTTTGTATTGCTAACAAAATTTTTTGAAAAGAAATTTTATTCGACAAAAACTTAAAAACCGAAACTAAGTGTTAACATGATTGTCGTATCGATTTCGTATTCGAGAAGATAAAACAGTTGTTGCCAAAAGTCTACACCTAAACAAAAGAACCTCAACTCGAGACAGAACTAAGCGTCTGATTATTAGACTGATAAAAACAATGAGGAAGAATGACAGATAAGTCCAACTGACTCGGACATTGCAGCAAAATGACAACCGGCTTCATTCCCCCTCTGTATTTTGGCTCATCATCAGTTACTAATTTTATTTTCATAATTTTTTAAAAGAGCTTCATCCGGGGAATAAAAATTGAGAATAAGTCTTACATTGGGCGCCAGTTAAACTACTTTTTGGCGTTTGTGGATATCGTCGAACGGGTGATGAAAATAGTTTGATCTGTTTTTAGGCTTTATATCAGTTGACAATTTTATTTTAATTAATTTGTTCAAAAGAGCTTAATCTGGGGTAATAATTGATTGTGAAAAGTCGCGCGTTGGGCGCCAGTTCAGTTTTTTTTTTGCTTGGACTGGTGGAAATCTTCATTGAGACGATGAGCACGGGCCCAAAGTAAAGTAAAAAGGCACGTGCCAGTTAAGTTACTTTTTGGCGTTTGAGACTGGTAATGAACATTTTCTTAGACAGTTAGATGTAGAAATGAGCAGCTGAACTCTCAATTTTTTTATAATGACCTTGATAATTGTCTGACAGGTCCAACTGATTGAGTTATACAAACAAAATGGCAATGGCTTCCGGTTTGTATTCGTAACATGTTGTTAACAACGTGTCTAAACAACAAAAACCTTGTTCTTTGGGTTTTTAGAAAAAATCTTCAGCGTTTGTTAGTACGGTTATCAAAATCTTAATAACAACCAAGTACTGGGGACATACGATCTGCGGTTCGAACGGTGGCATGCGCGAAACAATCAATGAATAAACTCACTGTGGACTAGGTCAAATTAAAGTTAGTTAAGCTTGGGCTTCAAGTGGCTGTATTTTAACGCTATTTTTTTATAAAGGCCGCCATTGTTGATTGTTTGTAAGATTTTTGAAAAGTTAACGAAAATATAATGCAAAACTGTGATTACTTGATTTTTACCAACATTTTCTCAGAAATGTTTAAAAATGATCTCATTTGTTACTACACTACAACATAAAACATTTACAAATACGGAATACAATAAAGATTGTAGATGGACATCTTATCGCATGCACACTAACTATAACTAGTCAATCGTTGCAGCTGAAACCTTAATTATAATGTAACAGCTACGGACATACAAAGAATGATAGTGTCAAACACATGGGGGGACAAGAAGTTTACAAATAAGACAGCTTTAAAAAAAAAACCACAGCTCAACATTTGTTTTAAAATTTATTAAGAAGAATTTTATAATTATTATCCACCAAATATTCACTCTACCGGATCCTTATCCTACCAGTCCTACTTTACGGCTTTGAGTGCTGGACAACAAGCAGAAAAGTGGAGAAAATGAAGACATTCGAAAGGAAAATTTTTCGTCGAATTTTTGGTCCTGTATGCGAGGAATGCAAGACAACCGCGAACTCTTTGAGCTGTAGCAAGATGTTGATGTAGTACAAAAAGTAAAAACACGTAGATTACATTGGCTCCACCAAATCCAGCGAATGAACAATAATGATCCAGCTCAGAGAATCAACGAATCTCAGTTTTGAGGTTCAAGGCGAGAAGGAAGACCGAAGCCCCATTTTAAGGATCAAGCAATCGCAGATGCCAAAGACTGAATAACTGCAAGCAGTGTGCTTAGGATCGAAGAGATATAAGGCTGTCTATTCTCAGCCATAGATCCTCAACGGGCCAGGAGCCCGATAAGTAAGTAAGTAGTAATCAAAGATTTTTTGTATGAAGAATGTACGAATCAAAATTAGTTCCACTTAATGGAATTGTGGATCGTGAGGAATGGGACGCAGGGAACAAAGACCTGAAAGCTCGCATTATAGCTATCCAACTAGCAGGAAAGGCGGTATTTGAGTGCCTACCCCATATGAAGATAAAAGAAATGCATGGTAGCCTGCGACGAGATAAGTGCACTATTCACAAAATCAGAGGAAACAGAAAGTCGAGATGAGCAGAGGACCGTTTATAGGCTTACTAAGGAATTGATAGGTACTCAGGGCTCATTTTATACTTTTTTGACAAGAAAGAAGGCTCGAATCGCGTAATTTAAAAAAATAAGAAAGCTTCAATACGCTCTGCGAATTATTTAATAACCTATCTAAGCAGATCCTTAAAAATGTAGGAGTGGGCGTTAAGATTTATTGGGGAAATGTACATATTTACTTCATTAATTTTTTTTTTAATGGAACCAAAAATGAATTTTTCAAGAAAACGCCCTAAAAAGCGGACTTGGCTAGAAACTTTCCATAGATAAAATATATACAGATATATTGTCTAAATACATTGTTCAGTTATTTTTTGAAAATTCATTACGGTTTGACCAAAATGATGTTTATCTAAAAAGTGGGCGTGGCATATCATCCAGGCATTTGCGATTATTGGGCTCAGGCTAAACTAAAATAAAGGTGGCACTATCGTTACCAAAATGTATTTTAACGCCATTTTTGAATGTTTGTAAGGTTTTTATAAAGTTGGACATTTGTGATTGTTTGTAAGATTTAAAGAAAGTTCGATGTTATGCTGACGATCCAACAACACCAGGTCCTGAAAGTTCCTACAATTATCGAAAAAATGCAAAACTGTGATCAACGTTTTCTTGCGCGATTAGATTAGAGCTAGGCTTGAACTGGGGAAGAAATATTTTGCTCCGGTCTTGATCCGTATAGTAACAAGTGCCGTGCAGGCGTATATGCACCGCAGCTCACTGGATCGTTCTATCGATCATAGCGCTCACAAACAACAAAAATGCTGTGGACCTTAATAGTATTTCCGCAGAACCACTACAAGCTGTGCCCAACATATCCATTGAACTTCTGAAGCGGTTTAAAGGAAAGCATTTTCGTGGAACTAGAGAACTAAATTATAGATAGGTATTCTTCCTCCTTGATGAGCCTTCTTCTTCTAAATTGATGAGCCGATTGAAGAGAAATCATGACAGACTTCCTCTGAAGTCAAGCTTTTAAAAAAATGACGAGGTGCATCATACTCTCTCACAGTATCATGAATCTTCACTAAGTAAGAATTGCGTTGAGAAAAAAGCGTACCTACCCGTTGAAACTAAGATATCAGAAAACGACGGATCTACCAAGATCAGCATGGCGCAAAAGCGGGAACTTATGTACAGTCCCCGTAAGAATTGCCGTGTAAGCAAACCAGAGACTCTAGCCCCCACTTGACAAATCAAGAAAAATAAAAAAAAGTACGATCAACTGAAATTTCTAAAGCATTTTTCGTTAAAGTTTCCTGGCGTCTAAAGCTTTAAGACCTTGAGCTGATTTTTTCAAATATGAACACTGTACCATGTTCCATACAAATCTCAAAAACCATAACGTCACACAGCCCCTAACATAAATCCAAAGAGCAAAAATAAAACTTACCAGTCTCTCCTCAGCAGACGGTCCATCTAAATTGCTTTTCATATCTGGCCGATGATGATCTGGTGGTGCTTTCAATAAACTCTGTGGTGCATGTGGCAAGCCCATAGGTCCGCCCAGTGCACTAAATGGTCCGGCTAACGCTCCAAGACTTGGCATCGGTTGCGGTGGTCCACCGGGTACTTGTTGTGCATGAATCTGTTGCTGAAAAAGTTTCCAATGAAGTATAAAATTAATAAAAACATTAACACACTATAAGAGCAAAAGTTACAAAACACATTTATTTGCAAAAAAAAAAAATATTTATATAAAGTATATATTTCTGGTTTAAATATTTTTATATATAACAATCAAGTTGCGTTTTAAACATAAGCATAAATTTAATAAACGAAAAAAAAAAACAAGGAAACATAAAAACAGGATGCAAATGCAAAGTAAGTTAAAAATGAAAAAAAAAACGAATGTAACGCTCTTACACATACACAAATGTAAATGAATAAAAAAATATGTAAAACTAGCAAAACCCATTTTTTGTTTGCCTTAGTGGTGGTGTGAAATTCGGCAAAAGGATGTGCAACATTTAAAAATGCCGTCTAATTTTAATTTTCTACACGAGTGGATCCATGTCAGATTGGGTATGCATTGTTTTATTGTTGCTGTGAGGGGGTGGAAAACCTTAACCAAAACAACAGGAGTATACCCCCTTACATACTCACAAACACACGTCTGTGAATTCGTCGCCGCTCTGTGAAATATCACAACTCCAATTGATCAATGGGCCTAACCATAACCAATAAAACCCACACGGACAGATACCACCGTTCGCCACATCGTTCGGTCCCATCTCGTGTGTACCGAATTTTACGGTTTCACGAATCCGAAATGGAAATTTTCGCAAACGACAAATAATCATAATAGAATTATAAGCCCACCACAGGGGGCGGCAGAAACAGAGGCAGCTGATGCAGATGCGGCCTGCCCTTTTGCCGCCCCACCACGTTTTTGGGGAATTCGATTCAGTTTTAGAATTTGCTGTGTTTCAACCACCATCAGGCTACGCGACTCATGCTGCTCACTTTTATTCGATTATTCCAGCTCTTTGCACTTTGGATCGGTTCGGTACTGGTTAGTGGATGATACCCCCTCTAGAAGAATAGCGGGGAGTTTTTGGTTGGAGGATGACAATGCATACGGCAATCCATGCTCATACTAAAGCTCGTTTTTTTTGAACTACAGTACACCACTCCTGCCACAGCGAATGCGGTAATTAACCGGTTGCACCAAGATAATTTAAATCAGCTGCAGGTATGTATGTTTGTATATGGCATTGGTGTCGGAGAGCGTGTGTGACTGCGCATTCCTTAACCATCTCCATTAGTTGTGCTCTCTGTTGCCCCAGCCTCAGCGCCTTGTTGACCTTCATTAAAGAATGATACCGAAACCACTAGTACCCCAATGTCGCAGTTGCAGAACACGAGGCGAATGTAAAATAGCCAACACATGCATATGCACCAGGACCCCCTTTCGCTGTACCGCCGATGACCGCAACCACGAAAAAGTGGTCAAATTTCAATACAGATTAACACTCCACAGAGTCCGCAGAGATAGAGAGAGAAACCTCCGGATGTGGATATGGAATTGGCGAGAGGTGGGCAATGGACAGATATTTGCTTGGGGCGGGTTTTTCCTTTTGATACACTGAGCGCCATAGGGATGTGGACTATGCAAGAAGTTGTAATTTTATTAAAGTGGACATATGTTGTATCATGAAACCACTATACAAATTGAAAGGAGATAAACAGCAAGAAAGGATTGATTGTGGAATGTATTAAAAAAAATACAATCCACACATTTAGAGTGAAAAAGGATGGGCAATTTAGGCAACTGGTAAAATGTTTGAAGTGAACATTTGTTTGGGCGGTGTGAATTGGATTTTATGAAACGAAAAAGTGTAACGAAAAAGAGACAACTATAAATGCATTTATAGGGTGTAGGCTGTATTTTAGGCACATTTCGATATAGTATCCCTATTCTTTGTCTACTCTTTGTGCTATGGTTGGTAGCGTCCCAACTACTCTATCGTCGTATTACATTTTATCTTCTACGGGATAAACTCACACTCGTTTTTTTTTTGTTTAAATTTGGTCTATTCAGGACTATTAAAACGGTTAAAACAAATGAAAAAGAACAAATAGTAAGACCTGGTGGCCCTTGGAATGTATTCAAATTTACAATCCACACATTTAGAGTAAAAATAGATGGGCAATGTAACCAGTTGCCTTGTAACATTTTTTATTTAAAATTATCTACTAAGGACTATAAACGGCTCAAAAAAAAAGGGGTAAACAGTAAGACATGGTAGTCTGGAATGTATTTAAATTTCCAATCCTACGTTCAGCATGAAAACAGATGGACAATGTAGGCAATTACTGGCATATTATGTAAGTGGACCTATGCTTCGCTATATAACTACTAATGGAATAGAAATATATGTAACAAGTAATACATGGTGGACAGTGGAATGTATTGAATATTACAATCCACACGTCTAGACTAGAAACAAATGGACAATTTAGGCAGTTATTAAAAGTTTTATTCAAAGTGTCCCTATGTTTTAAATTTTTTAAAACATAGGGATTTTTTTCCTAAACCTTCGCGGAGCAATTACGAACAAATCCGCAGAAGGAAGTATCCAATTTGGTCCAGTCGTTTTCAAATTTTAAGCATCCGAACAAAACCAAGATCCATTTTTATATATATATAGATTGGCAATTGCAATCCACGCACTTAGACTAGAAACAGATGGACAATATCGACAATTTTTAGCATGTTTTTAAGTGGGCCTATGTTACACTATATGACCACTAAAAAACAAATGAGAAATATATGAACAGTATGTCAGGATGGCCTGTGGAATGTATTCACATTGAATTGTAGATAACTTACGATCCACATGAGTTAAATTCTTAGAAACCGAACTAAATGGGTTTAAAAAAGGTAAAATTTATGCAATGGGACATGGGAATTTATATCCGTAAAATAAGAAGACCTGGGGTAGGGAAACTCTAGGATCTACACGAGTTCAAAGGGTTGACAAAATATTTAAACATGTTTTTGACAATAAGGAAAAAGCCAGGCGTGTGTAATTTTATAGTCATAATGTAACATCACCGATATAACCTTACATTTATACTTGTGATCGTGGTGACTTAATTTAAATAAATCAAACAAGTTGAGTTTTCGATTCCCAGCCAGACATTGGACGCAGTAAAATTAAGACCTCGCTAGCGCGCGACCTCAAACAACTTGAAGTGCGCATCCGAGATAATTGGAGAGATATGTTGTTTGAGGACCAGGTTTTTTCCGAACAGAAGCGCTATTTGAGTATTTAAGCGATAAGTTCCAAAAGGGTATGGCTTATGCAATGCAAAATGCAGAAGTAAAAGTGTGGTTCAACGAGACCTAGGATTCACACGAGTTAATTTTGAAACCGAAAGATTTCATGAAGAACTCAAGACAAGCATTAAGGAAGTCCCAAAAACTAGTAATTTAATAATTCAAAGTGATGAATTACCTTTTCTACAATAAGAAAGGATGGAACACGTCATCTTTACGTTCACCTATTCGATTTTTTTACTAAATTTACTGGGAACAAACATGACCAACATTTTACCACATTCTAAGGCAAACTTAAAATTTATAAAAAACGAACAATCTGAGGAACATCAACGTATATTTCGTAAATACATACATAAAAATCCTAGATGGATATAACACCTGCCATCACACAAGGTATTTCAGAACACAATCATTTAGTTCTATTCACTTGAACATAAAAATATGGAAAGTGTAGGCAACCTAAACATAGTTGGGACATCTACCCAATTCTACATTGCGAATTATGGATCTCGAGGAATTTTTGCAAAGGAATCCAAAAATTGGACTCATAATATGGAAAACCCTATGCAACAACTGTCATTTACTAATTTTCAACACCAAAAACTCAATCTGTGAACAAAATTTCGTCGGCCACTGTAAAACCGCAAACCAAGTATCAGCATTACACAGTGCCGACGACCCTGATACCTACGGTCAGTATGTGTGTGGTCAGGAATTAAAAAAAAACATATACTGCACCTCTGCTATATCCCATAGTAACGATTGCAGTACTTATACATTATTAACCAATCCTTTTGGAGCCTTTTTCCATTCACTGCTCGCATTTGCACGATGTCAACCACGAAAACCACAAACACCCATCATACAGACAGCAAAAACCTCACCCCATATATTTATATCATCCTCGTCCCTGACTATCCCCCGCATTCATAACACATATCCAAGGAAATTTACCAATACAAAAAAAATCACAAAATAACTAAATTCAATGATCACTAGGTCCTTGCAAAACCATAGTATTTTGTTGTCTACTGGAAATCACTACAACTGACCACATAATTAAAAGGACAATGTGGCGCCATAGCACACATGCACTCGACATAACCATCCTCTGCCACATCACATCCAACCGTTGCGGGAATATCAGTCAGGATATAGATAAAAAAAAATATTATAATAGTGAACCACACACTGTTAGGGACCACAGGAGTGAAATTATTTAAATGTGAATGATGTTGATGATGAAACCAATTTTTAGACGGCGGGGATGGCATACAATTATTTATGTACGAGCTTGTGAACACAAAACCGAATTAATTTAACATTTTCCCTAGCCATCTGTGGAACTAACGGTGATTTAACAAAATTACCATGATTTTTAGCCAACCTCCCAACAATGATGATGACAATATTGAATCACAATCACACACATCACCCTTAGGTCCCACTGGGTTGATATCTATTTTTTGTTGTCATTTCACTCGAACTACAAATAGCCATCTCTGACAATCACGCGCCACCAAAAGGCGGTTGAATAATATATATAATCGTGTTAAAAACTCTTTCTGCAACCAATTTCAATCGATTGTTATATGCGGGAGCTGCGGTTTTCATAGAAACACGGGATGCCAGAGGGAGGAGCATTTGGACTCACACTTGTATACACAGTGGGGTTGGGTGGTTTGCAAAACAAAAATAAATATTTGTGGATTTTTTATGGCGATTTAAAGCAAATGATATTTATAACGAACAGAATAAGATATGTGCACATTGAGTATTATTTTTTTATTATGATTGGCAGCTAAAGCGGTAGAGAATGAAATATACAAAAATAAAAAATCATATTACCATATGAACTGAAACAATTTAATGACATGTACTAAAAAAACAATTAAATAAATGAACCAATAATCGAAATGAAAACAAATTTTCACTAATGAAAACCAAAAATAGAACGAAATGATATCAGAACAAAACAAAAAAAAAAAATTAGCGTAAGGACTTTCATTTCCGAAAAAAACGAAATTAGAAAGAGAGATAGAGAAGAGTAGTGAGAGAAAGATTTGTTCTTCAAAACTTACTAAAAGCTGTTGAATTCCCTGTTGTTGGTGGTTCTGCATTTTACGAATTAAATTTATTTTTTTTTAGTTTTTTTTTTCGTTTTTTTTTTATCAAAAAAAGGGGGAAGGAGAAGAAAAAGAACAGAATAAAAATAATAAATAAGTGTATTAACGAAAAAGAACAAAAAAAAAAAGAACACAATTCAAATTTAAAGAAAAATAATGTATTTGAGTTTTTTTTTCCTTTCATTTTTTTTTGTAAATGTCGACAAGTACTGACAAATGAATTTTAGTTTGACAGCATTTTTATTAGTTTATCATTTTGTAACGTTCTATACTGGATTTTATTCATCATTTGCAGAACACCACAAACATTCAAATCGGAACTCAATTTCTAGTCTTTTTTTGTAATATAATATATCTGCACTAATTTTGGAAATAAAAGAAAAAAAATGCTTTTGAATTCAGTATAGAACGACAGAGGAAAATGTGATTAATGGGTCAGTTGTCAAGAGGTGGAATGTTTCTATTTTTTTACTCGATTTTGGTGAAACATAATTTTACTGAGAGCTGTCAGTGATTTTGGTATGCTTGACATGGTGTCCTTTTTTATTTTGTTCGGTTCTTAATGTACATAAATAAAATGGAATGATTTTTGAAACAGATAACTGACAGAATTTGGTGAATAATAATGTTTGAGATTCTGTTTTTCTGATAGACTAACGAACCTTGCTTAGTATACGATGGATTTGGAAGACAGTTGTTAGATTTTATTGTAAGTACAGTACTATCCAACATTGTTTAAAGAAATTTTGTGTTTGTTTTAACTTTGATAGAAAACATATGAGAAGACTACAATCCGCTGTGCGGATCTTTTAATACCCTATCCCATCCCATCCTTAAAATTGACATCCTCAAAATATGGTCTTTATGGTCATAAAGTATTGAAAATGACGTTGTTACAACATATTGTTCCGAAGGATTATCAAATTCTTTTATGGTTCGACAAAAAACCACGTTTTTGTATTGCATATGCCTTGGGGTAGGGCATACAAATGGTTTTTGTAGGAAAACGCCTCCAAAAAGTGGGCGTGGGTTAAAATGGTCTACTGACGAAATGTTCATATTAATACTACCAATGATTTTGCATCAACATTTTTTTCGAAAATTTTCAAATTTGGCCAAAAAAGGTTTTTTTTTATGGAAAACGCTCCCAAAAAGTGGGCGTGGCAAAAAACTTTGTACTGACGAAATATAGATATTACGATTCTCTAAATAGAGTATATTATGCTTCTCAGACACTTTTTAAAAATTCCTTACGGTTTGGCCAAAAACTGAGTTTATCTTAAAAGGGGGCGTGGCAGTGGGCGGATTTCAAAATTTTTTACACTTGTTCTGTAGGCACGGGCGAGGATCCCATATACCAAATTTCATTATCCTAGCTCAAAATTTAAGGCATAAAAATCGATGACGTACAGATGGACGGACGGACGGACAGACATGGCTTAATCGACTCAGCTAGCGATTCTGAGTCGATCCGTATACTTTGAGGTATATGTAGCTAAATTATTTCTCTATGTTACAAACTAAGTATCAAAACTAATATACCCCTATGGGATAGGGTATAAAAATAATACAAAGTGATTCTTTTAATATTATCAATTTAAACTTCTATCTTTAATTTATTGTAGGTCACAATAGGAAGACCATTTTGAAGTTTGGTATAGTGAGTGAATAAGCGATCACTAAAATATATTCTTTGCACCGCACTATGAGTGAAATTGTAAAAAGTGGGCAATGTCGAATACAATAACAGTCCTATCGACTTTGTAAATGACTTACTTAAATAACTCAAAAAAAATTCACAATAGTGATATCATCCACATTAAATGTTATATACTATCTTGCGGTTAAAAAGTTTACTTATCGAGAAAGATATTGATTTTCATATTTAAGTATGCTATAAAACATTTTGGGTTTTAAGTTCACAATAGAGAATTTAATAGAAGGAACATTATTTAAATTGAAAAAAAAAATACAAAAGGGAGGCAATTAAAAAAAACATAACTAAATGCTGTTACTAAAAGTATTCCAATTTAATTCGAATTTTAATTTAAGCAGACAATATAAATTATTTAGGGTGGCCATCTTTTATATCGGTATGGGGATATTGATTTACTTTAAAAAAAAAACACCGATGTGCATATTGCATATATGATGCGTTTTTATTTAATTTGAACCTTTACAATTTTTTGGACTAGTTTTTGAGTATAGTATTAATCAAGTGCTCTATTTTGTTACGTTTTTAACACATTTTCGTATGTTTGCCTTGACCTCGTCAATGTTCTGATGCTTGTGGAGTATATTTGGCTTTTAAAATTACCCCATTAAAAGAAGTCCGGAGGTGTTAAATCTGGAGATCTGCGTGGCCAGTCAATGTCGCAATTTTTTGACAACAAACGTCCACGGGATTTTCGTTGCAGAAAATACATTATTTGATGTGAATGGCGCAGTGTGTGAATGGCGCACCATCTTGTTGAAACCAATTACCGTCCAGAACTCTTACACATATTTGTGGGCAGACATAAAGAGACAAAATCCACCGATATCGATTCCCATCGACTGCTTCGTCTTCTCTAAAGAAAACGGCCTAATGATGTGTTTGGAGCAAATGCCGGCCCAAACAGTCATGCAATCGTGTTTTATGGATCTCGTGTGAATTCTCCGTTCCCAAAAAGTTAAAATTCTACTGAACTGTAGTTTTTAAAACATGTCAACTCAAGTCAATCGGTTGATAAATGTCAAAGTGATTTATTGTTTATATACCTACATAAAAGATAATGCACCTTATACAATAAAGCGAGTAGTTAGCAAGTAGTGGCGCTAGGAAAACGATGCACTTTATAAGAGACCAATTGCAAGGGAAAGGTGCCTTGCTAGAATAACTGAAATGCACTGAAATGCTTTGTACCTCGATCAACTGTGAACTTTATTTTATGCTGATCGAGCTGAGGATCACAGCGAGGGTGGATCAGTCTAAAATCAAAAATGTTGTTAAGAATCTTCTCAAATTTCCATTACTTTTTGAGTTATAATAGGGAGTTTTCATTTGTGTTAAAATTTTCAAAAAATATAATGCAATCAAGAAACCATCTAAGTGTTTTCTTTGCAAACCTGATGAGCTTAATGTTGGGCGCCATTTTTTGAATTTATTTGAAGTTGTGCGTTGTTTTATAGTAATGAATCCATTATCAGAGTTTTAAACTATGTATTACTTATTTAAAAGAGTAATATACCTCCTCGAAGATATAATATTTCCATAACTAAAGTAAACCAATTGAACACACAATCAGTTCTTGCAAAACTTAAAAAAATTCTTAGAAAAACCAGACAAAACCAATGTTGTTAAGATTAAAACTGAATAATTGAAATTGAAACCATGAAATAATGAGGAGAGAAAAAGAAAATAATAAACTAAAACTAGGCAACTATTTAAAAAAAAAGGAAATCCCACGACTAAGCACGCTAAATCAAACAAAGAATAAAAAATTCAGCAAATAAAATTTTGAATTATCGACATTTAAAAAGAAATTTAAAATTTCACTTCACCCTAATTGACAAATAATCAACTCATCATTTCTAACTGTTTTGCCCTCCACCATTTTAATTTATATGAGAGCGAATAAAATTTAAATTGAACTCTTATAACCAACAATTTTATTTTCTGATTTTTCAAGGGAATGTGCTTTGAATAACTTTCGAGAACTAGACTTTTTGACCCATTAATACATTTCCTCTTGACTAGAGAACCAAACAATAAATTATAAAAAAAAATCAATCAAACGGTATGTGCTTTCAACATAACATAACGTAATAAAAAAAATAATTTAAAAAATTACTAAACAAAAGAAAAATAATAAAAAATAAAACAAGAACATTCCAATTGTTTTAGTAAAACTTCATAATGAATAAAACAAGTTAAAAAAAAAAACAAATTACATAAAATTTAAATTAAACATAAAATCAAAACTAACATTAACAAATTATATACCAATGCAATTTTTATTTTAATTTTCAATTCTACTTGATTAAAAATGTTTTGGTGTCAATTTTAATTTTTTTCTTAAATTTTTGTAAGTAATAAGAAATAAACTGATATTTATATTTAAGAAAACAAAAAAAAATCATTTGCACAAATTGCAAAGAAAAGAAAGTAATAAAAATGTTTTTATATTTAAAAATGTTTTTTCTTAATATTAAGAACAATGGCATTGTTGCAACTTACCCCGATTATTAAATTTAATTCAGGCATCGTTACTTGTTTGGCCCGTTCGACAGCCTGTAAAACTTGTTGCTGGTGATCAGCTTGTAGAAATGGCAAAAGCTGACTGATCAGTGTGTTTAAACGTTTCGCGATTTCTGTCTGTAATGAGAGAGAGAGGAAAATTGTTGGTGAGATATTTGTTTTTTAAATAAATATTGGAAGGAAAGTTTGGGAAGGAAAATGGAGACTGACGTTGGGCGCCAATTTGGAAAATAATTCTAATTAATTTTATTTAATGTTTTTGTAAGATTGTTGTGGGCCAATTACTAGACGACTTACCCCGATATTAATAAATGCCGATTAGCTGATCAATGACTAACTTTTGACATTTGCGCGTGTATTTCTTATGAGAAAAACTGCTACATTATTCATTGATTAGCCAATCAGTGTTTATTAATACGGAGGATATTGTTTAATATTGATTTTGTCTTTATATCCAAGAATCGAATAGACTTCGATTGGCACACAGATGGTAAATGCAGTAGAGAAAGGCATCGTGCTAACGTACGCGACTCTAGCTTAGTTTTTAAATGTCAGTTTGTAATTGACAAACAAAGTATTTAAAAATGACAGTGGAAAAGCGTAAAATTGATAAATGGCAATTTTCATGACAAGCGGAATAATTGAATTGACAAACAAAATGTCACTTCGTCTTTAACTGACACTGTGAATTGATTGGCATTGTGTTGAATGTTTGGTAGTACGTACGAAGGCATACTTTTTTAGAAAAAATAAAAAAAAACTGACACATTAACCACAGAATCATTTAGTGGGTTTATTTATGACAAACGCGTCTTTTTAAGTAATATAAACATCAGAAAAAGAATAAAAAAGAGTGTGTAGACAATATTCTGTTGCTCACAAATACTTATTTACGTGGTTCAGTATATAAACTATCAAGAGGCAATAGAGGAAGCGAAAACAAATATAATATGTCTTTAAACAAACAAATGCTGTTGGCAGCACAACTAAATTTGGCATCACTGTACGTCCTTGCCATTCATATTAAAATAACATTTTTTCGTTCTATTCGTCTTTACTCCCTGCGTAAGAATGGTTAATAAAAAAAAGAGTATCGGAATATTGACACACACAAAAACTGTCAAACTTTGTCAATTTGAAGGCATATGCAAGACCACCTTAATTACAAAATGATCTCAAACAACTTTGGGTGAGAAACTGAAAGAAGTTTACCAGGGATCCCGGTAGTTTTATGTTAGTTGTTTCTGAATCGAATGCCCTGATCAACCCAAACTGTAAAGCTTGAGACGAATGGTTGGGCGCCAGTTAAGAAAATGCTTTTCAGTCTTTATTGTAATGATAGCCAAAAGTTGTCATGGACCTGCTATATACAAATATAAATCGTGTTAAAAGGAAAATTTGTTCATTGTATGAATGACTACTTTTCTATTTGTATTTCACGGATTTTTTCAAACATGTGCAAGTTTCAGAAATGCGTTTAATAAATTTTAACAATAGCTCATCGCTTAAACCTTTGCTTCAAAAGACAAGTACTCTTTCAAGGTGGCCCAATAGTTGTCCCCCTATGCTGTTTGGCTGTTTTTTTAATTATTCCGAAAAAAAAACAGTTTTGATTGTTTGCGGACTTCATTAAAATACTGCTTAGGTACATCAGGTGACAACTATTGTGACGCGTGATAAATTTTGCGCCACCGTGTATAACTACCGCTCTGCATTTATCCTAATTTTAGTAAGTCCTACTGCTGGGCGCCAGTCAAGTAAGAAACTTGAGGAAATTATATTTCTATTTGGTTACTTAATTTCATTCGCAAACTCGAAAGCTGTAATTTTTGAACCACTTTTTGCGAATTTTACAAATTTGAACCAAGTAAAGGTCATAAATGAGGGAGACTGCGTCGTATCATATTAGCCAACAGCCGTATATTCAAAAGGTCGTCTTAACAAAAAATCCCTCCAACTTGTGTAGAACTTTACGCTTGCTGCACATCGTCCAAGGCGTGAATACAAACGACGACATACGGTACGTAAAATTCTACACGACCAACCTTAAGCAAATTACAACCTACAGTCACTGTCACGCAGTTAAACATGCCGGCACCGATTCCAAACGACATCCGAAAAGAGTCCACACATCGCAAACGAACGCGTCGTCCTCTCTACGTTTTCTGTAATTGCGTAAACCGGACTTACACATACCCACCATCGGGACTACTTCTATGAACTAGAACTAGAACTGAGGGTATAGAGCATTAGTTTGTGAATAGACATGCCGGGACACTGTGTATATGCCGTGCTGTGGGCCTGTAACGCATCGAATGATGTTAATTTCCTTTCTCCCATTTAAATTGTACCATTCCGACATATAAACCACCAACATACATACACAAGCACCGACGACGACGACGGCAACGACTATGAGGACGAGACCGCACCACAAAAGCCTAACTGACATCCAAATTTCACTTTTGGCATTGCACTTCCGATGCTGCACGTCACCGCAATCGACAGGGGAGAAGACGAGAGGAGACCGAGTTGCAAATATAAGTAACCCAACTGGCCAATCATTCCCAATCTAACCGAATTCACATTTAGTGAATCCTTTTTGGTGTGCAACCCGAATAAGAGAGGGACATACACAGGGCCCACCGTTGTTGCTGCGCTGAAGAATTGAACAATTGATTGGCCTCTCGACCCAAAATGATTTTTGCTGCTAGCACATCCTCCTCCCACACTGCCCAGATTGATTGGGAATATGGAAGGCGTATAGGTGGGGCGGCAGAAGCAGTAGCGCCGGCCGCATGAAGACTCAAACAAAAGGCAGAGTTTTAGTTTTAATTTGAAAGCCCATCTATGTGTGTGTATGTACCAATACAGACTGACATTTCTGTTGGATCACGTATGCAAATTACAGAAACGTCATTGTCATATGCCGCAAACCTAATTTCCAATGCACTTTCCACAATATCGGTGCACTATGGAGTGGCACAAAAGGACGATGACGACGACGACGAGAATGTCGAAAAAGTACCTTGCCCATGTCTCGTCATTTGCCGGAAAGGATATATGAACGCAAAAGACAATGGATGCGGTGATGGTAGAGGAGTAGAACCTCAGATCGATCAACACACAGTCAACCGAACGTCAGATAGATTGTCATGGATGCTTTAGCTAAAAACTTCGGATGGAGGGATTTCTAGGTTGTGGTGTGGCCGCAGCAAGTGTGGGTTATACGAAACCAAATTGCTTTTGTGTCAATATTTCAGAGGGCATATGCGCTACCTTCATCATCATCGTAGTCGTTGAAGTCGGTGTCGTTGTCGTCAGAAATTTTCAAATTGACAAGCACGGTGAGGTGGAAGCACAATGACACCACCTTTCCGTCATTGTAATCATTGGAATACATATATGTGAATGTAGGTTGGTTACTGCGAAATTAGGAATAGGGTGCGCATCAGATGATGGAGACCACCGAAAAGTAATTAGATGGGAAATGTAATGCGAGGACGCCCAAAGAATAGGTATTTGGACTCCTGGTTAATGGAATTGATATGCAAATTTCGCAATAGTTCAGTGGGTGATACAAATTTTAACGTCCTAATGTTAATATTTCACTTGTTCGAAAAAACTTGGCGAAAAATGACACAGATTTTCGAAATTCGAAATGGAAAGGCGCATTAATTAAATCCTTGATTGTAAAGTTTCACTAGCTTCGAATTTGTGTATACCAATGCGGTAGTAATTTCTCCTATTCGAAAATTTCGATTTTTGATTACGGGCTTCAGTGGACTTTTTTCTTTTTGGATTAAAAGCGGATTTCGAACTCAAATGTAAGTATAGCGCATTTTCTAAAAGATTCCCTAGTTTGACTGCTTTGACTGCTAGTACAATAATCAGACCAACCGTGAATAATTTTTTTCTCGATTCTGAATAATTTGACAGCGGGAACATTTTCCCTTTTCATTTTCCTTCTAAAAAGGGAAAATATCCGCAGGAGAAAAGAAGTATCACAATCGTCACTTGAAATCAAACTGACATATGTCACAATTTGGCGATTTTGAGTGAAGTATACAGACCGATTCGCAAAACATTCGCATATTTGTATCAAACCGGTATAACTATAGCTCATAAGCTGACAGCGTGAGGGCGTAAGTGCGGCACATTTTTTGCAAAAAAAATTTCAAATAGCTTTTCTGAAAATTTATGAATTTTGACATATGAGAGTTTGCTATCCTATGAATGGCATTTAAAGCGCATCATGTCAAAACTCTGAAAAAATAAACCATAATCCGGTAGTTGTTTGGCCCGGTTTTCAGTACGAGTTCATCCTAGTTTCGGGATAAAACTCGAGTTAACTCGAGAAAGTAGTTTTGAGTCAATTAAAATCCAGAGTTAACTTAGACTTAACCAGCAAGTTTGGTAAGTTAACCCTGGGATTAAATAGTCAGATGTTATTGACAGATAATAGCATACCAAGCAAAGAATTATTTTCAATTTAATTTGTGTTAAATTTAAAAAAACTAAGTACGTGTAAGATATATTCAGTCGAAATTGTTTTAAATATTGAGTTTAACTGAAAAAGACTTGTAAAATCGCGACAAAAGCTTTTTCATTTGTTTGGGGAAAAGGAAACCAAACAGCTTATGCAGGTTTTATACATTTTGACAACTTTATGACAGAAAATCGACAAATAATGAGTGCTTCCAAGTAAAACCACCACACACGGAGTTAAATTTAATCCTGCACTTTAAATTTAATTACGGGGTAAGTTAACTCCGGGTAAAGTCAGAGTTAAGTGAGCACTGAAAAACCGGGCCTTAGTTCAGCATTTGTTCCTAGAATTTATATCCAAATGTTATGTTAGGTTGTATGGATTGTTGGCGCTCGGATGAAGCGTTAAACTCACAAAGGATTTCGTGGATACTTGAATTGTTCGCTGAACTGGGATTTTGACTGCTAAAAAATGCACATGATAAATATAAAATTTCGAACTTTAATATTGATGAAAATAACTATTAACAGAACACTGATGGTTTTCTATAATTGCAAACATTTCGTATATTTGAAATATTACGTTTCCATCGAAACGAAACTCGTCATTCCATTAACTAAATTCAACATTTGAAAAAAGTGCTCCCACCAAAAAACACATGCCAACTGTCAAAAATGTTTTTTTTTTTCACTAGACCTCATCTTCATGATCTGACAAATCATCCGAGTACTATCAACTGCGTCAAGAATAGCTTATCTCAACTCAACCGTTCGGATTCGGCATAAAAAAGGAACTATCGCCATCGCATCGTGCAAAAAGTACACACGCGCATATGAAAGGTTGTGAGACAAAGCTAGGCCCTGGGTTCTAAAGATTGTGTAACCACCAAAAAGTGTATTTTTTTTTTACATTTGTATAGGATCAAGTAAGCAAATACCAGGCACAACGGTTATCCCGCAAATCTGGCCAATGTTCAACAATTTTATGTCTAGTTATTCCGAAGTATAGCATATTAGAACCACTATAAGTACCCTTAGCTTGTCACAATTCCATAGACCTACTCGTAGATTAGGCCGCGCTATAATTTGCAGAAGCTGTTTGGACAAGAAAAAGCAGGAGAACATCCTTCGAATGTTCAATAATTAAAATTATTTTACATTTTTTCTTCAATTTAAATTTGCTTTCTGAATAATTTTTTAAACAAACATTGACAGAGCAATTTGACGTTAATAGGAGAAACAAATTGTTTTTATTGGAGAAAAATTAATTGTCGATTTGACATAATTCGGTTGGACCTCGTATAGCATACCAACGGAATGCCAAATTTCGGACTCAATAATAATGTCAACATTTTTAATCATCAGTTAAGTTTTTGTTTTTTAAAGATTTTCTTCAAAATTTGGCAGCACTTTTTTGCAGGATTATTAAATGTCAAAATGACGTGGAAAATGATTGAAAGGACTCTCATTATGTAAAAAAAATAATGTAAGAACTGTTAAATTCATCTATCAATCTGGTAGAAAATGGTGTGTTAATATTTTAAACAGAAGCGACATGTTAAGAAGAAGAAAGAGTTCGCTTTTTTGATTGTCGTTTGTGGATTATGGCATCCTAGTTTCCGACTAGATCACTCACAGACGGCGCAGAGGCTGGTCACTCAACACATAAATTAAAACAAATTGGCCATGGCATAGACATACGTTAAACAGATTGAATTTTATAACCTTTCAACGTTAACATCTCACAGAGCTATAACTACCCTTCTAAAAAGAATCATCCAATATGTATATGAAAATCTATTCCAACAAGAAAAAAAACGTCTGACACCATGAACACAATTAAGCCATATTCACCCAAGGACATCCTTTTTGCAAATTCCTTTAAAAACGAAAACCCCATCCATTCCTAGCTGCAAAATGTCTCTTCAGCGCACGTCCCTAATGAAAAGGTATGTACGCGTTTAATTTCCAGCATACGTTAATTCTTCTGGTGCGGAATTGGTCGTGGACATGCATGCACTGGTGCGGTTGGTGCTGTAGTTTACGGTTGACAATGCTTCTTGGTTTCATCATGGGAACGATGTCATTCTCGTGCACGCCCCAATGAATCTGCAAAGGATATGCTAAGGTACCCCGTATATAGCCATCAGAATTTTTGGTCACCATCACATCGTATATGCACCGCTTTTGTAATGGAAAATCAATGAAGTTTTCGGTTACATGGAGGTTTCCTTGTGAGTTAACCGAAAAGTGCATTGCAAATTGAGGTAGGATGCTATGGGCAAGTGGGAAACGGGTAGCTATAGGTATATTAACATTTAATAATAGAGTAGAGTGGTGCTGATGTGTATGATAAAAGGACCAACCAAAAAGTGAAAGACTTAAGATTGAAAATTTATTACAATTTTCTGCAATACAGTAGAAGATCTCAGTTTTAAAGCCGGCGATTTAAAATCCCTCGATAATTCTTATTCATTGGTAGATACAACAACTTCTTTTAACTAGGAGAAGCCCTCTTCGATCATCCCGCCTAAAAACGTCTATAATTCCTTTCAGGGTCTGATTTCATAACTTTTAAACGATAGTCGTTAACGATAGTGTGCGAGGCTTGCCTAACTAACGGGTGATTTTTTAGCTGGTTTGGTTTTGGCAACACTGGTTTTGACAGCTGACGTGTGTTTAGTACCTTGTGTCACTGTCAAACAGCTTCAGTTTGGTTTGCAATTTAACCATGGATCGTCTTACAAATGAACAACGCTTGCAAATTATTGAATTTTACTATCAAAATTCGTGCTGGTTCGAAATGTTCATCGCGCGCTGCTTCCATTTTATGATCGGCATTCTCGACCTTCTGAGCAGTCTATTCGGAAGATTGTGACCAAATTTCGCACCAAATTTACTTTGTTAGACATTAAACCACCAACACGTTTACGTACTGTGCGTAGTGAAGAAAATATTGCGGCCGTATCAGCTAGTGTGACAGAAGACCGCGAAATGTCGATTCGGCGCCGTTCCCAGCAGTTAGGCCTTTGTTACAGCACTACGTGGAAAATTTTGCGGAAGGATTTGGGCGTAAAGCCTTTTAAGATACAGCTGGTGCAAGAACTAAAGCCAGCCGACCTACCACAACGCCGAATTTTTGGTGAATGGGCTCTTGGAAAGCTGGCCGAGGATCCGCTTTTTTATCGAAAAATTGTGTTCAGCGATGAGGCTCATTTTTGGTTGAATGGGTACGTAAATAAGCAAAATTGCCGCATTTGGAGTGAAGATCAGCCAGAAGCATTGCAACAGCTACCAATGCATCCCGAAAAAGCCACTGTTTGGTGCGGTTTATGGGCCGGCGGCATTATTGGGCCATATTTCTTCAAAGATGATGCGAATCGCAGCGTTACTGTCAATGGTGAACGCTACCGAGCGATGATAACAAACTTTTTTTTGCCCGAAATGGAAGTTCTTGACTTGCATGATATGTGGTTTCAACAAGACGGTGCCACATGCCACACAGCACGCGAAACAATGGCGCAATTGCGAGGCGAGTTTGGTGAACAGTTAATTTCACGTTTCGGGCCGGTCAATTGGCCGCCTAGATCGTGCGATCCACATTAGATTATTTTTTGTGGGGGTATGTCAAGGCTAATGTCTATAGGGACAAGCCCGCTTCGATTAACGCACTGGAAGCCAACATCCATGCATTCATTCGTGAGATACCGGCTGATATGTGTGAAAGAGTATGCCAAAATTGGACTCAGCGGATGGGCTACCTGAGACGCAGCCGCGGTCAACATTTGCATGAAATTATCTTTAAACATTAAATTGCAAGGTTCAAACTATCGATTCAAATAAATATTTCATTAATTTTTTTCGAATTTTTTGTGTTTTTTTTTTTAAAAAAGTTCTAAACCTCTTAAAAAATCACCCGTTAGTATCTACATATCGTGGAATCGTTTTTTAGATTTTTTGTGGTGTTTCCAAAAGCAGCACGGTGATTGCGTCATTTGTGTCCTCTTACGTTTTGTACGTTGTCTATCATTATGCGCTGAAGGAACAACAGCCTGACTTAAAAGACAATTTTGTTTGCTTAAGTTCTGAACACAGCTATTTGAACACTAAATGTTTCATGATTCGGAGAGCCTTTACCCCAAGTGAGCTTACCTTTTTATTGCTTAAATTGACAGCTTCTGTTTCGATTACCACGATACTTCTTTACCTTCAAAAACTCTACGCTCTAGCAATTGGATCTTAACCATGCTCAATAACCGGATCATTTCGTCAGCACTAGGCGATTGTACCAAAAGGATCACAACGTCAAGAGGTACTCCCCAGGGAGGCGTACTATCCCCACTCCTCTGGCTATTAGTAGTCAACGAAGCACTTAAGAAGCTGGATATCACTACAATAAAAACAGTGGCATACGCTGATGACGTAGTCCTCATGGCGTACGGAAAATTCCCACCGACACTGAGTGAAATTATGCAAAGAAGTCTCAATATACTCAGCAAGTGGGCAAAGTCTCGTGGGCTGGGTGTAAATCGAAACAAAACAGAACTGGTTCTCTTTACTAACAGGAGATCGATCCCAGCATTTCCCCGGCACCGTCTCTGGAAGATTCGACTCTCTCATTGTCAGCAAGCGCGAAATATCTGGAAGGTGATACTTGATAGTAAACTGAACTGGAATCTAAACGTTGAAGAAAGAGTAAAGAAAGCAAATATTGCCCTCTATAGCTGCAACAGAATCTGCGGCAAAAAATGGGGCCCATCCCCGAAGATCACAAAATGGCTATACACAGCCATTGTCAGACCAATCCTAACATACGGTTGCTTGGTCTGGTGGAATGCTATGAAAAAAGCAAAACATATGACCAAGCTTACGAAAGTTCAAAGGACAGCATGCATACTCACGACAGGAGCCATGCGCACTAGCCCCACAGTGGGGTTAGAAACAATCCTAAACATAACACCAATTGACTTACAAATCAATGACACAGCAGCAAAAAGTGCAGCAAGACTCAAAGAAACGGGCAATCTACTTACGAAGCCTTCTGGCCATAGCTCAATATTAAACTCAATGGCATATGCGGATGTAGCATCTGACTACATGATCCCATATCACGACTTTGATACTAATTACTCTATCAGAATACCAAGCAGAGACGAATGGTCTTCAAACAATGTGTTATCGAAACACAGAAATAGCAATCTATACCGACGGATCAAAAATGGAAGTCGGAGTGGGCTCTGGTGTCTACTCTGAAAAGATCGGGCTAGCTACATCTTTGAGATTAGCAAACCCGTGTAGTGTATTCCAAGCTGAGATCCTGACCATACTCGAAGCTGCCGAATCGGCTAGGGTATTGGACATATCACATGAGGATATCTCCATCTACGTGGATAGTCAAGCGGCCATTACAGCTCTGGCATCCAATATAGTAAAATCACGGGTAGTTGGCCGCGAAGAGCTGAAGGCTCTTTGTAACCAGAACAAAGTCCAAATTATCTGGGTGCCAGGACATAATGACATTATAGGAAATGAGAAAGCAGACGAACTAGCCAGACTAGGATCGCCCAGTTGCATTTCCCTAGCTGATAAAAGGGTCAATCCCCCGCTAGAATCTAAAAAACATGAAATAACTAAGCACACTCAAAAAGCAACCATAACAAGATGGCAAAATACAATAACTTGTAAGCACACAAAATCTCTCTGGCCAGAATTAAGCGGCAGCAAATCAAACAAGCTATTAGCTTTGAATAGAGCTTCCATTTCTATAGCGGTGAGAGTGATAACAGGTCACAACCTGTTGGGTAAGCACTCTAATAAGATAAAACTGACTGGTGCGAACCCACTTTGCAGGAAATGCAGCGACCCTGACGTCGAAGAAGATGTCTCACACCTGCTATGCCACTGCCCTGCGATCAGTGACAGTCGTTTTAAAATGCTAGGCAGCCTTTACTTCGATGACCTAAGTGACCTAACGACTATCCCAATAGCGCTGATAGTCCGTTTTTGTAGCGAGAGGATGGAGCAACTACCTCTTTGAGGCTGAAGGAGCAACACAGACCAGCACCGCATAAGTATCACTAGCGAACTTAACCAGGTATCCTCTTTCTCTATTTCAGGATACTTCTTCGAAGGGTATCGCTATGGGCCCACGTAGGCCTATGCGAGTTTGACGACTCACCCGAGCGTCAACAGCCCATCTAACCTAACCTATGTCAAAATACATAAATTTTCAGAAATGATATTTGAAGTTTTTCATTACTATGGTTGTTTACCTAAATGCCAAACGACGTTTACGCACTCGCGCTGTCAGTTTAAGAGCTATAGGTATGACAGTTTGATAGAAATTTTGTATTTTTTTTTTGCGAATCGGTCTGGTTATACCTACTTAACCAAAAAACTTTGACTTATCGTCAGTTTGCTTTTCAAGCGCCCATATATTATTATAGAGAAAATTTAGCTGTCAAATTCATAAGTTTCGTTCAGGCAACGAGTAAACACGAACTGATATGGTGTTCGGTGGACATGTTAGCATGTGAAAAGAATTCGATGCATTTGTTTTTTTTTTACTAGAATTAGTTTGTTCTACTTAAAGTCGTTGTTTGACAAAATGTTGACAAAATAAATGCGATTGTTAGTAGGGTCGCTTATAAAATAATTAAGTTCACGACTTAAATGATACCCTTCACCTTCTCCCTTTTCGTATTATGCCAAATGTAACCTCAACATAATTTCTGGACAAATTAGTCCCTAAAAGTAATTTTATTTCATTCCGCTTTACTAAATGCTTAAATCAACCACCACCTGCGGCCCATCAGAGCAGAGCAGAGTACAATACAAATGTTAGCAGATAATTTATCTTCCAACCATACCCGTACAATTTTTTATTTATTTTTTACGACTTTTTCTGAGTTTACTTAATTTTTCCTTTCGTTACTTTTTTCATAATTATTGTACTTTTTTTAGAAATGGAAAAAATGCTCTCCGCCATATATAATTGTCCAACCATTTTATTTCCCTAGTCCCTTTTTTTATATTTTTTTCCTTTTTTTGCATTTGGCGGTGAGAAATAATTTAACGTTGTACAGGACTAATTACATCAACAGGAACAGAGTGTCTATTAGCAAACGGGAATAAAGAAGGAAATACAAAAAAGGAAAGGCACTACCGACCTTTGAAAAGTCGCAACGGTTGGTCTAACGCAAGTTTATTTTTTTTTTAAATTCAACATGGGTTCTGTATTTTCCTTTTTTTTTCTTAATTTAAGGTCATTTGGTTAATTAAATTGAGAATGGAGGAGAGAGTCAGAAATGAAATAGGGACAATGTTTGTTAAAACTTACCTGCTTGTGCATTTCTACATTAAGGCCATAGGACATTTCATAGTACTGCAAAGAGAAAATAAAAGGAAATGTGTTTATTAATTAAATTTTCAAAATTGACATTCATTCAGATTTAAAAAAGAAGTATTTCTAACACAAAAAAAAATAAAATTTGCACCATAACCTAAAAATTTAATTTAAAGTCGACTTTCTAATCCACACAACTCATACACAATCCCATTTCGGTTGACCAGTACAAAGTAAAATAAATTAATTTTTACTCTTCAAAGAATACTCCGTCCTTTGGTAAGAGAAAACCCATTTCATCTTTTCCATTCAGCTCCAGTCACATCTGACAACATCGTTAGCTTGACGGTTGGTTAGGTTTGTATATGTACACTCACATGTGCACCCAAAACCGATATCCCTGTCACGCCCTCGATTAAAAATTCGATTTTACCTCCTATATCCTATGTGAGTGGTGGATATGGTGGTACTGTATGATTGTGGTGTTGACTCCATGTCAGCTTTGGATGTTCGAAATGGTTTTCGTTTTTCCCAAGCGTGGGTGAAGGGGCGTTAAACGTCCGCCACCACCACAAATGCGAACGCTGTGAGCATTCATCTTCTCTTGTTAAACAAAACCTAGGCTATGCACAGACCTATACACATTGAATGTTGTCGGAAAATTTCAGATCACATGGGGCGAAGAACATAGTATGCCATCATCATCATGCAACGGTAATCCGACTGCTAACTACTGACTACCATTATATTGCTCATGGTTGCAGAAACGCAGAGAAGAGTCATGAAAAGACAGGTTGAAGGTGGGGGAGATGGAGGTGGAAGCTCTATCGTTTGCTTCCCGAGTATAGAATGTGTAATTTACAGATTTTGCACAAATTCAAAATGGTGTGTTTTTTTTGTTGTTGACTTCCCTTCCATCTACGAGGAATGCCACAATTGCCCCCATAATTCCAATGAATTTATTAATTGTAAAGCAATGGTGGGGCGCATCAGCGGTTGGTATCATTCCTACTCTGTGTAGGAATCGTAAAATATTTGCGATACGATATAGCTAAATTGTGGATGTCGTTCTTTGTGGTTTTTCGTTTGACATATTTTCTAGTTAGCTATTGACATTATGGCATGCTTTGTGATATCTATTAATATTTCGTCATTTTTAACGAAAGACTGCCTAAAATATTTTATTTATTTTTCACTCTTTAAAATTGATGTTAATCTCTTCGAATCGACTTTGAGAAAATGACGAATATCGAAAATAAAAGGCTTAGTAAGTAGATGTGACAAAAAAGCGATGAATACAAATTTCTATTTTTCCTTTTTCCTATTATTCTTTCTTAGCTTACAAATTATTCACAAAAAATATATTCGAGTCTGAATACACTCATCGGAAAAATTCCCCAACTGTTGGAGGAAAATGGTAAGCGTTTGACCATCTGAAATCAATATGGCGGGAAGGGAAATTCTGGTTAGCTTGGAAATTAATCGCATTTAACGAGTGGATAAGTTTGAAAAGCGCCTCTACATGTGAAAAAAATGAATATTTAGTGTTACAGAATTGAAGGAAATTTCAATTTATAAAGGATTGCCATAGGAAAACCATTTTTAAAGTAAAAATGAAAATGAAGATTTCCAAAAATTTTACTGTTCGACAATATGAACATTGGAATCGTATTTTATAGAATAAATATTCTTTCTTAATATATGAAATGCTATGCGATTAAATTGCCATTTAAAACAAAAATGTGGTTTTACAGAGCCATTTTTGCGAATATAAGAGAGAAAACGATTATTTAGATGTTTTTATAAAAAGACAGCCTTCGTCGTCATTTCTCTGTTTGTTTTAGCATCTGATGTGCAATGTTATCAAGTTATTCAAATTTAAATCATTTTATAACGAAATTGGCTGCCATTTTATGAGGAATGAAAAAAAATTGTGGTCTTTCTACAGATATTTGAAGCAGTACAATATATGACATTACGTTTTAAGGCGTTTTGAATAGTTGCTCGAAAACATCCGGCCCTAAATTGGTTATTTCTTCTTCAATGTTATCTATCAAGACATGCAAGTTTTGTGTTTTTTTTGTATTAAATTTGAGATTTCAAAAAGCTCTTAGAGAAGTAGTCTTTAGGGTGCGTTCAACTCCAATTCCGTGTTCATTTGGTGCGTATCGCTTCATTGCGTGTTGTCAATTTAATTCTCTACCCCTTGTATTAATATCATTAGTGATTAGCTTTAGGCATTTGCGCGAGTATTTCATGTGGGAAAAACCATTATGTTAGTCAGTGATAAGCTCATCAGCGTTTATAAATACAGGGATTTATGTCTACAAAATAAATGGGTGTTTTCAAAGTCGTCAAAAATCTGCGCAACTTCAATCGAAGATCTTTTTTTATGTCCTTTTGAACACCCTCACTAAGCAGAGTTTGTGCAGTCAATATGAAGGACAAAGTAAGTTCCATTTTCGTGAAAACAACGCACCGTTCATAAACAAAGAATCATCACTGCAAAACTGTAACATTATCAGATTCATTGATCCATTAAACAATAAAAATAAATCTGCCCGACCGACGCCCCTACGTTTTACTGATGTTTATGAACACAAGGTACTGCAGTTCGATAGAAAATCTACATCAATAAAACCGGATAATGCAGTTCTTTGTTAGTATGACGTTTAGGAGTTCATCCAATGTCATAGCTATATAACATTTGATAGAAAATCTACATCAATGAACCCGGATAATGCAGTTCTTTGTTAGTATGACGTTTATGAATTCACCCAAAGTCAAAGTTAAATAAAGGCCTGCTCAGAATGCATATCTGTAGCTGGTATCTTGCATCGCTGTCAAAAGACAGATACATTTATTGCATACCCTTAATTTAGTATCGAGACATAATATTGGCGACGAGAAAAAAAATCGTCGACTGGCGTGAAGTCGGAATATTTAATTTGCAATTATTCAGTGTCGAAAAAAAAAATTGTTGCAAGCGAAAAGTTTAAAACTAAATCAGTAAAATCGAAAAAAAATAGCAAACGTAACTTAAACGGCATTACTGTTGCATCGTATATACGTATAAGTACATACCATGACATTGAATCCAGAAGGAGAGAAAAAACCAAGTATGGCTACAACCATATATTCAGCACTCATTGGTAATATGGAAGCTTTCATAGTGGGGGGAGATGATTTTGACGAATATTTAGAAAGAGTCGGTCATGTTTTTATTTTAAACAATATTTGTGACAGCAAAAAAGTGTCATATCTAATCAGTATTGCAGGCAAGGATTTTTATGAGAAAACAAAGAAAATTTTATCGCCCAAACATGCAACGGATTACACATACGAAGAGCTTACCAAACTTTTAAAGAGTCACTTCAAACCTGTTCGAAACGTGAGAGCTGAGAGATATAAATTTATGTGTCGTACAATAATAGAAGGAGAATCGTTAAGGGATTTTATTATTGAACTTAAGATGCTAGCGGAGACGTGTGAGTTTGGCAATTTTTTGGACCAAGCCCTTTGTGACAAACTAATTTGGTCAATCAAAGATGAACATGTTCAAAAAAGGTTAATCGATCAGCCTTTGACAAAGAAATTTACCGACATTTGTGAAACTGCGCTTATGATGGAGATGACTATTAAAGACGTAAAGGCTATTCAGTCTAATGCAACTATTTCATCGAACTACAATTGGATTAGCAGAGAGAGAACCGTCCGTTACGAGAAACCTACAGCGAGAGTTCCAAGTTCGAGCACAAGAGATAGCAGCACACAACAAAATATCAGCAGCCAAGCAGTTCATCGTCGGACAATAGAGCAAATACAATGCTATCGGTGCCAGCAATGGGGTCATTTTGCAAATGCATGTAATAAACCGAAATATAGATTAAATAACAATGGTTTTAATAAAAGCCGGAACCAAAATCGCCCAAAGTTGAGAAATAATATGAACACTATCGATTATGAAGAAGAAGTTTGTGAAGATAATGAGGAATTTTTACTCTCAAATTTAAGCTTAGGTAATATAGGTATATTTAATGAAGGTGAACATAAGTCAGTAATAGTGCATGCAAATATTAATTCTAGATTATTAAAGATGGAAGTTGACAGTGGTGCTTGCCTTTCAGTTGTTTCGCAGATAGCGTTTAAAAAAATGTTTAGTGAGTGTATTCTACAGCGTGTTGATGAAAGGCTTAAGGTAGTAAATGGCTCAAGGGTAGTTGTAGTTGGTAAAATTCCAGTTAGAGTGAGAGATTTTGTTAATAGAAGCATGTTTCATAATTTATTTTTAGTTGTGATTAAAACCGAATTGGATTTTATGCCTTTGTTGGGAAGGGACTGGATTGATGTTATGTTTCCTGGTTGGCGGGATTTTTTTTCAATAAACAAGGTAATTGTCGAACCAAATTTAAAATCAGATATTGTATCGAAATTCCCGATTCTATTTGATGAAGATTATACAGGGGTTATTAAAATGCATTTAGCTGATATAGTCCTGCAGGAAAAGGCACGTCCAGTTTTCCATGGTGCTTATACAATACCCTACGGACTAAGAGAGAAGGTTGATCTGGAAATCGATCGCCTTCTGAAGTTTGGAGTTTTAGTGCCGGTGAGACACAGCGAATGGGCTTCGCCAATGGTAGTGGTAGAGAAGAAAAATGGTTCTGTAAGGCTATGTATAGACTGTAAACATACCATTAACCCAGTTGTCAATGCAGATTATTATCCACTTCCAAGGATAGACGATATTCTTGCTAGTTTATCTGGCTGTGAATACTTTTGTATTTTGGATTTAGCTGGAGCTTTCCAACAAATTGCTATGTTAGAGACATCCCAAATGTATCTTACAATAAATACTCATCGCGGGCTCTTTCGTTACACACGGCTTCCCTTCGGCCTGAAATCCTCACCGTCGGTCTTTCAATGCGTTATTGATAGCATTCTGCGAGGTCTTAAGACTGTAAAGGGATATGTAGATGATATCATAGTTGGGGGGAAAACATATGATGATTGCAAAAATAACTTATATGAGGTTTTAAAACGTCTCGAGCAATACAATGTTAAGGTTCGACTTGAAAAATGTGATTTCTTTAAGCGACAAGTGGAATATTTGGGATATGAACTTTCTCAAAATGGTATTCGCCCAAAGAAGGATAATATGCGTGCTATCTTGGAAGCACCAACTCCTACCGATTTAACTTCACTGAAGGCATATTGAGGTCTTCTAAACTTTTATGGTAGTTTTATAAGAAATCTGTCGAGTCGTTTAGCTCCTCTTTACAAACTTACGGCCAAGGACCAACCATTTCATTGGGATAATTCCTGTGCCATTCAACTTCAAGCTACAGATTCACGAAGATACTAACCTTGTTTTTAACTTTTCACTCAGCCACAGATACGCATTCTGATCGGCTCTTAACATTTGACGTCATTTTCAACATGATTTGGCATTCACATTTTACTGATTTTTACACTTTGCTCCGTTCCTGTACTTCCCCATAGAGTCGGTGTGTCTAGTAAAACCCCCCCAAGACCCTTGGCCGCATTTAAATGCATCCCTTTTCTAACCCTCTCGCAACCAGCGTATACACATGTATTTCAGTAACAACTGCTCACAACACCATGACGTAAGTGCAAAGTTGAACGTCAAAGACAACGTAGCAGTGTCAAGCTAACGACCATCCAAATCGGCAATGGTCGCGCAACAACACATGCATTATACAGATATCCATGCAAAGTCTCCATTAAGCATCCAATGTGTGATCCATGTATGTGCACTTCTCGTGTTCTCTATCTAATTCAAGCATCCACACCACGATGTCGGCTGTGGTATTTGTGGTATACACGCGTTCGCGACTCTGTGCCCAAGGTTCCATAGCATCCTTCCACTGATTTGTATCGTTCACAGACCCCGCTCTTCAAAGTCGAAAAAAGCGTAACCATGCCGTAACTTTACCTAAATAACAATAAAGCATTCCATTTGACTTTAGTGGAACTTCCAATCCATCAGCAGTGAGCATCGCATCCACCTCTCTCACTCTGTCTTTAGACAAACCGCACTTTGCCTGATGCTAGGACAAGTGACAATAAGCATTTTCAGTCTCTGGTACTCTCTGCACACCGCCTCGTAAAACCGAACGCAATTCCGAAGCAATACATATCCTTGAACATGCCATAACCGCACAGTGGCCCAACAACAACGATGACACAACATCGCTGCTGTTGCTGTTGCTGCTGCTTCAGCTCCTGCTTGTCTGGGTTGTTCTCGTTCCCTTTTGTTAAACTATATACTCCCGCTCTTCGTCGCCTCTTTTATGTCTGGGGTTTCCAGTTTTGTGTGTAACTAAATTGAATTTAATTGTTGATTACACTTTTGCTACTGTTCTCCATTTCCACTACGGCACAGCTCCCCATTCTACCTCTCCAGCATTGACAGATCATGGTTGAGTGGGTGCAAAAAGTGTACGAGAATGGCGCACAAGCGAATGACAGAGGGGGTGTTTGTATGGATGCCAGAGGTTTCGTGAACCCGTGCTAACCCTAGAGGTGGGTTTTAAATGAATTTCTATGGGTATAGTCGTTTCATTATATTTTGTTCATTTTATGGTTTCAGTGTTCAGTGTGAGGGTTGTTTGGTTGTTGTCCTTTTTTTTTCGTGCTCTCACTCTCTCCCTCTTGATGTTGTCTCCGTTTTACATCCTCTATTCGGTGTGTGTCCTCTTGACTGTCTGTTCGGGAAGAGTGGGGGAAGATAATTCAAAAGTTTATCCATGGAGTCATGTTAATTGAGGGAGGGTAATTTGAGCACAGAGATGGAGCCATTTAATTTGTTAGATGCTTTGGATGGCATAGCTCGGTGCGGGTGGTGGTGATGGTGGACTTGTGGTTTCGGAATCGTTGTGATTGTTTTGCTTCGTCATTATTGGGGTCAAACCAAAATGGAAGGGGGGCGAAGTCGTTAATAATGAAAAGTATGAATACCTAGTTTGTGTCAGAACGATTTGGAATAATTGTCAGAGAGAAGAGGGAAGACTTTCTTTAGGGAACTTTTTTTGTATCACAATTTTATGACAGAAGGGGTTTATTTGTATTATGTGCACAATATTTGTTACTTGATTTGATCTTGATTTTCAGATATATGTATTCAGGTTTATCGAGAATTCTTTTCGCGAAGGAATTTTTCCCATTCAGCAATCTGATTTACATTGCTGAATGGGAAAACTTGTCATTAGAATAACATTTTTCCTATTCAGCAATGTAAATCAGATTGCTGAATGGGAAAAATTCCTTGGTAAAATGAATTCCCGATAATCCTAATTATTAGATTGTAGGAAATGATATTTTCCAATTTTCCACTCGGAATTTAGATGCCTGTTTCGATTAACATTGGTGTCAGAAATGAAATAAAACCTTTTTGGGGGAAAACTTCAAGAAAACTGATTTTTGTTGGGATTTGAATAAAATTAGTGTCAGAAGTGGGGAAAAAAAACTACTCGGAGCGAGAGATTTCTAGAAAACTGTTCGCCATTTTGTTTGTAATGACGTGAATGCGTTCATAGATTTCATTTTAAGTGATCTGTCATTAATATATAATGTTGAATGTAACTGTGAAGAAGAAGAATAAATTTCTAAAATAAAACAGATCGCCATTAGGTCTTTTCCCGTACAAAATAATATTTACTGATTCTTACTTATTTTTACCGAATTTTTTTTATTGCCGTTCCCGTACGCAAAAATAAGTAAAAGAGACAGCTCACGAGAGAGCAAAAAACTACCCCTCCATAAAAATCTGTAAAAAAATTTACTGCAGAAATTTCTGTTGGTAAAAATCAGTAAACTGTCAGTTGGTATCTAAAAGTGACAACTCGCTTGTTTTGACGGGTGATTTATGTCATTTGTTCTTTAAAAGGCATACAAAGTATATAATTTTACTGTTTTTTACTTAAACGTGTTCCCGTACTTTTTGGTAATTTTATCTCTTTCTGAGATAAATCAGCCCCACTCCAGGAAATTTGAGAATTTATTAATTTTTACTGAAAAAATACGGGAACAGACTTATTTTGTATTTGATGACGTGAATGTGTAAACCCTTATACACTTCATTTTGAAGGGGTTTTTTTTTTGCATTGTGCCGAATGAAACTAAAGCTCAAATAACATTGATGTCAGAAGTGGGATAAATAATAGTGTTGAATGAAAGTGGGATTCTAAACAAACAAAACGTTATTTGCTTTTGATGACGTCAATTGGTGTGTTTTTTGTAAAATCTATACACAGAAATGTTGGAATTTATACGAAAAACATAAATAAAATTCCAACGAAAGCTGCTGTGGATAATTTACAATAATACACTGCTTCCGAAACACAGTATGTATTCATATTGAAATCAATGTTGACAGGCTTTGTTTTTGGACAGTTGCGAGAAGTAAATAAAATAAAAATCGATAAATATATTAATTTAATATTTATTGTAAAATAGTTTTATTTAGGCAAAGGAAGACACGCGATGAGATCCGATAATTCTGGATTTTGTTTTTGTTTTTTATGCAGGTACCTTTAATGTCAGTTTGGTGTACATACTGGCCGTGTTCCCGATTTTTTATTACAACTGCAAAATAAGGTGAGGTGATATGGAATGCAAAATCTTAATGAATGGCAAGGTAAATGTCAAACTATGCCAACCATTATTTTGCAATTTCATTTTTCCATATTTATTATTCTTTTTCAAAAAAGTAAGAAATAACCTAAATAAACCCAGAATATTGGGTAATACTTCTGAAATCAAAACCATCTTCATGACAGGTCGACCCAAAATCAGCTGTTTCAATCATATCTAAGTGTCCATGCGTAAATTTTCAACTTGTTTCGCCAGTCATTTCCCCTCCAATGTCACGTAACTAAAATTGTCAATTGATCAATGAGAACAGTGCATCGGCAAAGTTAACTTGATAAAACTAAAACCCGGAACACGGCCATTATTACCAATATTTGTAACTCGGGTACATTACACAAAAAGCACGCATAGTGTTTAAACATTGATGGACTTCATTTAAAAAGTGTTTTTTATATAATGCGTAGCAAAACAGGGTTTAGAATGACATTGATGTCAGAAGAAGGATTAATAACGTTAATGTCATTAAAAGATGCAAAGATTTGATATTACGGTTGTACAGGGTGGCTGATGAAAGCCGCTACCACAAAAAAAATTTAATATCGTTTTTTCTATTTAATGAATCAGATTGATTTTTAGATTTAACAAAAATGGATAACTGGGACCCTGAAACAAAATTTTGGGTTGTCCGCCGCTATCATGCACTAGAGTCCGTAGTTTCGGTTTAAAGAGAGTATAGACGCACGTTTGGCGGCAATCCTCCGAGCAGATGGACCATAATGAGACTTGTTAACAATTTTGCGCAGCATGGGACAGTCGAAAGTAGACCTTACCATCGAAACCCTTCAGTTCGGGCGGTGGAAACAATCGCTACTGTAGCTGCTGCCATACAAAACAAACAATTTCGAGAAGAAAATTATCTCAAATGGGAATTTGCAGACAGTCATTGCAGTCAATTATGCACAATGATTTGGACTTATTCCCATATAAAATTCAAATGGCCAACAAAATGAACGCAGCAGACTTGCCGATTCGCTTGGAATTTTGCCAGAATTTTGAATTTGAATTTTGAATTGTCCTTTTATGTCAGACGAGGCCCATTTCGATTTAAACGGCAACATCAACAAATAAAATTGTCGAATATGGACTGCTTCCAACCAACAGATACTCCATGAGACGGAATTGCATCCATTTCGTGTCAAAGTGTGGTTGCCAGTTTCATTACGCTGCCTACTTCTTCAGAGAAAACGGTCACACCGTTACGGTTATTGGAGACCGTTGCTTGAGCATGTTGAGAGAGTTTGTCTATCCAGAATTACGCCGAATCACAATTTCTTTCAACCCTGTGTGGTTTTAGCAAGATGGTGCAACTCCTCACATGGCCCGACCTGTTATGACAGAATTGCGACGAGAATTTCCCAATAAGCTGATATCCAGAAACTCCACATTCCAGGTCGCCTGACAATACTGCACCTGACTTTTTCTTGTGGGGTTATTGCAAATAGGAAGTCTAAAAGCAAAACCAACAAATTTGAATTAACTAAAGCAATCCATTCGAGAAACAATTGAAGATATTCCAGTCCCAACTCTCCACGCAGTAATGAACAACTTTTTGGTAAGATGCCGCATATGCATCAACGAGCAACGAGTCATTTAAATTTCATTATTTTTAAAACTAATTAAACTTTATTTACTAAAATTGAATGAGCTTTAACATGAATAAGAGAAAAATTAATTCCATACACTGAAAAATAAGTTATTTGAGTTTCGTAATGTACAAGGTGGCGCAAAAGTAATCCTCCTATCAGAAAATTCTATAAATTTTGCGATTGGCCCCTAATGTCTGTTCTGTTTTGACATTTGTGTAGTAAACACATGCGAAATACACGTTAATAAACAATGTTACGCTACACTGCTCCAGAACGCGGAATATTGGTGACTATTTATTTGAGCAATAATCGGTCGGTGACTTTGGCACAACGTGAATTTCGTCGCAGATTTCCTAGCCGTCCAACGCCTACTGGTGAAACACTGCGACAACACGAGATGCTGCCAGGCGTGGCAGACCCCGGAGTAGCCGTTCTGCAGAGAATATTGCTGCTGTAGCCGAAGATGTCATGGAAGCGCCGTCGACATCGACCAGACGACGTGCCACGCAAATGGGTATCAGTCGACGGTCTTTACAGCGAATTTTGGTACAAGACAAAGTCCAGACGGTGCATCAGCTGTTAGCTGCTGACCGCCAATCGCGTCTAACATACGCTCAAGCCATCCTTAATCACCACCAAGAGGAAGATGATTTTTCATCAAAAATAATCATGAGTGATGAGGCCCATTTCCATCTTAGCGGGTACGTAAATAAGCAAAATTTACGCTTCTGGGGCACTGAAAATCCGTGTGTAACCCACGAAGAGCCATTACACCCGCTCAAAGTCACTGTATGGTGTGCTGTTTTCGCTGGAGGAGTCATCGGACCTTTTTTCTTCGAAGACGTCGCGGGCCAAACGGTTACTGTGAATGGTGAGCGCTACAGAGCAATGATCAACGAGTTTTTTTTTTTTGCCGCAACTTGATGAATTGGGATTGGAAAACATGTGGTTCCAACAGGACGCTGCAACGGCACACACTGCACGTGCCACAACCGATATGCTGAAGGATGCATTTCCCGGGCGCCTAATCTCCCGTTTTGGCGATTTGCACTGGCCAGCAAGATCGCCTGATTTGACCGCTCCAGACTTCTTTTTGTGGGGCTTTTTGAAGTCAAGGGTTTATGTCAACAAGCCTCAGACTCTTGCAGCTCTTAAAGACAATATCCGTCAAGAATGTGAGGACCTATCGCCGGAAGTTTTGGCCAAAGTGATGGAAAATGCCATAAAAAGGGGCTCAAATGATAATCAACTGTGGCGGCGGCCATTTACATGACATCATATTCTCGACTTGATGTCAAAAAATTAAAAGACCAAATAAAAATAATCCACAAGAAGAATCAAAGTTTTTCATTTTTTTTTAAATTACAGCCAAAAAAAATCGGAATGTTATTTTTGCGCCACCTTGTAGCAATATTCATCACCCTGTATTTTTATTTAATTTAGATAATTCCTAAAAAAAAAATCCCTGTCATTGGCCGCCATAATTGTTTTCAGATCCTAAAATGGGCTTAGATAGCTCTTGTACGCCTGCAAAGCTTCAAACTACAAACTGAAATGTCATTTATGTGATTCTGGTTAACATTGGACAGAGGACAGACACTATGATAGGCTGTCATATGTTGTTTTTGTGTAATACAAACTCTGGTTACCTGTAGCGCCACATGGCTTTATTGCCAATCGTCAACTGTCACACATAGCAAATGTGTCACATTTAATGGCAAAAAATATTTTTGGGTGCCATTCTAAATTAAGATGGCTGCTGAATTATTTTTACTGCCTTTGTTTTCTTGAGTTACATATTTTCTTTATTTTCTTAAAGTCAATGAAACTATCCGTTCACTTTAAATATGGCGACTTAGTTTTCCACATCTTTTTGGCATGTTGCTGGTTTTCTATTTCATAATGTCCCAGGCATAAAAACTTGATTGGATTGTCAATACTTTCTAGTGGTTCTATTGTTAACACAACCATTTTGAGTAACATTGATGTCAGAAGTGGGATAAAGCCATTTCTGGATTAGGAATTCTATAGAAAACAGTAAGAACGCAGTAAAATTTGTGGCTTTTTTCCCTATCATCCTACGGTTAGAACAACTTTTTTTTAATACCAGTGATGTCAGAAGTGGGATAAATCCCTTCCTAGGCCAGAAATTCCTTGGAAAACAGTAAGAACGCAGTAAAGCTGCGTGTTATTATCCCAATCATTGAGATTAAAACCCCACTAACATAAATATAAAAGGATTTACAAGTGAAATGGCTTTGTGATTCGTTGATCGTTGACTACTGGGTTTTACCAAAGATTATGAATTCTATACAGATGACGCATTGAGAACAAAAAACAGAAACTTTTGCTCAGCAGCTTCATGGTACGGGCGGGTGGTGTATATGAAAACACATGAAAAACAAGAACAAAACATATGGCGGGCTGTGCCAGCACGACCCGCCATAGAACAATTTTTCTTGTATGGAGTGCGTCATCTGTATAGAATTCATAATCTTTGGTTTTATTCAATGCCCTCCAACTCCCTGGAAAGTCCGACAAAAATCCAGTCACGAATAAGCGTATAAAATTAAAAAATCGATGGTTTATTGCACTCGTTCCAAAAACAAAACTTTCCAATCATTGGAGCAGCAAGGCTTTAGACCCACTTTATGTCGTTCATGCCAAATATACAATTTCAAGATCCCTAATTCAAACAATTATCCTTAAACCTTATAATAAACTAATCAATGTGTTTTCTCAACACCTTTGAATTGCTCCCACTAGGTCATCGAAGATACCATCGTTACGATGACCTCAAGGCGTCAAAGTGTCTCTTCCTGCTGTAACCAATTACAAATCCATGCTAGACACACTAACAAAGCAAAACAAAAAAATCAATCTCATCTCATTCATAAACGAAAAAAGAATGATACACTATGGATGCGATATAATCTGATGCTGCTGCTCCTGATGCTCGAGCTCGTCGTTGCTGTGCTGTATAGAGGTGCTGCTCGCTGCCTCTTCGAAATTCACCATGCACAGAGCACAGATACACAAACACACCCGCCCACTTCTTCTACGCTATGCCCACGTTGAAGCGGCTCTTATATGAGTTATAGAAGAGAGGAGGGTTTGAGGGTGGCAAAGTGCATATAGATAACGAGCAGGGAGTGTTAGTGTAAGGTACTAAAGCTCAGGGCAACATAACAAGCATATGTAGTCGAACACTGTTGGGACGTCGACGATGATGATGATGATGACGACGACGACTACGACAACGACGAGTGCACCAAGTATGAGTGGGTGTCGTTATAAGGATCTGGCAAAAATGGGAATGAGGCAAGCAAAGCCAGCTTGAGGGTATCCAAACGAGTTTGAGGATTTTATAAAGTGGTCGTTTTGTGATGATGCGGTTTTCTTTCGACGTGAACCAGGCACCGCATCAACACACATCCTCTTCGTCTCCAACCCGTACTCGACGACGACGTCGTCCTCATTTTGAGTGCTGGATGCCTGCATCTGTACTATTTGCTTTCTGATAGCAAGAGCAGTTAATCTGGTTGAAGAGCATCTCCTTGCAAGCTTTTGCTCCTCTGCATCCTGGCGTCGTCATCCTCGTTGTTGTTGTCCCTAGTTTTGCCATATGTGTTGTATCTCTTGGTGCTCGAAAATTGTCGGCATCATAAATGCATCCAAGGAATACTACGTGTGTGAGTGCTCCTCCATGCATGGATGCCATCCAAGAGATAGGCAGGGCATGACGATGGCATGGCATACAGCAACAACAACCAACAAAAAAAGAGGAACTAGTGAATTTCCCAAGAGTGGGCGCGCAAAGCGGAAAGAGATTTTGTGTTGTGTTATGTCTTGTGTGTTCCGTTTTGTGTTGACCAACTTGCACACAGAGGAGGAGTGAGTAGACACAGCCGAGCACAACACTGTTTTTAAGTGTTTGCCGATGTGCATGTGCATAAAAACACGAGTTTCACATCCTTCTCCTTCCCGGGTGGTGGGGCGGCAGAGCTGTGTGCTGGTGCGGTGGCCTGAAGGTATGAAAGATGAGATTGAATCTTCTTGAGTTTATTTTGCACCAACCACATATACCGCCGTCACCTCCTCCCTTCCAGCCGCTTGAGAGGAGATCACTCCTGAGTTGCATTTTAATAGAGTTAAAAACTTTTTTTTTTTTCTTTAGTTTGCCAGAAAATACTACTACTATACGGATGTGGGGATGCCATGACGATGGTGGAGAAGAAGCTACTGCTTGTGCTTGGATGCGCTGCTCCTCTTTGTTATGTGTGTTGTGTGTGATATGTTCTCCATGTCGTTTCTCGTGTAGGACGACGACGACGAGAGTTGGATGCTTAAAAACACACATCGAGAGCAAATATTCTCAGTTGTATACTGGTGCTCCTGCTTGAGCACTTATGCGTTTTTCGGTTTACAAAATGTCGAGGTGGCAGGACTTTGGTGGTGGGGTGGGATTGGTGCTTCGCATGATAAACATGGAAAACACATTCGATGGAAGGATTGACTTTTCTAGCCTTTTAGAGAATAACAATGGAAAAAAAATAGGAAGGAAGCTCTCGGTTGTCTCTTGGTACGAGAATAAATATTGATGTTGAGGATGTTTTACTCATTCCTCCCATCCATCGACATGGTACGTTTGTCGGATATAAGATGAATGGGCATGATAATCCATATGGCAGTGTCACCGATTAATTCGACTTTTGTGGGGGATTAGATCGAATTTTTGGAATTTTTGATGCGAGAGAAGAGTTTCTCTTTTTATTGTCGAATAAAAAAGTTGTCGATGTGGAAAATCGATTGTGAATCTCACATGAGAGAAATGGAGTAGGTATGTTTGGTTCGGCTCAATGAATACGGATGAACAATGGCGGATGTTGTATAATTCAAGAATATGGTGAATTTTCCTTCAATTGATGGGGTAAGGGAAATGATTAAATTGCGCTCCAAGTGGCTAAGGACCAATCATCACTAGGAAGAGAGAATAGCTGAACAATAAATTGGTGCTTTCATGAGTTGAACTTCGAAACAGCAACATCATGACAGATTTTCAGCAGTAAATATTCAATTTGCTGTCAAAAACGACGACAACAACGGCGAAATTGACCATAAATGCAAGTAATCTCAGTCGTCGAAATAGAATTTCATTGACAAATATATGAGATGGCTACAATCCGCTGTGCAAATCCTTGAATACCCTATCCCAATCAATCCTTAAAATAAATATCCACAAGTGACATTGTCACCAAATCCAGTTCAGAAAGTTTATCTTCATCTCTTAAGGTTCGACAAAAAAAGACGTTTTAAGGTTTTAGGTTAGGTTTTACAAATTAATTGGTGCATTCATGAGTTGATCTTCGAAACAGCAACATCATGACAGATTTTCAGCAGTAAATAATCAATTTGCTTTAAAAAACGGCGAAATTGACCATAAATGCAAGTAATCTCAGTCGTCGAAATAGAATTTCATTGACAAATATATGAGATGGCTACAATCCGCTGTGCAAATCCTTGAATACCCTATCCCAATTAATCCTTAAAATAAATATCCACAAGTGACATTGTCACCAAATCCAGTTCAGAAAGTTTATCTTAATCTCTTAAGGTTCGACAAAAAAAGACGTTTTAAGGTTTTAGGTTAGGTTTTACAAATGGTTTTCTTAGGAAAACGCCCCTAAATGAGTTAAAATGAGCTATAGTCGAAATGTCCATTTAGTATTATTCTAGAAATACTTTTATCAAAAGTCTTTTCAATTTTTTTTTTAAATTGTACCAACAAAGGTTTTTTTTACTGAAAACGCTCATAAAAAGTGGGCGTGGCTAAAAACTTTATATAGACGAATTATCGATATTGAGATTGTCGAAATGTGTTGTTCCAAAATTCTTAACCGTTTGGCCAAAAACAATGTTTTACTGAAGAGTTGGAGTGGCAGTGGGTTTCTGTTTTGTTTTGGACAGAGGGTGTACATACAAAATTTACTCACTCTAGCTCAAAATTTAAGGCCCACAAATCGGGGTCACACAGACGGACAGACAGACATGGCTATTGATCGACTCAGCTAGGGATTCTGAGTCGATCCATATACCTAAAGGTGTATCTATCGAAATTATTTATCTATGTTACACACTTAAATGTCAAAACGAATATACCCCTATGGGATAGGGTATAAAAACGGGTGAAATGGCAAGGAGGAACTATGAATATAAAGCTAGTCGAGCTAGTGACACGTGTGGAATGTATGAAAAGGTGTGTTCGCTCAAACAGCCTGCAATAAATTGACGACTGCGAATAGTTGTCGAGACGGTTACTGATTACTGTCACCTACTAGTTTTCAAAACTGGAAATGCATGGGAAACCTTCAGTTTTCGATGGAGTTTCGAATTCATTTTTCAAAAACTTAAGACTTAATTAAAAGGTGGAAAAAACCTCGAACAACCTTCAACGAAATGACGTCTGCGAAGCAGTTTCGAAACGGTTACAATCACCTACTAGTTTTCGATGAAGTTTGTCGAGTATTTTTGCAAAAACTTAGGAAAGAATGTGTTCCCTCGAATAACCTTCAACAAAATGACGTCTGCGAAGCGTTGTCGAGACGGTTACGGTGTAACCTACTAGTTTTTAAAAACTGAAAATGCATGGGAAATCTTCAGTTTTCGATGAAGGTTCCGAGTATTTTTGGGAAAACGTAGTTTTCGGTTCGGTATAAAAGCAATATCAATCTACAAGAGTTTTTAAAAACTGAAAATGTATGGGAAATCTTCAGTTTTCGATGAAGCTTTCAAGTATTTTCGGGAAAACTTAGTTTTCGGTTCGGTATAAAAGCAGTATCAACCTTCAAGAGTTTTCAAAAACTGAAAGGCTTCCGATTTTTTTGGCGAAAGCATAGTTTTCGGTTCTGTGTGAGACGTCTAACCTAATAAGCGGTTAGACGTCTACTTGGCGCTTGAATTGCAAAACTTAACTGGTTTTAACCAAATAACATGGTTCCAGCAGGACGGGAGGGATGTACTTTTTCCTGTGGGGTTATCTCAAATCTAAAGTTTGCGCTAGCAAATCGGTTTCCAGGGCGCATTGGAAGAAGTTCCTAACTAACAATAACGCTTCGATAAAGCACTTGCGAAACTATTCCCCCTTCAGCAATATTAACTGTATGAAGTCTTATGGAAGCCCTACCGAAACTCACAAATAACGAAAATAAAAACAAACCATTACAGAACGTGTTCTGTAAAACCATTGATTGAAACGTGCTGTCAGATCCTTTTATTTGTGCAATACACATTCATTTTTTATAGTTTCAGATTATTTTCGTCAGTTATAGCAATCAGTAAAATGTACACCAAAAATGGGAAATATTTCGTTTGTTATGTGCATTTGATGCGATTATACCAAGAAATGGGTGTCTGAATATTTCTGGGAATAGAAAAAAAAACATGTTGATGCTGCCACAACTGGAGATCAAACCTAGACATTTTGCGTGGTAGTTCATCGCAAAAAAAAAATAGTCACAGCTTATATAAGCCTTATATATATGCTTCTATATTACGTCAGCGGAAGCTCTACCAAAGCATATTTTCAACTGTCACATGTACACACATCACCGGAGACTTTTTAGAAGCCTTAAATTGATATACCATTTCATCTTCTAAAAGGTCTGTTGATTTACCTCAAACAGTTATTAAAAATGCTGAACTTCTCCGCACAAGTAGAAAACCAGCTAAATAGAAGAAATTGCTTCCTGAAATTGGAAATTTTTTTCTTTATAGAAGAAAAATTGTTAGTTGGTATAGTCATCGCAAAATGGCATCCTTTACGAAGTCTACCTGGCGAGCTGTCATACGAAATTTTACTGTTGGACCAAATCAGTATAGCTAACTCGAGGGTTTACATTTGGATGATATTTTTAAGAAATAAATTCTCAAATTGCGTGTTTCAATATAAATTGCACATTTTTTCAATCGATAGATTTTTTGTAATAGATCCAGTAAACATACATTTTCTTTGGAGATACCTTCTGGTAGCCATTTTTTTTTTAATGAGTGGTGATGTAACATCGGTTCATTCCAATACTGGATCATGATGTATGGGTATTGCGTCATCAGAGCAATTTCTTCCTCAAACCGTCCCATGTACCAAAATCAATGCACGTAAGGCTAAGATATTTCGACTCCTGATTTTAAAATGAAACAGGACATAACACTCTTTTGCAAAAAACACCACCGCCCATTCCCCAGTTATTTCGAACTACTTCCGCAACGATCTTAATAAACAATAGTCTTGTTACCACTTAACAAAAGTTCCACTTTTATCGCCTCCACTGTAAAAACACTCATCCTCTCTAAAAAAAAAAAGGAACACCACCAACCAAACTGAAACGAAAGTGCATTTTGAAAATTGTTCAAGGGTGGCGCGCCCATTCAAACCAAGAGTTGCACACACAAAACAAGATGAAATGGAAACACAATCCTCCAGAAAATCCCTTCCTAATCCTACAACCTTCCGCACTACCGCAGTCGTTGTTTTGCGACCCCCCCATACCCATTCAACCTAACCTCCCACCCCACAAATGTTCTTCAAAAGAATCACTGTACACACACGAAGTTTGCCAATTGGGATTTGTGCAAATGTGCAAATAAACTCGGTGCACTGTGCCAGGATACACACAAAACTAACAGCAACACAAACTCTCAACCCCTTCACCAACCCTTTTGTGAAAAATGAAAAGCCAGTAGATTCAACCAGGGTGCCTGTGAGAGACCTATACCTGCAAAAAAAAAAACTGTAATGGTTGCAGCTTGCTTTGGGGTAAAAGCATTTACAGTGTCAGAGAAGAAAACAATGCTGACATGTGCTGTTACTCTCCGCCCAGTGCCCGCATCAACCAGAGCAATAGGTAGGTACAACTGCAATACAAGTGCACATAGCCATAGAAACCTCACGTAGATAAAAGTTAAGGTCGACTGTGGTGACGTCGAGGGTTATACTCTGTTGTGCAAAATATCCTTGTAGAGCGCAAAAATTCACCCCACACACACACACTGAACCCAATCAAAACCACACTATGCCCCCACGTCCGTTCAGTCATGGCAACTATATACCTCTAACGTTTGAATGGAGGGCTTAAAAAATTGGCCAACCAAACTCGTACACCCTCAAACCCAAACCTTAACCGCCAGAGTAGCACCAAAGTGATCCGAACCAAACTTAACCGACAGACCGACTCCGACAGTCCGACCACCCCCTTCCCAACGTAAACCACTACCACAATCCAAATCTAACCAGCCAGGCAGGAACCAACCAAGCAAGCAACCGACTGGCCTGGCAGTCAGTCAGCCATATAGACGGCTCGAAGGTTGTTTGCGGCTAACCAAAATAATAGAGGAAGCTTTTACAATTTTATTCAACTTGTGCCCAAGAGAGCGGGCGACGGTAGCGGGATGGTGTATGCAGCCATTTCATCATCATCTACTAGTGCCCCAGAACATATAACTACTACCAACGACGACGACGAGTAGGTTCAATTTCCTCCGGGTGTCCCTCCATCTTCCATCGTTATATAGCAATGGAGCATGTCGTCTCTATAGGGTAGCCTTATGGAAAATTATAAATCTCCCCGAAGTGCATAAAAGAACAAGAAGACACACAGAGCAAGACCGACGAGCACGAGGATGATGATGATGATGGCGACGCCAGCAAAAGTAGCGAAGAGACGAGCACGAGGATGAGGATGAGGACGAGAACGAACGACGATGTAGACGACTACAAGGTGGAGGAAGGGTCCATTGTAAACCGCAGGTTGTTCGTTCAGTCGAAGCGTTTCGGTTCAGAGTGGTTAGAGGGGGGCTTTAGCTGGAAGTGTTTAATGGAGCTAGAGCTTGGTTGTATTCTGTGCTGTGCGGGGTGCCGGATGAGTTTTGTGTGATAGGTACGTTCTGGTTTTTTTTTTTTATTATTTTGTGTGTCTTCTTCTTGGAATTGTGTAGAAAATCACAGCTCGCCCTGAGTATACTCATAGATTTGTTGATGATTTGATAGCCAGGCAGCCATCTACCCTGTTCCTTGTGGCTGTAGTGATGGAGGTGTACCCACTATCTGGCTGACTGAGTGTGACCGAGAGTTGAGAGTTTCAATGTTTTTGTTAATTTACGAAACTAAATTATTAGTGGGAGTGGAGAAAGATAGATGCCGGATGGTTTAAGAACGACTGCATGATGGAATGCTAAATGTGGTTGGAATTGTTTGTTTGTTTTTTTTTTTTGCGCCAGAAAATGTATTACTTCAGAGGGAAGGTTTTATTTTATTTGGTTTTGACAGTTAACTGGGGGATATTATATGTTTGTGGTTTTACTGAGGATTTATCATTTGATGGCAAAATGGGATTAGTTTTTCGAGAAAAACAGGTAAACCTACGGAAATTTGGTTTATGTTGGGAAATGTCAAAACAAATCTAGTGGGTTGTCATTTTGAATTATACAGAATCAGAGTCAGAGATATTCAGTTTTAATTGCAAGAAGTGAAAGAAAATAAATTCAACTGTCAAATTAATTGAAATGTGACAGTTGGCGAGTTTTGGCCACATTTTGATACGCTGCGGACAGGTGTCATTTATGATGGCAAAGGAATCAAAACATATTTAGTGAGGACGATGAGTTAGAGTTCGAATCAGAATCAGAGTCATTGATATTAGGTCTGTTCCCGTACATAATAATATTTACTGATTCTTACTGATTTTTACTTAAAGCCGTTCCCGTACGCAAGTTTTGCATGCAAAAAATTTTCCGCAGTAAAAATCAGTAAATATTATTTTGTACGGGAGCAGACCCATTAAATTTTAATTGCAAGAAAAAATCCAACTGTCAAATGATCGAAATGTGACAGTTGGCGGGTTGTAGCCATATTTTGATACACTGGCGACAGGCGTCATTTATGATGACAAAGGAATCCAAACATATTACTTGAGGACGACGAGTTAGGTGTCTGATTTTAGAAAAGTTCATAATCTGATGCACTGACGATAGATGTCATTTAATTAATGTGAATAGAAATACATTCAAGTTTAGATTCCTGTATAATTTGTTTGACTGTATTGAATTACAAATTTTGACACATGTTGATATTTTATTGACACAGAGAGTTGTATTTTCCTGGCACATATCGTCACTCTTCATGTTGAAACTATTCAAGTGAATTTGATCAGTACTCGCAGTTAAATCGTCATTTCATCGAGGTGTGTTCGAAAACAATGTGTAATGCATTTTGATGTGGTTACTAATAATGCGTTTTCTACACTCTGATAGATGTCCACCACAGTTTAGAATACACAATCTGTAAGTAAACGATTTATGCAAAGAACGTACGGATTCGTACCAAAATGGTTCTTCAAACTTTGCTAATTGCAATTGACATCTGACAGTTGTAACGGACAGATTTGCAATGATATGCATATAAAGCCAGTTTGGGATATACATCGATCAATTGGTGAACAAATTGACAAGAATATAGTTCCATCGAACTGCTTTTTTTTTTAACAAAAAACGATGTAGAGGCTTTACCACCATAATCCAGTCAAATTCCTGACTTCTGTAACTACAAAGATGTACCTTCATGTATAGACTACTGGTGACATTTATATTATTGATAGATATGACAGTCGATTGGTTTTGAGGTGACAACTGATATAGATAATTTGTGGGCCCTACGTCAAATTCAAACTTTAAAAAAATGGAGTGACAAAAAATGAAAGGTGTGCCAAAGGGTTTTTATGTAAAGTTATTGACCGCGTTCAGGAACTCAGATTACATCTGAGAAGTAAGGTAAGTTGATTGGGAATGCAAAATTTTACATTAATTGTCAGGTCAACGTCAAACTATGCCCACCCTTATTTTTCAATTTTATTTTTTTCATATTTATTCGTCACATTTTATCTATTCAGAATAATTATTCTTCAGAATACATGGTAATTTAACTGAAATCAAAAACACCTTTATGACAGGTCGAAACAAAATCAGCTGTTTTACTCTTACTTAGAGGGACATTTTTACCTTGTTTTGTCAACCATTTTCCCTCAAATGTCACGTGACAAATAGCCTTTTCGATTGAGACAAAATTTTGATTTTTTTGTTTCGTTGGGGAAAAAATTGACATTTTTGTTTATCTAAATCATTTTTTTGAAAAATCTCGACTTACACCTGCTTTCACATTTCACAGCTTCCTTAGGTCAGTTGGAAATTTTTATTTAGATTCATATTTGGTATGCAATTACCAAATTAATTAGTGAATATTTACATATTATGATTTGCTGATATTTTCGTAATTATTTAAGAATAAATCCGAAAGGGAGAATTACAAACAATAGGCAAACAGACAAACTGTCATATGACACGCTAATACAAAAAAAAAACAAGATTTGCTACAATCGAAATCGCTATGAATTGATCGATTGAACAATGAGAATATCGTATCAGCTAAGATATCTTACTAAATCTGAAAATTTGACTTCCGAAACATCGGCCATTATGGTTATGTATACACCGTGGACTATATTTGGGGCAGCACTAAATAGTTTAGTCTAAGAATTTTCTGTATACACCGTACAGAACTAAGTGCAGAACTAACGACATCTATACTTCAACATCTTTAGTGTAAACGTAGCCAATATCAGTCCCATCAGCCAATATCAGTTTCCGGTGACTCTGAGATAAAGTAGAAAAATCCACGCTATTGTAACACTTCAGTTGAGATTATGATGACATGTAACGGAAGGGCATTAGAATAAAAACAACAAGTCAACTGGTTATTTGATGACATATCTCACCGAAAAGTGAAACCAATCCATCCATAATGGTGAAAAAAGCTAAATTGTTGCATATATATCAAACAGAGTGGAATTCAATGCAGTCCACAGGTCACCTAAATTGGTGGACTTACCTAAATTGTGTCCAATGTTTTTACACCGTCGAGACTTACGCCAAATCTAGACTTAGTCTCGGTTATTATTCATCGAGTAAACATAGTCATTGTTATCAACGATTACATAGAATTTGCAACAATTTGCTATTCCCACAAAGGTGTTTTTTAAAAAAAAAATATGTGACAGCTAATATAACGCCATATTTAAAGTAAGCAAGTGCAATATTTTGGCATTTGGCTTATCGAAATCATCACAGATCATATCTCCTTACAAATTGATTTTACTTGACAACCGACTATAGAAAAATCGTACGCTAATTTGCGAAATGTCACTGTATGCCACATCAGCGCTGAAATAATGCAGAAACATAAAATTTTGGAGGCGCAGTGTGTCAGTTCAATTGCTGACAAATAGACAGTCGATTGTGACACTAGATGAAGCATTACTATTTTTGGATTATTCATATTCATTGTCCTTTCTGACAGAACACTTGTGAGTCCAGAAGTATTTGCGCCATGCTTTCGGATGAAATCTAACATCCACGATCAAACACTTCGCAAAAGTTTAAGCAATCTCTTATCACGAATATAAAACGGAACTCCAAGTATTGAAGGGAGATCCAATCAGTCAACTTGATAAAAAATGGAGTTCCATGGTATAGCTCGAAATTTACAGGTTGCTCTAGAAATGTACGCTGATCATCTGTACGCATTAATAGGAAATGCTTGGGTCTGCATGACTGAAAGTAACATCTTAGGGCGCTCCTTGAGCGTTGTAGGTTCGCCTAATATGAGAAAGGAGTCGGAAAAAAAAATGTAGTTTACAAGAATGCAACAAGAATAAAAAAAAACATTTGAATGACCCATGGACTTGCCGTTTTAAAAGTTGCTGTCAGAGATTTATTTAAAAAAAAACATAAATATTACCAATTCGACAAAAATACAAGGTGGAGCAAAAGTTGTCAACCGTCGCAAAAGTTGTCACCCGATGATTCTTGGCCGTCATTTTTTTAAGTGTTTTGCAAAAAAATCGAAACAATTATTATAGGTGGCGCATAGGACATGAATCGTGGAATAAATTTTTCTACTTTTTTTGCGGAAGAATTCAAATATTTGCAACCAAAAAACATCGGGTGACAGCTTTTGCGACGGGTGACGACTTTTGCGCCACCTTGTATATACGTACACATTAAATAGGATCATTGTTTAAGTAAATGGATGTGTTATAAAATATTGAACGGGTGTGACATGCGTTTCTCGTGCAAACAGTACTAAATGACTGAATGCGTTCACTGCAATTGTCAATTTTCCAAAAAAAAAAAAAAACATGTTCAAAAGCGTTTACATTTATCCGCGCATATATCTGTCATAAATCGAAATAATAATTGTGTGACGCAGATAAACACAGTTAGGCAGTCCAGAAAACTAAAGAAAACTAAATTCCCAGCGACATCTGTTGTACCGCTGAAATAGTATACCAATGATGCCAATCAATTGTTTATTAGGGGTATTCTTGCAACGTCAGGAAGTCGTTGTAAACGTGGTAAACGTTGTAAACGTGGTAAATGAACTGTCAAAATTTGTATTGGAAATCGTTTACAGCAATATCGGAAAATTTGCACAGGAATTGGATGTGTAAACTGAGATGGTAAACGTTGTAAACTTTTGAAATGTTATTTTGACATTTAATCAGTAATTTTAACACAGCAAGCGTATGCGCTAATCTGAAAATATTTGGTGGTGCAGTTTTAGGGTCGTTCATGAAACGTTGTCGTGAAATTACAAATCTTTCCCACGTAGTAAAATTAAATAAATTCCCTAATAAGCTAATCCTGACAGATGTAATAAAGATAATAAAATACAGAGATTTATTTAATCAATCTTGCGGAGAATAAACATACCTACGAAAATGTAGTTTTACTTGGACTTTATTTGATGCGGGTATAGGAGGTTAAATTCTAATCCTAGGACGTATTCGATGCTGCAACAGAATGCCATATAACTATGTCTCATTCCCTAATTTATTTCGAAAGAGTCGGCAAGTGGAAATATGCAACTAGAAAATGACCAACACAGATTTACACGGGCTTTACAATACACTTTGACCCCCATATTAATAAACGCTGAGTAGCTAATCAGTGACTTTTGACATTTGCGAGAGTATTTCTTTTGGCAAAAGCTCTCATGTTAGTGATGAAACAGTCCTTAAGTTTCAATGAAGGGTTAAACCATATTAAAAATAAAAAAACATATGAGAGGCTACAATCCGCTATGCGGATCGTTGAAAACCCTATCCCATCCCATCCTTAAAATTAATATCCTCAAAAATAGGCCTTATGGCGATGAAATACAGAAAATGACATTGTCACAATATATTGCACAGACAGTTTATCAAAATCTTTTGTGGTTCGACAAAAAACAACGGTTTTCTATTGCTAATGCCTTGGGAGGGGGTATACAAATGGTTTTTGTAAGAAAACGCCCCCAAAATGTGGGCGTAGGTGAAAATGATCTATAGACAAAATGTTTATATTACCATTGCGGAAGTATTTGCGTCAAATTTTTTTTCGAAAGTTTCAAAATTTGGACAAAAAACGTTTTTTACTAAAAACGCCCCAAAAAAGTGGGCGTGGCAAAAAACTTTGTATGGACGAAATATAGATATTAAGATTGTCTAAATATGTTGTAAACACACTTTTTTGAAATTCCTTACAGTTTGGCTTAAAACTACGTTTTTTCTAAAAGGGGGCGTGGCAGTGGGCGGATTTTAAAAATTTTTACACTTGTTCTGGTGACTCGGCCAAGGATCTTATATACCAAATTTCATTATCCTAGCTCAAAATTTAAGGCCCAAAAATCGGTGACGAACAGACGGACGGACGGACGGACGGACGGACAGACAGACAGACATGGCTAATTCGACTCAGCTAGCGATTCTGAGTCGATCCATATACTTTGAGGTATATGTAGCTAAATTATTTCTCTATGTTACAAACTAAGTATCAAAACTAATATACCCCTATGGGATAGGGTATAAAAAATCAGGACATCATTAACTCCACCATCCCATATATAACATTCCCACAATACTCAAGTGATGACAAACTTTTCGCTCACACTGTGTGTGAGTGTCAATGGAAAATCATCTTGTAACTGCTGTTTCCTGGTGCGCCCTTATGAATTTTCCCAAAAATTAACATACCCCACACACATCACGGCATGCCAACATAAGGATAATGATATACTAGACTAGGATAAGGTCATTAATACCCATATGCGTTGTAAATGTAGGTACAGATGTGAATGAATGTGTCTGTACACAAAAGGGAGAACAAAATATCAACAACATACAGCCGAAAAGAAGGGAGATGATGATTTGAGGAATCAACAACGGGCTGGTTCAGTGGCAATGGCAAAGCGGTCTGGCGGCTCTAATTCTATTAAAATTGTTTTCAGGGATGTGCTCTGTGTCGTCGTCGTCGACGCTCGGTCGTCGGTGGCAGCAGCAAGAGTAGCAGCTGGGAATGAGCTTATAATTTTATTACCACATTTAGTGTTTGTAGGTATGTATGAGTGTGTTATTTTTGCCTCATATATGAACACGCGCGGATATTTTAACGCTAACAAGGTTTTCTTTTGTAGGGTACGAGTAGGTATTACAGTTCTTTTTTTTATTGTAACCTCAAATTTGACAGAATAAAGGAGTCGATGGTATGGCAACGTTTTGTCTGAAAAAGGGTCGCAAACGTCGAACATGAAATGAGTTTTTAATTCGCTTCTGCTATTTAGGAAGGGGTGAATAAATGAAAACACAAGTCCATCAGGAGGAGGAGGGGGACTTTTGTTTTTATGTCGAATATTCATGGACTTTGGAGTTTTTTTTTGCTGTTGGTGTCGTCGTTGTTTTGATTTTGAGATCAATGATATCCCTTTGTTGGAAGGGTGGTTTGATCCTAATTCTTGTTGACAGAAATTTAATTTTTTTTAAAGCCTTCGAGTTTCGACAAAAAAGTGTGTGGAAGATGTGTACAACAAGAAGAAACAGAAAAACATGTGGGGGTGGGGCAGTAAATTGTTTTCGCTTTGTAAGAACGGAAGATCCCCTACCTAGTTAGTGACTTCACTGGGTGAGGGTGCAGATACAACAAAAAAAAACGCTTTTACTGTGGAATATTAAACAGATGGCGTTATGCCATGACAGGGACAAAGTTTAATTATAACATTAAGCACCCAGGCAAGTGTGAAAGGCGATAAGGTTAGGACAGGGAGATAGGCGAGATGATTTTTTGATGAATGAGCGACACGTTAAAGAGAGAGGGATATGATTTACGACAGAGAATGGATATTGACGTGAATTCAATTTGAAATAAGTAATTTGTTCCACTTAAACATAATTATAGGGGATTACAGTTGCAGGTGAACACGAATGGGGTGCGGATCAATGAATTTTGCAGTCATTTACTGTGATAGGTAAACTTTGTGAAGGTACTTACACTGATATACATTACAAAACACAAAGAAACTTTGAAATAATTTTGTAGCCCCTTCAAGTCAGTAAGTCCTTTTTGAAACCATAATGGTTTCCATAGATATGGACCCATCCGTAGACTTTATGTGAATGCAAGTTCATTTCAAGATAACAAATGGCCTGTGTTCATTGAAATTTCTTATTTTTTAAGATTCATTCTATTGACGACAATAACAAACGCAAAACTACTTGCGATGAAGAAACCATGAGACGAAAGAAACAGCATAGCATCCAATATTGCGAGGAAAGCCTTCTACCTAGCTTACCGTCTAAAACGGCTTCTCTAGTAGATAGATAGACAGATATTTTCAAAGAATTACAAGACTAGCGTTATACACAGCTTGCACTCTAATAAATCGAACCTACAGCTGAAATAGAGCCCTGAGATGATTGCAGACATCATACATAACAGGCCTTAAAATTATCCTTTGAGTACATCAGATTTTTATATTGTCAGGAAGATGGCAAAACTTAACGTGTTGAGGTCTCTTTAGAAATGAAGTTGAAAACATACCTATATAGCTGTATGTTTTCAACTACCTTACCGACTTGTATCCTTCTCTTATCATGACAAAAAAAAATCTCGATTTTCGGTGGTGGATAGTGGAGGCTGAGAGGTATATACCCTAGTTCTCGAATAACGTTCATTATCTTGGACGATGTACAAAATTTGAGAGCAAATGAACGTCTGATTAGATAAAGATGCTTCTCAGCAAACGTCTGCACCCCAATTCTAGAATAAGGTTCATCATCCTGGATCCTCCAGTATACCTATATAAAATGTATGAGAGCAAATGAACGGCTTATTAGATGAAGATCCTCCCCAGCAATAATAAACAAGCTCAACGTAACAAGAAGCTAAAAGATCTGCGAAACAGTTTTCTTCAGAGAAATGATCCATCTCAAAAAAATGGAGCGCGATCGGATATATTGAAACTGCAATGTTTGAAGGGAAGATCCCACGAATTTTGTAGAAAAGGATATACAATCGAGGAAGAATTGGATACCAACTACTCTTGCAACCTCACCTCCAATTCATTGCCCTTACAGACGAAATGATCCTAAATCGGAAGTCCTGACTATACTTCAAGAGGTGGAACTGACGAACCACTTCAGTAGAGCAGTGTGGATTTGGAAGGGCTTTCATCGTGCTTCATAAGATTATAGTTGGTTACCATATTTAGGGCTCTCCCGCGGAGAAGACCTGGACGTTTTTCGCTGAACCTTTTCCCGCGATAATCAGACAATTCATATGAATGGTAAAGCTTGTCAAGAAAAGCTTATCTCAACTCGTCCATTTGGATTTGGCATATAAGTTATGGTCCCGTCATTATGTAAAATGTAGACACATGAATGGTTGTGCGAAAAAAAGACTAGGATCTGGTCCTAACGAGACTATTGCTTCCAAAATGTGTATAAGAACATTCTGCTTACGCTGGACGTCAATTATGTTAAAGGCTACTTACGCCTTCGGTCAACCGATAACTATACATGAGTCCGACAGAAAGTACAGAGGCTACTACCGCATTTGCTACATACAGTGTAGATAGAGAAGAAATATGGACAAGGAAAAATCCATCACTTCCATGCGTTCCAGAGGGCCTGTACTTGTACCCCTTTTGGTGAACTGAATTTACGTCGTTATTTTGCGCCGATTGAGGTATTTGTGAGAGATGTGGTTCGACTTTCATGCATTCCGCAGGGCTCTGTACTTGTACCCCTTCTGGTGAACTGAATTTACGGCGTTATTTTGCGCCGATCGAAGGATTCGTGAGAGGTGTGGTTGGTCAGAGTCACAAGGACACAAAAAACAGTGGCAACACAGACGAGTTAAGATCGAGTAGTGGGCTGAAAAAGAGTCCTATGAAGAGTGATACCTTAGTATTGTAACTTGTGCCATCTCTCCGAAAAAATGATGCCATTCTGCATGTTGAATAAAGTGGAGACAGCAGCTATTTTGAAAGACAAACATAATACATATCATCTACTAAAATTCATCATTCTTCAATGTTCATAGGTATAGTCAATCGGTTCGTGAATTCAGTGAAATTGTTTCGTTCCTGCCAGTTCCGATTTTGATCGAGAATCGTTTGAATTGAAAAATTACCCGTGCTTATGATCAATTTTTTAATTGAGAAACGACCATGATGAAATTCATCATTCCACCACATTCATGAATAAGCGAATCTCTTCATTATTTCAGTGAGTTTATTCATTTCCTCATCATGATTGAGTTGCAAGATAAATCTAACCCTGTCGATTCTGAAATGAGAAAACCCCATAGAATGATGAAATTCATCATCCTACCACGTTCATTGAATTAGTCCATCTCTTCATTTTTCCAATGAGTTTATTCATTTGCTCAACAATTATTCATTGAATTGAAAGATTAGTCCAACCCTATCGATTTTGAAAACGGAAAACCCCATAGAATGATGAAGTTCATCATCCTACCACGTTCATGGAATCAGTCAATCGTTTCATATCCCGTGAGTTTATCCCAACATGTTCTTAACAGTTGCAATTGTTTTCTTCATCAAGAATCGAATCAATTGCAAGATTAACCCGTGTGTATGCCAGTCCAAATCCCACTTAACAGTCTGCAATACCCGCATCAAGCCATGCAATCATTCGATTACACCCTCTCTCAACAACCCAGCCCTCCAGCTACACCACTAATTATTATGATTACAATTTTCATTTTTGTGCACCCAACAGATTTAAAGAAATCACAACTGTGAAGCGAAATTTTAATCCCACTTCCACACCATCTGTCAGAATGATACAAAACCGTCTCCCCTGAAAAAGATTGCCAAAACAGACGGCAAATAGCACCCCTCGCTACACAAACTGTTTAACATTCACCCCTCGACAAAATAAACGCAGCAAGCTAAATCAACCCCTAGAGCGAACAGCAAAAAAAAAAACATACCTCATCCGCCATTGCGCGCCTTTAAACAGCGACAGGCAGAGAAGTAGCGGCAAGGATACTTCATAAATAAAAGCAAATCTAAACGGGACAAGGAGAGGGGGTTCGTTTTTCCTGCGTGCATGAAGTGCAGAGTGTGCCACAACTCCTGAATTACGAATAATAATCATTTTTACCCCCTGATTATACAGTGGTTCACATTTTTCTTTCCTGCGCTGCCTCTTCTACACACACACCCCATTCCAAGGACTCTTTGGCTCGGTTCGGATTTAATAAAACTTCCTCCGGCATCGGCGCCGTTGTTTGCCGCTCCCTTCACTCTTTGCCGCGTGTATTGCCTTTAATTTCCGGCTGACAAGTTCGTTTTTTTTTTTTGCTGTTTAGCTGCTGGTTGATGCTCGCCGCTCCCTCGATTCCCTTTAAAAGGATATCGCTATAGAGGTTTTGTGTAAACGTGCAGATATTGCCGCTCGCTGGTTCTCTGAATTAATTGCAAATTGTGTTACACCCATTTAATCTTCCAGGGATTATGGTGTTGAAGGCAGACGACGCACACACAAAGTAGAGTGTAGGGGGCGGGTGAGTGAAATTCCTGCGAAAACACTGAAAAGGACGACAACGACAATGGTGACGATGACGACGATGAAGAGGGCGAATGGAAGGACGACGTGCTGAGGGCGAGGCAAGGAAACGGAAAATAATCCCTAATGAAGACACGGAAAAAGGGGCCGCTTTAGGAGCGGGAAGACCATTTGTTTCGGCCAGTAGATAGGTAGATAGATCCTTGCAAACACTCCCCGCTGGGCTATATGCGTAGCCATTTATATATTTTTTTTTCTTTTGTTCGAGGTCATTCCGTTTTCCTAATACCAGATAATGGGATTTAGGATATCATCGTGGAACACCATTCACCACCACCAGATGCCATTATACACACACAGACAGCGAATGAAAGGACAACAGCAAAAAAAAAAAAAAGGATTCACTTTGGCTGTTGACTTGTGTAATGATTGGCCCGGAATTGTTATGGTTAACACACTCACTCTGGGTCCTGTTTTGGGAGTTTTTCTTCCAGAAGACGTGTGGCTGGGAAGCTAACCCTCCTTAAGAGCACACACAAATGTCGCAGTGAGTCCTTTTTCAATCTCAAACGCAATCACAATAATTAGCTACTACAACACAAGAGGGTTTCTATAATTGAACTTCTGTACGGTTGTGTGTGTGTGAGGACTTGAAATTAAGTGAAATTCGATAGCTTGATGAGTGTGGGCAGTGCTGCAGAGGGCTACATAAAATGTTTGGGTGCGCTAGACCGATGAGGATGATTAAGTTGGGGTTGCCAGCAGCTACCACATTGTAGTTCATTTAAGAGGGTTGGAGGGTGGAATATCAAGATTTTTATCATTTAATTTAATGACAGTGGTGACTTTGTTACGATCAGGGTAAGGATAGGTAGGTTACACCCTCGAAATACGTAGGTAGCACGTGCAAAAATAAGTAACCTACTTTTGATGTAGGTATCACAAATGGGTTTCATGGAAAACCACTGAACCATGACCAACGGCCGATGAATGGAGAGCAGCAATCCGTTTGTCGAACGGTGTGCGGTTGAACGTCAAAGAGCACGTCAAATTACACGTCGCGTTGGGTAGTTTGGTGTGAATTGTGTTATTCCTTCGTAATTGAATGTTTGTTCGGCGATGCACTTATTAACTGAGGGTAGGAAGAAACAAAATAACTGCAATCACAAAGGTATGCTTTTTAAAAAAGGTTGTTGGTCAGTTATTATCTGAGGTCTGGCATCACTGACATTTAAAAAAAAAATTGCTCCTCTTTTTATGTGCGTTGTTCAGAGGGAAACTATGCTTAATTGACTGATAAATTGGATGCTTTTCTAGAAATATGAAGGAGTGAGGGATGTGCAATGTGCATCTTACAAAAAAGAATATACGACCAGTCTTCATTCATTCCGATTTAGGCCCAATGAAATGCTGATGGTGTATCATTGGTGTTTTGAGTTTTTGGAGTCAGGGTAAGGCTTTGTAGGGTATTTCGTACAAATCTCACACGAGGAGTTGAACTTTTGCGAAGAAAACATCTTCCAGGGGGTAAGTTACAGCCTCCATCCCAATTTTCACGAAACTCTCCAGAAGATCGAAACGACAAATAAATTGGCCGCATAGCACTGAAGCATTGGCTTTAAAGGGGCAAATGCCGATTCTGATCATCGTCTAGTATACCTGCTAAATTTGTAGCCTGGCTGTACAATGATAAGAAGCTAGGCCAAAGAGATGTTAAACATTGACATAACGGCGGCTGAAAGAGTGGAGAAAACTTAGTCATCAAAGTAAATGGACAAGTAGATGAATTAAGGCATCATTTGCAGCAGCAACATTCAGCTAACAAAGATGTATCTATTCCACGGAATGCCCTATTTTCAATAAAATTATCCAAACAGTGAGGTTCCATATTCAGAAATGAAGCTTCAGACGCTTTAACAAACTTCCATGACGTCATTTAAGAAACTTTTCGGGGAACTGAGGACCAAGTGTGAAGAGTTTTTCTTGAAATAAGTGAGGGGTTAGCAAAGCTAATATATCCCACATACAAATATTCCGTCGAACGAGTAAATATCAACCATATGACCAATGACACTCATGAAAAACAAATGAGAAGGCTATAATCCCCTGTGCGAATCGTTGAATTCCCTATCCCATTTCACTACTACAGATATGGCTTTGCGAATGTTCCACTAGCGTCGATGACATAAACGCACAGAACGAGGCTAACTGAGAATGGACGGCAGTTGATGCCCAGATTTCTTTTCCGAAATTAAGTTAATGCCACCTAAAAAGAAAGGATGGCCAAGAGGATGCATTCGCAAAACTTTTTCAGATTTCATTCTTTCATTAAATCGCATCATATCTCCATTGTTTTCATTGATTCGTTCAGTAATAGCTTTTGTTTGTTAAATAATTTCCTTTCCTCGATTTATTGAGCGTTTTAATTATTCCATTTACAGACATAAAGGGTCCAGTTATATGTATCATTGAAAAGCATCATTAAAACACACAACATGATGGAACTGAAATTTTACTTGGTTATAGCAATCATTGGAAAATTCAGTCATTAAAATCAAATGAACCATACTTGAGGCTGCTTGAGGTTAGGGTTGATCATACAAAAAAGTAATGAAAGATTGCAATCAACAAAGAATTGAACAAACGTCATTGGAATGAATGAGTTTCATTTGTAGAATGAACATTAAAAAACAAAAAGTTATTTTCTCCGAAAGTTTTAGTTAACAATTATAAATATATAATATCATTAGCTTCAATTACTACTACAATTCAACTTATAAAATATCCGCAAAAAGTAGAAGAACATTTCCAATGGTGATTTTAAATGATAGCTGCAAGATGAACTGTGGATTTGTCAACGCTATTACCATATTTAGCAAACGACAATATACCTCGATTCAGGAAGTTAATGAATGTGTTTTGATTGTTTTATTCATTGTCCTTTGTTTATGTTCAATAATCATTTTGCCTGGGTATGTTTTCGGAACAGTTGCTTACTATTCAAACGTCTGAAGAGTAGAGCATTCACATTAACAAAACGTTCATTTATTTGGATTATTCTTTGTTTTCAAATTCCTTTCAATGAACTGTGGGGGTGTTTAAATTTTCATAATAGTCAGGTGTTGGAAAGGTAAGAATTCACATGAATACAAATCTACTCCATAGTATTAGTTAAGTTTGACAAACACTTTCTAGTTCCTCATTCATGACTCCATAGTATTAGTTTAGTTTGACAAACACTTTCTAGTTCCTCATTCATTAGCATTTTTTGACGATATAAACATTTTAACAAACATGATTCATTTACTTTGTGAATTTATTGAGCACTTTGAATATTCCATTCATTGGCAAGTGAAATTTCAAAAATCATCGTCAACAGTCAAACACCGGAAAATAAAAGCAGTTGCAAATTGTTCATTATTTTCATTATTCAGATAAAATTTTACTCTCCCAGGTGTTTCGGATCGATTCATTCGCTATTCATGTGGACTTCATGAATTTGAAATTGGTGAAACAAATGAAAATGGTTCATTGATTTAATGAATTTATTCATTGGCATTCGTTATGTTGTTTTGTTTAAGGAAATTCTTGTGGCTTGCGTGTTATTTTTTATATAATTCCACCAGCAACCCGGCCCGACTTCACCCAGGTACAATTTTAATGACAAAATTGAAATATCTGCCACTTAGACCTCTAATGCTCCTCGAATGCTCAGCTCCTGTAGGTGATAGAGCACTTTCAAGTGAAATCCAGATCATAACAGTGAAAACCACATCACAATCCCTTCAGCAGTTCTCGATAAATATTTGGTTAAATATGAATGAAAAATTTAAATTTAAGCTAAAAATGGTTCATTAAGTAAAAAATGTATTCACTTCTCCAATTAATCGATTGTATAGATTCAGACAACATTCATTTACTCGGCGATATATTTTTATTCACATTTTCAAACTAGCCTCAGGTTTCATAGGTAAAGAGTTGAGTATCATAAATCGTTCATTATTTCAGAGCATTTGTTCATTACCAAAAAATTGAATCTTTTTTTTCAAGAGATATTTATAGTTTGGAAAATCGTTTCCGTTAGTAAAATATAATATTTGGCATAAGCTTTCATCCACAAAAAGGCTGAAAGCAATTATTGTAACCTATGCATTGTTTTATAATTTAGGCGAACTCGAAGAGGTTATGAATATTCTTTCTATGATTTGACACAGTGCGGGTGTTAAGGAAATTGGGATTAAGAGGATAAAAGGTACCCATGCACACTGGTTTTAAATGGCTGTAAGCTATAATGGTGGAAAAAAAAACAGAGTTTGGTAGAGCATTCTAACAGGTGGCGCAAAAGTTGTCACCCGTCGCAAAAGCTGTCACCCGATGTTTTTTGGTTGCAAATATTTAAATTCTTCAGCAAAAAAAAGTAGAAAAAATTATTCCATGATTCATGTCTTATGCGCCACCTATAATAATTGTTTCGATTTTTTTGCAAAAAACTTTAAAAAATGGCGGCCAAAAAACATCGGGTGACAACTTTTGCGACGGGTGACAACTTTTGCGCCACCTTGTATATTCATTCGTGTTGTTCGGTTAATGTACGAATCTCAACGACAGGCTGGAGGGTAAACTGATTTTTCATTCATAGTGTAGCGAGTATTGCGGCTGAATTGTTGGAATTTCATTAAAGCATTATTTGTTAAAGAAGCGATAAAACAATGTAAGGCAGGTGACTTTTCAACGAAGTTCAAGCGAAACTAAAGAGTTCGCTATGTCTCCCATTTCTTTTTGCATGCGTATAAATCCTATTAGAGGTGCAATTATGTTTTTGGTGCACTCGAACAGACTTGGACGTTGAACTCAAGTTTGGGGCATATAAACGTTTTATATATCCGGCCAGATCGAAAGGGGTGAAATATTTCTTACATCGATTAAGGAATTCAAGATATTTCACTGCGTTTTTAGAGACTTCGAATATGGTGCCGTACCAATGTAAGTCGTTACTAAAACGCATACCGAGCATGGAAAACTTTTCAGTTTCGTTGACGTAAGTGCCATTCATGGATAGTGGCTGTAGATTTTGGTCTCGCTTTAATGACAGAAGACAGCATTGTGTTTTGAAAGCAATGAATTCCACTCTGTTGGAGTTAACCAATTTGATTATGCAGTCAAGGTCGAAATTCAGTATGCTTTTCGTTTAGAGACAAAGTCCGAAGATGACGGACGAAGACCTGAAAACTAACATGAGAAGCTGGGAGAACTGTCATGAATTGGATTACAATTTGCAGACGGTAGATCATTTATAAAAATGAAAAAGATAGTCGGAGACAAAAGTGGGCCTTGGGGAATACCAGCATTTAATTGGTGAGTTGGGACTTGAATTCGTTAAAAACAACTTGATTTCAGCGATTCCAAATGCACGTATTTTCGACAAAAGGTCTTGATGCTAAAGCCTGCTGAATGCTTTTGACATATCAAGCGCAACAATCTTGCTTTCCCCATATGGTCGATTGATTGGTTCCACTTTTAGTTGGGATGTGTCACCATATCACCAGTGAACTGTTGCTTCAAAACCCATTCTGCCGGACGTTGGGAATTTTTCGTGTTTCGAGATATTTTATGTGTTAGGGATTTATCAGCATTTGCATGACTTAGAATGGAGGGACGTAAGTGCAATTCTGTATTTTGGAGGCGATAAGAAGATTCGCCTTTTTTTTGTTCCGGGCTGAACAAATGCAGTTTTCCATCTACTCGTAAAGAGTATTATTGAGTAGGACAGATAGAAAAGCTTATGCAGTGGTTTTGCTAGCATAGAAGAATACCTCTTCATGAAAATGGAGGATATACCATCTGGACCAGCGGATTTGTAGGTAAAACTCTTGTAACTGCACGATTACTAAAATGGATTTGTCCCATAAATGTCATTAAACTGATGAATCCATTCAGTAATTAGTTTTACTTAAGCACCCCAACCACGTCTTATTTTAATTACCCTCCCGTTTATATGCGGTGGCTGACTAACACTAGCACAATTTCCAGAAAAAAACCCTAACGGTAAATAAATCTTCAACTAAAATGTCATTTAGGTATTCCATGTAATTGCCACTCTATGTGCTCGAAATAGACACTTAGGAACCTTGCTCATATGTTTCAATTCGCTGTTTCATTATTCAGAAATGTAAACTCACCCACCTGTACGAGGCATTTATCACGAGCAGCCCTTACTCCTCGTGAGTACTTATCTTATATCATTCCTCGCAAAATTAACTGCCCTTTTGATCACCTAAACGACGTTACACGTGTACACTAATTGATAGAAATTGAATGAACGCAAAAAGGACTTGCCCTGCTTCTTCAATTATACAAACAAAAAATCAGGTTGGGGTGGATTTTTTTTAGTGTGTATCCGCACTATTCAACAACCGTATTGTGCGTGTAATAACACTTGTGGAATAATAAAACGGGGGGTTCTAGTAGTTCTACCGTGTTTCGTGTTTAATTGTTGGGCAATTATTCAATTGACAGCGAGGTCAATGTGGAGATGGGGATGTTTTTTTTTTCGGAGGGGTGTGCAATTACTTTTGCACAATCTGAGAGGGTATTACCTTCCTGGGATACATTAAAAACGGGGGAACGAGAAAACTTTCCCCCTACCCACGGATGTCATACTCATTTACCCACGCCGGCACTTAGCTACATGCAGAGGGGGTGAGTTTTATTATGTCGGGGTTTGTAATTTACCTGTTTTTCTTCGGCACGGGATGTTCATATTTACCTTGCGAGTCTTCTTATAATCTCACCCCCAAACCCGCCCATAATAATCACAATTTGGTATTTCAAAATACATCCCTTGGGTTTTTCGCGCGTGAAATTTCTATTTTCGATGTTAAAACCAAAGGCGTGTGGGTAGTCACAGGGAAAAAGGTGCCACCGCCCTCATCGTGTGCAGTATAAGGGTAAAGTTTTAACTTTAAGCCCAGGAGCAATATATGTAGTTGGAGTAGTAGTAGTGGTGGTTGATGGTGGTGTCGGCTGCCTTCCGTGGTAATGTTCATTCGGGTTGATTTGCAAAAGTTTGGTTAGTTTGGCGGCTCGGCGCGGTGTTGGTGGCGGTTAATGTGGTGGCGTTGTCGGTGTGGAATTAACTGATTAAAATAATTATGCCGGCACATTGGGGAGTCGTCTCTCTCACACTCTCCACGGGTCGGTGTTTGTGTATATATTTGATGGGGGGATAATATCCGGTGTTGAGTGGAAGCTTGGGGTTTGAGTTTAATAAAACTTGCGAGTTTCGCCTCCTTACTCAATTCCCTGCGGAATAAGGATATTTTTGCACGCTTAACGATGTGTGGGTGCGGGCAAATCGGGCTTGATGAGTGACGGTTGAGTGTGTGGAACCAATTATTTCGCTTAGGGGATAATTAGGGTTTGTAGGTTGTGTACGTACACTTGAGGTTGTTAGAAACTTTAGGTGTAGTAAGTTAAAAGTGGGCGGTAAGGGATTTTTCAAATAAATTAAAAAAAAAACGCCATGAATGTAGATATGAATAGGATTTAGCTTTTCAGTGTTGAAGATTCTTCTAAGGTGGTGGACTGGGATGAACTTATGTTGTATTATCAAGATGTTAGTCCGTACTTTTGTTAGCATTATTCGATGCGAGGTCCAATGAATCTCACAATTTGGAGAAATCCAGATTCGTGGACTTTCTGTTTGAGGCACAGCGGGTAACCAGTCTCTTATACCTTTGACACACTGGTGGTATCAATACAATGGTATACGTATGTGCATCCTATGTGTAACGAAATACCACGCTAATGCAGCATGGTATTTGTGTTCGTTAACACTAGCATTTTTTACATGGATTTCCGTCGATCGCAGCGCCAATCTTCCTAAGTGGTATGTTGAAGAACTAAAGTTTGTATTGCAATTTCTCAACTTATACTACATATAGCGTGTTTCACCACCTAAGGTATTGCCAATACAATGGTACCAACGCCATGGTATTTATACCAGCAGGATATCAAAAGTATTAGGAATCGTGCATACTACTTTCAGTTCTTTAGGCCCAGAGCTTTGAAATCACTCAATGTGGACAAGTCCATTTATTGGCAAAGCAAAAACTATAGGGGTATTCATAAACACTTTAATTATAAACTCTTCTTCCAAGGTAAAGCTACAATTTGAAGTGAACCTGGGCGATAACCTGGGCCTCAAACAAAATCCCTATCTAGCCCGATTCCTAGCTAATCTAAGTTCGTTAAGATTTTGGTCTCATCGTTGAATTAATCATTGACATTAGGAAAACATCGATGAACCATATTTCTTTAAAAAAAAAGAATTAATGAACCGATGTATCAATTTACTGAATAAAACCACTAAATTAATGAACGTTTTTTTTTTAATTCAATGTCTCTAATTTTATTCATAAGATTGGTTTAACACATGTGGAGACATTTTCAATAAAAGCAATTCCTTCTATAAAAATCGAACAGACTGCATCAAGAGTCACTGTTGATATTTCCTATTTCATTAGTGCTGGCTAAACGTTCATTGGAATGAAAGTCATCTTCAATGAGACAATCCAAAGAGACACTTTCATTTGATGAATGGTTAAAACAAGTTATTATTTATGATGTAATAAAATCATAGTTTTAACCCATTTATTCCCATGGTTGCGTTAACGCAACATTGAACAAAATATTTTTTTTTCGACCATAAAAGTTAAAATTTCTGATTTGATTTCTGTGCTATTGCGTTTAGGAATATCTAAACTTTAAGAAAATTATTTTTAGCATGCGTAATATGCACCACGAGGTTAGTAAAGATTCATCAAGCAAATTACCAAGAGTTGAAGATGTTACTTGGTGTAAAACACCGATTAACTACGAGACTAGTGCTACGTCAAATGAAGAGGCTAGCATAAAGAAAATTGAAGAAGATCTACATGGAAATACCGTATTTGATTTCTTTCGTCTAATGTTCGACGAAAATATTATGGAGTGTATTATAACAAACTCCATAAAATATTCAAGGGATAAGAACCGCCCTCAGTTTTGCTTGGATACAAGTGACCTGGAAATTTTTCTTGGAATATTGATTCTAAGCGGATATCACACACTTCCACAAGTAAAATTTTACTGGTCATCTGATGAAGATAAAGGGGTTCCAATTGTTAAAAATGCAATGTCTCGAAACAGATTTTTTGAGATCAAGCAAAACATCCATGTGGCAGATAACACTCAATTGGATCTGGAGGACAAATTTGCGAAACTGCGTCCGCTGTTTAATCTTTTGAACAACAATTTCTTGAAGTATGGTATCTTTTCCCATCACTTGTCAATAGATGAACAAATGGTGCCTTACTTTGGCCGTCATTCGGCGAAAATGTTCCTAAAAGGAAAGCCGGTACGCTTTGGGTTCAAGATATGGTGCCTTACGTCAAGTGATGGATATTTGTATCAGTTCATACCATATGGTGGAAAAAGTGTCAAATATGCCAAAAGGGAATTTGGTCTAGGTGGCCAAGTTGTTATAGATCTCTTGAAAGTTACCGAAAATAGAAATGCTTATAAAGTATATTTTGATAACTTTTTTACCAGCTTTAGCCTATTGGTTTGTTTGAGAAATGAAGGATATTTTGCTAACGGGACTGTCCGCGAAAACAGGATTCTCAAATGCCCACTAGAGACGAACAAATCAATAGGCAAAAAACAACGTGGTACAATGGATTGCTGCTACGATCACGAGAATGAAATAAGTGTGATACGTTGGAATGATAATTCTGTTGTAACAGTGGCAACCAATTGCGATTCTGGTCAACCAAATGCTATTGTAAAACGGTATAATCGGAGGGAAAAGAGAGAGATCTCGATACCACAACCGTATATGATTGCCATGTACAATAAATATATGGGGGTGTTGACTTGCACGATAATGCAGTGGCAAACTACCGTATAAATATTGCCGGTAAAAAATGGTGGTGGCCGTTATTTATCAATACGATAGACGTCACAATAGTGAATGCTTGGAAGCTACATAGAATTGTGTACAGCCAAAAACCAAAATCGCAGCTTGCCTTTAGATCGGAATTAGTTCGGAGTCTCATAAGTACCAACAAATGCAAAACACCATCTTGTCGAGGACGGAGTTCAACTTCATCGCTACCATCCACCTCGCGATTAGATAACGTTGGCCATATTATTGAGAGGAATGCTGAAAATTGGAGAAGACGGTGCAGGGTTTGTAAAAGCACAACTGTTTTTATGTGTAACAAGTGCGCAATTCCGTTACACTCTCATTGTTTCAAGGCTTACCACACTTAATTTTTGTATATGTATTGTCCCAATGTTGCGTTAACGCAACATCCCAAAAGTAGGAGTGGCAGATTGAAAAAAAAAAAAAAAAACTAAACTGCAAAATGCTTACAAGCACTCAATAAAGTGGTTATGAATTCAAATATTGGCGTTTTACTGAATATTTATGGTATTGGTCCTAAATGGGAAGGAACAATGCTGGGGCTAATTTTTTTTTTAAATAAATGAATAAAATCACAAAATTAATGAACGTTTTAAGATTCAATTTCGTTTATTTCGAATAGAGTCATTGAAAACCCCAAAAGTGATTTGGTTGTGAAATGTTTTGGGAAATTTTGTCTAATACTTGTCATGATCCTAATACATGCATCATTCACGAATTTCATTGAATTGTTGAAGGATTAGATGCCGTGTTGTGCGTTTAATATTTCTTTGCATTTTTGTTATCGGCACGCTCTATCTAACGGAGTTTATATAGTATTTTAAGAGCCCGAAAACTTTGTATGTAGTGTGATAAATTAAATTAAAGATAGTCATAGACTGGTGTAATAAAGAAAGTCTCTCTATAAACCCCAGCAAGGCTATCATCGTCCCTTTTACAAAAAGGAGGAAATTAAATCTTACCCAAATTTCAATCAATGGTACATACATTGAGTATTCCAACGAAGTAAAATATCTTGGAGTGATCCTCGATAAAAAACTAAGCTGGAACTCCCACATCAACAACAAAATTCAAAAAGCAACCAAAGCTTTCTGGGCTTGCCGAAGCATGTATGGTAAAACCTGGGGAATCTCTCCAAAGACCACACACTGGATCTACACGATCATGGTCAGGCCCATTATAACATACGCTTCAATAGTATGGTGGAACAAAGTCACCCAAAAAACAACTATAAATAAATTAAACAAGGTACAACGGCTTGCCTGTCTGGGCATTACCGGAGCTATGCGTACCTGTCCCACGGCGGCTATGGAAGCCATAATAGGACTAACACCTCTCCACATTTACATAAAAAAAGTGGCAATTCGCAGCTCAGCAAGTTTGACACAAGCGGAAGAATTAAACATTAGTGAACATCTAAAACTAATTGAACTTCTATCCGAACTTCCAGAACTTGACATGATCTGTGCGGTTACAGACCGCTTACCAAAGACACTATGCTTCGACAAAAGATTCTCAACGGAGATCACAACCAGAGAAGCATGGTGTAGCAACAACCCTCCAAACTGCCTAAACGGCCTAAAGTGGTATACGGATGGTTCTAAAATGGACTCAGGGGTAGGAGCTGGCATACATGGACCAAATAAAAACATCTCAATACCTATGGGAAAAAACCCTAGTGTATTCCAAGCTGAGCTCCATGCCATAAAAGAATGCGCAAACCTGCATGGTATGCAATGTAATGCAGCATGGTATTTGTGTTCGTCAACACTAACATTTTTTACATGGATTTATGTCGATCGCAGTGCCATTCTTCCTAAGTGGTACGTTGAAGAACTAAAGTTTGTATTGCAATTTCTCAACTTATACTACATACAGCGTGTTTCACCACCCAAGGTATTGTCAATACAATGGTACCAACGCCATGGTATTCATACCACCAGTATATCAAAAGAATTAGGAATCGTACACACTGCTTTTAGTTCTTTAGGCCCAGAGCTTTGCCATCACTCAATGTGGACAAGTCCATTTATTGGCATAGCAAAAACTATAGGAGTATTCATAAACACTTTAATTAGAAAATCCTCTTCTAAGGTAAAGCTACAATTTGAAGTGAACCTGGGCGTTAACCTGTGCCTCAAACAAAATCCCTATCTAGCCCGATTCCTAGCTAATCTATGTTGGTTAAGATTTTGGTCTCATCGTTGAATTAATCATTGACATTAAGAAAACATCGATGAGCCATATTTCTTTAAAAAAAAAATTAATGAACCGATGTATCAATTTACGAATAAAACCACTAAATTAATGAACGTTTTTTTTAATTCAATGTCTCTAATTTCATTCATGAGATTGGTTTAACACATGTGGAGACATTTTCAATGAAAGCAATTCCTTCTATAAAAATCGAACAGACTGCATCAAGAGTCACTGTTGATATTTCCCATTTCATTAGTGCTGGCTACACGTTCATTGGAATGAAAGTCATCTTCAATGAGACAATCCAAAGAGACACTTTCATTTGATGAATGGTTAAAACAAGTTATTATTTATCAGTCACAGACTGCATCAAGAGTCACTGTTGATATTTCCTATTTTATTAGTGCTGGCTACACGTTCATTGGAATGAAAGTCATCTTCAATGAGACAATCCAAAGAGACACTTTCATTTGATGAATGGTTAAAACAAGTTATTATTTATCAGTCACTTTCATTTAATGAACGGATAAAACAAAATATTATTTATGATGTAATAAAATCAAAGTTTTAAGGAACAATGCTGGGGCTAATTTTTTTTTTCAATAAATGAATAAAATCACAAAATTAATGAACGTTGTAAGATTCAATTTCGTTTATTTCGAATAGAGTCATTGAAAAACCCAAAAGTGATTTGGTTGTGAAATGTTTTGGGAAATTTTTTCTAATACTTGTCATGATCCTAATACATGCATCCTTCACGAATTTCATTGAATTGTTGAAGGATTAGATGCCGTGAAGTGTGTTTAATATTTCTATGCATTTTTGTTATCGGCACGCTCTATCTAACGGAGTTTATATAGTATTTTAAGAGCCCGAAAACTTTGTATGTAGTGTGATAAATTAAATAATTGACATCCTCAGCGACGTTATGCAATGTCTCTATAATCTGTATCTGTTAAAGTCAATATTGTTTCTGGAATAAAGCAGGAAACAGTGTTCGAGCAAGACAAATGAACTCGCTACGGTTGTGTCTTCCATCCTTTTTATCGCAAGCGTTTGTAACCCATCCTGTAGGTACAATTATGTTCTCGCTGCATCTGATCAGATGTGAGCGTAAAACTTAAGTGTTGGTAGTAGTATAGGGTGTATAACATATTGAAGCCCGATCATGAGAGATGGAACATTTCTTACATTGAAATAAGCGGTAATTAGCGACTTGGAATATGCAATCAAAATAATTAACCATAAAGAGATTTTCGGTTTCTGAAATACCGAGTCATAGAAGAGTTTTTTTTTTAAACGACCACAGAATTTGAGAATTTGAGTTGACAATGTTATGGCATCCACAATCGAAGGACCCTTCATTGCGGTGAATGCCATGGTCGGATCAGTAGGAATGTTAAAAAAAGTTATTGAAAACGCAGCAAAAATGACACATTTTGCTTCGTCAATAGAGGCTTTTACTTGATTGCTATTGTATTTAAATACTTCTCCACATAAATTGTAAAGGACCAAATTAAATAAAAGTACCTCATAACGGGTGATCCAAGTAGAGATACTTTTTTCAATAGCCTTTTTTGACAGATCACGTGTGAGTCGTGTCATGCTGTCATGTTATTTTTGTTTAGTATTGTTTGGCATTTCATAATGGAAAGACTTACGCGTGAACAACGTTTACAAATTGTTCAACTTTATTATGAAAATTCACGTTCTGTGAGGAATGTGTTTCGTGCACTTCGCTCAACTTATGGTCAACATAATCGGCCTACTGAGCGTACTATTCGCAACACCATCACCCATTTTGAGACCCAGCATTCATTATTGGATAATATTCGACTTAATAGACCACGTCCAGCACGGTGGAATCATCGATCCATATTTCTTTAAAAATTATGCCGGTGCGAACGTAACCGTCAATGGCGACCGTTATCGTGCCATGATAACCGACTATTGGATGCCTGAAATTGAAGCTCGTGATCTCGGCGACATTTGGTTTCAGCAAGACGGCGCCACTTCCCACACATCGCATCAATCAATGGACTTATTGAGAGAACATTTCGGTGAGCACATAATTTCACGTTTTGGGCCGGTCGATTGGCCACCAAGATCGTGTGATATCACACCGTTAGACTTTTTCCTGTGGGGATATGTAAAGTCAAAAGCTTATGCCGACAAACCCGCTTCGATTTAGGCCTTGGAGGAAAACATCACGCGTGTCATTCGCCAGTTACCAGTCGAAATGCTCGAACGAGTGATCGAAAATTGGACTCAACGGATGGACCATCTGCGACGTAGCAACGGCCAACATTTGATAGACATAATCTTCAAAAAAATAAATGCCAAAGAACGTTCTTTTCAAATGATAATAAACATTCTGCATTAAATTTGAATTTTCTGTGTTTTTTTCTTTAAAAAAAGTAGGGAACCTCGAAATGGATCACCCTTTATATCGTCGCTTCAAAACCAAACTTTTATATTATATTTATATTCATAAATTTTCAGAAAAGCTATTTTAAAAACTAGGGATGTTTTTTTTTAAAATGTCAAACGACACTTACGCCCTCATGCTGTCAGTTAAAATTTTTTTTTGGCGAATCGGTCTGTGTACAAACAATAAAAATCGTCTTTATCCTTTTACTACCATTTTCAACTAGGTTTCATGTTTGTAGGGAATTCAAAGATGGTTCCTACTGACATATGGCTAAACAATGTCCTAGTCGTCTTCATCTTAACATAACCGGTACTAAACCAGGTACAAAATGTAAATATTGTATACAAAATGTCATTAAAAACGAACACTCGTTCATTTAAAACAACAGCCTTTTCCTGTACCTGATGAATAATTATTAACCACCCTAAATCTGTTCACACATTTGAATTCCCAGTTCCGTTTAGCGAGATACCATAAAGATAAAATTGTAGCTTTAATCTTATTCCCGTAATTCATTGAACTGGTCTTACAAACCAGTGACATATTTAAGTGCCCTGAACCAAGCGACTTGTATCCGCAAATCCAGTTTATTTTATACCATACCTCAGGGGACCATTTTTAGTACCCGTTTCTTTTTTTAAATAAATCTCAATAAAAAGCGATTTTAATATGCAAAACCCATTTTATCTCATTTTCATTTCTCGTTTATTTAAAGACCAAAAAAATGCCGACTACATTCCTTTTTCAACCCTTGGCAGTACCAAGATGTCCTTTTGAATATATGATAAAGAAAAACAAACCCGAAAACAAAACACAAGCATGACCATCTACAAATTTGTATACTTTCGCACGATTTTTGTTTCTATTTTTTTTTGCCATCTTCATGTCGGGGGTTTGAACCCTCTAGCGCTACCATTTTTTTTTTATTCTCGTCGCCATTACTTTATTTACTCTCTCGCCTGCCAACTGTAAGGACATATCCTCTTTCCGCTACAAGTGCTACTGGGAAATGTTCAAAATGAAACAAAACTCAAGTACACACAGACAATGCAAAAAAAAACAAACACACAGAGAACCATTGTAATTAACTTTAAGTGAAGCGCAACAATAAAGTTGTACTTGGCAGTACAGTCCGGAGTGGAAAAAGTTTCTGCATTCGAAATTAGCCAAACGGGTGGGCGGGTGTCCTGAGTAAGGGTGAGCTAAGAAACAAGTGTTGAGCAAAGGATATTTGAAAAGGATGACAATGGGGAACTACGATAAAAAGGGGTGTGTCAAGTTTTTCTATTTTTCTTTGCTGTTGATGAAAAGGCTAAATTGTAGAAAAAAAGGAACGAACTCAAGTTACAACTTCTGCTTTGTACAAGTGGCGTGTAGTTTGAAATGGGGGGTTATGTGTTGGAAACAATTTAATTGAGTGCGGGAGTTGGCTAATAGGCACATGGCGGAAATATTCATGAACAATACGGGATGTCCTTAGCAACATTGAAAGTTTATTTTTGGGAAGCAATTAGAGTGGAAGGGAATTGAATTTCTGTGTCGGATTGGGTAGGTATGTATGAACGTTTGGTACTCCATTGAGTTATACGACGATGGAAGATGGCTCTGCTGATGTAGATTAAAGGATCTTGGAAAATCAAATATTGAAATGCGAACTTATTTTGGATATAGAATGCAATATTGGATAAGTAAAGTTATAGCCTGATTCCTTTAAAAGGTTTAAGATTGACTAAGCTCAACAAGGACTAGAGAATGATATACATATCCTGTCACAATTTCGTGAAATTCCATCCAAGGACTAGAGAATTATATACATATCCTGTCACAATTTCGTTAAATTCCATTTTTTTTAAATAAATTCACAAAGTGCGCCAAGAATGAACGGATTTTAAACTTATTTTCCTGATCAATGACAGATCACAAGTCCATAACAAATTTGTAAAAAAAAGTTCTCATCCAAAGGAAGGAGTTTTTTGAAATGAATATTCAAAATAGATCAGCAAATGCCAAACACGAAAAAATGAAAAATAATGTTCACTTACTTAAAGAGACAATCCTTTGAATTATAGTCCCTTCCCTCAATATACAAGGTGGCGCAAAAGTAATCCTCCTATCAGAAAATGCTAAACATTTTGCGATTGGCCCCTAATGTCAGTTCTGTTTTGACATTTGTGTAGCAAACACATGCGAAATACACGTTAGTAAACAATGTTACGCTACACTGCTCCAGAACGCGGAATATTGGTGACTATTTATTTGAGCAATAATCGGTCGGTGACTTTCGTCGCAGATTTCCTAGCCGTCCAACGCCTACTGGTGAAACACTGCGACGTTTAGCCGCTCGCCTCGAAGAGACTGGCACAACACGAGATGCTGCCAGGCGTGGCAGACCCCGGAGTAGCCGTTCTGCAGAGAATATTGCTGCTGTAGCCGAAGATGTCATGGAAGCGCCGTCGACATCGACCAGACGACGTGCCACGCAAATGGGTATCAGTCGACGGTCTTTACAGCGAATTTTGGTACCAGATTTGAAGATGTTTCCGTACAAAGTCCAGACGGTGCATCAGCTGTTAGCTGCTGACCGCCAATCGCGTCTAACATACGCTCAAGCCATTCTTAATCACCACCAAGAGGAAGATGATTTTTCATCAAAAATAATCATGAGTGATGAGGCCCATTTCCATCTTAGCGGGTACGTAAATAAGCAAAATTTACGCTTCTGGGGCACTGAAAATCCGCGTGTAACCCACGAAGAGCCATTACACCCGCTCAAAGTCACTGTATGGTGTGCTGTTTTCGCTGGAGGAGTCATCGGACCTTTTTTCTTCGAAGACGTCGCGGGCCAAACGGTTACTCTGAATGGTGAGCGCTACAGAGCAATGATCAACGAGTTCTTTTTGCCGCAACTTGATGAATTGGGATTGGAAAACATGTGGTTCCAACAGGACGGTGCAACGGCACACACTGCACGTGCCACAACCGATATGCTGAAGGATGCATTTCCCGGGCGCCTAATCTCCCGTTTTGGCGATTTGCACTGGCCAGCAAGATCGCCTGATTTGACCGCTCCAGACTTCTTTTTGTGGGGCTTTTTGAAGTCGCGGGTTTATGTCAACAAGCCTCAGACTCTTGCAGCTCTTAAAGACAATATCCGTCAAGAATGTGAGGACCTATCGCCGGAAGTTTTGGCCAAAGTGATGGAAAATGCCATAAAAAGGGCTCAAATGACAATCAACTGTGGCGGCGGCCATTTACATGACATCATATTCTCGACTTGATGTAAAAAAAATTAAAAGACCCAATAAAAATAATCCACAAGAAGAATCAAAGTTTTTCATTTTTTTTTTAAATTACAGCCAAAAAACATCGGAAGGTTATTTTTGCGCCACCTTGTATTTGAAATTTGAAAAAGTAACCATGATGAAAAATATTAACTTTAAAATCCACGAGAGGATTCATTAGGAACTAATGAACATAACGACTATATAAAAAGTCAATTTTAATTGTTTTGCACACCCGAAATAGCAAATTGGATTCATTAATGAACGTTTTCACTATATAAATGAATGTTTTTGACATTAGTTGAATTACTGAAGAATGGATTTTCAATGTCAAATTTCGGACGCAGAATTGGATTCATTATCATTGAAATTGGAACATTATCATTATACACTGATAATGCTCATTAAGTAATACAATTTGCTATTGGATTTCATTAATCCGTACATTTTTTTAGAGGCAATGATTTTTAGTTCTTTGACTAAATATGTTCTGAAGACAAAAACAAACTTAGGCAATAAATATATAAAGGGTCTTTCGTTAGCCACTTGACAACTTCCAACTTTCATTGTGAACGCACCCTTAAACCGATTACTGAACTGTCAATTTGAAAATATTCAGTAAAATCACATTCATCACGGTGAAGTACACGAAGGAACAACGTTCACAAATAATTTAAATTTACTACCGAAATTCCGAGTGAGTGGTCGCAACTGTAAGAGCGTTAACGCTAATTTTCGGCCGTAATTCTCATCCCAGTATTTTTTTTTAATTCCCATAGTCTAATGATAAAATTTGATTCAGCATATTCGTTTCTTGATGTTGCCATGCCAGTTAGACTAAGATTTGCCCGAAATGTGGAGAATATTGCTGCCGTACAGGCGTCCGTTCCGTTGCAAACGAGCCAAATCAGTCAATTTCACGGCGTTCTCAAGAAATGGGACTCTCCTAGACCACATTATGCCGAATTTTGCGTAAGGAACTTGGCCACTCGATCGAGAAATCAATTTCATCGCAAAATCATTTCAGCGAGGTAACGAAGTTTTTGGTAAATAAGCAAAATATACCTTACCGGACAAGTGAGAACCCTCATGTGCTTCATGAAACAGCACTTCGTTTGCAAAAAGTGACTTTTTGGTGCGGTTTTCATGCCGGTGGCGTCATTGGGCCGTTTATTATTTTGTCGATAAAAATGATCGTCACGTTACGGTAAATTGTATTCGCTACAGATGCATGTTGTAACGTTATTTCTTTGAGCAATTGCATGAATGTGATATGTGGTTTCAGCAAGACGGTGCCACAAGCAACACAGCGGGTGCAAAAATCGAGATATTGAGGTCTCAGTTTGGTGAACGTGTTAAATCATAGACGGACCCGTCGATTAGCAGCCAATATCGTGTTATTTAAAGCCTCTACGCGCTACAATAAATCATTGTTCTATGCCAACAAGCCGACGACGTTAGAGGAGATCAGAGCCAATTTTGAACGAGAAATAGCGGCAGTATCGCTTGAAATGTGCAGCCGAGTCATCGCAAATTTTTCGAATTCCATTCATAAATGTTTTGACAGTAATTCATGACAATAAATTGTTGTTTTGAGATATCGCAAGTAGTTTGCATTTTATTTAAAAAATAAGTTGACAAAGACTTTAATGAAAGACCCTTTATAACAAATTCAACGAGTGAATATATTAGGAAACATAAACTGCATAAATGATTGATTTTGGATTTATTACCACCACTGAACTGCGAAATTTGATTTATTATGAAAAATTTATGAACAAAATCGTTTAAAGTGAACAACTTTAAATCTATTTCCACGCCTGAAATATTACTTTAGGTGGTAAATAACTTTAAATGCAAAACTGTTGCGTTTTAAAATAAATATTCACAAGATGATGAATAGATTTATGAGAACACTTAATATTCACTACTTTATGAAAATTATTCTCTTGGCATGAATGAAATTTTGACATTTAAACCAAAATTTAGGAGACAATGAACTGATGCTTAAATCGCTGAATAAATGAACGCTCTTTATTATTTTTTTTACCTTAATAACGTTTTGAGATATTACAAAGCGAATGTAACCCATTTTCTGACATTCGATCAACAATTCACGAGACCGATGAATCGATGTTTGAAATCGCTGAATAAATTTAATAAATTAATTAACCCTAAAATTATTCTTTTTCACTTCAATGAAACTTTGAAACATTACAAGGGGAATGTAACAAATTGAACAAAAATTCACGAGACCGATGAACAGATGTATGAAATTGCTGAATAAATTCACTAAATTAATGAACACTTTTTAAGCTACTTTATCCCTGCAATGACATTTTGAGAAATTACAAAGGAAATGTAACCCATTTTCTGACAATCGATTTGCAATTCACGAGTCGATGAACCGATGTTTGAAATCGCTGAATAAATTCACTAAATTAATGAAAGCTGTTATATCTATTTTTATTTTAACTCAAAAAAACATGCTTGTAGATCATTTAGTTCACTTTCGCTAAGTTTTCGCTGAAAGCCAAACTATCGAATAAATAGATGATTTTTGATGAAATGAGGGATTCAAGGATAATAAAATAAGTCATGCCAACAGTGATTTGTTCCAGAATCTGTAAAATCAGCGATTAGAAAGGCTGGGTCATATACAGCAACATGACTTATTCGGATGAGTCTTTGAGCCAATTCAGAATACTAAGCCATGCAGTGCAAAGTGGATAAGGCTAGGCTTGGGCTGATCTATGTTGAGTGTATTGTTCATTAAGGCTGTATTTTACCCCAGACTGCAAAAAGTGTCTATGGTTTTAGAAAAAAAGGTAAAGGCTCCTCTTAAGCGTTATAGGTCCGCTTTACATGGGATACTCAAACCTTGACATGAAATTCGTTTATGAAACGCAGAGTTATAAACGAATTTCTTAAGTCTCGCTTTCAGGTTCGTATACCTATGTAATATATCTCAGAAACCGAGCTTTTGCTAGTTTTAGTTCAGGTTCACATTCGTATGAGATACATATATCTCAGAAACCGATCTTTTGCTGAACAAATGAGACAGTTCTCAGGACTATTTTCTGCTGAATTCCTTTTCTTAGGAAGTTATTACTAATATTGTTAATATTGTTTTTTTTTTCTAAATTTTCGCTGAAAGAGACCTACTTGGATTTTTTTACTGCTGATATTTCTGTTGGTAAGGATCAGTAAACTGTCAGTTGATATCTGAAAGTGACAAGTCATTGCATTCGACATGTGTTTTATGTCATCTGTTCCATTTTGCAAAGTTTCACATCCAAGTTTATTAAATTTTGCGCTTGAAAATGAATACGCGAGAGGACATAATATAAACAACTCGTCGCTGGAAGGGCAAACTGTCATATGTCAGTTAGTTAGTTAGTTAGTTAGATTGGCTGTTCGTACAAGACGAAACACAATTAGCGTTGGAGTGCGCCGTTTTGATGCTAAATACTCGTGCGGTTAAATGTTATATCTTGTTGTTAGTTGGCGTGTACTAAATCCAACCAGTGACATTAAGGTAGGCGATCAGTTCTTTGATGTGTTTATCAGAGAGGTCGCGGATATTGTCAAAGAAAGGTTTGCCTAGAATTCGTTGTCTTGCTCTTGACAGAGCCGGGCATTTGCACAGAAAGTGAGTTAAAGTTTTCCTTTTCCCCCACCTCCTTGCAACTGCGACAGTTGGTGTTGTGGGGTATACCCATTTTAACAGCATGGTCACCGATGGGCCAGTGTCCAGTGGTAATTGCTTTCACCCTGGAGACTTCCTTACGGGATCTGCTTAAGAGGTCGCGTGTTTTTGTCTTACTGTAGCGAGGCAACATATCTCTTGAAATGGCGCACCCACTGAGGTTTCGCCAACTATGTTCAGCTGTTTTAAGAGAATGTGTGTTGATATTATTCATGATAGTTTTTAAAGGAGTGAGAATGCCGATTGCACGTGATCTGGGAAGGGACGAGCCCAACCTGGCTAGGGCATCAGCCTGTTCATTTCCATCTATGAAACTGTGACCTGGAACCCATATGAGAGTGATATTGTACCGACTCCCAATGGAGTCCAGTTCGTTCTGGCATTGAAGTACTAGTTTTGATGACGTCGATACCGAGATAATCGCCTTAATAGCGGCTTGACTGTCGACAAAAATAGCGATATTTTGCTTGGGAGTACTATCGTGTCTAATCGCGTGACAAGCCTCCCTAATAGCCAACAATTCCGCCTGGAATACGCTGGAGGAATCAGGGAGGCGAAACGATTTTTTTTATTTTTAGTGTGTCCGAGTAGACACCTGCGCCCACTCCACAGTCCATTTTGGAGCCGTCGGTGTATATAAGTGTGTCAAAATCTTTTTCAACCACTGCGTTTTTCCAATCCTCTCTAGTTGGAAAGCCAGCGGTGAAGTGTTTGTGGAAGGTCAGTTTGGGTATCATGTAGTCGGTATGATGGTCAGCTAGACCTGCTGGCATTGAATCTAGGATATTGCTGTGCCCATAGGGCTTATGGAACCAGCAGCCAGATTCTCTGAGCCTGACTGCACTGCACAATGCAATGTCTTAGATATGGATATCTAGAGGGAGAAGGTGGAGAAGAACCGTTAAGGCATCAGTGGGACAAGATCCCCCAGGTGTTCCGATACAAGCGGTTCTTTGTACCCTCTTAAGTTTGTCAATGATATACCCTTTACTCACAAAAGGCCACCAGACTAGTGCACCATAGGTGAGTATCGGCCGAACAACAGAAGTGTACATCCAAAGTGTCATCTTTGGTTGTAGGCCCCATCTTTTGCCAAATGTTTTTCTACAGGCATAGAAAGCTATACATGCTTTATTGACCCTTTATTCTATGTTGGTTTTCCAATTAAGCTTAGTATCTAGGATAGTCCCTAGTTGTCCATTAAGTTGGGGGAGATTAAAGGTTGGTATTTTGGTCTTCGTGGTGAAGAGCATCATTTCCGTTTTGCTCGGATTAACACCAAGGCCACAGCTTGTAGTCCACGTGCTCACAGAACCCAGAGCGTACTCCATGATTTCGCTAATCACTGGGAGAAACTTTCCTGACACTAGGATCACCACGTCGTCCGCGTATGCCACTGCCTTAATCCTATCCCGATCAAGTCGGACTAACAGTTTGTTCATAACAATAAGCCACAGCAGAGGAGATATCACACCACCCTGTGGTGAACCTCTGTCAGCATATCGCGTTAAGCTGCTGTTGCCTAGTGTTGATTGAATGATTCTAGACCTTAGCATGGATATAATCCATTGGCTAAAATGGTTCTCTACACCAGTTACGGTTAGGGCTTCTAGTATACTGTCAGTTTGTACATTATTGAAAGCCCCTTCTATATCAAGGAAGGTGGCTAGGGTGTAATCTTTGTAGTAGAGGGACTTTTCGATGGTCCCAATCACCTCATGCAGAGCGGTTTCAGTCGATCTGCCTTTGAGATATGCGTGTTGTGATGTGGATAGCGGTGATTCATTAAGAATGCTTCGCACATGGATGTCAAGGATCCGCTCCAGGGTCTTTAGTATAAAGGAAGCAAGGCTGATGGGCCTAAAATCTTTTGCAGATTCATGTCCACGTCTGCCTGCCTTTGGTATAAAAACTACCCTGACACGTCTCCATGTCAAAACTCATAAATTTTGAGAAAAGCTATTTAAAGTGTATGATTACCAGGGATGTTTCCTTAAATGCCAAACAACACTTACGCTGTCAGTTTAAGAGCTATAGATGTGACGGTTTGATAGAAAATTTGTATTTTTTTTATAATATCGGTCTGTATACCTCAAAATTACCAAATGTTGAATTATGTCAGTTTGCTTTTTAAGCGACAATTATTGTTCACAACTGATGGAGTCAATTTCACACCACAAAGGCTCAATAATTAATCCGAGTGAGGAAAGTTAAATTAGTCAAGGATTGACAATGTCAGATTGACGTTTGAAAACCGAAATTTATCCAGTATATGAACTTTATTAGTTCGCGAGAGACTTTAAAGGCGCTTCTATATAAACAACGAATACAACCCATGCGAAACGAACTATTTTACTGTAATTTACTTAAATTGGTTCCCGTACTTAATATAAAAATGTATGACTTTCTGACAGAGTTTATCCCCACTCCAAGGTATTTGACAATTTACTAATTTTTACTTCAAAAAGTACCTACGGGAACAGGCATGATTTGATATGCTAGCTAGGCATTAAAAACCAAAGGAATTGACCGATTTCTATGAAATGCCTTCCTTCTCCTTTTACTACAATCGAAAACCCCACAATAGAAATAAAAATGAGTCAATGGAAATAAAAATGAGTCAATGGAAATAAAAATGAGGGGTTTTGATCGCCCTTATCGATCAAATCGATACAATCGAACACCTAACAATAGAAATAAAAATGAGTCAATGGAAATAAAAATGAGGGGTTTTGATCGCCCTTATAGCGACTAAAAGTTAGAAAATAAAGAACAAGAATCACAAAATCCTTTTGAACAGATTAATGAGGCCGTAAATTGTCAAGAGTTAAACAATTTCAATCCCCCTCCCGTCAAAACCATACAAAAAAGAAAAAAAAATTAATTAACAGCTTCACCACTTATGTGAATCGCCCAATTATAACACCTAAAACTTTCCAGAAGCTACCATTACCACCTGGTTTGGCCAGAAGCATACCCAACCGATGCACAAAAAAAAAGAAACAAACACACCAAAACCACGTCGCTTCCACCTCCCACTGTTCACTTATTTCCCGCGTCGACTCTCTGTGTTTGCACTCCAAGAAATTACCCACTCCTTCAGCTCCACTCTAATCCGTCCTTAATCCCACCATACACACACACCCCCCTTTGCTAACCTCAAACATGTGCATAAAGCCCCCACAAAGAAAAAAAATAAGAAAGAGTATGAAGTACTCATCGCCTTGGATATTACAACCAACATCTTTGTGAAGGATACTCCCGCCACACATATGCAGCACTTGTGTACTGCTCTGGGTTTATCCTCCTCTCCTTTTCCGCACTCTGTTGCTATTCATGTGCGCCTTTAACTACCTGAACCTGGTACGTAATTAAGTAATTTCTTTTCACCAGTGTCGAAGGACTTTTTCTATAACCACTACCCCCACTCCTGCGGATCCCACGACCGTATACAACAAACTCAGTCCTCCGTTAACACCAACGTTTGAGTACAGAATTAAGCACCCAGCAATAAAGGACAAACACGAACACAGAAAAAAAAAAAGAAAAAAAGAAATCCACCCATCAAGAGAAAGAGAGAAGTTTACCACTCGAAGGATATGGGCATGGGTTTGGGTCTGGGTCCTATGAAGCAACTTGATGGAAAAGCTAACAGCTGCCAGAAGAAGAAAATAAAGGACGAACAACAAAAAAAAAAAATCAAGAAAAGAAGGAAATTGAGCACGATGCCAGGTGGGGACTGAAGAGGAGAAGATGGTGTTTGTACACTTTTGGAATCAGTCAAGCAACCACTTTGTCACACAGTGCCCTTCAGTTTTTTTTTCTTTTGTCGTTTGTTCATCCCCCATCCCAATCGACTATCTCATCTTCTACTTCTTTCATTATTTGTCGAGTTTATGCCTACCCCCCCCATCCCTCGAGCGAAGGCAAAACCCAAGTTTTTGTGTTCTTTGTTCATGACCGCCTTCGTAAGGGATTTTTTTTTCTTTCTTCACCTTCCTCCTCATGGCATTATCATACAACCTCACTCACATCTGAGAGTGCGAGTGTATGTGTGCATCTTGATTTAAAATTTTAATTTAAATTAAAATTTCACTGAGTAGAGGATAATGATGCAAAAACTGAGGATGGTGGCACAAGGATACAAGGATTCTCCGAGAATACAATTTATAAGAAAGGGATACACAATTTTTTTTTCTGTTTTCTTTCACGGGGTGATGATCTAGAAGTGAATTCCTACCGCGCACATTGAAAGTGTCCTTTCATTTCATTATTATTTGTTCTCTCCCTTCTCGTAGGGGTGAATTGGGGTGAAACCTTTAAAGGGGTATAATTGAAAGAAAAGTGATACAAAATTGCACACAAAAAAGGGTGTCGCTTTGGTTCTTCTGTCCTCCTCCTTTATTATTCTTCTTGTGTTTATCTCAAGGATGGCTTTTAGCAATTTCGAGGGTTGGTTTTTGTTTTTCTTTTATAAATTAATTTACTAAGGGGAAATTGAAAGGACTTACCATAACGTAATGACGTTGCATTTCTGTTTTTTCATTTGCTAACTTATCGCATTCTAGTTTTAATCTGAAAATAGAAACAAAATAAACAAATCGAGATTATTTAAGGACGCTATAAAATTGCTTCTGTAAATAAACAAACAAACATCACAGTTGACGTGTAAAAAAATACCCATTGGTATATGTAAGTTAACACAATTTACGTTCGCCAGCAACATTCCCACATCCGAAACCTGCACAATAAACTAACTCCAAATGCCGACACCCGAAACCTGCACAATAGACAAATTCCTGCACGTACGACGCTGTGTAATACAATAGTACCTGTGGGAACACATCGCCGCCGTTAGGATTAAAAATAGTATTTAAGCTTTAGATTTTAAGAAATTGCACTCAGTTGTAAGATAGGCAGAATCGCTGCCAGTTTTTGAAAATAAAGTTTTTTTTTAAGCAAATTAATTTAAGTTTATTTAACTGGCGCCCGAGCAGGGACCACAAGAGTCGGTTCGTGTTAAAACTAAAAAGTCCCTTAAGTAGTGACGTAGTGCGTGCAAAGTTTAGTCCGTAAAAAAATTCCCTAAAGTAGTGATAATTCGGCAAAAGACAGTACGTGGCGCGAACGAAGACTCTCTGTGGTCAACAGTGTGTGATCAAGTTGTTGGTGAAAAAAACTAAAGGGCCCCCTAGTAGCCGCTGCAGCTGAAAACTCGGAGCGGAGGAACGGGAAGCGACAAACGCTAGCCGCATCAGCAGATCAAAACCAGGACATCGATGTATCTCCAGTGGTTTATAGCGTAAGCATAGCATTAATATAGTATAAGAAGTGAAACAATTTATTGGAAAAGAAAACTAGAATATTAAGCAATCTTATTAATTTTCAACCTTTATATTAAGTGTAATATCAATATAAGTAGTGAAACAATTTATTGGAAAACAAAATTAGTATATTAAGCAATCTTATTAATTTCCAACCTTTATATTAAGTGTAATATCAATATAAGTAGTGAAACAATTTATTGGAAAACAAAATTAGTATATTAAGCAATCTTATTAATTTCCAACCTTTATATTAAGTGTAATATCAATTTTGTGAAAGAAAAATGCCTCTATTAAGATCGGGTAATGACCCTACAGAAATGGCTAACAATCCGCAAGAGGAAGTTCAGCCTATTCAAATAAGTGACAGTGCCAATAACTCATTCCAGTCAAGCGCGTCCAATAACAATCCTCAACGGACCAACGCTAATCCAGCCAATAGCCGCCAAACCATTCAGACCACACCAGATTTCGATTCTTTAATATCTTCGATTGTCCACCGCGTCCTAGAAAGTCAAGGACGTGAAATTATTCAGAACATAATTAACCCTGATGCAAACCAATTCGCTGGTACAGACCAGGCTATTGCTCCAGAGCACCGAGATAGGTTAAACGAATTAGATAGCATACCGGATGTAGTCCGATGTCTGAAAGATTTTGCAGGAGACCCAGGAGAGTTCAGCTCCTGGAAGAAAAGTGTGGATAGGATATTGCAAATATATGAACCCCTCAAAGGAACGCCCAAGTATTTTGGAATTTTAAGCGTTATACGCAATAAAATAATCGGAAGTGCCGACATCGCTCTAGAGTCTTATAATACGCCTCTAGATTGGACATGTATGTCCAAGTGCCTTGTCATGCATTATGCTGACAAACGCGATCTAAGTACACTAGAGTACCAGATGCAATCGATAGTTCAAGGCAATAACACTATCCAAGGGTTCTATCATGTCGTATACTCCCATTTATCTTTGATACTAAATAAACTTTCTTGCATGGACATAAGCTCTGAGTCCATGCATTTATTAACGCAGACATACAGAGACAAGGCTCTCGATACATTCGTCAGAGGCCTTAAAGGTGATCTACCCCGATTACTGGGTATAAGAGAACCAGTAGATTTGCCTCAGGCATTACATTTGTGTCTAAAATTAGAAAACCAAAATGTCCGCTCTCACCAAACTCAAAGTACTCACCAATCATTCCACAAACAGATTCGAAATCCAGTGCCACCGATTCAACAAAGACCCCCATACAATCATAGACCTATGTATCAAACAAACAATCCTAGACCTATGTATCAAACAAATCACTTACCACCAGTACAGGCAAGGCCCCCGTATAACCCTAGGCCCATGCCAAACAATTATCCAAACAACCAGTATATGGGCAATAACAATAGAAGTCCATACCAATATAACAATCAGTTCCAAAACCAAGTTCCCCAAAGGCCTCAAATAAAGGCAGAACCTTTAACTCAAGGACCTTCTGCACAACTTAGACAAATACACCAACAGAATAGAAACCAATTTCGGCCGGATACTAATATAGCAAGAAGCCACCCACAAAACTATAATCAACAAAATTTTCATATGGAACCTTATGTTCAACCATTCGATGACCTAAATCAAAATGGTAATTTAAACGCAGAAACTCCTGAGATCCCTCAACAAAATTTTGATGAGCAGCCTGCTCAAAATGAATTGAGCGTTTATAACGAAGCAGCAGCGTCATTCGACGATACATATGAACAGTCAACAGACTTTATGGACACTAATTTTTTAGATTAACAGGCTCTTCGTTGCCATACTTTGAATCTCGCACGAAGAGCGGCAGAATTCTTAAATTCCTTATCGACACGGGATCTAATAAAAATTATATACAGCCTTCCCTTATAGAAACTCCAATAGAAAACGAACAATGTTTTCATGCTAGGTCAGTAGCAGGAAGCATTGAGGTAACACACCATACATATATTAGCCTTTTCGGTCTGCATGACACAAAAATAAAATTCTTTTTGTTACCCTCTCTTACATCATTTCACGGTATTCTTGGACACGATAGTTTGAAAGAACTATCAGCTGTAATCCATACCAGCCAAGACTTTATGACAATTCGAGATCAAATTAAGATCTGCATCAAATACCAAATATCACAAGACGTTAACTCTATCAGCATTAGAACGAACCATTTGTCTACGAATCAGAGCAAAGCAATACAATCCCTAGTAAAAAACTATCCCTTACTTTTCGATGAGCCGAATGAAAAACTAACTTTTGCAACTGCTGTCATAGGAGAAATTCGCACTACTAACGAAACCCCCGTGTATTCCAAGTATTATCCATACCCGATGTCACTTAAAGACGAGGTGGATAAACAAATTCAAGATCTCCTTCATAACGGGATAATAAGACCATCGCGGTCCCCGTATAACTCGCCCGTTTGGATCGTCCCAAAAAAATTAGACGCATCCGGCGAAAAGAAATACCGCCTAGTTATCGATTATAGGAAACTGAATACGGTAACGATATCAGACCGGTACCCCATACCGGAAATCAATGGAGTTTTATCTCATCTTGGAAGCAATAACTTCTTCACAGTCCTAGACTTAAAAAGTGGCTTCCACCAAATTCCCCTAAAAGAGTCAGATATAGAGAAAACCGCTTTCTCAGTAAACAATGGAAAATATGAGTTTACTAGACTCCCGTTTGGGCTGAAAAATGCCCCTGCCATATTTCAAAGAGCCCTCGATGATATCCTTCGGGAACACATCGGAAAGATATGTTACGTCTATATAGACGATATCATAATATTCAGTCGAGACGAAGAAACTCATATAGAGAACATTCAAAAGATCTTCAAAACATTGGAAGAAGCCAATATGAAGGTCCAACTCGACAAATGCGAATTCTTCAAGCGAGAAGTCGAATTCCTGGGGTTCATCATATGTTCGAATGGTATAAAAACAAATCCAGCCAAAGTTGAGGCTATTGTTAATTTCCCGAGTCCTAAAACTCTAAAAGATCTTCGATCCTTTCTAGGATTATCTGGCTATTACCGCCGGTTCATAAAAGACTATGCAAAAATAGCAAAACCCCTAACAACTCTCCTAAGAGGAGAAAAGGGAAGAATATCCAAAAACGCTTCCAGCAAGCAGCTTATAACTCTCAATGAGGAAGCAGTAGAATCACTAAACAAAATAAAAAATGCTCTCGTTTCAAAGGAAATAATTCTTACATACCCTGATTTCACCAAAAATTTTCAATTAACTACAGACGCGTCTAACCATGCGATTGGCGCAGTACTCTCCCAAAATGACAGACCCATAACATTCATATCCAGAACATTAAATAAATCCGAAGAACATTACGCCGCAAACGAAAAAGAGATGCTGGCTATAATATGGTCTTTACAATCACTACGAAATTACCTATACGGCAGAGCCGAAGTCAAAATATACACTGATCATCAGCCCCTAACCTATGCGTTAAGCAATAAAAACAATAACGCAAAGATGAAACGTTGGAAGGCGATATTAGAAGAGTATAATTGCGAACTTCATTATAAACCTGGTAAATCCAACGTAGTCGCGGACGCACTCTCCAGACCCCCGCAAGATAGTTTTCTTAATTCCCTGACACCTACAATACACAGCGACGAAAGTTCCTCCGATGAACTTATCCCAAGTGTTGAGGTACCCATCAATGCCTTCAAAAATCAAATTTTTCTTAATCTAGGTCAAATACCAAACAAGGAATTCAAGATAGTTTTCCCCAGATATCATCGACACATTATTACCGAAACAGATTATAATAACGAAAACCTATTACAAATTCTTAAAAAAATTCTAAACCCGTCAGTAGTTAATTGTATTAAAACCCATGAAAGAGTGATGGGCATGATACAGGAACTGCATCCACTACATTTCAAAACCTTCAAAATCAGATTTACACAAATTCAAGTTGAAGACATCTTTAACCCAGATGAGCAAGAAGAAATTATAATAGAGACACATAATCGCGCTCACCGGAACGCACAGGAAAACCGCTCCCAGATATTGGAAAAGTATTATTTTCCTTCCATGTCTCAAAAAATAAAAAGAATTACCCAAATTTGTTCCACTTGTAAACGTAGTAAATATGAGAGACACCCAAATCAGCCAAAACTTGGAGAAACACCCATTCCAACCTATCCAGGACACACCGTCCACTTCGACATTTTCTCGACAGAAAAGAAAATTATATTGACTTCCTTAGATAAATTTACCAAATATGCACAAATTAAAATACTAAAAACAAGATCTATTGAGGACATAAGACGACCCTTACGAGAACTAATATTCTTCTTTGGAGTACCAAGATCGATTGTCATCGACAATGAACCTTCACTGAATTCAGCCTCCATATTATTCATGATGAGAGACGAACTCGGTATAAATGTCTTTACGACACCCCCGTACAAAAGCGAAGTAAACGGGCAAATTGAGCGCTTTCATTCAACCTTAACGGAGATAATGAGGTGCATCAAAGAAAACGGATCCGAACGTAATTTCGAAGAATTGATCGAACGTGCCGTTAACGAGTACAATCATAGCATCCACTCCACTACAAATAAAAGGCCAGTGGACCTCTTCTTCGGACGTAATGTCCATTTCACCCCGGATGACTATGAGAAAACCAGGAAAAATAATCTCGAAAAACTTATTCAGAAACAAAAAAAAGATATTAATTACCATAATAAGAAGAAACATAATATAAAACAATATTTACCAGGACAGATTATCTATGTTAAGGTCAATAAAAGACTAGGAACTAAACTTTCAAACAGATTTAAGGAAGAAAGAGTAAAAGAAAATAGACAAACGACTATAGTAACAGAATCCGGTAGAGTTGTGCATAAATCCCATATTAAAAATTAACCCCTCTATTCTAGGTCCATTTTCACCATTTGTACAGCTAACGTACAAATTATGGATTATTCAAACGCACAATTATTAACAATAAAGACAGGAACAGCTCAAATACAAGACGGAACCTTTAAGATTATCCACGAAATAGATTTAGACATTTTCCAAAGATGCATAGACAACTTACAACAACTTGTAACCAGAAATATAAGCACACAAGAACCATTATACCCTTTCCTCATTCACGATCTTAATATAGTACAGAGTCATATTAACCGCATTAAGCCGATGGACAAAAAAAAGCGTTCCCTTGACTTCATTGGTAGTGCCTGGAAGTGGATAGCCGGCACTCCAGATCACAGCGATTTCGAGATAATATCAAACAAAATAAACAAATCACTAAAAAACAACAACAAACAACTTATAATTAATAGAGCAGTAATTGAAAAAGTTAATGAACTAACAAATGTTACCAACACAATAATAAAATTAGTTAAATCAAAGGAAAACTCTAGAGACAAGGAAATATTAGTTATAAAAAATCAAATAAATATTATAAAAGAGGAAATATTGAATATTGATAATGCAATACAATGGGCAAAAGCCAACGTTATTAACTCATTTATTTTGTCAAACCTAGAAATAAGTATCGTAGAAAAAATTTTAAAACAAGATAATGTGCCCTTTTTTAGTATAGAAGAATTGTTAGAATTTAGTGAAGTAAAGATAGCAACTAACAGAACAAACATAATATACATAATTAGCATTCCACTCACTAGTATGGAAAAATGTATTAGACTATTAATAAAGCCAATAAAAACAGGCATTTTCTCTAACGAAATTGACTTTAAATCAGTACTTAACTGTAAGAGTAATATATTTGGAATTAAAAACGACTGTAAGACTTTTAACAAATTGTCAATTTGCTTACACAAAGATTTAATAGATATAAGTAGTTCATCTTGCATACCGATGCTACTGAAGAGTCAACCGTCAACATGTAAAAGAATCAACAATCAACACATACCGTCAATAGAAGAAATATCAAGCGGAATGTTGCTCCTCAACCAATACAATGGCACCATAAGTATCAATAATAAAGACGTAAATCTCACCGGTTCATTCATAATACAGTATAATAATGTCACAATACAAGCTGAGGGAAAGAACTACACATCCAGAGAAGCACCAAAAGAAAAACCACTACCAGCATTACTACAGCCTTCGGATAATCAAACCAAGTTTGAGGAAGTCCTATCACTCGAAATGATAAGAGAACTTCACGTCAACACAACAAATTTTATTAAATCACTAGAATCAGGAAGTAATGTTAAACATATTAGCGGATACAGCATATCAACCATAATCATCATAGCCCTTATAGTATCAAGCTTAAAATACTGTCGGAAAATTAAGCAACAATCACCGAAAGTAACCATTGTTAACAATCCGACGGATAAAGCTACAGACATGCCAGAAATATCTATTCAGAAGAAAAACTCAAGGTCAGCAGTACCTCAAAGTATTTCATCTATAAACCAAATTCCGTTATTTAAACAAAACGAGGACGTTTGATTTAAGAAGGGAAGAGTTAACACAATTTACGTTCGCCAGCAACATTCCCACATCCGAAACCTGCACAATAAACTAACTCCAAATGCCGACACCCGAAACCTGCACAATAGACAAATTCCTGCACGTACGACGCTGTGTAATACAATAGTACCTGTGGGAACACATCGCCGCCGTTAGGATTAAAAATAGTATTTAAGCTTTAGATTTTAAGAAATTGCACTCAGTTGTAAGATAGGCAGAATCGCTGCCAGTTTTTGAAAATAAAGTTTTTTTTTAAGCAAATTAATTTAAGTTTATTTAACTGGCGCCCGAGCAGGGACCACAAGAGTCGGTTCGTGTTAAAACTAAAAAGTCCCTTAAGTAGTGACGTAGTGCGTGCAAAGTTTAGTCCGTAAAAAAATTCCCTAAAGTAGTGATAATTCGGCAAAAGACAGTACGTGGCGCGAACGAAGACTCTCTGTGGTCAACAGTGTGTGATCAAGTTGTTGGTGAAAAAAACTAAAGGGCCCCCTAGTAGCCGCTGCAGCTGAAAACTCGGAGCGGAGGAACGGGAAGCGACAAACGCTAGCCGCATCAGCAGATCAAAACCAGGACATCGATGTATCTCCAGTGGTTTATAGCGTAAGCATAGCATTAATATAGTATAAGAAGTGAAACAATTTATTGGAAAAGAAAACTAGAATATTAAGCAATCTTATTAATTTTCAACCTTTATATTAAGTGTAATATCAATATAAGTAGTGAAACAATTTATTGGAAAACAAAATTAGTATATTAAGCAATCTTATTAATTTCCAACCTTTATATTAAGTGTAATATCAATATAAGTAGTGAAACAATTTATTGGAAAACAAAATTAGTATATTAAGCAATCTTATTAATTTCCAACCTTTATATTAAGTGTAATATCAATTTTGTGAAAGAAAAATGCCTCTATTAAGATCGGGTAATGACCCTACAGAAATGGCTAACAATCCGCAAGAGGAAGTTCAGCCTATTCAAATAAGTGACAGTGCCAATAACTCATTCCAGTCAAGCGCGTCCAATAACAATCCTCAACGGACCAACGCTAATCCAGCCAATAGCCGCCAAACCATTCAGACCACACCAGATTTCGATTCTTTAATATCTTCGATTGTCCACCGCGTCCTAGAAAGTCAAGGACGTGAAATTATTCAGAACATAATTAACCCTGATGCAAACCAATTCGCTGGTACAGACCAGGCTATTGCTCCAGAGCACCGAGATAGGTTAAACGAATTAGATAGCATACCGGATGTAGTCCGATGTCTGAAAGATTTTGCAGGAGACCCAGGAGAGTTCAGCTCCTGGAAGAAAAGTGTGGATAGGATATTGCAAATATATGAACCCCTCAAAGGAACGCCCAAGTATTTTGGAATTTTAAGCGTTATACGCAATAAAATAATCGGAAGTGCCGACATCGCTCTAGAGTCTTATAATACGCCTCTAGATTGGACATGTATGTCCAAGTGCCTTGTCATGCATTATGCTGACAAACGCGATCTAAGTACACTAGAGTACCAGATGCAATCGATAGTTCAAGGCAATAACACTATCCAAGGGTTCTATCATGTCGTATACTCCCATTTATCTTTGATACTAAATAAACTTTCTTGCATGGACATAAGCTCTGAGTCCATGCATTTATTAACGCAGACATACAGAGACAAGGCTCTCGATACATTCGTCAGAGGCCTTAAAGGTGATCTACCCCGATTACTGGGTATAAGAGAACCAGTAGATTTGCCTCAGGCATTACATTTGTGTCTAAAATTAGAAAACCAAAATGTCCGCTCTCACCAAACTCAAAGTACTCACCAATCATTCCACAAACAGATTCGAAATCCAGTGCCACCGATTCAACAAAGACCCCCATACAATCATAGACCTATGTATCAAACAAACAATCCTAGACCTATGTATCAAACAAATCACTTACCACCAGTACAGGCAAGGCCCCCGTATAACCCTAGGCCCATGCCAAACAATTATCCAAACAACCAGTATATGGGCAATAACAATAGAAGTCCATACCAATATAACAATCAGTTCCAAAACCAAGTTCCCCAAAGGCCTCAAATAAAGGCAGAACCTTTAACTCAAGGACCTTCTGCACAACTTAGACAAATACACCAACAGAATAGAAACCAATTTCGGCCGGATACTAATATAGCAAGAAGCCACCCACAAAACTATAATCAACAAAATTTTCATATGGAACCTTATGTTCAACCATTCGATGACCTAAATCAAAATGGTAATTTAAACGCAGAAACTCCTGAGATCCCTCAACAAAATTTTGATGAGCAGCCTGCTCAAAATGAATTGAGCGTTTATAACGAAGCAGCAGCGTCATTCGACGATACATATGAACAGTCAACAGACTTTATGGACACTAATTTTTTAGATTAACAGGCTCTTCGTTGCCATACTTTGAATCTCGCACGAAGAGCGGCAGAATTCTTAAATTCCTTATCGACACGGGATCTAATAAAAATTATATACAGCCTTCCCTTATAGAAACTCCAATAGAAAACGAACAATGTTTTCATGCTAGGTCAGTAGCAGGAAGCATTGAGGTAACACACCATACATATATTAGCCTTTTCGGTCTGCATGACACAAAAATAAAATTCTTTTTGTTACCCTCTCTTACATCATTTCACGGTATTCTTGGACACGATAGTTTGAAAGAACTATCAGCTGTAATCCATACCAGCCAAGACTTTATGACAATTCGAGATCAAATTAAGATCTGCATCAAATACCAAATATCACAAGACGTTAACTCTATCAGCATTAGAACGAACCATTTGTCTACGAATCAGAGCAAAGCAATACAATCCCTAGTAAAAAACTATCCCTTACTTTTCGATGAGCCGAATGAAAAACTAACTTTTGCAACTGCTGTCATAGGAGAAATTCGCACTACTAACGAAACCCCCGTGTATTCCAAGTATTATCCATACCCGATGTCACTTAAAGACGAGGTGGATAAACAAATTCAAGATCTCCTTCATAACGGGATAATAAGACCATCGCGGTCCCCGTATAACTCGCCCGTTTGGATCGTCCCAAAAAAATTAGACGCATCCGGCGAAAAGAAATACCGCCTAGTTATCGATTATAGGAAACTGAATACGGTAACGATATCAGACCGGTACCCCATACCGGAAATCAATGGAGTTTTATCTCATCTTGGAAGCAATAACTTCTTCACAGTCCTAGACTTAAAAAGTGGCTTCCACCAAATTCCCCTAAAAGAGTCAGATATAGAGAAAACCGCTTTCTCAGTAAACAATGGAAAATATGAGTTTACTAGACTCCCGTTTGGGCTGAAAAATGCCCCTGCCATATTTCAAAGAGCCCTCGATGATATCCTTCGGGAACACATCGGAAAGATATGTTACGTCTATATAGACGATATCATAATATTCAGTCGAGACGAAGAAACTCATATAGAGAACATTCAAAAGATCTTCAAAACATTGGAAGAAGCCAATATGAAGGTCCAACTCGACAAATGCGAATTCTTCAAGCGAGAAGTCGAATTCCTGGGGTTCATCATATGTTCGAATGGCATAAAAACAAATCCAGCCAAAGTTGAGGCTATTGTTAATTTCCCGAGTCCTAAAACTCTAAAAGATCTTCGATCCTTTCTAGGATTATCTGGCTATTACCGCCGGTTCATAAAAGACTATGCAAAAATAGCAAAACCCCTAACAACTCTCCTAAGAGGAGAAAAGGGAAGAATATCCAAAAACGCTTCCAGCAAGCAGCTTATAACTCTCAATGAGGAAGCAGTAGAATCACTAAACAAAATAAAAAATGCTCTCGTTTCAAAGGAAATAATTCTTACATACCCTGATTTCACCAAAAATTTTCAATTAACTACAGACGCGTCTAACCATGCGATTGGCGCAGTACTCTCCCAAAATGACAGACCCATAACATTCATATCCAGAACATTAAATAAATCCGAAGAACATTACGCCGCAAACGAAAAAGAGATGCTGGCTATAATATGGTCTTTACAATCACTACGAAATTACCTATACGGCAGAGCCGAAGTCAAAATATACACTGATCATCAGCCCCTAACCTATGCGTTAAGCAATAAAAACAATAACGCAAAGATGAAACGTTGGAAGGCGATATTAGAAGAGTATAATTGCGAACTTCATTATAAACCTGGTAAATCCAACGTAGTCGCGGACGCACTCTCCAGACCCCCGCAAGATAGTTTTCTTAATTCCCTGACACCTACAATACACAGCGACGAAAGTTCCTCCGATGAACTTATCCCAAGTGTTGAGGTACCCATCAATGCCTTCAAAAATCAAATTTTTCTTAATCTAGGTCAAATACCAAACAAGGAATTCAAGATAGTTTTCCCCAGATATCATCGACACATTATTACCGAAACAGATTATAATAACGAAAACCTATTACAAATTCTTAAAAAAATTCTAAACCCGTCAGTAGTTAATTGTATTAAAACCCATGAAAGAGTGATGGGCATGATACAGGAACTGCATCCACTACATTTCAAAACCTTCAAAATCAGATTTACACAAATTCAAGTTGAAGACATCTTTAACCCAGATGAGCAAGAAGAAATTATAATAGAGACACATAATCGCGCTCACCGGAACGCACAGGAAAACCGCTCCCAGATATTGGAAAAGTATTATTTTCCTTCCATGTCTCAAAAAATAAAAAGAATTACCCAAATTTGTTCCACTTGTAAACGTAGTAAATATGAGAGACACCCAAATCAGCCAAAACTTGGAGAAACACCCATTCCAACCTATCCAGGACACACCGTCCACTTCGACATTTTCTCGACAGAAAAGAAAATTATATTGACTTCCTTAGATAAATTTACCAAATATGCACAAATTAAAATACTAAAAACAAGATCTATTGAGGACATAAGACGACCCTTACGAGAACTAATATTCTTCTTTGGAGTACCAAGATCGATTGTCATCGACAATGAACCTTCACTGAATTCAGCCTCCATATTATTCATGATGAGAGACGAACTCGGTATAAATGTCTTTACGACACCCCCGTACAAAAGCGAAGTAAACGGGCAAATTGAGCGCTTTCATTCAACCTTAACGGAGATAATGAGGTGCATCAAAGAAAACGGATCCGAACGTAATTTCGAAGAATTGATCGAACGTGCCGTTAACGAGTACAATCATAGCATCCACTCCACTACAAATAAAAGGCCAGTGGACCTCTTCTTCGGACGTAATGTCCATTTCACCCCGGATGACTATGAGAAAACCAGGAAAAATAATCTCGAAAAACTTATTCAGAAACAAAAAAAAGATATTAATTACCATAATAAGAAGAAACATAATATAAAACAATATTTACCAGGACAGATTATCTATGTTAAGGTCAATAAAAGACTAGGAACTAAACTTTCAAACAGATTTAAGGAAGAAAGAGTAAAAGAAAATAGACAAACGACTATAGTAACAGAATCCGGTAGAGTTGTGCATAAATCCCATATTAAAAATTAACCCCTCTATTCTAGGTCCATTTTCACCATTTGTACAGCTAACGTACAAATTATGGATTATTCAAACGCACAATTATTAACAATAAAGACAGGAACAGCTCAAATACAAGACGGAACCTTTAAGATTATCCACGAAATAGATTTAGACATTTTCCAAAGATGCATAGACAACTTACAACAACTTGTAACCAGAAATATAAGCACACAAGAACCATTATACCCTTTCCTCATTCACGATCTTAATATAGTACAGAGTCATATTAACCGCATTAAGCCGATGGACAAAAAAAAGCGTTCCCTTGACTTCATTGGTAGTGCCTGGAAGTGGATAGCCGGCACTCCAGATCACAGCGATTTCGAGATAATATCAAACAAAATAAACAAATCACTAAAAAACAACAACAAACAACTTATAATTAATAGAGCAGTAATTGAAAAAGTTAATGAACTAACAAATGTTACCAACACAATAATAAAATTAGTTAAATCAAAGGAAAACTCTAGAGACAAGGAAATATTAGTTATAAAAAATCAAATAAATATTATAAAAGAGGAAATATTGAATATTGATAATGCAATACAATGGGCAAAAGCCAACGTTATTAACTCATTTATTTTGTCAAACCTAGAAATAAGTATCGTAGAAAAAATTTTAAAACAAGATAATGTGCCCTTTTTTAGTATAGAAGAATTGTTAGAATTTAGTGAAGTAAAGATAGCAACTAACAGAACAAACATAATATACATAATTAGCATTCCACTCACTAGTATGGAAAAATGTATTAGACTATTAATAAAGCCAATAAAAACAGGCATTTTCTCTAACGAAATTGACTTTAAATCAGTACTTAACTGTAAGAGTAATATATTTGGAATTAAAAACGACTGTAAGACTTTTAACAAATTGTCAATTTGCTTACACAAAGATTTAATAGATATAAGTAGTTCATCTTGCATACCGATGCTACTGAAGAGTCAACCGTCAACATGTAAAAGAATCAACAATCAACACATACCGTCAATAGAAGAAATATCAAGCGGAATGTTGCTCCTCAACCAATACAATGGCACCATAAGTATCAATAATAAAGACGTAAATCTCACCGGTTCATTCATAATACAGTATAATAATGTCACAATACAAGCTGAGGGAAAGAACTACACATCCAGAGAAGCACCAAAAGAAAAACCACTACCAGCATTACTACAGCCTTCGGATAATCAAACCAAGTTTGAGGAAGTCCTATCACTCGAAATGATAAGAGAACTTCACGTCAACACAACAAATTTTATTAAATCACTAGAATCAGGAAGTAATGTTAAACATATTAGCGGATACAGCATATCAACCATAATCATCATAGCCCTTATAGTATCAAGCTTAAAATACTGTCGGAAAATTAAGCAACAATCACCGAAAGTAACCATTGTTAACAATCCGACGGATAAAGCTACAGACATGCCAGAAATATCTATTCAGAAGAAAAACTCAAGGTCAGCAGTACCTCAAAGTATTTCATCTATAAACCAAATTCCGTTATTTAAACAAAACGAGGACGTTTGATTTAAGAAGGGAAGAGTTAACACAATTTACGTTCGCCAGCAACATTCCCACATCCGAAACCTGCACAATAAACTAACTCCAAATGCCGACACCCGAAACCTGCACAATAGACAAATTCCTGCACGTACGACGCTGTGTAATACAATAGTACCTGTGGGAACACATCGCCGCCGTTAGGATTAAAAATAGTATTTAAGCTTTAGATTTTAAGAAATTGCACTCAGTTGTAAGATAGGCAGAATCGCTGCCAGTTTTTGAAAATAAAGTTTTTTTTTAAGCAAATTAATTTAAGTTTATTTAACTTGTATGTGAATGTCAAAAAAACAACAACAATATCGGACAATTGACAAGAGTAAACATAATTATTGCAATCACGGTTGAGAGGGAATAAAAACAACACTACCTGCGAGATAACACACACTCACGTCACGGCTCATGCTAATTAAATCGGTAAAATAAAAAATAATAATAACAAATATATATATTCTCACAGATAGGATATAATATTCAATTTCATGTTTATCATTAATTTTATGCTTTACCACTATCACTGTAAAACAATCATCCACCCCATGTTTAAATACCAACACCCCCTCCCAAAAAAAAACTTTAAACCTGCGGACAAGTTCACATGAAGGGAGGGAATTTTCTGAAAATTAAGCATAACGTGCGATCAATTTGAATTAATTTTTACTCGATGATTATTGACATTTTCCGCTAGCGAAAACATATGACAGTGGATTTACACACCAGTGCACAGAATAGTATAAGCGAAACGATTCTGGTTCATTTGTCAACAATAACAACAACAAGGGGGTGGAAAGCGTGACAATGAAAACCGATCTCGGCAGACTACAGTTTGGTTAGACAATTGTATGTTTGACAGGAGAAATGTCATTTTTTGTGGGTACTTTACTGTCAAATCTTTAATATAGAAAGAGAATTCTTTCATTTCAACGAAAAGTACCCTCGTTCAATGAAAAGTGAAAACATCGTCAAGTTGGAAATATTTTTTTTTTGTGGGGGTTCGCTGGAAGGAAAAATCATCGAAAGACATTGCAGAGGTTTTATTGCGAGGGGAACCTTCTGCAATAGTGAGGGACTTTAACCCGATCTAAAAAACCTCCCGAAGACTGACTTTTGTATGTCTTCAAGGAATCGCACCTAGTCGTTAGACTAATCAGCAATTTATTTTTCACATGTATTATATTTTATAAAAATATAAAAATTAAAAGAAATTCCGACGTTGGTCGGATTTCTATGAGTTTTGTTTGAAATTGTACTTAAGTTTCAGTATTTCTTATTTTTTATATATAAAGGGTGATTTTTTAAGAGGTTTAGAACTTTTTAAAAAAAAAAAACAAAAAAAATTCGAAAAAATGAATGAAATATTTATTTGAATCGATAGTTTGAACCTTGCAATTTAATGTTTAAAGATAATTTCATGCAAATGTTGACCGCGGCTGCGTCTCAGGTAGCCCATCCGCTGAGTCAAATTTTGGCATACTCTTTCACACATATCGGCCGGTATCTCACGAATGAATGCATGGATGTTGGCTTCCAGTGCGTCAATCGAAGCGGGCTTGTCCCTATAGACATTAGCTTTGACATACCCCCACAAAAAATAATCTAATGGTGTCAAATCGCACAATCTAGGCGGCCAATTGACCGGCCCGAAACGTGAAATTAACTGTTCACCAAACTCGCCTCGCAATTGCGCCATTGTTTCGCGTGCTGTGTGGCATGTGGCACCGTCTTGTTGAAACCACATATCATGCAAGTCAAGAACTTCCATTTCGGGCAAAAAAAAGTTTGTTATCATCGCTCGGTAGCGTTCACCATTGACAGTAACGCTGCGATTCGCATCATCTTTGAAGAAATATGGCCCAATAATGCCGCCGGCCCATAAACCGCACCAAACAGTGGCTTTTTCGGAATGCATTGGTAGCTGTTGCAATGCTTCTGGCTGATCTTCACTTCAAATGCGGCAATTTTGCTTATTTACGTACCCATTCAACCAAAAATGAGCCTCATCGCTGAACACAATTTTTCGATAAAAAAGCGGATCCTCGGCCAGCTTTCCAAGAGCCCATTCACCAAAAATTCGGCGTTGTGGTAGGTCGGCTGGCTTTAGTTCTTGCACCAGCTGTATCTTAAAAGGCTTTACGCCCAAATCCTTCCGCAAAATTTTCCACGTAGTGCTGTAACAAAGGCCTAACTGCTGGGAACGGCGCCGAATCGACATTTCGCGGTCTTCTGTCACACTAGCTGATACGGCCGCAATATTTTCTTCACTACGCACAGTACGTAAACGTGTTGGTGGTTTAATGTCCAACAAAGTAAATTTGGTGCGAAATTTGGTCACAATCTTCCGAATAGACTGCTCAGAAGGTCGAGAATGCCGATCATAAAATGGAAGCAGCGCGCGATGAACATTTCGAACCGAGCACGAATTTTGATAGTAAATTTCAATAATTTGCAAGCGTTGTTCATTTGTAAGACGATCCATGGTTAAATTGCAAACCAAACTGAAGCTGTTTGACAGTGACACAAGGTACTAAACACACGTCAGCTGTCAAAACCAGTGTTGCCAAAACCAAACCAGCTAAAAATTCACCCGTTATATATATATCTTTAGCTACATAGATCAAGGGGTTTAACCCGTCTTAATCTCCTGACTATATTGTCGGTTCTTAAAAGCTGTGCTATTTCTAAATTAACATGGCTGAGAAGCCTATCTCTGTGTCTAAGAGCTACTTTTTTAGCTTCATCTTCAACCTTTTCAATATATAGATCTCTATGTAGATCGGTGTTACGTATGTACCACGGTGCGTTAACTATGCTCCGTAGTACTTTGTTTTGGAAGGTTTGTATTCTTAGTAAGTTTGTCTTGCATGTGCATGCCCACAGCTGGAGCCCATAGGTCCATACTGGTTTAAGAATTTGCTTATATAGCAATAATTTATTGTAGTTGGATAAGGGTGAGTATCTCCCAATAAGCCAATACATTTTACTGTAGCGGATGTTTAACTCATCTCTTTTTTTCTTTACATCTGCTTTCCAGCGCAGTTTGGCGTCTAGAGTCATCCCTAAATATTTAGCTGTATTTGAATATTCCACTACATTACTATTTATGTATAGTGGAATGTGTGGTACATTTTTTAACGTAAAATTTATATGAACTGACTTCAGGTCATTTAATCTGATCTGCCAATTTTTAGTCCATTCTGAGATATTGTTTACTGCCGTTTGAAGCTTTTTTGTAGCTATTTCGACAGTTTCTCCTACAGAAAGTATAGCAGTATCGTCTGCAAAGGTAGCTAGAGTGATTTCATCACTTTCTGGTAGATCACTAGTGAATAGGAGATATAGTACTGGATCTAAAACACTGCCTTGAGGTACACCAGCCTTAATTTTTCTTAATGTTGAGTATGTTGTTTCTTGTTTAATTCTGAAAAATCGCTGTAGAATATACGACTCCAGTATTTTTGAATACTGAATATTTATGGATCAATCCTTTGTGCCATACTTTGTCGAAAGCTTGTGATAGATCAAGAAATACTGTAGAGCATACTTTATTCTCTTCAAAAGCATTTTCAATTTTATCAGTGATTCTATGCACTTGGTCAATTGTTGAGTGTTTATTCCTGAACCCAAATTGATGGCTCGGTACTAGCGATTTGTCTACAATAATATTTTGCAGGCGTTTTACCAGCATCTTTTCGAATTGCTTGGACAACATTGGTAGTATCGATATTGGCCTATATGAGGTTAATTCGCTAGGTGGTTTACCTGGTTTTGGAATCATTATAACCTCCGCGACCTTCCATATGCTTGGTACATATCTTAATCTAAATACAGCGTTTATGATCTGCGCTAGATGTTTCAGTATTTTTTTTTTTGAGAATTGTTTTAAAATTCCCCCCATTATTAAATCAAACCCTGGGGCCTTTTTTTTCTGTTTATACCTTCTTTTATTTCTTTGGCAAATTCTTTAGACGCAACCGGTCGAATTGGTACATCTTCCTGGCACGTTTCTTCCATTCCTTGATGGTCTTTATCTTCATATGGTTGGAAGACGCCTTCAAGATGCTCAGCAAAAGTATTTGCTTTTTCTTGACTGCTTTTTGTTGGTAATATTGTGGAAGAGACGAAGAATAAAAATTATTCATTCACTATAGTGTTTGGCCTAATAAACCAACTCATTCAATAGGTAAGACGATTGCAATCGTTTTATAGGAAAGCCACGCCACTGGAAACCAGTGATGGAGCAAGTTTTTGAAAAAAAAGTTTTATTTTTTTGCAGCGTTGAATAGGGACGTTTTAGACTAACTAGTATACCTACAAAATATCCATGCAGAATCACGAAATTATTTATTTCCCCCGTTTTCAAAAATTTAATAACCCCACAATTATTGCATAGAGTTAACAAGCTGTCTTTTATTATTTTTTTTTATTTATTAATATTTTCTTCGTTATATTTATTTAAACTCACAGTACGTGAATGGTTTTGCAAATTTTTACATGCAAATTTATTTAAATTTGCGCTTAAACATGAGTACGCTAACGGACATAATTTAAACAATACGTCAATTGAAAAGCAAACTGTCGTTTGTCAAAAATATGTCATAAATTTTCAGAAAAGCTATTTGAAGTTTAGAATTACTAGGGGTGTTTCCTTAAATGCCAAACGACACTTACGACCTCACACCGTCAGTTTAAGAGTTATAGATGTGACAGTTTGATAGAAAATTTGTATTTTTTTTTCAAATCGGTCTGTATACCTCAAAATTGTTAAATTTTGACTTATGTCAGTTTGCTTTTTAAGCGACAATTATTGTTCACAACTGATGGAGTCAATTATACACAACTAAGGCTTAATAATTGATCCAAGTGAGAAAAGTTAAATTAGTTGAGGATTGACAAATTGAAATGTCAGATTGACGTTTGAAAACGAAATTTATAGACTTCATGAAATTTGTTAATTCGCAACAGACTCATCCACACGAAAAAGCAAGGTCGTAATTATCAAAAAAAAAAAAAGCGTTGACGTTCTCTTGCGGGAAGGCATTACCAGGAGTACATGTAAGTGATGCTTTAAACAAACAAACGAATCGATGGCACTATAAAATAAATTACCAGGTTTATTCATTATAATTCACCTAAACACCTTTAAATAAATATACACTGCAAAAACATGTATGCATAATATTTGTAGGCCCTTTTCATAATCATTAAAAAATGCTACTGGTGACAGTTGACAATTTGTAAAATGAAAAATTAAAAATTGTCAAATTCCAGCCACATAAATAATTTGACAATTTTGTAGAATTGTCGGAAAACCGTAAAACAATTTCCACTGGACGGGAAAGCAACAGCAGAATATAGAGGGACTTCCGAACTTTAAAAACCGATAGCGGCCATATTGTTGAAGCTACATCTGTCAAATTAGCTGTAATACATTCTGCCAAATATCATCATGGACGGACAAAGCGTTCAACAACACTTGCAAATGATCAAATTGTTTTATAAACATATGAGAAGGCTACAATCCGCTGTGCGGATCGTTTAATACCCTATCCCATCCTATCCATTAAACTAAAATCCCCAAAATATGGTCTTTATGAAAATGACGTTGTCACAACATATTGTTCCGAAGGTTTATCAAATTCTTTTATGGTTCGACAATAAACAAAGTTTTTCTTTGCATATGCCTTGGGGTAGGGCATACAAATGGTTTTTGTAAGGAAACGCCCCCAAAAAGTGGGCGTGGGTTAAAATGGTCTATTGACGAAATTTTGGTATTAATGCTGCCAATGATTGTGCATCAAATTTTTTTTCGAAAATTTTAAGTTTTGGCCAAAAAACGTTTTTTTTTAAACAATCCCCCCAAAAAGTGGGCGTGGCAAAAAACTTTACATTGACTAAATATAGATATTATGATTCTCTAAATATGCTGCTCAGACACTTTTTTAAAATTCTTTACGGTTTGGCCAAAAAATACATTTTCCTAAAAAGGGGGCGTGGCAGTGGGCGGATTTCAAAAATTTTTACACTTGTTCTGGTGGCACGGACAAGGATCCTATATACGAAATTTCATTATCCTAGCTCAAAATTTAAGGCCCAAAAATCGGTGACGAACAGACAGACGGACGGACGGACAGACAGACATGGCTTAATCGACTCAGCTAGCGATTCTGAGTCGATCCATATACTTTGAGATATATGTAGCTAAATTATTTCTCTATGTTACAAACTAAGTATCAAAACTAATATACCCCTATGGGATAGGGTATAAAAACGCAAGATCTGCCGAAAAAATCGTCGGAGAGTATGCAGGAGAAACCGAAGCAGTCAATTTCGCGTCGCTCACAAGAACTCGACCTTTCTTTGAGTCTGTACAAAATTTAACTGACCCAGGAGCTGAAGGTAAACGACCATATTCAAGTGACGTATTTTCGCAGGTTCATGAGATCCAAGAGTGTCCAATTCTTCCCGATTAAGTCACTGTGGATTTTGGACTGGCGGCGTCATCCATCCATATTTCTTTGAGAACGTTTTTAGCCTGGCCATCACCATCGACGGCGGGCGCTATAGGACGATAATTACCAACTTCTTTTGACCTGAATTGGATGACATGGACACCAAAGAAATGTTTTTTCAACAGGACGAGGCTACATGCCACACAGCTCAAGCCACATTGAAAATACTGCACGAGCGATTCGATGGCATGGTCATCTCACGTGGAGGTGATGTGAACTGGGCACCGAGATTATGCGATTTGACTTCGTTAGACTTTTTTTTGTGGGGTTTTCTAATGTCTATGCGCGCCACTCAAAGCCAAAATAACCCATCGATCAGCCTGATTTATGCGCCAGAGTCACGGAAAATTGGACATTTCGGATGCGCGCCACCCAGAGAACTCGCGGCGTTCATTTGAAAGATGTAATTTTCCAGACCATAAAGGCTTCGATAGGCCTTTTGAGCGATGATATCTCACACACACTTTGTTTAATTTAAATTTTAAGATAGGAAGCGCTTAATGAAATACTCCTAACGGTAATGATCCTAAGGAAGCTATATGTTATATATATAACACGCAAGCATGTGCAAAAAAAAAAGATCAACTATGTTGGAATGGATAACACAAATACTACCCTAACAATCGTAATGATCCTCAGGAAAGCTTTATGCAATCAAGTCTCTTTGTATAATCTTTCATGTTATATCATAGATCGACACGCAAAGATGCGTAAAGAAAGATCAACTATGTTGGAATGGATAACTCTAGTTCTACCTCTACCAATCGTAATGATCTTAAGGAGGCTTTATACAAGTACGTCGTTTTTCCAGTCTTTAAAAGTATATAAAAGATCTGACATGCAAGGATGCCTAAAGAAAGATCAACTATGTTGGAATAGACAACACAAATTCTACCCCTACCGATCGTAATGATCCTGAGGAAGCTTTATGCAAGCAAGTCTTTTTGTCTATTCTTTCAAGTAATAACATAGATCTGACAAGCAAGCATAAGTTAAGAAATATCAACTAGTTTTATTGACAACGTTTTATGGTCGCATTATAACAATTCATAGGGAAGCCTTATACAAGCATAATACGCAGAAGATTATATAGAAACATTTTGATAGATAATAAAGTACCAACATAATAATATCGTTTTAATTAACTTCTCACTGAAATACCACCATTAAGGCAAACATTTCATTCTCCAAGCAGAATGTCCATTCAAAACAAATTTACCCTATCCCCTCGTAAAACGAAAACAAAGAAACCCTGATATGCCAACACACAGTTGATTTTATAATTATTTGCAGATATTTTATTAAATAATAACCATTCTGCTGTATGCCGTGCACCACAACGCCATCCGAATCCCAATTAAATGATTATCAATTGACCGTTGTCGCCATCGGGGGCTGGGTGGGGCGTAATTCCCAACCCCATGCAAAGGGGAGGAAAGTGAAAACCTCTTTTTTTTTGTGTTCAAAAATTCAATACCAAACCGATCATCCCACACCTCCGGTTCAGTGCAAACCAAACAGACAAGACACGATAATACCACCCCTGTGCTTCCGTCCGCACCCTTGAAAAACAATAATTGCCGTTATAACTGAAATTTATTTATTTTTATTAATTGGCAGCTCGATGATGTCGCTTACGCGTACACACGCTGCTGCGTGTGGAACATCATTCTCTCACCATTAAATAAAAAAAAAAAAACTGTAAATCCCATAATAAAACTCCATATGCGTAAAATTGCGTCCCATTGTCAGCAGCCAGCAAGAGGGTGGTAATGGTAATCCCAACGCATGTGTCTGTCTGTGTTGTGCAATAATAATATTCAATTCAGAGTAAACCAACGGCGAAAAAGAGTCGTCACGATTTCCGCCGCATTAACTGTGTGGCAATAATGCGCGTGGTGTGGGTTGGGGGATGGGGGATGGTGATGTGTATTGGTATCAGCAGGAACCGCGTGTGAAAGGTAGACACGCACGCACCAATAAACCACAAACTTACCACTGGAAAAAAGTGTAAAAAATGCGAATAAAAAAAAACAACTCAACAAGCTCTTTGGATCGGTGTTATTGTTTTTTTTTTGTTGCGTTATCCTGTCATGGCAGGAAATGAGAAAATTTCGAAAGTGAGATTTAATGGGTGTTTGGTGTTTTGTTGTTGTTGAGTGCGCGCGGGGGTTGCGGATTGTCTGTTTATTGGCGTTAGGAGGGGTTTTTAAGGGTCATTTAGAGTCAATGGTTGGTTAATGGGTGGGTTACACTTAATGGCGTTTATTGACCATTTGAAGTGAAAGGTAATGGTGCACATGGACAGTGTATACCGGAAAGTCCTTAGATTAGAGTCGGTTATGGCAAACGGTTGTAGGTTTTATTTGGTAGGTACTATGTGGTGCGTCTATGAGATGAATCGCATTTTGATGATATACGCAGGTGGTAGGAGTTTCAAGGATGGGTATATTGTCTGCATTAAGTTTCGACTTTTTGGTTACATGGTTTATCAGGTTCAAACATTTTTTTTAACTTACTTTGCTCGTGACTATTCAAACAAACTATATAGATAAATAGAAGTGTAAGTGAACGGAAGGGTGTTTAAGAATAATGATGCTTTGAGACATTTAACACAAGTTCAAACATTTTTTGAAAACTAGTTGATGAAAACATACATCTCAGGGTAAACCATCGAACAGAGTTGTTTCTTTGTTAGCGAACTCAAGGATGTCTTAAGATAAATTTACTGTCTCTTTGATCCATGGAGACACTATCTACTTATTGAAATTATTTCAAACTTCAATGAAAGTCTAGTTTGTAGATGACGAAGCAACAAACATTTAGTAGTTTTAAAAAAAATGTAAGCATAAGCCATTGATTTGAGGTGTTGGTGTTTGTTACCTAAATCAAGAATGTTTTAGATTACTTTTTTGGGCTATATGCTCCTTGGAGACACTGTTTACCTATTGACAAAAGTTCAAACTTAATTCAAAGTCTAGTTCGTACATGACGAAGCAACAAACATTTAGTGGTTTTGAAAACAGCATAAGCCATTGTTTTGAGGTGAGGTGTTGGTGTTGGTGTTTTATTTTTTTAGTCTTGGAGACACTATCTACCTATCTATTTATTCACAAAAGTTCAAACTTAATTCAAAGTCTAGTTTGTAGATGACGAAGCAACAAACATTTGGTGGTTTTGAAAACAATTTAAGCATAAGCCATTGATTTGAGGTGTTGGTGTTTTATATCTAAATCAAGGATGTTTTAGAATAAAATTTTAGGCTTGGAGACACTATCTACCTATCTATTTATTGAAAAAGTTCGAACTTAATACAAAGTCTAGTTTGTAGATGGCGAAGGAGCAAACATTTAGTCGTTTTGAAAACAATTTAAGCATAAGCCACTGATTTGAGGTGTTGGTGTTTCATAGCTTAATCAAGGATGTGTAATTATGAATTAACTATTTACATACTCCTTCAAGACAATAGATACTTATTCAAACAATTTCAAACTAAATTTGAAGTCTGGTTTAAACATGATGATCCAACAAACATTTGCTAAATTTCTAAACACTGTTTTATGATAAAAAAAAATCTTTAGGAACTACCAGGAAATATACATGCCTTTGATAGGTACATTGAGAATTAAACTACTTATTGCCAGAAGCTTAAACAAAATTTGCAACATAGTTTGATCAAGACATTTCAACAAACATTTTGCGGATTTCAAAACCATTTAAGTCTAGATGGAACCAATAAGAATACAGAAGGCTTCAAAGCTTGTGCTTATAATATATATATATATATATATCTTGGAATAGGAAGTTCCTGGTTCGTACACCAATATACGCGGATTCTTTTCCACGCTTGATGTAAAGAGGGTATGATCCAATAAAAACCTTAGAAAAAGGGAAGGAAGCTCAGTTTGAAGATATCAGACAGCTTCTCCTCCGGAAGAGAAATAGGGTAATGGAAATAAGGACCTGCAATGTGCGATCATTGACATTGACGAATAAAATCCCAACAATTGTGAAGCAGCATCATCAACATCATAATTCACTATCAGTGGCAGAACCAATACACAACAATAACAATGACTGCAAAACAAATAGGAAAGTAGCCTTAAACTACATATCTAGACGTTCCATAAGGCCTAATGTAGTATGGCCATGGAGAAGAACCAGGCTTGATAAAGATGAGGTGGTGAGAAAACATACTTTCTGGCAGAATAGCGTTCCTAAGCTCATTTTCAATGTAGGTTGTGCAAAACCCTTATTACTCACCAACAAGATCGGACCGAGAACCTTCTAAACTCAACCTAAACGTCATGCATTGAACCTATTTTCATACAATCTTTGGCTGGTATAAAGGTAGCCCCTAATGGGAAGTATGCGATGGTGAAAAGAATGAGCCAAAGTTTATTATGAGTTGGTCACACCAGCTGTGGCAGGTTGATACGTGACATAAAGGGAACGTTCAAAGAAACCATCCTAAGTAAACAACGTAAAAACGCAGTTAGGATAGTTAAAACACTGAAGACGTTAGAAGAAATGAAGAAACCCTAGAAAAATCAAATTACAGACTACCAGATATACAATCTGACACATGAACGAAACTTTCCCTAACTCTTCCAATAAACTGCGACGTGGAATAAAAGCCTCTTCGCAAGAAAGAGCTTAGTTCTGTGCAGCATAAAGCAGATGCCTGGTCAAAAACATATCATTGCAACCCACAAGCAAGCTGGTACAAAATCCAAATCAAGAATGATTGGAACAGGCCTTTACATGAGGATAGACTTCGGGAAATCCACAGGTCCACAAATTTTATTCTTGTGTTGGCAAGAATATATAAGTCGCAATAGGTCATTGGCAACCATTGGAGGGCTACAAGTTGCGATAATTGATTGGAGCAATACTGCAAAAAAAACACGACGAAGACATTCGAAAGAAAAAAAAAACCACTCATGGATAGAGGGCAAGCTACAATGTTTTAAGAGCAGATGATTGGTAAAGGCAATCGATTCCAAGAAACTTAGAGCCGATCATTGCAACCCACAGAAAAGCTGATTCACAATCCAATTCCCGACCGATTCTATGAAGTTCCAACTAAGAGACAGACTAGGAATTTTTAAAGTCTCACGGTTCAAAATCAAATGTCATCCGATTTCAAGAAAATGACTTTAGATTGAAACCGCTCATTGCAAAAAAAAAAAAAAAAACTAATGAAAGCCCCGAATCTCCAACGATTGCAAATAGCCCTTAGATCAGGCTACATGAACGCAAAATCCCAATTCCAACCGATTGCAGGAAGGTCTAAGATGACCCCAGACAAATTTTGTTGTTAGGTTGGCAAGCACTAATAGTTATCAATACGTCTTTGGAATCCTTAAAGATGTTCAAGTTGATATTGCAATTCTGCAAATAAAATGACCACGACTTCCGAACAAGGTTTCAAAATCATAAGCTATGCAAACAGACTCATTCCAAGATACATTGTCGATGAGATAAAAGTTCTCAAAGCAAAATTCTCTGATCGATAGGAAAGAGATCCTACGTCTCCATGATCATGCATCACAAGAAATAGGATTCAACGCATTCTCCGTATTCCGATATTCGGATCAATTAAACATAAATTGAGAGTGATACACGGGCGAGTTACAAGCAACAAGGTACTAATCAAATCACAAATCGATGGCTCTGCTTGACAAGATCGGCTATGAAGTACGCCGTGGTACAACCCAATGTAATTAACCACAGCAATTGGTAAAAAGGTTGAGGATCATGAATTATAAAATTAATTCTAATAAATAGTAAGGCTGCCAGCGCCAATCTCATCCATCTAATAGAAAATAATCAACAAAATTCTTTATAAACGGTGGAGTGCCTCAAGGATCAATTCTTTCAACCACCATGATTTGGTTGTAAAGATTTGTAGTGGGCAGGAAGCCACGAATATATTAATTTTCTAAGGGAATGTTTTTTGATACCTACTAACTTGAAACGTATTAACAACGGTCCAATTATCGCCACCATTTCAAGACAGCAAAGATAAGACCAGTACTACTGTGATCTATTCAAAGTTGAGCGTTCTGAACGTTGTCACACATTGTATTTGCAACCATTACCACAAGGAATCTGTTTTTTTGTGATAGATACCTAAGGCAAATATATGTTTATAAAATGAAGACATCACTTAGACTTTTAAAATACCGGTTATCAGATGGCCGATCTAGACTTGCCAGACCTGCCACTGCACAGACTCGCTTTGGTAACCCATAGCTCCTTTCGGCTTTTTAATAACCCTTGTAAAAGTAATTACATCAGAACTTGAATTAATCCTTACAAAGTTGGATCATCAAACAGGCCATCTGTTAATTATTATTTTTTCGTTCGTAGTCTATCACCTTCCTGTGTGCCTGTATGCAACTTTTTACACAACTCCATTACAATATAATATCCAACCATCACTTGATTACTTAACTCTCCACCCGAATATTACACCATACGCGCCATCCAGTTCACCAACTGTTAATCATTATTTTTTAAGCACATAAATCCCTGCGTGTAACCAGCTTAAAATTCCCGCTATCGCCGCCTCATAATCCACTTTCGATTAACCAACAAAAGGTTGGTTTTCCGTTGCAAAATTATTTTAAATATTTTTCCAATACAACAACCAAAAAAAAAATAAATAGAGACCATCACCATCGAATGAAAAAAAAACCAACAACAACAACTATATCCAACCGACCAATGCAACCATAAAAACAGATCCACATCGGCCGGCGTATATATTCCATGAGGTAATTATGCACCCGAACATATATCCAACGTGTACCATAGAGGATTCACCGCCTAGACATGCAGCGATCCAGTTGTGCGGGAAACGTTTGTAGAATCCGCCACAACGCGTTGCAATTAAAACCCACATACATGTACAGCACGCAAAATATTTTCGGTAAACGATGTTGTGGGTTAAAACCCGGCTACCTCTCAACCAGACCATCCTCTGTACTACCCCCACCCCCACTTTACCGCAATGTGGAAACAGAATCATTTTCATACCAACAAAAAAATAAAATAAAACAGAAACACAGCATGTGTAGTGAATGGTGGGTGGGGGTAGTTGTAGTCAGCCAGCATGTCCGGCGGAACGATTACTCTCAGTAATGAGATTCACATCTCATTATCGAGGGTAATTGTCTGGTGAAACGCAACGGCAACAAAAATGAAATTAAATTAACGAATTGGTATAACAGGAGGGTAGTTGGATAGGGGATGTAGAACAAAACCAAATGTGAGGAATACGACAGATTGCGGTACAGAGACAAGCAGTCGAATTTCTTTGCCTCTTTTGTTGTGAAATTAATTTGAGTTTGCATTCGTTGCGATATTTCGTCAGAAATAGGGGGTTTCGACAATGAATTTTACTGGTATATTGCTTACATTTAAGGAGCAAGCTTTGACTTTTGAATTTTTGAAGAGAAAATTGATTGATTAATTGTGAATGCTACTGTTCAAAGAGATTTACCATATTTAGCAAAGACAAGAACCACTAATGAGATATAAAAAGTATTTGGTGATGTTTATAGGGAAAAGACAAATATTTTGCAAGTTTATTCGGACTAATACGCATACCAAAAAGTAGACTTAAGATGCCAATTGAAAGAAGTCACCCATCGACTTTAGCGGTTGTCGGTGTGACTGTGCAAAATTTACTCAATTTAGTGGGTGCAACAACAAAAAATATTAAAATTGTTCAAACGACCTTTTTAACTGTTTCGGAGGATTTAAAGGTTTGCATTTTATTGTACTTTCATTTGCGGTGCATTTTAGACTTAATGTTGATAATTTGAAATGGACAGCCTTAAAGCAGAATAGGACAATCTGTATGAGAGGCTGTAATTAACCAAATGTGCAAGAGATCTTAATAAAAAATACAGATTTTTGGCGTAACAGGATAGTTAGTGCCCAGGGCCTAGTTTTTTCTTCAAAACCATTCATGTGAACGATAGCGGGTCTCCTTGGTTTATCCCGAGTCCGAACGGCTGAGATAAGATAAGCATTTCTTCAAGATAGAGCCCGTCAGATGTTATTGCGAACGTAAAATATTGTTAACGTGTTCTTTTGACAGACAGTTCATATTGGTGTTTGAATGGGGAATATGGACAAGCTTGGGTAAAACTTGCTTACTATGCTTGATTGTATCTTGTTCAAGGGTCGTCAGAGGCAATATCAAGTTCAAAAAAACTTGTACACAATCCTAATAGAAAGTACCATACATTTGGAAAATGGCGTGGAAAGTCAATCGGTTATTTATTTCAGTGGTATCATTTTCAAAACATGACGAAAAAAAATTGAATTCAACGCACTCATGTTTGATTCCATTCTAAATGTGTTTAGTCATGAAATTAGGGTCAAACGTTAAGGCCAACCCTGTATAGTAATACTCAAGGTATTAAATTGCTGCCTTGGCCTCGATGGAGGTCTGAATGTCAAGTGCTACTTTTAAGGCCAAAGCTGTGTCAATGTAAATTGATTGATCCTGCATTTTCGAAATCTTAAGCGATCTTAAGTCGTGTTAACTTGGTGATGCGCTTGTACACCTGAGGAGTTGTTTTACGATGTTAAATGTGTCTCATAAGTGACCAATTATGAGTGTTAAAAGTAGCTGAGGGGTAACAAAAAACAAGGAACAAGGAGCAAAATGCAAACGCAAAGCATGTAAGTACTGGTTCTTTATTTCATTTAGAAATGACGACACTGAAAGCGTGATAAGCTGGTTATGGTTACAGGAAGACTTTTTTTTGCATAACAAAATGGTTCCGGAACTTTACTCCGCTATAGACATTCTGCTCCATCTACTTGCTCTTGATTATGTTGGGAAATAAATGACGGCTAGCTCATCCAATAGTGAACCTACCTTGAAAACCTGCCAATCATTAAAAAAAAACAATCAACGAAGGAACTTTAGAAAACCCAGAGTAAACTACACCAATGGCAAACTTCCGAAAGCATGTCAACATTATCAGCCTAGAACCACTTTTTACGAAGACGTGATACTCTGACAAAGGATTTTATCCTGATCACTTGATCAAACCAATAGCAGGTGCACGTGAACATGATTTTCAAACAAGTTTGCCCAAAGCTAGATCTGAAACGGAGTTGGAATTTAATCTCACTCGAGAGAGCTTGGTCCTTAAAACGATCGGTATTGTCAATAAGACCATTAAACATAACAAGATCGTCTTTAAGTTGTATGGAGCAAAAGTTGGATCTTCATATTGATGTCCTGCAACAAATTTCGATTTAATGATCGCAGTCAATATTAAAACTATTTTGGCTTGACAGAAGGTGCTCCGGCATCTTTGTAACATGTATCGTTGTCAAATAATCGTTAGATCGTTAGGAGAAACCTGATCAGCACTGATCGTGGGTGGTCTCGCATTTAAAAGATCTTTGAATTGTTGTAGCACTATATCCATTAAGGTTTTCACCAGCAATAACGTCTTAACGTTAAGGCATTGAACTTATTTCAAAATGCGCTTTAAGACATACCGTCATGATTGGTCAGAAACAGTAAACACGTCAAATAACTTCAAAATTTATTGGGTAAGACTTATGATCTACGGCTAAGAAATTACTTTTAGTTGAAGAACGTTTCGACAAGTCAAATCTTTGTGCTCCTATCAGCGCTCTATTTCGGATAGAGGGGTAGTTCCAAAAACAAACTACCTACTCCCGACCCCCGCTAATGAATTTGCCTTCATACAAATGATATGGCTGTCAGGTTGATTGACGTTGTCGCGAAGCACTCTGTTGGTCTGAAGTTTTTGAAAAATCAAGTGAAAATGATTCAATCAGTTTTTAGTACTAGAAGAAGCAAGAAGAACCTTTATAGCGTTTTTTGCCCTAAATAATTGGAAGTTTTTGAAATATTGAGTTTCACCGTTTTCTACCCAAGGCTTCACAAATGCTTGCACATGGTGCGGCATCTTTTATGTAGGTGTGTAAACATTGACATTTATCAACCGGTCGACTTGAGTAGACATGTTGTGTTAACGATTTGCAATTATTTCCCTATAAAGTGGGGAATCAAATGAATATTGCCAACAGACCATCAACGCCAGTTGAAATACGGCCAAACAGTCGTTCGAATGAACGATGAATTTCATTTGGAGAACGGAAAAACCACACAAGATCGATGAAACACCTTTGCATGACCAAAAAGTGACTGTTCGGGTCGGTGTTTTCGCCAAAACCATCAATGGTTCATTTTTCTTCAGAGAAGACGAAACGGTCGATTGCAATCGATATCGGTAGCTCAGTAGGCCTTCACACAAATGTTCGAAAAAGATGTGGTTTCGACAGGTCGGTGCGTCATGCCACACTCCATATCACACAATGCAGGTTCTACAACCAAAATTTCTTAGACTTGTGCTGTCAAAAAAGTCGACATTTACTGGCCGTGGCCACCCAGATCTCCAGATTTGAGCTCTCCGGACTTCTTTTTGTGGGGTAATCTGAAAAGCAAATTGTACGCCAGCCAGCCTCAGGCCAATGAAAAGTTCAAGGCAGACATTAGTGCGGAAATCATCGCTATACCATCCGAAATGATCGAAAAAGTGATGGAAAACTCAGAAAAAAGGGCACATTTTGCTTTGATCGATAGAGTTGGCCACTTGATTGATGATTCACTAAAAAACTAGTCCAACTAAATTGTAAAGAACTGAATTTAATAAAAAAAAATGTATATGGTAATCGGTTCCCTTTTACACACCGACATAGAAGATGGCGCACGCCAGAATTGTTTCAACGAGGGAATGCCATTTTCTTTTCAAAATTAGCACGCATGACTTTAAAGAATGCAAAATAAATGTGATTCATGCTAAATGTGATGGGTCAGAAGTTATTCAAAAATGATGGGACACTGATCATGTGCCTTGAGAATGTTCTAAGTCTTGAATAGGCAAGGCCCTCATAATGCAATTATTTTTCGAAATATATTTTCATCTGCTTTTGATTTGGCGTAGGATATTTACGACTCTCGGTGAAAGGATATGATGCGCCCCATGCCACCTTTAGGTGAAATAAGCAACTATGACATCCATATTGCCCCGTGGAAAGCTTGATCGAAAAGGATACACGCATGACTCACTAAAAAAAAATTCTCATGTTGATTGTTTGGCACCACTGGACATCCACATATAATGGCTGGCATGTAAGTACCGTATTAAGATTGACAGACTCATGATAAACACCGACACTATTAAAATTTTCCTTTTTCGTAAATTAATCCCAAAAGTTTAAAGACGCCATCATTTTTCTGCGATTGGTGTTACCACTTTCTGTGATAATCAAATTTCAGTGTTACCACTTTATGACATTAGGAAATGAAATTTTTGATTTAAAAAAAATATAAAAAAATGAATTTCCATCAACTTACGTGTGATATTGTGCTTGTAAAAAATTAAACTCCTCCTTTATCCGTTCCAGTGTATCGACAATTGTGAATTTGATTGGCCCCTGTGGAGGAGGACCCTGTAAAGAAAAAAAAAATAACAAAAATATTAGTAAAACGATTAATCACAAAAAATAAACAATTTAAAAACTATTCACACTTATAGGATAAAACCCCGATTATGTCGCATATACCACACAAAGCCGCTCCATGACTCACAGGGCATTATCAGCTATAGGACTATAATCACAACAAATCCAAATTAATTATGTGTCATCAATATGTGTTTTGGTTGAGTCCTTTCATGTTGGGCAGATGCTGCTGTTGCTGTCCCCCCAACTGTTAGTTGTGGCAGACACCTGTAATCAGGTTCAAAGATTTCAAGATTGACATACACACGCACACATACACCCTCTGAGATTCCACAACAACAATCTTAATTGAAAACGATTTAGGCCTCCTGAAGATTCCCAACACCTTCGGGGACCACTAACATAATGCAATCATATGCAATCCGAGAGATTTAAGTGATACTGTTACCACTGCATCAGAGTGTGCCCTTAACTAGCTGAAGAGTAGGTGTGTTATGGTGTGGCATACCGGTGGTTGGCATGGCTGGGTGAAGGTTGAAGGATGCCAATGTCAAGTCGTTGACTGCAGTTGCAGTAGCAGAGAGTGGAATGTTCCACCAGAGGAAGCCCAATTAATTTCCTACTAATAAACAGATTTTAATTGGATCAACATCCTGTTTACATGCGCCAGGATTATGCACACAGAGATGCGAGTGATTGGGGATGGGAGCAAACTGGCTCTGGCACACATGCACACACACGACGAATTAAATTAATTTCATCGTCGTCAGAGGGATAGATGAAGCTGCGCTGCGGTGCAGGGTATCTGAATGCATGATGATAATTTTCCCTCCCATCATCCCGCCCATGTACAGCAAGCGCAACGACATCAGTAGCGTGGCAGTATCCAAATATAACGATGGCACTTTGGCGTACAGAGATGTTTATACTGCGTGTGTGTGTGTTTGTGCTATCTTATGGGAGTGATTCAATTCGAAGAAGGAGCACTTCGTGTCTTATGAAACTCTCCTCCTTCACACGTGTGAATTGCAGTGTCTTCCTTGAAATGTACACACACCAAGTGTACTCCGACTGCAATGCATTCAGGTCATTTGATCTGTAGGTGGCTGTTCGTTGTCGTCGTTGAAGAGCATGATTACCTTCCACTCGTGCTCATGCCAATGTCGATGTCGATCCTGTACTACCACTACAACTACTACTGATGATGATGGTGATGTTATTCAATTTGTAAACACACGCATTACGCATATGAAATTAATTTCGCATGCAAATTGTGACTGGGGGACTACTGTGCGTGAGTTAGTCAGTGAGTGAGTGTGTGGGGGACCGTATATCCCACCAACACCCACCATCACCATCACCATCATCATCATCAGGGGTTTACAAAGTTAATTATCGTATTTAGTTTGGTTCTAACATGTGAACTTTGGATATTAGTTAAATTCACACATTTGTCGATGCGGATGAGAGGGGATGGGGATGGAGACAGAGCAAGGACATGTGTGTGCTTTTTGGGGGTGGTTAAGGTTACCTGAGGGTAACCTCGGAAAGGCGTATATTGTTTGTTTAACCTCAGACTCGCTCTTTGACGCAAGAGTTTACAATTCGTATGGTTTTGGGAGGGGCGATCCCGAAGGGGCGTGTGTCATTTAAATTGAGGTATAAGAAAACAACTGGAAAAGTGAGTGATTAAGTGAGCAAATAGCTGAGTGTGTTCAAATTGATGTGTAAAGTAGTTCAAAAGTGATATGTTTAGGGTGGTGATGGTGGTTGGGGATACGATTAGAGTGAGTGTACTCAGGCAGGAAAGCACTTGAGATTCTAGACAGGTGTCTGGCATTTTGAAATGATGAATATTCCAATTGCGAGGCATGATATGCTTGGGAAATGACTAGATTGACATAAGTGATCCGGCTCGAAGGACCAGATAGAATTTTGTTAGTTTATAATATCAACAGTATTTTGTAGGAAATTGAGCCTTAATAGTTTTGCATTGCAACGGAAGGTACGTACTGATGAGACGAACTACTAATGCGGGGCGATATTTTGAGGCCAACACCACCATTTTGATGTACCAAATTGCAAATGAAATGACAAACAATTTCACTGTCACTGTTTTAGTGGATAGACTTTGAACAATGCTTCTAATTTTTTTGAACTTAAGTGGGGCAACAGTGTGGGTAAACTCATCGTTAAATTGAGTGTTTCGGTGGGATCATAACCTACTTCGAGGGAGCAGTGAGAAGGAATACATAGTTTGAATGGTATACCAAAACTAGATGGGACTTCAAACTTTTAAATACCGATTAACTGGTGGTATTTACCTATTTGGACTTCTTACAAATTATTCAGGTTCTTCCAAAGGCAGAAGATTTTATCACTTGTAGACTTTTCTGGCCTAAAACCATACCTACTTATAATGGCGGATCTGGTTATAAATAAACGGTTTCAGGCAATTTCATTCGAGAAAATGTTGCCTAAAAGTTGGTGTTCGCTCCTTAGACGTCAGTTTTAGCTTTACTTTAGACATTTCTGTTCTTACTTCATTTAGGTGAAAAATATACATCCCGTATTTATAGAGGGTCTAGATTATCTATGATGGTTATTTAACTGTTAACCAACCAAACTGGGGTTGCAGCGCGATGGTTAGTGCGAAGATCTGGGTTCGATTCCCAACCATAGCAACACCAAAATGATTTTTTCACCGGCCCTCCTTTCAGGACGATCTGACAATTCATTCGAGTAGTATCAATTGTCAAGAAAAGCTTATCTCAATTTAGCCGTTCGGAGTCGGCATAAAATAGGAGGTCCCGCCATCGTGCAAGAAGCACACAAGCACACATGAATTGTTGTGAGAAAGGTCGTCCCTGGCTACTAACGAGCCAGTCGTGCCAAAAATGTTTATTTGTAACCAAACTAAAGCCTAAATGGGTTCATACTTGGAGGGAACAATTTGAAACAATATTTCACAAAAAAAAACATATTACGTGATGAATTTTACTTTCAGATGGTTGCAATCTTAGCTTTGTCCTGGTTTGGAAACTTCCATAAGGTTTTGTCTAAATGTCGACATTTTCGGACAGGAAGTTAGACAGAACCCCGAAAACCCAAAATTTGGGCAAATTTTTCATTTGATATAATTTTGGTTTTGGGATATCGGTTTTCGGGATTATGACCCCGACCCTTTTAGAAAACAAATGGAGAATACTTGCCTTCAAGAGCAATCCCTGTTACTAGTATTAAGAAAAAAAGAGTGCCATCTAACGGGTCCGCCATCTAACTTTTTTTTTCAACTAGTGCTTATTTCGCGAATGGTAACACTTAGCTCATGTCTGATTTGACAGATAATTAGTTTTATCCTTCCGCTGAACGAATATGGTTGTGTATACGCTTGAACAACGCTGGGAAATATTGCCACATTACTTTGAAAATCATGGTAATGTTGCAGAATGTGTGCGAAAATTGCGTACGGATTTTGGAAGAAGAGAAGCACCGTCAGCTCCGTATGTTGGTTATCTTGTGAAAAAAAAGTGAAAGAAACTGGCATCCTAATCGATAAACCAAAGCGTGAAAAGCCAAAAACAGTGCGTACACCCGAGAATATTGCTGCAGTGGCAGAAAGTGTGCGTGAAGCGCCATTAACATCAATTCACCGTCGTTCTCAACAATTGAACATTTCGGAGACATCATTGAGACGAATTTTGGTTCAGGAGTTGAAGCCAACTGACCATCCAATGCGTTTTCGCTTCGCTAAGTGAGCCTGCGATCGACTTAGAGAAGATGCCGATTTTGCCAAAAAAATCATCTTTTCAGATGAAGCTCATTTTGATCTTGGCGGGTATGTAAACAAGCAAAATTGTCGCATTTGGGGCACAGAAAACCCGCACGCATACATTGAAAAGCCGATACACCCAAAACGAGTCACTGTTTGGTGCGGATTTTGGTACAGAGGCATAATTGGGCCATTTTTTCTTGGAAAATGATCAAGGAGTGGCCGTTACAGTCAATGGCGATCGTTATAGGGCCATGTTGAACGAATTTTTGTTCACAAAAATTGAAGAGGAGGATATTGGCAACATTTGGTTTCAACAGGACGGCGCTACGTGCCACACAGCCGAAGCTACACTCGATGTTTTGCGCCCTGTTTTTGAAGATCGCATTATCAGCCGCAGAGCTGATGTCGTTTGGCCACCTCGGAGCTGCGATTTGACACCGTTGGACTATTATTTGTGGGGTGCCGTAAAAGATAAGTGTTACGCCGACAAGCCAGAGACAATTGTCGCTTTAAAGGACAATATTCGTGAATCCATTGGTGAAATACAGCTGCACACAATCGATAATGTGCTTAAAAATTGGACCGATCGATTCGAGAAAATATTCAGTAGTTTTTTTTATAGCATTTAAAAAAAAAAGTTATTTGGCGGACCCTGGTTGCAAAAATTAAAACTTTTGAACGTGTTTAGATATTTTGATTAAAATAAAGGTGAAACCCACAGCTATCAACTTGGTGAGTATTGAAAAAATTGGTACACAGGGTGGTATTTTTTATCAATTGATTTTGTGTGAAAAAAAGTTAACGACCATTGGTATGAAAAAAGAAAAAATCAACTGAAATGTTTTTTTATTCAAATATTTAAGATTAAGAATATATTTCTTTAAAAACTTTGTTTGTTTATAGATTTTAAGTTAAAAACTCAAGTTAACTAAACAATTATAAATAAAAACTAGATTTCCTGAAAACCCTCGTCTAAATTCGGGGTAACTTTAACAAATATAACCTTTTCTGGAGAGTATCGTTTTATTGGCTGCATTCCGTAAATTCTCTCTTAAACGAAAATTGGCAACAAGTTACAGCTGGTTTTTTTTAGTAAATGTTTCAGAAATAGTCAAAGAATAAATTTCCGTTCAGACTTAGACTAAAGCTTCTAAAAGGTTTTATATAACTCAACTCAAAGACCAAAAAATTGAGTCAAAAACTCAAATGTCTTAAATTTTGCAATATTAAACAAAAATTGGATCATAAACTAAAAAAAAATGTTATTTTTGAATTAGGTTTCTAGAATTTAACTACGAAACCCTGAAAATTGTCATAAAAAAAAAACAAAAAAAAACAAAAAAAATCAGAAAATCAGAAAACTGACAACCTCTACCAGCCAATCTTTCGATTTCTGTCGGCTTTTGAAGCTTCCAATATTTCCTAATCCTAGTTTTGGAGTTAAATTTAAGCACACGCGAAATATAATTTTTGCAACGGATTTTAAAAAGTTGGCCTACTGTGGCCATTAATTTACTTCCAACGAAACACAAGAAATGTCAATCTATGGAAGGGGTACCAAACTTAGAAATTCAAAAATTTGTGTTCAACGACCCCTGATGTTGAGTAGGATATACTGTCTATCCGAACTCAATCTTGCTTTACATAAAAAGGTCAGTTAATTTCCAGTAATTTGTTGAATTTGAACTTCGTGTGCATTTTTACTTCACTTGGTAGCGAAATTTCACGAAAACATCCCTATGGTCAGCTGTTGATCAAAGCAAAATATATTTTCTATTATTGTGCTATTCCAAGTTGTTAAGGTACGTCATTCGGTGACAATTCAAAGGTTTGTTTGTAAGGTCAAGGACGACAGTCTGTCAAATAACAAAGTTTCTTTCGCTTTAAAATGAGTCCTTATATAAGTCATACAAAAATGTTAATCGCAACATTGACCAATCTCATTATTCTTAGTCCCTATATATTCTCACTATACAACGTTAAACTTCCCTTTCCTCCCAATAAACCAATTTATCCCCCCAAATCATCCCCTTCACCCAAGTAATAAGCATCCACACACAAAAACAGGACTAGCAGAGTACGAAACCAAATGAATCCAAACCGAAACCGCATATTAATTTCCTTTTTATTTGTAACATTCCCACACACAAACACATAAACAGACAAAGAATATCCCTCGAGAAAAAAAAAAAACTGTAACCACACAGCTCAATAATTGTAAAAGGCATCTACAATCCGAAGACTGGAATTCAATTTATTCAATCATTTCCACCCAACTACACCAAGGAAGAAACACTAGAAGGTGGATGCCAGAAAAGGAAGAACAGACACACAAACACACACACATTGTTGTCATCCACCTACACTCATACCAGAAAGATGACTTTCTACTTATGATGCAGAACTTTGTGTTTCACCTTTACCTCTCAATACATCGAGTGGGGCTCCTGTTTCCATCATCGAAGAATCCTATCCTGTGTACCTAACCGCACAAAAATCCATTGCACTCTGGATGTAAATATGTAATCCCCTCATTCGAAACGAAGAAGGATACCTACTGCATACAGAGTGGGAAAAGGACTCTTCGAAGAAAATAGGGGTATAACTTATGTTCTCACATCATCATCGCCAAACATTCCGAGTGCACAATTTCTAATCGAACAATGGTGGAGAAGGACCTGCACGGGGTAATCTCTGATTCAATGGCAAAAAAAAAAAAAAATGCAGCAGGACCCACGGTCCCTTGTCAAATTTTGCTATATGAGCTCCCTTTAGGTACCTTAAATCCCTCGTTCGTTGGCTGTTATGGATTATCATCATGACGATGTTGTACCGTTGTTTTATAATCCTCGTCTCCATAGTTTCGGGTCCTCTTAAAACTTCAAATCCTCGAGGTTTTGTTACTTCCACTTCATACCGCCTCCGTCTTTATTCTTTCACCATCGCTTTGCTGCGCTTCAGGCAACAGATTTCCTCGAACCTATGCACTTTGCCGTACTGTGTGCTCTATCTGCTTGGCTTCTTTCGATTATGTTCCTCGCCACTTCAGCTCAGTCGTTGCTGATGGTCCCTTCCGGTGCTGTGCTTCGTAGTGCCCTTCTCGCATTTTCCCGAACGTTTCCGTTTCCCTTTCTCGCATTTCCCTTCAACAACAGGCACATCATAGATCGAGCGGGGAGCACACCGATTACCGAGTACCGAGCACACCGATTCAACGACTATCATCATCCATATAGCTGTCGTCTTCGTTCTTCGTCGGTGCCGCTGCACACTCTGTGTTGTGGTCCTTTTAATTCGGTTCCGCTCCACTTGGTTCTACCCTTCTTCATCTCTGATGCAGCAGCACGGCACACAGTCCTTCATATCCGTTGATGTGCTTTCCTTTCGTTCGGTTTTTTTTTTTCTTTTTTTTGTGTTTACCTCTACTCCCGCATTCAATCATCCTTCGGTTCGTTTCCCTTATCACTGCTGCACCACTCTACCGCTGCTGCTCCATTCAATTTTGGCCTGTGCGCTGCTGTTTCTCGGTCGGGGCTTTTCAGTTTCCACCCCCTGTCATGCCACATTCCGCTCGTTTCCATGGCACATTTTTCTCGTCTGTTTTTTTTTTCTGCATTTTATTCGTGTTTTCCATTCTTCGTTTTTTTTTTTTGTTCACCGTTACTTCAAATACCGGAAGTTGATGGCGTACGGAAATTTCAATCCCCGCACAGAAAACTTCTCACACATCAAGGGTGGAAGGGGTGGTTGCAAAATAACATAACTTTTCATATTTTTTTTGCAGCACGCTTACTTGTGTGTATTTCTTGTAGCTGAGCTCTCCATCCCTTGTCGCGCCCGAGGGTATTTCTCTCACTTTTCACACATTCTGTAAACCAAAAGCATTTTCATCCATCCCCTAGCATCCGCCCCCGCGTGTGTGTAGGTTGGTACCTATCTACAAGCACTTTGCTCAGTTTGTGCGGGGGAGGGGTCTAGCGGTGGAGCGATGAACACACATAATATCATGATAAACTTATTTGAAGCATCATTCATCCCCTAGTACTTGGCGGTGGTGGAGATGGTGGCGGCGGCGGTGACGATGGTTGTGCGGTGTAGGGATGGTGGCGGTTATGCCAAGGGTGTATACTGTAGAACTTAGTTTAAGTTTTCTTCAGTCGTGAGTCGGTTTATTTTTTGCTCTGCTATTTTTGCAGTGTGTTTTCAAATGCTTACCACTGCCAACCATCCCCGACCCTTAGCAATTCACTTTCTGTGTACTTGGAACCTTCGTATCCGAATGTGAATGGATACGGGGGGTGGCGGGATGGTGGGAATGAGTTTATTTTCATTATTTGCTTGTACGATATGTATGAGTATGTTGCTCCACCACCTCGTCGTCATCGTCGTCCTGGTGGTATTTAAGAGATTTGATTTCGAAATGAGACTTGGGAGGATGAAATGGAAATGGCAATGCGAACGGGAACGGGAACGATGTAATAAAGCGCAGCGACAAAAAAATGAGGGAACGTATGTAATGGATTAAGTATTCGTCTTGATTGGTTGGTTTGACTAGAAGGGGGGGTTGATGAAGGATCTGGTTGATGTTAGCTCGTGTGTACGGATTAGGGTGCCGTGGCGTGGGTGGTGGTGACTCGGTGTGTTGAGGTAATAATTGCACCGTAGAGGAGTTTGCTGTAGGAAATGAGCTTCGTCAAATCCAGGTGGATTTGTTCAGAACATCATTATGTATAGAGACTTGGATTAGGGAGCATAAAAGGGAGGCTTGTCGTGTAGTGACGCAGCTATTCAGTGTTGGGAAAGTAACCTCACTCAGTCTTGTTCAAATGTTTGCAAGTTTGGCGTTTATTTTGAGGGAATTTATTGAGAATGTGACAAGCGCCATCTTTTGTATGGTTATGGATTATCGGATATTTGAGATAATCCTTTCCAAAAATAAGAATTCCCAGCTAGACGGTAGACGTTATAAAGCGTCTTAAGTGGCGCGCACAAGCAGAAACCGACCTTAATCGACTTAAAGTATGCAACTACAGGCAGTTACCTACGGACGGAACTAATTGGAGAGACAGGTTGGTTGAGGTCTAGATTCACCCCACCACTTAAGTTAATAAGTACCTTGGAGATAAGTAGAAGTACTATAAGGATGCGGGACAGTGGCTGTGGATGTTGGTTGCATATGATGACACATCCTTGTGGCCATATGATGACAGATCATTGTGACAGACGTCAAGAACAAAGTTGGGCAATTTTAGTGATGGACCAACGCATTTGTTTGTTATTACTCAGGGCTAGAATCAAACACATATATATTGGCTTATCATCTCGGCATTTAAGGCTGGAACACAACTTCCAAGAATATCATCAGTGACAGCCAAGCGGTAATAAATTTCGTAGGATTGATCACAGCCCACGAATGCTGTTGAGATCTAGAGATATCACAAAGTACTGTAAAGCTGATGAGTTGCAAGCCCGGAAACCAGCATTGACATTTTACCAAAAGTAGACATGTTAGGCCAAAAATTAAGCTTTAACCGAGGCTTTGTGATCGCATCTCAGCCCAGATCGCTGATGAGCTTCCAAGCCCAGAACCAGCCTTGACATTCTACTAAAAGTAGACAGTTAGGCCAACAAATTCAGCTTTAACCGATAGAGTTGTCAAGCCCCATTTGTGATCGCATCTCAGCCCAAGATCGCTGTTGAGATCTACAGATATCAGAAAGCACTGTTAGGCTGATGAGCTTGCAAGAACGGACACCAGCCTTAAGATTCTAGTAAAAGTAGAAACGTAATGCCAAAAAATTGGACCTTTAAGATATAGAGTTTGTGTCCGCATTCAGGCACTGCACGTCCCTGAGCACATCTTTGCAGATCATTTAGACACAGAACTTGAATTTACGCACCTACAAGGATCAATTGACTCAGAAACTGAAGAACACGGATTATATAAAACGTCACCAAAACACCAAATGGATGCGTGAGCAAACGTCAGGGATGTGAAATATAACCTTTTAGAAAAACCTGTGGAGGACTTAATAAAAAAAAAGACCAAAGCTTATGCAAAAAATAGCAAGAGCGGGGGCAATATTTCGTTTTACTAAGGCACATTATCCCATATGACCTATCTGAGACGAAGTTACATAGCAAGGGATGCCCTTTGCTTTCATCCCACATATCTTGTCCGAGAGGTTTTATAGATGGTGATGCCATATGCGCTCTTATCTGCTACGACTTATGCTTTACAATGCATACAAGGGTCGCCAAGTTAAAGGCTTATTAATGGGAATTTGTAGCTAAGCTGAGGAATGGGAATCAGCTAGGTAAAAATGTGTACCTTCCACGATGTTTGCACCCTCTTGTCAACCGCTGTTTTATAGGAATTACTGGAACTGCAGGAAGATAGCTTAGTAGACCCTGATTATCCCAGTCATACTTTCGTCACTGAACCATGGACCGCATGCTAATCTAAGAAATCCTAAATTTGTTTGAGCGAAAAATGCTTTGTTGACAAGCTTAGGTTATGAAGATTTAATCACAAACTTTACAAGCTCTACAGCGACATATAACTGAACAAAAAAAAAACTTAAAATTGGCTATAGGAACAGTATAGCGAATGAAATCAAAAACTCTAGCCTGCAGAGTCCTTGATTCTCTGAAGTAGAAACCGACATTGACTCAAGAGTTGCTGTTGAGAAGGATATGCATTCACGAAAAGTCTAATTTTGATGAGGGCATGCCACCAGGTCATAAAAAAGGAAGCTTGCCAAGATTTTCCCATGAACGGCATAGGCTATCGCACCATAAATAGGGATTTTTTTTCTGGCCGCAATTGTAGGCTGTAGAGGCCCAATATATTGTTCCAACAGGATGTGACCACTTGACACTTAGCCAACGAGACAATGATTTTCATGTGTTACTAAGAGTTTGATGATCGCATTATCTCCGGAAATTAAAAAGGAATCGGCCATTGGATTTAAAGCCCCTGGACTTTCTTTCTCTCCTTTCAAGGGAACGGACTCAGTGGCGCGATGAAATGCCGCGCAGAAGGTCTGAATTCGATTCTCAGTCGTAGCAACATCAAAATTTTTTCCACTAACACTCGTCCAGCGATGCCCTCTAAAATCATCCAAGAAAATCATCAAGAAAGTTTTATCTCTACCCATCCATTTGGATTCGGCATAAAATTGTAGTATCCGCCATCGTCTAAGAAGGTCAGACGCACACATTAATGATTGTGACAAAAAAAGGAGCCTGTTGCCCCAATAAATGTGTATCAGTATTGAATTATATTTCATATAAATAAGATAGATGGCGCTGTTTTATTCATTTTTTATTGAAAGGAATGCAGACGTCCAAGCTTTTTTCGGAGAAATTTAAAAGAGGTTCCTCCAACAGCCATTCAAGAGCTGAAGGACGAATACAATTCGTAATGAAAGTAAGACGCAATTATGCCTCAGGGTCCTGCAAAGTTAAGACCAGTGGATGGAGGTCTATAGCCAGAGTCGTGGTGAATATTTGGGTGATATTGTCACCCCTATCGAGGTATCCGATCGTACAAATTCTACGATTTGTTCGAAATCGAATAATCTTCTACCGAGGTTTTCGTTTCGATTAGCATTTTGAACAAATCTTCCTACGAATTGTAACGCACATGATCATGCATTGGCGATATACGTTATGTCAATAATTTTTGACAGCTATGCGTTGAATTTCCTCTGAATTCGTCTGACAAAAATTGCTGCGGAATCAGTCGAACGCGATTGTGTGTTTTTTTATTTTGTTCCGCAAGGGATACCGCGAAAGAAAATTGAGTTCCGGTTGGAAATTGTTTCGAACGGATACCTTGTAAGGGTGCGTGTGCCCCATATACGATTGAAGAAAGACACATTACTGATAAAAAAAACAAGCTGTCCGTTTCTTTAAAAAAAAAATCATTTTATGGTGAAATTCTTAATTGTCCCTATTAAAAGGTTCTCTTACGCCATAAAATGTCCGTTTTGATAACCTTCTACACTGTGAAGTTCAAACCATTCCTTTTTCAGTAAAAGTTTTGGGCCACAAGCAGCCCAGATATGTGCGTTTTGATACCGCTTTAAAGCCTTTTTATGATTCTCATAATGGAATGGAAAAAAGTTAACAAATTTGTTATCGCATATTTAGGAGCGTTTCCCATTTTTTTTTTAATTTGAATTTGACTGCAAGTAGGTGAACTTTAGCGCACATTTATGTGCGTTTCTTATGAATTCGATAATTTTTGTTGTTTTTATCGCATAATTATCAGCGTTACCCAGTTTTTTTTTTTAATTTGAATTTGACTGCAAGTAGGTGAACTTTAGCGCACACTTCTGTGCGTTTCTTATGAATTCGATAATTTTTGTTGTTTTTATCGCATATTTATCAGCGTTACCCAGTTTTTTTTTTAATTTGAATTTGACTGCAAGTAGGTGAACTTTAGCGCACACTTCTGTACGTTTTTTATGAATGTGATATTTTTTATTTATAAGTTGAACAATATCAACCACACACTCACAGGGACGACCTATTGTCATATTTTGAATGATCATTTTAAGCGACATATAGTCCAATTAAATCGCACACATATGTGCGATTTAATTTTTCGATATTCCAACAATGTGGATTATAATCAAAATCAAGTTGAGCCATTTTTAGCGCTCGTAAACTTGTATTTTTGAGAGTCTTTATGATGCTGTTCAATTACAAGCACCACAATTTAAACGCACACCTAAAGCGCACACCTATGTGCGTTTCCATGATTTTCAGCATTTTTAAGAATAATTTCGTCTTAAATCGCATCGCACGAGCTAGAAGACGCGACAAGATGTATAACAGCCTTTATAAGATGGCGTTTTAACACCACGCAAACCCCTCCAACCTTTCAGTAACAACGTACCATTTGTTTTCGTCAGATTTATGGTTATCTACAGCCTCCTCAAAAAAAGTAAAAACAAATTATTAAACCGCTCTACACGTGTTTCAATTTCGACATCTTCAAGGAGAATAAATAGACCGAAAATAAATTCCACCCCAACAGAGGCTCTGTAATCCAAGAAAATCTTCCCAGCAAACGAAAAAAAAAACATAAATATCGAATCCCACTCGTCCTTGAACTAACCTATATCTTTCCCTTCTAAGGCGCAAAAAAAAAATACCCAAGTCATTAGGCGAATCACAAAAGAGGTCCAATTTTGTTTTTCTTTGTCCTGCCTTCAAATTATCATCTTTTTTATGATGTGAGGCTCATAGCATCTTGTAGCCCTTCCCTGTAATTTTTTTTTTGTTCGTATCCTCGACATCGTTCCTAATCGACAACAAAAGAAAACACAATACAGTCACTGACTTGGCAACCAACGAACACAAAATCTCAAGAAATAGGCAAAAGAAAAGAAAAAAAACCGTATAATCATCATCATTTGCTCCTTGCCCAGATTCCCTAACCAAAGTCGGGCAGCTCCATCCCCTTCTTCGCCATTCCAATTGCGAAACCAAGTCAAACGAATAAAAGAAGTAGAGTCGATTTCCATTTCCACTTGGCTGCTCTTTTTGGCTCTTATTTCCCTTTTGTCCTTGATGTTACCGCTCAGATTCCGCACACCGAGGGATGGGGACTCTAACCATGGGGTCATCATCGTCGTAATGGTAAATTCGAAAATCTTTTCCAATTGCCAAAGCGTCGACGAACGACCAGAGGCGATAGAATGTGAGGGGGGTGGCTCCCTTTATGTTCTTCTTCATTTCGTCCTTTTTTTTTCTTTGTTTGTCATCGTCGTCGTTTTTGTGTGTTGGTATTGCCGGCGGGCTTGTTTGCACACCCAAAATGGAATATAAATTCATGCCCTCATCTTACGAGTCGAGGTTCTCTACCCCGAGACTCCACTTGCTGGGATATCTCTGGAGGATGTCAATTGGAAACGGGAGTTGTTTTCATTTTTTTTATTTATTACCCACATGTGTGATTGTGTGCGCTTGGGTAGGCGGTTGTGTTACAAGAGTGTAGATTGTAAGGATATCTGAGGGAGCAAAACGATTTTTTATTTTTTTTTTGTTGTTGCTGTTGTTCCTTTGCTGTGTTTATCTATTATTGACAGAACAAGATCTGAATGGGGGCAGTTTGCCAATTTTTCTTCTCCCTTCTCCCTTAGGTTTACACACAGAATAACAGAGGGGGGGAGGAAGCTACACCCGAAGAGAGATATCTTATCTGGATGACATATGAGAAATGTCAGAGGGAGGAAAAGGGGATAAAATGTTGTTCCTTGACACCATTGATATAGGGGTAGGTATAAGGGTGGAGGGAGAGAGAGAGAGAGTGAGTGATTTAAATTACAACGACATAACCCTTCAAAATTGGTTTTTGGGGTGAGACAGGAATTCTTGTTAAATGGATTGCTTGTTGTTGGTCATGAATATTTAACAGAAGACAAGTCAGACGAGGACGATGGAGAAGGGTGCAAAACTATGAGGGTTGGTTTGGTAGCGGGACGACTTATTTCAGGGAGGAGGAGTTGGAATGCTAGAAGGGAACGATTTACATATTTTTTGTTTGTTTGGCACGTCAAATGGGGTGCGGTGCGGAAGAGCATGACGTGTTCTCACGATCTGTAATCACTTTAGGGGTGTCTGGCATGTGTATGAGTTTTTTTTTTCTTTGTCAGCGATTACGGCGAAAAGTGTTTACACTTAATTACCTTTTGGAATGGCGCTTGAATATAAAGGAATGTCGGTTTTTTTTGTTTGTACGGCATGAAATGTGAGGATACATCTGGAAGAGGGATAACATGAGTGGTGGTTTTTTTATTTTTTAAAAATCGTGCAGATTCAGCAAAACTACGTCAAGTTAGACATGCGATTGTACTCAAAATCCGGTACTAAGTGGTTATGGAGGTATAAATGGATTTAAAAGGTGTCACATGAGGTTTTTTTTAATTTACATAAAGTTGGAGTGAACATGTTATTAAGTCTTGAAAAGATCGCTTTATTTCAGAGAATGGGTAATGTACAAGGATATGCCTTACAAAGTATCCTTCAAAATCGTTGGTGGTGGGTGAGTTAGGAGTAACAACGATTCTAAGCCTATGGGGGATAGTCCCTGACAATTTCTGCTGGAAAATGTCTGTCATTTATCAATTAAACTAGAAACCCGGCCCAACTTTGCCCGGGCATAATTCGATTTGTACAACGTCCGTAACTTTTCAAATGATAATCGGTGACGATAGTGAAGGAGACTTTTTGGGTACCTACTGTGTGGTTTATATACATGTGCACACACAATATAAAAATTACACTCTACGTACTTAGCAAGTTTCCTACAATATCGTCAACGAATACATACTATGGCCGTCGCCTAATGCTGTTGTTGAGTGAAGACCGTTTAGACCTCGAATGCTCAGCTCCTGTAAGTGATATAGAAATTTTGAATACGCTATATCCTGCCCATGGTTATGCAGATCATAACCATGAAAACCACATATAGATCAGTTCAGCAGTTCTCGAGATTACCGCATTCATACACGTTTTGGGACTTTATTTTATAGTATGTATAGATGTTTGAAATTACAAGAAAAACTTGTGTGGAACAACCATTTGGTTAGAATTACAGCTATTTTGGACATTACCAAGTGTCCTCATCAGATTCCTTCTAATAGTGACGCTAATTGAATGTTCAGTCCCTACTAACAATTTCGCTTCGATAAAGCACTATCGAAGCTATTTTCCCGTCCTATATGAAGTCTTATCGAAAAACATTTGGCGCACTTTTATGAAGCTATTTACTTCTATAAGACTTCTTTAAATACTTCTAAAGAACCTGGCAAGAAAAACTTTGTTTGCTTATAAAAGGCCATACAGAAGCAAATTATAGGCTTCGCAGTCTTTTCGGAAATATTTGCTCGCACGGTATTCCAACACGCTATCCACTAGGCTGTACTTTGGAACATGAAAGACGAGTAAGTAGAACGAAGTACTTGTATCGTGTTGACTCATTTTCGAGTAGGTACCCGATCTTTTCATCTTAGATTTTTTAAGCCTTTATTTGTAAGCTCTATACAAGCTATGCTTCGGATTAACTTCGTTTGGTTTAAGTTCTACCGAAATTCTACCGAAACATCTTAACGTATAATACATGTACACACATCTCGGGAAGCTTAAAAACAACCTTACAGAGGTATTACCATAATAACTTCGGTTATGCTTGTGACTTTTCCTGCATAATATCTTAAACAGGCTTCTACCCAAACAATCGACTGCAAAAATTCTCAACCTCCGCGCACAAGTAGATACTATAAAAGGCCTACAGAAATAATTGCTTGTGGAAATAAGATTGTATTGCCTTATAGAGAAATAATTGTTAGTTGGGGTTCTCTGTATAATTATCGAAAAAAACGTTTATTCCCTAACCAGGGATTGAACTTGTAACCACTTGCGCCACTGAGGTCTTCAAAATGTTTTACACGGAGGTCTTCAAAATATTTAACATGGATTTTCTGTTATCGTAACAAATTATGATTTGAAGACTTAAATTGTTACCTGCATGGCTGAATAAAATTATTGGCTAGTAGCCTAAACGACAAATGACAGCAAAATATTTTGACATGCACTACCAACAAAAACGTCATAATTGTTTTTTCTGGCTATGTAATCAATTCCATTTGTTTTAAATTGACAGATTGCTCTAATTAGGTCAATAAAAATCGAACCAAATTCGTGTCTCATCATCAAGAGACACGAATTTGGTTTGTTGACTGCACTGGGGTCGATGAAGAAATATTTGGTCTCTTTGAGCTGAAAATTCTTCGAAAATTCTAAGGTCCCGTTTCAATTGACGAGCTATGGCGACGAAGCGCTGTGCAGCGACATAGACCGGGTCGAAAAAAAACCGCATTGGACGTTTAAGATGGCTTGGACACGTAGAGTATTCGATTTGAAGCCAGATGTTAGACGCATTAGAGGAAGCCATTGTCTTAAGTGTCTCGCACTAGTAGAATGTAGAAACCAAACTCAAGTGCGCAACTGGAGGCAGTAGAAATTATTCCCCAATCGAGGTGAAATTAATTCCCCCTTGAGGTGAAGTTATTTCCCTGCACCGAATCGATTGTTGGATTGTTGGTAGCAAATGTTTTATTGGGGGTGCTCAATGGTAAAAAAAATGCAATTATACGAAACCTTGAGTTTTAAACTAGCTGATGCTAGCTAGATAGGATCTCAACCCATTAATGAAGAACTCGTATCACATGCTGCATAGTTCCTACTGAGCAATATTTGTCATTCATAAAAGTTATCGATAACACAACTAAAAATCGAACTTTCTTCCATTGAACCTCCACAAAATAAAATCTCTTCGCACTGCATGGTCAGTATAGTTTTCAGTTTTTGAGTGAATTGAACTTTGTAAGCATGAGTTTCAAGTCTTTCGTGAGAATTCGCTGTAGAGAGCTTTTCGAAATGCTGAATTCTTGACTACGGTAACGAATTGATGTTTATGGACTGTCAGCAATAATCTCGCGAACTGATTCGATGGTTTCTGTTGAACGACTAGTGACAGGACACCCAGACTGTCTAAGATCACTAATTGATCCAGTCTCCCCCTGAATTGATTAAGTTGAGGATTTTAAATCACTATGACGGCCATATTGTGTATAAATTGGTGGACTGTATTTGACAAACTTCCATTACTTCTAAAATACAGCTCGACAATGAAAATGCGTTGTTATTTCATATAGCGCTCCATTTTTTACTAACCCCAAACTGTCAGCTGTCACATTGTTATCGTTTTTTCCGTCGGCAACACAGTGCTATTTAATGGCGCAAAATTCAAATTTTGCATGAATTATGGGACACCCTGACCCTGGACTGAGCCGTTGGTTAAACATACGTCAATTTAGATAACGCACAGTCATACGCGCTGCCTTGTAGATTTTAAAAACGTCAGACAATGTCTTAATGCATTTGGTTAGCATCTGAGTTATAAATATCAAATATAAAGTCTAGTTGGAGTGAAATGTAAGAAAACGCACATATGCACTAAGTGAAATTATTTATTATCTGAGTGGTTTACATTTAATAAAACGCACATGTGCGTTAACTGAAAGAACACCTTTCGAATACTCATTATGTGGATTGTAGTTACACTTAAGAACAACCATAGTAAGCGTGTGCATTCGATTAAATCCAAATCAATTTTAGATTGCGCACATTGGTGTGCGATTGTGCAATCCGACATACTTTTCTGACATAAAAAAAAACTTTAAAATTTCCTGCACCACTTGCCGAGAAATGTCAAAACAAACAAAACTAAATTAGAACACCTTAAAACATTTCAAGCCCGATATACTATAATCACCACCATTCACAATCATCTGGTGTATCAGTTTTCTATTTTATTTCACAACCAAATTATGCATCCTTCTGTTTGTATACTTTTAGTTAAATGCATTGCACAACTACACACATACATAGAAATAGCTTAGCCTTTGTCATGTGCCTGTCTGTGCTCTTAGCCTTAATATACCGCACTCAAGTGAGAAAATAAAATAGAAGAAGCAAAAAAAAACCTACAACGGAAAAACATGCTAAAAACTTGTTGGTGTTGACGAAGACAATGACAACAACAACGACGACGACGACAGAACAAAAGACCAAAGTCGTTGTACCCTCATCAACCGCATACCACTACTACTCCCAACCACTCCTTGGAACATCACCAGAAGCACCATGTCGCCTGCTTATCTTGTTTGTTGTATGTGCTCACGATGATGTACAAAAAGCTTGAGTTTGAATAATGTCGTTGTTGTTTGTGGGGGTAGGTATATCCTTTCGCCATACCACCCCCAAAAATAAAAGGAAAACCTAACCTCAAACCAGAAATCGCTGCAACAATGAATCTTGAAGAGCAGAAAAGCATTTCATTATGAAGTGTGATAATGAGGACATGACTGGGTGGGGGAGGGGGTTTGTGGGATTTCCTTCATCTTCTTGTGTGAGTGTGTGTGTGTGGATGTTGATGACTGCTCAAACATAAACCGCTAGCACAGTGTAGCCCACTTTTCTTCCCAACCCATCGACTTTTCTTTAACTACTATTAGTAGGAAGAGTGTTCAGGGGTAAACAAGTCCTTTTTGTGCCTTTGGGGGTAGACCATAATAATGCTTTGCAACAGAAAAGTTTCTCCTTGGCAGGAGCACCTAACATTATCATGGAGAGAAGAGGAGACGGTTTACTTGTTGTTGGTGTAATGCTAGGTTTTTTTGTCCTTTTTTGTACAAGGAATCGAGTGTTAAACATCTTATCCGCAGCACTATTGGAGGGGGAAGGTTGTATCACATATCGTTTTTCTGTGTTAGTTATTGGGAAGCTGTGTATCATATGTGGGCTAAGTGCTAGGACGTCAATCGCAAATCACAGGCGACCATTTTCTTGGCTGAGAAGGAAAAATATCTGCTCCTCATGTGATATGGATTTTGGAGAATGAAATTCATTTTGGCGTTATGGGTTTAAATAGGAATATGGTTGGTAGTTCTGGAACAGAATGAATCGTCGAAATGAGTAATTAAAATGTTGGACAGTTCTGTAAGTTATTTGAAAGTCAATATTCTATGTGGTCTATAGCCAATTACAATTAAATGATCTTCCTCAATGTTGCTGAAAGAAAAGGCAGTCAAAATGACTTAATTTGATCGTACGAGTAAGAGTACTGACTTTATGGGACTATCTTCCAGGGCTAAGACCGTTAGTGTGACCGATATTCCCTAAGCGAATGATTCCAAAAATATTACAATTATTGGGTGCATATATGTGGTAAGTTATATGCTGGCATTTTAATGCAAATCTACTGCCGGTTCGTGTCCTTGCTGTGTATATAGAATATTGATCAGATTGACATAAATTAGTAAGAACGAATTTTTCAAAAAGGAATTCAGTTATCCTGAGAATCCAAGGGCATCGCCATGGGGCCTCAAAAACGTTACCGAGGTGCAGTGGCAAATACACTACCTTACCGACACATATACCCGATATTCGGCCCTATCGAGGTGTCCGTCGGAGCGGAAAATTCTCCGATTTTGTACGATTCGGAGGATTTTTGCTTCGAGGTATTCTTCCGAAAAGCTGTTCTGAATATTTCTCCGACATTTTGTAACGCATCCCGGCGAATTGCGTTGAAGTGCGTTCAGGTGAATTTTTCATGCAATTTTTGACAGCTAAAGGTGCCATTCTTTTTCCGATTTTCCCCGACACGAATTCTTTGCGGAATTTATTTACGAATTGTAGTGAAGTGAAGCCGTCGCATTTGTGTAAAATTTTTTTTCCGATGGCACTTACCTCGAATGGAATTTTAACCTCCGACGAAGTATGCGTTGCGGAAAATTGTCCGCTCCGACGGATACCTCGATAGGGCTGATTATCTAATCCATAGAATTCATATTTAATGTTTTACGACGATATTTAGTGCATGGAATATTAGTCGTAAAAGACTTTAAGTACAGTATAGGTAGTTCAGATGGTACCCCAAAATAAATCCTTGTAATGCAGCCCATGCATATTTTAATCCATTTTATCACGGCCCCTATGTCGTAAAAACTGACTGGGCAATATGAATAACGCTTGTGACATCCCAAAATACAAATCCTGATAATGTACCCCGAGCAGATTCTCAGTCATTTTTATCAAAAAGAGATCACTGAGCAGGGATTTAACAAGGATCACCTGATGTACAAATTGAAGATCTTTACTATGATCATTGCCGATCGATGATCACAGCATTCGGAGTCTAGGTAACAAAAACGTTGGAATGGATTTATTTAACATTGTTTGGGTAACTGGTAGCCACTTAAAGATTTGTTACCATCTGCAGATGCAGATGCTAACGAAGATTGAGAAAGAGTTGTGAGACAAACCGAAATTGTTTGTTTAACTGGCGCCCAATTAAGAAGTATTTACCTCCAGTTACGAGCGAAAATTAATAAAGATGATAGAAATAGAAAAGATTGTTTATGTGAAGTGATTCGCTTTACTTCGTGGTTGGTGTCTTAACTATAGAGGATAGTCATACTTGCCCGGTAGTTAGTACACTGCCCTGTTTTTTCATGTTCCTTTATAATTCACAGGTTTACTTTTCCTCAGTGCAGGTATTCAATTTAAGGTACTCATACTTTCCCGACCACTTGTTTTTTTTGAGTTTGTTATAATTCACAGAATATGGTTGGTGAAGTTAGTGTTACCAAAGGTTTAGAACTACAAAGAGTACGCATCACAGTTAAAAATTTTGTTGTCGTTTCTGACGCGGGCGGTAAGTGCGAAGGGAAATTTTCGTCGCTCGTTATGCGTCGGCTATGCTCGGGTTTGATGCTGGGGTACCATTGTAAAAGCTGGGGTATCAATATCAGTACCCCACATAGTAAATGTTCGTTGTACGATATGCGTACTCTTTGTAGTTCTATACTCTTTGGTTTGCTTAATCCCAATTATCCACCGATCATTGTTTGTACTATTTCTGCGAATTCGTGGTTCTGACTGGGATTGAAATTGCTACCTTTAACTAATGATGCGCATTGTAATAAAACAGGACACCACTGATAGCCAAAAGTATCCTCTAACTTTTTGAAGGATATTCCCCATGATACATATAAACAGATATCGTCTTTGCGTTTTTATGTTTGTCTCGTTCTGCGTATCTACGACATCAACTCTCGCAAAAAACCAACATGCGCAAAGTCATATCTGTAGTAGTTAGATCATGGATATCATTTGTTTGAAGTCCATCAGATGCGATAGGGTCACGGATTGCGAAGAAAAATTATTATATACCGATGTTTAAGAAATTAACATCTAACCTCTGATCTACCGCTTATTCAGAGCATCTACTGAGAGACAAATATCACAATTTCCAAGCTATTCTCGTGACAATATTTGCTGCGTCTTTTTTATAGAATTTACCAATGTGCACTGCTGGCGACCAGATCTTGTGGGTTTCGATGATAGGACTTTTGCGATACGTGCATTAGTTAGGCCTTTTCACAGGCATCAGGTATAGTAAATCAGCCCTATCGATCTATCCGTTAGGAAGAACCTCCGAGACGAATGTCAATTTCAATCGATTTGCTTTCGATGTATCCGTTGCGGAACTAAGTAAATGAAGAATCCAATATCGTTCGTTTGATTCAGGAAACAATTTTTAGCCAGACAACTTCGGAATAAATTCAACACGTAACTGTCAAAAATGGTTGACTTAACGATCTCTGAGCGATCATGTGCGATATATTCTGACGGAAGATCTCTTCGAAATGCTAATCGGCACGGATACCGCGCTAGAAAATTCTTCGATTTGTTCGGAAATTTCTTCAGAACGGATAATTTGGTGGGACAGTGGATCTAAGCCTAACCAGGGCTTACAGAAATCACCGAAGTATACACAAAATATCACCCATTGTGCACTGATGTCGTCCAGGTAATTTGGAATCTGTTGCAGCAGCATGTGAGCTGTTGCGTTTTTTTTATTATGACAGGACCATTGCGATTTGTGCATCACTAAAGCCTATTCATCAGCCTCAAGCATAGTTAAGTTCTAAGCCTAGATGATACTACAGAAATCATCCAAGTATACACAAATCCTCATGCATTTTAAAGCGCCTACGCGCGCCTCTTGTACTTCCATTGCTCTGAGAGAGACTTGTGATAACGATAACCACGTTATTTCAAAACTAATTTTTATGAAACCAATGGTAAACTTCCGTAGAAGTGAAAAATGTCATAAATAGCAACTTTTTCCAAAAAAAAAAAACGTAAAATCTTAGCCGCTTTGCTAATCAATGCTGCCACCTATCTTGTAGGTCGGGAATACATTGCAAAAAAAAAAAGAAGCAAAGGGTGTTTTTCCGATTTCTCAAAAGTGTGGACAAAATTATTGCATTCAGGTGACGATATGACAGCCCCCTTTGTTAGCCGATTTCTGTACGTCGATCAATGCCCGTCATGTTCAATTAAGCCGCCCCCACAATATCTAGGTCACCAACTATTTCCTAAAACACTTTGAGATGAAAAATCTCCAACTCCTATTACAGCTACATTCACCTGCGAATATCTTATCTATTTCATCCACAAAACAAGGACCAACAAAAAAACATAAAGAAAACTAAAAACTCGAACAAAACCCAGCTCACCTTCTTCCCCACATCACCTGGAGCCACCCATCAACCAACATCCTCTGCCATTAACCTCATACTAAAAAAGAAAAAGAATGTATCTACGAAACTACGTATCTCGTGGCTGTTGGGTGGATCACCTAGACAGGAAAAGTCCTGTTTTCGTTGTTGGAAAAGCATCGAATATTTTTTTCCATTTTTGTCGTCTGTTTTGTTACTTTCTTTGTGTGAGAGCATTTCAACCGTTTATGTTTTTTACTATTTTTTCGGTATCCTTCCAGCTGTATCTAGATCTCATTGCAAAATAGTGAAATGTCTCTCCACCCACACCCACGCCCATAGTTCCCATCCTAACATAACCATATCCTCTGAAGTACATGAAGCATGATCTGTGTGTGTCCGGGCTTTTAGAGAGATGATGGGTGCGCTTCTGGTTTTTATCACGCGCTCCATTTTTTTTTTTTGAATTTCGTTCTTTTCCTTTTCTAACTCTTTTTCTCGCATGCACACAACAAGGACATACCGTGTATATGTGTTTTTTTTTTGTCTTCTTGTTTCTGATGGCACTCTGTTGTTTGTTGTTGTTTGCTGCCATTTTTTTGTACGAGTCCTTTTTTTTCGTTTGTACAGACATAAAACTGCATTTTGGTTTTTCTTTCTACAATTTTTTTTTGTTCTGTGTGTATGTTCATCGTTCCTTTTATCTGCACGGTTTGTGCACTTCACGGGGGGTTTATCTCGTCTCTAGAGGGTTTCTACTTTTTTTTAAATTCTTTATTTTTGTAGGGCACAGCTGAGGGATAAAGGAAGTACAATCCTTGGAAACAAAGCATTTTGTTTGGAATTGAATTGTATCTACCTACCTACATACCATCTACCAAAAAAAAAAAAGAAGCAAATCCATATGCAATCCTTGTTGTGCTGTGCGATTGGAGTTTTTTGTGGTTTAAAACATTCATCGACAGTCAGGCAGGTTCACTGGAAATATATTCGAGGAATCGCACGTGGAAAACTCAAAGGATATGGTTGAAGTGAAATTGGTTTTACAATGAATACATTTCATGTAGATGCATATTGATTTTTCTGCCCTGTAGGTACATACTTCAGACATTAAAGGTAATTTGGCAGCACTGAAATCCATTTCGAGCGACATAATGACAATTTGGTTGGCAATATGAACTTAAAGAAAAAATCACGTAGGAACAATGTTTTCGAAAATGAAAGCGTCTTCAAAACCTTCTTATTTAAAAAAAAAACACTGTCTGTTCTATTAATGGCAGTACTTATAACGCGTTGACATAATTTCTGACCCAATATTCATAGACTATATAAATATATGCGTATTGCATTCAATTTCTATTCCCACCACGTTTTCAATTTGAAATACATAGTTTGGAAAAAACGTCGACATTTGTAAATTGTATGGCACGTTTAAAACAGGAATTTGCATTCAACGCCATTTGCAAATTTTATTTCACGTTCAGATAGTGTCAAACATTAAATTTGGTACTCGCTGATTTCAAGACTTCTCATGAATCACAGTTTTGCAACTAGAAAAGTCCTTAACCACATGGACCTAGAATAATTAATTTTTTTCATACAAATTTATAAAAATTGGCACAAAAAGTAATGCCAGCACGCCCCATTTTACAAAAAGAGTACTTTTAGAAAGTAACAAACGTTAATAACGACCAAATGAGGTTGCATGATTTAACCAACGCAAGACAATTAATCAGAACATCAAATTTATAAGATAGGACCAAATTTTTCTTCAAGCAGTGCTGCCAAGTCGCTCCTCCTATGCTATGTAAATTATAAAACTAAATCTCAATCAGAATGTTCGATAAGTCGTCTTGTCAATGGGTTTTCAATCGCCCGCATATGGTACAGCTGCGGAAATGCTTACAAAAGGTGCACTTCAGACAAGAGGCGCACTTCAGAATATGGAAGCACTTGAATGACAGTTCTCAATGTCCCTGCACCGAATATCTATGGAATTGTTACTTTGTTATTCGAAGTCCAACTGAACGAAGATCAAAATCAATGCATTAGGGGGAAAGCGGTTCGTTTTTTTATTTTAAGCGATAAGGTCACAAAGCTGTCTCGTACATAGCCAATAATTTGGACTGCAGGTGGAATCAACTGTCAAAAAAATGTATTGCGGACATACATTAACGCAATATTCGAAAGCGGTTTATAGTACGTTCTCACTGCGCTTCTTTCCACGAAACGCAATTTCTCATTTCAATAAAACAGTCCCACCGAAACGCAACGCATTTCAAATGTCAAAAACAGACTTTTCACAGGTTTTAGTCAAGCAAAAGCTTTCGCGATTGAGTTTATCGATCGCCCTCTCTATCCCGTTTCACAAATCCTTTTGCAGATATTTAGCCCTAGCGAGGTATTCGTCGGAGCGGAAGATTCTCCAATTTTGTACGATTAGGAGGAATTTTGCTTTGAGGCATTCTTCCAAAAAGCTGTTCGAAATATTTAACCGACATTCTGTAACGCATCCCGCGAATTGCGTAAAAGTGCGTTCAGGAGCATTTTTCGTGCAATTTTTGACAGCTAAATGCAATTCTCTTTCCGATTTCCTCCGACACAAAATCTTCGCGGAATTTGAACCTTCGACGAAGTACGCTGGGGCTGATCGTTTCATTTTTCTTCTGTCAACATAAAATGAGAGTCTTCGTTGAGTTGACTTCAACGTCGTTTTGGATTGCGTTTTCGCTAAATCTCATTCGGAATGTGACATTGTACGACGAAATGGTCTAAAATGACACGTTTCGGTTGTGTGGGAATTATTCTCACTTTATGTCTGTGTTTGTACTTTTAGCACAAACGTTGGGGGCGTACAATTTTATTTTACTTAGATAATTTGACTTCAAAGTCATTTTGGATTGCGTTTCAGATAAATGTCATTCGGAATGTGACATTTTACGACGAAATGGTCTGAAATGGCACGTTTCGGTTGTGCGCCATTTTTTCTGTACAATTTTTTTCTAAACAATGAATAACTTTGGAATATATCTACCGATTGAATTGAGTAGACATATTTTTAAAACGTCAATTCACCGAAACAATAGGCGATGAAATAGGGAAGCTATACATTGAAAATACCCATTCAGTTGTATAAACTCAAAACCCCGTATTGATAAACGCTGATTAATTAATCAGTGACTTACTTTTGACATTTGCGCGAGTATTTCTAATGAAAAAAACTTTCATGTAAGTCATTGACTGAAAAAACGCGACGAAATAGTGACGCTTTACATTGAAAATGGCTATTCAGTTGTTAAAACTCAAAACCCCGTATAACTAAAACGCTGATTAGCTTATCAGTGTCTTACTTTTGACATTTGCGCGAGTATTTCTAATGGGAAAGACTGTCATGTAAGTAATTGACTGAAACAACGCGATGAAATAATGACGCTGTACATTGAAAATAGTCATTAAGTTGTATTAACTCAAACCCCCGGAAAGTGCTTATCGTCGAAAGTGTCGTATGGCTAACAAGAACCGTCTGACTATTCATCGTTTGGTGTCGAATTTTCTTGAGCACGAGACAGTGGGAGATCGTCAACATTTGATTCATCAAAAATGCCCAAGAATTTCAAATTAACTAGTTGAAGTGTTAAGAGAGAGTGTTTCCGAGAGCCCACACATGTCGTATCGTCACAGCGCTCAATATTTTTGTCAGTGGAACCACCATCTTGCGGTGGATTTTAAATTATGATTCGCACTTGTTGACTCAAAGAATATTGACGACAGATCGTCCTTGTTACTTGGAATACGGCCAAACAGTCGCTCGAATGGTTGACACTTAATCTGATTTTTCATAGCAATTTTTGATGAACGGCGAGACCCGAATCTTTAGAGCGGTTAACAAGCAAAATTGTCGCATTTGAGGAACGGAGAATCCATGGAGATCTATGAAACACAATTGCATGACCAAAACCATCATTTGGCCATTTTAATCAGAAAATACGAAGCAGTCAATGGGAAACGATATCGGTGGATGTTAGCTCATTATTTCTGCCCACAAATGTGTGAAAGATCTGGACCGTTACTGTTGAGAATAGACGGTGTGTCATACTGCAAATCAAACAATGCAACGAAAATTCCATGCAAGTGTGCTGTCAAAAAATTGTGACATTGACTCTAGATTTGATCCCTTCATACGTCTCTTTGTGGGGTTTTTGGAAAGCAAAGTGTACGCCAGCAATCATCAGAGAATTGACGAGCTCAAGGCAAACATTCATTTAGAAATCTGTGCTATACCGCTCGAGATGATCGAAAAAGTGATGCAAAATACCGCAAAAGGGAACATTTTGCTTTGGGCAATAGAGGCGGCCACTTGATTGATGTTGTAATCAAAAAGTAGTCCAAATATATTGTTAAGGTCCAAATTAAATAAAAATACCTTACATATAAAAATCGGTTGTTTATTTTATTAAGTTATTCAATGTTCACATACCGACATAAAAGATGGCACACCCAATATATCGTCGTTTGAAAAGTAAACTGTCATAATATGTAAAATTTTATAAAATGCCAAACGACACTTACGCCCTCATGCTGTCAGTCAGTCGCTGTCAGAGCTATAGATATGACGGTTGGATAGAATATTTTTAATTTTTGTGAATCGGTCTGAATAATTAACTCAAAATCGACAAATTTTGACTTATTTCAGTTTGCTTTTCAAACGACGATATGTTACAAGTGATGGTGCAAGCATTGCCATGTATCTATATAATTAAAAAAAAAAAGATAATTGGCGCCCGAAAAACTAACGACTATTTCGTCATATACCGACTTAGTAAGTAAGCATTGCCATGCAATTAAAAAAAAAAGGAACTAGCGCCCGAAAACCTAAAGACTAATTCGTCAAATACCGACTCCTAATTATTTCCATATAAAGCTTCAAAAGTACGAACCTTCATAAAATGTTCGACATCCATCAAATCTACCGGTGGTATTCAAATCATTTTACCTAAGATTTCTCTAAACAGACTCAAGGACACCTTATCCTAATTCAGCGAAACCTATCTCCGCAAGTAGGTACGCACGTCTCTTGAATTTTCAATCTCACCCGCACCACGTTCAACCAAATCGGTTTATTACCTCGATTCCACGAACTGAAATTAATGGGCTTACAAGCAAACAGTTGTTGGAAAAACATTATCCCTATCCCGTGGTAGGGTAATTAAACATTCCAAGTCAAACCACGCCCGAGAAAATAAATATAAAACCAACCCCTACCCACATACACAGAGAAAAAAAAATTAAAATCATCAATTTAGCGACGGAATTTCTGCACAACCTGTGAACCGGGATAGGCTAAAAAAAATACAATACATCCCGTCGGCGTTTTGTTGGTATATACATACATAGTATCCTACCTTTTTGACATTCATTTATCCGGTTTTAATTGTTATCCCAGGGTAATCCGAAATATTTTCTCTGTTTCAGCTGTCCGTGTGTAATTATCCCTTTTGTCGTATGTGTTTTTATTTCAACCTTAACGGCTGGGTCTTGTATATCCTTAAACCACTATTTTTTGTATTTTTTTTTTTATAATTTATCACATTCCGTTAGGTTAGCACTTTATGAGCTCATTTGTATAAGCATTGCAATCACTAGAAATATATAATCAAGTAAGACACACTTTGCACTTGTAATTTGGAACACTCAAATGTCCTTTTCTCCAAATCCTTCCCCAAACCCCAACACAAAAAAAGAATTGAGACGAAAAAATGAAGGAAAAACCCACGAAAGCTCTCAAGACCAATTACCATTTAATTAAATTTCCACTTTAGCGCTATATCCGACTACCAAACTCAAGGCTGCAAAGGGACGGACTCTCCCTCTGTCGTGAGAAAAAACACAATACACCCTCAAACTTGTAACTAATTTCCAAAAAATTGTAAGAAAAACTAAACCGGAAAGTCCCAACTGTCGGAAGAGTTATTCAAGTGAAAAAAAGAAAGAAAAAGAAACTCCAAACCAAGGGGTTGCAAATCATCTCCATGCTGACGGCCACTTTACCATTTCCACCACCCCACTCGCCAAGTGTTTCTTTTCGACCCCACAGTCCTCCGCCACACTCTTATTTTACAATCACAAGTTGCCAAGACATCCACAAGGCGCATAAGGAACGAAAATAAAATATCTCGCCAAAGGCGAACTCTGCAACGATAGGGATACGACACCCCCGGGGGGACAGGGTAAGGCTTTAACTTTAACTTTTTCCAGTAGAAAAAGTTTCAACAAAAAAATCAAAAAAAAAAAAAAAAAACTAAGAACACACAGGACCGCCGCCGCTTCTATGACATTATCATTGTTGTAGCTGGGTTTTGTTAACAACGACAATTTCTCTCCTTCACCCCCTTTTCATCAGCCACCCACTTTTGTAATAGAATTCTTCCTTCTCCAAGCACCCCCACACCGAATGGAGTAGTAGTTGGACAAAAAAAAACCTTCATTTACAATCTGCTCGATTATCCCCACACAACTCCAACAGGAGAAACAAAAAAAAAACCGAAACAACGTTGGGAAAGAATTCTGCAAGTGTGGCGAGGGTTGGTTTACAAAATGCCACCCCTAATCCACCCGTAGAGTACACAACAAGTTGTTTTTCTTTATTTTTTTCCACGCCACTCTATTTCCCCCCTCAGTGTATGCATTTTCATGTTTCCCAACACTTCAACCACCCATTTCATCATTTTGCAGTCGTCCGCCGTGCACCCCAACTCGTTGGGCGAACTTTTGCACCTCAATAGCAGCGCACACACACAGAGTGTATACAACCAACAACCACTAGGGTGGCGCTCGATGGCTTTACAGTTGAATTTTCCCTTCGTCATCGTGTGTTTTCTTGCAAAAAAAAAAATGAAAACAAGCAAATAAAAATGTCCAACAAAAGTGAGCGCGGGGGTGGGGGGGATGAAACCCGAAAGAGTGGAATAAAAATTGAAAATAAAAACTTTCTTCAGCAACGGGTGACGGGGGTGTGTGTTTTTGTGTCATGGGGGGTGAGTGGTGGCGGTAATAGCAACTAGCAACGTAATGGATCGCAGCAACTGGGAAAAACGGTATTCTTTTTCACTGTTCTATGTGTATGTGTGTGTATGATGGAAAGGAGCAGCAAAAGGATTTTTTTTCTTGTATTGCCTTTGCTGCGCTGCTGCACTTCATGGCACAAAAGGATTCGTACTTAAGATGTGTTTTTCTGGGATTCTTTTTGTTCGTCGTCCTTAAAGCACAGCAAAAAAAAAATCACAAAAACACACACAGACACATATGTATATACAAACAGAGTAAACATTTCATATGCAGTTCAACTGGAGTGCATTTAATGATTGTAAATTCAGGACAGATTTGATCGAAGAAAAAAAAAAGGACATTTGAGCGAAAACATTTCACAATTTCAATTCCCACAAAATTCACAAAAAAAAAAAAAAAACATTTTTCCCGGCTAATGGTTACAAACAGGATTGATTGAATTTTAATTACGCGAAAAGGATGCACGCACACTACACATTACCACAGATGGTAGGAATCGTCGAATTAACCGCGCGGTGTTCACTTATTTGTGCATCCTTCCGGCGGCGTTTAGTTATCGCGTAGAAACTACTCCTAAACACCAACCCCAACCAAAGTAAGGATAATCACTGATAATGAGGGGGTTTTTAAAAAATTACCATACGCACACAACTGTGTGTGAGATGTGTTTTATTTTTTTTTTTGCTACCGAAGGACGAATATTTATTATTTGTGACGACGCGCTTCGTGAACCGAACACTACGACGGACAAAATATTAGTAAGAGCGTCTGTCGCAAGGATTCACTTAATTCACTTGAAAAACTGAGAGAATTCACCCAAAAGGACACGACGCAAGAGAGTCAATGCCCAACCACTCTCCTCTCTTAGGGGATGAAATGCGGTTTACTCTTACGAGAGAGTGTGAAGTGAATTCAGGGATGTTCATTGCGCAGGATCCTGGTTTGATATTCCCTTCGTCCACCATCTAGTGGCATATATCGGTGCGATGGTGGTTTTGGGGTTTCATGAGAACTACGCTACCGCGCTGTGCTCTGCGGTCCTGCTGTGTTGTGTGTATGGGTATGGGGTACACATTTTCGAAGGGAATCCGATGGGGGAAACCGTATTATTCAATTTATTGAAAATGAGAACACCACATTGTAATGTGTAAATAAATTAAATTTATTTTGGTTTGTCAGTTTTGATATGCTTGGAGCGGCGCGGCACACACGAGCACGTGATTAATGTGTAGTTAAACGGAAATCGTGGTTGGGTGCCTCGAGCTGCCGGTTGTGGAACTCTACTTCGCTTTTTTTTTGTCGGCGCACGGTGGTAACAAGTGGATGGATATGAGGTTTTAAATTATGAGTCGGTTGCGGGGATGGAGGAAATGAGTTAATAACTTGATAGATAGATAGATACTACTCATCTGCACGTGGTTAACTGAGGGTTACACTTGTGTGTTGTTGTGTGTGATGGATCGTTTGGTGTTGTGCTAATTTTTTGGGGCTAGGGGAAGTTGACAATTGATATGGATTAGGTATTTTCATGAGAGCCCTCGAATTGTCAGTGGTTCATTTGATTAGGATATTTCTGCAAATTGTAATCGATTGGGGGTAGCTAATAGAGAGAACAAAAGGACAACGAGGTTCGTGTCTGCACCTGGAATGTAAATAGAAGATGTTCATTAAATTATTTACCCGGAGCCATAAGCTTCTACAAAGCAGAACTTACTGCCATCCAGGGAATGCGAAAGAATGGGCCGGGAAAAAAGGGAATCAAAACTGTGACATCTACTACGGAACTTGTTTTAGGGATCAGAAACAGCGACTAATCGGATGCGGATTTGTTATAAGTGTCAGACTAAGGCAGCGAAAACGCATTTTAACAATCCGCATCAAGGCCAAATCTCAAGAGTAAGCCAGGCCCTTTGAAGAGAGAAGGTAGCGGATGAACCAAAAGGCCAACGGCAGCGCTCGATCCCGCTGTGGATACTAAGCCGCCGTGTTCTTGGGGTATCCAATAAGTTGTAATTGGCCCTCCAGCTTGGGGGTTGTGCTCTGGGTTAACTACCCACACATAGAAAAAACCTATTGTTACGAAGCAGCCAATAGCCTCGGAAAGGACTGATTTTATTGTTGACGACCCTGCTAAACGGAAAAAAGACAACGACGTTGGTATTTGCACCTGGAATGTGAGAACATTAAAAAAGAGAGGTGCAAGCGAATAACTAGCGGGAGTCCTAAGCTGCTACAAAAGAGACATCACTGCCATCCTGTAAATACAATGGGATGGGTTGGGAAAAAGACAATAAAAACTGTGAAATCTACTACGGAACGTGTTATAGTGAGCAGAAACAGCGATTATTCGGATTTGGATTTGTTATAAGTGCCAGATATAGGCAAGAAGTCGTATGATTCCAAGACATTAACGAACGCATTCTTACAATTCGCCTCAAGGCCAAATTCGCCACCATATGCGCTCAAACTCCGACGGAGGAAAAGGATGATATACGTAAGATTGCTCTCACGAGCTCCTTGACAAAACTACAGAAGTACGATGTTAAAATTGTGATGATAGATTTCAACGCAATGGTATGAAGAGAAGACATCTTTAGCAGTATTGTCGGAAAACACAGCCTACACGACAACACATCTGGCAATGGACTTGGGCCAATTGACGTCGCTACGGAACAAAATGCCAATATAGCCAGCACACGGTTTCCTCAGCTCGATATCAATAGACGACATGACGGTCTCCAGATAAACCGTATTGATCGCATTGTGATAGACAAGCGGCACGCATCCAGAATTGTGGTTGCAGCCAAGGTAAGAATGCGGATATCCACCACGCCACAACAAACCAGAAATACTGTAAAAAAAAGATGTTATGTCGAAAGACTACAATCGCAGGAGACCGCCAAGGCATTCGGGCAACGCGTATCCTTTAACCTCTCGATTAACACCGTACCACCAGCATCGAATGTCAAAGAACAATGACAACGATGCCAACAAGCCATTAGACTGATGTACTAGGTTTCTCGAACCCACCACCAAGAAACCCCTGGTTTGATGAGGAATGGCGACAGATGCTAGCAGCCAAGAAAGAAGCCTAAAAGGCTAAGCTGCAGGTGAAGGGCTGCCATTGAAGAAGGGAAGAACAGAGCAAGAAAAGGGCGCGATCGAGGACATAGAAAGATGCCACTCCAGGAACTATGTTCGCAAGTTTTACCAAAGTGTAAAACGTCAAAGCCAAGGATAGAAAGCTCGAACAGAATCCTGTCGAGATGAACAAGGAAATATCGTAGACGGCTTCACTATGAACTCCGACAACAACATCTCGTCAGAAATTAAACGAAGAAGTCAATTAAGTAGTAAAGCCCTCACTCGAACTACTAAGGAAATCCTATGCAAGTCCCTGATCATCCCAGTCCTGCTCTACTGCGCTGAAGCATGGACGGTATCAAAAGTGGTTGAAGAAATCCTTGGTCGTTTTGAGAGGAAAATTCTTCGACAAATCGTCGATACCGTTTGCGTTGAAGGGCTATTAAGACGAAAATTTAACCACGAAATTTACGAGCTTTACAGCGGCATAGACCTGGTAACAAAAAATTCCACATGGGACGTTTGAGATGGCTAGGACATGTAGAGCGATTGGACACAAATACGCCGGTTCGCAGTCTTTGATTTTCAGCCAGATGTCGAACGCAGTAGAGGAAGACCTCGTATTAATTAGAAACCAACTTGAAGTGCGCAAGTGGAGGCAGTTAGCTAAGGACCGGGCTAATTGGAGAGTGAGAGGTAAAGGCTCAGGTTCATTTCTTTCTGAAGTGTCACTTAAGTATGTAAGTAATCGATTCGGTAAGTGCTAAACAAAGCTGCAAAGTTTCTGATGCAAAATCGTTATAAATGTGAGGTCATTCGAAAAATGAGGTCGAATTGTCAAATTTTATTTATAATTTCGATTACGCCTGTAACGTAAATCCGAAAGACCTGAGACCGATTAGCTTATCGTCATTCCCTCTAAAAACGCTGGAAAGATTGATTGATATTCATCTCCGCAGCAGCATCAAAGTAAATTAGCTATCTGCATTCCAACATTCCTACACACTCATTAAGGAATGTTGGAATGTTGATTTATTTGCTATTAAACAGCGGGACTATCAATACATAGCTGGGTGGTGCTTCCACCAGAAAATAAGTCAGTAGAGGGACCCCGAAAGGTGGAGTCCTATCCCCCATTCTCTGGAACTAAGAAAGCTTTTACTCATCCTGGAAGCAGAGGGATGCCATGTGATTGCTAAAGCGGATGACGTTGCTATCGCAGTCTCAGGGAAGAATACAGGAAGCTTAACTGGAAGCTGAACATAACAGAAAGAGTAAAAAACCCACTCTTTTAAGATTGTAATAAAGCCATAGGCATGAATTGGGGAATGAAACCTGGCTCTATATCTCGGTTATAAGACCGATACTTTATGGAGAAGTACTCTGATAGACAGCGCTAAAGATAGCTATAAACAGCAAAAAACTAGCCAAGGTGCAAAGAACTGTGTACCTTCTCCGACAGGCTAAGTCTCAGCCTATCTTTCCGTCTTCCTGAACATTGCAGCGTGTTCCAGGCAGAACTCATGGCGATCGAAAAAAGCCTTATCCTGGCTGAAAGAGAATGTAATATCTTTCAAGGATATTAGCATGATCTTGGACAGCCATCAAGTCCATGGAATCAGTCACAACAAATTCAAAGACAACCCTAGATTGTCGCTCATTTCTGCAAGAGATGTCGAAGCAATTTAACATTCATCTGTGTGGAAGCCTGGGCATAGTGACATTCCAGGGAACTGTAAGGCTGATGAATTCGCTAGACGTGGGACTAAATTGCCAGTTGTTAACAACACGGGTGCATTAGGTATTCTTATCGCTACATGCAAAAGCTTTATGGCGCAACATGCTAGCAGCAAATCAAATCTCAGATGGAATCTTTGCAAGACGTGTCAAAAAAACAAAACAAATTTGGCCAACACCCGACTGATTTAGCTCGATAAATCATACATAAGCGCCACCATAGGTGTCATCACTGGACACTGGTTAATGGGCAGGCACGCAGAAAGGCTACGCCTCCACTCTAACGACTTCTGTAGGAGCTGCATGGACGAAGAGGAAGAAGAAACAATCAGCCCTATCAAGATATCCGTCGGAGCGGAAAATTTTCCACAACGCATATTTCGTCGAAGGTTCAAATTCCATTCGAGGTATGTGTCATCGAAAAACAATACTACACAGACGCGACGGCTTCACTTCACTACAATTCGTAAATAGCTCTCAAAAATAGCACTAAAAATGCACCTAAACGCACTTCAACGCAATTCGCCGGGATGCGTTACTAAATGTCAGAGAAATATTCCGAACAGCTTTTCGGAAGAATACTAAAATCCACCGAATCGTAAAAAATCGGAGAATTTTCCACTCTGACGGATACCTCGATAGGGCCGAATACTTAATCTCCTTTGTAACAAAAAGAAGCACCACCTTGGAGCCTATTAATTTTTCTTGGAGCCTATTATTTGACAATTTCATTAAAAGCTCAAAATGGTTTTCTCATAGATAACCAGAAGAATGGACAGTATCCACGTGGTATCACAAATCACAATGGACCAAAACAATGGTATAATTGTGCTGGCGAACTCGCTGGTAGCTACTCTAACCTAACCTAGCCTAATCCAACCTAAGATTCACTTTGTCTTGTCTTATTTAATTTGGAAGTCTCGTGGTAATATATTACAGTTGTGGTTATGGCTCACAAATTATTAATTGACAAGGAATGTTAGTGTAGAAAATGTATTCTTATCCATGATCCATAAAAATGATGTCTACCCATAAGAAAATAAATATTGATTACCGATCCATTACCGATCCATTACCGAACTATTACAATGCTCCTAGTTCTTCTATTTTCATATTTTTTTGAACTTATTCCTTACCGATTTATTGTTGGTATTGTTTTAATTATGCATTACCGATGCATTACTAATTCTATACTATGCTCTTAATTGTTGCTTCGCTTTTTGTAATTATTTCCAAACCCGTTTCTAGTTCATCACCAACTTTTACTTATCGTTTATTTTTAATAATGAATTACAAATTCTTTGTCAAAGTTTTTATTTGTTGTCTTGTTTTATTTATATATTTTAATTTCTTTAATTATCCATTACCAATCCATTACCGATTCATTACCACGTTTTTCCTTTTTGTTTTATTTTTAATTTTTCACCCCGTTTTAAAAAGAACGTCATCTTGGTAAAATATTCTATCTCAACGTTATCCATTACCTCGAATCCATTTTCTGATTACTTTTACAAAAAAACATAGCAAACAGGAATCTAAGGACTAAAAAGCAACCCAAAACTCCACATAAATGCTTGAGTTACAAATCATATACACACGATTTATAAAGCTTTGAGAACACAAACGCCCAGAGAAATCTAACATTTCGGCATGACTTCCTGATGTATTCAGAATTCAATTTGTTCCCCAGTCGAAATATCCCAAAGTCCTCCTTGTGTTTTTTTTAGTTCACTTGCACCCCAAATAAAATGCAACTGCACCCCTTTTACTGTCGATGCTGGCAAGCAAAGATAACAAACCATAGATACTCCCATGAGAAGGTTTACAGAGAGAAAAAAATACGAGCCTAGAGTACAAAATCCCACCTCTATTGCAACGTGCATATTTCCGCATTTATGAGTTCGAAATTCCAAAAAAAAGGTTCAAAACAAATTCTAAAAAAAAGTAATAGATAGCCTGCAGTTCATATACAGGATGAGGTAAATCGAAAGAGCCTTGACTTGTTTAGGTTTTCCTTTTTTTTGTAACCACTCATGCTACAATGACAGACAGGCTACAGGTATACACACCAACAACCAAAGTCGTCCACAGCCCGCACAGGCTTCAGTTAGTTTTCCATGTAGATAGCACACAGTGGTCGTTTTTGTTTGTGTCTACTTTGTCCTGATTCTAAGCCCAACATGCGCCAAATATTCGCACATCCTTTTGAGAAACGAATGGATGGAGAGCGCACTCGTTTTTTTTTTAAAAGTTTTTACTGATTTTTTTTTATTTGCATTCGGAATCAAGGACCGAAGCTTTTTGTTGTTCAAGTTGGCTCTCTTGATGGAAGTTTTTTGTACGGAATATCACTCACATGGTTCGTTTTTTTAACTAATGCTCTTCTGATGGTTTTTCACATCTTTCTGGGCTTCGGCGTTCTCCAGGGGGTGTGTGTTCCTAGGTCCCATTTTATTTACGAATTCTATCTCTGTGCACACTAAATCGTGTTGGGGCAAAAAAAAATAAAATCCATTTTTTTTTAAGAAAGGGAGGGAATGCATATTGAAAGGTGCTGATGGGAAACCTTCTTGGGTAGGATGGTGTTATTTTGATGCACTATTCGAGGGAAATATTTTAAAGCGGTTGAAAATAGGACAGGCTTATTATTTATAAAGGAATCATAAATAATAAGCTTAACACATCATTCTAAATCCAATTAATTTTAAACGTCCACGATTCAAGACGGTTGGATTTTGTAGAACAAGGGTAGACTCTGACTGGCTTTAACATGGCAATGCCTAGCGGTTGTAACTCTGACTACACATCAATCATGCTTATTTTTACCTCAAAGTGGTAACCATCAGATACTGGTCTCATCCAACCGGATTTGACTTGCTAAACGATAAGTGCGAGTGTTGATAACAAGACCACAAATAGCTACACTATAACTAGCCTGGTCAGAATGGCAAGGAATACACGGCCTGCTGTCCCAGACGAACAAGCTGCTTCGATATCTTCGGACAACAGGTTATTTCTGAATTTGAAGGGTAGGTCAGGCCCCTTGAACAGAGATGGTGGCGGATGAACCGAAAGGCCAACGGCAGCGATCAATCCTGTAGTAGATACTGATAGCCTCGTTTCCTAGGGGTATCTTATAAATTGGAACAGGTCGTCCCGGTTGGGGGTTGTGCTTTGGGTTAACTACCCACCCTTTGGCAAAAAAGTAATTGTTACGAAGCAACCAATAGCCTCGGAAAGGACTGATTTTATTGTCGACGACACTTCTAAACGAAAAACGGACGAAAACTATGACATCTACTATGAACCGTGTTATAGGAGAGGTGCAGGCGAACAACTAGCGGAAGCCCTAAGCTGCTACAAAGCAGTCATTACTGCCATCCAGGAAATACGATGGGATGGGAGTGGCAAAAAGTGGATGGCAAACTATGACATCTACTATATGAACCGTGTTATAGGAGAGGTGCAGGCGAACAACTAGCGGAAGCCCTAAACTGCTACAAAGCAGACATTACTGCCATCCAGGAAATACGATGGGATGGGAGTGGCAAAAAGTGGATGGCAAACTATGACATCTACTATGAACCTTGTTATAGGAGAGGTGCAGGCGAACAACTAGCGGAAGCCCTAAACTGCTACAAAGCAGACATTACTGCCATCCAGGAAATACGATGGGATGGGCCTGGCAAAAAGAGGATAAAAAACTGTGAAATCTATACGGACCGTGTTATAGTGAGCAGAATCAGCGACTATTCTGATGCGGATTTGTTATAAGTTCCAGGCTTAGACAAGAAGTCTTATGTTTCCAAGAAATTAGCGAACGCATTGTAACATCCTCATCAAGGCAAAATTTGTCAACATAAGCCTTATATATGCGCTCACGCTCCGACGGAGGAAAAAGATGGCATAGCTACAGATTGCTTCTACGAGCTCCATGACAAAACCTATGAGCGACTACCGAGGTACGATGGTAAAATCGTGCTGGGAGATTTTAACGCAAAGGTAGGAAAAGAAGACATCTTTAGCAGTATTGTCGGAAAACACAGCCTAGACGACGACACGTCTGGCAACGGACTTAGGCTGATTGACTTGGCTACGGAACGAAATTCCCCTATAGCCACCACACGGTTTCATCACCACGATATCCATAAGGGGACATGGCGGTCTCCAGATCAACGAACAATCAACCAAATTGATCACATTGCGATAGACACGAGGCACGCATCCAGTATTTTGCATGTCCGAAAATTCCGAGAGGCTTACATTGACTCGGACCCTTGTTGACACCAAGGTAAGAATGCGGATATCCACCACGCCACACCAAACCAGAAATAATGTGAAACAAATTTAATCGCAAAAGACCGCCAAAGGCTTCGCGCAACGCGTTTCCCTTAACCTCGCGATACACACCACACCATCAGCATCTAATGTCGAAGAACAATGGCAACGATGCCAAAAAGCCATCGGATCAGCCGCAACTAATGTGCTAGGTTTCTGGCGCCCACCACCAGGTTTGAAAAGGAATGCAGCCAGATGCTCGCAGCCAAGAACGAGGCCTACAAGGAAAAGCTACAGGTGAAGACGAGAGCTGCCATTGAGCCTTATAGGCAGAGAAGAAGGGAAGAACACCGGCTTTTCGGAAAGAAGAAAAAAGAGCAAGAAAAACTCGCGATCGAGAGGAACGATGTTCTCAAGTTTTACCAAAATGTAAAACGTCAAAGCCAAGGATACAAGGCTCAAACACAATCCTGTCGAGATAAACTAGGAAATATCGTATTTGAGACACAATAGATGCTAAGGATATGGAGGAACCACTTCTGCAGACTGTTAAACGGCGATGATGACCAACATTCCGCTGTCAGGCAGAACGAACCATTCAATATGGACGACGACAGCGAAAACTACCAACCATCCGACCCAAGTGCAGTGAGGATAGCAATATCTAAACTCATGCTTAATAAGGCTGCTGGAAATGACGACATTCCCGCTGAGCTTTATTAAGCAGGCGGAGATGACTTGGTAAGTAACATCCACCAACTCATAGGCCAAATCTGGTCGGATGAAAGTATGCCTGAAGAATGGAACCTCAGCGTCGTTTGAACGATCCACAAAAAAAGGAGACCCTCTGAACTGCGCCAACTACAGAGGCAAGTCTCCTCAACATCGCCTACAAGATTCTATCTGCCGTAAAATGTGAACGCCTGAAACCGTTAACCAACAACCTGATCGGCCCTTATTAGTGTCGTTTTAGGCCAGGATAGTCCACAACCGATCAAATGTTCAAACATCCGCAGATCTTCGAGAAAACTCAAGAAGTCGAAATCGATGTCCACCACATATTCATCGATTTCAAAGCCGCATACGACAGCATTTATAGAGACGAACTATATAGAGCCATGTCTTGGTTTGGTATACCGCCCAAACCTGTCCGTCAGTATAGGATGACAATAGAGAATTCTCGCTTCTACATCAGAATCGGAAACGACCTCACCGACACATTCGATACCAAAAAAGGATTTAGGCAAGGCGATGCGCTGTCATGTGACTTCTTGAGAGGATTGTACTAAACTCCTGAGCCAACACCAAGGACACAATCTTCCAAAAATCGGTGCAACTACTAGCATACGCAGTCGATATTGACATCATTGGTAGGAGTCAACGTTATGTCATAGTCACGTTTGCTAGTATAGAGAAGGAAGCCTTAAAAATGGGTTTAGCAGTGGACCAAGTATATGCTGTCAACACGAAAGGACACACAAGCACGACGAATTCGACAGAACGTCACCATTGACAGATATAGCTTTGAGGTAGTACGGGACTTTGTCTATCTCGGCTCCGCTATGAACCTCGACAGCATCTCGTCAGAAATGAAGACATATGTCTTCATTGGTCTCCTCAATGATCTAAGTCTTCTTGAGTATACTTTGCTCTTCAAATAGCCCCACAAAAATAAGGCCTTAGGGGTCAAAGCTGGAAATCTTAGTGGGCAGTCAATGTAGTTATTTTTGACAGCAAGCATTTCGGGAACTTTTGTTGCAGAAACGGCATTGTTTGTTTTGCAATGTGGCATGGTACACCGTCTCGTTGAAACCATTAACCTTTCAGAGCTTTTTCACACATCTGTGGGCAGACATACTGAGATAACATTCACCGACAGCGATTCCCATCGACTGTTTCGACTTTTCTCACGAAAATGGCCACCAATCATGGTTTTGGCGCAAATGCCAACCCACAGTCACTTTTTGGTCATGCATTGGTGTTTCATGGATCTGGTGTGAATCCTTCGTTCCCCAAATGCGGTAATTTTGCTTGTTAATGGCGATACAGAGTTTAAAATGGGCCTCGTCGGTCATCAAACTTTGCTTCCAAAAATCAGGTCAACCGTTTGAGTGATAATACGAGTTGACGAGTTGGCAATATTCCTTGAGGACAATGACATGAATGACATGTAAAGCAGGTGAACATTATGAAAACTGTAGGTGACGCAAGCTGATTGTAACTTTGACGCTTTAAAAGAAGGATTATTGCAAAGCTGATTGTAATTTGACGCTTAAACAGAAGGACTACTGCAAATATCATTGCCCAGCCCAATTTGGTGGTCTCGCATTTTTACAAAATCGGCCACAACTCGTCATGAATGCAATCTGAACCAATAATCGAGTTCAACCTGTTTTCCATTTTCAGTTCCCTAGTCCGTTTGCCTAATATTCGATCAAAGGAAACATCTGCCTCAGCCACAACTTGTTCCATCCATAAGCTCAAGTCTTTCCACTTAAGAAAAAGCTTCGTTCAACCCTTTTATTTTTAATATTTCCCAACCACAGATAACTTTCTAGATCTAAACAAAATCCGTCAGGGGGAAGTAAATAATTCAAAAATTTGAATAGAATTACATAACCTACCACCACATCCAAGCACAATCCAATTTATCCCAATCAACAACAACAACAAAGGAGCTCACAATAAAAAAAAAGTCGCATCCCTTTCCTTCATCTTCATCAAAATCCCATAAAAATTCCCTAACGCAAAATGCTACCAACCTAACTATGATACACAAACCAGGATCAACCGAACAATAAATATTACATAACACAACGAACAAGGAGGGGGAAAGGAAACCTAAGAATAGGACGATAGAAACAGAAGCAGGAGCAAAAAAAAAACTGAATAACCAAAGAATCTGTTAGCAAATACTTAACACCATCACCCTCTTGTGGTCTATTGCTGGAAATAAATCCTCAATTTACGAACAACAGTCCTTTTGCCACACCAGCCCTCCACCTATATAGTCCCGAAGGAAAATGAAACCATTTCAAGCGCCCTTTTACCCTCTTACACTGAACCTCGTCGTCGTCGTCGCCGACTGGATGAGTAAGGGACGAAGGGACCAAACGATTCTTATAAATTATACTAAATCCTACTTTCCATTCGACCGACCTTCATCCGTCCCATGGAGACTGAAGGGGTAGGCGAAACAATACATAACTACTTCCCCCCTCCCATCACGAACATCCGCCTCCTGGTATTGTGCTATTCCAAATCCTTGGCTATTGATCAAATAAGATTACCAACAATCAATCCATTGTACACATGACTGATCACTTAAAAGAAATCAATGACCATCCCTTACAAATACACACACAATAGAGTTTACCTATACCGTAGTGTCCTTCACGTGCAGAAGTTCTTATTTATCAAAGCCCCACCCCCAGGACCTTTCTGTGTCCTTGTACAAGTGTGGTGGCATAAACAACCGAGGAAGGAATTTTTTTTTCCTATCCCCACACACGTCCATCAGAAAGGAGCCAAGTGAGGGGGGGGGGGTGTAAATAGATAACCGACAAGGATAACATGACGACCCACATTCACACATACGACCGGGGCAATCTACTGCTTTTATAACGTTTGTTTGATTTTATATTCCCGTTTCGTGTAAAATGGTTTCATTTGTTCCATTAGGACATCAAGAATTGTGGTGAATGAAATTGGCCATGCTCCGCGCTGTGTCACAAACCCTACCCATACTGACAAACAAAAATCCTCGACGAAACACCAATCTGATTCTCAACCCTTGCCCTTTTTGCCAACCCCAGATCGTATAGTTGTGTCTATCGAGTCGTACACCATTCCAATTCCATTCCACATACCATCACGCTTCTGACTGACATACACATATGGGATAGAGGGGGATGAGATTTTGTTTTGAAACTACGCTAGGGATTTATCGCCTTTCTTCATGAGCACGTCCGATCATAAAGTTTCACTCCCTTCACATTCAATTCGTCGTCGCCCTTATCTGACTGTCTAACTGACTGACTGACTGACAAAACTCACAGCGCGAGTCCTTTTATATTCGTTTCCTTCTTGGCATCCCAACCCCTATAATTGCTTTCAACCGCTTTGTGTGAGCATCTTTTGCAAATTTATTCCACAAGGGATGAAGTTCTCTCGTCAACATCGTCATTTCGTTTTTTTTTTTTTTCGTCTTCTTTTGGAAATTCCAATGTGCACCACCCTTCATCTGACTGAGTTTGAGTTCTCGTCCTTGGGGTAATAAAAAGAAAAGGATACGAAAGCGCAAAAAAGGAAAAACTCTCATTAAGTAGGAGCACCGAAGAGATGAAAAAAAAAATATAATCCTTCGAAAGTGGAAAGGTAAAGCACCAGGGAATGGAGGTGGGGGATGACAAAAAAAAAAAAACATCATCACATCACACTTCAGTTGAGCACAACGAATCATCAAAAGGACGACACCGGGACGGGTTTTTTTTTTCATGTTGGTGGGGTGAGGACGAGTGAAAGTTTCACAAGGACTCTCTGCCAATTCAGACAAGCAACCAACCGACAACGACGACCCTTGTGACTACTACAACAACAACGAGGACGACGATAAAGATGAACTCTATGGGTAAAGGGAGTAAATAACAGAAAAAAACGATAAAATCAGGAGGTGGAGAGGACTAAAAAAAAAATTAAACCCGCTGCTGCAGGGAGAAAAAAAAATACAACATCCCCCTAGCGTCGCTGTTGTCGTCGTCGTCATCATCGTCATCGTAGTCATCATCGTAGCAGGATATTATATCGGATGTGGGTGAAGTACGATTTGAGTGTGATGTGATGATGATGATGAAGATGACGATGATAGGGATGCCAAAGCCTGCCTGCATGCTTTGGCATCCCTATCATCATCATTGCCGCCACATACAAAAAAAAATAAAACACGAGGATGTTCAGAGTGATGGAAATGCTTGATGGCGAACGATGACGATAGAAAAGGCAAAGGATGAGACGATGAATGTAGTGGGTGGAGGGATCCTTGATCCTCTCGTCCATGCTGAGAAGGAGTAAGAGGAATAAATTATCGTAGATTCATCTGATTTGGAAATGATTGAATTAGGCACGTTTCCAGTTAAAAAAAAATTGAAGAGTGGAAGCGACGTAGATGAATGGGACGGGAGTCAACAAGGGGACGTGGGTGGTATATATAGGTAAGAGTGCAATTAGGGTAAGTTTCCTAGGAGCGATTAATTTCAGTTTTTAATTTTCCTTTTTCGTGTTTTTTGCGTTGTTTACCTTGTCAGACGGGTGAAGGAGTGAAATGAGGTCGCTTAGGAGGATTTGTGGTGGCGGGGTTGTTTTAAGGGTCGTTGCTTAATGTGAAGTGTAGTTAAGACGTCTGGTATCTCGGCGTATACCTAAAGCCATCGTATATCACGTAGAATTGGGCAGACGAATAAAATATGGTTAAGATGTTTCAAAGGGAGGCTACTTCTATGTGACTTAAAACTCAGCTGAAGGCATTTTCATTGGGTTTAGGTCAAAAATGTGTTTTGATTAGTTTTCAACCTTGTTGTACCGCACAAACTCGGTTGAAGAATTTCAACTATGTCTGACCCCAAACATAAGTCCCCTCGACTATAAAACCGGTTTTATGCCAGTTGAAATCATCTCATTCTCTCACAATAACCAACAACATGCGGTGTTCCCAAGCGTTCCTAACCTAATCGCGACCGACGCCGCTTAGTTTCGGTGATCAGAAGACAACCGATATTTTGTTTGATCTCTTTTTCGTTACACTTTTTCGTTTCATAAAATCGAATTCACACCGCCCCAAAAGAAGTTTCAATTCAGAAAGGCAATCATAGACATGTCGCCATTAGTCCCTTCTACAAGATGTCCGGTGTGAAGATATTCTCTTTTCATTGGAAAGCACCTCACAAAATCTAACCAAAGCTACACGCTCCACATTTCGGAAAGACTCCTTAATCTCGATAAAAAAATTTTCAAAAGACAATCTTTGCCAAAAGTATCATTAAACAACTAAATATATCATCAAATCGGACCGGCATCTCACCCGAATCAGACCACATTCCAATTTTGATCCTCATCTTGCAGCCTCTATAGTCCATATCTGTCCTTTTCAAAGTACCGCAACTTGTATTTACGCCCACAAACGTCAGAGGCGTTCCCGATAGCATCTCAATGTCCTTTCTCGAGGTAACAGTCCAATTCATTATCAGTTATCACTCATCACGAACACATCGAAAACTCTATCAAATCCACCTGTTTGGATTCAAGCTTCAATTACAGACTCCAGACGTCAGACACACACCTTCACCAAAACACATTTATGACACCAAAAGAAAGCCAGTACCATCGATAAGCTGTCAGTTGAACATTCAGAGGGAAATAATCATTTTAGGTGTCTAAACATGTTACCAAATGTCACATCCATATGGCTAGCAACTTTCGTTTGATTCCTTACCACAATGGATATTGCTCTCCTGGACTCACCGATGATTTTCATAAATTGATCTTGATCACACACAATCCTACCTACCCAAATTTACTTATTGACACCAGACTTTCTTGGTGCTACCGGTGCACCAACGTCCTTTCTCCAACCAAGATGCCAACACGAAGGCATCCCTTTTTTTAGCAACGTACGGCCTGAGATACAAGTACATCCGTTCAATGCACACGATCAAATAGCCACAACAACACCCGTCCAAAAAGAAGTTTCACTTCAAACAAACAAAATAAAACGTGATCACCGACATTGAGGTGACATTTCAGGTTGAGGACCGGTTGGGAACACCATTGTTACAGCAAATCTGTTACGTTTTCGTTTCATAAAATCGAATTCACACCGTCCGAAAAGAAATTTCACTCCATACAGGGGTTCAAACCTAGCTTCCACATTCCTTCTGTAAACGCCGACTCCAACGGCAAATTTGGGGAACTTCACATGACATTGTTACTCTTGGATGTTTGTTAGACTTCCGCAAGAGATGGAACAGTGGAACGATTCAGGTGCTGTCACTTTTGGGACTTGAATTAGGGACCCCACGCTTAGTAGTCCAGGGCACTAAACACAAGGCTGCACCCTTAATCTAAAATAGAACATTTTTTTGAGATGGATAACTCTGGCCTATTTTTACAAGTCGAAGTGTTGTGAAAGGCAACACTTCGACTTGTGCTTCACGCAAAATGTTTTCCTGCAGATTTCGTCGGCTCTTTGCTAGCCTATGCGAGAAATCCAGGACACTTAAATTTGTTACCTACTTCCAATTTTACACCGACCCAGTGTATCCCTCATTGCATACATGCGACGTTGTGGCTTTAAGGCCAATATTTTCGATTTCGCAGGGTTGACTTTTAAGTCACTTTTAGCCATTTTAAGATGTTAAAACAAAAGGCTTATCCTACGAGGAACACTTGATTCTGTTACCTGATGATCCTAATATGGTGGTGCTTTGTAAGCCGAGTCGGTCTTATTGCACTTTGAATTTGTAAACACAAGCGGCCCACCCAGGTACTGTTGATCAAGAAATTGTTGGTAAAAGCCTGTTGAAAATGGTCCTTGGCGTTATTTCACGGAACCATATTCAAATTAACAGTTAAATTGTCCATGCCATCCGCGAAGAGTAGGACTTTTATTTCAACATCTACCGCCCTAATGCTGTCATGACAATTGCCGAAGAAAAGCGAAAGCAGAAGTGGACTTAGAGTCTGTTGCAAACATTGATGATGTGGATAAAAAAGAACACCCCGCAGGTCTCGAATTTAAAATCGACTGCAGATCCTGATACAGAGCCTAGATGTACATGTCAATCTACTTCGGTAGGGTTACATCTAATTGATATCCATAAGCGGACTTTTGCGCACCAAATACCCAAATTGTGTTATCAGCCCCCTTGGTGATGTCAATTGGCAGCTTCGAAGCTGCGATTTGACCCTTTTGGACTGTTTTTTTGTGGGGAACCATGCCGGTGCTTAAGGATTGTGATGCGATTATATGAGGACACAAGCGTTCTCACTCTAGCCTCTCACTATCAACTCCTACTCTTACCTCAACGCTAGTGACTGGTGGGTGCCTAGAACCTCGACTGGAGATGGGGTATTGAACCCCTGTGGAAGGTCGTTGGTGGCAGCAAACGAGAGAGGGGGAAGGAATGTCCTCTCACTAAGGCACTCACTCTCAGGCGGCAGCGGAGGAATTCCCTAGATGGAGTCAACGGTGGCGCCTACAGCTCCAGTTTGATCGAACTGATAGTGAAATCCCTATATGAGCTGCTTCGACATATTTGAACACCAGGTCTATAGGGATTTCCAATATTGAGCCAGGGTATTGGAAAAGAGTTGGTGGCGGAGGAGCCCTCAATGGGTCAACGGCAGCGATCATACCCCAAAAATGGGCTACTGACATCGGTATTTTTTCCGGCCCGCTGTCCTAGGGTCAAAACAAGGGCCTGGCCCTCCAGGTTGGGGGTTATGCTTTGGGTAAACTACCCATCCACGGAAAAAAAATATTGTTACAAAGCAACCAATAGCCTCGGAAAGGACTGATATTATTGTTGACGACCATGCTAATGAAGGTCAAATAACCAAGACCCAGCTAAAAACATTGCCATAGAGAGATGCAAGTCAAGGGTGATGGGTCTCCAAATCCATCGGATGGTTTTATAACAGACATGTCGAGTGACATACAAGATTTTCCAAGGGCTCTAGGCGAAGTGGTGGAGGATTTACGGCATAGAATGAAAATATCCACCCGAAAATCAGCAGGGCATTATAATCTAGGGACACGAAGTTCTGTCCAAAGGACCAAGTTCTTTGAAGATTTTTTTTTGTCGGATGTCGGCAAATATTTTACCGGCTCCCAGATATGTTGGTCCCTTTGAAATTATTCGAAGAAGACTATTGGCGATGTAGGCGTTGAGTTTTTCCCACCCACCATCGAAAAACATGTGGGTTTTCAAAGAATGCCGACAATGGCTGGTTGCTCCGAAAATATTAGAAGCTTAACCTTGATAATAAGCTGCTATTATACAAGCAAGTGCTAATACGAAAAATTGTGCACGAAATTGTCCTCCAAATTCTTAACGAAACAAATTTATTGCGGCCTCTTCAAAGAACTAAACCCTTGCACTTGGCCCGGTAATAACAAACCGAGCTATAAATTGCGGAAAAAGCAGGAACTCTCAAAGGAAAGTTACCTGCCAAACATTCATAAAAAAAAAATATAAAAAAATTGCTAGATAAGTCGAATACTTAGTTGCAATACAAATACAAAATATGTGGTGGTTTTAGTGAGTAAAAATCTCACACTACTGTGAGCACGTGCTCATCGTGTCTATGAAGATTTCCACAAGCCCACGGAAAAAAAAAACAAAGCGATAGCTGTTATGCAAGCATTTTTTTGAAAGAAAAATTCTTCGTCAAATTTTTGGTCCTGAAAATATCCAAGCAATGCAAATGGGAACTTTATGAGCTTTACCAAGATCTGGATGTACTACAAAATGTAATAACACGTAGACTCGGTCATATCGAGCGAATAATACTTCAACCAAGAATCCCAGCCTTCCCAATCGAGGCGTTAGGGAAGACCGAACCTCCAGATTAAGGATTAAGCAATCGCAGATGCCGGAACTCATGAACTGAATAACTGGAAGCAACGTGCCCAGAATCAGAGACAATGTTTCAGGCGGAGCTGCGAAGCGAAAAATACCATCTACCAGCCCTAAGTGAACTAAGGATAGCAATATTTAAGCTTAAGATTGACAAGGCTGCAGGAAATGAGAGCCTTTCTGCCGAGCTCTACGGCGCTGAGGCATGGACAGTATCAAAAGCGGATGAAGAAATCTTTGGTCGTTTTGAGCGAAAAATTCTTCGAAAAATCGTCGGTCCCGTTTGCGCGACATACCCCTTGTCAAAAAAAAAACTCCGCATTGGACGTTTAAGATGGCTAGGACATGTAGAACGAATGGACACCAATACTCCGGCTCGCAGTCTTTGATTTCCAGACAGACGTCGGACGCAGTAGCGGAAGACCTTAAATGGCGCGCACAAGTCGAAACCGTCTTCAGCCAACTTTAAGTGCGCAACTGGAGGCAGTAAGCTAAGGTCGGGCTAATTGGAGAGACGTGTTGGTTGAGGCCCAGGTTCATTCCGGGTTGTAGCTTATGTAAGTAAGCTACTTATGTAAGTAAGTATACGACGCCATAATAGTCACTAACGTCCTCACCGAAACATTCGATTCCAAAAAATAAGGTTTGAGCCGAAGTGGAGAGCTGTCATGTGATTTCCTTGATATCATTTTTGAGGAGATACACAGACGATATTGACATAAAGGTCGATATGTCACCGCCGTGTTTTCGTGTACAGAGAAGGAAGCAGGTAATGTACGATTAGCTGTTAACCAGGACAAGACCAATGATATGGTTTCAACGAGAAAGGTAACACACATAACAAACACATAGCTACAACTATGAGTAAAGAACTTTGACTACCTCTGGGATACGCAGAGTCCCAACTCATTCGTCTGTTTTTGAACCGTTCGTGAACATGGATAGAGATTCGTCGCATACGGCTTCCAGTTCTTACCACTCGCTTCTTTTTGGAATGGAAAACTAGTATTCCAGGTTTAAGTTTGTTTCGGTAATCGGAAGTGGTAATCAGAAGATCGGTTTTATTTGGGTGGGTGCAGTGGTCTAGTGGAACTTTGACTACCTCTGGGATACGCAGAGTCCCAACTCATTCGTCTGTTTTTGAAACCGTTCGTGAACATGGATAAGGATTCGTCGCAAACGGCTTCCAGTTCTTACCACTCGCTTCTTTTTGGAATGGAAAACTAGTATTCCAGGTTTAAGTTTGTTTCGGTAATCGGAAGTGGTAATCAGAAGATCGGTTTTATTTGGGTGGGTGCAGTGGTCTAGTGGAACTTTGACTACCTCTGGGATACGCAGAGTCCCAACTCATTCGTCTGTTTTTGAACCGTTCGTGAACATGGATAGAGATTCGTCGCATACGGCTTCCAGTTCTTACCACTCGCTTCTTTTTGGAATGGAAAACTAGTATTCCAGGTTTAAGTCTGTTTCGGTAATCGGAAGCGGTAATCAGAAGATCGGTTTTATTTGGGTGGGTGCAGTGGTCTAGTGGTTTGTACGTTGGAGTACTAATCACGGGGTTAATGGTTCAAATCCCGAAAGTGGCAACACCAAGTTGTTTTCCCTACTCCACCTCTTGCGAAGGTCTGACAAACATCCTAGAGTACCACTATCATGAAAAGCTTATCCATTGTGGCAACAATAATAACTTCGATCAGACAAATGAAGGGATAAGCTAGGATCGAGGACCTGTATGGGCCAAATATTTTATTTCAGTTCTTTTTGTATTTGGCAGATGACGATGTCTTCGAATTTTAGCTGGTCCTACAATATTCTCCTTCTATTGCAGAGTATCACTCAACTTCAGGGAATAGTTGGTCGCAAGTTACCTAACGTAGAAGTCAATCGGTATCTAGTGAAATATGCCGATGTAGGAGACATTCTGCACGGACAACCTAGTCTAGTGACTTAATGCTGATCATCTGCTTAAGGACAGGCCACCAATTACACATGCCGTAGGTGGGGATCAGTATGACAATCGCAGCAATAGATTCAGTCCATGATTTTTGGTAAAAGGCCCCACTTAGGACTTATACTGCACGTTTTCAGAGCGATTTGTGTTATTTTTTAAACTTTCGATTATGCTAAAGCTTTTGGTCTAGGACTTGCCTAAAATATTTGCGTTACTCTTAAAATTTCAGTACAGCGCCATTGAGACACAGAATAGCCATAGACGGGATGATGTTTGAAGTTGTACAGTTCACACGGAGGCCAGAGTCTTTTGTTCAAGTGACCTACTTGGACTGAATGTGGTCTTAATGATAAAGAAGATTTCAGGTATAAGTTTATAATATAAAATAATATAATTTATGATATAATCCCACTGGTTTCCCCCTAAAAATCGACAAATTGAAACACCGAATAATATTCCTTCTGCAAGACGTTAAAACCCATAAATTGCAAGATCGATTTTCACCCGATTCCCTCAAGCAAAAAGCCAGGTAACGGTGGTTTCAAGCTCCAACGCCCGATGCTTTATGTAAATTTTCAACGAACAAAAAAAAAATACTCCCCCCACCACCACCCCTATTTAACATTTCTTCAGTAATTTCTCAATAATTCCACAAAAAAAAAGAGGAAATACCGTCCTCTCTTCCAGCCAACCATGTTGACCTCATTTCAGTTCCATTAGTCGATCTATGGTTCATTTAAGCCGATGAAATTTTTCAAGTCACTCCGGGCTACATACATAAATACTACCTTCCGGTGGGATTCCATTTTATTTTCTACTTGCACCAGGTCCTAACCAACATCCTTATGAAGGTTCATTTTTTTTTTGCATTTTTTTCTTCCCTACATTTCAACAAAAGAAAAACCCCCGTTCCCGAAAATCAAGAACTTAATACCTTCACCGTTCTCGGTGCGCTCCAATTCATTCTTGAGAAAACTTTTGACCACAGTTACACGGAAAACGAAACTAAATTATGGCTAAGGATGTGCTCCTGGCTGTGTATGCCCGGCTGCTGTATGAATTCTTTTCTACACGAACGATTGTGGCTTTTTGCGAAAAACCACACCAATCGTCGAACAACGAAAGACCGGACCACAGCCCGCGCACCCAACCAATCATCCATTCGCCATACCCTACCTATGTAGTGAAAGACTCAGTGTGTGTGTGTGTTTGCAAGTCCCGACTCAATTTTCACTTTACCAACAACCCACCTCCCAACAATCCTTTCACAACATTCATACTCCACTCTAATCCTTAACCAATTCACCACCAACAGCAGATGTGCCCCGTTATACTAAACAACAGCAAAAAAAATCCCAGATCCTTACTACCACTTTTTTATCCCTAGCACACAAATTTATATTCATTCCTTGTTTTCTTTTTCTTTTCATTTCGTTTTTTCGTGTGTTGGAAGCTTTGCCGGATGAAAAAAAAAATGAAAATATACGATGTAGGGGTTGGTAGGCAACCCTTAAAAAAAATTGCAAAAAAAAAAGACAATTTTGCCAGGGAAAAAATCACACAAAAGCGAGCTCATGTTCACAGTTTGGAATGAAAAAAAATGGTGGTTGGGGGTGGTGGAAGGGGATGAAAGGAGGATAAGACGAACAAAAAAAATCCCCTTCACTCCTTTCAACCCATTTGTTAAAGTCACCCACTACCGCTGGGAATTAAGGAATGACTGTGATGGTATCTTCAACCCCTTGAAAACCACCCGCCCCCACCGACCACACCGCGTTGCATAAAAGTGTGAGCGAGATATTTTTCAGACGACGAAACTCTACGGACAGGGTGATGTGGATGGTGATGGTTGGCATGGATAAATCCTCGGTATCACGGGGAACAATAAAAACCAAAGGAATGACAGAGTGAGTGGGTGGCGACGGTGAGCGAGAGGGTGGCTGAAATAACACAGCAACGGGATTCAAAAAAATGTAAAAAAAAAACCTATAGCTCGTACCATGTGCGGGTCCTTTTTGGTGATTTGCAAAATGTAGTCCACAGTCCTTTGGATGAATTGGATAGATGGATGGTTTGGGGATTTGTTTGAAAGGGTGGATATGGACGGTCGACGACTAGGGCTAGTTCAAGTTGAGTGAACACAAATAAATACACACAGGGGCGATCCTGTAGGAGTTTTCCTTTTCCAATCCCAACATATAGGTAGTTTTCGTCTTTATTTTGGAACCAGTCCTCCTCTGGGACTGTGTTATGCCAAATTTTTTTTTGTATTGCAAGCCGCCGGTGTTTGCTCCCCCGAGAGGAAGAGAGTGTATGTCCTTTTACAGAGATTTTTATTTCCTTTCGTTGGGAGGATATGATACAAACGGACGTTTCTCCATTCGTCGTGTGTTGACATGTTCGGTGACGACATGAGAGTGGAGCTGCAACAACACCAACAGAAAGAAAAATCCATTTCCATGGCAAGTATAACCAATTTAACGGAAACCCCCCTCCCACTCCCAATCCAAACATCAGAGATTGTTGTCCCTCTATAAACGTTCAAAATGAGAAATAAATATAAAATAAGTGTTACCACCCCCACCCGAAATCCACTTCGTTGGACACAAATTGGAATCAATACGTGAGTGGGAGGGTAGAAAAATATGAATTATTGGATGGATGCCACCTTTTTTGAAAAGGGCACAACAAGTCCAGGGTGGTAGGGGTGTCATGCTTTTTGAAGGATACACTCCTGTTGGTATGCTGGGTGAGTGATGATGTTTGATTTTACGCTTTGTTGAGCATTGGTAAAGAATATTATTTGGAATTGGTACTCCTGGTGGTGGGGGGCGGATGGAGTGTGGTTGCTGCTGCGGGGGTTGAAGAGCTTATTTTGTATCCTTTTGTCGGAATGGATTTTACTTTAAAAAAAAATATATATTTTGAGATGGAGGGTGGAGGAGGGTGGGTTTACTGATTGCTATGGGGGCGGCAACGGTACCATTGAAAGTCAAATAAAAGTCGGAGTTTACTTTTTTTTCGTTTCCTGCTTGTTGGTTGGATATAATGGGAGTCGTTTGGCGCCTAAGCAGGGAACTAATTTGAAACGATGGTTTTTAGTCACGAACCAATGAAACAAAAGGATGTCGGATTATTGGCTTTCTTTGGCAGGAAGTCTTTTTGAAACTTTTTACAATTGTAGCGAACTTTTCGGCTCATATGTGGATGTCATGTCGGGAAGAAATGAAGGATTTTTGATTAGGCCGAGGGAAAAGCCTCGTTGACATTGTGGTATGAAGTTGACATTTTAAAGACATGCTTGGATCATGTGAGAGTGTCGTGCTGATAAGTTTCGAGGTCAAACTAGTGAATCAGGTGGACAATAAAGGGATGTGGGTGAATTATGACCCTTTTTTGGAAATTGTCACCAGCCGATGAAATAAAAGATTTTAGGGTGTGCCATCTAGTGGTTTATTTTTATATCATCGGTTATTATGACACTGCCAGATGTTTCCTGATCGAAATCTTGACAGATAGTCAGTATTATACCTCCGCGGAACGAAATGCTTCGTTTTACGCTTGAACAACGTTAGGAAATATTGAAAACTTATTGACAAAGTGAGTGCTGTGTAGCCCAAGCAGTGCGTTATTTGAAAAGTTTTAGCCAAAATGAGGCACCCACCGCACCTGCTGAGCGCAAGTTTGTGCAAAATGTTCGTGAACTGGTATGCTAGTGGACAACACCTATGGTACCCGTCGTCGTACACCGCATAGAACGTGGCAGCTGTAGCTGAGAGTGTGAGACTCAATTCACGAACTTCAACTCCCCATCGATCTTACCAGCTCAACATTTCACGCACTAGCCTGAGGAAAAACCTGCATAAAGATCTCGGATTATTCGCTTACAAGGTCCAATTGACTTAGCAATTGAAGGCGCACGACCATCCACTTCGTTATCACTTCGCAGTTTGAGGCTTAGAGCAGCTTGAATTGGACAACGATTTTGGGCGAAAAATTATCTTTTCTAACGAGAAGCATTTTCCCCTCGTCAACTACGGAAACAAACAAATTTCCTCGCTCGTTATTGTCGCGAAGCCGATGCATCAACAGAGAGTGACAGTTAGGTGCGGATTAGGGTGGCAGCATTGGATCATTCTTCTTCGATAAAGAGGCTGTGGGAACAACGTTTCTGTCAACAGTGGGCGTTACAGAGCCATGTTAACCGACTTTTTTTTTACTGAAATTGAAGACATACATTTGGACAACCTCTGGTTCATGCCAGATGACACTCCATGCTACAAAACCCATGCCACAATCGATCTTTTGGACTTTTGCGCACCAAATACCCAAATTGTGTTATCAGCCGCCTTGACGATGTCAATTGGCAGCCTCGAAGCTGCGATTTGACACTTTTGGAATGTTTTTTTTTTTTTTGTATTGAACCATGAAGGAAGCACTTAAGGCACTACAGAGCCATGTTACCATTTTTGTATACTGACATTGAAAACATGAATTTGGACGACCTCTGGTTTATGCAGGATAGCATGCCACGCCACACAGCCCATGCCACAATCGATCTTTTACGCACCAAATTCCAAATCGTGTTATCAGCCGGCTTGGTGATGTCAATTGGCAGCTTCGGGGCTGCAATTTGACCCTTTTGGACTGTTTTTTTGTGGGGAACCATGAAGGACCGGTGATATGCCAACAATCCGGAAACCATTCAAACACTCAAGACCAATATCATCCAAGCAATTCGTGAGCTACAGTCCGAAACCATCAACAAGGTCTGGGAGAATTTGAGTGACAGAATGCTACTGCGATGCTAGCTGAGGCAGCTACTTGAACGACGTTGAAGTCCATAATTGATGGGAATGTTATAGCTATAACACATGAAAAAAAAAATGTTTGTTCACTTTATTGCATTTTAAAAAATTAACATGTATTTGGCCCAACCCAGTTTGAACTCAATTCAAAGGGACAAAAGGATATACGGGAGAACTCAAGGTTATAGAAGGTTAGGATGGTTGAAGCGTATCATCGAACACTTTACTTATAGTCCGTTGAAGGAGTGATTAAGGCGTGGTGGGTAATTGAATATTTTAGTCCCGTAGTCGTCACTTTTTTTCTCGTACTCTCAACAACCTCTTAATAAACTTCACCCTAGAAGAATAAAAGGGGAATATGAGGATGTTAGTTTGAACGAACTTTTCTTTTCCTTTTTTTTTTGCATTTTTGATGTCGTCCCTATGCTTTTTCAAAACAGATGATAATCCTGCTGCTTAATTCTGCTATTTGCTAGTGCTTAGAACTACTAAGAGCGAGGTCCCGAAAGTGACAACGCCTAAGTTTTTTACCCACCTCTTGCGAAAGGCTGCCAAACTTTCAAGACCAACACTGTCATAAGAAGCTTTTCGAATTTGACGTTTGGAGTCAACGCTAACATGAGTCAACAAACGAATAAAGGAAGACGCTAGGTTTGAGGCCCTGCATCGGCAGTTAATGCCAGATATTTAATTTCATAAAAAACTTAATCCGAAGCTGATGGATTAGCAAAGAACCAAAAAAAGAACATTGGTTCGGTCCGACGGAAGAAACTTTTTGCCGTATACAGTCAAAAATCTTTCGGAGAAAATCATAGGTCTCAACAAGAAGCTAGAAAAGACTGCATGGTTATATTAACACGTCATAAACTTATAGGTGACCAAAAAGTGAGACAAACAAAAAAATATTGCAATGCCCGATGAACTGCAGCGCAGAAGGTCTTGGTTCGATTTCCAGCCGTAGCAACACCTTAAAGATGTACAGCTGCCTGCCTCGTTGATATCAAAAAAGCCTTTAAAATACGGTTTGGATCGGCAGATTATTTAAAATCCATCGCATCTTTCAAAAATGATAACATCCATGATACACGGAAAGAAATTTGTATTAACAGATAGAGAATACTCGACAGTTGAAGTTTTTCGGGGGCCTAATGGTCTTCTGCATGGAACAATAACTTCTCAATATCTACATTTCTGATATAATTAGGAAACTCGTTAATTCGGTAGCATTTGCCAACGGTGCTACACTGTATGCATGCGGCTTGGCAATTTAAGACATCCAAACTTAACTTCAAATCAAGTTTGATAGGTTTTAGGCTCTTTTCTCCGAATGGAAGCTTAAAATCAATTAAATATTCGAAATGTGAAACCATATCTACTGTTCCGCACCCCAATAAGTTGCGGTAATTTACATTTGAGACGCAACTGGAGAAACCTCAACATAACGAGTTCAAATGGTCTTTAGATCGAGGGATCGAAAACCGTAGTGAAATATTTAGGTGTTCATATGGACAAGTTTTTGTATTATAATGAGCACCTATATATTGAATTGCAAGAGCAGCATTCATGTCGATAAAAATCCTCTTTTATTCCAACTAAAGGGTCCGCCATTTCTTATTTCGTGAATGGTAACACGTTGGGAAATATTGCGACATTACTTTGAAAATCATGGTAATGTTGCAGAATGTGTGCGGAAATTGCGTACGGATTTTGGAAGAAGAGAAGCACCGTCAGCTCCGTATGTTCGTTATCTTGTGAAAAAAGTGAAAGAAACTGGCATCCTCATCGATAAACCAAAGCGTGAAAAGCCAAGAACAGTGCGTACACCCGAGAATATTGCTGCTGTGGCAGAAAGTATGCGTGAAGCGCCATCAACATCAATTCACCGTCGTTCTCAACAATTGAACATTTCGGAGACATCATTTAGACGAATTTTGCATAAAGACCTTGGTATGACGCCATACAAAGTCCAATTGGTTCAGGAGTTGAAGCCAACTGACCATCCAATGCGTTTTCGCTTCGCTAAGTGGGCCTGCGATCGACTTAGAAAAGATGCCGATTTTGCCAAAAAATCGTCTTTTCGGATGAAGCTCATTTTGATCTTGGCAGGTATGTAAACAAGCAAAATTGTCGCATTTGGGGCACAGAAAACCCGCACGCATACATTGAAAAGCCGATACACCCAAAACGAGTCACTGATTGGTGCGGATTTTGGTCCAGAGGCATAGTTGGGCCATTTTTCTTCGAAAATGAGCAAGGAGTGGCCGTTATAGTCAATGGCGATCGTTATCGGGCCATGTTGAACGAATTTTTGTTCACAAAAATTGAAGAGGAGGATATTGTCAACATTTTGTTTCAACAGGACGGCGCTACGTGCCACACAGCCGAAGATACACTCGATGGTCGGGCCCTGTTTTTGAAGATCGCATTATCAGCCGCAGAGCTGATGTCGTTTGGCCACCGTTGGACTATTATTTGTGGGGTGCCGTAAAAGATAAGTGTTACACCGACAAGCCAGAGACAATTGACGCTTTAAAGGACAATATTCGTGAAGCCATTGTTGAAATACAGCTGCACACAATCGATAATGTGCTTAAAATTTGGACCAATCGTGTAGGCTACTGCATGGCCAGCCGAGGCAGCCATTTGAATGAAATTATTTTCCATTATTAACCGGAAGGATTGTACTTTCAAATAAAGAAAGAAATTTGAGAAAACTTTAGGCATTACGTTTCTGGTGTGTCTAGAACTGCCAATGTCATACCAAACCTTATAAGGAATCACTTTGCTAGTTAGCAAAAACGAATTAATCTCTGGATTATTCTATCCGAATCCTAGATACTTCCGAAATGCCTTAAGAGTGGATACATTCCACCGGAGACGTGAATTTTTCTGGGTGGAAATGCTTACCTATCAGATTCAAATAACGTCCCATTCATATAAAAGGGTTCTTAACGAGCCTTTTAAGTCAGAGCAGTGCGAATACTGATCGAATAAGATACTGCATTAGCATACCTGAATAAATGATAAAAGTAACACTAACAGGTTAAATGGAAACAAATACTGGTGGCTAGACTGGCCTAAAGCCGAAATATGGGGTATGTAAAACTAGGCCCTTACATGTGATTTCTGATCTAACGATAACTGGAAGAAGTAAGCCTTGCTTTTAAGCCGATGGAATAAAGATCACATGACAGGGCCTATATATACATGACAGGGCCTATATACCTAGGTTTAGATAGGTTAGGTTAGGTAAGTTAGTACTAACGAGCCTGTTGCGCCAAAAAAAATATTTTTTGCCCTAAAGCCTGCAAGCCATAATGGCCTTTTGTCAAACAAATCAAATGTTGTGCCTCACTAACGATCTAATCGCTTTTCTACGATGATAAAAATACCACGGTTTCCCCAAAAAACATTAAATCTGCTACCTTTCTGTTTGCAACCAGATGTGTTCCCAAACCTGTTAGGTGGTTTGAAACCTAATTAAGCTTCATATGGAATTGCTCCTCTTGTTCTTTAACTTTGGGCAAACCTCTAGGCAAACTGTTATACCTTTTGGGGGATATTTCCGGATATTTTAGTTAAAACTTTCGCATGTTTAGTAGCTTATTCCAAAAAAGGGACGGTAAAACTTCAACTTTAAACTATCGACCCATAGCTCTAACGTCCATTTTCTCTCATTATAGTCGGTGTTCAATCAAAACATCAAGAACTGTTTCTCAGCATTTGTTGTTTAAGCTGCGTTAAAACAGGCTTAAGCAAGTGACATTCCTTCTATGTTCGACCAAAACTATAAAGATAGCTACGATTATGTATTCTATCAGTTTTGTTTGCAAACTTTTTTATTATCGTATATTTAATGATGACACTAGATAGCATTCAAAACCTTACAGCAGGCATAATCGTAGCGAACTCTAAAGTTTCCCTCAAAGACCAAAGGAATATCGAATTTAGAAATTATTTGCAATTTTTTTAATAAAAAAAATGAAATTAAAAAAAAAAACATTTCCCTCACTTGGGTTCGAAACGAGTCGCTGCTGTTTACCAAGCTCTCTCAAATCAATATTGGTACATCAACTTCCTTACCGATTTCTAACAATCTTTTGACATTTTGAAAACTTACCTGAAACGAAAAGAAAGGTAAAATTAATTAAATTGTTTGGTTTACGATTTAGTTATTTTCTTATCTATACATATAAACATATGAGAAGGCTACAATCCGCTGTGTGAATCGTTGAATACCCTATTCCATCCTTAAATAAAACATTCCCAAAAAGTCATGATGCTCAGACAGTTTATCAAAATCTTTTATGTTCGGCAAAAACCTCGTTTTTCTACACTTGTCCTGCTTCGTCGGGCAGAGAATCTTTACACAGACATGGCTAGATCAACTCAGCGATTCTGAGTCTATCCATACACTTTGAGGTATATCTAGCGAAATTATTTTTCTATGTTACAAACTTGGTTGGATGTTCTAGAATGAGGGTAGACTCTGATTGGTTTTAACATGGCAATGCCAAGTTGTTGTAACTCCGACTACACATCAATCGTGCTAATTTTTACCTCCAAGTGGGTAACTGGTGTCATCCAACCGGATTGGACCTGCTAAACGATAAGTGCGAGTGTTGATAACACGACGAAAAACGGCAACACTATAACCAGCCTGGTCAGAATGGTACGGAATACCCGGCCTCCTGACCCAGGCGAACCTATATGAGCTGCTTCGACATATTCGGACAACAGCACATTAAGGAATCTCAAGGGTAAGTCAGGCCCATTGAACAGAGATGGTGGCGGATGAACCGAAAGTCCAACGGCAGCGCACAATCCCGTAGTGGAACTGGCCCTCAAGGTTGGGAGTTGTGCTTTGGGTTAACTACCCAACCATACAAAAAAACCTATTTTTACGAAGCAGCCAATAGCCTCGGAAAGGACTGATTTTATTGCTGACGACCATGCTAAACGAAAAAAGGATAACGACGTTCGTATATGCACCTAGAATGTGAGAACATTTAACAGGAGAGATGTAGGCGAACAACTAGCGAAAGCCATGAACTGCGACAAAGCAGACATTACCGCCATCCAGGAAATACGATGGGATGGACAGGGCAAAAAGAGAATGAAATACTGCGACATCTGCTACGGACCGTGCTATAGTGAACAGAAACAGCGACTATTCGAATGCGGATTTGTTATAAGTGCCAGACTTGGGCAAGAAGTCTTATGTTTCCAAGACATTAGCGAACGCATTATAAAAATTCGCATCAAGGCCAAAGTCTTTTATGCGCTCATGCTCCGATGGAAGAAAATGGTCACATAGCGAAAGACTGCTTCTACGAGCTCCTTACAAAACCTATGAGCAACTATCAGAGTACGATGTTAAAATCGTGCTGGCAGATTTGGGCAACACGTATCCCTTAACCTCTCGATTAACACCATACCACCAGAATCGAATGTCGAAGAACAATGGCATCGATGCCAAAAAGGCATTAGATTAGCTGGAACTGATGTGCTAGGTTTCTCGCGCCCACCACCAGGTTTGATGAGGAATGCCGACAGATGCTCGCAGCCAAGAACGAGTGCTACAAGGGTAAGCTGCAGCTGAAGACGAGAGACAAAAAAGAGAGGGAAGAACACCGGCATTTCAGAAAAAAAGAAATAAGAGCTAGAAAAGCGCGCGATCGAGGATATAGAGAAGTGCCACTCCAGGAAAGATGCTCGCAAGTTTTACCAAAGTGTAAAACGTCAAAGCCAAGGATACAAGGCTCAAACAGAACCCTGTCGAGATGAACAAGGAAATATCGTAGTTGAGACACAGTCGAGAACCACGTCTGCAGACTGTTAAACGGCGATAAACGAACAACATTCCGCTGTCAGGCAGAACGAACCATTCAATATTGGCAACGACAGCGAAAACTGCCAACCACCCGACCTGAGTGAAGTGAGGATAGCAATATCTAAACTCAAGCTTAGTAAGGCTGCCGGAAATGACGGCCTTCCCGCTGAGCTCTATAAGGCCGGCGGAGATGACTTGGTAAGTAACATCCACCAACTCATAAGCCAAATCTGGTCGGATGAAAATATGCCTGAAGAATGGAACCTCAGCATCGTTTACCCGATCCACAAAAGAGAAGACCTTCTGACCTGCGCGAACTACAGAGACATAGGTCTCCTCAACATTGCCTACAAGATCCTATCTGCGTAATAGATATGTGAACGACTGAAACCGTTTACCAACAACCTGATTGGCCCTTGTCTGTGTGGTTTTAGACTAGGAAAGTCCACAAACCATCTAATCTTCACACTTCGGCAGATCCGGGAAAAAAAAAAACCCAAAAAGTCCAAATCGATACCCACCACCTATTCATCGATTTTAAAGCTGCATACGGATAAATTTATAGACACGAACTATACAGACTACAGAGCCATGTCTAGTTTTGGTATACCGCCCAAACTCGTCCGTCTGTGTAGGATGACGATTCTGCTCCATCAAGGTCTGAAACGATCACACCGATAACTTGATGCCAAGAAAGGATTAAGGCAAGACGATGCGCTGTCATGTGACTTCTTGAGAAGTTTGTGCAAAACTCCCGAGCCAACACCAGCGGCACAATCTTCCATTAATCATTGCAACTACTAGGATACACCGACGATATTGACATCATCGGTAGGACTCAACATGATGTCATAGCCGCTTTTGCTAGTAAAGAGAAGGAAGCGGCAAAAATGTGTTTAAGCAGTAAATGAGAGGGCTATCAGCACGAAAGGACACATAACATCGGAGAATTGGACAGAACGTGACCATTGAAAGATATAAATTTGAGGTAGTACGGGACTTTGTCTACCTCGGGTCCACTATGAACTCCGACAACAACATCTCGTCAGAAATTAAACGAAGAATTACTCTTGCCAACCGCTGTTTCTTCGGGCTAAGAAGGCAATTCAGTAGTAAAGGCCTCACTCGAACAACTAAGGAAATAATCCTATACAAGACCCTGATCATACCAGTCCTGCTCTATGACGCTGAAGCATGGACCGTACTAAAAGCGGATGAAGAAATCCTCGGTCGATTCGAGAGGAAAATTCTTCGAAAAATCTTCGGTCCCGATGGAAACGAAGATTCAACCACGAACTATACGAGCTGTACAACGACATACCCCTGGTCAAAAAACTCCGCATTAGTCGTTTAAGATGGCAGGAAAGACTCAATGACGAAGTAAGCAATCTGAACAGCCAGCCACCAATCAACATCATCTTCAACGGTTAGAACATGTTTACCTACAACCCCTGGCCTGCCTGTTTTGATGACCGACGCACTGCCCCATCAAAACCCGCAGTGTAATTTAAAATTTTGCTGCAAAATGAGTTTTTTTAAATCTCCAATTCCCATTCGACATTTCTACTCTTTTACGACACCAACTTCAACCAAAAAAAACGCTGACCTCATGGTGTGAAAAGATCCACAAAACACAACCACAAAAAAAAACCCTTGGGAGTAATATCTACCACCGCATTTGCCTTATTTTTCTGTCGTCCCTATCATTTCTGACGCCAATCATCGCATGAACAAGTCCTTCCTACATTTTTTTTTATCTCGCCCACACAAACACCAACCACCCCCAACCCCTCAATCAATTTCCCACTATCACCCACAAAAAAAAAAAAATAATTCGAGCGCAACCAAAACCAAAGGTATAACCATTCCTCCCCAGTGAACACAGCTAGAGGAGCACACCATCAAAAAGGACTAAAGCGCCGGCAGAAGGCAACAAAGGACATACAGACATACAAACAAGGACACTCAAGCTCTCGTAAAATTGTTGCGCGATGATGGGAAATGAAAATCTATTTTCCAAGAAAACACAACTTACACCCGAGAACCGTACTGAACGCCGAAACCTTGACGGACTACCACCAACAACAACAACAAGGAAGGAGGGAAATGCTTTTTCTTTTGTTATGAGCGCTATTCTGGCAGAGAAAAAAAATAAAAATTGAGGACAAAAAAAATATGCAAGGAGTCTGGAATACTTTTACTCTGGGTTCTCCGTGTGGGTCGTCCCCGTCAGACCTCTATACGCTCCATGGAATAGATGATGATGCTCTTTTGGTGGTGGCTGTTGTGGTCCTTTATTTCTCTTCTCTGCAGCCCCATCCTCCGTCATTTTGACAGTAATCTGTTGTATCCTTGAGTGCGGGAGTAGAGAGTGTGGGCGACGGACGGGATCGTAGTAGCACAGAATGGATGATGGCGACGGATAAAGTTGTGTGGGATGGAAACCAGAAAGGAAGTCCTCGGGTTATGTCTGTTATCCAATTCAAGTTTTATTCACCTTTTTTTTTCTGCTCTCTACCGTTGCCAGCCAACACAAGGGGGAGCATTTGACACTTATCCGTATCTTTTTACCCCCCGCCTGCTGCTTCTGCCTTTGAGTGAGGAGGTGGATGTCGATTTGATGATGATGCGCTTGGTAGTTTTGTGTGTCGCCTGGCTTTTGTGCGGCAAATCCTGACGGCTATATAGTGTATCTTCGTCTTCATTGAATTTATGTTTGTATCCATGGAGTGCGTGCGAATGTGTATATATCTATATGGTGAGCCATCCTTTGCCGGGGGGAGGAGAGAAAGATTAAATGTATCTAATGGGACTATCATAAAAGAATGTAAAAACATTTCTTGCTTCTTCCTGGCGCACCCCGGCGGCCCACTTTTTTTTTCTCTTGATTTCATTCCTGGATTTGTTCGTTCGTTACCCTTAAGCTGTGTTGTTTGTGTGTGGGAGTGTGTGTTGTTGTTGATTATTTTTATATTCGTCCTCTCGTCCTTTTCCTCGCTTTTCCATGCCATTCCGCTTTCGAGTCCACAGAGGGTAAATGGATTATTCTTCTGCTTTGCCCTCTTACAAGTCAATGGAGAATAAATAAATGTTATTTGCTGTGCTGTTAGGTTGGGTCCTGGGGAAGGAGGTGGGGTGGTTGTAGTGTTGGTGCTGCTACTCTGCGGGTTATTTCTAGGCCACCGACGACGCGGAGCAGGAAGAGATGTATGTTGCGGATTGGGATTAATGATTTGCTTTTTAGAAAACAATTGAGAGTGGGATTCGGTTTTTGTTGTGCTTGAGCTTGTCGGTTGTTCTTTTGTTTGTGTGTGTGTGTGTGTGTGCTGGGGGTTTGTGTGGCCTTAATATGGCGGATGGAGGATGAGTTATTGTTGTGGAAATTTGTATTTTTGAGATGTTAAATTAGCCATATTGAATTTTTGATTGGATAATTGTTTTTTTTTGCTTGTTTTGCGTTGGATGCGTTTTTAGGGGGGTATTGTACGTTTGGAAGGCCTTACATGAGGTTACATGAGGTTGTTTTAATGAGCGGTTATGGTGGAGAACATTCTCTAAAACTAAATCACTGGCTCTTGTTAATATGACATGTCACACACTTGTATGTGGGGCCGGTCAGACTTTGGTAAGGCTTCGGTATGGCTTGCAGTAAGGCCATATAAATCTCTTATAAATAAGACAAAGTAACACACTTGGCTTTATTGCCATATAAAGTCAATTTTGCTGGTTTGCCTTGTCGAAGCGAAATTGTTAGTTCGAATCTTATTACTATAAGGGTCAAGGATCACTGTGCCGGTGGTCCTTTTCTTCTAATTAGTAGTTCTGCCAGACTTTGGTAAGGTTTCGGTTACGCTTGCAGTAAGGCCATAAAAAGTCAATTTTGCTGGTTTGCCTTGTCGAAGCGAAATTGTTAGTTTGAATCTTATTACTACAAGGGTCAAGGATCACAGTGGCGGTGGTCCTTTACTTTTAAATAGTAGTTCTGTCAGACTTTGGTAAGGTTTCGGTAACGCCATATAAAGTCAATATTGCTGGTTAGCCCTGTCGAAGCGAAATTGTTAGTTTAAATGTTTTTACTATATAAGGGTCCAGGATCAGAGTGACGGTGGTCCTTAACTCCTTAATTGTAGTGTTTGCATGTAGCTCTCGTTTCATTACTTGTGTAGTGCTAGCGTTCTCAATGCAATTGAGAGCTCATGAATGCAAAGCTTAGATAAAATCAGCCCTAAAGCAAGGTGTCTGGCTGTCGTAATCCTTGTTATACTCAAGTGGGTATATGGGGCCTTTATTTAAACAAATAAACATCCTTCAACACTTAGGTCTTAGACTCTGAAAAAGCAGGTCTATGACCGGAGCGATTAAAGAAGCAGTAAGGGCTACCCAAATCGCCCAAAGGGCTACGATCGTATTATTGGTAAGTTTGGAGGAAAGAAACACCTTTTACGCAGCCAGGTGGGTTGACATGCTGCACGCACTGGAAAACACATTCAACAGTCCAGTCTATCTCATGGGGGTGATGATAAAGGACTGCCTGAAGGACCGGTAGCTGATCTGTGAGACTACAGAGGGGCAATGAATAATACAAGTCATCTCCGAACCAGCGCAAGTTTCGGTTGTGAGGCCCGACCTTTGGAACATTTCCTTTGTTATTCTTCGCATGGCTATGCAGATGATATCGCCACGGTGATAACACAAAAAATACCAAAAGTGAGCAAAGAAAGCTTAACCAGGTTATGCGATGAGTAAGCCACTGTAGGGATGGACACGATTTCAGTCTGGATACAGACAAAACAGGGACTATCTCTGTTTTTACTGACGAAGAAAAGCATCCAAACTCTAATCGACTTTGAAATTGCCCAGGAGGTAATATAAAGCAAAGACGCCTTGAAGTATTTGGGTGTGTCAAGCTACACCAAACTTACTTTCTAGCGCCAAATAAAAAACGGGGCGGAACAAGCGTCAAAAGTGACCGCGTAACTTAGGGAACTGGTGGCTAACATAGGCGGCCCAACAGCCCGCTAACAAAGGCTCCCGATGTCGATGATGCAGGAGAAGTACAGAAAGCCGATGGCAGCTGTTCAGAGTCGCGAAGCTCTACGCTTAACAAGCTCCTATCGAACGGTGTCAGAACGGAAAGGAAGTACGTCATTGACAAAAAAAGTCGGAAGTTGGAGTAGCAGCGGCAAAGGAAGAGACTTTAGTGCAGTCATTTGTGAAGATTTCTAGCCTTTTAGACCTGTCACTGTATCATACAAGTGTCCGTATCATGCCATACCAGTAACCTTGTGGAGCACCCGTTTTAGAGACTTTGAGTTTTTTTTTTCTTGATGTCGGGGCACAGACTTCTGTGGAACCACAACAAATGTTCCTTAGCCAATTTTACATTGACACTGTCGATAATGCTTTAAGCGGTGTCCAGGACGTCCGTAATTTTGTTCCCTCCCATTCCGACATGTCCAATACATCCATACATCTATTGGGTGTCCAGTACATCAATAATTTTGTTCCCTTCCATCCCGACTCATACGAGCATCCAGTAAGAAGTATCAAGTGAGAGCTAGATATAGACCTGAACGTCAAGAGGCAATCTGTCACGCATTTTTCGTTAACAAGGTTTTAGTGGATCATTTCAAATGTAGGTTGGGTGTCCACACGGATGTCTATTTCCATTATTATTAGCCCCATGGATTGAACAGTCTTAAACTGTTTTTTTAGCTTCAAAGATCGTAACTTGCAAAACACTCGAATATTCTGTCAGTCGAAAGGACTGGTTGGAACTCAGTGCCTCTTGTGAAGGCTCTGGCTCCTGTTCCCTTCTCTGTCTTGGAATCGTCTGAAAGGATGTGTATGACAGTGCTGTTTATTTGGGAATAACCACAGAGGCTTAAAAGTTCTTGCCAAAGTCTTACCTGGTCTTCTCCTTTTGAGTAAGCAGCATGGGCTTTGGAATAAAGATTTCAAATATACTTAAGTGTCCGATTGCCCCGAGTATTCAACTTTGAAGTCTGACAGGTTCAATGGTGCTGGTAGACCTAGTTTCAGTGTGGATATAATTAAACCCGTTAATCCCTGAAAAGGAAAATTCTTCCACCATCTTCAGGTTCCTGAAATAAGATTTGGTACAAGCCGCCTTCCACTAAACAGATGTTAGAATGGCTCTCACGACCGTACAACCAGTACACAATGTTCGGTTGTAAGCCTGACTCCTTTCCAAAGCTTTTCTGTTAGTGTAGACCATTTCAAAGCCCAATATCATAGAATTTAGGGGCTCTAAGCCGTAAAAACGTTCCACAATGGTTGGTAGTACCAAAGAGTATAGAACTACATAGAGTACGCATCTCATACCACGAAAATTTACTATGTGGGGTACGGCTACTTTTACCCTAGTGTTCATATTGGTACCCAAGCATCAAACACGAGCATAGCGGATGCATAACGAGCGACGAAAGTTCTCCTTCGCACTGACCGCTCTCATCTGAAACGGCTACAAAATCTGTGATGCGTACTCTACGTAGTTTTTAACTCTTTGGTAGTACCTAGTTCTTACTTTTCTGCCTTTAAAAGTCTGATATCTCAAATGTAAGCCGTCAGCTGTTATTGCTCTCTAAGCGTTCGCCCATCTTCGATTGATAAAAATCGGTGATGTCGAAAAACAGTAGTGGTGTAAGAATGTATCCTTGTGGCTCCCTGTGTTGGACTTTCAATTCATCCAAGGCCTGTTAGTTTGTTTCGGACATGATATTTCACGCCTTGATAACATTATGTCGGTACTGGAATCCTTTTCAAGCCTCAATGGTGTGATGAACTATCAGGCATCATCTCTCTCGATGGTTTGACAAGTCAGCACAATAGTATCGACTGTCAAGCTTATCTAACTTCAGTCGTTGTTCTCGGATTTGGCATAAAATTGTAGTTCCCACCGCAGTGCAGTGATTGCAAACGTTCAAATGAATAAAGCGCAAGTTTGGGACCGATTTTTGGTGCGTTTATACCATTGCCACTGTTTACCCTTCACCTTGATGAAGTTCGAGTAAGACAAGTTCAGCACACAAAAGATTCCAATAGCATCCTTCAACTGGAATGCCAACCCCTCATAGGTTTAGATTTTGACTTAATAAAGTTCCAGTGAGACATGTTCACACACAAAAGATTATAACAACGCATCCCTCAACCGGAAAGGCAAAGCCTTAAATCGAATAAATTAAGGACTCATCAAGCAATTGTTAAAATAACGGTCGGTATTGTTGACGATAAAACAGATAAATCCCCTAGCTCGAATACTTCCTGTTTACATCCACTGTTCGTGACAGATTCTACCATCCAAATATGTCAATGACACTAGCATCCCTTCAATTTATCTCACTCTCCCTTTGTATATCTATAGAATCTCCTTACCTCTAATTGATCATTATCCCTAGAAAATCTCCCTTAAAATTGACGGACACACACACAACAACAGTAAAAAGAAATCCCCAAGTCCCACTTCTCAATGTCATACCACAACAGGAGAGAAAAGACAAAAAAAAAACTAGAAAAACGTCGAAACACAAGGAAAAAAGGAAAAGCGAGGATATCATGAATAAACCCAATTAAATTGATTCCCTTGTCATTTTCCCCCGAGTAGATAGTAGAACAACCACCCCTATTCAGTCTGACAGTTAACCACTTATCCCCCTCTCTATCTCCTGCCCAGGAGTGTGTGCACTGACAATTCCATCATCTGCTCACTCAAGGATTCAGTGAAAGCAGCAAAAAAAAAAAAAAAACATTTGAAAATACTCGTGTATTTCTTGACAAAAGAGCAATCTTATGGCACACAAGACACAACCTCCTCAAAAATGTTGTTCACTCGTTGTCCTGATCATCATCATCATCCTCGTCGTCGTCGTGGTAGTCGTTGTCGTTTTATGTTGTCCTCGTTCCCAAAATGTTGTTGGCATTGTGTCGACGACGACGACATATACCCAGTCATAGCCGTCGTTGTTGTGTAGTCCTTCCGCCTCAGGCACATAAACAATGTGATAAGTAGCCCATTTTCAATTGAATCCTTGTACACACAGGGACTGCTGGTATGTCATACAGTCAGGCGTATAAGCAGTACACAGTTATGGGGGTTTCCCATTTCCCAGCCGTTCGGTTGATTTTTTTTTATTGGCGTGGACCCCCTCTTGCAAATCGTTTCTCAGATAGTGTGTCTGTGTTTGAAGTTCGGAAAAGTGTACCCGAGACATCCTTTTCCACAACCCTTTTCAACTGTCAACAAAGAAAAACCGAAGAAGAAGTAAAAAATGGAAAATAAAAGAAGACAAAGACCAGCAAAAAAGAAGCCACAAGCACAATTGTATAATAATTTCCGTTCCTTTATCGGGGAGCTACGTATATTTTATGAACCAAGCAGCGAGAGTATTTGTCCAAGAGTCCTTTTTCCCGTGTTACCGTTTTTTTTTTTTTATTATTTTATCATGAGGTACCTACTCTTCTATTTGTTTTGGTCATTTCTGTTCGTGCTATTTGCTTCTACCACACCCAGAGGCGAGAAAACGGTTTTTTTTTTATTTGTTCGCCTTGTAACGGTTTTTTTTTTATTATTTTTGTTCCTTATTGCAAAATCAATTCGTGAAAACAGTCACACTCCGGAAAGGGATGATGATGATGATGGTGTGGTGTTTTATTTCTCTCCAACTCAGTGGCGTGTAAAAAAAGGAAACCAAGGGGGGCAAGCAAGGAATGAAAAACAAAATTGAATGGTTTTGGTTTATTATTGCAGTACACCACCGCACCATTCCAGGAGGACTATGGTGTAGCTATAGGTGTGCATATAGCACAGCCTTGTAGCGGTTATTTGTTCCAGTCATATCGTTGTTTTTTTTTTGCTTTTACTCACTGCAGCAGCGGTAGCAGCCATCAAGCATAGATATTCTGAGTGAACAATTTTTTTGGGGGCGATTTTTATTACTGTTATTTTGTTGAACAACCGAACCAAGCCCTGCCCCAAGAGGGATGAAAATTTTGATCTTTGTAAAGGACGGGGGTTTTACTTTTTTTTTGTAGGACGGTGTTGTAGCAGAATGACGACGACAACGATGCTGTAGCTGTACACCGTGCAAAGGGGTTGGTGTTGGGTTTTTATTTATAAATTAATAAATTGAACTTGACGTTTGGAAGTTGTGTCTGTGAGCTCGGGGTAGGTAATGTTGATGTTTGCCATGGGAATTAGGGATTCTGGTGCTAATATGTGATTTTTTTTTATTAGCAAGGGGATGGGGTGTAAGTACTTATATGGTAGCAAATTGAGGGTTTTTTTCAGAAGGACAATCGAATTAATTGCATCTGCTATAAACCTATAGCGTTGAGTACTTGCAGGAGCTCTTTGATGTAAAGAAGCTTATTTCTTGGGTAGAGTTGTGTCACTTAACGCTTTGATTGATACTAAGAAGAGGGTTTGTTTGCACTGCATTTTTTAAAAAGAACATCTTGTGAGCCACCTTTTGAGTCACCTTGTAATCTTTAGAAGAGCGGTCTCAATAAACAACTGCATGCATTATTTCAGGGTAGTAATTATGCATTATAGGTTCGCCTCACCTAAGAAAGGTTGATAAAAAAAAATCCGGGTGATCCTAGGGCTTAACCAACATGCATCTCCAATTAGCCCGGTTCTTTGCTAACTACATCCAGTTCTGCACTTTATGCTGTTTGTGGTAGGTTTCTGCTTTTGGGCGCCACTTAAGTCGAAGTCTTCCTTTACTGCGTCTTTCATATATATTGGGGAATTAGAGATTCTCAGGTCCGGGATATTGGACCTAATATGTCAAATCTTAAACGTCCAATGGGATTTTTTAACTAGTTGGTTGAATAGCCCATTTCCCGTCAACGCAAACGAAGATAACATATTTTCAGAAGCATGAATGTGCTTTTTATAAGATTCATGCTTCAGTGTCGTAGAGGAGGACAGGGATGATCAGAGTCTTATACAGTGTTGGCCATCTTGTGTTTATTTTTTTTTAATCTTAGTTTATTTTAAAACTGACAGCTGTTTCCTGATCGAAATTTTGACACGAAGTCGGTATCATACCTCCACGGAACGAAATGAGTCGCTTTATGCTTCAACATTTTTGGGAAATATTGAAAACTTATTGCCAAGATGAGTGCTGTGTAGCCCAAACGGGGAGTTATTTGAAAGATTGTTTTGACCGAAATGAAGCACTCACGGCGACTAGCTGTCCGCAAGTTTGTCCAAGTTTGTCTGTCGTCGTATGGTGCGCACAGACAAGAATTTGGCTGCTGTAGCCGAGAGTGTGAGCCTCAATTCGAGAACATCAAGTCGCCATCGATCTCAACTGCTCAACATTTCACGCACTAGTCTGAGGAGAATTCTGCACAAAGATCTCGGATTATTCGCTTACAAGGTACAATTGACTCAGCAATTGAAGGGGCACGACCAATGTTATCGGGTGACCTCTTCGTTATCGCTTCGCAGTTTGTCCCTTAGAGCTAGCAGCTTGGATTGAACAACAATTTTGGGCGAAAAATCATCTTTTCGGACGAGGGGTATTTTCATCTCGGCGGCTAAGTTTTTTAACGATGCGGCAATTTTGTTTGTTAACAAAATTGCCGCATCTGGGGCTTGGAAAACCCGCACGTTATTGTCAGGAAGCCGATGAATCCACAGGGAGTGACCGTTTGGTGCGGATTGTGGAGTGGTGACATCATTGGATTTGGCCAACCCGTTACAAATATGACCTCTCTAGTAGTTTAAGGAAAGGCTTCATAAGTACATTGGAAATGTACCGGAAATGCCAGATATTTCATTTTTTTACCATAAAGTTAACAGGTCTCGATATATGTATTAAAGGAAATCAGTACTTTATTAAATGTGTCCTTAAATTTTCCCCCAAAATGTAGGTTTGTTTTCTTAAGTTTTAAATAGCAAAAAAGTAGACTAAGCAAGCTTCAAAAAGTGGGTTACTTGCATATCGATTATGAAAATGTAATCCCACGCCACTGGTGACTAACAATCCCAGTGGCGTAGGGTGATATTTTACAAAGAAAAGAAGTGGATTTTTTCTGTGAGTTACTGTTACGTAGATGTTTGGTTTCGATTGACAACTTTAGGTTCAAGACGTTTTGAACGTTTTTTTTTAACTGCCTCTCTATTGGTTTTATCGAAAAAACCGTATTTTCTGCCTTAAAAACGCATTCCGATTCAGTTTTTTGGATTCGGCATACAATTGTATAGGTCCCGCCAAGAGGAAATAAAATGGACCATGATAGCTTGCCCTAAAATTTTCATTTAGTTGGTTTTATCGAACAAAGCGTTTGGTTAGTATTTTCTGCCTTAAAAACCGTATTCCGATTCAATTTTATTTTTTGGATTCGGCATACAATTGTATAGGTCCCGCCAAGAGGAAAGAAAATAGACAGTGATAGCTTGCCCCTAAAATTTGCATTTAGTTGGTTTTATCGAAAAAGACGTTTGGGTAGTATTTTCTGCCTTAAAAACGTATTCCGATTCAGTTTTTTTGGATTCGGCAGTTGCATTTAGTTGTATTTCCTTAACAAAACTCTTTTTGCACCCAAAGCTGATCTTTTTCAATGTGAACATTAGACTACTTCACTGAGGTTTACCAGTATCTCCATTTTTAGGTTAAAAAAAAAAGTCAAAAATCTACAGAACCCGGCCTAGACGTAATCTTCAAATCCAACCAACCACAAATATCTCTCCAATTGATAATTTCATCGAAACGACCCAAACCAAACCAATCCAAGCCACAAGAGTAACATCCAGCTGACACCCCTGATTCAAAATTAAATCAACGATACTTAATATGTCTGGTAGCTGACCCTTAAAAAGCCGTATCCATTAAATCTCATCAACTCATCACTTATAATCACTAAACTATCTACAAGTCGTCGACAAGATGATGAAATGAATTATCTGCTCAAAGATTTGATGAGAATTACATTACCTACCCTTACCCTCTGACAAAAGCTCCACAAACCCCCCCAACCACTATCATTCATCCACAACAACCGCACAAGAGCCCTGAAATTGTATCTTCCCTTCCGTCTGTCTGTCTTACCACAATCTTCGCCCTCATCCAGCCCTCTCCATCGTAACCGCCCACCACGAAAACATTTTAATTGTATCTGGAACTTAAAACCTAAACATTGTCAACATGACCTCAATTTGGCGCTACATACATAAACAGAAGGAAGAAGATTCACTACCACCAAGGGTAATCAAAATGTTTCCCACTCCCTGTTATTTTTTTAAGGGTGGTTGAGACTAAAACAAGGGCAGCGCAGCGGGCAAGTAAATTAAAATTAAGAGAAAGTAGCGTTAAATAAAATAATCGTGTACAACACTAAGTGGCTAACACGCCATACCCTAGCTATGGTTTGCCCTACCCTAGGCCCTCATCGGGAAAGGAAACAACTCTTCACCAAAATGACTTCCTTTCGGGATGGTAATTGGAAGTGAAAGGATGATGACGGGGAGGAAGAAAGAGAAGCATTTCTCTTCGTCATAGTAAGAGTAAGAGCTAGTCATGCTCAGTTCATGACTTTTTCTCTCTCTATCTCTTTCAGTGTGATTGTGCCTCGTGTCCGTGTCGTACATATTTCAAAAGTTTCTTCCACACCAACTCTGACATCTGAATTATTGAAACGATTAAGTGGTTTGATATCAGAACGGATGAAGGAACCCTCCTCTACCCGCATTTCCATTTGAATACATTGTACCAGCTTGGCATGTGAGCTGCAGTCACCCCTTTTATCCGTTCAGCTCCCTCTTATATAGACGGCGGCGCGGCTTGGCGGTCTATCGAAATGAAAATGAACTCGGAAAATGGGGATTTTCACCATCGTCCTCGACGGGCGGAGGGATTCGAAATGCAGCCGGTGCTCGTCATTTTATGGGATGGCTTGTCTGCCTGTTTATATCTATCTATCTATCTATCTCCACCATCACCGACACCAATCCCTTCGCAGTCCCTAAGGAAACAAATATGTTTATGTATCCATGCAGTTTGTTGTTGATCCTACATCACTTCGAATGGATGTACAGAGAGGAGGGGAGGGGGTGGGTTAGGTTGTAGGAATGGCTGGATTCAGGTGGTGAAGCAGCCGACGATATAATAAAGCGTTCAAGGAGTTTGTTTTGTCGGTTGGAAACTGCGGCGAAAGATTTGAATTGCGAAAGTGTTATAAATTCAAGCAGTAGTGGGGGTGAAATAATAAACCAGGGACGGTGTAGAAATGTAAAATGTGGAGGGTTTGGTGTAGAAGGTGGGTATTTCAAAGGTATTTATGGTTTTTTTTTTTCATTGTTGGGGGATTCATTTTGAAAATCCTGTAGCACGTGTCTTAATATTTTCCTCGAACTATTGATTTTTTAAAACAATTTCGTTTCGTGTTATCGAACTTAGCCTTGCGATAAGGTGGGGTCTGTTACGACGAATTATAGGAACTGATTTGGCGGTTATGGTGGACAAATCGAAGACCAAGACCGACAACAGAATGGTGTTTTCGTATCGAGGAACTTCTCATCATTCAGATACCAGAATGTTATTTTCGAGAAAATGGCGGATGCTCAGCCTAAGAGTCAAATATGTCTAATGATCACGCACCTTGACGTGGTGAAGGGGCTTAAGTAATTTCCAATAAACCAAAAAAGCGAAACCGGAAGCTTATGTTGAGGGTCAATCCTTCGCATGAACTGTCAGAGGCTCACGGCTACCCGTGGCGGTAAGGTCAGAGGCGAGGGAACGAAAAAGAAGAGGTTGTCTCCAAGCTAAGGTGGGCGCCGATACCTGCATGGCTGAGGGATTGCCCAGTCGATAGCGCAAACTCAAGATACCAGGGAACCTCTAGTTTTAATCAAATTTTCCCCTTTCCGGTATACAGGGGGTGAGTACAGGATGACATCCTTTCCCCCTACTCGTGGGTCCAAAATCAACATTACAAAACCAAACAAAAAAAGGGACGAGTGCAAAATAATCGGGCACTCCAAACCATAAAAAACCGATTCTCAACGACAACTGACGGAGGAGGAGGATAAAGCCTGTTACTCAGGGATTCGTCAAACTCAAATATAGTTTCAGATGAGGGAACCGAAGGAGCAATCGATATCTAAATGGAGAAACTACTTCTCGATGAGGATGATACCTGTTCTAACGCCAGCTTATCTGAATTTTACATATCGTCAACTGCATCCATCCGTAGTAGAGTCAAATCTTGCAAGTCGAAGATCAGAAGACTAGGAAAAGACTAGGAAGACTCTAGGAGAAAAGGATCGCCTAAGATTTCGGAAAGCTCAAGAGTTTTTACAAAGTTTGGTATTAGTAGAGAATGAGCCACTCGCTCGTACCTGCGCAATGCATGGACCTAGTACCTCTATCATGTGGGAACTGATGAAGGGCGCTAGCTCACTAGAACAAAGAATGGTCTCCTCAGATCCTACGAAAATCAAAGGCAAAATAATGGCTGATGATCCCGTGTATACTCCCCCAGCAGTTGGATCGGTCACCGACGTTATGGGCGCATGTCCACCAGGAGATGGCATGATCCTTTCAGACTCCTTTCTCGCTGAGAGGAGATACAGCAATCGAAGCTAAAGAAGACCTGGATGGATCGGTCACCGACGTTATGGGCGCATGCCCACTAGGAGATGACAGGGTCCTTTCAGACTCCGGAAAAGGGAACTTGAATATAGACGACCCTACTCTGAAGAATCTGACTACAGAAGAGAATGAGTCGCTCACTCGTACCTTATAGGTGGGGCGATAACAAAGGGTGAGGGTGTTTGTGAGCTAAAGAGACTGCCTTCGGGTGCGAGTGACCTTGGCCAATCCAGCCGGAGAGCAGTCTCTACAGACCCTATTAAGGATGGATTAGAGGACATAATAGACACAAACGTCCATCAGAACCCGAAGGAGGAGTTGAAATTGAACGAATTCACCAGCACTTTGATGAACAACAACTCATCACGCAAAAGGAATCGGTCGACCTCTACACCGCCAGCGGCCTGTGAAACACTGACATTAGGGCAAGAAGAGGCTGACTCAACACTAGGCAGCTGTTGTACGGTAATTACTCAGTGATCGCAGTGATCCGAAGCGTCACGACAGCTTGGTAATTTCCAAGGCTGCTAAGTGTGCGGAAGAAAGCATGACGAGGAACTTCGTATCACGGCCCCCACCTAAGTCAGATATTCCAGATCCTATTAAAATGAGGGCCAACGCGCTGAGGCTTTTAAGACGGTTTAAGCAACATGATATAAACTCCGGACAAGCACAAGAAAGCATTAGGTAGATCTAGGGACACTATTCAAGCTATAGTGCCGATGCGTGGCGTCAAAAAAAGCGGAAGGATAGGGAGCTCGAAGAAAAGAAGCAGCCGGGGGGAGGACGGAGAGCTGAAAGCTATCCACTCATTTAAACAAAGGCCAGCCCTATTGAGCACCTGCCTATTGGGCAGTGTTCTGTGATTTCAAGATCGGTCGATCTTGCTAAATTTATTTAGTCCGTGTGGACTTCTTGCGGGTCCTACAGTTTAAAGCCGAGTTGAGATAAGCTTTTCACGACAATCACTAGAGGAGGGCTACTGGAAAACCTCGACTATGAATGAAACAAATGCCTTCTGCGCGGAAGTTCATCGCACTAAGCATCGCCCTAGCAACTCCTCTGGCAGAGCTACCCTACCAATATCGATAGAGGAAAAGGATTTCCAAAAGCGGCGGACGGTAAGGCATTAGTTATGTACAGATAGGGCAATACTATATAATCGAATCTAAAATCGGACCGATATCTGTGGACTTTTCAGGGTAGACTGAGCTTCATAAGAAACGGATTTGTTAGCTTTTCAGATGTGTGGACTTTTCAGAGAAGAATAAGATTCCTATGACAAGGATCTGCTGCCTCCTCAGAGAAGACCAAGCTTCTCATCCAAACTATAACCTAGATCTGTTGACTTTTCAGAGAAAACTAAGCTTCATAAGACACTGTTCTGTTATCTTTCAGAGAAGTCAAAGCTTCGCACCAAATATAAATCACGGATCTGTTGCTTCTCCGAGAAGAGTTTAGTCTGAATCCAAAATAAAACCCGGATCTTTGGACTTTTCAGAGAAAATTAAGCTTCATAAGATCCAGATTTCTTATTATTGCAGAGACGACTAATCTCAATAAGACGCGTATCTGTCGCCTCAGTGAAAACTAAGCTTAATACAAGGATATGTTGCTGTTTCAGTGAAGATTTAGCTTTTCATAAAAAATAATACACGGATCTGTTCACTTCTCAGAGAAGACTTAGCTTCTCATTCAAAATAAGGCCCAGATCTGTGGACTTTTCAGATAAGACTTAGCTTCTCATTCAAAATAAGACCCAGCTAAGCAAACTAAGGCTTAGATCTGTGGACTTTTTAAAGAAGACTTACATTTCTCATCCAAGATAAGGCGCACATATTTGGACTTTTCAGAGAAGACTTATCTTGAATACATCAAAACGAGTTTAATATAGGTTAGGTTAGGTAGGTGGGTTGATGAGGTAGGCGGTGTGCGTCTTTCCTCATCACACTCAGGTTGATGTATACCCATTGTGATGCCCGAGTGTGGTTGGTTCCTTCAGTTATCTCGTTACCGTTCATTGTTTTAGTCCCCTTCCAGCCAGCCATCAAGATGTTGTTACAAACCTGATAAGATTTGGGAGAGGGATTTCGGATAGATCCGTAAGGTCATTGAAAAAGTATTTTCCTAAGGTTCTCATATTCTTATTTGGATGAGGCCTGGGCAGTGGCACATAAATTGGAGGGTATCCTCTGGTATTTCTTCATCTTAGCAGCCTCTACAAAGGTCATCAGTTATGTCCAGTTAAAATCCCTGCTAGTGTCGAAATCCTTTTATAAGATTCACATCTGGGGAGGGAGTTCCACCTGTTTTTGGCAATATTCAGTATCACGAGCGTGACAGAACTCGTGGTTTGAGGTCACATATTGGGGGTTTGACAGACCGGTCTGCCTGATCAATGCTGGAGGCAGATCCTTTTCTCGCCAGTTCATCAGCAATTTCATTGCCCTGTATGCCTCTGTGTCCGGGGACCCAGCAGAGCTTAACATAATGTTGGACGCAAAGAACCTTTAGCTCTTCACGACAACGGTTAGCTTAGATTTTATTTCGACAGCAGATATAATTTGTATTGCAGTCTGACTGTCAATTAAGATGGTGATATCACCTGGTGGTATCGCCAGCATTGATGTCGCTTTGGCTGCCTCTGCTACTGCCAATATCTCGGCCTGGAAGCCACTGCTGTGCTCAGGAAGAGGAAAAGTTCTGTGTTTTTAAAAACACTCCAGTTCCAACGCCTACATCCATTTTTAAACTATCAGTGTAGATGGATATGGTTTCGGTTCCCAGTTCGTTCATCTCCCACTCCTCTCTGCTCTTTGCTTGCAGGAGAATGGTCTTTGAAAGTCATGGTGAGGCAGCATGTAGTCAGAGGATACAGCTGAGCCCAGATATCTGTGTAGAATTTCCAGAGTTCGTTTTCCAGCAGTTGAGCTGGCTGATTCTTAGAGCACTTTTGGCTGCAGATTCTTGCATTAAAGATCTAGCGGTAGCAGGTTAAGGATGGTGTCCAGTCCCGCTATTGGTGTGGTTCTCATTGCGCTAGTAGCGCCCACACATGCTACCCTTGTACCTTTATCATATTTTTCAGATGGGTGACTTTATTTGTGGATTTCCACAAGCCCCCTATATGTTAGTATAGGTCTTACAATGGCCGTGTACATCCATAGGATAATCCTAGGGTTCGGTCCCCAGGTTTTCCCGAATATTCAGTTACATGTATAGGAAGCAGCTACTGTGGCCTTTTTTATGCGTTCGCATACATTCAGGTTCCAGTTCAGTTTTTTTTATCAATAATGACACCCAGATATTTTGCACTATCGGATAGTTTAAGGGTAGTTCCATCGATAACCGGTAGGTCGAAAAGAACGAGTTTTTTTTTTTTGTTGGGGTGGGGGGGATTGATGACAAGACCACATTGCTTTGTCCACTCATTGAGTGTTTTCAATGCATTTTCGAGCAGTTCACTACCAACAAACAATTTGTGTATGAATGCCGTTACGAGGTGTTTCGATTTTTGAAGCATGATCGGGATGATGCCATCGATCCCTGATAATTTGCAGGGAGGAAAGGAGTCAATTGCCTCGATTCTTTCTACACTAACCATACCCTCCGTTGTTGCATCGTAGGGTTGCCTTTATAGACGGTTGCGTCGAAGGTTATCCCCTTAAAAGTGGGTTCCCAGTACATGTGTTAAAGATTCATAGATGGACCGTTTCCATTGAGCTTGAGGTACCCTGAACTGCCGGTTCCTTGGCGATTATTTTCCTAAGCCTGGCAGATTCAGTAGTGCTTTCTACACTACAACAGAAGTTATGCCAGGAGGTGCGTTTAGCACTATTGACCGCGCTATTACGCTGATTAATCTTATAGAGACAACAGAATTTTGCACTTTCTTTGAAAAAATAACATCCAATTTGGTTTGCTAGCTTATATCCCCATTCGGAGGCTTATGAAATGCAAGTCGGAGGAGCTCCTTAAGAGTATCTAAAAGTTCTCCAAAGACGTAGAGACTTTGCATCGCTCTACATTCAAGACATGTAACTGCTATGGTTTAAAGACCTCAGAAAATAATGTGGACGTACGTTTACCCTGGACCTACGTAAGAAAGTTGTTTTCTTTAATAACCCTAGCAGCCATTTTTTACTGCAAGAAACTCGAATTCTTGACCATTGCACTCGAAAAACTCCAGTTAACTCAAAGCAAACCTGTAATCGTTGCTGACTCAATTCTAGATTAGATTTACCCGGCTTAACTCCGAGTTAAATCGGCACTAAAAATTCGAGCCCAAGAACTTAAATTCCCGAAAGTCCACAACTCCGACTTAAAGTTTCCCCATCACATCCATAAAATAATAAACCACACGGCTCCAGGACGACCCCAAACCGCTCCTGCTTTATATCACAAAATAATTTCCAATCCACCTACTTGCACCGCCACCAACTATCAACAACACACACACAAATAGAAAATAATTCCAGTTCCGTTTACCCATCGCCATCGCTCGAACGCTTCTTTGTCGTTCGTTGGTTCGGTCGCTGTGCTGGTGTGGCGCTCTTTCATCCTTGAAACATAAAACTCCATAAACTTCTGATTACCTTATTTTTTCTGTCTATCGGGTTTTATTTGAGGAGCAACGGATACTTCGTCGTATACCTACACGATGATGATGACTAGGAGTCGGTCGTCGTCCCAACACCCATCGCAGGACGACAATATATTTAAGTAGAGAGAAGTTTTCATGTGCAAGGATATTCTATGGCAGAGAATTTTGTCATCGTTGCCAGTCATACCAAAACCACTGTACCCATCCGGACTAACCCCCCACTAGGATTCTTTGGCATGTCCTTTAATATTTGCACACAGCATAGTGTTTGGTTTATTTGGTACTCAATTCTGCCACACTGGCAAACGGCTCCTCTTCGATTATCCTCGTTCGGATGCGGGCTAGAAGAGGGAGGAGAGGACGGGATGGTTCTCAAACCATTGCAGACGATGTTTAATGCCACCGCATACACAACGAACGAGGATGAGGATACCGATACTATATGTATGTGCATAGATGGAGATATAAAATTTAACATCCTTAACCATCATAGCACCTTTTGATCCTTGTACACACTCTTTTCTGGAAGAGAGAGGTATTTTTGTTCTTCTTTTTGTTTCCATGAGAGGTTTTGGATTTTTTTTGTTGGACCACCCTTCGTACTTCATCGTCCTTCTATTCCTCTTACTGCTGTTGGTCCTGATGATGATGATGACGATGATAGTCGAGATGTGAAAGGACGACGAAGACATGGGGATGAGGTTGTTTCAAGGGTTTATTTGGTTGTTCCCATGGGAACTCTACCGATAGAGCTGAGGGATTCGTGTACACACACATGTACGTGTGTAGATGGTTGGATGTGGGGTATGTGGGGTTTGGGTTAAGGATTTTATTATCGGATTATGGTGTGCAGATGATTTTTCGGTTGAGGTGCAGGGTATGAGCCGACAAAAAGGCCAAGAAGGATACACACCATCCCGAGAACATACGTGGCCTGTTTCAATAAATACCACAAGGGAGGTGCATATACATCCCCATCCAACACTCAAGCACACCAACAGACACACACTGGCATGAATGTGTACAGATTGTTGTGTATAATTGAGAAAGGACCTCCGGAAAATAAAGTGCTTAAGTGATTGCTACTGTTTGGTTTTTCTTAAAGTTAATTTGGTGAAGGGAAATGGGGTGCCACAAGAGACTGCCTGGTGTCCTGTCCTGGATACATGTGTGTGTAGTTAGATCCCTTTGTCTTTTTGCGATGGGATTAAACGTGCAAATCGTGTATGCCCTGTTCGCCGCCTCTCCTTAGCCATTTGTGTACGTGTACACACATGCGGGTGAAGTATACATAGTCCTGGCAGGATTTTCCTTTTCCTTCATCTTTTTTTTTTTTTGGTCTTTGTGTGCTGCAGGTTTTGCTTCCACTTTTTTTCTGTTTACTGAATATTGCCTCCTCGTGTTTTCACAGGGATATGCGCTTTGTTTCGAAAGTGACAGAGGGAGATCGGAGATGTATGATTGGATGGATATACGTATGTGTGTGCGTTTGAGGATGATGATGGATAAAACAAGCAGCAGAACATGGTTCAAGTCCTTATTGCCACTGTCCTCCACCTCTTCTTGTCCGATGGGATTTGGATTTTCGGTTTTTTTTTTCCTTTTTTTTTTTTTGTTCTTCCAGTTCAACAACAAAAGGACACAAAGGATCCCAGCGAATATGAGGTAGGTATGTGTTTGGATAAAAGGACAAGTCCTAGCAGCAACAGAACAAAAAGAAGAAGGGAACTCAAGCAGATTGTAGCTGAAGTAAATTGATACGGCAAAAGTGGATGAGTTTAAGGATATTCTTCGTCGTCGTTCTCTTCGTGTACTTTATGCGAGATATCCTTTAGTTGGGCTTGTGTGTTTTTTTGTGTTCTTTGCTTATGTAATGCCCTGGGGTGAGGGAATGGATGGCAGATTATACACCAATTTATTGACACACACACGTACACATAGAGCGATGCGAAACGAAATGCTTAGGCAAGCAGACATAAAAACCCAAATTCGAGGGGATCGACGGAAGGACGACGAGGACCCAGCCTACGCGTGCAGGAGATGAAGAGGTTTTAGCCTCTTGTACTTAAAATGAAAACATATTGCATGTTAAAGACGATTGGGAATTAATTCAATATCGGAGGATGGGCCACGGTACCCGCCACCCTTGGTCCTTGTCAGCAGAAGGGACAGCAGTCATTTCCAGGTGAATGCTGTGGTCTGGCACATGGTGGTTTCTATAGCCGGGCGATGTTTCCTTTTTCTACTCCAACTGTTGTTGTTGTCGGTTGTGATGGCTTCTCATGCGTCGTATGGTGATATGGTGGTGCAAATTTTAGGTCGTATTCGGTTTTATCAGGACCATGAGTAATTATTCGATGCTTCTTCGCATCCTCTCATCAGGGTTGAGGTTTCCTAGCCGGACGATGGTAGGGGAATGTGTACATTTTGGAATTTTCAATTCTTGTATGTCGTGTCGTTGTAGCATGTTATGTGAGTGGTTGTGGAGATGTGCGGTTACACTTGATTGAGATCGATGTTTGTGTAGTGGAACGCGTGTTTCATGTAACAGGAGCAGGACTCTTGTGGGATTTATTAGGGGAATGTGTTAATTAAAACGGAAAAAAATGGTTTCGTGTGGTTTATTGGTTGATCAAATGTCGTGTGGTCGTTTTGGATTGTATGGACGGGTGAGTCTTCTTGGGTGCATTATAACCTTTAGGGGTTGGCATTTATAATTGGCAGCGTATAGCGTGACGAATTGGTAAGTGCTTTTCTTTTGGATGAAAGGACGTGTGATGGTACGATGGGTGGAAATATTTGGGTTGGATAATTTCATGCTTCCCAGGACGAGTGTCATAAGTTATGAGACTTTATTAGTAGAGTAGGTCTAATGGATGCTCATCGGATGGCATAGTTAAATTTTTGAGTCTTCAGGTAGAAGGCAGCTGCCAGCTGTCTTCAGATGCGTACGTCAAGTTGGTTGAGGGAAACATCTGGTAATGGATGGTTTCAGATGCGGGTTGATTGGGACATTTACAAAGCCATTTTGAACAGAACCAGTAGTGTTCAATCCATTGCATGTAACATAGCAAATTAAGGATTTTCGAGCCCGTTTTTGGCGGAAGTTGATATCAATGAACATAGAACCAAAGAAAAGTAGCCTCTGTAGGAATGTAAGAACGTAATAGGGATGAATACACGTTGCCCTTGTCCAGTATAAGGCAACATTAGAACACTCGAAAATGAAGAGCCTTCATAGACCACAAAATTCCAATTGGAAGGTCGTGTAAAGTAGATCCCAGCTCTGCTTTATATAGATAACGCAAAAAGCTCATATCTACCTGTTATTAAAAAGACAGGGCCTTATTCTGTCAGGATCTAGCCATAGCTATATTGGTTGCTTTAGTCAGAACTGATGGGTTCCAACACGAAAGTAAAAGGCCGACGTTGGAATTTTACCAGAAACTTCATTCTATATGGGATTTGGGATAAGTTACGCCTCAGATGGCTGGGGAAAATTTCGACTTCAAACAAAAAAGACACTTTGGGATCAATTTCGTTATTCCCAAAGCTTTTTATCGAGTTTGGCTCTAGGATATAGACTTTTGGATCAAACTTTACAGTACAAAGTTACAACTTATAGGTCGTTAAGGAATTAACCTTTCTCAATGTCAAAATCAACCTTATAACTCACTTCTCCACTCAACTCCAAGGCTTGATACAGACCTTTGGTAGGCAAACTAATGGAATACGAAAGTTTCCTTTAGCTTGACGGATGGTTTTTGTAACTTCAGATAGATAAATGATGAGGTCCACCAGGGTTCATTTCTCTGACCCACTTTATTTCAGCTTCAGATAAATGATAATTGAGACTCATAAAACAAGGGAGTGCTAAGTCCTTTTCATCGTAGACAACATTTAATTCCGCCACTGGTCATGCTTCATGCATCATGAATCTTGTCCAGCTCAGGACAATCTCTAGCTACTTCATGAACCTCCCATTCTTAATCTACGGCAACGAAAAAGCAGCCAGGTACTACAACGTGTCAGAAGCGTAAAATGCACGAAATACTACAACGAGAAACGTTCCACTGGCGTCCCACAAGGATCTGCTCTTAACCTGCTATTGTGGAATCATATCCCGTGCTCTGAGGCTGCGAATGCCCCTGAGGCTGAATGTAGTAGACTTTCATACTAACCTTGTAAAAGCGAAATGCGGCCTTTTAGCACTAAAGGCTTAAAGTCTTCACGCAGTACTTCTTCGGTGCAATGCTCCGCTCGGACTTGTGACTCGCCTCAGTCCGAGCGGGGCATTGCACCAAAGTAGTACCGCATGAAAGGAAAAAAAACAGATAAACTGGCTAGATCCACAATTGATCTGAGCCCAGTAACGGGGAGGCTCACCTCCTTGCCGCGCTATCGTGAACGATAATCCTTATTCCTAGCTCTCCACCTGACTCAAGTACCTCATCCCCTCTCCGAAGTGTGATTGGCCTTTTATCAAGCGCTACAAACGCATGTGATAAACTGAATAGAAGACACAATCGTAGCGAACTCTGTAGTTTCGCTTGAACAGTCTAGAAATGTCTCATGCCTTACATAGATTACAGTCCACGAATGCCGACTATCTCTTAATGACACGTAAGAGCTACATTCGCATGTGATAAACTGAATAAAAGACACAACCGTAGCGAACTCTGTCGTTTCGCTCAAACACCGTATTAAATTTTTTTCCCTTACACTTAAAAATAAACATGGCAGAGCATTTCACCTTTTCTAGGTGCGTGGCTACAGAGATACTTATCTCACGGAACTGTTAGACTAATAAGCTTGCCATCATGGCCAAAACCCTTGGCTTTTCACCACTATTGGAAATGTTAGACATGCTACATAGGTCTAGACGAGAAAAACGGCCCCGTCAACAATGACTGCTTTAAAAGATGTCTCGATGAAAAGAAGTAGCAGAGCAATAAGAGAAGGCTTCACCTTGGTGACTTCTTCTTTGACAACCTAGGTGACTTAGTATTACAGGTAACTTACTCTTACTTAGGGAAGCTCGTGCTCCTTGACAAAACCAATGAGCGACTATCGAAATACGATGTTAAAATCGTGCTGGGATATTATTTTTCATTTTTTTTTTTAAATTCTGACTTGCCTAAGCAGTAATATACACATCGACCTAAAAGATCTATTGTGCTTGCCGTCAGATGTTTTTTTAGGTTAGTAGCGCTTCTACTTTCCTAATGTAGCTGATAATACTTTCAGCCGAAGATTTTTATTCAGTTCTTCGGGACTTCAAAATTCCCTGAAGAAAGATTCCCTGTTCATACCGTAAAGGGCCGGGCATTCACATATGATATGCTCGGCTGTTTCGTCTTCTTCTAGACATAGTCTGCACTCCGGTGAGTTGACTAGATGCATTTTATTTAGGTGATATCGCAGACCGTGATGACCAGTTAGGTAGCCTGATAAGTTTTTGATATCGTGCCTGCGAAGAGTTAGTATCTTATTGGCATCTAATTTGAAGGGCTGAATAGCTCTTTTGGCCTGTCTTAGGCCTGGGATGTTTCCCCAGTATGAAAAACATTTGTTTTGTTCCCAGTTTTTTTTGACCAGATTTATGGGTGATTTGGAGATTGCACAGAAGGGTTCAGTTCCAATTAAGGGGATTTCCGAACCCTTTCTGGCTAGTTCATCAGCTTTTTCGTTACCTTCAACTCCCTTATGTCCGGCGACCTACCATAGTCTGGTTTTGTTCCTGGAACTGAGTGTTTGGAGGGAGTTGAAGCAGTGTAGTACTGATTTGGAGTCAATAATGTGTGAGCTAATGGCTTTTATAGCTGCTTGACTGTCCGTGAATATATGGATGTTTGCGCCTTTAATACCTGAGTTGTGTATTAGGTTTGCGCATTCTTTTATGTCATGGAGCTCAGCTTGGAATACACTAGTTTTTTTCCCATAGGTAATGAGATGTTTCTATTTGGTCCATGTATGCCAGGTCCTACCCCTGAGCCCATTTTAGATCCATCCGTACACCACTTTAGGCCGTTTAGACAGTTTGGTGGGTTGTTGCTACATCATGCTTCTCTGGTTGTGATCTCCGTTGAGAATCTTTTGTCGAAGCATAGTGTCTTTGGTAAGCGGAACTTGACATGATCTGTGCGGTTACACACAGATCATGTCAAGTTCTGGAAGTTCGGATAGAAGTTCAATTAGTTTTAGGTGTTCACTAATGTTTAACTCTTCCGCTTGTGTCAAACTTGCTGAGCTGCGAATTGCCACTTTTTTTTATATAAATGTGGAGGGGTGTTAGTCCTATTAAGGCTTCTATAGCCGCTGTGGGACAGGTACGCATAGCTCCGGTAATGCCCAGACAGGCAACCGTTGTACCTTGTTTAGCTGAGATATTATAACGCAAAGGTAGGAAGAGAAGACACCTTTAGCAGAAAACACAGCCTACAACGATACTGACATTATATTTCGGACTCAACATTATGTCATAGCCACATATGCAGTAAACGAGGCTAAGACTATATAAATATCTCACCTCTTTCAAAATTTATGATTTTTGCAACCAAAAAATAAAAATCCGTCCCACTGTGCAGTGCAGCGTTGCCAATCGACCGAAAAGGTATTATACTTACATATATGCAATTAAAAAGTCTTCAAGGATCTCTCAACTTACCTGCAAAGAAATAGAAAAAATGGATAATTAAAAAAAGTTAAAAAAAAAACGACCCAAGGGTCTATCCATTTTATTATAATCCAATTCAAGTTAATTAAAAAGTAAAATGAAGCACTTGGCCGCCATCATTCCTACATCAGACTATTATCTCTAATCTAATTGAGCTGACAAAAGTAGGATTTAGGGAAAAATCCACACCCAACTACAAGTCTTCATTGTGTCACCTAACTCCTGTACCACCGTAAGGAATTCTTGAAATAATTTACAAGCTTTGTTCACCTGTCTTGTTCGCAAAGGCGCCATAGAAATGACAACAATTTCCTAACACCCCCGTGAATGTACACCTTTTTTTCATCCTTTCCTCCTGAGTATCCCCGTTAAGGTGGAAAATACAGAACAACGGTTTGAATTTCTCTGTCATAAAAGTTCAGAAATTCCAAGTTTTGCACGAGGCATGATGGAATGATTTCCATGCTTTCAATATCTAAACATAGATACATCTACACCATAGTGTGGGGTGTGCCTGTGCAGTGGTGTGGTGTAGACTGGGGGTTGCAATTTTGTGGAAAGAGGGCGACAATGATATATACCTCCCACAAAAAAGAAAAATATTATTTTTTTAAATTTGCCATAAAATTTATGGAAAAAAAACACGACAGCGAAAAATAAAGAAGCAACGGGAAAAAGTGCAGGGATCACAGGCTTTGATATTTTTCACTTTGTCTGCTTATGAATATTTTCGGTTGTCAGATTTGTTTTTCTTTCTCTGTTTGCCACCATTTGCCATAGAGTAATGCGAGGGAGGTAGTAAATAGGGTTGAGGGTGAGGGATGGCACTGCTTTTTCTGACACGTACATTTGAGAATAAACTTTTTTTTTTGGTTTTGGTTGTGTAAAATAAAAGGTTTCACTGTGAAAAAATAATGTTGGTTTTTATTTGTATCTGGTGTATGGCTTTGTATTTTTATGACAGGTGGAAAAAACAATGATTTATGGCACAGATTTTGTATATAATTGTGGCCTTTGCAAGTGGGGAGCTATTTGGTAAATTATTTTATAGACGAACTGGGTAAGTGGGGCCGAAAAAGGTTTGAACTCTGCAGGTTCACAGAAAGGCAGTCGATAGATGTCAATAGATTGTGGCTATAGTCGGACGAAGTGGCTTGTACCTGATATTCCCAGCTTAATGTGTCACATCTAGGGAAACACTGTTTACGAATTTACATATATTTTTGTAACGTAACTGTGTCACTTCACTCGGAGAAATTTGGGTGCAGACAAAACAGGCAAATCTCCTACAGTCTTACTTACTTACTTATCGAGCTCCCGACCCGTGAAGAGTCTCTGCCAGATACAGATCCTCTTAGCTGGAGCATTATTGTCTATCCGCTCATGGACGAGTCAACGTAGTCGACGTGTTTTTGGCTTTTTGTACTACATCCATATGTTGGTACAGCTTATAGAGTTCGCGGTTGTATCTTCTACTCCATTCGCCCTCCTCCTCCTCGCGCACAGGACCAAAAATCCGACGAAGTATTTTTCTTTTAAAGGAGCCCAGTATCAGCTCTACCTTCTAGCACTCGGCGCCATAAAGCAGAACTGCTACTTATCCTACCAGTTCTGTTTTATAGAGCACACATTTCGTCCTTCGAGTTAAGAGTTTTGTACCCAGTTGTTTCGCCAAACCGAAGTAGGAGTTTGCTTGGGTAATTCTTTCCAGGATCTACACTAGGGTGTCATTCGTAGAATCTATGTTTACTCCGAGGTAGGTGAACTTCTTAACTAACTCGAAATTGCTGCTATCAATAGCGATGTTTTGTCCTAGGTAGTGGACAGATGCTTGTTTGTTTGTTGATAGCATTTACTTAGTCTTGTCCTCATTTCCTTCAAGGCCAACGGATTTCGCCTGTTCTTCAATCGCCGTGAACGCTTTTATCCAAACTGCAAGTTTCAGCGCGTGTTTTCCAGTGTCACGCGACACAGACGAATCAGTTTTTCAGGGATTCCGAATTCGGCCATCGCCATATAGAGGTCCTGACGATGAATGCTATCATACGCGGCTTTAAATTCGATGTATAGGTACTGAGTTTCGACTTGAAATTCTTTGGTCTTTTCTAGGATTTGGCTCAGTGTGGAAATTTGGTCTAAAGTCGATCTGCCGGGCCGGTTAGTGTGTTGCAGAACGGATTTAGACGTTCACACTGTACATTGGAAAGGATCTTGTATGCGACGTTAAGCAGGGATATGCATCGATATTTCTTGCAAGACATAGGATCGCCTTTTTCGTAGATGGGGCATATGGAGCTGATAGTCCAGTCATCCGGCATGTTTTATTCCACCCATACTTGGTTGATGATTCGGTGCATGGTCCATACCAAAACATCACCAGCGTATGTAAAAAGCTCCGCTGGTAAGCCATCAGAGCCTGCGGCCTTGTTGTTCTGAGGCCTTTTTATAGCTAAGCCAGCTTCTTCTACACTAGGTGGTGGGACTAGTTCTTCATTGACTGGACGTGGGTTCTCATCTTGCCCTATCACTCTCTCTACCTGATGCCCATTAAGCAGCTGCCGGAAATGCTGCTTAAAGACATATCTACTATTCCCTGCGCTTCGGTGACTAGGTTTCCTTCGTTGTCTCGAAGAGTCTGCGTTCCGGTTTTGTAGGCAGCAGCCAGTTGCTTGGCTTTTTTATAAAACCTCCGGATGTTACGATCGCACGACTCTTCGATCTCCTTGGGCTGGAAAGCTGCGTAATCCCTCTTCTTTCTACGCAGGGTCTCCTTTTCTTCCCTTCTCCTGGCTCTATACTCCTCTCTTGCTGTCCTTGTTTTGATCTGCAACGCTTTCTTGTGTGCATCTTCTGTTACCTTTTTCCTGTACACGCATTCATCATCATACCACGGGCTCTTTTTTGGGGGTGGCTGGTGCACTACAGTGGTTTCGGCTACCTCCTTGATGATGTCGCGATACTGGCACCACTGATTGTTGACATCTGTGGTAGGTGAGTGCACAGAGGAGAGTTTCATACTCAGACGCTCGTTGTAGGCTCTGGCTACTTCAGGTGTGCTAAGGCGTCCAACGACAAATTTCTTCTTCTGGGCAGTTCGCAGCTTCTTCTCGTTGGACAGTCGAGCTCTGAATTTAGCCGCGACAATAAAATGGTCAGAGTTGACGTTTGCTCCTCGGAATTAGCTAAAGTTGCGCAGTTGAAGTTGGTTGAGGTCGGTTTCTACTCTTGCGATCCACTTAAGGCGAGGTCTTCATCTACTGCGTCCGTCGTCTGGCTGGGAATCGAAGAGCTTTGAATTCACCTAGTATTTTTTATCTCTATTATCCACACGAATCTCTAACCCCCATTTGACTGCGTCCCTAGTGGCCCGACTGTGCGGTGCACCGTATGATAAAGACAGGGTAGTCGTTACTCTTCCACTTAACAGCATTCCTAGTGGTCCAAATGTAGGAACCGTCGTCGTCAACCTAAAATTTAATGGGTTAACCATGTCTACAGGCTTTCACAGGTTTTATGGATTAGGTACCACATAGTAGTCGACCAAAACGCTTCCGACCCTAAAAACTGTCATCTACTTCGGAAATAACATTTTTGGCGAAACAAACGGGACCTGGAATTTACCTAAGATCCAAAAAGTAAAATATTACGAAGCTTCATATGAAATTTGTATACTCTCACACTTGTGCATGACATTCATCAAAAATTCTTCAGATGTTGCCACTGCACTTACAGTCACATACCCCAAGATGGCGATTTAGCCGCCCGCACTGTCTGAATATACCAACCAAATGACTGATCTATCAACGACTACTCACAGATCATCAGCAGGCACCTCTTCCACCAGCAACCATCTCCCAAGAGTCCTTGGGACAATATAGAAACTTCTTAGCTAACGAGTTGACAGCTCCATCCCCACCATAATGAGCAGGAGCCCTTCTCTCCCCGGTTAGATGTCACCTTAAAATTCCCTATTGGTCTTACAAAACAATCCTACCTACCTACTTGTCAGGATACTTATCACCACCTTCGGTGGGAATAATAATTTCATTTAACCCCAACATCGTTGCGTTTTCCCTGACTGCTCTCGCACTTCATTAATCAAAGAGGGCGAACGTCGTCGTCGACCTTGAGTGATTTATACCTTCTCCCCTCCTACTTGCCCGGTACAAGGAAACTCAGATCCGCCCTGTTGAAAAGCAACCAACACCACCACCACCACCAGGTCTAACATCACTCACTAGGCACGAGCACATTACCACCGCAACTAATTAATCAAAATATTTCCGCCTCGACAATCCCCCAGTGAGTTGAAAATCTTCCGAAATGGTTGTCATGCTATTCGACACCGCCACCATTATCCTCAAACCGACATCACCATCACCATCACCGCTGCCGCAACCAAACAGCACCGGGCCGCACGGCACTCGAAAGCAAAGTTGTCAGACAAAAGCGCACAGAAAGGATCATTCGTACACACTGAAACATAACGCACTACTACCCAACTACAAGCAACTATACCGCAACTAGCCTCACCTAATACAAGTAATTCACACCGAACAACCATCATCCACCGCAATCGCATTCCCAAAACGAAATACCGACACACACACGCAAACACAGAGAGAGAGAGAGGGATGACATTGCCATCGCCACGCCGCCGCTGCGACGTGGTTTGCATTTACAGCCCCCATTTCGTATTGCTGTTCCTCTTCAAATTGGCGCCAATATGCACACAGAGCAGGAGGAGGCTTTAGGGGCTTGAAACACACAGAAACCAATTTTATATTCCACCACTAACAGGAGTAGCGCGGAAGTAGTAGAATTCATTTGCATCCCCCTTTCACCAAACCTCGGGTATATATCGCCCTCATCAATGGGGGGTAGTAGGATAAAAATAAAATCCTGTTACAAGTCGACAATCATCGAATACCTTGCGCTGCTACACCCGTGGGGGTTGAAAGTCATCCTAACCCATGTCACAGAGCAGCAAGCAATATAACATCCCCCCACCAACACCTGTGTCAGAGCGCTGTGGGCCCGTAGCATTACGGTCGTGTGATGATTTCACGTTTTGTATGTTGTTCACTCTGTTAATTACGCACTCATTTAGCGGTGAAATGTCTTGCGTGACTGCTATTATTTTTGTGTTTATTTATGTGGGGGTGGGGGTGGTTTTTTTTTTGTTGCTCTTCGTTATTGTTTGTCTCCGTTGTTTTGTTCTACTAACTGCCAAGCACACGCACAGACGTTTGCTTATTTACTGGTGGGTATTATCATCAAATCTCCATTCTCCAGCCCCCTGAAGGCGGTAGCGATACAAAACAATATGCAAGACCATAGCGCGGCAAGGCTTACTTGTGCCACACCGCACGGCACACAGCACCGAAGCAGTCTAAGCAAATGGAAAAGGAAAATAATGGATGCGAGTGTTTGTGTGGAGTAGGGGGTGGAGGGGTTCCTATAAAGGATGGAAATTAAGACTGTGTGGTCGTTAAAGCAGGTAAGGGGTGTGAGTTTGATGAATGATTGGTTTTACTGGGGTTTGGAGCAGGTGCCCTAGCCAGTACCTCGTAGGCAAAGGAGGACAACATTCCAGACCACTGAGCTAATGGCATTACTATAGCGCGATTTTTCAGTCGCAATTTGTCCAACTGTTGTCAAATCACCTGATCTCGATGACCAATTGATGTCAGCTGTATACGCAAGAAAAAAACCGGAGCAGTCAGGCCAATGAGGAACTAAAACTCAGGCCAACTGAAAGTGCGATTTATCAGTCGCTATATATCCAACTGATGTCAGATCACCTGATCTTTGCGACCCAGAAAACCGGAGTAGTCAGGATCTAAAACTCAAGCCAACTGATAGCGTGATTTTTCAGTCGTAATCTGTCAAACTGATGTCAGATCACCTGATCTCGACGACTAATTGATGTCAGCTGTATACGCGAAAAAAAAACCGAAGTAGTCATAGTCATAGCCAGAGAGCTCAGTGGCGCGATGGTTAGTGCGATGAACTGCCGCGCAGGAGGTCTGGGTTCGATTCCCAGCCGTAGCAACACCTAAATGATTTTTCACTGGCCCTCCTCTCGTGATGATCTGACAAATCATCCGAGTAGTATCAATTGTCAAGAATAGCTTATCTCAACTTAGCCGTTCGGAGTCGGCATAAAACAGGAGGTCCCACCATCGTGCAAGAAGTACACACGCACACATGAATGGTTGTGAGAAAGCTAGGCTCTGGGTACTAACGAGCCTGTTGCGCCAAAAATTTGTATTTGTTTTTTTTTGTAGTCATAGTCAGGCCAATCAGGAACTAAAAATAAGGCGATGATCTCGACGACCAATTGATGTCAGCTGTATACGCGAAAAAAACGGGAGTAGTCAGGCCAATAAGGAACTTAAAGTCAGGCCAAAAACAAAACAGCCAGTGCTTTAACGATGTGGCATTAACTTCGCGATTTATCACTCGAAATTCATCCAATTGCGTCAGATCACATGAAAAACTTATCCTGAGTAGACAGGCCAATGATGTCAGCCTTATACGATGAAAAATAAAGCTTACATAGCTTTAAGGAACAGGAACTTCAAAGCAGCCCAAACACAGTTAAGGGATGTGGCTAAAATCGGCCGATTTTTCGGTTGGAATTAATGCAACAAAATGGCGTCACATGACATGATCCTTGTATCCAAACGATGTCAACTCTTTACGCGAAAAAAAAACAAGCTGCATGACTTTTCCAATATACCATATCCTGAGTGGACATTCCAATAAAGAACTAAATGAAGGCCAAACATAAAATTGAATATCAAGCTAGCTATTTGGCTAAAATTGCTCGATTTTGAAGTATCAATTCATGAAACCAAAATAATGTCAAATTTGTGAAAAACAAGCTTCATATCATTACATTGCTAATTAGCTATAGGGAACTTAAAATCAGGCAAAACTAAAATTGGGTGAATTAAGCCTCATGCCTCAACTGGTCACTAGTTTTGATCAGTTGCGGCATGAGGCTTAATTCACATAATTCTTCAGTCGGAATATATCCAGATAGTGTCAGTTTACCCTATCTTTGCCACCAATTGAACTGAGTGATGTGGCTAAAATCGTGCGATTTTTAAGACACAATTCATGAAACGAAGTTTCGTCAGATGACACGACCAAATGATGTCAGCCCTATACGCAAAAAACTCAGCTCCATAACATTAATACTTACATAGCTATTGGGAACTTAAAATCAGTTCAAACACAAAACTTATTACCAGTTGAGGGATTTTGGCTAAAATCGGCCGATTTTTCGGTTGGAATTTATGAAACCAAATGGCGTCAGATACATGATCTTGGCGAGCAAACGATGGAGAAAAAATAGCAAGCTGCATGACTTCCAACATCATATCCTGAGTAGACAGTCCCATAAGGAACTCAAATTGAGGCGAAATATAAAACTTGTGAGATCAGTCGAAATTCATTCAACCAAACGGCATCAGATCATATATTCTCGGCGACCAATCAATGACTTTTCCATCAATACCGGAACTAAAATTCAAGCCACATATACTCCTGGGTTTCAATTTGTCAAAGTGGCTAATATTACGCGATTTTTCGGTCGGAATTCATGCAACCAACGATGTCAGCTCTGTACGCTAAAAAAAAGATAAAAAAAAAAAAATTTCCAACATTACCATATCTTGAGTAAACAGTCCAATAAGGTACTAAAATTTAGCCAACCATAAAAAGGGTTATCAACCTAGCTATGTGGCTAAAATTGCGCGATTTTTAAGTCGCAATTCATAAAACCAAATTGCGTAATGTCGCATCATGTCAGCGGCCAAAAAATGTCAGCCCCATTTTTAAAAGTTGTGCCGCGCAGAAGATCTGGGTTCGATAGCTATAGAGAACTTAAAATTAGGCCAAACTCAAAACGGTCACAAGTTTTGAGTTTGGCCTAATTTTAAGTTCTTAATTTAAGTTGAGGAATGTGGCTAAAATCGGACGATTTTTCGGTCGCAATTCATGCAACCAAACTGCATCAGATCATACAATCTCGGCGACCAATCGATGTCAGCTTAATACGCGAAAAAAACAAGCTACATGACTTTTCCATCAATACCGGGGTAGTCAGGCTAATAAGGAACTAAAATTTAAGCCAAATATACGACTGATATTTAATTTTTCGATGTGGCTAAAATTTCACGACTTTTCAGTCGAAATTTATACAACCAAATACATACAACCAACCATGCAATCATAATATAATCTCGAATAGGGCAGTCAGGCTAACAAAAACCTGAAATTCAGACCTAAAGCTGTCATCGGTGCAGCGATTTTTCTGTCGCAATTTAAGCAACCTTATGGGAAAGCCCAAAATTATGACTCAATAGGCGCTGCGCTGAAGGAAACTCATAAATTTGAGGTTAGGTTTGCAGCTAGAACGACCGCAATCCCTCCACTTAGCTGCATGCACACTAATTCGTCTGTGGGTTTCGCGGGTTTGTTCTGCGACACTATAGTCGCAAAATAGACAGACGCGAAAACTAGTAAAGGACTTGTCTCTCCCGTACAACTTTTTGCTATCAGAAGTAATGAGTAATTCGCTGGAGGTGATGACAGATAACTCGTGAGTCATGAAAACTTATCATGGTGTATAGCTTAACATTTCACCGTGGAAAGATTTAGCCCGCATCAGCTGTCGGTGTCAATGCGTTGGACTACTAAACTAAACTAACAAGACCAACCAATTTTTCACTGCTCATCTCTTCCCAAAGGCTTACAAACATCGAAGAGTAAACTGTCCCGAGAAGCTTGTCCCCTTTGCCTTTCGAAGTCGAACTGAAATAGGAGTTCCCATTATTTGCGGCAAAAATAAACTTCATACATAGGTTTGAGACCCTTTATAGGAAGTTAACGCTAGAATTCTGCGAGAAATCTGTTTCATAGAACCATCTTATGGTTACAAAAATGGGCCTACCGATCCTCCAATTCCCTGTGCCATCGACAAGAAAATATAGCAGCGGTGGATGATAGAATCGATTCAGTGCTAATATCAACAGCTCGGCTTGTTGTATGGAACAACTTGGTGTTCATACAAAAGCATACAAATTTCGACTGGTGCCAGAATTGTAGCCGACCGAATCGTCACCGTTTTGAACTCTAGAAAACCTTAAAGAAGACGGACTATTTTCGACTTAAATTTTCTTCCACTCTGAGGTCTATTTCTGCCTTACTATTTTCGTCAATAGGTAAACTTGTAGCATTTCGGCGGAATAGCAATCTTAAGAGGTTCAAGAGCTAAACAACGGTTTGATGTGGTTAATGGGCATATGACGGTCAAATGATAGGCAACCTTAAGTTTTCATATAGCTAATGACCACCAACTCCGAGTCTCAGCCGTCTCGTGGCGATCGCTGAGTACCTTGTACCTTGACGGTAGAAAAGAAAGCAGGGGAAAGATTTGTACTCGCCCTATGGCACATATTCCATTCCAAAAGCGGCAGCGGATGTATTCCTAAGATGGAGTCAACGGTGGAGCAGTTAGAATACAAAAAAAAGTGGAGTTCCAGTTAGAAAAGAAAAAGTAAACAACCTAATTAAGCTGCTTCGACAACATATTCGGACAATAGGTCTTTGCGGAATCTTAAGGATTAGGAAGTGGCTTGAACTGAGATGGTTGTGGATGAACACCAGCGCTTAGTCCCGAAGAAGTGGATACTGATGCCCCTGTGTCCTTGGGATATCTAATAAATTCCCTTCAGTTTAGGGGCTATGCCTTCAGGTAAACTTCCTTACCACCGAACATTCAGCCGGTTGTGGCAGAGATAACTTCCTCGGATAACCAATCCCTCCAAATACCAACCACAGCCGAAACGACCACGGACAACGAAATACGAGTATGCATCTGGAACGTACGCACTCTGTACACCCCTGGTGCCGCTCAAAAAAAAAACTTGAATATGTGCTCGCGTGGTACAGGTCAGACATTACTGCGATTTCGGAAATATGTCGGACAGGATCAGGAATACAAAAACGAAAAACATGCGACATTTATTACAGCTGAACCCCAGGGGCTTATACTAGGATCCGGATTCGTTGTGGCGAGCCGATTTAGGTCAGGAGTTATCGACTTTAAGTCGCTTAGGGAACACCTGGCTGTGAACCAAAGAAGAGCAAAGTTTTGCAACATCAGACTTATATGTGCACATGCCCCGGATTCGTTGTGACGAGCCGATTTAGGTCCAGAGTTATCGACTTTAAGGGAACTCGACTTGCTTTGGGAACGCCTGGCTGAGAACCGCATAAAAGTAACGTTTTGCAACATCAGACTTATATGTGCAAATGCCCGATGACTGATGAGGCTGAAGACATTTATTTCAGCTGACACCCAGGGCTCATACTAGGATCCGGATTCGTTGTGGGGAGCCGATTTAGGTCCAGAGTTATCGACTTTAAGTTGCTTAGGGAACACCTGGCTGTGAACCAAAGAAGAGCAAAGTTTTGCAACATCAGACTTATATGTGCACATGCCCGATGACTGATGAGACTGAAGACATTTATTACAGCTGACACCCAGGGCTCATACTAGGATCCGGATTCGTTGTGGCGAGCCGATTTAGGTCCAGAGTTATCGACTTTAAGTCGCTTAGGAAACACCTGGCTGTGAACCGCATAAGAGCAACGTTTTGCAACATCAGACTTATATGTGCAAATGCCCGATGACTGATGAGACTGAAGACATTTATTTCAGCTGACACCCAGGGCTCATACTAGGATCCGGATTCGTTGTGGGGAGCCGATTTAGGTCCCGAGTTATCGACTTTAAGTTGTTTAGGGAACGCCTGGCTGTGAACCGCATAAAAGCAACGTAGTGTTACATTAGCCTTTTATGTGCACATGCCCGTTGACAGAAAAGACTGCGAAGGTCCTATCAAGGAGTAATTTTACATAGACACAGTACACGACACACGTTCGGAATACGATGTGAAGATCTTACTTGGGGACTTCACTGTGAAAATCGGTAAGGAAAACATCTTCTTCGGGTTAGTTGGAAAGCACAGCATCCACGAAATAACAAGAGATATGGCTCACAACAAACAGACTTCGTAGCAGCAAGTAATAATGTAATCAACAGCACTAGGTTCCCACGAAGAAACTTAGCGATCTCCAGATGGACGAACTGACAACCAAATTCACCATGTGATCATAGATGAGAGGTAAAAATGGGGCCGACCGGAACGTTGTTGTAAATGCCGGCCACGATCGCGCCATGACAACGTACTATTTTTAGCCTGAAATTGAAACCAGTGATCTCGACGATATATTGTTCCAGCAAGTCGGCGCTACTTACAACGCATTCCACAGCGAGAATAATTCGTTTATTGTTGGGCTTTAAGCTAATGAGACTGAGTTAGTCTCCACAGATATCCGCACACCTTTTCTTTGAAGTGACATAACGTCAAAATGGATAAGCCAACTTGTGTCAATTGATTAAATTCTACCCAACTGGAGACCCTCTTCTTGTTAACCCTTTGTTGCCTGGTGGTTTCATTTTAATCGGAAACCACTATATCACGTTTGATCCTGTTCATTCGTAGAGCAACTCGAATTTTTTTTTAAGTGCAACATGTTTGCATTTTGTGATGAGTGGGGGTCATTGTGAGTTGTGAATCGACGGTGAAAGGTGCTAAAAGTGTGTTTCAACAAATATAATTATTTTTGTGGTTTGCAGTAAAATGAGTGGTAAGTTTGATACTAATCGTGTTTATTTTGATATTGTGTACTGTTTTTTGAATGTTGCGTGTTAAAATGTTATTGTCGTATGGATGTAGTGCTTTATATATGTGTGGTTACGCTATGAAACCACTGGGACTTAACGTATCGTTTTTTTTTTCTAAGGTGGAACGCGGACGTTTTATTCACGACAATTGACGGATGATGACATTGCCGGTATTTTGGAGGATATCTCATCGGATGCGGAGTCTGATATTGGAGATGTTGACGACGACGATCAGGATGAGGTAATATTCCTTCGAAATGAGATAAATCCTGTAGCAGTTCCTCCTGATGGTATTCAATCTGATTGGGAGTCTGAAGACGAAATTCCACTATATACAAGAGGTAGACAACAGAAGTGCTTAACAATTTGGACAAAAGATAATGGGTTTTGTGAGGCACTTATAAAAGAGTTTGCAGAGGAGACTGGACCAACCATTCCTGATGATTTGGAGACACCCACTGATATCTTTTTGTGTATATATCCAGAAAAATTAATCGATATGATTGTTTTTCAAACAAATTTATATGCAATTCAAAACGCTGGTGGAAGTCTTGCATCTCACACTCCTACCAACAGTCAAGAGATCAAAGCGTTTCTGGCCATAAATATAATGATGGGAATTAAAAAACTACCAAGTTATCGTTACTACTGGTCAAACAAAACCAAATTACAATATTTGAGCTCCTTGATGAGCAGGAACAGATTTATATGGCTTTTGGGGAATATTCATTTGAACGACAATACGCAACAACCATTGAGGGGTAGTGCAAATTTTGACAAGCTTTATAAAGTTCGTCCGATGATAGAAATGCTGTCCAGAATATTTATATCGTCATATAAGCCATCAAAAAACCAAGCCGTGGACGAATCTATGATCAAATTCAAGGGACGTAGCAGTTTGCGCCAGTACATGCCAATGAAGCTTATCAAGCGTGGGTATAAAGTGTGGGTCCGTGCCAATGAGTCTGGATACGTATCAGAGTTCCAAATATATACAGGCCGAATCTCTGATGCTGCCGAAAAGAATTTGGGAGCGCGAGTAGTCAAAGACCTTACACGAAGCTAAGTGGGAAAAGGACATCATGTGTACTTTGACAACTATTTCAATTCTGTGCAACTGCAAGAAGATTTAAAAAAACCAATTCATCTACGCATGTGGGACAGTACGCGCCAATAGAAAAGATCTGCCTAGTGACCTATTGGACGACAAGTTATAGGCAAATCGGACAGGCGTGTCAGCAAGGACGGACTAGCGTTTGTGAAGTGGAAGGACACTAAAGCAGTTAATGTTCTTGGAAACTTCCTCGATCCTTCGCAGAATTCAACAACATCGCGAAAACAAAAGGATGGAACTTCATCTGTGATCAATTGCCCGGAAATGATAGTTCAATATAACAAAAATATGGGTTTTGTCGATAAAGCTGATATGATGAAGTCCTTCTACGAAATTAATCGGAAGTCCAAGAAGTGGTGGCATCGTATAATGTGGCACTTCGTTGATGTTTCTCTCATAAATGCTTACATTATTTTCAAAACCAGATCAATTGAAAACAACAAATGTTTGTCATTGAAAGACTTTAGAATTGCGGTGGTATCTGGACTAGTTGGATCAAATATAAATGACATGCGCAGAGGTCGTCCATCAACATCTGAACTACCGAAGACCAACTACTACAAACCGAGTGTGTCATTAGAAAGGAGATATGACCAGTGCGCCCACTTGCCAAAATACTCTACTTCTAGACGATGTGCTTATTGCAGTACAAAGAGTGAACCCCATCGTTCCAAATGGTGCTGCTCAGTCTGCCATCTATCACCAGAAATAAATATAACGGGTGATTTTTTAAGAGGTTTAGAACTTTTTTAAAAAAAAAAAAACACAAAAAATTCGAAAAAATGAATGAAATATTTATTTGAATCGATAGTTTGAACCTTGCAATTTAATGTTTAAAGATAATTTCATGCAAATGTTGACCGCGGCTGCGTCTCAGGTAGCCCATCCGCTGAGTCCAATTTTGGCATACTCTTTCACACATATCGGCCGGTATCTCACGAATGAATGCATGGATGTTGGCTTCCAGTGCGTCAATCGAAGCGGGCTTGTCCCTATAGACATTAGCCTTGACATACCCCCACAAAAAATAATCTAATGGTGTCAAATCGCACGATCTAGGCGGCCAATTGACCGGCCCGAAACGTGAAGTTAACTGTTCACCAAACTCGCCTCGCAATTGCGCCATTGTTTCGCGTGCTGTGTGGCATGTGGCACCGTCTTGTTGAAACCACATATCATGCAAGTCAAGAACTTCCATTTCGGGCAAAAAAAAAGTTTGTTATCATCGCTCGGTAGCGTTCACCATTGACAGTAACGCTGCGATTCGCATCATCTTTGAAGAAATATGGCCCAATAATGCCGCCGGCCCATAAACCGCACCAAACAGTGGCTTTTTCGGGATGCATTGGTAGCTGTTGCAATGCTTATGGCTGATCTTCACTCCAAATGCGGCAATTTTGCTTATTTACGTACCCATTCAACCAAAAATGAGCCTCATCGCTGAACACAATTTTTCGATAAAAAAGCGGATCCTCGGCCAGCTTTCCAAGAGCCCATTCACCAAAAATTCGGCGTTGTGGTAGGTCGGCTGGCTTTAGTTCTTGCACCAGCTGTATCTTAAAAGGCTTTACGCCCAAATCCTTCCGCAAAATTTTCCACGTAGTGCTGTAACAAAGGCCTAACTGCTGGGAACGGCGCCGAATCGACATTTCGCGGTCTTCTGTCACACTAGCTGATACGGCCGCAATATTTTCTTCACTACGCACAGTACGTAAACGTGTTGGTGGTTTAATGTCCAACAAAGTAAATTTGGTGCGAAATTTGGTCACAATCTTCCGAATAGACTGCTCAGAAGGTCGAGAATGCCGATCATAAAATGGAAGCAGCGCGCGATGAACATTTCGAACCGAGCACGAATTTTGATAGTAAAATTCAATAATTTGCAAGCGTTGTTCATTTGTAAGACGATCCATGGTTAAATTGCAAACCAAACTGAAGCTGTTTGACAGTGACACAAGGTACTAAACACACGTCAGCTGTCAAAACCAGTGTTGCCAAAACCAAACAAGCTAAAAAATCAAAAAAAATATGTGCACATGCCCGTTGACAGAAAAGACTGCGAAGGTCCTATCAAGGAGTAATTTTACATAGACGCAGTACACGAAACACGTCCGGAATACGATGTGAAAATCTTACTTGGGGACTTCACTGTGAAAATCGGTAAGGAAAACAACTTCTTCGGGTTAGTTGGAAAGCACAGCATCCACGAAATGACAAGAGATATGGCTCACAACAAACAGACTTCGTAGCAGCATGTAATAATGCAATCAACAGCACTAGGTTCCCACGAAGCTACTTAGCGATCTCCAGATGGACGAACTGACAACCAAATTCACCATGTGATCATAGATGAGAGGTAAAAATGGGGCCGACCGGAACGTTGTTGTAAATGCCGGCCACGATCGCGCCATGGCAACGTACTATTTTTAGCCTGAAATTGAAACCATGATCTCGATGATATATTGTTCCAGCAAGGCGGCGCTACTTCCAACGCATTCCACAGCGAGAATAATTCGTTTATTGTTGGGCTTTAAGCTAATGAGACTGAGTTAGTCTCCACAGATATCCGCACACCTTTCCTTTGAAGTGACATAAAGTCCAACGTCAAAATTGCCAATACCACTCGAAATGCTCGAAAGGGGCTACGGAAGTGGGAACTTTCGAATGGACCATCGAACATAATAATTAACCAGACCAAATTGACTTTTTTTATTAAAAAAAAAATAACTCCAAAACAATTACCCATTGCATTCCTTGTGAAATCCGTTTAACGATTTTCAAACATTTTAAAGTTTGCATACAGTAGTCACACTTTTATGCAAACCACCCGGTTATCTTCAGTAACCGGTCTTGTGCTTGTCACTCGGTTGGTCAAATTATATTAAATTCTACCCAACTGGAGACCCTCTTCTTATTAAAACCTTTTTCACTTTAGCCGATTCGAATATATGGCTTTTCCTTGCAAAAACCCCCCATAACTGAGACCAACATTGTGGCATATATTTTTTTATATGTAAAAGTTCTTTTGTTGATCCATTTAAAAATAGAAGAATACTTGATGTTTCTGTTTAGTCGTCTAGTCCTTCTAAGCAGCACAAACCTAACTAAAAGAATTTTTCCTCAAAACGGAAAAAAAAAGTGCCACCCCTTTATTTTTCGATCGCCACCACTGACTAAAACCGACACCAACACTTTTAGATGGTTGATGACTCCGTTGGTTGAGCTCCAGTGCTGCCGTCGGTGGCGGTCGGTGGTGGTAGAGAAAGTGAGGGTGGCAACGATGATAATGGTGACGTTGATGGTACCGTACAGATGGTAGTGTATTGCTGGTTGGTTTTCCTCTTGATCAGGGTGCGGCGCTATGGTGGTGAATGGTGATGGCGTCGGCAGAGGCAACAGCAAATTAACAACAACAGAGCGCACACAAAAGGAAAAAATAAACGAGACCAGAGGCATCACTTAAAATGCTGCGCACGATAGGGACAACGACGTACAAGTTCTTCCATGACTGTCCACTACTGAGAGTCTCTCTGGTGGAGGGGCGTCATTGGTAGGTCTCTGGGGGTGGACTGAACTAACACACAAAAAGACGACTGACGGGTGGACGGCTGACTGTTTGCCGGCAACAGCAGTCATTTGTGTAAGCATACACCATCGGACAAACACAACGAGGTCAAGGGAGAGCCGAGCAACGGCCACCAGCTAGTAGGGCGAATAATTCGTTAAAAATTCTCCCCCACCAACACACACACACACAGAAACCCCCGTCTCTGCGGCTGGGTTCGTTTCCACCGACCACCATCCCACAGTTGAACATTGTTTTCGCGTGTGCAAAAGGACTATCCTGACGCAGCCAGAGGGGGTGAACACCCAAGTTAAGTGAAGTGTACGGGTCTTTTGATTCTGCTCGATGGTAAGGTGGGATGGTGTGGGTGGGGTGGCACTAAAAGGAAAAATTAAAGGAAACTCTTGCAAAATTAATCGACTGTCGTCCGTGCAATCGGAAATGAAGGCGGGCGGGTGAGAAACTGACGTCGAAAGCAAGCAAGGGGAGACCGACGTGAGGGTCTTTGCAGAAGTAATGGTTGCGCTCCGGAAGACACACTGGGTATTTATGACCCTGCCGGGAAGAACGATATAATAGTGGGGTGGTGACGTAACGCGTTGCCTTTCTTTCTGCCTCCACCCCACCAGTGCTCTGTCACACAAAGAAAATTGTTAAAGTCGGAAATAATAATGCCGTCGGAAGTTTTTTTTTTTTATGGTTAGGGGTAGGTCGAAGTGGGGAGTGACAATAGAAACCGTTGACTGACTGACGACTGACTGCCATTGACTTGAGCGGCGCAGAGTATGAGCGCGGCGGCTGTGTGTTTTAGTACACAAACCGAGTGAATTAAGCGCGTGTAACAAGGACAAGGGTAGGAGCGGGGGTAGGTAATAAAGGGTAGAGAAATTGTGTAGTAAAACATCAACCGGTGGGGGTGAGTTTAATGTCTGATGGCGTGAACTCGTTTCAAGTCGTCAATTATTCACGACACCCCATGACCCACCATTCTTTTGACGATACATGGACCTTGTGCACAAATATACACATACACACGGAGAGACACCCTCGCCCAAATCGGGGTTATATTTGGAGTAATTGGTGATTTAACGGTAATACGCCGTGTGGAGCTAATAAAATTGTTTTTAGTGCGGCCGCACGAGGGTTGACGCTTGATTTGTGTAATTTTCCTCTTTTTTTGTTGTCCTCGTTCAGTTCATCTCCCCCTTGTGTGACCGCATAAGGGAGCCTATTTTGCGGAGGGGTGGTGGGGGTTGAAATTGGGAATGGATATTCCGGTCATGCTTCTGGCGTCGGACACACGGAATTTTATTGTGTAAATAAATTAATGCCTTGTGCCTTTTGGCGTACAAGAGGCGGACATGTGTGTTTGTGTGTCTGTGTGTTTCAATTGTTTTCCGTTTTTTTTGTTTGCTGCGTGTGTGGCATGTTTGTAGAACGGTTATAAAGGGCCGCAGATAGACAGACAGATAGCCGGCTAATGTTGTTGATTAGGAAACAAAACGTTTGAGCAATGGGTCGAACAAAAGTTTATTTAATTGATCTGAGTGGTGTTTGTATTTTCCCGTTTTTTTTTTCTGAAGGGTGAGTAAGTATTCACCAGAGTGGTTGGAGGGTAATAAAGAATAAGGGACGCGCTAAAGTGATTAAGTAGAGGTAGTTGGATTGTTATTTGTAACCGACGGTTGTTTGGGTGTTTGACATGTTAATCTCATCAAATTGTAATTTGTGCTTCAGGGGTATGGAGGGGTCTCATGTTGAGCAGCTGTGGTGACGGGCGGGTTTTAATTGCATGAAGGTTAAAGAAAGGTTAGGGGTAGAAGTGAAAGTATCCAATTTTGAGAGGGGAGTATGTGGTTTAAATGGCAGTAGGTTTGACCATAAAACGGTCTAGGTAGATACAATGGTCTGGGAATAAAAGCGCAAGGTCGAATGAGATAACCTCCATTATGATCAATGGAACTTTGAGCAGGAATATTGTGTAACTCTTGTTGGACTTTGTATAGATACGGCTTTTGCCAATTGTTTAGAACGGTATTCAGTAATAGATTGCAAGTTCAGAGGGAAATATATAAGCAAGTCTTTTCCTTTTATATATTGAAACATTCCTGAAGGCGTGCAAGCAAATCCGTGGATTGACAGAGGTGGAGATAACCGGTGTCGTTTAAGAAAGGCGTGTCAAAACTAATACCTTTAACGTAGCCCTAGGGCAGTACGAACGATAAAAAATGGAACCAACGTGACAGGCTAATGTCATGTAGTACTACCATTGAAGTCTTTCCAGGGGTTAGACTAGGACATTAACATTGATTATGATTTCTCCTCGGACCGTGAAAAGCAGTAGTGCCTGTAGTGTTAGGTAGGTAGTTATAGGTGGCGGTTCTACATGAACCCAAGTAGCACTGATGTGCCTTTTGTTACCACGACTCGAGTGACCTTTTTTTATGAAGATCGTTGAGGGTGTGATACAATCTGCGTAAGGTCGTCGATGATTGGTTGGTCTAATACACGCAATCTGGCTCTTGCTAGTGCCAGACATTTGCAGATGAAATGGGAGATGCGGCATTGGGGGTTGTATGGGATCCCTAGTTTGGCCGCATGGTCTCCAATTGGCCAGTGCATCGTGACTATCGCCGTAATTCTTGCGATATCTTGGCGGGTTCTATTCAGTAGATCGTTTGTTCTGTTCTTGCCGTAGGACAAATCTTCTTCGATATGACACAATTTGTTAACCTTCTCCATTTGGAGTCTGCCTTCTTCAGAAATTCAGAAACTATGAGTGGATTTGTCCCTTCACCGCACCTAGCGGCGTATGGACCCTTGCCGCAAGTGAGTCGTATAGAACTGAGCCTTACCTGGCCTGACCAATGTCACTGTGTCCTGGGACCCAAAGAAGTGTGACCCTTAAGCGTTTGCCCAGGCGGGCAAGTTCGTTCCGGCATTCCTGTACCAGCTTGGAGAATTTGGTAGCCGAGTTGATGGCCTTAATGGCAGCTTGACTATCTATGAGGATAGCAATATTTTGCTTTTGCGTAGTGTCACGCCCCAGTTGCGTGAAAGCCTCTCGGATAGCCAGTAGTTCGGTCTGAAATACGCTGGCAAAATCCAGTAGGCGGTATGATAAGGATATTTTCGGTGATGCCGAGTAGACACCGGACCCCACACTACAGTTCATCTTAGATCTGTCGGTGTAGGAAAGATGATGCTGCCCTGTGGCGTTCCACTATGGGCAAGAAGGAGGCTAGAGTGTATTCTTTATAGGGTATGGATTTTTCGATTGTCCGCACTACCTCGTGGAGAGCCGTTTCCATGGATCTGTCCTTGAGGTAGGCGTGCTGCGATTTGGATAGCGAAGATTTTTCTAGAAAACTTCGCATATGGATGTCCAGAACACGCTCTAGGGTTTTTAGTACAAAGGAGGTTAGACTGATTGGCCTGAAGTCCTTCGCGGTCTCGCGACCGCGTTTGCTTACTTGCGCGTCTCCACGAGTAGGGTACGTGGTTTAATATTAAGCAGCTTCTAAAAATTGACGCCAGCCATGGCACTATTAAGTCTCGCGTTCTCTGTAGCATAACTGGCAGTATGCCATCAGGTCCCGTAGACTTAAACGGAGAGAAGCTGTTTATAGCCCAGGAAATCTTTTCCTCTTGCAGTGTATTATCACTAGATCCGAGAAAGTGTGTGTTCCAGAGACTCCAAGGAGGATTCACTCCACCCTCCATCTGACCTTTTCACAAAAGAAGGATTGGAGTGTTTCTTAGACAGGAATTTGCTGTCTGGCAGTCCTTGAGGCTTTCAATATCTTGGCAATGATTCATCCAGGCCTCCCTTTTGGATGTTTTTAAAGTTTTCTTATACAGACTTAAACAGTCCTTATAGGGCTGCCTGAAATTGTATTCGTGGCAGATAATGAAGATCGATCTGGTCACCTTTCTGAAATTGGAGAGATCTTCATCTCACCGCGGGGGAAGAGTTTTTTTGCTTCGATTAACTTGGCACGCGACTTTGTATGCAATGTTCATCGCATTCTCAAAGTCTGTACTTTTGGAGCTTTCCAGAGAATTTCCAGATGAGATGAGCAGAAGTAAGTACAAATTAAGGGTCTCGATTTGGAACGTGGTGAACATGGGAAGAGCTGATTAAGGTGATTTCCGAAGGATAACGAAGTAATGAATCCTTTATAACATGAGGAGATCTTTATAACATGAGGAGATCTTTATCTTTTATCCAGTTTCTGAGTGATAAATAAGTAATCCGAACCTGAGGTGGGCAGGGGGTTGCAAGTTGGGCCATTGGATGTGTGATTCGCACCTCATAGTTTCCCTACCACACGAAGCTAGTGGCACTACATGCCAAACTTAGCCCGATTTCATAAAAATTCGCACCCACCCAAGAGATTACTCGAGAAATCTTGATAAATGAGGTTATAGCAGTGAAATCTGTAACGCCAATCCAAATTTTTAATTTCATAAGAAAGATCCTTCAAATATTTTTATGAAATTAGAAATTCGGATTAGTTCGAGATTGGCTTTACAGCTTTCACTACTATATCCTTATGTATCACGATTTATCGAGTAATCGAACTACCGCGGCTATCTGAATCCACCAGGATCCGCCTGATAGCTGACCCTCTCCTCCGGGCGTTAAGGGGTACATCTGTCTTCGTAGGTTGATACCTATTTTATATTTATACTTCGGTCACTTTGCATCTTAAAATGTTTCTAGCCACTATTCTCGGATTATAAGAACCTATAACCCTACATGAGCATCATGACCTGATGCTTGCAAATGGTTATTGACTCTGATCTTGATACCTATCATGGTTCTTCCAGCAATTCAGTCCAAGTGTCTAGGACAAACATTGTCATCAGACTTTCCTTATGAATGACAACGTTCAACTGATGTAAATAAAAACATAGGACAAGGAAGATATAACAACCGTTACAACTGCAGAATTTCAATATGCAGCAACCCCACAATACCAACAAATTTGAAGTAATGGATGACATTTCCAATTCCGTAGTGAAGAAATCCATCGAACATCAGAGGAAATTTAATAGAACGATGCGACGGCCCAAAAATATGAAATTACTGGTGATGTTCCACAGGGGTCCGTTTTTGGACCAGCCCTATATTACTACGTAGTACGGAGAATATGTAGTACTGGGTATAACGAAGCCAGGTGTGAGCATTATTGGGAACGGTGACTCTACCGCCTTTATAGGATAGCAGCATCTAAACAAAAAAGCACAATATCATCAGAGACATGAAGATGGGTTAGCTAACGGTTAGTTAGGGTTGAAGGACAATTAAACAGAGGCCGTATTAGTCCATTTTAGTAGCCGCACAAAGTTGAGCGCTTGGAAAAAAAGTTGGAATCGGTTGGGAATAATGTCTGATGGCGTGAACACGTGTCAATGACGCACCATTCTTTCATTTTGACGATGATACATAGGCCCAGTATGCAACGCCACACAAATATGGGAATAAAGATGGGAGAGCACACAATAGATTCGAAGGCCCTATATAAAATATCTAGGAGTACTCTTGGACTACGACTCAACTTTGGACACAAGTGAGAAAGCCAGCCGAGTAGACGCCAGAATCTCAAGGCTAATGCCAAACATTGGAGGACCTAGACAGCCAATAAGAAACCCACCGTAGGGAGAAAATGGATTTCGTTACAGTTAAGTATCCCATTCATTTTATCGCACAAGCATGATCTTCTTCTATGTTCGAGCGAGACTGTGTAGTTCACTTCGTTTAAGTCTACCATCAGTTTTATCACACGCTTTTCTATTTTATCAGCTGCACTCAATAAATCCTTACTGCTAGAGGGGTTAATTCTTCGTTGATGTTCGAACGCGACTGTGGAATTCGCTGCGTCTAAGTTTCCCATTAGTTCAATCGCACGCTTTTATATTTGTTCAGCTGTACAGATATAATTTAGACTGGGACGAAGAGATATCGTCGACTAGAGGTTGGGGAGAATCTTGGCCGGTCAATATATTCTTATGCCAAATTGTGGTTGCGGTAGTTAAGGCATTTCTTGAAATAATAGAGAGACAATATAGTTCGCTACAGGTGAGTCCCCTATCAATTTTATCGCAAGGGCCACGCTTTTATTTGGTGTTCGAGGAATGCTATCCAGATCGTTACGTATAAGTCTCCTATCCCACTAGGTTGAAGGTCAGGTGAGTCGTCAAACTCGCATAGGTTTACGTAGGCCCATAGCGATTCCTATATCACTAAGAAGGATGATTAAGGATGAGGTGAGTGTGAAAGGGAAAGATGTGCAGGAAGTTTGCTTACTTACTTAAGTGGCGCTACAGTCCGGAATGAACCTGGGCCTCAATCAACATGCCTCTCCAATTAGCCCGGTCCTTAGCTAACTGCCTCCAGTTGCGCACTCCAAGTTGGTTGGGGTCGGTTTATAACTTGTGCGCGCCACTTAAGGCGAGGTCTTCCTCTACTGCGTCCGACGTCTGGCTGGGAATCGAAGACTCTGCGAGCCGGAGTATTGGTGTCCATTCGTTCTACATGTCCTAGCCATCTTAAACGTCCAATGCGGAGTTTCTTTGACCAGGGACATGTCGCTGTACAGCTCGTATAGTTCTTGGTTGAATTTTCGTCTCCATAGCCCGTCAACGCAAACGGGACGGAAGATTTTCCGAAGAATTTTTCTCTCGAATCGACCAAGGATTTCTTCATCCGCGCCGTAGAGCAGGACTGGGATGATCAGGGTCTTATATAGGATTTCCTTAGTAGTTCGAGTGAGGGCTTTACTACTAAATTGCCTTCTTAGCCCGAAGAAACAGCGGTTGGCAAGAGTAATTCTTCGTTTAATTTCTGACGAGATGTTGTTGTCAGAGTTAATAGCGGAGCCGAGGTAGACAAAGTCCCGTACTGCCTCAAAGCTATATCTGTCAATGGTGACGTTCTGTCCAATTCGTCGATGTTGTGAGTCCTTTCGTGATGACAGCATATACTTAGTCTTACCCTCATTTACTGCTAAACCCATTTTCGCCGCTTCCTTCTCTATACTAGCAAACGTGGCTATGACATCACGTTGAGTCCTACCAATGATGTCAATATCGGCAGCGTATGCTAGTAGTTGCACCGACTTTTGGAAAATTGTGCCTCTGGTGTTGACTTTGGAGTTTTGCAGAATCCTCTCAAGAATCAGATTAAAGAAGTTGGTATCGAATGTGTCGGTGAGGTCGTTTCCGACCCTGATGGAGCAGCGAGGATTCTCTATCGTCATCCTACACAAACGGACGAGTTTGGGCGGTATACCAAAACTAGACATGGCTCTGTACAGTTCGTCTCTATAAATGCTGTCATATGCGGCTTTGAAATCGATGAATAGGTGGTGGCTATCGAATTGGACTTCTTGAATTTTTTCCAGGATCTGCCGAAGTGTGAAAATTTGATCGGTTGTGGACTTTCCTGGCCTAAAACCACACTGATAAGGGCCAATCAGGTTGTTGGTAAACGGTAAACGGAAAATATAAAGAAGAAAATTTTAAAAAGAAGAAGGGGATGTTAAAGTTAGGATGGCACATTCTCGCAAACCCATACCAAAAACGCGCACAGAAAGTGTCTGGCATTTTTGTTTGTAGACGTGTTGGAAGACAAGATTCTGCACCCATGAGCGAGTATAGAAGGAGGGTACTAACATGGCAGTAATTTGCCCACTTAGCAACACGTAACATAATTACAAATCTGCTGCACTGAATCAATCTATAGTGAGGAAGGGTCATCTCTTCGTTTACATCCGAGCAAGACTATAGAGTTTGTTGTTTCAGTTTATTCGCAGGCTTGTGTTTTCTATCAGCCTCACTGATATAATCTGGGACTAGATTGGGTGGGAGAGTTATATCTTCGTCGACTTAAGGTTGGTGGGAATCTTGCCTTATGAATCTCTCCTTACACCATATTACGGCAATTATTGCGGATTAATTTATAAAGAACGGAATGCCATAGGTTATTTGGTTTCAGCATTTGATAACATAAAAGAGAGACAATGGAGTTCGCTACGGTTGGGTCTCCCACAGTTTTATTGCACGCTTTTGTATTTTTGGCGCAACAGGCTTGTTAGTAGGGCCAACGCCAAGCTTTCTCACAAACATTCATGTGCGCGTCTTGAACGATGGCGGTACCTCCTGTTTTATACCGACTCCGAATGGCTAAGTTGAGATAAGCTTGAGCGCGCCACTGAGCCCGCCGTATTCCATCACACGCTGATTTTATCAAGATTGGCTGGGAGGCTTATGTCTTCTTTGGGTGGGCGGATATCTTTCCCGGCAAACTGAAGCTGGTTATAATGCTGACTGAGGACATCCACATTCCCTACACGGTTGTAAGACCTTTTTAAAGCCACCCGCCTTAACGTAATTTTAATAAAAACGACCCAAAAAGTTGTCACCTGTCAAAATCGAATTTGACGCACCCACTTACAAACTAAATTCCAAAAATGTAACGGACACCTCGAAACAAAAAAAAAGAACAAAATCACTCAGCACCAATTTAGAAGTAAAGTTCCACACAGACGAAGATTCATCTGGGTTTCTCTGCATTTAATCACGTCATGTTTTCCGGTTGTCACAAAAGTAAAAAACACACACCCCAACCGAACACAACGGGACAGCCAAGAAAAAGTAAAAAAAAAGGAGCAAAACAAAATGCAAAACCCAAAAACGAGAAATGAAGAAATAAAAAGTTGAGCAATGCTCGGTCGCACGTAGCAGAATCCTTAAAAAAGGAAAAACTTTGTCTCCCTCCCCCAGACGACACAACAGGGGGTAGCGAATGATAGTACACATCACACTGAAGCTGCCGTGAATCCTTCTAGTGCAAGGAATAATAAAACAACAATAACAACAAAGTGAGCTGAAAAAGAAAAAGGACCCCGAAAACACTACTGAAACGAGAAAACTCTCTGTCGTTCCGTGTGCGGATCACAGAGGAATAAAAAAAAACAAGAAACGGCAGCAAAACACGACATGGAACCAGGAAAGGAGGACGAGGACAACGGAAGAGCAGAGCAGCGCGACACTCCTGTCACATTGACAATGTGTTTGCCAAATAAAATATAACAGAGGGAGCAGCGCAGCAAGGACTGGCAGAAAAAAAATAATAAAATACCGAAACAACTTTCGGTGTACCCACCTTCACACAGAGCTCCCTAACCAAACTCAACCCTTCTTCGTCGCATTCCCTTGCCGTTATTCGTTATCGTTGTGTTGTTGTCGCTTTTTTTCGGGGGGTAAAGCTGTGTTTCCATATGATGGCCATGATGTCTGGGGGGATTACATTTACATCCATCGAGAGCGTCTCTTCGACAGTCGTGCCGACGACATTCGAGTGCTCGTTCGGTTTGGTCGTGTATCACCGAATTGGGAATATGTCCCGTCATCTGTGCGCGTATACTGTTTTGTGTGCCCACCATCTTCTTCTTTAAACGGGATTTGCATAGAATTTTATTTATGACATGCGATGCACACACAGCCACGGTGTGCACATGGATTTTGAAAAACGACACAAACATCACCACCGAAGAGGAGGAAGTAGCAGGTTGGTCAGGAAGGACCAAGAGCATTGGAAGATTGGATATCCCAGGGAGGGTGGTGGTATAAGGAGGAAACAAAAATAAAAACACACCGCACATAACAGATTTTTATTTTCTTATTTGTTGTTGTTGTTGTGTGTCGAGGGTGGAACTGACTATGGAAAGGATACGTGGGAGGAATATAAAACGAATTTACTCCGTGAGTTGGTTGAAGGTGTTTTATTTTTCTGTTTCCATGATTTTGCTTTTTTTTTTTTTTGGGGTCGGTATATATCGCCATCGGGTTCGGGTTCTCACTCGCGCGTCATACACACACGCCGTGCACACATATGCCAATTTATTGTTTTTATTTTCCCAGTTTTCGTTTTTTTTTTGAGCACAGTGTGTGTGGACAGAAAGGAAGTACACTCATGTCAAGGTTTTTTTTTTTGTAGGTTTTGTTGTATGAATATGAAACGAAGGACTAAATTGGGTTGGGCTTTGACATACAGGGCTGGGAAGTGAAAGCAAATCGGGGTCTGGTTGATTGCCTACTTTTGGGTAGAGGAGAGAATTTTGTTTCCCGAACTGGAGGGAGCCGGCGAAGAGTGAAGGGAACAGACAATTTGATTGGATGATAAATGGGTTTCGAGGAGGTGGGTCATGGACATTTTTGTTTTCGTTTTTTATTTTATTTTATGTCGGTATCATGGATGAATCAGGAATGAGTTTAAAATAATTATGACTCGTTTGGGATTTCGTGTTTTAAGCAATCCCGTGGATGGGTGTGTGAAGTGTCAGCAAGAGTTGAAAAGTAGGTAAGTACGGGTGGGTGATATTTTTATTTGGCTAAGGATCTAATTTTATGGATGAAATTGAGTTGATTGCTTTTAAGGGCCGGGGAAGAGTTGTTTTATGGTTTTGATGAAGGAGCACTTTATAAAGGGTTTTCAGTTATTGGAACACCTTTTGAGAGCTTATAAAATCTGTGGCTGGCCTTTATAGTCTCGTGAAATTGAAGAAAAACCTTAAAGAAATAAATTCTAGAGAAGTCAATTGGAGCTTCTTGGCAGCCAAAAACATTAGAAGACCTTAAAACACATGTTGTGGGAGTTTTCTGTGGGGATAATCCATTTTGCTGGAACCACATACCCTCCAGTCTTGATTCTCAACTTCTGTGCGGTTATACCATCTTGTTGGAACCACCCGCCCGCCAGTCTTGATTCTCAATTTCTGTGCGGTTACAAAAGCTTGATGGACCCACACGCCCTCCAGTCTTGATTCTCAATTTCTGTGTGGTCACACCATCCTGCGCAACCACATGCCCTCCAGCCTTGAATCATCAATTTGCGGCAGTAAGAACTCGCCTGATCAATCACCAGTCAGAGTAACTTGTGGTTGGCTTGGCCATACTAAGCCCATACATACTAAGTTGGAATATATTAAGCCCGGGGTCCCTGATTCAAATCTCTAAAGTAACAAAGCCTACGATCGTTCACTGGGCCACCTCTTGCGAATGTCTGCAAAACATCCAACTCTCATGAATAGCTTCTGAAATCTGCCGTTCAGAATCGGCGTCAAACTGTAGGTTCCATCTTTGTGGCCAAATATAACTTCGCCTACACAAATTAATGGAAAAGCTAGGTTGGAGCTGATACCTAGATATCTATAATTATTTTTATATGGTTCGAACTAAAAGACCCAAAAATTTTAGGCCTTACCACACCTCCGGTATAATGAGTATAAAACTGTCAAACTGTCGTTCGGAATCGGCGTTTAACTGGAGGTTCCATTATTATTGGCAAAAATATAACATCATCCATACAAATTAATGGAGAAGGTTTGAGACCCTCTGTGGGCCGTTTACGCCAGATATTTTATTATTTCCCACTCGAAAATGTAGGCTCAAAGAATTTAGGCCCGATGACACCTTCGCAGTAAATAGTGCTGACTTTGAATGGTCCAATGCGTCGTCGTCTAGGATTAGAAGAGTTTGAGCCTAGTTTAGACGCGATTGGAGGTCTGCAGACAGTAGCTGCTAGAAAAATCGAGGCTTAAACAATTAAGGCCCGATGACACCTCAGTAGTTAATAGTGCTGACCTTGATTGGTCCAATGTAAGTCGCTTAGGATTAGAAGAGTTTGAGCCAAGTTTAGACGCAATTAGAGGTCTGCAGACAGTAGCTGCTAGAAAAATCGAGGCTCAAACCATTTAGCCCCGATGACACCTCCGTCATTAATAGTGCTGACTTTGAGTGATCCAATGCTTCGTTTAGGATTAGGAGAGTTTAGGCCTAGTTTAGACGTAACTGGAGGTCTGCAGGGTCAGTAGCTGATAGACTGTCGACACTATGTAAGGGAGAATCTTTAACTCTTTCATTAAAATGTGTTGAGCAGGTATATCCAATTGTGTGGTCTTGTCGATGCTTATTAAGTCTACAGAACATTTTTAGTTACAGCTGCCATATAGCCGAACGAGAGGTAAGGCCCAATCTGCCGATGATTCTGTAACTTGTTTTTCCAATCACTTCAAAGCGAATGGCAAAAAGCCTTAGTGTTTGACTTGATGTGGTGGGACGGGTGGAAAAACTGAGCCGAAATACAAAAAAAATTTTCAAGTATTCCACGATCTTGAGGAGAGGCATAGAGGGACATGAGAAGGGACTAACAGAGAGAGATTGTTCACCTCAATTGTTTTAATTGTCGCTCGCTCTATAGTGAGTTTTAGGTCAGGAGATAGCACAGCTGATCAAAACTTCAAACTTTGAATCGATCGGTATTTATCGATTTCAAGACCTCATAGAGGAGCGTCACGGGCGATTTTTTTTTTTGGCGAAATTTAGGTCAAATCCTAACTGATTCAGAGCCATATCAGCAAAAACTTGGCGTCGTGAATGGTCGTTTTCATTATAATCCAGGGTCAGTTGACCTAGTCTGTGGCGGCCATGTGGTTTGGCGCCTTCTGTCAAATCTATTGTTTATTAACCAGTCACTGATGCCGAATCACCATGGCAAGAATCACCATGGCAAGTTACAAATCACCATGGCTAGTTTCACGATCGTGCGATATGACCACGTTAGAATATTTCTTCTGAAGTATAATTTCTGAAGTCGCAGGTCTATTCCAATAAGACCTATTCACTTCTATCGAGGTACCCGTTCGGAACAATTTATGAAACGAAAGTCAGTTTCAATCGAAACTCAATTGGCTTTCATTTGATTCCACAGCAATTCTTTGTCGGACAATTTTGGAAGACATTCAACTCATAGTTGTCAGAAATTGTCGACAACGCATATTGCTGATGCGCCATCATGTGTGTTACATTTCGTTGGAAAATCTGTTCGAAATGCTAATCGGAACAGATACCTTCCGATAAAAAATTCTCCGATTTCAAACATATCGGAGTAAATTTTCCTCCGAACGGATACCACGATAGGGGTGCTTATCTTCTAAGAACGATCTACTTAAAATCAGTATAACCCAATCCATATCTCAAGTTCAGTGGATTGTTTAAAATTGGACCCCATGGATCCGTGCTACCGTGCTAAGCTGCGGCTAGCATTTCAAAAAGCCGTATTCCGTTACATAATGTCATACATGGGCCTTGGATCCTTGTCGATGCCTACAGAACAAGTGTAAAAGATTTCAATATCCACCCATTGCCACGCCCGCTTTTCAGAAAAAAACAAAGTTTTTGTCACCGATTTTTGGCCTTAAATGTTGAAATTTAGAAATTTAGTATATAGGATCCTTGTTCATGCCTACAAAACAAATGGTCAAATTTTCAAAATCCGTCCACTGCCAAGCCTGCATTTTAGAAAAAAAATAGATTCTACTGACAAAAACGTGGTAAAAAAAAACATCTTTTCGAAATTGGTTCCGTTATAAAGTAATATATCAACATGTCCGATCAGCCCGCACACATCAATGCATCAACACTGCAAAATTGTTCGAAATGTTGCACGCACTTCGATTTCTCGTTCATTTATGTGGAATTTTGACATGTGATATTTATTTAAGCGAATCGGCTTAACTATTCCATTCAACAGAATCTTCAATTGACTGGTGATAGAGGCTGAAGAACATGAACTCGTCTTAAGTGGCGCCCACAGATAGGAAGCTAACCTTGACCAATTTGAAGTGTCCAACTTATGTAAGTCAACTAAGAATCGTGGTAATTTGAGAGGCAACTGAGAGCAACATAGAGTTATACCGAAGGCAACTGAAGACAGTTTTAATAATAACCGGGAATTGGAGACGGATATGGATTGAGCCCCAACTTCACTCCGGTCTGCAGTTCAATTTAAGTAAGCCACTCTATAAATCATTGCAAAAACATCGACTGTTTATAACAAACAAAGACCCTAAGGCACCCAAGGTTAACGCAACCAATTTTAAACCCCTTCCAAACCACATCAAACTATAACAATCCTCATCACTATCCCTTTGCCCATAATTTAGAGTTCATCATGTGGCCAACCGCTTCCAACTTCAAACGGAAAACCTGATTCCAGACCACCCTCAACCAACCGACTCTGCAAAGCTATACATATAATTTAACTTTATTCAAAACATCCTTGAAAGTCCCACTAATAAAACCACAAACCAATCACAATGTCCTGTGTCATTTTCATATTCATAATTCCGAAAATTATTACCTGCCCACAGGCATTTACACAAGTATCAGCAATATAGGCAAAACGCACACTCACACAGTAAAAAAAAAAAAAGAAAACCCAAAAATTATTTATTCACGAGCCAACCAAACCGACACCAAAAAAACCCTTCTCAATGTCCCATTAAAAATTCAAATAGTTCCAACTAAGCCCACATCAGCCCCATCATTCTCTGTCGACACCCTTCATAACCAACCCCCGTCTCTAGTGCTGTGTGTAAAACCTCATTCATCGTTATAAACTATCCTAGAGAAATTATTTACTTTCCCACAGAATACTTAATATGACCACTTTTCTATGGTAGGGGTATCAAGCATCCTGCCCACCACAAAAAAAATTACATGACGATGTCCTTATTATGAATTAACGGTAATTTAAGAGACTAAATAAGCTTTCTCTCAGGAATGTTCATTGCGCATGCAATTTTCTCAAAGCTTTCAATAAATTCTCTTAAAAAAGATGGCTTTTCTCTCTTTCAAGAGAGGGAAGCTTGCGAGAAAGAGAAAAGAGATTCATATGTGCCAATGGTGAGCAGCGTTGCCACTTTGATGCAGTTGCAGTAGATCTACCTACTGCATTTTTTTCAAAAATTGAACCTACTGCAAACAAAATGAAATCTACTTCATTTTCATAGTACGATTGTACGCACATCTTGATTCCAGATCGAACAAATGTATCCCTTCTTAGCATAAAACATGACAACAAAACTTTTCGAAAAAGTTTAATATTCTTATCTGAACGCAGTCACCACACACTTTCCTTAAACGAACCCATTCACATTGTCATCGGCTAATGGCTGACGGCTACCACTGCATTGTCAATGACTCGACGTGACTTTCGTTAATTCTGTTAGTTCTCCCATTGACATTTTATTTTTTCCTTAGCTCGCTGCAAAAGCAATATTTTACACTGGATAAATTTCTAATTAACAGCCCGATTCCTCCCCTTGTGAGGAATCAAAAGTCACAAGCTCTTGTGACTATTCTTTGTGAGGATTATTGTGACTCGATAACATTTGTCGGATTCTCCGATAATCCTCACAAGAAAAGTCACAACGAAACTCACCACAGCAAAGGTGAATATATAATCAAACTTTTCTGCAAATTGTGGCTTGGCTGAGAGGTATTGTATAGTTATTTCGTATACACTTCTTATAACAGCCATGTGCAAGGAAATATAGCACTGAAAGAAACTATTCAAAACAAATTTAATAAAACTGCAATTGGAAGAACAAAATGTAATACATACTCGAAGTACAAAAGGCAAGGAAGTTGGTTGAATGCCATGAGGCTTCACGCTCTGCATGAGATCCCAGCACAATGTTTTTGGAAATCGAAAAAACTTTACAAACGTGTTGTTCTGTATAAATATTGGGTCATTGGTAGTTTGGTACCTCTCAAGGTTCTTAAAAGCCGTCTTCGCTGCAATCCTATCAATATTATTAGTTTGTTACAAATGTTATGCTTTTGTAAAATTCTTACTTTTAAACATTTCGGAGGAAACTTCGTCAATAATATGCGCCATATTCATTTCAACTTCCATTTTTTACACTACTCAACAATCAAAATATCAAATCTCAAATAATTTGCTAGTTGTGACCAGTGATGTCAGACTTTGGAAGTACGTTTTCCCACAGTGGTACCTCAACAATCCCTTTTATCAAACGCCGTTGTTATTAAAATCCCACAATTATCCCAAATAAAAACATATAAGAAGGCTGCAATCCACTGTGCGGATCGTTGAATAAGCTATCCCATCCTTAAAATTAATTTCCCCAAAGTGTGGGCTTTATGGCAATGAAATATAGAAAATTACATTGTCACAACATATTGTTCATACAGTTTATCAAAATTTTTAATGGTTCGACAAAACACAGCGGTTTTCAATTGCTTATGCCTTGGGGTACATAAATGGTTTTAGTAGGAAATGATCTTAGGACAAAATGTTTTTATTACCATTACGGAAGTATTTGCATCAAAAGTTTTTTTCGAACTTTTTAAAATTTGGGCAAAAAGCGTTATTTTTACTAAAAACGCCTCCAAAAAGTGGGCGTTTCGTGCTTATGGTTCACAACAAAATTGAAACAAGTTAAACCTTTAGATTGATATGAAGACCTCAATATGCAAATTGAATTCATCATTTCTTTTCCTAACCTATTTATTTCTTTTGATTTGACATCGGTAACAACCGAAAATATCCTTTCTACCTCTGCGTTTGAGTGGGGAAGTGTCAAAGCGATTTCAACTAATTTTCCTTAATAATAGTATGTCGTCAAAATTATGCATTTGTTGTAGACAATGTTCTTGTGCATGACTTTGACGTAAAGATTCACATCATTTGTTTCATAGTATGCGTGTGTTGAGAATTGGAATTGGAATTTTAGACAATGTTCTTGTGCGCATGCAGATTTGATTAATTTGACTTTATAATTTATGAATACGTGTGAGTAAGCAACTTGCCTTGTCATCAAAAATGAAAATTAATGCATACAGATATAAAGGCTGTGTTCATTTTTTTAAGATGAAAATGTATATAGTTGCATATTGTATTCTTCATGATAAAACGAACAATTACTTTGGGAAATGATTTGAGCATAACGTAAAATCCCTCAATTTTGCACTATGGGCTTGGAAAAATCCCTTTATCCCTTTTAGCTTATTTTAGACGAAAAAATCCCACAAAAAAGGGATAAATTCCACGATCTGGCATCACTGGTTGTGACCTGCTCTGAAGGAGATCACAATTTCGATTGTTTTTGTGACTCTCACAAGTTGTGACTGTGGGGGAGCATACGAAAAAGTCACAAAAACAATTTCACCTCTTCTTGTGACTTGTGAGGTATCAGTGATGATGGGGAGAATCGGGCTATAAATCTTCAAGAAAATAGTAAAATATATAAATAAGTTTGATTAGGTTAAGTGAAAAACATACGAAATCGTATTCTGTTTAAACAGTGAAGCCCAAAAAATGGGCATTGGAGAATGAGACGGTGTATCGTAAGTGATTTGTTTAGAAGTATATATTTGTATGAATATCGGTGTTGGTTTGTGCAAGTTTTTAAGTAAAGAACTTTGAAATGGAATAAAACAAAGATGATTTTTTTAAATTGACATGAAATTTATTTTTTTCGAAAGAAACATGAAATTAACTGGCATTACAATTTAAATATGATTTCTGGCATATGACCGCCACTGCTGGCTCGGACGTAGTCTAATCTGGAAGTCCAATTTTCGATGACTTTTTCCAACATTTATGGACATATATCGGTAATAAATCGGCGAATGTTGTCCTCTAAGTGGTCAATCATTTCGGGCTTATCGGCGTAGACTACCGACTTCACATATCCCCACAGAAAATAGTCAAGCGGTGTTAAATTGCACAATCTTGGAGGCCAATTCAAAGGACCAAAACGCAAAATTATGCGCTCACCGAACGTTTCCTGCAACAAATCACTTTTGGGACGAGTTGTGTGACATGTTGCGCCATCTTGTTGAAATAACAGCTGCTGCATATTATGATTGTTCAATAGATGAACGAAAAAGTCAGTAACCATGGCTCTATAGAGGTGACCATTGACTGTAACGTTCTCGCCAGCATTGTTTTTAAAGAAGTACGGACCAATTATTTCACCAACCCATAAAGCACATCAAACAGTCAGTTTTTGTGGATGTAAAGGTGTCTCAACATACACTTGAGGATTATCATCGCTCCAAATACTTTTGTTTATGGACGTATCCATTCTTGTTTTGGGACCATTCACCGAATCTACGCCTTGCTAGGTGCTCCAGTGGCTTCAATTCTTGAAATAGTTGGATTTTGTAAGCACGCAAACCAAGATCTTTCCGCAAAATCTTCCATAAAGTGGATGAACACAGATCCAATTCCTGTGCACGAAGGCGGATAGACTGATTTGAGTCTTACTCTATACTACGCTCTACAGCAGCAATGACTTTTTCTGTAGGTACGCACTGTATGACGTCTCTATGGATGCGTATTGCGTATTATCATTAAGAGAAAAACGTTGTGCGAAAACGTTCCATACTTATTCACATTAATTGCTCTGATGGACGATTATGTTGACCGTAAAATGGACGTAGTGCGCGATGCTAATGTTGAAGATATGATACTTTCCGATATGTGCTTTGACAATCTTAATCTAAGTTCAAATGATTTTGTTGAATAATTTAGTCGAGATATTAAAAAAAATTTATTTGACTTGGTAAAAATAGGTATACTACAGGTATACTACACACTAAAACCCTTCAGAATATCATTTTAGCCAAAGAGCTTACAGGCCACAAAGAAGATTGTTGGTCTCCGTCAAGTTCACCAGGCTTATTGAGTTTTTCAATGAATTTAATTCTAAATGGCGAATATAAAAGAAGGTAAGGCCAAATTATGAATTATATATGTAACGGGTCCGCCAAATAACTTTTTTTACTTGTACTTTTTTTTATTTGAAAGTACAATCCTTCCGGTTAATAATGGAAAATAATTTCATTCAAATGGCTGCCTTGGCTGGCCATGCAGTAGCCTACACGATCGGTCCAATTTTTAAGCACATTATCGATTGTGTGCAGCTGTATTTCACCAATGGCTTCACGAATATTGTCCTTTAAAGCGTCAATTTTCTCTGGCTTGTCGGCGTAACACTTATCTTTTACGGCACCCCACAAATAATAGTCCAACGGTGTCAAATCGCAGCTCCGAGGTGGCCAAACGACATCAGCTCTGCGGCTGATAATGCGATCTTCAAAAACAGGGCGCAAAACATCGAGTGTAGCTTCGGCTGTGTGGCACGTAGCGCCACAATTTTTGTGACCAAAAATTCGTTCAACATGGCCCGATAACGATTGCCATTGACTGTAACGGCCACTCCTTGCTCATTTTCGAAGAAAAATGGCCCAATTATGCCTCTGGGCCAAAATCCGCACCAAACAGTGACTCGTTTTGGCTTTTCAATGTATGCGTGCGGGTTTTCTGTGCCCCAAATGCGACAATTTTGCTTGTTTACATCCCGCCAAGATCAAAATGAGCTTCTTCTGAAAAGATGATTTTTTTGGCAAAATCGGCATCTTCTCGAAGTCGATCGCAGGCCCACTTAGCGAAGCGAAAATGCATTGGATGGTCAGTTGGCTTCAACTCCTGAACCAATTGGACTTTGTATGGCGTCATACCAAGGTCTTTATGCAAAATCGTCTCAATGATGTCTCCGAAATGTTCAATTGTTGAGAACGACGGTGAATTGATGTTGGTGGCGCTTCACGCACACTTTCTGCCACAGCAGCAATATTCTCGGGTGTACGCACTGTTTTTGGCTTTTCACGCTTTGGTTTATCGATGAGGATGCCAGTTTCTTTCACTTTTTTCACAAGATAAAGAACATACGGAGCTGACGGTGCTTCTCTTCTTCCAAAATCCGTACGCAATTTTCGTCTGCAACAGATACAATCCCCAAAAACGCGGAATAATCGTTTTTTTTTTTTTTTGCGTAACAATTCGTCTGTAGTGTTGGCGCAGCGCGAATTCCGTCGCCGATTCCCCCGCCCGTCCGACACGGAGTGCGCCACGGACGGCCACCAACCTTGAAGAGTATGGGACCACACGAGACGTTGCGAAGAGTGGCCAGCCCCGGATCGCCCGTTGTGTCGAGAATATCGCCGCTGTTGCCGAGGATGTCGAGCTGTCGCCGTAAACATCGACTAGACGTCGGTCGTGCCTCGCAATTAGCCATCAGCCGGTCGTCCCTAAGGCGAATTTTGGTCAAAGACTTGCGCATATTCCCGTACAAGCTCCAGTCCGTGCATCAGCTGCTGTCTATCGAGCGCCAAACGCGTGTAACCTACGCATAAGCCATCCTCAATCTCGATGACGAAGTGGACGATTTTTCGACTAAAATCACAATGAGCGATGAGGCTCATTTCCACCTCTGCGGGTACGTGAACAAGCAAAACTATCGCTTCTGGGGCACCGAAAATCCACGAGTAATGCACGAGGAGCCATTACACCCGCTCAAAGTTACTGCATGGTGCGTTGTTCACGCTGGAGGAGTCATCGAGCCATTTTTTTTTCGAGAACGCCGCTGGTCAAACGACAACAGTGGACGTTGCGCGCTATAGGGCCATATTAACCGAGTTTTTTCAGCCGCAATTGGACGAATTAGGACTGGAGGATATGTGGTTCCAACAGGACGAAGCAACCGTACACACTGCGAGAGCCACAACCGATATTCTGAGAGCCAAACAACATCTGATGACTTCTTTTGGCCCACCACCTTGTATATGATCTAAACAAGTTCCCGCAAAAGGCCTTGTGGGCTCATTGATAAAGCATGTTAGACCATGTGATGCTAGCAAGGCCAGGTAGCTAGAAACGATTTCACTATCATCCAAAATGTTAATATTAAAATCGCCGACAAAAATTAGGTTTTGAGAATTTTCCTTTGTCAAGAGATCAGATAATTCTTTTACAAACATCGAAACATTGAACATATGCAGTTTGTTTTGTTATTTAAATAAATCTACTGCACTTTTTACATCTACTGAATCTACTGAGAAAAAACAGTCCTAAAGTGGCAACGCTGATGGTGAGACGAGTATGGAGGATGGACATGGAGTTATAAAAGCTTTTAAAAAGCAAACAGCGACAGCGAGAGTCAGACCAATTGAGAGCGAGTGAGATGCATGCAACAGGGTTGCAAAAGTCGATACAATTGTACTGTTTTCGATACAATCGCCCTAGCTTCCGTACACAAATACACTTTTATAAAATCCGATACAATTTCTGCTGCAGCTATTTATACCCTATCCCATAGGGGTATATTAGTTTTGATACATAGTTTGTAACATAGAGAAATAATTTTGCTACATATACCTCAAAGTATATGGATCGGCTCAGAATCACTAGCTGAGTCGAATTAGCCATGTCTGTCTGTCCGTCCGTCTGTCTGTTCGTCACGGATTTATGGGCCTTAAATTTTGATCTAGGATAATGAAATTTGGTATATAGGATCCTTGTCCGAGTCACCAGAACAAGTGTAAACATTTTTAAAATCCGCCCACTGCCACGCCCCCTTTTTAGGAAAACTTTTTTTTTTCGCCAAACCGTAAAGAATTTTATAAAGTGTCTGAGTAGCTTGTTTAGAGAATCGTAATATCTATATTTCGTCAGTATAAAGTTTTTTGCCACGTCCACTTTTTGGGGGCGTTTTTATAAAAAATATTTTCTGGTCAAATTTTAAAATTTTCGATTCACAATCACTTTTTTTCTATATTCGCGCCATTTTTTTTGCCTGAATACAGTTTATCAGCTGTTTGATGGTTCTTTTATAAATTTTTCTTATGAAAGTTTCGTACCGAAAATACATGTCTACTTATTTCTAGGGATCTTGAAGATCTTAGTTAGTCATTAACTAACAAAATAGACAATCAGGAGATAATTAAATTTAAGGACATTTTGTGGTTTTAAAATTAAAATTATGCTGATAGAAATGGATTTTTGTTTTTAGGTTGTTATTTGTTTTTACTCACTGGATGCCATAATTTCTATAAGCAAAAAAACAGTTAATTCACATGATTTTAAGAGAAATGTACTAAATGATTTTTACCCTTATGGGATTTCGAACATTATTGTATTGTACACAAAATTATAAAAAATAAAAATAAGTAAAGCAAAACACTTTTGTTTCGAATTTTAAGTCACTCTCATGTTGATCAGGTTCCGGCAAGCGCTCTGTATCTTTAAGACAATGGGTTGGAAGATCCTTATACACGGCACAAGCTCTTTCAGAAAGTTTCACCAAATCAATTAATTTTTGTTTTGATATGGGTAACTTACCCTGATAAATGGGTTTAAGTACCACAGGAAATCCCCCAAACAGCTATATTTTTATAGTTGAAACTATTTTTCGTTCGTTCGTTTAGTGGAGCTACAGTTCTACATGTCCTAGCCAACTTAGGACCGGTTTTTCAGTGCTTAGTTAACTCTGAGTTAACGCAGAGTTTAATAACCCCGAAATAAATTTAAGCTAGAGTTAACTCATGAAGCAGTTTTTCAGTACAGAATTAAATTTGACTCCGTGTGTGATGATTTAATTTGGTAGCACTCATGATTTATCGATTTTGCTCAGTTATCACTTTATCAGCTGTTTGGTTTTCCCCAAACAAATTACAATGCTTTTGTCACAAACTTGCAAGTCTTCTTCTTAAAACAATATTTAAAACAATTTCAAGTTGCTTATATCTGCATTAAGTTCAAATTGGAATTGAAAAAAATTGTGTTCTTGGTATGATATCATCTGTCAAAAACATCTATCCATTTAATCCCGGTGTTAACTCAGCAAACTTGCGGGTTAACTCGAAGTTAACTCTAGATTTAAATCGCCTGAAAAACTGCTTTCTCAAGTTAACTCGAGTAAGCTCCCAAAACTAGGATGATGTCGCACTGAAAAACTAGGCCTTAAACGTCCTTTTCGAATTTTAACGACTTAATTTTAAGCCAATAAATTTTGTAGCCATCTTTATATTTTTTTGCATCCATAGAATGGCATTCCATTTGGGAACGCCTTGACTCTAAAAACTTTAACTATATTTTTTGTAAATGACGAAATAGAAAAAACGAAATCTTGATGACTGTTATAAGCAATAATTTTAAAAATTTAAACAATACTGATCCTGGCAAGCTATCAAGAGTACACTCAAAACAGAAATATTACAAGCTTTCGCTTGTTTTTTCCGTTAAATGATCATATTACTAAAAGCTGATAAAAGGACAAAAATGATCATAAGTAGTGACAGATATGGCCATTATGTGCATTGAAAAACAAAACTAAGTGAGATAGAGGTTTTTTTCCTTTTGAGAGAAATTAAATGCCTGCTTTTAATGATTTTTATTATTTCGTAATTCTTATAAAAATTACAATTATGCCTCGGTTATTATTTTCAGCTATAAAACGTAAAAAATTATAGTTATTTTCTTAAAAAAAAAATAATTCACCAAATCTGTACACTGTACCTCCAGTACAATTTCAATACAATTTTTTTTTAACTTTCAATACAATGCTGAAAAGCCATTTTTCATCCCTGGCATGCAATTGTATTCTCAATTTAAGAGCGCAAATTGTCACCCTAAGAGACAAGAGACCCCGCCATCTATTGACACAATAAAAACCAGAAAACCACCATCATGGAGAGCTTTTTTGTATATCAAACTCTTGATACCAATTTCCTGTGTCAATAATAATAAAAAAAAAAAAAGGACAAACTCGTGTGCGGATGAAAATTGGGGGGATGAATCCCTTTTTTTGTATCCACTGTGTGTAAACAGAGAGTCAGCTCTCACTATAATCACTGTCGCGTTATTACTATCATCATTACTGGTTGTACCACTCCACTCTTGTTTTGCACCCCCCCACTAACTAGGATGGAAAACCCGAATGGCGATGGAGCAATGATGATGAGGACGGTGACAGGCACAAGGGTTGATTTTAATTTGTACTCGCACAACGGGCACCATGAAGCGGATCCCATAAAATAATTTCCCACTCGGTAGGGGGTGCTTGGTCTCAATTGAATTTGATTCCCTCTTTCGCCGGCTTTCCTTTATCCCTTTTTTTGTAGTCCTTTCGCTGTGGGTGGAAGGGGCTTGGTTTTCATTTTTATTTTGTTTTATTTTCGTGTGGTTTGAACCTTGGTTTGGCATTCCTCCCAACAGCTTACCCTTATCATTACCCATACCGTAGTCTGCATATGGGGATTCTGTTTTTTTTTTATTATTTGTTCGAAGGATCTACTACTTCAGCTCTCTTTTGGTCTCCTTCGCCAGAAACCACTTTGGGCAGGCATGAGGAGGTTGCATTGTATATCGATAGATGTGCCAGGTCGGAGAGGGTGAATGGGGGTGGATGGGAAATTTCGTATTCAGGAAATGTCTTACGATAACTTATTCGAGAGGAAATTATACTTGCACCGTACTCAACCAGCATCGTATAGTCACGGCCGTTAGAGTCAGGGCACGGGGAACATAAAAACGTGTTCTCAACGAATTTATGCAGAGAAGGTGGATTTGCTTGCTTCTTTGAGGGTTGCTTCTGGTGAAGGACTCTTCTGGGTTTTTTTTTCGGCGGCGGGGGGTGGGTACTGTTGCCGGATAATAAAAAATGGGTTTTTACCCTCTTCACACTTTCACACTTGAAAAAGTTTGTCCTCGACGTCGTAGTCGTAGGAGGAGTAGTTCCTGATGGTATCGTCCTTGTCGTTGTGTTGTTATTGCTGTGTGTGGTGTTATGTTGAGATGGATCTGGTTGGATTCGTCGTTCCTTCATTTGAGAGTAAATAGGCACAACATGTTTTTTTTTTTTTTTTTTGTACTTTGTTTCCCCAGATCCTTTTTTGCGGTTGAGGTGGAGAACTTGTGTGCGAGTGGATATAAAAAAAAATTGTGTTGTTCTGCGAGTGAATTTATATAGATGGGAGGGTAGTGGTGATGGGGGTTGTAGGGTTGGGGGTTGTATAGTGGTGGTTGCACAATTTAAATTCATTTATTAATGACAGGTGTGAGAGCAAAGTGGTTGAGTGGTTGATTTAAGTGGATTAAGGACTGGGTTCGATTTTATTTGAATTGACATCAAGTGCAGAGGGAGTTGGCCAGAGTTTATTTTATTTTTTTATTTTTTATTTTTAATTTTTAAGTGGCAGTTTCAAGCGTTGATGGGGCTTTGTGAAATGCTATGAAACGCCAATATATACAAAAATGGGCGGTGTGGTAGTATCTACGCTGGGCGACTTCCAATTGCCAGTCTTTTGATGTCGATGGGAAAATGCTTAAACTGGACAGAGGAAGACACGTGTTTGGGGACGTGGTGTTACCGTGAAAATTGCAGTTTTTGAAGAGAAATACGATGCAAGTTGAACAAGTATACTTCTGTAGCTATTGATAGTGATGTATCAGGCAGGTTTTACCCAAGTATGGACGGACTAGCTGAAGGACGAATGACAGAAACCAATATTGCGGTTGCCGGGAAGTGGTTGGTTTCACCATTTTGTACACTCTCTGAGAGGATGAGTAAAACCTTGATATTTGTGTCCACCTATGAGAGTTGGTCTACAGCTGTGCAAAGTTTCAAGTTTATCAGATCAATGGTTCTTTTGTTTCTGAGGGGGTGACGTAATGTGTTTAAAGTTCTCTTCTTTTGGAGTGAATTTCAGGAGTGGACTCATTCTACATTTACAATTTCGAAAATAATTCTTCAGGTAGGCGCCAGGACATACAGGTCCATAATGGACTAATAACTCAACCTAGCGAGACATAAGTCCAAAATCATTTTGGTTTTATTTGTGAATGGTTGTGGGCATTTAGAATATACACTTGAGGACCTTGAGGACAGCTACGAGTTGTCAGGTTTTATTTATCTTTATGTGTTGCTACAGTTAAACTTGAAGTTGGGCTTCAACAATATTTGTTCATCATTAGAGTCCTCTGCTATTCAGCCTGTAACAGGCCTTCAACATTGTCGGAATGAGATTGTAATTCTCCATACTCGTGCTTATGGTGATATGCTCATTTTCGGTCCAGAGAACCGTTGGTTTGATTGCCTATTGCAAGGTTAAGATTACTATCAACGTTTGGAATTGTTCTGTGGATTCCTAGCAAAGGTGGCTGTCGACGATTGCTGTTGATGATGGGATGACGACCCTCTGTGGACATTTCTTATCGCCGCTCCCAAAAGCATGGATTAAACTTCTAGCTGATGACGTTTTTATCACTCCATGGTGGATAAAGCGGTACCTTTAAGGTTTTAGACTTAACAACTTGCAAGCATTTTTTTATAAACTTTTCTCAGGTGAGGCAAACCTATTTCGCCTTGAGATGATGCTTGCAGATGTTTATTGACTCTGATCTTGAATTGTTTCAGATTGTATAATGGCGGAAATACATCTTCTGGAAGTTCGTTCCATTGTTTGCTTGTTCTGTGACAAAAAGAGTTTTGGTACTGTGTTGTTCGCGTCGTTGTTAGATGTGCCTATGGGCTGCAACTGCTTGTCTTGTATAGGTCTTTGTGCGAATGTCTGCCGATGTGCAGCAATAGCGGTAATATGCGTGTCAATGTGAGTTAGTCGCTATTAGTTTACTTGTCGTCAAATGTCGTCAAAAGGTTATTAATGTGCAATAGATATAGAGAGGGTGAAATAATTTACCCTTGAGGTACCCCAGCGTTTATGGAGAATTTGTCTGAGGAAACGGCATCTACTACTTGCAAAGATCTGTCCATATGTCCGTTAGCAAACGGTTTTTAGAATTTTGGGTGCAATACTACAGAGATGTCAGAATCCTTGTAAAAATGGAATATCTGGCATTCAAGGACCATACAGTGCCTCAAACCTAGCTTCTCCCTTTTTTGTGTGTGCGAAGACATTATTTTTGACACAAAAAAGAGAAGCTCCTGTTTAACGCCGACTTCGAACGGAAAATTTGAGAAGCTTCTCATGACAGTGTTACTCTTGGATGTTAGTCGGGCTTTCGCAAGATGTGGAGCAGGGAAAAAAACATAGGCATTGTCATTTTCAGGATTAGAACTAGGAATTCCACGTCTAGTGATCCAACGCACTTACCGCTAGCCCACTGCTTACATCCTTGTGCCTGGTCTGACAAAGAACCCATATCACACCTAATAAGCTCCCACAACCGGTCCTAGCGGAGGATAACAGGCGACAACTTTAAAAGATGCGGCATCAGGTTACATTACCACGGGATCAAAAATCATGGATCGCCTCCATTTTTGAGAAAAATATGTTTCTTGGAGATCCACTCTTACAGTGTCTAGGGCAAGGGTTATCCAGAAACTCTTGTGACTAACCAGACAATTATGGAGTAGGAGACTTTGACCAAAACCAATAAGGCGATGATGTAAGAGCGATAAGCACTAACGGGACAGGTAACTATTTATTTCTTGAGAACTTGCGTTCGTCCTTAAAAGCACTGATCTACTCTATATCACGTGAATTACGTGAATTGACTTTAGGTAACGAGGTTCCCAACTTGAAAAAAACCCTCGAACGTTAATATTGTCAAAATCAAGAATCAAGACGTTTGATATCTTTGACACACTGGTGGTATCATTCCTATAGTATACGGAAGTACCTCCGATGTTTCGGGAAATACCACACTAATGCCACGCGAGCAGTGACTTTTACCGTGATTTACATATAATTCTACCGATCGCAGTGCCATTCTTTCTAATTGGTATCATTAAGAACTAAATTTTTCAATTGCCATTTCTTAACTAATCTGGTGTTACCACCCAAGGTATTGCTAATACAATGGTATCCTTGCCATGGCATTTATACCACCAGTGTGTCAAAGGTATAAGATGGCTAGGACTAGGCAGATTCGGCACCAATAAATTTAATTCCCACCAAGGGTGCTTATTTTAATTGAAGTTCCCAATTAGAGAGCTAATCTGCTTAAGGGCCCAAATGGACCGCACTTCTAATATCCAACTGGAGAGCTATTCTAGTTGATGGTGTAGTGTGACCGCAAACGTCAGCGCCACCTAAGAAGAGCAAGTCAAAACGAATGGAGACCAGATCTTCAGCACCAAGGAATTTGATCTACTCCCAGATGATGGAACGACCACATGAGGAAAAGGAGACATTCAGCATTCCTCAAATTGTAGCGCCACCTACCGGAAATGATTATAGCTCAGCCAAAATAAGAAGAAAACCAACCCAAAGCATCACAAAAAAAAACTGAAAACCACGTCTCCACATCCCCAAATTAGCTTCATCCTCTAATTGCGCGCGAAAATACCCTATCCCCCTCCAGGACATAGCGACAAAACTCGAATTTAATTTAAATGAAAGGCATTCCGAATCTGATCCCCAAACCACCTCGAAACCACCAAAAAAGTTGTTAAACTCTAAAAAAAAAAAAAAACACGACTTCTGTCGTCAAAAGAAGTCAAATTCGTAGCCCACCTTGAACCATTTAACACCCCCACTGAAGCATTCATTAAATCACTCACCCACTCGTTTAATTTTGTTAATTTAGTCCTTGAAACTCATCCCCCGCCCCTGCCTTTTCACACAGCGAAGCTGTTTTTCCCACATTTATCGCCAGAGACAGTTCCACTTTTCATGCTTTTGACTCTTACACCACCCCCCTCCCAAAAAGAAAAACACCGCCAGGACCCATTCCATGCCAACAACCACTCCGCACATTTTATTCACTCTGCTGGCTGCTCTGCTCGAATGTGTGTGCGCTTGTCAGTGTGTGTTCATTTTCGAAATCAGAAATTCTGACAGCGCAACCAAACTTCAGGATTCCACATCTATCCTTCCGAAGCCATTAACAATGTGATGGTTGAGGGTTTAGGGGGCAGTGGGTGTTGATAATCCGACTGGCGGCGTCGTTGGTGTCGTTGTCGTTGTCGGTCGCATGCGAACACAACCGATGCGAAAGCAGTGTCTTGGTGTACCCTTGAAACTCGCTCGGGTAGGATATATGTATTGGGAGACTCTTGTTCGTTTCGTCCTTTTTTTTGTGAAGTTTTGCTTTTCGTTTTTCCTTTTGCTTCCCCCTTGTGTGCAAATGCACACGTTCACAACGGTAATAGAGGATATCAACCCTCAATGGCGTTTCATCGCCATTGATTCCGATTAAAATGACGATGATGTCGTGGAGAGCTCGTCTCTACGGCAATGTGTGTGTGTCTCTTTGGAGATGATTTTATGGAGTGGGCTGGTTAGATAGATGATTAGGACAAAAGGTCGGAAGGAATAGAGCGATGATCCTTTCAATGTTCGTGTTCCCCAAACGAAGTATCCAAATTGGAATTGAACAAAAGCAATAAAGTTGTACATGGGTGTAGGTATGAGTATGTCTGTCTGTGTGTGTGAAAGGATTAATTGAAGATGTGGGAAAGGAAACTTTCAGTAAATTGCGGTGAATTTCTTTGCCCGGAATCCAGGATATGACCATTTTATTTCCGATTTCTAATTAATCCAGCGACAATTTCCCCGATGGCATTTTTGTGGACCTCCCCCACTCGCCTACAGTTTTATTGTGTCAGGGACTCAGAGAGGCAAATGCGAAAAGTCCTTTGTAACGTGCGAACGGTTACATTTTCCAAAGGACACTCCACGTGGAGTCCTTGCCATTGTCGTTTGCCAAGACGAAGGGAGATGAAAATGTTTCCTTTGGATTCAGTCGAAGATGGGGGGCTGGTGGTGGCGGCGGCTGCAGATAGCTGGAGGTGGATTTTTTTTTTTGTTCTGGGTTTCGTTTAGGTGATTTTTGATTGGTTTAACATGGTTTGAGGATGTGTTGTGGGGTAGGGGGGTTTAGTTGGCTTTAGGGATGGTGGACTATGTTTTTGAGCGCTTATTTCAAACGGACATTAGGGACCTTGAGTATAGTACTCGATGTTTCGATGTGCGTTAAGAGATTCGAGAGTTTCTGATAGGAATGACTTTTTTTTGTGGGATGTGTATCAGCATTTTGGTCCCCTAAAGTTTGATGATGATTGCTGAGATCTACATTAGCTTGGTTCACATTTTTTTCAAGTTGGAAGCTGGGTAGGTACTTGACTATGACGTTTTCAGTCGCACTCTACAAAGTTTTCAACAGAGATGAGATGGGGGTGATTGTGAAGCCACTTCTTACGAGGGTTATAAATGAACGACATAAAAGTTTTTAAAGACCTTTTTCAATTTTACTAAACCTTTTATCGATGTACCTTATTTAGGATAAACTCTTAGGTTTAGTCACTTCGCAGGTAATAATCTCTCACAAGACGTGCACCTCCCTTTACAGCACTTTTTGTCAGCAGCTCATATGGCATGACATGATGACTAACTGGTAGGTAATGACATTATCCGTTTGCACTTAGCTGAGGGCTACTACGACTCTTAGCCTACACAGTATGACAAGTATAAAGTGCGCTGAACACTTGAAGGCAGCTTATCGGGCCTGGTTTTTAACTGCTACAGTCCTGAATAAGCGTGGGAGTCAACCAACATGCCTCTCCAATTATCCCGGTCCTTAGCTAACTGCCTCCAGTTATGCACTTCAAGTTGGTGGGCGTCGGTTTCTACTTGTGCGCTGACATCTGGCTGAGAATCAAAGACTGTGAGCCGGAGTATTGGTGTCCATTCGTTCTGCATGTCCTAGCCATCTTAAACGTACAATGAAGAGTATTTTGACTAGGGGTATGTCGCTGTACAGCTCGTATAGTTCTTGGTTGAATCTTCGTCTCCATAGCCCAGCAACGCAAACGGGGCCGAAGAATTTTCCTCTCGAATCGACTAAGGATTTCTTCATCCACTTTTGGCACGGTCCATGTTTCAGCGCCGTAGAGCTGGACGGGGATGATCAGGGTCTTATATTGGATCTCCTTAGTAGTACGAGTGAGGGCTTTACTACTAAATTGCCTTCTTAGCCCGAAGAAACAGAGGTTTGCAAGAGTAATTCTTCGTTTAATCAGAATTTATGACGGAGCCGAGGTAGACAAAGTTCCGTACTACCTCAAAGTTATATCTGTCAATGGTGACGTCCTGTCTAATTGGTTGATGTTGTGTGCCCTTTCGTGGTGACAGCATATAATTAGTCTTACCCTCATTTACTGCTAAACCCATTTAAGCCGCTTCCTTCTCTATACTAGCAAACGTGGCTATGACATCACGTTGAGTCCTACCAATGATGTCAATATCGTCGACGTATGCTAGTAGTTGCACCGATTTTTGGAAAATTGTGCCTCTGGTGTTGGCTCAGGAGTTTTGCACAATCCTCTCAAGAATCAACTTGAAAAAGTCACATGATAGCGCATCGCCTTGCCTAAATCCTTTTTTGGTATCGAATGTGTCGGTTAGGTCGTTTCCGACCCTGATGGTGTAGCGAGAATTCCCCATCGTCATTCTACACAAACGGACGAGTTTGGACGGTATACCAAAACTAGACATGGCTCTGTATAGTTCGTCTCTATTAATGCTGTCGTTTGCGGCTTTGAAATTGATGAATATCGACTTCTTGGGTTTTCTCCAGGATCTGCCGAAGTGTGAACATTTGATCGGTTGTGGACTTTCCTGGCCTAAAACCACACAGATAAGGGCCGATCAGATTGTTGGTAAACGGTTTCAGGCGTTCACATATTACGGCAGATAGGAACTTGTAGGCGATGTTGAGGAGACTTGCCTCTGTAGTTTGCGCAGTTTAGAGGGTCTCCTTTTTTGATGCTGAGGTTCCATTCTTCAGGGATACTTTCAGCCGACCAGATTTGGCTAATGAGTTGGTGGATGTTACTTACCAAGTCATCTCCGCTAGCTTTGTAAAGCTCATTTCCCAGCCTTGTTAAGCTTGAGTTTAGATATTGCTATCCTCACTTCACTTAGGTCGGGTGGTGGTAGTTTTCGCTGTCGTCGCCAATATTGAATTTCTGCTTCTGTCTGACAGCGGAATGTTGTTCGTCATCGCCGTTTAACAGTCTGCAGAAGTGGTGCTTGCATATCCTAAGCATCGACCGTGTCTCAACTACGATATTTCCTTGATCATCTCTACAAGGTTCTGTTTGAGCCTTGTATCCTTGGCTTTAACGTTTAACACTTTGGTAAAACTTGCGAACATGGTTCCTTGAGTGGCCCCTATCGGATATCCAAAATACTGGATGCGTGCCTCTTGACTATCGCAATGTGATCAATTTGGTTGACTGTTCGTTGATCTGGAGACCGGCATTTCCCCTAGTGGAGTTCGAGGTTAAGAAACCGTGTGCTGGCTATAGTGACATTTCTTTCCGTAGCGAGACGTCCGTTGCCAGACGTGTTGTCGTGTAGGCTATGTTTTCCGACAAAACTGCTAAAGATGTCTTCTCTTCCTACCATTGACATCTCTCACCACTATTTTAACATCGTACTTCGGTAGTTTTGTCAAGGAGCTCCTAGAAGCAATCTTTAGCTATATCGTCCTTTTCCATCGTCGGAGCGTGAGCGCATATAAGCCTTATGTTGGCGAATTTGGCCTTGATGCGAATTGTTACAATGCGTTCGCTAATGTCTTGAAAACATACGACTTCTTGCCTAAGTCTGGCACTTATAACAAATCCGCATCCGAATAGTCGCTGTTTCTGCTCACTATAACACGATCCGTAGTATATGTCACAGTTTCCATGCTCTTTTTGTCTGGCTCATCCCATCGTATTTCCTGCTTCGTAGCAGCTTAGGACTTCCGCTAGATGTTTGCCTGCACCTCTCCTGTTTAATGTTCTCACATTCCAGGTGCAAATACGTACTTTTTTCGTTTAGCAAGGTCGTCAACAATAAAATCAGTCCTTTCCGAGGCTATTGGTTGCTTCGTAACACTGGCAGAAGTACCGAAGCTAAAAAAGAAACGGGCCTAATGACAGACATCCTTTTTTACATAAACGGGACACTCAAACTATTTACAAGAAAAACCTATACATATACCTATGCAAGCCCAGAGAGTCAGATAATCTTTTTATAGAACTATATAACTTGTCGTCAACTTTCGTCTTAGTCCGTAGCATGTCCTTTTGGCCGTCTTATTGACCTGGGTCTATCTGTCTTCATTCGATACCAAATCAGGAGTATTTGGTCCATTCGAGAAAGAAACCCTGCTCTTTCTTTTGACAGGCATTTAGGGGCAGAATTCAATGATCGAATGCTTTTAGGCCCATTTGGAGAAGCCCGATTGACGCTAAGCGAACTAAACTTCCTTTTCAAACGGAAATTTTGTAGAATTCCCATATTTCAGTTCCAGTTAAGCAATAGTCCCGCTCATCTTGAGCCCTAATTCCTTAAAACCCTGCACCCACAATCACCTCTTTTAACCAAAGCAATATCCTATCTCCCGCAAATCCACAACAACCTCATCCTCCCACCACTACCACCCTCCTACCATATTAATATTTACACCCACCCCACAACCTGTGACATAATATAATCGCACCAACCCTTATCATAAGCTCACATGAATTACCACCGAAACCCCCAGTGGTTCATAATATAATTTAAACCATCGTTCTGGTCGTCCTTGTACCCCGACCTCCTTCTGTCGTCAAGCTAGCATAGATGAGTGTGTACACATGCCGTACAATATGCGTGTGCACATAAAAAGTTTCACACCTAACCCAGTCTGTAATGTGGTAACTCCTAGACCAACCGCCCCACCCCTACGGAGTCGTTATTCTTCTGCACCCCTTTTCATCATTTCTCAGAGAACTCATTTACCCACTCACCAGACCAAAGACCACACCATAGCCGCACTTGGTGTCTTGAACGTTTTCATTTCAATTAACTTCTTCGTCCTTCTTGCAAAAAAAAAAAAGGACTCCGCACTAAGTCAGACCGTTAATGTCGACGTTGCTGTGCCACCCCTCCCCTCGTTCATCTAAATCACCGAAAATCTCACAATTTCTGTGTGTGTAAAAGAGCTTAATTCCAGCCCAATGCCCCTAAACCCCTTTCCACTGCACGACCTACACCAGCAGCAGGAACGACAACGACAACGACGACGATGATGACGACCTCACGGGCTCTATCGCAAGAGACCCTGCGGTTAAAAGCGGATCGAATTGGACGACGACAACGACGGTCCTGTCGTTCGGTCGATGCGATGGTAGTGGTAGAAGTAGCTACGACAGAGTACAGTTAAGTGGTTCTTTTGTTTGGATCTGCGGCTTGACATGACAATAGTCACCCAACCAAGCAACGAAGGAGAAGCCACATTGAACCCCTCAATCCACCACCGTTGCCATCCAAAAACCAAACCGAAGCGTACCGACCCAACCGACCTGAATTCTGGAGAAAAGCCACAACTAACCCGCCAAGGACTACGACGAGAGAACTACTCCCAAAGAAACCCCCGAGTGACTAAAGGCATTAAAATTAAGGGTGGCAGCAAGGGTTGGGTACTGTACTGGCAGTGGCGCGGCAGCGGTGTGGTGTGGCGTGCTGATGGTTGTTGTTGGGTTCGGTATACGGTTGGTTGATGTCGGGCGGGATGTGGACTGGGGCATGGCATATAGCTGGGTAAATATGGTTTCGGATGAGTTTGACAAAGGAACTTTTACTCTTGGGGTTTCTGCGGCAGGGACGAAATTCCATCCGCCAGTACTCGACTGGTTTTGCAAATTTCAGACTCGAGTGTGTGTGTGTGTTTGTAGCACACGCTAAAAACCACCCTCAGATTTGTGTATGAATATTTGTGCGGTTTATGATGCTTCCCTGCCGCACCACCAACAGGAAACACAAAAATAGAAAAGAAACTCCCAACCAGAGAGAAGGAGCAGAGTGACTTTGTTAGAAGTTCACTACGAGCTTCCATCGGGTTTTCCGTTTGCAGTGTTCCACCGTGCGAAGGGGTGCGGAAATTGCTGCACAAATGGTTCCTCGCCATATACGGGACGTATAGGACAAGGGACGGTGGGTTTGTTGGCGTAAATGTGCTGATTGCTCGGATTTGTTTGCGCTACTTTAAATGGCCGGCGTGCGGTGAACAAGGGGAGGACGACGAAACCCGGAACGGTTTTCATTACATCCTTGGCTTTCTGCCGGCTTTTCGTTGGCGAGAGTGCGGAGCATGGTTTTGTTTTAGCTCGGTCCCGAGGAATTTGTATTCTTCGAGTCTAATTACAGGATTAAGGCGAAAGAACGGTTGCTGGTTTGTGTTTGGTTTGGTTCGGTTCGGTCTTGAGGGGCATTTTTCAATTTTTTTCCTTCTCCCCACTCCGTCTGCCGCAAAGGGTGTTAAGGACATAGCTTTTGACCGCTTTTATGCATCCCATGCCGACTTCAAAATTTGTGTGTGCTCCAAAAGGCCAGATAATTGTCGGTCCAGACTTTATCGTGGACCGCAAAATTTTAATTGGCTAAGCGTTCGGATGCAGATGGAGATGGTTGCGGCTGTGTTTGTTCACTTCGACATCTCGCATACAAAAGCTTGACAATCAGTCAACCGTAAAACTCCGGGGGCTATATTTCCGACAAGAAATCATTGCTAATGTTAATTTAAGTGATGGTTAATGGTGTGCGGTGCAGTTGTGGTCCTTCAAAGGCACCGCAAGAAGACCGGCTCTGTTTGGCCCGTTGGTGGTTTTCAGAAGAAATTCTGTTGTGTCCTATAAATCTATTTCACTTTGTCGAGTGTATAGTGGGGATGGGGAGACTGTGAAGTTGTTGTTTATGCGGTAAGGGGGGGAAGGAGTTGGGCAAAAACCGCAAAACACATTTTGTATTGGTTGCTTAAAGGCCTGGGGGCAGGAAATGTAGACTGAATGTGTGTGAGTGTGTGTTTAGGCGGGTGAATTATTTTAGAATGGTGTACGGAGAGAAAAAAGGTCAAGAAAGGTTAGGCAGGCATCAAGGAAGAGGTTTTTTTTAAAGGTCGGGATTGCTTTGAAGTGAAAAGTTCAAGATATACAAGGCTTTGTGGTGTTTCCTTCGATGAAGGCGTTCTGGGCTTTGAAGAACTTGTATTTGCAAGAGACTTTCATTTTCAATAGTCAACCAATAAATGGAATTTTTGATATTGGCGATGGTTGGGCTTTTTTAATGCCATCCTGTGGGCGGTATAGGTTTTTGTAAATGATTTTGCTGATGGTTGATGGGTGGGCAAACGTTTACACATCTTGGTTCCGTCAAATTGCAGCTAATAGTTACTCAATTTGATGTCAAGTCAGAGACCTTGTAAAAACATGCCTCTCCTCTAGGTGGAACTTGATCTATGTTTCTCGTTGAAGCACTATTAGAAAAGGTAACCTATACAGATGATCACCAACGTGAAAAAAAGACCTACAAATGGGGCATAAAGAACCTCTATAGCTGCAATACTGGTAACCTTACCTCATCTTGTTTCAACAGATTTTGTAACAAGTAGCTGTCCTCTGGGATGGTTGGGCGTTGTAGAACGAGGGTAGACTCTAATTCGCTTTAACTTGGCATTGCCCAGTGGTTGTAACTCTACACTCTACAACTATACATCAACGGTGCTTATTTTTTACCTCCAAGTGGTAACCATCGGATACTGATCTAATCTTACCGGATTTGACTTGCAGTTATCGTCTGCGAGTGTTGATAACAAGACGAAAAACAGCAACACTATAACCAGGCTGGTCAGAATGGCCAAGCTGGCAGTCCTAGGCGAACCTTGATGAGCTGCTTCGACATATTCGGACAACAGTTTATCTAGGATTCTCGAGGGTAAGTTAGGCCCCTTGAACAAAGATGGTGGCGCATGAATCGAAAGGTCAACGGCAGTGCTCAATCCCGTATTGGATACAGATGGCCCCGTGTCCTAGGGGATCTAATAAATTGTAACCTGCCCTCTAGGTCGGGTGTTGTGCTTTAATCAGTCCTTTCCGAGGCATATGGTTTTTTCCATGGGTAACTACCCACCCATGATAGCCTCGGAAAGGACTGATCTTATCATTGACGACCCTGCTAAACCCAAAAAAAAGGACAACGACCTGGAATGTGAGAACATTAAACAGGAGAGGTGCAAGCGAACAACTAGCGGAAGCCCTAAACTACTACAAAGCAGACATAACTACGGACCGTGTTATAGTGAGCAGAAACGGCGACTATTCGGATGCGGATTTGTTATAAGTGCCAGGCTTAGGCAAGAAGTCGTATGTTTCCAAGACATAAGCGAACGCATTGCGACAATTCGCATCAAGGCTCAATTAGGAAGAGAAGACATCTTTAGCAGTATTGTCGGGAACGGACGTCTGGCTTATTGACTTCGCTATGGAACGAAATGCTACTACGTCTGGCTTGGAATCAAAGACTCTGGGAGCCAGAGTATTGGTGTTCATTCGTTCTACCTGTCCTAGCCATCTTAAACGTCCAATGCGAAATTTCTTGACTAGTGGTATGTCGCTGTAGAGCTCGACTAAATCTTGATTGAATTTTCGTCTCCATAACCCATCAACGCAAACGGGACCGAAGATTTTTTTAAGTTTTTTTCTCTCAAAGCGTCCCATGATTTCTCCATTTCATGCCTTTCTATCCTAAGAAGTGTGCTAGGCACCGTTTTAAGTCTTTGTTGTTTCTAGCTAGTGCATCGAACATGCTTCGTTGGCTATAAAGCCGGTATGACCTATATCGTCCGCGAAGCTAGCCGACCTGGATCAAAGATCAACAAGAAGGAGGACGTAGAAACCGTTAGCAAAATGTAAACTCCACCAATGATGGTTGTTGCAGCTGTCGGCTATATCGAGACTCCATTCGGTCTCCGTTCTTTGGTCAATGTTTGGGTTCAGTTTGAATGAAAGTCGTCGTCGCATATACAAGAACTGGTACAAGAACAACAAGAAGGCTTTCCAGCTCAAAGCCGACCGATGATGATGGCAAGAATGGTATTGAAAATAACTTCAGGAAGATGGTCCGCTACTGCAAAATCATCAGCGTTATTGGACACTCTCAGAGCAAGCAAGGTCAAAGAAGGACCATATCATGGCCATTGAAGACAAAGTTTAGTAAGTTAAGGATCACTTGGAACAAGCCGTTCCAGTATCCAATGCCTTTGGACAAAATAAAGTCATTGGCGTTATTAGGGGCAAGGGTGTGACCACCCGTTGTCCACTCCAATGGGTGGATTCCCTAATTATGGTGAATTAAACAATCACTTCGTCATCGTTAAGGGATGTTGTATTCGAAAACCCCTAGTTTATATAAAAGCTCTAAACAAAATAGTGTACATATGTAGATAAAAACATGATCAGTGGGTCCACAATCTGTGACCAAACATACACAAGTGGTCAGTGGAAGTGCTTTGGCACAAAATATTCCTTGGGCCGAAATAGAAATCAAAATTTTTGCCACAACAGGCTTTTTTGGACCTAGAACAAGAACTCATGCATGATGGTGGGACCTACAGTTTTCTGGCGAGTCCAAAAGGATGGCCGTTTCGTGATGATTGATCCTTTGTCAAATCATCACGAGAGGACGTTTAGTGAAAAACATTTTTGGCGTTGCTACACCTGGGACCTAGAATTTTTGAGAGGCAGTTCTTCGCAACCGCTTATCCACCAAGTTTAACAAGTTTTTAAAATACGACACGAACTGAAGGTACATGAAACCATAAATTCCTGAAAAAATATACTCAGGCTATGGTATTGCATAAGCCTTCCTTAAACCTTAGTTGACCATTGATGAGTCTATTAAGGTTTAAAAAATAAATATCCCCGCTGAGTCATTAAAGAACCGAGCCCTCTTCCAAGATTAGTGGCATTCAGCAGAGCTGGGTACAGGAATTATTATACAAACTCTAACTGTAACACAAACTCAGTAAATGGAACAAGCCTACTGTAGGATTTCAATAGGCGTGTTCCATTTACAGATCCCATTTACCGGTGTGTACATTATATATTTGTTGGAACAGGTCAAAGAAGTAGTTAAGCTTATCGCTAAAACCCTAGATGACTTATGACTAAGTTCCCTAAGGAATTTTCCTCCGCTGCCCCAGCAGGGATTTTAACCTCCAAGAGATTATTTTATTCAGTGGAACAATATTCTTAGCAGAGAGAAACTTATTCTGTCAAAAAAAATATAGTTTCCTTACTTCGCAGCTTATAATAATGATGAATTATTCTTTTAGCAGAATGGGTGAGTAAAGGAATCCATAAAAGTTTAGTCCCAGCATATTGCAAAAAAACCTCTGCTTTGTGAACTGAGAAATCGTATTCGACTTACGGAGATCTCAAAGATATATGAGGGATTCTTAGGTGGCACAAGCAAGAAAATGCACGGAATGTGCATATTCACTTAAAACCTAGCGTTTTCAATCCTTGAAAAAATGTGGAAAACAGGTATACTACCCGCTCGCAGTGCATTCGTCGGATTAATTGATATATATTTCTGCTTTCCAAAGCAAAACCCGTAAAAAAACTCCTGAGAACTACTTGACGAATGATTAGAAACATTTTTGGTGTGACACACTTATACCTGTTTTCAGTTCCCTGCCTTAAGCTTTCAAATTGTGTAGTAATTGTAAAATCTAAACAAACATATCCAGCTCGATGAGTGTACATACGTATTTTTTGACATCTTGTTTGACATCTAATAACTTACCTGAAAAAAAAGAAAAACAGATATTATTATAAGGCGTTACAAATTTAATTGTTAAATAAATAGAATAACATTAAAAGTTCGACACTGCAGAAATGTGGAAGAAAGTTATTGTTTAAAGTTTGAAGAAATCCACTTTTGGTATATGCCCAATATGGTGTATTACCGTTATTATCATTTATAGGGAAGTTCAATATTTTATATTTATCGAAGCAAATTGAGTCATTTACAAGATTTATTCGACTCACTTATTTTATATTAGCTGTGAAATTTAACAAAAATCTTTTGATGCAATTTCGAGAAAATAAAAAAAAAAATAAAAAATGTTGACGAACATAAACTTTTTTATTTTAAATTGAAATCTTGAAATCGCTTGGCCCCTCGTGAGACGCTTATTTTTGGGGAAAAAAACTGAAAATTTTTAAAATCTCAAAATATGCCTACGTACAAAAGTTTATATAAACCCATTAAGTATTGTTTTTTGACATATAGGAAATCATTTCAAATCCCGTCATTCGACTCTTTTACAAAACATATGCGAAGGATACAATCGTTGAATACCCTAACCCATCTTATCCCATCTGTAAAATTAATATCCCCAAAATGTGGACATGGCTTAAAACACGATGGGGAATAGAAAATGACATTGCAATACCAAATTGTTGAGGCAGTTTATAAAACACTTTTATGGTTCTACAAAAGACAAGGTTTTTCTCCAGATATGTTATGGGGCAGTATATAAAAATGGTTTTTACATAAAAACGCCCCCAAAAAGTAGGCGTGGGTAAAAATGGTCTACCGACGGAATGTTCATATTAATATTACAAATGAGTCTGGATCGAATTTTGTTTCGAAAATTTTAAAATTCGCCGTTTTTCAATGGCATGTGCTATGAGATAGGGTATACAAATTGTTTTTTTTTTTTTAAGGAAAATGCCCCCAATTTATAATCTATAGACGAAATGTTCAAATTAAAAGTATTTCCTTAAAATTGTACCGAAAAGATTTTTTGTTTACTGAAAACGTGTCAAATAAGTGGGGGTGGCATGATAGACTTTATTTAGACGAAATGTCTGAATATCATGCTCAGACACTTTTTCAAAATTGTTCACGGTTTGACCAAAAACAACGTTTTTTTGAAAAGTGGGCGTGGTATTGGATGGATTTAAACTTTTATTAGAACAAAGACAAAGGACTTGTATACCAAATTTCATTATCTTAGCTCAAGGTTTTAGGACGGGCGTATAAACCCCTGTGCCTATGGCAAATGCATAGGGTACAAGAATATGATCTAAAGAAGAAACATTTATGCGAACTATTTTCGTCAAAACTTTTTTCAAATTTTAATGAATTTTTACCGAAAATATTTTTCTTAAGAAAATGACCCAAAAATTGGGTATGGTTGAAATCTTTAAATTTATCAAATATAGGTAATTGCATTGTCTAAATATATTGCTTAGACACTTTTTCAAAATTCCTTACAATTTGACCAAAAACTACTTTTATTTGAAACATATGAGAAGGCTACAATCCTCTATGCGGATCGTTGAATACCCTATCCCACCCGATCTGAAAAATAATATCCCCAAAAAGGGGACATGGCTTAAAACACGATGGCGATTCAATATAGAAAATGACATTGTCACAACAATTGTTTAGACAGTTTATAAAACACTTTTACGGTTCTACAAAAGGCAAGATTTTTTTTCTGCATATGTTACGGGGTAGTATATAAAAATGTTTTTTATTATATAAAAACGCCCTAAAAAGTGGGCGTGGGTTAAAATGGTCTATAGACGAAATGTTTATATAAATATTACAAATGATTCCGCATCGAAATTTTTATTTGAAAATTTTAAAATTTGAGCGAAAAAGGTTTTTTTACTAAAATCGCCCCAAAAAAGTGGGCGTTGCAAAAAGCTTTATATTGACGAAATATAGACGTAACGATTCTCTAAATACGCTTTTCAGACACTTTTTAAAAATTCCTTACGGTTTGGCCAAAAACTACGTTTTTCTAAAAAAAAAAAAAAAAAAATAGGGGGCGTGGCAGTGGGCGGATTTCAAAATTTTGTACACTTGTTCTTTTTTGTACACTTGTTCTGCTGGGAGCAACAAAGATCACGTGTACCAAATTTCATCATTCTAGCTCAAAATTTAAGGCCCAAAAACTAGTGACGGACGGACGGACAAACATGGCCAAATCGACTCAGCTAGCGATTCTTAGTCGATCCATATACTTTGAGGTATATCTAGCTAAATTATTTGTCTATGCTACAAACTATGTATCAAAACTAATATACCCCTATGGGATAGGGTATAAAAAAATGGTTACGCAGATACCGATTCTTTAAAATTCTATATTTCTGTGTTCATTATTACCGAGTTATCAGGCGTGTTTTTTTTCTGAATCTATATAGGGTTAGATACAAATGAGAAAACAAAACGCTAATCGGAGATCTGGCACCACTGAAACTGAAACACGTACCCGCCAACAGATTACGTTTTGGGGCTTAAATTTTTGCTGTGTCGTTAAATTTGTTTGTACATAAAATCCAATTTTTTCACTTATCCACTATTACACTTATTTAAGTGTTTTGATTTTATATTTTAAGCAAAGATAAAAATATTTTCACATCAAATTGTTTCATTAAACATTGATTTCCCACCTATTTTGCAGCTATTTTTAGCATTTTCTACAACCATTTCGATAATCATTGAAAAAAAAATAGGTTTGTTAGCACGTTTTCTATCCAGGCTAAGGGTGTAAGACTATTTCGCTTTAAAAAATGAAACAAAGCCGTTTTTTTTAAGTTCTGATTTATTTCATTTGGCCTTATTTGACGTCACTGAGCGAATATATTATTTAATTTACGTCCCACAGATCATCTAAAAAAGCAAATTGATTTTTTTTCTCGGGGGGATTTTATGTATGAACGAGTGATTTTTATTAAACGTCAACGAAATTGATCGGTGTAAAAGTGTCAAGTAGTTTTCGAAGATATTTTTAAAAAAAAACTCGGATATTTATTCGGTTTGAAACACGTTTTAGTGTTTTTGATCCATCTAGTTATCTAGATACCTGAAATGTAGCTTCACCCAACATTGGTGTCAGAAGTGGGACAAGCCTAATTAACTATAGATTCAATAAAAGCGTGAATTGAGTTAAAGTTGAAAAATTCGAAAATTCGAGAACATAGATAAATAAACATTTGAGAAGGCTACCGCTGTGCGAATCGTTGAATATCCTAACCCATCTTATCCTACCATTAAAACTAATATCCCCAAAAAAGGGGGAAAAGAACAAAGTTTTTCTATGGCAAATTGTTTTTTTTTTTTTTTGTAAGAAAACGTTTCCAGAATATGATCTTTAGACGAAATGCTCAAATTTTTAGTATTTTCATAGATTTTTTCCCGAATTTCCTTAAAATTGAATCGAAAAGAGTTTTTACTGAAAACGGCCCCAAAGAGTGGGGGTGCCAAAAAATGGTTATTCAGAGGATATATAGATATTGGGAATGTCTAAATATCTTGTTCAGACACTTTTTCAAAATTCTTTACGGTTTGGCCAAAAACAACGTTTTTTTGAAACAATGGACTAGAATTGAAGCTATAAAAACTCAAATTACGAGGTTTTATGCAAATCAGTATATCTATGTATTCCGGGGACCATCTTTTTAGTTCCGCTTATATCGTGAAGTTAAAATTAATCAAAATTTGAGTTTAAAATGTTTTACGACAACAATACCTTGTTCGGGAAAATTAAACAGAAACAAATTGTAAAGAAATTCGGGTAATGGGATAATTTATGAATAGAGATTTATAGAATTTGACAATAGTAAATATGTTGTAGAGCAGAATCGGAAAAGCTAAAGCTGTGTTCGGAAAAATATCTTTAATCTAGAAAAGCAATTTTTAAATACTTTTAAGAGAACTATCGTTAAGGTTTTATAGATACTGGTTAAACTCGCCACCATTACCGAACATATGTTACAATCCGTCGTAAACAGATCCCTTCGAATTGCTTTAACGATTTGTTGGTCAAAGTTTATATCATATGCGGGGAGAAAAGGATCCAATGCAATGGCTTGCGTTTCGGATGTCGTAAACCGTTCCAAAAAGCGATGGCTATCGGACATAGGATTGACACTTTATATAAGGTGGAGTAAATTTCATCATTCTATTGGAAGATCCTTTCATGTTTACAAACGGGGTCTTATGTAATGTTATCGCAACTGTATCAACAACAGGGTGTGCCATCTTTAATATTGGTATCTAAACACTGAATAACTTTGATCGAATCAAGTAGGCATTTTTTGAAACGCCAATTCACAACGCGACGAAATATTGTGGCCACCAAGAACCATGTGGCAACACTATTTGTCGTTTGGTTTCGAATTTTGTTGAGCAGGGGACAGTCGAAGATCGTCGACATGTCGTTCATCAACGGTAAGAGTGTTGCGGAGAACCCACATGTGTCATGTATAGTCTCCGCGCTAAGCATTTTGGCGTCAGTGGAACCACCTTGTGGTGTATTTTGAATGATCATTTGCATTTATTTCCGTTGGTATAATGTGCCATTGACTTAAATAATATGATCGACAGACCGCCCCGTACCGCGTTTGGAATATGGCTAAAAAGTCGCTCGAATGGTTGAAACTGAATCTGAGTTTTGGAAGCAAATTTTGATGAACGATTTCACACTCTCTGGCGCCGTTAACAAGCAAAATTGCCGCATTTGGGGAACGAAGAATCCAAACGAGGTCTATGAAACATGGTAGTATGAATAAAAAATGACTGTTTGGGATGGCGTTTACGCCAAAACCATCACACTCAGGGAAAAAATGTAAACTAAAATGTAATACGATCTATTTGATTTTACGTTGAATAAACTTTGTGACAACTTTGATAAATAATATTTATTTTCACGTTGAAACATATTTGATTTGAATACGTAATGTAATTTTAAATAAAGTCATCCTAGATTCAAAGTGAAACGTATTCACTTTTACATTGAAACCATTTTTTTAAATATTTAAGCTACTCTCAACGTAGTTACTATCATGTTACACTTCAATAACATACTAGTATTTGTCAAATATTAAGTAACGAAATCACATCCACGTACATTCAAAGTGTTGCATAGTTAATTTAACGTTGTTTTAAATCGCCATCAACTTCAAAACGTACTTACATGCATTTTCTTCACACATTGTAGTTTCAAACTTGAATGAACGTTGATATAAAGTGTTGCATATTCATTTTAAAGTGACAAAAATCTAGAAGCAAAGTAGAACATGTGCATTGATGCTACTCATTTCAATAACGATCAACGTAGATTCAACGGGAAATGTACTTATTACAGTTCCGCGAAGTGTCGCGATGCGACGTGAGGGTGAGCTCATTGTCTTTGTTATTGTGTCAACTTCTCTTGTGTAAAGATGGATCAAATTAGTGTAGTGAACGAAAATGGAGAGCTAATAAATATTTTTGATTTGGCTCAAGAGATCCAGTGTCAGTTGTCTGAAGATGACGAGAAATTAAAAAAATTACTGACCGAATTTGATATGCAGTGCCTGTTTCCAGTGTTAAAATGTAAGTTTTATGTGATTATATATAATTCCTGGTATGTATTAGAAATAAAATTAAGTGCATTGATTCGTAGGCGAAACCTACAAATGAAGTGTAAGTTAAACATGTTTGTATGGAAATAATTTTGTTACGAACAACCATATTGTAAAATTTTAAAGTAAAAAATAGGTATTAACTCGATATTAATACCTCGGGATAAAATCACGTGTGCGAAAAAATTGGATCTGGTTTTAAGTGCTCGATTAAAAATTAATTATGTGTATGTATACAAAGTCGTTAATTAGTGCATATGTGTATATTTACACATAATAAGGATACCTACATTATTTTCTTAATTTTCTAAAAATTCCTATTATAATGAAGTACAATTTTTCATGCAGTCAACAACAATGCACAAACAAAAATTATTTCCATATTGGTTCTCAAAGGATTGCACTTAATTTTATTACTTTTTGTATGTAAAAGCTTTTTACTTATTAAAAAATAATTTAATTTCAGCCAATGACATAACGTTTTCTAGATTGGTTTATCTAACAAATGAGGACATTACAAATGCCATAGGAAGTATCGGCCAGAGAGCAGAATTTAGGACTAAGCTTTGTGCGGTGAATTGCAGATACTGTCGAATATAAAGGTACTTTGTATAAAAAGAATGTTACTTGACTTATTATAAAAAAACCATTAATGGAAGTATTTAAAACACATGTCTTTGCATTTCAAAATATTAATTTGTTTGTTTTTTTGTTATCCAATTGAAGTAAAATCATTTAGTAAGCATTTTCAAGCATTTAAAATTGGCAACAAAATTAACCATGTAGTGATAAAAGATATGTATATCCTTTTTTACGAGCTCACCTTTACCTTAAATAATGCGAAAACATATTTCAAAAATAATTTTATCTAGGCAAAAAAAATTGATTGTATCTTTAGGTTAATAATGAATAATTTAAGAGTGTTATTATGTCATTGAAAATAAAATTTATGAATTACAAATTATTGTTGTTTTAATTTTTAAACAAGAGAACAAAAATGTATGTACTCAAATTTTAAATTTTGCGAAAAATTTATTTTGAAAATACATATCAAGTAAAATGTTGAAATATACAGCTTTTAAATTTAAAAGCATTTGATTCTACAATGAACTATTGTTGTATCAAATAATAAACGTGATATTTTCAAAGTCGAAAGAGGTTATATCTACGAAGGATCATGGTAAGATTTAAGTTAAAAAATGTTAATTCAAAATGGTTTCATTTTAAATCAATGCCTGAAAAAAGTTAAATTAAAGCTTAAGCATAGTACTTTCAAAGTTGGATTTGTTTGAATACACAATGCACAGTCATTGCTTCAAAATGTATTCGTAGTGTTTTTAAAGTCAAATACATTTGATTCTACGATGCGTCATTGTTAAATTAAAGTTATAGCATAGTATTTTCAAAGTTGAATATATTTTAATCTACGATTCAACATGGTTGAATCGAATTTTACAAACTTTGTTTTAAAGATAAATGAATTTGATTTAAGCATGATCCCACATCAAATCAAGGTACATACGTGGTTAGATCAAATTAAAACGATATACTTTTTAGAGTAGGGAAACCCTTTGAATTAATGTCATGCCACTTTGATTTTAAAATTTTCGTAGTCGAAGCTAAATCATTCCGAAAAATATTTAAATCGAAGTGGTTTTCTTTGATTTTACGTTGTTTTTTCTCTGAGTGCATTTTTCTTCATAAAAAGCGAAACAGACAACAGGAGTCGATATCAGACCATTGACGAGCATTTGTGCCGAAATTATCATGAAACCACCCGTGATGCTTAAAAAGTAATGCAAAACGTAGGAAAAAGTTCACATTTTGCTTTTGTCAATAGAGACTGCCACTTGACTGATGTTGTACTCAAAAACTAGTCCAAATAAATTGTTAAGTAACAAATTAAATAAAAAAACCTCAAATACGGAAATCGGTTGTTTTTTTGAAAAGGTATTCATTATTCACATTCCGTCATTAAAAATGGTGCACCCTATACTACTCGAGTAAGAACTTTTGTGCCACCTTACATACAAAGGATACCTGTTGGTTACTAAAACATGTAAATTTGTAAGATTATGTAATAACGCTCTAAATGAGAACATTTCTCAAGACCCAGTCATATACTTTATAACAGAAATCCAAATCCATTTGATACAAAGGTCCGACATGTCGTTATAAGTTATATGAATCCATTAAGGCGCGAAAACGCAAACCAAAAGATAAACTCTACAATTTCAGATAACTGAAGCATTTTATTTACAAAACTCCACACTGACTCGTTCAATCGTGGAGTGTCAACAATAATCACTTGACAATATGCTCAATTTGAATACAACTTGTCAAATATTTGCCAGATCTCTGTTTTCCATTTTTTTTTTTTTTTGGATTCTTACTTGTCAACTTGACGTGTTTGTATTTAATGATTGGCTTACAAATTTCGTTTCATTTTAATTATCATGAAATATATTCGTTTGTTCAGCAACACAAACAAACAACCAGTGGATCTTAATGATATTTGCAGTCACTGACTTGTGTATCCGTCTACACGCCGAAGTGTCCTACTAAAATTAAGCGAAAGCTGTGTAATCAAAACTTTTATTGAAGTTGGTGTATGGAATTGTGTAAGGTACGTGTGTATATGTGTATCTGCGTTTCGGAGGCCGTCGTACATTCGTTTGTTATTGTTTACTTCAAAGTGTGTATTTAGCTGCGAGAAAGATAAATATTTAGGTTTCTGTATAACAATGTAGAGCGTAATCGGTATGATGGTGTATAAATAAGAAAATACAAGTCCTCATTGACTTTGAATGAGTAGGTACCCTAACAAATCATTCGAGTAGTAGCAATTGTCAAGAAAAGCTAATCTCAACTTAGCCTTTTGGATTCGTCATAAAACAGGATGTCCCGACATCGTGCAAAAAGTACGTTGTACACACACATTGATAGTTGTGACAAAAAGCTAGACTCTTGGTACAAATGAGCCTGTTGCGCTAAAAATGGAAGTCTCTGCGGTAGGCCTTACCAAATTCTGTCAAATTCGTAGATTTTTCAACGAATTATTGTCGCTATATATCACGCAAGTTCGTGATATCCGCCTCCTAAGGTCACCAATACAAACAGTTCACGAGTTCATATTCTGATATTCACCTACGAAATACAACTACACAAACGGGACAGAATATTTTTTGGTGAATATTGATTTTATAACGACGAAGGATATTTTCAGTCGATTTTGTTACAGCCCATTCTTTATTGTCCTTAAGTAGACTTGGAATGGTCAGGTTTTATAACGGGTCCGCCATCTAACGTTTTTTTTTTCAACTAGTGCTTATTTCGTGAATGGTAACACTTAGCTCATGTCTGATTTGACAGATAATTAGTTTTTTCCTTCCGCTGAACGAATATGGTTGTGTATACGATTGAACAACGCTGGGAAATATTGCGACATTACTTTGAAAATCATGGTAATGTTGCAGTATGTGTGCGAAAATTGCGTACGGGTTTTGGAAGAAGAGAAGCACCGTCAGCTACGTATGTTCGTTATCTTGTGAAAAAAGTGAAAGAAACTGGCATCCTCATCGATAAACCAAAGCGTGAAAAGCCAAAAACAGTGCGTACACCCGAGAATATTGCTGCTGTGGCAGAAAGTGTGCGTGAACCGCCATCAACATCAATTCACCGTCGTTCTCAACAATTAAACATTTCGGAGACATCATTGAGACGAATTTTGCATAAAGACCTTGGAATGACGCCATACACAGTCCAATTGGTTCAGGAGTTGAAGCCAACTGACCATCCAATGTGTTTTCGCTTCGCTAAGTGGGCCTGCGATCGACTTAGAGAAGATGCCGATTATGTCAAAAAAAATCATCTTTTCAGATGAAGCTCATTTTGATCTTGGCGGGTATGTAAACAAGCAAAATTGTCGCATCTGGGGCACAGAAAACCGGCACGCATACATTGAAAAGCCGATACACCCAAAACGAGTCACTGTTTGGTGCGGATATTGGTCCAGAGGCATAATTGGGCCATTTTTCTTCGAAAATGTGCAAGGAGTGGCCGTTACAGTCAATGGCGATCGTTATCGGGTCATGTTGAACGAATTTTTGTTCACAAAAATTGCAGAGGAGGATATTGGCAACATTTGGTTTCAATAGGACGGCGCTACGTGCCACACAGCCGAAGCTACACTCGATGTTTTGCGCCCTGTTTTTGACGATCGCATTATCAGCCGCAGAGCTGATGTCGTTTGGCCACCTCGGAGCTGCGATTTGACACCGTTGGACTATTATTTGTCCGTAAAATAACGGGTGATTTTTTAAGAGGTTTAGAACTTTAAAAAAAAAAAAAACACAAAAAATTCGAAAAAATGAATGAAATATTTATTTGAATCGATAGTTTGAACCTTGCAATTTAATGTTTAAAGATAATTTCATGCAAATGTTGACCGCGGCTGCGTCTCAGGTAGCCCATCCGCTGAGTCCAATTTTGGCATACTCTTTCACACATATCGGCCGGTATCTCACGAATGAATGCATGGATGTTGGCTTCCAGTGCGTCAATCGAAGCGGGCTTGTCCCTATAGACATTAGCCTTGACATACCCCCACAAAAAATAATCTAATGGTGTCAAATCGCACGATCTAGGCGGCCAATTGACCGGCCCGAAACGTGAAATTAACTGTTCACCAAACTCGCCTCGCAATTGCGCCATTGTTTCGCGTGCTGTGTGGCATGTGGCACCGTCTTGTTGAAACCACATATCATGCAAGTCAAGAACTTCCATTTCGGGCAAAAAAAAGTTTGTTATCATCGCTCGGTAGCGTTCACCATTGACAGTAACGCTGCGATTCGCATCATCTTTGAAGAAATATGGCCCAATAATGCCGCCGGCCCATAAACCGCACCAAACAGTGGCTTTTTCGGGATGCATTGGTAGCTGTTGCAATGCTTCTGGCTGATCTTCACTCCAAATGCGGCAATTTTGCTTATTTACGTACCCATTCAACCAAAAATGAGCCTCATCGCTGAACACAATTTTTCGATAAAAAAGCGGATCCTCGGCCAGCTTTCCAAGAGCCCATTCACCGAAAATGCGGCGTTGTGGTAGGTCGGCTGGCTTTAGTTCTTGCACCAGCTGTATCTTAAAAGGCTTTACGCCCAAATCCTTCCGCAAAATTTTCCACGTAGTGCTGTAACAAAGGCCTAACTGCTGGGAACGGCGCCGAATCGACATTTCGCGGTCTTCTGTCGCACTAGCTGATACGGCCGCAATATTTTCTTCACTACGCACAGTACGTAAACGTGTTGGTGGTTTAATGTCCAACAAAGTAAATTTGGTGCGAAATTTGGTCACAATCTTCCGAATAGACTGCTCAGAAGGTCGAGAATGCCGATCATAAAATGGAAGCAGCGCGCGATGAACATTTCGAACTGAGCACGAATTTTGATAGTAAAATTCAATAATTTGCAAGCGTTGTTCATTTGTAAGACGATCCATGGTTAAATTGCAAACCAAACTGAAGCTGTTTGACAGTGACACAAGGTACTAAACACACGTCAGCTGTCAAAACCAGTGTTGCCAAAACCAAACCAGCTAAAAAATCACCCGTTATAAGTGTTACGCCGACAAGCCAGAGACAATTGACGCTTTACAGGACAATATTCGTGAAGCCATTGGTGAAATACAGCTGCACACAATCGATAATGTGCTTAAAAATTGGACCGATAGTGTAGGCTACTGCATGGCCAGCCGAGGCAGCCATTTGAATGAATTTATTTTCCATTATTAACCGGAAGGATTGTACTTTCAAATAAAAAAAGATTTGAGAAAATATTCAGTTAGTTTTTTTTTATAGTATTTTCAAAAAAAGTTATTTGGCGGACCCTTTACAAGGGTAGAGTTGGGGCTTCAATTACCTTATATCCTTGACAGACTGGTGGTTTAAATACTATGGCATTGATACCATTGTATTGACAATGCCTTAGGTGGTGACTCACGCTTCATGTAGTATGAGTGTAGTGGCAATTGAACAAATATAGTTCTTCAACATACCACTTTAAAAAGAATGTAGCTGCGATCCTTAGAATTCTTATCTAGCTTATCTATGCTCTTAAATGGTCTTGACTCACTGCAAACAAACAAATACACGGACGAGCTGATTTGGAATCGATAATTTGAGAAAGTTTCGTTAATCGATTCATGAAATATTTCAGCCCTTCCGATTTAGTGTTGGTATATAAATCCTTCATATGCAGCAAACTTGAGTTAAACGCCCACACAAGGAAAAGTGCAGGAAAAACATAATTAATTGAAACTACTGGATAGGATACAAAAGCGTGCGTTAAAACTGATAGGAGACTCAACCGTTGCGAACTCTATAGTCTCGCTTCAACATTTTACCGCCGCGAAGCGACATGAGTGACAAAATAAATGTAGATAGGTTGACATCACGTTCGATGGAATCCGCAGCAATTCTTTGTCGGACAACTTTGAGAGAAATTCAACTCGTAGCTGTTAAAAATTGATGATTTAAAGCTATATGCAGCTAGCCGATCATGTGAGGTAAAATTAGTTGGAAGATCTGTTCAAATTGATAGTCGGAAAGGAAGCCTCGGTAGAGAATTCTCTGATTACGAAAATTTTCTCCCAAACATATTCTTGGATAGGCCTGAGTTACTCCCACATTCTGAAAAAGTGTTTATCCAAGCTGGCAAAACCTCTGCGTAGACTATTCCATCTGTTCTATTGCCGAGTAGATGAAAAACACCATTTATTCAGCCGGCCAATTGGATTTATGTCTCTTAATGGAAACGCTGATAAATGGTCAGTATATGATAAATCTTGAATGACTCAAGTGGAGTCGCCTAGTGGTTAGTGCTACTAAGCTACGAGTTCCCTGGTTAAAATCCCGAAAGCACCAAACCTAGTTCTTTTATGCTCCTCCACCTTTTGCGAAAGTCTGTCAAGCATCCAAGGGTAACTCTGTTATGAGAAGCTTCTCAAATTTTCAGTTCGGAATCGGCGTTAAACTGGAGGTGCTCTTTGGGACAAAAATAGTAACATCGAACACCAAAACGAAGGAAGGTTTCAGGCCCTGTATGCGCTGTTAATGTCAGATATGTTTTTAGGGGCTCAATGATAGTCAGTTCACTTTTCGTAGCAATAGTCAGCACAGCTTTTGTAGCAAAAGGTTCATTTGTCAGTTGGTGACTTAATTCGCCAGAAAGTGGAAGCAATCTCTCCACTCAAGTGGCAAAAACAAGATCGTTGCACTAGATATTTCAAAGACATGACTACGTTTGGCCCTTTTATCAAAAATGGGAGCTTTTGGAATTGATACCATTTCCTTGTTCGGTATATTTGTTAGTAACGGCCTTCATTGCAACGATCACAGAATAAAAACATAAATGTACCTTCGGATTGTATTATAAAAGCGTGATATAAACCTGATAGGAGACTAAAACGTGGCGAACTCCATAGTTTCGCTCGAGAACATTGAACGAATGATTTCTCCCTTACACACTTTGACCGCCATTATACCAACAAATGGCTTATTGCATTTCGCTCACTCGACAATTCAACCGCAATACTCGCCGTGTCATGATTTTATAAAAAAACATATGAGATCCGCTGTGCGGATCGTTTGATACCCTATCCCATTCCATCCTTAAAATGAATATCCTCGAAATATAGGCTTTATGGCGATGAAATACAGAAAATGGCATTGTCGCAACATATTGTTCAGACAGCTTATCAAAACCTTTTGTGGTTCGACAAAAAACAACGTTTTTCTATTGCATTTGCCTTGGGGTAAGGCATACAAATGGTTTTTGTAAGAAAACGCCCCCAAAAAGTGGGTGTAGGTGACATTGATATACAGACAAAATATTTATTTTATCATTACGGAAGTATTTGCATCAAAAGGTTTTTCGAACTTTTTAAAATTTGGACAAAAAGCGATTCAAAAACGCCCCCAAAAAGTGGGCGTGGCAAAAAACTTTGTATGGACGAAATACAGATATTAGGATTGTCTAAATATGTTGCTCAGACACTATTTTAAAATTCCTTACGGTTTGGCTTAAAACAACGATTTTCTAAAAGGGGGCGTGGCAGTGGGCGGATTTCAAAAATGTTTACTCTTGTTCTGCTTCGTCGGCCAGAGAGTCTATATACCAAATTTCAACACTCTAGCTCAAAACTTAAGGCCCAAAAATCGGTGACACACAGACGGACGGACGGACGGACTCAGCTAGCGATTCTGAATCGATCCATATACTTTGAGGTATATGCATTGAAATTATTTCTCTATTTTCTATATTTTTCCAATCCTCGCAATATCCCTTAATGTGATCGACGTCACACACAAAAAGTGTGTTGATGACCTCGATTTTCGGACCTGATCTGTACGCCACTAGATCATCTGCGTATAAATGTTAAACAATATCGGGGAGTTTACCGCCCCTGTTATAAACCGTTTTTAATTTCAAAGACTTTATTCGAAGTTACGTTGCCACATTTGACAACGAACTTCTTTCCCATAAGCATTTCATAAATCATATACAGCATGGGTTTACGCATGCCCAGTCTGGACAGCTTGTAGAAAAGCCCCTCTAACCATACGGTGTCGAAGGCCTTCTCAAAGTCAACCAGACAGGCCCCTGTGCACTGTTTTTTGGCCTTATTCCATTGAATTTCGGACACTAGTTTCGACGCGGCATAAATGGTGTCATGCTTCGCTCTAAAACCAAACTGATTTTCCGGAATAATCTTGTTTTCCTCGACCCACTTAAACAGAGCTCTATTGACTATCTTTTCGAAAACCTTGCTTACATTCGGCAGAAGGCTTATTGACCGAAGATTAGCTGGGTTTGTTTTGTCCTTTGTCCTTTTTAGGGATAGGATGTACCACAGCCGTTTTCCATTGCACCGGATAATGTGCATTATTCAGTGCATTGTTAAACAGGGTGGTGAAAATATAGACTGCTTCTACTGGCAGGTGTCTCAATACGAAGTTTGGGACACCGTCCCCTCCCGCCGACTTTTTATTTTTCAGTGATACGAACATGTCCAGGAGTTCATCTTTTTTGCACGAACAGCATCAGGCTATTGGCGACTATGCCATTTGAAGGGCTTTCGTCATTGAAACCGTGAAAAGTGATTCAGAAAAGGCTCTTTCCTCAATATCGCGATTTGGGTGAACAGGGCTGTAAACGCGGTCTCAAAAATAGCGCCTAGCGAATTCGCCTTCTCCTGCGGATCTTCGATCGTGAAAAAAACGTCATTCGAGTCAACACTTTCCGTACTTATACCAACAGCCGTGAGTGTCTGTCTGTTCTATGTCGTTTGGGTAATTCGGACACATGCAATGTCGTTATGATCTTTTCGCCTGAATATTTTATTTATTTGCGGGAACATACTCGGGCTACTGGTTTTGATTGCCTGAATTTTCTTGCCCCAGTACAAACTTACAGATTTTCTGTATGTCAAAAAAAACTCACTTGCACGCTTGCGGAATCGAAACAATACGGTGTACACATTTTTTCGTTTACAGACTTAATGTCAAAACTAATATACCCCTATGGAATAGGGTATAAAAAGTACGGATACAGTATCACCTTTGACCTCCACCACCACTCCGATAAAGACATACAAAGACCAACATTATGCGTACACCCTAAAGCAATTAATAAATTGACTTAACAGCCAAATCCCCCTTACTTTGACATATCGAAAACCAATTTCCTTTTTCGAATTCGAATTTCACTTAACGTATTCATCAGTCATCGCTCACCCATTTTTACGAGTTTATCAACCTGTCAAACATAATTCCCAATTCGATTTTGCAAAAACAAAAACAAATTTCAACGCAGTCTTGCCAATTGTATTTTCGTCACCTGTCGTTTACAAATGGACGTCATCATCCGCTTTGACGCTAAATATTATAAAAAAAAAAAAAACTGCAACTTTTCCACCCGGTTAAAATAAATTGTTTATTATTAACAAATAGACCGGGTGGTGCTACAGCAGAGAGGGGACAAGTAATATTTGAAATGCTATATAGCTGTTGACACAACCAGACAAGTGTGTGCGTCGTCTGTCATTATGTCCCGCAACGGGCAGGCAGGGGTACTTGTTAGCTAGCTGAGTTTGGTGTATTTAAGGCCGCCATGTGAATTTGTGTGTTCGCTAACAATAGAGAGGCGATAGAGGCGGCAATGAGGGCCGGTACAACGAATGTTGTCAAATATTTGTTCAAAAATATTATGTAGGTGCGATAAAAGGTGAATAACAACAACTACAACAACAAACAGAAATAATAACGAGAGTTTTATTGTCTTGGCAGTGAAGCCGTACAGCTTTTGTGGAAATCGAATTGGAATTGTGAAATTTTTTGAGTCAATAAAGGGGAATTCAGTCAACCCTCGTGGGTGGAGTTTATGAGTGTAGGGCTAGGGCTAGTCGAGAAGTATTTTCGTATCGCCAGTCCGATATGGGAATTTGTCACTTGGGGTATGGTTGTTATTGGTGCACGTTGAGGTGAATAGAGATGTCAATCGAATTGACAAATTGTTAGGGTCAGAGATTGTAGAGCAAGGTATGGTTACCATGACGGGCATTCGGTATTTCGGTATTCCAAAGAGGCTAATGAGGAATTATTTGAAAGCCTGGAAATTTATATAGCAGCAAACCATTTTGGAATTGCTTTGATAAAATGGATGGATTGACCAATAAACAATGCGGACCGTGGATAATGGTGGAAAACTGAAAATAAAATGAGAGAGTATCACGTAATAGACAGATGACATTTAAACTTAATTTTTTTTGACGCCTTGTGTGATAGGGTTTCAACAACGGCTGTAAAATATTAGGTTTTGTTGCTCTCGGGATTTGTACCAGGGACCCCGTGTTTAGTAGCCCAATGCACTACCCACTAGGGCACTGCAACAGACGCTTTATCAACGTTTCCATGACCTTAGAAAGAAGAGACGTAACTCCAATTGGCCGGCTGGATAAAAAGTGTTTTCCATCTACTCGGGAATAGGACAGATGGAATATTTTACGCAGTCCCTTTGGCTAGCTTGGATGAACAAAATACAAAAATACACATTTTTGGCGCATCAGGCTCGTTAGTACACAGGGCCGAGCTTTCTCACAACCTTCATGTTGGCGTGTATACTTCTTGCACGATGGGACCTCCTGTTTTATGCCGACTCCGAACGTCTAAGATGACATAAGCTTTTCTTGACAATTGATACTGCTCTAATGATTTATCAGATCATCACGAAAGGTGAGGTTATTTAGGTGTTGCTACGGGTGGGAATCGAACCCAGACCTTCTGAGCGGCAGTTCATGACACTACCCATCGCGCCAGGCTATCCAGGAATCCATTCGAGAGAACATTTTCGTAATTAAAGAATTCTCTATCGAGGCTTCCGTTCCGATTATCATTTCGAACAGATCTTCCAAAGGATTTTACCGCACATGATCGGCTAGCGGCATTATGCGTTAAGTCAACAATTTTTGACAGCTACGAGTTGAATTTCTTTCAAAGTTGTCCGAAGAAGAATTGCTGCAGAGTTCATCGAACGCAATTGCAACCTACATTTATTTGGTCATTCATGTCACTATGCGGCGGCAGAAGGGTGTTAAGCAAGAGACATTCTGACGATGTTCCAGTGATACTATAGAGTTCGCTACGGTTGATTGTCCTATCAGTTTTAACGCACGCTTTTGTATCCAATCCAGTAGGTGCATTGATATTTTTTTGAGGCATTCGACCAGATGTAGGCGTTGTCGATAAAGAATCGACACCAAAATGTCTAAAATAAATGTCACCCAAACAGAATGAACCTGATGTTTTTTTTTCTAGCTTTGGTAAAATATGGATCGGCTCTTATTAATGAGTGATCTGGGGCTGCATTTTGCAACGGTTAGTTTTGCTCTGTTAACGAAAAAATGCGTACACCATATTGTTTCGATTCCGCAAGCGTGCAAGTGAGTTTTTTGACTTAAATTTTGTACTGGGGCAAGAAAATTCAGGCAATCAAAACCAGTAGCTCGAGTATGTTCCCGCAAATAAATAAAATATTCAGGCGAAAAGATCATAACGACATTCCATGTGTCCGAATTACCCAAACGACAGAGAACAGACAGACATTCACGGCTGTTGGTATAAGTACGGAAAGTGTTGACTCGAACAACGGTTTTTTCACGATCGAAGATCCGCAGGAGAAGGCGAATTCGCTAGGCGCTATTTTTGAGACCGCGTTTACAGCCCTGTTCACCCAAATCGCGATATTGAGGAAAGAGCCTTTCTGAATCACTTTTCTTTCACTGAACTCCAAGCTTGGCGATCTGAGAATCACGGGTTTACCGGTTTCAATGACGAAAACCCTTCAAATGGCATAGTCGCCAATAGCCTGATGCTGTTCGTGCAAAAAAGATGAACTCCTGGACATCTTCGTATCACTGAAAAATAAAAAGTCGGCGGGAGAGGACGGTGTCCCAAACTTCGTATTGAGACACCTGCCAGTAGAAGCAGTCTATATTTTCACCACCCTGTTTAACAATGCACTGAATAATGCACATTATCCGGTGCAATGGAAAACGCCTGTGGTACATCCTATCCCTAAAAAGGACAAGGACAAAACAAACCCAGCTAATCTTCGGTCAATAAGCCTTCTGCCGAATGTAAGCAAGGTTTTCGAAAAGATAGTCAATAGAGCTCTGTTTAAGTGGGTCGAGGAAAACAAGATTATTCCGAAAAATCAGTTTGGTTTTAGAGCGAGGCATGACACCATTTATGCCGCGTCGAAACTAGTGTCCGACATTCAATGGAATAAGTCCAAAAAACAGTGCACAGGGGCCTGTCTGGTTGACTTTGAGAAGGCCTTCTACACCGTATGGTTAGAGGGGCTTTTCTACAAGCTGTCCAGACTGGGCATGCGTAAACCCATGATGTATATGATTTATGAAATGCTTATGGGAAAGAAGTTCGTTGTCAAATGTGGCAACGTAACTTCGAGTAAAGTCTTTGAAATTAAAAACGGTTTACAACAGGGGCGGTGAACTCCCCGATATTGTTTAACATTTATACAAGTGATCTTGTAGGTTCTCTCAGACACGCTATAGCGTACGCAGGTGATCTAGAAGCGTACAGATCAGGTCCGAAAATCGAGGTCATCAACACACTTTTGCAGTGTGACTTCGATCACATTAAGGAATATTGCAAGGATTGGAAATTGAGGATCAATTTCCAAAAAACGAAACAATTCTGTTCAGGACCCCAGTGCAGAGGGCTTCTTACGATACCAGAAAAAACTGGAAAAATTGTGTGGCCGTTGGCGGTGAGAAGTGAAGTCAAATACCTTGGCATCTGGCTTGACAAGTTTCTGTATTTTAATAAAAAAAATGTGGATGCTTGTCTCGCCAGGGCTAGGGGGGCTTATGCTCTGACAAGAAGATTGTTTCATAGCAGTCAACTAAATTCAAGGGTGAAAGTAATTTGCTACATGGCCCTCATAAGACCGATCTTACGGTTGTCCCGTGTGGATCAATGTATCACCATCCTACATGGAAAGGATACGGCTGTTTGAGAGGCGTTGTCTCCGATCCTGCTTAGGATTGTACCGAACGTCGGACTTCGAGTGCATAAAATATTATCGCAACGAGGTTCTATACAATGGGGCTCAGTCGAATAGAGTTGACAATTTCCTTATTAAGGTGATTCGAAGGCACGCTGCAAGGGCGATGAGTAGCGACAACAGCCTGATCTTCGGGGCCTATTACCCCAATGAAACATACATGGAGAGCAGGCTCGTGTCTGGCTTTATTCCACCAGAGGCATTTATTTATATAGACTCGTTAGAATTAGTACAGGAGAGGAACGGTATCCCGGTTTTATACCACCGCTACCGTGACGCGCGTGACAAGCGGCTAATCCGTGACGGGTATGTCGACAATGCTCCGGAGCTCCTCCGCTTTAGCACTTCGGTATAGGACCGATAATGAAAAGCAGCGAACGGAATTCTGGTGGCTACATGAGGAGGGTGATTCTGCACTTCCTCAGGACTTTGCGGACTTTTAGTCCACTCCTTAATTAAGCCTGTAAAATTAGGTAAAAGGTCTGGGGAGTAGACAGATAGTGAATGGGTGTACACAGATAGTGAATGTGAGTTTTGTCAAGTGTGTGCACTGGCAGAAAACTCACGCTTGCGGAATTTGGTCCTGTCTGATGAAACTGATCTTGTAGTTGTCTGCTTATAAACTTAGAAACAGTTGCAGCAGTTCTTATGAATATCCGGAAGGTGTTGAATCCTTGATAAGCCAGATCAAAATGGTGGTAATGGTAGATATTTCGGTACGTCTTCCTGCGTTATTCGTTCTATTTGAGAACCGTAAGCAATGGGTGTGTGAAGGTTTAAATTACCAAGGATGATGACTTACCCCCTTATTAATAAACGCTGATAAGCTAATCAGTGACTAACTTTTGACATTTGCGCGAATTTCTTATGGGGAAACTGTCAAGTTAGCCATTGATTAATCAGGGTTTATTAATACAGCGGATAGTCTGTTAGATGATGAGTTCTTATCCAGTTACCCATTTCGAATGAATTTTCGAAAAAAAAATGCCAGTCGGGGATGGATAAATGAAGCAAAAATAAAAATGCAGTCAAATGTTTTTAGACATATTTTTGTGTGGACATTGAACATTGGATTGAGAACTATTTTGTCTGGTTAAAGCAGTTTTTTATCAGTTTTAAAACCAAATTTTTCCATAGTGCAAGTCTTCTTTTAAACCCTCACGTGACACCTTCCTCAAAGCAACCCCTTCAACAGCAAAGTGTATATGGATGGCAAAAAAAAACACAATTTACGCACCACTGTCAGTAGATTACCAGACAATATGTCATTTGTCAAAATCGTAATACTTCCTAAATACTCTACCAAAAGAGAATATTGGTGGCAGTTCGGTTCGGTTTAATATTTTTTTGGTTCGGAAAGATAAAAATAATTATAGTCAGTGGTTCGATGAATTTTTGCTTTCGGATAAGATTAGACAATTATTTTTATTTGATTTGTCATCGATTGTCAACAGCAAAGTGGTAGACCGCATCGAATTCATGTTCGGAATTTTCTATGATTTATTGATCAAAGCAATCTATCAACATTTGTAATCTGCTGAGAGATTGAAAGTGTTGCAATAAATTTTGTTTAGATGGGGGGCTTAGAGAACACACGCATATAAAGTGTATACAAATGCAAGTTGATAAGCTTGTTCATGCCGAATTGCGGCGTTAGTTTGATTTTTATATATCTATTGCTGATTATTTGTTATCAGCTAAAGTTGAAAGTACCCAGAGTCATAAATATTCAAACAAATGAGCTCTGTGAAGGCTGCCAAGGACGATGCTTGAGGTTGGTTTTAATTAACATGGACATTTGTAAGATTGCCTTTATTTAATTTGAAGCACGTTTCTGTCGTTTGTCTTGCAATGCTATCGATTTGCAATTCAATGTCAGAATTATGCGTATGATCCCTGTTCCTTCACAAATATACAGATTAAATGTCTATCCAATGATACCGCTTATTTGTGGTTCTATTTTTTGAACCGCCCTGACGACCTGAGCAACATCATTAAAGGCCGTAGCAGTGATGAAAAATGGCTTTTCAGCAGTGTATTGAAATTTGAAAACAAAATGTATTGAAAGTGTACTTAATAATTTCCATAATTTTTTGGTGTATATAAGCCACCTATTTCTACAATTATAATAAATCCTTTGTATGAAGAAACGTTCATACAGCTTAAATAACAAACTTACATATCCATTTGTCACTATAAGTGACCTGCTCGAGCATGCATTGAAAACTCTCAACGAGGAGACAAATAAATGTAGGCTTGGCATCAACCCCAAGGAAACAGAACTCGTTCTCTTTACTAATAAGGGAAAAATACTAATATTTGACCTACCGATTGTCGACGGGACTACCCTAAAACTTAATCCGATAGCGCAAAATATCTGGTAAAATATCATGACAGAGAACTCAACTGGAACCTAAATGTGTGCGAACGCATAAATAGGGCCACAGTAGCTCTCTTTACGAGTAACCGAATATTCGAAAAAAAAAACTGGATTCATAACCTCAAGATTATTTACACGGCTATTGTAAGACCTATACTAACATGTGGAGGACTTGTACAAAGGATAGCATGTGTGGGCGCTACTAACGCAATGAGAAACACTCTAACAGCGGGACTGGAAACCATTCTGAACCTAGTACCGCAAGAATCTACAGCCAAAAGTGCTCTAAGAATAAGCCAGTTCAACTGCTGGAAAATAAACTGAGAAGGACACACTTAAATTCTAAACAGATACCTGGGCTGTATCTTCTGATAGTACTTTTCGTCTCCCTGAGCACAGCAGTGTCTTCCAGGATGAGATATTGGTACTAGCAGAGCCAGCCAAAGCGATCTCAATGCCACCACCAGATGATATCACCATATTCATTGACAGCCATGCTACATTAAAAGCAATCTCTGCTGTCGAAATAAAATCTAAGATTGTGAAGCGTTGTCGTGAAGAGATAAAGGTTCTTGGTGTCACACATAATGTTAAGCTCTGCCTCCAGCATTGATCAGCCTGATGAGTCTATCAAAGTACCACTATGTGACCTCAAATCACGGGTGGAACAGAAAACACAGAAAACATCCAAAGGATGTGCCCTGAGTATGACAAAGCAACTTCAAAGAAACAGGAAATCTGTTTCGACACTAGTAGAAATTCGACAAAAGAACGTAACTACATTTTTTTCGATTTTGGGCTGGGTATGCAGCCTTACTTAAAATATAGAATTTCTATAGTATGACGAAAAATTGTGCATCTAGTGAAGTAGAATAGAAGTTAGCACTTTACAAAAGTATTCATGAAACTCATAAAAATTAAAAACCGCAAAAAATCGATAAATTTTAAATATTGACACACGTTTTTGTGTCACTATGCTACAAACTGCCACGACTTCTAGATGATGACCTTTGTAGAGGGTGCGGTGATAAAGAAATATACTACGATACCCTCCACTTTCTGTGCCACTGCCATGTCCTCAGCCAATTAAGAATGAGAACCTTACCTTTTGAGGTTTGCAACGATATCTGGATGGCTGGAAAGGTACCAACAACAACGGCATCACAATGGGTCTATACATTGCACATACTTAAATAGGAAGGCAATTGGGAAGTTACATGTATTTTTAAATTTTTATAAGATATAGTTTTTCTTATAAAGCATCAAATAGCTGAGGCAAAACAATGGCACTAATATAACGGGTGATTTTTTAGCTGGTTTGGTTTTGGCAACACTGGTTTTGACAGCTGACGTGTGTTTAGTACCTTGTGTCACTGTCAAACAGCTTCAGTTTGGTTTGCAATTTAACCATGGATCGTCTTACAAATGAACAACGCTTGCAAATTATTGAATTTTACTATCAAAATTCGTGCTCGGTTCGAAATGTTCATCGCGCGCTGCTTCCATTTTATGATCGGCATTCTCGACCTTCTGAGCAGTCTATTCGGAAGATTGTGACCAAATTTCGCACCAAATTTACTTTGTTGGACATTAAACCACCAACATGTTTACGTACTGTGCGTAGTGAAGAAAATATTGCGGCCGTATCAGCTAGTGTGACAGAAGACCGCGAAATGTCGATTCGGCGCCGTTCCCAGCAGTTAGGCCTTTGTTACAGCACTACGTGGAAAATTTTGCGGAAGGATTTGGGCGTAAAGCCTTTTAAGATACAGCTGGTGCAAGAACTAAAGCCAGCCGACCTACCACAACGCCGAATTTTTGGTGAATGGGCTCTTGGAAAGCTGGCCGAGGATCCGCTTTTTTATCGAAAAATTGTGTTCAGCGATGAGGCTCATTTTTGGTTGAATGGGTACGTAAATAAGCAAAATTGCCGCATTTGGAGTGAAGATCAGCCAAAAGCATTGCAACAGCTACCAATGCATCCCGAAAAAGCCACTGTTTGGTGCGGTTTATGGGCCGGCGGCATTATTGGGCCATATTTCTTCAAAGATGATGCGAATCGCAGCGTTACTGTCAACGGTGAACGCTACCGAGCGATGATAACAAACTTTTTTTTGCCCGAAATGGAAGTTCTTGACTTGCATGATATATATGCATGATCAACAAGACGGTGCCACATGCCACACAGCACGCGAAACAATGGCGCAATTGCGAGGCGAGTTTGGTGAACAGTTAATTTCACGTTTCGGGCCGGTCAATTGGCCGCCTAGATCGTGCGATTTGACACCATTAGATAATTGTTTGTGGGGGTATGTCAAGGCTAATGTCTATAGGGACAAGCCCGCTTCGATTGACGCACTGGAAGCCAACATCCATGCATTCATTCGCGAGATACCGGCCGATATGTGTGAAAGAGTATGCCAAAATTGGACTCAGCGGATGGGCTACCTGAGACGCAGCCGCGGTCAACATTTGCATGAAATTATCTTTAAACAAATTGCAAGGTTCAAACTATCGATTCAAATAAATATTTTTTTTTGTGTTTTTTTTTTTAAAAAAGTTCTAAACCTCTTAAAAAATCACCCGTTAGAAAGTGATTTTGAACTGACAAAAGGTACGTTTAGTGAAATTGATATAAACTCGAACGGATTTTTCGTAACAAAGCAAATTATGTGATGTTTTGAGTTTCTAAAACATATGTTGATGGAAAAAAACCTTTTAAAATAGGTGCAGCATTAATTGTATCGAATTTTATAAAAGTGTATTTGTGTACTGTGGCAATGCCGATTGTATCAAAAACAGTACAATTGTAACGACTTTTGCAACCCTGGGCCGTAGTCAGTTTCTTGTGAGTCCATGAGTCAAATCAAGTGTTACAGGTACTAAGAGCGTAGGGAGGAGCCACGAGACAAACATGGAGCCCGCTAAAGTCTAATTTGTGGTTCGGTAGGTGTATACTAAGTGAGCTCATTAAAAAGCAATAATATCAAATTTGGACTTATTTCATACACTAGAGTTCAGGTGTTATAACGTTAATAACACAAATTCATCAAGAAGTCGTATTTTTATTGAAAAGCAACCAATATAAGCTTTTTTATTTATGTACGTACAGGGTGGGCCATTTCAGCACTTCAGCCCTCGACGATTGTTTTTTGACTGTTGCAGTCTTTGTCAGGGTTACTTCGAATATACAGGGCAGCTCAAATGTTAAGTTCAGCCACTATCCAATAAAGTGGCTTCAATGTCAGATAATGCAACGCCAATGCGATCCCATTATTTGATCGTATTTCAGCGAGAATAAGCGAAATGTGAAATGTTTTACCAGTTCCACCTGGTACATAAAAAAAAGAATCCATCTAGCCCAGCCGAAACTGCCAGCCAAAAAAAAAGGCGTGAGTTAAACATAAATTAAATTATTTAATTAATTATTAAAGTAAACATACTGCGGTTTAAACAAAAACAACATTATTCTCAAAAGTGGGCGTGGCATTGGGCGGATTTTAAAAAAAATAGGGCCTATGTCCTTCTCATTCTTTTTCTTAATATGTAGTTTAAAAGAAAAACCGAGTAAATTGGGTGAAAAGGTTATACGTAAACGCACAAAATATGAACTTAGTTTGATAAAGGGCCCGCCAAATAACTTTTTTTTTTTCAAAATGCTATAAAAAAAAAACTACAGAATATTTTCTTTATTTGAAAGTACAATCCTTCCGGTTAATAATGGAAAATAATTTCATTCAACTGTCTGCCTTGGCTGGCCATGCAGTAGCCTACACGATCGGTCCAATTTTTAAGCACATTATCGATTGTGTGCAGCTGTATTTCACCACTGCCTTCCTTTAAAGCGTCAATTGTCTCTGGCTTGTCGGCGTAACACTTATCTTTTACGGCACCCCACAAATAATAGTCCAACGGTGTCAAATCGCAGCTCCGAGGTGGCCAAACGACATCAGCTCTGCGGCTGATAATGCGATCTTCAAAAACAGGGCGCAAAACATCGAGTGTAGCTTCGGCTGTGTGGCACGTAGCGCCGTCCTGTTGAAACCAAATGTTGCCAACATCCTCCTCTTCAATCTTTGTCATTTTTCTCAAAAGTGAACAAAAATTCGTTCAACATTGCCCGATAACGATCGCCATTGACTGTAACGGCCACTCCTTGCTCATTTTCGAAGAAAAATGGGCCAATTATGCCTCTGGACCAAATAAATGCTGTCGTATGTGGCTTTGAAATCGATAAATAGCACCTCTCCTGGGTAGTCAACAATAAAATCATTCCTTTCTGTGGCTTTTGGTTGCTTCATTATAATAGGGATTTTTCTATGGGTGGATAGTTAAGCTAAAGCACAACCCCCAACCTAGAGGGCCGTTCCGATTTATCAAATACCCATAGGACATGGCACCATTAGTATCCACTACGGAGTGAACGCTGCCGTTGGCCTTTCGGTTCATCGGCCACCATTTCTGTTCCAGGGGCCTGACTTACCCTTGAAATTCCTAAATAATCTGTTGTCCGAGTATGTCGAAGCAGCTTATCTAGGTTCGCCTGCGATTCCGTGTCATTCTGACCAGTCTGGTTATAGTGTTGCTGTTTTTCGTCTTGTTATCAATACTCGCTCATATCGTCAAATCCGGTTGGATAAGTCCAGTATCCGATGGTTACCACTTGGAGGTAAAAAATAAGCACGTTTGATGTGTAGTCAGAGTTGCGAGCACTGGGCATTGCCAAGTTAAAGCCAATCAGAGTCTACCCTCGTTCTACAACACCCAACCATCATGAACGAAATTAGGATTATCTAAATATGTTGTTTAGATACTTTTTCAAAATTCTCTTAAGTTTGGTTAAAAACAACGTTTTTATGAAAAGATGGCGTGACAGTGGGGGGATTTTGAAAAATTTTACACTTGATCTGGTGGCACGGACAACGATATCCTATATACCAAATGTCATTATCCTAACTCAAAATTTAAGGCCCAAAAGTAGTTGACGAACCGACAGACGGACAGACAGACATTGTTTTATCGACACAACTAGCGATTCTGAGTCAATCCATATACTTTAAGGTATAGCTAGCTAAATAAATCCCATATTACCGTATGGGATAGGGTATATAAACTGAGCGAGTAAACAAACAGATACTAGTGGCAACTCTGAATGAACATCAATTTAATGGGGGGTTGACGTTCAATAGCAGCATCCACAGCCAATCAGAGCACACTCAGATGTGCCATGAATAAAACGTGATTTATTGGAACATCAGATTCAATTGGAGTTCACTGGCGGGTAAACACTTTTTATTGGGGGGTTTCTCTCAATGCAGTATGGTGAAAATATATGGTGCGCATCTGATTTTGAAAAATCTTCCCCATAAGATGTGTACTGTCAATTTATTATGGACAGAGTATCTATAGTGTTGCTAAAAATGTTTTTTTTTTTAATGTAAAGCCTATTTCTTTCCTTAGAGATTCAGCAAATCAGGTACTACACATCTGTTTATAATATAACGGGTCCGCCATCTAACTTTTTTTTTCAACCAGTGCTTATTTCGTGAATGGTAACACTTAGCTCATGTCTGATTTGACAGATAATTAGTTTTATCCTTCCGCTGAACGAATATGGTTGTGTATACGCTTGAACAACGCTGGGAAATATTGCGACATTACTTTGAAAATCATGGTAATGTTGCAGAATGTGTGCGAAAATTGCGTACGGATTTTGGAAGAAGAGAAGCACCGTCAGCTCCGTATGTTCGTTATCTTGTGAAAAAAGTGAAAGAAACTGGCATCCTCATCGATAAACCAAAGCATGAAAAGCCAAAAACAGTGCGTACACCCGAGAATATTGCTGCTGTGGCAGAAAGTGTGCGTGAAGCGCCATCAACATCAATTCACCGTCGTTCTCAACAATTGAACATTTCGGAGGCATCATTGAGACGAATTTTGCATAAAGACCTTGGTATTACGCCATACAAAGTCCAATTGGTTCAGGAGTTGAAGCCAACTGACCATCCAATGCGTTTTCGCTTCGCTATGTGGGCCTGCGATCGACTTAGAGAAGATGCCGATTTTGCCAAAAAAAAAATCATCTTTTCAGATGAAGCTCATTTTGATCTTGGCGGGTATGTAAACAAGCAAAATTGTCGCATTTGGGGCACAGAAAACCCGCACGCATACATTGAAAAGCCGATACACCCAAAACGAGTCACTGTTTGTTGCGGATTTTGGTCCAGAGGCATAATTGGGACAGTTTTCTTCGAAAATGAGCAAGGAGTGGCAGTTACAGTCAATGGCGACCGTTATCGGGCCATGCTGAACGAATTTTTGTTCACAAAAATTGAAGAGGAGGATATTGGCAACATTTGGTTTTAACAGGACGGCGCAACGTGCCACACAGCCGAAGATACACTCGATGGTCGCGCCCTGTTTTTGAAGATCGCATTATCAGCCGCAGAGCTGATGTCGTTTGGCCACCTCGGAGCTGCGATTTGACACCGTTGGACTATCATTTGTGGGGTGCCGTAAAAGATAAGTGTTACGCCACCAAGCCAGAGACAATTGACGCTTTAAAGGACAATATTCGTGAAGCCATTGCTGAAATACAGCTGCACACAATCGATAATGTGCTTAAAAATTGGACCGATCGTGTAGGTAACTGCATGGTCAGCCCCTCGGCCGTAAAAGATAAGTGTTACGCCGACAAGCCAGAGACAATTGACGCTTTAAACGACAATATTCGTGAAGCCATTGGTGAAATACAGCTGCACACAATCGATAATGTGCTTAAAAATTGGACCGATCGTGTAGGCTACTGCATGGCCAGCCGAGGCAGCCATTTGAATGAAATTATTTTCCATTATTAACCGGAAGGATTGTACTTTCAAATAAAAAAAGAAATTTGAGAAGATATTCAGTAGTTTTTTTTTATAGCATTTTCAAAAAAAGTTATTTGGCGGACCCTTTACTTTCGGTTTTGTTTTCGTGTTTTTGTTTCGCGTGTTCTTAAAACGAACTCACGATTAGTGATGTGTCAACTCGAGTTCATATGTTAGGTGTGTGTTTGCTTACCCAAACCGAAACCAAATCATGTGTTCAACTCGTGTTACTACAATTTTTATATTTTACTAGCTGCCCGGCCCGGCTTCGCCCGGATACTGTTTCGTTTTAGGGTCCGTAATAGTATTTTAGTGTTAGTAGTATTTATTTTCTCAAAGCTGACCTGAAAGATTTTCTCAATATTTTTTTCCGTAGGAACCTTGTACAGAGTATTAGAAAACTACTAAATCATCCAAATCGGTCAAGCCGTTTTCATGTTATGTCGTGACAACGGAAAACGGGTTTCATTTTTATATATATAGAAGATTATTCGGTTCGTTTAATCGGTTACGCCAACTCGGGTTAGAGTAAAATCCAACTCGAGTTAATTCGGTTTTAAGTGTAAGTCGAGTTAACTCGAGTTAAGAAAATTTCTTTATTAACACCGGACGATTTGAACGAAAAAAATTCAACTCAAGTTTAAAATTCTGCTGAACTTACGTTTAAACTTCCACTGTGAAAATGTGCCTAAGTCCGTCACACCTCAAATGGGGAATTATCTCCACCACATCCAGATAAAGTCATTACACGAGTCATTGGAAATGCATCACGAGTCTAGGCTCCCCTTCCCTGTCGATTTGCATCAACCCAATAGATCGTGTTAGTTTAACGTACAACAACAAAATATTAATCAGAGCTAATTAATGAGAAAGATTCAAACAAATTGAATTGATCTCCCTCTGTGCTGGGTGCGCTCACTCAGCTTAAGCGATCGTTTGTCATAACGCCAACGGCCGACGGCAGCGGCGGCAACGACTATAGCTATGAAGATCTCTCTTGCGATCATCACATCATTTGAAAAACGTGTTTGTGTAGGTAGGTTGCTTATGAAGACATGTGCGCCTGCCACCACCGACCGCCGCGCCGTTGGCCCGCTTCAAAGTTCAACCATGCTAATACATTCGGATTCTTATCGTCGTCATAATTTCTGTAGCTCTGTGCTTTTATTTGATTTAAACGATCGTTTAACGCTTCGGAATATTTATATTCCCTCCCCGGCACACACACACATGTTAATAGCGGGATCGTGTATATTTACACAGGAATCCAAACAATGAGCATGTGAGCAAATAATGGGAAATAAATAAAACGAAATGAAATGAATTAGTTAACGAAAACTTGAAACGAGTTTTTTTTTTTTCAAATTAATGTTTAATTTTAAATGCGAGGCGATCATTAATTTTTTTTTTATGGGGCTCGAGGGGATATTGTGTTGAAAGGAAGTCGGGGAGGTCTGACGATGATGATAATGCCATTAGATGTCAATTAAGAGGAATTGCTAATAGTGATGAAGGGATTCTCTCCAAGGCTTGGTGTAGCAGGTTATTTTATAGTCTTGACTGGCTAACGATTGCTCGTGACATGCTTTTGTAAGTTATGGTTAGGTTTATCGAATCTTGACTTGAATTAAAAAGCAGATGAGTTTTTTTTTTGTAGATGATGATACCATATGAAGGAAGGAAGGGAATTTGTAGAGAAATGGAAAAAAAATATTTTTTACTTTTATTTATTCAACAACGAAAGTTGTTATTTTTTCTTATTTGTTTTTATTTTTACATAAAAAGCATTCGAATAGGTTTATTATTTAAATTGCGTACACAAAAGCATGATACTTTTTTTAATAAGTAATCCCAAAGCATTATAAAAGGGAACGTCAACGTCAGAAGTATAAAACCATCTAAACACTACCATTTTTGTGTGTGTTTTTTTTTTAAAAAGTTGAAAGCCGAAAAAACATTGAAGACATCCCTGTTCATTTGAAAAATAAAAATAAATAAACTTTGCCTGTCAATATTGAAACACATGTTCTGGGTGTAATAAAATAATGGGAAGGATTGAAAGGATCAATTAGCCTTAATTCATTCGAATTTGAGAAAAAAAAACGTCTTCACGCATGTACAGTACACATACACCGCAGAAGTATTTATTCAGCCTTAATTAAGTATCTGTTGTAGAACGAGGGTAGACTCTGATTGGCGTTAACTTGGCAATGCCCAGTGTTGTAACTCTGACTACACATCAAATGTGCTTATTTTTACCTCCAAATGGTAACCATCGGGTACTGGTCTCATCCAACCGGATTTGACTTGCTAAACGATAAGTGCGAGTGTTGATAACACGACGAAAAACAGCAACACTATAAACACCCTGGTGAGAATGGCACGGACGAATACCCGGCCTGCTGTCCCAGGCGAACCTAGATGAGCTGCTCTGACATATTCGGACAACAGGTTGTCTAGGAATTTCAAGGGTTAGTCAGGCCCCTTGAACAGAGATGGTGGCGGATGAACCGAAAATGAGCAGAAACAGCGACTATTCGGATGCGGATTTGTTATAATTGCCAGACTTAGGCAAGAAGTCTTATGTTTCCAAGACATTAGCGAACGCATAGTAACAATCCGCATCAAGGCCAAATTCGCCAACATAAGCCTTATATGCGCTCATGCTCCGACGGAGGAAAAGGATGATATAACTAAGGATTGCTTCTACGAGCTCCTTGACAAAACCTATGAGCGACTACCGATGTACGATGTTAAAATCGTGCTCGGAGATTTTAACGCAAAGGTAGGAAGAGAAGACATCTTTAGAAGTATTGTCGGAAAACATAGCCTACACGACAACACGTCTGGTAACGGACTTAGGCTAATTGATTTCGCTACGGAACGAAATGCCACTATAGCCAGCACGAAAGACTGCAATCGCAAGAGACCGCCAAGACCTTCGCACAACGCGTATCCCTTAACCTCTCGATTAACACCATACCACCAGCATCGAATGTCGAAGAGCAATGGCAACGATGCCAACAGGCCATTAGATCAGCCGCAACTGATGTGCTAGGTTTCTCGCGCCCACCACCAAGAAACCCCTGGTTTGATGAGGAATGCCGACAGATGCTCGCAGCCAAGAACGAGGCCTACAAGGCTAAGCTGCAGGTGAAGAAGAGAGCTGCCATTGAGCTCTATAGGCAAAGAAGAAGGGAAGAACATCGGCTTTTCAGAAAGAAGGAAAAAGCAAGAAAAGCGCGCGATCGAGGATATAGAGAGGTGCCACTCCAGGAACGATGTTCTCAAGTTTTACCAAAGTGTAACACGTCAAAGCCAAGGCTACAAGGCTCGAACAGAATCCTGTCGAGATGAACAAGGAAATATTGTAGTTGAGACACAGTCGATGCTGAGGATATGGAAGAACCACTTCTGCAGACTGTTAAACGGCGATGACGAACAACATTCCGCTGTCAGGCAGAACGAACCATTCAATATTGGCAACGACAGCTAAAACTGCCAACCACCCGACCTGAGTGAAGTGAGGATAGCAATATCTAAACTCAAGCTTAATAAGGCTGCCGGAAATGACGGCCTTCCCGCTGAGCTTTATAAGGCCGGCGGAGATGACTTGGTAAGTAACATCCACCAACTCATAAGCCAAATCTGGTCGGATGAAAATATGCCTGAAGAATGGAACCTCAGCATGGTTTGCCTGATCCACAAAAAAGGAGACCCTCTGAACTGCGCCAACTACAGAGGCATAAGTCTCCTCAACATCGCCTACAAGATCCTATCTGCCGTAATATGTGAACGCCTGAAACCGTTTACCAACAACCTGATTGGCCCTTATCAGTGTGGTTTTAGGCCAGGAAAGTCCACAACCGATCAAATTTTCACACTTCGGCAGATCCTGGAAAAACTCAATAAGTCCAAATCGATACCCACCACCTATTCATCGATTTCAAAGCCGCATATGACAGCATTTATAGAGACGAACTGTACAGAGCCATGTCTAGTTTTGGTATACCGCCCAAACTCGTCCGTTTGTGTAGGATGACGATAGAGAATTCTCGCTGCTCCATCGGTAACGACCTCACCGACACATTCGATACCAAAAAAGGATTTAGGCAAGGCGATGCGCTGTCATGTGACTTTTTTAATCTGATTCTTGAGAGGATTGTGCAAAACTCCAAAGCCAATACCAGAGGCACAATTTTCCAAAAGTCGGTGCAACTTTTAGCATACGCTGACGATATTGACATCATTGGCAGGACTCAACGTGATGTCATAGCCACGTTTGCTAGTATAGAGAAGGAAGCGGCGAAAATGGGTTTAGCAGTAAATGAGGGTAAGACTAAGTATATGCTGTCATCACGAAAGGACTCACAACATCGACGAATTGGACAGAACGTCACCATTGACAGATATAACTTTGAGGTAGTACGGGACTTTGTCTACCTCGGCTCCGCTATTAGCTCTGACAACAACATCTCGTCAGAAATTAAACGAAGAATTACTCTTGCCAACCGCTGTTTCTTCGGGCTAAGAAGGCAATTTAGTAGTAAAGCCCTCACTCGAACTACTAAGGAAACCCTATATAAGACCCTGATCATCCCAGTCCTGCTCTACGGCGCTGAAGCATGGACTGTATCAAAAGCGGATGAAGAAATCCTTGGTAGATTCGAGAGGAAAATTCTTCGAAAAATCTTCGGTCCCGTTTGCGTTGACGGGCTATGGAGACGAAGATTCAACCAAGAACTATACGAGCTGTACAGCGACATGCCCCTGGTAAAAAAAACTCCGCATTGGACGTTTAAGATGGCTAGAACATGTAGAACGAATGGACACCAATACTCCGGCTCACAGTCTTCGATTCCCAGCCAGACGTCGGACGCAGTAGAGGAAGACCTCGCCTTAAGTGGCGCGCACAAGTGGAAACCGACCTCAACCAACTTGGAGTGCGCAACTGGAGGCAGTTAGCTAAGGACCGGCCTAATTGGAGAGGCATGTTGGTTGAGGCCCAGGTTCATTCCGGACTGTAGCGCCACTTAAGTAAGTAAGTAAGTAATTAAGTATCTTATTCATAGAACATTTCGTCAGCCATATATTAGTTATACAAAGCTTGTAGGTACTAACCGAAGACAGGGTATGGATCTTATGTAGTCTTGACGGGGAGATTCATCTTCTCACACACCTACTAAGGCTCATTTTCGTATTGCAAGATGACAGCGGACAAATTTCCAAGATGGAGTCAACAATGGTGGCGTCTACAGTCCCAGTTATAATGGGAAAAGTGAACATTAGCTGGTTCAACATATTCTGAAAACAGGTCTTTAGCACTCGTAGTAAGGCCCTTTGAACAGAGATGGAGGCGGGTGAGCCGAATGTCCCATAACAGAGCTCAATCCAATTGTGGATAATGTTGGCACAGTGTTCTTAAGGTATCAACTAAACTGAAACTGGCCCTCCATCCAGATTGGACTAAATTCGTTACCACATAAACTATAGGTGATTATGAGAGACCCAACCACCCCTATCGAGGTATCCTTTCGGAAGAAAATTTTCTACTATTTGTTCGAAACGGATCCCCTCGAATACCAAGCAGACCAGGAACGACCACGGATAACGACTTACGAGTCTGCACTTGACTCTTTACTGTGAATCAGTACTGCGACATTTATTACAGCTGTTCCACAAGAAGTACACACGCACACATGAATAGCTGTGAAAAAAACCTAGGCCCTGTATACTAACAAGCCTGTTGCGCAAAATATTTGTTTATACCCTGTCCCATAGGGGTATCTTTAGTTTGACATTAGTTTTGTAATAAAGAGAAATAATTTCGATAGATATACATTAAAGGATCGACTCAGAACCGCAAGCTGAGTCGATCTAGCCATGTTTGTCCGTCCATCCGTCTGAATGTCACCATTTTTTGGGCCTTAAGTTTCGAGCTAGAGTGATGAAATTTGTTATAAAGACTCTCTGTAGGACGAAGTAGAACAAGTGTAAACATTTTTAAAATCCACCGACTGCCACGCCCCCTTTTCAGTAAAACAATGCTTTTGGCCAAACGGTAAGGAATTTTGAAAAAGTATCTCAATAGCATATTTAGACAATCTTAATATCTATATTACGCCAATATAATGTTTTCTGCCACGCCCACTTTTTAGGGGAGTTTTCTTAAAAAAAAAAACTTTTTTAGTACAATTTTAGGAAAACTTGAAAAACTTGCGAAGCAAATATTCCGAGAACAATATTGTGAACATTTCGTCTGTAGATCATTTTGACCCACGCCCACTTTTGGGGGCGTTATTTAAAAAAATAATAATTTGTAAAGCCTGTCCCATAGCATATTCATAGAAAAAAAATATGTCGAACCATAAAATATTTAGATACACCGTCTGAACAAGGTCATCAGTTTTAAGCAAAGCCCACTTTTTGGGGACATTTATAATTAGGATGGGATGGGATAGGCTATCCAACGATTCGCACAGCGGATTGTAGCCTTCCCACATGTTTTTTTTTTGTCGCCAAAGGTTGCACATATTATAATGCAGATTGCAGATGCATTGTGGGGAGCTCAGATAATTGACTTTAAGCTTGTTAGTGATCGCCTGCCTGTGATCTTGTCAGACTTTGTTGATGTACACTTTTATGCTACCACCTCCATATTTGAAGAATTCTTCTGTAATCTATTAGAGCTCGTCTGGTATGTTTTTCTTCGGCTTTTTTTAAGGCGGCGCACACTTCTTAAATACTTGAAGGAAGGGTTACGCCTTCTTTGACTGGCCGTCTTCCTATCCTACTACTCTCACGAGACATTATGTGCATGGAAATGCTGCCTGAATGCATTATTTCGTTGAGCCTGCGTTCCTATTTTGAAAACAGCTGCAAGTTGATTGGCCTTTTTGTAGATTTGACGGATTTTCTTCTTGCTATTTCTTCTCTTTCCTTCTTCTGTTTCGATACTCTTCCCGTGCGGTCCGTGTTTTTCGTAGAAGCGCCTTAATATGTGCCTCTTCTGTCATCTCATTTTGGTAGGTTCTTGCAAATATAATCATACCACGGACTACATCCTTTCGGGGATGACTGCAAGCCTATGGTGGTTTGGGGAATCCCTTGAGGATATTGTAATACTGTATCCCCTGGGTGTTGGTATTGGTGGAAGATAATGGCACAGTGGAGAGGTCTCTTACTCAGTTATTCCTTGTAGACTCTCACTAAGGCGACTATCGTGAAGTCTCTTTTTTTCCTCCATTCGTAGCTTCTTCTCGTTGGACAGTCCTGGTCTGAATTTAAAAAACGTTTTCTTCTCTTAATGTGTTCACATCCATGATTTTGATTCATCTGAAGATCGCCAGATTTTTTTGCGTATTCGAAGTCGTGAAAAGCTAATGCTGATGGTCACATTGTTACACGCTTCTGCAAATCTGTTAGTCGAAAGCCAGTATTTGTTGTCGTTTCATGGAGGCTCTGCTTTCCAATTAACCCACCGAAGATGTTTTCCTAAAAGAATTTCACACTGAAGTCTCCAATTACGATTTGCAAATCATGTACCAGACCAGGCTCCATAAAAACTTCCTATGAGGACGAAAAATTCCCCCCTAATTGGATATTCAGCCACATCAGTAGGAACGTGAGTAGGTACCTATAAGGCTTATCTCGCAAAACGTTGCTCTGATGCGGATCGATGGATCGGGCATGACCGGAATACAATTTTTTGGCGCAACAGGATCGTTAGTACCCAGGTCCTAGCTTTCTCACTAAGCTAAGTTGAAATAAGCTTTTGTTGACAGTTGATACTACCAGATGATTTGTCAGATAATCACGAGAGGGCCGGTGAAACATCATTTAGGTGTTGCTACGGCTGGGAATCGAACCCAGACCTTCTGCGCGGTAGTTCATCGCACTAATCATCGCGCCACTGAGTCCGGCATGACGGCAATAGCAGCTCCAACAAAATAGACGATCTCATAACCGAGTCATATCGCATATAAGATCCTATCGAACGTAGGTACTGTGTGAACGTCTTTAGCCTTTCTGTAACACACTAATCGGCACATACCTGTCTGGCTTCCGGCCCGGCAGATCGAACTAAGACCAAATTTATACACTAAGGCAAATCCTGGAAAAGACCAACGAATTTCAAGTTGGATATACATCCATCACCTAGGGCTCTATAGATTGATGGTGGAATTCGGGATACCATCACAACTGATACAGATATGTCGCCTTATATTGGAGGACACGCGATGCAACGAAAGTTTGGAAACAGCTCAACTAAACTTTTCCAAAGATGTTCAGGATCTCGGCAAGGAGAAACGAGCTATCCTTCGATTTCTTCAATCTCGTGCTGGAACAGATCGTGCGTCAAGCATATGTTAAAAAAATCCATCCAACTACTGGGACACGTATACGATATCGACATCAATGGTCGTTCTCATCGTCCCGTTGCTTTTACGGCAAAACGCATTCGTCTTGTAGTTAACGAAGACAGAACAAAGTACTGTCAACGCACAACGACAGGCTTACATACAAGGAATACCTTGAGAGTACGTTCGACAAAGCAGCTCGCGCATGCAGTGCATAATCAAGGATAATGAAAAATATTGGAGAACCCAGACAACAAATAAGACTGATTCAGTCAAGGCTAGCCCATCGTAGTGTACCCGGCAAAATCAATGACGATTAAGTCCTACCCAAGAAATCCTCAAACGCTGTGCGCTGAAGGTGTGCTATACTTATCGAAGGCTGTCAGATGATGCTATATGTGTTAGCGGGAATGCTCCCAGCGAATATCATGGCTAGCGACCTACATACAGGATCTACGAAGCCAAAATCCAGACCTGAGCTTCAATCAAAGAGTGATGGAACCAGTCTTCAAAGAGAAGTTGGACCAATAGATTCTATATATCCTTCCATATTATAAAATAATTGGACTCGACACACGGAGAAGTAGATTTCCACTTAGTTCTTCTTGGCCAGTTGGAGAATATTTGCAAAAATATGGACTCAAGGAATCATTTGCTTGTTTAAACTGCGGAGAGGTCCGAGAAGACGTACAACATGTATTTGTCCAGTGCCCTCATTTTCGTATGGAACCCGAGCAAAAATCGGACAAACACCAACCCCCGAGAACAATGTTATCATCGAGCTTAATACCGGACACAGGAAACAAGTTGCAGCTATAACCCTGATGGAATTAAGACGTTGGAAATAGTACGAGAAAGCAGCCAAGAAGCCTTAAAATCCGCTTTGGAACAAAGTGTAAAGAAGTACCTAAATGGCTAACCAGCTCCGCGAAGTAATAGGTACCTAACGGTGTGGTTAAGTATCTATGCAGGCGCATTTTGAAAGACAAATACGCAAACAAGTTGAAGTTGTTAATTTCAAACAAAACCTAACAGTAATGTCTTCCGTTAGAATTTCCACTAAAGTGTGATGAACAAAGTATAAATCTACTGTCATCCACAATGACAGACATCAACATCACGACAATAACTTCACAATCGTGACATCAAACCAACGGCACATGCCTGTTTATAAAGCCTCTTATAAATATCAATATCACGCTCTGAAACGCAGCGCATCACCATCACCCGAATCAATAAACACCAAAAAGACCCAAACATAAACAAACACAGAAAATATTCTCAAGACCTAGTCAAATCTATATCCGTCGCGTCGTTCACGTTCCTACCCTTCTTCGTCTAGATAGATACATCCCTAACGAACTTATTGATGCAGAAAAATCATCACTTCATCATCAATTTATTACCGCACACATTTAGGAGTACCGCAGAAAGTAAACAGACGGGCTACACTTTAAGACGAAGTTTCGCGCCCTACTGCAAACGAACGCTACACTGTCTGCCCGTCCGTCAGGCATAGCCAATACCCATGCCGCCGCATTCCCATGTGGTAAGAGTGATTCCGAACAGAGCCAAGAGACTGAAATTCCTTTGGCATAAAGTATTCACTCTCTGGGACCATGAAAGTATCAAAGCATCCCAATGGGGAGACGCGCATTATCCTCATCTTCATCACTAACAGCAGCAGCACAACAGCGCGCCACCATCAACCGACATCATGATCAGGGAGGTCTCGCTCGTACCGGTCGGTTGGATGCATTGTGGCGTGGTCCGATGCTGCCAGTCGATAGTGAATATTTTTACCGCATTTCACTGTTTATTTATACTCACGTCGACTTATAGTACGGTCGGAAAAATAACGGACAAATCGAAAAAATAAACCAAAACCAATCATGAAAATCGACGCAAAGTAAAGCGTGTTTTTCATTCTTTTTTTTTTTTTTGTTTTTGTTTGCAAAGTGATTTCGTTGAAGAAATCTTTAAAAGAAAATAAACAAAAAATCATTTTGTATCCACGTGCAGATTGTGTACGTTTGGAAGCAAGTATTTACAGTGGGGGTGAATAGTTTGAGGTATTTTGGTTTTTTTTTTGGAGAGCCTTTAAAATTGTCAGATAAAAGCTAAAATCTGTTCAAAATATGGGATTCCAAATCCAAGTTTAAACTTTTGTACAGTGTGGCGCAAAAGTCCCTTCAATAGCATGATATAAAAATGAGAAAAAAATGCAACTATACGTCCGACTGTTGCATATTTTGAAATTTGAAAATCGAAATATTTTTTCTGAAGTGAAAATTCTTTTCGGACGGTGGGAATTGGATTTTATGAAAAAAAGTATGAGGAAAAGTATCAGATTTACGAAAAACACCGGTGTTCATAACCGGTCCTCCATCCAAGTACTAACCGCAACCTACGATGGTTGATGTCGGTGATTGCGTGTTGTTGGTTTATTTTGTTTATTTGAAGTGAAACTTCTTTTTGGACGGCTGTTGTTGTGGCTGTTTGATCGTGTGTATTGGACGGATGTTCTTGTATCTCAGGCAATCTCATCTCAAAAAAAACTTCGTAACTTCGAGACCGGACTGGGTTGTTATGGAGCCCATAAGGAATCGGTGTGGAGTCTCACCATTGACTATAGAATGGTACCACGGGAATCAGAGCCCCTAGGACAATGTCCTAGACTGATTTTGAGGTAGGCCCCCTTGTGGGAGTATCGTGGTGGTTGTGGTTGTCAGAAGTTCGTTGAAGCATATGGCATTCTAAAGGGTTGGCTTTAGAATGCAAGAGGTGCAGATAGCCTCGACTCCTCAGCAAGGTTGAAGTTCGTGCCTAACACATGATTTTCGAATTGCTACCGATGGAGTGCGGCCTGCATTGGGGTGCTAACCACACTTAAAAATGGTTGCGATATGTGGGTAGGCCCACCGTGAGATAAGAGCCGTAAAGGCTAGGTGCTCACGTTAAGCCATCTTACATTATCTGTTGGCATGTTGGTTGGAGAAAGGACGTTGGTGCATTGGCCCTGCATGCACCAAGAAAGTGTGGTGTCAGTAAATAAATATCGGTACGTGGGATTGATCAAATTATGACACTCATCGGTGAGTCCAAGAAAGAAGTATCCATGTTGTTTGAAATCAAACGAAAGTTGCGACATTTGGTAACATGTGTAGTTGGCTAAAATGGTTATTTCCCTCCGACTATTGAAATGACAGCGATCGATGGTAGTGGCTTTCTTTTCGTGTCATAAATATGTTTAAGCGATGGTGTGTGTCTGACGCCTGGAGTCTGTAATTGAAGCTTTTAAATCCAAACAGGTAGATTTGATTGAGTTTTCGATGTGTATGTGATTGGTGATAATGATGATGAGTGTTGCCTTCAGAAAGGACGGTGTTTTTCATATGATGACATTTTTAAAACGAGATGAAATCGGGAACGCCTCTTACGTTTGTGGGTATAAATACTTACATCACAAGGACAGATTGAATAAGAGAGGCTGCAAGATGAAGATGGAAATTGGTATGTGGTCTGATTCGGGTGGGATGAAGAATTCAGTTGTATTCAGATGTATTCAGTTATATAAAGGTACTTTTGGCTAAGATTGCCTTTTGAATGTTTGATGGTTTTATCGATATTTGGCAGTCATTCCAAAAGGTGTAGTGTGTAGCTTTGGCTGGATTTTGCGAGGTGCTTACAATGAAGAATGAATATCTTCACACTGTATATCTTGCAGAAGTCTTTTTAAAGTGGAACTTCTTTTGGGAAGTTATGAATTCGATTTAATGAAACGAAAAAGTGTAACGAAAAAGAGATCATCTGATCACAGAAACTGGTTCTGTAGGCTAGGGAACCACGTGCATGGTTGTGAGAAAAAGCTTGGCCCTGGGTACTAACGAGACTGTTGCGCCAAAAATTGGAATATGAAATGTTAAACACGAATAACTTTTTTATTTTTCAAAAATATTTTGTTTTTCTTTTTACATATTAAAATTCATTTCTTCGGAATTTATAATGGATGTAGTAAAACACAACGCAATCAGATTATTGACTTTTTTAACGTCAACGTTTCTTGTCAACGATCAATTCTTATGACGCAGCGAAATTATCGGAAATTTAAGATCAGCTGCAATGGCCTTTATGATTAGCAGTTTGGTCGATTGTTCGAGGAAGAGGTCAGAATATAGCAAATTATCAATTTGTCACAATTAGTCGTCGTTCGGGCCAATTGGGTAGGTGTAGAAGAACATTCCGGAGAATTTTAAGGTTGGATCTTAAGATGAAGCCAAACAAAATTCTAATTGTGCTTAAGGCTGATGAAGCTTTCTGGAGTACAGTTTTCAAATAACCTCACAAAAAAAGTCAGGAGCGGTCAAAGTTGGAGGTCTGGGTGGCCAATCAATATTGCTATTTTTTGACAGCACATGTCCAAAGTGTTTTTTTGCAGCTGAAACTGCATTCTTTGATTAACAGTGTCGCATGTCGCACCGACTTGTTGAAACTAGTAGTATTTTGGAACTTTTTCACACACTTGTGCCAATGCAATTTTACATACCAAAATAAAAGATGGTGCATTCTGTATATAAACGTTAAAACATTAAATTACTTCAGTAAACATAAACCCCACTATTAATGAACGCTGATTAGCTAATAATCAATGACTAACATAACAGTTTTTCCCATAAGAAAAACTCGGGCAAATGTCAAAATTTAGTTCATGATTAACTAATCAGCGTTTATTATTACGGGGGATGTTTGTAACGGTTGTTTACAGAATGTCGTATCGGCAGCCATTTTTTGGCATTTTCCATTCAAATTTTTGGATAACAATCGCAAAAATTGAGTTGGTATCACATTTTCTGTCCAGGGTAAGGCCATAAGACGGGATTAATATCCACGTTGTTGCACTGTTTTCAAAAAAGATACACCAAAATATAAAAAAGCGTTTTACGAAAAAACCAAAACTCTCGCAGTAAAGTTAACTGCCACTTACTAACCCCACAGTGAGCACCACCAAAAATTTGTACGAATGTATAATCTACGACAATAGCAGAGTTAATAAACATCTGAAAACACTAAATATCCTCACCAGCGCTGCAGGAATGGCTCTTTTTGAAGCTTCTGACTCCTTTGTTGAGCACTGGCTCCCCAAAAATAAAAATGGCTCCCAAATTTTTAAAATGTTAGATTTGCAAAGAACAACAGTTAAGGCTGAACTATAATAGACGGAAGCAATCGGAAGCTAATGCTAAAATTCTAAGTTAAGTTTTCTTCAGTACTTTCAATTACTCAAGTTGCCCATAATAGACTTTTGAGAATGGAATAGCAAACAATAAAAACAAAATTTCGTTGCTTAGGAAATTACAAATTTTAATGTACCTACACAGCTGTTGAAATGAAATGTAAAATTTGTGTATGAAAGAACAAAAGAAAGAGTGAACGAAAACTGAACGAATCGAAACGAAAAGCTATTATGGTCGTACAATACAAATTGCACGTGTTCGCACCAGGGATGAAAATTGGCTTTTCAGCATTGTATTCAAAGTTTAAAAAATTTTATTGAAATTGTACTGGTTGATTTTCATCATTGTTTGGTGTTTTGATAAGCTATTTATTTTATACAATTATAATATCGTCAGTTCAAAGGTAGGTACAAAATTGGTAAAAATATGTTTTTTTTAAGAAAATAACTATGATTTTTCACTTTTTATAGCTGGAAATAATAACCGAGGCATAATTGTAATTTTTACAGGAATTTCGAAATTATAACAATCATTAAGTGCAGGCATTTAATTTCTCTTAAAAGAAAAAAATCTCCATCTCACTTAGTTTTGTTTTTCAATGCACATAATGGCCATAACGGTCACTACTTATTATCATTTTTTCCTTTTATCGCCACTCTTTTGTCAGCTTTTAGTCATATGATCATTTAACGGAAAAAAACTTCATTATTTTTGCGAAATCGTGTAATATTTCTGTTTTGAGTAAACTGTCTTGAGCTTGCCAGGATCAGTATTATGTTTAAATTTTGAAAATCGTTGCTTACAGCAGTCATCAAGATTTCGTTTTTTCTATTTCGTCATTTACAAAAAATAGAGTTAAAGTTTTTAAAGTCAAGGCGTTCCCTACAAAATTTCTTGTCTTAAAATTTAGTAGTTAAAATTGGAAAAGGACTTTTAAGGTCCAGTTTTCAGTGCAAGATCATCCTAGTTTCGGGATTAAGGAAAAAGTCGTTTTATATCTAGAGCTAACCCCGGGATTAAATGATCAGATGTTTTTGACAGACTATAAAATACCAGACAAACATTTTTCCAATTCCATTTATGTGGACATTTAATTTAATTTTGAGAAACTAAATGCAGATCTTAGCGACTTGAAATTGTATGAAATATTGAGTTAAACTGTTTTAAGAAAATAAAGACTTGCAAGTTTGCGACAAAAGGATTTTCATTTGTTTGGGGAAAAGGAAACCAAACAGCTGATAAAGTGATAACTGAGAAATCGATAAATCATGAATGCTACCAAATGAAATCACCACAAACGGAGTCAAATTTAGTTCTGTACTGAAAAACTGCTTCATGAGTTAACTCTAGATTAAATTTATTCCGGGGTTAGTAAACTCTGTGATAACTAAGGACTGAAAAACCGGTCCTATGATGGCTAGGACATGTAAAACTGTAGCGCCACTTAACGATCGAACGAAAAATAACTATAAAAATATATCTGTTTGGGGGATCTCCTGTGGCACTTACACCCATTTACCAGGGTAAGTTACCCATATCAAAACAAAAATTATTGGATTTGGTCAAAGCCTTCCAACCCATTGTCTTAAAGATGCAGAGCTCTTGCCAGAACCTGATCAACTGAGAGTGATTTAAAATTCGAAACTAAAATGTTTTAATTATTTGAAATACATTACATACCCTAAAAAAGAATTTTGTGTATAATACAATAATGTTCGAAATCCCATACAGGTAAAAATCATTAAGTACATTTCTCTTAAAATCATGTAAATTAACTGTTTTTTTCCGTATAGAAAGTATGGCATCAAGTGCGTAAAAACAAATAACAAGCTTAAAACAAACATCCATTTTTATCGGCATAATTGTAATTTTAAAACCCAAAATGCCTTTAAATTGAATTATCTCCTTATTGTATTATTTATTAGTTAATGACTTTCACCTTTGAACCGACGATATAATGTCCATTTGTCTACTTTAAGATCCGAAAAAATAAGAACACAGTTGGAAGGTCCAAAAAGAATCATCAAACAGTTGGTAAACTGTAACAGGCAAAAATGGCAAGAAAATTGAATTGAAAATTGGTACTTTCAGTGGTATTCACATGAATTCGAACGGATTTTTGATAGCAAAGCAAATTATGTGATGTTTTGGTTTTTTAAAACATATTTTGATGAAAATTACCTATTAAAATATCTGCAGCACAAATTGTATCGAATTTTATATAAAGCAAGGTCGATTGTATCGAAAACAGTACAATTGTATCGACTTTTGCAACCCTGGTTCGCACAGTTACGGAAGTGATCGTCTGCAACCATCTTCTATTATAGTTCAGCCTTTACAGTTAAGAAATATTTGCAATCTATTACATTATGATAACGAATATTCGTTGGATGCACAATTTGCACATCACTATGTCGAATATGTCAAACATTGTTCAAGACGTTTAAATTTTGAATGGAAAGGTGTTACAATTTTTTTTATTTGGCTTCCAGAAAATCAATATAAATGGATAAGATAAGGCTTGGTTTTCAGTGCGAGATCATCCTAGTTTCCGGACTAAACTTGAGTTAACTTGAGAAACTTGTTTTTCAGTCAATTTTAATCCAAAGTTTACTCTGAGTTAAGTTAGCAAATTTGGTGAGTTAACCATTTAATTCATTAAATGATCAGATGTTTTGACAGTTGATAAAACTACAAACGAACGGTTATTTTCAATTCTAGTTCAGCAAACATTTTATTAAATTATTAAGAAAATTAATAGGTACGTGACTCGAAATTATTTGAAATATCGACAAAACCATTTTCAATTGTTTGGGGAAAGGAAACCAAACAGCTGACAACTGAGCTGTTGTAGATTCAATATATTTCGATAACTTTTTGACAGTAAAAATGATAAATTATCAGTGTTACAAAATGGAATCATCACTCCTGGAATCAAATCCTGCACTGAAATGGCTCCCCAAAATCTTCAAATGAGCTCCTCTTTGGAATTGAAAAACGACAGCCGTGAACCTCACCTAAGAGAATTTCATAAAAAATAATTGAAATCCATATTGAAAATACTCAAGAAATACATTAATCCCATTTTGTCGTGATCGAATACTTTCTAACCCTACTGTATTACAAAACTGTTGCGGCGGCCATCGTCAATATATCGTGAGAGAGAGAGAGAGTGTGTGTGTAGACAAGATAAATTATTGCGCCACACAAAAACCGCAAATGGAGAGCAACCGTTTTGAGAATTTATTCACCAAAACGACTGTTTACACGCGCATACACAAGACGACCATAACGCCGACCGACAGGCAAACACAGAAAGCGATGATGATGACGATGATGAGGCTGAGACGACTGCGGCGAGGACTCCGACTACACTCTATAGAAAGACAACACAAGCCGAACTAAGCGCAGCACTGCTATTGCTGTACAGTGTCAGAGAGCGGAATATGTAAATGAAATGTTTGCCTTTGTGTTTATTTTGTTTCACTTAGTGTGCAAGTGCCACGGGACATATTGGGCTGCGGGGTGGGTGCTATGCGGTGATGGTGGTAGACCCCACAGAGGGGGGGCCACCGCAACCGAGGACATGTGCGCCTATTCAGCCGCCCCTCCTCGGGGGTACACATTCTGTTGCGAGCCCAAGCGATGTCACCTAATTGTATAGCCGCCACACGGTCGTGTGTTTATGTTAACATACACTCGCGAACGTAAATTGGCGCAAATTGGCGAACGTAAATTTATTGCAACGTCAAAGTTCTCTTTGCGATACTTTTATGCTTTTTGTTGGTTTGGTTTTCATCTCCCACGGATGATGCTGCCATGGGACTGCGGCGGTACTTATTTAATATCCACGATCAGTTGCTGCCTGCAATCGACTCCACTGGCGGATCGCACCAACGACTGATTGATTGATTTATTGCGATAGAGGATCATTGAGTTTGGTGCGGTTGTCGGGTTGACATTTTACGGAATTCTTTTTTTTTTTTTTCATTTGTCGCTGTTGTTGTTGCTTGCTTGCCGCTTGATATTGTCATTGCGGTTAAATTATGCAAATTTTGTGGCAACAGTTTATTTGGTTGCCTCATGAGGTTAGAGGATACGTCGTCAACGAGCACATCGAGCACAGTGACTTCTTTGGCAGGAAATGTCAAAAGAGCGTCCCAACAACTGCTGATAAATGGCGCTGGAAGGAACGTCATTAATCATAGGCATTGTTGTTGTAGGCAAAGCGATTCAATTTGAGATTTTAAATGAACAATGGGTACCCACATAGTTTCTAAAAGCATACGTAATGTATTATGGGTGGAGCGACTAAATGACTTTTGGACGGACGGAGTACGACGTCAGACTGCTCAACAATAAACAACTCCGAAGATGTGAGAGAATCTGGTGATTAGGGTGTTTTTTGGAGCGGAGTTGAGTAGAATTTATTAGTTCCAGGAAGTGTTAACAAATTTATTTCAAATGACATTCAGTTGTGAAATGTCAACTGTCTTAGTTAGAAAGTTGTTTAAATGTCAAATGGTTGTGTTGGAGCATAATGCTAACTTGTTTTTAAGTTTACATATTTCAGATAGGTCGAGAAAATGGCAAATTTATTTGTTCAACAATCGATTTGAAGTTTGACATTTGCTTGACATTTGTTTGTGACGGATTAGATGTTAACGAAGCCGACTTTAATAGAATGTTCACAAAAAAGGAGGACAAGCAGCTACGTCATGCTAGGAAAACAATTTGTCACAGTCTCACCCAATCTGTCAACTGTAAGTTAGAAAAACGTCGAATGTCAAATGTTTGAATTGTAGCTTGACGGTAACCAGTTTTTGACATTTTTTAGATGGGTGGAGAAAAAAAAAAGAATATATGGACGTGACGTGAATAATGATTTTTCAAAGACAAATTTAATAATGAAATGTCAACTGTCAGTTAATATGGCTTCTTTGCAGTTGATGTACGAGTTAATGGATGGCGAACTCTTTTAAATGTAATCATGCTGCGAATATATTTTCACTTCCAATTTGACACTTAAAATCCTTCCTTTATACCTTGTAGTCGTCGAGGTTATATGATTCCAACAACGGTAGTAAAGCTTAGTTAAATTTGAGCTAAGGTATATATTAGAACGGCACAGCTCCTTCTCGTTTTAAATTAAACAGTTAGATCAGACCTCATTAAAGCCTGGTCATAAAACTTGCACTTCCTGCACTCTATCCAAAAACGATCGATCCGCAGACGATTATTCCTTACTTCAGATTTGCAACCTTTAGCTCATCGAAGACTTGTAGATCTGTTTCGTTATGACAAATCGTCCATAGACGTATGACATTTCCACTACTGACAAGGTGGCCGTTGCAGCAAATAGACATGCAGTCGAAGTACCAATGACACGAACAGCGCAACATTAATTCTGTTATACAACAAGAAAACAATGAAACAAACTACGCAGGAGACACGTTTCCATCAAAAAAAAAGTTGCGGCAGTTTAAGTGCAGCCTTTACAAACATCTGCAAACATGTATCTGTTTTAGCGTTACAGGGGATTTTGGGAATTGCAAGAGTGAATAAGCCGTGAAACGTCAACTTATGGACCAGTCGGAAGTTGACCGTACAAAAACAACATTTGCCTAGAGGCCCATTTGGAATGCATGGAAAGACCGGCTTTAGATCCCCAAATTGGGCATTTATTAGTTTATCACTAGCCAGCATGAAAACCGTATTAACATTTCTGCATTGCACTTGTGGAAGAGCACATTCAAATAATATTGACAGCATCACTACGAAAAACAGGTCCAAGTTGATCCTGACTCTTAAAACCAGGACAAGAAATAGTTCACCCCTTCTGATTTGGCCACAAAATATATAAAGCGTATAAGCGTCCCAAACTTGAATTCAATGCCCAGCCACATATGGTCAGGTTCAGCAAAAAGACTATGGAGTTCGCTAAGGTTGCATGTTGGTTGTCTGGTAGTATCTGTAAAGGATTACCACGTCAATGGCTCAATTAAAAAAAAACCACTATCGTTAACTGGGCCACTAAAAACACGTCTCTCCAATTAGTCCCGTCCTTAGCTAAACGCTTCCAGCTTTCTGGCATACCAAAGTGGGCTTCATTGAGCTATGAACCTGTGCCACAACCTACATGCCTCTACAATTAGACTGGTCTTTACTAGCTGCCTTCAGTTGCGCACTTCAAATTGGTTGAAATCTGATTCTACTTCTGGGCGCCACTTTAGCCAAGCTTTCCCCCTAATGGATCCGACGTCTTGCTGGGAATCGAAGACGCTGCGAGCGGGATTGTGTGGTGTCCATTAGCTATATGTGTCCTAGCCATCTTGAACGTCCAATTGGGAGTTTTTTTTTTGACTAAGTTTATGTTGGTGCTTGATGTTATAATGTGGCAAAGTTTTTTTCTTACAAAAGTCTGACAATATCCCAAGAGTAACACTGTCATGAGAAGGTTCTCAAATGGTGGTCGGTCCTCTTCTAAGGGCCTCCTTACTCGGAACTTCCTAGTAGTTCCGTAGTAGAGTTGATGAGGAATGCCGACAGATGCTCGCAGCCAAGAACGAGGCCTACAAGGCTAAGCTGCAGGTGAAGAAGAGAGCTGCCATTGAGCTCTATAGGCAAAGAAGAAGGGAAGAACATCGGCTTTTCAGAAAGAAGGAAAAAGCAAGAAAAGCGCGCGATCGAGGATATAGAGAGGTGCCACTCCAGGAACGATGTTCTCAAGTTTTACCACGTCAAAGCCAAGGCTACAAGGCTCGAACAGAATCCTGTCGAGATGAACAAGGAGATATCGTAGTTGAGACACAGTCGATGCTGATGATAAGGAAGAACCACCTCTGCAGACTGTTAAACGGCGATGACGAACAACATTCCGCTGTCAGGCAGACCGAAATTTTCAATATTGGCAACGACAGCGAAAACTGCCAACCACCCGACCTGAGTGAAGTGAGGATAGCAATATCTAAACTCAAGCTTAATAAGGCTGCCGGAAATGACGGCCTTCCCGCTGAGCTTTATAAGGCCGGCGGAGATGACTTGGTAAGTAACATCCACCAACTCATAAGCCAAATCTGGTCGGATGAAAATATGCCTGAAGAATGGAACCTCAGCATCGTTTGCCCGATCCACAAAAAAGGAGACCCTCTGAACTGCGCCAACTACAGAGGCATTAGTCTCCTCAACATCGCCTACAAGATCCTATCTGCCGTAATATGTGAACGCCTGAAACCGTTTACCAACAACCTGATTGGCCCTTATCAGTGTGGTTTTAGGCCAGGAAAGTCCACAACCGATCAAATTTTCACACTTCGGCAGATCCTGGAAAAAACTCAAGAAGTCCAAATCGATACCCACCAACTATTTATCGATTTCAAAGAAGCATACGACAGCATTTATAGAGACGAACTGTACAGAGCCATGTCTAGTTTTGGTATACCGCCGAAACTCGTCCGTTTGTGTAGGATGACGATAGAGAATTCAAGCTGCTCCATCAGGGTCGGAAACGACCTCACCGACATATTCGATACCAAAAAAGGATTTAGGCAAGGCTATGCGCTGTCATGTGACTTCTTTAATCTGATTCTTGTGAGGATTGTGCAAAACTCCAAAGCCAACACCAGAGGCACAATTTTCCAAAAGTCGGTGCAACTACTAGCATACGCTGACGATATTGACATCATTGGTAGGACTCAACGTGATGTCATATAGTGCGTACCAAATCAGTTGGCCAACGGTCGATTGCGCAGAGAGAGGATTTAAGGGAAATTTAAGATATTTTACAATAGATTGGCCAACTAATTTGGTACGGACTATAGCCACGTTTGCTAGTATAGAGAAGGAAGCGGCGAAAATGGGTTTAGCAGTAAATGAGGGTTAGACTAAGTATATGCTGTCATCACGAAAGGACTCACAACATCGACGAATTGGACAGAACGTCACCATTGACAGATATAACTTTGAGGTAGTACGGGACTTTGTCTACCTCGGCTCCGCTATTAACTCTGACAACAACATCTCGTCAGAAATTAAACGAAGAATTACCCTTGCCAACCGCTGTTTCTTCGGGCTAAGAAGGCAATTTAGTAGTAAAGCCTTCACTTGAACTACTAAGGAGAGCCTATATAAGACCCTGATCATCGCAGTCCTGCTCTACGGCGCTGAAGCATGGACCGTATCAAAAGCGGATGAAGAAATCCTCGGTCGATTCGAGAGAAAAATTCTTCGAAAAATCTTCGGTCCCGTTTGCGTTGACGGGCTATGGAGATGAAGATTTAACCAAGAACTATGCGAGCTGTACAGCGACATGCCCCTGGTGAAAAAACTCCGCATTGGACGTTTAAGATGGCTAGAACATGTAGAAAGAATGGACACCAATACTCCGGCTCGCAGAGTCTTCGATTCCCAGCCAGTCGTCGGACGCAGTAGAGGAAGACCTCGCCTTAAATGGTGCGCACAAGTGGAAACCGACCTCAACCAACTTGGAGTGCGCAACTGGGGGCAGTTAGCTAAGGACCGGGCTAATTGGAGAGGCATGTTGGTTGAGGCCCAGGTTCAAACCGGACTGTAGCGCCACTTAAGTAAGTAAGTATCTAAATCATTCTAAAAAAAATGCTATGGATGACACAGGTTCTATCTTTATTGAGCTCTCGGGAATAGGTCTACACATGACTACAAATTTAAAGAATGACTGGCACAATCTAGCTTCACGTGACACACCATCACGGCAACAATACCTCAATAACTATAACTAAAACAAACAATTCCCCGACCTATCTTTGCGGCATCTAAGCCTTCCTAATCAGCTTTATTTTGTTGGTTTATATCCTCTGATAAGAAAAAAAAAACTCAATTCACCAGATTTTTATCTGACACCATATTTTCATTCATTCATTTATTTTTTTTTTGCCCGTCATCCTGATAAAAAAAAACGTTCCACCACCAAGTGTATGTAAGGTGGAGGGGAATTCACATATTAGCAAGCATTTGCATTGCAAAAATGCTGGCCCCCAAGGTAAAGGCTATTAATTATTCCGCAGACCAACCCCTCGCATCACCGGTACACGGGTTGCAACACACCGCGGTGTAGTAACACCCAGGAGGTGTACTATCACCGCACCGAAGACGACAAGGAAGGAGCAGAGCACCCCCAGCACCCACCACCAAGCACCTCGCGCTTGAAGCTCATTCACTCATTAACCGGCGTAAATTACGCGCGCCGGGTAACAACAGGAAAAAAAGGGAAAACCCCAACGGAGGTCGACTCTGGCTTCGTTCGTGTGCGGATTTCCTCCTCCTGACAAATGAAATGCGACCGTGGGGAGAATAATAAATGAGCACTGCCCGGGATGATAATTATCAACCCAAAAAAAAAACGAGAGGGATAAAAAAAATGCAAATTCACAAAAAAAGGTGCAGTGTCGACTCGAATTGAACAGTGCAGATGTTCCATGTGGAGTGTGCAACTCCACTGAGGTTCCTGAGGTTCATTTTTCATAACTGCGGTTTGTATTTTTTTTTTCCTTTTTTTTTTGTTCAGCTGTGAGTGAATGTTGTGTCCCGCCTTTTTGAATAATGTCTTCAAAGTGGAATTATCTTCACCTCCCCCATCCGGCTTGGAAATAACTTTAACCCGTCGTCAGAGACAGTGCGCCCCGCAACCCTTTTAACGCGCTCCAGAAGGTGTGCAATTAATCTTATTCACACACAATTCACACTGAGACTCATATACACAAAAAAAAAGCGGACGTTGAAGAAAAATTGAGGAAACGAAAAAACCAACGAAATTCGAATGAAAAGAAATAAAAAACCTCAGCTCAAGGAGTAAATTGCGTGAAAGCAAAACACGACGATGATGAAGATGACGGTAACTCAAATCGGAGGTAATCGGAGGTGTAATGGAGGAATTTAAGTTTCACAAAGAAAAATAAACAGAAAACAACACACAATTGCAAACGAACACGGAACACACGTCGTCGTTTGCGATTGCGACTACGCTATGGATTCAGATTCAGATTCAGAGATACTTTTCTGAACAGAGAGTGGGTAGCGGTGTATCTGTTGTACTGAAGAGTGATGTTTTACGGTTTTTTTTTTTGGATTGTATCACACTTGGAACCGAGGAGCTGATGAAACTGATGTGAATGGACGAGTGCTGAAGTGCTGGCGGAACAATCAAGTAAACATAAAAAAATGAATTATTGTTACAGAGGAGAAAAAAAAAACAAAAAACGAGGAGGCAGAGAATCGTTTTTTGTGAGGTTAGTAAACTACTGAGGGCAATTGATCTTCTGGGGCTGGGAGTTTTTTTTTTTTTTTTGGTATTTGTTTGCCCAGCCAGGGGTAAAAAGGTTACATTTGGTAATTATGACTCAATAAGGCGATTGTGTGATGGGAGTAGAGAAACGAGTCTCGGAGCAATGTACTCAACAGATGCGCAATCACTTTTTGGATGCAATGGCCGCCATTGAAATACATCATTGGAAAATTTTTCTTTTACTTCTTGCGGCTTTTTTATAAATTCAATCATTGCAAGCAAGCAACCAAAAATATTTTAGTCTTCGCAGAAAATCACTTTTTTCCACTGATCAAGAATTATTTTTCTGAATTTTCCAATGATTTCTATTTTCTATAGCCAGCTATGGAGGTAAAAATTTCAATTCTGTCATGTTTTGTGTTCCAATGAAGTTGTTTAATGAAAGCTGTAACTGGATTTATAGAAAAATATCTCAGATGAAGATATCAACTAGGTAAGGTTGTAGCGTGGCTGCAGGTGATGCGCGTCAACACTTAGACCAGAAAAAATCCGTTGTGGTACCACGTAGATCTGTTGACTTTTTCTACTTTTCGTTTGCCATAAGGTAGCCCTAAGGCCCTAAACGACGAACATGCTAGTTTGCGTTTTCCCCTACACGACGAACACATTTGGCGAGCATTCATTTCGCGACCAGCCTATAACCAAGAAAAATAATGCACGAGCAGATTCGGCGAGCATGTTCGTCATTTAGGGCTACCAAGTGAACCATTCCGAGATGACTATAACGTGGAGGAGGTTTCTGGCATGACTATTAGCCAGCTCCCCTAGATTGTCAAAGTAGTCTCCTACATGGAGTTTCAATGGAGAGAGCTGGACAAGAGCAGAGAAGGTAAGGAATACACTCCTCGTCCAAGCAGCTTTTGCAGAAGTCATTGCTGAAGAGGTCTAGTCTTGTAAGGACACCGATAATCGTATTACTTTTTTAAAATTTCAGCATTATCAAGCAGAGAAAGCGTTTCTGGTTATAATTTAGGAAGAGTTGCCTGGATATTAGAGCAATTGGCCCTTTTATCCATCTGCGGTTCGCCTTTTTGATCAAATCCAGTTTGAGTAATGATTTTCATATAGCGAGGGGCATTATCTAACATTTCTATAATACCAAGGGTAATGCCCAGTCTGGCAAGCTCATCCGCTTTACAGTTCCCTGGTATATCTCTTTGACCTAATACCCAGAAGAGTTGAAAAGTAAATTGTTCTGCCATCTCATTAAGAGACAGTCGTCATTCGTGGGCTGATTTCGATGTATATGAGATGGACCCCAAGGATTTGACTACCGCTTTGGTGTCATTGAAGATTCTAATGTCCTTCGTAAATATTACCAAAGAGGTATATAGCTATAGAGTACGCATCACAGCTAAACATGTTGTAGCTGTTTCAGACGCGGGCGGTAAGTGCGAAGGGGAATTTTCGTCATTCGTATGCATCTTCTATGCTGTTGCTTGATGCTGGCATGGCAATGTGCACCCTGGGGTATCAATAACAGTATCCCTCATAGTAAATTTTCGTTGTATGAGATGCGCACTCTTGTAGTTGTATACTCTTTGATATTACATTACATCTCAGCCAGGTCAAGGCTTCTTAAATTGTCTGTTTGCCATGAATTTCTAGGGGCACTATACGAAGGATAGCATCTAGTATACAGGGATACGGATGGTGGTTCTTAGAGCTCCGCAAATGAATATGCAAGCTGATCTTTGAACACTCCCTAGAAAGTTGCGATTGGAGGCTGTTTCTAGAGCTAACTAACACACCATAAAAGAGTATGAACCTACTCAATGGAATAACAAATTTAGCTGCACAATACTCGGATTTCAAGAATGTTCAATTATCAGTGCCCCAGTCTTATTATGGACACGTAAAGCCAGAAAGTGATATCCCTTTGCATACCCTATTTCTTTCCAATTGCCTTTTTACATGTGTATAAGGCGACCGAAGGTGGCTTTCTTTATGCCTTCCTGGATATAAGCTTTCCAGTTCAGTTTCTTATCCAAGACCAGGCCCAGGTACATGGCTGATTCTGCGAACTTGAGACTAACGCAATTAAATTTTGGAGGGTCAATGTGCGGGATTTTGTAATTCCCGCTGAAAAGTATCAATTCGATTTTTTGATGGCTCACGACGAGTCCACATCTGGCGACCCAGTTTCGAGAAACCATTTTGTAACAGTTCCTTAAGGGTATTAAGGTATTTCCCTGCTACAGCTTTTACCACGTCACCAGCGTAGGAAATCACCTTGCATTCTTCTTTTTTCTATATTTACTAGCAGCTCGTTGACCATTAGTTTCCAGAGAAGAGGATACAGGACGCCCCCTTGTGGGCTGCCACAGCTAACGCGCCTAAATAGTGACACTGTGCACTGCTTATAAATAGTCGTTCAGTTGTCTTAACTCAACGTTATAATATCTCAAAATATCGTGGGTAACAAGCACCGTCTGACAAAACTATTCGTCGGGACAGTGGGAGATCGTTAACATTTATGCCGTTCATCAATGCTTATGGCGTTCTAATGAACTAGTTAAAGTGTTAAGAGAGCGAGCGTTGCCGAAAAGCCAAAAGTGTCGCATCGAAACCACGATTGGCATATTGGGGTCTGTTGAACCACCTTGAAGTGGATTTTGAAGGATGATTTGCATTTGTTTCGTATAAAGTTCAATTGATCTCTAAATATTGTCGAACGTCCAAGTCACTGGGGATACGGCAAACAGTCGTTGGAATGGTTGACAGTGGGCCTGATTTTTGAAAAAAAAATGTTGATGATCGACGAGGACCAATTCACCTTCTTTTGATGAAAACTTTTTGAGTTTTAAATTTATCCACGTCAAAGTCTGCACCCTGCTTTACAGCATAAAAATCAAGTGGATATTCTTGCATATTTCGAAGTTATGTTCAAATTTGTCTCACTGAATCGGATTTCAAATAACTCGGTCTTGACGGTGTTTTGTACTTTTCTTTCAAAATTGTGTCTTCGATGACATATTTCAAAAATTTCTTCACTTCAAGCTGTGTAAATGGTTTATGTTCCAAAAATGATTACCAATCCGATTTTTACTTGCAGATTATTAAGTGATAATCGGGGCAATTCTAGCGAATTTAAAAATTCCGTTGGATAATTAACGAAATCAACCGATTTGTATTTCATCAATTCGCCATCTATCTTATTTTGAATCTGAAAATTTAGTTCGTCGACTGCTGCCACGATATATAACACCTTCGATCAACCAAACACGATATCTGCAATTTTATGCAATGTTTGGGAACACCATCTCGATGAGTTCGGCCTTTGATTCAATAAAGTGACATAAATGTGCAGGAATATAATGGATCCAGATGATGTGTCAACGGGAATTTTTCCAATACCAATGTCAAACTCGTTGACTACTTAATTTCAGTGAAGAAGAGATAGAAAAGCATCTTGTGGGGTGCAAGGCTTACAGATCTAAGTGCGGATGAGACACAAAGATTTGAGATCTGTCAGACAGAACGAACCATTCAATATTGGCGACAATGGCGAAAAATACTAACCAGCCGACCTAAGTGAAGTGAGGATAGCAATATCCTAACAGCTTAACAAGGCTTATTTGTTCAAATAAAAGTAAGCTTGAAGAGGGGAACCTCAGCATCGTTTGCCTGATCTACAAAAAAGGAGCCCCTCTGAACTGCGGAACTACAAAGGCATAAGTCTCCTCAATATCGCATACAAGATCCTATATGCCGAAATATGTGAAAGCCTAAAACCGTTTACCAACAACCTGATCAGCCCTTATCAGTGTGGTGTTAGGCCAGGATAGTCCACAACCGATCAAATTTTCACACTTCGCAGATCCTGATGAAAACCCAAGAAGTCCAAATCGATACCCACCAACTATTTATCGCTTTTAAAGCCGCATACGACAGCATTTATAGAGACGAACTATACAGAGCCATGCCTAATTTTGGTATACCGCCCAAACTATTCTGTTTGTGTAGGAAGACTATGGAGAATTCTCGCTGCTCCATCAGGGTAGGAAATGACCTCACCGACACATTCTATACCAAAAAAGGATTTAGGCAAGGCGACGCACCGTCATGCGACTTCTTGAGTTTGTGCAAAACTTCCGAGCCAATACCAGAGGCACACTCTTCCATAAATCATTGCAACTACTAGCATACGACGACGATATTGACATCATTGGTAGGACTCAACGTGATGTCATAGCCACGTTTGCTCGTATAGAGTAGGAAGCGGCAAAAATGGGTTCAGCAGTAAGACTAATTATATGCTGTCAACACGAACAGATATAACTATGAGGTAGTACGGGACTTTGTCTACCTCGGCTCCGCTATTAACTCTAACAGCAACATCTCGTCAGAAATTAAACGAAGAATCGCTATTGCCAACCGCTATTTCTTCGGGCTAAAAAGGCAATTTAGTAGTAAAGCCTTCACTCGAACTACTAAGAAGATCCTATATAAGACTGCGATTATCTCAATCCTGCCCTACTGCGCTGAAGCATGGACCGTATCAAAAGTGGATGAAGAAATCCTTGGTCGATTCGAGTGGAACATTCTTCGTCCCGTTTGCGTTGACGGGCTTTGGATGGCAACAACTCTTCGTTTTCTTCTATTATTAAGGAAGTAACGTTCCTTCGACTTCTCTTGACAGACATAGGTATTTTATTGAACATTTACGAAGTTACACAGGTAACAGACAGAATAATAGACAATAGTTCAGTCTGACTTATGGATCACTCTGAAAAATCTGCATCTATGTAAGACTTGATTCCTCGCCTGAAGAACTGGATACTTAATTTACTGCGACTAATGCTTGCTGTATTCATCTCCTCGCCCCTTCTCCTAAAATAAAATGGCGGATTATTTTTGACGTTCATAAAAGAAATTTACCAGTTTTAGACATGTGCTTTGAAGTAAGCAAATTGTTTTTTGACAGATAATGATGGCTTCGTTGCAAAAGTTGCACTTAATCAAAAAAATCCCACAGAATAGGAAGGAAGTTCTCTCCGAACGCAGAGACTCTTTTTAAATCCTCCAATGACAACTCCTTTAAATTTCCACACCATTTCGAATCGGCTCAAGAGCTAAGACGAACAAGCAAAACCCATAATCAACCGGCGGCGTTAATACCTGCGGCAGTAACTCAGAACTCGAACTCATTATCCACCATTCCGGGTAGTAATAACAAGCATAGACCCAATCTTATTTCAAATGCAAACCCATCAATTAAACCCCACACTGCTTTCCCTATCCCGTGTTCCTATGAATACCCTACCTTCTGACTTAAATTCTCAGAACTTTCTGCTGGCTGGTTGACGTATGCATTCTTCCCTCTTGACCCCTTTTTCCCCTAATCCACACAAAAAAAATTAAAAACCACATCCGACATCCTCATCCAATCCTCCATTTCATCCGTCTCCAACCAACTAACGACAAAACAAACGAAAAGAAATTCTAAAAAACTTATCACCATCCTCCGCTTCTGCACGAGCCTTCAATTTGTTGCTCAGCGAGCTCTGAATGACGACGGCTTCAACGTCCAACCGGCAACGACTATGGAGGCGAGCAAGAGCGTAATTTAATAAACGATTTACCCCCTTCAGTCGCTCCCAATTCACATTCCGAATGGAATCCACTACCATCGTCCGCCCCGTGAACGAAACGAGACCAACTCTGTGCGGCACGGCGCGGCGCACCACTTACGTCAAAAAAAAAAAAAAATAATAAAACCCCGGCCCAAACTTATAGCCGAGACCCAATAATGATGATATAGGGGCACACAGCAATCATGATTACTTTGCTAGATTAATGCTCATGACAGGGGCGGTAGAGCGCACAGGAGAGAGGGATGGCATAGTGCGGGTAGACTAACTGACAGAGGGAGCACCACCACACCAAAGCCCGGTAAATTGAACTCATGGACAAAAAAAACTCCACGAAGCGTGTAGGTGCCTAAGGTAAGAAGCAAGATTGGTGGCGGCTCAAGATAATAAAAAAAAAAATATTTCATGCCCAAATACCGTACCCGGTGGTTGGCTCTTGGGTGAGATGGTGACGCCGACAGCATCGGCATCGGTTTACAATCAAGAGTCACGAGATAATAACGAAACGCGAACGTTGTATCGTTTCGAAGCGTGAAGGGAAGTCGTCCAAGTCAAGACTCAAGCTTCGCCACACACCCATACACAGAGAAGAGCAACGGCATGGCAGCTGGAAACCCGACTGTGGCGGTGGCGGCGCCCGTAATCACGGTCGAGAGGAGACTCTTGTGCGGCAACAATGACTGGTGCTGCTGGAAAGATAGCATACAGCGCACATTCAAGTGCCGCGCATCTAGTGGTAGGGGTAGAGGTATGAGGGTCCTCGGCCATGTCCCGTGCCCGTCCCCCTTCGCACTCGGTGAGATGTCGTTAATTGTCGTCTGTGTGTGCCTTTACTGTGCACGCTGTGCCTTGGGTCGATCTCGCTATGTATGTTTCGCATGTTATGTCGCGCTAAACGTGTTGCTTGTAGCGTTGCCTGCTTGTCAGTTGATGTGTGTGGCGTCGTCGTCGGCGAGGGGGACGACGACGGATGACTGAGTTGCCGCGCAGCGCCCACTGTATGTGGAGTGGAAAAGTCGCGACAGCGAGCCAGAGACAAGTTGTAACACCTTGTCAAACCAATTAAAAAACCACTACCGTTTGTTTCCCTCTTTAGGTTTTTTTTTTCTTTCTTATTTTGTTTTCTTATTTATCTGTTCACCCTTTTTTTATCGCATTAGGAATGTTTTTTATTTGTATCTAGATATATCTGTTAGTTAGTAATTCCCTTGTTCTACTTCATGCAAATAACGGAATAAGACTACGTAAGACATTCTAATCGAATTGTAATGTCTGTCTTTCGCTGCATGCTAGGTGTCTCTGACCTTTTCACTGAACGCTGTCATTAGCAGAGGTGACATTCCATTTATTGGAAGCAATTAAGTTGTTTGTGGAGCTGATTTCTCACGGAATGTGTAGGTTAATTATGAACTTAAATGTCAAAATCTTAACGAAGAATATTTCAAGTATCCGGAAATATTCGTCGAATTGCATTTTAGTGGAATAACCAAATGGTCTGTCTGTTTGGGTATTCATGTGCAAGAGTAAATTTGAATAAACCTTGACGTGAAACTTCACAAAGTCGTGCGTGTACTGGGAAAATTGTAAAAAGATGAACGAAGAAAAAACTTAGTTTCGTTCATTTAGGACTGATGAAGGACTGGCATAAATCATGCCCCGTTTTATGTCAATGGCAATGAATAAGCGAAGTTTTTGACTACGTTTCGTTCATTTAGGACTGATGAAGGACTGGCATAAATCATGCCCCGTTTTATGTCAATGGCAATGAATAAGTGAAGTTTTTGACTACGTAGTGACTCTAAGCCCGAAATCCTACATGAGATGGTATTGCACCCAGTTCGAGCCACAGTTTCATCAAGTTGAATAGTCAGCCCGGTCTTTAAAAAAAAAGGTCACACTGTAACGGTTACTGGACAGAAATACGGCGAATGAGGATTCCCTTCAAGTTAGATCTAGCTAAGGCTAGATTATAGATAAGGCTATGCCGTATGACCGAAGGGCAGTTAAAAGGATGTTAGAGAAATTTTTAGATTTTTTTAAAATTTGCGCGCACTCAAAGGATTATGAATACCCTTTATATGTTTTAGCACAGTGCGGCCTTGAGGAAATTTGGGGTAAGACATCGATAAAGGAAACCTATTTCACTGCGATTTTAGCGACTTGGAATATGAGGTCGTTCCTAAGTAAGTCTTACTTACACACATACCTACCTATCATGGAAAGTTTTCGGTCTCTTCGACGTAATTGCCATTCATGGATAATGGCGCAAAATTTTGATTCCGCTTTAAAGGCAGAAGACAGCATTGTGTTTTGGAAGCATTGAGTTCTACTCTGTTGGATTTACTCCATTTGATGATGCTGCCAAGGTCGGAATTCAATGAGCTTAACATATTTTTTTTTACTTCTTCGAAGTGTATCGCTATGGGCCCACGTAGGCCTATGCGAGTTTGACGACTCACCTGAGCGTCAACAGCCCATCTAACCTAACCTTACCTAACATATTTTTCAAGCGGAACAATATTCCTTTCCGCACCATGCTGGACTAATTGGTTCCACTTTTATGTGAGATATGTCATCAAATCAACAGTAGTCCTGTTGCTGCGAAAACAATACTGCCGGTCATTGAGAAGTTTTCGTGTATCGAGATATTTCATAAGCTGACGATTTATCAGTCCATGACCTTTGAAAGAAGGGGCTTAAGTGGAATTGATCAGTAGTTGGAGAGAGAATATTCGCCTTTTTTTTTTGGTACAGGCTGGACAAATGCAGTTTTCCATCTACTCGGAAAGACTAGAAAGCATTGTCCATTCGAATCTCATGTCGATGCAGAAGCTGTTCAAGAAGTATCCAAAATCTGTGTTAGTCAATTATGGTGGCATGGTATACAGGGTATCGCCATGCAAAAAAATAGCCGAAGATGAAATCCAGGAAAATCATCACAAATCCACAAATGTTTTTAAAAGGATCCGACAGAGCTTTTCGCTTCTGCTGAAGGATATGTTTCGCTTCCAATACTTGCTTTGGCCTCTCCTCTGATCTGTCTACATGCGATTTTCTCATATAGTCGCATGTCTCAATCTGTGTACCTACCAGCTCTTCGAGTCCATTAATCAGACTTGGATAAGTCGCATTATTGATGGTTTCCTTTATATTATAGAAAAGCTTAAGAAGTGCTAGCGTAGAAGAATAACGGGGGATATAACATCTGCACCGGCGCATTTGTAAATTTCAAGATCAAATAAATCTCTTGCAACTGTACGAGTACAAAAGTGAATTTGTCCCATAGAATGGTCTTCGTTCTCAAGCACAGGAAGATTCTGGACACAATATTGCAACCTTAAAAATGGCTGCGAAATGCGCAGAACGCAGATTGGCTTTGTCTAAAGAGCTGACAGCTGGAATATCATTGTGAATGAGCATCGGAACTGATGATGAGGCCGATTTTTTTTATATTCTTGACAAATGACCAAAAGTTTTTACTACCTCAGGGACATTGTAGAATTTTTTGCCTCAACTTTTGGTCGTAGAGGTTTTCAATGGAAATTAAGGTCATATCTGGCTTGTTTGAATTTTGTTCGGTTTTCCACTGCTGAGTTGGTCTTGTATAACCGAAAGTTTGTCTCTCTCAACCTGGTAGCTTCTTTGCAGCTCAAGTCATACCACCCTTTTGCCTTTGGTCTGATAGTCTTTATTCTGTTGGGAATAAAATATCTCATACCAAAGGAGAAAGATTGCCCGCTTAGGGCAGTAAGCTGTACTAAGAAGCCTGTTATGCATTGAAAGTTTGTAGAAAAAAACATTTCGTTTCACTAACCATATCGCCCTACTGAGCTTGCCTGGGTACTCAATAACCAAGTTCGGGCTAAGAAGGCAATTTAGCAGTAAAGCTTCACTCGAACTACTAAGGAGATCCTATATAAGACCCTGATCATCCCAATCCTGCTCTACGGCGCTGTAGCATGGACCGTATCAAAAGTGGATGGAAATCCTTGGTCGATTCGAGAGAAAAAAATTTTCGAAAAATCTTCGATCCCGTTTGCGTTGACGGGCTATGGAGACGAAGATTCAAACAAGAACTATACGAGTTGATCAGCGACATACCCCTAGTCGAAAAACTAGTTTAAGATGTCTAGGACACGAGCGTCTTCGATTCCCAGCCAGACATCGGACGCAGTAGAGGAAGACCTCGCCTTAAGTGGCGCGCACAAGTAGAAACCGACCTCAATCAACTTGGAGTGCGCAACTGGAGGCAGTTAGCTAAGGACCGGGCTAATTGTGGAGGCATGTTGGTTGAAGCCCAGGTTCATCCCAGACCGTAGCGCCACTTAAGTAAGTTCGTAAGTATATTAGATATAATGCATGTTCTGACGAAAAAGATTCTGCCTTGACGCATGTAATTTATTCGTCAAAGGTTGACTTGGACACTTTTTTTCAGTAACTAATGAGTTTTAGGGTACAATTAGCCTTAAAACCTATTCTTTGAATCTCAATCAATTAAATAAAGGGTAATCATAATCATATTTTAGAATCAGTTGATGTTAGTGTCCCAAAAGTTGCTGAAAAACATTATTGTTTTAAAATGCCTGCTCATGTATTGGAGCTTATTAAAATAAGAAACATGCATAGACGAAATTGGCAAAAATACAGACAACCATTTTTCAGAGATCAAGTTACACAACTAAACAAGGAAATATCTCAATGTATTCAAAACCATCGAAACAAGCTATGGAATACAAAACTTCAATCACTTGATAAATCCTCTAAACCCTTTTGGAATATAATGAAAGTCATTAAAAATAAAAAGAATCAAATTCCATGCCTTAAAAATAATATAACAACATATTACACAGACACTGATAAAGCCAACGCACTAGGTTTTAATTTTTCACAAAATCATGCTGTATCTCAACACCTAGGAGATGCAAACACAGATACACTTGTAAACAATGCAGTGCAACATTTCAATATCCTTGATTCAGAAACACCTTCAAATGTGTTTGTATCTGAATCAGATATGCATTTCTTTATAAGAAATTTAAATATAAGAAAAACAGGTGGAATCGATAATGTCAAAAACATCTACATAAAAAAACTACCAAAGATAGGTATAAAATGTTTGGCTTTTATGTTTAATTCATGCTTAAAATTGCAGTACTTCCCAGATGCGTGGAAAAAAAGCGAAAGTGGTTCCTATACTTAAAGCTGGAAAACCAGCTGACAGCCCTCAAAGTTATAGACCAATAAGTCTTCTTAGCAGCTTAAGTAAAATGTATGAAAGAGTACTCAAAGAAAAATTGTCAAATTTTATTGAGGAAAATAAAATATTTCCGAATGAACAATTTGGATTTAGACCCCATCATAGCACGTCCCATCAAGTGTTAAGAATTTGCAATACCATTAAAAGAAACCGGACAATAGGCAAATCAACTGGTATGATATTGCTCGATATTGAGAAAGCATTTGACTCTGTATGGCACAATGGTCTTGTTTATAAAATGCTAAACTTTAATGTACCTATCTATATTTGTAAAATTGTCCAAAGTTTTTTGTCAAGTCGTTGTTTTAGAGTGTATGTCAACAATAATGCGTCTAACATAATTCACTTTTATGCTGGTGTGCCACAAGGCTCAGTACTTGGTCCGATTTTATATAATTTATATACATCGGACTTTCCATGCCTGCCGGAATTTGAAGCGGCTATTTATGCTGACGATACTGCGATACTTTCGTCGCATGAATTTGGTCTGGACATTGAGACAAATCTTAATAATGCGGCGAAAATATTAGAACAGTACTACACAAAATGGAAAATAAAGCTTAATGCAGGTAAAATCCAGGCTATCTTTTTTACTAGAAAAAGAAAGTCCTGTTTTCTTCCTGCAAATCAGCTTCCAATAATTGGGCGTCAAATTAAGTGGGAGCCTTATATAAAGTATCTTGGCATTCATCTTGACACCAAGCTAACATTTAAAGAGCATATAGCTAGAACTTTAAAAAAAATAAATATTGCAATCAAAATGTTATATCCATTTGTTAATAGAAAAGCAATGTTATCAAATGAAAACAAAGTTATTATACACAAAGTAATATTTCAAGCAATTTTCCTGTATGGTTGTCAAGTGTGGGGTAATTGTGCTGTTTGTCATACTAAAAAAATCCAGATCTCACAAAATAAAATATTAAAAATGATGTTTAATCTTCCATGGCATCATTCCACAGTAGACCTACATAATAGAGCAAATGTTGAATTGATCTCCGACAGAATACGTAAACTATGCGTTACATTTAGAAATAGATGCGATTTTTCAGATAATTATTTAATAAATGAGCTAAACCTTAATACCTAGTACATTAATTAATTATTATTAATTGTAAATTCAATTATTTGTTATTTGTATTCATTTATTATATTTCTATATTTATTTATTTATCTATCTATATAATTTCATTTGTTGTCTTATTCTTATTACTTATTTAAATGTTCATAAATATTTGTTGTTATTTATTTTATTTATTATTATTAATTGTAGTCATTATTTGTTAGTTTGTTGTATTTATTTATTTATTTATTTTATTTTGTATCTTTACTATTTTACCTATACATGTATATTTATTTATTTGTTTATTTATTTATTTATTTATTTATTTGTTTATTTATTTATTAATTTATTTATTTATTTATTTATTTATTTATTTATTCATTTTTTTTTTTTTTAATTGAGGTTTTTCTTTTCGTTGTTTCCTCAAAGATTTTTTTTCTTCAAAATAGTATAAAAATGTTTATATTAATATTTAATTATTCCCCAGTAGAAAGATATATTGTATCATATCTCTGTATGTAAATTGTGCGGCAATAAGCTTTATTTGTTAACTTAAAACGAAATAAAAAATATATCTATCTATAATCATTTGAAGGCGCACAAAATAAATATATATGATAGACTTTCTCTTATACTTCCCTAACTCACAAATGTCACACCTTGACAGATAGGTTAAAAGTTTGTATCAAGTTTGGAAATACTTTATCTCAAACATAATCTTGGAAAAATGTTCCAGAAAGTATTTCTTGCAAAGATCGTGCTAACTTCTAACGCACCTAAATCAACTTATAACGTAAGAAATACCCCCATGCTCTTTTAAAACTCAGTTTTTTCACCCAAAAAGATTGACTCACCCTACAAATTCGGCCCTAAAAACCGCACCGTAAAACCACAAATCCCAACGATCCACTCTCACATGTTTTGATACATGACATTCCTTCCTCATATCACTATTATCTGCCAACTGTCATCAGTTTGATAAAGATAAACAAATAGGTAAACTATGTATCTTTCCTACTATAAAAACAGAAAAAATATACAAAATCCGCAATATGAACTTTAAGTAAGTAAAAGCATTGTATATGAAGCTTATAGTAGTATCATCACGGCAATTTTTTTATTTCTGTCTCCAGCCGCCTAGGGGGAGATCGATCGTTTCTCACGAGAGAAGAAACATTTGTTCACTCTTTCTGAATAGAGTAAATAATATTATAATGAGTGTGTTTATGAGTGACTTGAAGAGTGCAAAAAAGAACAAACCGGTTTTGACGTACTCGAACCAAACTAAATAAGATAATGAGCAATATACAGAGGTGAGGTGATAACTTCAATATGCTTTTCCACGTCTCCAAAGAGGTAGCATATTAGACGCACTTTAGAACTAAAAAATACAATATGTAAAATAAGTTTAACATAAATATGAGAAAACGTAACAATGTTTATGTATAAACGGGGTAAAAAACAGAAAACATATCGATAATTCAATAAACAAACAAAAATTAAAAAAAAAAAAAAAAACGAAAGTGGGGATCTTAGTTCCTCGCACTTTTAACACCACAGAAATCCTTATTGAATTTTCTTATAGAAAATAAATTTTCTGCAACATCAGTATTTAGATGTACAAGGAGAAGAAACTGCTAGTCATTTTTTGAGTTTTTCCCATATTAATTCTATGGCCAGCAACGTTTGCATAAGACCACCAAAGCAATGTGGCTTTTTCATTTTACCAGTAGACTCCCATAATGAGATCCACTCCCTAGCTGTTTTGATGGACTGTAGAGTTTCACTACATGCTGAAACAGGTCGACGATCATGATTGGATGTGTAAAGACTGTAGCTATTTAAGTTATCAAAAAGATTATTCATCTTAAGAGCAAAATGTGCCGTCGAGGCAGCGATTTTTTTATCTGTGTCGGTTTGAAAACAATTTGCTGAGATAGCGTTGAAAATTCCAGCAGCTGAAAACCTGTGTAGCCAGTTTGACTGATCATTCTTCAAAACTGTTTGGATTTATATGACTCTTCGTTAGTTTGAAGCATACTTGAAAGATATTCTTGGAATCTTCTTCAAACAGTTTGACAAGTGTTCCCCAAGAAACGATATCATCAGCTATGCGAATATTATTTTTTAACAAGCAACTTCGCACGCTTTTGAATAAATGCGGGTAGTCATATAAAAAAAATATTACCTGGTCCGAGATTTAAAAAAACGGCTTATTTTCTGCTGCTCCCAGTAATTTACATGCTTTTCTATTGTTACTGCCCTGGTCACAGCATACAGCAATAACTTCAAGTCCACATTCTAATATTTTGGTAACTGTTAATTTCAATATCTCGGTTGGGATGTTCTCACCCCTTTGGCATCCTATATAATATGATATGGTTTGCTCCCAATTCATATTTAATCCTCTAAGTGTGAATACCATAACCTTTGAAGCAACAGTTACAGTCCATATGAGCATTTCGCCATTCTATAATGCTATTTAACATTTAACTTTAATTTATTAGAAATAAAAAAATACAAATGTATAATTGTTTTGTTCGCTGAAAAACAAACCAAGAAGCACAAACCAAAAGCAGAACAATAACACAATTAAACATATGAGAAGGCTACAATCCCCTGTGCGGATCGTTGAATACCCTATCCCATTCCATCCTTAAAATTAATATCCTCAAAATGTAGGCTTTATGACGTTAAAATACAGAAAATGACATTGTCACAATATATTGCTCAGACAGTTTATCAAAACCTTTTGTGGTTCGACAAAAAAGAACGTGTTTGTATTGCATATGCCTTGGGGTAGGGCATGCAAATGGTCTTTGTAGGAAAACGCCCCCAAAAAGTGGGCGTGGGTTAAAATGGTCTACTGACGAAATGTTCAAATTTATACTACCAATTATTTTGCATAAAATTTTTTTTCGAAAATTTTAAAATTTGCCAAAAAAAGTTTTTTATTAAAAACGCCCCCAAAAAGTGGGCTTGGCAAAAACCTTTATACTGACGAAATATAGTGGGCGGATTTCATAATTTTGAATACTTGTTCTGCTGGGAGCAACAAAGAGTACGTGTACCAAATTTCATCCTTCTAGCTCAAAATTTAAGGCCCAAAAACTGGTGACGTACAGACGGACGGACAGACATGGCTAAATGGACTCAGCTATTGATTCTGAGTCGATCCATATACATTGAGATATATCTAGCTAAATTATTTCGCTACAAACTATGTATCAAAACTAATATACCCCTCCTATGGGATAGGGTATAAAAATTCACAGTAAAATTGTCCACCTGTAATATTAACCAACTGCCACTGCACTTCACTAGAGCTGTAGCAAACCGTATGTATTCGTTACTGAGTAACGAATATTCGATACGATTCGAAGTAACGAATCGTTACTCTCCAATAAGTTTCGTTACTTTTACAGGTTTCGTTACTCGAATCAGATTCGTTATTCTTATGTTTTTCGATACTCGCCGTTCGGTTCGTTTGGAAATAATTTGAATTTTTTGTATACCTATACTGAATGTTGTATCTTATCCGTGCAAACAGAGAGGTACCTACCCTGTTTACATAGCACCTGATAGCTATGTAGGCAGGGTAGGTATATGTTTTTTTGTTTTTTATGTGTTTTGCATCTGCAGTCTGCAGTGTAGTTGTAGTCATATAGTGATGTTGAAAGTTGAATAGTTAAAAATGTTATTTATGTATGTTATTTTTTTTTAATTTAATTTAATTATTTTTCTAATATTTTATTTTTTTTTTATTACTTTTTTAATTTTAATACTTAATTTGATTAATATTTATGCTATTTTTTAAAATAAACTCATTCACTTTCTCATTTTTCTTACTAATTAAAGCAAATACATTCATATATTGGATTTAATAAACACCTTAATGTTACTAAATGATCTAATATTGTTTTATTTATTCACTCTTCTCAGTTAAAAATCAAATTGAACCTTAACCACTCTTCCCGAAATGCGCTTCTAATAACACCCTGAGTACTTTAAAACGTAATTCTATCGAATGTAAGAAAGTAACGAATGTAACGAATACTTTGTAACGGGTAGTTACTTAAAAAGTACCGAACACATACGGGTACTAATTTTTTCGTTACTTTTACAGCTCTACACTTCACCAAAACATTGGTTGAAAATGAGCGATCAGTATCTATAAAGCACACACAAAAAAAAATACTCCAAAAACCGATCATTCAGTTGAAGCAGAGTGTATGCTGTACGTGGACAAAGATGTTATGGGATGGGAAATGGGAACATCGTACATTATGTATGCTGCATTATTCATTCAGGCTCAAATTTTAATACATTGAGTAGATTAACAAAAAAATACGAAAATAAAATTTGAATCTGAGTAAACTATGAAACAAGACATGTACAACATCCCTCAGCAAATGGCTTTTCAGCACTGCGATTGAGATATGAAATGCAATTGCTTTTGCTCATACCGGGGGTTGGTATGGCACACTCGCAATTCGCATATCGCATTGCAACAAAGTAACTCACTTAGCTTTCGTATTTGACAAAATGAGCGAGAAAGAAATAGTATATTGGCATGCGATTGGTTTAATTTTAGAGTAGAACTGTGTAAATTATGTGAGTGGATCTCCATTAAATCTAATAAAGAGAGCGTAAAATTTTCAGCCCTCTTTGGCCTAGTAGTATCTCGCGCCGATAGAGGCACCACCATCGATTTGCCAAAGTGATAGTACTATTAGTTTCATATACAATGGTAAAAGTCAACTCGTTTTTTCTACTTTTCTGATGCTCCCCATTTTTTTTTTTTTTTGTTTACTCACTTCAAGGCTTGTTAAGTCAACATTCGTACAATCATTTTGCGCCATACAAAGCTTAAAGTTTCCTCAAATATTTACCTGATGTTTCACGACGTTTGTCGTGTAAACATGGGGAGAAGAATTCCAACGCCATGAATGAGTTCACAGCTAAACACTGTTCACTAGAAAAAAATTACTCGACTTTAACCTAGACATTTGACTTTTTTGTCATATTCGACAAAAGTGGGTATGTCCAGTAAACAACGAGAGAAAAGGTTTTGAACTGTTGTTGACACTATTGGCAGATTGTAATTTATTTCCGCTGACATTTGAAAATTCTGCAAGACGTCTGAAATAAAATATTTGGCGATCGAATTTTGTTTGGCTCTGTTTTTAGAACAAACAGCATTCGGGCATCTTATGATCTCATAGTACCATACAAGGCTTGTAGCGCCATATTCAGGTAAACAATTATGTAGTTAGCTTCATGGTACGATAAATTAGAACTGAGTCTTATTGAAATCCTAGTGTCAGGAAAGTTTCTCCCAGTGATTAGCGAAATCATGGAGTACGCTCTGGGTTCTGTGAGCACGTGTGCTACAAGCTGTGGCCTGGGTGTTAATCCGAGCAAAACGGATATGATGCTCTTCACCACGAAGACCAAAATACCAGCCTTTAATCTCCCCCAACTTAATGGACAAGCGCTCTCACTCTCATCCAATGCCAAATACCTAGGAACTATCCTAGATACTAAGATTAATTGGAAAACCAACATAGAACAAAGGGTCAAGAAAGCATGTATAGCTTTCTATGCCTGTAGAAAAACATTTGGCAAAAGATGGGGCCTACAACCAAAGATGACACTTTGGATGTACACTGCTGTTGTTCGGCCGATACTCACCTATGGGGCACTAGTCTGGTGGCCTTCTGTGAGTAAAGGGTATATCATTGACAAACTTAGGAGGGTACAAAGAACTGCTTGTATCGGCACAACTGGGGCCATGAGATCTTGTCCCACTGATGCCTTAACGGTTCTTCTCCACCTTCTCCCTCTAGGTATCCATATCAAAGACATTGCAATGTACAGTGCAGTCAGGCTCAGAGAATCTGGCTGCTGGTTCAATAAGCCCTATGGGCACAGCAATATCCTGGATCCAATGCCAGCAGGTCTAGCTGACCATCATACCGACTACATGATACCCAAACTGACCTTCCACAAACACTTCACCGCTGGCTTTCCAACTAGAGAGGATTGGAAAAACGCAGTGGTTGAAAAAGATTTTGACACACTTATATACACCGACGGCTCCAAAATGGACTGCGGAGTGGGCGCAGGTGTCTACTCGGACACACTAAAAATAAAAAAATCGTTTCGCCTCCCTGATTTCTCCAGCGTATTCCAGGCGGAATTGTTGGCTATTAGGGAGACTTGTCACGCGATTAGACACGTTAGTACTCCCAAGCAAAATATCGCTATTTTTGTCGACAGTCAAGCCGCTATTAAGGCGATTATCTCGGTATCGACGTCATCAAAACTAGTACTTCAATGCCAGAACGAACTGGCCTACATTGGGAGTCGGTACAGTATCACTCTCATATGGGTTCCAGGCCACAGTGACATAGATGGAAATGAACAGGCTAATGCCCTAGCCAGGTTGGGCTCGTCCCTTCCCAGCTCACGTGCAATCGGCATTCTCACTTCTTTAAAAACTATCATGAATAATATCAACACACACTCTCTTAAAACAGCCATTTCAAGAGATATGTGGCCTCGCTACAACAAGACAAAAACACGCGACCTCTTAAGCAGATCCCGTAAGGAAGTCTCCAGGGTGATAGCATGCTGTTAGAATGAGTATACCCCACAACACCAACTGTCGCAGTTGCAAGGAGGTGGGGGAAAAGGAAACTTTAACTCACTTTCTGTGCAAATGCCCGGCTCTGTCAAGAGCAAGACAACGAACTCTAGGCAAACCTTTCTTTGACAATATCCGCGACCTCTCTGATAAACACATCAAAGAACTGATCGCCTACCTTAATGTCACTGGTTGGATTTAGTACACGCCAACTAACAACAAGATATAACATTTAACCGCACGAGTATTTGGCATCAAAACGGCGCACTCCAGCGCTAATTGTGTTTCGTCTTGTACGAACAGCCAATCTAACTAACTTATTGAAAAGTGGTAAATTGTACATACATCATGAATACCCATAGAGTGAACGTCACACATAAAATAATTGGTGAACATCTCCCTTAAAACAGTTTGTAAACACATCCAGTTGTCTTTTATGTGCTGAATGCGCCCATTGAAAAAATATGGCAAATTTCCATCTGAATAATCAAGTACATTGGAGAATATTCTGTCTCGGTGTGACCAACATGTGAAGGTGATTTCTGTCATTTTATTTTATTTTATACTCTTAGGTAGGCTAAAAACTAACCATGGTTATATGAATACTCGTTACATGCTTTGTTTGCATTGTGCGTTAAGGAAATTGGCAATAAGAAGAATGAAAGTGCCGATGCACATGTTCGTCTTACACACGTACGCCCGAAGAGAGAAATATTAAAAAAAAAACTGATTGGCAGCGATAGCGTAACGAGTATTGCTGATGAGTTTTTTAAATGGCAGAATGCAATTGAATCGGTGAGTGGAAGAACAGTACATGTAAAAAATATCACTTTTAAGAAAAAACAGAAAAAAATATTTTAAACAAAGATTATTTATTTTTCTGTATATTAATGTATGGGGGATTTGAAGTATCCCTGTTCCCCAATATGTTCTTTAAATGAATAGTTCACAAAATTCTATATTGAAAGGAAATCTTTAAACAATAACCCCCTTATTAATAAACGCTGATTACCTAATCAGTGATTGACTTTTGACATTCGCGAATATTTCCTATGGGGAAAACTGTCAAGTTAGCCACTGATTAGCTAATCAGCGTTTATTAATACGGGGGTAAGTCTTTGTACTTGTACTGTTCTTTCACTCACTGATTTAATTTAAAAAAAAAAACAATTTTTTTAAATTCTATGATGTTCGAGATAAATTAAAATGTTCGCTCTGCCAATGTCTCCTTTAACTTGCCACACGTTTGAATACTCTGTAGTGCCCTTGGCCTGACGTAAGTGTTGATCGCAAGTTTGGGGCGTAGAAATTCTTTATGTATATTGACGGTGGAATGGTGAAACGTTGTTCACATAAATTTAGCAAACCTAAATATTTTGCTGCGTTTTTAGCAACTTTGAATACTGGATCGTTATTTTCAGTTTCTTCAATGCAAGTTACATTTTTGAATACAATCGGTAGATTTGTTTTCGTTTCGTTTGAATTAAAGAGTACTGCATTTAGTTTAATCCATGGTATAATTCTGTCGAGGTCAGAATCCAATGTTTTTAAAATGTGACATTTTAAAGCCTCACTGGAAGAGAGATTTTGAATGAATGTGAGAAGCAAAGTGCAAAGGAATGAATTGGCTTAGATGTTCCAAACCGGGTTATTTAAAAAATTAGAAAGAATGTAAGAGCCTTGCGAAATACCATCATTTATTTGATGAATTGCAGACTCGAAACCACCTTAGACGTTTTGAATTGAGCGTTTTGACATATAATTTCTAATCCAAAGTATTAGCAGTTTTTAATGGATTTCAAAAGCACGCATGTGGTATAAAAGAGTTTGATGTCAAAACCTGCCATTTTCATTTTGCTATTTTAAATTTCTCCATTATAAACAAGAATAAACTCGTAAGTCGTATTCACTCTGATTTTTTTAATAAAACTGTGATAAGTTTAAGTTACGAAATATGTTTCAAGAAAATTAAAATTTCATCATACGAAAACTGAGTTTGTAATGATAAATGGTTGCTTTTATCTCTGAAACGTTTTCGTTCCATGCTTTCGTCACAATGAAAAATACAGCCAATAATCCATTTAAAATTTAAGAATTTTTAAATACACCAATTAATTTTCAAAACATTCACAGAAAAGTGGTACGTTTGACATTTGACAGCCATGAAACATGAATGTATTAGAATTGTGCTATTACGATTGGTAACGTTCATTCGATACGTGACCATTCGTATGCGAACATCCCAATGTAGTTACTCCATCACTCGATAACGTATGCAGATCGCTCACTGATGTAGTAATTCGATCCCAGTTCTCCAAGAAGCTCCTTGACGAAAAAGATTCAAGACAACTGGACGTGTTTTAGACTCAAATTTGTTCCAGCTGATGACATTATTGTTTAACTATGAAATTTTCTAAAATATGTTACGAACGTTACGTCATTTACTAATTACGGGGCGGTCCATAATGTTTGACGCAACATTCCCAGGCTATTGAAACATTGTTTGTAAAATGTATGGCACTCCCCGATAGGTTCATCCATTATCCCCCATCCTGTTAAAAATGACAAATAAAGCTGGATATGTACTGAAAAAGGGTTTAATTAAGGACCAACAAATGAGGGGATATAAAGTAGGCCTCGCACTAAAAAAAACACTTAATATAGAATTAGTTGTTGTGACCTACAACGACATAAGGTAAAGTTGAATCCCTAGACATTGTAACGAAGAACATTTTAGAATGCTGAAACTACACCACGCCCTCCACTAGTCGTAACGTCCAAGTGCATAGCGTTGCCTATTAAAATGTGCACTTTATCGATTGACCTCCTTCTTCGAAGATACACAATCCAGCGAATAGCCTTTAACGCATTAAAGAAAAAATGCAAACAAAAAAAAAACCTCCAACAGACCCCCCCTTCTAAAATGACTCATCTTGTTTTATGACAATGCCAGCAGATATACCAAACAGCTTTTAGCATAAATTTAACGAGTTGGATTGTATAGGGGATATGCATGCTTTCCGACTTTCCGTATGTGTACAACACAGACAATGGTCGCAGAGAGCTCAGAGACTTAAGAAGAAGCAGCTATAAATCACAAATTTATGTACATATTCAAGACTTCATGGGACATAAAAACCGTTCTAGGGTTAAGCGAAACAACAGCAGAAAAAAATTGGTTTTACTTACTCCGAAGGATACACTTTAAGACGCCTCTGGTGTAAATTTATCGCCTCAATGCAACAATGAGGAGTTCGTGTTTCATGCAGTTATTTAAATTGACATTAGACGGTAGGGTGATAATGTCTGCCAATTGGCACACGACTTTGTGAGAGGGGGCCGACAAAAGGATTCGCTGCTTGGCATTTTTTTTTTAGAGATTTGAAGTCGTAAACGTTAACGCTTCCAACTTTGTCTGTCAAGTTATTATTGAAACCCCATTTGGGCGCATTAGATATTAAATTGCTGATTTGACGATGAATGCCGAAGGATGATAACAGCCAAAAATAAAGCCTACAAGGCAACGCTGCAGACGAAGGCGAGAGCTCCTGAAAGTACAATCTTTGACGGTATGGTAGAACGAACCATTTAATAATGGCGACGACAGCGAAAACTGTCATACATCCGGCCTAACTGAAGAGAGGATAGCCTACAAGGCAGCGCTGCAGGCGAAGGCGAGGGCTAGGGCTTCTGAAAGAGCAATCTTTCACGGCAGCGAAAAACGCCATAAACCCGGCCTAAATGAAGTCAGGATAGCCTACAAGGCAACGCTGCAGGCGAAGACGAGGGCTCCTGAAAGAAAAATCGTTCACGGTCTAGTAGAACGAACCATTTAATATTTGCGACGACAGTGAAAATTACCATACACCCGGCCTAAATATCGAAACTTAATCTTACCAAGGCTGCCAGAAGTGACGGACTTTTTGGCGTTTTAAGTAAACGCTAAGAAGTCAACAACATCGTTTTCCCGAACCATCATAAAGAGAACGCCAACTAATGAGGTATTCCCAACTAACAATTATTCCTCTGTAAGGCAATAAAATTTAATTTCCACAAACAATTCAATTATGCGCGGAGGTTGAGCATTTTTGTAGTCGATTGTTTGGGTAGAAGCCTGTTTAAGACATTTTGCAGGAAAATTCACAAACATAATCGAAGTTACGATGGTATAACCTCTGTAAGGTTGTTTTTACGCTTCCGGAGATGTGTGTACATGTACCACACGTTAGGATGTTTCGGTAGAACTTCGCACGAAGTTAATCCGAAGCATAGCATGGATAGAGCTTACGAATGAAGGCTAAGGTTAAAAGATCGGGAAAATGTGAAAACATCGGGAAAATGTAAAAAGATCGGGGAAAAGGTGAAAAGATTGGAATGAGCCAACACGATTCAAGTACTTCGCTGTACTTACTGGTCTTTCATGTTCCAGAGTACAGCCTAGTTGATATAATTATTTTTCAACTTCGAAGAGGCTTGCAAATATTTTCGGAAAGACTTGTTGCGAAGCCTATAACATGCTTCTGTAAAGCCGTTCATTATTAAACAAAGTTTTATCTGTAAGGCATATTAAATAGTAAATAGCTTCCTAAAAATGCGCCAAATGATTTTCCATAAGACTTCATACAGATAATATATATTGCTAATGGGGAAATAGCTTCGATAGTGCTTTATTGAAGCCAAATTGTGAATTCGCTGTAGAGAGCTTCTCAAAATGCCCAATTTTTGACTAAGGTGCCAATTATTGACTATTAATTGGCACCTTAGTCAAAATTGGGCATTTTGAGAAGCTCTCTACAGCGAATTCACAAGAAAGACTTGAAACTCTATGCTTACAAAGTTTAATTGTTTCAAGAACTGAAAACTACTCAGTGATCATGCAGCGCGTAGAGAGTTCGTTAAACGGATTTTGGAACAACAACAAGTGGATGCTGATTTTGCGAACAAAATCATCATCAGTGATGAAGCTCATTTTCATCATGATGGCTTCGTTAATCGTCAAAATTGACGCATTTGTGGTTCAGAAAACCCACGACTAATTGTTGAGAAACAAATGCATCCACTGGAAATTCTTCTTCGAAAATGCTGCTGGTCAGGCCGTGTTCCGTTGTCGTGACATGAAAATCCCAGTTTTTAGGGCCTAAATTACAAGATATGGATGTGACAAACATGTGGTTTCAACAAGACGGTGCCACATGCCATACAGCAAAAAAAAAAAAAACAATTCAAATACTGTATTAGTCATTTCCTAATCGTGTATACGGCCGTTTTCGCGCTCAGCATCCAGATCTTGCGATTTAACGCCATTGAACTTTTTTTCTTTGGTTTTTTTTTTTAAGTCAAAGGTATATGCAAACAAGCCCAAGACCACCAACGCATTGAAGGAGGAAATTGGGTGGTGTATTAAGCAAAGCCGTCGTGGCCATTTATTTAATGTGCTATTTCATACGCCGGAAATGGCGGCCTTCCCGCCGAGCTTTATAAAGCTGGCGGAGATGACTTGGTAAGTAACATCCACCAACTCATAAGCCAAATCTGGTCGGATGAAAATATGCCTGAAGAATGGAACCTCAGCATCGTTTGCCCGATCCACAAAAAAGGAGACCCTCTGAACTGCGCCAACTACAGAGGCATAAGTCTGTTCAACATCGCCTACAAGATCCTATCTGCCGTAATATGTGAACGCCTGAAACCGTTTACCAACAACCTGATTGGCCCTTATCAGTGTGGTTATAGGCCAGGAAAGTCCACAACCGATCAAATTTTCACACTTCGGCAGATCCTGGAAAAAACTCAAGAAGTCCAAATCGATACCCACCACCTATTCATCGATTTCAAAGCCCCATATGACAGGATTTATAGAGACGAACTGTACAGAGCCATGTCTAGTTTTGGTATACCGCCCAAACTCGTCCGTTTGTGTAGGATGACGATGGAGAATTCTCGCTGCTCCATCAGGGTCGGAAACGACCTCACCGACACATTCGATACCAAAAAAGGATTTAGGCAAGGCGATGCGCTGTCATGTTACTTCTTTAATGTGATTCTTGAGAGGATTGTGAAAAACTCCCGAGCCAACACCAGAGGCACAATTCTCCAATATGACGATATTGACATCAGAAGTAGAACTCAACGTGATGTCATTAGCCACGTTTGCTAGTATAGAGAAGGAAGCTGCAAAAATGGGTTCAGCAGTAAATGAGGGTAAGACTAAGTATATGCTGTCAACACGAAAGGACACACAACATCGACGAATTGGACAGAACGTCACTATTGACAGATATAACTTTGAGGTAGTACGGGACTTTGTCTACCTCGGCTCCGCTATTAACTCTGACAACAACATCTCGTCAGAAATTAAACGAAGAATTACTCTTGCCAACCGCTGTTTCTTCGGGCTAAGAAGGCAATTTAGTAGTAAAGCCCTCACTCGAACTACTAAAGATGTCCTATATAAGACCCTGATCATCCCAGTCCTGCTCTACGGCGCTGAAGCATGGACCGTATCAAAAGCGGATGAAAAAATCCTTGGTAGATTCGAGAGGAAAATTCTTCGAAAAATCTTCGGTCCCGTTTGCGTTGACGGGCTATGGAGACGAAGATTCAACCAAGAACTATACGAGCTGTACAGCGACATGCCCCTGGTCAAAAAACTCCGCATTGGACGTTTAAGATGGCTAGGACATGTAGAACGAATGGACACCAATACTCCGGCTCGCAGAGTCTTCGATTCCCAGCCATACGTCGGACGCAGTAGAGGAAGACCTCGCGTTAAATGGCGCGCACAAGTGGAAACCGACCTCAACCAACTTGGAGTGCGCAACTGTAGGCAGTTGGCTAAGGACCGGGCTAGTTGGAGAGGCATGTTGGTTGAAGCCCAGGTTCATCCCGGACTGTAGCGCCACTTAAGTAAGTAAGTAAGTAAGTAAAGTTATAATAGCCTTCACCTTAAGAAACCCCCTGCTTTACTTGCAAAGCAACATTTTCGTTACTGAAGCGATTACTGTTTTTAGTTTTTAACGAATTTACCTGCAATATTGTTTCACAAGCAGTATTAGAAGTCGGTAAGCATAAATATCGAAAATTTTGTTATTGTTGCATACTTATTGTTGTTTACTGACATTTCGTTTAATTTTTTTTATCAAAATAGTGAATATTGGCATAATCGCTTTGAAATATAATTTTGAATTTGTTTACCATAGGTAAAATGTAATCCATAGCATAAAATGTATTATTATACAAGGTGGCGCAAAAGTAATCCTCCTATCAGAAAATGCTATAAATTTTGCGATTGGCCCCAAATGTCAGTTCTGTTTTGACATTTGTGTAGTAAACAAATACTACGCAATACCCGTTAATAAACAATGTTACGCTACACTGCTCCAGAACGCGGAATATTGGTGACTATTTATTTGAGCAATAATCGGTCGGTGACTTTGGCACAACGTGAATTTCGTCGCAGATTTCCTAGCCGTCCAACGCCTACTGGTGAAACACTGCGACGTTTAGCCGCTCGCCTCGAAGAGACTGGCACAACACAAGACGCTGCCAGGCGTGGCAGACCCCGGAGTAGCCGTTCTGCAGAGAATATTGCTGCTGTAGCCGAAGATGTCATGGAAGCGCCGTCGACATCGACCAGACGACGTGCCACGCAAATGGGTATCAGTCGAAGGTCTTTACAGCGAATTTTGGTAAAAGATTTGAAGATGTTTCCGTACAAAGTCCAGACGGTGCATCAGCTGTTAGCTGCTGACCGCCAATCGCGTCTAACATACGCTCAAGCCATCCTTAATCACCAACAAGAGGAAGATGATTTTTCATCAAAAATAATCGTGAGTGATGAGGCCCATTTCCATCTTAGCGGGTACGTAAATAAGCAAAATTTACGCTTCTGGGGCACTGAAAATCCGCGTGTAACCCACGAAGAGCCATTACACCCGCTCAAAGTCACTGTATGGTGTGCTGTTTTCGCTGGAGGAGTCATCGGACCTTTTTTCTTCGAAGACGTCGCGGGCCAAACGGTCAACGAGTTCTTTTTGCCGCAACTTGATGAATTGGGATTGGAAAACATGTGGTTCCAACAGGACGGTGCAACGGCACACACTGCACGTGCCACAACCGATATGCTGAAGGATGCATTTCCCGGGCGCCTAATCTCCCGTTTTGGCGATTTGCACTGGCCAGCAAGATCGCCTGATTTGACCGCTCCAGACTTCTTTTTGTGGGGCTTTTTGAAGTCGCGGGTTTATGTCAACAAGCCTCAGACTCTTGCAGCTCTTAAAGACAATATCCGTCAAGAATGTGAGGACCTATCGCCGGAAGTTTTGGCCAAAGTGATGGAAAATGTCATAAAAAGGGCTCAAATGACAATCAACTGTGGCGGCGGCCATTTACATGACATCATATTCTCGACTTGATGTAAAAAAAAATTAAAAGACCAAATAAAAATAATCCACAAGAAGAATCAAAGTTTTTCATTTTTTTTTAAATTACAGCCAAAAAACATCGGAAGGTTATTTTTGCGCCACCTTGTAAATACATTGGCACCCCAGCCTTTAAGATCTTTTGTTAGAATAACACACTACGGAAAACAAAAGATTGCGAATGAGACACAAACATGCCTATCTTCTCGTACTGCCAATTTAAGTTAGACGGAGTATAAATGTTTCCAAAAGTGATGTTAACACAAATTAATTTGAATCTTACTGTTGTTTTAAAGACATTTTGACATTCCATCTTTTTGCCGGCAATCAGTTAACTTACCTAAAAAGAAAACAAAGGAAAATAATTAGAAAAATATTTATTATTGTAGATACACATTTAAAAATCTATATGTATATGTTTTTGTAAATAATAAAAATGAATGCCTATCTCCCTTTGTCACGCCATGAAAACAACCGTCATATCTATACCCTAGGGATGTAATAGGGATGTTTTAGTATTGATGCATAGTTTGTAATATAGAGAAATAATTTATATGCCTTTAAGTGAAGGGTTTTTCAATAAGAGCGCTACATAAGTCTTTTTTTAAATAAAACAAAAACGATTTTGGATATCAATGAAATTCTTTATTCCTGTGAAAGTACGTTCGATGCCATTATGTATGGAACTCGATTTCTTTTGCATGGCCACCACGGGCACGCTTGCAGACGCTGAACCCAATTTTCGACGGTTTTCAAGCATAAATCGGACGATACTGCTGCAATTTCACGTTCGATATTCGTACGAAGTTCATCAATCGTCTAACGGCGTCAAATCGCACGACCGAGGAGGCCAAGCGACTGGACCATTTCGTGAGATAGGTTAGGTTAGGTTTACGGGTTGGTGGAGTAGAGGATTCTCTATTCCGCCACACTTAGGTCCATGTGGACCCATTGTGATACCCTTGGTGGGATTACGTCCTTCCTTACCGTTACTACGGGTTACTCCACTCTATCCAGCCATCCTGATGTTCGTAGGAACCTGTAAAGATAGGGTAATGGAATATCGGAAAGCTCTTGGATGTCTTGGAAGTAGTAGCTTCCAAGTGTTCTGTTCCTCAGGTGACAGAGACTCGGGCAGTGACAGAGGAAATGAGGTGTATCCTCGTGTGTTTCCTCATCGCCGCAGCCTCTACAGATATCGTCATCCTTGAGATTTAATTTCATTGTATGGGTTCTGAGGAAGTTGTGACCAGTGAGAGCCCCTAACAGTTTTTTGGTTCGGTTTCCGTTGTATTCTGGCCAGAGCTTCCGAGATATTTCGCAGGTAGTCAATGACTTCCACCTGGTATTGGCTTTCATTCGGGTTTTGTATTCCACTCTTTCTCTGAGGTTACAGTGTGGTGGTTCGACCGTTTGTAGTGCCTGGTCATGATCTGTAGCAGATCCATTTTTTGCCAGTTCGTCGGCCATCTCGTTGCCGTCTATGTCCCTGTGACCAGGAACCCAGCAGAGATCAGCATTATGCTGTGAGCAGAGAACCTTGAGCTCTTCGCGACAGCGGCGAACTAGCATTGATTTAATTTCGATAGCAGATACTGCTTTTATAGCTGCTTGGCTGTCAATGAATATGGTGATATCACTGTGTGGTATTTCCATTATTGACACCAAATGAGCCGCTTCAGCGATTGCTAGCACCTCAGCCTGGAACACACTACTATGATCAGGAAGCCTGATTGATTTGTGTATATTCCTCTGAGAATATGCCAGCACCTGTTCCACAGTCCATCTTTGATCCATCTGTGAAGATGAATATCGATTTCCTTTTTGTGGGTTCATTCTTGTCCCATTCGTCTCTGCTCGGAAACGAGCAGGTGAAGGGTCGATCGAAGTCTAGATAGGGAGATAGATAGTCAGAGTTTACTACGCTCCCTACGTATTTCTTTAGGACCTGCGCATGCCCAGCGAGACTCGGGGTCAAGCTGTTCGTTTGGCTGATCCTCGAGGAGCTTTTGGCAGCTGATTCCTGCATGTATAGATCTAAGGGCAGCAGATTCAGAATCCACCTCCAATCCAGAGTTTGGGGTTGTTGTCATCGCACTGGTTGTCCCTATACACGCTTGTCTTCGTATTTTTGTCATTTGCTTCAAGTTAGTTGCTCAGATATATAGTCCGTACCAAAACAGTTGAAGAGAAATTTATGATATTTTACAATCAATTTTAAGAGACCTGCGCAGTAGATTGGCCAACTGCTTTGGTACGGACTATAACAAGTTCTCCAAACAAGTCCTCCAAACTTGGTTTCCAATAAATTGATTGTGACATTCGCTGTGTGGCTTGTGGCGCCGTCCTGTTGGAACCACATGTCCTCCAAGTCCATATCATCCAATTGGGGCCAAAAATTTTCGGTTATCATTGAACGGTGGTAGCGATTCCCATTCACAGTAACGTGCCGGTAATGATCATCACGGAAGAAGTACGGCCCAATGACGCCGCCGGCCAATAAACCACACCAAACCGTAATTTTTTCGGGATGCAATGATGACTCATGGAGTACGTGTGGATTGCTGCCTGACCAATGCCGCATATTTTGTTTATTGACGAAGCCATTCAGCCAGAAATGAGCCTCATCGCTGAAGATGATTTTTCGATGAAAATCCGAATCATTTGCAAGCTGGTACTCAGCCCAATGGTAAGGATGTAGGCCAAGATCTTTTCGCAAAATTCGCCACAACGACGTCACAGAGATGCCCAACGCTTGAGAAAGACGTGTGAGAGACACATATGGGCTTTCTTCAACTGAAGTCATAAAATTAAGAAACAACCGTTGGAATTTTCGGAGATCACGTATAAAAAAATGCACCACTAGGATGAGGTCAGCATTTTTTTTTTTTTTTTCAAAAATAAAGGGTTCCGGAAAGACTTTGACAGAATCAGAAAGAGGAAAAATAGATGCTTTCAAGTATTTAGGACTCTCAGTCCGATAAATTGCAAGGAGGCTTAATAGAAGTAAGACGAAGACTGTTGTAAACAGCTATCTTGCGGATCCACAACACTATTTTGAGCCCCATTCGTTAGGGCATATTTGTGCATATTTTGGGTATAAATGCATATTGTTGCATATTTCACTTTTAAGAGCATATTTCGGCATATTTGGGCTTTCTTCAACCGAAGCCTCAGCGGCAGCAATATTCTCGACACTACTGGCACTTCTTTGTCTCACTGGCACGGAAACATTTTGTACTGTGCCTGTGGATTTAAATTTTTCCACTATACGCTCAATTGTTGATCTGCTAGGACGATTATGACGACCATAAATTGGGCGTAGCGCTCTAAACATTGAGGCCACTGACTCCGAATTTTGGTAGTAAATTTTAATAATTTCGACTCGTTGTTGGCTCGTATAGCTTTCCATCATGAAATGGCAAACCTTACTGAAGAGAAATGTCAAAAGAGCGGCGAGAAATATGGCGTCGTTTGCTGTCCCTGTCGCTCTACTTTTGTAGCGTCCCTGTTGAAAAACCCCGTATATGGATCGACTGAAAATCGCTAGCTGAATTGATTAACTGAGTCTGTTTGTCTATCTGTCTGTCTGTCCGTCCGTCACTGCATTTTAAACCTTAAACTTTGAGATAAGATAATAAATTTGCTATATGCGATCCTTGTACATGCTGTTCAAACAAGTATAAACATTTTCAAAATCCACCCACTGCCACGCCCACTTTTTAGAAAAACGTTACTTTTGGTCAAACGATTTAGAATTTTAAAAAAAATGAGCAAGCTATTTAGACAATCTTAATATGTGTATTACTTTCATATCAAGTTTTTGCCACGCCCACTTTTTAAAGGCGTTTTCGGAAAAATAAAACATTTTTCGGTCAAACTAAAAATAATTCGGAAAAACATTTGATGCAAAATCATTGCAAATGTTAATGTTAATATTTTGCCTTTAGATTATTTTTACCCACGCCCACTTTTTGGAGGCGTTTCCTTATAAAAAACATTTGTATACCCTACCTTATAGCATTCGCAGGAGAAAAACTTTGTTTTTTACAGAACCATCAACGATTTTAATAAACTAAATACACACACACCACACCCACTTTTTGGGATGTTTTAAGGATGAAATGGAGATAGGGTATTCAGCTTTTAAGATTTCTGATACATACTTTGAAAAATGTGTTTTTTTAGAGATAGGTAGATATAGAACTTCCGAACTTCTCAAAATAAGGTGGGTACATTGACTTAGGGGTTAGTGCTTTGGACTACTAAACGCGGGGTCCTTCCCAAAAGTGACAACATCTGTGTTTTTCACTTCTCCACCTCTTGAGAAAGTCTGACAAACATCCAAGAGTAACAGTGTCATGAGAAGCTTCTCAAACTGCCTCTTCTTTGTGGCTAAATTAATAACTTCGCACACACAATGGAAGGGAGCTAGGTTCAATGCTCCGAATGGACCGTAAATGCCAGATATCAGAATACACGCATATCAGAAGACACGCCGACATTTTTGCTCCTATCCTATGCAAACTGTTTAACCTGAGCCTGACACAGTCAAAAATCCCGTCAACACTGAAAACCGCTGTAGTGAGGCCGATCTATAAGAGTGGAGTTAAAAATCAACTGAGTAATTATAGACCGATATCAATACTTCCAGTAATTGAAAAGTGTCTGGAAGGCGTAATTTCGCAAAGATTGCAGAGTTTTATTGACAAGCACTCTCTTATTCATAAAAGCCAATACGGGTTTCAAAAAAATAGGAATACAGACAAACTACTAGGTGAATTCGTTAACTGTATCAATGAAAGTTTAAACAAAAGCCATCATGTCCTAGTCCTGTTCATGGATTTCAGTAAAGCTTTCGATACTCTTAACCATTCGAAGTTACTAGAAGCGCTTAAACGGATTGGCATACGAGGAGTAATGGCTGATTGGCTCAAGGATTATTTACACAACAGGCTGTTTTGTGTAAAAATTAAGGACGTGATGAGTGAGAAAAAAGGCGTGCAGTATGGAGTCCCTCAGGGATCAAAACTAGGCCCAATTCTCTTCATCCTTTACACAAACGAACTACTTCGCGTTTTTAAGCAAAGCATTCCATTTGCCTTCGCTGACGATACGGCGATCGTGGTACACCACAGGTCTCTGGACACAGCGTCGAGCATTATGCAGGAGGAGTTGAATGCTACAGTTAAATGGTGCCACGATAACGGTCTAGTTATCAACGCATCAAAAACCAAGATGATACATATTCGGAGTCCACAACTCATGCCTATACAGAGTAGAATATACGTGAGAAATGATGCCTGTCCGAACACTGCAAACGAAACCGTTGAATTAGTAGAAAGCTACAAATATCTTGGAGTTATCATTGACTCTCATTTTCTATGGAGCAAACACATCGACAAGCTGCGCATGGATCTGAAGAAGGCGTTATAAGCATTGGCCCATTTGCGGCACTATGCCACGGTTCCTGTCTTAAAACAAGTATACTATTCCCTAGTCGAGTCCAAGTTACGTTATGGTATACTTGCCTGGGGCAACGCAGCCACAACCCACATCAAAAAATTACAAAGCCTTCAAAACTCAGTGCTGAAACAAATAAACTCAATCTATCCGCGAAACGATGAAAGAACGTTTAAGGGTAGGTGTCCCATGCAAAAATAGGTTGGAGTTTTGCGCAAAATTGTGTAGCGCTCACAATTTTCCGAATATTTAAATGAAATAAACGGTGATCGATTGGAAATATGTTAAGCAAAGTACTTGTTTAGCATTTAAAAAACATTAAAATATCTTTGAGCCTCAAAACCGCCTGATATGTAGAAAAACCATACAAATAAGTTAGATGCTAATTGCGTTCCATTTTTATCTCTTTATATACATATTTTTTATTTTTTTTATATTTTTTTTCTACAGACAATAGATTTGCGCAGATAACACCGGTCGTTTTTTGTTGTGAATTTTATTATTTATCCCGAAAAAAATGCACAAAACTATGAAAAATAAGGTAAATTTACAAAGTTTAACTAGATATAACTTCTAAAGTATAAAAGGTAACGAAGTCAAATTAGCTTTTTTACAAAGCTAATAGATATGTGCAGATACCGTTTTTTTTTTTTTTTTTTTTCTATTTTGTACAGTAATTTTTTGGTGACAAAATGGAAAAAAGGTGGTTTTTTTTTAAACGTTTTGGGTTTTTTGGCTGGGAAATCGATAGTTATATTTCCTAATTTTTGGAAATAATTTTTTAACCAAGCGACAATATATAGGGCACAACGTACCGGTCTTAAAAACATGTTTTTTTTCTTCTAACATATTTAAATATGCAATTCAATATGACATTATTTGCAATGCCGCTGTGAAAAAAGGACAACCAAAATGATTCCGACATATTTTTTTTATTTTTTTTTGGTATTTGTATTATTTAATTCAAAATACAAAATAGTTTTTTTCCACACGGTTTTTCAAATTTTGATGTTAGAAAAGTGGTCTATTTTACGTTTTTTACATAAAAAAAGATCGAATTCACGCACACAAAGAAGTTTGTTTCAAAATAATGTCACTAGGTGGTGAGTTGGTGACATTCTCTTTTCATTATTCTCTTCTGTAAATACAGGCACTAGGCAGGCGAGATTGTTAATATGTATGTATCTTTTGTTTACCTTTTCGGGTAGACTTGATGAAAGTTCGTGTGGACTTCACGTGGACATGGTACAGATCGTTACATTATTGAAATTTTTGCTATCGCTGCTGATGAATTGTTTTGTATGCGTATGTTTGCACGTGACAGAAAGGGTTGAGTGGGAAGTAAGTCAAAGTGTAGGTACTTGTGTGTATAATTTTGATAATTTTTGTGAATAGTAAAGTGTTGTTTACTGTGTTATTTTTTTGCGGCAAATTCATTTGTGACACAACTTAAAAAAAAAATTTAATTGTTTATGTTATTTTTTATATTGTATATACATATGTATATTATATGTATATATATATAATGTCTGAACAACATTTTTACAGAATATCAATATCTATATTTCATACATATAAAGTTTTTTGACACGCCCACTTTTTGGGGGCGTTTTTAGTAAAAAAACGTTTTTCAGTAGGTACATTTTTTAAAATAACGGGTCTGCCATTGGTGAAATACAGCTGCACAAAATCGATAATGTGCTTAAAAATTGGACCGATCGTGTAGGCTACTGCATGGCCAGCCGAGGCAGCCATTTGAATGAAATTATTTTCCATTATTAACCGGAAGGATTGTACTTTCAAATAAAAAAAGAAATTTGAGAAAATATTCAGTAGTTTTTTTTATAGCATTTTCAAAAAAAAAAAAAAGTTATTTGGCGGACCCCTTATTTGAAAAAACTTTTGATGCAGGATTATTGGTTATGATTATATAAACATTTCGTTTTTAGATCATTTTAACTCACGCCCACTTTTTGGGGGCCGTTTGTATACCCTACCCCATAGCATATGAAGGAGAAAAACGTTGTTTTTTGTCGAACAACAAAAGATTCTGATAAACTGTTTGAACTATGTCATTTTCTATATTATATTTATTAAATTTATTTGATTTTTTATTTACTAATTTAATTTTCCGAAACTTTACAATTTACATATTGATTGAAGGTATGTTGTAAAAAATCGTGTTTCGGAAGATCTTTCTTCAACGTCAACAACATTGACGAACGTTGAAATTGAAAGTGATCACGTAAAACATCAGGGTCAGGAATTTGAAATTCCTATGGAGGTGGACATTACAGTGAAGGACAACTGTAGTTTTGTTCCGGAGGGCAGGCGTATAATTGATTTAAATACATTTCTCAATAGTTTAAAAAACATTTCGCTGCACGGAAAAACGTTTTCGTTTTTTATTAAAATTCGACTCAAATAGTATTTGTTTGGTGAATTTGACACCTTGAACCTACAAAAATGAATTATAGCGGTTAAATTAACTTTCGTAAACTTCTTTTTTTTATATAAGGTGCTTAGGTACCTTCATAACGAGCATTGATAGCAGATGGGGTGACAATTACCTAGATAAATATCTATCATTTTTTGTTATTTGATTTGAAAAATTTCATCCTACTATTGTTGCGACGAGAATCAGTAGCACTATTGTCTACCGTCCTATTATTTGAGTAATCGAATTTTCATCCAAACAAGTGTTTTCCTACATCTCATAAATTAAGAAAAAAGTTAACCTAGGTAAGGTTTACACATTTTTTTATAAGATATACAATGAAAAACTCAAAAACTGCTTTTACACCTCGCTGCGCGGCAGCCAGCAACAATTTTATCATTTTATTATTTTTTCACAATACATCTGAAAGAAAATTACAAAACAAAATATGTACACCAAACCAACCCTCAACTTGATTTTTTTCCTTCTCTTTCCATATTTGTTTTCAAGTTATTTGCTTGGTGTCTGTATATTGCATATGTAGGTAGGTAGGTATATGTAATATTAGTCTGCGCTTGCTACTTTTTGTCTTTTCCTTCAGTTTTCGTTTGCGTTGAAGCAAAGAGCACATGAGTAAAATTAAAGAGAGCTTACCAACACATTCAAATGCATTTACATGAAATTTGAGTTGGTCGGTCTGGGACACCTACCCTTAAAGTTCTTCAGGTCGAACAAATTTATAAGATGACACTTATATTGGAGTACTTTGACGATGACCGTTTTATCCGACCAATAAATCATGGTATCAACACCAGAAGACGTGCACAAGGTATGCTTCAATTGCCAAGAAATTATAATGTTTATGGTAGACGACAACTCCAATACAGCGTTCCTGCAACAATCAACGAATTACCTCGAGAACTTGTGAACATAGAGGATTACAAGACTAGAAAAAAAAAACATTAAACTTTTCTTATTAAACTCAAGTCATTAAATGATAAAGTTATTGTATGTCCTATCTTTGTTATTTGAAAATATCTATATCTTTCACTTTAACCCTATTACTGCCATGTCATTTGAATAACGTAAACTGCCAGGGTGTGACTTGGAGACACTAATACAAAATACATAGAGAATTCATTTATTTTATTAAAAAAAATTAAATTCAATACAAATTACTTAGCGATTGCTATTAAACTATTTATTTTTACATGTTAGACAAACTACTGTTTTTTGTGAATGCTCGTTACACACGGGTTTCTGACAAATACCACAGCATTGCTTAGAAGATCGTCCTTTTTCATAAGGGCAGCAGTAACAGCGTCGTCTTTTATTTGATTGTGCTGCTGGTACAGTTGGAGTTAGGTTTGTTGATGTGTTTTCCAATACTTCGTCAATTGCAGCAACGTTTGACTTTGACAGAAATAGCTTACTTCGACGCTGTATATTTGGAATGACTAAGGCTTTGGCGAGTTCCTTCAAAAACAATTTTCGCCGAGAGTTTAGCTTCGCCTGGTTCCAGTTAGGGTATAATTTCAGCCAAATGACTTTTGCTGCAATACCACACACGTCAATAATGTTATAAAATTGTGCTTGAGGCCATCTACGCGTTTTTCGCTTTACAGTAAAAGCATGACACATTTGATCTAGCGTGTCTACACCCCCCTTTGTACGGTTATAGTACAAATTTATTTCGGATTTGTTTTTATTTTGGACATCTATTGCATTAGTATGATGCATCGTTGACAGAAGTACAACGGCTCTGTTTTTCTTGGGTACGTAGCTAACGATAGTCATATTTCGACGAAAGCCAAACACGTTGCTTTCAACCTCCCTTACTCTATGAGGTAGAAAGTTTGCTGGAATGCATCTTTTATTTTTTCGCAATGTGCCGACACATGTTAGTCCCTTCGATAACATTGTTTGTGCTAGCTCAAAGCTAGTAAAATAATTGTCGAACGTCAAGTTCCTGTTTGTCCTTTCAAATGGTTCACATAGCATCTCAACAACTTGAGAAGAGAGATTGATTGCACGGCTCGTCCCTTCTTTTCCGAGGTACGGAATTCCATATAGCGGATAACTGGTGCTGGAATCGCAAATCCACCAAATTTTCATTCCATATTTATCCGGTTTAGAAGGCATATACTGACGAAATGATACCCTACTTCTGTAGGGCACTAGTTGTTCATCTATTATCAAGTTACTACCCGGCATGTAATGTTTCCGCAATTCTCTGTTTATAATATTCCACATATCTCTAATTGGCGCGAATTTATCTAGCGCTCTGCGAGTTGACCGTGTAGATTTGTCATCAAAACGTAAATGACGCAATAGTCCAACGAATCTATTCTTCGACATACAAGCCCGATAAATTGGACTCCCAAATAAAGGATCCCAAAATTCTTCGTAGGACGTGCCACCTTGTCTTCGTAATCCAGCATCGATCAATAGTCCAATGAACGCTCGAATTTCCACTATATCTGTTATCTTCCATTTGTTGCCCACTGTGTTGATTCCGTCCAAGTTAGTGTATTTCACAATAAGCTCTATTACTTCGTCAGTAAAAAATAGCGTAAATCCATCCACAGGATGATCAATGTGTTTTCCAGGTGGTAAAATAACTTCATTTACTTTGCCTCGGATGATGTTACGAGCTGAAGGTCGGCCTTGCAAATTTGGTGGTATTGAAGACCACTCGGTTCCGTCTTTTCCGATGAATGATTCCGCAGTATTGTCACCACTTTCACTACCTTCAGTTGCTTCAGTAGATTCGTTGCTTCTTATTTCATCCTCTGATTCAGATGCAGTCTCCAAAACATCTGTTTCACTATCTGAAATGTCAGATTCAACAAAATCTTCAGCATTATTTTCTACTGCACTTTCGTCATCATCCGCTTTCATAGCGTTTCTTATTTCTGCCTCCGTTAGGTTTCTTGTTTGTCTAGGCCCAGACATGTTGCTAGTAAAAATCATAATTTCATAAATACTATTACTATTTGACTATTTTATTGCATGTGTAAGTGTACCTATGCTCTTTATGCGTCCAAAGTTTTTTTTGTATCCAAAATCAAATCCAAACTGGTTCACGTATAAAACACTACTAAAATGTTCGCAACAAATATTCTATTTTGCAAGATGTCACGTCCGGACATGTATAGACAATATGCAGTTACGTTTATTTAGGTGTAAATTCAACAGCGTAGTAGTGTAGTGTAGTGTCTTAGAGTCACTACGTTACAGTTTATGTTATTTTTAAATATTTTATGTAATAAGTAAACATGATCGAAACATAAAACAAAAAAAAGTGTATATAACAGTAACGTAGTAACCAATAATAAAATACATTAAACTGATTTTGCATTAATACATGTTTTTAAAATATTATATTGGTTTGAAATAGAATAGTGACTTACAGTCACAGCGCGGCAGGAATAGGGTTAAAGCCTACTTAAATAATTTAAACCTAAAGAAACACAACCTTCTGCAGACAAGCCACTAGGCTTCGCAGAAATATGTATAAAATTGTAAAGTCTTTATGAATATACGAATAAATGAAAAAAAAAAGAAGATATTTAATTTTTTCAAGCCTCACCTAGAAGAGATTCCATTTTCCAGCTATTTTCTGGTGAATTTTGCTTAGCTAATTACTATTCAGTTGAATACCTGCGTTCGTGTAAGTTTCCCTAACGCACATATTAGGAACAAACCCTCCAAACCTTGTTAAAAGTTCAACCCTCTCAATTTCTAAAACCACTTGTCCCATCCCTAACCCAAGTCAATGTTACAATTTCCACCAATTGCCATTCAAAAACCAATCCAATGGCCGTAGTCCTTACACAACACAGCGAACAAACAGAAAATTCACTCAATTCCCCCATCGTTCACGGACGGATATGATTGCGCGTTACCTCGCTCCCTTTATCTGCTTCTGGGAGTCTGGGACAACGTTTACCCCCGGGACTTTGCATTTCATACCGGAACCTGATCGCTTTCATCGACTTACATCTTCACACTTTGAATGACAGCTGCAGCTTCTCATATCATTTCCTTGGTGGCGTTGCTCATTTTGTCTTCTGTCAGTTGTAGCGCTCATATTCTTTTCTTTGTTGTAAATCAAGAGTGAGAGAGATGGGGCATACAAATCAAAATCCCTTTCACCAACTAGGCATGGTAAGGTAGTCTAGTCCTTGCAAAGTATAAACTCATCGAGGCCGCTTGTGCTAAGACTCTTACTACTGCGTATAAAAATATGTGTGCGCGTCTTCAAAGCGACGACTCCTCGAAGATAGCCTAAAACCTAAATATATTGCATTTTAAACGAAAAGTGAAATACGGAGAAAAAAAACTCTGAAATTCATTAAATTGAGTGAGATAAGACTACATTATCCCGCCGCTGCCGCAATCGCCGCCACCACCATCGTTGCCACGCCAAAGGCATGGGCATGGCATGGCATGGCGTGGTGGTGGTATGGCAATTCAGGGCAGCAGGAGGTTGCTCACCAAACCAAACCAAGTCCCAAACCATCAGCACTGTCATCGTCGTCATCTACATTACCACCGCACTGCTGCTGCTGTGTATAACAACCAAACACACAACCCTCCGCACAGCACCACGTCGTAGTCGGCAACGGCTTCCATAACCTAAACATCATCCTCCTCACAACTCAACTCATTCCGAACGTCTCTTCTTTGCAGCGCACCACCATCATACCACACCATCAACCGTACACCGCAAGAGACGTAAACGACAACGACTACGACGACGATGACGACGATGAAGCGAAACCCGAACCAACCCAGCAAAAGCAGCACCATCAGCGGCAGCGCAAAAGTGTAGAGTGAGTGTGGAGAGTCACCCTCATTCCCGTGCCTAACCCTACCCCTCTGCCGACGTTGCACCCCTTGCCAAACCGTAGCGTAGTCGTTGCGTCGTTCCGTCGTTATTGCTATTGCTAGCGCTGTGTATCTGTATCTGTATCTCTCTACCTACTTCCTACCTCTCTACATTTCATTCTTCGCCTTTGCTTGTTCATTTTTAATGAAATTCTGTTTGGCTATAATGGCTAACATACCAGGTCTGTGGCATACACTCCACGTGGAGTGTGACTGTGGTCAATAAACAGTTCTAATTCGACTCGGCGACGGATGCCCCGACTGACAGACGGAACGCCGCGCCGGATAGACGGAGCGACGAACGGGCGAACCGTCACAGCACCGAGAGGGAGAGTGTGCAAAAGGGATCGTAAAAGCGTCGTCGTTGTCGTTGTCGTCGTTGGATATGGCTTGGCTGGCTACGTATACTACGTGCAACGAGCGAGCGTTATAAGCCGGTGGAGCTTGGGGGGCACGGTGTTCTCAGGCGGTTTAGATGGATGGTTGAATAGTTGGATGGTTTTTGGCCTGCATGGTGCTATACAAGAGTATAGCCACAGCTATGCAGATACACGTAGTATGGCTGGTGGCGTGTGTATCTACAACGGTTGGGTGTGAGTGTGTGTTGGGGGTTTTAGACCCTAGCGAGTGCTCGTTTTTTTTTTTGTATTTTCAGCTTCTCCCTGCTTCGCTTCGTTTGGTTTCATTTCAGCGTTTTTTTTTTTTATGTTCGTCATAACTACTTAAGTGTCGGAGGGGGCAATGTGAAGACACAGTGCCTGTGTGTGGAGCAAGTGTGGTGTGCGGTGGCGGCAGCAATGACGACGGCGGCGGCGGCGACTGTGTGTGTTGTATTTGCAACCGGTAATAATGAATAAGCATGGCATGGCATGGTTGGTTTATATCTATCTGTATCTCTGTATCTATCTATCTATCTGGTAATACGACGGACGAACACACACAATGTGTTTTCTGTTTTCGGTCCTCTCGAGTAGGGTATTTATTTCTTTTTTTGGGTTTTTTTCTTTTTTTTTGTTGATTTCGTTTGCTCTTCGTACGGAACGTATATCGCTTCGTATCTTTTCCTCGTGTAATAATCTTTTATGTAGAAAATTATGATGGATTTTCAAATTACTCCCCCAGAGTTGTTTTGTTTGTGTGTGTGTTTTTGGTTTTATTTGTGCGCCTTGACTTGCTTCGCTTTACCTCGCCGCGTCCTCTCGACCAACGACCGCAGGAAAGGGAAGCAATTTAGTTTGTACTGTGGCGATAGTTTCGTGGTTGGTAAGAGTATCTATCTGTCTTCATTTTTTTTTTTTGCTGTGGCATGGCAGAGAGATAGGTTAATTGAGTAGTTCACCATACCGCCGTGCGTCTTTTGTGTTTGGTGCGAGCAATCGATTCGATAAAAAGGCGGTAGGTAGGTAGGTACGTAGATACATCGATTGGCAAGTAACTACATAATGTTTGCATGGGGTATGTATACTTCATCACTTTATCGGCGAGTGCAATATTGATGTTTGCCATCATCATCAGCGTGGAACTAGTGTTCCCACTTCAGAAATACTTAGGGCGCCAAATGCATGGTTGGATTTATTCAACTGACCAGTGACCAGTGGTTGGTAACACGAAATTCACCAGATAATGGCGCGATAGTTGAAATTTTAGGTATTTTAGGTATTAGATAGGTAGGGTAGAGGCACTAGTATCCGGACAGTTAACATATTTCTTAACATTAGCTTTAATTAATTTTCCTACTACTAAGGCTGCAGCAAATAATTATATTTTTTCTAAAAGTCTAGATAGTTTTTGATAATATTGCATAATGCCAAAAACACTTAAATGAATTTGTATATTTATAAATTATGCTTTTCAAAAAAGGACGATTGGCGCTAGTATCCGAACAGTAGAATTTAGTGTCCGCACAGTTTTATGTTAGTATCCGGACACAGGATTTTTCCATGCAAATTTTGTAATTTTTGTGTTGGATAAATGAAACATTTTCAACTTTTATACTACTATGTATGTATTTTAATATAGTTTTGTACGTACATACAATATTTGCACAAGTCATTATTAAGTAAAAAAAGGTACATGTGTAAAACAAATTAAATCAATTCATTTTTAAAAAAATTAAGATAATAATAATTCATTTAAAAAAAAGAAATATAATACGTTTTTTAGCTGCTCTGATATGGACTCTATCACCTCACCACACTTGCGAAAACCATTTTGTATAGTGGCCACCATATCCTTATTTTTCATGATGGCCTCATTTAAGAGTGGGCAGAAGCTTCTTTTTGTTAATGCTTGCCCCAGATTTTTTGATTGCCATGCACGCACAGTCTGCTTCCAATCTGATTTCAGAGGCTTAAAAACACTAACGTCAGCTGGCTGCATGATATGGGTAGTATTCGGTGGTAATGCATATAATATTATTTGTTCCTTGCTAAAAAACTCACTGAGTTCCAAGGTTAAATGTGATTTGTGCCCATCAACAAACAATATAACTGGCCGTTCCACATTATCGGTTAGCGACGTATTCGAAAAATGTTTCACTTCGCATCCATCCGCTTTCATTTTACCCAAAAACCACGATTTCGGGATACTATCCACAATATCTTTTGGTGGACGTAAATATGGAAACACCACCATTGGTTCAAATAACTTTCCATCTGCTGGAAAAACAATTAGCACCGTCAGCGTTTCTTTTTCATTTCCAGCACAAATTTGGTAGATATTTTTGTAGCCTTTGGGGGCTATGACTTTACCAGTCTTTAGGAAAAGGCAAAAGCTGCTTTCGTCACCATTAAATATTCTGGACTGGTCACTCATTATATGCTCCTGGTTAATGCTTTTGAAGTAGTCCTGAAGATCTCTGAACCATTTCAATATGGTCTCCTGGGTGACTTCTGCTCTACCCTTGCTAATGTTTTCAGCTTCTCTCATAGCTAAAGAAGGATTCCTTTTCATAAAAGATCGCATCCATGTTTTTCCTGGTCGGTCATCTTTGAATGGTGTTTTTCTCTTAGTGTCCTTAATTATTTTTTGAACAGTATTCAATAGATCGTCTATTTTTAATTGAAATCCACATTTGCATAAATCGGCACACCACTGGGCAATATGTTCTTCCTCTTCTACCGTTAAATAAGGATCTGGGCCCATTTTTGTCGATCTTTCGCCAATTAATCTTTTGCCCCTAAGACGGTCATGCAATGTTGACGGACGTAAGCCATATTTAGCAGCTGCTTTCCTTATGCTTAATTTGTTGTTTCTAACATCTTCTAAAGCCTTCGCTAAACTATCTGCGTCCATTCTTTAAAAAAATAATAATACAGAAAAGCCTTAAATTCAATATTATGTACGTTAATAACATACAAAATAGAGTTGTTCGGATACTGAACCTCTTTTTTCACTACCCGGACACACGTTTTGTGACTCAGTAAGCGCTGTCCGAATACTGAAAATCTAGGAGCGAAATACAATTCTCTTTCCTTAAATCGTTTAAAATATGTGTAGGTATCCTATAAAAGAGTTCAAATAAGAATTTTACATTTGTCTCACATTTTCAGTAGCCGGACAGTCTGTCCGGAGACTAAAAAAAATCTTTAAAATGATGTTTCGGTATCCGGACACCAAATATATTGCCAAAATTTTAAGATATATTTTACTTTTTTATTTTAGATATACAAGTAATATATATGTATTTCATTAAAAACAACTCATTTTTGATTGAAATGTATTAATAACTAGTCCTTAAAGTACTCACATTTCTAAATTGTCTCACTAATTTTTTTCGAACACAACACAAAACCGACGCAGTCTTCTTGTACCTCAGACACCAAATGACGTGTATATCTAATACCAAACAGGTATTTTTCTTGAAACTTTGCATGTGTTTGTGTAAAACACAAAGGATTGTTATTTTGCAGCTGCTTGAATCTATACTTGTCAAATGTGCTTTTTTCTTTAACTTAAACGATGCAGTGTCCGGACACTAGCTTTGTCCGGATACTAGTTCCTCTACCCTATAAGGATATACAGGATTAACAGGAGTGGCGTTATACATATCATCCTCCTCTTCAGGTAGATCGAAATCACGAGTTTTTACATCTGCATCCTCGCCATACTGTATTACATTACCGATCTGCATCAACAAATCCGTCCACATTCAGCGGGACAAAACGGACTAAACTAAAATCCTCAATAAGCGCTCCAACTAGCACGATGAATCTAGTGTAATGTCAACCAGAGCCGGATGCACGGCTCTGGGGGTGCCGTGAAATAAAGCCGAGCGAAATAACGCCGAATTACGAAATACGGCTTTATTTCGCGTTCATAAAGTGAAACAATGCCGAATTTCCATGTTCGGTCTTATTAAACTTTGGATTCATCCAATTCCACACTCATCTCAAATCCAACAGTGAGCCCAAGCAGGGAGGTTTATACAGAGGGCGAGTTTGGGTGTATGCAAAGTTTAAATACCTATGGGGGCATGCTTCCCTCCTGCAACCCCCCTTTTCTTCCAAAGAAATAATTGCAGGTGTACCACAGGGAAGCGTCTTTGGACCTGTTATTTACACGTGATATACCACAAACAAAGAACTCGATTTTTGGCACCTTGCGGAAGATATTGTTATTTTAGCAGTTGACAAAACATATAAGGAAACAAATTTAAAATTAACGAGGGCAGTGAATAATAATAAAAAAAAATATATAAGTCCTTGCACATCGTCCTTAACGAGACCCAATCGATTTATGCAGATTTTTTTTATAAGCGAATAAACAATAAATAAATATTCGAGGCTTGTTTGCAAATCTGTAATTTTACAAAAAAAATTCATACAGACAGACGGACGGACGGACAGACATGGCTTAATCGACTCAGCTAGCGATTCTGATTCGATCCATATACTTCAAGGCGTATCTACCGAAATTATTTCTCTATGTTACAAAGATTTATCAAAAATTATATATACCCATATGGGTATAAAGGCGTTCTCCAAAACCTTGACGAAATATACTAAACCCTCCGATTTAGCCCGATATTCACAAACAAAAGAAAAGGCTAGAAATATCGAATATTAACGGCCATCAAACCTAGCTTCTCAATTCATTTCTGAGTGTAAAGTTATTTTTTTATCACAAATATTGGGACCGCGCTTACCGCCGACTCCGAACGGCAAATTTGAGAAGCTTCACATGACAAATGTTGGTTTATTGTACGACGTTTGCAATAGAGGGGGATTAGTCCCTGACACAAGAATATTCCAAGACATTCAGTCTCCACGATCAATTAGGCCTCGATGAATCTATTTGGATTCTGGACGTCCAAGTTAGTCGTCAAACTAGCATAGGCCTACATGGGCCCATTATTTTTTTTATTTAAGTGGCGCTACAGTCCTGGATGAACCTGGGCCTCAACCAACATGCCTCTCCAATTAGCCCGGTCCTGAGCTAACTGCCTCCAGTTGCACACTCCAAGTTGGTTGAGGTCGGTTTCTACTTGTTCGAGATATTTAAGGTGAGGTCTTCCTCTACTGCGTCCGACGACTGGCTGGGAATCGAAGACTCTGCGAGCCTCAACCAACATGCCTCTCCAATTAGCCCGGTCCTTAGCTTTGCGCACTCCAAGTTGGTTGAGGTCGGTTTCTACCTGTGCGCGCCACTTAAGGCGAGGTCTTCCTCTACTGCGACCGACGTCTGGCTGGGAATCGAAGACTCGGCGAGCTGGAATATTGGTGTCCATTCTTTCTACATGTCCTAGCCATCTTAAACGTCCAATGCGGAGTTTTTTGACCAGGGGCATGTCGCTGTACAGCTCGTATAGTTCGTGGTTGAATCTTCGTCTCCATAGCCCGTCAACGAACACGGGACCCAAGATTTTCCGAAGAATTTTCCTCTCGAATCTACCAAGGATTTCTTCATCCGCTTTTGATACGGTCCATGCTTCAGCGCCGTAGAGCAGGACTGGGATGATCAGGGTCTTATATAGGATCTCCTTAGTAGTTCGAGTGAGGGCTTTACTACTAAATTGCCTTCTTAGCCCGAAGAAACAGCGATTGGCAAGAGTAATTCTTCGTTTGATTTCTGACGAGATGTTGTTGTCAGAGTTAATAGCGGAGCCGAGGTAGACAAAGTCCCGCACTACCTCAAAGTTATATCTGTCAATGGTGACGTTCTGTCCAATTCGTCGATGTTGTGTGTCCTTTCGTGTTGACAGCATATACATAGTCTTATCCTCATTTACTGCTAAACCCATTTTCGCCGCTTCCTTCTCTATACTAGCAAACGTGGCTATGACATCACGTTGAGTCCTACCAATGATGTCAATATCGTCAGCGTATGCTAGTAGTTGCAGCGACTTTTGGAAAATTGTGCCTCTGGTGTTGGCTCTGGAGTTTTGCACAATCCTCTCAAGAATCAAATTGAAAAAGTCACATGACAGCGCATCGCCTTGCCTAAATCCTTTTTTGGTATCGAATGTGTCGGGGAGGTCGTTTCCGACCCTGATGGAGCAGCGAGAATTCTCTATCGTCATCCTACACAAACGGACGAGTTTGGGCGGTATACCAAAACTAGACATGGCTCTGTACAGTTCGTCTCTATAAATGCTGTCATATGCGGCTGTGAAATCGATGAATAGGTGGTGGGTATCGATTTGGACTTCTTGGGTTTTTTCCAGGATCTGCCGAAGTGTGAAAATTTGATCGATTGTGGACTTTCCTGGCCTAAAACCACACTGATAAGTGCCGATCAGGTTGTTGGTAAACGGTTTCAGGCGTTCACATATTACAGCAGATAGGATCTTGTAGGCGATGTTGAGGAGACTTATGCCTCTGTAGTTGGCGCAGTTCAGAGGGTCTCCTTTTTTGTGGATCGGGCAAACGATGCTGAGGTTCCATTCATCAGGCATATTTTCATCCGACCAGATTTGGCTTATGAGTTGGTGGATGTTGCTTGCCAAGTCATCTCCGCCAGCTTTATAAAGCTCAGCGGGAAGGCCGTCATTTCCGGCAGCCTTATTAAGCTTGAGTTTAGATATTGCTATCCTCACTTCACTCAGGTCGGGTGGTTGGCAGTCTTCGCTGTCGTTGCCAATATTAAATGGTTCGTTCTGCCTGACAGCGGAATGTTGTTCGTCATCGCCGTGTAACAGTCTGCAGAAGTGGTTCTTCCATATCCTTAGCATCGACTGTGTCTCAACTACGATATTTCCTTGTTCATCTCGACAGGATTCTGTTCGAGCCTTGTAGCCTTGGCTTTGACGTGTTACACTTTGGTAAAACTTGAGAACATCGTTCCTGGAGTGGCACCTCTCTATATCCTCGATCGCGCGCTTTTCTTGCTTTTTCCTTCTTTCTGAAAAGCCGATGTTCTTCCCTTCTTCTTTGCCTATAGAGCTCAATGGCAGCTCTCTTCTTCATCTGCAGGTTAGCCTTGTAGGCCTCGTTCTTGGCTGCGAGCATCTGTCGGCATTCTTCATCAAACCGGGGGTTTCTTGCAGGTGGCCGCGAGAAACCTAGCACAACAGTTGCGGCTGATCTAATGGCTTGTTGGCATCGTTGCCATTGTTCTTCGACATTAGATGCTGGTGGTATGTTGTGAGTCGAGAGGTTAAGAGATACGCGTTGCGCGAAGGTCTTGGCGGTCTCTGCAGTCTTTCGACATTAAATTTTTTCACATTATTCCTGTTTTTTGTGGCGTGGTGGATATCCGCATCCTTACCTTGGCTACAACAACGTAGTGGTCCGAGTCGATGTAAGCCCACCCGAATGTTCGAACATCCAAATTACTGGATGCGTGCCTCTTGTCTATCGCAATGTGATCAATTTGATTGACTGTTCGTTGATCTGGAGACCGCCATGTCCCCTTATGGATATCGAGGTGAGGAAACCGTGCTTCTGTGTTTCTGCTCACTATAACACGGTCCATAGTATATGTCACAGTTTTTTATCCTCTTTTGGCACGGCCCATCAAATCGTATTTCCTGTATGGCAGTAATGTCTACTTTGTAGCAGTTTAGGGCTTCCGCTAGTTTCGCCTGCACCTCTCCTGTCTAATGTTCTCACTTTCCAGGTGCAGATACGAACGCCGTTGTCATTTTTTTCGTTTAGCATGGTCGTCAACAATAATATCAGTCCTTTCCGAGGCTATTGGTTGCTTCGTAACAATAGTTTTTTTCGTGGATGGGTAGGCCAGGCCCTTGTTTTGACCCTAGGACAGCGGGTCGGAAAAAATACCGATGTCAGTAGCCCATTTTTGGGGTATGAGCTCTGCCGTTGACCCATTGAGGGCTCCTCCGCCACCAAATCTTTTCCAATACCCTGGCTCAGTATTGGAAATCCCTATAGACCTTGTGTTCAAATATGTCGAAGCAGCTCATATAGGGAGTGGATGTATAGCAAGTCTAAAATATACGCATGGGCCCATAGCTATACCATTTATTGTATCCTGAAAAGAAAGCTGCATTAGTGAAGGGAGTGATACTGAGGTGATTTGTGCTGCTCCATTAGCTTCAAAGAGGTAGTTGCTCCAACCCGACTTGCAGCAGAAGCTGACGATCCGTGCTGTAGGTGTTGTAGCTTAACCATCGAGTCCTATTGGTAAAAGCTACCGAGGAGTTTGTTACGACTGTTGCTGATGGCGGGGAAGTAACACAATAGGTAAACGATGTCCTCCTCGACGTCTGGGTCTCCGCAATTCCTGCAAAGTTGGTGCGAGTCAGAAAGGTTAATCCTGTTGGAATGTTTACCCAGCAGATTGAGGCCTGTAATGACTCTCACTGCTATGGCAATAGAAGCTCTGTTCAGAGCTATACGCTTGTTAGATTTGCTACTGCTTAGTTCCGGCCAAAGGTCTTTAGTACGTCTGCAGGTGTTAATGTTTTGCCACCTAGATGTTATTTCTCGTTGCATGAATCTGGTTATTTTCTCGTTTTTTGAAAGCAAGTGGGCGTCTAACCCTATTGTCACATAAGGAGATGCAGATGGATGATCCTAGTCTGGCTAGCTCTTCTGCTTTTTCGTTTCCTGGAATGTTATTATGTCCTGGCACCCAGATTATTTGGACTTTGTTCTGGTTAAAAAGCGCCTTTAGCTCTGAGCGGCAGCGTCCAACTACTCGTGATTTTATTATGTTGGATGCCAGAGTTTTTATGGCCGCTTGGCTATCTACGTAAATGGAGATATCCTCTTGTGATATGTCCAATACTCTAGCCGATTCGGCTGCTTCCATCCAGTATGGCTAGGATCTCTGCTTTAGAAAACACTGCACGAGTTTTCCAATCGGATGGATGTGTTTAACCCGATTCTATAGGAGTAGACCCCAGAGCCCATCCTATTTCCATTTTAGATCCATCAGTGTAGATAGCTATTCCGTTGTTGGATACCACATTGTGAGATGACCATTCGTCGTGATATGGGACGGTGTGGTGTAGGCAGATGTCCCATTCTCATATTCTACTAATTTCAGTATTGTGCTGTGGCCAAATGTTTTGAAACATAGGTTGCCCGCTTCTTTGAGGAGTGTTGCGCTGTGTCAATCAGCTGTAGGTCGATTGGGGGGAGATTTCGAATTTTTTCCAAATCTGCTGTGGGGCTGGTGCGCATAGCCCCTGGTATGAATGCACATGCTGTTCTCTGAACCTTTGTCAGTGCAGTCATATGTTTCGTTATTTTTCACGGAATATCACTAGACTAAGCAACCATAGGTGAGAATTGGTCTAACGACAGCTGTCTATAGTCATTTCGTGACCTTCGGGGAGGGACCCCATTTCTTGCCACAAATGCTACTGCAGCTATAAAGTGCAATATTAGCTTTCTTTACCCTTTCGTTGATGTTAAGGTTCCAATTTAACTTGCTATGGAGTATCACCACAAGGTATTTGGCACTGCCTGACAGTGGGAGGATGGACCCCCCAGAGTCGGTGTCGCAAACTCTGTGATTGATCTCTTGTTAGTGAAGAGGGCTAGTTCAGTTTTCTTCGGATTTATACACAGGCCGCAAGGTTCTGACCAACTATTGAGTATGTTTAAGCTTGTTTGCATAATTGCGCTTAGAGTCGATGGGAATTTCCCATATGCCATGAGAACCACTTCGTCTGCGTTAGCCACTATTTTTATGACGGTGGTTTCTAATCTCCTCAATGCTTCGTTGACTACCAGTAGCCAGAGTAGTGGAGAAAGAACACCCCCTTTGGAGTACCCTCGTCGTTTTGTAGGGCTCAAAAGTGTTAATTGCCCTTGTAATGCTGTTAATGATGTAGTTGTCTCCAGGTAAGTGGTTCCATACTCTTTTGTCAAGATTATTGTCAATATCCCCTACTTTATTGCAATTTGTGAGTATTTAGGAGCAGATCTAGTGTCTCAGCGCTAGATTTTGTTACATTTTTTTTAAATGGACAGAATCTAGTAATGGTCATCGATTTATACCAAGTCTGACAAGTTGTATATGCTTGACATGTCTCGCCAACCATTTGATGAAAACATTCATCAAACACATTTCCCACTGTAGACCGATCCAATGGATTCTACACAGAATAATACTACAAGGACACCTTGGACATGTAACAATCGATTTCAGTGTAGGAAGGTACGATGTATCTTGTATCTACCTACATACTAATGGCGAAAAAAATTGTTTGCACTTGAATCACTTTCAGCGGCTCGTCTCCTGCGTTTGCAAATTGTTTTCTCCACCTAATGTCCGACGCGAGTGCGTTCTGCTCATTCAAGAGCAAACACTGTTAGGGTAGACAGGTATAGATACCTACTATCCAGTAGCTAGAAATCATTCGTCTACCCCATAATCTCCTTCTATTTACATAGATAGAACCAATATGTATATATACGTAGCCATAGAAACGCAAACAAAACCCAAGTCAAATAAGGATTTTTAACCTCTGTCCGCCATCATCCTCCACACCTCCTCTGGGTTGGTTTTTGCCTAAGCAAACACGGAAAGTTTGTCAACAAAACACAACGCAGAGGAGAAATACAAAAAAAAAAAAAAAAAAAACAAGGCGGAATGTAGCTCAAGCGAATGGTGCTAAGGAACATACACTGCGCCAAAACAAACAAGCCTAGCTCTGTGCAAATACACAAACGCGTTCGTCGCTCCGTTGTAAACATTTAAAGACTGGCATCCCTGGCTCTATCCTCGGTACAAATATATATCTCTGCTGATGCTAAGCATTCGGTGTGTGAGCAGGAGTTATCTTTGACAAACAACTTAACCCACATATGTTTGTTTGAATGAAAACGAGGCGATTTTTTTTTTGTTTGGGGAAGTCATCACTCACAGTCCACAGATAGGCAAAAAAAGGAGTAAATCCTCCGTCAACACTGTTCCCGACTAAATACGCACAATGGGGGATGTTTAGATGCATCACTGACTCGGATTAAGTTAAACGGAATGCAGCGTTTGTACCCACTGTAGATAGATATTAACCGTATAAGTTCGATATTTTCTAAACGCGCTAAGGCATTTATTGGCATGGGTCCAGGACGGAATTTTTGACATACCTTGCCTGCATCCTTCCTCCTTTTCAATCGATATAGAGTTGTCCAGATTAGGTGAGGATATCAGCAGATGTAATTAGAATTGGGAAGCTTCGTTTTTTTTCTGAAGTTTAATTCCTATATGATGTATCTACTAAGAATAAAGCTATCACGTACATGAAATACCGCCCACAAATGCAGACTAATACCCGTTGTATTAATTTACAACGTTCCTATAACAACATCACCGAAGTAGAGCTAGAGCACAAGATATGTGGAATTCCCTATCCCTAAAGTGACCTCGCAAACAGAGATCTAGGTATAACTGCTCGAAGCTTCCAATTTCCAAAGGATAGTCCCAGCAATCAAGCACCGTGGTGCATCCAACAAGCCAAATGATGAACAGATGCTGCTTTCCAGGCTTCGACGAAGTGCTGCTCTAAAAAAGACTTCAAAAACCTCGGATAGAAATGAAATTTAGACGGAGAAAGAGCCTCGCGAAGGGGTATCCTTCGTAGAGGCATCATGTAGCAAGCGTCTTGCGAAGAGGTATTATGCCCAAATTCAAGCAAAGAGTAGGTTAGGTTACATGGACCGCCATCGATTCGCCAGCACTTTTAGACCAGTTTTTGTCCATTGTGATACCACATGGATTTCGTCCATTCTCCCGCTTGCCTGTGAGACAGCCATTCTGAGCTTTTGCTGAATCGCAGGAGACTTCTCAAATTGCTGAGATTTTGAAAGAAGTAGGCTCCAAGATGAAGCTTCCTTTTGTTTGGGTCCTAGGCCGGGCAGTTAAAAAGAAGATGAAGTTTTGTTTCTTCTTCCTATTAGTCCATGATGGTTGGGTGTTGTAGAACGAAGGAAGACTCTGATTGGCGTTAACTTGGCAATGCCCAGTGTTGTAACTCTGACTACACATCAAATGTGCTTATTTTTACCTCCAAGTGGTAACCATCGGGTACTGGTCTCATCAAACCGGATTTTACTTTCTAAACGATAAGTGTGAGTGTTGATAACACGACGAAAAACAGCAACACTATAAACACCCTGGTGAGAATGGCACGGATGAATACCCGGCCTGCTGTCCCAGGCGAACCTAGATGAGCTGCTCTGACATATTCGGTTGTCTAGGAATTTCAAGGGTTAGTCAGGCCCTTGAACAGAGATGGTGGCGGATGAACCGAAGGCCAACGGCAGCGCTCAATCCCGTAGTGGATACTGATGGCCCCGTGTCCTAGGGGTATCTAATAAATTGGAACTGACCCTCCAGGTTGGGGGTTGTGCTTTGGGTTAACTACCCACCCACAGAAAAAAAATATGGTTACGAAGCAACCAATAGCCACGGAAAGGACTGATTTTATTGTTGACGACCCTGCTAAACGAAAAAAGGGCAACGACGTTCGTATCTGCACCTGGAATGTGAGAACATTAAACAGGAGAGGTGCAGGCGAACAACTAGCGGAAGCCGGATGGGATTAGCCGGGCAAAAAGAGGATGAAAAACTGTGACATATACTATGGACCGTGTTATAGTGAGCAGAAACAGCGACTATTCGGATGCGGATTTGTTATAAGTGCCAGACTTAGGCAAGAAGACTTATGTTTCCATGATATTAGCGAACGCATAGTAACAATCCGCATCAAGGCCAAATTCGCCAACATAAGCCTTATATGCGCTCAGGCTCCGACGGAAGAAAAAGATGATATCTATAGCTAAGGATTGCTTCTACGAGCTCCTCGATAAAACCTATGAGCGACTACCAAAGTACGATGTTAAAATCGTGCTGGGAGATTTTAATGCAAAGGTAGGAAGAGAAGACATATTTAGAAGTATTGTCGGAAAACATAGCCTACACGACAACACGTCTGGTAACGGACTTAGGCTAATTGATTTCGCTACGGAACGAAATGCCACTATAGCCAGCACACGGTTTCCTCACCTCGATATCCATACGGGGACATGGCGGTCTCCAGATCAACGAACGGTCAACCAAATTGATCACATTGCGATAGATAAGAGGCACGCATCCAGTATTTTGGATGTCCGAACATTCGGAGGAGCTAACATCGACTCGGATCACTTGTAGCAGTCAAGGTAAGAATGCGGATATTCACGACGCCACAACAATCCAGAAATACTGTGAAAAAATTTAATGTCGGAAGACTGCAATCGCAAGAGGCCGCCAAGACCTTCGCACAACGCGTATCCCTTAACCTCTCGATTAACACCATACCACCAGCATCGAATGTCGAAGAGCAATGGCAACGATGCCAACAGGCCATTAGATCAGTCGCAACTGATGTGCTAGGTTTCTCGCGCCCACCAGCAAGAAACCCCTGGTTTGATGAGGAATGCCGACAGATGCTCGCAGCCAAGAACGAGGCCTACAAGGCTAAGCTGCAGGTGAAAACGAGAGCTGCCATTGAGCTCTATAGGCAAAGAAGAAGGGAAGAACATCGGCTTTTCAGCAAGAAGAAAAAAGAGTAAGAAAAGCGCGCGATCGAGGATAAAGAGAGGTGCCACTCAAGGAACGATGTACGCAAGTTTTACTAAAGTGTAAAACGTCAAAGCCAAGGCTACAAGGCTCGAACAGAATCCTGTCGAGATGAACAAGGAAATATCGTAGTTGAGACACAGTCGATGCTGAGGATAAGGAAGAACCACCTCTGCAGACTGTTAAACGGCGATGACGAACAACATTCCGCTGTCAGGCAGAACGAAATATTCAATATTGGCAACGACAGCGAAAACGCCAACCACCCGACCTGAGTGAAGTGAGGATAGCAATATCTAAACTCAAGCTTAATAAGGCTGCCTTCCCGCTGAGCTTTATAAGGCCGGCGGAGATGACTTGGTAAGTAACATCCACCAACTCATAAGCCAAATCTGGTCAGATGAAAAAAAGCCGCATATGACAGCATTTATAGAGACGAACTGTACAGAGCCATGTCTAGTTTTGGTATACCGCATTGGTATTGTGCAAAACTCCAAAGCCAACACCAGAGGCACAATTTTCCAAAAGTCGGTGCAACTACTAGCATACGCTGACGATATTGACATCATTGGTAGGACTCAACGTGATGTCATAGCCGCGTTTGCTAGTATAGAGAAGGAAGCGGCGAAAATGGGTTTAGCAGTAAATGAGGGTAAGACTAAGTATATGCTGTCATCACGAAAGGACTCACAACATCGACGAATTGGACAGAACGTCACCATTGACAGATATAACTTTGAGGTAGTACGGGACTTTGTCTACCTCGGCTCCGCTATTAACTCTGACAACAACATCTCGTCAGAAATTAAACGAAGAATTACTCTTGCCAACCGCTGTTTCTTCGGGCTAAGAAGGCAATTTAGTAGTAAAGCCCTCACTCGAACTACTAAGGATACCCTATATAAGACCCTGATCATCCCAGTCCTGATCTACGGCGCTGAAGCATGGACCGTATCAAAAGCGGATGAAGAAATCCTTGGTAGATTCGAGAGGAAAATTCTTCGAAAAATCTTCGGTCCCGTTTGCGTTGACGGGCTATGGAGACGAAGATTCAACCAAGAACTATACGAGCTGTGCAGCGACATGCCCCTGGTCAAAAAACTCCGCATTGGACGTTTAAGATGGCTAGGACATGTAGAACGAATGGACACCATTACACCAATACTCCGGCTCGCAGAGTCTTCGATTCCCAGCCAGACGTCGGACGCAGTATAGGAAGACCTCGCCTTAAGTGGCGCGCACAAGTGGAAACCGACCTCAACCAACTTGGAGTGCGCAACTGGAGGCAGTTAGCTAAGGACCGGGCTAATTGGAGAGGCACGTTGGTTGAGGCCCAGGTTCATTCCGGACTGTAGCGCCACTTAAGTAAGTAAGTAAGTAAGCTCCTGCAAAGGTCGTTCGAATGAAGGCCTAGCCTTTAGCCGTGCCTGCCTTTTAAAAAGTGTTCAGTGATGACACCTACGGTGGCGCTAATATTTGGTCTAGCGAACGAAATCAGTCCCTTGGATCTTCTTAAATCCAGCTATGGCCAAATTTGTTTGGTTATTTGAAACGAAACCTCGTGCCAAGACTCCATCTGGGATTTAATTTGCTGTTACCATGCTGCGCTAGGAATTCGTACTGCACCCGTGTCGGGTACGACTATTAATTTTGTCCCATTTCTGGCGAGTTCATCAGCCTTACAGTTCCCTGGAATGTCACTATGCCCAGGCACCCAGCATAGGTGAATATTAAACTGCTCTGACATCTTTTGCAAAGATGAGCGGCAATCTAGGGTTGTCTTTGAGTTTGTTGAGACTGATTCCAGGGATTTGATGGCCAGGCTTAGAGTAACACCGATCGATTGTATTTGGAGTTGGAGGAAATATGTTCATCACTTACTTAATATGAAGCTTCCTTGTCACGAGCTACGCAAAACCATTTACATAGGGCTCGATCATTTATTCGACGCAGCTCAAGGTCGGCGTATAGGGTTGATAAATTCCGTTGATATCTCTCAAATCTTATGGAAGTCTAAGCCAATTGTGAGACACAGTACTCTATGTAGTTCTATACTCTTTGGTTCAACATAGCACCGACAGAGTTTGCGCTCGCAAAAATACTGAAGATTAACCCGCAGCCGTTCTTTCAGAGTTCTCAATAAGTCTGACCGCAGATTCATCCTCAAATCCCTATCCGTTTATTCCGGATTTCAGTCCCCCACACTCAAAATCAATCGTCAAGTTCCAAGAACTAGAAAGTGTCAGCCTCAAAGTGTCAAAATTTCGTTACTTCCCAAAAAAAAACATCTATGGTCATCCTCTGTTGACTTGACAAAAGTATCTATGCCCAATGTATTTCCCCCTAAAACCGACTCTCATCTACCGCAAAATTTCCTAATTTTTCGCACTAATAACCACACACACACATACAACCAACACAATGCTAACAAGGCTTAACCAAAAAACCTCACCTCACAATGGCTAAGCACCTATATTATGTACACCCCACTTAGCATACCAAATGTGTTTAGTCACATCGGACAGACAGCTAGCAGAGTGAAAAAAAAAATAAACATACCAACCTGTCATTCTGACAAGCGCTAAATTGAGTAGTTACAATCTTCGTGGCATGATTCTCTGTGGCTTATCTTTCACGCAATCGCCTTTCTTACCCACCGCCGCACAGTACAACTGGCGATCTCCCAGGGATACAAAATGTATCTAGACCTACCTATACCTACAATTTTTTGTATAATTTCCTAATTACGATGACACGACATTTCACTCGGTCGATTGAATTACTGAACGCGCTCCCCTCTTACGTCGCACTTCAAACTCACTGTCGGTCGGATCTAGATACAAATGAGAAAAAAAAATCACTAAGCAGTAAGCATGTGCATGTGTAATATAATATTTCCGCCCCTCGATTCGTTTTAATTGACAGTCTTGGTATACCACAGGCACACTACAGGTCTTTGCCGCTGAATAAACTGAATAAATCCGAATCGAAATAAAAAAGTTTAGATACCTAGGTCTTTTTGGTCCGTTTGTGTTGGTTGGCCCTAACAACAAACACGGCACGGATGAGGGCACACCAACTTATCTCAAGAGTGAGGAGATGTGTGGTGAAAAGGAACCGGTCTACGGGACTTTTCTACGAACTACAAGATTATTCTCTCGCTTTGCTGATTATAGAGGAGGGAATTTGTATCTACAAGATACGAAAACGGCATACAAAAAAAAAAACGATAGAACAACAGACCGACCCTTGACTGAATACCGATTTTGTTCGTTCTTTTGCCATGAACGATTCGATCCAAAGGGAAAGGATACCGGGCAGGCTGGGATATGAGTTCAGAAAAAAAACAAAAACTAAAGCAGGAACCCAAAAAAGGACGAAAAACTGTTGTAGTCCGATGCTTTGTGGACTGATTTTGGGTCAGGAGAGGAATAGGGCGGAATCAAATCTACCGCTGTCATCTGCTGTTTTGGTCATCGTCGTCGTCGTCTTCGTTGTCGTTTTGGTCGTTCGCCGTTGGCTCGTTTCAGTTGAACACATTTTATGGGCAGACTCTCAATAAAAATCAGCAAAAAGGAAAACGAAAAATAACAACAACAACTCAAAGGAAAGGAGAACACAGACCGAATCGAGGAGATAAACAAATCGACCATTCAATCTCGACGGTGTAATTTATTCCCAAGCTGTTGTTGTTGCTGCTCCTTGATAGGTTTTTTTTTGTCCCTTCCTCTCGGCTGCTGTTCTTATTTTTTTTTAATCTCGCAAAACAAAAGAAATCTCAAGTTCGCTGAAAAATACACAACAAAGCTGAGAAAAAAAAAACGCCACCAGAGGAGTGATGCTAAAAATAAGAACAAACAGACGAGAGACGAAAGACGAAAGACGACGACTACGACAGAGCCAAAGCTGTATAACCCCAAAGACTATGCGCTGGGGTTCGCCTTACATTTTTCTCTTCGCTGGCTTTGGTCGCCGGCCATTTAGCTGAAGTGACTGAATGTCGGGACGATCTGACATTTTGGGTCGATGCCGAAGACGTTGGTTTGTCGTTTGCGGAGAGTGTCGACTGTGTCGAAATGCTTGTAGAAATAGATGAAAGCCAGGAGATTTTTTTTTTACATATACACACACACATAGATTCCTTTCTTTGGTGGCATTGTGTTTTTTGCGAGTTTTAGAGGAAGGAGTTTTTTTTTTTGTTGGAGGAACGATTGAACGGGAAAAATTTACGAGAAGCACTCGAGAGATGTTTTGAAGATTGTGAGTGCGCAAAGCATGGAAAGTGCTGTGATACTGCTGGCTCCCATTAGCACACCTTCAACACGAATGCGGGAAGGAGCTGAGTTTTCGTTGTTCTTTGAGGTTTTATTGTACCAAGAAATAGAAGGGCCAAGGACAACTGGTTTCCGTTGAACTGAGTCATCAGAATGAGAGGTCCCGACATTACCACTAAACATAGTTCGGGGGAATTTTATGCCAGTGGACTCTTGTTCGACGGGGCGAGTCATCTTTATCTTTGTAGATTGGTTCAGGGAAGAAGTGATGGATCATCAGGGTTTTCATTGAAATCTTTAAGGACACATTCTTTGGTGTTTTTGTAGGTGGATACCTATGGATATCTATTAGACGGGCTAAGTAGTAAAGCTCATCTGAAAAGTGGACGGGTATACAGTGTTCCAACGGCTATTTGAAGTTTAAATGGCGTTGGCTTTAGAAAGAAATAGCTATTTCCAGATTTGTTGTAGGACGCAAAAGTTGTCCCGTAGGGTAGGTAGGTAGGTGACGGTTCAGCATGAACCCAAGTATCACTTACGTGTGATTTTTTTAATACGACTCGTGTAACTTTTATTATGATTGTTGTGGATGTGATACAGGCGGTCTCTAGATCCAACCTGTGAGGATTAGAAAACGGATAAGATCTTGTATCCTGAGATATCGCAAAGTTTGTCGAAGAATTGTTGGTCTAATGCACGCAATCTGGCTCTTGCTAGTGCCGGACATTTGCAGATGAAATGGGAGAGGGTTTCTCTCTCATTTGTGTTGCCGCAACTGCAGCATTGGGTGGGGGTTGTATGGGATCCCTAGTTTGGCCGCATGGTCTCCAATTGGTCATTGTGAATTTCGCCGTAATTCTTGCGATATCTGGGCGGGTTTTATTTAGGTCGTTTGTTCTGTCCTTGTCGTAGGAAGGTCATATCTTCCTCGATGTGATGCAGTTTGTTAACCATTTCCATTTGGAGTCGGCCTTCTTCAGGAAGTATGATTTGTCCCTTACCTAGCGGGATATGGACCCTTGCCTCAAGTGAGCCGTGTAGAGCTGAGCCTTGTCTGAACAGCTCGTCTGCACGCTCGTTTCTTTCAATGCCACTGTGCCCTGGAACCCAGAGAAGTGTGACCCTGAATCGTTCGCCCAGGTGGGCAAGCTTGGAGAGGATATGGTAGCCGAGTTGATGGCCTTAATGGAGCAATATTTTGCTTTTTCGTAGTGTCATGGCCCAGTAGCGTACAAGCCTCTCTGATAGCCAGTAGTTCCGCCTTGAATACGCTGGCAAAATCCGGTAGATGGTATGATACTGATATTTTCGGTGATTCCGACTAGATTCCGGACCCCACACTACAGTTCATCTTAGATTCGTAGGTGTAGACAATCGTGTCGAAATCTGTTACTACTACGTTCCTCTTCCACTGAGCTCTGGTAGGAAAGCCTACGTGGAAGCTTTTCTTGCAGCTTAGTGTAGGTGTGAGTAGTCTGTTGGAAACGTGACCATGCCGTTTGGTAACAAAACCAGGATATTACTGTGACCATACGGCCTTGCAGTTCACCATCCTGACTCCTCGAGTCTTACTGAGCTGCATGCGGTATCTTTAATGTGTAGGTCGATAGGCACGAGATGCAATATCACAGTAAGGGCATCCGTTGGCGCCAACCTCAGTGCTCCCATGGTGCCTGTACTGGCTGTTCTTTGCAGACTTTTAAGTTTTCTGAGGTTGTTGCCTTTACTCAATGAGGGACACCATAGTAATGTGAGCCGTATGTGAGAATTGGACGTACAACTGCTGTATACATCCACAAGGTCATCTTTGGTTGAAGTCCCCACTTCTTTCCAAAGGTTTTGCTGCAAGCATAGAAGGCAACACACGTCTTCCTTTCTCTATGTTCGATGTTGTGTTTCCAGTTAAGTTATGGGTCAAACATGATACCCAAGTATTTAGCGCTGGATGATAGTGGCAGTGGTTGGCCATTTAGATAGGGGAGGTTGAATTCGGGTGTTTTGTTTTTGATGGTAAATAGCACCAATTCCGTTTTGCTCGGGTTTACACCGAGGTCACAACTTGCAGCCCAGGTGCTAACCTTGTCTAGAGCGGCCCCCATGATTTCGCTTATCACGGAGGGGAATTTTCCTGACACTAGGATCACCACGTCACCCGCATACGCGACAACTTTCACCCGTTTTATTCATAACCATTAGCCAGAGTAGAGGAGAGATGATGCCGCCCTGGGGCGTTCCTCTATTGGCAAATTTGGTTAAAGGATTGTTGTCAAGTGTTGCCTGGATAATTCTTTTTCCGAGCATAGAGACTATCCATTGGCTAATAGATTCCTCTATACTTAGCTCGACCTTAGATTCAAGAATAGCTCCAGTGAGGACGTTGCTGAAAGTTCCCTCGATGTCTAAGAAGGAGGCTAGAGTGTATTCTTTATAGTATATGGATTTTCGATTGTTCGCACTACCTCGTGGAGAGCAGTTTCCGTGGATCTGCCCTTGAGGTTGGCGTGCTTTGGCGTGGATAGCGAAGATTCTTCTAGAAAACTTCGCATGTTCAGATCTAGAACACTAGGCTTCTGAAAAGCCAGTGTTCTTCTCTTCTTTTTTGCCTATATAGCTCAATGGTAGCTCTCGTCTTCAACTGCACCTTAGCCTTGTAGGCCTCGTTCTTGGTTGCGAGCATCTGTCGGCATGCCTCATGAAACCAAGCGTTTCTTGCTGGTGGGCGCGAGAAACCTATCGCCTAGGCCTAGTCTAATGGCTTGTTGGTATCGTTGTCATTGTTCTTCGACATTCGATGCTGGTGGTATGGTGTTAATCGAGAGGTTAAGGGATACACGTTGGGCGAGGGACTTGGCGGTCTCTTGCGATTGCAGTCTTTCGACATTACAACTTTTCACAGTTTTAATGATTCGTTGTGGCATCGAAACATCCAAGTCGATGTTTTAATGTTAGCCCCCAGAATTTTCGGACATCCAACGTATTGGATGCGTGGCTCTGTCTATCGCAATGTGATCAATTTGATTGATCGTTTGTCGATCTGGAGACCTCCATGTCCCCCTTTAAATATCGAGGTGAGGAAACCGTGTATAAGCTATAGTGGCATTTCGTTCCACGGCCAAGTTTTTTTAGTCTAAAGCCATTGTCAGACTTGGTGTCGTATAGGGTATGTTTTCATACAATTCTGCTAAAGACGTCTTCTCTTCCTACCTTTGCGTTAAAACTTCCCAGCTCCATTTTAAAATACATTTTGTCAAAGTCCTCGTAGAAGCAGTCTTTTGAAATATCATATTTTTACGTCATCAGAGCGTGATCGTAAGGCTTTTGTAGGCGTATGCGGATTCTTACAATCCGTTCACTGATGTCATCGAAGGATAATTGTTCTTGCCTAAGTCTGTCGCTTATAACAACTCCGCATTCCATTAGTTGCTGTTGCTGCCAACCATAACACGGACCGTAGTAGATGTCACCCATCCTATCGTATTTCCTGGATAACAGTAATGTCTGCCGATAGAAAATTAGTTCTAAAGCCTCGATTAGTAAAAAAAAAACCGGGGACGATTGCTCACGCTAGTTCAAGCTAGTAAACTTGAAAATCAAATGAGTTTTGAACTACAAAATTACAAGCGTGGACCACTGTCTCGATTATCCATTCATTAGATTTACTAGAGAACTAGTGCGAACTAGCTTACTAGCGTTGGTCGAAACCGCGCCCTAAGCAATGCCATTCCATGTGACCGATTTCCCCAGACAAAAGAGAGCCGACGGACCTTTCTAAAAGGTGGTGCCACATTTTCACCCGATGTTCTTTGGCTGTAATCGGAACAATTATTCCGCGTTTCCTGTCTTGTCCGCTACCTATAATAATTGTTACAGCCAATGAACGTCGGGTGACAACTTTTGCGCAACAAAGTGAAATATCTTCGATAGCGCTTTACCAAAGTAAAATGTGTTTGTTAGTCTCATTTTCCAACAGACGACAACCTTTGCCAAAAACGCCTCCTTAAACTGCCATCTACCACCAACTAATTAAGAAATCTAACAAAAAAAATCCCAATCGTGATCATAACCATTACCTCGTGTACGATTTTCATCTCACGGTGTCTGCTTTGAAATTTCTGTTGACACATCTTATTAATCAACTTAAACCCTAATTACGCCTGCAGTCTCAGTAAGTAGACCAGCATATACACCGACACCCCTCCCCCTTGGACACAACCATTCACGCAACCACAGCAAATCTAAATTGTCTCTATAGCTTGATAGTTTTCAAAACTTAATCTCATTATAAAACCTCCAAAGTGTAACAACTTAATCAAAAAAAAATTAAATGTATCTAGATATATCCGAAGAAGCTTATGAAAAAAAAAAATGTCGCATACACTCGTAATTGGGTACTTTAACGAACTCATCGCGTGGAAAAAGTTCAACGTCTCATCATCCGTCATACTGGCACTCAGAAGCTCAATGATTCTATCCGACCTGCCCCCGTCCTCATCATCATAATCAGGCGCAAAAAAAAAATGTTTAAATCCCAAACGTATTTATGCCACCGCCATACCGCCGCTCCGCCACCACCACTCATCAGATTCACCATCATCATCAGAAACAGCAGTACGGTTGTACAGCGGGTCGGAGGTATACACGGTAGAGTGCTTGCGTTGCTGTTAATTAAATCGTCGTCGACGTGGTTGCCACGCTCGATGTCGTTTTCGTTTTAAATTTTCTCAACCTACACCGCACCTGCCGCCTCGCTCCACAATCCGAAGATTCGTCATCTAATCGGTGCGAATATTCTTCTTCTTCTTCTGATTCGTCTTCTCTACCCATCGACGCTCTAGGTGGGGCCGAGGTTTGCGTCCACCACCAGTTGTCGAGATTCCGAACACGAACTCGAGAATGCTTGTTAAACGGATTTAATTGTCACCACCAATCGAGTGCCATCAATCAAAAGCAAAATGAAAACGAAAAAAACAACGAATAACTGTTTATTTTTCGTTGCACAATTTATGAGTAATTAAATTCGTGTCAGGTGTTGTTGTTGTTGTTATACCGCCGGGTAGTGAACGCCAAACACTGAACCGCTGCTGCTAGTATTACAAGTATTGCACCCAAAACGTTTTGCCCCGTCGAGCATTATGGTCGCAACAACATGAACAAGCAACGAAAAAAAAAAAAAAAAAAATGGCGGGAGCTACTTCTGTGATGTTTCTGTTTCCGTCAGCACACCAGACACCAACACACAGAGTCGCCCTCTGACGTCTGACTGGGTGTTCTCTATCATTTTATGGCTCGGAATGGTTGGGTCATTAAAGCAAACATTACCCGTGCCGTCTAGGGTTATGTTGTCGAATTTTTGGAATGACAAGCTTTTAAGAGAAAAGTGGGTGCCCGCCTGCCCCTTCCCCCAGCTACCAAGGGGCTGGCTGTAGAATGCCGTACCGTGTTTGGTCATTTCTGGACTTGAATCACTCGGGAGTAAATCGGTCATAAACGGACGTGGGTTCTTGTTTTTTTCGGTTCGGCTGGTTGTAGTCTTTTCCTTAACATTCGCGGTAGTCGCTGTGTGTTGTTAACATAAGTTCCGACACGAGGCAGATTTACATAATTTCGAAAGTTGAATGTGTAGGCCCGGGGCTGAGGTAAACCTACGGGCGATGGTTGATTTTTTTTGGCGCACATAAAAGTGTCATAAAGTGGAACAGAGTTTAGGTAAATGGGTTCTTTTCGAACTTTTCACTTGGGACGTTAGAATTTCAACTAAGGGAGCGGCTTATTATTTTATCGTTAGGGTTGGTACATGGCTGTTTTTGACGTTAGAACTTGTCGCCATTTCCGTGGAATTTGGTTCATATCCTGAGTTAGGGAAATCATTAATATTAAGTGTTGGATACATTCTTTGCTGCATGGGCTCCTGCTAAAAACAGCCAAACATTGCAAATTTGGAAAATAAGTTCCAACTAGTAGAGAAATTCACGAGATATTCCTTTTCACTGCACAGTGCGGAGTGACCTAAATAAATTATTGGCGCAACAGGCTCGTTAGTACTCTGGTCCTAGTTTTTTTCCGCTCAGTTGAGATAAGGCGAATTGACAATTAATCAGCCCTATCGAGGTATCCGTCGGAGCGGACAATTTTCCGCAACGCATACTTCGTCGGAGGTTAAAATTCCATTCGAGGTAAAAAAAATCGGAAAAAAATCTTCCCAAATGCGACGGGTTCACTTCACTACAATTCGTAAATAAATTCCACGAAGAATTTGTGTCGGAGGAAATCGGAGAAAGAATGGCACTTAGCTGTCAAAAATCGCATGAAAAATGCACCTCTACGCAATTCGCCGGGGTGCGTTACAAAATGTCGGAGAAATATTCCGAACAGCTTTTCGGAGGAATACCTCGAAGCAAAAATCCTCCGAATCGTACGAAATCGGAGAATTTTCCGCTCCGACGGATACCTCGATAGGGCCGAATATCTACTACTTGAACAATTTTTCAGATTAAAGCGAGAGGAAGGCCAATGAAAAGACGGTGTATGAGAGCATATTGAGAATCAACTATTGTGCAGAAATTGGTGGGCAATTTTATGGACATGGACAGCAACTTTTCTATCCACGATATCTAACAATAGTTTCGAGAATGTGTCAGCGGATGGATCTTGTAGCGTTTTGACGCTGTCCCACTTTAGTGGGACATTAGCCCCAAAAAACAATTCAGGAATTATGTCTCGGGGACTTTTGTCCCTGCGTCGACTTTTTCAAGATCGTCGGAAAGAATTTGTTTTTTTTTATATCATTGAGTGTTCTGTTCAACGCCTCAAGGGAATATTTGTGCGCCATAGTGCATTTATCCCAGATGATAATTTTGCATTTTTTCAGCACTTTGGCCATCAAAAATTGTTATTTTTTATGGTGCAGTGCAATAAGCCCCATGGGCTTAATTCCCAAAAAAAGGAACTTAAAAGGACTTATTTCCTTTTCGAAATGGAAATAAACCTCGCAGGGGTTAATGCCTTTTACTTGTGGGGCTTGTTTCCTTTACATACAATCAACCTCGCACTTAACCCAAATCCAAGACTGAGCCCGAGCAGGGGGGTTGCAGGGGGCATCATGCTCCCCCAAGCAATATTCAAACTTTGCATAAACCCAAAGTCACAATCGCATATATTCAAAGCGTGAACCCTCCTGGATAGGTTCACTGTTGCATTTATGAATGGTGCGAAGTTGGATGTATCCAAAGTTTGAGTACGGATTGGTGGCTTGGGCTCACTGCACCGTTCTGGCTCTATCCAATAAAGTTGCATCAATGTCAGATGATGCGATGCCATTATTTGATCGTGTTTCAGCTATAATAAGCGAAATGAGACATGTTTTGCCAGTTTCACCTGGTGCATCAAAACAAAAAGAATTCACCTTGTCCAGCCGAAACTGCCAGCACAATGCGGACGCTTGATTTTCAGAAAAACGCCCCCCAAAAATGGGCATGGGTTAGAATGATCTATAGACCAAATGTTCATGGTATTAACCTCAAAATATTTTCATCGAAAGCTTTTTGGAAATTAAAAATTTTGCCGAAAACAGTACCAAAGATGTGTGAAGATGTGATTGGTTAAAATCGGTAATTGAGTTAAGGCGTGAACTGGCGACAAACGAACACAATTTTAAGGCTCAATTTTTATATATAAGAAAAAAAAGTCGTTAAATTGCAAGATCTGGATGGCCAATTCTTATCGCAAAAACGGCCTATCGAAATGCCCAATTACGGTGCCGAGTTGATGTTCCTGCTTCGATGTTTTCTGTTGAACGACTTGTGACAGGACACCCAGTTTGTCTATGATCACTGCTTTATCCAGTCTCCCTGAATTTTTCAATTATTTCCTTCACAGTTGATGGTTTTAAATCACTATGATGGTGAAATTTTTGAAATTGCATAATGTAGCTGACGAACCTTCATTATTTGTAAAATTTAGCTTAACAATGAAATTTCGCTGTTCTTTCGTATAGCGCTTCATTTTCACGTACCCCAATCTGTCAGGCTCAGGGAGAATGGGGATGCTCCCGACAGAGCAACGCCAAACAAAAGCGTGCGACAGGAGTCTACGGGAAATCGCCGTCCTCAAAGCCCAAGGGACGTGGGAGACTCGCGACGGCCAACATCAGACAGGAGCGGTCTGAATTGTTCGATGGGGGAGAGAGGACGATCCCTGGAGATTACACCCCAACACAAGCGTTTGCGTAACCACGTTATGGGCGCAAAGGCCACAGAAACATGTTCGATGGCAAAAGAGTAGACGTTCTCTTTCCCCCAACGTTGGAGCAACGTGGGAGCAGCAGAGGCGTAGGGCGGACAGCCTAAAAGACACCACTCCAACAAAGCCGTAACACAAAAAGTCAGGATCGATGGCCAAGATATGACGATCCCTTTCCTCCACCGATGGAGCAACGGAAGATCAAGCAAGGTGTTCAGGCGGACGGCCAGACATAAACACCCTCGCCACAACACAAACAACAGAAAAATCAGAGACATCACCAAGCATGTTTGCAACACAGAAGACACATGGTGATGTCTTAAACAAAAAAGAGACATGTCCACAACCAGGACTCGTCAAAAAAATCGGTAACAACAGGACTGAAGGCACAACGAGCCCAACATAAAGAATCTTTAATGCCGGGTGGCAACTCGAAAACTGCACGCGAAACCATCAACGTAGTTCGCGAAAGTTTGTATTTGTTATTGTCACTCTTCTCCTTCTGGTCCAAGCTCACTGATTTCTAAAATGAGCGGCGGCCCCTCGCTCCTTACAGATATCAACGTCCATACCATGGTCCAAAGCGAGAAGTTAATTGGTCGCAAATATTAAACATTGGCATCCGGGGCACATGTTTGATTGACACAAAGATTTGTCCACCATTCACACCGAGTGTCCTAGAACACTGACAAGTGTCCATAGGAATACTGTTGAGTAGCGTTCGCACTCGCCGGCAATAGTCCGACGCAGTAGCGATGAAAACGCATGTTAGACTCGACATAACTAATTGAATAGAATGAATGTGGTGTGACAGATGGCGATAGCACGCGTCGGGAAATTACCCGACGGCGATGCGTATAAAATCGTAAAGTCATGTATGAACGGGGGGGACACATTAGTAAGCGCGAAATACACTCTCCAGCTGGAAAGCGAAGAGTAGTTAGTGGTGCTGAATTCCAAGAGCGAATGTGTGTGCGAATGAACGGTATCAATCCTGAAGAAAGGAATCAGGTTGGAACAAAGAAAACCCCTTTTTGGTTATCTTTTGATCGAAAGACATGTGAACGAATTTTTGTTCACAAAAATTGAAGAGGAGAATATTGGCAACATTTGGTTTCAACAGGACGGCGCTACGTGCCACACAGCCGAAGCTACACTCGATGTTTTGCGCCCTGTTTTTGAAGATCGCATTAACAGCCGCAGAGCTGATGTCGTTTGGCCACCTCGGAGCTGCGATTTGACACCGTTGGGCTATTATTTGTGTTACGCAGACAAGCCAGAGACAATTGACGCTTTAAAGGACAATATTCGTGAAGCCATTGGTGAAATACAGCTGCACACAATCGATAATGTGCTTAAAAATTGGACTGATCGTATAGGCTACTGCATGGCCAGCCGAGGCAGCCATTTGAATGAAATTATTTTCTATTATTAACCGGAAGGATTGTACTTTCAAATAAAAAAAGAAATTTGAGAAAATATTCAGTAGTTTTTTTTTTATAGGATTTTCAAAAAAAAAAAAAAGTTATTTGGCGGACCCTTTATAATAAAATCGGGTGTTTCATTTCACTCCTATCACCAGTTGCCGAATTTCGCTTGGTGCAATTCCACATCCCTTTTTTTTTTTTTTACAAATTTCAGACCGCCAAAAAGGGTTTCGTAATTTGGCCAGTAAATAATTATGTGTCGCCCAACGAAAATTAAAACACGAGCCCACCCCAGACCCCACACGCTGAGTGAACCAGATTCTTGTAGCCACCTACCGGAAAGTCTACCCACTTTCCACGTTTATGATCTTGGGCTTTGGCAGAGTCATAGCGCGGGAAAATCGGTAACAGACTATTGCCGGTCGAACCCCTTTTTAAGAGGTTAAGAGTTTGAGGTTATCTGTGAAAATCACAACATTTGTTACTACAATTAGAACCGGATGCCTTCACCATCTCAACAACAAATATGGATTCCGTGTATAATTAGTCTTCTTGCTCTACCTCCAATTAGCTACCGCAAATCCCTGACCCTGACGAACTCCAGTTAACGAATATTTCTGAAAATATTCCAAATTATGACAAAAATCGTTTTGCAACCACTATTACCTTCCATATAAAGAATCTCAATAATTTTTAAACACATTTTCACACCTCTCACGTAAAAAAAAAAAAGAAAGCATTGCCCCGACCTAAGCATCATTTGAGTTTCTTTGATGATATCACAATCATCATCACATGTCGCTCTACCCCTACTGAAAAAAAAATGCTCAAAGTAATTTTTAATCGAAACAAATAAATCTTTCGAAGAAAAAAAAACCAAGAAACATCGACCGAAGACCGACGACTACAACGACGACAACAAAACACAGATACATTTTTACCGCCAGCATCTCACTATCTACTACAAATTTGAACACGATGTTCACCCATTTCGAAATTAAAATGAACCCGACTCCACGTGGAGTATCTCAATCGAGATTGACCCTGAAAAGATACTTTTTTTCGATTTTTTTTTTTTCATTTTACGTAACAGAGTATGTGTGGTAGGTAGGTACTGAAAGGAATTTTCCGGTGAAATTAGAAAAAGGACTAGGGGTAGTTTTTTTTTTTCGTTTTTTGGGATGGAGTAGATAAATTTTCAAATCAGAAAGAAAAATAAATGTTGAAGTTTGAAAATGGCGGGGGTTTTACTAATTGTATCTTTTAGATGTTCAACAATCTTTAGTGGGAAATGGGTACAAAAATACAAGGGCGATGTAATTAAAGTATCTTAACTGTTGCTGGAGATTCAGTTCTATGTTAGCTAGCCGTTGGGTGGTCTACTTTTACCAAGAGTGTCACAAAACTTGCACAATATTTGAATTTCCCGCCATTTGTGCAACAAAAATAAAACATAGAAGAATAGAACATGACTCGGACAGAGTTTGCCGGGAATTTAGAATGAAAATGTGATTGAATGACGATTGAATGCAACGTCAACATCTGCTGTTTAAGCCTTTTTTTATAATTTCGAGTGAAACACTGGAAGTGGAATTTTTTGCAAGTTCCGACGCTTAATTCGTTCTGAGGAAATTAAGTTATTTTATGTTTGAAATTCAGTCATCATTTAGGAATCTCAAGGGTAATTCAGGCACTTGAACAGAGTTGGTGGCGGGGGTGAACCTAAAGGCCAACGGCAGCGTAGTGTAGCAGTCCCGTAGTGTATACTGATGTCCTAGGGGTATCTAATAAATTGGAACTGGCCCTCCAGGTTTGGGGTTGTCCTTGGGTTCACTACACATGAAAAAAAAACCATTGTTAGGAAGAAACCAATAGCCTTGGAAAGGATCGATTTCATTGTTGATGACCCTGCTAAACGAAAAAAAGGACAACGACGTTCGTATCTGCACATGGAATGTGAAAACATTTAACAGGAGAGGTGCAGGGACACAACTTTTGGAATCCTTAAGCTGCTACAAAGCAGACATTACTGTCATCCAGGAAATACAATGAGATTGGTCGCCCAAAAAGACGATGAAAAACTATGGCATCTACTACGGACCGTGTTATAGTGAGCAGAAACGGCGATGTGGATTTGTTATAAGTGCCAGACCTAGGCAAGAAGTCGTATGTTTCCAAGACAAAAGAGAACGCAATGTAACAATTGGCATCAAGGCCAAATTCGCCAACATAAGCCTTATATGTCACGCTCCGACGGAGGAAAAAGATGACATAACTTAAGATTGCTTCTTCGAGCTCCTTGACTTATAAGCGACTACCGAAGAACGATGTTAAAATCGTACCGGGAGATATTAACGCAAAGGTAGGAAGAGATGACATTTTTCAGCAGTATTGTCGGAAAACACAGCCTACACGACAATACGTTTGGAAACGGACTTAGTGTAATTGAATTCGCTATGGAACGAAATGCCACTATAGTCCGCACAGGGTTTCCTCAACTCGATATCCATAAGTGGGCATGGCAGTCTCCAGATCAACGAATTGTCAATCAAATTGATCACATTTCGATAGACAAGAGTCTCGCATCCAATATTTTGGATGTCCGAACATTCCGAGGGGTTAACATCGACTCGGACTCGGAAGATAAAGCGCTTTCGAAACTATTTTCCCTCCAGCAATTTCAACTGTATGGAGTCTTATGGAAACACATTTGGCGCACTCAACGGAACTCTATAAGATTTCCTTACAGAAGCCCTACCGAAACCTAAAAATGACGATAATAAAAACAAAAATTCAATAACTGTATTTATTTTAAATATATCTGTACCCACCATTTTGTTTATTTCTGAATGGAAAAACACCTGGGAATCGAACCCAGACCTTTTGCGTGGTAGGTAGGTACGTAGTAGCACTTATGTGCGTTTTTGTTACCACGACTCGTGTGACCTTTATTATGATTGAGGATGTGATACAGGCGGTCTCTAGATCCAACCTGTGATGTTTAAATAACGGATAAGATCTTGTGTCCCGAGATATCGCTAAGGTTGTCCAAGAATTGTTGGTCTAATGCACGCAATCTGGCTCTTGCTAGTGCCGGACATTTGCAGATGAAGTGGAAGGGGATTTCTCTCTCATTTGCGTTCCCGCAATTGCGACATTGGGTTTGGGGGTTGTATGGGATACCTAGTTTGGCCGCACGTTCATCAATTGGTCAGTGCCCCGTGACTTTCGCCGTAATTCTTGTGATATCTGGGCGGGTTCTATTAAGTAGGTCGTTTGTTCTGTTCTTGTCGCAGGAAGGCCATAACTGCCATCTCCATTTGGACTTTTGGAGTCGGCCTTCTTCAGGAAGTATGAGTGGATTTGTGCCTTAACCGCACCTAGCGGGATACGGACCCTTGCCGCAAGTGAGCCGTGTAGAGCTGAGCCTTGCCTGACCAGTCTGGATGCTCGTTTCCTTCAATGTCACTGTGCCCTGGAACCCAGAGAAGTGTGACCCTGAAGCGTTCGCCCAGGTGGGCAAGTTCGTTCCGGCATTCCTGTACCAGATCGAGGATATGGTAGCCTAGTTGAAGACCTTAATGGACGCTAGACTATCTATGAGGATACCAATATTTTGCTTTTTAGTAGTGTCACGCCCTAGTAGCGTACAAGCCTCACGGATACACAGTAGTTCTGCCTGGAATACGCTGGCAAAATCCAGTAGGCGGTATTATACCTATATCTAGTTTCGGTGATTCCGACAAGACTCCGGACCCCCACACCAAAGTTCATCTTAGATTCGTAGGTGTAGACGACAGTGTCGAAATCTGTTACTACCTAGTTCCTCTTCCACTGAGCTCTGGTAGGAAAGCCTACGTGGAATCCTTTCTTGAAGCTTAGCGTAGGTGTGAGTAGTCTGTTGGCAACGTGACCTTGCCATTTGGTAACGAAACCAGGATATTACTGTGACCATACGGCCTTGCTGTCCAGCATCCTAACTCCTTGAGTCTTACTGAGCTGCATAAAGCGGTATCTTTGCGTGGTAGTTCATAGCAAAACAATTAAATAGTCACAGCTGATATAAGCCTTAAGCCACAAGCTCTATACATATTCACCCTAATCGAAGTATCCGCTCATAACAGTTTTCGAAACGAAAGTCAGTTCCGATCGGAACTCAATTTTCTTTCGAGGTATCTATTGCGTTCGATTGATGCCGCAGCAAATCTTCGTCGGACAATATTTGTAGGGAATTCAACGCAGAGCTGTCAAAAATTGTTGACTTAATCACCGATGCGGGATCATGTGCGTTACATTTTGACGGAAGATCTGTCCGAAATGCTAATCGGAACGTATACCTCGGCAGAAATTTCTCCGATTTCGAAGATTTTCTTCCGAACGTATCGTCGATAGGTGTGATTATGCTTCTGTATTACTTCGCGGAAGCTCTACCAAAACATCTTTTCAACTGTCACATGTACACACATCCCCGGAAACTTTTTAGAAGCCTTACATCGAAGGTCTGTGGATTTACCTAAAAGAGTTTTACAACATGCCGAACTTTTCCGCACAAGTACAAAACAAGCTCAATAGAAGAGATTGCTTCCTGAAATTGGATGTTTATACCTTATAGAAGAAAGATTGTTAGTTGAGCCGGGCCATAAGTATCCACTACCGGATTTAGCGGTGCCATTGGCCTTTCGACTCATCCGGCACTATCTCTGTTCAAGGGCCCTGTCTTATCGTTGAAATTCCTATAGATGACCTGTCGCCTGAAAATGTCTAACCAGCTCATTTAGGTTATTTACTTTGTCCATCCTAACTGGGACTGTAGACGCCACCGTCATGGAAGTTCTTCCGCTGCCGCCTTGAAATGGTATATGTGCATTAGTGTGTGTACCTACACGTCGTTCCCCCACAGTCACGAACACTACACAGGGATTGAGACCATATCTAGGTACTAGGCACTCAACGGTAACCACATGAAGGCTGAGAGTCAGAGTTGGTAGGCATCATCTATGTGAAAACTCAAGGTTTCATATAATCGTATTTCCTACCATTTGACCACCGTGTAGGAATTATATTTATCTAAAAATTTTAGCATGTGATGAGTCAAATAAGCTGTGAGCCAATGCATTTCTAAGTCAATTTAGCGGGAAACTTGCGACCCAATTAACCGCAAACTACTATGCATCAGTACTTGATATAATCATGCCTATAAAGACGTTCAAAGAACCACAGCAATTCAAATCGATTTGTTGATAGTTGTCAACGCTTTTGTGCAACCGTAATGAAAACATCGAATGCAATTAATTATCGATAACATTCAACCCGATGACAGTCGTCCATTGGCATGTTTGCACCAGTTTGCACAATACTTCAAGTTCATGATGGGGGTACAGTCAAGGGGAATTTTGAACTTAAAAACGCATTTCCACACCTGCCACTTGACAATTACCTTAAACGTAAATTCACCGTACTTTTATGAGTTTCTTTCTTTTTTTTATCACAAACATGCATCCATAATCAATGGAAATATAAAAATTTTAACAACACCTCATGGCTTTGCACTTCGCACATAGTTAGCACACACTTCAAACGGTCGACCCACCTCTGTTCCCCCCCCCCCCCCTTCATTCACAATATAATCAATTATAAGTTGATCCCCCTTGAAAAAACACACACACACATACCTATCCTACCTACACAGAGCAGCAAACACCACTTCGATAAATTATCTCAAAACGACCAAGACGATGACGACGCGACGTCAAGTGTGTACCCTGAAACAACTTCCACAGTTGAACACACTCGTACCCACATATAGAGCAGAGCTCGTCGATATCGACGATGAACATCGCCGACCAGAAGAAGCAGCGCTCCTTCAAAACACACAATTCCTGGGGTCCAATTAAACAATTACACATGCTACGCTCCATTTTGCGCGCTTATCGACACGAATATACAAACTTACCGACGTACGTAGATTACAAAAAAAAAAACCTAGATACTCGTCGTCTTGTCGTTCGTTTTTTTTCGATTTTTTGTTTATTTTCTACTCGCTCGAGCTGTATATTTTGTTTTTATTGTGCTCGAGAGTTTTAAATCTAATTTTTATAGTTATCGATTAGATGTGGAGAGGTTTTCATGTGTCGTCGACAGCACAACAGCCGTACACGGTGCACCACTTCAGAGATAAAGCGCTCGAGCGCACTACGTTGTCGAACGAGTTATAATGTTAAACGTGATTAACAAAAAAAAAACGGATTTAACCAGCGCGATAAAATCCGAGTTGCGCGCTAAAAATTAACGTTTGGGTAACGAAAGTAAGAATGACTGCACCTAACCATAAATCAAACTCCATTCGCCTAGGGACGGGAATATTCGCAGCCCAGACATATAAACTGACACTTGCGCCGCTGGGCGTGATAAACTTGTGAATTACGGCGAATACTTCGATAATTGAAGAGATATACACCTAAACTGACCAGACATACACTTTTGGCGTTAGGTCGGTATGGTTTTTTTTCCCTTTCCCATAGGGGTTTATTAGTTTTGACATATAATTTGTAACATAGAGAAATTATTTATCTAGACATACCTCAGAATCGCAAGCTGAGTCGATTAAGCCATGTCTGTCTGTCCGTCCGCCCGTCTGTATGTCACCAAATTTTAAGCTAAGAAAATGAAATTTGGTATATAGGATCCTTGTGCGTTGCTTCAGAACAAGTGTAAACATTTTCAAAATTCGCGCACTGCCACGCCCATTTTTCAGAAAAAAGATGTTTTTGGCCAAACGGTAAAAAAATTGAAAAAATGCCTGAACAAAATATTTAGAAAATCCCAATACCTATATCTTGCGCATACAAAGTTTTTTGCCACGCCCAATTTTTGGGGGCGTTTTAATTAAACACATTTTCAGTCAAATTTCATAATATTCGAAAAAAGTGTTGATGCAAAATCATTGCTTAAATTAACACGAAAATTTCGTCCATATATCATTTTAGCCCACGCCCACTTTTTGGGGCCAATTCCTACAGAAACCATTTTCATACCCTATCCCAAGGCATATGCTATAGAAAAACTCTGTTTTTTGTCGAACCATAAAGGACTTTGAAAAACTGTACGAACAATCAGGCCTATCGCGAATAAATTTTCCCGGGAATTTTTCCCTTGTCAGCAATGTAAATCAGATTGCTGAATGTGAACTGTTTCCAGGGAAAATTTATTCGCGATAGGCCTGAATATGTTGTGACATTTTCATTTTCAATATTTCATCGCCATAAAGTCCACATTTTGGGAATATTAATTTTAAGGATGTGATGGTATGGGATAGGGTATTGAACGATCCGCACAGCGGATTGCAGCCTTCTTATATGTTTTTCATTGAGAACATGGTAGATTCGCTTAAGGTAAATTCAATTTGGTGGAGCTTAGCTTGGGGATATGTTACAAAATCATGCCTTGAAGTTATGGTGGTTTTTATACCTCGGACTGGTTAACCAAGTCATAAATACAACGTTTGTTCTTGTTGTTGTCCTTAAGTTAGTTCAATTGGCTATAATGGCCTCCTCTGTATTCCTCATAACCCGGGTTTTACCAGTGGCTTAACCAACATGACTGCCCAGTTATCCAATCCTTAGCTAAATGACTCGAGTTGCACACTTTAAGTTGGTTGGGCGTGGTTTATATATGGGAGTGCAAATTAAGGCGAGGTCTTCCTCTACTCCGTCAACCACCTGATTGGAAATCGAAGGCTCGGCGTATATCCCCACTAAAAAAAAACCATACATACGACCACCGTAACAGGGACGACCCTAACTCTTTCGAAAAGCTCCTTAAAATTAAGCGAACTCAAAAAAACAAGTTGGGACACCTCCAATGGGGTTAATCTTTATACACCCAACACCTTGGCTATCTCCCTCTTGTTTTCTTCTTTCCATTAAAATGTCTGAGATGTGTAAAACCTATTGAGTAATTGAGAGTACTGAAGAAAACTTAACTTAGAATTTTGACATTAGCTTCAGATTGCTTCCGCCTATTATAGTTCAGCCTTTAGACTTAAAGCGTCAAGTGGCTTAAGTCCAGGGACCAAATTCCGCAAGCGTGAGTTTTGCTGTGTACACGAAAAAATGTGTACACTGTCTTGTTCCGATTCCGCAAGCGTGCAAGTGCTTTTTTTGACAGTTGCAGTGTACACAAGGACAACAAATTATTCATTCTCTTTTCGGCTGTGAATAAGGTAGCGTGAACAAAATGGGCGAAACGAAAATATTGTTCACCACGATGTAATCAATGAGGAAAGCCAAAAACGAGACCTACAAGGCTAAGCTGCAGGTGAAGACGAGAGCTGCCATTTAGCTCTATAGGCAGAGAAGAAGAAAAGAACACCGGCTTTTCAGAAAGAAGAAAAAAGAGTAAGAAAAGCGCGCGATTGAGGATACAGATAGGTGCCCCTCTAACCAAAGTGTAAAACGTCAAAGCCAAGGATACAAGGCTCGAACCGAATCCTGTCGAGATGAACAAGGAAATATCGTAGTTGAGGCATAGTCAATGCTGAGAATATGGAAGAACCACATCTGCAGACTGTTAAACGCCGATGACGAACAACATTCCGCTGTCAGGCAGCACGAACCATTCAATATGGACGACGACAGCGAAAATTGCCAACCACAAGACCTAAGTGAAGTGAGGATAGCAATATCTAAACTCAAGCTTAATAAGGCTGCCGGATATGACGGCCTTCCCGCTGAGCTCTATAAGGCCGGCGGAGATGACTTGGTAAGTAACATCCACCAACTCATAAGCCAAATCTGGTCGGATGAAAATATGCCTGAAGAATGGAACCTCAGCATCGTTTGCCCGATCCACAAAAAAGGAGACCCTCTGAACTGCGCCAACTACAGAGGCATAAGTCTCCTCAACATCGCCTACAAGATCCTATCTGCCGTAATATGTGAACGCCTGAAACCGTTTACCAACAACCTGATTGGCCCTTATCAGTGTGGTTTTAGGCCAGGAAAGTCCACAACCGATCAAATTTTCACACTTCGGCAGATCCTGGAAAAAACTCAAGAAGTCCAAATCGATACCCACCACCTATTCATCGATTTCAAAGCCGCATATGACAGCATTTATAGAGACGAACTGTACAGAGCCATGTCTAGTTTTGGTATACCGCCCAAACTCGTCCGTTTGTGTAGGATGACGATAGAGAATTCTCGCTGCTCCATCAGGGTCGGAAACGACCTCACCGACACATTCGATACCAAAAAAGGATTTAGGCAAGGCGATGCGCTGTCATGTGACTTCTTTAATCTGATTCTTGAGAGGATTGTGCAAAACTCCATAGCCAACACCAGAGGCACAATTTTCCAAAAGTCGGTGCAACTACTAGCATACGCTGACGATATTGACATCATTGGTAGGACTTAACGTGATGTCATAGCCACGTTTGCTAGTATAGAGAAGGAAGCGGCAAAAATGGGTTTAGCAGTAAATGAGGGTAAGTCTAAGTATATGCTGTCATCACGAAAGGACTCACAACATCGACGAATTGGACAGAACGTCACCATTGACAGATATAACTTTGAGGTAGTACGGGACTTTGTCTACCTCGGCTCCGCTATTAGCTCTGACAACAACATCTCGTCAGAAATTAAACGAAGAATTACTCTTGCAAACCGCTGTTTCTTCGGGCTAAGAAGGCAATTTAGTAGTAAAGCCCTCACTCGAACTACTAAGGAGATCTTATATAAGACCCTGATCATCCCAGTCCTGCTCTACGGCGCTGAAGCATGGACCGTATCAAAAGCGGATGAAGAAATCCTTGGTCGATTTCAGAGGAAAATTCTTCGAAAAATCTTCGGTCCCGTTTGCGTTGACAGAGTATGGAGACGAAGATTTAACAAAGAACTACACGAGGTGAAGAGCGACATGCCCCTAGTCAAAAAACTCCGCATTGGACGTTTAAGATGGTTAGACATGCAGAACGAATGGACACCAATACTCCGGCTAGCAGAGTCTTCGATCTCCAGCCAGACATTGGATGCAGTAAAGGAAGACGTCAACTAGCACGCTCTGGTAGAAACCGACCTCAACCAACTTGGATTGCGCAACAGGAGGCAGTTAGCTAAGGACCGGGCTAATTGGAAAGGTATCTGGGTTGAGGCCCAGGTCCATCCAGGACTGTAGCGCCACTTAAGTAAGTAAGTAAGTATAAGTGCAGGGTTTTGTTAAATTTCCTGAATCGCGGTAATATTTGCTCTGCACCGCGCAATGACAGTGTGGGCACGTTCGAATGCAATTTCTGGTATCGTTATCCATGGTCGTTAAGGGTCTAGTTGGTATATAAATATAAAAAAAATCCATTATCCGAGGATGTTGTCTCTCTCAAATTGATGTTTATTTATGTTACTCTAACAAAGGCCAGTTCCTTATTGTTCCTTATTGGAGCGAGTCACGGGATTTTCGGATTATCTGCTGCCAAATAGTTTCAAAAGGACTGACTAACCCTGGGGATTCCTAAATGCCATATTATACCAATATATCACTTGACTAATTGGGACTGTAGACCCATCATCGACTCCATCTTGCCAATTTCAAAAAGAAACGGGTGCCTAACAAGTTAAAATTAAAGTGAAGTCCACAGACACAAAACGGAAATCATTTCTCGCACTCCCCTATTTAGAACTCGTCCTTTTCTACATCAAACAAAGATTACGTCATAAGTCCATGTCATGAAGACGAGGGATCTTCAAAAAAAAAAACGTATTCGGTGCGACAAATCTGGCCTCCTTTTACCTTCCGCCGGATATTATTTTTACTGCTTGTTATTGCAAGTGCTATCTGTCAACCAAAATTGCTATTGTTATCCTTTTCGTTTTTAAGTCTTCTGTTCATATTCACGTCATAAATTAATGACGGATATTTCCGACAAAAAAAAAAACAACCAAATACCACACTCGGTGATTGCCAAAAGCGACTTGGCACTTGACAGCCAGTCGTGTAGGAGTTTTTACGTTTGTCTTGTCTTTTCCCATACAAATGAACGCGGCACTTTATTTATTATTAAGTGTCGTGTCAATAGAAGAAGAGAACAACGAATTATGTTACCAATCGATTGTTCTATATGCCATATTGCCATATTGCCATATTTGACGAAGGCTTGTTTGTCTCTTCCATTTCACATTTGGAATTCAATTAAATTGTTTTAAATGACGGGGCGCGTCACACTGACAGCGGGAGTCAACTGTCAATTGTTTTATTTTATTTTACTGCTGACTAGTTTTCGTGATGTTTAAGAGTGTTTTGCATAAATTGTTGGTGGGGATCGATTTTTTTTTATTGGCTCAGAGTGGAATATTAAATTTTATGGTCAGAAACGAAAAAAACATTTTCAGACTCATTAACTATTTAATCGCTTGTAGTGGTCTGAATATGTAATGACGTCGGAAGAAGATTGGATATCACAAATCAAGCCATACCTACATTAAAGAAAAATGGGATCTTAATTTGAAAAAAAAAAAATATTATTGCCGACCGCAAATTATTTTTACGATCTTTTTTTACGAAAAGAGCATATTTTAGGAAGATTTTGGAATAATCTGGGAGGCTATTGTTAAAGTTTTGGGTGATTTTTTTTTAAATTTATGAATCTTTGTGATTATGAACGCCGATGTAGTTTTTGACATTGGAGTACTAAAGATTAAAAATCAGCGATGGTCTTAGGTTTGATAAGGTTTTTTGGATTGTTGACCATCAAAAGAGGCGTTAAACACGCTTGCATGGACTAAGACCTTAAAGATATCCGTTTCTGTAAAGAATAATTGGTGATGAGAGGGGATGAGTACAGAACACAATAAGTTGGATTATTGTGTGGTGCTCTGGGCGTTCGAAAGAGATTTGCAGAAGCGGATGATCTGGTCGGTGGGGTATCTGTCAGATCCTATAGTTATTTGTAGTAGTTTTTGTTCTACGGCTGTTGCTTATCGCAAGGCAGTTACACAGCAGCTGTGTAAAATCATTTTCTACTTCAAGGTCGTTACATGTTCAGCATAAATGATGCAGATAACAGGTTGTCACATGTTCTCACTCTTACAGCTATTGAAATTTATGTTTAAGCCCAAACATTTTTTTTATTAATTAAGTGGCTCTACACACTGAAATTAACCTGAGCCTCAACCAACTTGCCTCAACAAAAGCCCGTTAGCTAATAGCTAACTGCTTCCAGTTGCGCACTCCAAGATGATTGAGGTCGGTTTCTACTTGTGTGCGCCACTTAAATGAGGTCTTCCTCTACTGTGTCCAACGTCAGGCTGGGAATCAAAGACTCTGCGAGCCGGAGTATTGGTGTCCATTCTTTCTACATGTCATAGCCATCTTAAACGTCCAATGCGTAGTTTTTTTTTGACCAGGCATATGTCGATGTACAGCTCGTATAGTTCGTGTTTGAATCTTCGTCTCTGTCTGTCTGTCAACGGAAACGAGACCGAAGATTTTTCCTCTCAAATCGACCTGAGATTTCTTCGTCCACTTTTGACAAGGTCCATGTTTCAGCGCCGTAGAGCAGAACTGGGATGATCAGGGTCTTATATAGGATCTCCTTTGTAGTTCGACGTTCTGTCCAATTCGTCGATGTTGTGGTCCTTTCGTGTTGACAGCATATACTTAGTCTTACCCTCATTTACTGCTCAACCCATTGTTTCCACTTCTGGTTTTGACATTACCTTGCCGTGTCTTAGGGGTATCCAATAAATCGGAACTGGCCCTCCAGGTTGGGGGGTTGTTACCAATGACAGATTTTACTGTTTACAACCATGATAAACGCAAAAAGGACAACGACTTTCGTATCTACAACTAATGGAAGCCCTAAGCTGCTACAAATCAGACATTACTGTCATCCAGTAAATACGATGAGATTGGCCGGGCACAAACACATATGACATCTGTGACATCTACAACGGACCGTGTTATAAGTGAGCAGTGGATTAATTATAAGTGCAAGACTTAGGCAAGAAGTCTTGTTCCAGACAGTAGCGATCGCATTATGCAACGTTCATGTTCCAACGGAGGAAAAAAATGATGTTGCGAATGACTGTATTTCTACGAATTCCTTGACAAAACTTATGAGTGACTACCGAAGTACGATGTTAAAATCGTGCTGGAAGAATTTAACGAAAAGTTAGAAAGAGAAAACATCTGTAACAGGATTGTAATACAACCTATATGACACCTTGTCTGGCAACGGGCTTAGGCTAAATGACTCACAACCATTCATGTGTGATTGTGTACTTCTTGCACGATGGCGGGACCTCTTGATTTATGCCGAATCCGAACGGCTTAGTTAAGATAAGCTTTTCTTGACAATTAATACTACTCGGATGTCAGATCATCACGAGAATAGGACCAGTGAAAAATCCTTTTGGTGTTGTTACGGCTGGGAATCGAACCCACCACTTCTTCGCGGCAGTTCATCGCACTTACCATCGCGCCACTGATCCCATCGGCTTACCACCTCAATATCCATAAGGGGACATGACGGCCTTCCTGTCGAGCTTTATAAAGCCGGTGGAAATGATTTGGTAAGCAACATTCACCTCTTAAGCAAAATTTGGTCGGATGAAAGTATCCCTGAAGAATGGAACCTCAGCATTGTTTGCCAAATCCAAAAAAAAAGAAGAGCCTGTGAACACCGTGCACTACAGAGGCATGAGTCTCCTTAACATAGCCTACAAGCTCCTATCTGCCGTCATATGTAAACGCCTAAAACCGTTCTATCAACAACCTGATCGACTCTTATCAGTGTGGTTTTAGGCCAGGAAATTGCACAGCTTATTTATTATTCATACTTTAGGAAATCCTGAAAAAAAAAAACAAAAAAATCCAAATCGAAACCCACCACCTATTCATCGATTTCAAAGCCGCATACTACACCTTTTGTACAGAGCCATGTCTAGTATTAGTATACCGACAACATCTCATCGGAAATTTTACGAAGAATTATTCTTGCCAACCTGTTTGCTGTTTCTTCCAGATAAGAAGGCAATTTGGTAGTCAAGCCCTCACTGGAACTACTTAAGTCCTGATCGACGGCACTGAAGCATGAACCGTATCAAAAGCGGATGATTGGTCGTTTTGAGAGAAAAATTCTTCGAAAAATCGTCGGTCCCGTTTGAATTGAAGGGCTATAGAGAAGGAGATGCTGATTCAACCACGAGCTGTACAGCGAGATACCCGCCCAGTCGAAAAGACTCCGCATTGGAAGTATAAGATGACTAGGACCAATACTCCGGCTCGCAGTCTTCGAATCCGTCTTAAGTCATGCGTACGAGTAGAAACCGACCTCATGTAACAAAAAGTGGGCAACTGGAGGCAGTTATCTAGGGACCTGGCTAATTGGAGAGGCATATTGGTTGAGTTTTAGGTTCATTTCGGACTATAGTAAGTGAGTAAGTAAAACTAAACAAGCACAAGCTAAGCAGTCTAGAATCGTCAAGCTGTTTTTTTCTATCCGATTGCACAAGCAAATCGGATCAATGGGCGGACTTGATGACAAACACATTTAAAGAACTAAGGGGCACCTATTAAAAAATCAAATATGGCCACAACTTTACCAAGGTGTTCTGGTACAATGAAGACTGCTATTCATCAAATGTGCCTTAAACGCAGCGATTATTCTTACGTCAAAGATGACATATCAAGCAATCAGCAGTACTCGAAGAGAACTTGCTGGGAAACGTAAATTTGATAAGGGACAGGATCTGTCCAATAATTGTGGTGTTGGTCAGATCCTCCGCAGATCGTGCGCAGCTTAACTTTTTGGACAAAAGGAGTAGGACAAACGAAAACCCGTCACCTTTCATTTTCTCTTTATTTATCTTCTACCAGGTACATCAACAGACAATTAAATGGAATTTCTTAGGGCCCATAGCCCCATATAGGCCTATATGAGCTAAAGACTCACATGAGCGTCAACCTAAGCTAAGGAATCGACTTCTATGAACGCCTGTTCATTTTTTTTTTTAATTTTTGGCGATTAACTTGATGGTCCCTTGAAACAACTTAAGTCTTCCAGTGAAAATGACTCAAATCCCTGCCACACAATTGTTGACAGAAATTACATGCTCAGCAACTTGTTAGTACTCATGAGTCGCATAACATTTGACATTTCACTGACGCACCAATTTCACTCTATTCCCCCCTCAACCATATCCGCATCCAATGATCAACAATGAACTGGAAATCCATTAGTGTCAGTGGCACATTCATCAAGCAAATTGTGTTTGCCCTTCCAGGAATCATTCGCCCTCCCCCCTGCTGACACTGTTATACGGATATCGCAACATTTTCTCATCAAACCAAACCCTTACCTAATTAGCCCTAGCTCTTTGAATGTGGTCCCATGCAGTACCTGTCTACAATAAGGGGACCCCTTCCCCTGCCAAATTATAAAGCAAAATGACGAAGAAGTGACAAATTAAACCCGAGTGCCAGCAATTGCACCCTTAAGCGCTTATTAAGCCAACCAACCGACCTACCAGAGGGGAGACGAAATGTTAAACACAAATAAATACCAAATGCAGGTAGAGGTATTCAAGGGGCAAAAGGCTGATGGTAGCAGGGTAATGCCACAAAAGGATACCAAAAGAGAAATCCTATAATCATAAAACTGCCACAACAATAAGCGCATTGCCCGTGTTTATGCTGTGTGTGTGTATGAGTGTTTGTGTACTGCTCCTGCTCTATGCTCGTTGAATGTGATGCATATGTCTCAAGAGCCACCCCTTGAAATTGATAATAACATATTAAAATACAAAAAAGGACTGCAGACATCTGGTTCGATTTCAAACGGGTTTTTCAATAATATCTCTGGCATGTGAATGTGCACGGTTGTTTTTATTTTTTTTATTGAACATAAAAGATACGACGAGTGTAGGTACATCCCAACCATTATACTTGTGGATTGTATAGTGTGCTCGCCAAGGAGCAGAGGGATGTCACGACATAGTATAGCGCATGCAAACAAAATATGTATACAACTGTATACACACACACACATATCCACATGTGTAGAGAGGCAACGTTTAATGGGATTCAATGGGTATGTTTGCCTGCTGCCTTGTCTAGATAGCTGAGGACATCCGCTTCGCCGCTTAAATAGGGTGATCGATGACATCTCAAACAATTGCGGAGGGTAACACCAAGGATATTTATTTTTGTTGATGATGCTGAATTGGGCTGCTTCTGCACGTAGATAGATGAAGGTGTGATCTCAAAAAAGTTGCATTTGACAGGAAATTGACAAATTGTCATTGACAACAAATAACAAAGGTGCATTCCAAGAATCAATATTGAAGATTATTTATTTCAAGATCAATATCCGATTCTCTTCGTTCCAAGAACACCCATAAATTCGTTTCACCATAAATTTTTTGCGATAAAACCAAGACAAACCGATGACTCCATGTTTTATTGGTTCGTAACAATTCCCGATCTACTCAGCTAGTAAATGCTGAGAAACCAAATGACATCAGAAGTGAACTTTGTCAATATGAGCTGATAACGGTCACTCCACGTGGAGTACCGTTAAGAGTGGGATTTTGTTTTTTTTTTTTCGAATTTCGAAATTCGATACGTTATCTTGGATTAAAGAGAAACCATCGAGTTTTCAGCGTCAAATTAGCCGGAATGTGTCCTTTTGTAAGGCAACAGGGGTATATGATCGGTTAGGGAGGAATAGTCATCGCATTTAGTGTTTCATGTTGGTATGGAACTTGCACAATAGAAGTCTGTTTCTGTATTTTTATTTCAAACATGTATGTGTCCTTACAGTGATTTTTAATTGGATGATCGATTTTAGCAATATTCATGGATTCATTAATTTTTATTAAGTTGAATAAATTATACTTGGAAATGTCAAAGCAAATTCAGGTACTATTCGTGAAATAAAACACGTTTACAGTTAGGTTGATTATTTTTTTTACGAAACACAACATTCTTTACCGTTTAACTGGACATATTTTGTCATTGTGGTTCCAGCTGTAAGAATTGCAAATTATTTTTTTTTGTGAGTATGAAAAATAGTGGGCGTGTGTCAACAAATAACGTTAGAACTCTTTTTTTCTTCACTAGATTCTCCATGTTTTCTATATCTATGAGAGATACTGTTAATATTGATAGTACCAAAATGCATGCACGATTTAAATTTGTAGCCATTTCTACGGCAAAGTGTAAGCAATAAAAAAAACCACAGTTTGACAGTTATGTCAAGTGTTCGTAAAAATTTAGCACTACATGAAAAATCACCAAGTTTCTAATTATTTAACAATATTCTAAAAATAATAAAAGTTTGACCGTTAAGGCTGAGCTAACGGGTGATTTTTTAAAAGTTAAGTTTTTAGATTGGCAGCACTGGTTAGTAATGGCGTCCAAACGTCACATGTCAAAGTGAATAGTTTTCAGAATACTCTGCCATTTAATCATGGAAAGACTTACAAACGAGCAACAATTGCAAATTATTGAAATTTATTATAAAAATTCGTACTCTGTGAAAAATGTGCACCGTTTGTTACCACCACAGTCATCCATGATGGCTGCCCAATCCCTAACTAAACTTAATCTACCTAGCAAAAGTTCAACCAAGCCGTATACTACAAGTCCGCAAAACCCTGTGGGAGCACAGAAACCCCTTCTTCATTATTACACTGCCAAAAGAATTTGGTTTGCCGTCTTTCTGTGTCGTATTCATCGCGATTGACATACCTGTCGCTGATCGCAGCTTGTCCCGCGACCCATTACCGGGATATCGTATCGTTTTAGGCTAAGGTCATGCACTGAGCGGCAGAGCGGCAAAAAAAAAAAATCATGGAAAGAAAGAACGAGCAACAATTGCAAATTATTGAAATTTATTATAAAAATTCGTGCTCTGTGAAAAATGTGCACCGTTTGTTACGACCATTTATTATAGTCATCATAATCGACCTGGTGAATCAACAATTCGTGCTTTTATCACCAAATTTACTTTGTTGGACATTGAACCATTGACTCGCATGCGTACAGTGCGTAAGAGAATATTCCAGTCGTAGCGTCAAATGTAAATGAAGATCGTGAAATGTCAATTCGTCGCGTTCTCAGCAATTGGGCATGTGTTACTCAACCACATGGAAAATTTTACGTGTCGATTTGGGTCTGAAAGCCTATAAAATTCAACTTGTGCAAGAATTAAAGCCGAATGAAGCCGCCTAATTTTTGGTGAATGGGCCTTAGAACAGCTCCATGAAAATCCGCTGTTTTATCGAAATATTGTGTTCCGCGGTGAGGCTCATTTCTGGCTCAACGGATACGTAAATAAGCAAAACTGTCGCACAGCCACTTGCCATACAAGAATTACCGCTGCATCCCGAATAAACTACAGTTTGGTGTGGTTTATGGGCTAGTGGCATCATCATTCCATCTTCAAAGACGAACGTGGAAGGAACGCTACCGTCAACGGCGAACGATATATCGAGCCATGATACGCGACTTTTTTGTGCCCCAACTTGGTGCTGAGTTGAACTTGGTTGACATGTGGTTTTATCAAGATGGTGCCACATGCCACACAGCTCGTGAAACAATGGAAATATTGAAGGAAGACTTTGGTGAGCAGCTTATCTCTCGAAATGTCCCTGTGAGTTGGCCGCCAAGATCATGCAATTTAACGCCTCTTGATTATTTCTTGTGGGGTTATGTATAGTCATTGGTCTATGTGGACAGGCCGAGCACGATTGAAGCCTTACAGGATAACATAACACGCGTAATTCGTGGAATGCCGGCCGAAATGCTCGAAAAAGTGACGCAAAATTGGACCTTCCGAATGGACCATTTGAAACGGACAACATTTACATGACAACATTAAAACGTAAATGGCAAAGGCCTATTTATCGATAACAATAAAAATTTTGAATATTTGATGCTAATTTAAGTGTTTTATTTGATTTTAAAAATAAAACTACGCTTGAAAAATCACCCGTTATAATAGAAGATGGTTGCGGACGACCACTTCCGTAACCGTGCGAACACATGCAATTGTACGACCATAATAGCATTTCGCTTCGATTCCTTCAGTTTTTGTTCACTTTTGCTAACTTGCAAAAAAGCGAATTCATTCGCTTTCTCTTTCTTTTTTTCATTCATAAAAAAAAATTTAACATTTTACTTCAACAGCTGTCTACATTTAAATTTGTAAATTCATAAGCAACGAAATTTTGTTTTTATTGTTTGTAAGGTAAGTGCGTTCACAAGTCTATTATGGGCAACTTGAGTAATTGACAGTACTGAAGAAAACTTAACGTAGAATTTTGACATTACCTTCCGATTGCTACCGACTATTATCGTTCAGTCTTTACAGTTTCGTACAAAAAGTGGTCGCCATAATGAATTTAACTTGATCAACATTGAAGAGAGTGATTGAAAAATTCAGGAAGACATGATTATTAGGTTTTGATAAATTCACTGGGGCCGAATTCAGCAACCGTCAATTCTGAGGTGTACACGAAAAATTTGTACACTATCTTGTTCCGATTCCGCAAGCGTGCAATTGAGTTTTTTGACAGTTGTCGTGTCCACAAGTGACTCTCTTTTCGTCTGTGAATAAGACAGAGTGGAAAAAATGGACGAACCGAAAATATTGTTCACCACGGTGTAATGCAAATAAATTCAGTTAATTTCTCTGACAAAAATCATTCATTTAGCACACTAAAACTTACAGCATGTTGCGGAATCGCACAATTGTTAAGGGTTTACCCAGGTAGTGAATGTTGAATGTGACTTTTGTGAAGTGCGTACAGAGGCAGAAAACTCGCGCTTGCGGAATTTGGCCCCTGGCCACGCAATTCGGTTTTAACCACGGATGGCAGAAATGACAATTTGTTTGAATAGCTACATTTGTTACGTCAGCTACGTAACTGAGGTAGTTAATGTAGTTATATGTAGTAGATGCAGTGGTATCTGTCAAAATGTAGTTTGTATTTTATGTTTGACAGAATAATTTTTTTTTTGTCAATAAAAGCGTGCTGCACAGTCCTACTGCTCCGTGAAATGCGTGAGATTTGTAAGCAAAATCATAAAAAACGATCAATTTATAAAAAAAAAACATATGAGAAGGATACAACCCGCTATGCGGTGGGCGGATTTTAAAAATGTTTACACTTGTTCTGCTTCGTCCGACAGAGTCTATAAACCAAATTTCATCACTATAGCTCAACATTTAAGGCCCAAAAAATCGGTGACACACAGACGGACAGACGGACGGTCGGACAGATACACATGGCTAGATCGACTCAGCTAGCGATTCAGAATCGATCCATATACTTTGAGGTACATCTAGCTAAATAATTTCTCTATATTACAAACTTCATATCAAAACGAATATACCTGCCCCTATGGGAAAGGGTATAAAAAACATGGCTGACTTAGCAGGAGGAAGGAACCTCTATTTGTATTCAAGACCCAAATATTTCTGTGAAGCAGACTGCTTGTTTTGTTTTAGTCCATGTCTCATATACCTTTCACCGATGTAACTTCCGACTGCAGAATGGCGGAAGCAGCTCAAGTTTGTGGCTGTGATAGACGTGGCAAAGAAGACTACAAGTAGTCCAACTTGGCTCACGGCACTAAGTTGAACATTTTGATGGAAAGATTCACAGCTTGGAAGAAATCTATCACTACAGGTTGCCAATCAAAGAGTTCGAGATCATCGAATTCTTCTTGTGTTCATACTCAAACTTAAGGGCAATATGAGATATTGAAGACCATGATCTTTCAGAAGCAGACCCGCGCAACACAAAGTACCCAATATAGGGCGTCGTCGCTTTTGGTGATAACAATAAACACATTGGTTGATGAGTTTACTGCATCAAGGAAGTACCTCGTGGGGCTACCACCTTGGCGTAATTGCGGATGTTCCACTTCGTCGTTCTTACATGCTTAACAAGATCGGTAAACCACATGCAAGGTCACTGGCAAGTGCGGTTCGGTATCGGTGCGTTTGATTACAGCCCCAAGTGGTCCACTGGTATCGTATCGGCTCCTGTAAAGAGCTGTTCAATATGGCTGGGATTGAGGATTTTTAATTCTATTCAGCTGAGCCCCATCGTATAGGACCTTGTTGCGATATTTTTTATGTACTCAGATTCTGGCGATCGGTACAATCCCAAGCAGGATCGGAGACACCGCCTCTCAAACACCCTATCTATTCTTTTCATGTAGGATATGGTGCTACATTGAAACCACACGGGACAATCGTAAGGCTTCGGCTACGCAATGCGCGACGAGTAGCTGAGCGACGATTGGCCATATAAGGGCCATGTAGCAAGTTGACTGATTGGTAACAGCTTTCTTGTAAGAGCATAAGCCCACTAGAGCCCTGGTCAGACAATCATCTAAATTTTTGTTAAAAAAAGAAACTTGACAAGGAAGATACCAAGAAATTTAATTTCAATTCTCACCGCCAGCGGTTTTCCATGCTGTCCAATGATACACAAATTTGTTCAGTTTTTTTTCTGAATTGCTTCGGTTTTGGAAATTGATCTTCATTTTCCTATTCTTCAATCGTCATAATGTGATCGAAGTCACGAAAGTATGTCACAAAAGTATGTTGATGACCTCGTTTTTCGGAACTGATCTGTCTGAGAAAACCAACAAGATCACTTCTATAAATGTTAAACAATATCGGAGAGTTCAACGCTCCCTATTGTAAACCGTTTTGAATTTCAAAAGCTTTACTCGAAGTTACGTCGACAACGAACTTCGTTCCCAAAAGCATATCATAAATCATATATAGCATATAGGTTTACGCATGTCCAGTCTGGTTAGCTTGTAGAAAAGCCCGTCTTACCATACAGTGTCGGAGGCTTTCTCAAAGTTAACCAGACAGGCCGATTAGTTCCTGAAATTGATGACCTTTACTTAAAAAAAAATCATATCGGTCAAATGACAACCGCCTTAGTTGATTTACCTAGTGTTACGACATGTATTTTTTAATGGACAAAATAGAGAAAACCGAAAACGAACATCAAATGTTACGACATGTATTTTTTAATGGACAAAATAGAGAAAACCGAAAACGAACATATAGGTAAAAAGACACCGTAGTTCCACAACGTTATAACATGTATATTCTTGTTTATGATATATTGACAGTTTTTTAGTTCTTTGTTACATGTATTTAAAAAATGTAAAAATGTATGCAATGGTATTGAATGTCGAAGTTATCTGTCATATTATGTTTATAGTTCAGTGTTTTAGCGGATATTATTTAACATTAAGGTTAACATACATTGGTAAATTATAGCAATTAATGATAATAGTATAAGTTCATAATTCTATCAATTTATAATCTATTTATTCGCCAACATTCTCCCCGCCTGTGAATGTGTAAATGATTCGCAACATTTCTGTTTTCGCATATTATTTTTGAACCTCGTTGACCACTCTGCATTTTAATGTGTCCTACATTGCCGACCTTCTTCAGTTGTAACAAGAAGTAACAAGTATCATGTAAAGAGAGACAATATTAATATTTTGACAATTAACATGCATAAATATAAAGGGAATGAGACAGGTCAATGAAAACGTAAACAATATCAACGACAACTACATAATCTGTATGATTTCACATTTGCATCTTGTTGCACATAGTTGTAATCCATGTTCAGTTTTAGTTTCGCATATGCGTCTGTGCTGGCTTTATTGTTTATATTTAATTCGACGTTTTAATCTAAACTTTGTATTATTAATTCACTAACTATTGGTTTGATTTGTTCATTATAATTCGGGATTTGGTTTTAATTCGTTCATTTGTGTGTGTGAATTGTGTAATGAATTTTATGTTTGCCGTGGCCATCTTGGTGGTTGGCGATAACGATGCTGCAATAATGATGTAAACAAGACGATGACGACAAATAATTTTATAAATAATTAATAATTAATAAATAATAATGATTATGAAAGAAATTATTAGATGTATTAGAGGTGTATGTGTATGTGTTCTTTAGTAAATAGGATGCATTTATTATGTAAAAAGGATGAATGAATCGTTTTTTTTTATTGTTTTTGACGTTTGACATAAATGTTTTGATAAAAACGATTATGTTTTGTGAGATGTTTAATCTGCGCGAATTATAACGATGTTTAGATTCTCTTCCAGTTTTATTTATTATTATTTTCTCTTTTAAGTGATTGCGATAAGGACTTGTTGCTTTATATGCTTAAGTGTTTTATATTTGTTAATATGTTTATGTTTAATTTTACGTTTTGACATCGTTTTAATCAGATAGTATTGTTATGGACAATGTATTGTGTTGGTTGTACTTTGATTCGATTTAGTAATTATGTCTAGCATATGGTAGTAAAGTTATATGGAAATGGATTATTTATCACTATCGATTTGTTATTTTTGTTGTAATTTTCTTTGTTTACATTGATTTGACATAACATAAATGTTTTTGTTTTTCTTTTTTAATATCATGCGAGCGAATAAAAAGGTAAATAAATAGTTGTTTGCATTGGAAGCCACGGTCTTGACAGAGACAAAACATTTTACACATCGTGATGGACGCATAACTCGGCTTGATTTTAGAGATACATACTTTTATAATACAAGTCCGGATCTTTAGACCAGATAGCATAATTATCTTGCAGTACCACGTTGGTATTGTCCTTTTGTTTAGTGAAAGTATTTGGGCACATGTTTGATGGATGATGAAACCGATGACCTCAATTGTTGTACACAGAGTTTTTAAATTTGTTACCGATGGAGAAATATTATGGTGTGAAGACTTTTATTAAATAATGGTGTTAGGACGAGGACATAAGTGTCTGGAACTCAAGCAGGCTTTTATCTGCTGAAGAAGCGTGGTGAGTTCCTTTTAAGTCAATCTCTCGTTCCAAACGACCCCTTTTTTGGTACTTTGGTACTTGATAGATTGCACCCCGGCTTCTGTGTTCTAAAACAGGAAGAAGCGGGGGGAATGTTGTGCCATTCAGTACCGGAATTCGCCATTAAGCCAGTCATTTCTTTACATATCGGAAGAACCTTGGTTTTTATACAATCATTGTTAATCTGGATGTTACCGACGCTAGCCATGGCATTATCGAAGCCATGATTAACTCTGATGGAAAGCATATCATCTTTCACAATGATTGATGAAGCTCTAGGTGGTGTAAGTCTGGGTGATTTCATAAAAAGAGTCTGGTGAAAATGGCTTCGTATGCATTGAGGACTTTGTGCTGGAGTTTTTCCGAAGATGATCCAGCCAAGTTCAGTCTTCTGCGCAATTGGAGCAATACAATCGTCTGCTTTTATGATTCCTGGAAGGAGTATTTCGGCATATACGTCACCTCCGAACAGTAAATCCACCGGGGCAGGAACCAAAAACTCTGGATCTGCTAGATGTAGTCCTCTTAAGTGGTGCCATTTATCAGGTATCATTCGTCGGGCCGGAAGAAGCCCAGTCAACGACTTGAAGACAAAAGCTCTTGCAGAACCTTCAAAGTCTGAATGTCGTGACGCAAATAAAATATCGACATAGTTCTGAGTTGTGCCGCTGCTGACCAACCCCAAACCGGATACCTCAACAGAAGTATGACCATTTTTTAAGCCTAACAATTCTGCCGCAGATTCAGTTATAAAGGAAGCTTCTGATCCTGTATCAATCAAAGCCCTTAGATAATGAAAACTTCCATTCGCCGACCTTACCTTAACAATCGCTGTAGGCAACAAAACCTTGGTTTGGTCATGAGTGTTGATCGAGTGATGAGTTCTGACCGTTCCACTGCATGAAGGTTGTGGCTCACTTATTGCTGCAAAGGCTGGTACACTTGGATTCATAAGACCTTGATATGGTGGCGATACTGATGGTTGTTGTTGATCATGTGAATATGTATTGTTGTTGCCATTATTTCTATAGCCGTTATTGTTTTGGTTGAACCCGTTGGTTTTGCTGTTGTTCTTATATCCATTATTGTTGTTATTGAAACTATTGTTATTGTTATTGCTGTAATCGTTATTGTTATTGTTGTTATTAAAACTATTGTTATTGTTGTTGCTGTAATCGTTATTGTTATTGTTGTTATTGAAGCCGTTATTGTTGAAGCTGTTCGAGTTGCTTGTCTGCATGTTGGTTTGCGGGTGCAAAAGTGAGTGATGGCGTTGTTGGCAGAATCGACAACATTTCGTGCTAGGACACTGTCGTACCATATGACTGTAACTAAGGCAATTGTCACAAACCCTTACCTTTTTTACAACCTGAATCCGTTGTACGTGGTCCATATTGAGAAAGTGTTGACATTTACGCAATGAATGAGGACCCTGCTGACACAATTTACACGAAAAACCCTCACTGCAAGATGATTTTGCAAAAAATACCTTTGAAACCTCTGCGTTTGATCGTTGCCTTGCATTGAAAGCTGATTCGCCCTTTGACCAAGGTCTAGAATATCCGCCCTGCTCCTGTTGATCAACTACTTCAAGAGTTCGGAACCGTGTCTCCAGAAACGCCGTAAATTGTTTGAATGTTGGTAGATCTGTGTTATTTCCAAGCCTTTCTTCCCAAAGTTGTTGACTGAAAGCTGGTAGCTTTTGCACGAGAACAAAAATTAACACCGCATCCCAAGAATCAACATTCAACTCCAAATTCGACAAAGCGTGAATGCACTCCTGTGATGTATCCAGTAATTCCTTCAGACTATTTGCTGATTCCTTGGTAAAGGACGGTTGACCGAAAAGCAATTTCAGCTGTGCATTGACCAGAACACGTTTGTGGTCGTAGCGAGATGTCAAAAGCTCCCATGCTTTTGCATAATTTCCCGCTTCACAGGAGAGATGTTGAAGCAAACGTTCCGGTTCACCCTGTAAACAAGACTTCAAATAATGCATCTTGTCGACTTCATTTAGTGCACTGTTGTTATGGACCATGGACATAAACTGACCGTGAAAAGAGCGCCATGTCGTATAAGAACCGAAAAACTTAGGTATTTCGATTTCACGAAGCCTTATTTTGCTGCTAGACACCGTAACTGAATCCGTTGGTAATGATCCTGGTGTAGAAGAAGCTGCATGTGAGCATTTTTCTAATGCTTCCAAAAGTTCAGTTCTATATTCCAGGTAAATTTCGGTTATTTGCTCATATACGATGACTAACTCTTCTAAATTAAGCTCCTGTTCTAATCTTCCCGCCCCAACAATTGCTTGGTGATAATCCCTGGCCACCTTCATATTTTGCTCCAACATGTCGAGACGGCTAGCAACATATGCCTGTATTTTTCGTTTTTTGGCAGCATTTTTAAAACTGGTATAGCTGTTTACGACTAGCGTTAAGATTCCCCGCTGGAGCATTCCACAGTTAAAAGTGGCATTGGATTCCACCATTGTATTTTAGCAAAATCCTTATATATAGGTATAAGTAAAACAAGAACCACTTACTTGGTTAGAAAAAGGTAAAGTCAAGTGATGTCAAGTGTATCTTATATTTTTTTTAAATTCGTTGAATTAAGCGATACAATTTACACGACGCGATAAAATACGTTTTACACAGACCTAATAATATATATTTTTTTTTGTTTTTAATTGAATATTGTTTTTTTGAAAGCTTCAATGTTTTTTGGATTAATTGCCAAAGTACTTTCGACGGCAAAATGGTAGCACTTTGACTTTGAAACATATGTCAAAATTACATTACATTTTTTTTTTATTTAAATTCTGTTTGAACCAATATTTTTGATTGGCAAATTAAATTCACTAGTACAATTAAAAGCTCGAAGGACCAAATGTTACGACATGTATTTTTTAATGGACAAAATAGAGAAAACCGAAAACGAACATATAGGTAAAAAGACACCGTAGTTCCACAACGTTATAACATGTATATTCTTGTTTATGATATATTGACAGTTTTTTAGTACTTTGTTACATGTATTTCAAAAATGTAAAAATGTATGCAATGGTATTGAATGTCGAAGTTATCTGTCATATTATGTTTATAGTTCAGTGTTTTAGCGGATATTATTTAACATTAAGGTTAACATACATTGGTAAATTATAGCAATTAATGATAATAGTATAAGTTCATAATTCTATCAATTTATAATCTATTTATTCGCCAACACCTAGATTTGTGTTCGTTTTATATTACATTTTGAGTTATTGCTCGCAAAACATAGCTTCAATGTTGGCTTTCAAGACTGTGGTTTGTTATAGTAACCGTGAGATTTTAAAAAGCCACAAAGTCTGGCAAAATAAACGCTGCGTTAAAACAATAAACCGCAAACTGATCAAAAAGCAGCAACAATTATTAGGCGTTCTTATTTCTATAACTCTCTTTAACATTAGTGTCAACTGTCAAACTATCAAAGCGCAATGACATTTGACATCTTTTGCAAACATTTATGACGCATTCACATTAATGGTGTTTTCCATTGGTAATTTCAGATTTTTATCTAAAATTTGATTTTCTTTTTGCTAATGGAACACGATTTCAGATTGATTTTGTTTGTTTTTTATTGCTGTCAAATTTTAGCTGTCAAATTTCCAGTCTCATATTTGATTTAATTAAAATGTCACTTATAACTTGTAACATTCTAATCATTAAACATAGTTTTTCACAACCCAAGTAATATTAAATCAAAACATGAATCACACCATTGCCACACTGACGTCTATCAATTATAATAATGTTGGTGCAAGAAGTGGTAAATCTGCCGAGAAATCCGGATCTGCAAAATTGATATGACGTAAAAAAAAAATCTATTTTTTGCCCAATCGAACACAACAACTGTCAAAATCAATCTTTTGACAGCTCTAGATCAAAATAAGATTGATTTGTTTACCAATAGAAAACACCTTAACACAAACGAATTCCTTACTTTATTTCCTTTGCCTACTTTCGATGTCCCTAGCTCGATTTTGTTGAGAAATGTATTGTATGCTACATCACATCATAGTGTTGCTATTAGACGAAGGATTAAAATACATGAACGACACATCTTACACCATGAAATAAAAAATCTCCAGTTCTGATTTTCTTATTGAAAGTCAAAATAAGTCACTTCCACACCAACCATTGAGATAACTTTAAATTACGTAAAACGTTCAATCGCTTCCATTAATACGCTAAACATCATGCTGGAACTGTCAAAAGTCACGCTTTTATTATCAATTTAGTGCCCCTTGCATATTAACACGTCAATTCGTTATGAGCATGTTCCTATGTGATATATATTTTGCGCTCGTTCTATTTACCCCATGCACGTGCAGCCTTTTAATTTATTCACCTCAACTCATTCCCCACGCCCTGCTGATGGTAGGTACTGATTGATTATCTATCAATAGCATTTCAACTAATTCACACTTGGATTAAGCAGAAAAGTATATGAATGCAGTTACGTTTTGGGAATCAAAAAATATCATGTTATGTTTTTTTATGAAACGTCACTGCTCCTTTATTTGTTTGGTGTACAAGTATAATTTATAATTTCAATACAAGTTCATGTGACACGACAAACAACTTCAGGCGTAACGTGATTTCACTCCAGCACGTGTCACTGATTAAAGTGCTTTTGCGTTTGATGCTACTGAGAGTTATCATGCTCAAATGACCTGAGTGAACTTGTCAAAGTTGGAGGAATAGGGTTTGGTGTGCATTTTTTGTAAGGATTTTTTTTTACTTTGTCAGTGTTGGTGTAGGAAAGTTTTATGATGTTGTGAAACTTCAAAGTCTAGATTTAGACATATTTTCATGTTTTGAGATGGGAAGAAAAATATATGTTTGAGAATGTATATCTGCCGCCTGGAGTGTGTTATTAGAGCAAAATATAGTCTGATTAAATGCACATTTAAGTAATTTTAGTACGCACTTGTTGTTTTTCTAATTATAGTCAGCATTATACCTACATTATCTTAATTACCCGTATTTAAACGGAAAAAAAAGTACAAATGTCAATATGTGTTTTTAATTGATTAAACTATTTATCTGTCAATTCAAACTTTATATTTTTGTAAAGTTTATTCACAGTTCCTTTGAAACTAAATGTATCTATTAAAAAAAAAACTGAAGTCCGCTCTTGTTGCTAAAATAATCTTTGTGTGCATGTTCTGGCAGCACTGGTTTCTAATTTTATTGAAAATTTTCTAAGCGATATTCATTTTTGTTGATTTTTTTGGGTTGTGGTGGTCTTAATTTTTTAAGTCAATTTAAAAGTTTTAAAAGCCCACAGAACTTAAGCATACCAACATCTCTAAGCTTTGCATATGAAATTGTTGTCGGTTTATCCCAACATTTTTTGACAGTTCACTAATTCCCGGGCATAAATTTACTTTAGCAAAAATTCATTTTTTTTCAGTTAAACGATTCGTCTTTTCGTGCTTATCATTTATCCGTTTTTAAAAATCGTCGCTCACATTTAGTTTAAGAGTTATGCTTATGACAAAATTTCACTTTTTGGGTTATATTTCCATACAAATTGTTGTTGTTTGACATTTCTGTTTTTTTTTTACTTCAGTGGTTAACGCGGCATTGCCATGTTAAAAAAAAAACATATAAAATAAAAATATTCGGCCCTAGCGAGGTATCCGTCGGAGCGGAAAATTCTCCAATTTTGTACGATTCCGATGATTTTTGCTTCGAGGTATTCTTCCGAAAAGCTGTTAGGAATATTTCTCAGACATTTCGTAACGCATCCCAGCGAATTGCGTTGAAGTGCGTTCAAGTGCATTTTTTGTTCAATTTTTGACAGCTTTGTGCAATTCTTTTTCCGATTTCCTCCGACACAAATTCGTCGCGGAATTTGTTTACGAAGTGAAGTGGAGTAATAGAAAAATGTATGTAATTATATAAAACTATTTATTTAAGTAATTTTCGTACTAATCGTTTGAATTTGTGTTTCCAGGGCGAGCTCAAAGGAAAAAACCACCCCTGAACAGTACGAGCTTCGTCGTTGCAGTTGTGTAGTATTTCTTTCCGATGGCAAATACCTCGAATGGAATTTGAATCTCCGACGAATTATGCGTTGCGGAGAATTTTCCACTCCGACGGATACCTCGCTAGGGCAGATTATAATTTAAAAAACTGTTGACTAAGGCGCCTGCCTGAAGACTTTACATACCCTGAGCGGAGCAACGAAGTGGACTGTCCACAGAAAGAGAGTTAAAATTCTTTTTTCCCGCGAAGCGAGCCACCCAGCGTACTGTTAACGAAAAAAACTGTTGACTAAGGCGCCTGCCAGACAACTCCGCATACTCAGATATTTATTTTTACATATTTTTTTCATTTTGTGAATTTTTATTTTTAATTTTTTGTTTGCCTGGCAATGCTGCACTGGAATGTTCCTTCGTATTTATCGCAGTATTTCTCCGATATTTTATAACACATCCCGGCGGGTTGCGTTGAAGAGCGTTCAGGTGCATTTTTCGTGCAATTTTTGACAGCTAAGTGCAATTATATTTCCGATTTACTCCGACACAAATTCTGCTCGGAATTTATTTACGAATTGTAGTAAAGTGCAGCCGTAGTATTTTTTTTTCCGATAACGCATAAATCGACGAAGTATGCGTTGCGGAAAATTGTCCGCTCCGACGGATACCTCGCTAGGGCTGAATAACTTAATGGAGAATAATTTCATATGATAAATAACTAAATAATTACACCTCGCGTGGGATATAATTTCACTTTTTTCTGTCAAGTTATTTCCCACTCACGACTGAAGTCACAAAAATAGCGCTATACGGAGAACATTTTTAAAAATTTGGTCATCTAATAGCGTTTTCGATTGGGATTTTTGGATTTACTCTCAGATTTCAGATTTTACCCATCCCAATCGAACATTAAAGAGGTTACTCTTATAAACTCAACCATTGGCGAGTTGGTGTCAAAACAAAGCTTATGAATTTTAGAACATGATTATCCAAAAATATTTTAATTTCTATTTATAGTTTTCCAGAAAATCACTTTTTAACCATCAAACTGCGAAATGCAAACTTCAAATTGACATATTAAGTCAGATGTTAAATGTTTTTGTGTAACGTGTGTTGCTGAAACGTCTGCGATTTCCTTCCAGTCGTGCATTGCTGCCATTAGTTGGCTACGCAGTTCGACATCCGTTCCTACAAAATTTGTTCCGCAGTCACTATATATGTGACTGCGCACTCCTCGTCTTCCAGCAAATCTACGAAAGGCCGCAATAAAAGCATTGTTGTGTGGTCACTTACCGCCTCAATATGAATTGCCTTTGTAGCATTTGGCCCCGCGGCCTTTCCAAGCGCGAATATTAACTGGTCCCGCATAGTCAACACCAGTTTGAAGAAAATGACGACAAGCATTTACTCTCGGTGCTGGTAACTGTCCGATCATTAGCATCTCGAATTATGAGTTCGGTTAAGTGATGCGGTTTTAAAATGATTGGGTGTTGTTGGGCATAACCTAGATTCGCCATAGCAAGTTTTCCTCCTACTCGAAATATTCCTTCGTTATCTTAAAATGGATTAAGCGGTCCCATTCCTCTAGCCGCTGTCATACCTTCGGGAAACACTTCAAGTTGGACAATGCGGAGTAAAGTTTTAGTCGCCACATTTAGTTGGTCTGCTCTAATTGGATCAACATATCGAATAGATTGTTTTAAAAGGATGAACCGATTGCAGTAAGCAACGGTCATAGTTAATCGCTTGAGATTGGACCAATTAGTTGACCTTTTGAGTTTTTCACTTTTTCGGTGTGATGAACACAAGTGTATTTTTCTCCTTCCATTGCAGCTTTATAATCCAGAGATTGATCTCGGAGCTTACAGATGTGGTCGTTTTGGTGTAAATCTGACTTGGAATCCAGACTCTTCAAAAGTACTCTAGAGTAAAAAAAAGAGTGCTTTTTGTATCCCAATAGAAAACGCTATAAGTCAACATTTTTGACAGCTACGCGTTGAATTTTGTCCGATAATGATTTGTTGCGGAATCAATCAAACGCAATTGTTTCCTTAATTTATTTTGTTCTGCAGTGGATAGGTACCTTGGAAATAATCTTGAGACTTTTTAACCAAATGCGGTGGAGATGGTTTCCGATTGGAGCTAAAATTCGGTTTGGAAATTCTTCCGAACGGATACTTCGACAGGGCTAATTAAAAACATAATGAATTTTAAATAAGATGTCAACAAAAGCTTTTGCTTTGCGTCGCAATTACTATACTTAAAGCCACTATGACGGACTTTTAGACGTTTTTAAAAGAAAAAGTCGACTTTATCCAAAGATACCCAATGGCATTAACGCCGATACAGGTCCTCAATCATTTGTGTGTATGCCAAGTTATATTTCTATCATAAAGAGTGGGATCTCCTATTTAACACCAACTCCAGAACCATTTTATGACAGTTTACTCTTGGGTGTTGTCAATTTTTCGCAAGAGATGGGGTGTTGGAAAAATCTTAGCCGTTACTACTTTCGACATTTAAGACATTGAGCTTAGTACCTAGTTAGTTGAATTTTTATTTGGCATTAATTGCCATTGATGTCAAATTTTACAATTATATAGTAGTCCAACTTACTAACTACCAGACCACTGCAGCCAATGAACGCAGTTATTTATTTTTTTAACTAAAAATAGCGATGAGCTCTTAATCTATTATAGAAACACAGGGTATTCATGCAACGTCGTAATTTTATTACGTGTGAAAGATTATAATTTTACGACGACGTTTCATGAACGACCCTAAAACTGCACCACTAAATAATGCGGTGACCCACTGAATTCAATTTCATTTTAGTAATTTATTTATTGATAGAATTTTGTTCTTATTGTTCTCTTTCCGTTCTCGGTAATTTTGCTCATTTTAGCGCATACATTTGATGTGTGAAAGTGACTGATTTAATGTCAAAATAGCATTTCTAAAGTTTACAACGTTTACCACCTCAGTTTACGCACCCAATTCCTGTGAGAAAATTCCGATATTTTTTGAAAAGATTTTCCATATAAATTTTGACAGTTCATTTATCACGTCGTAATTTTATCACGTTTACAACGTTTACTACGACTTCCCGACGTTGCATGAATAACCCTACTGTATAAATCAAAAATTCCCTCATCTTATAGCGTTTTCGATTGGGATACAAAAAGCACTCTTTTTTTACTCTAGAGTACTTTTGAAGAATCTGGATTCCAAGTCAGATTTACACCAACATGCACCAACACAAAAACATTTAACATCTGACTTATGTCAGTTTGAAGTTTGCATTTCGCAGTTTGATTTGTGTTTTTTTGTTATTTCTGCGAAAACTATAATTAGAAACTAAAATATTTTTGGATAATCATGTTCTAAAATTCATAAGCTTTGTTTTGACACCAACTCGCCAATGGTTGAATTTATAAAAAAGCCGCAATGAGTAAAAGAAAATTTCATATGATGGTTTTCATTGATAGCTAATATCTATAATTGCGGCCTAAAGATAAACAATAAGCTGTCAAATGGCACACTTCCACACATACAAAACCAGAGTAACCTCTTTAATGTTCGATTGGGACGGGTAAAATCTGAAATCTGAGAGTAAATCTAAAAATCCCAATCGAAAACGCTATTAATTAAGTGGAGGCAAACTTTTCTCAACCATTTTAAATAATTAAATAACATTTAATCCATTGCATATGTATTTGCCTTATCATGATTTCGCCTACAGATATTGACATTTGACGCCATTTATAAAATCGAAGGAACTTTCCGATGTCACATATTACCTACTCTCGAATTTGCCGTCCATACATTAATTTTACTACAAAAACATTGATTATCTTATAAGAATCACCTGGCACGTCAGTATTTCTTTCGAATTTAAATACAAATTTACTCAAAACACTTTCCTATTAGAATCCTATGAGCAATATCTACAATTGGAACTGTGAATATTGAAAACGCAACACAAATATTTCCACTTTCCAAATACAAAATGCGCAACTGGTGTAACATGTTCGTATTGAAATGTCAAAATAGCCGTCGGCAAAATATAATTTATGTTGATGCATGGTAAATGCAATCAAGCAATTTAAGATAAAAATGGTCGCAAATTAATAAATATATTAATATACATATAATCAGTTTTATTTAGATATTTTCTATTTCCGAAGTTTTTGTTTTCGAATTACCGTCGGTAATGTCAGAATGTCTGGACGCCATAACATACATTTCAATAAATTGCCTCTCATTATCTTCATGAAAGAACTTCATATTAACCTACTCAAACACCATTAAAATTATTTTTTTTATTTTTACTCTTGAACAGTTGAGCTGTCATTTGCGCTAAATGTCAATAGCGCCTTCTTAGTAAACCAAGTGATTACCTCTCGTAATCAAATATGACATAAACTTGCGGCAAATTGCGATTCGAAGCGAAATTCCAACTGTGCACACGACCACAACTACAACAAAATCCCATGTACCTACGACAACGTACACCAGTTTGACAGTTCACTTGACCTCATATATAGTTTTGATACATAATCTCTATAAAAAAAAAACACTTTTCCTGTTTGCTTCAACACTTACCCCAGCTGAAGGATGACGAACCGGTGCCGGATACATCCCTGCCGATGAATGAGTTTTTCTTCGGTTCTAGAAACGAGTTGCTCGCTTGTCTGTAGTTAATCCAAGTGGAGACTTGAGAGGTTACCAAGCACACACACAAATTATTCACTTGCGCGCAATATATAGATTTTTTTTTTGTTAAAATTAAACCCGAAACTAGGTGTTGGAAATTTTTCCTTCGTAAAAAACCGTTAGGACGTTATTTTCTTTTCTCTTAATTTTTTCAATACAGAAATGGATGGCGCACACACTACGCGTCGATAACCCTTTTTTTTAATTTTTCTTCTTGCACTCGTCGAACAACAGATGTAAGCGAAAGAGGGAGACGAACAAAACGAAAATAAAACTACGATAATTGCTCAGAAATCGCAGAGCGCAAAAAATTCCAAATAAAAACCACTTAAAACAAACCGATGATGATAAACTGAACAGTGGCGGACAGGTGAAGGGGGTGGTGGAAATGAAAGGCGCAGGGAGGACGACGACGACGACGACGATGAAGCTCCCTCAAAAACCACTTAATCCACTTGTAACACACAAACGCGATTCAATAAGTCACACAGACACAAATGCACGGCACTCTTTAGAGAGAGATGTGTGCGAATGCACACACACAAACGGAGCAGAGCCAAAAAGAAGAAAGAATATTGGCGTCGAGTGGCAGCGATTTTTTTTTTGTTTTCCCTTATTCCACACTCTGCTTCTTATTTTCTTGCTCGATCGAAAAAACAATTTTATTTAATTCTTTTCTTTTTCACTTGAGAAATATTTTTTTTTTTCAATTTTTTTTTTGCAACCTACATCTCTGGTGTAAGCGGTTACACATGCACACACACACACAATAAAAAAAAAACACCTAGGTAAGCACCACACCACACTGTGCTCACTTTATGTGTACTTTGCGAAAGCGGCAGGCGTTAGCGTTTTTTTGATCCGTGTAAACATAGCGAAATGCGCAATTAATTGCGGCAAAAAGCATGGATGCCGGCGGCAGCAGAGAACAACACAACGAATGACAGAGGAGGCGACTGCGGCGGCGGTGACAGCGGTTGTGACGACGGCAGTGTTGATGGCGAGAAGGGCGACAGTTGTGGCTTTGGGGTGGCCGAACGGTCGGTTGGCCGATTGTCGTTCTCTCTACAAAAACAAAGTTAATTGGAAACAACACACTCTGCTGACGACGTTTTTGGCAATGCGTCGCATTGTGAACGCACTAAAAAAAAAAAGTTTTTTGTTTGTTGGTTTGATATTGTCTCCAGATTATTTAATTTTTTTTTCTGTACACGAGAATTGATTGATATTTTTCACACGTATTTACGTACGGGCGGCGACACACGACAATTTCAGGTGCATAAATCAACGAAATAAAATGTGAAAAATAATAAAAGGAGACAACGACACACGGCTACTACGATATACAGCGGCACGAACGAGGAAAGAAAATTAATTTCTGTCTCGTACGATGTTCTGCGATGCGATTTACTGCAAAGACTGACGTTTCTCTTGCGGCCTGCCTCAATTCGAGTAGTTTTTCGAACACGAATACAAAAACAAAGTGAACGGCGAAAAGTTCAGTGCTCGATTTTCTCTGTCCAACTTGGTGTGGGCGAGTGAGATAGAGCGTTTGTTTTGCGGCGAAAAGAAGAACATAACACTATGGCGAATGGAATTGAGAATTTGGTTTGGCTCTTCACTTGCAAACATGGCGGATTGTTGGTTTGATTGTCAATTCGGCCATTTTGCGAGATTTATGGGAATTTATTCGCAAGACCAATCCAATTGGAAGGAAAAATAAATCAAATAATCCGATTTGAAGATATAACAGGTTATATGTGAACGAATACGTTTTGAAGGGAATTTAACATAATAGTTGTCATTTTTTTTTTATTGATTTGGAGAAATAATTGAAAACAAAGAATTTGGCGCCATTTTTGTGTTCCAACGAGAAGGACTGTCGGAATGTTTGTTTTTGTATTTTTAGTAAGTTATGGGAAGTGTGTGCAGTGTGATGTTATCTCACTCACATGTAGTGTAGAGTTATGCAGTTTACTAGTGTCATCTATTGGATAGTAGTTAAGTTGTGGTTAATAGTGGACAGTGTTCATAAACTCTGTGTGTTGTATTTGTCGACGAAGGTATGGCGGTGTAATTTTATAGGAACTTACCAACTGGGTGTTTCTGATTGGAAATTATTTAATGGAATTTTGAAAGTTCTCTCTTACCGTGCATTTATTTAATTCAACTTAACAGGGAGCTGCTTGAAATCCAGAAAATGCCTTTATAGATGATTTAACCACTAATTAGCTGCGACTTCATACTGGGTGTTTCTAAATGGAATTCTGGTATATGAGCGGTATTGATGGCTTTTATTGCTTCGTATGCTGAAAATGTTTCAACTAAAAAAATCCACTTGTTAGCCTGGGACTTATTGAAAAAAAAAACAAATTGAATTAAACCCAATCAAAACACCAAAATGCATTTTTGCCTTAAGACATTTTTACCAAACGTCAAAGAATTTCGATAAGTGGCGTGTTTGAGGCTTGGAAAACAAGTTACGTGCAAAATACAACAACAGCCTGAGCTGTACCTACTTTTAAGTAGGAACACATAAGTTAAACATATGAGAGGCTACAATCCAGAGCAGTAAAAGTAACGAAAAAATCAGTACCCGTATGTGTTCGGTACTTTTTAAGTAACTACACGTTACAAAGTATTCGTTACTTTCGTTACTTTCTTACATTAACAAAACAGCTTAAAATAACAAAAACCCAATTATAACACGATACAGCACATCAGTAGCACTACACAAACACAAGAAGAACAATGAACACTGACTGACTACAGATTATAGAACAATAAAACATCACTATATGACTACAACTACACTGCAGACTGCAGATGCAAAACACATAAAAAACAAAAAAACATACCTACCCTACCTACAGGTACCTCTCTGTTTGCACGGATAAGATACAACATACAGTATAGGTATACACAAAATTCAAATTATTTCCAAACGAACCGAACGGCGAGTATCGAAAAAACATAAGAATAACGAATCTGATTCAAGACGAAACCTGTAAAAGTAACGAAACTTATTGGAGAGTAACGATTCGTTACTTCGAATCGTATCGAATATTCGTTACTCAGTAACGAATACATACGGCTACAGCTCTACTACAATCCGCTGTGCGGATCGTTGAATACCCTATCCCATCCCATCCTTAAAATTAATATCCTCTAAATATAGGCTTTATGGCGATGAAATACAGAAAATGGCATTGTCACAATATATTGCTCAGACAGTTTATCAAAAATTTTTTTTTTGGTTCGACAAAAAACAACGTATTTCTATTGCTAATGCCTTGGGATGGGGTATATAAATGGTTTTTGTAAGAAAACGCCCCCAAAATGTGGGCGTAGGTTAAAATGATCTATGGACAAAATGTTTATATTACCATTGCGGAAGTATTTGCATCAAATTTTTTCGAAAGTTTTAAAATTTGGACAAAAAGCGTTTTTTACTAAAAACGCCCCCAAAAAGTGGGCGTGGCAAAAAACTTTGTATGGACGAAATATAGATATTAGGATTGTCTAAATATGCTACTCAGCCACTTTTTTTTTGAAATTTCTTACGGTTTGGCTTAAAACTACGCTTTTCTAAGAGGGGGCGTGGCAGTGGGCGGATTTCAAAAATGTTTACACTTGTTCTGCTTCGTCGGCCAGAGAGTCTATATACCAAATTTCAACACTCTAGCTGTAAATTTAAGGCCCAAAAATCGGTGACACACAGACGGACGGACGGACAGACAGACTTGGCTTAATCGACTCAGCTAGCGATTCTGAATCGATTCATATACTTTGAGGTATATGTATCGAAATTATTGCTCTATGTTACAAACTTAATGTCAAAACTACTATACCCCCTATGGGATAGGGTATAAAAATTTCAATTTCCTTCTTTTTACTCTTTTAGCAGAATGGGCGTGGGCTGTGCGAATGGGCTGTGCAGATCGTTGCATACCCTACCCCATCCCATCCTTAAAATTAATATCTCCAAAAAGTGGGCTTTATTAGCCTATAATATGGAAAATGACATTGTCACAGCATATTGTTCAAACAGTTTATCAGAATCTTTTGTTGTTTGACAAAACACATCGTTTTCCTTCTGCATATGCTATGGGGTAGGGTATACAAACGGTTTTTGTAAGAAAACGCCCCCAAAAAGTGGGCGTGGGCTAAAATGGTCTATGGACAAAATGTTTATATTAATATTACCAATTATTCTGCATCAACATTTTTTTCGAAAATTTTCAAATTTGACCGTAAAACGTAAAAACGCCCCCAAAAAGTGGGCGTGGCAAAAAACTTTATATAAACGAAATATAGATATTACGATTTACGTTTCTCAGACACTTTTTTAAAATTCCATACCGTTTGGCCAAAAACTACGTTTTTCTGAAAAGGGGGCGTGGCAGTGGGCGGATTTCAAAAATTTTTACAAATTTTACAAAAATTTGCTGGGAGCAACAAAGAACACGTGTACCAAATTTCATCATTCTAGCTAAAAAATTAAGGCCCAAAAACTGGTGACGTACGGACGGACGGACAGACATGGCTAGATCGACTCAGTTTTCGATTCTGAGTCGATCCATATACTTTGAGGTATATGTAGCTAAATTATTTCTCTATGTTACAAACTATGTATCAAAACTAATATACCTCTATGGGATAGGGTATAAAAATATGTATATTAGTTTTGATACTTAGTTTGTAACATAGAGAAATAATTAGGCTCATATACCTCAAAGTACATGGATCGACTCAGAATCGCTAGCTGAATCGAATTAGCCATGTCTGTCTGTCCGTCCGTACGTCACCAGTTTTTGGGCCTTAAATTTTTAGCTAGAATGATGAAATTTGGTACACGTGTTCTTTGTTGCTCCCAGCAGAACAAGTGTAAACATTTTTGAAATCCGCCCACTGCCACGCCCCCTTTCAAAGGAACTCCCATTGAGCTATGAGCTTTTGCATTTTATCCCGGAAGCACCTCAACAACCACTACCAGTTGCCAGCGGAAGCTATCATGCCCACCAGCTGGTCAATGCCACAGATACGCTTTTCAACATAGTTCCTGTTGTGCTTTATGGAAATGGAAGGTCGTTGAACACATTCGCCTTCTTGGAGAATGGTTCGTCGCTGACGCTTGTGGAGGAGAGTATTGCTGATAGTTTGGGACTGGACGGGGTGAATAAACCACTGTGTCTTAAGTGGACGTCAGATACAACACGCTTGGAAGAAGAGTCTAAGGTTGTGCCGTTGGAAATCTCGGGAGTGCCTGCGAATGGCAAATACTGGCTTAGAGATGTAAGGACAATTAAGAAGTTGGCTCTACCCGTGCAATCTGTAGACAAGGAGAAGATGGGAAATAAGTATTCGCATTTATGTGGCATACCGCTGCAGTCTTACAAGGATGCGCAGTGTGGAATACTTATTGGAATAAATAATCAAAGGTTGATACTTTCACAACAAATGAAGGTAGGAAGCTGGAACGATCCTGTGACAAGGCTGGGATGGTGTGTCAGCGGTTCTAACGTCAGAGATGGTAAAGCGAATGGAGTGTATCATGCATACGAAGCTTGTGGCTGTAATAAGGATCTGCACGAGATGGTTCGGCAGCATTTCATTCTGGAGGATCTCGGAACCGGCAATACATCGACTCAAAAGAAGATATTCGAATACAGAGTAAGCAGAAATATATATAAACAAACCCTAAGAAATACAAAAAATAAGTTCATCCAAAATAAGGTTGAAAATAGTACAAATCAAAAATCTATGTGGAGAAATATAAAATCGTACGTTTTAAATAAAGTAGAAACACAAATTAATACAATTAACTTCGGTGCAATAAAAATATCAAATAATCTAAAAATAGCTAATCAATTTAATGAATATTTTATAACAAGCGTAGAAAAAATAAGTGAATCAATACAAAACATTCAGTACTCAAATATAATCGACAGGAGAACGATATTATTTAAGTTCGCATTGATAGACGCCGATCAATTGAGGAGTATTTTAAAATCAATGAATAACAAAAAAGATCCGTTTTTAATGTCAGTGAGGATTCTTACTGACCAATTCGATGTGTTGGGCCCTATTTTATTAAAGATAATTAATCTATCTATGCAAAATGGTGAATTTCCCGAAAATTGGAAAAAATCATTTGTGAAACCAATCCAGAAAATAGCTGGAACGACGAAGGCAGAAGAATTTCGACCAGTTAATATGCTTTTAATATTAGAAAAAGGAGAAAGTAGTGTATACACAACTTCAACGTTTTGTGGAGAGAAATAATATACTTATGCCCAATCAATCAGGATTTAGAGAGAAGCATTCATGTGAAACTGCACTAAACTTAGTATTGGAAGACTGGAGATATCTGACTGATGCGAAGCAGAAAATTATAGCGACTTTCATTGATCTCCAACGAGCTTTTGAAACAGTCGACAGAAAAATATTGTTGGATAAATTGTACCAATATGGTGTTCGAGGAACAGAATGGAACTGGTTCAATACATATCTTAGCAATGTACAATATACCATGATACTACATCGGATGACAGAGAAGTTAAAATAGGTGTCCCCCAGGGTTCTATTTTGGGAACACTTTTGTTTATTTTATACATTAATGATATGAATAAGGTAGTGGTGCACTCAAAGCTTTGTTTATTTGCGGATGACGCTTTAATATACGTTTCGGGAAGCGACATTAGTACGTGTGCGCAAAAAATAAAAACTGACTTAAACAAATGGCTTAAAGTTAATAAGTTAAAACTAAATGCAAAAAAGACTAAAGGTATGATCATTGGAGGTACACTTTGTGGTGACTTATTGGTGGAAAATGAAAAAATTGAGATAGTTAAAGAAATTAAATACCTCGGCATTATAATAGACAGAGAACTTAAGTTCAAAGAACATATAAACTACTTATGTAAAAAAGTGTCAAAAAAAATCGGATTTTTTAGTAGAGTGCGGGATAAGATGACACTTATGAACTCAATAAGAGTTTATAACATTCTTATTAAACCTCATTTCGAATACTGCTCAACTGTGCTTCTTCAATGTTCTAGAGAAAGTGTAGACAGAATGCAGAAGCTGCAAAATAAAGCTATGCGATGCATCTTAAAAATGCACCGCTTAACAACAACTTCATATATGCTTGATACGCTTAAATGGTTAAGCATCAAACAGAGGGTAATATTTAATGTTTTAGTTTTTATTTTCAAAATAAAAGCAGGTAATTTGCCTTCCTACATAACGGAGAGTATTAGGTTCGTTGGAGGGGTACAACCATACAACCTAAGAAATAACCAGGACTTCAGATTAGACCGTCATCGTACAGCAAGTGGACAGAACAGAACCATGTACAAAGGCTTAGCTATATACAACATACTGCCATCAAACATAAAAAATTGTGATAATATATTTATTTTTAAAAAATTATTGTTAATTTATGTGAAGGAACAATTTTAAATTTTAAATGTATATTTTTAATTTTAAAATAATTTTGAATTGTAAAACTTTTTTTATATTATAAATCCAAAAATTGAATTTTTAATGGCTACATATGCCAAATAAATAAATAAATATAAAAAAAAAAAAGGTATTCTTAGCTCAACAGTGATGAGGCAAGGAGATTCGTTCAGTTCCGGTCTGTTGTGGAAGTACGACGATATAGTCTTGCCAGAAAGTTATTCCATGGCTCTGAAGAGGCTCAAGTGCCTAGAAAACAAAATGGAAGCTGATAGTTCTTTACTGGAGATAGTTAGTACGATGATGAGCGATTTGTTGTCTAAGGGCTATGCCAGAAAGCTAACTCAGCAGGAGGTGGACGCTTACCATCCGAGGTGTTGGTACCTACCAACATTCATTGTTCGAAACCAGAACAAGCCCGGGAAAGTCCGATTAGTGTGGGATGCTGCAGCCACTACGCATGGAGTTTCTCTGAACAGCATGCTATTGAAAGGACCAGATGAGCTGAAAGAACATCCAGCTTCCATCATCGGTGTCAAGAAACAGTAGTCAACGAGGTGCGCCAGAAATTTTGAATACCAAGTTTGAGAACACTCATTAGGACAGTTCGCCGTAGATGCCAAGTATGTAGAAACAACAAGATTCTCATACACCGGGGTCGATTATATTGGCCCGATATTGATTGTGTCTTGAAGAACAACTGAGAAACGCTGGGGAGTCCTATTTACCTGCTTAACCATCAGAACAATTCACATAGAGGTAGCGAATACTCTTTCAGCAGACTCATGCATTATGTGCGTTCGGAATTTTATGTCGCGAAGAGGAACGCCAAGGGAGATATTCTGATAACTCTGATAATGGGACCAACTTTAAAGGAGCAGAGAAGGAGCTTCGAGATGCCTATCATCAGATGAATAAGGAAGTTATTCAAAATACGTTCACCAGCTCTGAAACCAGATGGTTGTTCAACACACCTGCTGCTCCACACATGGGAGGCTGCTGGGAAAGGCTTATTGGATCGGTAAAAAGAGTATTGAAGGAGATCACTGAAATAATAATTTGTTGACAACAGAATTTGAAAGAGAATAAGAAATAAGTTTGCTTTGACAGTTTGTTTCATCAAAAATGTACAGCCTTATTCATAAACTCATTATATAAATGTGTTTAAAGTGTTGCACTTCTTAAAATGCCTCCAAATGCTAAAACTTATTCATAAAATTTATACCACGTTGAATAGGGACTGCATATCATAAACGCGTCGGATGGTTGAATAGTACTGTAGAAGGGTATATATTTTCTTTTTCTGAGGGCTGAGCATCAGGGTTACCAAATGATCAATTGAAGCCTTTAGATGAAGAAGGATAGTTAAGTGACATTTGCATAGTTTCTTGATACTTGAGTTTAAAGTTTCAAAATTGTAAGGCGTTTACCACCTTCATACCAGATTCCTATAGAGCTAAATAGAAAACTTTGGAACTTAGAGATGTGTGGATTACACGAAAACTTAAGTTGCCATATAACCCCTTCATTGCTGAAAAAAAGTTTAATATCTTGAAAGTGTCGTTTAACCCCTTCTTCACCTAAGCGCTTCAATTGTAAGTTGAAAAAAATCGTCCAGATTATTTTTGTATTTTAGCAGTTGTGTTTCAAGTTTAAGTTTATTCTTCTTTAAATATACACTCAACATTGTAAACGATGTAATTGAGGCAACAAAATATTATTTAAGTGTTGAAAACAAAGTTGTCGCCATAGATTTCGCAATCATAAAAATGAACCCTTGGTAAGTCTGCCGAGATGTGGAACAGAAATTTGTAATAGTTTTTCCACTTTTTGGTAATTTCTTTGACACAAAACCTGAATAAATATTATGGGGGTGGGGAATTATTTTATGAATAAGAATTTGTGCGACCATGAATAAAGGCTATATATGTATACTTATGCACTATATAATTTTATGAATAAGAATTTGTGCGACCATGAATAAAGGCTATATATGTATACTTATGCACTATATAAAACTATACAATCGTTGAGATGTGGTTTAGTGAATTCTAAAAAATAAGGGAGTTATATTGAGAGATCGGTTTTGTTTGAGCATTGCTAATAGTAAGTTTCTACCGAGTTGAAATACGTCAACTACAAAATTAATGGCGCAAATTTTTAGTCGGTTAAACTACACTTTAAAATTATTTAATCGCGTACTAACGCGTTTTGATAATTATAATGGTCAAAAAATGTACTTTAGTGTTGTCACTCTGCATAAAAGTTAAAGCGAAACCTCACTTTAAATATTCAATAAAGAGTTAGCCTTATGTCACTTTTTAGGTGAGTTTGACTTAGAGTTCTAAGGTCCGGTTTTTCAGTGCTGAGTTAACTCTGAGTTAACCTAGAGTTTACTAACACTGGAACAAATTTAATCCAGAGTTAACTCACGAAGCAGTTTTTCAGTGCAGGATTAAATTTGACTCTGTTTGTGGAGATTTGATTTGGTAGCACTCATCTTTTATCGATTTTGCTGTCAAAAAGTTATCGAAATGTATAGAATCTGCAACAGCTCAGTTATCAGCTGTTTGGTTTCTTTTTCCCCGAGCAATTGAAAATGCTTCTGTCGCGATCTTACAAGTTTTTTTCTTCCTAAAACAGTCAATTTCAATTTTGAATCTGAATCTGAATATATCGTATTTAGTTTACAAAAATTTAATAAAACGACCACATAAATGGGATTGAAAATAATTGTTTGCTTGGTATCTATATCATCTGTCAAAAACATCTGATTGTTTAATACCAGAGTTTACGCACCTAACTTGCTGGGTTAACTGGAAGTTAACTCTGGATTTAAATTGACTGAAAAACTACTTTCTCGAGTTAACTTGAGTTTAATCCCGAAACTAAGATGATCTCGCACTGAGAAACCGGGCCTTAAAGGAATGTTCATTAGCATACACTAATAAGCGCCACGTTAAAAAAGTGTATATTATTGAAAACAAGTTAAAGCAAGCTTTAATTTAAAGTACCTCATAACTAGTGTGGAGTTAAACCCTTAAACATCGATTGACTATAAATTTGTGCCACTATTTTTCCCGATAAAGAAGACTGGCTCTTATTTATAAACAAAATTATTTCTCTAGGTTGCAATATCTAGTCAAATCCGAAAACAAACAAAAATGTAGAAAAAATAAAGAATTGCCCTAACTAACAATTTCGCTTCGATAAAGCACTATCGAAGCTATTTCCCATCCAGCAATATTACTTGTAGGAAGTCTTATGGAAAAACATTTGGCGCACTTTTAGGAAGCTATTTACTTCTATAAGACTTCTTTAAATACTTCTAATAAGCCTTAAAGAAGAAAATTATAGGCTTCGCAAAAAGTCATTCCGAAAATATTTGCAAGCCTTATCGAAAATAACATTATTTTTTATTATTTTCTTATATTATTTACTTTTATTAAAGTCAATTTCAATCTCTTATAATTATTAAAACCCAATTTGTTAGTATGTTTTATCCCGGAAATTATTCGATTAAAAATCTCGACCGATTATTATGCCTGAAACACACGTGCAGTGGTTCTGCATGCAGTGCGGCACGCAGTGCACAAAGCAAAACACACGTGCATTAATTTTTTTGTTTGACATCCATGCAGTGCAGTGGCTCCTGTCATTACATTCAGCTTACTGTGGTGGTGTTTGGTGATATATAATTGCCTCATAGTGCTTCATTATATGAAATAAAAAAATATGCATATGGTAGGAACTTGGGTTTCAGTTGGTTGAAGCATTCATTCCAAATACACATTGAAAAAAGCAATCTCATCTTTGATACTTTACTGGATTTACTTTATGCTCTTAGGTCATAATAAGATTGAATAGGTATTCGTTCAGTAATTGCTTCCTTCATCAAGCCAATCAAATTGGAAAACATTTTCATGTATATACATTTGTTTTTTTTTTTATGCGGATTAAACGTCATAATTCAATGATGCCAAACATCTTAATGTTACGTTTTTTTCTTTTGTGTTGTGGTGCCATTGAATTTTTGCAGTGGATTTAGAAATAGATTCAACTTGCAGTACTGCAACGCTTGCAGATTTTACATGTGTTCGCTCCCATTGAAAACTGTGTGTTCTATCTTTTCTGCAAGGAGAATTCTGCACATGTGTTTCAGGCATTAAAATACTTCCCGATTTTTAAATAAGTGTGTTTTATTTTTATGGATGGGTAAAAATGACAATTGTCTTCTTGAGAGGTCTTAAGGCCTGCTCAGAATGCATATCTGTAGCTGGTATCTGTAGCTGAGTGAAACGTCAAACGTGAATCTGAAGCTTGAAGTTGAACCCCATTCAACTTCAAGCTACAGATTCACGGGAGATACACATTGTGAAAGCGCTTACGGGTTGCCTTGTTTTTAACTTTCACTCAGCTACAGATACCAGCTACAGATATGCATTCTGAGCAGGCCTTTAAAGAGAATGAACGAGAAAGACATTCAACTTGAAGTTGGATGTCTTTTCATTAAGATCTCAATATTCCACCTGAAGTTGGATGTCTTCACCTCTAGGTGGCGACATGAAAGCATTTACATTATTAAATATTACAAATAGGTGGCGCTCTAAAGTAGTTAACATATGAAATTCAATGCAATTAATTATATAAAAACGTTCATCTTACTGGGATTCGAACTCGCGTTCTCTCGCACGGTAGTCCAACACGTTATCCACTAGGCTGTAGTCTCGAACATGAAAGACGAGTAAATACAACGCAGTACTTGAATCGTATTGACTCATTCTCCGGTAGGTTCCCGATCTTTTCACCTTTTTCCCGATCTTTTAACCTTAGCTTTTTTAAGCCTTCATTCATAAGCTCTATACATACGATACTTCGTATTAACTTCGTGCGAAGTTCTTCCGAAGTATCTTAACTTATGGTACATATCCGGAAGCTTAAAAACAACCTTACAGAAGTTACGCCATCATAATTTCGGTTATGCCAATTGTCAAGAATAGCTTATCTCAACTTAGCCGTTCGGAGTCGGCATAAAACAGGAGGTCACGCCATCGTGCAAGAAGTACACACGCACACATGAATGGTTGTGAGAAAGCTAGGCCCTGGGTACTAACGAGCCTGTTGCGCCAAAAATTTGTATTTGTTTTTTTGTGAATTTTCCTGCATAATGTCTTAAACAAGCTTCTGCCCAAACAATCGACTGCCAAAATGCTCAACCTCCGCGCACAAGTACTATAAGGCCTATTGAAATAATTGCTTGTGAAAATTAAATATTTGTACCTTATAGAAGAATAATTGTTAGTTGGGTGATAATTATGACAGTTTTTTTTTTGTTGGTGGGAACACTATTTAATGTGCCGATACAGCTGTTAAGTTAACTATAAGTAAACCTGACTAATTAATGTCGACATTTGCCTATGAATATTACTAGCGCCGATTCTGTTGTTTTATTTTTATATAAAATATTACAAGAAATTACAATAACAAATGTAAAAACCGGTTTTATTTAAAACTTTTTATTATTATTTATTTCATAACACTTTCGCTCAACCTCATAGTACATACAACGTTCTGGCTTTATGCTTAAACTAAACCAAGTATATATATTGACATTTGTATTAAGTTATAGTATCACAAGCTCATGCAAGTGTGCGCACTTCGCTATATACTCTAATTTAATACAAATCAAAAGTATATATCATTCAACAAACTTTTAAGAAAAATAAATTTCAAACACCACCACCCTGTTCTTCGCACCATATCTACCGGATAAACCTGTTTCGTTAAGATTCATCGAGTTCATCGTATTCGCCGCCGCGACAAAAAAATCACCGCTCTGCGCACAACACAACAACAAAACTACCGTCCAAATCCAATGCCGTCGACATGCGAACAAAAACATAACGGACACCCTATTCGCCTCGATGAACAAACCCCCAGTGAATTGAATAGATTTCCTGCTGCGCCCCAGCGACAGCTCTGCTGTCTGCTCGTTTACTGCATTCTGTTCATTTCAGTTGCTTTGAATTCGCCGATCTGTCAAAATCGCCAAATAGAACGATTGCGGAAAGAACGGATGTGAACAAAAAGAAATATTTTATTTCCTTTATTAAATAAAAGTTAAAATTCTATTCGATTGTTAATTAAATTTAAATAAAAATTTGCACTCGCGATAATCGCCTAATTCGAAGAAAGAAATTAAATAAAGCGTGGATTTTTCGGTTCGTTTACGCATATATTGCTGTTGTTGTTGTTGTGTCGTCTGTTCTCCTAGCCTGTGGTCTTCCACACTTGCAGCAATCGAACTCCTTTTTGTCGTTTATCAATTGAGGCCGCCTCGTGGCGTCGCAATGGAATATCTATAAAAAACAAAATCGAAGTCAATTTGTAGGAAATTTTAAAGAAAATACACGCGCAAACAGATCATTAGGAAAATCTCTGTTTTATTTTGTTAAAATCTCGTTGTCGTTGTCCTTCCGTATCGCCGCGAGACATAAACCAGAACGATACCAAGAAAAGAAATAGAAAATCCTCAGGCAATAGGAGTAAAAAGTAAATAAAGAGGAAAATCCCAACGAACTCCATACACTCAAAAAAAAAAAAAAAAAATCACACAAGAGGAGCTCTCGTCGCCAACGCCAGAAAAAATTTTCATTTGCAAATTTTGTTGTTGTTCGCCCGTTGTTCAGTGAATCGTTAGATAATAAAGAAGAGAAGCAACAAAAAAAAAAAAGAAGAAAAATAGAAAAACGAGGAGGGAAATAAAGTGCACTATATTTATTTTGTTTCGGTTGTGTATGTGTTTTCTTCTTCCTCGTTATTGCAGCAAGGAATGCATTTGAATATGATTGCCTTCAATTCAGCAAGGGATAACAATTTGGCACTTTTGAAGGTGAGTTTCGATTTTCTTTTCTATTTTCGCACACAGAATCTCGCGATCAATATTGGGATGTGTTCCGAATGAGCATATGCAAGAGCTGTCAACGAAATGATTTCTCTGTGTACACCTATTACCTGTGTTTCTATGCAGTGTTCTGCTGCTAGGTGACCTTTTCAACCACCAGGTTGACGTCTCTCTGTTGTGTTAATTATCTTTGTTTTGGATTACATTTTAATTTTCCCAACAGAATTTCGTCATAATTCTGTGGAAAATCACGTGAACGGATGCGGATTGTCTGTTCGAAAAAAACCCTTACGTCAGTGATTGGTTTTCTGTTACTGGGAACTTGCAAGTAAATCTATGTTGCGTTTGTAGTCTGGGCTTGTGTGTGTTGTTGCGGATTGGCTTTTGAAACAAAGACGGACAGAGCAATAAGGGACAAACAGGTTCGTTCATCTTTCGAGGACATCAGGTTAACCCTTTAACATTGAATCTGTGTTGTTTGCTAAGGGCGTTCACCTTGCGCTTGTGATCGATGGCAGAAGAGATGTGTAAAATCAATCAACGATTGACTCGGTATATTCGCATTAGGGAGATGGATTTCGGCAGAGTTGATTTTCGTAAATCTCCTTAAACGGGTGGTTTAGTAATTAAAAAGGTAAATGCCTTGTGTCCACACTAGTGCATGAGCTAATTATTCAGAGCGAGTGACTTTAGCTCGAGCAAATAAACTCGAGAACGACCAAAATCTCAAAATTCAATCTTGAATAAAAATTTCGCGAGAATTTTTTCATCTTCGTCCTATCCAAACGAACTTCGAAAAAAGGGAAACAATCTATTTATTTATTTATTTATTTCATCTATAAGTACATTTTACTTTCTTAGACTAGAATGATATAGTAATATTATATATAAAATTAAGTAATACATAATCTTTATTATTTAATTGCTTCGAAAATCTTAATCTTAAAAGCATTTCTGCTCAAATTAAGGTCGATTGCATTTGCATATTGGTTAAAATAAAGACATGCGTTTGTGACAGGTTCATTACGACCATAATTTGTTTCATGTCTTGGTATGGCAAAATAACACTGCAGCCTAGGTCTAAGTGAACGTGCTGGAACATAAACATTAAACAAAGATAGTAAGGGGATGCAATCAATATGAACCGTAACAACATCCCTTGCAAGTGAAATAAAGAAGAATTTCCTTCTTGTATAAAGAGGTTGTAATTTTATAAGAGCGCATCTATTTACATAAGGTGGCAAAGGCAGAGACCAATTTAACTTACGAAGAACAAACCGAGTAAACCTTTTTTGAATTTTTTCAATACGAATCATGCTATTATTATAGCATGGACACCAAACTACGCAGAAATATTCGAGTATAGGTCTAACAAAGCTAATAAAAAGCGATTTCAATGTGTATGGGCAGCGAAAATCATTTGAATTTCGAAAAAGGAACCCAAGCATAGAATTTCCTTTGGAAATAATGTAATCAAAATGCATTTTAAAATCTAATTTTGAATCTAAAATTACTCCTAAATCTGTTTGATTAAAAACTCTTTTAAGAGCAGTGTTTGAGATCGTGTAATCAAAGATAATAGGACAATGACACCTTGTGAACGTAAGGACAGAACACTTAGATATATTAAATGGCAATTTGTTTATATCACACCAATTTGATAAGTAACTAATATCTTTTTGTAGGGCGATACAATCCGACAAGGAACTTACCATTTTATATATTTTAACATCGTCGGCAAACATTAGACACTTTGAAGAAGTTATTTGTGAGGGTAAGTCATTTATAAAAGAAGAAATAAGAGAGGTCCCAGGTGGCTACCTTGAGGTACACTGGAAAAATTAAATATTTTTCTAGATTTGCTTGAACCAATTTTAACAAACTGAACTCTATTTGTTAAGTAACATTCAATCCACTTTAATAAATTAGAATGAAAACCTAGCATTTTAAGTTTTTGAACTAAAATTGAGTGGTTTACTCTGTCAAAAGCTTTAGAAAAATCCGTAAATATAACATCTACTTGTTTCCTATTTTCCATGCTATTAGTGCAAAAATTTGTCAACAGGGATAGATTTTTGGAAGTGGATCTTCCACTCATAAACCCATGCTGAAATATTGAAATGTGATTTCGAACCATAATATAATCTTTTTTTGAAAAGTGATTCAAAGACCTTTGGGATCAATTGTAGTTTGGCAATGGGTCTGTAGTTTTCTATACATTGCTTGGATCCCGATTTATGTATGGGCGTTATGAATGAAAACTTCCAACAATCTAAAAATATCCCAGAATCTAGAGACGCATTAAAAATTTGTTCAAGAGGTTTTAATAGATTAAACCTACACATCTTTACGAACATTGCTGGAATGTTATCCGGTGCAATGCTAAGATTGGTGTCTAAGTTACCTAGTTCATTGAGAATTTCATCTTTTGTTAATCTTATTGAACCAATGTCAACAATTTTAGAGACATTCAATGCATTTATCGACTTTAAAGAATCCAAAGTAAAGTTTGATTGAAAGAACGATGCAAACATGTTACATACCGTGAGCGTCAAAAGTGAGTAAACACCCATGCGATTTCCGAAGTTACATGTAAATTAAGCAAAAATATAAACAAAAAAATAATTCCAAAAATACCAAATAAAAGCTTTATTCAATAGTAAAACAATTAACAAAAATAAAAATTCAAAAATTAATTAATGTATATTTTTTGAAACAAAAACTAGACATACTACGTAATATACGCGTCAAAAGTAAGTAAACATCTGTAATTAGTTAGAGAAATTTATAAATTGATCATCTTAAATTAAGGAGTTAGTATTTAGTTATGCCACTTTTAGACTTTATAACTTCTTTAAGTCTTCGTGGCATAGATACGACGAGGTTATTTGTAATATCGGAAGATATTTTGGACCATTCCTCAATTAAAGCCTTTTTTAGGTCATCTTTGCATTTGATAGTCATTTTGCGAATTTGTCGGGCCAAATGATCCCATAAATGTTCAATAGGGTTTAGGTCCGGCGATTGTGGAGGGTGATCGAGCTGTTTTGGAGTCCGCGTTTCCAAAGATATTCCACTCCTCATTATGAAAAAATCGAATTGCACTGCTATTAAGCCTTTAATCACAATCAGCGTACACTCTGAAGTGATGTAACGGGATGAACTTACCTCCGCAGTAATATTTATTAAATATTATAACAGTAAATCTAACTGATTAATATTAAACGATGGGAGGTTGCATGATGTTTACTTACTTTTGACGCGTATATTACGTAGTGTGTCTAGTTTTTCTAGTCTAGTCTATACATTAATTAATATTTTTATTTTTATTTTTGTTAATTGTTTTACTATTGAATAAAACTTTCATTTTGTATTTTTGGAATTCTTTTTTTGTTTATTTTTGTCGCTTAAATTACATGTAACTTCGGAAATCGCATGGGTGTTTACTCACTTTTGACGCTCACAGTATATTAGAAAGATCGTTACTAACTTTACTTTTATACGACATATTAGCAGGAATCCCAAATGATTTCCTTTTAACATTTATATGCTGCCAAAAGGCCTTTGCATCATTTTTAATTCTAGATTCCAATGACCATAGATATTGCTTATGCGTAAAGTTTTTTAAATATACATATTCTTTTCGTAAACGACAATATTCACTACGATAAGTTGAATCAACCTTGCTCTTACCACCTAATCTGGTCATTGCAGTTTTTAAGCGCGATAGACTTTTGGTGAACCAAACTGGTTTGTTATTTTGCTTTACCCGCTTTAAAGGAACAAATTTTGAAAATATGTCTTCTATTTTGCTTTTAAATGAACAATAACTTGATAATAAATCGGTATGACTTAAAAGTACATCCCAATCTATCGAGCATAAATAGTTATTGATGAAATTGTAATCGGCCTTAATAAAATCATAACTAAAATTCACAAAAGAACAATTACTATTAATTATATCAAACATATTACAATTAATTAATAATCTTTGGGAGAAAAGCAGGTAGGTATCACTAATGTCAAAAAAAAAAAAAAAAAATATCGGAAAGCGGTGGTACATATTTCCAATTTTTTTCTCAAACAATCCAAGCGGGAAATTTGTAGGAAATGTGAGTTTCATATTTTTTAGTGAAGATCTGAGCAGTAAAATACAATTAATTTTGAATGTTAAGGTCAAAACCACTCTGGAAGTTATTTTTTAATTCTTTGG